>OZ010736.1:35710391-38675391 GCA_963932295.1 Tipula lateralis | reverse complement strand
ATAGTCTATACAACAACATACTTAAATAATTACTACATAAATATGTTTTGGAAGACTTTTTGTCTCAACGATTTTGCGACCGTAAAAATATTTCAATCAAATTTAATTTTTTTACAAATCAACAAACCGGGTATCCTCATGAATTAATTATGTCAAATCAATCAAATTGTCATTACACCGAAGTCGTTCACCATCAATTTGATTCGATCAGATTATGAACACATAAACGGTTAGATTTATTGTAAATACCATTAATTTGGTAGATTGATTGTATGTAATTCGCCATATTGGCATTAAAAAATTCCATAAAAAAACCGATATTATGTTTATAATTACGATATGATGATCTAGGTAAAAAAAATATTTGTTAATTCCAAACGGAATTTTGTCTTGTAAAAAAATAGCAAGCGAAAAATGGCTTTTAAGTATACATATCTACCAAGAATTTCTAGTCGAGAAACCAAACCCAAACCAAACAGAAGTCAACGTAAAAAAAACGGAGGAGAAGACATAAAAATATGCTCCATTGATTGTAGCAATGGTTGTTGGTTCTGGTTATGTTTTTTCGTTTTTATTTTCCCAGAAAATTGTTCTACAAAAAGAAGCTTATGGAGGATTTTATTTATTTATTTTATACTTTTTGTATTTAATATATACGAGGGTGATTCGAAAAATTTCTGAACCAATGGTCTTCTAATAGCATTATATATAAAGAATAAAGTGACCTTAAATCGTGATGTTTATTTTCGAAACGCCATGTATATACCAACGTGATCTTGGAAAACACCTTTAAAATATTCCTCGTATATCCATATCTATATAGTACACCACATCTCGTTCCCCATTTCTAAACAAATAAAATTGTTCCACATATACACAATCAAAGTTTATATTTAATAATCTGTTTACTTATAAAAATATCTTATCGGCTATAACTTTGAGTTGTTGCAACTTTCAAAATCTTTCGTTAACTTTTATATAAAAAGCACAACCATGTTTGTGTATCTATCGGTCTGTATACGAGTATCCTTACAAATATATTATGTGTATGTGTATTTAATTATACGACTTGATAATATACATACAGATATATAAAAATATCTATACATCTATACTCGTACGTTCTATATACATATATAAGAGCACGAAGTTATATACGAGATGATATTAAACGTGATAAGAAGGATAAAAATAATCATATATCTCTAAATGTTCAGCTCTATGCTGTATCTATCTAAACATTATACCCGTCGCAAAAGAAAGGGAAATGATATTGTTTATGTAGAACTATATTCATTGTACATACATCCTCGTTTATATGAACGAGGGAAAATATAGGAGCGGTAAAACTACAAAATATAAAACGAATCGTAGTTATGGTTGTACATGTACATGGTGTAGTTTAGAAAATATTTTCCAAGGGATGCCAATGGCTATACTTCTACATATAAATGTTTATATATATATATATATATATATATATATATATATATATATATATATATATATATTCTTTTCAATAGAAAACTACATGTCTGTTCGCTTCTGACATGTAATTTTTTATCTATAACTTTGTTTGGATTTATTGTTATATCACAACATTAAAACTGATTCATTGTGAATAACATATTTTTCTCAATTTATCGATATAGATGCGATGGATGAGTGAACAAAACACGTAAAAAATCTTTATCACGAAAACGAATCTAAAATAAACACCTCTTCCATCCCCAACGAACACAAACAGATATTCACGCATCCACACGCATCTCAATCCTTTCTATATTCGTCTACTAAACTTAATATTCTTGTTCAATTCTCAAGTTAATATCATCATCGCATCTCGATAAACGTCTATGTATGTATATATGTGTATACAAAAGAAGTTTTTTTCACCTTTGTCCATTTTTATAAAAAAATAAAAATATTTTTGTTTTAAAAAGATAACAACAAAAATAAAATAAACTACCAGCCCCAAAATTCCTATCAGAATATTAATTTTTTGTTTTTTGAATATTACACCATTCTCATGAAATTTCCGCATCACCTATGGATGGATAAATAATAATTTTTGTTTACAATGCCGACACTGAAAAGAAATGTGTTAAACAAAATGAGAATGAAGAAAAAAAGTTTTCAATTGAAAAAAAAAGTGAAAAACAAGAATTAAATTCCAAAAGAAAAGTTTAATTTTTCACAGAAGCAGATTTAAGCTTAATGAAAAAGTTTTGATAAGGGAATATAAAACAATGCCGACACAAAAGAAGCATGCAAACAAAAACAACAACTGAATTACAAAGCAAACTGAACTTTAAGCAATATAGAAGCTACAAAAAATTAACATATTTATATGATGTATGGAGGGGTAGTAGAAGATATCCGCAACAATCATAATTCATTCACCTATATATATATATTAATAACTACAGCATCAGTAAATAAATTCATTAAAAACTATATATTATATACAGATGACTGCAATAATACTATATATATTAAGTATTAATTATGAACAAGTATTTAGACAGCAAACGACAAAACGATATTCATATATAATTTGGCCCCTAAATGTAGTCTAAATTAATAACCTTACATACTAATAATGTTGTTGTTGTCACTATTGAACGTTGTTGTTGTCAACACTATTTTTATATAGAAATACAATTTAATGTAATTTTATTCGATCTTTCTGCTGACATGTAGGAAAGTTCATATATCTTATTTCAAATCTGATTAGACTAATTATTTATCAATCAGTTGTGTATTGATAGTTTATTTAAGGATCTTTGTAAAGAATTGTTGTAAACTTTTATGAACAAGTAAAACATGTGGAGTAAAAAATCAGTTATATTAAGCATGATCAAGTCGATCTAAGCAAAAGTATTTTATATTAATCAGCCACTTTCAAAGTTTTGGTTAAAGCTGCGGCAGTTGGAGCGTCCAATATTCGATTTGAATCCCCATAAGGGCAGGATGTAAAAGGAATTTTTCCTGTTAGAGTTTTTCCTGTTTTAATTCATGAGTCGACCCATCTTCTATTTCAATATGTACGTTATACGGACGTTCATTCGTACGTCCTTGAATTGGCTGTAATGACGATAAGTATGACATAAATAATCAAACCGTGAAATAGTTGGGAGTGTTATGAGCTCCAAAGAAGACTGTAAATATATAGAAATAAACAAATCGACATAATTTTATTTATCGGATTGTACTAAAAATTCAATTTTAATTTCTTACGTTTCTTACGATCAATTTAATTCGGGTTTTTAGAACTCTATATAGACATTCTAAATGGTTCTGGTTAAAAATCCACTTTACCTTAGGTTTGATTTTAAGGACTCGTATATCTTCTTATATTAAAAGTTTTTTATTTTATTTTTTATTTATTTCATTCTTTTAAGACTTATTTAGCATTTAATTAAAAAATTGATTTAATTAAACTAATTTATCATTATTATTATTTTTCTTTAAAACATTTTCTACTTCGTTTGATGCAAAGATGAACAGTACATGTTTTGCAACTAAAAATGTTCGTATTTTCAAATTTTGTATTGTGAGCCAGCATACTCACTATTTAATTGTAATCGATATTTACAATAAAGAGCAGTTTTTTACTATAAAGAGCCTTTAATGCTATTTTTAGAGACAACCTTTCTAATTTTTCGAAAAAAATCCAAAAATTTCTTTGATATTTTTACGCTGACCATCGATCAAATGTGTGACTGTCCCGTCATGTTTATGGGTATATTGTACTTCCTATTCTATTAGGCTTAAATTACTGGCAGTTGAATCTTGGACACCTCGATGTTTGTTTGATATTTTTCTATCGGTTGTTAAAGGTGAATTTGCAAAACAACTAGTTTTAAGTGTATGTGGGTTGATTTCTTTGTAGCGAAAAACATTGTGGCCTTGATTTTTCAGTCTTTTTCCAAGTTTAAAAAGGACACTGGCTTCGAATCCAAAACGACATTTTTGAAGAATAATTACTTTTTATAGCATAATTTAATCACTTACCTCTCGAAATAATGTAACATAAACTCACTTAACAATAATTGATATCAAACTGTTTTTTTGTATCCATACGTTTAGCGAGCGACTTACCACAACTATATACACGAGTGAACATTTATACGTGATGTTACAATAAATTGTACAAAGTGAATTTATTTTAGAAAACTTTCGCTTAACATTCGTCTAGAATTTGTTATATACATTATTTCTTTTCAACACTGCAGTTCATTCCGCAACCTAAAGGATAATATGATATAATACAATAAGAATTTTAGGTTTAGTATATAAGCTAAATGGTTATGATTTAATCGAAAAGTGATCATCTGTTCTAAACAGTTTTGTATAAATAATCATATAAAATTGATGGCTAAAATTGAAACATTTATACTATATTCTTTATATATCAGCTCTAATAAAATTTCACCCATGAAAGAAATGCACATTGCTAATAATATCTATACACGTTCTTTTGACATCCAAATAAAATATTATTTCAAAAGGCGTTCAAAAATCCTCTAAAGAAATAAAAATATGTTTTATTAGTTTAATAAAACTCAATGATACCTGAACTTCCCAAATACAAAACATATTGTTTGAAAATGTAGATCCACATTGATACATATACTCGAAACAAATCAACATAAGCAACATATATTTGTATGAATGTATATATAGAAAAAGGGGTGTCAATTGAACAAAACCGCAGATAAAACATGAAAACTGAAAACATACATATATGTTCTCGAATACAACACGATACACGACACCAAACATAATATCTTTCCTCTCGATATATATAAACGAAGCACTCGATGTGCTGAACATGATGTTGTGCTTTGTTCTTTCAAAAACCAATTAAGTTGATTTTTCTTTCATATAAATGTACTCGTATATAAGAAAATATTTATGTAAAAGCTTAGTATATATATAGTGTTTATGTACTATATACATATGTAGTTTAGGTTAAAAATTTAAACAAAAACTGAAATGTAAAAAAACCGTTTCGAATACGAAGAAATATAAAGAAAATCGATTTTTCCCAATATTGATGCACTGCTGATATTATATTTCTTTGATAAATAAGTTATGAAGGAAATCAATTCGGAAGCATAAATATTGAACAAAAGATCGTTGCTGCTGGTATATAATCAATGTACAAGGTTTCGTTAAGAACTTTTATATTATATTTTACATTACGTGCAACTCCACTTTGGCAACTTACCATAAAAGTTATAAAAGAAACAATATTACATTAAAAATTCAATTTCTACAACTCATGATAGTTTTGAAAATCTCGCTAACGATCTTTTCAATCATTTTCACTTTTGTACTGTACAAAAGAGTCACATTTAATAAATAAACAATTGATAAATCAAAAATATTTTTAATTGTTTTTTCCAGATATGCTCCAATGAATTTTCCAGCTATACTTAAATTTAATGTGAGTGGTGTAACGGTATCAGATGATCGTCTTAATTTTTGTAACAAAGAAACATGTAGCGTAACGTTAATACGACTAAATTCTAACACAAGTGGATCGTATCGATGTGAAATATCAGGAGATGCGCCCGAATTTAAATTGATTCATGATACGGGAAATATGACAATTGCTTGTAAGTAGATAATTTAATTTGATTTATATTAATTAATTATATATAAACATTAATCATTGCTTTTGAACTATTTTGATTGAAAAAGTCGAATTATTGCAATAACTGAGTTAATCAAAACCATTAATTATTAGTTCATTATAAGTTGTATTGATCTGTATCTTTCACCATATGTATGGCACAAATATAAGATCTTGGTCCAAGTTTGACATTTGGATACGACACATAATAACGATATTAGCATATAGTTTTTATACGTTTGGGATAGCGGCCAATCATCTCATTCAATCAATGAAATCAAAATACTTAATTCGATGACAATTTTGATTTGATCTTTCCGTTAGCGTATGTAATTGTTGAGACCAACTGAAGGTTTTGTGTTTTGAAATAGCTTTCGAGGTGAAAATGAGCTTCGTTGGAAGGCTCATTTTCGTCTCAGCGTTCGACAGCTCAATTCACGAACCAAAAACTTTGAGAAAAGTTAATTTTAGCTTCCCAATAATTGAACTTTGTACGGCTTTATCCTGAGGTCTTCATTCAAATACTGTATAAATGCATGTGCACGTGTTGGTTTATCTGATAACAATCCAATTTCACGAACTCACTTCATAAATTGATCCACAAATTCCTTTCTACTGAATTGTCCAAGTAAATTTCTTTCAGTTTGAATAAAAAACAAAGTGTTGAGCTAGTTTTCGATATTGAACTAAAAAAAAAGTTATGTTGATGTGGCTGCTATCGCACACTTAGACCAAATTTGATCCGTTGTGATACCACTCTATACGGCTATAGGTCCGAGTCTTTCCGTAGAGCCATCTGCGCATTGCATAGCTCCATGTCAGTCCTATAGTACTGACATGGAAGATGGGTCGGCCCAAGGATTCTAAACACGACAGAGGATCCAGATTATGTTTATTTTTCACCACCGATCGCACCGCCCAAACGATCGAAGGTGAAAAACCCATTTTGCATCCTGCCTCGAATCGGATTCGAACCCGGTACCTCCCGCTCCAACTGCCGCAGCTTTAACCACTGCGCCACCTGGGCGGTTCGATATTGAACTAATTTTCAACACAAATGACGTAAAGCTGAATTCATACTTCAATTTCTTCGTTCATTCATCCATTCAAACAATTTCTTCGGTCAATCGTAGTGCTCAAGAATGAAAATATTTTGTTTTTATGGTCACAAAAGATAGTTTGACTTTAACTTCTTGTCTTAACTATTGAATAAAAGAGAAAACATGACACCAAAATGAAAAAGGAAGCAACTATTAGAACATGATTTATTAAAGTCGTTTTATTCGGAAACAAAAGACATATAATATGTGTACGTGGGTGTCAATGAGATTAATTTATTTAAGTTAGTGGCAAAATCGTTCTAAAATTTTAGAATAGTAAATGAATCATCAAAACAAAATTTCCGAACGAATGAACGAGGAAATCGAACTCAGCTTAAGTGCTGCCACATTCAAAATAACCGGTAGTTGAAATTACAAACGCTAGATGGACAATATTTTAATCGAAAACATTTTTGTATTATTTAAATTATATTTAAATAATACAAAAATGTTTTCGATTAAAATATTGACAACGAATTGGTTTCTGAGACATAAACCATTGGTTTCTTAATACCTGTCTATATGCACTAGAAAACATCTAGAATGATTATTTTAGCAAGTCTGTGAAGCAAGTCAAGCATTAATTGTGTAATACACGTAATTTATAAATAAGTAGAAATAAATCACTATTTTTCAGTTATACCTCCATATCGTGGAGACATGACGCACATACATTTTTTAGAAACACCCGCATGATGCCTATGATATTATGACAAGTATTATGCCATCAAGGTTAAACAAAATTAGAGTAGATTTCTACGTAAATAGCAAAAACACTTGAAGTAATCATTGTTTTTTCTTAAGAAAACGTCTTTATAAAAAAATCAATTTAAATTAGCTTAATTTAAATTCGTTCAAAGCACGAAAATACGGTTTGCGCTCAAATTAGTCTACTACAACACTTATTTTTGTTTGTGAAAAAAAGTTGAGAAGATAAATTTTTATTGTGCGGACGAATCTGTCGATATACTTGTCTAATAACATGGTTTTGATTATCTATTTGACTGTGATAGTTTTTTTCGCGTATATATACATATTGTGCTGTTTCACGATACTTCTATAACCAAAGGCTATAAAAAGTACTTCAATGATTTCTTTTATATTACGCACACCTTTCTGATGAACAAAAGTGAATTCAGTGCTATCTTTACTGCAGTTGAAACACATGACATGGAGACCACACTTAAAAAGTGTAAAGTGGTTCAGTGTTATACTAAAGTGAAGAAGAATTATTACTGAAAAGAAACTAGGCTAGTTGTTTCACAAGACGTACGATTCTGGGAAACGTTAGTCTTCTAAAACTTGGGAATAATGCCATACCGGTCTCTTCCGAACTCAAGATTCTATGTGGATCTGGTTAGATCAGAACTGTACTTGTTACACACATATTGAATAGAATTGCAATAAAATATACAAGATTAACTGTTCGATGATTCATAGAATTTCAAAATTAGAAGGCGTGTTTCGGTTATCAGCCCCATAAACATATTTGTCTCAATGGTCTAGAACTATTTGTGTATTCGCCAAGACTGATTCGTCTGCATTGGAGACACCGGTAGGTTTGTTGTTGTGTAATATTTTAATCAGAAAGTGTGAAACTCTTATACAAATGTCTCTAATAAGACTACAGCAACCCATCCTATATACCTCTCTAACGGAGATATAGTAATATTTACGGATGGATCAGTTCACTGTAATATAGCTGGTGCCTGGCTATACGTACTTAATCTTAAGTGAAGTTGAGAGCAGTAGTCTTATGAATAGAGATAAACTACAGATATGGAATCTGTATTTTATTTGACAATAAGGCTGCGTTAAGGGCTATTAGCTCCAATTCAGTTTTCTCAAAACTTATATGGCAGACCATAATTATCTTGAATAACTTGTCTGAAGTCATATTTCACAGGGGTATCAAAGGAAACATGTTCGCCGATGACTTGACTATGCTTGATGCATCATCCACTTTTCTGGACTTTGAACTAGTTCAAGATATGTCGTCGTTATTTCTTAGTAGAGACAATAAAAATCATTTTATAGGCTTTTGACAGCAGTAACGAAGAGTCTCCTTCCATGTCCCTTATCTAAAATCTTCCTTGGAACAATTAACCAATAAAGATCGCAGTTCTTCTTGTACCATGACTGCCAGGAAGGAGAAGTTGGGATTGTTCAGCTCTTTCTGTGTTTCTGACCTATCTAAACTGTATTGAGAAACAAAAATGGTTGAAATTTTATTTCACTATAGATACAATTGAATACTGCAACATGGTAGCACGCCAATACACACAGCACAAATTTGAAAGTGATTATTTATGGTTGTGGATTTCACCGCAAAAATCAAAATATTCTTGCGTTCTTCCCATATAACGTTCTATACTCTATTCGGGTTTGGTTTGATAAAAAGTGTTCTCGAATCCATGTTGGTAAGTTTTAACACCCGCAGATGTTTCGAAGGCAGTTGAGAAATCGACCCGCTGTGCAGAACACACTGACACAAATTTTGTGACCGATATATACCCAAGATTTATTATGTTAGTAGGTGGGCCAGTTACACATTTTTTTACATGTACATATAGACATACCTATATATGTTTCAGTTTTTTTGCATAATTAAGAGAAATGGAACAAGCCAACACAAGAATATAAATAAATAAAACCAACAAAAAATTATTTATTAACAAAATGTTATACTAAAAATAATGCTAATATTTAAAGTTGTTAATAAAAATAAAAAACCAACAACAACAACAACAAAAAATGATATATAAGAATAAATTTTTATGACTACATCCATGTAAGTTTACATTTAAGTACAGAGCGAGTATCTCTTTATTATAACGTAGTATAGAAGTATAGCTATATGTTGTGTATATACATATATACATAAATGGTTGGTAGGTTCTTCAATATCGTGTTTACCTACATGTGTACATATTATACAAAAAGGATATATGTGTGTATCTGATATAATACAGGGAGATGTACACATATGTGTACAAAAGGATGAAAAATGTAATCAAAAAGAACATTTTCATACATGGTGTACATATATACATAAATATATGTATATATAGCTAGTTAGTTATGTATATGCGAAGAGACAAGAATTTATACGAGACTACATATAGTATATATTCCTATATGTGTATGTTACAAGGAAAGCACCTGGAAAACCACAAGAAAAGTAAATTACAATTGATTAATTACCTGTCTCTAAAAAGGTAGAGAAGTGATAATGAGTTAATTAGATTAATGTATATAAGAACTTTTATCTTCAAAATATTTTTTTTTTGTTTTTTATTTATGTAATTTTACGTAATTTTTTTTATTCCTCTTATTTTAAACCAATTCAACCACACGATTTTCAGAAAATTTTCTTGTGCTTTTTATTTTTATCATCATCGTCATGTTCATACCTATATACACGAATATGTGAGTATGTACCAATAATAGTAGATGCGGTGAATAGGTATATATATATATATATATATATATATATATATATATATATATATATATATATATATATATATATATATATACGATACAGGTTTTAGATGGTTTCTGTTCTAAAAATATGTATACATATGTACCTACATTTTCACAACATACTTGTATGCATAAATATATAGAGAAAAGCGAGAATCCAAAATAATTATACATATCTCATCTTTCGTTCATCTTTTAAAATATAATAAACTTTAATAAAAGTGTTATTTATAATTTATTGTGCTTTTGAAGTATTAAATTTAATTTGTTCAAGTACATTAGTAATTATGTTGCTACTTTAGATGTTAAAAGGGGTTATTCTAGATATGTATTTGTGTATGTATGTAAGTCGTAAACACACACGACTCAAAAGCTCGCACATATATACATATAGCATAATGTAATTAGAGGTATTATTTTGAAAATTGTTTTGTCAACATTATAATGCTACTAATTATGTATATAATATATTTATATACATATACACGACAAGTATAAGGTAGAAAAGGTGTAAATAATTTCTGTACTCAGAAATAAATATTTTTTGTTGTTGCTGTTGGCTTCTTATTAACACTCTCTCTCTCTCTGCTCCATCTCCTATATAAAATAATCTTTTACTATCAATTAACATTTCATGAAAAATACTTATCATTTCTACTTGGTTTGGTTACACAACACTGGTGTTAAAATCGTGTACATTTATAATATACAACTGTTGTTGGTTGAGTTGAAACCTCTTTCTTATAACTTTTTGATGTACCATTCTCATACTATATATCCGTATATATAGACTAGTAATATACATACATATACAGGGTGTGATCCTTTTTATTTTTACTTTGTTTACCTTTATATAAATTCATTTAAGGATTAAAATAAAAAGTATCAAATGCTTTAACCTTTAATACGACAAGAGAACCTGGGTAAGAAGTATAAAAGTTAGTTTAAGTTATTTAATCTTTAAACAACAACCAATGTAAAAGGGATCACAATAATCTAATAATATTGTGTGTTACATGTTTATATCTATATGTATATTTGTGTGTGTATCTGTATTTGTATAAAAGGATTTCGCGGTTTTTTATTTTGTTATATTTTATGTAGATTTATTTCCAATAAATTGGCTAATGTATTTCTTTTATGTATATATACATTTTTATGATCTTGTTGTTACCAAAATTAACCTAAAAAGTCAGGCAATATAAATCATATCTTTTGTGCTTTTTTTGTGGACCAATCGAATTTTTCTGGTGCCTTTTAATCGTTGATATGTATTTTTATTGTACAAATCGTAAAATAAGAATGAAATTTGTAAATCTATAGCTGGATATATTAATATAAAGCCCCACATTGGGCGCCGTAATTTATAAATAAACTCACTTTTAAGACAAATTTGCAAATTTGACTAAAAATTATAAGTTTTCTAGCAAAATTACAATGTAAACCGAAAGCTACAATCTTAATTGTTACAATTTATTTTATGCACCAATTGGTTATACACTACTGTAGCAAAAGCAAATGTATACATTATTTAAATAAAAACAACTGTCAATTCAATTATGATAAACAGTTAAGTACTGTAAAATAATGTTTTAGATGAATTTCTTTCTTGTCTTGATTGATAATAGACTTCGGTTTAAAATCCATCAACATTAAGCTATACAGCTGAAAGTGACACAAAATCCTCTCTATAAGTGGCGTAAAATATAAATTTTCAAGGTATATATATTTTTGAGATTGCACGTCGTATTTTCGACCCTTATATACCCATACTAACTTCTTTTGGTTATATTCAATGTTCGAGAACAGTTTTCCAGGAAATTACCATTTTGAAATTTTCTTCATATCTCTGCTTAGCACTTTCGGCTAACGATTACATATCCTAAATTATATTATCAGAATTGTTAAACAATTTGCTCGAGATCTAGATTAAACAAGAGTAGCCTGACTAATCAGATATACTGTTATCATAATGAAAAGTTTTATAACAATTTAAACAAAGCGATCTTGAAGATATAAGCGGGAATGTTCAAAACGAGCTTTATTTAGTGTAACAAAAAATACTAAAATCAACGTCAGTTTCATACAAAATGTATGAAAGGTAAGGCTTTACTATATAGTAAATATTTGAATGAAAAGTAGTTCAAATTTAACTTAGATTATGTTCAATTGAAAACAGAAATTTCACTTTTCAGCGTGAAATTTATCATTCTTCGATTTATTTTTCCATTTTCCTTTATTCATTAAATGAAAATATGGTATTTTAATAACTTAAAATGTAAACAGAGACAGATACATAGTTAGGTTACGAGAACTATATTTTATTTTAAGTATGCTCACAAAGAGAATAAATCAAAATGGCACTTTACACCAAACAAATCAATTTCATTAAATTTTAAGTTTGTGTTTTGCTTTCATGTATAAAATGAACAATAACAATGCACAAAATCTCATATGCACATTTTAACTTGATTTAATGATTGCATGCACACGTATGACGTAGCAACGCTAGTAATGGCATTTTATCGAACTGTCTTTCAATATAAAACAATATTCTCTCTCTCCCATTGTTATGACATTTATGTCATTATGACAATTGGTTTTGTTCTTAATGCATAATTATGCAATTAAATATTATTCTTATGTTGAGACAGCATCAATAATCCTATTTTAATGATCCTCCGTATTTTAGGATTGAGAATATAGTGTAATGTTGTGCTGTGATTGTGAATAAATGTGTAGCAAAGTAGAAATTATGATTAGGTTACTGTGCTCATTTTGAAATGTAAACATTGATCAGCTGATAATATTATTTATTGACAATCGCATGTCGAAAATTTCTTTTGAGCTGATTTATGTTTATAAATTCGGTTTTAGTTAATTTTTTCGAATACATAATTTCATTTAAATAAATTAATAATTAATTTTTTAAGTTTTCGCGTTCAATTATGTGTATTTTCGTCAATATTATGTTTCTAAATTTATTTAGAAATGAGTTTGACTTTCATCGTACAACCAAGAGACAAATAGAGCGAGGAAAATATATTTTAGAGGAAATCGTTTATATTGAAATAAAAAGCACAACATTTATAAAAATATAGATCAATTTATAATTAAATTTGATCGTAATTTATATTGATTTGAAAAAAATGAGATATGTTCAGATCTAATTTCACCCTTTTACAGTCATTTTATTAAATAAAATTTTAAAAGCTCTAAGTTGCAATAGCTAAAAACTTAAAAAGAAATTTGTACGTTTCGTATGAATTTCTTGATAAAACGTACATTATTGATACACTAAATAAAGATCATTTCAAAAACTTAGTATGCATTCCGGCTTTATATATCCAAGAGGCTTTGATTTAATATATACAAACTTTAGACTTATTTTGTTACGTGTTTGTTTTGGACACCGAACTAAAGTGGTACTGTGCTCTTTTCTAATTTACTTCTTCCTCTATAGAGGAATTATCATCCATAATTTAGATCAAATTGCTTGTGAACATCATCAAGAAATGCAAAGTTAAAATTGTGCAATAAATAAAATTGTCTTTTTTAGTTAGTACGCTAACTTGAAAATGGAACTGGTACCATCGCCAATAATGACAATAAAAGCTTATATAATTAACATGTCATGAACGTGTACATTAGAATTCAATTCATAAAATGTATGTCACTGCACAACTCAAGCACGCATTGAACAAACCGTTTTTATAATCCACTTAATCTGAGACAATCACGAAGAGAACAATAGCCTATAGCATTATCTTAGGTGTATGAATTTTACGGTCCCAAATACCTTAATGTATATTTTGATACACATATATATGTATGTATATGTATTTCAAACGGTACGAAAAAATTTATCGAAAAGTACTCCCCAAATAATTCATAAAGCTACAAGAAACAACAAAATCTCGATATATAAAATCCACTTTAATATCCTTGTAATAAACCTTAATAATTTTTGTCTCACTGTATTGTGTCCTTTACTTATACTAAGCATATAAATACACATACAATTTGAAATATTTTCTTTTTATAGATGTATATGTTGGTATATTATGTCTATATATACATATATTTATATGTTACTTATTTAAAAGTTATGTGTCTTATTTTTATGTTAATTCCATTAAATGATTTACCCTTAACATTCCTCCCCCTTTTTGTGTTCCATAAATTTCAATTAATAGAATTTTCTTGTTGTTGGTTTTATTCAACATGTTAACTCTCTGTATATGTTGAATATGCTGGGATGTAGATAGTAGCATCGTATACACAAACAGTATATAAAAAACCATGTTAGAAGGAAATAAAAGCTCTGGAGAAAAATAACATTAAAAATTTAAAAATGATGAAGAGCCTGAGGTCAAAAACATGAATTTGCTTTTTACTATCAATTGTGTGGTGAGTGAACAAAAAAAAATTCACATTCCCGTCCGTCCGTCTGTAATAACTTCTTTGTCCTTTTCTCTAATGCTTTGTGTGTTGTTATTGCGTTATTCGGATGGTTAGATGCCGTAGATGGTTATTCTCCATTAATTATTCATCTGTTTTTATTGGTTTTATCTTATATATTCCTCTTATGTGGATTCCACCTGTGTTGTACGAGTGTAATATACATATTAATTAGTAGCAGCACATTTACAGTTATTCCGTTATTTAATTGTGTTTGTATTAATTAAGGATAATATGCATATAAGTATTATTCCAACTTTGGTAATTAACATAAATAAATGGATGACTGATCAAAGTGAATCAAATATGCGAATAGGTGAAAGAACATCGTTTGAATTAAAAATTATTAGTGTCCTGCTTTGGCTTAAGGGTTAGAAACTTACTACACCCCATTCATACTTGATGACAATCAACTGTAGAATTTACAAAAAAAACTGAGTAAACCGATGCTATATAGTATCTAAAAAGCTGATGAGTTTTATATATATAATTCACCACGTTCTTTCGTAATGCACACAGAATTTGAATTAAATTATTTGTTATTCTTCACAATGAGTGGCTAAAAAGTTTAGTAAAATAACCCTAACAATTCATATTTGTTTTTTGGGCACAAAACCCTTACGAAAGAAATATATCTGTACACATATATTACCCGTTTATTCGAACAAAAGTAGATTATCGTTCTCTATACTGTCTGTCGTCGCAACATTTTTTTTATTAACATAACAGAATTACGAGAATCTCTGAAATACTATTTCAGGATTGTGCTGAATACATAAAAATCAACATTTAGGGAATTTTACATATTGTGGTAAAAAGAAAAATAAGTGTATATAAAGGAAAGTCGTTATAAAGTGGCACGATAAGAAAAATATTTTACTGTAAACAGTTTAAAGGGAACCAAAAATACGATACAATCACGGAAATCCAATTATGATACCAAAGTGCGTTATGCGGATCAAAATAAAAGTTATTGGATGATTTATTCACTTAACGCACTTTATATACTAATTCAATTGTTTTTTTAAGTTTCTATCAACAAGTAGTACAGTATATATGGTATGCAAAGTACTAACAAGTAATTGTGATTAAATGTTAAGTGAAACGCATAATTATAAAGAGAGTTTCAATAGGAAATATTTATTCCATTCCATGTTCATATAATTGACATTTCACCATGAATAGACTTACGCGAGAATAACGCTTACAAATTGTGGAAATTTATTTCAAAATTCAATGTTCAGTGAAAAATATTTTTTGCGCTCTTCGACAATTTTATGGTGTTCATAATCATGTTCATTGGATATTCAACACCCGACTAGGATTCGTTCAAGTCGATGTAATGTGAATATTGCTGCTGTAGCTGAAAGTGTACGTGAGAACCGCAATCAATCAATTCGTCGCCGTTCTCAAGCTCTTGGTCTCTTATATGGCACAGTGTATATATATATATATATACAATTGGATATAGAGATCTTGGTTTGAAGACATTGAAATACAGCTCTATTGGGCTGATAAACTGTCAGAAAAAGATTCAAGAGCTTTCAATGCATTCTAAAAAATGCACTGTTTGGTGCGGTTTATGTGCAGGTGGCATCATCGGACTGTATTTTTTTAAAAGTGGGAAAGGTCAACGTTTAAACGTCAAGGGTGCCAACTCGATGATTTTTTTTTGCCAAAAATACAAAATATTGATGTAGCCGACTTGTGGTTTCAACAGGATGGTACAACGTGCTACACGGCTGGCCAGACAATCGATTTATTAATATAAGAATTTATATAAGAATTTCTGTCAATAAGAAAAACAATTAACCACATTAACTTATGGTATTTCAAGTTTTTTACGCAATATATAATGTATTTATTGTAAATACAAGTAAATGTGAATTCTTACGCCGATAAACCACAATTTTTGGTTTACTATACTTTAATATATTTAATTTAAATTTGGCATTCGTCAAATTCCAACTAAATCATTGGTATTGGAATTCCAATTCGATTTTGGTTAATGTGCTTGTCTCTAGATGTCTCATGCTTCATTTTTTGCTTCAAAGTGATTTTTGAGCTATAGTCTCTAAATAAATGCAAATTATATGTGTGAAAAATTTCAAAACAACCAAAATTACCAACCTTTAAAAATAAAATAAGAGAATTCATTGGTTATTTCTTATGATCAAAAAACGAATTCCAAGTCAAACCCCAATTCTTTGGCAAATTAAATACCACTTATATTGAAAATGTAATATTTCAATTTGGGTTGCTATATATAGAGGATGGAAAATATAGAATCAAACCAAAACTCAACTGAAATAAATTTATATAATGTTTAAGAGTACTACAAGCCTCTTGATATGCCTCACATATCAAAATGTATTTAAATACCTGGCAATAAATTTAATATATATTGGTATACGGGTTGCAAAAGAATTATGTTATTATGTGACACCTTTATTACTGGAATATAAAACAGAAAAATTTTAATTGATGGGAAACTGATAGTATGTATAGTATATATATATATATATATGTATATGAATGTAGGAAGTAGCATAGATGAGCTGGATTTTTAATTGACAAAAATTATATTGTTATCAATCGTTAGTTCCTATGTATTGGGGTGATTCAAATTTCAATAAAAATTTTGAAAATATTTAGATATAAATCAAAGTTGATATGAATAAAAAATAAACTTAACTGAATAATCGCTTTGTGTTAGTAAAAACAATGAAAACTTTTATAAAACCTACACGATTATGATCAATCGCAATGATTTCCTTTTATTTGTAACACCCTGTACATAGAGAATATATATGCACGTATAAACAGAAGGACGGGAATTGAATCAAAACACAACAATTATTTTTAACGTCGTACACTGTCATTTACAATTTATTAAAAAAATGAGACGGGAAAATGAAAAACAATAACACGTTTTCTATTAATTAAAATGAAAAAAAAATAAAACGAAACGGAAATTACATATTTTCCAACTTTAATAGTGACAGTCTCGTTCCTTATATTTGGTTTATGTACTCGTATGTACATATACAACAATTGTTTCAAAATTTTTATTTTTATTATTTTACAAAAATATGTACATACTCGTACATATATGTTTGTTGTGTTATGTTACATGTAATATTTTAATCCAGGTAATTTTTATTTTTTAAAATAAAGTAAACAACAACTTTTATACTGTTTTAATTAACAATCGTATGACTATTTATATTATTAAAATGTTAATTAAAATAGTTTTTCTCTCTGATGATAAACGAATGTGGCAGAAAATAAAAAGTATTTATTTTTCGAATCGTATATCAGTTTGAAATGTACAAAATTAAAATAACAAAAGTAAAATTAATTGGTTTTCTTTCCTATATACATACATGTATGTCCGAGTGTTATATATGGACGTACTTATGAAGTATAAATGTTCCTATATCTCTTCGACTCGGTTAGTTCATTTGATAAAAATTTAAATTATGTCAAAATACTAATTTACACATATATAGTTATGTACTTATGTATGTAAAATTGTTTGTGGCACACATATTATGTCAGTGTATTTAATTATGTTACCACTTAAAAGAACAACAAAATGTTATTTGTTTAGAATATATATATAATATAAATCGAAGCGTTTGTTTCTACAACATCAAATACGTAAAATAACTCAAAAAAGATTTTTTTGAAAAATACCAAGCGAATAAAACTAGTCGGTTTACGTCATTTCAGTATTAATCGTAAGTTGTTGATGAGTTCGTAATCGTAAGCATTTGTGAGAATTGTGTCGCGACGATCTCATCTAAAACGTATAGCGATGAAGACACATAAAGAGAATTACCTTTATCTAAAATAGATGATATCATAATGAACATAATGTTCACAAGTCCAGTAGTATTATGATAGCCAGATTTGTATCTTGAACGGAATTTACAAAAAAAATCTAAAAAATTTCATTAAAAATGCTTCATTGTATAAGTTCAATGCTAAAATCAATATAACAACACCGATATTATTTATTAACGTTCCTCGAACTACATGTTTCATTGCTATAAAATTAAATCAAGATTTACAAAATATAAAAAATAAGAGGGGATAATATTTTATTATAAATTAATTTTATTAGAACAATTTCATCAAAGAAATTTTTTTATTTAAACGCAGTTTGCTATTTATATAATTGACATATCGAAAACTGCCTTGTTGATTAAGATAATTATCTTCATCCAACAAAATAATTGTTTTTGTATCGCGTTAAACTTTTTATATTATATATAGTATATATTTACAATTAAAATAAGTTTAGAATTAAAAAATGGGTAAAATTTAATTTTGGAAGTTATCTTTTGTTTTTCGGAATTTTATGATTATTTAAAGTTTTAATTTGGAATTCTTAAATTTAAATACGTTTGATGAACTCTTTTAATTATGGTATGTTTTTGGGTTTAAATATTTTAATCGAACAGTAGTGGTAATATATATATATATATATATATATATATATATATATATATATATATATATATATATATATATATATATATATATATATATATATATATATATATATATATATATATATATATATATATATATATATATATATATATATATATATATATATATTTATATATATATATATATGTATATATATATATATATATATATAAACGTTCCATTTTTATTAATTATTTCAAAAATTAATTTCGGCATTGATTAACAATACTTACTACAACAATACTTAAATTCTATATTTCAGCGATATACACTCATGTCTGTACAACGGTTTTCTGCAAATAAATAGGATTTAAATCAACAAACTGATGCTGGTCGGATCATTTCTTTCGAATTTGTTAATGGACTGTTATCCTGCTGGAGCCCTAGAGGATTATTAATTTTCACCAAATCTTTGTACTATCAATCTAAAGTCAATTTCTTCCTTTGATTCAATGTCCTTATGGGGAAAGCTTTAGATTGCTTTTAGTTTTTGATTTTTTCCATAATTTTCTTTTTTAATTTATAAAATTGTTGATAACCGTTTGTGATATACCTATGTAGCGGTTGCCGGTTGGAAAACTTACAACATTTTATATACCGAATTTATTCTATTTCTTGTTAGCATTTTTCGTTTATTTTATATAATCGTTTATTTTCGTTTATTTTATATTATTTCGTGAAATTTTAGTTTAAACTTTTATTTAATAATGCTTCGCGATCCATCCACAGTATACAGTACAATTAAACAAAACAATTAGTTATTACATTCAAAATTATATGTAGCTTTAAATTTATTTCGAAGAGTGAACACAAAACAAATCTTAACAATTTATATCATTTTATCACTATTTATATTTATTTCACATTCAACACCAAATATATTTAATATGTAGTTTGTTTTATATAATTTTATATTTTTCTTATTTTTATTATAATTTTGAAAGTTGAAAACAGAGGGTCGATTCTCGTTCTATTAATAAATTGCGTGAAAAAAACTTTTCATTTCTTTTTTCATGCACGTTTTTCATTTTCACAAAGCTAAATGATGCGATTTTCGTTGACCTTTTGAAAACAACTTGCTGAGTTACGCTGAATAAACCGTTTTCATTTTGGACTAGATTGCTGAATACATTTTGGCATTTTATTATTATTTATTAATAATGATAATATAATAATATATCTGCCAAATATATTATTATATTATCATTATTAATAATATTATCAATATTCATAATATTAATATATTAAGTTATAATACAATAAGCTTCTATGCTCACTTTATTATCGAAAGGAACAAAAGAAATCGACAAAGATGTACGTGTAAAACGAAAAATTGCAACACAATCAATTTGTTCTGTTTGAACATTCCATTAGATTTATGTTGAATGCTTTTGAATTAATATTAAAAGTGTCTATTATTTTATTTTTTATTCCATTTAAAATATTTGCCAAAATATTTAGTTGTTGTTGTTGAATGTTCAGTTTCTCTTGTTTGAGTTCAATTTTTTTCCTCCAATTTTATCATCTTAGTCAAATAGTTTGCGATTAGTTCTTCTGACTGATGACCGAGTAAAAGTTGGTGCCTGAGCATCCACTGGCTGCGCGGTCAAGGTTTTGTCAGTTTCAATATCCACTGATGTTCCTAGAATTCGTTGAACCTCTTCAGCGATTCCCACTGATTCGCAAAGGTCAGTTGATGGCTGAAAGCTGCTAGATGGTCGTATATCTATGGATATAATATCAATTATTGTAATAAAAGAAGTTTTAAAAGTATTAATTAATTACACAATAGATTGTTGTTCGCCAAGTTCTAGCAAATCAACGTCTCCATCAATGACTTATGGCGTCATTATTCCTATCCATCTGCTCACGTTCGGTTAATGGTTTTATGGCTTTTGACCCACTATCACCGCTCTTGTTGGTTTTGGCCTTTATTAGTGAGCATCTCTCTTTTGCGTACAATCTGAAATAAAACTGTAAAATGATAATGGATTTTGGTTATAAAACTAGCTTTAGATCCTTTCAAAATTTTCTACACTTTGAGCTATCTTTATATACCCTCCTAACGCGTTTTATTGCAACCAAATGGTTGCAGTCCGCATCTCGCATCCGAACCTCATCTACTTATTTAAACCAATATTATAAAAAAAGTAATTTTTAATAACATTAATACAATTAATAAAACTAAAATAGATTTTTATTTTGAAGATAAACCCATCTATCATGTGCCAAATCAAAATTCATTTCCAAAAAATCAATCAGAAATGTTTTTTGTGCCACAATAGGTAATTTTTTCTTTGAGCGTTTTCTCCATTTTCCTATTTAAAATTAATAAAAATTCACACCTTGTTGCATACACTAATTTGAAATATACTTAACGTGATTGTCACATTAGGAATTTCCCTAAAATAAACTGGAAAATAACCCTACATATTGTTTTTTAATCTTATTTTATACAAATTAATTTTTAAATATATTTGGCAATACATTTACTATTTTAAAAAAATGTAATTCAACATAATATTTGTATTTTCACGACCAAAATAGTCGGTGAAAAAGTTTTTTTCATATAAAAACATTTTGACATATTTCTTTTCATTTCCATAATACTTTTAATTTGACTTTTCACAGAACAAGAATCGACCCCCGAACATGATAACACCAACAACAACATAATTAATTTATACCTAGTTTACTTTATATCGGGAGCACGCCTTAAAAATTATTAATTCCACAAATATCACTCTAAGGCTCTTTTCCAAACAAATTGTTTGCTAACCGGTTTCGTAAACAGCCTAACACTAAGGAACAAGAAAATCGAAACATTTTTGTAATATTTTTGAGCAATTTACGTATAACAGAAAGCTTGTTACAGAAATTTGTGATTCTAAAGTTATGTTAACAAGTTACTTCCCTTAAAGGTCTATCAATTGTATATGTCAGACGTGGAATCTATTGCGTACACTTTGCGGCTAACTTCATTGTAGTATTTTTCAGTTTTTTACTATTTGTTTCATAATTATTTTAAATTCTCAAAGCCATCTTATCTGCTAGGAAAAATGCATAAATTTTCAGTCATTATACTAAAAAATTGACACGTTTACACTGGGTATCATAATACTGATTTAAGTCTTTGTTTTTATTTCCTTTACCAAATTAAGTTGATTTTATTATTTATAAATAATATAAACAAGTTATAAACAGTAAATATTTTTATTTAAATCAGAACATACATTCTTCTTAAATTTACTTTCATTTAAAATCAAGCATACATTGACAAATTATTAAAAATAAACGCAAATCCTGTCAAATATAACTTATATTTGAGATGGTTAAATAACTTAAATAAGTTTGACTTTCTTATAAGTTGGAAGTTAATTTTTTCGCACAAAAATTCAAAATTATTTAAAATCAGAATTTGGTTTCATTTTTATACTGAATCTTCAAAAAATGTTATTCCCCCCTGTTGGAGTGCAGAATTCATGGGCCGACCCATCTTCCATGTCAGTACTATAGGCTGACATGGAGCTATGCAATGTGCAGATGGTTCTACGTAAACCGGACCTATAGCCGTACGTCCTCGATTTGGCTGTAATGGCGTAAGGTAGGACGTAAATAAGCGAACCGCGAAAGAGTTGGAAGTGCCTCGAGCCCCAAAACAGATAGTAGAGATAAAAACAAACAAACAAACAAACAAAAAATGTTATTCCACCTCGGGACTGTAGAACAGCAGAACAGTTTTATAACATCCAACTATCGCAAATTGTCGCTGTCGTGAATGGATCCAAATTACTTAAATAACAACTGTTAAAACTGTTGTATTTATTTAGAAACCTCTTAAATATCGTAAAAGTAAACGATATTTATTTTGATCTACAAACATGTTTATTATTGAGCTTTTGTCTATTCAAAACTTACTGCGTACTGCGTGAATACGTACATTGTACATAAGCATATAATGCACACATTTGATACATTATTTCAGTATACAAACTTAAAAAAAATTCCAGCCACTTATATTAATTTAGCGTTGCGGTTCCTCACTGAATTAAATAAAATATGTTGATTGATACTAATTAAATCAAAATTAAACTTTTGCCATGTGGTTTCTCTCTGCCTCGTTTTGTTTCTATTTTATGTTTTTTTCTTGATAAATTTTCAACACCCTATTTTCGTATTTTCAAACAAACATATATACGAGAACGTATATACGATACGAGATTCCCTCATTTTCTATAAACAAAAATATATGTTTAGAAAATTCTTAACTCCGAAATGTGTATACGACGTATACATATACGAGTGTACAATTTTGCTATTGTTAACCAAATTCCTCCTTCAAAACTCAAAATGCTAAATATTATTTCGTATAAGAGTGAAGCGAGAACATCTATTTAGAGTTCTACACCATATAAAGTACTCGTATATTTTTATAAGAATATATGGAAATGGAAAAACATAAAAAAAATTACCATTCTTATGAATTTTCCCTTTATACTCGTATATATAGGAAAACTAACCACAAACAATGTGAATTAAATTAAATTGAATTTTATTTGATTTGACATACAATATTGGCGGAGGCACAACACACAAACAGTTTATCCTTCTTCCATCACAAAAACATTAATCTTTTTGTGTTTCCAAACATAAAATTTTCGCCTATAGTCTCATTCCCAAGCGCCGGGTGGGTATATTAGCCCATTCAACGCATAAAAAAAATATTTTTTTTTGTGCGATAATATCGATTAACACTGCTCTCAAATTCAAATTTAAATTTGAATATGATTTTTATTTTGGCTCTTCAAAAATATTTTTTTTGTATATTTATGCTGATGCCTATACCATACGATATAAAAATATATATATAAACAGATCTACCGTATCACAAGTGTCATTTACAAATCAATTTTTAGCTGCTTGAATTTTGAATGTGATTTCCAAATAATAATTTATTATTAACAAACAAAATGGCAATAAAACTGATGTGCGTTCCGATATACGCAGATTTGTTCAAATGTATGTATGTTTTTTTTTCTGGTTCGATAATAGAACCTTAATTGGTGTCTGGGTATGATTTTGAAATTTGATGCTATTTTACAATAATATATAAAATTAGCTTTATTCGCATCGAAAGGATTATTGGTATAAAGAGATTTAGGGTGACGAACTTATATTTATATAAGCAGTATTTTATCGGAATAATCGTGACCGACTGGTTGAAGGTAGCCTAAATGCAGTACAATAGTATACTAAGGCAATTTGTTCTCAGTGTACAAAAGGTCAGCCCTCTATATAGATTAACTTAATCACAATATAAAGATATGTTGTGTTGAACTATGAAGTGTATTGGATTGCCTGGTAAAGTATGAGTTGGATCTTATTATTGAATTTATTACATGAGACATGCACCTTGACACCCTGTAAAACAAATACGGGCAGTGATCCTACCTTTATAAATTTTGAAACGAAAACTGCTTTTACACATTTTTATATCTTATATTCCAACAAATATCTTGACACATTTAATATAAAACTAAATTATAGTTTAAAAATCGAACTGGTATTACTTGTATCCCATAAATATGTATCTATGTCAAATCTAATCATATTCTAAAATCTCATCGATTTGTAAAATAGAATTAAATATTTTCTGCTTTTTGTTGACATCTGCGCGGTTGTAATTTTTTCATTTTTTCGTTGCACTTATGTGCAGCTTTAATATATAATTATTACATAACATCTAAATATACAGCAGGATAAAGAATCTTCACAATTGGGTGTGGTATATACAGTGAAGTTACGAATTGCGATGCTATATATATATAGTAAACTTTTTCGAGATCATAAATATGCTCTACATCAGGAGTTTTCCACGCGCAACCACATGGGGTAATATATTGATATGTTTATTTACTTCTCGGATAATATAACGATTTTTGTAGCACACACAAAATCTGAAATGTATTTTATCCACAGCAATATACCAACACAATTGCTTATGATTTATGCCAAACACGTGTGTATGATTTATCCGGTGGAAAATACACGCATTCATATACGAGACTATCTGCGAGAAAAAATTCGTTTAGCAAAATATTAAACCTGCTGTTATTATTGTATTTTCGTTTCAGCATTACCGAAGCATTCACCGATCATCAATGGGGTAGCAACTGTTTACACATTTGGCGATTTCGTCATTGCAAATTGTACATCAGACATGTCAGATCCACCAGCCAATTTATATTGGTACATTAATAACGAAAAGGTAAGTCTTATTTATGCATAAAACTCACCAACACTTAATCATAAAGTGTACCTACATTATATCATTGTTCGTACACACCAAAATTATATTTATATATATGAATCGATCGCGGAGACAAGATAATCTACATCACAAGAAAAACACATTTTTCTTCGACGTACATACATACATAACAACGTGTATAATATTAACAAAAGGTGTATGTACCTTTAGAATTTTGTTTTTGGACAATTTAGAATACGAAAGTAACAATAAGCAAAAATAACACACACAACATAACCTATAACCTTCCTTAGACGCACTCGTCTCGTATATTATAATATGCTGCGTTTTACTCCAACGAAAATCTAGATGGTAATATAAAAAATTTGAGTAATAATTTATTTTCATAAAAAAATTGACATCATTTGTTTGCCACCTTTTTTATTTTCCATCATTATTGTGAGTTTTAAAGAATATGTGAAAAACCCCGAAATATTCCTGTCGTGTACTTATACAATTTCTTCAAGACGAAGAGCATAAATAAAAATATTGTATATCGCACACACTGACATACAATATACTGGAAAAAATGGTTAAAAACTCCCTATCTGTTTGTCTTATCCGAACCATAAATTTAGGGTTTGGGGAAAAGATGGGTGATGGTTTCATTTTCGCTCTCCAGGATTACAATATTCCTGATAAATTGTTATTATAATTTTTATAAACAAACAAACACAAAATAACAATAAAACTATAAATCAACATTTGCACATATTTATGTATATATATATTATTATATTATTTCCAGGCACCCCAAGAATTTCTACAACCCCAAACGGAGACAAAAATTGATGCTGATGGATTTACATTACGTTATCGAAGTTTAGAGATACGTTTTCATGTGGATAAAACACGATTCACTGGCTCAAAAGGAGTCATGACATTAAAGTGTTTAGCGAAAATCGATCAAATACCAAATGCGACTAGAGAATCGTCCGTCACGGTGCATATACGATCGAACGATGATTTACGGAATCAAAAACTTATCAATTGGAGAAATTCAGGTAAGTGTTTTTATTTTTGACATAGAATCCGTTACCAAATTAAAAATCGAATGAATCTATTAGCAATTTATTTGCGTAAAAAACTGTTTTATAAAGTTAATATTTCTAAAAATCTGCTTTTGGACAAAAAATATTATAAGAATACACTGTATTCTTAAAGAATTTCGCTCTAGGACAACTTTGTTTATGTTTATAAATTAATTTCACAACAACCAACTGTTGGATAACTTTCTAACTAATTTTGTGTAATTTGTGACAGTTAAATATTTAGCCGGGAGCTTTATACGCTGAATACAAGATTAATAAATAATTATGCTCGTATATAATATATAGTATATATATATATATATATATATATATATATATATATATATATATATATATATATATATATATATATATATATATATATAAATATATATATATATATATATATATATATATATATATATATATATATATATATATATATATAATATATATATATATATATATATATATATATATATATATATATATATATATATATATATATATATATATATATATATATATATATATATATATATATACATATAAGCAGATATTTAATGAAAAACATAAAATCAGAAGGTGTTTGTGGCCAATTCTAGAAAGAAAATTCAGGTTAACATTGATTTTTAAGTTGTTTTTACTTCTTAAACCTAAAGTAGAAATTCATGAAAACATTTTAAGTTTATTTTAAAGTTGTTTAAAGAAAAAAAAATTCGAAACAATGAGGAAGCTGTTTAAACCCAAGTTACATTATAATAACTCAAGAACATTCGATTACTGGCAGTTTGTAGTTTTGCTACGTTTTGCTAATAAAAAATTCCAAACTTAACGATTTTACATCGTTGTATACTTGTTAAGAAATTACTATAATATTTACATAATTATTGACAGAGATGCTGGTATTTATAATAATAAACAATCTATGACTTACTCCGTATACAGTTCCATTAAGATAGTTAAAGACAATCTTTGCTCTTAATATTTAGAACTAACACCACGTAAGCTTTCGTATTTAGTAAAATTGGAATCGAATTTTGGGAATCATGTACTCATGATTGGCTATAACAAACCCAAATAAAGCACACAATTAACGTGAAGTGATATTGATTAAAAGAAAAGCTGTTGTATTCCATCTTGTCAATGCTAAACACATCTTTAATGACTCGGCAATATTTGAAATAGTACGGCGCAGGGTCGGTTATGATGCACTGTATAATTGTTTCTTACTGGTCAGTCTGATACTCATCTTCAAACCGATTATTTGTTTATGTAATAACTGTCCATAATATACTAGCTAGTTGAATGTTGTCTTTGGTTATTTTAAGACAATAGTTTAGCATTGAAGTCATCATTTATATTTTTTTAAAGCAGTTTAATTATTTGAGTATTCCAATATCGCTCATTAGAATACTGAAAATAGTGACTCACTCAAATACCCTATCTCACATTTTACTTTGTCTATTGGCTACATCCACAGTTTTACTTGCACCAGTTTTTACATTCTCCAAGTGTTCTAATTTAAATTGTAAGAACCTGTTGAGTAGTCTGTAAAGTTATCCCAGGATTCCATCCCAAACAAAATAAAAGGTTCATCAGGTAATACTTATTTCAGTCCATCTCAGTATATATAAATCATTCCAGAAAATTTAGTAATTTATCAAAACTGGGAAATAGGTACTCAAGGTCAAATTATATTCTACCGTCTTTAATAAAAAAGAGAGGATTCACAATTAATGAGATTTTCAAATTTAGATCCAAGTATTGTGGAATAAAATTTAATACATCCACAAGTAAGTGTTATTAATTGCAGCCGGAAACTATTGGAGTATGAACGATCTCATGTGATGTCGATTTGATATCATGTGCGCTCACTATAAAAGCAAAACCACGATACCAGCGGTATCTCATTTATTGTGAATCTGCACATTTTGACTATAATTAATTCGAGTTTGAGTACTTACTTCCCAATTTCGACGAACTACACAATTTTCTGTGATTATTTTTAAAATCATGAGATGAGATCAAATATTCATATTACCTGATGGACATTTAATTTTTTCTTGGATAGAATCCCGAGATAACTTCACACACTTTTCTTGAGTGTTATGTTTACAAATATACTGTGCACATACTTATAAAAAATTGCTAATAGATTCATCAAATAATTTAATATTTCAAACAACATTAAATAATACCAAACAACAAAATAAATTAATTTTACAGCCAACTTACTAAACAGTAGTTATAGTACACACTGTTGGATCCTATTTATATTAATAAAATTATTTTTATTACGTTACGTGCACAATGAATAATTAAAATAAATAAAATAGCAAAACGACATGACTTCAACGCAAAAAAAAATTAAAAATATTTAGTTGCATATATTAATTACAATTATTATTTTAAATACAAGAATAAATGTTATTTTATTTTTATTTTTAAATTTACAATGTTATTTTGTAAAAACCAAAAAAAATTATTATACGTATTGTTCATTTTATTATCAATATAAATAATTATAATTAAAAAATATATATAAATATATTTAATCGTAATCGTAATAATAAATTAAATTAATTAAAAGGAAAAATTTAATTTTAAAAACCACAGAATCATATTACGACTTATTGAATGTTAACAAACCAAAAAAAAAATTAAAAAAAAATTAATTTTTTTTATAATTATAAATATGAAAAATTTAAAAAAATATAAAAATATATTTGATTAGATATTTAAAGTTCCTAAAATATAATTTAAATAGCAAAGACAAATTAATTAAATATATAAATATTTTTAAAGTTTTAATTTGTGTTAAAATTAATATAATCTATAAGTTTAATAATTTTTTTAATTAATAACAATAGTCTATATCAATATATATATATATATATATATATATATATATATATATATATATATATATATATATATATATATTATAATCATAATTAATTAAAATGTATCCAATCAAATCTCAACAGTAAATTATAACAGTATACCATATTTAATTAAATAAATATAATCGGAAATAATTTGTGAGGTGACTATACAGTAAATATTGTGTGCAATTTAAGGTGAATATGCGTTAGAACTGTTTAAACTAGGTCGTTAAGTATTGTAGTGTTACAGTTCTAATAAGTGGAAAGCAATTAAATTAAATCACGTATTCTTGATTCATTGCAACAACTCGTCTCTCCATTAAACAATATCAAATAAATTTAATACGATAAAGGTTGACTATCACAATACGTTCTGTTCCCGTTCAATTAGCCTTACATATACCTACTCGTACGTTCAGTTAAATTCGTATCTATTTACATTTCTCGTTCTTGATCCTTCTCGTTACGTCTACTAAAGTAGAGCTTTAGAACGAAATAAGTTAAATCTACCCAACTATTAAAAGAGCATAATTTTGTAATAGAGGGAAATGAAGCTTTTCCCTTAAAACCAAATTTATGCTGAACTTGTTCTTTTGCTCAACAACAATATAATATTTTAAAGCTTCAATTTTATAATAGAAGATCAAAATCTGTACCACAATATGCAGATAAAATTATCGGAGACGGAACGTTGATAGAACTTTTCACTACTCCGAATTGACACTATCGAGGGGACACTAATCTCTTTACGTATTGTAAAATTTAAACATTATAAAATCATAACGTATTATTCTTACTATCAATACCGTTTCCGACACGTGTCAGCCTATCCATCAAAAATGCGTGTGTATCAATTATTAACGGAACTGATTGGAACCGGGGTGTACATATAATGGAAAGTGTCCATTCATTCACCTGTATGGAACGGGTTTTCTACACTTTTCACTATTTGGAATCGAAACTTAGAGATGGCACTGATCTAAACTAACAATTATAAAACCATAACAGATTATGGAACTTAAGGACCATCCTCTCCCATACACTGCTCTTAGTAGCTCACATACCGATTATTGTTTACCAACTTGCAATAATGGTGGTTTGTTTCTTTAATTAATTTTTTGAAACAATTTACCAATATCATAAACTGGTCTTCTCGCTCTGTAACATTCAGCTTACTATTTGCAGTTTGCATATATCCTTCCTGCCGTTAATAATCAAGCTAACGTACTTTCGACTTAATTTGCAACACGAACAAAAATAAATTCAATTCAATTCGACATTTTACTAAAGCTACTCAATTAAAAAAGTCGTTATTTAATTAATTTTTATTTTATTTTATATATACATATAATTTAAAATAATTGTATATATATTTTTTGATAAAAAATAAATTATTTTTTTATAAATTTATTTGTATATAATATACATAAAAATGATACATATAGATTAATTTAAAAAATTAAATTAAATGAAGAAAAAAAAATAAATAGTAAGTGTTTTTATTTTTAATTATAATTCTTATATTTTTAGCTGATACATAATAATAAAAAAAAATAATATAAATTAAATATTTATATATATAAAAATTATATAAATAATATTTAAAACAAAACATTTAAGCTCGTTTTAAACAGGTTAACAAATACACGTTTTTTTATAAAAATTTACAGTAGATACTAAAAATTGTTTGATAGTACTTATAGGATTATGTTTTGTAAATTACGTGAAATCTCGCAATCCTTCTATTTTACTAAAATAAAAAACACATTTTTAAACAAAAAAAAACGATTAATTTATAAAATTTTTGTGTTTTTTGTATCTTGTTCAAGTCTCTCTCTACTTGTAATATTTTTTCCACTATTTACGATGCAAATAAAAAAACCTATCTTATATTTATGTACATAATTTTTGTTTAAAACATAAAATTTATGTTCAAACAAAATTGCGATTGCATGGCGTTTTTGTTTTAATAACGGTTTCACATATACATGTATTCATCTTCAAACTACTTGTGTACGTAGTGCACTAAAAATAAATTTGCTTAACATTTTTAGCGAATTTATAATATATATATATGTACCTTTTATCGCTTATACAGTGAACGAAATAATGATTTCAATCGTTAAGGAAAATACTAGAAGGAACAACTTTTTATTTAATTTTTAACTTTTCAAAATTATTTAGAACTGACTGAAAACAATTTTGAATGGGTTGCAAATAGTTATTTCGACTATTCGTCCTGCTGATTTTTGACATTATACATTAAATAATATGTTTAGTGTATGTACTCGTATGTATAATCGATTGCTGTTTAAAAAATGTTTTGTGGGTTTTCCTTTACTTTTCACTAATGCAACATTCGGTTAAGCATTAAAATCAATGAACTATAATAATTTCATTGACTAATCACTCCAAATATTTTTTACTTCGAGTTTTAGTTTTTTCCCCATTGTCAGTTGCAACTGCAATTATTTATATACAGTAAATGAAATCATTTTGGATGGTAAATTACTTCGTAATAAAATTCGAATTGAAAATTATTAAAAATTCTGTAATTAATATTGATTAAAAGTTTATAAAATTCCTAATTCAAATATCCACCATAGATTATATATAATGTATGACACTAGTATACTTGGCACACCATTTCCTATTGCAATTGTTAAAGCAATATTTAGATCAGAAAGCTCACGTTTTCTTACATTGTTTCTTTGATTTAATGGATATGTGTATGTATTCCAAATCGAATAATCTCAATTCTCACCTGCATATAGTAAAAAGCAGAACTGTCAATGAGCTTTAAGCTATAGGCGGTTTGAACCAGGTAAATAATTATTAATTCAACTATAAATAAATTTATGTAAAATTGAGATCAAATTACCCTCCCACAATATGGTGTTATGTTTATGTATCTGAAAAATATAAAATATGCACCTACAGAAAAACATCTCGTGCCTGGATCATTGTTAAAATTAACCTATAATATCTTGATAGTTTTAGCAACAATTGTTCTGTTGTTAAAAATCGATGTTTATAATGAGAAAAAATTCAAACATAAATTTATAACATATACATGAAACAGTTATAAAGGACGAATCAACATCATAGAGATAATGTTTTCAGCCCACCTGGATAAATAAATAAGAATTCACATAAAAATAACCAAAAAATAACCAAGCGTGTATTTTTCTGCTCACTTATGCTTATGTAAATCGTATCGAACGATATGTCTCATCGAGATGTAAAATAATAAAGACTGTGATGTGGTGATTATATGCACGAATAATCGACAAACAAATAGGCATTTTATTTTCATAACCATCATAACAGTATGTTGATTCAAGACGTCTCAAAATTTAAAATAAAAATTAATTTGTAGATGAGAAAAAGTGCATAATAATGCACCCTTTTATATTCCACAAAATGTTAGCTAAGTTTATACATGTTGTTACATATAAATACAGTTAATAGTTCCTTAATTATTCTCAATCTTTTCAACTTCATAACAACAAAGAAATTTTCTTTATTTATAAATTCTTTCCGAGACATTAATATTAAATTGAAAATAATAGGAAGTCGCTGATGAAAGATGTATAAACTTTTTCCAAGAAAATTTCTTCTTTAATTAAAAATATAAAAAAAACGTTTTCCGAAACAGAACCAAACCAAGTGTTGTTTTATAATGATTCACTGTTTAGCGATAATTAGTTTCACTATATCTACCCAAACGTTTATGTAATTAGCTGTATCTAGTTTAGTCAATTCTATAAATACACACACACACACACACATATATATATATATATATATATATATATATATATATATATATATATATATATATATATATATATATATATATATATATATATATATATATATATAATTATATATATATATATATATATATATATATATATATATATATATATATATATATATATATATATATACTATGTGCTGTAACAGATCTCATATCTCATATCAGATCGTTTTTATATCCTGGACTATGGGACTGCGATGGAGGAAGTGCTTTTGGTTCCACCAAACTCGATTGTCTTCTTTCCAAAGCTATTAAAAAAATTCGCTTGCCTTCTACCGTAAAAATTGGATGCACGAAACTCGTTCTTTCATGCCGCCAAAATAAAATTTCAGAATTGGCTCTTCGAATTTCCATCTGTCTCTCAGTCAGCTCATGTGGCACTCATTGCCCTCCTTTTGAATTTTTCCTATAGCATGTACTCGTTTGGATTACCTTGATCTTGAGTTTTTGTATCGGCTTCATCCAACAACACATGAAGCTCGTTGTCTCAAATGTTTTTGGTCTTCTCACATAAAGGTCAACTATATAGTATCACAAAACCATGTCAATTTAAAATCCCGTCACAACAATAATAGTGCAGAATTTGCAAGTTATATATTACACTATATCACATTGCTATGATGCAGTTTAAATCAATATATTTCGTACGTCAAAATGCGACAGTAGAACAATAAATTATTTAAAAATAGAAATGGAAATTTCGGTCACATTTAACACCACTAAACTTGTTTCTTTTGAACATTTAAACTAAATATGTATATGCCAATAAAGTTACAATTGTTGAGCTTAAGAAGTGATATTGCGAGTAACTGGAATTATTGAAGAGCGTTTATGCAACGTCTTTACCGATACTTTTAACAAAATAATAACAAACGTCATTTTGCTAGAGGTAATCATTTGAATCATTCTATATATGTAAAATTTCATATGTTTTCATTTCTATTTTCATAATTCTTGTACGTTAGACAAAAATCTACGACTTTCATAAACTTTCTGTAAAACGTGATATACCATTACCCAAGGAACATGTAAATTAAATCAAGTTTCATTATTTTTTAAACACCATTATATAAAGGAACTATTCCACGTACTGAGTTACTGAGTTACTCAGTCAATATAGAATGAAACAAAAATATATCTTTACTAAGTGTCTAGATGCAACAAAATATATAATTTCATGAATAAAACTCAGTAGTTTCTATTTTTTATGCCAGTAACCCAAAACAGCCTACTCCGAAGAGTACATGAAATAACGCTTGATGAAAAAGAATTCATAGCTCAATCGATGAAAACATGATCATTTCAAATTTTATGTGAAATTTATTATTTGGCAAATAAAATATTTTGTTCGCAACCAAGTTAGTTAACAAGTTGCCTTTGTACTTTATATATTTAAAACAAAAACGCATACAATTTTGTTTGTTCATAGTTTTATACATAAGCATACTCCGTGAACATTTTCTGTAATTTAGGCACAATACTATTTATCATTTCAATTACATGTAATTTCTACTTTATATAATTATAATTACTAATCAAAACAGAACAAAAAGGAATTTTTTTAGTCTTATATCATATCATACATATTATATAAAAGGCTAAACATAAATATATTGTTTCATAAATTTTTCTGTCCGTTTCTTATTTATTATATTACATAATATTCTACTTAATAAATAAATAATAAGGCTAAACCTGATTGAACTGATTCAACATTTTTCTTATTCACTAAATTATATAAAAAAAAATGAAATAACAAAGTCGGTGAACATGAAATATAATAAATCTATATTTTATATAATATAGTGGAAGAGGTAGTTAACAGTGTGAATGATTTAGATAAATTATTTTATTTGGTGCCCTTCCATGTTATATTTATTATATGTACTCAAGAATTACGTGTATTAATAATAAACAAAATGGGGGATACAACAGTAAAAATATGGAAAAATATAAAACGAATCTAACTTGATTAATAATATTATGAATAAATATTTTTTGGTAATTTTTATAACATTTATTCGCGTTACAATGCATGTAAATTTATATATTTATATACAAAAAAATGAATTAAATAAATTTTTATATTATAAACGATAATTCTATCAACAAAACAAAACTATAATATAAAATTAACACATTTTTATGCAAACATATTATGATTACTATTATTATTATGAATTAATTAACTAAAAAATTTTAAAAATATATAAATTAATTAACAAAACAATGTTTCACGCAAAAAAAAAACTAAAAAAATTAAATTTTTGATGTCTTTGCACTTTTTATGTACAATTTATTAACAATTATTAAACAAAACAACTTTAAATTAATTATTTAAGTAAAACATATTTTTATCTAAAAATACACAAAAAAATTACAAAAAAAAAGAATATCGAGTAGAAAATTTAAAAGTTTAACACACACAAATAAGAAATTATGTGAATTCTTATAAATTTGTTTCGTTATTTTATCGATTTGCGACTGCATTTCAATGACAAAATTCATCAATCCATTGAAATGCAATCGATAAATCTATTATTTTATTATTATTTTTTAAATAATTGTTATTTTTTTTATTATATATAAATATATTATAATACAAATTTTTTATGTTGTTTTTTTTAAATAAACAGAAAAACTAAAAAAAATAATAATTAATTAACTAATTTTTTTAATAAAATAAAAAATTAAAAAAAATAATTATATATGAGGCCTTATGATTTTTTTAAATTTTTTTATTATAATGTTTATTATATTCTTGATAAATATTCATATAATATAATATTTTATATATTAGTTTTAACAAAATGATGAAACATATATATGTTGTAACAAACATATAAAACATAACAAAAAAAAATTAATTAACTAATAATAACCTAAAATAAAATAACAAAAAAAACAATATTTTTGATTTCTTTATTTATAACAATATATTTATAATATATTTAAACCAATGATATAAACAAAATTTAGAGTAATAGATAAAAATACATAAAAATCATATTAGTTTATGATTTTGAGATAATAGAAAAATTAATTTTAATTATCGGGATAGAATAAATAATTTTGTTACTCAATTATGTTTTAGCTGTACTTACTTAACACAGTTAGTTACTGTCTAAGACGTTTCATGAATTTGATCCCAATAACCGCCTGAAATTGATATCAAAATTAAATACAACAAAATTGTTCTCAAACCAACCATTTTCTATATACACACTATCTTTTACATTTCTTGCATCCCCATCTACCGCTCTGTTAGACTATTACGAAGCTTCTGGACATTCTGTTCTAGAAGCTTTTAGATGATTCTGCATCTTTTAAGTAACTATGTGCGATGATCGAAGCTGATCTATTATGATTTCGTCTGCAATTTTATTCAATTAATAGAAGAGTAGACATGACGAAAACGCATTTATTTTATGTCTGTTCTAAAGTTCTGTTCTAAAGCGTTATATCTGTTCTAAATTTATTAAATAATTTACATCGATGGTTTCACCAATGAAGGTTATTAATTAAAAGTGGTGGTGGGCGTGTAAATTACACGATGTAATTTACACTGATTTAAACATGTAGAAAATGTATAAATTACAAAAGATTATTTTTATATTCTATATGTAAAAAATGATTTTATGTCAAAGGCATTTTTTGTAACTGACGCGCCATCTCTTATCAAATCTTATTGTAACTAAAACACCATCTGTTAATGAATTATTTTACGAATAAACTGTGTATAATTTTTTTTTACTACACTGAACGTCAAAATATTTTTTTTTACATGTTAGAACTATTAACAAGTTAACGAGGTAAAAAATATCCCTTTCCAACTAACAACGTCAGTTTTTGCAAATGTGCATTTATCCATGTTAATTGTTAATAACAAAATCGAATGCTGAAAAACTTTTACAAATTCTTTCAAGATGGGTTAAATACTGCTCAAATGAAGCAGATAATATTAACATATTTTCTAAAAAATAGAAAAGAATTCTAATTTGAACTACACTTTATGCATGTTTTGCTAAAACGGTTTTACTGCATTCCTGACTCCAAATGTTATTCAAAAAACTCGAACAACGCAAAAGTTGTTATGATGGATGTTTTGAAATGTCAAATGAAACCAATAAAATCTGATGATATGCTCGTACTAAATATAATATAGTAAATATGCAGTTGATATGTAAAGTCCTGCAGATAAAATATTGGATATCGATCTTGAATGGTTACTTCATTTAATGCATCGACCTCAAGGTCACCATTCTCCTTTCTTTTATCACATTAACTACACGGTTAAAAACAACTACGCGGTACATATTCTTTGAAACATATTCTCAAAATAATCATGGATAATTTTAACCTGGATTTGTTTGACAAAGTTTATAAGCTTATCTATCGAATTTTTTTGTAACGAAAAACATTTCTTTTTTAAACTGAATAAATTTTGAGCGTCGTAAAATTGTTTACTTTATAAAATAGGTGGCACTACGAAATGTGTTGTCTTCGTTTTTTACATGGAATTTACGTTTTATGTAATTTACGCTGTAATTTACATGAAAAATGTAAAAACGTTTCATACATGTATAATCCAACTATGAAAAAGATAACTATGAAAAACTCCCCAACTAATTAGAAATTCAATTTTCATCATTGTTGTCTAAATGTCGATATTTTTTGTTTTCAAGATAACAATATCATATCATATTGTTGTTCAGAGTCCAATACATTCCATCTTAAGATTTTGATTTGTATCTAGTCCGTAGAAATATGTCAAGAAAATTTCTTATGTGATATATTTTCAGCAGTGAGTCATCAGAAATTGGTCTTGGTGGAGCCAATTCATCTACTAATTCAACCACTTAGTTTTTTAACTAACCGTTAATTTTATTTGGTAAACTATATAGGTGGCCGCGTCTATGAGTTTATCACTATGGATATTGAATTCAGGCTTATCGAAATCGTTAAGCGCAATTTTATTAAATATAACGATATTATTCTATCACCATAATCACACGATCATTACGGTATAAATTATTATTTTGATAAAAAAATGTAGCAAAATATGAATATAATTAATAACCATAAATCAAATGTTACAAATTATAATTGTTACATAGTATATATTTTTTAAAATCCATATTTTTTTTATAAAAACCAAGATCAAAAAATTCATTTAATTATTTGCATTATCTTATCAACTATATAAAAATATAAATATCATGGACAAAACAAAAAATAAATATTTTTTGGAAAATGGTTTTAAATCAAATAAAACCAAATTTTTCGTAGCTAATATATATAATTATATATTTATATATTATTGTCTGTTAATTTGTTATTTATTTTCTGTAAGAAATCTAAATATATATATATATATATATATACATATATATATATATATATATATATATATATATATATATATATATATATATATATATAATTTATAAAGAAACAAAAAATTTAAATTAAATGCATAATTAAATTTAACATTGATTATATATATTATAACCTTAAGAAAACAAACAATATAAATGTATTGCAAAAATGAATTATAATCAGTTCAGTAAATGATATATTCCTAAATTCTTTTTTAATTAAATAAAATAAATAAAATTTTCTAGAAAATAATTTTTAATCAAAACATATCATTTTTGTATATTTATTAAATTTATCATAATTAATTAAAACTAATGAAGAAAAAATGAAAGCAAATATAAAATTATTAAATAATACATAACATTAATAAATAATTAATAAATAAATTATTATTAAAAATCCAATGTCAATAAATTTGTTTTGTTAACTATTTTCATTTGTTTTGTTTTGTACAAATTAATACATATTTATATTACTATTATATAATTGCTATATATATATATAAATTTTTTAGTAAATTTATCAAAAACAAAAAAATATGCATTTTTACTATTTATATATAACAAGAAAACTAAAGCAAAATTATTAATGTTGTTTAATTAATTTATTTCTATTTATATATATTTTCCAAATCTCATCTCGTCAAACATATACATATGTACATGGTTTCTCCCTCTTTATATATATATATATATATATATATATATATATATATATATATATATATATATATATATATATATATATATATATATATATATATATGTATATAATTATTTATAATTATTTATATATAAACATATTATATACATACATAACACAATACATAATACATATTGTTGTGAAATATGATTCGTGAAATAAAATATAATTTATCATTATTTATTAAATTCTATATTACGTAAAAACACTATTTTTCGTAAATAAATAAAAAGTTTTTGGCGCCTTCGATATAATAATGTATAGTACGTATATATTACACATATACATATTATATATTGTATTTTCTAAGACATTAATATTTTCATTATTGCCACTGAGAAATCGATTATCTTCTTGAAAATGGAAAAAAAAATCGACGACGAGAAAATAAAATTTTACTAGTCATCAACTTAAAAACATAAATCATCAATTACAGCTATTGACATGATCATTGATGAGTAAAGAAATATATGAATTCTGTTAAAATGCTTAAATTGATTATATAAATTTTGCAACAAAAAAAAATCATACATTACAATATTTATTATTCTTGAAACGTATATACATATAAAATTGATTACCCTTTTTCCCGAAACAACATTCAATCAGATACGGTTCATTACTTGATTTGAGAAAAAAATCTTATAAAATAAACGTAACATCTAACGGTTAATAATCTTAAATGATATAATACGAAATATATGTATATGGTGTACCTATACTTGATATAAAAAATTGAATAAATTATTCGTCTAATTATTAATAAAATTTATCAATTTCCTGAAATATCAGCTTTAATACGAGTACTTGACACATACAGTTCAATAAAACGATTTGAATTTTGAAACGTAGCAGTCGTTCATTTATCCGAATAAAGTAAGACATAAAATCATTTATTGTATATCTATCCTGTTCTTATGATTCGATTAAAAGTGATTATATTGCATTGATTTTATATAAAATATCTTATAATTCAATGCAGACTGTGGTGGCAATTTAGTCAAGATAATCCAAGAAGGAAAGCCTAGGTAAGATTTCACAAATAAGTATTTGTTTCGAAAACTGCCTAAGTTTTTACTGCCTAAGAGTAAAACATATTTATTATGGTAAAGATTCATAGATGGTAGCACTAGTTTTTATTCAATCTTCTCACATGTACTCATCATATTGCAAAAATGCTTTACGTTTATTAAGTAGTTTCTTGCAATGAAATGGAAATCAAACAAAGAATTTTACTGTCCACATGACGTAACATACACAAACAAAGACAAAATTGACTTGCTGTCCAAATTAGTTAAAAATCAGAATTTTGGATTTGGATCTATTTCGGTTGCTAAACGCCTAAGCGTATCCATCCTTTTTAAAATTTATATAATCTTCTTTGCTTGATTTCCACTTAGCAACTAACTTCAAATTGTCCCTAAAAATTATTGGAGTATTTATTCGAAATCTAGTAAATACTTATATGGTGATAAATGTGGCGATACCAGAGAAGAAACTAATTTGGAGTTAACACAAGACTGAAAAGTGGTAAGCTAAAATTAAGTATATTTAACTATTTATGAGTTTTTCTCGTAGTATAATAATACTAGATAATTCAAGGTCACGAGACGGTATGTTCAATAACAATATTTGTATCTGAAAGAACTTTTCAACCGATTATTTAATATTAATTTTAAGCGTATCACATGACCACTTACAACATTTTTGAAAGTGCTTACATATATGTAAAATCTTAAAATAATGTAAATCTTTTATTAAATATTCGATATAAACAACGAAAAAAGTAGGAGAAGAGAACGTTTTTATTATCAGCTTAAACTTATTATGACGGTTTTATTTATCCGATTAAAAAAATTCTCAAAAATTTTATATTCTAGTAATTATGACTTTAACATTATTATTTAACATAAAAAAAAAGATGTCAATTATATAAATTCTCTATTTTTAATTATACATATTAAGTTTGGCAATTTATATTTTGTTCATTAAACGTACAATTAAATACATAAATATCTTAGATATAAAATGTCCAAATATTTTATTTTTATTCAAAAATAAATTACAAATTATAATAAAATGTTATGTATCAAAGTTTTATGTATATATAGAAAGAGAGAGAGAGAGAAATCATTATACCTAAATAAATAAAAATATTATGGTTTTGTCAGTTTCACAAATTTGCATATACATAATATTATTCCTAGACTATAATTACCAACAAAATAATAATAATAATACTCGTATTAACAAAATTTAAAACTAAAGAAAAAACAATAAATGTATTTTTTAAAAATATCTATTATTCAGCCTACTTTCATTAAATAAAAAACCATTAATATTATTAAATAATAATTATAACAACTATATAAGTTTTAGTTTTTTATTTATTATTTGTTTATTACAAATCCAAAGCAATCTTTCATATAACAATAATAATATTTGTTCAAAACAAAGTACCTACTTAAAAATAATTAATAATATTAATTAATAATTATGACAAAATATGAGTATATAACCAAATAATATTTCATGTAAATAAATTATGTATATAAAAATGATTATAACCATTATGTATATTTTCAAAAAAAAAGAAAAAATATAAAAATTCTTAATAAAAAACTGCAATTTTAATTTTCTTACAAAATGTAAAACCTAACAGCAATTTAATAAATATATATATATACATATATAAATAAATTCGTTTTTTATATTTATAAATTCTACAAACTAATAATAATTGTAGTGTTTTATTTATTTAAAAAAATATTTTTCTTTGTTTTATTCTAAATATTGTATACATATATGTATAAATAAATATATAAATATAAATAACAATATAATAAGAATTAATAAAATCTAGATAATTTTTTATTTTCCAATTATATATATATATATATATATATATATATATATATATATATATATATATATATATATATATATATATATATATATATATTTAAATAAATAACACATAATACATAATTAAAAAACATAATATCACAACGAAAACACAAGCAACTATATATAATCTCAAAAAAATATGCACTTATGTTATATTTGTGTAATCAAATAATAAAACATAATAATAATAAATTAATAAAGACATATACATATATATATTTTTGTTTTTTATTTTTGTATAAATAATTTATAATCAAATAAAATTTTCGATAAATATTATAACATATAGAAATATCAAATGATTTATTTTGTCAATATGCCATATAAAAATGATTGAATAACAAAATATAAATAACAAACGATGGACTGATTCTCGAAAACTCTAATATGGTATTGGGAGAGCTATACAATAAAAATGTTCAACATATATGTAGCCCTATTAAGACATTTGAAACTGCCTGCTTTGTCAAATATTAAAATACGATTAGTATGTTTTATTACCTTAATTGAAAGAAATTTTGACTGAAATGCTTTAAGGATCAAAGGATATATATTTATATCAGCCACCATAACGTAATATATGTATAGACTTGTTCGTTCTTTTCTAGTTAAAGTCGCAAATATTCTTACTGAAGCTATTTATGTGAACTTGGTGATGAACTGTAATTTACCGAATTACTGGTTAGTAATAAGATTCTGCTTACTTATAACAACTGCGCTTGTTGCCATTTCTATTGAATCATCCAAAAATACCAGGTATAAAAACCTACACTAAATCGATTTAATTCTCATCTTCTACATGTCATACCTTAGCCCAGTTAAGATGAGAACCAACATATTTTATTCTATCAATGATGTTTTTGGCTATAAACGTGGGTTAGATTTTTCATTATTTGATTTTACATTTAAGGTCGATGGAATAACTTGGATAGATATCAAGTTTCACAGATACAGGAAATTTTCTACATTCGAGTTTTCTACATTCGCGTAAATCGAGTCTTTGGTGAAAAGAACACATTAATGGCAAATAAATGGCGTTTACAATTTTTACCACAGAATAACATAAATCTTCAGTTAATTATCCTATTTAAAATATTACAGGATTAATATATTTCCACTTCTACATTAAATAGCTAAACCTATTAACATTTTAAGTTTTAGAATTGTCTTTCAAGAAGCAATTCTTTTACAGAACATATCATTCAAAAGTCAGTTTAAAAATTGTCGTTCTGAAATTAACGATTATAACTGACCAATTCCATTTGTTGTAACACGCTTGTTGTGGTGGAATTTTAAAGAGATCGACTAACTTAGTCACCTTTATAATCATTCAGTATCCTTTTTAAGTTACGTCATTTTAGCCTGCGAACGTTTTTAATATTTGACTAAATCCATGGTAGTTTTAAAATAATATATTCACCTTCTCTTCTGTCATATTTATGTTAAATAAGCAAAATATTATCTTAAAATTTTCAAATCAATTACCGCGTGCTCCCATCCTCTCATTCAAACCTCAATCAACCTTTAAAAATTAAATGAAATTTTCAAATTCTTATTTTATAATTTCCTATTGTATATTAGCAGAATTAAACAAAACAAAATAATTAATTTCAATTACAACTCTAAGAATTAATCAAAATTAATATGTAAAACAAAATCAATTTATAAACAAAAAAAAACTATGTATTAATTATTTAATTAAAAAATTATATATATAATTAATAAACCAAAAAATGCACGAAAAACCCAAAAAAAAATTAAATTAAAATGAAAAAATATCAAAAAAAAACATGATTATTGTGATAATACTTATGTACATTTAAAATATAAAAAATGATTATTATAATTACTATTATTGAATGAAAAATGTTAAGGAAAAGTAAAGTAAATTTATTGATATTTATTCAAAAACACAAAAATGTTATTTTCATTCTCAAAAAACAAAACAAACAAAAATAAATAAAAACAAACAAAAAAAAATATTAATAAAAATATCTTATAAAAAAAAATATTTTCATTGTTTTTTGCCTCATCATAATATCCCTCTCACCTTCCCCCATCTAGCAACGAGAAAAAAAAATATTTTAATTTTTCCTCTAATTATAGAAAATATACGTGACAGGAATAATATATTTCTCTTAAAAATGGATTTTTGCTGAATTTTTTTCTCGTGCTGTGCTTTCGACTAAGTTTAAATGTAAATTATTTGTAAACAAAAGATAAATTCGACATTATTTTGAAAAAAAATTAAAATTTAATTAGCAAATCATGAAAATTATCAAAATTAAGTTGATGTTTAGTTCCTGAATTTAGATTGGTTTATTCTTTTATACATTGTATATATATATTTCACAATTGTTCGTGTATAACCCCAAACGAATATATATATATATATATATATATATATATATATATATATATATATATATATATATATATATATATATATATATATCCCATTCCAAAGGTAAAAATTGGAACGTTTCTGAACAATATAAAAGCAGAATTTACAATGAGCATTTTCGTTTTCTTATATAATAAAGCTTGCTATACAAATATTTGTGTAAGTATTTAATTTACATAAAATATTAAATTGAACTAAATTTTGATCGATATTTTTTTTTTGCTACTCTTTTGCTTTGGTTTCAAATACATTTGTGCATGATAATTTACGGTGGGTATGTAAATTTCCCCAAATAAATTTGTATAAGTGAGTCGTGACTTCCAAGAACATTTCATAATAAGAATTATGATTTCGTTCAACTACTTACTTTATAAAATTACCCATAGTTCTAAGAATTCCTTTTATATCTACATAATATAATATAGATGTATATATAACCATTATAGCAGTATTGAAACAAAAATGTGGACCACGATTTGATTTTCAACGTGCTCACGAATAGAAAAATATGTTGTTTTTATAATTAACATATTTCGAGTTGTGAATTATAAAAATTGGTGACCCCGATATGATAGCGGAGTCACCACTTTCGATTTTAATTTCTTCATTTGAATGAATTATTGAGTGTTAATAGCTTTTTATTTTTATACAATCGACACCACTTTTGTTTTTTGTTGCATATTAGTATTCGTTCGGAAAATTATGTTGAATAATTTAGAAAATTAACAACTTTTAATTAATACAAATTTTATCAGAAGCAAAACTAATAATTCTCAATATCGATAACATAATAATAAAGTACAATTGAAAAATAATCTTTACTAACTTGTTTTAATTAGTTATAGAGTACATTGAATCTCTCATAAAGCAGAACAATTTTAAGGTAAGTTTAAAATCTCATGTTTTCAGTTAAATTTTCTTTTAGAGCTTAAAAGTTAGAAATATAATTTTAAAAAATTATTTTATGAAAGTCGTGTATTTTTTTTTTTTTTTTGTAACGGAGCTTGAAAATTTCAACCAAACCTCAATTTGATTTAATTAACAATTCGTCATAGTTTAAATTATTATTGTTTAAATTTACTTCAGCCATAAATTGAATTATAAGTACACTTAGTACTACGAGTAGTTTCTAAGTACTAGTTTACCTTTAGTGAATTTTAACTCTGGAACATACGAATGGACTCCTGTGTTTTATATGAGACTATTTTATAGTTTAGAATACACTATCTAATATAACAGTGGTTGTGGTAGCCCTAATGATTGTTCAATCACATTATTTTACACAACAGAAAAACGTTTGCTGTATAAGCTCAACTACTAATGTGATGGAAAATAAAAGATGATTTCAAACTAGGCGAGCATATAGCTTTTAGAAAATCTTTAGATTGTGCCTTAAAAAAATTTATTACAAAATATTTTAACGAAATTAGAGCTTAACAATCAACTTCATTAATACGACTAAAAGCAAGACAAGAAATTAAATCGTATCCAAATTCTGCTGAAGTAACAATATTATATGATATAACCATATACTGATTCAGTGGTTTCAAACTAAATTTAACCTATAATATGAAATCCAATGAGAATAAATCTAGCAAACCCATTCTTATCAATTACGTCATACCTACTAAAATTTATTTTCTTCTCGCGAAACACCATGAATCAAAATTCTTACAAAGTCACAAACACACACACATACTAAAAGAAAACCAATTAAATTTTGACCAAAATTGCATTATATAATATATTATATTATCATCCTAAGAAGAACGATTATACTTTATAATACGAAGAATTATCTCATCGCTTTTCCACAATTCGCATACATAATAACAAAAAGCAAAAAATAGCTTCTCTATATATGTATGTATATGTATACTCGTATATATTCGAGTGAACACATACAACATTTTGTGAAATTTAAATTCAAACCACTTCTAGAAAAGATTAAAACTTGTCAATATAAAATCGTAAAAAGCCGGAAATTAAAAAAGTGCCTGAGCATATACTTTTTTTCTCTTTTGGCTGTTGTTTTTGTTGTTGCTGCCAACATTATTATAGAAAAGAAAATACGAGAAAAACTTTTTTTCAGTTCTTTGTTGTTTTTACCTCCTTTCTGTTAACTAAATGAACGACACACGATGATGATGATGATGGAAAACGTTAATATGAGGAAAAACTAATATTATATTATACCATGGTAAATGAAAATGTGTTTGTATGTATGTATGTACGTATACACATAATCAAAGGAATTTCATTTGAAAATAAAATAAATAACTTTTATTTTTAACTTCAGCCCATATGATATACGTATGGTATCATGATAGTTCATCATATATAGATAGATTACCTCTCGAAGTCGAGCTTTCAAACGAAATATATTTGTTAGAAAAATGATTGATTTACATTTTAATTAAACACAAATATTTAAATAAAATTTATTTTCGATTTATTGCCATTTAGTATACACTAGTATTATATAGGCATGTATTTACATAAATATCTACTATAACAAAATTTTACAAAACTATATACGTAAAAGGATTTTTCATTAAAGTTTAATTTATATGATGATTAGAAATAATATTTAATTGAGGTTACCTTTTGGGAATTGCAACTTCTTTATTATGCCATAGATCGTAAATATGTTTGTGTCAGATATACAAATAAATCGGTTCGGTTTGTGTATATGAATTGATTTCATTGTGCACAGTCAGTTCGTATGTCGGTATAAATTAAAGCAGTTTTAGCGATAAGTAATAGTTGATATACCTGAGGTAGGAATCTAGGTCACCTGGTATATCCAATGAAATGTATTTTAATTATAAAACCGATAGTGTACAAAGTTATTCCTTGTGACGTTCACATCCAAATACAAATTTTTGCTTTAGATATAGCCACAGTTGGCAATTCGTCAGTACACTTAAATTGCTTCTCGACCACACTATATACCGATCGTACTAACATCAAGTCACTTCGATGAAACGGTATTCATACCGTCACTTATAAAATCTAACGATAAAAATAATAAAAATGTGTCGATCCAATTATAATAACTTTGGAAATCATAGAGTTCGAATGGGACAGAAATGAAAAGGCTTGACTATAACAATCCCAAAGGCATCTTCCTTCTCAATAGTCCAAAGAAAGTACTAGCAGTCATCATTCTTGAACGAATATCACCAATGGTGACTAGCATATATGAAACCAACTAGCTGGCTTTAGACCTAGAAAAAGCTGTACAGTTTACATCAACTCAGTTCATATCATCACCGAACAATTAAACGAATGGACCTCACCACTATATCTACAGAGTGATAAATACCACAACACACGAGAAGTTAGATAAGGATGTGCACTCCACTACTGCTCCTAATAGTGCTGGAAGCTGTGATGAGCCAATAAGACAGCGCATCGCCAAATGGCATCCAGTGGAATCCAATTACCTTACGAACTAGATAAAATATGCCTCCTAGCTCATAAATACTTGCCATGCTGCAGAAAGCCTAAAAGTCACAAGAAGTAAGTCTCACAAAAAGTTAATCTCAACATTAACATCAATAAGACAAAGGCCATAAAACTTAACACAAACATTATTACATCAAATACCATCAACCAAGTAACCACAAAGGATACAATATACAATACATACAATAGCAGTATTTTATTGGTCACTGGAATAGGAATAGGAATGAAAATAATGCTCAATAAAACGACACGGAATAGTTTATATAATTTATGTAACAGTCATGGAAACTGCCAAAAATATTCAAAAATAAACCAAAATATTTTATTATTTTGTTCCCTGGATTTAAGCACTGCAACTAGCGGAATGAAATTATTTCAATACCTACTGAAAGTTGGAATGAAAACATTCATTCCGGAATGGAATTATATGGCATTGTTGTTGTACAATTGCTAACAAAACACTGCTGCTTCATAATATGTGAAATATGCCGCCTGCCACGAAAAAAATACTGTATGAATGTTCAATGCCTCTGTAAAATCAGTACTGCTGTATGGCTGTAAAACATGGAAACACACGCAGAAGATAACCAGAAGACTTCAGGTATTTGTTAATAAATACCGCAGACCGCTAATCAAATGCTTCTGATCGAACACCATCACAAATGAAGAACTTTCACGGCAGACGAGACAAATCGAGATAGAGCGCGAAATTAAGAAGCAATAAATGGAGATGGATAGGACACACACTAAGGGAAAGGCCCTGTTACATAACAATTATGTCTTTGTAGTGGAACCCGAAAGAGAAGAAAAAAATGGGAAGCTCAGTAATGACCTGGAAAAGAAAGGTGGTAACCAATGCGAAACAATTTGGCAAATCATGGAGGAAATTAAAAGCATTGCCGCAAATAAAGTTAAATGGTCCAGTCTAGTTGACGCCTATTCTCCTAAAATCGGAGAAAGTTGTTTTTACCTGTTTTTTGGCGCTTATTTGAGTGCCATTTTCTCTCATACTTTTACTGTCAATATTTAACTAACGATACCGATTGAAATGTTTTGTATATGTTAACTAAGAATACATTAATCGATATCAACAATGAGGTCGATATCGATATTAAACTTACTTTTCGTCTATATACTGTTGTGAGTGGTTAATAAATTCAGTACTTGAAAATTTTTCATTCATTCATGCCGCCCTTTTTTAAAGGGCAATCCACAACGAAGTGTGATAAATGAAGCAGACGACATATAATAAATTTAACAATGCATAAATTGCCAACAATAAACCTTTAACAGATTTTAACTACAAAGTTTTCTGTTAATATAAGTAGTGCATAAAACATTAAACAGAATTATTAATGGCAATTCCTCTTAGGAATTTTGAGATAGCCCAAAAATTAACAAAATTAAAAGTTGTGTTTGACATACTAAAACGTTTTGTTATACCTGGAAAAGGTCGCCAAGTTTAAGTTATTTATAAGCTGATCTAGCTTGTTTCGACGGTATAAGAATAATACTAAATATAAATTTAAACGTTCAACGAAAAGAGTTTAATTATCACTTTGGAGCTGGAGATGGCAAGTTTTTAAGAGATTATTGAACTTATCGTGCTTAAATATGAATAGATTAATTTAATGAAATAAAACTATTCCTTCTTATTTGACAGTAGACTTGCATGAAACAGCTATTATTACAAGTACATTCGGAACTAGGATGTGACCTTTATATACATTTCAGAATGATGCTAAATTTTTGCCATCATCAAAAAAACCTAGATGATAGATCAGCGCTTTAGAGCTAATAAAATAAAAACAAACAAACATTTCAATAAAAAGTTCAACATTATATAGATAACTTTAACAGTATGACATAAGAACTAAATAAAATTTGACAGTAAATTTTCTTTAAAGTACCGCACCGCATTTTATATGTCAAACGTAATAAACGATGAAACCAAATCGAATTCATCACATACGAGTGTACACACTCACACACATGTATATATGTACGTACTTTTCCAGATACGAAAAATTTACGCAAATCAACATAATTGAATTAAATCGTTGATAAGTATATATGTACACACTTCAATGCTACATATGTATGTCTATACAATCCACCCCTTCGGGCCCACCATATCGGATAATAATAAAATTTAATAATAACTTCTGTGTTCTGTATATTCTTTGACTGCCAAAGTCAATTATCAGTGACAGTAATAGAATTTTTATCTTATGAATAATTAAATAAATTTTACGTCTTTCGTCTATATGTGAATTTATATATATATATATATATATATATATATATATATATATATATATATATATATATATATATATATATATATATATATATATATATATATATATACGAATATTATAAATTTTTATGTTTGTTACAAGTAGAAAATCAATAAGAGTTTCTCACTGTCAATTCTAATACACATTATTAGTTTTTATTAAGTATATGTATACATGGTTGGTGTGGTGATACGTTCGAATATTTTAAGGAACTTTTATTTTTTCTCATCTCTCGATTTCGTTTTCTTTTTTTATCTCAAGAAAAGTAAAAACCGATCGAGATATATGTAATCAAAGTGATTAAATATGATTGTCACGATTTAAGATTTAAAAAAGAAAATGTTCGAAATGAAAGAAGCTGGGAAAATAAAAATAATGTAAAAGAGAAACATAAAAATCGATTTTCATTTTATTTTTATATATATTCTTTCGGCTTCATTTTCATTTTCATCACCCTTTTCCACAATCTGTTTGAAAATGGCACTTCTTTATTACTTTAGGTTTTCCCGAATTTTTTTTTTATTTTGTTTTTTTTATATTAAAGTTAAAAATATTTCACCAATAGATATATGTATGTACGAGTACGACATACAACATAATACACGATACGATACCAATGTTATGTTCTGTTTTATATTTTATTGTTTGTTTCCTTTTCATATCGTGGTTATCGGTTTTATTTTATATTGATTCCGATATTTTTGTTACAACAAAAAGTTGTTTTTATTTTTTGGGTCAGAGTGCTTCGGTTGGGTTAAAGATTTCCCTCTTATTCGTCCATTTGAGGACATATCCATATACTTAAAAATGTTCAATTCTGAACGAAATATAAAAAAAACATTTATGCGGTTAGTGCGGTTTCGTTACCTATATAACTTTGATATAGATATTTTCAGAGTACTATATTCAGTGCACAAACCCACACATAATATTGGTTCCTATATACATAGTTGTACATAATACATATTGGTATCGAAACCACAACGATTCCACAAAATAAGATAAATTACTGAACACTAAATTTTCTTTTATGCTCGTACATCTCTTCGTATTTTGTGTGTATGTTTGCGGATAAGTTTATAGTTTTATGCGATTAAAAGAATAATATTTATCGAACCAGTTAGCTTAGAGCTAGCTAAATAAAGTATGTATTTATTTTTCGTCGTTACTAAATGTGAATGAAAAGCAAGTATACATTGAAATGTGTTTCTATATTTTTATACCAAATATACACACACAGTACCTAGTATTGCCAGTAAATCATTCTATTTCCCGTTATATTTTGTTTTCTTTTTATTTGATAGGCCCTAGGTTATATTTGATTGGAAAATGAATCGAAAAGTTATTTAGAGTTGATTTATTAGACAAACGAATACACAAAAATATAGGCGCTGGCAAAATTTGTTTTCTCCAAATTATATTAAAATATTAATTATACATGATAAAACTCAATTTTTCATTATTATAATTATTATTATTACGGCAAACAAGAAGTAAATTAAAATGAACAACCTAAAACAAAACTTATATTACAATAAATGTCTTAAATGCGCACACCGTATATAGAATAGAAGAAAGAGCAAATAAATGATGGATCAATTTGTGCGGTCTTGAGTGCAATGCGATTATTATTATTCTTAAAATTAAACCCACGATGATGAGTATCAACCCTCATAAAATAAAATAAAATTCAAATCAATTTACCCAGATTATCAGAAAACAATTGAACGTCAAAATGAAAATCAAAAGGAAATTGATATACTACCACTAGCAGCATATACATATACTACGAGTAGCTAAGAAAATTTATTCGAGCAAAACGAAAATATAAAGGGCAATTAATATTACAAAAAAAACACAATGTTTGGTAAATAAAATAATTAAAGTTAATTCACCAGTAAATATCGAAAAAGTAGAACAATAAAAATTGTATATATAATTTATTGGGATATTACAAATAAATTACGAAATTAAAACTAAATCGAAATTGATCATTAACGAAAGCTTTATAATCTATAATGTGTCAATTGATATGCCCCCATGCAAAATAACTTAAATTTCCAAGGCTCTATCGAGTTAAAAAAAACCTAATGAAATTATTACAGAAAATTAATTTAAATTATATAATTCCTAGAGCTTAAAATTTTTTTGTATAAAGAAATTTTTTCAAATTATTATATATAAGGAAAAACTATCTGATTAATATACGTCTGGGATTTGACCCAGTTTTGATTTAGCTTCATGTTTAATAAATAAAGATTTTTTTAATGTTCAACAAATGGTTTCTATTTTGGAATGGGTTAGCAAAAAACACTCATCGTTTATTGTTTAGAGAAATCTTCGATAAAAGCAACTTATGCAGTAGACGTTTGCGACATTCGACAAATCACTTTTTTCGATAATGATCACTGGCGTTTCTTCTGTAAAGGCTAGTACTCAGATCAAAGTGAAATTAAATTTTACCACGGTCTCCAAAAATTTGTTTATTTTCACATGAAATAGTAATGAATTTTTTTTTCGAGAATTCAAATGTTCAAATTTCACCGTTACTTTTCCGTAAAACAAATTTGTAGAGTATATGCGCGCCATCTTTGGTGCATTGAAATACTATAGTTTTTAAAAAATAAATTCGTTGTACAAATTCGTTATATTTTGTAAAATAGATAGTCTCTCTCTCTTTCTTTCTCTCTCTCTCTCTCTGGGCTAGTTTACAATTAATCCAGATACGCCTACTGCACACATAATAAATTAACTAGTTCATAATATTCCCTAGGAAAAGTTGGCATTTTATGTTTCATGCTATTATATATATATATATATATATATATATATATATATATATATATATATATATATATATATATATATATATATATATATATATATATATATATAGATACAAATTTTTTATTGAAATCAACTCTATCTACAAATAAAATACACGAAATAATTTTACAAAATCCAAGTAGCCGTGTTTTCTATATATGTATCATGCTTTCTATATAAGCGCATGAAAAACAAATTTATTCTCAGAAAGTAGGCAATTGCTGAAGAAGGAACTATTATTTTCTGAAATTTATATAAAATAATAAAATATATTTTAAAAAATATAATTTCATATATTTTTACCTTACAAGAAACACTTTAACTTTGTTTTATTTACATAAATATAAAATTATAAGAATTCTTAAGTCACATGATTAAATTGGGAACTATATAAAAATAAAAATATATAAAAAATTTAAAGAATAAATAAAACTGCGATAAATAGGGTTCGTGTATTTTCGGCCAAAAAGAACATAAAACAAAATTTAAATTCTTCGTTAAATTTATCTGTCACTTAAAAAACATAGTTGTGCGAGAAAATTAAGAGTGGGGATGTATGCCTTCCCGTGTATCGGCCTATGGATTACTTAACATAACGTAAAAAATTAAACGAAATGTCGTTCATTTATTATCTTTCAACGTAAAAACGTATTGATGCGATTTGTTAGTGTAAGCTTAGAAAAATTAAAGAGAAATGAAAAATCAAACAAGACATATTTAAATTTGTTGTTATTATATGAACACCAAAAATAGCTAAATATTAAAAGAATCGTACGAAAAGCATGGTTGAAATGTCAAAAAACGTAAAAAAATTTGATTCGTAGAAGATTTAATGAATCTTACGTTTTTTAAGGTTTATACGTTGTCTATGGTTAGCTCATAAGGGTTGCTTGGCCGGTGGTGTTGATCCCTGCCTGTTTGATTTCCAATTAACAGCTACTTTTCTGCATAAAAGACAAACGCCTGAACACTAAAAGGCATTTGTGGTGTCTTATTGAATAGTACATTATCTACTTTTGAATATATTATGTGTGGACATAAAGAGAAGACCCGTAAATGTAGCATAAGCAAAGTAGGAATATTCAAATATTCATATAGCCTTACCATAACCTAAACACATAACTAACATGTATACTAATAATTATTTTTATATAATGCTATGTATGATGAATGAGTCGTTTTTACCTACCTTACTTATATAAAAAGGTTTGAAAATCGACCCTGAGTCATATTGGACCCTGAGTTTTTTTTATTTTCATCTATAACATAACGAAATGTTCTTCAAATTAATTAAAGAAATATATGATGTCAAGAAAAATGCACACGAGCTTAATTAACATCAAAACATGCGTATCTTTCGTCGTAAACGAAGTTTAATAACTGCTGTATATAACATCAAGGACACGAAATAAAACAAAATTATTGGGTAATCTTTGCTGAGAATTATCTTACATTTAAAAAAACTCAACCCCAATATTATTTTTGTACGAGTATCGGAGTATATTTCCACAATGTTTTAAAAATTGAATACTTTTGACGTCAGTGCACATGAGATCGATTTCCCAAGTAAATTTCATAGGGAGAGAACGATTCAAATAAGGAAATTTATAATTGAAAGAAAAACAGGGATTTATTACAAATGAGGGACCTTCTTTGATGCTTTTAAACTTTGTATGTCATTATATGCCATTCAATTTTTGTCGTTTATTTTAAATATAATTTTCCTGAGTATATTAGCGAAGCGTCTTGTAGCAACAAGTCACAATTCAAAATTATGTTTAGTCATCTAGAATTAATTAGTCTAAATATTACATTTTTCTCGCAGAAATTGATGATACTCTACTGTATTTGATTCAATTATTGTATGGAATTGAACATTTACTACACTTGTATTCGAAATAATTGGTCTTATTATATATGATTGTTTGAACTGTCTTATACACGTTGTTAAACTTTTGCAAATAACTTAGAAGTTGGCACCTCATAAAAAACGAAGCTTAACAAATACAATACCTTTCACAGTAAAAGCATGGTAGCAAAATTATCCTAACGGAGTCCACTATATAAAACCATAAAGTGGAACTTTTAACATTATTTTGTTTACAAACCACACTATTCTTATAGATTCTGAAAGCTTAGAAGATCAGTTTGCAGATGTTATTTGGATAATTTGTTTAAAACACCACAACTTTCGATTCTAGTTAACATACATGTAATATTGGAAATAAAATTTGTACACGTTTGAAAATTAGTCCAGCATGATCTATTCATTCACCAAATAATAATATTGTGTATGTGACCTACCTACAGCAAAAATATAAAATATGAAAATTTTGAAATACCTTTCTTCTTGTGAAATTGGAAAAATGATTAATCGTGCTGTGTATACAAAATTTATGGCCACACAAAACTAAACTTTTATCCCTAGTGAAAACTTTCTATATATCTTATTATATGCGTATACGAGTATGTATTGTATATAGAGTGATATTTTTTTGACGATATTCAACTCAAATAAAAAGTTCACAAAATACTCCGTGCTTTCAATTTTTTTTATATTTTTATTGTTGTGTTGTATCTTCTCCAACAATTTTAAGCACACACAGATATATATTATATGGTATAGCTATTTTGGACATTATAAGACATTTTATTTTCTTTGAAATCGCGCAATTACAAAATGAGTTATATATTGTACAAAAAAATATATATGTGTGTACGTATATAGACACATAAAATTATGAGAAGGGTCAAAAGGGATCTAATTAGATTTTAGAATTTAATTATTTTCGTACTTTTTTTTTTTTGAATAATTCGTAAAAGCAAGTTGATCGCCCTATGAAAAAATGGACACATATAAATATATAAAAAACAGAAAGGGCGCGCTATTTTATAGCAAATTATTTCAATATTCATAATAACATATAATATTCTTGAAACTGGGGAAAATACGCGCTTCTTAATCAATATTCAAGTAAGTTGTGCCCTCGAACAATATGTAAATTGTGCATCATATGCATACCAAAGACAAGCACATTTGTTTTTCGATTAAAATGTACCTGTAAATTGTGATAACTCAATTATTTAAAATTTATAACCTTTATATTTGTTATAAATAATATATTGCACATCTAAACAGATAATAAACATGATATAAATATGAATATGCTCTGGTGTTACATCCATATTCCATTTAATTCTATATGTATATACGAAAGAAGATACTCACACACATACATATATACATGTTGTTTCTTCTAAGAAAATAATTTTTGCTTTCTTTGCACGTTTAGAAAATAAATTATTTTAATATTTATTTTATTTATATACATTTTAACCTACACTATGACATAGCGTGTTTTTTAATGTATGTACGATTATACATATATATGTACAACCAGGGTATATACACATTGCCCGCTCCGCTCCACCTATATATGTATCATATATATATATATATATATACGTACGTTTTTTGCAGTACAGCATGATAATACTTCACATTAAAAATAATAATTTGTATTAAGATGGAACAACGCAGATCATTTATATTATCCCTTTTGGTAATTCGTATTGAATAATAATGTAAAAACTGAAATGTTTTTAAAAATAAAAATTAAATTAGATTTTATTATTATTATAAAATATGGGTTCAACATATTACGTATGGTTATGTGTCTATTAGTTTCAAAACCACCAGATTTGCCATTTTTATGTATGTATGTAGCTAAAATAATCTAGCTTTGTTGAAGCCTTATTATAGATAACCATGGTTTTCAGTTTTCACCGCCATGTGATTGAGCCTCTCACCTTCGTTAAACCGATCAATCATTGAAAAAACATTAAAGAGCGAACATTATAGAGCGAAAAAGCACAAAAAAATAATAAATACAGAAGAAAACCTACGAATAAAAAAAGTCGTTTTTTCTGGGGTTATGTCGTTAGTTTGGGGTTGTCTCAGAAAATACGAGAGTAAAATTTTAAAACAATAAATTTTACACTCTCGAAATAGCAAAAAAAAAGAGAACGTATTATCAAAGCCTATTCATGCCGTATGTATTTTAGAATATGCATAATATCGAAAATGAAAACAACACACAAATTCAAAGCAAAATAAATACACACTAACAAATTAAAAGTTTTAAACAGAGAATTTGAGCTATACATTGCAGCGTTTTATTCTCTTCCAATTGTTGTTTTTGTAAAGAGACAATTTTAAAAAACAGAAATTTTGTTGTTTGTAGGTTTTGTTCTGTATATGTTACTTTTTTCTGTGCAAAAAGTCTTCTATCCCTTTCATGAAAATAGTCAACATTTGTAAATAACTGTTTTTAACCGCAGTATATAGTATTTGCGATTTATGTAATTTAAATATTAGTTCATTATTTCATTTGTTCACGTCGCAAAATGATTTTAGTTTAGTGTTTTGTCCTTTATTTTATTGGCGATTTTGTTTTAGTCTTGTTTAACTGTCTTAACGTAAACCAGCCAATAAATTTTATCAAAATGTCCACTGATATCTTCATCAAAGCTACGCCAACAAATAATGAATTTGAATGCAGAATCTCAGAGGAAGAACTCAAAGGAAGATGTGGGTGGGAAAGGGCCACAAATTAAACAGTTGATTGCCGTTAAGGTTAAGATAGTTTGTTTTATAACCTTAAAATCTTTTTTAAAAAAGTTGGTTTGTATGTGAACATGGAGAATTGGATTAATGTTTTATGAATTGTTGAAAATTCGTTTGCAATGAATGTTATTAATCATAAATCGTTCGTATATTCCAGAAATAAGAAACGGGAAACCCACAAAAACCTAAAACACAAAATCCTCAAACTATGCAACCCATTTAAAAAAAATCAAACTGGAAATCCCCGTACACAATATCCATTAATTTTAAATCTTCAAATAATAGTTATCGTTGAGAAACTTCCTTTGTTTTCTAATAGAAAAACAGAATGTATATCTTTCTTAAATACATTGATCATTTTCATTTGTCCTCTAATCGCAAAAATATATAAAAAAGATTGTTTTTGATTTTTAAATTAACATCATTGTAATCTTATGTTACATAATATAATAATTGTAAATATTACACATTAGATTGATAAACTTAAATACATAATATGGACATTGCTGTAATAAAATCAAATAAAGGACACAATAAATTTGTTATTGATGGATTCGATTATCATATACAATCAAAAAATAAGCAAAATGTATTTAAATGGTGTTGTTCTAAAAAAAAGCAGCTTTTATGTCAGGCTTCAGTCACCACAGTGGTAATTAATGAATTGCAAGTCGGTTTCTTCTTCATTGCAACTTTGTCAGATAATGTGTGAAGCTTTAATTAGTTGCCAACCGAACTGTAGAGAATATTTACCAAGTAAAATGGCACAGAAAGAGAAAATTAGAATAATCCGTCAGGCGCATGAAACTTTCAAAGAATCGAATTCCTGAAGAATTATTATTTTTAGAAAATGGGGTATTTGTGCTCTCAGAGAAAAGGCTTAATGATGAAATTTTAATTATATTAGGAACGAATACGTTATTAACGGCTCTGGGGAACGCCGAATGTTGGCTAAGGGATAGAACATTATTTAGCAGCCGAGATAAATATTCCATTGAAACCCAAAACTTTTATTTCTGATTTTGAAAAATCAATTTCGTTCTTTTTTTTTTTTTTTTTTTTTTTATTAAGGCTTGGCTCCAAAAATTGACAGCCATGTCGCCACATATCATATTTACATTTTTTTTACAAGATTAACATTTTATTCATTTTTAATTTTATTTACCGGTAGAGAACTGGATATTCCCTATTTACATCTTTCTGGCTGTTGATTTCAAATTATTATATTACTCATTTTCACAAATTCATACATTTCCTTATAAGCCAAACCACCCCCATTCATTACTCTGGTTAAATTATTTGCATTGTGGAGGATGCTGAAGCATGATCTGACACGATTGTATTTCGGGCAGACTAATATCAAATGTTCAACATCCTCCACCATGTCACACAACACACAATCTTTTTCCTCACTCAATCGACGTTTCCACAAGCATTCTTTCCAATTTCCATGGTTCAGTCTGATTCTCTCGATTGTTCTTACCATTCGTACATCCCCTTTGAGTTCCTTATAGAAGGGGGTTCTCAAAGGAGTAGCGCACAACTCTCTGTACTTCTTTCCTTTTATCAAACATTTATCTTCATATTCACACTCCCATTTTCTCCACAGATTCATCTGAATCATTCGAAGTACATCTCTTACATCCTTCTTTTCATACTCCTGAACCAATTCATTCATTGTACCCTTCTTTGCTAACATATCAGCTCTTTCGTTCCCTTCGATCTGTCGATGTGATGGTACCCATTGTATTGTCACATCACATTGACAGATACGAACACACTCAAAAATCATATCCACATACACATTGCCTTGTACTCCACCTCCACATTTAACCAAACCTATTCCACTCTTGGAATCGGAAAATATTACTATTTTCCGATTTCCATCATTCACAGCCAGTTTTATTCCTTCATATATTCCGATTAGTTCTGCGTTCATTATACAGATGCTATTATCCACTTTGAAAAATTTCTCCACATTCATTCTTGACATAAATACACCCACACCTACTCCGTTATCATTCACACTAGCATCTGTATAAATCATTACGTGCTGCGAATACTGCTGACCGATTTTCTCAAACATAATTTTCGCGATGACTTCATTCATTCCCTTATTAAAATCCTCCATATTCATGCACACAGTAAGGTTATTAGGAGCGGGATGCGGACCGGCATTACCTATACTCAAAAACATATCCATATGTTCAAGTGCAATGCTGGATCTATATGTTGGTTTGTACACCGCCCTATTTTGAAGCCTTACTACCATCTCATTCCAAAACTCATTTTTCCTTATAATCATTCTCACGGTCCCTTTCCCTACGATCCACTCTCTCTTGTAATCAAGCGGCCATTCACCCATTTCAGACCACAGAGTATGTATTGGGGTTGAATTAATCGCGCCCAATACCACTCTGGCACACGCATTCTCCACTTTCATTAATTGGCTAAACGCCCCTTTTGAACCATTTCCATACACACTAATTCCATATCCTATTTTGGAGGAAATAAGGGCCTTTCTTAACATATCAGTCACACTTGGGTGAGCACCCCATTTAGGTTTGCTCACCCTTTTAATTACATTCAAGCGTTTCTTGCAATCGTCTGTTAAAATATTCATGTGCTTTCCAAAATTCATGCGTCGATCAATCCAAATACCCAAATACCTGTACGTGTTCACATGTTCAATTCTAGTATTGTCTATCTTAATGTTAACATTTACATCATTCGTTCTAAAACTCATATAAGCACACTTACTAGCATTTACTCTTAAATTAAGTTCTTTCATTTTTTCCATTAATTCATCCACCCCGTTTTGCGCTTTTTGAGCCGCCGCATCAATGCTTCTTCCTTTACCTATAACCACAAAGTCATCTGCAAATTGCAGAAGAATTTGGTTTTCAGCATTGATGCGGTGTATCTCACTCGTATATAGATTGAACAGGGTTGGCGAAATCTTACTCCCTTGCGGAAGACCAATATTCGCCACCCCTTCCAACCCATATCCGCTTCCGTTCAAAATAATTTTTCTTTCACTCATAAAATCTTTTATCCACATACACACTTTCCGTGAAAATCCAAATTTCGAAAGAATTTGTTGCAATTTCCACGGAACCACGTAATCATAAGCCCTATGTATGTCCAAAAATACCGCAACTACTTTCATGTTATCCTTTTTCACTTCCCACACAAACTTTTCCACACACTCAATTGCAGAGTGGTTCTTTCGAAATCCGAATGTTGTTGCTGGCAACAAATTTTCATTCATAAACCATTCGATTCGTTCTTTCATCATTCCATTTAACAATTTTATAAAGACATTTAACAGACATATGCCGCGATAATTTGTTGCCACATTCGGATCTCGATCTCGTTTAGGAATGGCCACCACTCTGCTTTCTTTCCATTTATCTGGTATTTTTGAACTCATCCACACTTTATTTATCACCTCAAGTAGATTTTGTTTTGCTGACTCATTCAACATCTGCACCATTTTGTAACTAACACGATTTGTTCCGGGAGTGGTAGATTTAGAATTGTCTAACACTCGTCGGAACTCCTCACACTCAAATTTTCCATCTAAACTTTCATTTTCACAAATTCTTTCAACTTCATTTAGCTCATTTAAATCATTTTCCACATTTAAAATCATTCTAAGAAATTCTACACCTTTTTCGCGGTTCTCACTCACCACATTACTCACATTTAAATATTTACCATTCACTCGATTAAAGAAACTCCATACGTCCCTAGTTGTTGTGGTATGTGTCATTTGGGACACATATTCCCGCCAGCTTTTCCTTTTGGCTTTGCGAATAGCCTTCTTCAACTTTCCATTCATTCTACCATACAAAATTTTATTCTCACTACTCTTATTCCTATTAAATTCACGCAAGGCTATTCGCTTTCTTTCATACCAGAATTGAACTTCATTATTCCACCATCCATGCACCCTTATATCTTTCAGATCCACAATTTTAATACACTTTTTATTCACTCGGTCTATCACACTATCTAACTGGCATTGACTCATTTCATTTTCTCCGAGAATCTCATTCATTTCTTGCACCCATCTCCTACTATTCATTATTTCACACTTCTTTCTAAACATTCTATTATCATTCATGATTATTTTTATCATGAAATGATCTCCACCCAAATTCTCTTCTTCGACATTCCAAGTGACTCGGCCGGCCAGCTCAATAGATGTCAAGGACAGATCTAGTGCACTGGCCGTACCGCCTACATTCGCCATCCTAGTTGGCCTCCCATCGTTCAAGAGCACTAAATCGGAGTCTTGAATTAGGTCAGCCAACTGGTTACCACGTACACAATTATTCACACAACCCCACATTCTAGCATGCGCATTCATATCACCTCCAATTATCAAGTCACTTTTACCTCTCACCCATTCAAATAGTTTCTTAAAATCACTCAACGTTTTTCTTCTATCATCTTCCTCACGTGCTTGGGTTACATACACACTTACTAGTAATAAATTCCTTTCCAAATTAGTGGTCGATGCGGCAATTGCCTCTATAATTTCAAACGTCGGAAGCGGTTGTTGTTGGAGCTTCATACTATTTTTATAAAGTATTGCCACTCCACCATACCCATCGCTTCTTGGTTTGGAAAGAAATGTATACCCTCTTACATTCAAAGTCTTGTTCACACGCTCCCAGGTTTCACTAATAAGAACTACATTCATATTGTTCTTGGCCAGATAATTTACCAACATATCTTTTTTGGCATATAAACTTTGAGTATTTATCTGGCCAATAACAATTCTATCACTCATTTCCTCATTTACACATTAAAAATATTACATACCGGGCAAAAGATGTAAATCGGGAATATCCGTTCAATTTTGATCTAAGTTGGTGTAAGCCTTCATTGTGGTTTGATGTCGTTTGTTGTTTCTAGTTGTTATTTGTTGTCTCTCATCGGCGTTATTTTCATTGGTAATAATGTTGAATGTTCCATCTTGTAGAAAATGTTTGTGATGTGTGTTGTTGTTTTATGTTGATTATTATTGTCCCGTTGATTATGTGTTGACCATGAATTGTTATTATATTTGTTTTATTAATTATTATATTATTCGTTAACCGTATTATTTGGTTCATTCGTTGTTATTTATTCTGCTCGGTAGTGAAGGTGTAGTAAAGTTATTGTTGCTGGTTGTGTTTTGTGTACATGCCGTTGCAATTTGATTTTGATGCTCCTCCATGAACGCAATTCGATTTTTGGTGCTGGTATATCTGCCTTTTTTTACTGGTCGCCCTCGCTTGCTCAAAATGACAGACACATCTTCATTTTCAGTGTCCATACACGACGAATCGGTTTCTTGTTTTCTTTCTTTTATGTGATCTTTAATGTTGATCATTCGTTGTACGTTTTCAATTTTGTTTTCTACCTCCTGTTGCATATTCGAGATTTTTGCAATGTCACTGTATTTGAGGCGATCATTAATATTAACTGCTTGTGTTTTGTTTTGCTCGTTTGTGACTTTGTTTTGAGTATAATTTGAATGTGTTGGTACTCTCGTTTCTTGTGACGTTTCTAATACTTGTTGTTGTTGCGTCAACTCGTTAATTTCACTGTTAATTTGAGGGCAATTTTGTTTTTTATGTGTAGCTTCTCCGCATTTAAAACACCGCTCTTTCATGCCATCGTAAAATATTCTTGCTTTAATGTTCTGTATGTATATAAATTGCGGTATCTCTCGTTCTATTTCTATACAAACACCTCTAACACCCGAAAACACTGGCAGTAGTGAACTGGCGCCATATCTTTCTCGACGTACTGACATTATTTTGCCAAAACGGAGCATTGCTTCACTTAACGTCTTGTCCTCAATTTCCGGTGGCAAATTGAACACTCTAACGTAGCGAATTACTCCACTTGCACCTTTGATTGTTACCTCGGTCGTTTTACCACTTGTATATGTAAATATCAACACATTTGCCTCCTCTAAAAATTCCATATATTTTTCTTCTGTATTGAATTTTATATAGATACAGCGATCGTATAAATCCTGATATAACGTATGGATATCTTTCGCGGTTAGATCGTTATCCAGGACAAATCGCATCATCTCTGAATCGGTTGGCTTCGGATCTGTCCTCTGGAACTGCACTTTTGCTGTGTTTTGTCGCAAACTCTCCATTTTACGTTTACTTCCTCAACCTTTTTACAGGTATATGGTTTTTTTTTCTACGCAAAAATGCGTTCAAAAATTATTTTGGTACTGTTTATAACACTTGTCACTTTATTTTTTATTTTTTGTTTTATTTTTCGTTTTATTTTAATTGCTTTCTCGATGTGCACTCTACTACTGTTCAAATCGGAATGCAATTTCGTTCTGCTACGTTTAAAGGATGTCAATTTCATTTTTTTGGGGAAATTATATGGAGACCTACTCAAAAAAAGAAGGTCTCTCCAAAGAGTAAGCAAAGGTAATAACGAAAATTTAACTTATAAATCAAAATCCTAAAAAGTTTATCATTAGTACACCACGCCGAAATTCCAAAGTATTACTCTGGGTTAAGCTTTAAAATTTACACGAAATCCCAATTTTAAGGATACCAATTTTAAGGATCGGTGTTTTGGTATTTTTTAAAGCATGTTTTTGTCCATAAAACACGTATAAAATCACTGATCGTTTGAGATTTGATACTTGTACCTAATATAGTTGATAAAAACGTATATACCTTGACCTGTTAAATAACCATTCGGCTGTTTGTTTTGACAATCTCATTAGGAGTCTATGGCAATTGGTATAACAAGACCAATTCGTGGAAACGTAAATAAGAAATAATTACTGAACTACGCACGCTCTTTTGTTGCACACTGTAGGTATTAAGGAATTTATATACTATATCAAAATTAATGAATATAACAGCTTGAAAGCTAGGGCCTTAAAGGGCTAAATAAGGAAAGCAATTAATTTTTACTTTTGTCAGAAAGTAATAAAATCAAAATAAGATAAGAATTTAATTTTTATTTAAATATATTACATTCTCAATTTCTCATGTACCTACATACATATACACATATATGTATGTTCATATGTATAGCAAAAACCATGTAAGTATTTATATGTTATTATATTATTACCTAAAGTTTATCACAACATTAAATCTATTTTATTTATTTATTTTTTAACAGAAATCCAATTTTTTTATATACATACTCGTACATATATACACGTACCTCTATGTACATATGATGATGTTGTAAATAAACATTTTTTCCATTCAAACCTGATTTCATCATACATATATGAGCATTTTATTATTAGGAATATGGATTTGCTATAAATTGGTTGGTCAAAATCTAATCATTTTAATTTTATATCGGTTTAAATTTTTTTAGATTTTCATTTCATTTCATTTGATTTTGTATAGCTGAGTCCTAGAATTCGTTCCAACAAAAAACCGATATCACCATATCTATTTTCTATTTTTTGATCCAAATAGAATACATTTAGTATAGTAGTAGAAGTTATCGATCATTATAGATATAGTAAACCTTTACGTTTGTAATACCCAAAAATTAATTCTTGTTCGTTTGTTTTGTTTCTGATCTTTTTAATCTGATTTAAGGCTGACGTACAATCTAAGCTTAGTTTAACACTTTTGTTATGCCATTGCATTAGGGTCTCCATTTACTCAACATCATTGTTGACGAAATATGACCCAATGATTAAACCAAAATAAGGAAATAAATGGTTATTTACAGTAGAAATAACGTATATTGACAAATAAGTTTCAAAATTATATAAAATATTAATTAGCTAATTTATCCGATTGATAAATAAGAAATTAATTGGATATGCCATTTTGATAGTAATTATAGTTATAGAATACCGAATTGGAAACACACTTATGCGATTTATCGAAATCAAATAATTTTAGATTTAATATATATATATATATATATATATATATATATATATATATATATATATATATATATATATATATATATATATATATATATATATATATATGTATATATATATATATATATATATATATATATATATATATATATATATATATATATATATATATATATATTTATATATATATATATATATATATATATATATATATATATATATATATATATATATATATATATATATATATATATATATATATATATAATATATATACCAAATATATGGAGGAACATAGCATTAACCATATAATCCTCATTAATATAAAGAAACAATTAGATATAACAACTCTCTCTCGACTTCATTGCAAGTATGGTGCAATGGGGCGTGGAACAATTACAGTATCATCAATTACCTCAAATAATCTTTTCTATAAGTTGATACAGGTCTCTTTTCTCGGTGGCGTACACGCCCGAAGATCAGTGGTTGTCCTAGTTTCATAAATCGGGTCAGAATCATTCATTAGTTTTTCAGTGATGGTGCCCAATCATTATACGGTTCGTGGCTCTTGCTACCTTTTACCGTGCAAATCAATCAAGATTAACTGATAGGTTTGGTTCATACTGTATGGTATTTTGATAGCACTTGTATGGAGGAGTTGATAGCACTTACATTGAAAGTTTAAAATTCGATCCCTTAATGAAAATATTGTTTATAATTTATTCTTAATTCGCTATAAAATCCACCGACGACTTTCAAAATGGTCAATTATTGTAAACATTTTATTAGTCGTCTTTGTTCCAACAATATTGTGGGGGTCAAGATACACCAGTGGTATTTAATTTGGTTCTCAATTGAAACTGATCGCGCCCGAACCATTAGTTCTCTTGGCACTGAAACTTCTTTCATAACCAAGGAAAGAACTTAAAGCGCTGTTCCTCTACTTATCGGAGCACAAAGAACTTTATTAGTGAACCTAATCTGAGGTTTGCTAAATAAGCTCTTTTTTTGAAGATCTTTCTTTAGAATGATATTCTAAAGTTATTCAATCATATCATATCATCACATTATATCGTATTTATTCAACAAAAAATTAGCAATCAGAATACAACAAGGATCATGTCATATACACGGTTTTTCTAATACACAAGCTGAATCTTATAAGCAAGCTGGTAAACAAAGATATTACTCAAAATCTTACATAAGGCGGACTATCACGGAGCTGTAATTCTGTGGTGCACGATGAAAAATCGACTTGCTGGAAAAAAAGGTTATGCCAATTCAAAAAACAACGAAAGTTTCAAGTAAAGTGGTGAACCGAATTTTTAGGCTAGTGATCAATCAATCCTAAAAAGGTCCAAAAACCTTTTTAGGATTTTTTTTGACGTGGCAAACAATTCAAAGATTTTGTGGTATAGATTTGTCTTTTTCCGGTCACATGAAATCGTTTTTTTTTTCAGCTGTCTGATCTGGTTTATATTAGGTTAAGTTACTAAGACCAGCGCCAAGTTTTTCAGAACAGCCGGTTTTAGCCTAGAATCAATCAGCTAACAGGATTTTGGACTTTACGAACATATCTATCACATTGAAATAATCAAATTATGAAATATTGAAATTGATGATATGTATGATTTATGGCGCATTGGATTAAAAACATTCGATATACATAACCAAGTATATACAAGTGTATTACCCAACGAAGATTCAAAGAAAATAACTGAATGTTTCGATCGTATTTCGCTGAATCAGTGGGAAGCAGTTAAGTTTCACTCCAAAATACAATAATATTACTAAGAAACGTGCACTGAGTTATGACCACACAAAATGTCAGAGCTTCAAACTTATAACTGTTTACGAAGAAACTATATAAAAGAAATGTGTAAATACGTATTATTTTGAATATGTATATTCATACAATTTCTCCTCCACAAGCGAGAACCACCAAAAAAATTATAATTGGAAGCGTAATAAATCATTTCATGTTATTGATTTTTTTTTATTTTTAAATCGTATAATATTAAATCTATATATATGTACATACATCTAAATCTACGATATATATTTTGAATAAATATATGTATATGTACTGAAAATCTTGTTATTTATATAACCTAAATCTTAATTTCTTAATATAAAATGATGAAGACGAAAAAATAAGTTATTTTTTGATTTTTTGTAAATATTTACAGCAAAAATTTTGTTAATAACTTCGGTTCGCGAGAAATGTGTGTGTGTTGTTTGTCAAATTAACATTATTATTCGTATATCGATTTGTACACTTTCCGCGCTTTTGCAAGCAATAATTTTCTCCAAGAATAAAACTTTCAATATTACAAATATTTTTCGAAAATAAACTTTATATTTTTAAAAGTTTCCTCGAATATTTTAATCGAAATTATACGCGAAATGTTGTTCACAGAAATAATAAACATACAAAAAAAATAATATAATATGACTAAGCTCGCTTTATCGGCACGATATTATATGCTAAACAAGATTAATGTGTTTTCAATGTACACACAAAACAACAAATCAGACAAATTATCAATGAGAAAATATATACTAAGAATATTAGACGACGTACATACATACGCTGTATGTTTATATACGATCGAAGTGAAAACTCATCTTATCCTCGTAATATACATACGTGTGAATGACACTTAAATAAAAAAGCGAAACGCATTCATTATTCGCAAATCTGCCAAAAATTTTATAATATGTGTAATCTTGATAAATCGATATTTCATTATATATAATATGCGTACCGAAAACTCATGCATAATTTTACCATTAAAAGTAGATCCCACAATTTCACTTACAACAAACGTAATTTATTACTTTCGTTAGCTATATCGATGGAATCAAACAATAGGCCATTTGTCTTCAAAAAAAAAATAAAAATTAAAAAACTCATTCAAAATTCGAAAGTTCTTTGTTTTGGTCTTATCTAACATGTTAGAATTATATTTGACCAATATACAGTTGTGCTCTCAAACATGTTATGTAAATTATACGAATTAATGGGACATATATAAAATCGGAAATAAAATGAACGAATCTTTAATTCGAACATCAAATAATATCCACTAGAGTAGCCAATGAACTTTTGAAATGATTCACTATATTGGTTGATTCAATTAGCATAATCTTGTTTATTTCTGTATTTTATCAATTTCAAAGTATTTCAGTAAATAAATTTGCTTTTTTTATTTGCTTTATTATTGTAATGTCTGTTACACACTCCGTGATGTCTAAGAAACTTGTCACGATCGAACTTGTCACGATCGTTGTAGTATCAGGCGAATTTATTTAATTACTCGATCTCATATAAAGGAAAAATGTGGTTATCGAACCTCATATTCAGTGTATTGAAACTAATCTTTTTGATTTGTTGTAAAGCGTGATCCAATAAGAGCTTCCGGTAGTTTTTTGTAAATAAAATACATTGAAAAAACTTGTGTTTGTGACGTAAGTCGGTTAATGACATTTAATGTTTGCAATTAATTTGTTTTAAATGTTGTTCGGCATCGATATTTCGATAGTTCGCCAGGAATCGATTATGGCTAATCGATATAAACATTTGATTTCAGATACCTCCATAAAATGTAATCTAACAGCGTCAGATCACACGATCTTGGAGTTCAATTCAAGTGTCTCTTTCTTAAAGCTCGTTGCACCATCCTGTTGAAACCTCATTTCGATTTCATCAATATCTTGAAATTTGTGTAATAAAAATTTATTAACCATTGCTCTGTTGTTTCGGCCTTTTAACAAAATTCAATACGTTCCGACCTCATCGGACCTGGCCATAAAAATATACAATCCGATATCATCGGACCTGCCCATAGACCGCACCAACAAGTGCATTTTTCAGGATATATTGATTGCTCTTAAATCTCTTCTGGCTGTTCATCAGCCCAAATACGCCCAAAAATGAGTTTCACCGCTTAACGCAATTTTTTGATAAAATCAATTTGGAGCTATTCTATAAGGCCCATTAATCAAACCAATGACGCAAAGGAAGGTCAACCGGCTTTAATTTTTGAACAAGCTGTATTTTGTATGCCTTCAAACCAAGATCTCTCATCAAAATATAAAGCAATGTGTCATATGAGAGACCCAGAGCTTAAGAACAACGACGAATTGATTGCTTGCGGTTTTCACGTATACACTTTCAGCTACAGCGGTAAAATTCACATTAGATCGACTCGTACGGACTCTATGCCGGGTAATGAACATCAAATAATGAAAAGTGGTTCGATTTTATTGATTGTTTCGCGAATATTGCGTTCAGTTGAATAATTATGAACAGCATAAAATGGTCGAAGAACACAAACACAATTTTTCACTGAACACTGATTTTTGAAATAAATTTCCATAATTCGTAAACGTTGTTCTCGCGTAAGTTTATTTATTGTGAAATGTCAATGGATATTGAACTTAAATGTCATATAAACATGACAGTCATATAAACACACCTCCTATTAGATCACTCTCAAGTTTAGTGTTTCGTTGTAGGTTTGGTTCAATCAATGCTGTAACTGACCAAATAGTCATATGCCAACAAACTATGGTTTCTGTTGGTTTAAATCTGCGATTACGTTCAATGACTTATGCAGATGCAGACAACGAAAACGGGATATATTTGTACACATAGATAATTTAATTGCGCTATCTTATTTTATTTGTCTGCATCTGCGAAAGTTATTAAATTTTAACCATGAAGCTCATAAATAAGCACTTAATTTAGACAAAAACATCGGACTGGGTTGTTTATGATCAATCAATGCATATCTTTCGATGTTTCAGTCCCAGATTTTTACTTTATTTTTCAACATGAGTTTATCAGTGAAGCTTAGATAGAGATTATATTAAGGTATTTCAACAGCTAATATTGTTAAATATACTATATTACGGAAAAACTATATTACGAATTTATAATAAAGGAGACGCGAATTGTATCTTAGTGGTTAAAAAGGTTTTTCATCAGACGGTCGTCACTGGTTCGATTCTTCTAAAAATTAACATGCACTGGATAACATAAAAGTGATTGTGTGTAAAAGCATTACATAGTTAGTTTGACCACCTATAATGTACAACTTTACGCCATAAATTAAGAATTATCACTGGTGTAAATACTTATACCAGACCTGTTGTTGTAGTACTCCAGTACTGTCTAGCTTTAGTTTTAATGGTAGTGCTCTGAAAAGTATGTCTATACTTATATTGAAAATCTCTTTGATCTATGGTTGTTGGATTGATAAAACTGCTACACTTAAATAATCACTTTATCTAGACACACATTCTTTTTTATTTAACGCATAGCAATCTTAAGTGTAGGACTTATGCGTATATTATGCATCCATCATATGACCAATGAATACCAGTTTGAAACCATGTTTTATTGGAGGAATACTATAACACAAACGCGTAAAGTTGCAAAATGTTGAACAATAAATTAGAATTTTATCAGCTTAATAAGTCATGGCAACAATTAAGCTGCAAAGTAAAACAACAGAATTCCCGCATATATAGAGATGTCCCTCAACAAGAGCCCCATATATACGGAAATGATATAAGCGCAACTTAATCTTCTTGTAGGATCTAGTTTCCCTTCAAAATTATCTATTTTTAAACATATATAAAGTTCAATTCTTAAAAAATATTTGAGTTATGTGTCCGATGATGTTTAAAAAAGCTTCTAACTTAAAAGTTCAAGAGACTAAATTTTCGTAAAGTGTATTTGAATATAACTAGCTGCAGGGCTAACTTACTAATAAATAAACCTTATGAGTATATATTTACAAACTTGTTATTTCTACAACTCCAAACACTTATATATCAATTAGCCAAACATTAAATCTCAGTCCATTGTCCACTATACATTCCGGTATATTGTCGATTCCGTTGTTTTTTTTCTGTTTTCGAATTTTCTTTTCGATTTCATTTTATTGTTCTTATCTTGTTTTGTTAGTTGTTTTACAAAAGATTTACCACAACAATACGGGCTATTGTGTGTTTGTATATTGTGTAACAAAAAGCTCATGCAACGCTTCTCTAACGACCATACAATATTAAATATATATGTATATATATATATATATATATATATATATATATATATATATATATATATATATATATATATATATATATATATACATATTATATATATGATATATATAGTATGGGTATGGCTGAAAATTTATAACTTGTTTTGCTCATTTTTTTCATAATATCATTTACAATTGCGCGTGACATTCAAAAATTTTCCGAGAACTCGAAACATAATCCCATTACTGACATGCATTGCGAATTTTTTATTTTTTATTCCAATTCACATATACGAGAGTATGCAGAAATAAATTGAAACGAGAAAAAATTGGTCTTGATTATTTAATATTGCATTTCATCTTTGACTTATCTTATACGTTGAACAAAAAAAAATTAAGTGTTTTATCATCTTAAACATAAATATATGAACATACAAACGAACGAACGAGAAGTATATATATGTATATATAACAGTTAAGTTTATTAACCCTCAAAAACAACTTTTATTCTCACACACTACAGTATATTTTTCTTAAGCATTCCAGACAAATTAATATTTTCTACTTTTTCCAACTGAAGATTGGTTTTTACTTCTTATTTCGTATATATATATACATATTTATACATTAATGTTGTTTGTCGAGTAGTTAAGGTAGATATGTGAGCTGTATAAATTTTATTTTAGTTGTTCAGCTTTTATTCATCGAACGAAATTATTTTATGTACGACGAGTAGTTTACTTATATACATTACAATAGATTGTATAATCTTTCTTTAAACTTTTTTTTTAACGAATTTCAAGATCTTGACATTGACATCAAACTTAAATTTATTTTTTCTACTTTATGTTTACTATTTATATGTTGTTTTTTTTTAATTGAAACGAAAGAAAACAAATGTGAACAATAAATAATAACAATAATAATAAAATAAAACAATTAAACTAGTTTCAGTTTTGGACATATAAGAAATTGATAAATTATATCGACACAGCGGGTTTTGTTCTACTTACAATTTGGGGATAAACACGTGCTTTAAGTTTATCATTTGATCGAAAATGAAACAGTTAAATAGATATATCGTTAATACCGGATGACAGTATAAGAGTATGATTAAATTCAAATTTTCGAAAGAATAAATGTTCAACAAAGACTCTACGAGCAGTACTATTTTCAAACCTTTCTTCAGCCTTTCAGCTTCCAGAATCTTGCTGGTTCATTATTGTTTGGAATATTTGTGAAATTTGTTAATATTTACTATTGATTTGTCAAGTAGAAGGTAACATCTTTGAAGCTTACGAATATTTTTATAAAAACAACCGAATAATCAGAAACAAATTGTTCCTATACATCTCTATTTTCACAGTATAGTTACGCAATCAATTGTATAAAAAGATATCCATGGAAAAGATTATAAGCTAAAGGGTCCGCCAAATAACTTTTTTTTTTGAAAATGCTATAAAAAAAACTGCTGAATATTTTCTCAAATTTCTTTTTTATTTAAAAGCAGAATCCTTCCGGTTAGTAATGGAAAATAATTTCATTCAAATGGCTACCTCGGCTGGCCATGCAGTAGCCTACACGATCGGTTTAATTTTTAAGCACATTATCGATTGTGTGCAGCTGTATTTCACCAATGGCTTCACGAATATTGTCCTTTAAAGCGTCAATTGTCTCTGGCTTGTCGGCGTAACACTTACCTTTGAGGGCACCCCACAAATAATAGTCCAACGGTGTCAAATCGCAGCTCCGAGGTGGCCAAACGACATCAGCTCTGCGGCTGATAATGCGATCTTCAAAAACAGGGCGCAAAACATCGAGTGAAGCTTCAGCTGTGTGACACATGGCGCCGTCCTGTTGAAACCAAATGTTGCCAATATCTTCCTTTTCAATTTTTGTGAACAAAAATTCGTTCACCATGGCCCGATAACGATCGCCATTGACTGTAACGGCCACTCCTTGCTCATTTTCGAAGAAAAATGGCCCAATTATGCCTCTGGACCAAAATCCGCACCAAACAGTGACTCGTTTTGGGTGAACCGGCTTTTCAATGTATGTGTGCGGGTTTTCCGTGCCTCAAATGCGACAATTTTGCTTGTTTATATACCCGCCAAGATCAAAATGAGCTTCATCCGATAAGATGATTTTTTTGGCAAAATCGGCATCTTTGGTAAGTCGGAGTGCAGTGTTAGTCGTCACACTGAGTGGACGTGTTTTTTTCCACTCGGTGTTTAATTAAATAAAATAAATTCGTTTGTGTGTGTCTGTGGCTTAGTTTTTGGAATCTCAGATGAGTATCGTTATTATATTATATTATATTTAATATTAAATTATATTATATATATATATATATATATATATTGCATTATATATTTAGGTTTTAGTGTTATATATTATGGGGGATGTACATATATCGTATTTGTGTGTGTCAGTTTGCATGGTGTATACATTGCCAGTAATGGTATTGGTATATACTTATATACATCAATTTCAATATCACACACACAATTTTTCGTTGAAAACCATTGAATGCGACACGTGTGTTTTTGTTTTGTTTCTTTTGACGAGCCAATCCCATAATTCGATCTTCATAAATTTCCCCTTTCCTCTGGACGATTTTTTCTATTTTGTTTTGTGTATCATAACATATATATATCAAGTCATACAGTGGGGGGAATTTTTGGAGATTTTTGAATTGTATTGTAACGCGTTCACTGCATGTGTATTTGTGTCTTTTTATATACATCAGTTGTGGAAAACACTAATGCACATTCTATACTCTAAATTTTGATGTCCTATTGTCCTTGAAAACGATTGCATATAAATTTTTGATAAATTTTATATAGCAAGTTAATTTGTTTTTGTTTTCTTAGTTGCTAATATGTATTTGACTATGTATTTCCCTTCCCTTTTGTTTTTTATATTTTGCTTATATACAGATCAAGTATAGATCAATAATATTGCAATGCGTATACGGGCAATGTATACAGGTTTGATATTGTTTAAATTTGTGTATATATAATATAATATATAAATACATACAGTGCCTCACATAAATTACTGGTTTTTGGTTTTGCTATTTGATGATAGGTTTGCACGTAATGTTCTTGTATTTAATCATTGTTTGAGAATTTAAATTTAGTTTTTGGCTGTAATGCAATTAGGATTTTAATGCGGTGCCATGTAAAGATTAATGGTCGAAAGGTCAGTTTTTATACGACCAGGGAGGTGACTTGTATGTGGGGGGTATGGAGCGGTTATGGTGGATATTCTGGTTTCCAGTGGATTTTATTCGTGTTTCGAATAAAAATTTCATATGTAAGCGGAGGTTTTCGGCCTTTGCCTTGGTTGGATTGATTTTTATGTTTGTCTTAGGTGGGTTTAGTTTTGGAAGCTTCCTTTCAACTGCAGAGGTGCTGAGGGGTGCGGAGCGAATTGATGGCGTGTAGTTCCAGGTATCGATAGAGGTTGCTTCCTTCAACATGTTCTTGTTCGGTTTTGGCTCGGTCCGAAGTCTGGTGGCGTCCTCCGAAACTAGCCGTGGTATCGGGGCTTCCTATTGAACTGCAGAATTGATTGTTTAGTGATTTTAAGTCATGATTGTGGAGTTGTTTCAGTCTTGTTGACATTTGAATGTTGTTGCTTTTAATTTTTCGTCGTTCGAATCGGGCCTACGCTTGACTTGGTCGCAGGTTTCGGGATTGAATGGTTTTCAGCCGTAGTCCCGGGGTGCGTTGCCGGTGATGGAGAATGCAGGTTTTGTCTTCTATCGGGTTTGAGTGTCCTTGTTTTGGAGAGTTTTAAAAGATGCGTATGCCTTCGTTCAGGGAGTCACTTTGCTGTAGGTGTGGCGAATCTGCTTCGATTTTTACTGTTTATGGGTTCAGTTCAGGCGCTGATTCAAATTTGCTACAGTTTTAAAAAGAGGAATAGTTGGTGTTGACTTCGAGGAGCTCCATTCATATCATTTGATAGGAAGTCGTATCTGAGTGCGAAATATAGTATAAGTTGAGGTAACGGTGTATAGTACAAGGGTGCGTGTGTGTGACACATAGGTAATAAGGAAAGTGTACACATTCTCAGGGATGTTGTAGGACAGGAGTGTTTAGTTTTGATGCAGAACACGAGTCTGTATCTTCCATTATCGAAGGTACATTTTGGGATTGTGGTTGAGGGTTGTTTAGTCTGGAAGTTAGTGACGGGTCGGGCGGAGATTTAACTGTAGGAGCGGGCAGTTGGAACTTTTAGAATGTTTGGGCGTCGGCGGGATTTTAGCAGTTTTGCAGTGGTGGTTTGGAAGCATTCAATTTTGTAGTATAGGGAGGTTTTGATGTTTTGGTTGGATTTTTGGAGAATGTCGCTCGATTCTGGAGTGGGCTGGGATTGTGCAGGAGTATCTTGGAGGAAGCAGTTTTTCTAGGTATTTGTAGCTGCATGCGTGTAATTTGTTGTTAGCCTCATGGTACTGATGTGGTTTGGGGGGGGGGGGGGGGGGAGAGAAGTAGATTTCGTGGCTGAATGTGATTGGGACGGGCATGATGGTTGAGCTAGTTGCGGTGGTGGTTGGGAGCCTTTGTTGGCATGTCGGGTTTTCGACGCGAGTGGGATTAGTTGGGAGCCGGAGTATTCGCTGGAATGTGGGGTTGTTTGGATGGATTTCGGTTTGTTGGAAGTCAGTTGAGATAGGTCTGCACTTTCTGTTTTTATTTTTGTGTAGGTTGGTGTCCCGTTGTTGAGGGTGCTCTGAATGAGTTTGTGTTTTGGATATTTACGATTGGGTTCTCGTGTTAAAGTTTGTTTACAACTAATAGATGTATGTTTGGTTGAATGTTGAGTTTGGATCGTGTTTGGTTTCCTTGAATGAGGTTCGCTCCGGGGGTGTCGATTTCCTCCATTTTTTGGGTGCTTCTGCTCCATACTTTCTGCATGTATGTGGCATCCCTGCCTGTGTGTCGTGCATGCGTGCCTGTGGGTTGTCCATGCGTTATTTCAATTTATCAAGTTTTGTATTAAGTTCCATATTTGGGTTTAATGGTGCTTTTTAAAATCGATACCAGTTGTTCTTTTTTGATTAATGAACGGTGAAGGTCGGGGCGGATCTACTACGTTTGTAGTAGAGTGGCATTCCTGATCACGACCATTTATATAAAATAATAATAATTTATGGAAAAGGTTTGGTTTTAATAATTTATATAAGTGTAAATATGACTATAGTTGGAGGGGGTTTACAAGGAAAGTTTATTTTATTTAAAAAAAAAGAGTTTGCATAATTTTTGAATATAAAACGTTTTCAGAGATTTATTTTGATTTTCTGACAAACATATTCTGGTATTATGGTATCATCAGCGTAATGGTTGACGGGTACTTGATCTGGTATACCATATTAATTTAATTTATTGTTGCAGATTCTGGTGCCGTGAGTTAATTAATTAAGAATTTGTGATTTTGTTGAACTATGATTGGTGTGTGGACTGGAGTTTGGATAAATAATAAAATTAATAATAATTAAGTTACAGATTCCTATTTAATGATAATGTGAAAATGATATATGTAGATCTTACTAACAAATTACATTATTTTATTACTTTACTAATTATGTAACAGAAAAATGGTTCTGCTGAAGATTTTCGCCCTAGTCTATTTTGAATCTCTGATGAGCATGTTACAGACGACTTATGGTAACATTATCGTAATGGATGGCTTAAACTATTATATCATGTTAATTAAATTGTTTCAGATACCTGAGCCATAAGTTAAAAAAAAAATTTCTTTCAGAGTTCTACTCATGTTTAATTAGATTAGTTGTGCGGATGGGAGTTGAAATAAATAATCAAATTAATTAGTTAAGTTACAGCACAGAAAATATAATATATCAGATATGAAAACAAGAACAAATTATTTTTTTTTTAAATTTTGATTTAACGTCCAGATGCCATCTAGGAGAAAACTTGGAAATATTAAATTTTGTATTATTTTAAAAGCATGGTTGTGCAATAATCAAAACAAAAAATATTTTGTGCATTTTAAAATAGAAACTTTATCATGTTGTATGCAGTGGTAAACAAAAACAAAAACTTAAATTATATTAATACAAAAATAGTATGCTCGCTGTTAAGGCGTTTGCTAAATAAAAAACCGGTTTTTATGGTACATATGTATTTTGAAATAGAATAATTTTGTTTTTGTAATTCAAAAAAAAAATACATAATTTAAAATAAATGGAGTTCAATAACCTTATACTATATAAACATTTTAACTACTCAAAATTTCAATTTTTCGATTTGAGTTCCTTGATGGATTGGATCTCACGGACTTTGGTTTATTACTTTCATTGAATTTCTGTAAATGCCATGTACAATTTTTTCTAATCAACACTAATAGCAGAAATCTTAAGGCATTTTCTTTGTGTGTTTTACAACTTCCTGTGAACCAATTGCAATATGTGTCGCTCAAATTTGTAGCATTTACACATTTATCGTAAATGAATTTTAATATTTTCTTTTTATGCATTTTTGCCACGAAATATTTTGCGAATATCTCCACATGCATGTACGTCAACTGAAAGAAGAAGTCAGTCGGGTTCCGCAAATATAATTCATCTGAAGGGTTTAGATAGTTCCTGCATTTTATTAGATATTCAGATGGTAAACTAAGCGTCTCGTTTTCTTTGGTCATTATTTCTTTGCATGAATCGCAAAGAGATTTTTTAAGTAATTTAAAAATCACGTAGCCAAGGAAATATCTTAATGATGGCAAATCAATCTGAAGATTTTGATTAATAAAGCTATCAACAAATGCTATTTCATTTAAATCTGTGTTTGAAAAATGTTCATCTTCGTTTGTTGATTCTTTAAAATCTTGATTAAAATTTATCTCATATGTGCTCGAGACTTGTTGTGCTGTCGAAACGGTGTTAATCATGTCTGCCTCTAACATGAACGAGCAATTATCTGGTTCATAGTTGACACAAGATGTATGAAAAATTATTTTATTTGACATAATTTTAGCGATGATAAAATTAAATTCATAGACAGACGGGTTAAAATTATTTCCACCCCTTGATCGGACTTGAGAAAATAAATTTTCGATCGCATCCGTTTGTAGTTTTGAAGTTAAAATATAGGATACATCTAAATTTGAGTTACAAAGATCTTCAAGCATTTCTGTAATACCAAGTATCGTTTGTAGAAGACCATCTATGCAAAATATTTTATTCCCGCTTTGGACTTTAATTTGTTTCAGAAATTCTGAAGAATCTTTTAAAATATTTAATGGTACATTATTTGGATCTAAACTTAATCCAGAGTTTGCACTATTAGGTGAAAATCGGCACCGGCTATTTAATGAATCAAATAGTTGATTCATTTTTTCTAAGAAACCTGCTGTCGCTGATGCATTTTTAGTTACGTTTTTAGTTTTAAAACGTTTAAGATGATGAAAAGTTTTTATACCGTTTGCACAGCTGTGGCTTAGAATTTGTGTTGCCAAACTTACTCGCATTTTATCAAACGTTGACGGATATATATGTTTTGAAGTGAGTTTAGGACACACACGAGTCACTGATTGGCTGTCTTGCTGAAAAAGTTCTACTAATACATCCCACGAAGCTATCCCGTTTGTGGTTGTAAAGTCGTAACGAAGCAATGTATTTCGTATTGATTTAAAGAGATGTGGAATGTCATAAAGTGCAAAAATTTTCCGATTTTCAAATGTAAAATATGGCTTATCTTTAGTAACTCCTAGATGTTTATAAGCATTCCGATTATTTGCTCCTTGATCGCAAACCACACCCCATAGTTTGATACCTAGGTTTTGCACAACTTCTAAATTTTTTGTTATTAGCTCCTTAAGTTTCTGACCAGTAATAGGACTTTCAGTTGTGAAATAACTGATAACAAATTTATCTGAACTAAATATGCCTCTAGCCATAAATAAACAAATATATTTAGCAGGGGTTGGTTGCCTTTCGTCATCACCTACATCAACCAGACCTACTATTTCATCGGTAACAGCATTAAATTTTAGATCTGGTCGAATTCTAATTTCGTCGAATAAAAGCATGTGTTGTTGACTTCGTTCTGGCAAATCTCTCATTTTTAATGCAATTTTTTCTAATAATATTAAGTTGAAACCCGGTTGTAGTTGATCTAAAACATGCCAATTGTTAAGAGACCTAGTAGATGGTAATTGTAAATTTAATGAATCCCGGAGAAATGCATACGCCTTATGAGATCTAAACTCAATACTTTGAGCTAGATTACGCTGTTTTTCGGTATATTTTGCGTTTTTACTTCTAGTTTCCAATACCATTTTACAAAATTCTTTTGAATTTTCATTCACGTGACTTAAATCATCGACGTGCATGGAAATTGTTTTTAGTCTCAAACTTTTATATTTTTTAATTATGTTATTTGTCATTTTTTGTTTTAATGTAAGGGCACGGATTTTATTTTTTAATACTTTGTTCTGTTGCTCTAATGTTTTAGATTTTTTTGACCACTCAATATGTTTTCTTCTATAATACAAAGAAGTTTTTTCATTCCTTATGCAATTATCACAATCACTTTTCTCACAAATAACATCTGAATCTAATTCAATGTTACGTGTTTGTAACGCCAATCGTTTACCTTTAGCACATGGGTAAGTCCGAATTGTAGTAGTTTTACTAGGCTGGTCATTAATTTTCTCATCAATAATGGAATCTACAACAGTATTGTTGATAGTGGTTGGTTTCAATAAATTGTCAATAAAAGTATATTTAGTATTAGGTCCAGAATACACTTTTATATTTTGATATTTCATGTTTGCGGTATGGCATTTATTGAATGTTCTTAAAAATAAAGTTGGAGTAGCATTTTGTGCTAGATTTCGTTTTTTAAAATATTTTGTTTCAAAATGATGTTCGCACAAAAATTTTTTGGTTTTGCCGAAACATGATAAATCAACACGGCATTTTAAAGCCCAACTTTTAAACCGATCGAAGTTTTTTACGGGAAAACTAAATAATCGACAGCTACTATCACTTCGTTTATTTCTGCCACAAACAACACATTTTCCACCGAAACTACTGTTATTTTTAAACATTATTAGAGACACTTAACACTTTGATTTTAACAATGCAATATTCAAACTAGAAAAAAACAATACTGTCTGTCTTTAGCCTGGTATCTATCCTAGTGAATTAATTGTGCCATGAAAAAACATATTAACTATCAAAAACGATTTCATCATAGATAATTTAATATAATAATCGTTTTCATTTGCAGTGCAAGTGTTTAGACAATAATTTAACACACACAAACACACACATTTGTATACAAGTGAATTTTTGTGTTTTTAGGATGTTTTAATTTATAAATTCAATACATTATAAAATAGGAGTCGCAAATCAAGGTTAAAAACACAATAACAGACAGTAAACAATTTTGCATGCATTTGTTTATGAAAATTTTATATTTCATACTGTTGCGCAGATGATGTTAAACGAAAATAAAATATAATTTCATACGGTTGCGCAGATGATGTTAAACGAAAATAAAATAAAATAATTTGTTATGTGTACTTTTATTTTACCTTTCGTTCTTTCTTCAGTATTTTATTTTTTATTTCATGTTCTATAAGCTATCATCAGAGAAACGATAAATTTAGTTTAGATTAAGCTTGTGATAGATGGGTCTGACTACCTTAATGGATTTTAACTCAAATATAGATCTACATAAAATTTTATTCTTGTTTTCATATCTGGTTATTATATTATTTGTGGTTACAGATTCCTGAGCGACTAACTTATAAATTTATTTTAGGATTTTAGTTTTAATCTAGTTTTAATGTTATTCAAAATACAGCAGAGCAGATAGGTGTTGCGGACTGGAGAATGCTGATTGGCGATTGCAGACTAGTAAATAAGAATTGTGATTGTCTTGTGATTATCTATTAATAGTAGTTTAGTACCGACTGTCATGGTGTCTGTAACCGGGTCGCTCTTTCCTAACTAATATACCTTCCTATCCTTACCTATCGTTTTATGTAAACGGCTGTAGGAATAGGCCCGGCGTTATCCGGGAATCTTGCCTAGCGCTTGGTCCTACAGTCCTATCAATCAATCATCAATCAAAAATCGGCATCTTTGGTAAGTCGATCGCAGGCCCACTTAGCGAAGCGAAAACGCATTGGATGGTCAGTTGTCCTCAATTCCTGAACCAATTGGTCTCAATGATGTCTCCGAAATGTTCAATTGTCGAGAACGACGGTGAATTGATGTTGAGGGCGCATCACGCACACTTTCTGCCACAGTATCAATATTCTCGGGTGTACGCACTGTTTTTGGCTTTTCACGCTTTGGTTTATCGATGAGGATGCCAGTTTCTTTTACTTTTTTCACAAGATAACGAACATACGGAGCTGACGGTGCTTCTCTTCTTCCAAAATCCGTACGCAATTTTCGCACACATTCTGCAACATTACCATGATTTTCAAAGTAATGTCGCAATATTTCCCAGCATTGTTCAAGCGTATACACAACCATATTCGTTCAGCGGAAGGATAAAACTAATCAGACATGAGCTAAGTGCTACCATTCACGAAATAAGCACTAGTTGAAAAAAAAACTTTAGATGGCGGACCCTTTACAATTAAGTAATTAATGAAAACTATGAAAAATGCCAATTTTATATTGAAGAAAATCTAAGAAAAATATTATAAATCTGATTGTCAAGGTTTAAGATTTGATGGAATGATTGGTTGCCAATGATGTTACTTTGAATGAAGGTCAATATATAACATATTTATTAATAATTTGTTATAATACGAATTTGTCATATGGTTTCAACTGTCGTAGTCGTGTCATTTGAAGAGACGTGTCATGAGTCGTTTCACGTTGTGTCAAAGTTGGTATTGTTGAAGTCAATTCAAGTGAGACGATGGTAATTAAGAAAGTCATTTAAATATAAACAAAAAAATAACCTACCTTTCTACTTCTACTCACTTGGAAAATTGATGTGACATGAATGTCGTATGAATTGACAGCTTTCGCTTAAAATGACTATAGGCGTAAGAAACGACTATGATAATAGCAAATATTAAGTGACATAACTATCGTCGTCTAACATAACGTGAGACAACTATGACAATTGGGGTGTATATTTAGGGTATTGTTTTACAAAGCTTTTAGCGACTAAACTTTAGCCAAATCTGATGAATGTATGTTAGTTTACATATAAACACTTAAAATAAAAAGCTACAAACGAATTGAATTTAAACGGCAAGTACGTATCTAAATATTTTCTTTGCTTAAGCTAAAGTTAAGAAATGTATTGCTTTAGCTAATATGTAGAGACGATTTTTGAAACAGTACTCTTCCCCAGCATGTAGTTAACGAACTCTTGATGTTTCAAATGATTTAATGACGTTCGTACTTGAGTGATTTGCACGTTCTATTGCCGAACAATCCATGTAGCATCGATATCGGGCTTCGTCATAACTTAAAGCTTTATGAAATACTTTTAACAAATCACTAATAATGATTGATGTGCAATTTTGAGAACGACCATTTTCGTCGACCCGTTGCTCTATAGATAGCACGCCATGTCTTAGTTTGCTTATTCTTCTAAATGACAGATATTCGAAAGTAAATGGTGTGTATCAACTGAATTAGAATTGAGTTACTAGTTAATTCAGTTGCTATTTAACCAATTGAGCTACTGAAGTGAATTCGATTGGTACCATTCACTTCAAATAAATGCCAAAAAGAAAATCATTTTAAAATTATTTTTTAATGATTATAGCTTGAATAAAAATAAAAATCAAGTTGATTAAAAATTGTTAACTTAAAATTGATAAAAAAACAATTGAAAAAATTTTAAACAAAATAAAATAAATGTCAAAAATTCAACAAAAACAAAATAACTAAATTAACTACACGAGCAAAATACATATTCAGATAATTCAGTTGCTTAATATTTAACTGAAGTGAAACCGCCCAGGTGGCGCAGTGGTTAAAGCTGCGGCAGTTGGAGCGGGAGGTACCGGGTTCGAATCCCAATTCGGGGCAAGATGCAAATGGGTTTTTCAACTTCGTTCTTTTGGGCGGTGCGATCGGTGGTGTAAAATGAACATATATCTAGATCCCCTGTCGAGTTTAGAATCCATGGGCCAACCCATCTTCCATGTCAGTACTATAGGCTGAAATGGAGCTATGCAATGCGCAGATGGTTCTACGAAAACTCGGTCCTATAGCCGTTCATAGAGTGGTATCACAACGGACCAATCGCCGGTCTAAGTGTGCGATAGCAGCCACAACAACCTAACTGCTGAAGTGAAGAGTTGTGAATCGAACACTCAATTCACTTCAGTTGATTCAGTTAATTCAGCTTATTCTATTAATTCATGTCAATCGAAAGGGCTTTCTATTAATAAATCACATTTAATAAATAAATCACACACGCATATCTGCCAATACAATCAGACTTGGATTCACTTCATTATAAACTCATGAATTATAAGACTTGTATAACTATCAAATTAAATTATCAAAATGGATTTCCACTAACGAAGAATATTTGTGTACATAAAATTAGATTTTAAAATCGAAAACTCAAAAAAAAAGTTCTTTGTGTTCAATTGTTTTTGAAAACTCAACAAAGTTGGCTATTTCCTTCAATTCGGATAAACCTTTCACTAAAACCATACATCAAATATTTATAATTGTCAAGTAATTCCAATTATATAAATCTTCTTCATATTCTTCTAACTATTGGAGCACATAATCTTCGATGGCATGGGCATCTATTTCTCTAGAACTGATTTCTCTAGAATTTCTTTATTTCTTTTCGCACTTCTTTTCCTTCAAGAGAAAATTCTTCCTCTAATTTATCAAAATCTTGTTCCAGCCATTTCTTAGTTGTTCGTTTAATTTGTTCTCATACAAAATCATAACGCAAAATCATAAAGTCGATTCTAAATTGTTGTTTTTATATTTTGGAATGTTCGAAGACCTCTTTCATCAGATCAGTTTCTTCTCGAATGATAGCCATTATCTCATTCAATAAAAATGCCTGATCGGAACCAGGCTTCCCGGGAACTATATAGTAATGGGATTGTAAAATATTCATGCAATATGTAAGAAATCTCGACAGACGTTGTTTTTTAACTATAAAGTGACAGTTAGGCTCTGTGATCCGTGTTCTTTGCTTATTTTTCTTTCAGGCATTTTAGGTTCATAACGGAAAGCTTGAGTATTTAGCGGAAGCAAACACCAAATTTATAATGTCAGTTTAATCGGCATTATAAATTTGAAATCAAATTAATTTTCAGTTCCAGCCCTCCTCCATAGATCTGGATTTTTTGTCTCCATGTAGTTTAAAGCAACCAATACGAAATAAATAAAAAAAATTTCCGTTGAACCCGAAGTCCATTAAGAAAAAATTACGGCTGATGCATCTTCTAGACGCGGTGGCTGAAGTTATTTATTATGAGAAAATTATGGTTTTCATCCGCTTCATCAAAACCAAGTTTAATTTAGGCTACATTACAATCATAATATTACAATCATAATAAAACTTAATTGTGATCACATTACTTTTAGAGCAAATTTTTCCACATAAAAAACTGCCGTACCGACCAAATTGCGCAGTGGGAGGTACCGGGTACAAATCAGGATGCAAAAGGGATTCCATCTAGCATGGAGTTATATGCAATGCGCAAATGTTTCTCCGTAAACCGGACCTATAGTATAGCCGTACGTCCTCGATTTTGCTATATAATGGCGTAAAGTGGAATGTAAATAAAAGAACAGCGGAAGAGTTGGGAGAGCTTTGAGTCCCAAAACAGATTGCAAAAATGGAAAGACAGAGAAGCGCTGAGAAACATTTAAATCTATCGATACCTAAAAGTAAAAGAAGCAATTTTTAGTTCATCTATTGCCTATATAACTCAAAAGAATATATACATAGATCCCAAGTCAACGAGTAAGCTGATTAAATCTATAATAAACTAAACGGATCACCGTTACACTTCGAATATATATATTCATAAATATCCAATGTACTCGACTATACAATTTAAGATCTTTTTCAATCACTTTGACCTATATTTTGGTTAAACTTGGGTTTATGGATAAGCTCGTATGTCACATAAGATCGTTAACCCGCAATCATTTATAAGCATACGAGCATATAGTAGAAAGTTTACGAGTATATATGTATAAACATGACAACCAGACATATCCATCTCTTTATCTAAACCAGAACAAATAAACTTTATAGGAATCAACATAATACATATAATGTTGAAATCTTAGATCAAAACGAATTTTAATTTGCAAATTCAATTAACCAACAAAAAATTCGAGTTATAATCATTTCTTGAGACCATGTGTATACCATTCGTGTATACAAGAAGATTATATTTTTTCTTGTTGTTATACTTGGGTGAAAGATTTGTTATTTTATATTCGTATTGTAGATTCGAAGAACTTTCATTTGTAATATGTATAATGATTGATTAATTTCGTATTTAGTTCCGACATTATTTTATTTTTTTTTTATTTATTTCGATTTGATTCGATTATTATGTATGTAAGATACACCTAAAAATTAAATTACCAAAAACTATAAAACAAAGTCGTGTATGATTGACACAGTTATTTTCATTTAATTTATAATTTAAATACACATTACTTTGTAACTATACGAGTATTATAAAAATTAGAAAATGAACATGCATTATAACTTTTAATTAAGTGATTTGAAAATTAAATATACGAAACAAAAATCTGTGTTAAAATTTTTTGTAATGCAATAAAAGGTGTTTTTTTTTGTGTATTGTTCTTAACGGAGTTCAATTCAAAATGTAAGACATAATATATGTGTATATACAGAGACAAAGAGACGTAAAGAAGAAGATGTGTATGGTAATTCTGATTGGTGACAGTGTAACAAACATAACATTATATACATCTACGAATATGTATATATTAACATACAATATATGTTGTTAAACGATAAAAATAATTTATCTCGGTATCATTATTAAAGGTAGCAAGCAGAGTTAATTTTCTTTCTATTTTGTTTATTTCTTATATAAAATTATTTGTGTATTTTAATCGCAGATTGTACGTTTATTTTTTTATATTCATTTTATTGATGTCTATGTAGTGAGTTTAAAGTAATAAATGTATATATAAGAAAGAAAATAAAATAACGGGTCATCAGCTCGCCCATCGGCGATATAAATGCGGTTCACAAAATCATTTAACATTCAGTTGACTATTGCAGTGTTGTAAAGACACAACCAATAATAAAAACAATAATATTTGCAATTTAATTTATAATAAATAATTTAACAACATATCTGGATATGACGAAAATAATATTATTAGTTGTGTTAAGTGTTGCGCTTGGTGTAAGTGGGAGCCCATTCCGGGGCAGAAATGTGGAAGTGCCGGTTGAACTAGTTAAAGAACCAATAACGGTTGAATTAATAAAGGAAGAAATTGTAATTCCGGTCGAACAATTAAAAGTAGCGGAAGAAATTAGTATTGAAGAGCCAGTAGCGGTGATAAGTGAAAAAATTGTGAAAAATGAGGAAAATCGTGTGGAAACCGTTGTTTTAGAAGAAACCCTTGGCCCACAATTAAAAGTTGAAGCAGAACCTGAAACAGTTGTCGAAACCGAAGCAAAACCCGTCACCGTTGAGGTTGTTGAAACAGTTAAACTTATTACACCAGTAGCCGAAGTAGCCAATCTTGAAACCGTTGCCGTACCCGTTGATGCCGAACAAAAAGTCGAAATTTTGGAGGCAGCCGAACCAGCCGTCAAAACCGTAGCAACCGAGGAGGAGGAAATCAAAACAGAACTAAGACAATCGGCTGATGCACCACCACAATCGCCCGGACTTATCGGTGTTGTACAAAATCTTATTCAAAACAATCCACTCAATCCAGTAAATCTATTGAATCGTGCCAGCACAGTTCAACCACCAAAAGCCGACAGCGAAGGTGATAGTGTACCAGCCGCTGAACAAGCACCTTCCCGTCCAACACTAATTCAACAATTTCAAACGGGATTACAAAATGTTCAACAAACTATTGCAAACACTTTGAATCCTGGTGCCGCAACCAATTCTGATGGAAATCCCGCCCCATCACTTATCGAAAATATTCAAAACGTATTGAGTAATGCGTTGCGACCATCACAACCAGCTGCTCCGGCAACCGCTGCCGCCCCCGCTGATCCCGCAACCGAATCAGATAATGCCGAAGGAGCTGCAACCCCAGCCGCTACACCACCAGCCGCTGCACCAGTCGGTGGTCCAATTCAACAATTCGTTTCGAATGTACAATCGACGGTACAAAATCTACTAGCACCACGACAACCGGCAGCAGCTGCCGCCCCAGCACCAGCAAAAGCTTCAGCAGCACCAGCAGCCGCAACAGTCGAAAAATCGGTCGAAACGGAAGAGGAACCAGTCAAAAGCGAGGACGAGCCTGTAAAAGAGGAATAGATTAAGGAATTAATGCCATTTTAGAATACTATTCCATTAATTAATTTATATAAATTATTTTTATATTTTGTGTCTTTTATATATATACATATAGATATAGATAACGTCCGTACTTATCAAACGAAGCACAAAGTAACTTAACAATTACTTAAATTTATTTATTATAATTTATTTTAGTGATGTGATTTTTTTTTATAAAAAAATAAATAAAACGACGAAAAATTGAAAATGCAAATACAATAAAAAAAAAATATAAAAATTTAAACAAAAATCTTTTTAATTTTTAACAACGAAGACGTTTTTAAAATGTGAAATTTTGGTAAGAAAGTGTACATATATGGTATATATACGACCGTTCTACTTTAGCAGAAGAAAGTTGATATACGTTTAAATAATTCTAATTACTTATCCAGACAATATTAAGTCTTATATATGTAACACGCACTGCGATATACTAACTCTTCATATATTATGTGCAATACAATCATATAGGTGGAACGAGACGATGTTCAACGAGAATACAACAGATGTTTTACATAATTCGGAACAAAAATTTAAATATTTGGGACAGTTAAGCGCCTATAAAAACCAAGATATATATATACATATCTTCTAGATTACTCATACATATTGTTATGTATGTATATATTCTTACACTAAATCTATACAGACACATAAGATACAAAATTTTGTCTCACAAGAAAGCAGGTTTTTGATATTGATAAAAACATTTATTATATTATTTATATTTTATATTCAAACATTTTTTTTTGATGCTTCGGTTCGAAACTAGGGAAAAGGTGTCGTTTTTCTTGCACATAATAACTGTAGAAGGTGCTTAACACAAATAATTTTATTCATTAGGTTTTACGTTTTGTTCTAACGTATCTAAATTAAAATTAACGTATATACAATATATATATAGAAGATGTAACACAATAAAGAAAAGTTTAAAGATTGTGTTGAATTAAAAGAGAAATGAATACATAAAAAACCTTTATGGTTAAATTGATGCACTGACCTTTTTAGTTTTTTTATCTATCTTGAGTTTGTCTAAAATCTAAATGTTAAGGGCATGGATATGGGGAGACACATAATTTCATTTTTATGCTATATAAAATTAAAGTCAAACATTAGGATTTTATGTGATTTTAAATTACTGTAAAGTTTGTGATTTATATATCATTGGAGATTCGTCTAAGTGTTTGGTTTTCAAATAAGCATAGGTGTACTTATAAAGCGTAACAATTGGCAATTAATATCTACATATGTGTGGAGATTTTTATATAGGAATTTACACCTCTGGATGCTAATGAACAAATTAACTATTTCAATTTTGCTTAATATAAATCCCATTCGGTACACACTATTACTAACGTTAGTTGGTTCATAATTAGTGTAATAATTGTTAAAAGGGTTGTTTTATAAATAATATCTTTTGTGGTTTTAGGCATGATTGCTATAAATAAACACATTTTACCGGGATAACACCGACTTATTCTACTTCCAAACTATTTGTTCAAAAAATTGTATGTAGATATACTTATAATTTTTATTGATAAAATTCTTGATAAATCACATTGATCAACACTTCAATAGTGAGTTCATAGTTGGATTTGTTTAAACTATTCGTAAAACAAATTAAAATTTTGAACCCCGCTCGCCCTGATTCGGAATTAAATACGGTACAATTCGTTACAATAGTACACAGAAGCTTTAACCTCTTGCGGCAATCATTTGCTATAGATTATGTTCTATGTACTATGAATTCGTAATAATTAATATTCCACGAAATTAATATTTTGGCCTTTTCGTTTATTGACTCAAGTTGCCATAGTTGATTACTCAGAATATAATTAACGATAATTTCGGTGAAATTTTCAACGTTAAGCTCTTATTATATCGATATCTTCTGGTAATATTTAAACGGGAAGTGGTCACAATACAACACAAGATGTTTAGATCTACAGAAATTGTATTTTGAAGTTTTGGAATGACAGTATGGGATTTCGTGAATGGGATACCTATGCGATTTGCAGTGGTTCTGTGCTTTACGTAAACTCATATAAGCAAACCAAAAGAAGACGTGAAATTTTATTTTTCAGATTATTTGCTATTGTTTGTGTATTGGCATTATCTCTGCAATATGTGATAGTTACCTGAGATTTGAAGATAAGCGCGATTTACGAAGAGATGAGGTTTTTTATTAATTAAGAAATATTCTAGCATGAATTAATATATGTATTATAAATGACTTTGGTGTTATTGGTGGTATTATAAATTGCTGGATATGGTTTTTTAGTCAGAAGCCTGGTTATCCATTCAGAACAATATCATCTCTGTTGACTCATCTGTTGATAACTCCATCACAGCTGCTTATTATTGTTCAAATTATGATAGAATAAATATAACTGAAATTTATAGTACAGTTATCAGTATCTCAGACCCTTAAAGTGATTTAAGTTAACTCTGGCACTATGGATAGCTTATTACTTCATGCGTGGAAGAAAAGTACATGCCAAAAAAAATTTGGGTCCGATTTATATCAAAACTGTAAGTATTCGAACGATTGGTATTTTTGAATACGAATTCAATTCAAATTTATTCGATTATGAACGGATTTATGTTCGAGCATAGTTGACGAGCTCAAATGAATTTAAATTATATAATTTAATTTTAACATTTTTGAATCCTAAATAGATTAAATTTCTTTTTAAATTTTAAGATTAAAATTGTATAAAATTAACATTTTTGCAATCCATTCATCTGACGATTTCAAATAATGATTTATACATTTTAAGATTGTGTTATTTAAATTGATGATGGATTAAAAAACATTCGCAAATTTAGATCAAATAGACATAAGCGGTTGGTTAGTTCTTGCTATTCTTGCTGGTGATACATAAGCCAAATAAATTCATACACTTCAATATGTTCTAATTTCAAGGCAATAATTGGAGATGGACTAAATATTATTTTATTTCTTAATCAAACATATTTATTGCTCTTCATCGATCTGAAATATCCAACACCTTGAATTAAAATTGTAATTCCTTTATTGCTACGTTATTTGCGTTTCGATAGGTAAACTGTAAACCTTTTGCAATTTATCTAATGTAAATGCGACCAAATTTACATTGTTCTTTTCACAATGGCGAACCTATGAATGGTCGTTATATCTTGTGTTAAAAGTATATGTAGTTTGTTGCCTCTACTCGTTAGGAAATTTTGTTATAAATTTATTTTTATAGATTGTTGTTCGAAATCTGTTCCTATCATCAATAACACTGGAATTGAAATTCCATTATAGCTAAAAAATATCGTAAACTACAACTCCGATGTTTTTCCTGATTGGTTTGTTGAGTTACAAAACATGTTATGGAAAGGAGTCCAATAACCTCGTTTCGACCGTCTGTTTAATCTTTTGAATTATTGAGCAATGGTTAGACATTTTTGCTTCTTCTATCCGAACTTTTCTGTACCACATAAGTTTTTACATTGCGTTCACGATTGTGAACAGTTTCCAAGCTATTCTAAACTATTGTTTGCTCCACTTTATATAAGCATTAGTCTTGTGGCCCGCAACGATTGTGTCATGATTTGTTATTTGATTTTATATTTTAATTTTTGCAATGTAATAAATAATATTAAATAGGCAATTATTTTTAGGCACAAATAATTATGACCTATACTCCTCTGATCAGGAACTATTACTCTAGAAGTTTAATTTCTATTTTCATAAGATTTGCCGGTAAAATCAATCAATGTTATTTGTGTTAGATATAAGTGGCGTTCTAATTTCTAAACATTTATTTACAATTTTACACATTTTGCATTAATCGGCCCATGAGCTCCAATGTGCAATAATTACCGCTGTTTTGCCAAAATTTTATTCCTCCAACGAATATTTCAAAACAATCAAGTTTATTATCATATCACCTTCGAAGTAATTTTGTTGTCTCTCGTCGGGCAAATCATACTATACATAATTAATGATTGGCAATTTACGTTGTTAATTAATTAGATGTATAAAAATGACCGAAAAATTGTCTTATCTTTATTACTTATGTTCTTCGATGACATGTAAAAAATAATTAGCCGCATCAACTTTGAATGTCTTGCGTATTTATCGAACTGACATCAAATAAAATCCGTATACTTGTTAACGTGACATGTCACCATTAATTATTCGATTAATCGATTTTCATTTTTACTATATTTGATGTTTTCTCTTTATATAACATCCTTTTCATTTTTGCACTTTATATATGTGTATACACATGTAGACATATAACACTACCTAGATGGTTTAGCCCATCAATCATTCATCATTTTACCCGATAAGTGCTTAATTTACTTTTGAATGATTTTTATGTGAACTGTAGATACTCCTTCGGGTGTCATTGGCATTATATTCAATTTTCCCAAAATTTACTTTTAATGCTTTGCGCTTTATAAATCTTAAGCTGAATAATGCTTGTCAAAGCTTGTCGCGTAAATTTAATTATAATAATATTGTATTATTGCAACAGAATGATGTCTCCATATCAAGATAACAGGTTACAATCTTCTGTGATCTTTGCAAGGATTTAATTTTCATATCTCATAACAAGTTTGGTAACAATATTTATTTGGATAGTATTCACTCGTATAGGCCGTTTCGAAAGTCGAAATTAACTACAAATATCAAAACTCAATGATATTTTTAATCATTTCATGTTGGCATTTTTCACGATAAGTTCAGATTCTTGTTAATTTGTTTTAAATTTATTCTCTAGACCACCTGTTTTAATTTGGGTGCGTTTCCAGTCAAAACAGTTCAAATTTCACAGACTTTCTACCATAGTGCTGACACAATTCTACAGATAGAAGTTTCTTTTAAATCAATTTTTTGATAGATGTTCTATTTTTGTATCTAGCCATTCCTGATGAACCTTTATCACCAAAAATACTAAAATTCAAAGCTCGAGGAGATAATACACTTGGCCATTTCTTATGAAAACCATTCATTGGCTCAAACCATATGAATTGATAAAACTAATAATAACTAATAATACTAATAACTAATTGATATAAGGGTGTTTTTTTAAGAGGTTGCCGATTTTTTTTTTGAATAAAACACATATAAAATTATGAAATGACCAAATTTTTTTTTTATTTGGTAGATAATTTTTTGGCATTTAACATTTAAACACAATTTCTGGCATATGGCTACCACGACTATTTTTCACAAATGTCATTCTGGAGGTCCAATTTTCCAGCATTTTTTCAAGCATTTGAGGGCGTATGTCAGCAATGACACGTTGAATATTGGTTTCCAAAGCGTCAATCGATTGAGGTTTATCCACATAAACCAATGACTTCACGTATCCCCACAAAAATTAATCGAGTGGCGTCAAATCGCACGAACGCGGAGGCCAATTCACCGGACCATTTCTCGAAATAATGTTGTCGTTGAAAGTTTCTTTCAATAAGTCGATTGTTTCACGTGCTGTATGGCAAGTGGCACCATCTTGTTGAAACCACATTTCATCCATATCCATATCTTCAAGATTTGACAACAAAAACTCATTTAACATGGTTCTGTATCGATTTCCATTCACGGTAACGCGTCGTCCTTCCTCATTTTTAAAGAAATATGGACCGATGATCCCACCAGCCCATAGACCGCACCAAACAGTACATTTATCAGGATGCATTGGTAATTCTTGAACGGCGTGTGGATTATCTTTGCTCAAAATGCGACAATTTTGTTTGTTGACGTATCCATTTAACCAAAAATGCGCCTCATCACTGAAGAGAATTTTATGGTAAAAAAATGGATCTTCGTTCAATTGATTTAACGACCAATCACTGAATTCACGGCGCAAACGATGGTCGTGTGGCTTTAATTCTTGCACCAATTGAATTTTGTATGGCACCAAACCCAAATCTTTACGTAAAATTTTCCATAAAGTCGATGGACAAAGTCCAATTTGCTGAGCACGACGACGAATCGATAAATTGTCGTTTTCTTCGACACTGGCCTCAACGACAGCAATATTTTCTTCTGTACGAACTCTTCTCATTCTTGTCGGTGGCTTGGCATCCAAAAGAGTGAATGTAGACCGAAATTTGGTAATTACGTTCTTTATGGTGGTCTCTGACGGACGATTATGTGCACCATAAAATTCACGAAGTGCTCTATAAACATTTTTAATTGAACACTGATTTTGAAAATAAATTTCCACGATTTGAAAACGTTGTTCTGGAGTTAACCTATTCATAATGATTTGCCAAACAATACTGAGTAGAAATGCCACTTTGAGCTGTCAAAACAACTGTCATAAAATAAAACGACATCTATCGGAAAAACAAACCTCCTAAAAAAACACCCAATGTTATTTGTATAGCATTGTAAGTCTATTACAGAAAGTTGATTCAAATGAACACTAATTTTAAATTAATTTAAATTTAGAAAATGGTCTCATAATTTTAATTAAGAAATGTTTTAACTATATTTTAAGTACATACACTATTACAAATTTGTATTACTGTATAACTGCATTATCGACATCAACTACATACAAATAATTTTATTTATTTACATTTTGTAATAATTTTAATTTTGAATCAAAAGATTTAAAGATCATTTATTTATGTTTTGTTCCTTCAATTAGACTAAATTTAATTAATAGAAAGACAATTTACAACTCACTAAATTATAAACGATAGATTATCGACAAAATAATTTATACACTGCCATCTATTGATAAATAGTAAAATAACTCATAATATAATAAATACATTTTTATTAGGTAATAATTGAATATACAACTATAGAAATTTAATAACACACGCAACATAATCTATTAGAGAAGACCCTGACTTCGTTCAATCGCTTTATGTTCCTCCATCGGTGTCATAGTTATATAGCCATGCGGTTGCATTACAATACTAGCAGTTCCAGAACTCATCGTTCTTAAAATCGTTGTATAATTCTCAAGTTCAGCTAGCGGTACAACTACTTCTATAATTTTACTATCACTAGTACTTTTCGATTTTACTGACAGAATATTACCTCGTCGCCGGCTTAAATCGCCTATAATTACAGGTGTCTTGTCTGCCGGCGTAACAATACTCAACAACATAACCGGTTCAAGAAGTTTTGAACCAGTCGTCAATATCTTTTGAACACATTGATGAGTTGTGGCCATTATAAAAGAATCTGCCGTTCCACGCCCTATTGTAACGTTATGTAACACTATTTGAACTTGCATAACTTCACCTCCGACACGCGGCCCCCTTTCAAGGGATGATAGAGCACTTTTTCTTATTAGTTGTAAATATCTAGGTCGAATTCCTGCAATAATATTCGTCGTTTCAGGATTCGAATCTATTACAAATGTATTTTCATTGATATCCGATTTAGTCAGCGATAATTCAAGCGACATATTTTGTTTCATACCACCGATTACTTTTTCGACTGTTATTGTATCTCGTATATCGGTGTCTAACGTTTCTCGATACGCTATTTGTAACGGTCCTAATTCCGCATCAATTTTGTATTCAGATAAAAGGCGGGATTTTATAATTTCTAAATGCAGTTCACCCATTCCACCGAGAATGGTTTGACCAGTATGCTCATCGTATTTTACCTTAAGGCTTGGATCTTCCCTACAAAGCTGTTTAAGAGCATTATCGAGTGCTAATTGGAATGAGGTACTTGGTGGTTCAATGGAACAAAAATATACAGCATCAGGTATGTACGGCTCGTACATTAACATATCTTTTAAATCTTCGTCGGAGGTTTCGATTGGAGTTATATCAAATGAATCATCTTGATGTTTTTTTAGTTTACTTTGAAATGTTCTCATTGTAGAGGCGTTTGCGAATATAAAATCACCAGTCACAGTGCTTTTAAGGCCAGTGCACGCGGCTATATCACCTCTATGAACAGAAGACACTTCTTGATATTCGTTAGCCAATGGCTTATAAATTTTTTGTACAATCTCTGATATTCCATTAATCGTAGTGATTTTGGCACCCTTCTTAAGGTTTCCACAAGCCACGCGTATTAAACTCAGCCCACCCTTTTGCTTATCATGCATTACCTTAAAAACTTTTCCAATAAACTCATCTTTCCATCTATTGTAATTATTTGGCCGATCTAAAACCGCTGGTAAATAATCTACAACTCCATCCATTAAGGTTTGAATTCCGATATTTTTATACGCTGACCCCAATAGCACAGGACATATTTTCTGTGAAATAGTAGCCCTTTTGACTGCAGATTTTAACTGATTGGATGATATGTTGGCCATGCTTCCTGTGGTTATAATATGACTAGCCAGTTCATCATCAACTTCTGACACTTTGTCAATTATCTCGTAATACTTGTCTTGGTATATGTTAAGCTCCGAGCCTTCTAGAGGTATAGAATTATAAACTCGGCCAAAATTTTTCGGTTCCCAAATTATTTTATGAAGTGAAATTACATCAACTATACCAACTAGTCCTTTTTTAAGAATCGGTAATTGGAGTGCTATCGGATTTAAACTGAGCTTTTCCTTCAGATTTGAGATACAATTATCGAAATCGGAATCTTGTCGATCCATTTTATTAATAAAAATTAATTTTGGCAGTCGATATCGTTCAGCCTGTCTAAATACAGTGACAGTTTGTGCTTCTACACCGGCTGAAGAATCTAATATAATTACAACACCATCCACTGCCGATAACGACTGTTCCACCTCCATAGTGAAGTCGATATGACCGGGTGTATCGAGTAAATTGATTTTTATTCCATTCCATATAAAACTGACCGCAGAACTACAAATTGTAATTCCTCGATCTCGTTCTTGCGCTAAGAAATCTGTTATGGTATTGCCATGATGCACTTCACCCGGAGAGTTAATAATCCCAGAATAAAATAACATTCGCTCTGTAGTGGTAGTTTTACCTGTGTATAACGAACTAACATATTATCATAACGTGAAGTTCAAAATAAAAATAAATAACTCACCCGCATCAATATGGGCTAATATACCGATATTACGTAACTTATCATTATTATTAGAATGACTGTAGCGATTCCATAATTTAAAAATATATTTGCGACATAATCGTATTTTATTTAAATTAGTAAACATATTTACAAAAACTTGCTTAACCTAAAATTGTGTTTTCTATTTATATTATGAACTGTCAAAAAGAAACAACCTTTCGATTGCGTAGCTTGTAAAAATATCTAGCAGTTTATTGCAGTTTTTAGAGGGCACACTGTACACAAAAGGTAATTGTTGTTTTGAGTTTTGACATTATTTAAAATTGACATTCAGCGAGGGAATTTAGTTTGCAAATCGTAAATTTGTTTAAAAATATTTTGCGCAATGGCTATGGCAGAGAAATCAGTCCCAGCATCATCTACGACAGCTGGCACTCATGATGAGGAAGAATATGGACCATGTTTAATCAACAAATTGGAGGTAAATATAAATATTTTGAATCCTAAAACGTAATTTAATTTATAATACTTTTATTGTTTCAAGGGCTGTTCAGGAGTCACAGCAAATGATATCAAAAAATTACAAGATGCTGGATTTCATACCATGGAATCGTTGGCGTATACCCCAAGAAAGCACTTAATTACCATTAAAGGTATAAGTGAGGCGAAAGCAGATAAAATTTTAGAAGAAGCGAAGAAATTAGTATATATGGGATTCACTACAGCTGCTGAAATACATTTAAAACGAGCCGAAATTATCAAACTAACTACAGGTTCCCAAGAATTAGATAAACTATTAGGTGGTGGAATAGAAACGGGATCGATTACGGAAGTGTTTGGGGAATTTCGTACTGGAAAGACACAATTATGTCATACATTGGCGGTCACTTGTCAACTCCCAGTGGCAAATAATGGCGGTGAAGGCAAATGTTTATATATAGACACGGAAGGTACATTCCGTCCTGGACGATTACTCGACGTGGCCGCTAAATACAAACTCGATCCTAATGTTGTATTAGATAATGTTGCATATGCTCGAGCTTTTAACACAGATCATCAAACACAACTTTTATTATTAGGAGCTGCAATGTTAGCTCAATCCAGATTTGCCTTAATTATTGTCGATAGTGCCACATCCTTATATCGAACTGATTATTCGGGACGAGGCGAATTAGCTGCACGCCAAATGCATTTAGCCAAATTTTTAAGAACTTTATTACGTTTGGCTGATGAATTTGGAGTCGCTGTGCTATTAACAAATCAAGTTGTGGCAAAAGTCGATGCACCGGCATTTGCTGGTGAGTTAAAAATGCCAATTGGTGGAAATGTAATTGCCCACGCTTCCACAACTCGATTATATATGAGGAAAGGACGTGGTGAAAATCGTATTTGTAAAATTTATGATTCACCTTGTCTACCCGAATCGGAAGCTATGTTTGCCATCACCGTTGAAGGAATCTCGGATGCAAAAGAATAATATTTTTATCTTCTGTTTATAAATAATTTTATAATAAATTTTAAGATAATGTTGTTAATAAAAATAAAAGGAAAAAACGAATTGATCAATGAAATGAAATATATGTTTTATATGTAATAAATTAACGAGATTTTTTACTTATCCAATTCCACTCATTCAAATTTTCACTCAAATAAAATTATACGTACGCAGAAATAAAATAGGTGTAAAAATTGTTTAACTATTCAACTAATTAAATCCGATTACTCAAATTCGAAATCTTAAATCATGCATTTTAAGTCGAATAGTTTAAGAAGAGTTTAAATGTAGGTTGAAAAGTGCAATTTATTATAGATATTTACAATAAATTAGCAAGAAGCTTTCCTTATTTTCTCAACTATAATGTATATATGGCATTGAGAATTATTTATTACATAAGCAATTATGTCGACAAGGTATAAAGTCAACAGTTTTTACTTTCATTTCAGATAAAGATAAAATCGACTAAATTTTTACCTAATACGAGTATGTACATTACACACGTAGTTTCGTGGGTGTTTATAGAATTGGGTGAAATATAAAAAATATATTTGATTGAAATTTGTAAATATTCGTACACTAATCATGTAGTAGTTATGCAGCTGTAATATAACGCGATTCGCTAATCGCACTAATTAATTGATCATCAATGTTGTTTAAACTTAGAATTCAAGATAAATTATATTTGTATACCGATGTCGGATTCTTATTCATTAGAACTATATTAGTTATAGCTTCTCGTGTGAATACTTTAGTAAAATCATTCAATTTAAATTGTACATTCAGAGTCAATCAATCAGGAAGTATGACCATATGTAAAATTAATTTTCAAGGTTGATCTTGAAAAACTCATCATGAATGTGTATTAAAATATAATTAAATTACAACTCTCAGTATAATTTTCAAAACATTTATAGGCATTTAATTTTAATTGGATTTTAAAATCGTATTATTGGAGTTTTACACGCGCTTTATTTTTTATACCCATAACATATACGAGTAGATAATAATTAATCATAATTTAAAATTACTGCAGAGCTTTGATAACTATATGTATATATATATATGAACTATAAATTACATATGACCTATAAAGTATAATAAGGCTATCTGTATATACATAGTTTACATGAAATATGTATTCATTAAGTCCAATAGAAATGCTTAATATAATAATTTCATATATTGAAATGTATTGACTTACTATTAACCTTTGAAATTTGAGTTACTTCACATTTGATCCCTTTCAAGCAATTAGAAATCGTTTCAGTTATAATAAATTTAAGTAACTTATTATAATATATTTGAGCTAAAGAGATTGGTATTAAGAAAACTAAATTTGAATTTTTATTTCGGGTTCGTCGCTTTTATATAAGTAATAGAAAAAAAGACATCTTTTGATTTTTATCTGATTTATAGTTGGCAAACTTAGGCATATAAATCATACCATATTTAAAATAAATAAATAAGTATTAAGAAAACCCATAGCGATCGATTATGTAATCCTATCCACATCATCATACTGCAGAAGATATTTCTTTCTTACCAAAAACATTTTTATATAAAAATATTGCTTCCGCAACTTAGATTAAACTGGAAATAGATTTAAATATAACTAACTTCTTGATAAAATATGACCTAAGAGGCTTTCAAATAAGGTAAAAACGTTTTTCCTTATCATGTTTTTGGTTTAGATTATTAGGTATACCTGTGGAGTATACTGCATAGCTGAATCATGTTATCTTCTTACCATGTTATCTTCAATGAATCATGTTATCTTCAAGCCACTTTTCTCGTTCTTATCTCACACCACTGTTTGTGGTTCAAAAGAATTTTAGTTTAAGTTTTAAAATAACATAAATAATAAACCACAATAATTAATTGTCACAACTTAATTGTGTAATAAGATCACAAGATCATACAACTCATATTTATTATGAAATATAATATGGTATGCGACAGAAATTTTGTATAATTAATTTCGCAAATTATTCATACTTTAAGGGTCAGGTTTTGTTATATTCAGACAAATAAATCAGTTCATGGATAAACTTTATACTTATTGTAACCTACACACCTGCATTGAATGCTAAATGGTTAATTTTATTTTTTGATATTCAAATTTCATATTTGCATAATACAGTTTTATTCTCTTATAAATACGATTACCAGTACACCACAGACAAATGAGAATATATTTATAAGAAACACTGGATATATAATCAAATCACAACTATCGATAAAGGTTAGAATAGATTAATAATGATATATAAATTTGAACCATTTATTGAAGAAATATTTAAACGAGAAACAAGATCAAAAAATTTACCAAAACGGAAACATAACCAGATTGAGTCAATAAATTTCATTTCTTACTATTTTACTGTGTTTGCTTTGCTATTGGATTATGTTGGTCACCCACAGTTCGCTTTTTTAATTATGTTAGATATGAGAATCAATCGCCTTTTTGTTTTAGCAATAGATAAGATAAACACATTGATTGAACTGTGCTAACCAACATTAGTTAGTATATAAAATATACCTTAACGACAATTTTTACTAAAAGTTTAAATACCAATCAGTCATCAACGTAAAAACTAATTTAATGGGCTTTACAGCCCATTGTTATCCCATACTGATACATTTTGAGACCAACTGAATTTAACTACTATTCCAATTAAACATCTCTTTTATCCCATTATTAGTTAATTTTGTTATTTTTAAATATCATAGAAGCTTTGATTGGTTCTTGAGGTGTTTCACTTTTATTAGAAGTGTAATTGAGGATCATAGCACCATAGGCTTCATCTTGACTTATCTATTGAATTTAATAGCACATGGTGTACATCCCTAGAGTTTTATAGTTATTGAAACCGATCATTCGTATAGCAAAATACGGGTTTGAGCAATTTAAATACGGGTTTGAGTGAGTTATTCCAAAACAATATAAGACGATAGGTTATATAATATGAAAAAGCTATACTAGGATAGTTTTTGAATTTAAACCAATCACCTTCTTAAAGATAATCCATATAACACGACTACTTCTCAGGTTTAACCTAATATCGCATACCACGTCTACCTGTGGTTGAAAATGTTACATGTTAGAGGCGTGCATGAAACATGATAACCATCGAGTTCCAACAGTCTGCCTTCTCAATTATCGTACACTTATACGAATAGTTTATTTTATATTAATTTTCAAAACTTTACGATTCCATTGAAGTAACAAACCATAATTACTTATATCGCGAAATAATATATACATAGTAACCATAAAATATATAATGTACAAAAGTTCACTAAAAGAATGTGTATCAACCGCATGTGTATCATACATCTGACTGAACAATGCACACTTTATTGGATTGCAATCTGTTAACATTTTCATGTACTTAATGCACATATGAACTATTGTTCCTATTATGTTACATACAATATGCAAATACAATTCACCAACAAGTCAACAACAAAACGTATTTTATACCACAAATTCCTTTATAATTTCTTATTTATAATTCTTTATTTTATTATTTATATTACATATCGAGCAAACAGTGGTATTAATTTACATTCATTCACTAACTACAAATTATAATTATTTACAATAGTAATAAAAATTAATAAATTAGCGTAATACATAATATTAAGACTATATAGAATTCGATCAATATCACTTCGATATACAATACGAGTATTAATATTTATCTATAATACTTAATTTAATTTTAAATTATATATATATTTAAATTAAAATCCTACTTAAATTAATTAATTGCTGTTTAAAGTTACAATCGCGTACATTAAATTGGTTTAGTATTTGTTTTGTGGTGGGACAAATCCAAATCCGGATGCGCCTACAACAACTCCGCTTGATTCGACTGGGGCATCATTGGGTGATTGTGGGAATGTTACTGGACCTGAAAATATATAATAAAATCACATTATTTATGTCATAATATATATATTGTTTGGTATGTTCCGACACGCGGTTGGTATTTAACAATCAATTACTATAATCAATTAATCTGAATAAATTTTAAAGTTGTTTTATTTCAACGGTTATATTTTTAAGAAGTTAAAGGTCAATAACAAAATATATCCACACATGTGGCATATGAGGTAATTTATATATCATTTAATAGATAATTTTTGAGATATATTTTGAAACCCTTTTTAACATTTTTTATACGTATTTGAAAGGTAATTTATTGCTAAAATATATATTTGCAATAAGTTTAATTGCAAAATTTTGTCTTAATATTAAATATATGTATAATATATAAGAAGTATATGTTATATAAACATACGTGGAAACAAAATGTTTTCTCACCTCGCCATACACTTTTTATTATATAGAGTTATTTCGCGAGGATTTTAATTAATATATCTGCTTGCGCAAACTATTGTAATTTAACTACATAAAAACTATATAATATTAATTATTTATTGAAATTTTTGTTTTATAAATTTTTAATTATGTTTTTTACCAACCGATTTAATGTAAATTATGTTTTACATTTTATATGAACAATATTTACCTCTATCTTGTCGTGCATCACGAACAGCGCTACCGAATGGACTATAATCACCATTTAGTGCATTTAATCCATAAAATCCATTGCTTTGTTGTTCAAAACCGCCAAAGTTAGGATATCCGTTCAAACCGAAATACTGGGCCGATGAGTATGCAATCGATAGGATGAAGAAAACGGCAACGATTAACTGTAAATAATTAAAAATAAAAAATTAATTATTCATATATATTATTACGATATGTCTATAAAATATTGTCAATGTAAATATGTGAAAATTCTTTTTATTTTTATTCGATAAAAATTATATAAAACAAAAGAAGTTTGGTTCTAGTCTATTTCGCCTGACATTCAACATATATTAACATGGGTATGTATGTAATACAATAGACTACATACATGTAAAAATGATGTACAAGTATATGCATGTTATACATGCACATTGGATATGCGGTGGAATATCTCTCCACCTAATAATTATTATTTTATAGTGAATTCGTGACCGTATCATAGATAGTCTATGAACCTTGAAGGAATTTGAATTTTTCCTTAAACTTATTATTTAAAAACCCGAAATAGAAAATGTTATATTCACGTTTTCTATCATTATTGGCCTATAAAAATAAAATACTGGCAATCAACTTGGTTCGTACTTTATAAGTATTACTCAATGCCTCCTTTCTGATTATAAGTTGTTTTTTTTTACTGTTTCTTGGAACATTTGAATTCACAGTAGTCCATTCACTGTTTCTTGCATCAAAACCATTTAATGGCTATGGCAATTAACTTCTTAATACTAAAATAATAAATTCTAAATTGGATGATTGGGATTAGAGTTGTATAATTAAAAATCTATAAAAATAAAGTTTAATTGTAGAAAATACAATTACGTAATAATGTCTATATTGATCGCAATGCCCAAGCAGCATTTTATAGGTACATAATGTACTCGCATATTTTAATATTCTGATATATCTATGTATGTATAATTATAAATCATTATGAAGGCATTATAAACCATTTTTTGATTATGGGGCTAAACCATTTAAAATTACAGTCACTAACGTCAATATTTTGACACGGTTCTTTCCCAATTGTGAACCAAAATTGGCTGTGTTGTAAATAATAGGCTAAAAACTTCGTCACTACATAAACTCCTAAAATGCTTAGGAAATTTATATTTAATAGATTCCATCTACAAGTCAATGATCCACATAATTCTGATGTTTTAAACTTGATAAGTGTACACTTAATAAATTCTTTTAAAAGCAATTTTTATTAAAACAACAATAGAGGCAACCAGAACAGATTCACACTTTGGTGACCATAATCAGTATTTTAGTAGTTTATCACAAACTATTCTTGACAAATATAGTGTGTTGAATATACCGTTTAATATGTCAGGTCCACATGAGATCATTCTTTTGACATGACACATTCTTTTCGTTTCCTAGCACTTCAAGTTTTATAAGTGATAATTTTTAGAACTACGCAAGATCTAAGGAGCTTTTCCTTCACAAAATAAGTCAACTATACTAGTTCCTATTGCAGTATCATCTCAATTAAACGGTATACATATTTCTGTATTTAATATCATTATAACACATGTTACTTGAAATTAACCGATAGTTTTGAATGCGGGAATACGACTGTGAACATCTGATTCGACTGTAAATTTTGAAAACGACTTATAGCTTTTAGCTCAACAGATAAATCAGAGAATTGAAAATTACTCAAACATGCAAAAATATATGAAAAGTTTGAGAGTTATAACCATTTATTTTCACATAAGCTTTCAAAAACGGATTAACTGAAATTATCATATGAATCACATAATAAACTTGAGTTAAAATCAACACTCTGCATACATTTTATTGAGGTTGCATAACTCAAGAAAATAATATATTTAAACTTTAAATAAATGGTTTTATTACATCTATAACCGGCTTTATCTTGAAGTATTTTCGATTTCAAAGTCAATGTCTTGACCTGACGCATAAATTACTTGAAAGCGAAAATATGTTTTAGACATCAGACAATTTCTGTCAATTTGCACATAATTCTGAATTTTAACTTTAAGAGCTTTAAAACGAGACTTTCGTTGAATCACCCAAAACTATTTTATACTATGACGGTGCGCCACTGCATAGTTAAACAGCATTTTTTACAAACAATAATATAATTTACCCAGATAATTGTGATGATAAGTACGAGTAAATACTTACAATAATTTTATATCACATAAAGAAAAATTGAATACAAGAAGAAAATGTTAAACTATCATTATACTAAATAAGCGACCGAGTGTAGTGTAAAAACGGTTATTTCCTAATCATAAAACAATAATAATAATAAATTGAAAGGTTACACTATAAACTCAAAAATTATGTAATAAATGTAAACTTGAATTAAATTACCATAATAATACAAAACGAAAAACTTGGACTGATCTCAAATATTTATTATGTTATAATTATGCAATAAATAATTAATCGATTTTGAATTGAAAAAATGTGTGTATAACAAAAACGTATAGTATGTCGACTCGATCAAAATTCAATGTCATGATCAAAACAGTCACTTTATAAAATATGTAACATATGTTGTGTGTATAAGCAATGTATAGTTGATCTGAATTTAGTGCATCGAGTATTTATTATAGTTAAAAATTATCGAAGGTTTTTATTCAACCAACTTTGTGAGATTGGTGAAATTTATAAATTCGATGGTAGATCGCTTGTAACTAATTATTACACGAGTGTGTGAGCTTTACGAAATAAATAAGCCGGAAATATATATATTATTTAATAGTTTAGCAAAAATAACTCTATATAGGTAAATTTCTACGGTTACAGTAAAGTAACTATATATACATATACTTGTGTATTATTACCTTTATTTGTACAATACATAATAATGAAAAGTAAAAGTTTTTGTTTGCTTCTTGGAGCAAAGACGTGTTACTTATAAACAATCTTGTATAGCCAACCGAGTAATTAAACTTAATCGATTAATTTCATATATATACGAATATGATAAACTATAATATGTCGCATTGAAAAATAAATAATAATATTTCCGTTTACCATTCGGCCACTCCACACAAAATATTTTATCGCCAATTTTTATTATACGTGGAGATACGATAAACCTTGATATAAATATTTGAAACATGTATACAGTTTCATTTATGTAATATTATACTGCAAATATTACCATGACATAAACTTATAAAATACAACAACAAAATATTCTATGAATATATGTTGAAATTTTCATTGGATTTGTTAAAACAATAAAAAATAAACTTATGTTGTATAAATGTACACAATAAAAAAATATTCAGAAAAATATATCAGGTACGATCGACTATATAGGTATGTACAATTGCATTATTTATGTTTTATGGATCAGCACATTTATCTAAAATATTTACAATTACACCATCACTTGTAAAATTTGAAAACACAATAAAATTATCTAATCACACTTGGTAAATAATTTAATGCACAACTCATCATCACATAATTGTAAAAAGCTCATTTTAACACTTTATAACTTATATGAATAAATTTTTTAACGTTAAATAAAATAATAATTGACTTACAAATTTCATTTTTATAATCAAAAAAATTTATTTAATTTTATAATAAAATAAAAATTTAACTAATAAATATACTAGTTTAGTATTCGAATGATAGACAATTAATGGTTCATAGCGAATTTTTTTAGTGGATTTTATATAAAATCACACTCTCATTTTTTTCTACCATACTCCGTGCACTACACAACAAACGAAAAGTATAAAACTTTTAAAGTTAACCGTGAGACGGTAATTTTATTTTCCTCATTTCCATTTAAATTAAAATAAGAAAAAACAAGAACTAGGTTTGTATACAAATACGTATATAAGCGTACTACACACATGTACTCTTAAAGATTGACCTTGGTAACATATTAATTTCAAGTGTTTTATTGAAAAAATAATATAATTCATTTGAAGACAAAGTGTTTATGGATATAGGAAAATCGCGAGCTATCTCGTGCTTTAATTATTATAATATGCTAATTGGAGTTAATGGTAAGGAATATGTCAATGAAACTTCCGTTTTTAAATACAATAAATTATTGCTTGAACTTAGTAAAAACGTAATTGTGATTGTCTAGGAGGGTTTTATTATTAATTTCGGTAAAAACATGTCAATATTTTTGACAGTACTAAAATTTGCATGTTATAGATTTGGAAAATTACAGCATAGTCTTTTATTGTGATAATTTTGGGACATATAATATGTGATTTTTTTGTGGTTAGGATTTTCATGCATTAGTATTTGACAGATCACGCGGGATTTCAGACAAGGTGTCAAAGAGAAAGATGCTCAGTATGCTTTGACATTTCATAATGAATAGACTTACTAACGAGCAACGCTTGCAAATAATTGAATTATATTACAAAAATCAGTGTTCGGTTCGAAAAGTGTTTCGCGATTTACGTCCGATTTATGGTCTACATAATCGACCAAGTGAGCAAACAATTAATGCGATTGTGACCAAGTTTCGCACTCAGTTTACTTTATTGGACATTAAACCACACGAATGCGTACAGTGCGTACAGAAGAGAATATTGCGTCTGTTTCTGAGAGTGTTGCTGAAGACCGTGAAATGTCGATTCGTCGCCGTTCGCAGCAATTGGGTTTGTGTTATTCGACGACATGGAAGATTTTACGCAAAGATCTTGGTGTAAAACCGTATAAAATACAGCTCCTGCAAGAACTGAAGCCGAACGATCTGCCACAACGTCGAATTTTCAGTGAATGGGCCCTAGAAAAGTTGGCAGAAAATCCGCTTTTTTATCGACAAATTTTGTTCAGCGATGAGGCTCATTTCTGGTTGAATGGCTACGTAAATAAGCAAAATTGCCGCATTTGGAGTGAAGAGCAACCAGAAGCCGTTCAAGAACTGCCCATGCATCCCGAAAAATGCACTATTTGGTGTGGTTTGTACGCTGGTGGAATCATTGGACCGTATTTTTTCAAAGATGCTGTTGGACGCAACGTTACGGTGAATGGCGATCGCTATCGTTCGATGCTAACAAACTTTTTGTTGCCAAAAATGGAAGAACTGAACTTAGTTGACATGTGGTTTCAACAAGATGGCGCTACATGCCACACAGCTCGCGATTCTATGGCCATTTTGAGGGAAAACTTCGGAGAACAATTCATCTCAAGAAATGGCCCGGTAAGTTGGCCACCAAGATCATGCGATTTGACGCCTTTAGACTATTTTTTGTGGGGCTACGTCAAGTCTAAAGTCTACAGAAATAAGCCAGCAACTATTCCAGTTTTGGAAGACAACATTTCCGAAGAAATTCGGGCTATTCCGGCCGAAATGCTCGAAAAAGTTGCCCAAAATTGGACTTTCCGAATGGACCACCTAAGACGCAGCCGCGGTCAACATTTAAATGAAATTATCTTCAAAAAGTAAATGTCATGGACCAATCCTACGTTTCAAATAAAGAACCGATGAGATTTTGCAAATTTTATGCGTTTTTTTTTTAAAAAAAGTTCTCAAGCTCTTAAAAAATCACCCTTTAGAAAACCATTCTTAATTTTTAGATCAATTTTCTTTCGAAACCTATACTTGTTTGAAACTTTTTTACTTTTTTTTCGTTTATTTCTATGCAATCTGTTTTGGGGCTCAAGGCACTCCCAACTCTTTCTTCGCGGTTCGCTCATTTACTTCCTTACCTTACGCTTTGTGGCCAAATCGAGGACGTACAGCACATTGCATAGCTTCATGCCAACTTTTTTACTTATTTACCGCATCTTATATAAGTAAGCACAACTATTTGAATTGATTTCATTTAGTTATTTGAAAGAAATAATTGTCAACAAATTATGACAGTTAATTTGGATCGGCTATACAATAGCAAATACGACTAGATTAAAAGATTTTAATTCATAAATTTAGACACCAATTTCAATTTTTTTGGCAGAAAGAGATAGAAAATAAGTCACTTAGCCAGGATCGTTTTATTCTCTTTCGTTTTATTTTTAACATTTTTTATATTATTTTTATTATTATTAGGGCACCTGAAAAATGTTCCTTCTGCTCATAATACACTTTGACAATTCTAATAGTGTTTTTTTACACCCTGACTTTAATACACTCTGTCTTTTAAAATACGTCTTTTCATTGGCGTTAAATTGATTTATTTTCTCAATTGATCAAGACGATCGAGATTAGAGTTCTACGTTTATTAGTTTGAAGAGCTAAGTCAATTTAGTGAATTGTGTTTCGCATGCAAAATTTTTACAGGAATTTTGTATATATCTGCTACACCTATAATTCTGATTTTTGTTGGATTTATCTAACAATTATATTTGTGTATAATCGATTAAAGTTCCACGAACGATAAAACCACTTTGAAATGATTGCGGATCTATTTAATTAGATGCAGTATATTTTTGATCATATCGACCGAATTCTGAAAAAATATTTTTGTTACGGTTATGATCATAATTTGATTTACCAATATCATGCAAGATTGCTACCATATGAAACCAATATACCTTAATGGGTTTTATAGTAAATGACGATTTATTTTGTTATCTTTAGTTGTATATATAATAAATGAGATGCTTCCAATTTACAATCAACGAAAGAACCCATCATATAACTCTCCAAGTAAATATGCATTGACAGGAGAATAGTACGTTGCTAACACTATATTATTCCACACCATTATACAGCTTCTACAGACGTATTCGTTTCCAGACTCACCTTTTTTGTATGTTCCGTAACGAGATAGTGCCTTCTTAGTATTCCTACGATCATTCTCGTCTACTCTAAACCAAAGGTATGTTGCGGTGATAATAGATCATGAATAGATTTCCCAACTTAGGCTCTGTATATGAATGTTGTACTGCTCTCTCATCTCGTGAACAGATGAGTGACAACACAATACCATCCTTTGATGTCACAGAAGCTGTTTCCAACGACGTGCAGTTTTGGTTTTGTGTTATGAGTAATTTCACCATATTTCCATCCTCAAGATAAGCATCGTTGTTACTATGTGGCTTCCAAATTGTCCTTCGTCAAGATCCATTATTAATAAATTTTATTTTATGAATTTTAATTATATTTTTTATTCGTCGCCATACAAAAAACCAACTGTTTTGAAATTATTATAATATCTTGTTATGAAAGAAATAATTATCAAGATAGTAAAATACCCAGTTATAATATTTCACCGCCAAAAATTTATTTATACTTCAATACACGCGCATCATAAAATTATGTTGATTCAAAATTTCAATATTCATGATCATGAGATCATAATAATTGAACTTGATTGATTTTGCAAGTAGATCTCTTAATTAAAAGGCAACACACGGTATTAAATTGTGTAAATTTTGTGTTAACTAAAGCAATTATTTTATATTAGTTTAAGAATATATACTTTGTTCTAAGTTTAACCATCTACCTAATCCATTGTCACTATATTATTTATTAATATCACTATTTTTCAATGTGATCGTGGCGTCGATTTTCGATAATCAAATCATATTTAATCCTAAATTAATAAAATATTTATATGTGTATATTACATATAAATTGTTTATTTAATTTAATAGGTTAAATTTTTAAAGGCCTTGATCGTAAAAATCATTTCTGCTAAGCAAACAAACCATGATCTCAGAAAATAAGAAACATAGATTTTTATAAATGACAAGTCAAAGTTCGTTATAATATATAGGTCAAACTAACTTGTTTGCTGTAACGCTTACCAATAAATAATCTTATATTGTAGACTATTAATACACATGCATAAAGTCACAAATTAAATTTTGTTATTTACTCTATGATGACATAAATTATAAAATGAATTCATAAATTGAGATGAACCAATTTGTTTTGGTTTTCCATACATTAAGTTATTATATTAATTAAAAATACTAAACGATTTTAGGTTTGAGTACGTGGTACAATATACAACTCTTTCCTAATTAAAAATGAAATCTTCTTATGTGGAAATATCAAACAGTATAGGTGTAAATGTGACAGAAATTAGTTACCAATTCGAATAATTTAAATAAGTATTGTTGCACATTACAGATGATCAGCCCAATGAATACACAATCACTTTTTATGTCTACCAGATGATTGTAAATAATTAGAAACTCTGTTAACCACATACAACCGATGACTTTGTTATACCACAGTCAGAAAACGAAATAAAAATTGATAAATGTCCTAAAACGTGGAAAAAGTAAAACTATTATTGGTATAAGCCAGATTGATATTTGTGCTAATAATATTTTACAAATTACAATGAGTAAAGAATATTATAAAAAATCTCATGATGTTAAACTATTTTTGCTTACTAATGTTCCGTTGGAAGCTCAAGTAATATCTTTCTTAATTAATTAATATTTTGTGATATTTTACCAATTGTAACAATTTGTGAGCTTTCTAAACTCATTAAATATAATAATGTATGGGCATAAAAATTAGCGGTCAAAATTTACCCTTATCCATATCTGTTAATTTAACTACATACTAAGTTAGTCTAAAAAAAATTATTCTAAAATGGAAAAGATGTAAAATGAATTTTTCACGTAACTGTCATCTTTGCAACCACCAGTATTTCGCTTTTTGCGTAATGTATTTGTTGTTTTCGATTTTTCGAATGCATGGAGCAAAATCACTAAGCCCATGAATAAATATAAGAAACATTCGATGAACTTACATTTTTGTAACTCCTGCATTTATGCGTCACAATCGTTGTGTCGAGAATAAACTAATTTTGTCTCCCTTCAATTCCTTTGATGATGATTTTGTAAGGCAGCATACTTATTAACATGGCCTTGTTCTTCTCATTACGAAGCAAGGTTATTTTTGGACTATTACAGGAATTTCTTCGGCGAAATCAATATCAACTGGCGTCATTGTAACGGTTCGATGTTATTGTTTAGGGCGGTTTGTTCTAACTTACATGAAGAGGCACTGTATATTGACTCTAGTATTTGATAACTATACACAGCCACCATCAATACAGTTCTATTATCTAACGTTTCAGGCAAAAAATTGCAAAAACATTTTTTTTCCCAATTCTCTCAATGCTATGTGTCTCTGAATGATTTCTTTGTCTAACATATGGAATTTTGTAAATTTTTAGTGATTATATAACAAACCATCGAACTTTTAAAATGTCTGTCCGGTTTTGCTTAATGTTTAACTGCACTTTAATTAATATTTTATTTGCATCTAAAGTCAGCCACATCATAATAACATAATAACATCTATGAATATCATAAGCCATAATAACCATGAACCATAAACCTATGAATGACTGAGATGAACTTAAAAGTATTTTGGAAAATACTATAATGTAGATTACGAGACAATAAGCCGAGACACACAGGATTGGTGTAGTATCGACATGCCTACTATGTTATACATCCAATTGTTTTCACTCGGTTTTACGGCCTCCTGCAGTCATGATGTTTATTAAAATATTATTTTTAATTAGATTTAGGTTAATCTTGAAATCAGACCAAATTTTACAAACAGCGAGGTTAATAGTCGGGGACCCGAATTAAAAAAGGCTGATTTTAAAATGACATAAAATCTGTATGAAAATGAAATTAAAAAAATTGACTTTATAAATGCATATCACAAGTCATTTTGAAATTGAATTAAGAATTGTGTTTATAACTGACATAAAATGTGCATTTCTTGATTCATTTTGAATATGAATTAAGATATGTATTTATAACTGAAATAAAATGTTTATTTTTTAATTCATATTGAAAATGAATTAAGATTCATTAATTTTCATTAATGAAAGCATTACTTGAAAATTTCGAATGACTTTAATGTTCCAGAAATTTGCAATTGTCTTTTGCAAATTTTCATTAATCAAAACACATGTATTTATTTTCAACCTATTATAATTTAAGAAAAACAACAATTTTAAAATAAGATTAGTGTTCCAGAAATTTGCAATTTATTGTGAACTAAAATATGCATTTTTTAATTCATTTTGGAAATGATTTAAAATATCTATTTATAAAATGACAAAAAACATGCATTTTTTATGTCATTTCGAAAATGAATTAAGATTAGTGTTTCTAAACTGACATAAAATATGCTTTTCTTATGTCATTTTTAAATTAAAATTGTTTTTTAAAATACCTTTTTAAAGTCACAAATTTTACTAAAAAAATTAATTTAAAAAAGTCTCAATTTTCCATATAAAACACATTTTTATGTCAGCCTTTTTTAATTCAAGGAGCCATACAATAGAGGTCATGTAGCCTATATGTAAATTATCTATAGACTAGAATGAGATAACAGAGAGTTTATTCACTATAAAAATAAGATATGTTGTGTGTCATTTCACAAAAACGGACAGACTTGACCAGTTGCATTTTAAAGTAACATGATACAGGCGCTTAAATTTATTTAATAAAGCTTGGCTCTTTCGTTCCCAGACTCCCAAGAAATCAATAGCGTGTTTTCAATAAGGTAATAAAAATATTTTAGGTTCACAATAAACAAATTTGATATCATCCGTTTAAAAAGATATTGTCGCCGATCAAATTTGATTGTCATAATTTTTTGGCGGACAAAATAAAACTTCTGTTAAAATAAGTAAGTGAAATCTATTCGAATGGTTTAACTTATTTATAAAATGGCGGGAAATAGGTTAATATGTTGGCAATAAGTATCAGTTTAGAAAAGCCTTAGAGTGTAAAATATCAAATTTGACAACAGAATAAAAATATGTTACTACGATTCGAGAAAAATTTCCTTTTGAAATTGTCATTCTAGTGAATGGCGGCGAAGGATAGAAGCTTCATATAAATAAGTTAAGCCAAATATTTTAAAAAAAAACTTTTAGGTAAAATAAAATCAATAGCTAATTGCAATATAGAAAATGAACTGCGCCGCATATTATCTATCGATACTGGATGAAATGATGGGGTGTTTATCACTTTTATATTATATCGCTATCATTGTACTAATCAACACCTTTCATGTCAACAGACATTAAAAACTTAACTAATAAAATAATAAATGAACACCAAACAAGTGATTTTTGCATTTATATTTCCTATATATCATCATAAAATTCATGTTTATTATAAACGATCATCCGCTATACCTAAATCACCTTAGGTCAAGTCCATTAATTTAATCACTCTCCATAAATTCTGCAATAAATTAATTACTTGAATCATATATGAATAAATTCTCATAATTTAAATACGAGTACAATAAATGTATAAAGCTCGTTATTAAAATGTGCCGATGAAAATTTGTACAATTTTCATAATAACAATATATTGTACTTGTGATAGACATAATTATGTATTAACTATTGTATAGTTTAAAATTAACATAATTATACCTATATAATATAATCCAAGATACGAGTTAATTAATTACTTTATTTGTAAATATGATCATATATGTAACTTTAATACGAAATTAAATTATTAATTTCTGAATAGGCTGTAATTGTGATATTATCAATCAGGCCACATTTATAAAGGTTCTTCTTTCTCTTTCTTCTCTAAACCTATAAAAATAAAACGAATTTTAGAGAAAAGTCTGCTCAGGCTCCGGTAACTCCAATTCGTAAATAATACGTGAACTTTTCCTTAAACACCTTTCATCTAATTGTATCCGATTAAGGTTGTCATTTAGACACCTAATATACATTATCCAGTGATTGTAATTCATTCCTTTAATTATTTTTTTATTGGAACTACCTTGTTCTTAGCATTACTGATTTATAGTATGCTGACTATTTGAACCATAATTATTCTAGTTTCACTTTAATTTATAGTACTCTAAAATTAAGTAAAGATTTTTAATTTTAATTGTTGGTAAAGGATCTTTGCTATTTCTTACAATTGTTCAACTATTCTGGTAGTCTGCAATAAGTTCTTGATATTTGAATGCGAATAACACCTATAACTTTAACAAATTAGGTTATTGTGTTTTGAAAGTTTTAAAAATGTATAATTAATTTAATTAGCAAAAATTAACTGAGCGAAAATTTAAATTGCTGTTTTGCAAAACACATGACCATAAAAACTAATACGGTCAGCATGAATTTTAAGTATTGAAGAGCAAATTCAAGGTTTCAACATTGAAGATGAACTATAAGCGTTAACATTGAAATAGGATATTGTTCAATCAAATATAAAAACACACATGAACTGAATTTACATAAAATCAATTTTAACAATGTATATCTCTAACCACAAAATGACTTACTAATTTTCTTAATCATACTATTTGCTAAATCTTATGTACATAAAAACCCAATAAAATCCATTCAATAATGTATCATAATTGCAGTAATAACCTAAATTACCCTCTCATTTACTTCAACTAAGGTAAACCGTACATAATTATGTATCGATATACTCGTTAATCATTTCGAAATTTAATTTTTAAACTGCATCCAATATCAAGGAAAAGGGAAATGTATATACCGATTTGTGCTGTACACAATGAATTTACTTGTTCTAATGAACATTGTGCGACTGAAGGTTAATCTTAAACCGTTTTATTAAGTTTTTTTTTTATAATTGGGAAAGTCAATAACTTCACGTAGACATTATTTCGTGCATTGGACTATCTACATATTTATATATCCAAAAAAATATGTATAAAAATAAAGTCTTGCCCCGAGGGGAGTGTATATTATAAAATCTTAAAAATGTGACGGTTATTATTAAGGTTTTAATAGTGTGCAGACTACATAACAAAATCTTATTAGATATAAATAAATAATATTTAACCATAGCCTCCATAAAAATGATAGACCAAATTCTAATCCTCGTGTTTATAACAAGTACCGACGAACAGGTTAACGAATTATATTGAGAAAAATGTTCAAAAATGGTCATCTCGAATATAAAGCACTCTTTCATAATATGTACATACTCGTGTAATTTTGCTAGTCGGATGTTGACAAGGAAATAAATTGTATGTACACTAGTATGTATATATGTAAATTCAATGAACTATAATATACATTTTTGAAGGTTAAACAACAATCTAAAATTATAAATCAAGTATGTATATATGAGTACGTAAATATATATAATAAGAAATAGAGGCAGAATTATTTATTAATTGAGAAAAATCACGTGCACATACTTTTTGTCTTATACAAAAATTGTAACTGGTACATATATTTACACCACACACTAAATAGTATAGATTTACATATATGATTCGTATACATACAATATTTAAATTAGGGAAACTTCCCACTCGAGATTATAACATTGCCTATTTTTCCGCATATTTTAACAAGCTCATGATCACACGCGCGTTTGAAGATTAAATACCTCAAGGATGTGTCGATTAAATCTTGTAAACTGCTTTCAAAATGTAAACATTGCATTTTCATTTTTCCTCATATCAAAATCAGAATCTTTGTGTAGCAAATGAACTTAATTGAACAATGTCGTTGACTTCTTCAAACGAATAAAATACGTATGCTCAAGGTTCGTATGAGCAAAATAATTTATTGTGTGTTTTGGCTGTCATTAAATTCAAATTATTTGTTTAACACTGACATGTGTTTGAATAAAATTTAATTAATTAAAAATGCCAATAATAACGCATGTTTATGTTTAATGTGCTAAACATTTAATTAATTAAATAAATTACCAATAATGATAAATTATATACGAGTATATATACCATTTTGTAGTGACCAACGTTTTTTGTTAGATATTCATCTTATGTATGTTTTAATCAAAATGAAACCTTCACTATAGTTTAGACGTCATGCTGAAACCCCAAAATCACATGAAGGCCAAAGGCTTCCAGTAGTAGTCAGAATATTCGTCATAAGATACACTTATCTTATAATCACAGTAGGCTGTGATACAAAACGTATTAAGATTGTTTAAATCCAAACTCATTAAATGATTGCAAGATCTGTGAACTTTGGAAGGTTTAAATATCGTTATAGGCTAAACATCTACTTATCATTTAAATAAATTTTTCGTACTGTAGGAAGGCTTTTGATAAACCTAGAAATTATTTTTGTACAACACTCTAGTTTAGCACTTTGCTTATCTGTTATAAATATAGTTATCCAGACATTCTTTGCTGTATAATATTTTGAATAAGTATTATTTATTATATTCGATTATCAAAAGCTTTCCATGCGAAATTTATGAAACTTGAGTATGTAAATTTTTAATTTTTGTTTATGTTTCCAACTACACTTTCACATTGTTTGAGTCAGCTCATATTTAAGAGCTTACAATTATATGTTTGTTCAAAGAAATATATTTTCATATTTTGGTATAAAGTAGACAATGGCCATCATAAGCTAAATTTTCTTACGATACTGAACACCATAAGTTAGAGGTTCATCATATACTTTCGGTTTTGCGCTAATTTTAACCATTCTATTAATTGGCTTGATGAATCAATTTATATTTAATTTAATTAATTTCAAAAATATATAATCATTTCCACGAATTCTCAAATACACTCATTTGGAAACATAGATACAAACATGTAAATCGATGCATGATGCAAGAGATCCAGTCCACTAGAAATTGGTTTCAGTAATAAAAGACACAATTTTATGGGAGTGTATGGGATGAGGATAGACAGGGGCTTTAAAAATTCTACGTCAACTTCTGAAATTTAAAATATCTTGCAAGCGGAAACTGTACAGAGTGTTGATCAGACTCGTTGTCATGTATACGGATGTAAGAGTTGACTTTGGCATATGAGTACGAAAGCTGGCTTCTAAAATTCGAGAGAATAATCATGCGTGTGGTACATGGCCCAAAACGCGACATTGATTATAAATACCGAGTTCTTTTCATGCATTGGTATGTCTTTATTTTGTTCATACGGTTAATGAAATATTGCTGAAAACTGAGATTTCCAATCGAGTTTGTTGCCAGAACAGTATGAAACTATAGGAAAGAATTATAATGAAAGAAAACTCGTGTAAACAGTCTTAAATAGATTGAATGAATAGACTGCATAATTTTTTGTTTCAGATTGGTTATGACTTGAATTGTCGCCAGATATTTCATTGATTAAAGTTTACAAATCAAATATTTCGGAATTTCTATGTCATTTAAGTAAAGCTTTATCTTTATCACTGTATTTTTTTTACCTTTATGATTCAATTAATTCAAATTATAATCTATACAGAGTATGAGTAATAATCAAACTTCCTCTAAAATGATCATAATCGATACAATATTTAATTTACTGAATAAATTTTAGTATACGGGTTGAATCAAAGACATCTGTAACTAAGATTCAATGAATATGGTTTTGATCGAACGAAAATATAAATCAGCATGCTTTCAGTTTTTGTGTAACCGTACAAATGTTGCAGTAGTTAAAATCTTCGTTATTCAGAGACAAAAGTATAAATTATGAATCCCGATAGAAGGACGGAATGTAATAGAAAATTCTATCATCTGATTATGCTCAGAGATTGAGATGACCAATATACAGTACTGTGCAAAAAAATCCGGACAGCTAACATTTTTTAATTAAACCAATTTTTTCAGAAACGCAATTGTTTTAACACCAAGTAGTTTTTTTTTTCTTATTATTTAACTCATTATTTACTCAAAATGTTATTTGGTTTAAATATTCATGATCTCAGTAAAATAATTTGTGCGAATTTGCGAAAATAGAGAAAAATTGTCATATTTTTTTAAACGAATTAATTTTAAAAAATTTAAAAAAATATATTTATTTCGTAATAAGGCATATTTCAAAATATAAAATGTATAAATTATCCACTAAACTATAAATTTAATATTTGGTATGACCACCATTTTTTCTTAATTACCGCTGCACGCCTGTTGCTCATGAAGTGAATCAAATTTTGAATCACGTCATTGCCAATGCTTCCCATGCAATTTAGATTTGGTGCTTCAGTTGGTTTCTGGATTACTTTGACGGACTTTATGCTTCATAATAGCCCACCCGCATTTTTTATTTGGGTTCATATCTGGGCTATAAGGGGGTCATTTTATTGTGTCGATGGAATTATCAACAAAGTAATTTTTCACCTTCAAATAGAAATAAAATGTTATGTAATAAAGTTGTTTATTATTTTTTTACCTGGAACAGAAGTTTTAAATAAAGGAAAAAAGTGCATAGTAATTGGTTTTGATCTGTGGACTGGCGCGTTGTCTTGTTGAAAGATGAAGCTCTCAATGTCACTAAATAGCTCCAAAACTGATGCTTTCCAACGCCTTTCCAGAATGTTCAGGTACACTTTACCGTTAACCCCTGCTTCGACAAAGGTCAAGTGACCAACACCAGCATTACTACAACAGCCTCAAATCATTACACCCTCAGTTTTATTAGGCACTTGTTGAATGCAGATATCGCTGAGGCGTTCATCTTGTTTTCTACACACAATTACCCATCCATCTCCCACATGCAGTTTAAATTTGCTTTCTTCAGAGAATACCATGTTATTCTACAACTCCCTGGTCCAGTTAGAGTGATCTTTAGTTGAACTGGAAATTTCAATATCTATTGCTGTAGCAAGATCGGCTAGCAATTTCGGTAAAGTTTTAAATCGGTTCTGCCTGGAACGAAGAACCAGAAATGTATCTTGCACTGTTGTGGTTTTTCGCGGTCTGTCAGACTCTTTAGACCGCTCTGTGTTCCCCGTAGTCCTATATTTTTTATAAGATGGCGGCAATTCATAACAACACTTTTTTCCTTGGTCGTTTTGTTTAGACATTTCGCTTTTTTATACTAAAAGCTCTTTCTCCATAAACATAACTTTAACAACTTATATTTTCAGAGTTCGAGTGAATTACCAAATGCAATCTTAAAATTGGAATCTAAAAAAAAGTAACCACTAGGCAATGTTTAACGTTTTTAAAGAATTTCGAACTGTCCGGAGTTTTTTGCACAGTGAAATTCATTCAGAAATTGATGAAATACAAAATTGTAATAAGTGGTTGATACCATAAATTAGATCGCATTTTTAACTGCTATTCCTCGGCTCAAAATAACTAAACAGATGATAAATTATTTAAACATTCAATTAATTTATAGGTGTAATTTAGTTATTATATTTGCCAGCATGTTCTTCATTAATTGTATTCGCTAGTTATAATCACCAAACAATGGATAGCACAAGTGGTTATGGCAACTTAAAATGGAACGGTTTATATACTCGTATATGATTTGGTAATAATGAAGATTGTGTACTATGCATGTGTAAGACAATATATAATGTATGAGAAGAAGTTTATTGGGCTGAAAATTTATTAATTGAATGAATCGATTTTATTACCTTAACCTAAAACAACTTCCGTCATGATGCAAAGCCAATCAAACGACAACGTCGGAAAATATAAAAGACATGAATAGAAACCGGAAACATATCATTACATCATATTGATGCACCCTTGATATTTAAATCATAAAGTAACTCTATCTTTAAAGTACAGGCACACGGAACAAAAACAGATATGAATTGCTGTGACGATCAACCAAGGATATTAAAAACTTGGTCATATGTTTTTTCGTTGGATAAAAAAAAATTAAATGCCTGATGCAGGTACATAACAATCTTATGTACTTAATTATAAATTAAATTATGATTTCAGTTGCACAAGAGTTAATTGGTAAAAATAAATTAAACAACGATAAATTAAAATAAAAAAACAATTGAATGAGACACGTGAAAAATTGAAAATAAAAGTACCTTGATCGAATTTAATGACACGTGTCTAAAACTAATCCAATTATCTATAGATAATAAATTCCCTAAACTAGAACACCGTTATACCGAAACGGTAATTTACATTGAATAAATACCAAAATATCTAATGGCTGCCCTTGACAATGAAACTGAACTTGTAAAACCTTCACCAAAAACAAAAAGCTAACGTTATTCAATTTAAATTTAAGACAAATCAACATACTGTAAAGGTCGCCGAAATACTGTATATATATAACTTTGAAATGATTTGATTCCATTGAAATACAATCCACTGCCTCAATATATAAATTAAAAATTTCCTAATCTGTAAATTAGCACTTGACCGCTTTATTATAGGTTTGGAAATCATAATTTTTTGTTGTATTGTATATGTATGCTGCTTTACTATGCTGGCAAGTTGAATGTCCTTTAAATTTGTTCCATATGTATATGCATGCACATGTATATGCATTATGGAGCACGTTGCAATTGCATACCATTTATATATAGAATATAAAATTAGCACACCTAATTTTTGAAAGTATATCGCAAATTTTATAAAACTATGTACATAAATTTAATTTTTTTCCTATTTTATGCAATTTTTTAAATATTGCATACCACAATGATTTTCAAGGCATTTAATCAATACGATTTTATTGTGAATTATTTGCATATAAACTACCCGTAGTATATACACAACAGCATCTGGTTATTATTAGATTTTTAGTTTTCGCATAGTCGCGCGCGATCTTACAAAATTATGTGCGATGTCTTAAAACATTAATTGTTAGTTAATTTGTATTGCATGAATTAAAAGTTTTCCAAATTGTTTTACTATTTATAGTTATTATTTATAATATAAATTGGTTCAATAAATTTTTGTGTTCTTGATTTGATTTGATTTTTTTTTTTTTTTTGTAATTTGTAAATTACAGAATATTTAATTTTATAACATTTAATTATTTTATTCGCGTACAATAAAACTAAATTTTTGCCAAATCTATAAAATGTATGGTGCAATTTCTTCGCGCGATAATTATAACGATTATTAATAAATTCAAGGATGTGAAAAAAATGTTATACATAACAACAAGCATTCGATATGGAGTGTTTATAGAAAGTTTTTTTTTGTTTTCTTGATTAAATATGCCATTTTGTGTTAGACCATTGTTTTGATATGTCTGTGTAAAAATAATAAGGTTCATAGGCCGTGATTGACTCCTAAGGTTTGATACCACTGTAACGTATATTAACAGACCAGCAACTGGTTTTAAGACCAATACACTTACTATATGTCTATTAAAATAGCAAATCGATCTTTAGTTATCTAAAAACCTATATCTACAAATACCATTTTCGGATTTGCATTACAGTTGATTCATCATGAAGCAGGGTTGCCTATTTTATTGAGAATGACTAAACGGTAACCCATGACGTCAAGGTTCTCTAAATTATACATATATAGGATTAGAATATATATATATATAGACTTAGACTTTTATGACAAGTCAAACGGTTTTTTCAGCCATATGATTTCAAATCACTCGTCAAATGTTTAGCCACCTCGAAACAACCAAATTCAATTACAATACTTCATTCAATTGTATACTAAAATTTCCAGTTGTGTAAAATGTGCAACACAAGCAAAATGTTTGGTTGTACATCTTCAACCAAAATCCAAAGAAACGGTGGTATTAATGAATCACAAAAGCCGAACGAATCAAAGTGGAAAGAAGAAAAGTTTTGCGTTCAATTTTATTTTTGTATATTTCCTACAATCAATAAGCGATTATGAATAAGCTTAAAGCTCAAAATAAATGTGCAATTTACATTATATATATATATATATATATATATATATATATATATATATATATATATATATATATATATATATATATATATATATACATTGCTTTATAGTTACCTTCAATAGATGAGCATAACAGTCTAAAAATAAAAAGGAGATATCTGAAGGGACTCAAATTAAATTTAAATAGTTCAACTGGAGTGGAGAATGTTTGGTGTTATAAACAAGAAAGATTTGACCTACACCGTATGTATATCATAAACCTTAATTGAATAATAAAATATAAACTTTTCTTGTTACCATAAAGGGAGTTGAGTCAATAAATGTAAATCATTTGTATGTATCACTTCGTTCATTGTCGAACTTTCAACTCAATAACCGCAAAGAGTAAAGTAAATCAATGTCATTGCAAACGACATTGCAAATCTATCAGTCGCATTGGACGGTTTCTGGAAACAGGAGAAGTCACAGCTATCGATTTAGATTGATATACGTTTACAAATCCCCTTAACATCGAAAATTACAAAAAATTTGGGTAAGTTTTTTTGAACAAATTTAGTCTTAATCTATAGTAAAACCTATTGCGGATGGAATAATGTTGTTAAAGTAGTCAAAATAATCAAACAATCCAAATACAATATACCCTGCTCAACAAACTGAAATTAGCACAGCAACTCTGAACGTTAATAAAGGATTGCGTAACCCAAATTTTTATGATATAAATGGATGATCGGTTATAGGCAATAGAAAATCCTTAATTATTTATATGGATTTTCTATTTGAATTAAAATTAGAATGAAGTTATGATATCCGGTATCATCAGGGTCGTCACTTGATCCTTAAATAGGATTCTATCGTATAGGACAGGAGCACAAGAAATGCTCAACGGTTTCTTCTCCCTCCCAACACTACGTTTGCGTTGTTTCGAATTATATGATTATTCAAGGAACAATGTTCCGTGAGAATCCCCAGATCCTCAAAGTGCATCTATCATATTTCAAGAAGGGCTGGGATATTTTATTATTTTTTGTTCCAAAGAAGATTTTAAATAGGCGACAAGAGACGAGGTTTTCTCATTTCTGATAATGCAACCACATGGAAATCAACATTTGACTGGATATCCAGTAAGTCTAACTTCAAATAATATCTCAAAAAAATGGTCGTCAATAAGCATTCAGCCGTTACATACTAAGTGATAATTTTACATTCAGAACTATTATAGTTCAAGAGACCATATATTTCGGTACCTTTACCATCATTTCAGAACAAAGTGTATAAAACCAAGTATTACTCGTTATTTCGTGAAAGAATTTCGAGCTTTGAAAAAAAAGCTTTAATATTCAAATAATAAACTCGCCCCCATTTCAACTAAGCGATGTCTCTGCAAGCACCGTTTTATTTATTTTTGCGAACAATTAAATTATGTTTATATATTCTTAATCAGTATTCTTAAGCAATTTAAACAAACTATATTTTGAAATTTTGTATATAAAACTATAATAATCATTATTAATTTGAATATGAAATTATTCATTAATAAAACCCAACTATTTTTTCGTTGCATAAATGTTAACATTGAAAAAATCTGTATGTATGAAAAAAAATATGTGGTGTGTTTTGTATAGATGAGAAAGTCACGTAAGCCATATAGTAAGTGATTACGTGTGCATAACACGTTAGATGATCACACGTAAATGAGACCATTAACTGGGGGGTATCATAGTTTGATAACGTACCGGTATAATATTTATATATGTATTATTAGGTTGTGCCTCGGAATCCCGAAAGACGAAATCCAAAAGACATAATCCAAAAGCCAAAATCCAAACTCCCAAAAGCCAAAAGAGAAAAAATCCAAACGTACAAAATCCAAAATATTTTCCGCGCGCGGAAAATATTTTCAAAAAGTTTGGATTTTTTTTTTGGATTTATGGTTTAATAGCTGGAATGATTTAAAATATAAACACTTAATTAATTTGAATTCATTTCAGTTATCATTCATTCATCCCTCGCAAAATGTACATATACGCGTACATTAATTCTTTGTAAAAAATATGGAAAATTTCTTTCATCTCCCGAATAACTGTTTTATTGTAGGTACTTGCTATTGTTTTTTTAGTTTTTTAAATTTAAAAACAATGGAGATGAACTAAGAGGGTTAACTCAAATATTATATAACCGCCAAAAAAAAATACGTTGCGTAAATATTTTTTATTGGACTACCTAATAACTTTATTACATCGGGCTTCGAAAAATATCTATCGACATACTTTTAATTGTTCATTAACAATTTGTTGGAATTTCCTAAATTTTATAACAACCGATTCATAAACTATGCATCTGAGTTTTAAAACACGTATTGTCTTAATAATACATCCATAAATCTTAAAATGTAGGTGTACCCAATTAGTTGTCGCGCAGTATACTACGAGCATACGGTTTTCAAATTAAAAGGCATAAACATTTTTGGGTCTACTACTCCAAATCCCGGATGTAACATCTCGAAACCAAAATCCCGGTTTTCAAGATCACGGGTTTCAAAATATAAGTTTCCAAAACCTTGGTTTTTAATAATTTTATCTCGAATCAAGATAAATAAAAATATTTTTGTAATATTATTTTCAGCGCTGTACCAATTTTACTTATCAAAGATAAAATGAAACTTATCAAAAATTTGGATTTCATCGTTTTTGGATTTTTTCTGTTTGGATTTTGTCCCATACGTATTTTTTTTATTTGGATTTTGTCCATTTGGATTTTAGCGTTTGGATTTTTACAAAAACTAGTTTTTGGATTTTGTCTTTTGGATTTTGGGTGACATCCGTATTATTATATATGTATTATTAATTATTTCTTTCTTATATCAAACTTAATTAAAATTAATTGCTGCTTTTGATCAAGTCATCCGAAGGTAACTGTCTCTCGATCTATACTCTGTTGCAATTTCTAAACCCGTTTAAATATTTAGTCATTGCTTTTTTTTGTATTCTTCGAACAGTCGATCGAAGGACAATAATAATTAAGTGTCTCAAATATTTTCGTTCGAAGGGATCACGTGTCCGATTGTTAGTTAAACAGTTCCAGCTAAACAATGAATAATACCATCGTCATTTGAGAGATGCATATATTATATACCTTTGTGAGTTATACAATATTCAAACTATATAACTATTTAATTTGTATTTGATATATAATTAAATATTCAACAATATGAAAGTGAATTTAACCTAGAACTTGTAACTAAATATCAGCAACAAAAACTTATAATATTATATATTAATGTCAAATTTATATTGTATCTTAAAATTATAGTTTTAGTTTTTATTTCGTCTTTGTGTATTCAACGCGCACTTTGTCAAGCTGCAAGGCTTTTTGGACTATACATTAGTGTAATGTTGTCAACGTGCGAATCAAACTGATTAGTAACTGATATGTTGTAATGTGATATTTGACAGTGCATCTATAGTCAATAATCAATATGAAGATTTTGAAGGAGAGTATTAGTCCGCACAATGAATATGCCGTGTAAAGCAGATGATATGTGTAGGTAAAACAAATAATCAACTAAAACTGTGCCATTATTAAAAACGTCGTGTCTTAGCTTTAATTTTCGCACACTTAACAGTTGTCTATACGAATTTAAAAACAAAGCACATACCGGATTTGTTAGTTAATTTTTTAATAAATAATAAAGATAAATAATTTTTTAAGGTAGACAAAATTTACTAATGTTGTTTGCTTTATATATTTATTTATTATTGTGTAGTAAAAGATATGTAAATGCGATATCTTGAAATATAACAGATTTTTTTTTTAGTTTTAGTTAGGGCTGGCATGTCACCTTGTAGAATGCTGAAATCCGGAAAAATGTTAACATTTTAATCATGAAAATATTTGACAATAACCCGTATAGTAGTTTCGTCACTTTTTATATAATTTTTAGTTTAATTAATATATAATTAATTAATTTATTTTGAAATTACATATATTACATCTATTTCGATTGATCATTAACTAAACCATCATTTTTATATAGGAAGTCAATTAAACAATTTAGCGTTAGGAAATAGCTGAGTTGAGAAAGTACTTTCAAACCAGTTCACAGTACCTATGTAAATATATTTACCTAGTATATAAATTAGATAAAGGTTTGTGCCAAGTGACTGTTTGTGCCCAGGGACTGGATGCAAAGACGACTTTTCATCATTCGATTTGGATATAAACATCTATGAATCCTTGTTGGAATGCCAAACTCATGCACTACCCAATCTTCTCTGTTAATAATATAAGCTGTGCAAGATGGTTAACGCTAATCGGTGTAACAGTTACCATTTGCCATCGACACAAAGGAGATTTTATAGAAACAAAACCAAACAAAGAAACAAAATACTCAAATTGCTATGAGAAACTAAGAATCTAGCGATCGATGAACATCAACTACTCCAACTCTCGTATTATAGAGACATATGTATTTATTATGTTTTGGTCAAAAAATATTGCTATTTTAACTGACAAAATGGCATAGTGGTTAAAGCTGCGGAAGTTGGCGCGGTAGGTACCCTAATATGATTTTAAACATCTGATTACGATTGGTGGTGTGACACTCTTTTGTAGTGCAGAATTCACGAGAAGATCCATCTTCCATGTCAGTACTATAGACTGGCATGGAACTACCCCGCGAAAAAGTTAAGAGTGTCTAACGATAAAATAGTTTGAGGTATTAACATATAAAGTATCTTTGTGGTTGTTAATAAATAAAGTGAAATAACAGTGTAAATACTCATTTCAAAAATATATCAAAAAAAGGCCCTAACTTGTTAGCTTATACTCAAACCACACATATCATTTTAACGAAAAGTAACGCCTCAAATTGTTGTTGTAGTTTTGACTTAAACTTGGGAGAATTGTGAAATGTAAAGACGGACAATAATTTAGAAAAATTCTTTGTAAAACATAAATATATCTATCGTGGTTTTTTAAATAAATAACTATGTCAAATTTAATAAATTGTTACAATTATGGATGCGGACAAAAATTCGACCCCAACAATACTAATTCAGAAGGTATTCAATTTAAAGAAAAATATTAATATAGGTTAGGTTTTCTATTCCATATGTACAAATTATGATTGGTTTTTCAGATTGTGTTTATCATCCAGGAGTTCCATTTTTCCATGATGCATATAAGGGATGGACGTGTTGTAATAAAAAACGCACAGATTTTACAGAATTTTTGAATATTCAAGGATGCACGAGAGGCGCGCATAGCAATACGGTAGTGACCATGTTGCATTTAATTTAAATAATTTTCTAACAAAATTGGACATTATATTTACAGAAACCAGTCAAAGAAGAGAAACCAGAAGATATTCTTAAAGAAGATGTTGAAGTGCCTGTCAAAGAGAATAAACCTATTGTTAAGATATCACGTCCAGATTTTCATAACACTCTCCAACGATTAACTCCCAAAGTTGCGTCTAACCTAAAGAAACAAATCGATGAATTCAAACCTGTAATTAATAAACTCGATACTAAAAAGGAGATTGGAATAGGCACAGTATGTAAAAATCGTGGATGCAATTGTGGCTATGAAACTTCTACGGCTGAAGGAGAATGTATATATCACCCAGGTGTTCCAATATTTCACGAAGGTCTTAAATTTTGGTCATGCTGCACTAAACGGACAACCGATTTTACTGCATTCATGAATCAACCAGGTTGTGAAACTGGTAAACATAAATGGATAGAAGATAACGAGGATAAACGTATCACATGTCGATATGATTGGCATCAAACCGCGCGGGACGTTGTGGTTACCATTTATGCGAAAATGTATCATTACGAAAAGAGTTATGTTAAGATAAATCCAATTCGATTGAACGTTAAGCTTGTATTTCCGGAACAGAATAACGGTGAATACAACATCGACTTAGAGTTACGAGGAGTGAGTAGAAATATTTCAAATTATATTTAACCTAAATTATAATATTAATTCTAGATAATCGATGTCGAAAAGTCGAACGTTAATATGCTAGCAAGTAAAATCGAAATAAACTTGTCTAAAGCTGAACCTGGTACTTGGGCTGAATTGAATTTCACTCGTGCGATCGAGGAAGTTAAAGCGGCACCAATTGACCATATTCAAACACCGAACGACGATGATGATGATTCGGATATTGATTTGGATGATGTTGGTCCTGTCCCAATTGCAGGAAATTGTACAATTACAGAACTTGAATAAATCGTAATTGGATAAACTGAAATGTACTTTTTTGAAATTAAACAGTATTTTTTTTGTTTTAAAAAATGAATTTAGGAAGTAATATATGCTTGGCATAGGGCTAAAAAATCGTTAAATTTGAACCATAAATTTATGTTCGTTGAAGAAATAAATCTTTGTTTGGAAAAGAAATCGTTTCGTTTATTTTACTTTTCGATGAATTCAACAAAAATCTGAATTAATAGTGGCAACATTGGAGTCGATCTGTCAAATACAAAAATTTTGACAGATGGATAAAATCAGCCGGATAGTTGTATCGTCGTTACTACATATTTATATAAAACAATAGATTAAAATATGGATCAAAGAAATTATGCAGACGATCAACAAAATGAAATCGAAGCTTTAGATTCGATTTACTGTGGTGAAATGGAAAGTATGTATAACCAGACGAATATCGAGATGTGAATTTCATAGAGCTAACACGTTTTGTTTTTGGCAGTCTTAGCAGTAGAACCATTTCACAAATTTCGGATACCTATTTGCACTGAGGAATATAATAAAGAAGAGGAGGAAGGTGGTTTATTTTGCTTTTTAGTTTTTACATATACCGAGAAATATCCAGATAGTGCCCCCGAAGTGGAGGTAGAGGATCCCGTAAATTTCGAGGATGGCTATGTAAAAGATATTATTGAGCATATAAAAGAGACTGTAAGCTAGCTGAAACTAATATTTAATGAAAATATAGCTTAACTGTTGCAAAATATTTCCAGATCGTTGAGCATTTAGGAATGGAAATGATATTCTCACTAGTGAGTAGTGCTCAAGAATGGCTTAATATAAAGTGGGACGAGCATCGTACACAACAAGAAGAGGAACGAATGATAAAACTAAAAGCAGACGAAGAAACCGAGCGAAAAAGGTTCGAAGGGACGCGTGTCACTGTTGAATCTTTCTTGGCATGGCGACAACAATTCGAACTGGACTTGGGTATTGCAGCAAAACGTGAAAAGGCTCTTGGTGAAAATAAAAAGCTAACAGGCCGTGAACTATTCTTACGCGACACAACGCTAAACGAATCAGATTTGAAATTCTTGCTCGAGGCAGGTGAATCGATTGAAAGTGTTAAAATTGATGAATCACTATTCCAAAATCTGGATGATCTGGATCTCGATTCAGACACAGAAGATGAAGATTACAATCCGGATAATGATGATTCGTCTTAAATTGTATTTAAAATAAAAATAATAAATTTTGGTTATTTCTAAAAGGCTTTTAGTTGACAAACTTTTGTATATTTTATCCACATGTATATGCTCTCCGACATGTAACCACAATAAATAAGCCTCTATTATTTTTTGTATCTACACGTTACATATACAGTGGCCCTATTCTGGTTTTCCCTGGGAATTCCCAATATTTTATTCCCAAAAGTGTATTCTGGCGTCCTCCCTGGGAAATGGGAATTATTTCCCCACTGTGAAACACATAGTTTTAAATGTTCGCCACTAGAGTACCTTTTTCATGGTTTTTTTCATGATGCGCATTATATTTGAACTTTTTATTTTTTACTTTGCTATCTTTTTTGGGGCTCAAGGTTCTCCCAGCTCTTCCGCGGTTCGCTTATTTGCGTCCTACTTTACGCCTTAACGGCCAAATCGAGGACGTAAGGCTATAGGTCCGATTTTCGTAGAACCATCTGCGCAGACCATAGCTCCATACATCCATGCGAACCATAGCTCCATGCCAGCTTATAGTACTGACATGGAAGATGGGTCGGCCCATGAGTTCTGCACTCCAACAGGGGGTCATAGATGTGTTCATTTACACCATCGATCGTAATCAGATGGTGAAAAGTCCCTTTTGCATCCTGCCCCTATCAGGATTCGAACCCGGTACCTCCCGCTCCAACTGCCACAGCTTTAACCACTGAGCCACTTGGGCGGTATATTTGAACATGATTTAAAAATTGACGGAGAATAAAAAATTTAAAAAAAAATATAATAAACCAAATATAAAAAAATACGTGTTTTTGCTTTTAAGAAATAATAAATTTTTTTTAAATTTATACTCTATTATTATGATTATGAGTATTTTACCATAAGAAATATGAATTCCCAACAATTTTAAAAATAAACGTCAAAACTGATAATTGTAATTGGGAATTATTTTTTCCAAACGAAATATTTTTCCCAATAGTCAGAATACACTTTTGGATAAAATAATTCCCAACTGTTATAAAAACGTCAAAAATTCCCAATTCCCAGGAAAAACCAAAATAGGGCCACAGATAGTAAAACGTCAAATTGTTTTCAATTGAATTAACATTAAATTAACATTGCTGTTGTTTCTAGTTGTTATTATTACTTATGTTACGCTACATAATGGAGATAAATAAAAATACAGAAATTCGACATTTACCGGCCAATATCTTAGAAGTGTTAGCGCAAACTTTAAATGATAGTTGGCAACGAGTGATGGAAACTATACCACAAGAATTATTGGACAACAATGAAATTGATTTTGTGAATAATTCTTCGAAATACTCGCCTCATCAAATTAAGTAATCAATTTGTATTTCATAATAATCGAACCTTACTAAATAATTTATGATTATATTTTCAGTTTAGTTCAAGAACATTGTATGGTGCATAAAATAAAATTCCCCGCTTTGATATTGTTCGAAGAGTGGGGCTCATCTGGCAAAATAAGACCCACTATAGGACATTTAGTGGAAATTTTATCCAAATTAAAGATCTTTGTTGCGATTGATTATCTTTTAACTGAAACATGTCCAGTACGGCCGTTAGAAGGTCCTGCTGCACCGCTTGATTTAACAAGTTTTGAAGATGAGCCGTCAACTCAAATTGTTAGCAATTACGGGGATAATCGTAATAATTCAGATGATAATAATAAGGGGTATTCAAATCAGATTAAAGTTCAGTTACCCAAGGTACACAATAGTGTTTTACCTTCAAAGCAACTAGATGTAGTTAGCCGAAATCCTCAAACCAGAACAACAAATCCAGTTTCAGCTGACATACTTCCTATTCAGAATTCAGTTATATCCGAAGATCTATTAGGACCAATTCCAAACATTTTCGAATTGAATAGCAATATATCTATAAGTAGTACAAAGAGTAACGCTAACAACGAAGTTAAACAAACTAACGATAGAAATTTAAGTGGTAATCTTTTACCTAACTTTTATGAACTAATGAAATCCGAGTCCATGAACTCCAACTCATTACCTGATTTCGAGGAATTATGTAAAAGTAACACCCATGATACAAACGATAATGTAACAAATGGATACGGCGAAATAAATATTCCTTATTTCGATATACAATCAGCCACAGACAATTTCAACGATCGTAAATTTAAATTTTTCTTGGCATGGCGACAAAAATTCGAACTGGAAATTGCAATGGCAAAACGTGAAAAGGCTCTTGGTGAAAATAAAAAGCTAACAGGCCGTGAAATGTTCTTACGCGACACAACACAGGCAGGTGAATCGATTGAAAAAGTTAAAATTGATGAATCAATTTACCTTCTTAATTTTGATGATCTGGATCTCGATCCAGACACAGAAGATGAAGATTACAATTCGGATAATGACGATTCGTCTTAAATTGTATTTAAAATAAAAAAATTTTGGTTATTTATTTATAAAAGGCTTTTAGTTGAACACAAACTTTTGTATATTTTATCCACATGTATATGCTCCCCGACATGTAACCACAATAAATTGACCTCCATTATTTTTGTATCTACTACAGATAGTGAAACGTCAAATTATTTTCAATTAACATTAAATTTAATTGATGTTGTTTCTAGTTTTTTTTATTACTAATGTTACGCTAAATAATGGAGATAAATAAAAATACAGAAATTCGACATTTACCGGCCAATATCTTAGAAGTGTTAGCACAAACTTTAAATGATAGTTGGCAACGAGTGATGGAAGCTATACCACAAGAATTATTGGACAACAATGAAATTGATTTTGTGAATAATTCTTCGAAATACTCGCCTGATCAAATTAAGTAATCAATTTGTATTTCATAATAATCGAACCTTACTAAATAATTTATGATTATATTTTCAGTTTAGTTCAAGAACATTGTATGGTGCATAAAATAAAATTCCCCGCTTTGATATTGTTCGAAGAGTGGGGCTCATCTGGCAAAATAAGGCCCACTATGGGACATTTAGTGGAAATTTTATCCAAATTAAAGATCTTTGTTGCGGCTGATTATCTATGTAATATTTTAAATGAAACATGTCCAGTACGGCCGTTAGAAGGTCCTGCTGCACCGCTTGATTTAACAAGTTTTGAAGATGAGCCGTCAAATCAAATTGTTAGCAATTACGGGGATAATCGTAATAATTCAGATGATAATAATAAGGGGTATTCAAATCAGAATAAAGTGCAGTTACCCAAGGTACACAATAGTGTTTTACCTTCAGAGCAACCATTAGCTGTAGTAAACCGAAATCCTCAAACCAGAACAACAAATTCAGTTTCAGTTGACATACTTCCTATTCAGAATTCAGTTATATCCGAAGATCTATTAGCAGGACCAATTCCAAACATTTTCGAACTGAATAGCAATATATCTATAAGTAGTACAAAGAGTAACGCTAACAAAGAAGTTAACCAAACTAACGATAGAAATTTAAGTGGTATTCTTTTACCTAACTTTTATGAACTAATGAAATCTGAGTCCATGAACTCCAACTCATTACCTAATTTCGAGGAATTATGTAAAAGTAACATCCATGAAACAAACGATAATGTAACAAATGGATACGGCGAAATAAATATTATTCCTTATTTCAATATACAATCAGCCACAGACAATTTCAACGATCGTTGTAAACTTGGCGAAGGTGGTTTTAGTACAGTTTACTTAGCAACAGATCTTATACCGGCCTGCAAATATTCGGCTGTAAAACGATTTAAAGATTTAGGCCAAACATCACATTTCTATCGCGAAATTGAGCTGCTTAAGAACGTCGAACATGAAAATCTAATCAAACTGCTAGGATATTCATCGCATTTGGTTGAAATTTGCATTGTATACGAGTACATAAACGGTGACAATCTGTATAAAATATTAGAAAACTGTCGATTAGATAAGATTCATCTACATTGGAAAAATCGGATTGAAATTGCTCGGGGCTGTTCAAATGGAATTAAATACCTTCACGATATCAATATAATACATCGAAATATTAAATCATCTAATATTCTACTTGATGGGATCATACCAAAGATATGTGACTTTGGATTCGTTAAAAATCCAAATTTTAACTCAACAAGAATGTCGGTTGGTACAAATCCGTACATGGCTCCAGAAACTGGCCGTGGTAATGTTTCAATTGCGGTTGATGTATTTGCATTTGGTGTAGTAATTTTAGAATTAGTAAGTGGGTTCAATGTACTAGATGATTCAAAACCGGATGAAGTAATTGATTTAGTAAGTCTAAAAATTACTCATTATATATGATTCATTAATTGATTCTAATTTAAGGTGACGCATTTTGAAACGAGTGTTAAACAAACGGATTACCATTTAGCCTTTACTGATAAGAAAGCTGGGGATTGGAAGCATTTAAATTTTACACAAACTGCAGCAGAAAAAATGTTGGAATTAGCTAGCAAGTGTCTATTGTCTAAAATAGATAGGCTCAAGATAGAGAATGTAAATATAGAATTAACCAAAATAGATAGAGACTTTTGTACATAATCATGGAAAATACATATTTTTTATATACATAATCATTTCTAATTATTAGTTCAACATTGAGGTAAAACTAGAGCTGCCATATAATCAATAATAGCAGAAGCTAAATTTTTAAACTGAAGATAATCTCCGAAATTTATTTACTACCATTTTCATCAACTTGTGAATAAGCCATCGCATACACATTAAAATAACATACAAATTTCAGCTTCTTTTTTTCATGCCTGAGCGAGTTGACGCTGCATGAGTGTTTAATCTGAATCGGCCGAGATAGAATTAAATCGGCATCATCCCACGACGCTAGTACTTCTTTATGCTTCATCAATTCTTGATTAAACTCCAGCATTTGATTATTTATTATGTTTAAGGCGTTCTGCCCTTGTTTGAATATATGCTTTTCAATTTCGTTATCGATTGCTAAGCGATATGTATCAATCTCCATCAAAATTTTACTTTCGAAATCTTTCATGCTTTGTTCGAGTTCATCTTTTTGGGTATCTAGTTCGGTCATCTGTAAGAAAATAGGCCTGAATTATAGAACACATTGCTTATCTCATATTACTTTATGTACCCTTTGTTCGAGATTTGCTAGTGTATCAAGCATGATGTTAAAATTTTCATTTTCTTGTTCATTGCATTTTTGAACGAGTCCTGTCCAATTTAAAAAACTCCCATATTTTATATTAGTATAACGTTCCATGTTTCCCTTCAACTCTATCAAAACAAAACTTAAAAATAAAAGCCAACCTTGGTTTATTTCAAAAATTTATTTTATTTTTTTTTTTAATTTAAACCAATTTTGCAGTTTTCCTGCAATTATTTAGAGTAGATCTTAAATGGAAATATTTAATGAAACTTTTTATTCTCGGTGTAGCAGTACATAAAGAGCTAGGATCCCCAAAATTGCGTACTTAAAGTTAGGATATTCGTTCATGTAAATAGTAATCATACCAACGTACGGTAGAAATCCACGAGCCCGTCCAACTATATCTTTTTTAGTCAGCCAAAGCTGCCCCGGTGCGTATAGACCTCGATCATCCACGGAATTATTATCGCCTTTGGTTAAGAATTTAACTGTGCCATTATCTCTAGAAAATGGATAAAAAGATAAATAAGGTTTTTAAATATCAAAACCTTTGTATACAATTCGTCAACTTACTTTTCATGTAGTTTAATTACTCTATGTACAATTGGTATATCTCGGCCTTCAACTTTGAATACAACAATTTCACCTACACGAACAGGTTCCTCACGGTAATTTGTTAAGAATAATAAATCGCCCCTAAAAACATAGAGCTCTCAAGATGCTGTAATCTTTTTATTTCATGATTAAATAATACCTGTGAAAAGCTGGTTCCATACTGCCGGATAGTACTACAACAATTGGCGATTCGCTTCCTGTTACAACCATAAGCCCTTTCCAAATCATCAGAGCGGACGATACAATCATTCCAAAGCTAAGTACTTGATAAAGGAACTGGAAAATAGCGCGTTGTTATTTCGATAGAAAATACACGTACACAAATATTTTTATGATTTTACCTGTCTTTTATCCATTCGCTGGACATCACTTAATAGGGTTTCCATTCCTAAACCTTCGACAATACCCATTTTTAATTAATTATTTTATTAATAAACAAACCCGGCACCCAAAAACATTTACTAATGATGGTGACCACGTCAGTTTCTATCAAAATTTTGGAGACCCTAAAGACCATTCTACACATATCGAATTTGGTCTACATGTATCACTTATGCAAAAAAAAACCTAATATTGTTAGCATGTAGATTTGACAAATGTCAATTTTGTTTGAGTGAAAAATCTTGTGTGTAAATTATAATGGAACCGGATAAAATTCTTGAGATTGGCACACAAGTATTGGGTACTACAATAGTGCCTGAATTTAATATCGAAACGACAGATGCAGATATAACAAAAAATGATTTCAAAGAATTTCAAACTAGTTTAGAAATTAATTTACCGATTTTATTCGATGTGCTGCATAAAAATGAGTTACTGTTTCTCGAACCCAACAAAGATAATCTGGAATTTCGAACTAATCTTACGCTGTTACTATGCGAACAGACGTGTGCTAATAAATTATTTCATGTACATAATGAGGCACTAAGCAAAACTATAACAAATTTGATTCAAAATTATGGTTCAAAATATTTGTTTAGCAATAATGAATTTGTAAGCGATATGTTCGATATATTTAAAGCTAAATTGAAATCTGAAAATTGGAAGCGAAACTATAGTTATATTTACAGCTTTGATAGATTTTGTGAGGTAACTCATTACAAATAAGGTTCATAAATTATAATAACTAAACTAAATTTTGCTTTGTTCCAGCTTTTAGTTCACACAAATAAATCTATCATAACCGATAAATGTATGATTATCCTTGCTATTGGAACAAACTTACTTGAATCATATGAACCTGAATTCAAATTCATCGGTATTAAGTTGTTTTATATCCTACTTACGTATACGAATCAATCGACTATCAAAGAATTAAATATCCATGGCGTGATATTTTTTACAGCCCTTCCAAATCTAAATAAAATAAGAGAAGCTCATATTATTTCAAGTTTACTCGATTGTCTATACAACTGTACCATTTTATTCGATGTAACCAATTATTCAATATGGAATAATATCGATGATATACTATCAGCTACATTTCGAAAATTAAGCTTTGAATCTAGCACCGAGATAAGTATTTTGCTAATAGAGTTTCTGAACCGTATGTTTTCGATAAAATGTCCGCTAAATGATACAATCATGTATTCAGAGATTCGAGATATGTCTCGAAAAAATTGTAACTACATCAACTACCGTTGGATTAAAAATTTACTCGGATTATATGTAAGTGAATGTCAGAAGCATTTGGGATACGAGAATAATGCTAAATTATTACGACTCATTCATGTAAGCTATTTGCTTGGTATATACTCAATCCCTCCAGAATTAGTATATCAACAAAATAAGGATTTTTATCGTGATATCGTTAAAATTTTTATGATTATGCTAACCCAAAATATTGACCAGACTGATATTGTTCAAGTAATTATTATGTGATAAACCATGTTCTATGCTTAATAAATTACCTAATACATTTTATTTACAGGAGGTTAGTAATTTCATCGAAACTTTCATTTATCATTTAGAAGAAATGAATCAAGCGTTAGAATATAATATGAATGCAACATCATTGAAAGACGATTTAAAAGTGTTATTGCACCATGACGTATTTAAACCTAAATAAAATTATATTAAATCAATGAAAGAGGTTTTTCTTTATACTTAATTTATTACAAATGCATATGATTTTATCATTCATTTATATTTCATGCGTGCCTTAGAATTTGGAACCCTTTTTCAATCCAAATAATACATCAAATTGCACGTATCAATGAAAAATCCATAATAACGAATATAATTTATTTTTATTCTGAATTCGTTACACACAAGAGGGAATGTTAGTTAGATAAGCGCCTAGAAATTAAAAAAAATATTTTGATAAATAGAATATAGTAATATTATTTATTAGCAAAACTATAAAACATAAATAAAATTAATATTTAATATAAGTCGAAGTGTTAAACGTACAATAAAAAAATATAAAATCACATACATGTGTAGTGCATAGATAAAAGATTCGTCGTTATTATTATTATCTAATTGAATAAAAAATGTTTCTTAAACATAAAATAGAATACTTAACATAATTAAGTTCATACTTTGGACGTAATGTGTTCGTAATGTGCAAAGAGCAAATGAAAAATTTGTCTAGCGTATAAAATTCTAGAATATTTAAACATATGGCTGCTCTGCTTAAAATGCTTTCTCGTCTTCAATCACTGGAGTTTTCATGGCGAACGATGGTGATTCTTTAATTGAATTTGAGGTTAGTTGTAGAATCACCATTAGTAAACATAAGAATAACGGTCCGAGTATGGCACCTTCGGCACCCAACCAAAACATTCCACCAGCGATTGACAATCCAGTTAGATAAGGATGTGCAGCACTGAAAATGAATAATAAATTATTTATTGATCATTGGAATCAATAGAATGTGTCTTGCTTATTACCCTTTGATTTCGGCAATAATTGCTGAATCAACACTTGATGGAATTATGAAATGGATCAAAAATAAAAAGAAACCCATATAAAATCGATCTTGTGATAACCATAGATCCAAAAATGCTGGTAAACTACACCAATAAGTTCCCAAAAATGGTGCAGCAGCTAAAACAGTTGCAATTGCGGCTGGTAAAAATACAATATGGGCACCAAACCAAGTATGCGTTAGCCATGTAAATAATCCATGAAATAAGGCCAACTTAACAGTAGCCATTATAACACAAGATATCGAACTTTCTAAAGCTTCAGCAATTTTTGTTCCTAAACTAAATCCTAGTGCATCAACTGCTGCTAATCCAGCATATCTATCTTCACTACTGCTCAACAAATAAAAAACTCCCGTAAAAAAAATAATCTGAAAAAAAAAATACAAATTTAACACAAAAAATTTATACTGTGCTTTAAAATACTTACTGCGTTTACAATAAATGATATAACAACATGCCCACCGCCTAACACAACCGAAAGAATAGTCCAGATCACCGATCCGAGTAAATGTAAATTCTTCCGTATAATGAACCAAAGTGAATCAACTACTTCCATAATCATACCAATATTACTTTTCACCCATTGTACAATCCCATCTTTCGCAGTCGTCATTAATACTGGATTTGCTACAATCTCATCAATTGATTTAGTAATAGCGTGTGCTGGTACCTTAGGTCCTACAGTATCACTTTTATCTAACCAATTCTGAATCAAACGATCCCACACTAATAATATCTGATATTTTAATTTTTTAGCATGCTCCTTATCGGCATCCTTAAAGAGTTGATCTATATAAGTTTTTATGTAGTGCCTACCATGCTCATGTGCATTATCCAAAATGTTTTCCATTGAATATTGAAATCCTTCCGGTAACATTTGTATTAAATCTGGACGTGCTGTTAGTGTCCGATTAACTAAATCACTTCCCAATTCAACAACTGCGAATGTTTCCGAATATATCTGAACGCAGAAGAATATACTAGCAAATATTACAATGAATATAAGTAGAATAATTACAACAATCGATGACACTAAATCGATTGAAGATTTTAGATAGTTGCGTACACCTAAATTAATCGTTTTATTAAGTTTAACGACCCCAGGAAGACATATTGGTAGTAATGCTGAATAACGGTCAGTGGTCCAAATCTTTAATTTGTCAGTTAATTTTGTTATTGTTTCTTGAACGTAACACAACAGACCAGAGTATTCACATCCTAAACTTAATGCATAGTACAAAATAGGCACAGCTACCAAAATTAAGAGCCATAAATTTTTGTACAAAATGGTTGCACCACACGCATAGAATAGTATAGTAAAGTATGTACTACTTCCTAAACTTTCTTCATCTTCAGCTTTGTTTTGATCGGTTGAGTCGGCCTGCAAACCAGTATCTTCAGAATTTACATTTTGAACATTGATGTACTCTCTTGACGCCACTGTATCGATTGATGACCTTTTATGGTGAAGAACACTCATTATGCGATCCTTTAAACTTCGATCTGTTTCATCTTGTCTTATTTTCGCTTTAAGTTGGTAAATAATACCGGCTATAGCGTAAATGATTAAAAACGTGAAGACTGGGACTTGAAGTGCACCAAGAAAGCTACATGAATATGCGATTATGATCAGCCAAAGTGTTTGACCCATGATTGCGAACATGTAAATTTTATCATCATTCCAGAATAATACTACACTTGCTATGTAAATGCAGACTATTGTTGTAAGCTAGAAATAAACACAATTACAATCATCAAGAATGGTACTCAATACTTACAATAGTTTAAAATAATTAATACATAATAATTAAATAATATAATTAGTATAATTTTACAATCCTAATACTGAAACCTGAACATTTTGGCATTAATCGGCCAAATAAAATTTCGAATTGCTTTACTAAAAGTGAAGTTATTGAACAGTTTGTGATTTTCAAGATGGTTTCAGGTTTGCTTCAGTTACAGAATTGTAATTTGTGATCAAACAATCAAAATTTTTAACTAGGACCAGCGATGTCAAACAATCTAACATTTGTATGATTGAAGTGTTTATATGGCTATGATTGAAGAGATTTCACATTTAAGAAATATTCCAACTTCTCAAGAATCTATGAACAACTACGCAACCTAATATTATTAAACAAATTTTTTGTTATGTACTATCGTACATAACAAAACAATTTATCGAAATTACCATTGGAAGAATTTACCTTCTCCTACTGGACACGCTGCCTTGTTTCATAACCATCCAGATACCCGTTTAACTGGAAATATTACAAAAATCAATACAGGATGTACCAAAACAATTAGGAATCTGGCACACAGAAATCGGACTACACACATTATTAATTGGAAGCTGAAAGCAAAAAATTTACAAATGCATTAAGCATTATGATTTAATATTAGAGTGGGTTTTAATAATTAAAATCATAAACGAAGTTATGTATATAATGTATATACGAGTATCAAATTATTATACGTATTTAAAAAAAATGGAACAAATATGTACATAAATTACTTCCTTGTACAGATGGTATTCAACATATTGAATATGTTTTGAGACTGTGCGGAATGGCTGGGTTTGTTTACTTACTTGCTATCTTGCTTGGTGTTGCTATTTGATTCTTTTAATACAGAAAACACTCAGATCAAAATAAATCTTCCGTAACTTTTATATACAGTTGTAAAATGATTGGAGGTGGATTCGAACAAATTTGAGAGGCTGTGGTTTAGTAATCCGGATGGGAGAATAGTACCAAGGAAACTGGGACTTGCGTTAAATTTCATACTAATTTAACTATTCGGACAATTTATTATTCGCCCTTTGGTCCCTTTTAATACCAATTAATATATATATCGGCTATTGACGAATTTTACACAAATAAAAATAACTAAACTAAAGTATTAATTTATACTTACAATTATCCAGTTTAACTGGCTCAATACACTTGTGAATAAACTATGAGACCAGTAGATTAGTCTCCAGGCAAAACAAAAGATCCCTTGCGCTTTTACTAAGATTAAAACTTTCACAATACCAGCAATAACCAAACCTGTGATTATAAATTTTACGTGCGCTCTCAACCAAATACCACAAAATTCGCCGAAATTCTTAAAAACTCGGAATGGTATTATAATCACATCATACATAAATGAATTATCATCCGCTTCTAGCTGTACAAACCATTGTTTTAATCCATCAGCAATTCGACGTTTAACGGGGAATAGAACAGCACCAAATAAATATGCCCATAATAGCGGTTTAAGGAATGGACCAAAAACAATTCCAACTGTGACTAGGCATCCAATGGCACCAAGTATACAAAAATTATACAGAGCTCTTCGTAAAGGCGTCTCTCTACCCGATTGGACATTTCGTAAACCGTAAAATAGATTATTTAAACTTTCAACTGATTTTTTAATAGCTGGACTATTTTTTGTGGTCATTTTGTACAATTTTTATAATTTAGAAAAACTTAAAATTTAATTCATCCTGACACTACAAACCAACCGTGCCCGAACTACTATTTTCGAAAAATGACGTAATTTGGTATGTTTTGAAGGGCATTATCAAAATATTTACATAAAATTTAAATACACACGGCGTCTAAAATACCGGCTGTCAAAAAACCATAAACAGAATAAACAATATAAAAACGAAAACAGTTAAAATTATTCAAAATGGGTATTACTTTCTTATATTTCGTTAATAAATAATAATTACAAATAAAACTCTTTAATAACTAGATTTATCAGAAATTCAACACCAAGTGGTGGCATATCGGATAGAAGGAACAAAACTTTATAGAGATTATAGTCAAACTGAACTAGAAATATATAAAAAATCCATTGACACTAAATTGACGGGTGAAATAAATCACGCTCCTTTGCAGCTAGAAAAGACACAATTTAATTTTGATTCTCATAAAATAATACCAAAGTTATCGGTAGATATGTTTACTAATTCTACATATGTTTACTTATTTATAAAATAAATTGTTGATACTGTATTTCAGACGAAACAATTGGAACATAAGGTAGCTTCTGCAGAAAAAGCTTTAGAATTCTCATTCAAGATGTATTAATAAATTAAAGAATGTTCCTAACATTTCAAGAATTATTTAAGAAATATTGTCACAATAAAAGCTCTAGTGTGTTGATGTTTATTTATACTTGTCAAATCATAAAAAAGTTTATATATTTTTAATTACATGTAATATTAAAGAACAAATTTTTTGTTAAATCTTTTTTAATCAAGGATAATTAAATAAATATCGATTACATATACAATATTCTTTATTTTTCTAATTAATTTTTGTGTATAATATTTTGTATATAGTCTCCAGACATTGCAAATTAGGTTTTGTATTTTGTAATAGTGGGATTATTGGTTTTGTTGAGAATAAATATCCTTTAGTTAAAATATTCAGCACAAATACAACTCTTAACTGAAAACAATAAAATATATTATATATTTATACAATCCAAACATATTGTATTTATATTTACGTCGCAAATAACTTCATTTATAATTAAATCTTTAATATTATCATTCGATATAAAAAGATTATGTTTACGATTAAATGTAAATTCCGTCGAAGTTTGTATTGCAAAATTCTTAAAAACGTAAATCTTTTCTATATTTGAATGAAAAAAATAGTTTAATATCTATTTTACTGTAAATGTAATATATATCTACCTAATTTAACTAGATTATATATTTTATAAAGCAAAATTAATATAATTGTTAATAATATAAGAATAAAATTATAGAATTGTGTAAATGATATGGAATTGATACAGCACACTAGTACCAAACACAAAATGGTAATATTTTTATGTAAACAACTTGTATAATTTAAATTATGGACTGTAATTAGAATAGAATTGTCGGTTTTGTTATTTATTTCTAAATTTATTGAATTTCCATCGATATCTTTATATAATTTATTCATTTTATTTTGATAGTTTTCGAATTATTTTGATGAATGTCAAATTCAAGGATATCGAATTGTCTTGATTGTATTTTGTTTGGACATCAACCGCAACCCGTTCTAGTACAATTTTTGGTTCAAATATATTTTTTCTTTTCTATTCTGTAAATTAAATACTGATGGTTTTTATTATTTGGGAGAAGAAAACTTTACAATGAGTTAAACTTGTTATGAGTAAATTTACGGTGCTATCAAATTTTCGGCGTTGGTGCTAAGTAAAAACTAAATTTTAAAAGGTAATTAATGAGAAAACTAAACCGTCTTAGATGAGCTGTGGTTAATTAAATTAATGTAGTAAGATCTTTTATTTAAATTAAATAATTTTGCATTAAAAACTTTTTAGTATTAAAATTTCCCTCTAGTTGTATCGGGCAACTATAAATCTAGTACAACTTTTAACCAAAGAATATAATTTTTTTTGTTAGCAGCACTGCCAAAGCTTCGCGTTGTTATAAATTTTTTTTAATATGGCGGACAAAATGTTGTGAAGAATTTTTCAGTGTGTACGTCAATAAAAATAGCGTTTCTAACAAAATTGAAATAAAGTTAATTAGTTGCAATTAATTTATTTATTTTTACTAACTTACAAGTGAATAGTTTATATATTTGTTGTATAATTAAAAGTAATAAAATAGGGTTACAATAAAGTCCTCGAAACAAAAAAAAATTTTCGTTCGTTTTGGGAAAAGTACCGTAAATTTTTTTTATTTTCTCATCACCCGACGAATCGTTTGTTTTGTAAATACAAGTAAATTTTTTATAAATATTCGGAATTTATACAAATTTAATTTATTTACATCCCGATATAAATTATTAGGATTTAGGTTAGTGATTTTGTGTGATATATTTACAAATAATTTGTTTTTAAATGTGCTAATAATTAGGATTTTTATGTATTATTACACTTTGAGAGCGAGAGAGTACTTTTGTGTTTTGTTCTCTAGCGTCGAATGAAAAAATTAAAAAAAAATGAGTTACTTTTTGATAATTAAATTAAATTTTATTTTATAAATATTTTTAGTTTTTCCGAAATGTTTACCTAGATGCAATTTCGATATTTGCAATCAAAATCCGTAAATAATTTACATTCGATAAAAATTCAAAAGCAATTATTAGCGAGAAAAAAACTACAAAAATTGGAAAGAAGAAGAGAAAAAGATCGGTCAATATGGCAACGGATATACGAAGACGAGTAAAGCTGTATGCATTAAATGCAGATCGGCAATGGGATGACAGAGGAACCGGTCACGTATCATCTGTGTACGTTGAAAGGTTGAAAGGTATGTACCAACACGTGAAAATATCCTTTCCAATATCATGGAGCAAACGGATGACATTACGAATAGAAACTAATAATTGATAAACAATCATAAGTTCTATTTGAATGATGACGGATTAATATATAATATAGTGGACAAATCATAACTTAATTTGAATTTTATTTTAATAAATCGTTAGTGATTTGTAAAGTTTGTCTTTTCCAAATACCACCCTTACCCATTTAGGAAACACATCTAGAATATAATTCAAACTTTTGATGGTTTTCCGTAGTCAAAAGTTCCGTCCCGTATGGGTACGATGCATTTTCAACGAATAATAAATATCTTTACAGTTAATTTTTAAAAAACTTTGTTTATATCTTAATATTTATTAAATAACTTAAAGATGCATTTTAACAACATTAGTTCCTACCCACTGACCACATTATATGACATCAGATTTGGCTTATGGAAAATGTACAGAAATATCTACATTAATATAAGATCAAAATAATCAAACTTAACTTCATTTATTTACTCAAATTTTGTATAATGCTTGGATAAGATTCAGTTAAAGCAATTTCTAAATAATCTAATACAAATTATTTCCTTTATCGAATAGGAATATCATTAGTGGTTCGAGCCGAAGCTGATGGATCTCTGCTGCTAGAAAGTAAAATTCAACCAGATACTGCTTATCAAAAACAACAAGATACACTAATTGTATGGTCGGAAGGTGATAATTTCGATTTAGCTCTAAGTTTTCAGGAAAAAGCTGGATGTGATGAAATATGGGAGAAGATATGTCATGTCCAAGGTAAAGATCCGTCCGTTGAAATAACGCAAGAAATTGTCGAAGAATCAGAAGATGAGCGTTTCGAGGAAATGTCTGATTCAGCGCCACCCATCGAACTACCCCCGTGTGAGGTAGGTCGCCTTGAGGAAATTTCCGATATAATAGCCAGTGTTTTAGCATCTTCTCCATTACGAAAAGAGCGCCTTGCTCTCGTCCTTGAATCCGAAAATTATATAAAAAAGCTACTCGCAGTTTTCAATAAATGTGAAGAGGCACAAAATATGGAGGCACTGCATCGCCTTTACGATATATTTCGAGATATATTTTTACTAAACAAAAACGCTCTTTTCGATATAATGTTTACAGAGGAAGCGATATTTGATGTGGTCGGTTGTTTAGAATACGATCCCATTAGTACACAACGCAAAAAACATCGACAGTATTTAAAAAGTTTAGCAAAATTTCGTGAAGCAATACCAATTACAAATCGGGATCTACTTGCGAAAATTCATCAAACATTCAGAGTACAATATATACAAGATGTTGTACTCCCGACCCCTTCTGTATTCGAAGATAATATGTTAAACACGTTATCCAGTTATATCTTTTTCAATAAAGTAGAAATTGTTACGCTCATACAAGAGGATGAAAAATTTCTTATCGATTTATTTACTCTACTATCGCATCCTAGTACAAATGATGCGAAACGACGAGATATAGTTTTGTTTTTAAAAGAATTTTGTAACTATGCACAAAATTTACAACCGCCCGGGAAAGATATATTCTATAAGACTTTAAATTCACTGGGTGTGCTGCTTGCCCTAGAAACAACGCTACCGATGGCCGATAAGAAAACAAAACAAGCGTCGATTGATATATTAACTGCTATTGTGGAATATTCACCATCAATTGTAAGGGATCATTGTTTGGATCAGGCGCGATCGAATGCCACCGAGGATAATATGTTCATTAACGTAGTGATAAATGAAATGTTAAACGATACCGAACCGGAACTAGGCGGTGCAGTACAATTAATGGGTGTTATAAAAATTCTCATCGATCCAGAAAATATGGTAACATCGTTAAATAAATCAGAGAAAACTGATTTTCTTAATTTATTCTATAAGCATAGCATGTCTATGATAATCTGTAAGTTGTAGTATAATACAATGTCTTGATTTTATTTACAATTTTTGATTAAACTTTCAGCCCCCTTACTGTCGAATACGGTTGGAGATAAACCGCCCAACGAAGATTATCATACAGTTCAAATTCTTGGATTGGTATTAGAGCTATTATCGTTTTGTGTCGAGCATCATACCTACCATGTACGAAATTGTATACTACAAAAGGATCTATTACGACGGATTCTAGTATTGATGAAAAGTTCACATACATTTTTGGTACTAGGAGCACTTAGGTTTTTGCGTAAAATAATTGCATTAAAGGATGATTTTTACTATAGGCGAGTAATATAATTCTATTTGAGAAACAGCTTATTTACTAACTACAAATATATAAATTTTAAATTTACTAATAATTTTTATTTATTATTATTATTCAACAGACATATTGTTAAAGGAAATTTATTAGCACCAGTAGTCGATGCTTTCATTAAGAATAATGGGCGCTATAATCTTTTGGAATCAGCTATTTTAGAATTATTTGAATTTATCAAAATTGAGGATATTAAAACATTATGTACATATGTAATTGAAAATTTTGGAAAAATATTCGACGATGTGGATTATGTTCAGACATTTAAAAATTTAAAAATGAAATACGAACAACATCAAGATAGGTTAAGAGATCGTGATAAAAGTTTAGATAGGTAAGAGCTTAAATATAATGTAACCTGTAACATTACTAATAAATCGGTTTCTTAATTTGTATAGTATACCTCCTCAAATATTACGCAACACAAGGTACAGACGAGATCAACGGCAGTTAGAAGAAGAAGAAGAGATGTGGTTTAATGAAGAAGAAGATTTTACTGAAGTTGTTCCCCAGCATAAAAATGATTTAGATACAACATTAGGTAAGTTTAGCGTGATACAATTTAGTGATGAACGCGAACTCCCCTCACTTTATATACTTCATACACGATATAAACATTCTAAATTCATGTAGACTTTCTAGGTAAATTAATTGATAAAAAAACAAGTGAAACAGCAGTTTTAGCAGCAGTTGCTGCGGCCGCGGTAAATGGACCGAATAAAGTTAATAATAATCCAATTGTGGCGGCCGTGACTGGTGGCGGTGGTCTAAGTGGAAATGGTAATACGACATCATTATTACATCAAAACGTTCTTCCTCAATCTCAACAACTAAATAGTAGTTTACCGAATTCAACTAATAATAGTAATAAAACAGATGCACAAAAAACATTAGAAGATGGATTTGTTGTTGGTGGTTCTATCAATGTCGAAGACAATTTAGTAGCCAAATCAAATTTAGTGATTACTAATGCTACAACAACAAATACAAGTTTCTTAAATTCAAGCACAACTACCGCAATTACAAATAAACAACCAAATAGTTTACCAACTAGTAGTAGTTGTGATAATTTAAATGATTCGGGCGAAGGTAAAACATCTACATCATCATCATCATCACCTGTCGATGAAAATAATGAAAATGTACAAAATATATCGAATTCATCAATAGATATAAGTCATGTTACATCGTCCGTCACATCAGTAACAACAGCATTAACGTTATCATCACCAACAGCATATAATAAAAATATAGATTCGACCGTTAATAGTAACAGCATTGAATGGGAAGGTCGGATAGATACAGCGGCAGATGGAAAAGATAGTTGTGAAAAAAATGATAAAACAAGTAATGCTTCGATTTTATCAACTGCTGTTTCAATTACAAATGATACGTCTGTAACAAATGCATCAGTTCCTGAAATTTGTAACACAATGAAGAAGGTTAGTTCTATTTTTATTAAGTAATTAGTTTAAATTTATGACATATATAAGTAAGTGCTATGCGAAAATAATTCAATATATGAAATCTATTAATTGAACTGTTTCGACTTTTTCAGCGATTAGCAAAAATGAAAATTTCGATGTTTCAAATTAAAATTAATTAAATAATATATAAACAAAGCTGAACCTCTATCAGACGCAAACTAATTATATTCAAGAATTCACAATTATACAATCATAGTCATAGCTGTTGCAACTTAGTGTTTTCCCTACAATTATTCTCGTACAATTGTCCCCGAATAGTGACTTTTAATTTAATGGAAAAAGGAGACAAAAAATAATCACTTGACTCAATTTTGCAAATCGAAGTTGTATCTCCAAATTAATTGCCGGTTTCATTACATTTTCTTAAAAAATTGAAGTTGCCCTAAGTACATATATATGTTCAAACCTACATAAATTTAATTAAATTTAAAATATTTGTTTTCTATTGAAAACGTAACAATTTGTTGATTCCTTCGTTAATAATTATAAGATTAGTAATGAAATATTTGTTCCATTATTTCCAGGGTCTAGTAGATTATGAAGGCGATTCAGATGATGAAGATGACGAAGATTTACAAGAAGCTCCCCAATGTAAAAAACAACGTACAGCGTAGCATTATTAATTAAATACGAAACTGACAACATGCCGATAAAAATAATAAAATCTAAATCAAAAATAATAAATAATATTGGGATAGTAGAAAAAGTAAAGAAACAGCATTTGTATTTTAAAAAAAATAAAAAGCACATCATAATTTATATTAAATTTGGTAATCATAATTTATAAAAAAAATTAAAAACAAAGAAAATCAAGGTATGTTTCTTTTATTGTATATAAGTTTTTATTTTTATACATTATTAAGAGCTAATAATTATATATTTATGGTATTAAATATTGATATAACTAGATAATTTTACAATTACTAGATTATTATACTACTTAATTTTATATTATACTTATACAAATATTATAAACTACTACTACTCAATGAAATATATAATTTAATTTGGAATTTGCGTATAAAAATGTGTTGAAATTTGAAAATGTTTTTGATAATTTGTTACAGTTAAAAATGTAATCATCTCGTTAGTAAAGATTGGTAAGAGTTGGTAATAATTCCCTTATGACATAGTTTTATCAAGCCGTAGAATTGTAGAGCCACCCTTTACTTGTATTATGTACATTATTATATTTATGAGGTGTCTCAGATTTTATAATATTTATTATGAGGCAGACTAGCTTATAAAATGTTACAACTAAAATATGTATAAATTAAACATAAATCTTCAGTATAAATTAATAAGCGTGATAGCTATAAGACACTTGAACAAATAAAAGCCATGTGCTAATAAACTTTATTAAACTGCACTTTATTAAAATCTTTAACATATAGAGCGCGGCAGCATCATTTCAACTATCGTATTTCGTGTGCAAAAATAGAATTTAGTTAAACGGAATTCAAATCACTTTGATAATCACTTCGCTCTAGAGTCTTCTATAACTGTCTAAATAGTATTAGAAAAACAGATAAAATTACCCTCGAACGCAACTCTTGTAATTATGTAATTTAAAGTTTGATTGCCAGAAAATAAAAGAGAGCTCGAGAAAATAATAAGATATCGTGATTCTACGAAAGTTAAAACTTTCACCATCGTATCCTAATGCTTTTTGACATAAAATTGACAAGACTAAATTTAAACAGTTGAATAGCTAAATATAAATAAAATTCGTACAAATTGATTGAATTAAGTGATCAAAAAATAATTATAACATATTTTTGCGGTTTACCCCATTGCAAAAATGTTTCTATATTTTGTATGATAAATTGATCGGAAAGTGCATTAAAGTAGTTTTATTGAAATTAATTAATTTTCGGAAAGAATTGGAAGAATCAATAAATTGGTATTTAATATCATATATCTGAGAATGAATTTAATTTTATCTCAAAGTCGAAAATGTGCTCATTAAAATATTCGAAATGTAATACATTAGAAATAAAGCTTTTATAGTATCATCACTAAGATTAATTATGTGATTTGGCGTTCTTATTTGTAAATTAGTTGTTTTGTATTAATAACACTGGTTGAATTCATTTTAAATGGTGACTACTATAAGTCATGTAGGCTCTGAAAAGTAAGTTTCTGTAGTAATTTCAAAATTATCAAAACGAGTTTTTAGATATTATAATTATAAAAATGTGGTAGCTTATTATTTATTTAAATTTTTGTACATATATCCAAACGAATAATAGAACGAATTATAAGTTATATTAATTTAATTTTCTTTGATTTTTATAATTTCAGATAATATGAATTACGTATATTATCATCGTGGACATCTCGTTTGAAGCAGCGAACCATCTACTAAACTACAATGTGTTTTAAAAGACTTAAACAAAAACAAAAAATAGAAGATACTGTGAATTTTCATAGAAATTGTATATTAAAAAATAAATTAAAACAAAAATATAAATTAAAATCATAAGATATTTAATAATTTAACAAATAAAAAAACAGCAAAACACTTCGTGTAAGTGTTTTTAATCTAATGTGTTTTATCTTGTATTTTTAGACCTTTACGATATAATTATATAAAACAATTTAAACGTAAGAAAATCATATAAAAATCACTTATATTTTATTTTAGTACATTATATAAAATAAAATAAATTATATATTTGTTATTAATACCTAAATAACAAATTGACATCAAAATACAAATATTTTAATTGTATAAAAGATATGAAAATAAAAAACAATACACAAGTTTTGTGATTTTATTTTTTAAAAATAAATGAAATAAATAATATTATATATTAAAATATGTAATAAAACCCCTACCGAACAAAACTAAATAAAATATAGAATACATAATATAATTTATGATTTGTGATGAATATACTATACGCGTTATATATATAGTACACCATACATAAAACACTAAATCATGATCATTCTACATTATATAAAATAAAATCATATAAGTAAAATATAAAAAGTCACAAAGTACAATTTAAATAAATCTTTAAATTATAAGATTTAATTTAAAAACAAAACTAAAATGAAAAATTAAAGATAAAATTTATAAAACTAAATAAGAATAAATAAAAACAAAAATTATATGATTATGACAATTAAGGAGATTTAAAAAATAATTGTTCAATTCATAACTGAAGAAAAAATAAATAAAAAAAAATTAAACAAAAAAAAGATAAATTTTAATTAAAAAATATGTAATTTTTATTTTAAATAAAGCTTAACATTATACATAAATAAATGGAAATATAAAATATATATAATTAAGATTTTTTGATTGTGAGTTTTATTTACAATTCGATAATGGATAATATTGAATTTCTAGAATATGGCCAAGTGTAAGAAATCGGGAAAAATTTACTTATTAGATATTTCATAATATAGCGGAGTTTTATGATACTTTGTGACAATCCGAATAATTTCCTTCCATGGAGTAATAGATTAATAAAACAATCTTATTCCCATTGGTTATTTCTGATATGAATGTTCCAAGCAATGATTTATTACAATTTTGACAACATTTTTGTTGTTTCGAATCCTTAATTACACTTTAAATTCAAAGAAAATGGTTAGTAGGAGTAACGACTGCAAAAATTAAGAGAACTAAGAAGAATTTTTGGAAAATAATTTTTACTTTAGAAATTTTATCTTGTAATCTTGAAAAGTACTTTGCTAAAACGTGATTTTTCGAAATTATTCAATGTTTCTTTTAAGTGGTAGATCTTATCTCACCCGAATTGTTCCCATTATTCTACGTTTCGAAAAGTTCTATCTTGAAATGACAAACAATCCATAATGATGTCAATTTTAAACTCGTATTTCATATTATATTTTCCGTAATTTTAATGCACATTCCGTTGCTTCAGAAAACAACAGATTAAAAGCAACATGTTCATTAGTCCTAGGAGTTTTTAAACTCCTTTATTTCATTTTCACATCGCGGTAATAGCTTTAGAAATATGTAGTAAATTGAAATAGAGTAAATTAGGATAATATATGTCATTTTGAACATATACATGTGTAAATTCTAAAGGTTATCTAAACCAACATGAAAACGAAACGAAGGAGCTACCTTAAACGAAAACTATCAGATTCAAAATGCGAACAATATTAGCAATTCTACCCCATTTTGGCGTGCGGAAATAGCCGATTGATCACAATAGTTATATAACATCATCAAAACGAGGTCTTATAAACGTTGATCGCAATATACGAAATTTTCTTTGACATGAAAAGTAAATAAAATAATGATTTTTTTTTAAATACGCATAAATATTTTTTTTATTAATAAATTTATTATTTTATTTAACATTTAAAGAGGCAAAAATAGGCATGCATAAATTGCAACCAGTAAGGAATATGTTCGAGTACATAAATATAAATTCTTTCCTATATATCTGTTCATTCATGATCAACAACTTCAGATCTCAACCGTTTTGCTAATGTTTGTCTTAGCAATACGGATGCTTCTGGTGGATCCGCACTTATTCCTTCAATTTCGCCTTTCATAAGTTTTTGGGCGATTTGTGCCGACGATGGTCGACCATTCTTCTTCACTGATTCGTTTAATTGCCGAGTTCGTGCTTTTTTCTTAATTTCCAATATTTTATCACGTTGATTTTTTAAATACTCTTGTCGTGATTTTATGTCGGACGTATCAACTTGAGCGTTTTCAAAAAATAAATTTAATCTTTTAAATTTTTCATCTATGGTTTGTTTATCATCAACGGCGATGGATTTTGCCTCCGTTTGATTTGATACTATCGCATCATGCATATTTCTAGTTTCCGTTATAATCGATTCTTCAATATTTTTCTCCAAAATATCATTTTCTACTTGGAACTCTCGATCTAGACTATCTTCGCTTTGGTGACCATCCTCATCCGGCCCAGTAGACGATTTATGTTGACGTCCCTGTATTAGGTCAAGTGCCTGCAATTGTAACTCAACATTACGTTGGGTCATCATGCGATTGAAAATGCGATTATCATTGGCTGCCCATATTTGCTGGAATAATCCTTGATGGAATGAAAATCCATGACGATCATCATTTTCATTCGGTTGTACTTGTAAATGACGACCTTCAAGACATGCACGTTCAAATTGTTCGGGTGTAATTTGCATCTCTTCCATGAAACTACCTAGCATAAAATCCACCTAAATAATTATACAACCACAATAAAATTTATGTTATTATTAATCACGTAAACATGTTTTGGTGACGAATTAATGCAATTTACCAAATTTTTGTATTCATCATGAATTTGTTTAAAAATCGGATTCGATTCATCGATCTGCTCGTTCGGATCAAATACTGTAAAAACGTTTAGGTAATTTTACGCGATTTCCATAAATTATTCACTTACTTACTTAATGATTTCTCTTCGATAAAGGTTTGAAGTGGTGCATTCCATATTGGTCCGTGTAGAAAACAAACAAGCGAGTCAAACACCCATGAATTATCGTCAGCCATAATTTAAAAATAAATCGCGGCCTTGATTTTAATTTTGCGATTTATATACGTATGTACGAAACAACCTTATCGAGTTTTTATTCACGTATGTCTATTAGTTGTGTCGAGAAAGGTTACTTCATAAGAATTGTTTATTTGTGTATGGCACAAATCACCATGGTAGTATCATTTAGATACAAATGATTGAATGGTATAATTTGTTGTAACAATTAGTTTATATTATGTTATTTCGTGTATATAGTAAGAACATAATACAGTTGTTTTCTGCTCGTTAATGAATATTTGAGCAAAATTTGATTATTTAATTCTCTTTTATTATACGTACTCGATTGTGTTAAAATAAACGCAAGATTGTGGTATATGTGGCCCAGAGAGTTTCGTAAGAATTATTATATGTTCACCTAGCTACATAGATTCAATTAACTTGTGGTTAGTCTGTATGTTTATCGATTTTGATGCATAATTAACAGATACGATAATATTTGTTCAATTTTAATTTATTATTCAAATATCAATATGTTTTGTGATTTATCATTAAATTTTGAGTACAACTCTTCTGGATGGAGTATATAATCTGTGGCGTTCTTGAGCAACTTCCACCAAATACAAATAAAAATTATCTCACGCCACAGTTAATTAATAAAATATTTCGAGTTAAGTTCTTGTAATTCACTAGTACTGTCGCGTCACAACTAAACATATATATACGAATTGCACAGTCAACATCAAGCCCGGTAGCATATGCCTGATGAGATGGATTTGATCTTTTCGATCACACGGTCATTTAATGACGTCATCATCATCAGATCGAATCCGGCCTAGTGGATTACAAGATACAAGCAACAACTCGGAAGAACAATATATTCAAATTTAAAAAGCAAGCTACACGCTTCAAATCTTTTAAATGGTAATTGTAAAATTAACGACAATCTTATTTCAATTACTCATGATCGTGCAATTCTTTTAGCATTGATTTAGTAAATGATTATTGACATAATGCTTATTAAATTCTCATTGGTGTACTAGTGTAGTGGTTATCACATTCACAAAACAGATAAGAAGGCACCCGGTTCAGTTTCAAGTAGAAAGGACTAACCTTTTTTCTTGAAATGTTTGTGGTTTGACCTGTGGTTATACTATACGTTTGACAGTGTACACAGACTGAGATATAAACGATCAAACTAACTCTGTCCTGTAAAAATCTAAAACTATAAAGATATTCTCTAAATTCAATTACTACTAAGCTTTAAGAATCCAAAACGTAGGTTAGTCACGCAAAATCTTCTACCAGTTGTTTGACATTTTCCAGTACCAATTTAATTCTTTGTTTGCATTAATTACTGAACAAGTATGCTTCATATATACACGAGAATAGGATACCTATATTTCAGGTAACTTTTACATTCAATCGAAAGAAACTATCGTGTCCTCTAGAAATTTTATATGTATATCGAGCTATGCATACAATCGATTTAAAATGCTCGAATTGAAGTTGATTATAAAATATTTGTAATTTTTGTAACCATGAAGTCCTGGCATCTATATAGTCCTGACAGGTCGACAGAAAGATGCTCTGTCTCTGATACTTTTAAGTCCCATATTGGATTCCATCTTACATAAAAGAAAAATTCTCATCAATTCTCAATATCTTTTAATTTCTCTTTACTCGCGAGGAAGTAGTGTAAGAAGGATATCAAGATATGTCTCAATTCTTTATAGGTCAGATATCCAATAGGTCAACTACTAAAACTTAAATAAGGAGAAGTTTCAATCAAGCTTTAAGTTATATTTTGATGTATATAAGAACTAAAGAAGGATATTTGAAGAAGAATCATAGTGTCTCCTTAATCGCAATACCTATTGTGGAAAACACATCTACAATTGGTGTTGCGATACAGTATGATTCTTCTCCAAATATTATTCCTTAGTACTTCAACTAGTTCAAAACCTACTCAATTGCTGAAACCTCAGATTGATACCTCAGTTTTTATCGTCATCACTGCTTACTGAAGATATTAACCATACATGTGATTCTGCATCAATTTCTTGTAAAAGTTATTTTATAAATAATATCCATCCCACGCTACTTCCGCACAAGTATATGGGCTCTACTAAAGCAGTAGTTCTGGCTACTATTTTTCCAAACCTTTCTATAAACTATGATAAGTCACGAGTTCGACAAAAATAAACAAATCTTGTTAAAAATGCATTATTGTTAACTTAAAATTGTAATTTGATTTTTATTTATTTATTTATTTATTTTATTACTTTTCATTTTTTATTTCTTAATTTTTGTTGTTTACAACAATAAAATTATTTGTTTTAAGCTAATGTTTTTATTTCCTTTGTTTTTATCATAAATTTTTTTAACAAAACACAAGTTAAAAAATATTTAATTAAATAAAAATAAAATTAGTACAAATTATTATTAAATATACTTTTATTATTTTTTTTTTGTTAATATAATTTAGTGAACATTTAACACAATTATTTAATAATAATATAAATGACTATTAAGAATTAAAAATCTACAACAAATTTATTTTTTGTTTAAAAATTAATTATAAAAAAAATAAACATTTATTTATTTATTACACTATATATAATAATAATAATTTGTTGAGCAGGTTAATCAAGAAATAAAATAATATAACAGAAATAAGTTTTCGTAATAAATAAATAAATTATTGTATTTATATATGTGTTTACAATTATTAAATTAATGTTTTGGATGAAGTTGTCTATTGTATGTTTTGATTTATTTATATTATTTGCTTGTATATTTTGTATTGTTAATGAAAAGCCGCATTTTGACACAGGATTTTATTTATTATATTATTTACAAATATATTTTTTATGCATTTATTAATTAATTATAAAATTATATAAGAAGTAAATTATACAATATAATTAATAATGTTTTTTTTTGTTAAATTAGAGTTTGTTTTAAGTTTATAATAATATTTTATATTATGTTTAGTTAGTATAATAATAAACTACATAAAGTTTCTAAATAAATGGACAGAGTATTTAATATTACGCATTACTTATCAATTTTTAATATTTATTTATTTGTTTTTAATAAAGATTAGTGTTATTGACAATTTTCTAATAAAAAATAATCATAATAATAAATTTAATTGTCAAATTTATTAAAATATAATATTATTTATGTATATATTTATAATTTAGGGCGAGTTTGTCGAGCAACACTATATGTGACATAACCTAGACAGAATTTATTTTCTGGACTGCAATCTAAGAAAGCATTGCAAATCTTTAGTTTTTAAGGTTATTTATAACCAAATGTTTTACTGTTTGCCACATTATGGTACTCCCTTACGCATGCTTCAGCTTTATACATATACATTATACACATTTTAATAATCGTTTAAATATATTTAATATATTTATAAAAAATAAATTATAAAAATACAAATGGAAGAATAATAATCTTAATATTTTATATTATGGTATAAATATTTTTGTTATATCTACATTTAATTTAATATTTTTTTTCGATTTGATAAATTTATGATTATTATAAATTATAAAAAGAGGCTTAGTAGTTATAGTGTTGGTTGTAGTTCGAAAACAAAAAGGTGTCAGAGTGAAATAAATTTGATACGGGTGGCCTCATTCTGCCATAAACGAGGTATGTAATCTGCTATAAATTCATTTCTATAAATTGTGCTACAGTAACAAGTTCAAAACACCGAATAGTAACCAAGTTTTTTTTTAGTTGACTAACATTTCAAAATATAACATTTTGTCTGAATAAAGCCCTCGCGCGCATGCTACGTCAAGCTGTTTCGTTTATTTGTTATTTTGCGTTCTTCAATTATTATCTTTAATTAGTAGACTAATTATTTATTTTTATAGTATCAAAAGTGAAAATTCGATAACATATTATTTTGTTTCATCTTGCAATTTTAATTCTAATTTTTTTTACTTCATTTGTTTTACAAAAATTTGCATTGCTGATTAATTTTTTTTTGTTTAAAATTCAAAATTAAGGTATCAAAAAATTATATATTTTAAAATTAAATATTTGTTTTATTATACGATGAATTGTGTACACTTAAAATACAAGAAGATGATCGGCACTACCTTCGGCACTTTCTTCGTCGTCGGTTTCGTCATCTTCGTCGTCTGACATTAAAGCTGTTGCGTTGTTGATTACGTCATCTGTGAAGGAGTATATGCATACAATCGATTAGAAATGTGACGCCCAATATGGGGTACACTATACTTACCACAATTTGGTTTCCCTCGTGTGCGCGTGTTTGCAAACTCGACGCCATGCTTGTCAACACACCAACACACGCCCACAGAATTATGACACTGTGTCGGTTTATAAAAACCTTGTACATCACAATCGGGTGCAAAACCGGCCGCCACATCAGAACCTATTCGTCGTCGTACCGCTGCACAAGGACGATCTGTTTTCTCGAAACAACGACACCATTCGCGTGGACTCAATGAACCGTTTTGATCCAAATCACATGTATCGATGAATGGTTTTATACATTTTTCATTTTGATCGTGCTCCAAATCGTACAATTCTTGACTAGATAGCATACCATCGGCGTTTAAGTCCATGTGGCCGAACATCCATTTAGCTTCGGCCTTGCAGGCAGGTGGGAAATGTGATTTTGATTTTTGATTGTGTTGTCGCCGTTTTTTACTATCCGCCATTATAACGGAGAACCAATCGAGTAATCGATTTCCAATCGCTGTTAGCTGTTGTGGTTTGCATTCGTTCGATTTAACTTGATATCGATTATTATTGTTTTTCCAGTATTTGGATGGTTTTTCGATGACTTCGTTGTATCCTCTAATTTTATGTAATTCTTCAGGACTCGAACTTTGATCCTTTTTGAAAGATGTATATTTAATATATTTATAATGTTTATTATCATATTTGATGTCTTCTGGTGTAAAAGTGTATTCTGAATTTACATGATTTGAGTGTCGATTCTTTTCCTCTTTATTCTTTAGCGTATTTTGGTCGCCGTCATTTGAATCCATTGTCTGTTTGTATTTCATGTTAAACGCATTTTGCCGGTCCAATCGTTGTTGTTGCTTTTTGAGGTCGGCCAAATCAGCTGAAACGAAAAACACTTTGTAAACCGTAACTTCTCTCTAATTCTGGCTATGTTAACCACTTACATTTACAAGGACAAAATCCTTTACACGACATTTTTATATTGGTCTCGTGTATGCAATTATGGTAGTCTAGTCGGCATAGTGACGAGTATGTTCGATTGTCAGTACCGCATAGGAATGTTGGTTTAACGACTGGACATAGTTTACAATTCCTAAAAAAACATAAAATATAATAGATTTAAATCAGAAATAATCGCTGTTATATAGGATGAAACTCACTCCTCCTCTTTTTCATTTGCGTCCGAATCATAAAAAATATCATCCTCTTGTACACTGTCGCCTTCCAAATCATCTTGTTCTAATTTATTATTGTTTTCTGTTGACTTGCCATCGGCATTGCTATTAGTTTTCTGTTGCTGTGTGGGACGTTGATTATCAGACACATCTTTTGTGTTCCGAATAGTTGTATCCTCAAAATTTTTGGATTTTGTAATTATTTCGTCCCTTTAAATACATAAAAAAATGAATAGTAAATTTAATTAGGATACATGAATAAATATGTAAATTTGTGTTATCTTGAAATATTATGGTACATACTTATTTCTATGAAGTTCTTTTTTCGACACACAAACCGCTGTGTACGCATCTTCAAGCAAACATAAATCCTTCTTTTTGCAGTTGAGCGGTCGACACAAATCACCTATTTAAAATTTATTAACATAAATTAGGAGATATGTTTATATAATAAAAAGCATTTGTGTAAAAGCTGCCATATAACTTACTCGAGGGATCGTGTATCCATTTTTTCTTTTCGGGCACTGGTTTGGGTTGGGATGATTTTTCCTCCTAAAAATAAATGAAAAATAGCCAATGATTAAAACATGTTTTTCGTTATGACTATTTATTTTATTTATTCATTTAGACAATTTTCGATTGTAAAAATACTCAGAATTTTTCAAAAGAGAAATGTATAATGAGCCACGTTCGTGCGGTTCTTAAAATGTTGGTAAATAATTGCCTATGAATACAATGATTATAACAATCTGTTTTATTAACAATTCATTTAATTAAAGCTAATGATAGCTCCCACAGTTCAACCACTACAAATCTTATAAGTTGTTCATATTTACTTATGAGTCCAAAAGTTAGCTGGTGTGTGCTTGTTATAGCACAAAGTCGTGTAGTACAAATATAATTTATTTCAGTTTGGACAATTCCATGATTATAGGAAAAAATGGTATTACCTATCCATATGATGTTGACATTTATGTTTAAAGGTTTGGAAGTCACCTTCAACCATCGTCAATCGGCTTTTGTATAGATGATATTATACATATATGACGTTTTATACTTGGCTTTGTTTGTCGTGTTATAAAAAGGATGTTCGTAATCGATATTCTATTAAAAGCTTGTATTGTTTGTTAAAGATGAATTATTTATCCATGTTAAAACTATTTTTCCCTAATGTATTGTGAACAGGAATGAACTGTATACGATATATTTGGTATCGAAAAAAGTACTTATTTTAAAATGTATAACTTATTAAATTGTTGTTTCTCTGTTGATTAGATTAGGTCAAGTCTGGAATCTAGAACTTAGGTAGTTGATATCACTGTGGTTGATATTACAGTAGGCAGTATCTCGGGTACTCATTTGCGTCCTATCATTTAACAAGAACGTTGCTAGCTTGGTTAGGTCTGGATATCTACTTGTATTCTACGATTGCATGTCAGTGACTTTTGATAGAGAAATTTGTTAGAATAAGAAGCTAGTCCCAAAAGTCGTGCAAACATAGTTATAGTAGAAATAATTACAAGACCCTTTTTACTTATAAAATGGCATCGTTATGCGATTGGTTGTCGTCAACACAATTTTTATAAATTGTTATTTGTAACACGATTATGTAAAAGTTGGTAATTAAAGATTTCCCGGAGAGTGCGTTAGGGTATTTTTTTTGTCGTAGTTGGTATTTTAGTATTGTTTCTCTCCCCTTCTTCCTATCAACGTCCTCCTTTGAGTCATTACAGCCCAATTGAGGGTTTACGATTTAAGAGCCAATTCACGTAAAGCATCTGTACTTTACTTTGCGTTTTGTCAGCTAATTCAAAGGTGGATCGGCAGACTAAATTCTCACTCTATATTCAAGACGATTATACAAAATACTAAGTAGAACAACGAATTATTGATCCGAAAAATTGAAATCTTAGATTGTTGTTAAATATTATACCAGCATTTTATTTATTATAATCAAATAATGAACCTGTCAGAAATATTGACGTATGTATTTGTATGAATACGGATTCAACATGATATATTGCCTTGTCATATGATTATCAAACATCATTTATATTTTTCAATGTTATAATCAATTTGAACTGAACTGGAATATTTTTGATAATTAATTTTTACAATGACATCTTTCATCAATTAATTTAATATTAAATTCGTCGTTTATGTTTCCGTTTATTTGATATTTGTAAAAAAGAGTGACAAATTAACAGTATAAGCACTTCCTTTTCTTGTCGTTTGTATTAATAAGTTGCTAATGATCAGTGGCGTACATCATTTAAGATGGGCTTTCTTCAAACAGCGATGATCTTAAATAGGGTTCAACCTCTGAGCGTGACGATAAGTACCTGCCAGAGTGTGGCTAAGACACACATACATTTTTTTCGGTTACAATCATACAAATCTTAAAATAATATGCGTTATTTACAAAATACTATCCATTTGTGATGTATTGAAGCTACAAAACTACTTCTGAGAATATTTCCTGATGACTATCATATTTTTATGTTTGGATAAACGAAATCGGTTGACGCATAGTATTTCAATTAAAAGTCAAATGAAATTGTCGACAGTTTTTCTAGCTTCAGTAAATGCAATATTTTTCGATTGAAAATTTCGATAGGGAATCTACACCATAATGAAATAATAATGAAACAGTTAAATGACTCGTTTAATATTGTCCAGTAATAAATCAATAATATCATTTATTTATTTATATAGTCAATAATTATGGCTTTACGCCATTTTATAGCTTGTGAATAATAATATTCGTGCCGAATCAATACAAAAACTGGTATTGAAACAGTGTTAAATTCCAAAATTTTTTAATGATTCGAGGATCGCACAATATCAGCTTTTACGTTAGCAAGAACGGCCAAATGCGCAGCATTATTCAGTTCACTTAATATAAAATTCACGATTACAGTCTCAGTTATTTCAACTGTTTCATTTTCATAACTTATATAGGACAAAATTAATCACACATATCATATATCGGTATCAAGACAAATGCTATATGCTCATAATAACTCAATCATCTCTCAATAGAATATTCTATTTACCGCATGACATAATTATTCCAATAATTATAGGCTCAACAGTTGTGTACTATTTTCTGGTTGGTTACGCAACTCATTATCAATTAATAATAATCGATAGTTGTAATTTTGTTTTCTTTAAATCTGATAATTTGGTTATCATTGTTACACAGAATTTGTGGTAAGTAACATTATCATGGAGGGTAGGTTTCCGACCGTACAATTTAATTTGAACCTTAATGTCCTAATTGGTGGTGACAACTCGTTTGATGTTTATATAGCGAATACGAAGTAAAAACTACCATTGATAGTATAAACAAACGGTTTAGAGTATAGCTAAATTGGAGTTATAATGCCTTTTGGGTGTTTGATTGATTTTATTTTCATTGGAATGTAAAAATAATTATATCCTATAGCATACTCCTCTTATTTGTATGTTTAGTAAATACATTTAAATTCAAGATTAGGATGTCATTTGTAGATATATTTAAGTTAAATAATTCATTCTGCTCCTCACAAGACTATGGGTAGGTGCAAAGTAAGTGGATAACTGTTTTTTCTCCTCTATATCTTCACAGTTAAGACACTAATCATGTGAGCAGACTCTGAGTCTGCCCGTATGGTTACTTATATCAGAAAGTAACCCATGTCAATCCCCACGATCCTCATACAACCGATCTAGTTTTCACCAACTTTGCTTAGTTATTACTTATACGTGTTGATCGCTCTGTTTGGTAAGAGACAACATATTCTGCACGACAGGTGCATATTGAACAGACCGCCATCTCTATTATAGATAAGAGAATATTGAGTTACATTCGACGTAAGAAAGTTTGGGTAGAAAATGTTGAAGTAGTGACGGTAAGAGAACTTCAGGATATATGCAATCATAAGTGGGCCACTCATATATAAAAGGCAGTTCACTGTACTTTTATTGGTCGTTATATATAGGGCAGGGTATCACGTAGTGAATTCCTATAAAAGAGAAAGTTAGTATTCTTTTTCCACTAGTATACTGAAAGTTAAGAGCTTCTGATTATTTTTTCGATATAATCGAGCTGCCTGATGTAAAAGTGATTTTCCAATTAGAAAGCTTACAATCCTTGTAGGCTGGAATTTTTCATATTTCTACGGTTATTTGTCCATTTTTATCAAAATTTTCTAAAATACCAACTTATAATGTCACTTATAAGAACTTACTCGTTAACGTAACTCAAACGCTAAAAATATACTAACTGGCTTTGAATTGAATTATTGATTTGCATCGAAATTTGTTTTGTTTTTTCTCGTTCAAACCTGATGCATTTCGATTGCTTAGTTTAAAATTTTTTTATTTATCCTTATACAGTCAAAAAACAAAACAGTTCGTGATTTTATAATTTACCTTTAAAACTAAGTGTGCTATAATTGAATTTCTTTGAGTGTACTGTATATACATATTAATATATATAACGGTTCAGTTCATATCGAGCTCTAAAACAGTATACATTACTTACGATCGTACGAATAATAATTTATTACTCACGGGTACCATAACAACACAACAAATCCATGAAATATTAAATTAAAATCATGGCAACATAAATACGTTGTTTCCAAAATTGTCTTAGTATGTAGGTATGATTTTCTTGTGAAATATGTAGCAAAGAAATCATTTCCGTGTGCGACTGCATAAATAAATACCCGCGAGCTTATTTTCTGTAATAAACAATATAGAAACTTAATAGGAATATGATAATACTGTATTGTGTAGAATTTCTCATTCGGATAAGCTTATCCTCTTGAGTAAAAACTATTATATTGAATAAACTATCGTTACAAATAGTACGTTTTGTTTATTTAAAAAACTAATTGTTTGGTTTAATATACCTTATAGATAGTTCTTAATTTCGTTAGGGTCACCATCTATATGCTTAGTCCATTTATGTCTTTAAGAAATAGGTTACTAATATGCTGCTATATTAAAATAAGACAATGGAGGTTTTGGAACAATGTAAGTGGAACAAAGTTCTATAGTTAATTTTTTGTAATTTTGTTGAGTGATGCAAATAAAAGTATATAAATTACTGTCAACATTATATTATGTGTGTTTGGTTCAGAGAGCTGATAAAACATGAACATATTAGTTCGGTTATGCGTAGGCAGCATTGCTAACCAAATAAGCTATTACTGGTAATATATTTCGAAAATTATTGAAAGCATTTCCAAGTAATAATCATATTATAATAAAAACCTAAAATAACTGACAACAATATTTCACTCTGACAAAAATATAAATAATGATTTTAGCTTTTGCAAATACATTTGTTGTTTTCAAAGTAGATCTGAAACATACAAAGCATAAGATAAATACGTCTTTTTTGTACCTACATATTTACACATTTATTACGATCTCCAAAATATGGGTTAATTTGATGTTCCCAATCGATAGGGAATTGAAAGGTACGAATTAAATTGTATTTATTTTATATTTAAAACGGAGCAAAACGTAGAAAATTAAAAATAAATAATTTAAGAATCTTAAAAATACGGCAGCCGTGCTACAATAACGAACAAATGGTGGCAAGTATGACATAAAAGCTACATTCAAAAAAGCAAAAATATCTAATATGTCAAAATGGTAATATGTATATACAAAAGGGCTATTTTGTGTAAGCAACACGACCATATATATTCTTCACTAAAACAGTAAGCCTTGATCTTCTATCGAGTGGATGCAAAATATCTTACATTTTAGTGAGGCAAATATTTTTTTACTAAATCATGGGTAAAGTTTAGTGCGATATTAACTTCATTAATACAATTTATGTGTAATAGCATAATGTACATGTTTCTATCTGATGTTTCGTCAACGTACCAAAGACACAACCCCAATTTTAAATTTAGATATTGAGTAATATCTACATTTAAGATATTTGAAGAGTAGGCCTACATGTGCCAGATACGCCCATATGTTTAAGAAAGTAATGGAACATAAGAAAATAAGGTTAGATCGGTGTCACTATTATAATGAAAACTATATATTCGTATAAAACTCAACTTCATTCGAGACACAAAAACGTAAAACGGGTACAATTTTATAGTATGTATAACGTGCGAATAGTTAATACATACCTGTAATATTACTGACTATATATATATATATAGTTAAGACACAAATTATTGATAGCTTAAGTATGGCAAATTACACATATTTTCATTTTCGTTTATGCTCGATATTTGTGAGTTTTAAAGACGTGGGTTAAATTTCTTAAGAAATGTTTGGGCCTAACTATATTAAATAAAACGTAGCATTAATCCACTCATGATAGGGTGATTTTGTTTTAATTTTATATATAGATATATAATTTTAGTTTCCAACACTACGAATATAATTAAAAAATATAATTATGATAGTTAAATTGGTATGCATAAAATAAATTTTAATCCACACATAAGCATATAATAATTTGATGCAAATATTTGAAATATTTTTTAATTAAAAATAATTCTACCTAAAATATAAATAATAAATTTTCAGTTTACAAAGTTAAAAAGTTAAAATATAATAAAACTTTTAATAAATAACATCTTTAAGAGTATTATTATAATAAATAAGCTTTAAAATAATTTTTGTTTTGTTATTTTTAAATCAATATTATTATTATTATTTCTATTTATTTATTTATATGGTGTATGTATGTTCGTACGGGTACGAGAGAGCATTGAGAAAAACGACTAGAGGGATTATATGGAGGATTATTTTGTTGATTTATAATTCACAAGCACTATATTTATTTAGCACACTGTATATATGTATTCTGTATCCTTTTTTATTTAGCATACAAGTATATATGTACATACAACATATTGCTATATAAGACACAAAATTCATAAGAATTAGTAATCCTTATATCGCTAAAATATTGAACATTATATTCTGTAGATACATTATATACTAGCATGTTTTATGCTAAGAGAAGTATAAGAAAATTTGTTGGAAGTCATGTATTTCAAAATACGAGTCATTCTTATGCTTGTATAATACACTTGAATATATGTATATATATATATATATATATATATATATATATATATATATATATATATATATATATAAGAAATGAGTATAATTTATTATTAATTAATGGTACATAGTTGAATATTATTCAAGTATATTACTGTCGTATATACAAGAAGTAATATAGTAAACGGAATGTAATTCAATCTAAAATCATAAATGTCAAGTATCAACTTTGTATTGCGTTGGAAAATTTACCACAAAATAATATTAAACAATCCTCGGGAGAAATTAAACCAATCCATAATAATATAAAAAAAATAGATTTATACTTGTTTTCTTTACGTGGTAAGTATACGTTCATTCAATTTTATAAACGTTAAATTAATAACAATTAGTTTTATTACTGATGTGTTACCTTTTCGTTTGAGGAGAAGCGCGTAATTGCAAAGTTTTTGATATAAGTAATGGGATAGTTTTGTTTTTATAGGAAGATTATTTTCATACTAATGTACTGAATTACTTGAACAGCGTCACCAAACATGTGAAATATTTTATTTGTATTTTATAATTTGGGAAGCTTTACTATGTAAAACCGAGTTATTGTAGTTGGAAAACGATTTAAATTTGCATTTAGTTCTAGATATTTTTTTGGCGGCTTTCACAGGCCATTGTTCTTGTTGGTCCATACCGTGTTATCAATCTGACTCCATCGGTTTCCATCACGAGCCAGCTATTCGTGCTGTTGCAAGCAACTAGAAGATGCCAGATTACTCTTTACTCCGAGGAATTATCGTCGCCGACAGCGACCTCTTCGCTTACCGAAAGGCCGCTCTCCCTTACGGACCTAGAAGATATAAAGCCCGATTACCAGCGACAAGGTGATCCTTGATATTCTCTCCCACACTATTATCGTGAGTAATACACGATACTTGAATCTAATCACTGCTTCTAATTGTAGTTACCACTACTGAATTCAATTGCGTCTTGGTCTCGAAAACCAGAGATCAGGTATTTGGTATTATGTTCATTGATTTTGAGACCAACGGAAGCTGAACACTGTTGCAATGGATCAAGTATTTCTTTTACTCCGTTGCCATTTAATCCAATCACACAGGTATAATCTGAATATGCAAAAAGTTGATTGGATTGTCGAAATAAGATATTGTCTTGAGGTGTTTTACTTTTAAAGATGTATTCCAACATGAGATTAAAAAATGAGAGGACATCTCCTTGTGAAACACCGTAAGTAATTGCAAAAGTTCTTGATAGCCTGTTCTCAACTTTGACACAGTCAGTAGTCTCTCTCGATTGATCGAGTTATAGGCTTGCTTGAAATCAAGGAATATCTGGTATACATCGCGAGATGTTTAGTAGTACTTTGAAAGAGTCATCCGTAGTGACTGTTCGATTTGAACGGAATCCTCCTTGGTAGTCACCGACAATTCCGCCAGAGGAGTAATTCTTCCTAAAACAATGAATGATAGTAACTTGTATGCTGTGCAAAGGAGAGCTATACTTGTATAATGCTTGCATTTTAAGCAATCACCTTTCTTGAATATTGAGCATAAAGCGGCCACTTTCCATTCTTCAGGCAAAACTTTATTTCTCCATACCAATCGAACAAGGTCGAAAAGATAGTTCCACAAAGTAAGCCGTATGGGAGTTGACCGAAATCTAAGGTATGGACTTCGGTTTGCGGTCTATTTCGTTGAATTACGAAAAGCTTACATTAAAATTATTGCGTTCCCAACAGGCGAAAAAAGCTTTTACTGTATAACCTAATTATTTTTTATTAATTTCCATTAATTGTTTTTAATCCACATTTATAAATTTTAAACAAACAAAATTCGAACTCGAAGCGTTCTTTGTTGGAAGTAGAGGTGTAAGGAAGATAGGCGTGTCAAATCATCATATGTTAGAAAGTTATTAAACTGACAGTAATAAGGAAATAAAGAAAGATAATCGAAATATTTGAGTGTTTTTAAAAACAAAATACTGTTGAGAATATATTTAGCCATGATGCATATATTTGTGTCCCTTGACGTTCAAATACAATTTCAACACTACAAAAGTTTTGGTAAGAAGGTTTGGTTGGATAATTTACCTAAAAATTTAAACCCAAAAAAATAATTATTAACTAATCATAGCGACATCAAATTTCGAGTTACAAAATGAAGTAAAAATTTAAAATCCTATTAACTATGTCTATGTAATGATTAATAAGGGTAATTTTCGGAATCGAAATTTCTCTCGGATAAGTTGTATCTACATAAAACTTGATCCAAACTATATACCTGCATATATAAGTTAAAAATTTACCCATATATGTATAGCAACATCAATAGTCCTTTAAATGGCTATATACACCACAAGCAAGTAAATATCTTGAACATATACAATTATTCATCATTTGGGCCTATGATATATAAATATACATATGTACACACAGAACGTACATATAAGAGTCCCATCTATATATGAAACGTATATCGATTTAAAAAAATATATGAATTTTTACATTTTTCTTGTGTATAAATATATAATTTATTAAGTCAAAAGATAGTTTCAAGTTAATCCAAGTAAAGACAAACGATAACAAAACCACTCAGTTTCGATGAGGACCATTTGAGAAACTCTGATTTATAGCAAATAATTTATTGGCACAACCAAAACAAAAAAATCCTATAAGAATTAGTAATCCTCACATCGTTTAAGTATTGAACATTATGTACACACTACTGTATATATAAATATCTCCTTAAAGAACAGAACATCACAAAAGATATGTAAGTATATATATTTTGAGAAGATATTATTATTGTGTATGTACATATATAAAATACGAGAGTAATTTATTATACATAAAGTACAGCATATCATTCAAGTACATATATACACGATATATGTATATACAGTATCTTGTAAAGTAGGAGACATGTAATTAAATTTCAGAAGATCAAACAGAAATACCATTAACATATTTACGAGAGCACATATCTATGTACATATCTGAATATATATAAGTTTTATACTGGTACAAATACATATCTATACTTGCGGTATATAAATGTACATAATCGATTTTCTGTGTTTTATTTGATATTATAACTATGCCATTTTTAAGTGAAAATGATTGTAGGTAACGCACAACTCTTTTTATTTCAGTTACTACAACTATATATATGCGTCTATTTAACAGCTATATAGTTTGTGTATAAAATAAACACAATTTTTGTCTGTTGTGTCGAGATAATTGAATGAAAGCATCCGTAGAACGATCAATATTTTAATACTCCAATGGAAAAGTTTTTGCCGTATTATAACACGAAAGCTATACAACACCAAAATATTATGTAAATTAGTTTTTGGGTAAGTTTTGTGTTTTTATTTGTTGTGTTTGGAAAAGGACTTCCTAAAATTGTATATAAAGTAATAAAAGTTCATTCACGATATATGATACGCACGTATATTACTACTAAACATGTAACCAAATAAATAATCGAAACCTCGATAAATTTATATTAATAGTCACCATGTATATGAGTACATATGTACGAGTATGTACATCAACTCTCGCATATACAACACACAAGGTTAAGGAAAATTTATTGATTTGTTCGCGCGCGCTACTTTTCTATATACTTACACCATACATTCTTCCATTTTCCTTCGTTTTTCCGATCCATGTTTCACTAATCAAATTTACTTAACACCTATTTTTTTTTTGATATTTATTTTCTGTTTTCGAGTTGTTATTTAGGTAAAGGCCATTTACAACATTATTATTACAGTTCATTTTATTATTAATAAAGTAATTATTCGATTTTGGAGTATTAATACGAGTATATTGGTCCCAAATGACTATATAGCAACGCGACCGTCTATACATATACCCGTTCATCACCTTACTCGATATATTCGTTTTAGATACATGTTTATCTATCTATACATAATGTACATGTATAAAATCGATTTGTTGCAGTTTAAATATCGTTTAGGATGACCAATCTTCTCCCCTAAACACATAAAAAAAATTATAGAATATTTTCTGCCACATTCTGTCGTTATTCCATTAAATCCGTATTATACAGAAACTTTCTATATATATTAATGATACACATTATTCGTATAGTTATAAGGAGGGTTGTAAATTTGTTTTATAACAAAAGAATGTCGCAGAATTTGCTCCATGCCCAGAATCGTATACCGATGAATCAATAATAAACCGAATAAAATCATTTAAATTTGGAACCAGTGGCGTGCCAACGACATACTTATCAAAATTAACGGTGATCCCATATATATCACACGTACATAAATTGATTTTATGTCGCAGGGTAAACAGTTTTTGTTCGCCTATATACGTTTATAGGTAAATATATAGTATAATGAACATGTAATTTGATTCAAATTAACAACCACATAAAAGTCAACAACCATTAATATATATGTAAAATGGGCCAGTGGGTAATATTATTGATTACAAAACAATTAGATATATACATTTTAGGTTAAATATATAATTAATGTATGTATATAGTACATTATCCAAAACTAGTAATGGAAAGATTCTGACCGGGAGGTAGTTTTAACCAGACCTACTACCATTACCTCATATAAACATATATAAAAATGACACAAAATATATGACATGAGAAATGTGCCTTCTAATTCCTTAACCATACCCGGCTTATCCATATGGACTTGGGACTTTATGTAGCCCCAAAGAAAAAAGTTGGCATTCACAATCACAATAAAGTACAAATGAATATATACGCAGTGAACAGTCACACCACAATAGAAAATTAACAAAATCGAAAACATTTTCGATTCAACTATCTGTAAGTCTCTAGAAATACTGCAACACAACACAAAAACATTTATGCGAACACATCAAGTCCGGTAGCATATCCTTGATTAGATGGATTTGATATTTTCGATCACACAATCGTTCGATGACGTCATTATCAGATCGAAATCGGCCTAGCAAAACAACGCCTAGCTAGATTCCAGCGCCTAGTATCAATTCTGTATCAATCAATGCCACTTTTTTGTAGTTCAACCGAATAATTCCGGTCGCTGTCAGGTTTATAAAGTCCTCCCCTACCCCTTTTCGTCTAGACCATCTCATTTCACATACTACAATATTTGATTTGATATATAGGTTTAACTAGGCCACATTCATTAGTCCCAAACCGTTGAACCTGTTCAACATCGAATTTTCAATCTCGCAGTATAGCCACGGGCTTTTTAATGCAAGATATTGTCATGGACACAGCCCATCTAGTTGAAACCAAATGTCATCGAGATCACTTACTTCAATTCAAACAGTAAATAGTTCGTTATAATTGTGCGATAACGGACACCATCGACAATTATGTTCCGGCCGACATAATTTTTGAAAAAAATATGGAGCGATAATTCCAATAGTCCGTAAACTACACCAATCCGTTGTTTTTTGTCGATGTAATAGTACTCTCTTCGGGTTGTTCTCAGCTAAAATACGGCAATTTTGCTTATAAACGTAGCTATTAAGTCAGAAAGGAGATTTATCGCTGAACAAACTTTTGGTCAAAAACAGTGGGTCTTCTTCAAACCTTTCAAGAACTCAAAGACTTGGTGAATCTTGTTTACTTAAAATATGCCCAGTTGTTGCATACGACAAATCGCGTATGCTATTAGCTATACCGCCACTATATTTTCTTCACTACGTGATGGATGTGGTTTATTTGGTCGCGTATTATCCAATAACGAAAATTGGGTATCCAATTTTTTTCGATGGTATAGTGAATTGTGTGTTGCATAGACCAATTATGTTGGTCTTAGTACTGTGTTGGGTTAAGTCTTTCCAGAATGAAATGACAACAATACTAAACAAAATTACCATAACTGTTTGACACGACTCATACGTGTTCTGTCATAAAATCAATAGAATCACAATAAAATTATCTATATAAATGAATCACGCAAATTTTTTGCCACTATACTCTTCTAGTACCTCCACTTACACAATCCTTGCAACATAAAACTCCTCCAATCAAATACATATTTAGACTTCCTACTGCTGAAAGCTTTTAGATAACTTTTGTTCTGTCTTGTGTTTGTCAACAAAACAAATAAAATTTGGGGTTTATTTTTGACTATCTCCAATGTATGTTGGAACCGCAGTACTTCCAACTGATCACAATTGAATAACATACATTTATGTATAAATCACAAATTACTATCGTTTCGTGGTCTTCATACTATCGTTTCGCGAACCTAACCAAACCTTACCTATATACTAAATAGTTTAGTTAATAAATTTCAAGTTGAACGATGTTTTATTTTTAAACGTCATTTTAGTAACGTTAAGTGAAATATTAAAAATTAAGATAATTATCCCGGTTTTTGCACAGATGCTACATATCAAGGTAAAGGATTTTTTTTACATATATAGTCCTGTATGTTTTCGTAAGACAAGGACAACGGATAAAGTTTTAATTTGTTTTTCTACAAACCTCCTACATTGGTTGTGACGTAAACATTATAAATATGCGCGCAATGAGAAAATGTTAACGGATGTACATAATGTATTTTCAAGATTAAATTTATTTCCTTAGTGAAAATGTAAAGGAAAAGATTTTACCATTCGTAATGAAATTGTTGGCGTAATATAAAACGGAAGCTGTATCTGTTTGTTTGCACGAGTAACTGGGAATAAAATCGAGACTTACTCGTTTAAACATATTTTACCTATCTACAATGATAATATATGTACGTTGCATTATATACATCGAAACATTCAGTAAACCATTAAATTCCCAACACATGTAGGACTCAAAAGTAATAATATACATTATATAGGTTTCGGCTCTAAGGTTATGCTCAAGTCATTCTTATCGAATATAAAAATCTCATTTGGGAATACTGTCTAAATTACACGCCCATATATATAACATCAAATAATGTATATGTTTGTAGAATATTTATAAAAGTTTTGGGTAATTTCAACATAAATAATTGGGAGTTTGCTTAACAAGTAGCTTATTATATACATAAAAACGAAATTCTTAAGTTTCGCTTGTAAGAATCGAATATAAAGATTCACCCAAATCGGCCCAATACCATATACATGTATGGAATGGTGCAATTCGAACTAATTTTAAAAAAAATTCTACACCCAAAATCAGACACAATATTAGACGACATCTCTTACCATCATAAAAAAATTATGAGCGTAGGTTATATTCAGATCTTATACATATTTTCTATACCCTGTTTTAACGAAAGACATCAACATTTCTTGGTATTCTCCTGGGAAAAAAAATCTATATATCGTCTGCAAGTATACATATATTGGTTTTAAGACTGCATTGGTATGATAATTTATTTTATGCTAGGTAGTGTTTAAGGATTTGGTGTCTTAACCATATTTTTTTATTTTTTATTTGTAAAAGTAAATAAATAGAAGATTATTAAAATTATTCTTTTGGGTTTCAGACAAAATATATGTGGGTATCATTTCGTCTTAATAATCGCACCTTATTAAATTTATTTACATTGTATTATCATATAATATACATTAAAAAATCTTATTTTTAAATTCATTATGCTAAGATTACATATTGTCGAACATGTGTCGTATAATATAATTAAGGTAAAAATATAAGTGAATCTGGTAACTGGAATATATATACAATAAGCGTAACGATGTCTTAAGTTTATCTATAAGACGCACTTTATTTAACAAGGCTATTTGAGGCAATGTATAGACTCAAACTGATTGCGATCCTTGAGGATCAGATTTGCAACCCCGAAGAGCTTAATGATCTGTTCTCAGACTCCTGTTCAAATTCTATTGAGCATTGGGAAAAATATTTCCTTCGATAAGGTTTAGAATCAAGAAGGAACTTTAAAAATGTATGTTATAGGTATAATAGCAGAAATGAATTTGTAAGGTTTAGATCTCTTACTTTGTATAGTACTTTTCCGAACAACTCAGCTCTGTATTAGAAGATAAGGATTTAGGAAATGGTTCAGAAAAAATTTCACAAGAGATATTAAACTTTCAAATCGAATATAACGTTGTTAAAGAGAATAACTGTTAAAGTGAAACTAAAAGAATTTTCTTGTCACGTCGTGGTATAGAAGCAGAGCCGTATTTGAGACGGTTCTGCTAGAGATCGATTTTTATCGCTGTCATCTGGGTGACATAAAAAAAGTGTGTGTATAGGCTGCATTTGTTGAGCTACTCACCTACAATGTATTAATGGTTCGTAAGGTCTCAGTTCAGTAAGTTTATGATTTCTTTATGTATAATTTTATTTCAAATATACATACTACTTGAAACCACGGTGTTTTGATATACATACTTATAACAATCTGGACTTGATTTCAAATATTCCAAAAGCACAGAAAAAAAATTTATTTTCCATTCACTGATTCTTCATCATCTCCGAGGTTTATAATTCTCTATGTTGTTGAGTAATACAAGTCATGAAAAGTAGTTTGTGTATATGTATTATGTTTGTGTATATGTATATGTATACCGAAGGGTAAGACTGCCATATCTTGACTGTCAGTAAGGAACAGTCTCATCCTTCCGTACAAATATGGTCCATGGTACTTATATAATTAAGTTACATAAAAATTATTAATTTAATTTATTAGATTGCAAAACCATAATTAGGAATTTAATTTATATATACATCAGGGACATCTGTATAAATCGAATTCGCTTGTTTCAATATGTACCTGTCCAAAATACAAAATCATTTTGAACGTAATTAGCCATGAAAGTTATAAAAATTAAAATACAATTTTAAAGTTATTTTTCCAACTCAAACCAAAAAAAATTAAAAAGAAATTATAAAATATAAAAGGTAAAACGGAAAAACAGGAAGACGATCAAAAACAAAATCAAGGTGTAAACGTGAAAAACATTTTAGTTAGTTAAATTTTAAAATAATATTGTTACCGAGCCAAAAATAGGAAATAATAACCAACCTAATTTAATCGAGGACACTGCAGTCTTGATAATGTATATAATAGTATGTCGATCAAAAACATGTAACTGAATAATATTCTCGAGGCATCCATCTAACTGTCGTTTAAAAAATTTATAGTTTTAATAAAATATATATTTGAATTCCGACAGCTAAATAATTTGTGAAGAAACGCTATAAGTGACTAAATAATATTATGTATTATATACATATATATATATATATATATATATATATATATATATATATATATATATATATATATATATATTTATAGATATATATATATATAGATATATATATATATATATATATATATATATATATATATATATATATATATATATATAATATATATATATATATATATATATATATATATATATATATATATATATATATATATATATATATATATATATATATATATATAAATATATATATATATATATATATATATATATATATACATATATAGATTCAAAAAATGAGATGAGGAGGATTAGAAGGATATAAATTGCTTAGAATATTTTTTTTTCATTTTGAATAATATTTTTTATTACGTAAAACTTCTTAAAACTATAACTACTGGATGATGTTGAAATTATAAATCAATATTTATCTAGACATTTGTTTTTTATATAAGAGGAGCTCAACTCTCAGACTATATAATATTGTACATATATGTATATATATATATATATATATATATATATATATATATATATATATATATATATATATATATATATATATATATACGAGTATGTATATAAAATATGTATACACATAAAAATTTAATGAATTTCGCTTGAGTTGAGCTAAATTTGGGTGGGAAATTCATATATCGCGTATCGATTTTAAACTGTCGACTATTTGTCTGGACAATGTGATTTTATATTTCAAGATACAAGTTTTATTTTTATACGTATATAGTTTTGGTATCTTTATTTTGGTTTGTGTGTGTGTATAAATGTATATGGTACGCGTTTATGGTAGCAAAAGATGCAATTTATGTTTTTTTATGATGCATGCTTTGTTTCAACATTTAGCGATTTACAACAACACACACACACAGTCATAGAAAATCTTAAAGCCTGTTTTCTTTATGGCGAAACCAATCACAGTGACATTCCTCATAAAGTATTGCAATGCGCAAAATTACTATGCAAAAAATTGCTTTTAGCAGATTACTTATTATTTAAAAAAATTGCAATAATCATTTATTTACGTAACCTTTATATGTATATAAATATAGTGTCTAATATTTTTTTTACCTCATCAATAAATTCAAAATCTCCTTCATATTTACTATTGTTGTTATTACTTTTCTTTTTTGCATATGCACCATTTGTGGTTAAACTGATCACCAGAAACAATGTAAATGTTATTAACCAAACACACTTCATTTTTAAGTTAAATTAATTTTTTTTAAACACTATTAATCTTTTGTTTCTGCTCACTACACTTTTGTTTTATCCAAATAGATCGTATATAAAAAAAATGTTTTTGTTTAATTTAATGTTTAGGAACAAATTTTGTATTGTTTTGGCTCTAAAATAAATTACATTTAGCACTGGAATGATTTGGTGGTTCGTTGATGCCTAGCGCTAACTTGTCTTACTCGTTTCTCTTTTGGAAATAAGTAAAATAAAATAATAAAATATATATTAATATGTAAGAAGTCGATATTTTTATTTTTGTTTTATTTCGCAACTACAGTGGCGAGAAGTTTCACTGTATTTTCATTTTTGTCCACTAAAACAAAAAATATTTTATTTAATATTAGTGACAACCAACACTTTACAAAAAAATCTTGCAACTTTTATTTTATTGTATTTTCATGACCGCGTATTATGCTACACTAGTACGAGTACCAATAATAATAGTCTCAACAAAAATGTACTCATGATGTGGAAAATGGAAAAATTTTGTTATATACGTATATATGAAGTACGGCGCCGAAGGTAGCAAATCAAACTTTTGCGCATACAATACAAAGGAACATATACGAGAGCATTTTTTTATTATTTCTGTAATTTAATGTATTTGGAACAGAATTTGAGAAATTTATATAGATTTTTTGAAAAAACGAATCGAGAAGAAAACTACACAAAAAAAAGGGCAACCGAGAGTAAACATATATTATATATGTACACAATGTACGATACATATAACAATAACAGAAGCCGAGAAGAGCAAAAATTCAAAAAATCAATGAAAGTGAAAAACTCTGCCTGCGTGCGATTCTTCAGCTGACTCAAACTTTACGGGTCAAGTCGAAGTAATACATAAAATATTTCCATTCATTTTAAATTTCAATTACATCATACCTACACGTAATGTTATGCAGATTAATTTTTTACATTACTTTTGTGACTAATATATGTATACTATTACAACAGTCGCCGTTTACAGAACTATATAATATATATATATATATATATATATATATATATATATATATATATATATATATATATATATATATATATATATATATATATATATATATATATATATATATATATATATATATATATATATATATATATATATATATATAGATCTAAAGACGTTATTTCAAATTATTCAGCGTCATCTCTTTTATATATGTATAAACGAATATATATATATATATATATATATATATATATATATATATATATATATATATATATATATATATATATATATATATATATATATATATTAATATATGTAAACTTATATATGTAAGCTTATTTATGCATTTATATTATAATTGTTTCTAATCATGGTTTCGAGCAAGATTATACTATATACATAGCAGAAATCTATAAATAGTTCAACGACAGACAATATCCCGAAATGATAGATTATCACACCATATTATTATAATAAAGAGATGTTGGTAGTTATGGCGCCACTATCGCAAATTTATTGGTCATTTTTGGTACAACAAACTTATTTGGAAGCAATTTTATGTCGTTTACTATATATACATACAGACTATATAGTTAGAGATTGTTACACCAAAATGTATAAAAAAACAAACTTTTCCAAATCTAGCACAACGAAATAAACAGACACAGTATTGTGATACATAATAGAAGTTTAAGATAGAATATTGAGTGGGTGGCTTTACTTATGTTATTAAGACAGTGAAGTGAGAAAATAGCATTGAATTTGTATAAATAATAAAAAAAAAATCTTGAATCATTTATATACATATATAGTTTTAAATCGTCTCCTATTTGTCACTTTGTCTATATCACGAACGGAGATTATGAACCGCTAATTTAAAAAATATGGATTTTTATTAACAAACTATTCTTAAAAAGAAGATACCACAGTGGTCTTATAAAAACTGAATAACGTCTACTATCTTATTTCATGCCAATGAACCTCTTCCACAAACATCTTTCAGGTTCGATCACGACAAAATTTACCAGGCACATCTTTATTGCTCGATGAAGTATTTGTTATTGATTTTACATTATAGAGTATGTACTGTATTGATGTTCGTTAGTATAGCAGGATTCATCAGGTAGAAAATTTGTTGCCTAACATTTTTCTAATCACCTGCAATGTTATATACACAACTTAGACAAATAATACTGGTTAATAAGGCTTAATTTTGTTTTCGAACGGTTTTAAAATAATCGCCTTGTTTTGTTAGGTTGAGTTCGAAGGCCGTTTTGAGAAAAAATGGAAATGTTTTTAAAGAGTATATAAAAATATGTTTATAGATATGTAATATCAATATGTACTCTTACCAGATAAATTATGTATTTAAGAGAAATCATGTTACACCAATAATTGAGAAAATGTATATATGCCATAAGGCGAAGTTCGTTCGCCATAATAAATAATCTAATAAATTCAAATGTCTAAACAGTTTGTTGCGGTTTTGTTAATCCTTTGTGATACATCCTGATGCTTTTCGAGAGACACAGTATCATCTGTGCCAATCACTGTTAATAATTTGAAGTCTGATTCAGAAACTGATATCAAACCATTGTTGAAATTTTATACATATTTATTAATCGATTCATTCCTGAAATGTATACATTAATTAATGTTAAAAGTTTCGTTTTTCAGAGTATTTGGGAAAAAGTTTCGTTATAGTTATAGTACGTTAGTATCGTGAAGGCTTAATAGTTCAACAGTCAATTTAATTGAGTTCGATGTCAAACAGGATCGATTCATAAAATTCACATGAGTGGTTCTGATATTCTGCAAACCAACTAAAAATTCAGTTTTTATAAATCAGAGTGCGTTGGTTTTTGACGTTCGCACAATTTTTTATTTCGAGCTTAGTGAAGCTTCTCGAACAGTAAACACTCATGCACCAGTATGTTATTGAATATTGTCTTAGAGGACTTCGTACACTATACACTATATCCTTCGTTAGTACTGTCGGATGAAGTTTAGAAACGAATCATCGATAAAGTTAACCGTTTCTGAAACCCTACTTACTTCTTATAATTTCTATTTAATGTATAATTACACATGGTTGGTGCATGAGGTCAGTATTTATTAACTTGAGCACTAACTTGAGAGTAATTTAATTTACTTATAAAAAAATTACATTTCCTAAATCTTTAGTTTCGGATCTGCTATCTACAATATTCGGCCACAACTGTGTATCAATTTTTGTACATTAATATTATGTCGAACATACTTAATGAGTTATGTATAGTTTGATGATGAAGAATCAAGATGTCGTTAAAAAAGTCTACATTGAGGCGAAATTTTGTGTATCTTTTTATTTATATTATTCTTATGTATTTTAAATTTCAAAATTAAATTTAAGAGAAAGTTAATTTCAAGTCGATTATTTAAAATATTGTTAACTATTTTGATTTGATCTATAGTTTGCTACACTTATTCCAAAACTCGTCAATGTTATATACCTTCGATAGCTCAGTTGGTAGAGCGGTGGACTGTAGTATGCAAATGAAGAAATCCATAGGTCGCTGGTTCAAATCCGGCTCGAAGGAAATATTTTTATAATATAATAATTTTATAATAATTTTTGTCGTAAATAATTTAGAATTTTTAATAGTTTTGGTCACAGCAACTATGTTAAATTAAAAGAATATTTAGTGGGCGATCAAGGTTCTATAAATTTCAATAGCATAAAATAAGTTACTTGTCTTATTAGTTTACATGAGAAATGTCGTTTAAACAGAATTCGATAGAAATGTGACACGTATAAATAAATTGTATCAAGGTTCTTATATCGATCAAGGGTTGTTCAGGAAGTTAATAGCCATAGTTTTATATTTCAGTAACATTTATTTTCCATTTTAGTGACAAAATTTTACTCAACCTTTATATAAATTCAAATAAATTATTTTTATTAACGGATTATACACCAAATTTACACGAATTAAAATAAACGTAATTAAATTTAAATATTTAATTTAATAATAAAAAAGAATTATAAATAATAAATTATAATTATACAGTGCAGTATTAAGGAACAGTACCACAACTTTAAACCACATTTAATGGAAAAATACTTTTTGAAAAGCTAGCTGTGCCGAAATTGAATTTGAATGTATTTTGGTGACTTTGTTGCTTATTTACAATAAATGAAATGCCATTTATCGATCGATTCATCATAAGGTTGTGATATACCGTTGACGGAGGCACTTTCTAAAATTGCATTGGCTTCGCTTTGGCTGGTCAAAAATTCAGAATCTTCAATGGTCGTATTTAAACGCGAAATCTTTTCAACTTCAATTTCTTTCGAGATCAAACTGCGCCAAAATTTATGTACTTCCGTAACGATATTGGTGGCAAACGCTGAATTTTTTGCTTCACCATTAAAAGCAAATTGATTCTCCGGCTTGCCATCTGGAATTTTATATATTTTAAACCATTCGATGGTCGCTTTTAGTAGACCAGGGAAAAATTTATCTACATCAATGATATCGTTCATTTGTTCAGCCACCGGATCATTAACATCGATCGTAATAATTTTCCAGTCAGTTTCCCCCTCGTCGATTAAGGCGACAGTTCCCAATATTTTTACTTGTATAACTTCGCCTCGTTTCGCAATACGCGATCCAATTTCAAGTACATCGATTGGATCATTGTCGCCTTTGCAGCCCGTCGATGGGTCTAAGTGTTCAGGATTTTCCCAAGTTTGAGGAAGGGCACCATAATTCCAAATATAACCGTGGTGCGGGAAACAATTTGCGACGTAGCGAAGTTTTCCTTTCTTCATATCCTGTTTAATTGGGTTTAACTCCTCGTTTAGACTTATCTTAAAATAAAATAAAATTGATTTGTAATTAATAGTATTCGATAGGCACGCGAATCATTAATTAATCAGCATAGTTAAGGGACATCGTAATGTTTACTAGGAGGAATTGTTTATTCGATCGTTATTGAAGGACACGCAAATTCCTAATCAAGTAACCCGAAGGAAACTCATTAATCAAGGAAACGGAAATTTGTTTACCCAATATACAAATATACGTAACCTTTATATAACACGACGTTAAATATTTATACAACTTTCTAAAGAGATAAGCATCTTAATATACTATCTATGTATGCATTTTATATAAATTGCGACTTGACCATGCGATGATTATATTACCGGATATTAATTTAAATAAAAAAAACCCGGCTAGACTTATCTAAGTAACGTACCTCCATTTTTGCATTAGTCCATCGTGGAATTTCAACGACCATGTTGTAAACTGTTTTGGCATCATTTGCATATAGTGGAATGTCGTGCATAGGCGAGAGAGCATTACCGGTTTCAGTTTCTGTGAAATTATCAAAAATAAAAAAATTAGAAAATCACGATTACATTATTATTGTTGCTCTTGATGTGATGACGTTTCGTTGCTACAATAAAACTGTGCCATACATCAAAATAATCACAAAACCTGTTTGACACATTCTTTACTAAATTAAATTAATTATGTTATCACTGTACTGATAAGACAAAGTACAAGATTTCGTTAATTTTAAGGTCATTATCAGTAAAATTAATATAAATTATAAAATGTGAGGTTATATAATTGACGCAATAAGCAAAACTACTCACGATAGTAAATACGATAGTCGGTGGAATTTGCTACTCCTTTTTCAACAATTTTATATTTATTCGACATATTTACGAGCGCGTTTTTATTATAAACCGTTGCAAAGCGAACTTGTTTTGGAATTAAATTTTGTCGATTTGAAAAAATTTGTTTTAAATAAACACCACCACGACGGTACACGTGAGACAGTGAGAGTAGTAACATTTTTATGAGTTGTTTTCAGCTTATGACTGACATCTACGTATAAGCATTGAAATTAAAAACAGTAAGACCTATTCACAATGAATAAGTTAAATAATAAATATTCTTATCAGTGTTCTTGAATAATATAAAAATACTATTTTACTTTTTAAATAAATACGTAGTATTACATCGTTATCTATGTTTGATAAGAATTTATATATATATATATATATATATATATATATATATATATATGTATATATATATATATATATATATATATATATATATATATATATATATATATATATATATATATATATATATATATATATATATATATATATATATGTATATATATATATATATATATATATATATATATATATATATATATATATATATATATATATATATATATATAATGTATATTATATTTTAAATTTCTCGTTTTAAATATTGAATCTTGCACATTGAAACATAACATTTTGGCGCAATTCATACAAACATACAAAACGAACAATACATGTTTTTAACATTTGTTTTTATTATATATTATTAGCGAAGTACAAAATAAATTATAAAAATAATTTCACATTTACATAAATACATTATTTTTGTATTATTAATTACATTATTCATACATACAATTATTATTTAATAACAATTTTTTAAATTAAAAATCTAATTAACAATATAAATATCAAGGTAAAATGCTGTAACAATTCATTAACGTTTTTGTATCGACTAGTGCCGAAATTTTTGTCATAATCTGATTTTGGTAGATACTCCTTGACATGAGTCGTTTTGTTCATCATCCAATAGAACGCTTTTGTTTTGTGTTGCCGTTTAAGCTCCTCGCCCACATAGTCTCGTATTTCGGCATTGTATTCGTTCAGCCAACGTTTTTCATGTTGACTGAGCAGAGTGTAATCGATTAGTTTTGGTTCGAATGGTACATACGTAGCAGGTCGGAATAAAAAGAATCGTAACCCCGTTGGATGGAACCGTTTGGTATCAACGACTTCGAGTATGTTGCCGAGACGAACACCAAATGAGCCGGATTTATAAAAACCGGGTGCACTTGAAAAGAAGTAACCATCTTCAAATTGATAGTTTTGAGATTTCGCATATGCTATGTTTACGGGAGATTCGTGCACTGAAAGAAATGCGCCGACGCCATGTCCCGTTTTATGAAGATAATCATTATGCGTTGACCAGAGCGGTCCTCTGGCAAGTGTATCGATATCGGCTGGTTTCAAATCTTCTGGGAACACCTGCATTGACATTCGTATAATTCCCGCCAATACTGTGGTATACGCTTCTCTTTGCTCATCGGTAGGCTCCCCTAAATGTATAGTTCGAGAAACTATTGTCGTTCCTTCTATGTATTGTCCACCCGATTCAATTATAACTGTATTGTCGTCCAATATATTTTTGTTAGTCACATTGGTGATTAAGTATTGTGGTAGAGCGCCGTGTGATCCATATGCCACTGTTGTTTCGATTGATAAACCATGTACATGTTTTTGAGCTAATCGAGATCGATTAAGATTTCGGGCTGCAATCGCTTCCGTCCATGTTTCTCCGAAACGGTACCGCTCTTCGAAATAACTCAAGAAATCACACATAGCTGCTCCATCTCGAATACCAGCTTTTTTCATGCCGGCCCGTTCGACCGTATTTTTGCGAGCTTTCATAAAGATCACTGGACTTATTTCTTCGAAAACTTTTTCACGTGGAAACATTGAATAAACAGCTTCTGATGCTCCCGTATCATATACAAAATTGCTAGGTATAAATATACGAGTCCAGACTTGATTATAGGTTCGAAAATCATTCCAAACATACTCGTAATCCTTTGTCCTTTAATATAAAATGTATTATTATTAAATGAAGATAAGCTCGTGCATTAGTATACTTACGATACACATTCAGTGTGTCGACAGCGATTAAATCGAAAATGATGCTTGATCTTATCGTCAATTTTACTTAGATCAGTATATAAAAGAATCTCTTTCATTGTTACTATGAGGTATGCCTGTTCTAAGAAAATTGGATGAATTTAAAATATATATTATATAACAAGCTAAGTATGACGGAAAATTTACCTTAAACACTGGAATGTAGGGAAGTTCATTGCCTCGTAAATTTAATAAATAAGCTATTTCAGTCAATGATGTTATAATCATTGAATCACATTTATATTCAGCTAGGGATGTACGTAGTTTTTCTATTTTCGTGGTCCAGTTTTGACCCGCATTTTCCTCACGATAAACCTGAATGCTGGTAAATGGGGGAACAGGTCGATCGGTCCAAATACTATCGATCAGATTTTTATGCAACCGCTTAAAATCAATATTCTTTTGCGTGAATACCTCATTCCATTCTCGCCATAGATAATGTGGTATTTCTTTCGAATTGGCGCCAACACGTGCACCATTTGACACTTGAATCGATAACCATTGAGCAATATCTGGTTTACTATCCAGCTTATATATTTTCCAGTAACAATCGAGTTCAATGCCGGCCTGATATATGTATCGATTATCTGTCCAAAGGGCAGCTGTGTTTAGTGTGATCTACAATAAAACATAAATGTTTCGTTAATCGAAAAGTTTAAGCTATAACACTTCTGTGATGACATACGGCTGCGAATCCTAAACTCCCCGTAAAGCCGCTTAAAAATTTTAATCTTTGATCATGTGGCGCTGTGTATTCATTTTGATGTTCATCATATGTAGAAATGATATAACCTTCAATTTCGAGGCCTCGGACCGAGGTACGTGATTGCATTTCATTTCGTAATTGTCTGATTCGATCCTGGTAGATACTATGTGGTTGGCCTCTGGCGAAATAGTAATTTTCACATCGTGTTCGATTCACTTCTTTAAAATGTTCAGAAAACGTTGGTGTTATCGCACATACTGAAAATTATAAATAGAAATATATAATAATTATAAAGATTTATAACAATTTTACCTATTAATATACATTTTTAACTGAATGAGAATTCATAAGAAAACGATAAGATGGTCTGTAAAAGATGGTTTTCCCAGAAATAACCCTACAAAATTGATGTTTTTTATCATCCGATTTGCTTCAAAGTCGCAAAGTCTTTATTTAAAAATTATGTAAAATGACTCATTACTATGATTCAAATGCAATTAATGAGAAGATGCCTTTCTGCAGTACAATCTGTTGGTAAAAATAAGTTGAATTTCTAACCGTAGGTCGTCCGGAAGCAGTGTAAATGTTAAGTGCAAATAACCAAGAAGTTATTCTGACTCGTATAGAAGGATATTTGTAGCGAACTTAAATCATTGATTATGATTGGTTTTAAAATATGATAGTATCAGTGTGATAAATATCGAATTGGCAATAACGACGAATATGTCTTATATCTTTTGTTTACAGTTTATATTCATCATAAGGAAAAACAAATCATAATTACCAGTCACTCACATGTAGCAATCGTACAAATTATGAAAATAAATCATAAACACGCGTACATATGGATATGACCCATCTATACCATATGTTAACCACATCCCATATAGTTATGTACATATATATTTTGGTGGGCGATCGTAACACGAACTATTTGTATTTTGAAGACAATTAAAAGATGGCATATGTTTTGTTTTTGTATCTGTCAATGTGGTGTGGCTTTAATTCGCAATGTCAGGTGCCGTGGTAAATTTATCAGTTTTTTGGCGTTATATAGATATAAATATTGATGGCTTCTCATCCAAATGACTAATGAGTGGTTTTTATACATGATTGCACACCTGCGAACATATTTAAGATGCACATATATCGAGTACATGCTTAAATAGTATATAATTTAATCAATCGATTTAAAAATATATATTGAATTTCTATTTTTATAACATAAAATTTTGAAATTTTCCATATGTCTTGTTTCCTTTATTTACACGTACCCGTAATTTATTATATACTTAATTTTCTGTATCCGAATTATCTCAATAATGCTGTTTAATTAATATAAATTTCCAAACATTGCACCTCATTGCCGTTCACGCCATGTAGTTTGACTCGTATATAATATGCCCACCAATATTTGATTTGGTTACCAACCAAGAACATTTATCGAGAGTTGTTTCTGGTGTACGAATAAACAAACAATTATGTACCATTGGCTATCTGGTTTTTTCCGAGAAAATAACGATTCATAAAATTATATATGTACATATTTTAATTTTTTGTTAAATAAATAAAAAATAAAATTTAATAATTTATCGATAAATCCATAAAAAAATATTCTTGATTTTATTACACATATTATAAAGTGATTAGAAAACGGTTTTTTTCTACAAATCAGACGAAAATTATACATAATAGATGAAGTAATTTCATTTTACGATTATCCACTGTGTGTTGTTTATAAGCTTTTAAATTGCCAATTGAAATAAACATACAATATGTATATAAAAATTTTCCAATTTTCTATTTATTTTTAGGATTTAATTTTTTTTATGGGAAATTGAAAATTCAGTATTTCAAAAGTGGTTAATTTCCAAACAAATTTTGTTTTTATATATTATTTTAACGATGTTTCGAGCAATGTATATACATAAATTAGTATTACTGGTATATATGCATATTCTGAAATAGGTAATTCATGTGCTATATACATACTATTTGCGTCATGATATAATTGTGAACATAAATAATTTAGTTTTTAAGTTTAACGGAAATAAATCAACTACTAAACACCCGTTCTTTTCTGCTTTGCTAAATTTATAAAACCAAATCTATATCGGAAGCAATAAAATATAATAAATTTGTAGGTAGTATTTTGCTCATCTATTGTTTAATTTTTAGTTAATAGTTTGGTTACATTTATATACATATGTAGTTCTAAACCTTGAATTTTAATTCATCAATTTTATATTTAATAATATATTTGTAATTAATTAAATTATGCTTCGAGTAGTGTAGTGTAGTTGTGTTCAACTCCTACAGCTAAATGTGGATGTAATATTTTAGTAGTACACTATAATTAATTAATCTTTAATCTTTTAAATACATCTTAATGTTATGGGATATCTACTATGGAATTTATTAATTCATTTACATTTTATCTCGTTCTATAGTATGTCTTAAAATAGAGTTAAACTATTTATTGTCACGTTAACCAGCACGAAATCGAATATTGTATAGTAATGTCTATAAGAAGATATAAGATCGTATTGGCGTCTGGAAGATATTGAATTTGATAATATTTTTTACAAACCTGAATTAACTATTGCATTACTTTGTGGAATACAAATACATTTTCTGCCTTTTGACGATACTTCGATTAAAGTAGCGGAAACCGGAAGATCAGGAGAAATAGTTTTTTCGAGCGATATTTTTCATCCAAAATTAATTTTTACACTATGCACTTGTATAGGATACCAATGTTAACATTCTTACTAGATCCATTACAAGGCTGACAATAACCTAATAATCATTTTTTCGGTTATTTCAATAAAAATTATCAGGTTTGAGTGTAGGTTTGAATGACGAAGGATTTTAAATCTTCAGCTTCGTTTTAACTTTTTATAGTAACACGTATAAATCGATACTTGAATCATTGCAGACAGTTACTTAATTTAATTATTTGATGTAACTCAAGAGCAAAATTTCTTTTCACTAAATATTCGGTTGCTCAATTTTTTTTATTGAAGCGAAGAGTTGCAAATCGAACGATTTCTTGACAAGATTAAGTTGAAGTGTGTATTTTCTTGTTTGAAGTGGCGTAGTTTAATGACTAAATTGTAGCTGAGTTTATTATGAGTTTTATTTGAATTGTAAAAAGGATTTTAAATCTTAATCATAACAAAACTAGGATACATTCAAAAACATCAATCGAATTCATGGTTTCACTTCATGAAACTACAAAGCTCAGCAGGCGCAATTTTCATATCCTTTTTTTTTTATTATTATTACTTAAAATAACTTAAGGCCTTTTGTAAATTTTTACTTATTCATGTTCGTTATCGTTCTATTACTAACCACGCTAATTTATTCGCTTCAATTTGCACCCAGTTATGTTATTTTGAAAAAAAAAACATGAAAAATACACTATTATGATTCTGGAAAACCACGTTTCTTGGAAAGTGTGCTATTTTCAATTAATTGGATATATTGAATTGCCACATATACCATATAGTGGAAGGAAACCAGATGATAAAAAAAGCTCTACAAAAGAAATGTTTTTGTAGTCTTAGCGCTAGTTGAATAACCCCCTGAATTGTATAACCCCTAGATATTTAGATCATTTTGAAGTAGTTTCAAATATCATACTTAAATTTATTAATACAAAAAAAAAACAGAAATCAAAACCTATATATTATTGAACAGAGCAAATGTGATTGATTTCTCGAAGAACAGAAAAATCGATATTGATGTTTTTCAATCACATCACTTCACAGAATTATATCCTCACGTTCGATATTTGTAACCAAATGCTGAATAAATGATAACGAAAAATCCTTCAATCATTAATATATCAAAATGTCAACCTGTTTAGAAAATTGTTAAGCAATTATTTATTGTTTATATATTATATTTAAATTAACAAAATTATTTTATATAAAGAAATATTTAAATGAACCACTAACGATTTGCGAAAGCAAAAAACGTTTATTTGATTCATATTTCATTGTAAATTTGTATCTATGAATCTTTAACGTTACTGGCATTCAACGAAATCATGAACTACCATTACTAGGAAAAGTATATGCTCATTCCCCTTATATTATTATAAGTTATTAGGTTCTTGATAATCACATTCAGTTTTCACTTTGAATACGTGACATATTGAACAAAATAACTGACAAAAAAACAAAACCGATAAACTCAAATTTTTTCCGAGCCATTTTTTTTTATATTTTTTATATTTTATTACTATGCAATCTGTTTTGGGGCTCAAGGCTCTCCCAACTTTTTCGCGATTCGCTTATTTACGTCCTTAGCTTACGCTTTGCAGCCACCAAATTGAGGACGTACATAGGTCCGATTTACCTAACCATCTGCGCATTGCATAGCTCGATGCCAGCCTATAGTACTGACATGGAAGATGGGTCGGTTTATGTATTCTGCACTCCAATAGGGGGTCATAATTGTGTTCATTGACACCAGCAATCGTAATCAAGTGGTGAAAAATCCCTTTGGCATCCTGCCCCTATCGGGATTCAAACCCGGGTACCTCTTTATCCGGGTAAATAATTCATAATTTTTATTCTATGGGTACTTGTTATTTACTTTTGTTGGTAATTGTTTTCGCAATGAAAAAATTTCGAGCAAACTTCAACGAGACAGTGTATCAAACCTACTAAATTAGTTTTGTTAGATTTTTTGTTAGATTTCTTTTGTAGTCTACACGGTAAATGACATCCCGGATTAATTTAAATCACGGCACACAAAAGTGTCTTTTACACAAAAGTGACTGATTTAAATGCTACAGAATTTATTTTCGTACTATAATTATAAGCTCTTTTACGTTAGAAAAGGGGTAAACAAAAAGGACATGCTTATTAACCTTTTGCCTCATTAAGCCTAATTTGAAGTTACAATTAATTTAACGATTAAGTTAGATAGTAAAATCATGCTACTAATGATTTTTAATTATAGGACATTTGTTACCAGAAAGTTGTCAGCATTTAGTAGAACTGTTGCAATTTTTTAGTGTAAATTTATCAGTATGGATTTATCAGATTTTTGTAATCAAGGGGAAATCAGTTATGACCCAAGTACTTCAATTTGAGATTAAATTATATATGATCTCTATAAATAAATACAGGATTTGATCAATTGTTAAATTCCACTTATATAGGTATTCGTAATATGAATGAATAAAATTACAAATAAATCATCCCAAACGTATATATTTCTATCAAAGTATACAGTACACAAGTTTCACTGATAATCCGAACAAAATTGGCATAAATCTGTCACAATTCGGGCGTAATGTAATGCGCAAAAAATTTTGTTTTTGAATTTATTATCGTTTGGTATGTGTCTGAATATCGCGCTCTAAAGTAAAGGGTCACGCATATGTCAAAATAAATTTATGATTAAAAAACAATAATTTTGGCTATTTCTAGCACAAGTCAAAACCTACTATATACTTAAGACATTTCACTATTATAATATAATAATATATATTCGTATATGAATCATATTGTTAAAAATTAAATTTAGAGCAACTCAACTTTATCAGAAAAGCCGTAACACACAAAATATTTTCCCACCCGCACAATTAATTTATTAGAATACTCCTCGTATATGAAACAACCTAAATTTCACTCGAAATTTTCTTTTCGTTATTTTTTTCTAAATTAAACCAAAAATAAACGGTTTCTTTGTCATGTCGTCACCTTGAGTCATTTTCCAAGATTTATCGCTGGTTATGAATTTTAATATATGTGTATATCTCAACAAGTACATTATACAAATTGCTACAATTGCAATAATCATTAGTATAATTATCATAGCTATATACAATATATTATTATATCACACATTATATTTATTATGTAATAGATACAACTATACTAAATTCAAAGTTGTTTAAATATTATAACCACATAAAACATCTTAAATTTGTTTGCGGAACCCACCTAATACTAAATAAAATATAACTTCTAACATTTTAATTGTTATTATAATTATTGGTTTCTTTTTATTTAATTAAATATTATTAAAATTTATTCGGTTTGTTTTTATTTTTAAATCTAATTTTTTTAATTAATTAACACATATTATACATTCACATTAAACTAAATCACTAAATAAATTATTAAATTATATTAAAAATAAATCTTTAATTAAAATTAATATTCAATTTCGTTTTCATCACAACTACCAAGTTCAACGGTTTATATTAAACTGATTTTTTGTTAAAATTTTTCTTAATTTAATTTTTTAATTTCAAATCTGCATCTTTTTCAGTTTTATTTCGTTTGAATACTAAAATTTTCATTTCAAATTTTTTACACAATCAAAATACTATATTATTTAATTCGTATTTTCCACATGAACACACATATGTATATGTTACAGTGTGATTGACAAATAAGTATTCAATGCGGGATTATATTCATCAACGCAATTTTGTTAAGACTTTCAATTTATTCTGTGCAAATTAGAAACAAGGAATAGTTTAATTAAAATGCCGGCTGATCCTTAAAAAGTATTGATCCTTCAAATATTTGCTGCATCAGAAGCTCTACATTTGACGCGGTGGTAGATTCTTACAACTAGTTATCGATATCCATATGGGGAACACAATTTTTATTCCTTATAGGGATTAAGGCCAATACATTCAAGAGAATTTAAAATTTTTTTGGTTGCGTTTTTCTTCAATATATTTCCTTGAAACTAGCCTTCTGACATGGAGGAAACTTATTGAAGCGAGCTAAATATAATATGTATATGCGAAGTAAGTCCAGAATGCTTAAAGAAAGCGATATGGCAACATTTATTTCAACTATCACGAAATTTTTTACTTTCACGTCATTTCAACATAATTTTCTATAGAGAGTTTCCAAATTTTTTATGAAGAGGTCTTTTAATAAAGTCACTTAAATAATAAAAAAACCATTTATGTTTAAGAATCCAATGCAATGAATTCTGGAATCAAATTAAGGAAGATTAGTTTAAGGAATTAGCTTATGTGATTTTTCAAATATTTTTCTGTAAAGGTTTCTTGTATTGCAGTCACTCAAATATGAGAACCAATATGAAAATATGAAATATTTTACGAATCAATAAATTCTAGAAAATTTGTATAATTGAAGTCTTAACTAAAATGTGTTGTGGTATAACTTTGTTCGAGGATGGCATTTTAAGGTCACTTCACAATTAAAGAGATCAAAATTTAGGCCTAAGTAGTTTACACTATCTTTTTGTTTAATAGTTACACCATTCATTTCACCGATAACCTATAGGTGTGTTCAGTGTGGATGTTGATTTATTTTCGTTCACTTTTCGCCATGTTGTTAGCCAATCAATCAATTTTGTTCAGATGGGATAAACGTTCTCTTGATTCCGGTTAAGGTTTTTACTATCCAACATCATGATATTGGTGGTGTCATTGGATATGCAAATGTTGATACTATAAAATGAATAGTAATAGGTTAATGGGCTGTGTACAACAATAATATTGGTCTAAGTCGTTTAAACGATAACTTGCAGCATTTTGTTTAACTGGATATATGACTTTGAACGAGATAATTTCCGTCTATACCATTCATGTTCTATCGGTATCCTTTTAGTACTGATATCAGTTTGTTAAGTAGTATTTTTTCAATCCGCTATGAAATTTTATTTATAGCAATTTTGTGTCCGCTTTTTCCAGATTTATGTATCATTAATGTTTTAGATATTTTTCTGGTTGTAATACTCCAGCCACGGGTATTCAATATATTAACGCATACATTTATATCATGTAAACGCTATTTTGGATCATAGTGTACATACACTGAATAAATACTATACTAAAGAAAAAGCCGAAGAAAATCTATAGATTGAATGATCGTGGAAATATTCGCGTATTGCATCATATACGGTAGTATGCGTTGCGTTTTCTTTTATTATTATTTTATTATTCATATATATAATTTATAGATTCGAAAACGTTTTGGTTGTGCTGATCGTGCATATTTTATAATACGCGATCGGAAATTAAAGCAAAATAAATTAAGAATCGCATTTATAAATTATAATTAAAAACAATATTTAATACATTTTTTTTTGTTTAATTAGTATTCTTAGACTGTTTTGTGTGTGAAGTATACGCGCAATATTAATAATGCTTTTGATCTTATTGTTGGTATTAGACTATAACTATTATAGTAAATGGTGAAAATTAATTAAAAATGTTATATTTGTTTGTAAAAATTATTGTGCCAATAAATTTATAATGTTTTTGATGTCATAACTGGATATGAAACCAAAAAAAAAACAGATAATTTACGGATAATAAAAGCAAAAATTTTTATAGATACGATCATGACGGATTAATACACTCGAATAAAATTTTTATGTAGTGTCAAGATAAATATTTATTATTATGATTATTATAGACGAGTACGGTACATGTACATATGTATACAATAATATGTATATTGAATTAATATAATTCATATGGTTATCGTTTTTATCCGCACATGCAGACACGATAAATAAATAAAATGTTTAACAGCATTTTTATTTTGTGCGCCGCGTCTAAGAGACTTGTGTTCTGCCAAAAACCGATTTGATTGTGTGCGCCAATATCCAAAAATACGCGATTTTTAAATTAATAGTTTTAACATAAATATACAAACCGGTCACATTATGTTTTCATTATTTAATTGTTACTCAACACCGTGCTATGATGCTGTGCGCTCTATTCTAAATATATTTTTTAATTTTTGGTGGCGAAGGAGTTTGTTTTCTTGATTGCACGCTTATGCAATTCCCCGCCTATAATTATGTGTAGTAATATGGAACATATGTTTTTGTAATTAATGACGTTTCGATAGTATAAAGAACAAAAACAAACATCTTCTATTACCAATTCGACGTTGTTATAATTATAATTATATGTTTGTATACGTCGCCTGTATGCGATTTAACCTAGTTTGCATTTATGTAATAAACTCACATGGTACCGAGGAATTAAACAATATTCGTTACACTAAATAGTTACCAACATATAGCATATATATGATTAGTATTTAGCATCACGCTTTGCTCTTTAACTGTCGTGCCATTTAAAATCGTTCGTCATTATTTTAATGATGGAATTTAACAACATGACAACTAAGTTGATTTAGTGAGGGAAAGTGTATCATTATCACATATCCAAATGGCGATCACTTTGTCCGCTTAAAGACAATTCATGGTTTATTTTGCATTGTTTGGTTCCTGTTTGAATTCAATTGACTCACCCTATATATGCGTGAAGCGTGCGTATAATTGTATGGTTACATAATACTTTGACAGTTTATTTAGAATAAAATTGACACTGGTGTTTTGACATGTTGGTTGTGATTAATAATTTATGAGCATTTTTTTTATTGTTTATAATTTAAAATAAATTAAATTTATATTTTACTTTTCAGTGAAAAGAAAATATATTTATGATGGCATTTGTATAATTTATGGCAGGTGTTGTATGTTCTTATACAATGGCTTTATAAGTGTACCAATATTACAATAAATCTTCTTGCTTACCACTTAAAATATCGTACCACCTATAGTATCATAATTTGCGAAATCAGTGTACATCAGTCTGCCTCAAAGTTTTCAAGAACCTTAAAACTACTGGTGGCGAAGTCGATAAACTTGTTTAAGATGTTAAACATTTTGGCATAAATCCATATTAGTACGGTGAGATCGATGGGGAAATGTGCCCTTCGAATGAAATTATAAATTGTTGTTGTTTTAAAATTGATGCCAACATAATTCCTGTATTACATGATCCCTTTTCTCTAAATCGTGAGTAAGTATAAGACACTTTTCATCGGTTGTAGCTTAATGGTTAAGAGAGTTTCTCATCACACTGCGGTTCCAAGTTCGAGTCTCGCAGTTGAACAAAAATTAGCTTGCACCGGATGACATAAAAACGCGATTGTGTGTAAAAACATTCGTTAAGCTGACCAACTAAAATGTACACCAATCGTTGAAATTTTGTTCGTAAGGTCTCAGTTGAGACGCGATAAGGACCGTTTACGGCCTCTAAGTCATAGATTATTTATAAGGTACTTTTAAGTAAGATTAGAATTATTCATGACATCTATATGATGATTCCATATAGCAGAACAAAAATTGAGAGTAAAATTCCTTTAAATGCTTTTAAATAGGTATATGTTTGAAATACACGGAATTGAATCGTGGATATTAGAATGGTATAGACAAATCAGGTAGGAGATGTTCTATAATTTGTGCGAAAGCTTCCAATATTGTATTGCCAATGTTGCTTCATTTCCATGTGATCCGGATTACACCATATTTTTCTTGCAAATCAAAGACACATTTTGATTAAAATTTCTGTTTAGTTTAAAATTTGTCATTGACCTTTCAATAATAAGTACTTCTAGTTGCATACATTAAAGAGAACTATTTATTTATTATAAGTATATTATAGGTATCTTATTGCAAAAACAAATAATTGCAGATCGTCTAGCTTATTTTATATATAGAATATAATTAATTAATCTATAAAGCTCAAACAATATTGATTTCATAAATGCGTCAAACTTAATGATCTTGATCGTAAAATAATAAACGATCAACATTTAATTATCCAAATCGTAGAATGCACAAATTAATATATTGGCAACCAACTATACACAACTTTAAACTGAGATACTAATTATTACGATCATGCAGATCGTTCGAATATAAATCAAGTTTTCGATTACGTAACATACTACATACTACATAATATATAAATTAATTATATCGCGTATATTCTAATTGATCGTATCTCGGATTTAATTTGAAATACAAAATGAAGTTGATGTGACAAATGATCATTTCCGTTTAAAGTCTGAGATAATCTAGTTTATATAAATCATAACAGTTGAGGTTGGTATTGTGCAGTTGGTTGAATCTAAAATATGTAGATACAGTGTGGTACTTAAGTGTTTCTAATAATACTAATTTATTATGATTAAATAATGCAGGCATTTAAAATATTTCAAAAATTATTTATTTATTTTTATAAACGAACAGTCATAATGGCTAAAAATTACATGATCGGTAGTTCCAATTTAGTATTTTAGAAAAAAGTTTTTTAAAATATTATTTTAAGATGAGATGGTTGTTTCTTTATTCGTTTTTAACTAAGAGAAATGGTATTGAGCATTCTGACGCATTTAAAATTAATTTTTTACATAGAAATATGATTGTTTGGAACGGATGTAACCACCATGATCGCGATCATATAACATGTGATCTTTTATCTTTATATAATAAACTATTTCCCAAATCAAATTCTATTTTCCAAGTTACAAGTAGTTTCAAGTAGAAATTTTCATAACGAATTTTAAGCATTTAAAGTGATTCCACTTGTTCGCAATAAAACGATTTTCCCAAAACAATTTTAAATTGTTTATAGCAAACTGATTCAGAATCGAGTTACCTTGAACAAATTTATATTATTATTTTCTATATACCCCCTCCGTATAATATATAAGAACTGATTCATCTTATTTATGAGATTAAAAAATAATAGATTTTCCGCTTCGGTTAATCGCTGTTCCGAGACAAATTTATTTGATTTTATAATTTGAAAATGACAAAACTTTATAATTTTAGATAGAGATCGGCACAATTAGATAACAAACTACAAGAAATTTAGATTACGCACGGGTTATAATGGTTTATATATTCGTCCCACGCGAATATTTTAGATAATTTATTAGACAAGGTTAGGGAACATACTCTTTGCATGATTTTGACGTGTGCCCTTATAACAATAATATTTTGCCTTGATCTGGTACTACACACACACACACACACACATACGAATTTACGCCGAAATTATTATGAATGAACACGGCGCTAATCGCACTATACATTTATACAAACATTATAAATAGAAATGGACCGCGCGAACTGATTGATGAAATTTTGCTAATCTCTTTCTTTCATCGTTTGCGATGAGTAATCAAAGTCACTAAGATTAGAAATAGAGAGTTCTAAAATTAACTTGATTGTTTTGGATGGTCTCACGCCTACGCGATTTTAATTTGGTTGTTTGCCATTCTTAATGTGGTTATAATGTTTGTAGTTCTCGGAACTAGGTTGATGTGTTAATTTTTTTATTTATGTGCTATAGGTTGTTACACCATCCGATTACGATATATAATAAATAGATCATATAAGCTCAATAATATATCATGTTTTTGTTTACGATCATATTAAATTTTATGAGTCGTTTTATTACATTGCTGCGTGAATTGATCGATAACCGCTGACATGATTTGTTCTTAATTAAATATTTTATGTTCGTTCTGTTAATAAGATTATTAAATAGTACTTTTGTAAAGGTTTTAAATTATATTTGTGCCAATATGTTGGCCTGCACCACATGTAATAATTTTTCAATGTTAGTTAACTCAAAAAAAAATTGGATAGCGCGTAGAAAGTTATCGTACGATAAAAACTAAGTTCCATAGTTGGAGTCCTGTTCATGTTTTTGTGTTAAATCGATTTATTTAAGCGAATTTCAACATCCTACCAGCTGAAACATTTTTAGTCTCACACTAAAAACCTTATATATCTATCGGAATGTACGACATTTTAATTTCTTCTTCTGCTATATATTTCTTGCAAATTTCTAATCTCCAAGACAAGAGAAAATAAGATAAAAAGAAATGAATTTAAAAGAAAATATGTTGTTACCGAAGATGCAAAAATTATCTTTACACGTGGAACTATCATCGCCGACAATGAGTTACAGCTTATCCGTATTTGCAAGATATTTAAATTTCAGAAGTATAGTCGTAGAGGACCTCAATTTTGGTTATGAATTCTTATCGGACCAGAATTCAGATGCAAAATACTTTATAATCAATTCTAACTTACTAGAACAATTGGTTGAACTGAATACTGACGGTCTATTTTTTATTTCAATCCAAGCGAGCAGTGCGTTTCAAATAATTACTCCGAGTTTTTTACTCAACCTGAGTCATTTTACTAAGTACACCATGCTTTTTATTCGGTGCTTGCTTGGTTTATGAATTTTTACACTGAAATAATAAAGGTTAGTGTAATCGACACAGTTTGTTTTATTCTATACTTCTGGCACACCGGATAATTTAACACCGTAAAACATATGCTCAGTATACACTGGATAAGCCTACTTACTCGAGTTGAATAATCACCTTCAACGGTTGAGCAAAGAACTGCCTAGTTATAGCTAATAGTATAATATCTAAATAAGTATTAAGAAAATTCATGAATCATTGATGTGGTATGTTTAACACCTGTAGTCAATGCTCTCTCTAATGAAAATCAATGCTCTCTCTAATATCACTGCTCTCTCTGATTAAGGTTTCTTCCTAATCAAAGTTACGATTCTCAATCTTGTATGGATATATTTTAATAAATGGAACGAAGCTTTAAATCAATCAACGGATTTTGTGTTTTGGGTTACAATAGATGATCCAATTCGTGAATTCTTTAGTGCGTTATCTGCCTTTGTACTGAAATTATACAAAACGCTTTATAATTAACTAAATTTCTCATGCCCCTTTACCTTATCTTACCAAGTTCGTTCACCAAGAAAACTAAAAAATAATTTGTCTCTCATTCATCGTTGGCCCATTATATATTTTTTATTGCCACATTTCAGGACGAGTTTAGTTAATAATTTCAAAAATGCATTTTAGGCATACATGTGATTTAATCTATACTATAACTGAAAGAGCAACGATTGTGTTGGTTACGGTTCAATGTAGTCAAAATCGCTATTAATAAGAAATGCAATTCCCCATGTCTTAAATATTTGGTTGTGCATTCAACCACTACACACATTTCATATTCAAAATAATAGACAAGGTCATCTCGAACATGCTGAAATTAAACGCACCAGTTTATACTAGAAATTAAACGTTGAGCTCAAATGAATGTCTGTGTTATTAATTGTTATACATATATTTTTGTTTACGATGATACTTAAAACTCATCAATTTTATATTTATAAGATGTTGATTTACGTATATTATACTGTGTAGCCGTATCTATCTATACACCCAACATAATCAAGTTTAATTAATTTTTATAACACAGTTAGTTAATTAAATAGTGCATCCATAACACATTGTACATATGTATCATTCCCAAAATATCTTTTCGCTTTTAACAAATTTTAAATTTAAAATAAAAAATGTTTGTTCTAATTTTAGACCAAAATTCATATTTTTATGTGTTATTCAAAGCATTTTTTGGTCGCTAGTTGAAGTTCATGATGATAAAAATAAATTCTACTTTTTTTTCATTTTTTGCAAATTAAACAAATTGAAATTAAATTTTAATTTTTATAAATAATCAAATTTAAACAGAAATAATTTGCAGTTCGAATTTGCAATTTAATTATATATATTTTTTAACTGGACGTCTAGTTTCGTTTTTTATTTTTTTATTTTATTTATTACTATGCAATCTGTTTTGGGGCTCAAGGCACTTCCAACTCTTTCGCGGTTCGCTTATTTACGTCCTTACCTTACGCTTTGCAGCCAAATCGAGGACGTACGGCTATAGGTCCGATTTACCTAACCATCTGCACATTGCATAGCTCCATGCCAGCCATAGTACTGACATGGAAGATGGGTCGGCACTCCAACAGGGACTCATAGTTGTGTTTATTAACACTACCGATCGTATCAAGTGGTGAAAAATCCTTTTTGCATCCTGTCCCTATCGAACCCGGTACCTTCCGCTCCAACTGCCTCAGCTTTAATCACTGCGCCACCTGGGCGGTCTGTATGGTTTACTATTTGTGCTATGGTCGAAATCCACTCTTGCAACTCCAGTGATGGTCACTTCGATTGTTTTTACTTCCAGAAAACCGATTGTTTCTATTAGCTCTCGATCGCCTTCAATTTTACTTTTTTTTACATTTTACATTTTTTTTAATTTAAGAAGGCGGAATTTATTCCAGAGCTCTATGCTACTATAGGACCTACGGTTCAACCCACATACACTTATAGATTAAAAACACCCAATCGTGATTGATGTTTGGTCACCACCCCGGAGAAATCGAACCTGAGACCCCCAAATGATAGAGCAAGCACGCTACATTCCCTGCCACGAGAGCGACAGTTTACTAACATTAGTTTAATAAGCTCATTTTAATATGGATCGTCGATTCTAGTGCAGCGGCACGATAAAATAAATATATTATTCAGCGATCAGACTTCCTCTATGGCATCCACCAAATACGAAAATAAAATCGGTTTTCTCTCAAGTGATGTTCCAGTTCACACCATACCCTGAGAAAATTGCTATCCTGGACGCCGATAGACGGCCTGTCCTATCACTGCCATGGAACATAATTTGCACATCTATGTGTTCGTGAGCAAAACTCGAGCCGCTATTTTTGTGACTCTAGCAGCCGGTCTTGAGGTTATAGATTGGCTTCAAGAGCCTTCTTTATCTGGAAATTTTAACTTCTGCTGCAAATCAGTGACAGTGAGATAGCAATTTGACAGTGTAGTTTTTCTTGGGTGTACTCCGATACCGGCTAGATATGTGGTCTTGAAGTTACAAGTATCCTGAAAGATTCTAGATACTCTTATGACAGAAGATTGGCCATGTCTACGAGAGACTTCTCGTTGATTGCGTCCTTCTTGCATAAAGCCACTACTTGTGTCGCTTTTTCTGAAGTTGTGTTCATGATTTTGAGGAACTGATGATTAAAGCTGTTAGAGATTCGTTCAGGTTAACAACTGATAAGTGAATGATGGCAAATATCGGTCAACATGGTATCATTTAAACGCGCCTTTGGCTACGATTACTTTAATGATAAAGGTGTCCTTGTAAATATAAAATACTAAGCTGTCAAAAGTCAAAAGTAGTCGTTTTAAAATATATGCCTTTATGGATTTAGTTGTTCGGGAGTGTATATATAATAGGTGGGATCTGGTCCACATATTTCTTGGTAAGATTTGATCGTGTGTTTCGATTAACGAGAGGTAAAATTTAAACTCCAAAAATTTGCGTTTTGCGAAGCCGCAGTTCAATACGCTTATAGAGAGATTCTTATTGAGTATCTAGTTATTGTGGTATGAGAGTATGGCTTGAACACATATCATACTTAATTTGACTGTAATAATGTACAGCCTTTTGCGGAGTTAAATGAGATACTACGAGTTGGTATATTAGTGTTATGTTGGTCATCCTATTACATATAATCTTATTTAATATTCAGTATTAGCATTTTATTTTGAAGGGGTCATAATTTTACCATCTACCAACGAACCATCTTTATATAATATGTTGAGTTATGTTGGTATTTCACACGCGGTCTGTTGCTGTACAACAATTTATTTCACGGTTTAGAGCAGCTGGAAATCTGCTCACATGATTATTCATGATATGAGTTAGTCAATGTTACGCCATTGTACATTACCTTAACATACTTTATAAAGTTCCTTTTACGCAAATCTATACTAAGTTAATGTAAGTTATACATGAGATACGATTTGACCCCTCTGTTATTTTTATTAATTTCCTTCTCAAAATACACATTGCATGTAGCAAGTGGTATTTCGGTGACATGTGGAGTGGCATGCCTTTAATTTCTCCCTAAGATTGAAGTGGTCTGACACCCATTTACAAGATGAAAGCAGTTCTGTACTTCTTTCGACGTAATCATGACGGTCATGAAGAAGAATTATATATAAAAAAAAAGTATTCAGTGCTCGAGTACATATATATACTTCTAACACAACCATTATATACTATGAGGCTGTTCTCTCAATTTAAATCAGGACCTTTTGCTATCAGACAGCAACCATATATACATTAAACTACTCCTCTCACCTATATGTAGTTTTCGTAGTTTCAGCTTAGTGTTTCTATACAATATGAGACGTAAGAATTACATCTTGTCTCTGACCTTGAATCAATGTCCAATTTTGTTTACAGTTGGAGGTTCAAAATCAGAAACCTGTTCTACTTAGATAAGAAAAGTTTGGATTACTCTAAAATTAGCGAGTGAAGGACATATCTAAATTATATGTTTATAACCTAGTAAATGATCATCACTGGTCAGATATTGTTAACAGTTTCTTCTATATTATAAAAGAAACCCAAAAATGATTTCTTTATATTTGAGAAATTACTATATAGATAGAAGAGATTTACACAGATTTAGGTGAGTAAAGCAAAATCGAGTTTTGTGTTGGGATGACATAGAAATATGAGGCATTTAACATTAAAGAAAGCAATATGTAGTCTGGCTCGTCTACATTCTAGAAATTTAGTAAAAATAATTAAACGGATTCACACTCAAGTTCTTCGCAGATAACCACATCTCAATGACTAAAAAGTTTCTGCTGCGTTAATTTAGATAATACACTTAGTGATACCACACATACAGTTAGTACAAGATCATCAGCATAGCTGCAAGCACTTCTCCCTGAGGACAACCCTTGATCACATTAATACATACCAATAACCCATCTAGCTTCGTCTTAGCAACTCAAATATGTCGATACAAGCGTTAGTAATTGCATTAAATGATATTTCACCTTCTCTATGGATCGTTTGTCCGAATATAATTTATAACCACTGTAGTTTATAAAAAGAAGAATCCTTATATGAATCCGTAAAAGAAAGTCTCTACATGAATTCGAAATACATTGAAACACAACCCATACTATTATCATTTAGGTACGTGTACATATACGAATTATATATTGGGATGCGTGCTATGGACCAATTTCTGTATACAAAATTATTCTGTTTTCTGTATGGACGCATTTGTATTAGGGTTGCTATGTCTTCTTCGTACATGGTGATGATAATAAAATTCAGTTGTAAATCACCAGTCAACGCATAAAGAATCATATTCGTCTGGAAATCATCTTCGTTTAGTCCATACATATAATAATATATATATAATTGTGTGTCGGTGTTGTGATTTATTTAAATTTATTGAATTTTAATTAGTTTTTTCTATAAACAAATAAAAATGTTAATTAAAATATTATTTATTACGGCAGTGTTTAATTTATGTAAGTTATATATTGATTTATAAGCTATATCGTTTAGTGAATTATATATAAAAATCAAATAAATTGTGTGCCCTGTTTCGAGGGTTGTATTTGTGTTAGTGTTAGGATAATCCCTTCTTTAGACATAAATACGAGTTTATTTTTATTTCTTTTGAATAATCTAAGTGAAATCTCGTAGTGAGTCACAACATAATATAATATTTTTATTAAGGGGTTAATGCTATATATAAGCTATAGTAAGCGTGCATAATGTGTCTCGCATATTGATTCGTACATCGTAGATTAATTGAAATGTTGAGGCATACCGATTTATGCATATTGTACATTGAGAGGGGTAACCTCACGTTTCGCCATATAAATTTTATTTAAAACTGTCCACACTACTAGTTTTGGTATATGGTATGTGTATAAAGTGCGTTTGATGGCGTAGATTTTCACTTCCCATAAAATGTATTAAACAATATCTATATACGAGTATGTGGGTGTAAGTTATAGGTTTTGGTACAATATACAAAAAATTCAATTTATTTTGTGCACATTTATTTATTTATATTTGTATTGTTTATAAACAATACATATAGCCGAAATATGTTGGTTTATGCTGTATCGTTTATCGTTCTATATACATACTGTTAATACATAAGCTGCAAATTCGTAGTTTGGGAGTGAATTATCCACCAAAGCGGAAGTTATACTTGAATTTTGTTGCAGGCGCACACAGTATGGTACCAAATAAATCTATTTAATTTATAAGTACGTACATTTCTGAGAAACCGAACGTCGATATTTCGATATAAGTATGTAGATTGGGAAATTTCTAAGAAAATCGAGTTATTGAGTCATCCTTTCTATATAGTTAAATATGATTATCGCGTGCTGTTAGTGAATCTTGTAACTAACTCACATGATAATATTGGGAATTTAGATTTTTTTTTGTATAATGTTGTAAGTTAGGTATATATGAATCATTGCCATCCAATCTGTGGACAGTCAAGTGTTATTAATATATGCTTATAACTGGAAAGTATTAGGTGTGTTACTAAGCCTAGATAGTCCCACCAAATACCTGAGCTTAAAAAAATTATAAATCAAGAAACTTGTCAAATTCTTTATACAGCACAACATGAAGCTATAAGAAGAAATTGGGTACTTATAATACACCAGAATTTTGATTTTAAGATTTATAGCTCTTTTGGCTATATTGCTCATTTCTTATTAAATCCAATCACATTATATCGAGAAGATAGCTTTTGTACATAGTAAACCTGAAGGAAGATGCCTCTGTCATCGAAAAAAAATTTACACTTAATGTATAGAAGGCAGTCTGGTTCTAGATTATAATTGAGATTGTCTTCTAAGATTTGGATGTTAAGTAACTGATTTCAACCGATGTTGTTTCAAACCGTTGTGAAATTTTTAAGAACAACTTTATATGGATTTTCACAGGCTATTCCGAGGAAACTCCGTCCATCAGCTATATAACCCCACAGCAAATCACTGATATTGGTGGTAGTGTCGAACTGAATTGTACAGTTAAAGATATTTCCGACTACTATGTAGTGTGGAATAAAATAAACCGTGACAGACCCACAGACATTGTCAATGTAGCAGCCGGTGAACAGCTGTTAATACGTAATTCGCGCTTTCAATTTGAAAAGGATAACGAAACAAATACTTATTGTTTAAAGGTAAGCTAGCCATACATATATACGTTCAATATAAGTTTTTATAATTCATAATTATTTATAGATCAACGATATTCAACCACTCGATACAGGAATCTACGAATGTCAAATAATATTGGATAGTAACGAGAAAATAAAACAACAGGTAGAAGTTTTGGTACGCCAACCACCAATTATATCCGATAATCATACAACATTAGAATCCGTGCTACGTATTGGGGATACCGCCAATTTGACATGCGTCGCAGATGGTTATCCAAGACCATCAATATCCTGGAAACGTGAATACAATGCCATTTTACCGATTGGTGGTCATTCGTACGGTGGTGGTACTCTAAGAATTCCAACAATACAAAAAGAAGATCGTGGAATTTACTATTGTTATGCGGACAACGGTGTTGGTAAGCCCGATGTACGCAGCATAAGTGTTGAAGTACAATTTGCTCCACATATTTCAATTCCGCGGCCAAAAGTAGCTCAGGCTGTTAATTATGATATTGAGCTCGAATGTATCGTGGAAGCGTATCCGACGCCAATTGTTACATGGCGCAAAGATGATAATCCGATTGTAAATAACGATGACTATCATATATCGCAAGTTGCTTCGGTCGATAAAAAGACAAGATCGACTTTGAAAATTATATCGTTGGAGGAGTTCCAATATGGTGATTACTATTGTATGGCTATGAATTCGCTCGGACAAAACGAGAAGCGTTTGAATATTTTCCGTAAGTTGGCGGCATGAATAAGTCCTGAATGAAAATGTGTTTTGTAATTTTTCATTTTTTTTTGTATATTTTTATGTTTTTAGAAACACCAATCCCTGTTATTGTAATTGGAAAAGTATGAGTTTCGTTTGATTTCCTTATTATTTTTGCATTAATCTATTAAAATTAGGTATTGTTCGATATATTTTTTTTATCACCTTTAATTTTGCATACATCATAAATATAAGTTTTCATTTTTACATACATCATATTTATGTTGTATATTCGACAGCCTCAGATATTCCAGACATAAATTTTAGGGGATGGATTATTACTTCTTCCGCCGTTTCAGTGTGGATAAAAGGAGAATTATGCATTATAATCGGTTTAATGTTTTTAACATTTAAATGGTTGATTTAAAATATAAGCATTTAAATTTTAAACTTAGGCTTGAGTTTATTTTGATAAGCTTTACATACACACATACATATATACGGTAGTTTTATGAAAAAAAGCATATCTATTTTGATATTCATTCAACTTTATATTTTGAAATGATTTTAATATATTTTTATTATTGTATTTTGAATAATTTTTTGATCAAAAATTAATTAGATGTGATTTTTGTAATACTGAAATAAATTTACAAGTATTTTTGTATGAAAATCATACGTGCGTTTTATTTATTTGGTTTGAGTATTGGAAAATATTGTTTCAATTAAATATGTTTTGGCTAGGTGGCACTACATAATGATGGCCAAATTATGATGTGTCTATGGTTTGGAGAAATTTTAAGTGTAGAGAATTTACCTACTTCGAGTGTTTACCACTAGAAGCATATTTGTTGCTAAAATTTGTTTTTTTAAAAGTCAAAATGTGTATTAGATAAATGTGTAAGTAGACGTTAATAAATGATAGCAAATTAAAATAATTCTTTTAATTAATAATATTAAATTATAGAAATAAAAAATAAAGAAAACATTTCTCAATTAAACATTTTTATTTAAAAATTAAACCAACATGGTTTTAAATATCTGGATTACTCGTTTGATATTTAAAATATTTCATGGCGGTCATACAAAGTCATACAAATTCATACACTGGTCGACAAAGCTAGTAATTTAGAACGATTTCGATTAGAAACAGGTTAAACTCGATATTTATGTTAGAATTTTAGACGTTGGAGTGAAAACTGAATAAATAGCTTTTGTAGCCTCGCAATTGTTTTCAGACGGCTGTTAGATATGGTGAAGACTAAACTAGAGAAGAAGCGAATTGAAGAAACGATAGGATATAATGATTTTAATATTACATAACAATTCTCCTTTATATAATTTATGTATCTAAGAAAAATTAACTCTAAGATTCATCGAAAAATTAATTAACGATGTAGTAGCAATTGTAGCGAATATTTCTAGCCATCGGCACAGAGTAGACATTAATGAGAAATGAGAATAATATAGGCCGCTATCATATTGAGGTATCCTAGAGTTGGTGTGAAAAAAATGAGGTCACGAATTGTATAAATATATGATCTGATTTGCCGGAAGTATAAGAGTGAAATTAAAATGAGTGAAAAGTCATTGTTACGTAAGCTTTTGTTAACGTTAATTAAATACAATCTTGACTGCGGTTATTTCAATTGACCGATTCGGTATTTATCTTGTGGAACAACCGAAAACCTTGTCCAACAACCGAAAACCTGGCACAACTTGTTTGTTTTTGATCTTTGCAATCTGTTTTGGAGTCTCATTGTGAGTACTCTTATCTATAAGCCGATTAGAAATGCTTGAACCATCTGAACATTGTATAGCTATGCGTTAAACGGCCATATATGGTTTATTATTATATTATAACGTCTGTCAGATAAATTCTTAGCTCCATATTTGTTACTTAATCAGTTTGAGGTATACGCCGATTATTAATTTTGTATTAGTGGGCATACGTATTATAAAGATGCCAATATTATAATAAGTATTTTTTTGTTTTGTTTTGTTGTGTCTTCCGTTACTCAGGCTCAATTGGTCTATTGTGACATCCCTACGCGACATGCGGATATAGGTCCGATTTACGTGGATCCATCTGCATATTGCGAAGCTCCTTGTCAGCGTATAGTACTGACTTGGAAGAAGGGTCGACCCATGGATTCTAAACTCAACAGAGGGTCACAGATGTGTTCATCCTCACCACTGATCGTATTCAGATTGTGAAACTGCTAGCCCGATATTAATATTACTTTCTTTTCCAGCACCTTAAGACGCTTTAATAAAAGTTTATCAAATGATAGTTTTAATGATTGTATAGATAATGATTGAAGACAAGTATCTTTTTTCTGATTTTGTATATCTTGTGTTAATCACCTGAGTATTTGTATCTGCAAGCATTCTGGTATGATATGATTACCCAGTAATATTTGAGCCCGAGTCAAATGATGTTCTTTCGACCAGTGGTCAAATTTTCAGCACAAATGAAATATGGAGTCGGGAGTGCTGCGTCTAAGAAGAATCGAGTATGTTTAATGTATATTGTGAGATAGGAGTAAAGAGAATAAAACAAAAAATTATTTTTATTGAAAAATTAGGTCGTTCGGAATTTCACCCATCCGCAACGACATTTTTGTTTTTTATTTAAATGTATTTGTAATTAAAATATATATAATTTTGTTTGTTATATAAATATTGCAACAAAAATACAAAATAATAAAAATGATCATGATGTTAGACAATTATTAATAATTTATAATAATAATAGTTCATTTAACTATCGGATTTTAAATCCGAACCAGATAATTTAATGGCATTGATTTATGTTTGAGGTTTCATTAATTTGTAATTTGTTCTATTCAAATAAATAATTAAAATTAATTTACTAAATATTATATATATGTAAAAATTTTGCATTATAATAGAAATTTGTTGTTTAATTGTTTTTGTATATTCACAATTGTTTATAACTTAATTGTTAATATGGCAGTTAATAAAATTTACATTTTGATTTTATATTTCAATTTGTACATTTTTTGTTGTATGTTTTTGTCTAATACAATTTTTTTTTTATTTACTAAAAAACAAAAATTAATTAATAATATTTATAGATTGAGTAAATATTTATTTATATAAATTAAAAAGCTTAATTAGTTTATAGTATAACATACATTATAAATTATTAATTATAACAATTAATTTTTTTTTGATGTTTCTTGTATTACGCGAGGTAAATTAATTAAATTAAAATTAATTAATGTGATAGAGTAACACTATACGAGAGGAAGGAAGTTAAAATCATAGGAAGAATACCAAAGTATGGAGGCTTCAGTCTTTGAATTATAATATATGTTGTATGTTCGTTCGTATATTCAATTTAAAAAGATGTGGATAGATGCCAATTCAATTACGAGTATCTATAATATAACCTTAAATATGATAAAATAATTTGGAATTTAATTAATAAAAATATATATTTACAAATTGTTTTTAAATTAAAGCTATTATTCTTGTTTTACTAAAATATTATATTTATAAATATATTTATATTAATTACAGAGACATTATTAATATTTACATAATTTATTAAGGCACCTATAATGTATTGGTCCTCATAACAAAATAAAATTAAATTAAAACTTTTGGAAGAGTAGTTCGAAATTATAAAATATATATTTGAGTTAAATTTTGTCTTATAAACTATTATCACTAGCGAAATGTTTGAAAGTGCTTAGACACGCAACATTTAGATATTGGGCGAGTCACTTTCGGTTCGTATTCGATTTATTTTAACGTCATCGTATGCTATCGTAAAAACACTTTTTTTATCAGCTATTGGATTGCGACGTCCCATATTGTATAGTAGAGAATTCATTGCAATTCCCGAATCATGATCATCCTCGAGATTGGACACATTTAATTGTTTTGATTGTACAGTCGAAAGAGATTTTGAATTTTTCACTTCATTCTCTTTGATCGGCGATGGTTTGGGCATATTTATACGGACACTTGTTTTATGTTCACGATTCACTTGGGGTGGGGTTTGTGGATACAAATAGTGTGGAAGTTTTGATTGAGGTTGTGGGATATCAGGACCCGGTTGATATTTGTGTTCGAACCTGTGTTCAGAGTGTTGCAGTAGTGGATGATTAGTATCTTGTTGACTTTGGGCTAATTGTTTTGATAGTTGTATGTCCTCTTTGAGGAGTCTTGGTGTTTTGGAAGGTGATACCGCTGAGCGCGGCAATGGTTCAGGTTTAAGACGGTCTAACCGTTCTTCTGATCTACGGGTGTCGTAATCGGTGGGTTTTAAACTAGACGAACTGGACGAGACAGTTTTTTTAAGATTGGATTTACGCGGCGGTTTAGCGACTGGCTGCGGTTCTTTGGCTGGTTTTCCAACTTTATCTTTGAAATACCATTCCATGTATCGTGGAACACCCTTGGATACATCAACACCCTCGTCCGCTAATTTTTTTAGTATATCCATTTCGCTTCTACTTCCATCGCTAAACGATTGTTTGCGCCGAACATCGGGTGGTTTTGTTGGTTTCGTAACTCGATTCATAGGCGGTTCAGAAGCAGCCTGCCGTTTTGTCGTCGTCTTAATAACCGTTTCTTTAGTACTGTCGCGTCTAGAAACACGTGTCGAAGGTGCCGGCGATACACTTCCACATTTTGCGTCCGCAACATGTTTTGATGATTTTCTTGATTCCCTAGATGATATACTTGATTTACGTTTGTAATACTCGCGCTCAGGTGAATAATCACGTAAATCGTTTGAAGATCCTCGACCTGAAAAATCAACATTCTTTAATCTTGATTTTTTATTTTTGTACGATAATTCATCGTCTAAATTTTCATCATCTGACCGGTCATCCAAGCTGTCGCGTACTATCTCGTCATCGGAACCACTTCGGCTACTTCCCTCAGATTCTTCGTATACTTCTTCGGTTTTAACTTTTCTGACATATTTTCGTTTTTCCTTTGATTTCGCTTGACGTTTTTTATCGTCCAACGAATCGCTTATCTCAAGCAATGTATCCTTTTTGAGTGATGGCGATTTAGAGCCGCTGGATTTATCTTTTGTTGAACTATTTTTTATTTTTCTTAGGAGACTAGCTTTTGTTTCACGCGTTCGTGTTTCAGGCACCTCTTCTTCGTGTTCTTCTTGTATTGGGGTTCGTATTTTACGTTTCACAGACTCGACAACAACCACCCGACGTTTAGGCGTCTCCTCTTTATGCTTGGTTTTCTTTTTCGACTTTCGACGTTTTAAATAGTAAACCTCTTCAGGACTATTGATCGGTGTGTACTTAACATACTCAAACTCTTCTTCAGACATCGAGTCATCGTTTTCGCTGCGCGATCTACGTTTCTCAATTCGATCGGTTTGTGTTCCAATTTCACAATCGGTTTGAGTCGTAGCTGCAACTGCCATAGAATGGCAAGGAAGACTTTGGGTTTCTAATTCGTTCTCTTCGATCTCTTGTTGATTCGATTTTTCTTCCAGTCGCTCTTTTTCCAACAGAATTTGTCGCAGCAGTGCATTTTGTTGTTTTAGTGACATTTCTAATTCTTGCTGAACTATTGAATGGTGTGAGTTTGCTTGTTGCATTTCCGACATTTGCTGTGGTCGAGCTTGTTGAGTCGATTCGGCATTCATTTGATGAGTCACCATATTAGGATCTTGGTTTGGTTGATTAACGTACAACAAATTGTTTGGCTGAATTTCATTTGGATATATTTGTGTATGTGACACACCTGGAACAACTTGATAGTGTTCTCTTATTAATTGTTTTCCATTTGATTGTTCTTCGATATATCGGCGCAATAAAATCTCTTTGCCCATATTATCAACCATTATATATTGAGGTTGGGCCATTGACGATTGATTTGTTCTTTGTGGTACATTAACGTAGATCCCATCTTCGGCGGTTCTTCCTCGCGTCACTAATCTTAGTATTTCAGCATTGCCTTCCTTAATAAACAGTTGTTCGCGTGGTTGTTGCTCTTCGGTTATCACCGTGCGCTTTAAACTACTTTTTCTCTCCTGTGGATATCTTTCAATGTCACGTTCAATATCTTGTCGCCTCATCGAATCATCGTCTATGTCAGTTTTTTTCCGTATACTCTGATAGTCACGATCATCGGGCATATCTTCAATATACACTTCACGATCATTAATTAAATTGGTTCGCGAGTTATGTAACTGAATTTCTTTTGCTGTGCTAATCTCTTTCAAATGTTTTTTTGATTTTTTGTGTTGTTGCATACGATGTTGTTTCACTTCAGTTGATGTTAATCGAATATCTCGACCGCCACTGCTTTCGTCTTCGGTTGTTTCGTTGCCTAGTTTTTCGCGATTGAGGTTTCGACGACTAAATTCCCACCGCGTTGGTTTTGTTCGCGGATCTGAGCACGATTTTTCGGCTGACCATGCTTCTCGTCGTCCCATCCATTCCGCGACCTTAACAAATCAAATATAAAATACAGTATTTTAGTCTGACGTCATATTTAAAAGAAACAAATTTAAAATATTAATTGATGAAAACCCCAGAAATTAAAAAAAAAATCAATTTATTAAATATGATCATCATTATATTAATGATTATGTAAACGTTCAAGAGGATGAACAAAGTTTGAATATGAAAGCTGATGAAAAATTAGTAAACGTATTAAATAAGGTTAAAGTGCAGTTCGTTTTATAATTTCCAAAATTTAAAATAAAAAATAAATATGCAAAATAAAAAACAAAAGAAAAATTGCGAAAAATAAATTTTCTAAAATTTATGATCTAAGGTGGAACTACCTGAACAGATTTTGATTGTTTTCCAATTTCCTGTTCTCTACGAACGAGATGAACATCGTCTTCTTGACTATTGACTCTAATAACTCTTTTTCTATAACGAAAAAGAAAAGAAAAAACAAAACAGTTGGAGGACAATTACAAAACGAATTATTTTTCTTCAATTTTAGTAACGACATATAGAGGCCCAAAAGCTATTGAGTTGTTGTTTTTGTATTAATAAAGCATAGAAAATTAGTTAATTTGTTGAAAGCTATAGTAGGTCATAGTATTAAAATAATTTACCTTGTTGCTCCGTACAACGGACACCACGAACATATACAACAGAAGAGTAACGTTAAAATTGCCAAGGCAATGAGCAACGCTAAAAATATTAGCAGCCAAAAGTAAATGCGATTTTCCGCTTTGTAAACAGACTGAAATTATATAAAAAATAAAATAATTAGTTGTAGTACAGGACACCGCAATAACAATAACTGAATGCATACATCAACATCTGAGCTTTCTCGTTTTTCAATGCCCATACTGATCGAGCCGGAGGTGCTTATTTTCTCCTGAATTTTGGTTATATCGACCAATGAACTACCGTCGTACAGTACAGTCGCTGTGACCATCGATTTATCTCGATCGACACCATCACCACTTTTCGATTCGGATCCAGTGTATGGTTTTATGTCTAAAATGGACACCCGGCCACCGGTTAAATCGGATAAGGTCTCCTCAGTTTTTTGTCGATCCAAATTTGAACCAGGCAATATGAACATAATCGTACGCATTCTGCTCTCCGGTGGATACACTTTTATTGTTGTCGTTGACCAACGAACCGGTACACCCATATCAAAAGCTCGTGCACTTAATATAAAAACCTGCATATCGTCATTCTTTGTTTGTCGTCGCTTTCTGCTACTTCGATTTGGTAATGTAAGGGCTTCCTTTACAATTAGCTCGCCAGTGTCTTTATTCAAATAAAATTTATTTTCATAATTTCCCTCTACTAGTTCGTACTGTACAATGTTGTTGGGTGGCTCAGCATCGCGATCGATCGCCCGAATAAATGCTGGTATTGTAAAATTTTTCAAATCAGGCGATAATATGAATTCGTACAGGGATTTCTCAAATATTGGCGATTCGTCGTTAACATCAATCAATCGGAGTATAAATAGTACTTGGGCTGGATTTCCGTTGCCGTTGTTGTCTCGTGCCTCAACATAAAAATGATACTCTTTCATTTGTTCACGATCAAAACCATGATTGTCGGTGCTGACTGTTATGACACCAGTGTTTGGGTCTAAATTTAGTGACGTATTTAGGTAGCCTAGAATTTGCGTGTAACGAATTTTTCCTCCCAGTCCTGTATCGACATCGTCGGCTTGAACCTATTAGTAAAGTTTATAGATAAAACATTTGATTTAAAAGAATAATATTATAGAAAATGTTACCTGTACTAATCTGGTTCCTGCGGTCATATTTTCCGGCACCTCTGCAACATATTGATTTTCTTGAAACACCGGAGGGTTATCGTTTACGTCGTCTATATAAATCGTAACATTTGCAACTGCTGATAAGTTAGTGGCGGGACCAAGTTCCTGTGCTACAATTTGAAACTGCAACGATGTATACATCTCGTAGTCTAGCATTTGATTGTCTCGAACACGAATTAAAAAATTTGCACGCCTTTCGACCACGGTCGGTGATATCTCAAACGTGCCATTGTTGTTTAACAGTGTCAGCGAAAATACACCATTTTTACCCGGGTCATCATCGCTCACGATTGTTATATATGGATCTGGAAATACTAACGTCGTTCCTTGTGGCGAATTTTCTTCTATCCTTGCGATATAACTATATAAAAACAAATACAATATTAATTTGAGATTATGACGGATGTCAATATGGGTTTAGCCATCGACTTACTTATCATTTTCAAAATATGGCGCCGAATTACTTGGTTCCGGTAGTAGAAAACCAATTTGTGCTGTAGTCGACATTGCAACAGGTTCATCACGTGTCACTTTGACTTCTTCGGCGATAACCGTCAACAGTACGGGGTAACCAACATGTGTGATAGCTGATATTTCATCAATTGGCTTGAGTAGAAATAATTCACCTGCGGAAGTAAAATAGAGAATAATAATAACAACAACAATAACGACAAAAAAGGATTTAGATTTTCATTTTCAGATCGCATGATGAATTGTAGTAAATAAAAAATTCATTAGGTATAGTTTTCGTTTTGTATATAAGCTTTATAAATATGTACATACATATGTATATAAATCAACGTATCCTTCCTCTTCCTCTCCCGCGCTCGACTGGTATTGAACTCGAAAGTTCAAAATTTCGTTTATGAATGTAATTTTTGGAAAATTGATATAAAGGGGGTTGGTTGTGTGTTGTTATTTTAACACTGATTTTTACATTGGGGGAGCTTTTCATATTATATACACAAATGTGTACAAAGCTAAATAATGCAACATGGTCAATTTAGAGTTCAATTTCAAATCTCGAACTTGGTGAAATTTTTGTTTTACCTGTACAATTCGATATTGATTATATGTTTGTATTATGGTTGCGGACGCACAATTTATTAACACAAAAGATTTATGAAAACTAATGACGCCAAATTAATTAACATTTCAATAGAAATGTATACACGGCAGTAAATACATTTTTGGACAAGTTCAAGGATTATAGTGAAATTCGATGATCTGATATAATGTATATAGTGATGAGTAAGAAATTTAAAACTTGTTTCGACTTATTTATTACATTTTTATATCAATTTTTTGTTGCCGATCAAAATGGAGTTGACATCTTTGTTAAATAGTTTAAAGAAGCAACAAAAGTCTAAAGGCTTGTGGAAAATTTGATTTGTGAGCCGGTAAGCTGTCAACGAATGACTTCAATGAACACAACTTCTATTTTGAGTTAATTTCAAATATTAACAAAAAATGTCTTAATGATTAGAAGTATGTTTCTCTAAGAATCGGTTACTAACTCGATTTATTAAGACCAGTTTTATATAATATGAATCACATATTTTTATTACGCCTATATATATTTAGTATATGTATTTATTAATTCAACTAACTAAGTTATAAATAATCGCTTGGTGGATTTTGTATTTTATTGATCTGGTCTACGAAAGAAATCCTAAAAGAAGCGTACTCGAAGGACAGTATTTAAAAGCAAACGGATTTTCCACGATTAACAGTTTATTTATAAAAGGTACTTTGTGTTTTATAAGCTTGGGAATGATATCTACTTACTATATAGCAAGGAAACCTAATTGCCTAGATTTTATTTCATCAAATTTGGAAAATGGGAACCACCATCTTAAAATAGCACACATTGTCTTGATTATAAATCTGTTGATCTATTAACATAGGCGGGTTCCCATTATTGAAATATTGTTCCCATTATACCAATGAAATGGCTTAACAAATTGGCTTTGGAAGCAAGCAATAAGCCAAAAAGCAATGTTAGACGTCATCCGATATGAGAGTAGGTAATTGAATCAAAATATTTATGATCGTGAGTCTGAATTTTGTTTCTTTCACGAGGACCTCAATGGGTTCCATAATATGCCTAAATCAATGTAGTTAACGACATAAAAGTCATTGATCGAGTGATTGTAGTACGCGGTATACGTAATAGTGGTCAAAATATAGAAAATGTTATCTTTTCAACATCTCAAGCAAATACAGCGAGTAAATAGAAATCAGTTGTAGACATTAACGCATGGAAACATCTTGAAATATACTACATCGAAATTTATGCACCACTCGAAAATTCATACATTGAATGAGAAATTCGAGAACTCAACTGATTTATATATACGCAGTGCTAGTTTCCATATCGGACGTATTAAAGTGTTTAAAAGTGAAGTGAAGATTAATAATTTCCATTACTGGCTAACGGCTAATCTTTCAAAATTCATCGAGTGAAATAAATAAAGTAATAAGTTGAACTAAACTCTGGCAGTTTTACTTTTGATTTGCGTCTGAGGAGTCAATAATCCAGATAAGTATCCGCGAAGAATCGTATGCATCAAGATACTACTGATATTAATAAACTTAATCGGATTTCTAAAATTACTACATAAGATGGCTTGAAATTGATTTATGTTCTCCAAATCGGATCATTCCAAATCGGATAAAAGAAATTTTAATTTTTGGAAGAGAATTTGTAAGGTGGCTTAAACTCCTCATATCATATAAAATCTTTGAGAAGGCGCTAGTTTTCAAAGATTTTATTTACAAATATTATCATTAACTCAACCATAGAGCGTTATAATTTTTATGACTTAGAGGCTGTAACGGCCCTTGACGAAACATTTTTTTACATACAAAGAATGTTTTTATACAATCGCTTTTTATGTCAGCCAGTGCATGTTAATTTTTTGGTCAACGGCGAGAATCGAACTCGAGACCGCCGCGTGATGAGAAACTCTCTTATCTATTAAGGTACAACCGGCGACATACATTTTCGAAATCAAAACCAATTCAAGAAATTTGTCACATTTGTTTATGGCTCTAGCCATATATTTAACGAAATTATAATATAGATCCTTTTAATCCTTTTAATTGATCGATATTCTAATACATATGTAAGCTTTGCTTACCTGAAATTTAAATTCATAATTCGCTTAGTATGTGACTCTTACATATTTAAAAAAAACAAAAATATTTAATCCTTTGCTTGTTTTGAGATGAGACTTCTTTGAAAAATTCAGAACGATCGGTTATAATGGAGACGAGAAAATACAAAAAGCTGTGGATGCATCAGACGAAATTTTAAAGATTACAGACGGTATATTTTCTGTAGAGGGCGAGACCCGAGGAGGTCGACCAAAATTTAAATTGATGACGTTAATGTGGATTTGATGAACTCCAAAGCAAAGATCCACGATTGACACAATAAATTATTACTGATGAATTGGCATGGCTGTACTTCAAATATAAAATAATCATTGGGCTACACGAAGAAATTCGTTCGATGGTTTCGACGAAAAGAGGCTCATGCAATTGCTAAATTTTCCTAAATAAATTCGAAAATGGGGAGTCTACTAACTTTACTAAAGTCGTTACTAATGACGAATCATGGTTCTCAGAAACCAAACAGTAGTCCATCGTATGGAGCCAAACAGAAGCAAACCTACCCGTAAAAGCTAAACAACAAAAATCAGTAACAAATTTGTGAGGTCAGTTTACGCGGTCAAAAATTGTAGCTGCTATTCCTCTGGGAAAGGATCAGACAGTAACTGCAAAATGTTATACCGAAAACTGCTAACCAAAAGTTTTTAAAAATTTGTTGGAAAACCGGAAGAAAGAAGACTACTTATTACATCACACTGTAGAAACAACGAGTAACTTTGTTGTGATCTCTGCGATTTTGAAAAAATACGATCAGACTGAAAATTTTTAAACTTACTCTACCTAATTCCTTAATGACCAACATTTGAAAAAATATAAGCAACCTTAGTTTCTTATTTTGTGAGCAGTTCATTAAACTCGGATTGTTTTATTCTGCATAGAATATAGATAAACTGTTCTTTGCAGTTTATTCTTACATGTTGAGAGTCCATCTTAATGCCACTAAATTTATTTGTTTCCTTGAAAAATGCATAAATTGAAAAAGTCCAACATATCTAAGATTCAAATCAATAAATTGACCAAAAACAACTATGTGGTCGAAATTTCCACCTAATAACCATTATAAATTATAAAATGTACAAAAAAATTTGTCTTATAAGGAAAAGTAATATATTGCATGTTAATATCTATATGTACATACATTTTCCGAAATATAAAAATTAAAAAGAAAATAAAATCAAAATATTTTTCTACTGACCCACTTAAAACCAAATAACAATAAAAAATGAAAATATGTACAAAAAAAAGCAAAAATTAAAAAGTTGTAGACACGAAAAATTTTTAAAGCCCAAAATCAACCAAGCATTTAACTCCAGTTACCTACTGTCCACCGCTCGTTTGTATATATTTGGGTGTGTGTGTGTATAGAAATTATCCTTATCTATAAAATATTTCCTTATTCATAGCACACGTATATATTATTATATTTAACTACTTTCACTGTATAAATTTCCTTTTTTTTTTATTTTGTTTAATGTTGTGATTTACATATACAATAGAGCGAACAGGTAAACGAACTGATGATGATGTTTTAGCCATTATAAAGGCATAGTCTCTGTAATAATTCTTCTCTAACCACAACTAAAATTGACCGCCGCCGCTTAACGCGGCGACCAAAGCATTAAAAAGAAAAGTTTCTATAATTTCACAACGAAGCAACTTATTTTAAATCTGATTTAATCATAACAATATAAAATAATAATAATAACAATAATAATAATAATAATAATAATAATAATTTCTATGTGTTAAATTTTTGTGTATATAGAAACCACCCACCGCACAATACATACACCGAAAAATATCTAGATCGGTTTTCCTCATGATTATTACAAACATGGAAAATATTTAGCATACGTATGTATACTGTACACCAAATCGAAAAGGGGATGAAAGCTGTGTACATACTCGTATAATAAAATTAAGCAAAGGTAAAACAATATAAAAAAACACGACATTGATTTTCTTAAGCAATTTCATTTCTAATTTTCTTCGTTCACCATGTCGTTGAACTCGAATCCATACTCGTACATGTATAATTACGATAGACGTATATAAATTTTCGCTTATATACCCTTTTACTTGTACAACTACTACAACTAAGTAAACGGTGCGAACTATCGGTTAATCGAGCGTGTACGTACATATATTTATACTTTTTGATTTTGCAAATTGCATAATTTATAAATAATGTGTGCAATATTTTATTAGATAGACATTCCAAAAATTAATCAAAATACAACAAAAAATGAGTTATTGGTTTTCTAATATAAAATGTTCGAGTTGGTTTCAAGCTGTTAAATTTATGCTGCCAAATGGTTTTTTGCCGTCGTTGTTGTTGTTTATAGTTTAATGAAATTTGATATCTTGAACTCTGACGCATAAAAATGCTCACCAAAAAAAAGTTTTTAGTAAGGTACGACAGTTTTAATTAAGTTTTTATATTTGAATAATTTTGTAATATGATGATGTGACAGAGTGTACAAGTCTCTAAAGTTTGACATTTTAAGAAAAGCATGCGACATGTTAAGGCTATGGACATCATAAACCAAACCAGGTTCGCGCTAGACGCTAATTATACAGTGACATCTATTATCTCAGTAAAGTAATTGCAGCTATAAATGGCTTAATTTAAAATTAAGGCACACAAATGATGGTCACTTGTTGATTCGGGATCACAGTGTTCATTTATATCTGAAAAATATATACGACTACAAATGCAACGACAAAGATCAAACATCAAAATAACTGGTATAAAACTAAATGACTCTTCATTCCAAATTAGCCAACTATACCATCTAACTAGAATATGGAAATAGCTGATCCTGAATTTGACAAAACGGGTAACTTATTGGTGCTCGATAGTGGTGAGAAAAGATTAAATACAATCTGGCAAAAGGCTGTGTTTGCGGTTGGATAGTATTACAACACGCGAGACCAACAGAAGATGATGATTCATCCAGCTATATGTCACTAAATATTCAACTTGATAGACGAACATTATACGAAGCTTTTGAGTAATTTATGATTTGCCGAACAGCACAACCCTTTTGAACTGAAGACAACGAATATCAAGAATTTTGGAAGATGGAAGATATATAGTGAAACTTAAGGAGACATCGTTAACATTAGACAGCTCATTAATTATCGCAACTACAAGATTTCTATATCAGTTGAACGAAAACTATCAATTGAGAGTTTTTTGTTTCTATCTCTACAATCTGTTGCGGGGCTCGAAGCACTTCCAACTCTTTCGCGGTGCGCTTATTTACGTCCTTACCTTACGCCATTACAGTCAAATTGAGACCACCGATCGAAATCGTATGGCGAAAAAATCTCTATTGCATCCTGTCCCAATTGGGATTCGAATTCGGTACCTCCCGCTCCAACTGGGCGTTCATTGAGAGTTAAGAGAGCAGTATAACAACGGAATCAGTGAATACATAGAGATGGAGCAGTACGAGTACTCTTTCACAGTTCGAGCAAAGCAGCGAGTGGTATTTCCTTAACCGAACAATGAATGGTCGAAACATCGAAGCAACAACCTACATTATGCGATACATTGATGAATTCTAGGCGACACCGAATAGCAATGACAAATAATAAAGAGAAGATATGTCGACAAGTTTTAGTTGCTTCTAAAAATACCAATTACCAGAGAGTACTGTAAAGGAAAAATTCCAGTGAAAAATTACGGCACTACAAACTAAACAAAGTCACATTTGGCTTAGCATGTTCTGCATATTTAGCAATTTAGCTCACGAAGAAACAGACGAAAATCTAAAGCAACATATATTTAAACCATTCCGCTAAGTTGATGATTCTTTATCAGGGTTGAACAAAGATATGCAAAGTGCGATTCTATTGAAGCATAATATAACGAACGTATTACAGCGAGGAGGTTTAATTAACAAATCGGTGATCTAATTCCCAAAATATTATGCGATAAAAAAGGAGACAAATTTACGACGAATTTCTGTAGTGATGATGGTATTGCAGATGTGTTGATTTCGGGGTTAAGATAAAAGCTCTATTTCGTTCAAGACTACATATATTATATGAATTTTATTTTCCTTGTATGGTATTACGATTGTATTATTACAAGTCTCATGCTTTTTATGTCAAACTTTTACGAGCGTCTTACTAGTTCTAACGAGATATTTGCAGTTATATCCGAAATATTGTTTTAATATTTTTAATATACTTTATATTTGCTACAAATATGTTTTCCGCCAGCAGTCAAAAAATTAATTTTTTTGCCATGAAATATTTGCAAGTGAGCATCAGCTGAAATTACTGTTGTCGAAGAAAAGCATCCAGTTTACACTGATCAAAAATGTTGGACATTATCAAATTATCCGGTATGTCAAGAGTCCTGCGTAAACAAGCTGTGTTGATATAAATGTTTTTAACTACACTCACTTTGACAAGAACAGAGTATGCTTAGTTAAACCGTAAAATTACGAGAAGAAAATTACGGAGTAGTTATTAGTTGCTTTCCAATCGACCAACCGCTAGTACCCGCTAGTGAACCGCTAGTAATTCGTTGTGTGTCTTTGCTAATTTATCTACTCGCAACTGCTCTTGCTATTTTTCACGAGTAGCTAGAAGCAGTTACGCATAATTTCACCACTACGTGGCGAAATGTAGAACCGTTTATATTTTTCGTTCAAAAATAATGTTTTTTATTTGTATTTAAAATAAAAATAATTTTAATTCCATCGTAGCAACAGTCTTGACTAACAAAAAAGTCTTTATAAAGATTTTTGACAATTTTTTTGCATACATATTAAAATATAGGTTATGTTTTACACATATAGGTTATGTTTTACACATATTCATCAATTTTAGCGTTCCAATCGACCATAGCAAAGACACGCAACGAACTACTAGCGGGTACTAGCGGTTGGTCGATTGGAAAGCAACTATTATTAATAGTTGCTTTCCAATCGTCCAACCGCTAGTACCCGCTAGTGATCCGATAGTATAGTTCGTTGCGTGTCTTTGCTAAATTTACTATGGATTATTTAGTAAAGACACGCAACGAACTATACTAGCGGTTCACTAGCGGGTACTAGCGGTTAGTCGATTGGAAAGCAACAATTACACAAGAAATTAATCGCTCGGATTGAAATAAAAAGTATACCATTAATATGGAATTATATGCAATCGAAGTACGCCATGAAATTTTCAAAACAAAAATCAATCGGTGAGAAACGAATGTACATTTTTTTTGGCGAATGTAAGTGATCAAGATATGATGACATAAGTGGCAGCTATAGAAAAAATAAGAAATAATAAAAAATAAAAATAAGAAAACAAAAAACTGCGGTAAATAGGCTTTGCTTACATATAAAAATTCTTAATAAAAAATAATTGTGCGATAAAGTTCGCGGAAAAAATAAGGAAAATAAAAACGAACAAAAAACAGTCTGTTTTTCTAGTTTTGCATTCGCACAATATTATTAATTTTAAGTTTTCATGGCTCATGTGTCAAAAAAAATAAAATAACAATTTTCGTTAAAATTTTATATTTTCTTATTTTATTTTATGGATGGTTCTGCCTTTAAGCGTGGACCAGCGTGTCAATAAGAAATTTAAGTAACAACGAGGGCCTTGTTATTTGTATGATAATTGTCATTACTGACCAGCAAATCTTTAACATTTTTTCTTCCAGTTTCGTTAAATTTTATCTGTCATTTAACAGCGGAAAATTTCGCCGTAACTAAAGGAAATGCCAAAGAACTAACGAAGAATATAGACTTTGACGACCCATATAGAAATCGTTCATTTATTTGGGCGGTAAATAGTATTGAGTTCTGCTATACATATTCGTTAGCCAACTTGTAAAATTTTCTTTAAAACTATCATTGATTTCTTTAAGGTTTTGTTATCGTCATTTAATGCTTTAGTCTCACTAATTAAGTTAATAAATTGATTAATATTACATATCTTAAAATACCAAGAAAAATTAAACAATTTTAAACTTTGTCGAGAGATTTCAACTTATCTTTTGAAGTGAGTGGAAGTGATGTATAGAAAAAACAAATCACTCTTTTTTCTTTGGGCGTGCCTTGTAACATAAAAATCTATAAAACTACACCTTTTATGTCATGATGGTTTTACTAAAATCTCTTAGTACTCTAAAATATCTAAGTACTTAAATTTACATTCTAAATCCCAAAAATAGCTTTGATATAGGCATCAAGAGATATAAGGTTTGCTTTGGAATATCTTGGTTATCAGTTCTGCATTACAACACTAAGAGTCGCCTTTGCTTTTCTTATTAGGAAACCTATGGTTGAAATCTGACTATTAAATACTTACATCTGGGTTTGTTCTGACGAACGGCTTTCAACTAAAATTCGAATATTTGAAGCTATGCTCTAAATCGCTTAGTCATTTAACTCACTATTGGTTTGTTGTAGAATTAAAACTATAATCTTTCACTTATTTAATGCCATTCACCACGAAGATGGTCAGTTATCATATATTATAATTTACCACTAAAATCTGGACGGGTACTTCATATTATTTGTGGCATTCTGTTTGGTAATTTGAACTGATAAGATGTCATATTTATTATGTGTAAAATTCACTATATCTAAACAATTTTTAGAGGTACTATAAAACTGAACACTATACCCAACAATGAAAACATTATAACCAATAGATGTTATTAACATACCTGTTGTTTCGTTTATATCGAAAAACGATGTGAATGGATTCCCTTCCGAAACCAAACCATATCGAATCTCTCTCGGTGCTCCTTTATCGCCATCTTCGGCATGCACCTGAAGAATTTTGTCGCCCGGCAATAGCGACGACGACAGTTGTGTTATTGGTGGCGCCAATGTAAAAATGGGTGGCATATCTTGAACATCTTGCACAATAATAAAAACTTCTAAACCGGCTATATTACGTGTATCTTGTCCAGCCTCCGCATATGCATCCTAATATCAAAATTAATAAAAAATAATTTTATAAATTGGTGTATTTAAATATTATTACTATTAATGTTATAAATATCAAAATGGTAAAAGTTATATAATTGAAGGCCAAAAAACATAATATTTGGTTGTTGTATATAATAATACAACATAAAATAATTAAGTAATAAAATATGAATATATTAAAAATATACCAAAAATAAATTTATGTATGCGTTTATGTATGAACATACATGTATGTATAAACGAAATTGTTCATGAAGTAATGAACTTACTTGACGAAGAGAGTAATTGTAGTATTTGATGTCAAGGTGGTTTAAATACAACAATACACTTTGATTCATCAAAATCATATTTTATCGATATTATATTACCTAATTTCTTTTTATGTATTATATGTATATGTATACAGCATATATTCCGGAGCAAGGTTATAATATTAAATATGTTTGAAGGTACTTACGTTGGCCAACACGGTCAGGTGATACATTGATTGTTTTTCAAAATCAAGTGGTCCTAATAAAAATATTGTCCCCTCAGTGATCTCGCTTTTTACAATTTTTTGCCGAATAGCAAATAATGATGATCCCCACAGTTCTAAGTATACCGGTGTTTGGGACAAAGGATTTCGCCGTGCTGTTACATAATCCAATTCTCTGCCACGTTTTGCATCCTCCGGTATCATTATAATGTCCGGTTTATGTGGAAATATTTTATTATGCGGCGTTGTAAAATTGGTTACGGTAATCGAACAGCTTTGAATTGACATACCGCCTTTTGTATCTTTAACGGAAACTTGAAAATCATAGTATCGTCCCGGTTCCAAACGACGTGTCAGCACAACATTTGCTTGACAAACGCTATTGTATTTTGTACAGGGTAATGTATCAATTTGTACCGTCGATGTGCTTGCATTTCCAATCAATTCAAATATTAATGGGTAGTCAAATTCTTCATCGGTCGCCCTTAGCCTATATATCACAGATCCAATAGCTGCATCAGCCGGTACTAATACTAATCGCATGCGAGTCGATGGATCAAATTTTGGATCCATCGCATATATATAATTGATTAGTAGAAATAGGGATGTAATTACAGTAATCCAATGAATACCATTGAAATTCATCCTGAAATAAAATAAAAAATAAATTTTGTAAAACAAGAATATAATTTTTAACTAAGATAAATCTTAAAGACGTAAAAATAAAACCAGCTATATATATATATATATATATATATATATATATATATATATATATATATATATATATATATATATATATATATATATATATTATATAGATCGTGATCAATGTCTTTTGAGAAGAGTTTTGTTAATACCGGAAATTAAACAGTATAAATATAAACCTTCTCCACGATGTCGTTCTTTGTGTTTAATTTTATTGTTCTACTTAAATACCTCTCTATATAAACATCGCATCAAGCGCTTTCCGAAAGATGTACGCGATGCATATAGCTTTAATTAAATAATAATAATAAAAAAATTCTCACAATGTTATGCATTTCTTTGTACTCTACTCAACTACCTTAAATATGAACGAACTACTGCTCTATCTTTTCAATATATTTATACGTCGAAACAATGAATTTGTATAATATGAACCAAGATGGTATGTATATGCACCTAATATAGATTGGTGTACTTATCTCTATACAATTTTCTCATTATTATAATGTGGTGAAGTGTTAAATCAAAGAATATTTTATTTTTTATATAAAATAGTTTTTCTTCATAATAACTGTTATTTTGTTTTATTAAATTAAAGATTGATATTTTGTTCTGCCTTTATATGCGTATTCTAAGCGATCTGCCGATCATTCATAAACAAATCATAGAACACATGTATATATACAAATCGATCGTTATCAGAATATTGTCCATGTTCTTTTTATAGATATATAATAAAAAATACACGTTCTTTGGGTCAGAAGTTCACAATATTCTCACAATTATGACATCGATCAGATATATATTGATCAGTTTTACTATGATTGATCTGCTATATTTTTTTTCGAAAATATCATTGAACACGCAAAACAGGATAATTATAGAAATTTAATTATATACAATATTCATTTACTTTATTATTCATGTAATTTTTATACAATAATTTTTGATCTTTAAAATGATCTTCGATTTGAGTGATAATTATATAACGCTGCTATATATTTTATTCCATAACTCATCGATCTGTAACATTTATATATACAAGTATGATATATGATTTCATAACCACTTATGTTTAGACATACCTATATATGTTTGCCAAACGATCGATCATTTTCAATATATATATAGCTTTGATTTTTGTGATCAATTGAGATTCAACACTATATATTTATGAAATAACAGTGTTAAGATTAACAATAACACTTGTCACTTATCGAAAATTGATTGAACAATATAGTTATGAGTTAGTAACAATGAGCAAGGAAATATTATTTTTAAATCTATAATTTTATTGGTTCCAAAAATAACTTTTGTACTTAAGGATGTAAATAATTGACAAGTTGAATTTACATTATAAAGAAGCAACCACATTAGATTAAACAAAAGCATTGTAAAACAAAATCCTTAACCATTTTTTAATATTTTTCAGAGTCTATACTTGGTTTTTTTTATTAAATTACAAGTTGTGATAGTAGATTATTATAGCTAAAACCTATTGAATCGACGAGGTTATTTCTGGCATACATACCAGCGATATGATCGAACAGTGCCCAAGAAAAGTATATATTAAACTGTTATATATATATATATATATATATATATATATATATATATATATATATATATACATATATATATATATATATATATATATATATATATATATATATATATAACAGTTTAAATGATTGTTTGCATTTTTATAATTCGATCAAACTTCACAGATGCACTAATTAGCATGTCCTAACCTAAACATAAAATGTTAAATTAGCTTAACTTTGCCGCTTACCAGTATAAAAGTGAATTCACCAATTAAGATCGATGAGATAAATTATCCGGACAACAGTAAATTTCATATAATTTTACTGGCGCTAGTAATAAAAAAACAAATATTTAACAGTTATAATTTATTTATTTGTACCGTAGTAGCCTTTTGTATTATTGTCAGTTTATTTGAAGTAATTAAAGTTGAAACATTGCCGATATTTTTGATAATTTTTGTTAAAATGGTTAAAGTTGCTAAAAACACTTCAACTAATATCCGATCTTTCGTTATATACCATCGAGAAAAGTGAAAAACAATCCGTGAAATAGAGATTTTAAGAAAAAGGTGATACTTGTTGACGAGAGTAAGTTTAACATCTTTCATAATGTTGGTAAACAGCAGAGAGTCTGGAGAAAACCGAATCAGGAATAACAATTAAAAAATATCAATTTAACGATAAAACACGGGGGTGGAAACATAATGATATGGGGTGCAATGGGATATTATGGCTTAGGAAATCTTTAATTTATTGAAAGCACCATGGATAGCAGAGTGTATTTAAATATTTTAAAAGAAAATTTACGGGCATCGGCTGAAATTAACCATTGTGGAACGGATTATTACTTGGAATAACTCAAGCATATATTGTAAAATCATGGACATTGTATAACTGCCCACATGTCCTGGAAAAGCCCGGATCTGAATCCTATAGAGCATTTGTAGAACCACTTGGACAAACAAATTCAAAGCAACACCGAATAACCATCAAAACCGCATTAAGATCGGCAATTGAGCATGAATGGGAAAACGTTGACACTAGATTTTTACAAAATTTGGTGGAAACTATGCCACGTAGCCTACAAGCTGTGCTGGATAATAATGGATTACATGTTAGATATTAATACATATTAAACCTATAATTTTACTGTAATATAATTCTGTAGCGTGAATAACAATCTTTGAAATATAATTTTGTCCGGATAATTTTTCTCATTAATTTTGGTAGGTGAATTCACGTTTCTACCGATAAAGCGGAAAGTTACGGTAATTTAACATTTTATGTTTAGGTAAGGACATGCTCATTAGTGTATCAGCGAAGTTTGATCAGAAAAAATTATAAAAACGCAACAATCATTGTTAAATTAAAGTTTGTTTTTTAGAATTTAGCTTGTCCGGAAAATTATTCGCATGAGTGTTTATATATATATTTATATATATATATATATATATATATATATATATATATATATGTATATATATATATATACATATATATATATATATATATATATATATATATATATATATATATATATATATATATATATATATATATATATATATATATATATATATATATATATATATATATATATATATATATATATATATATATATATATATATATATATATATATATATTTATATATATAAATATATATTTTATATATATATATATATATATATATATATATATATATATATATATATATATATATATATATATATATATATCAATGTTTGACATTTTGACAATGCAACTCTAATGTTTGACATTTTGAATAAAGGAACCATTCATTTGCTAAGATAATATTTCTGTTCGGTATTCTATGCCTAGACAATACATGTCTATAAATTCTATAACAGAAAATAGCACGGAACAGCAATTATTATTCATTATCTAGACACGAAGAAAGATTCCCTTCAATTTATAGTTTATCTAATCCACAATGATTTAAGTAGACTTGTTATACTTATATGTAGTTACCCAAGTCTTACGCATTATTTATCATGTTGAATATGTTGTAATCTCTTTACAATTAAAATGAATAAAACATGCAATATAGCAACTGCCTATTATTTATAAAAAATATTATTCGATTATATTCAGTTTAAAAAAAATTCACTCGCAGGCTCTAGCTCTAGATTAGATGGTATGTGTTTTGTTTAAAAGTTGGCATAGTTCTTAATCATCATAGTCAAATAACAGTTCATCTAAACTACCTAAGTGAACAAAAATTTAGTGCCGTGAGCCACTTATGAAGAAAGTGTAACACTAAGATAGTCAAACCTGTTAAGTTGAGAATCTCTTTAACAAAGGCAACTGGTTCCTAAGTTCACCTTGTCGTGCACCAACAAATTCAATGTTCATATATGTAAATAATGTTACTTAAGTTGAACATAAATCAAAATATACTTAAATTAACGTTTTTATACTAATTCAATTATTATGAATTCTTGTCATATAAAGAATTAAGATCGATGTGCGGACGGTTAATATTATCTTTCTTTGAGAGGTTGTTCTGGACTACTTTAACTCACCATCTAGACAATGAAAGTCGGTTGTCACCTTCCATCATAAAACTGGATATTTTTGTGGGTTTGACATTTCGACAGAATTTTTTGACAAGTTAGTTAATTAGCTGATAGTGTCAAAACTTTTATTTTAACTCACACTTCCATTAAAAAAACTTTAAAAAATGGACAATTACATAGGGTCTATATACGCTTGGGTTTAATATAAATAAAATTTCTTTTATCAATGAGATATGGTAACAAGAGCATGAAAATAGTCCATGTGTTCAATAAAGTAAGATTTATATTATCGGATGGATTATCCGAGGCTCTATTTAATTTAAACAGTTACACCCACGCTTAAGGAATCAAAATAGTTAAATGTTGAAAGTAACGAAATGGACTTTTCATATTTTCTTCTGTGAGGTTTACCTAACTCAGGTTTTGTTTTACCACAGTGTTATGAGAAAAACTAAGTAAAGCAAATTAACCACTAATTAATAATATACAGACATATAAGTGTTTTCTTCAAGCGAAATCGTGTCTTTAAAATTCGAGTTCCTCTATACCAAATGAAAGCCATACTATATACACGTAATAAAAATAACAGATTTCATTTGCTTACATTTTTATGTTTAACATATTAAATAATTAACAATTACAAATATGTAGCTCGTATTTTATTTATTTAAAAAAAATATAACAACACAAAACCCGGGAGAAATACCTGATACATAAGTAGTACAATGTAAACATATAAACATGCAACACACCAAATCATATTATATTTTGGACGATTCGTATATACCCTTGAAAATTAATTAAACAGATGGATAATCATCTAATTATAAAGAAATAAAATATTTTTAAATTAAGTGTTAAGCTTGTGCAGGCAGCATTAATCTTCACGTCTATATTATATAATGTGTCATCATATTCTCGCGTCTACATATATACAATATGTATATACAGAAATGAATTATTGTTGATTTTATTAAAGATGAACGGCACCGCGTTTAAATTATCCTCGCCTGTGACACCTTAATGAGGACATATTATTATGTTTCACAATCAACAGTCAAAACTGATGTTTGATTTATTATGTGCGCGGCCAGTCAAAGAGACTACCCATTATACGTTTAGATGATAAAAAAATTAAAGGTATATAAAGAAGTTAAATCGTGTGTGTGTGGATATATGGGAATGCGCGCGCGCGCGATTCTTTACTCAAATCACTCAACATTTTATTAATTAATCATATATGTACGTAAATTAAATAATGGTTTTATCATAAGAGATGTTGACCTTCGTCTGTGCTTTTTAAAAAGTTCTAATGGAATTTTTTATATTTTACTTTATATATTATTATTTAGATTAAAATGGATCGATGTCGCCACTCAATTTTATAATATCGCGACAAAATACAAACAAAATATAAATAAATAAAAAATTGCTTTGTAATTAATTTTAAATAAAACAAAAACTCAATATTATTTAAATAACGAGCGTAGGCCAATGATTGGTTTTTATTATTATTATTATTATTTTGTTTTATAAATAAACTTAAGATAATTCTTTGATTTGTTATATTTATATGTGTACATAGTAATTTAAGGCAATTTAGTAAGTAGACTGCATTCCAAAACGAAGTCTTCTAATTTGGACTAATTTGATTCAAGGAATGTTAAAAATTTGTAATTATAATTATTTAAATTGTTTCTAACGTACTTGTTGTTTATTTATACTGTCTACCAGGTATCAATCACAATCCACATGCCCTCCTCTCATATACATAAATATATATAGTTATGATTGTTTTAGACGAATAAATTTTATTGAATGTATATATATAATCGATTAAAAATTAATTTACATATGTATGTACGCATGTAAAGAAGTCAATGTACTTTCAATTATCATTATCGTACACTATCGAAATGTCCTAAAGTAATTTAATTAAATTACATAATTATAACGATTATCATTATTCATATTATCTGTCAAAAATTACGAATTATGTTGGTTACATTCAAAAGCACTTCATGATAATTTCTAATTTGAAATTAAATATTTAATATTTTATCTTATATGTACATATATATTTTCAATTTATTTATAATTTATTGTTAACTTTTTTTTGTTAAACAAAAGCATTTTTATTTTTCTTATTTTATTCATTTTTTTTTTAACATACTGGAAAACTTGAAAAACAACAAATTTTTGTAATAGAAAAAAACAAAACCTAAAGAAATATATTTTATTTTAAAATTATACTGGCGCCTCAATATAATATATGGTTGCAAAAGTTAATAATAAATTATATTTGAATATTATAAAATAAATAAATATTATGCATATGTAATAATAATAAAAATGTGTGTGCTACTCTCTTATATGATTTATAATAATTTCGTAAAAAATTTATCTATTATATGCTCTGCATCTAATTTTATTATTATTGTTACGAAAAAGGTAAAATTAATTATTCACGAAATATTAATTCGAGAGTATTACATAAATAAATTCATAACAGATAATAAATAAATATATAAATAATATGTTTTGTTAAATTACATGTAAAACGTTTTTATTTATAGTTAAGTGGTGAGTTGTTGATTTATAATTTATTTACTTGTTGTATGTAGCCTTACACACTTTTCATATTCTTTGATGTTTTAAATATACAAGATGACAATTGATCTTATATATGTAGAATGCACATATATAGTAATTATCAGTATACTGTATAATGTGTATAATCATCATCTTAGGTAACATAATGCCCACTACAGTACATATTGTATATACAATTTTTAATGTATAATGTAATGATTCTTGTTATTTCAGTAATTATAAAACGATTATAATTGACGGGATGCTGATTAGTACATATAAATATGTGTATATTACTATGATTATTATTATTTTTTGTGTTTATACAATTTGTTACATTAATCATTTCGAAAACTATAATATTATAAATAAAAACGTTTTCACGTAGAATTTGTATTCACAAAAAATTTAACTTTTCAACACGTAATTTTAATTATTGTGACTGGAGACTAATTTCGTAATAGTTTTCGTTACATATGTAGAAAATTAATCTCTTGCCCCGTTTGTACTATCTCTAGGCACTATATCAAATTTTTGAACAAATACAATATTGTAGGCTGACATGGTATATAGTATATGAACATTTTGTGTGATTTATGTTTTAACGTTACATTTAGGAATATGAGAAAATCTTATGGGTTCTAATATAACGATTTCCATAATTTATTTTTTGAGTTTGGACTTATCCAACAAGTATTATAAAGATGGTTCAGAAAACTAATTGGTTAAATTTTATCTTATATATTTTCAGTACTTTTGTCAAATTCAAATGTATGTGTATGATATATTATATACATTAACATCACAAGTATGCAGATTAAAAATACCTCAATAAGATATTAACCCAAGAATAAGACTCAAATTAAAAACAACAATATTTCTACATTATTTATTTATTTAATGTTTTTAATTTATAAGAACGAAAAGCCCACATGAAAGTAACACATAAAAATAATTACTTCTATTAGACATACATAAAAACCAATTGTTAAAAAAAAGAAACCAAGAGCACACATCCCATTTTGAGTACTAGCTTATTCACAATGGGATGAGTAGCATGGAGCAAACAATATTAAAAAAAATCTTACAATTAAGTTTAAACTACCTATATGGTCATTCTAGTATGCCATTCAAGAAATTTTGGTTTAAACGTTACGGCAGATCCCAAACTCCTATAATACAAATGAACGGAATTCCATAGTGAAATACCTCTAACAGAAGATGAGGAATATAAAGACCTAGAAAAGCTGTTCAGTAATAAATTTTTGAATGGATAATTTAGTTCTTTAGTTTTGAGTAGTTTCCTAATAAAAGCGCCGAAACTCATAAAAACTAATTAAACTACAAGCCTATACAACGAGTGCAAACTAATTTATCTTGAGAAAATTTCTCCTGGTTGCTCTAATCAATTTTACTATCCTATTGCGACCTTTTTAAACTTAATATGTGTGAAATTTATCTACCTTAAATCTGATTGCATCTGTATGTTTCTGAGACATCAATGGAAGAGATTTGGGTTGAATTATAACTGTTCTAAGAGGAACACAACTATCGGAAACCAAATTATTAAAGAAATTGAAAAGTTAAATTTGACTCAAAGAAGAATCAATAGACAAAATGCTATATGATGACAGACTAGTGCTAAATTTGAATCATCTATATTGGAAGTTTCTCTAAAACCAAAACTTTTAGGCTTCCGGGGGAGAGAAAAAAATCAATGGAAAACACTAAAATGACATGGCAAACCGAGAAACAATTGATTGAAGAAACAAATAGGGTTATTGGTGAACGATTCATGAAAGAACGACACAATTTGGTTCGACAAAAAAAAATTGGTGCACCAGTATTATGTACCGATACAATAAGTCTATTCAAAATATTCAAATAATTAAAGGAGAACAAACTATCCGGTAATAAGTTGAAATTAAAGTCACCTGAGATGAACATTTCATCATATACTGGCAGGTGAGATATGTAGCTTAACAAGAGTTTATTATCTAGTAAAGATTTTAATCGTGTATAAACCCTCTTGTTATGGGTGGGTTGTACATAGTCCCACATAAATATCTACGCTTCCTTATAAAAATACAGATAAAAAAGAATTCACCGACTAAATGGTGCAGTGGTTAAAGCTGCGGCAGTTGGAGCCTGGAACCCGAAAAAACCGATTGTGGAAGTGCCTGGAACCCGAAAAAACCGTATTGTAGATAGATAAAAACAAACAATAATTCTTAACCGGAAACCAACATTTGAAAAATAAAAGAAGGTATATGTTTACAGGTTTATACGTCGTGTGCTTGAATATAAACAAACACAGTCGTCCACCATAGCCAAATTGGTTTTCCTTACTAGTTTAAAACAATCAAAACCCAGAACTGTCTGAGATATTGAAGAACAAAAAGGTTTCGGAAAGGCAAAGAATTTCGACTGGTGAACCACAGAAGACAAATTTCGTCAGTATTAGGTAACAGACTTTGCACATTTAACTAGAATGAATTAATGGAAGCAATCCAATAAAATATTAAAACAACATTTATCTGTATATATTTTGTTTACAGCACTGTAAAGCACACCACAGTCAACAATCATGTATAAAATGTTAGATATAGGAATATCATATTAAGAAATATAACCGTTGAAATAAAATATGACTGGAAACCTGAAAATAACAAGTCGGTTTCAAGTGCTTTTGTTATGGCGTAATTTACACCCGTGTTAAATTGCGATAACGCAATAAGTGCTGCACTTAATTTACGTAGAAAATTGGGTAGAGCAAAAAGTTATGCTGGTTTTTAAGCAGCAAATCTTCATGATAACGTGTTAATATCTCTGGAAATGGTAAAAAATAAAATTGTGACATATGGTGTAAGGAAAATATTCATATAATTTATGATAATCCAGATCAGAATTTTAATTTTGGTACATTTTCTCACACGTCGACTACACCGTGGCTGGGCGAGAACTTCATCGGCCATGGTTGTCAAGAGCATACGATTTAAGAAATTTTATTTATAGATCGGGGTAACCATAAAATTCGATGTGTCGCTTCAGCTTCCGTCAAGTTGTATCCGAGTCATTACCCAAAATTTTCAAAATCATCGGCTACGCAGAAGATATAGAGGTGACCATTTAATTTAAATTGATTGTGATCTATCAGTTATAATCCTATTCCAAGAGTATTTTATCGACATTGCATTTTGATTATTAAGTTGATACAGAAATTATCAAGAATAAACTGCTATTGTACACCGATATCATAAAACTTGTGGCTAGACCAAGTGGCTATTTTTTTTTTTGGAGCGGTAGATACCGTAGGATAGAGTGCATTACAAAATGGCCCGAATCACCGTTCAGCTATACATGATAATGGTATAGAGTAAGTGTCAAATATACAATAAAGACTCAAAAAAGTTTCTTCCGTGAATGGAACTTGTTTTAATGTTTATTAAGCTTGACATCGGGAATTACCTGAGTTTCACATTCGATTTAAGTTTTAAAACATCTTTTAATTGAAAAATGTTTTTCAGTTGAGACTATCAATTTTATATATATTTTGTCAAAATTATATATGAAATCAGTATATTTACAACGGAAAACAGTGAATCGAGTACAGATTTCAAAGTTTTTTTTTCAACAAATTTGTTTCAACATTTGTTTAGAGTTTTTACATTTTTCATATTAATGTGGCGTCAATCTCCCGAATCAGTCTAATATATTTTTACAGATCATTATTTTATTTTCCATAAAACAACATTCAACTACTTTAGCTTTGAACATAAATATTTAACAAATAGTTATTATCTCTTGCTTTAATTTCAAAACTTTCAAAATTATGCACAAAACCGTATATGTAACCTACATTTCTTTTCAAGTGCAAATCGATTAGATTAAACCGCAGCCCAATAAAATGATTAAACTATATATAAACTACTGTACATAATATAATAACATAGGTTTTATTACGAATTAAATAATAAACCTTAAATTAGCAATACAAAATAAATTAAATTGATTTCTACTTATATGACATGCGACAAATTGCAAACAATTACAATTTAAAATCTTCGCGATATTCCACATTGTTTTATACTCATATATGTATAGTTGAGTTGTTTAACGACACTTTTTATTGTTTTTTTTTTCATAAACATGAAAACGATTAAAAATATAAACTAAATAAAACAAAATTTGTTATCATATATCACTAAATAAATAAGTACATAGTGTGATATAGAGCACTGATTAATATTTTTTTTTGTTTGGAAATTTGGTCAAATTTTGATTTTTATGTCCAAAAAGTATAGTGTACCGTTTCCTTTGCGTGACAAACGAAAGCTTCAACGAAGCTTTTTTTTCCGTATATAGATTTATGCGTAACATATTTTTATTTCACGACTTTTGGTTATTTATTTATATATCTAAAATGTTCCATTAACTAGTTCGTATTATATAATTAGCATATAATAATTATTAAATTATATATTTATTGTTTTTTAAAGTGTGCAAATATATAAGCAATTTTCAAGGTAAATTGATATAATTGACAATTAGTAATTATTTTGTTTTTTTTATATATACCTGTCACTTTTCTTAATTAAATTCTAATGAGTCGCGCGGCGCCTAAAAATTAAGTGCATTTTTATAATTATATATGATTAATTTATGTATATACGTAAGGAATTTGCGCGCCGGACATTTGACATAATAAATATTATTATGTGGGACACTGTTTCATATACTTAAATCGAAATTTCTATATATAAATATGTAACGAAATATCTTGCCTAGTGACTCAATCGGTATAAATAAACATAATTTGTTTTTCTTCGAATTTTGACTTGAGTTCGTGGAAATTCCAAATAAAATATTGTCATACCCAATATAATTACTGTTCAATAACCTACATATATATGAGTGAATTAAATTAATTAAAATAATATTATGTCTACCAAATTCATAATATAGATTAACTCCATACCCAGACTAATCTATGTACATTATATCAAATTTTGAAAGTCATCGCAATTATTTATTTAGCAATGCACTACGCTGATTGAATTAAAGCAGCAAAATACAATTATGTATTAAATATGTTTACGTATGTTGCAATAAACATCAACATTAATCCTATATATGTTTAATCCCGCATATATAATTATACCACTTTGAATAAATAATTTTATAAAAACGGTGAATTTGTTATAAACAAGATAAGAATTAATTTTTACATTATTAATCCAGTCTATAATTTATAAATCGTATGTACGATATTATATTGATATGGTTTCATTATAAATGCGGTATATCGATACAATGGAGTATGTAAAATTAAATTAAATCAAATCAAATCGATTTCATAAACCTCATATAAACCAATAAATCAAATAAATACACAAACGTCTCTCATTTTTTGGTTTTGTTATTCATAAGCGCATATCCTAACTATATTTATCGTATTTGTTTTTTAGGACTAACCTACGCAAATTGTGTGAACATTATGTGCGGATGTGTAATTGAACTGCATGTGTGTGAGTGTGGATATATATAACGAAATATCGATGTTACAATATATTTATATGGAATAATCTTACGAAGTATAAGATTTATAGTTTTTCTTATAATAAAAATAATTAAAGGAGCGGTTTGAGCGTTATATATGACAAAACTATAATAATTACATAATACTTGAAACACACACATTGTACACTAATATAATGAATAATAGCGAGAAAAATTAGCGCCGATATTGAAATCCGCGTCTCCACGATTCAAAATAATTTATGTAAAGATTTAATCCATATACACCTAATTATTCATTCACATTCAGTTTTATTTGGGTTAAGTCATTTCAAACCTATATATGTATAAGGTTGTTAGAATTTATATTATTATAAGGTCGTTCTTAAAATAATTTTTTTTTTCGATATACTACACGCGAATTTTTGTTTATATTGATTAATGATTCAAGAACTAATCAATTTCGTGCTTGTGTTAGAATATCACAACCCTTTGTAAATTATCATCATTTTAATCGGCGTCTTTATGTGATAACATATAACTTATCGTATCAAAAAGATATAAATTAGGTGTCTATGTATATCATAAAGTTCTTACATAATCGATAATAAAGCTTTTCAATAAGCAATCTATAACTCCTCTCGGCTGAGTCCCTACGAACCGTTAAAACGTATTGGTGCACATTATAGATGGTCAGGTCAGCCCAACGAATGCTTTTATATATTTTAAACAAGAAACTATCTTGATGAGGCTCCAAAATTTAGCTTACATTTATCGTGCATACAGATAAAAAAATATTTATCCCTCTAACGAAATCGAATCATTTAATAAATATCATGACCCTTGAGAATGTGATGAAGTTAGTATTCTTGCACGCATTTATCGAGTGTGATCATAGTAGTTATTATATTTCATGAAGTCTACAGTATATCTCTAATTAAGTATCATGCTATAATTATTTTATCTCATTGTTAAGTTTGTGCAAACATATGAAAATAGTCTTAAGTTTTATAAAAATATATATAGTTTCAACCAAGGTTGAAGGTTGGAAAATTTTGCGAAACGTTTATGTTTTGTTGATGATCATCTTATTGTTCTTTAAAAATTTTATAATTTGTATTTTTATTAGCACCAGGATCTTTTCTAAAGTTAAAAACTGTTTAAAAAACCATTATATATATATATATATATATATATATATATATATATATATATATATATATATATATATATATATATATATATATATATATATATATATATATATATATATATATAATGCTGAACCTCAAGTTCACATACAGCTTCATTATATGCAATAATTCAGTAACGCAGATACACAACTGTTGATAGCAACAAATTTACCTACATTATCTCTTCCTTGTGTATAAATATACAATTTTCTAACGATCGTGATCATATCTATCGCAAACTTTAATTTAATTTAAAATCAGCAATATTTAATTTCTCATCAAGCCACAATAATATATTTACAATACAGCAAAAAAAAAATTGTTATCTCGAAGAAACGACGGAACGAAGTTAAAAAAAAATGTTGTGTATATATTTCTTTTAAATTGTATGTAAGATATAATAATGGTCCATGATCGAGTTTCTTTATATAATACATAAAAATAAGTAACCTTTTTTGATTAGGTCAAATTTGATATCAAATGGACTGCTTTTTTAACTTAACCATATTCTTCATTGTTTTACAATTTATTATGTTGAAGTTTGCTTTTTTGCTCTTGTCTTTTTATTGTAATGTAACTTATGTATTTCTTATATAAGCTGAGTATTTTTTTTTTTTAATTTTATTGTATACAGTTTGCTATTTTATTTGATGATCAATAATTTTACTTTCTCATACACTTATGTATGTATATATAAATAAAAAGCTTTGAACGACGTTACCATACACAGTATATTCAAGGGAGATGAAAATACTCGTATTTATTATAATCGTGAAAAATTGTATATCAAGATTGGTTTTGTATTTAATGAATATTGATATAATAATCGTAGATCAAACAATTTGTATATGCACGTATCCGTAGGGAAACAAAGGGCTCAATATGTGACATATTTTAGAGGCAAAATACATGACGTTTTAATAGAATGAGAAAAGATCTTACGATCTAGTATTTCAAGAAGTATCAAATCATAATTTCAATGTGGTATGTGCATACTGAGTATAACTTTGTTATATAATCTTAAATTGTGGAATTACGCAAGAGCAATAAATTGAATGGAGTTTGAGTGCAAATTTACTCACCTCTACGAAATATTTCGACATTTTATTTGTCAGATAATTTTAATTTTTTCCACGATTAACCACTAAGTATTTCGCACAATTTATAGTTTTAATTAATATAATTTTTCTGATACACCACATTTCATAAACACTAATTTAATAATAGCTATGTAAGATAATCGTGATCGTAATAACGAGTATCTCGTATTTATTTGTTAATTTATTAACGCACAGTTTATCTTTATAAAACTAGTCTTCTTCTTGTGAATACATATACACATACAACAAACAAATTGATAATTGTATATAAATCAATTTAACAACCAAATGTATTTAACCGTGTACATATATATAAAATTTCGTAAAAATTAGAAAAATCAATTGGAATAAAAAAAACTCGAATAAACGTTTCCTCTTACTTATAAAATAATAGGAGCTTTACACGTATTTTTAACAACATAAATGTGACTACTGTTAGTAAATACATAAATAAAATAATAAAATATGAAGTTACCGACACACGATATCAATGTGAAAATTAACTTAAGAATAAACTAGGATTTTTTATGTTTGCTATCATTAAATAGAAAAAATTATTAACTTTTTCTTTGCTTTTCATTTTCATTATCAATTTAATCAAAAAGTTTGGTTTTTAAAACCTCTTTGTTTGATGTTTTTCAATCATTTCGTGTTTATAAATGTGTAACAAGTTTGAAACTTTTTAGTTTTATGTAATTGTAATTTGTAAGTTTTTTTGTTTCCGAAAAAACTGTATATATTAATGTTTGAGAAGAGGCCATAGTCAAGATGGTTTAGTACATAATTAATTGTTTTTTGCCAGAGAAGTGCAACAGGTTATTGTTTTGGTTTGATACAGTTTAAAAATTACATATATAGTAGGCTGGTTTCGAAGTGATACTTATTTCCCGCCATCTTAGATTGATACAAATTTTATTGCGATTGGCTACAGTTACAAATGCGACTAGATCAAAATATGTTTTATTAATAAACTTTAACAATTTAGATTTTTTGGCAAGAAAGAGATACATTTTACAATTCCACTTTTAAGGCTAGTACTCGATCGATTTCGCGTGAAATTTCCATACGATTTAACCAAAGTGAACTCAGAAATGAAAAATTTCATTTCTGTTTTCACTAAGTAGCTACTCAGTTCATTAGCACAAAAAATATAGTTATCTCACTACACCAAATATGGCGCGCATAAACTCTACAAATTTGTTTCACGCGAAAATAATGATTCGAACCATTTTTTTCACGTGAAATTTGAACATTTGAACTGTTTGAACATTTGAATTCTCTAAAAAATTCATTTCTATTTCACGTGAAAACAAATAAATTTCATTTCACTTTGATCTGAGTACTAGCCTTTACACATGTACACTATCCTGATGACGTGACTTATTTTCTTGCTCATTCTTGTCAAAAATTCTAAATTGATTTTCAGAATTTCTGAATAAAATATTTTTTGATTTAGTCGTATTTGCGATTTTAGCCAATTTAAATTAACTGTCATAATTTGTTAAAAATTATTTATGTCAAAATAAGTAATTAAAATTAATTCGAATACTTTTGCTTATTAATTTAAGATGGTGGAGAACCATAAAACAATCACCTGAAACTATTATATAATCAAATTTTCCATTTGCGATTTGTCAACTTTGGGCTTTTCCTGTGAACGCACTCTTAAACAAATAACCAAAATATTAGTGTCAAAACATTCAGATTAGACAATATTTACATTATAGTGAAGTTCCGAGTCGGTGAATGCAACTTCAAGCGCGTTAATTAACGACCAAATTTTGGTTGTAATTATCGTCCCAGTAACAAGCAATTTATAGTCTAGTGAAAAAATATTATCATCCACTATTGGATATTCCAGTTGTTTACACGGTGTTCTCAAGAATTGGGCGTTGCTCAGACCACACTGACGGATTTTGTGAAAGGTTGTTGGCTTATAAGATCCAGTTAACACAAAAACTGAGCCACTAGATCGTATGAAGTGACGTACGTTCTCGTATTGATGAAAATGATCATCACGTTACAGGCAATGGAGATTATTACACAGACATGTTGGAACATTATTTCTTTGGACATTTATGATATGAGGTTTCAACAAGAAGGATGTGACTGGATATAAATGGTTCTATCTGCATATTTCTGGATATAAATAGTCATGCCGCCTAGAAAGAGTGATTAAACACGTCTAGATTTTTTAGGACTGCGTTAAATCATTGGTCTCAGCCGTTTTCGTCGACATGTGTGGCCAGAGATAAATGTTCGATTGTAATTCAAGCCAATATTAAAATTTTCGAAATATCTTTAAGTTGTCAATTCGATATTGGAATACTTAAAAAATTTGGAAAACTAAGTTTTTCAAAATTAAACTAGATTTACAATTAGTCTCAAAATTCATAGTTCATTTATATCATACTTTTATTTAATTAAAATTTCTTTCAGAATCCTTCGTACTTTTTACATCAAATTTAATCTCTTCTTGAAGAAATGAGACATAAGTAGATTGGAGAATCTTAAAGCATTGTTTAAAGCAGTTTGGCAATAATTTTTATAATATTTATGGGTAAGAACGAAAGAATGTAAGAGGTCAACATTTTTTGATAACCATAGGCTGATATATCATAAACATTTGCTGCATATAATTTAATATTTCCAGTGTACGCAGATTCCTTTCATACATATATGAAATATTGGAAAATTATTGGTGAGTCGTGCAACATTTCGCATTTCATGGTACTAGATATGGCTAAAATATCAAAAGAAACATACATTTTACTATTTCTTCGAAAGGTTTATTAACCTCAACGCGTACATAAACATGTTCTAAGAAATATAAACCCAACCAAGACACATAAAACCATTTTATGTATGCCAAACATAGACAATTTCGGATAAAAGTAATCAAATTTTTAAAATAATTCAAATCAAACACGCACTGTGACGAAAAAACAGGATTGAAATAGTGTAGCATAAAATTCGGTACATATGTAAGTTCTATGGAACAAAATTATCGAAGCCGATTTACAGTTTGATGCTGTGGTCGCGTGGAAGTGATATCTCTTCGTGGAATTTATTTTGACAATTTTGATTGGCATCACGAACATTTACTTTGAATTGAGACTACCTCTTATAGTTATGTAGTGTTTGTCTATAGTATATTTAACACCTCGGGTTTGAAATACATCTAAAGTATTCCAATACGTGGTTCGCCCGGTCTACGTATATAAATACATAAAATGCAATTAAAGCTTAAATGGTTTTAATGTAATTTATAGCAGAGTAATAATTGATTTAAACAGTAAATTTCGATTTTATTTAACATATCAACAAAATTTTTGTTTTTTATAACTTAAAATGTTTATCACGTTTAGTTCGTTATGTATACGCGATTTAACTTTTAAACTATATACATGCAACGTAGAATATTAAGCGTCTCTTCATATTATTTACATAATTTGAATTCACAATCCAAATGTCTGTGTACATACATATATTATAAAATAATTTATCTTATTAAATACTTAATACAAATCGAAATTTTATGAAGAATGACTATTTGTGTACATATATCGGGATGTAATACAATATTATAATACTCGTCCATATTGCATGTCGTTTAATAAAATTTACTGACAATTTAGTATTATTGCATGCTATATAAGTCAATATAGTGGTGGTATAAAGTTAAAACTCGCTCACACATTAAATAATTAATTAATTACAGCATATGTGTATGTATTTATCATTGAAAAAAAAAACAGCATAAATAATAATTCGATTATTATTTAAAGTATTTTTTATATAATCGACCACACTCGACATAGGTCAATTACACACCGATTAGGCATGGTATATATACATACATATGTACGTTACTATAAGAATATGTGATCCAATTTCGTAAAATCATAGCAAAACGCTAATATGGGCATCTGTATTATTATTATATAATTTTTTTTTGGTCCAGATCTCTCGATATATAATTAAATTTTCATCAATGAAAGATTTATGAACGTTTTGTAATTAAAAAGGCATTTTTTTGTTAAATTCATTTTTCAAATTAATACACATATTATACCAGAAGCTACCATTCTGAACTTGCCTGAAGCGATCTTGTTCATTTACAAACAACAACAAAAAATCGAAGTTTTGCACATAAAAAGTTTGTTGTTTATTAAAGTGTGTAAAAGTGATTTGAGTACATGACTCGATTGGATTGTGTAATATGTACATTGTGCACATAAAATATAACAATAATATGTATACAACATATATCGAAAGAGAAAAATATACCCGTGTATATAGAAAGGTGAAATGAACTTTACAATATTTTGTTGTTTAGTGAATAGAATTTTATTGTGCAAAAATTGTTTGTGGATAATAAAACCTCTTAAATATAGGTATACTTCATGTGTGCTAAAATATGTTGATATGAGTTTTTTTTTGGTTGTGTTTCGTAATCTTAATAGTACATATGGTATATTATGTAGATGAATGGTTGTCTTTTGTGATTTATAATGAACCTAAATCGTAAAACATGGAACTTATTTGTTGCCAATTAAGTGTTATTAGGTAATATGTTTTTAACTCCTACTTCAATCACGATTCCGTAATGTATATGGATTTCATGTTTGTATAGTATTTGAAATTGTCCTTAACATTTATCTCACTAAACAAATACTGTATTCTTTAAATTCTATTCGAATAGTCATCGCCTTCAAAAATTGGTTTTTGATTTTTGTTTTTCATAAGACTAAGGTTTTCTAAAGGATTGATGAAGTGCCCAAAATAGCATTGAAAATAATTACCAATAATTAAATTATTTTCGATTGTATTTCCAGCAGCTTAACTGAGGCAATAGATCTTGCAATACTTAAATGTGGTTCATATTGCAATTTGGTGCCAGGTAGTATCTTTAGTTTCATGATCAATGGTTTCTCTCTATAAAACTAAATATGGCATAAGTTCTAATCAGATATATATTAATGGCTTCGTTCTATGAGATATGAGATAAGGTTGTCTCTCTCTTCTGATGCATAAAACCAATGTGATGGTCGATATTCATGTGTCTGGGTGTCCAGTGGAGTCAACAGTTTTGAGTCAATTGCCTTTAGAGCAACAAAAAGCTGTCAAAAAGGATGCAGATAGAGCGCGATTAAATAAATCCTCAGGATATATTATATCATTACCGGAGAGGAAGAATGGGATGTAGTAGCATATACCTGCATTTGGGATACTCAAAATGTAGGTGTTTTCTAGCAATTCGTATGCACAACGAGTTTTAAAATTATCGGACAGTATAGGAGTCGCTGTGGGTATTTGGTGTATTTTATGTTTTGGCCAAAATCTGGCTAATAGGTATTTGGTACCAACAGATGACCGATCGAAAATGATCGCCACCTTTAAAAGAGTGGTATTTTTGATCACCTATTATGTAAGATGTATATTGCGCACAAAGGTGTATTACAGTTTAGTTCCACAGTTCCATCTCATCGAATATATGTATAATCAGGTAAATTGAAATTGAATTATGTAACTTATGTTTCATATATACATAATAGAAAACAATACCTTTTTTAATATACTTGAAAATATTTCAATATATTCATTCTAAAATTTCCAATATATAAATTGACAAATAACATAAATCAATATATAAGAAACGAACGATACTTTTACTTCCTCCTCTAAAAGTTTCAAACAAAAACTTTTGTTATATCATTTTATGGTTTTGTTATTTTCTACAAAAAACAAAAAAAAACTAAAAATCATATATGGAGCATTGAATAAACACTTTTGACATTCTTTATATCAAAAATCGTGTTTAGAAATGCTGTTGGGTTTCGAAGAAAATGGTCTAAAGTTGGTTGCGCTTATATTTCTTAAGAGAAAGTACTGGTGTAGAGTACATTATAGTTTACACACGATTACAACAATTATTATTCTATTTTTAGTTATTAATTTCATTTTGTTATAATAAAAATGTATTTGTTTTAATAAATTAAAAAAAAAAATATTTTGTTTTTTTTTGCAATGTGGGTGGAAACCTTTTGATTAATAATAATCTAAAATGTAAAACTGGTTCAATTTTACTTTTTATATCACACTCACACACATACACATATATACCAGTTTTTCCAATTTCTTTCTATGAGATTAATCGTATACTTAGAGTACCACACTCGAAAAGAAATAAATGAAAAACTGGAAAGTTATTAAAAATGTACGTAAATCACTAATCGGTGCTCGACCAAGACGATTCTAAACTACTTATACGACGTTATGTAGACAGTAAAATTCAGGTAACTCGTTGTATGTATCGTTAAATATTTTCTTTAATTTAAACTGGTTCGAACCGCAAGACACAAAAATGTACGTATCATAAAAAAAGTTATTTTTTACACAAGATGTTAACACCTTCGTGCAATTGTGGGTGTTATAAATTAAACATTTTCTTTTTTGTCTATTGTCGAGTGAGCCGAACTTTTAGATGTCGAGTGTTAAATAAAATTGTCTCGACATTAAAATAGGAAATAATCACAAGAATATATATTTTAAAGTAACGGAATTTATTTCATTCTTATATAGCGTCGACCATATAAAATAGAATCTTGTAATCTTTATTTTGGTTTTTCAATTATAACAACCACTCAAATCTTAAAATAGTTACATAATTAAACTGAATCAAATTGAAATTAGTTTTTGTGTTTCTGTTGAGTTCAGTTTTTTTTCTTCCAACATGGAAGTATGTATAATTCTAATTATCAATTTTGACTCAATCAGAGAATTTAAGATTTTTCTTAAAGATTATCTTGAACCACAAACAACAACAATAAAATGAACAGTTAAAAATGTTTGATACACTTTATATATTTTAACATACATAATTTTTCTAAAATTGGTATAATTACGGTTGAGTATTTTTTTTATGATGTACATACACACCAAGATACTGATTGACTTACACGTCATATTCGATTTGGCAATTTGTCTTGTAAAATATATGTATATAAGTTTATGTCTTTACCTTTAATGGCAATAATGAAGAACGAGTGAAAAGATGAACAATTTTATGAATTGTGTATGTACGCTGCTATATGTACGACTGGCGTTTAATTGTAAATTGTAATTTATGAATATTCAAAGCAGCTGTCAATTTTAATTTTTTCGTTGCAATTAAAATGTTTTATAATTCGTTGATGATTGTACAATGTAGGGGGATTGCGTTGTATATGACTTAAAAATGATTTTGTGTTTTGATGTAGGCACAAAATTTGTATAATAATATATCGTTGATTCATATTTGTGCATTTAAAGATGATTTACTATTATTTCAACTGCCTATGCAAGTTTTTGATTAGATGTGTGGCACAACAATAATGACTAAATCGCTAAGATTTAAAATTTCATACATGTGTGCAAATATAAACGTTTCTTTTTCTCTGCTGTTTGACTCACAGTTGGGATTTTACATATTGCAGTGCTTTCTGTCAGCAAAATGTTTAATACGATATGTTAATATTATCTGCTTCATTTTAGTGGTATTTAACACATCTTGCAACAATTTGTAAAAGGTAGTCGGCATTTGGTTTGGTCATTAACAATTCACATGGATAAATGCTTATTTGCAAAATTTGTTAGAGATTTTTTTACCTTCACCCAAGCTAGTTAAGGTGATTTTTGATTCTGTCCTCCAGTTTCTCAAAATTTTCATTTTTTATAGATGAAGTTTTCTTTCACCCATCTATCCATCGAACTATCGTTTTTATTTTCACTCTAAACTAGGTAATGCGGTTTAAGTAAATTAATATGACAAAGCATAACAGTACTTTTCTTTTTTTGTTAATATGACAAATTCAAAAGCGCAATTATATGATGAAAAATTAAGAAATCTTTATAATTGCAATCAGTTCAGGAGTGAATTCTCACAATATCATTTTTAAATTAGCAGAAAATTGCATTTAAATTCTTTATAAAGAGCCATGCGAATAAATTATGCATGGATGGGAAGGTAAGCTCCAACAAACGGTATTAAATCAGCTAAATAGATGGCTATAGATATGCTAATCAACCAAGACAAAGTGTTAATTCTATATCATCAAACAAATACTGTATATAATATATTATAGTAAGAATAAATATATACGAATAGTAAGAGAATATATTTATGTATATAAGTTATTTTCGTTTCGAATATCTTCAAATGATGTAACGCAAGATAATATGATAATTATGTGCGAAATGTAATATAAATATTCTCACATTCTTTTCACCAAAACTATTTAAAAAATACTTCAAAACATAAAGATTCTTCTTATTTATGTACATGTTCAGTTCTCTTTGTATTAATTGAAAAGTTCAATAGACCGAGTATTGTGTATTTATATATAGTGAGATAAATACAAAGTCACTCGAGTTATCGATAATAAATTTATAAACTTTTCCAAATTGTACATATTGCATAAATAAAGCTTGTTCAGCTTTTAAAACTGAAGGATAAATATTAGCACAATATTGCAATCGTATACATACGAGTATATTGTATTACAAATTTTGAACACGTGTGCGGCTATTTTATACTTTTATAGTTTTATTATACTTATATTACCTTATAGAGAGAGGCTTATTCATTAAATCTTATTTACATTTCAATCGATTTATAGACAAATATATATATTTAAAGTTAAGAATAATATCTCTCATATATGATAATAATATAAAGTCGATTATATAAAAAACTAGTTGATTTTGTTTTGTTTTTTTTATTTTACGTGAAGAAAGTGAAAATTAAAATAAAAATATCTCTTCAATTATATTATTGGTCTTAGCGTGTAAAATCAATCTAGTTATTGTTCAAAGCATAAGTAATAGCCATAAATTTTCAACGACACAATACTGTGCATATAGTACTTGGATATACGTATATATGTTAGACGAAAAACAAAGAATTTTATTTGATCGACTCGAACGACAGAAACTTTCTCTTCAAAAAGGGTGAGGTTTGAAAACAAAATACATTTTTTTTTGATTTAAATCTCTTTTCTTGGTTGAAATTTATTATTATTATTATTTAATCCTCATTTTTATTTATAACAAATGCTAGAAAATTTTTTATATACTCGTTGTATACTTTCTCGTAGGAAGGCTTGGTATGTGTACTCGCATATCTATTTATGTGCATTATGATCAAAAAAACTGACTGATTATGTATGTACATATATATATGTATTGTGGGCTACCCAATGTCCGTTTCATATCAATATTCATCAATATGTTGACCGTCTTATAAGAAAAATTTATATTTTTAATAAGACTTTTGATATTTTTTTGATAAAACGAATATAAAAAAAAATTATTAATAACATGTCTTTAAGAATTGACATTTTATTTAAATTTATATTCAAAACCAGAAGTTGATAGATAATTAATTTTTTAACTATTTTTTGTTGCTTGTTGACTTTTTTTATTAATTATTTATCTTAAGTTAATTAAATAAATAAAGTGATATAATTTTTTATTTCTTTTCTTATGAATAAATTAAATGTATATATTGAATTTGCTCCTGAAAACTAGCACAAGCTGTCAGTGTTAGCGGATTAAATATTTAGTTTTGTACAGAAGCTTAGTACTGTTGCAGAAAACTTAATCAATTTCACACTGATATCAATACAAGAACTTTATATCTACAGTTGAACTGATGCGCAATCTCTTATCTAATCTTATTGTAACGAAAGCAGCATCTGTTAAAAGCTCTTAATAATAGTTTATATATAGAATTTGTGAATAATTAACTGTGTACAATTGTTTTTTGACTATATACTGAATGTCAAAATTTCATAATAATTTTTGTTTTAGAATAGAACTATTAACAATATTGATAAGAATTAAAGCCCAAATGTTATTCAAAAAACTCAAAATCATATCCCATAGACGGCACTGTGAATTGTGTTGTTTTTGATTTTTACATGTAATTTACGTTTCATGTATTTTACGCTTTTGTTTACACAAAAAATGTAAACCAACGTTTTTTGCATGTAAGTATCACATATTCTTGGAGCAGAAGTAAAGTAATTTTATTCCTAAAATTGGCAAGTCGGACTACACCGACCCCAACTCGTTTCAGCCTATTTGTCGGTCATTAACCTTTCTGAAATCTTTAGAAAGGATTGTCGATAGATTTATTAGAGACCAACATTTAGTTCCGCTTCGCTCAGTAATAGGAAACATGCTTACAGAGTCGGCCAATCCTGTGAGAATGCATTACATGAACTCGTAATTAGGATTGAGAGATCTATGAACAACGACGAGTTTCTTGTGGGCACTTTTCTGGATATTGCAAGAGCGTTTGAAAATACTCCATTCGTCTCGATTACGAATGCATGTACTAAATTATCAAACCCTACATTATCAGGTGGACTAAATGTATGCTTGAACCTCGCATTGCGATATACGAGGTTGAAGATTTTAGTCTTTATTTCAGTCAAGGCTTCCAGAGGATGCCCGCAGGGAGGTCATTGACAAACTTCTATGGTTAATCTTCGTGATTCCGGTTTTGTCGCCCAAAGTTATGCTGATGATCTGGTTCTGACAGTTTCAGGCAAGCATCTGAATGTCTTATCAGATTTAACTCAACACGCTCTTCTCATTATAGAACAGGGTTGTCTAGATAAGGGTTTACATGTGAACCCATCTAAGACCGACTTGGTTATATTTACAAGGCGTAGGAATACTGCAGCTTTTTCTGTACCATAACTTTTTGGTTGTAAGGTTAATAGCTCAGCCTACATCAAACGCCTTGGAGTTTTTCTGGATAACAAACTTTCTTGGAAGTATCATCTGGTCTTTAAACTACAAAAAGCCACTGCTATTTTTTGGCAATGCCGTAGAGCTTTTGGTAATTCTTGTGGATTATCCCCCAAAATGTTATATTTTATATATACAAATTACTTGTTCTCCCAATGCTAACTTATGCATCTGTTGTTTGGTGGCAAGTGGTTAAAGTTAAATCTTCAATTGTTAAACTGAATTGTTTGCAAAACTTCGCTTGTCAGACTGTAACTGGAGCCATGGCTTCAACTCCGCTCTTAGCTGTGGAGCTAATTCCCTACCGCAGTTACAATCCTTCATTTTAGGTACAGTTTGTTCGGCTGCCTTTCGCTTGAGGAGTGTTGGGGCGTGGAATGCTCTCGGCACTATTTCAGGCCATAGATCTATTCTTAATGAATTTAAACTGGCTATGTCAGAACTTGACATGGTTAATGATAGGATTCTGCCTTTTGTTAATTTCCATAGATCATTTGAGGTGTTTCATCCATCCAGCGATATGTGGTTCTCACCAGATTTTCTCAAACAGATATCCGAATCGCTTCTACTCTTTTCAGATGGGCTTTGGTTACTACTGTCCTTCGCATGATCTGAGAATCTCTGGAAGTCTGGGGATCTACTGTACTATTCATCAAGTGGAATTAATTGCGATTACTCACTGCGTGATGTCAGCTTTTAATCTCGTTGCCGACGACAAAGAGATTAAATTTTTTACGGTTATTAAAACTGTCCTTAACTCCTTGAACAACCCTCTAACCAGTTCTAAATTGGTACTGGATTGTAAGAAATTTCTGAATCTCCTTGGTCGTAACAACAAGGTAACGGTCATGTGGGGTCCTGCCCATTGTGACATTGAGGGCAACGAAATTGCAGACTATTTGGCTAAAACTAGTTCTCACCTATGTGTATTTCGTAAATTACTTATATATAGTGAAAAAAACAGTTAAAAAATTTCCTATCGCATCTAAAGCGGACGTGGTCAGCTACCGCTACTTGTCGTAAGGCGAAATACTTTGTCAGAGGAATTAACTCTAACCTGACAAATTACGTTCTTTCATTGAAAAAGGACAACTTGAGAATTTTAGTCTCTATACTTACTGGCCATGGCCGTTTCAAAAGTCACCTTCATCGCATGGGACATCGAATGTCTGGAAGATGCTGATGCTCGTTTACACTTCATCAGCAGTTGTCCAGCTTTCGACCGCATGAGATCTCTTGTTTAGCTTCAGGTATATTCCTGTAAATCTACTGTCTTCTCTGCCTCAGTTTACTAAGTTTGCAGAACCCGTTTGTGCGCTTTGATGAAATCCCAGGTTTGCACCATGGGCCGTTTGTGGCATTGAGTGCGGAACCGTATAGGGTTCCAACCAACTTTAATAATAATAATAAAATCACAATAGAATTAAACCAAACGATTTACTTGTCTAGTAGGTACTCCTTGACTAGTATTAATTTCTAACATTTTGGAAATCTTCACCTCAACTTTAATTACATTACATTCAAAAACCCAAGTTTTTACATCTGTCAATATACGAACTCAAGTTTTACGAGGGAATATATCAAAATGAATTTTTATACATATAGTTTCGTATATAGAGAATCCGATATCGAGCTCTAGTATACGAAGGTGAATTGTTAAGCCGTTTGGGCGTCTTGGAAAAAATGCATCAAGCAGAGTAATAAACGAATTATTTCGGAATGATATACTTTATTCTTAACTGTATACAGACAATTGAACGCGGTTATTAGCATACGCAATTGCATGTACAAAACTGTGAAGTACCGTACAGTTTTAAGAAACATTTTCTAGACATTTAGGGCACTGAGTTCTTATGCTCAGTGCATTGACGACGTATGTGCATTGAGTGGTACTAATTAAAGAAGTCATTTATTACACACCCAACAACTCTCTACAATCGAATGCAACAGTTTCAATCTCTAATAAATTTTAATTGAGCTGCCTTAAAACCTATCACTTAAATGACAAAAGAATAAATATATTAAAGCTAAATTAATAGGCAAAAAATTTTCACATAAAACAGACATGCGCTAGAAATGCTTTAGACAAGTAACGACAAACATGTAGTTTAAAAAGACAGAAATATCGCTCTTAATGCTTTTGTCACTAAAATAATTATACAACATTGGCAACATACAACTGTTATAATACAAAACTCATGTTTTTAAATTAACCAAAACCATTTTGTTCTTGTTTCGTGTTTTATTTGTACAAAGCACATTTTAAGATTTCACATACAAGACAACAGAGTAGTATAGAGCAGAAATTTGAATATATAATTTCTTCTCGTATATGTATGTCCGCACAAACCGCTTTATATTGTTTTTCTTTATATAAAATGCGGATTCATTTAACATTACCAAAATAAATTTAAAAAGTAATATCGCGAATTACATATTTTGAATTCCAAATTAATATTTTTACAAGAAGACAAAACAACTTAACAACGTATATATATATACCGGTCAAAGAACAACAAACTTAAATGAAATCGCACATTTATCGCGAATTAAATGATCTTTTCTTCTGTGTATATACTCGTATACACTATATGCATGTACTCGGTCGTTTGCTATACAAACAACAAGCCATCTGTTTTGTTTTCGTGGGCTGGCTTTATGTTATATTTATTTATAATAATAAACGTTGTGTATATATATATTTCGTAAACGTTAAAAAATAAAAAAAAATATTATATAAGTGAAAGTGAAACCTTATTTGGTTTGAAGTAGCAGCATATCTGCAAAATCTTGCTGTATACATAATACAAAATTTTAACACACATTTAAATAGTCTTAATTAATAAGGATGGATGATCAATCATCTCTGTATATGAGTATACCCATATATAAATAAACTTGAATATATGTACAGCTAAATAATTATGAAAAATTAATATTTGATTAAATATACGCGAGAGGCTATTAATTATTTTTTAGGCCATCTTGTTATGATCTTGACTTGTAATTTTACAAACTGATCATTAACAAAACCACTTTTTTGTTTTTGTTTTGATTTTCTATTACACAATCGATATTGTATGTAGTTAAGCTGTTTGTGTGTGACAAAAGCCATTTATAAAAAATAAAAAAAAAAATAATAATATTTTAATCAAGAAGAGATTTTATAAAATAATTTTCATTATTATAAGTAAATTGTGTAATATGCAATTGGAGTAAATATCTAGATACATATATGCATTCATTCGTATATTTGTATTATAAATGCAAGACAGAAAATTGTACACGGATGACCTCTAACATTATAACAACTTTTTGCATATATGTATGTATGTTGTTAAGAAAAATTGAAAAATGCAAATGTTTTTTCCATTATTCAAATGTGGAGTTGATATGGTTCGAGTTCAACTATCAATTTAATTACTTTATGCTAAATTTACTTATTTTATTGTATTTTTTTAAGATGTTGAATATAAATCAAATAATTAATTTAACTAGTACGCCCTGCATATAATGTGGTAATCAATTTAATTCCCTATAACAATTGCTCATTGCAAAGTATCGTAAAAATCGAGTTCATCTGCAAAATGGATATAGACGAGAAGGAAGGAGGCGGTTAATATAGTTAAATAAATTATGATCAACTGAATTAATTTTTAACTAGAAGGCACATATAGTAAGTGTCATTAAATAGCTAACGAATCATCAAACTCTTTGATTTAGTGATATATAGAATAACGAGGAGATTTATATGTCACACTTAAACATCTCAGTCGTAAATTATTTGTTTTATTTAATGGCTGTTTAATACAAGGTTTAGCTCCTCCGGCAAATCAAGAGAATTGTATAATATGATTTTATTAGAAGACATAAATTTGTGATATTTTGAGTCAAATGTACAATTTATATAGATTCCATAGAAGGAGGATCATTGTCTGTGTAATTAATATGGCATGTGCTGTTGCACGACTGTCCTTATAAATACTTAGATGCTCTGGGCTTAAAGAATAAGACAAAGCAACAACTTTTTTATTATGTGTCACAGGGTTGTATTAATAAAATTAAAAGCTATTTCTCAGATACAATCCGGATCATCTGATGACTTCATGGGATGCACAAAGACTGTCTTGACTTGACTTTCATCAAACGATATATTCATAAACTTATCATATATAAGGGTCCCAATAGTGAGTTCGGATTTGACAGAAACTTACTAATATATAATTTCTAGTTGACGAAATGAAACGCTTAACGCTTCAATAAAAATGGGAAAATTTGAAAATTTACTTCCTCAATAAAAACAACAAAGCAAATTTACTTCCACAACAAAGAAATTGTTTGGGACGAGATTCTAGCTCGGTGGGTTTGTACACAAACAAAGTACATCCATTGCGTGTTATTGTTTGGTGCAGTAACATTATTGACCGTTAACATTTTTTTGTGACCATATTGTAAAGATATGGGTTTGGATAACTTTTAGATTAAGCAAGGTGGTGCGCCATGCCACACTTAGGGCGTTTCAATAGTGATACTGCGTCGCCGGCAAGCAGCTGTGATTTGACGACTTTGGAGTTTTATTTGTGGGGTGCCTTGAAGGACAAGTGTTATACGGACAATCCACAAACAATTGAGCATTTGAAAGCTAATATTGAAGCAACCATTGCCTTAATTGATCCGCACACAATCCAAAATGTGCTCAGAAAGCCAAGGCTAGCTGCGGGTCTCATTTGAATGAAATTAATTTTCATAAATAATCAAGAGGATTATACTTTCAAACAAACAAAAAAATTGGTAATATATTAAGCCGTTTTTAATTTATTAGAATTTTAAATATGAACTTCTTATCGGGGATGTCCCATTTTCACACATTTTCTGTAGCATATAAATACGTTTCTATTAAACGATAATCATTATTCTAGCCTACTATTAAGAAACTAATATTAAGCTATTCTATAGATATCAAACGTGCTATCTTTTACAAGTAAAAGTACAAAATTCATCGAACCATATATCAAATTACAGTAGATTGGTTAAACCGCGCATTGAATAATTCACAGATACCAATCGATTAAGCTATAAATAAACATATTAATCCAGAAACCGCTATTTTTATATTCGTATCTCACTTCACTGTAATATCATAGTAAATGAGTAATATACAAAATATTAGCAATAAAAATTCTAAACTATTTTGTTTTGAGATACCTTAATCGTATAACTAAGATCTCGATATATATATAAATAAAAAAAACTAAATCTAAAATTAAATTAATCTCAGCACAACAAAACTAATAAAATCGTACAATGCCAAAACAGCTAAAAAAGGATAAATTTGTTGTGTGTTGGGTTATTACGTTACGAGATATGCGGTGTGGGTGAAATAATAATTTTATGACATGATCAGATATATAACCTTTAAAATCGCGCATATCTCATACTACGATTTGTTGTAAATTTTTATATTTTTATTATATCGTTTAATTAGAGGTTTTTGGTTTATAATAATGCTAAACCATAATATATATAATTTATAATGTTTTTAGTTGTGCTGATAAAAGACATTTGAAGTGTTCAACAGAATTAGGTTGAATGAGTTTAATGAACCATTTATTAAATGTCTTTATTTAATATCGATCACCGGATTCGACACTGTTTGCGCACGGATATACGATGACACAGTCATAAAATATTTGTTTTTGCCTCCGCATACAAAACAATTCTGCCACCGATTCATTATAATATTCAGTGTTTAAGACAACTTATAAAAAAAAAAAAAATTAGCCAATCTTGTTTTTGCGATTCTAAACGATAATGTATTATATATAGAGTAAAATAATTACCACAACGTTTTTATTTAAAGAATGCTTTAGTTAAAAAGCTTTTATCTATTAATTTATCAATGTAAATTAGCTATTCATTCAGAAACGAAACTAAAAATAAAAATTTAAGTTTTTTTTTTAACTATAGTCACGATCTTATTGTGGTTTCTGATGTTGTGGAAAAAATGTCTATAATTTCTCAAAAAACAATTAATATCGGTCCGTAGTGAGTACTCAATGCAATAATATTTTTTGAAAAAAATAATATATAACAGTTAAATTGTATATATGAATAACAATTTTATAACAATAGATATATAGGTATAGATATAAGAAAACGAGAGATTTAAGAAGAAAATCGTTATATAATCTCAGCGTAGTTTTGTTAAATAAAATAAAAAAGTACACGATTATAAGAGTATAGCATGATCGACAATGATCTATGATTTTATATTTTTTACTCCGTACTTCTGTGTACATTTGTTCCTTGTTGTTATAAATTCATAAAAATTTTCACAATAGCAGCGATTGGAATAATTATCTTAACAGTTTTTCTTATATATATTGTATATACATAACTTATTTACATCAGAAGGTGAGGATGGTTGGCAACAAAATTCTCTCTTTACATATATGTACGATATATAAAATTAAATTAATTCTAATCAATTTTTTTTTCTTAACCTACGTACATATAGCAACTAAAATAAAATTATATCATATCACACACATAAATCGACAAAACATGAATTCTGTAAGTTTGATTCGAACTCGGTTCATTGACGTTTGGTATATTCTTATAAACAACATGAAAAGAAATTGTATTTTTTTTTAAGTATTTTCACGTTTGTTGTTTTCTTATATATATACATTTTATATATTGAACGCCTCCAATGTATGTTATTATTATTAACAAAGTATATTTTTTATATACAAAAGTTAATTTAATGGATCACAAAATATATACGAAATTTTAATGGTATTCATTATCGCCACACTAAACTCTTCGAACAAATATAATTTGTAAGAACATTTATATACATATAGTTAGTTTTCTACCTATATGTATATATAAGCATGGTATTATTAACCTGTATGGTTTCTTTCACACAGTTCAAATATCAATAAGTTTGACACAATGCTGTAATACAATTAAAAATGAGAATAACATAAGAAGTTTATGTTAAATAGATGGGAAAATTACTTCCTCATCGTTATAATTTTTAAACGGATTAGAATCTCTATCGTCTATGTTGAGCTATACGCGGCCACCTTAAATCATAGCATGTGATATAACGATTTTTTTATTTTATGAAAATAATGGTTTAAGAAACAGTTAAGAAACGATCTCCTGACAATGAACACCAATTTATGGAATACGTAGAACTATAATAAATCACTAGGATTTTAGTATTTTAAATATCTAATATTCTTCTGATTACTTTCTTAACTATATTTCAATATCAGGTATTCCTCGTATAACGCGATAGTTACGTTCCAAAAAAATTTCGCGTTATGTAAATTCGCGTTATATAAGTCATAGATTTCATATAAATTAGAGAGTTACGTTCCAATAGTTTTTTTTCAAATAAAATACTTACTAAATAACAGACGCACATATATTTCAACTAAAAATTAAAATTTCAGATTTTGTTATAAAATAAAATCACAAAATAAATATAATAATATTACAAAATCCAAAAAACTAACAAAAACCTAAAACTTTAAATTATAAAATCTAAAAACAAACTGAAAAAAAATTAAAAGTTTATTGACAAGATTCATTGTTGTTCAGGATCAGGACTAATCTGTTTCACTGTCTTCCAACATTATATTTCGTGAAAAGCGTTTTGCGGGCGTGGAATAGCTTCGCTTTATAAAAGTAGAAATTTCGCGTTGTACTGACATCGATTTTTTTTTATATCGCGTTTTATCGAAAACGTTTTGTATAAGTACCGCGTTAATCGAGGGATACCTGTAATTAAAATCAAACGTAATACCATCAAATCGGAACAGTAACAAGAGAAATAAAATTGTTGATCTTGTTAATCGAAAAGATCTAATAATTAAATTTAAACTAACAGAATTTAGGCATTGGTGTATCCACAACGTGTTGACCGTTTTCGAGAAATTTCAAATTAAATTGTTGACAAAATTGTTACTTGTCACTTTGAGCTAAAACTGACTATAAATAAAAAATCTAAACCGATGTTTTGGTGGAAGAAGTTGTTTTATGCGCTTACTTGAGACTTACCCGAGAACAATAAAATACATACGGATATTGTTAGACATTGTTTTATGTTGGTAAGATTTCTAATTTAGCAAACTCTTAATCCAAAATAGATTGTAGAAATGGTTCAATTCACAAACATAATTCGTTAGAACCTACATGCATATAGTGACCGTCTTTCTAATGAAATTTGAGGACAAATAAGCTTGTAAGTATATCGAATAGATAGGTATCACAACTTATAGTATATATACGAAAAGAACAATATCTCTGTCCTCACAAATCTTCAGAAGACAAAATTCATACTAGTCCTGATTTTTGTATGTACTGAGTATATTTAGGATAATAAAAATGCACAGATTATGATGGAAACGATTTAAAAGCTTCATATCATAAAACGATCTAAAAATGTCTCTGATTTTCATCATCGTTACACTGGTAAAGTTATTGCCATTTATCGGACAGTCAAATAATAGAATATATACTTAATAATACTGTTAGTTCAGAAAGAATGTTTAACACATCGAGAATAATATCATCTTCTATGTAACCTCAAGTATTTAGGTATTTGTAATAAATTTTAAATTTTCTTATGCAATAAAATTTTTGACCTTTGGTAGTGGAACAAAATTATTAAGTTAATAACCAATTTAATAGTTTGCAAGAAAGGACGAGTTACATGAGTCATACAATATTTTGAAATATAAAAAAATAAGAAAAGCATATAAGGGTTTAATCAACCGATTTTGATTTGATAAATAAAAAATGATTTGGGATTTGGGATGATGCACTCTTTTGCAGTTGCCTTTTGACAGCCTACCTTGCGCCAAACCGATGACGTACAGCTACAGGTTCGATTTACATATAAACCTAAAGCCGACTCATGAGTTCTGAACTCTTCAGAGGTTCACAGATGTGTTCATTCTTATCTGGGCTTCGAATTCGATACTATCCGCTCCAACTCTAGAGTGTAAGAAAATATAATTTCTTGTTTTTTTGTATTCCTACTCGCCTGTATCACTACATTAGAAAATGGTACAACTTTGTAGAAACCATAATCGAAACGACGCCAATATAAACTAAATTATACAAGTACAAGCAAGTATTCGCGAGAAGCAACATTATCTTGTGTGTTGAGTCTTTTATAAGACCAAATAATTCTAACTACAATAATTCATTATTTGTTTATACATAAATACAAAAAGCTTATAATATAACCCAGAAAGCATCTAAGAAAAAATTCGCCAATTGTTAATCATTTTGGATGTACATAAACTACACTGGTCAAAATGTAATGAGACTTTTTTGTTTCAATCATAGCGTGCTATGAATATCGGTGTATATTTATTTGTAGGTTGGTATGACTGTTGTGAATAGCTAACAAATTTCATGGCAGTCTTGGTAGGTTAAAAATTGCAGGATTATTTGTATTTTTAGAAAATTGTTGTCAGTGATTTTAATTTTGTCAAAAACTGATTTTCTTCCGATATATTGAAAATTTTACAAAAGTTTAACGATGATGAATGCTAATCAACATCACAAGTGTTTAAGTGGCCATTATCATTTCGTGAGTGTCATGAAACAGTAGAAACGAAACTCGTTCAGCAAGGTCATCAACCTCCACTACTGCTGAAAATATAAATAAAAGCAAAGATCTTGTACTTTTCAATCGTCGATTGGCTTAAAGGAACCTTGTTGGTATATAAAAAAGGATCTATACAAACAATTTTAAAGGACATTTTGGGCTTGTCTAGTGTGTTTTGTGTTAATAGAAGCCATTCTTGAAAATTCGTTTTCCTCTTTGAAGGCTATACATACTGGGAACTGAGTATAATGACTGTTTCTATGGGCAAAACGTTGGAATAATTGTATTCTAGTGAGCGGGATGACTTTGAAGAGTATTAGATCATATTGTATTTAGACTTATTGTTTTTGTAAAATTTTTTATTGTTGGTCTTTACAAACAAAAAATATTAGTAGATAATTGAATGTAGTTTGAGAAACGAGAACCTAGCATGAAACATGCTGTAAAAATAAGGTTTGACTTGAGCATAATATTCGTAACATAATAGATAGATAATAATTTATGATGTTCTCTAGGTAAAATGTTAAATTATGGATGTGTAAATCTAATTAAGCAAAGATACATTTAATTGAATTCTATTTAAATAATAAATAAAATTTAAGATCATAAAAGTAACGTTTTCGAAACTTTCATCGTTTCTTAATACATATATACATTCGACCAAGAAAAATATTCTTGTAATGTACAACAATTACATGCTGTCCACATATTAAAATGACTACTCATAAATTTAAAATTAACAATGTTTGTTGCATTAATTTTTTCCATTTCATATATACATAAAGTACTTGTATGTATTATAATAAAAAAGTTTAGAATATTTGAAAAACTTACGTTTGAATAATAAAAAATAATCAAATAAGGTATATGTAATATGTATTCTATATACATATATATTCATTAGCATAAATATCATAAAATTGTCTGTTTTATGTTAATTAGTATGCACTATAAAAATGATGAAAATAAGAGAAATTAAAATAATAGACATGTTTTGTTTTTCCGAAGAAATATTCGCAGGGTCTATCCAGCATAGTATTTTTAATTAAATTTTTACAATCGATGATCGGTCACCTCACAAGACTCTTGTCTAAAATACTATGTTTTTTATGGAAATATGAATAACTAACAAACTGTTTTTTTATAACTAAACATATCTATCTGTCGATCTGTGCACAATGAACTTTTGCAAAAAAAAAAAAAAAAATTATGGTTCTACAATAAAGTACAAGAATGTATAATAAAATATAGATAATTTTTTTTAACTTTTATCCAATTTGATGTATTAGATGTTGTGCTTATACATATGTACATATATATACATACATTGTATATTCGAAAAATATAAAACAGAAAAATTGCATGTATGATAATAGTTACGAACATAATATACTGAAATTCTAATACTCATATTGGATATATTATTTCTTTTATGTATACATCTACATGTATGTATACGACAATGAGTATGTAGGAAAGCAGTGTTTTTTAACCTTTTAACATTTTAGTTCTTAAAATTGTTACTGTTTTTTTTGTGTTTTCGTATTCTTATTTTTTAATTTATATAAACAAATACACACGTAAAAAATTGAAGTTCATCTGGTTCAACACTAGTTTTTTGCGAACAAAATAAATATGGTAGGTAGAAGATTTTGTGTTTTTTTTATCTTCTTTTGATATATCTTGAACGTACTAACTATTTATACAAGTTGTAACCAGACAATAAGACAACGGTTTTAGATTTCAAGACAACTGGTGAAACATTATCCTAGAACGTCTATTGTTGATATTATTTGAAACGATCGAAGCGGTGTGATACAAACCTGGCCGCAAGAAATTTATAATTATTGAAAGACACTAATGTGTTCGATAGTATCCGCATTTATATTCCTACTGTGTACAATATCTAATTGCGATTATTCTTAAAATTTAAAATATTGTTCAAGTTGTATACAATATTCTCTGGAAAAATTATTGAGCGCGTATTGAATTCTGATCGAGCATCTTCGCTTTTGGCGAAAACTAGATATAACCGGATTTGGTTTTCATCAACAGAAACTTCAGTATAAATGTCAACGTCTATCAGCAAGAAGTCTCGGAACGAACAAGTATCATGAACGCCATAGTAATTTAGCTTCCAGTCTTTTTTTACAGCAAATTAGACACCGCTACGAAGGGTATTTAAGAGTAAAAATATTTGATCATCAAATTGTAGTGAAGTTTCTCTTTTTGTGTTTTTTTTACTGTATTAAGATCGCTTGATGTTTTATCGCACCCTATATATTATTATTCCACTCAAGAGTTGGGTCTTTCGTGGTTCGTTTATTTAAGTTCTACTTTACGCTATTACATAGCCAAATTAAGAGCGTACGGTACATGAATTCTACACTCCAACAGAAGATCTTTTACATTCTGCCCTATCGGGATTCAAACCAGTTTACTTCGGTAACAAATATTAAACCATGTAAGATTCTATCAATAAGTAGATGTTCTGAAGCTATTCAACATAGTGAATGGAGTCCTAAAAAGAATTGAGATAGATCCAGACTAAAAGATTCTTCGTCGATCTGCCATATGGAAGTGAAGTTAGCCCAGAATTCAGCCCAAAAGCAATGGCAACAGTAATCTCAACTATCATGATACTTTTTACTCTCAGACCCTAAAAATTTGCTATCATGATAGTTTTCATATATACTTAGCCCAAAAAATGTCCCTAAAACAATTGGTTTATCTAACGAAAGGTTTCCATGTTTGGGTGACTATATCGCAAGACCTCATCATAAAATTATCCTGGGAACAACCCATAAACTTGAACTAGCTTCATCTTTTCTTTAATTCAAATACATTTTCAGTTGGTCAGTTCAACGAATGGTTTCCATGATTCAGAGACTATAGCATATTCAGTGATTCAGTGACTATCAAAGTGGTTTTTAGGCTGAGTATATGCAAACTATCAGGATAGTAAATCTTGATAGTTTTCATATACTTTCTGTTTGAATATTTTATATTGTATTTTATTCTGGGATGAAATTGTGGGATTACTTCACAAGGTTCCATATTAATATAATTTACTGTAAGTGAAAACTGTAATATTTTATATTTTCCACGATATATGACACCAATCTGAAAACCCCTTTATCACAGTCAACTTTGAATATAAATGTTCTGGAATGGAGATATTGTGTTTAGTTTTATCACTAAATCAATCAACGAACCAAATGTTCTTGTTCATATTGATTAATGGGGCTGAGTAGTTCTCATGTCGAAACCAGTTTTTTATAATTCTTGCAAAATTTTGAGAATCAGATACGAAATTTAGCGTAATCTTATTAAAATAATATCTAAGAAATCGTTGTTTTTCAACTATAATTATAAAGACTGATTAAGTTCCCAGATAATATGATGTAATTAGTAATACACGGAAAGTGAGAAACTGTCAATATACCTCCATTAAATTATTAATAGGGTGCTCCATCAAATATACACATAGGCTTGTGAATTTATTTAAAGTTAGGAATCATGAGTTTAACGGCTAGCTCACATCAATTTTTGCGTTTACTTATCGTAAAGTAAAATGGTAAAAGTTATAACTAAACGATAGGCTATATAATTATTCCCATCCCATATTATGCAAAAAAACCAAAAATAAAAAACATTTATCTAATAATATCATCAGTAAAACTAAAATTAATTTAGTAGTTGAGTTCAAAACAAGAGGTTATGCCATTGGTATATAACAATTATTATTAATTGAGCTAATTCTGCCAATATAAAGATACGATATACAGTGATAAATATATTTCTCCTCCAACTTTCAACAAACAACGATAGTTTTTTTTTTGTGTTTTGCTTCTTGAAGTTAAGATCTCACATAATTCATTTAGAGCACGCTAGTATACAGAAAGAAATGCAACATTCCGATTTTATGTTGTTTGTTGTACATTAGAAAGCTTTATTAATTATATGAAAACCTATATATAGTTTTTTTTAGCAATGAAAGGAACTCTATCTAACTTTCAAAATAAATCGTAACAAAAATAAATATATAAAAAATGTACCATCTCGATAGATCGATGTTTTTTACTTACTTAATTTAATTAATATCAATAAAAATAGTGTATACAATAATAAAGATTAGCGCGCTTACCTTCTTCTTTTACCATTCATTTTCAGTTTGTGTAATAATTAACTTCTTGTTTGGTAAATTTTCCTCCTCCTTGTTGTTGCTGCTGTTGCTGTTGTGTATGCGCGATTTTTGTTTTGTAAATATAAGAAGTTAGTGAGTAGTTAATTTATCAAATATAAATTTACTTCACCGGTCGCGTGTTTTTTTAAATAAATGTTACACTTTTTTACTTTCACAAATTTTATGTTATTAATAACAATAATACAATTATTCTTATTATTTTTATCTTTTTTGAATTCATTTTTGTAAATACAACAAAAAATTATTATTGAAAATATTATAAAATATTTACGTATAGTACACACAATTTACAAAAAACAAAATAGTTTTACTATTATAGTATTTATAAAAAAAAAATATTATAAAACGACGTACAAAAGGATTGGTTGGTGGTTAACCCATATTTTTATCCATGTGTGTGAAAATTCAATCATAATATATCAAAAAAAAAAATCGTCTTCTTCTCGTACAAAAACCTAATATATTGTGGGAATCATCACCCTGTAAAAAAATGATATAAAAAAAATTAGGTTAAAAAAATTGTTTGCGTGATTATTTTGATTTTAAATATTTTCGTTGATAAAAGAATTTATTTTGTTTTTGGTATATATCGTATGTATACTGTCAAGGAAAATTTTTTAAATATCTTACATTTTTTTTTTCGTTCTCGTGTTTTTTTTTTTTTAGAAAACACAGCACAATAATAAAACGACACAACCATGAAATAAAACGACATGAACTAGCAGAAGGCTTCACATCCACACACCAATAAAAATATACACAATCAGTCTTATAAGTTGGCATAATACACGATACAAAAAAAAAAGAATTCTCAGACAGTGGTGAAAGAATTTTAGAAACGAAATTATCAGTTAAGGATTTGGATTTTTTTGTTCTTATATGTATATATACAAAGGTACGTCGTTTTTGTGTTGAAAAATTTATTTTTATTGGATATACCGTGTGCATTTAAGAGATTTAATGTGGTGTGTTTTTTTAATTAATTTATAATAAGGTGTGCAGACAGTGTTTTTATCGCTTTTCAATATACATGTATGCATTTTTTATGACTTAAAAAATATTAATTAAAATTTACAAAGTCGTTGTTATAGTGGTTAAAGAGTGTTTAAATTTGTTTCTATTCTATTTTTATTATGTTAGCTGGATATCATGAAAAGATTTATATCATAAAAAAATTATTTTATATGACTCGTATACTCCTGTCTATCTGTCCAAGATAAGAAGGGGCTGTAACGTTTGGAATATAAATATAAATTTTAATTGATTAAAGCTTTGTTTAAATTAATGGTGTGAATTTTAGTTAGAATTAAACTTTCAAATATACCCAGCTTAATAAGTTTCAGTGGTTTTATATATATTTAATTTAATTAATTTTGTCACTATTTAGAAAATATTAAAAGTAATTTGATATGTATCAATAAATATTCTTTGGTTGGCATTTCGTATATTTCATGCACAAACAACGCGGTACTTATTATTCTTCATTGAGACTAATGGATTAAATGTTTTTGACCAGATTTTGACGACGTGAAATGAAGAATCACTTGTATTTCCAAAAGAAATCACTTGGATACCATTTCATTAAGTTCCGTATATTTTAACTGTCTGTTCTATTTTTTTTTTTTTTTTTTTTTTTTTTTTTTTTTTTTTTTTAACGGCTTTTACAGGCCATTATTGGCCCGTACCGTGTCAACAATCTGACTCCATTGGTTTCGATCACGAGCCAGCTCTTCAAACCGTTGTAGGCAGTTTGAAGAACCCAGATCGCTCTCTACGCCGTGGAGCCATCGTCGCCTACAGCGACCTCTTCGCCTACCGAAAGGCGGTTCACCCTTAAAGGTTCGCTGAATCATTCGGTTCGGATCAGCACGCAGAACGTGTCCGAGCCAGCGTACTCGCTGTCCTTTAATTTCATGCACGATATCAGGAATTTGCATTAAATTCCTGATCTCGTGATTGAAAAGAACTCGGTAAGTGCCATCGACGTCGCGTTTTGGACCATATATCACACGCATGATTCTTCTCTCGAATGTTAGAAGCCATCTTTCGTACTCATCCGTCAAGGTCCAACTCTCACATCCATACATGACAACGGGTCTGATCAACACTCTGTACAGTTTCAGCTTATCCGTATTTGCAAGATATTTTGATTTCAGCAGTGGACGTAGAGGATACAAAGCCCGATTGCCAGCGGCAAGGCGGACCTTGATATCCTCTCCCACACTATTATCGTGAGTGATGAGAGATCCAAGATACTTGAATCTCATCACTCCTTCAAACGTGTGGTTACCACTACTGAAATCAATTGCGTCTTGGTCTCTAAAACCCGAGATTAGGTATTTGGTTTTTGACTCGTTGATTTTGAGACCAACAGAAGCTGAACACTGTTCCAGTGGATCAAGTATCTCTTTCACTCCGTTGCCATTTAATCCAATCACACAGATATCATCTGCATAAGCAAGAAGTTGATTGGATTGTCGGAATAAGATGTTGTCCTGAGGTGTTTCACTTTTACGAAGGATGTATTCCAACATGAGATTAAAAAGTATCGGGGACAGCGCATCTCCTTGTCGAACACCGGAATTGATTGCAAAAGTTCTCGATAGCCTGTTCTCAACTTTGACACAGCATTGTGACTGCGTTACTGTCATTTTACACAGATGTACATATTTTTTCGGTATTCCTAGATATTCAAGCGCATACCATAATCTCTCTCGATTGATCGAGTCATAGGCTTGCTTGAAATCCAGGAATACCTGGTGTACATCGCGAGATGTTTCGTAGTACTTGGAAAGAATCATCCGTAGCGAAAAAACTTGATCAGTGACTGACCGATTTGGACGAAATCCTCCTTGGTAGTCACCGACAATTTCCTCCGCCAGAGGAGTAATTCTTCCCAAGATAATGTATGACAGTAACTTATATGCTGTGCAAAGGAGAGCTATACCGCGATAATTCTCACATTTCAAGCGATCACCCTTCTTGAAAATTGGGCATAACGCGGCCACTTTCCATTCTTCGGGCATAACTTCATTTCGCCATACCAATCGAATAAGGTCGAAAAGACAGTTCCACAAAGTTAGCCCTCCGAATATCAAGAGCTCTGAATTAATGCAATCAACTCCTGGTGAACGATTTTTCTTTAATTTCTGCATGGCCATTGTGAATTCCTCATAGGATGGATCCTCAATGAACATCTCCGCGGTCTGTATTTGAGGGTATTCAAACACAGCTTGTGATACATGTGGAACATTAAGTAGATCAGAGAAATGTTCACGCCATGTATCGAGTACCGCATCGACGTTAACACAGAGGTTTCCATCCTGGTCCCGAATGGCAGTTGACCGAGATCTTAAGGTATGGTGCAATTCGGTGATTCCTTTAAAGAAACCACGCGAATTGTGCTCATTGCTGAGTTGTTGTACTCTTAAGACCTTAGCCTTCCACCATTCTCGCTTCTTCAGTCTACAAATGCGTTTAGCTGTCCTTCTAGCGAGAACTGCTTTGTTTTTCCTTGCGATTGTAAACCGAGTCTGCGCTTCATTATAGGCTATATTTCGTTGCTCAACAGCAAGACGACACTCCTCATCAAACCAATCATTTTTGGGCTTAGTTTTCACTATACCGAGAGTGTGCTGGGCAGCATCGACAACCGAGGTTTTCAATACTTCCCAGACACTGTTCACATCATCAGATTGGTAATTGGATTGTATAATGCTATTGCTGACAAGATCTTGATATTTTCGTTGCGTTTCTTCATTTATCAGACCTTCACAGGAGAATCGCGTTGTATATTCTCCTGTCCTCCCTGACTTGTACGAAAATTTCCATCGTAGCTTTGCAGCAACCATAAAATGGTCACTGCCTACGAATTTTGTTGACGACCGATATGATCTCACATCTTGGACAACCCGAGCCCGCCCTTTTGAAATCAACACATGGTCAATTTGGCTTCGGGATGTTTTACGTGGGTGTGTCCATGTTTCTAAGTGGATGTTTTTATGAGGAAAGAATGTACTTGCTACTTTGAGATCATGAGCGATCGCAAAGTACATCATTCTTTCCCCATTCTCGGTCGCAGTTTCGTGTCGGGAGTACGGACCTATATTGTTACATAAGTCGGTCTGATTTCTGCCAGCTCTAGCATTAAAGTCACCAATCACCAATTTGACATCGTGCTCCGGTATAGAGCCCATCAGATTATCCAGATTATTGTAAAATGAGTCTTTATCCTGGGATTGGCTTACATCAGTGGGCGCATGTATACAGACAATTGACAGGTTGGCTAATCTCATGTGCAAGCGAAGCTTACACATTCGATTATCGACTGCTTGAAAGTCCAAGACAGCCTTTTTTACCTGTGGCCCAATGAGAAATCCAACCCCAAGATTTCCGAGGTCATCTCCACTGTGTAGCAACGTATAGCCTTGGGACACATGGTCTCCACTTTTAGGCCATCGAGTTTCTTGGAGAGCTACGAGTTCCAGCCGATACTCTTTCATGCATGTGATAAGGCCGTCCAACGCGCCAGGTTTTCTTAATGACTGCACGTTCCACGTGCCGATCTTCAATCTCGTGTCCGGGTACTTAAGCGGGGGTTCGTTTTTTTTGTTGTTTTGGCGGTATCCGATTTTCTTATTTTTGTTGACATTTTTAACAGTGATATTTTTTTACGGATGCGGGTCGTCAGCCCAGCGATCCAACCAGATTTAGTCGCCTCCTACGACAAGCTCTGGATACTGTGGTGGTATTCTATGGGTCTCATGTTTCGTTCGTAATATTTACGAAACACGAATGCCCCCAACCACAGGGTCTGTTCTATAGCCTTTTAAATTAAAATTTAGTTCTTTCTCTACTCTATAGTTTTTTCAAATATTTTAATGTATCTTAACATCAAGGCTTTTGCACAAATTTTACAACTTATTCATATTCATGATTATAAACGAAAGCTGGTTTAAATATTATTAAAGCCACAAAAATATCATAATTTCTACAAAGAACTTTACAAATCGCTTAAGTACTTATCCTTGGTTTTTAATGTACTTATGCCACTTTATCAATTTTTTTCCAACTATAATATCAGAATATCGAACAGCAGTGTTAAACCAAAAATATTGCACAAATAAAATTTCTTATTATTCCGCTTTTGTTGATATTTCTATTGATTGATTATCAATGCTGGGCATTGCAGATATCTGCTAATGTAAATCTTGTAGCACCTTTAACATCATATAAGGTGATAAATTATATATATATATATATATATATATATATATATATATATATATATATACATTTCGTCTCGAATAACATTTTTAAAAAAAAAAATTGTTTCTCCAATATTGCAATACCTATATAAAAATGAATTTTCTTGGTAGTATGAAAAATTGCATTGTTCTTTGGAAAATCTAACGCTGCACAATCAAGAGTTTTATAGGAATTTACTGTCTAAATCAATTATTCCAAAAAGTGACACTGCTCCTCACACCATAACCCCACTCTCGTTATACTGTGTCTCTTGCAAAACATATTTAATTTTTTTCTTAAGTCATGAAAATAATAGTTGTTTGCATCCATCTTAACCGATAGGGTAGAGCTTGATGCTTTTCTAAGAATGCCCCGTAGATCTATGGCTGTTGTAGCCATGCGCACACGACGTTTACTGTTGTTTGCAAAATTTTCTATATTACTGAGGTAATTTTGCACAAAGGTTGAAATTCTGTTAATTTTTGCAGATATTTAGCGGATGCTATGATCGTCCTCATTGGACGCCCGAATTGTGATTACTCTTTTCTATTCAAAAACTTTCCTTTTAGGCAAATTAGCACACAAGTTAAGGATTAATCACAAATTGACATATGTATCTTACGCTAGTTTTATTATATTATTTTATCATAACTCTTTCAGTTCGTTATCATGGAACGATCAATTTTACTCCTGAAACATCTCGCAGAAAGCCTAATTGTTTCATTATTATTGCATTCAATTGCTATATCTGTACTCTTCGTAGATAAATCGGAATTTAACGTATGTGCCAAAGACAAAAGGAAACAAAAATATTGAAAAATAATCCACTGAATACATTTATATCAAAGAATTTACTATAGTTTCTGTTCAGGCTTACTAACGATTGTGGGTGTAAACCAAGTGATTGATGATTAAATTACGGGTGCAAATTGTGTGTACTCGATTTTCATACTTCACGTTAAAGTCTTATCCGATTTGCAGTGTCTCGAGTTTATATTTATGCTGGTTTATATTGCCAACGTCTCCTCCGTCATAAAATGGTTAGTACTTTGAACCAATGTAAAAAAATAATTTCAGTATTCATCAAAAAGTTTATGTTGCATGAAACTTTTTTTTTTACTTGCTACTCGACTTTTAAAGCAAAGTTTCTGACATCTGGTGAAATATTTAAAAACTACACCAAGTGGAAAAAATTTGACTCACTTGAACCCACCGTTATCGCTATCGTTGTGCTGCTAGCTAACCTAGCCTATTCAAGTACGAAGCCTACCAAGATTATTTATTATTTTCTATCTCTTTCTTGCAAAAAAAACCTAACCTGTTTGTCAAAATTTATTAATAAAATATTTTATGATCTAGTTGTATTTGAGACTGTTGCCAATCAAATTATTTTTTGACACTTGTACTGTCAGAATAGAACTTTTGTCAAAATAAGGAAGTGAAAAGATGGTGGTGAATAAGTATCAGTTTAGAATACAGCCTGAGTACCCAAAATAAATCAATTTACGAAGATTTCCTAAGTCAACCAAAAAGGCTTTGAAATATATTAAGAAAAGTTGCTATCCAGGCAACAGTTTAAATTAAAATAGAATAAAGTAGCGTTATTCGAAAACTGACTACTTGATTTGAAAAACATTGTGCTCTAATGAAATTTTTTATCCAATATAATTGGTTACTAAAGTGATTTACATCTTTGGTTTTTATTTAGTTCATATATAATGTGTTGTAATGTGTTTGTTTAACACAAATTATTTGCAAACTATCATTATACAATACTAAACTATATATTTTTACCAATCAAGCTAACGATATACATATCTTATAAATGACTCATCTTAATATTGCAAAATAAAGTAGTCAAAATGAAATAAAATGTTACATTTACCATAATTGGCGCAAAACAGCGCAAATAAACGAGCTGATTGATTTTCACATAAAAAAGCATAACTTCGCATATATACAACAGAAATCGATTTATTTCTTCTAAGTAGAGATGACCTTCGCGTTAAATAACACTATTATATTGGATATTTAATAAAAGATTTATATTTTTTTTTGCTTTTTCAAATTGGTTTCATATTTAAAGCAAATGGTATAGACACAAAAAAAACTTTATTGTCTTTAGAAATCCTTGATCTAAAAAAAATTATTCTCGGTTTATAGGTGTATCTCTAAATCAAATTTTTAAGGAAACTGATTAAGATGAATTCTTTAAGATTTATATTGTATATATGTATATCTGTTTTTAAACAAAAAAACAAACCAAAACGAAGATTAGAAATAAACTGTACATCAAAAATATATATCTAACCTTTTGTGGTTTAGAAACTCGTTTATTTCTTATATTATTTATTGTTAAGAATAAGACGAAGATGTATATATATACATATATTGTAATAGAGGAAAAATGTTGATTGGATAACATATTGTTTTCGGCGTATATATCGTCTTACACCTTTGATCGAACGATATATTATATGTGTGCAGCTCATAGTATCATACCGCAGCACCGTCGATGATGGAAAAATAAAATTTTGATTGGGACGTTCTTATCTCGAAGATATATACCTCCTGGCAATCATAAATGAATTTTGATTGATTTATATATAAATCAGCGAGCTTGATCAATAATTTTCGAGCGCACATTATTGAATAGGTTTGAGATGGAAAATATATATAATACCATCAAGGTATTTTAATGAAAATTATATATTCGTATAGATTTTTCGATTGGAAAACATCAATAAATACAGTGGCTGTGTGCGCAAGCAAACACAACTCTAACTCTCTAGATTTATTGCAAAATTTTATTTTTTTATCTTAAGGCATTTTCAATTTAATTTCAATTATGTATCTACAAGGGAAGATATATGTTGTTGTAAGAAGAATAAATTTTATTATTATTCGAATTGTAAATAAATTAAATTAGAAAAATAGATTATAGACAAAACATTAATTTAAATGTTGTGTAATTGCCGCACTCTCGTAAATAAAATGATGAAAATATGAGGTAAGGCTATTTTTTGTGTATGTGTATACAAAACGATCTTATGTTATAAAGTTTAAGATAAATATTTAAAATATTAATTAAGAGACAAATAGTTAATTATATTATTTAATTTATGATTTTATTGTTATGTATATTAAATAAATTGTGCAAATGTAATATAAAAATTAACACTTTTGGCGTATTGTTTGGACACAAGAAGTGTTGGTAGATCCTTGGCTCGAAAGCCTCTTTGTGTATATATGTATATATAATAACAACTGTTGTATTATGTATGTATTTCGAAAGCTAGGTCATCTCTTTAATCGACTAGTTAATTGAAAAATAATATTTATTTAAATAATTTACATAATATGATTTTAATTTTATTTGGCTTAATTTTTAAATTTACTTATGTAAGGGGGATTGGATTTAAGTAAACGTGACCAATACGAAATATTTATAATTGAGTAATTTAAAATTAATCATGAAAAAATTAAATAGATTTTTATATTATGGTGGTGAATCGAAAAGAATTCGCGCGCTAATTATAAAACTTTCACAATTGACGATTATTTTCGTTGATGTCATTAAGACTGTTGCCCAAATCGTGCGACTATTTTTTGAGATGCAACAATGGATGTCCATTTTATCAGTAGTAATCGATCTCTATTACCGGAGTTTTGTTTTAAAATATACATTTTTATGTATACGACCGGCTGTATATATCACTCAAATTAATCTTCATCATTGTGGTGTAATATGATTGTTTCTTGGGTATTTAGTCTTCTCGTGATGTGTTTCGAGACCTTCCAAGGTTGTGATATAACGAAAGTATAAATCTGTTTTTCATTTCACCGGTACTTTCTATTTTACTTTTAATAGTTGAAAACTATGTTTATACACTTGAAACATTTTCTACTTCCTTATTGTTCTATAGTGTACGAGGTATATAATTTTATATCACTTCACCGTGTTAATTTTTGTTGTTTTCAAATTATTACTTGCTTCCATTAAATTAAACATTAATAATAGTTAATATGTATAGTGTAGTAGTATAGTAGTGTTGTCCAAGAAATTCGTTTTATTGTGTTAACTATATACTTTCAATTTTTTTTTATTATTTCGTTAATAAACTTTCTTAAATTATAAATCTAAATCTAAATAATAATATTGTTATTGCATTTTAATTTTGTACCGCGGAAAATACATTTAATTGATTTAAAAACAAAAATAAATAAATAATTATATTTTTGTTTTTTTAACAATCGAATTAACTTCAACAAACATATATAAGTTTTTATGGTTATTGTTAAGTACAAAAATAAGTAAATAAATAAATAAATGTATAAAATTATTATAATATAAGAATAATAAGATATTTTTTTTTGTTGTTAAAGAAAGGTATATAATATTGTAGGTGTTGTTATTTACTATTACTATTTTTATATTTTAACTTTAGTGTTGTTTAATTTCCGCAGTAAAGTATTGTGTCGTTTCAACATTAACGCTCATATATTCTTTGTCCACGTTAACAATTGATTAAGTGAATGACTTATCAAGAATCAGCCAAGCCAATTAAGAATGCACTTAGTAATATTATAAATATCTCGTTAGTTATTTGTATATAAAGTGTCAATATATACGTTTCATGAGGAAAAATTCATTTATCAATATTTTAGCAATAATCATAATTAATTTAATTTGAATGTGATGTTTGAGTTTGTGTTTAAATAACATTTGAATAGCTTAGGCTGGTATTTCAATTGCGGTATAATTTGCTTAAGTATACTGGAATAAGCTATAAAGCTCATACTAAAAACTCATACTTAAACTGACAGCTAGCTTAAATTCTAAAGATCGATGATACTATATAAAACATTATATAGAAATCGTTTCGTAAATTTGATTTTACTATTCCAGTTCCAACAGAAGCGTTTGATTGAGCATAACTTCATTTTATTACACAAATAAAATATAATTTTATGAAAATTTTTTTCTAACTCATAAATCCTATTGATAATAGGATCTTGACAACCCTGTAAATAATTAAGTTTATTGAAAAACTCAAGTATAATTCGCTAGTTAAACACCCGATATAAGTCCGTTAGCCAATCAACCTTTAATAATTTCATCACTATGATCGATCATTACTCGCACACTGTTATGAGTGTTTGCGAAAGAACATATCATGATCATTATTAAGATATATCAATCTAACCCAGTGTTATTGAGGAATATATCATATATCGATCATTACCGATCACCACTTTTTATAAGTGCTAATATAACATTTAGAAGATCGAGTTCAAGTATACATAATATAAACATAATATATTTGCAAAAACTATACAGTCTAATGATTATGTGATTAATGATAATGATCGAATAATTAAAATTTAACCATAAATAATTTTGCGTGATCAACACTATTTGAAAAGCGTAGATCAATCATCATATTATAATGGATTAATGCGATTATATGGTTAGAATAGTATTTTGATCTTGTGACCCTAAACAATATATACACCCCATATTAAATTACGTAATTTCTTATGGTATATATACTCACACCCGGAACATAGTATCATGTCAGATTAATACTTTGATCGTATATCATATAATGAATAAATCATACGTTATGTTTAGTTAATAAATTCAATCCTATCATAATAATAATAATATAACATTGACGACATATTAATTTTCATAAACCTATTAAAATTAATTAAAATCGAGATAAGATCCAACCTATTAAAAATTATTTCTTATATAGTTTCTCCTCTACTATCAACCTTCAAACCGTTTTTATTCAAATTTTCGTCTTAATGGTTTATATTATAAATCTCAGACAATACACACACACACAAAATGTACCATGTGTTTTAATATCTACAGATATATTTGGAAATAAATTATATATTTTTTTTATTAGCATGTAAGTTACCTAAATTACAAGAACGCGGTACACACATATACGAAAAACCTTAAACTCCAACGTGAAATATATTTGAAAACATGTTAAGATTCCCACTTGAAATTATAAGAATGTAGAATATGTACCGTGCAAACACTATATAGAATACGAATTACGAGTCTACATATTCAAAATGCAATTTAAGTGTGTTATGATCGACTAACTGGTTTCAGTTAATTGTTAATATAATTGCCTGCGGCAAGGATACCGAAACGAATTACGCGAGCTATGATTACATCTTTCTCTTTTGTACATGATTTATCGAACTATACCATATAACCATTTACTTTCTATATATATGCGTATACATATGTATCTCTTGTACATAATTGATACTATTTGAATTTATAATCGATTAAATTATAAAATTTGAGTTTTTATTAATTTGAAATTTTAATTAAGTACAGAATCATTAAATTTAACGATTATTCGTTTCGGAATTTGGGAGTCGTTGAAAATGTTGAGTGTGAAATTAACACCTTTAATCAAAGCGGAGGCCGATATTTTCTTTGATATTTTAGATCTAGAGCTAAAGTTGGAACTAAAAAATTTGTTTATACGTTTTTAGAAATGAACAGCCAGATTAATTCAACCGAATTTGGGAATTTAAGTCGTGGTATAAATATTTGCAAACGACTCCTCAAACTTTTATATTAATTCCGGTATTTGCCTAGCACAAATTAATTGTAGGCTACAAAACATTCCAGTGTATTGTATTCATTAGTATAGTATTCTGCGCGACCTGTTGCGAGAAACGTATCGATTCCGAATGGCAAACTTTATCTTCGAAATCAACTTTTAACATCATATGAAATTAAAACACATTCTAAATACAAGAGCAGGTTTGGCCCAAATAATACGAAACAGGTGCAAACATTTCGAAAAACTGTGGCAGTGGATGGTTTTTGGCTTAAGCTAGTATATAGTGGTGATAAATTAATCTAGCCAATACCTGCATTACACTAAGGGCTATCACTGACTTTTTGGAAAGTCAAGGTATCATTAAATAGCTCAAACATTTACCATTAACAACAAACCAATTTATTACTGTATGAATAACTCATGAAGCAGAGATTTTATTATACACGAGGTGTGCAAATCTATATGTACGATTTTTATTATGGCATTGTTGTTGTAAGTTATTCTGATCCGGGAAATGTATCGGTGTTAAACCAAATGCTGTATGAGTAATGCAAATATCACGTATAGGTAATTAGAACGGTAAACCAAACATGCTTCCGCGTGATCTTTATAGCCAAATTCGCTTTTATAAAACGAAATTTTATTTCTTATATCATCGAGCAGTCACTGATTCCATTTACTAGAAAGCGATCTGGCATCTTCTTATTATTTAAAACCGTTTAAAGAACGGCTTCGTGAACTAACAGTTATTAGGGTCTGAAAAATTTAGTTCGAAGTGTTGTTGGGTTTTAAAACGTACACTTCTATATCAATTCACTGTATCTCTTTATACTTCCCAACCAATAAATTTGTTGGTAGAATCTTGAATTTTAATTGACTAATTCAGGTATGTGGCTGGAAATAAGATCGTCAATATCTTCAGTACCAAAGTAATTTGTGGCTATAAAAGTAAATGAAATCAGTAGTTTGGTAAAGTTTGGTTTATTTAATGAGTGATATTCACCTAGTAGGTTTCTTTCTCGGATGTTACAAGTCGAAATATTAAAAAAAAGAAACCACAGAAGAGACAATTGATTGCTGTTTATATCTGCAGGGCTAGAATACCAATTCGTTTACATGGGAATCCTTTTAAGTCATAAGTTTACTATTCATACATCCGGTTCGATAACATATGCATTTATATTTTATTACTCTTCAAAAGGAGTTTTATTATTATTCTTAAGATAAAAATATATTTTAAATTTAAAACAACTAATAATTTCATGATTGTATTTATTATATGTATGTGTATATAATATAGTTTATAATATTGAAGAAAAAAAAATTAAGCGCGGGCGCCTACACAAACCCATTTCAAGTTAAACCACTATGTATTTCATAAAACGATCAGTTATTTTTATAACATATCATTGTTATTGTTGATATAAAGCACACATAATAAATGTTTTTTTTTGTTATATAATTATAAAATATATATATGTATGTTTTAATAACCTACAAATTAAAAATGACATTTTGCAATCGAGCATTTTATGCGCCGCGTCGTTTATTTAATGACTTCGATGTAACATTTTGATTGGGTAAATATTCTAATATATGAAACTGTGCGGTCGTTTGAAAAATACTAAGCAGTACATACTACTGTGTTTATGTTTAACATTGGGTAATAAAAAAATATTTGTGCTTTTAGTAAAAGCACTAAAATAAACACAATGACTAAACATACTCTTGTATATTTTATCGCGCTTTCAAGAGATTTTTAAACATCTAACGTACGTACTACATACACTGCTTGATGGGATACTCGAGATACAAAATTTTTAGTATGTACTTCTGCATAATGAAATAGTTTGAATTATTTAATCTATTGGTTTTGTATATGTACGTACACATATATTATACGTATACGATACTACCATACCTACTTTACGTTTAGATACAAAATATTTCATAAACTATATAATGAAAGTTGTTGTAATCTATTTAAATAAAAGCACATAAAAAACCATTATTTATATTATTTTTTATCTTATTTTAATTAACTATTTAAATAAGTATAAATATTATTGTTTTAAAAGTTGCTCTCTCATCTAAATTTATTCATTTTTCTTTATTTTTGCATTAGGCAGTTGCATAACATTATGTATATATTCATATATTGGAAGGAATTTGCTAAATGATAAATATACTTAATAATATTGTTAAGACGTTGATTTAGTTACTGGCGACGTCGCCACTCTTATACATATATAAAATCAAAATATTTGGATTGATTGTTAGGTTAGCGTCTCAAGATGAAAGCGTATGATGAGTCAAGTGCTCCAAACTGTGTACCATCCATCAATATTGATTATTTATATCCTGCTGATTGAGATGTAAACAATCATACATGCAGTTTTATTTGTCAGTTTTAGCAATACGGTTAACTGTTGTACTGTGTTCTTGATCCTAATTGTAATGGGCGTGTCCCTGTGATATTCTTTGCACATTATTCTGTATCCTGATACTGTCAACCTGTAATTGTTCGAATTTCCTCTACCATTTTTTATTAAAATCTTTTTGAATGGGGTCGTATAGTTCACCAACAAAATACATTTAATTGTTCAAGCTATAGTTCTAATAGTGGTGAAAAGTTGATTCCAAGTTTGGATGTAATTTGCGAGTATATCTGGCGTGTTATTATTTTCATTTGATAAAAATAACTATTTTTTGCCATGGTCAACAGCATTTTGTTAACATCGCGATATACGAATAATTAACAAAACTAGTGAAAACGAGGATGATCGGTTATTTAGCAAATCCACCTAAGTTGTATTTATTTGAGTCAAATCCATATAAGTTTACTTTTGGACGATAACGAATGCAGGAACGTATACCACGACGAATGCATAGTACACCTGAACTATGTTGTTGACCTGAAGATAACGAGTAGTTTTAATAACGGATAGCGAATAAACGCACACCATCAAACTACCTGGAATATAGAACCTCACACGACAAGGATTTAAAATAAACCAATGCCACAGAAGGTATATAATACTTGTACATAGGAAGAATTTCACTTACATCATAAATTCGGATATTCATCAAGTTCCGAAAACATACAAAACTAAAGATTTAGTTAAAAATAATCAACCAATAGGTGTCTAGCATTTCTCTAAAATTCACATAATACCCAATAAATTTTGACTTAGTAATTTGAGGACTGAGTCATTCGTATACGCACAGTTCGAGCAATCTTTTCATTCCATTGTGTGGTTGAACATTTTGATATGACTTATTGTATATAACAGAATCGCTACTCAGTGCTGAAATCGCTGAAGTGCTTCATCTTGGCAGAACCAGTTAAGGTTTTTTAAGCGTGTTAATAGTTTTAACAAAAATTTTAACATAATATATATCTACCATTTTACGTTAAATCTTGTATGTAAATTTTAATCGAATTTCGTAATTGAAAAGCTTAACCAAGATTATTATCTTAACATGATCATATTTGGCATTTAAAAAATTTGTAAATATGTACTTGTTAAAGATAACAATGTGGGTATTTATACTAATGTGGCCATCTTAATGATTACTAAGCACCCCTGATCAGAAAACTGAAGGCACCTTTCTCCGCTACGTAAGAGAATTTAACGTCATGTATTAATCGAATTGGGTGGGCCTGATAGACCGGCTAAATTAATGATTCATCGAATCTAGTTACAAACATAAAACTCTGGGTTTTTTACCAATACATATTTTTTATGTTAAACTATCGAGGTGAAGGCTGGTATCGATATACTTCCTCCTCTTAAATTAAATTAAAAGCTGTTAACACTCGTGTATCAAGAAAATAATAGATGACAGTCGAATTTAAAATATGTATTTCAAAATGTTTAAAAAATTATAAAATTAATTTTTTTTCACTTCCATTTCAAATATGTATATATTTATTTGAAAAGTTTTGTGTGTACATATGTATGTCCGAAAATACTTTCTAATTCTATAATAAATAATTCAATAATCACATAATTTATTTTGAGGTCTCATACTTATAAATATTATAAAGTTTTTCAGTTACCTTGAACTACTTGTCTTTACAATATATATAAAAAGAATATATCAATAATTTATAATTTATTGGTTTTTCGAATTTACCGAGTTTGTTTCCCAAAAATTTATTGGGAGAAGGGTTCGTTTATTAATTTATTAGTGTTCTAAAAAAAAAACAAAATTTCAAAATTCTCGCTCGAGTTCAAAGAGGTCTTTGTAGTCTGTTCCTCTACAATATTCGTATTCATTAGTTATCCAAAATGTTTGCTGTCGTTCGTTTATGATTCCATAATGGGTTGTAATAAATAATGCATTTATAAGATATATATGGGATATAAATTTCGCGGTTTCCTGTAGTCTCAGACCAAAAACGGATGCGCTGTATAAACAACGATGTCATTGTTTGTGTACCAATTTTTGTATATTCTGCGCTCGCTAATCTCGTATCATTGTGTACATCGTAATAATAAGATAATCGCAAATCGACTCGAATTAATTTCATAATGATGTTTAAATATTGTACAACGTTTAAGAATACATACAGCATGGGAATTTAGGTTTCATGCTTATTAATATAATATATAAATATATATATATATATATATATATATATATATATATATATATATATATATATATATATATATATATATATATATATATATATATATATATATATATTCTTTGTCGAATTCCTTAAGATAATTTATATTATAAACAAAATTAAAATGAGCAACTAATTTGAAAACAAATTAATCTTAAATTATAAATTTTTTTCGAGCTTTTGATTTTGCATGAAATTAAGTAATAATTTGAATTTTCAATACAATTGATCACACAGCACACTATAAACGAAGATCATGAATATTATATATATTATGTATGTATGTACAAATATATGCATATAAGATGAAGAAACAAAACTAAGAGTAAAAAAAAAACAAAGAAAGAGTTATGTTTATTCTTAAGTATGTTTTGTGTATATACCTACATACATATACATATGTTGGATGGCTTTAGGAAATTTGGAATGAATTTTTAGAAATTATATATACAGATATGATGTACGAAATAATTTATTATTATACATATTTTTTCGGTCGTTAAAAATGACGATTTATGAGTGTTTAAAATGAAAAAAAAATAACTAAAAATTTAAATTTACATTACATAAATCAATTGTTTTTAGGTGTACGAAACGATTCGAGACGAGATATACGTATTGAAAGCGAAATTGATGTATATTATATTTTCCAATTTGTGAAAGCGGATGTGACGGTTTACAAAAGCAAAATATCGATATTGGATATATATTACATATTTTGCATTGCATTAAATTTCAACATTATGCTCAATTGGCACAATACAATTTTTGTGTATTTTGCTTTTGGGAGAAAAATCTATAAACAACACATTTTACGCGATGACATAACATATATTATATAGATGGAGAGCTAAACAATATCTTTATGTACACCAATATTTATGTTGTGTTGTAATCACGGTAAAAACCTTATTGTAAACTATATATTTAACTCTCTCATGATCACGTTTTAATTTTCGAAAACAAAAAATTAAATTGAAATTATAAATAAGTATAATACAGTTTAAAAACAAATTTTCTTTTTATTATAATGATTATTTTATTATATATATAGGTAGTTGGAAGACACGAAAATAAAAGAACTGTCTTATTATTAAAATCTCCAAACTATATATAAAATTAAATTGGTATATAAAATATTTTACAACCCTATAATCTATAAAAACCCAAAAAACTATTACAACACTGACGAAATGAAGAAATGAATCCAAAACATCAATAATAATTTAACATGACAGTTAAAAACACTTCATAAATTTCTCACGAAAAATTTTTTTCATTTTTTTTTTTTGGGATAAACTTCGATCAAACAATCAACAGTTTGTTGTGTTTTAAGTTTTATATACATTGTTTATTAGTAGTTTTTACTATTTTAGCAAAATAATAAAAAAAATAAATTTCATTGACATGTCGTGTTGATAGTATAAATTCCATCACCTGTTTGCTTTTATAATTTGTGTCTATATGCGCTGATTGATGTATTGTGATGTATATACTAACCACAAATAATAGTTTGTCTATGTTTCATTTCATTCAGAAAACTACGATTTATTTGGATATACAAGTTAATGAAAATACTCGCATGGTAACGCTATTATGAGTTGATAAAAAACAGGCGATTGTCTGAATGGAATGTATGTATGTGGCGCCGATTATTTTGCGTCAAAATTGTGTTAACTAATATTTTGGAATTTTTGCTAATATATTATATATATATTGATTTTATTGATATTGGTATTGATTTATTTGATTTTAGATACGAAACTGGGACAACAATTTAAAGATCCGTACGGTTGAAAGATAAATACTTAAGATATGTTCTTAGTAGAATCATTCGTCTAAAATTCTAAAGTTCTCATAAAATTCATAAATATAAACTCTTATTCATAACACCTATTTATTTCAATACATTCTGAGTATTCAGTTGATCGTCCACACTTATTGTTTCGATTCTCTTTCAAATTTAATTAACCAATAATTTCTTACTTTCTTAGAAAACTAGAATACGATACGAATACTAAAATTTACGCAGTTGTCGACACGTAAACTAAAACGTTGATTATTTGGCGTTTGCAATCTATATAGAATGTCACTATCTAAAATTATTTTAATTAAACATTAAACGCCTGGATTGCTCAGTGGTTAAAGCTGTGTCTATGAAGCAGGGATGAAAGGAAATTTTTCACCATAAGATTACGATCGGTAGTGTGAATGAACACATGTCAGAATTCATATGCGGCCCATTTTCCATGTCAATACTGTATAGGCTGACATTGAGGTATTTAAAGATTAAAACCAAAAGCTTTACATCAACTAAAAACTATTGACTTCAACAATTATTTTCACCGAACTGCAAATTCATAAACCAATTCAAACTTCACTCAGTTTCCTAAAAGTCAAACTTAATTACATAAAAGTCCCGTTTCGTTCTCGACTCTAAATTCAGAAATTTAATTCACTACCATTCTTCATTTTTCCAGTGTAACCTGTCTCTCCTAAGTGGCACATACTCGTTACTTCTTGATTCTGACATGTCACATGATATAACTTCTTATAAAAAATGTTGAAATTCAAAAACTGCCACTTGCTCGCAGATATGAGCAATGCAATTGTTTTATCATATTTAACACATTGATGTCCAAGTAAGAGGAAGCAGTTTCAAGAACACTGACTTTATTTTGTTCGAGCAATTTACATTGACAATTCTCAAAATTTGTCGTTCATCGAAAGCACATATTCGTTAGTGGGTCATACATGGTTAGCTAGGTTAAGTTTATAACATTATCCTCATGTGGTCAAAAATTGAAAACTATGGAAACTAATTGAGTTTTCAATTTAGCAATTTCCGACACGCCAAAACGTCAAGTCACAATAAATCTACATAATTCTATATAGGTTATTGTGATGTTTTTATTATTTTTTGTGACTGATTACAATCATCTAGTAGTCTTCTTAATTTATGTTTGTAGGGAATACTAGCCATTATAAAAATTGCTTTTATGTTAGCCAATCCAAGATTTTTATCCAAACGCGTTGGCCTTGCCTTTTTTGAAATTTATAAAGTATAAAATTATCTTCCTCAGAAATATCTCCGAACAATTGAATTTAGGTCTATAATATAGCCTTTAATTTGAGTTTTGGTAGATACAAAATGTTTAAGTGTCTTAATAATCATCTATAAAATTCAAATCCTGGATAGTAGAACTTTATATACTAATCCTGGCTCCTAGTGTAAATGGAAGGGTATGAAAATATCGATTTTAAAATTGGATTCGTATAAACCAACTTGCAAACGAACATGACGACGATTTACCTAACAATATTGTATCAAAAACCAAGAGTTTACCTTACATAATTTAAAGAGATAAAGATTGACTGTTATGTTTTTTAGCATAATAAAAAACAAAACCAAGCGGCTTGATTGTTACCCTGTATCCAACAATATATTTAAAATGAACACTCTCGCCAGATTCAATATTTTGTTTAAATTTAAACCTATTATTCTAATAAAAAAGAGGAAGATTTAATTTTGCGTGTGAATTTGTGGACATAATGAAAATTTCAGAGACAGGTAAGAAATCTAATTTGTGTGACTCTTTAAATAACCTCAGATTGCATATTCGGCAGTGTTTGAAATAGTATTTGGTCGCTTGAAATTACAAGGACGGATTAAAATTCAACAAAACACACACAAAATAAATTGTTTATATTCGGGCATTATATTAAATACTCTAGCGCATAAAATAACTAATCTTAATGGTCCATATAGTTATATACGCGAAATGGAAAAGGGACAGACACATTTATTTTAATTAAATTTCAGTATTTTTGGTTGCAAAATTTCATTAGTTTTTTTGTTTGCTGGTTTGTTTGGTTTATTGCAAATTATTCTCGGAATACACATTTCACAAAAACCTAAAATTTGAAAGATTTCTTCAATATCATTCTACACACATTACGTATATATATAATTTTAGAGGTAAATCAAATTCCGAGAACATATATACAATAATAAACAACAACAAAAAAAATTAATTTGTCGACAGGTCAGTCAAAACAACAAAAAAAACACATACTCGCTATACAGACAGTTTGTGTATGAACCACTCACTATACAATTCGGGAATTTATCAACCTAAATTTTAAATTAGTCTTTCGTTGATTTACGATCAAATTTTATTTGATTGTTTGGTATTATTACGACGATCATTATAAACATAAATGATTTCCTTTGATTTGTTGTTAGGGCCCTACGCTTCGGTACCGTAGATCGTATTACATATATAAATCGCAACATATACATATATACATACAACATTATATTATGATTGAACAAAATATAATATTAGATATTAAAATAAATCTCGGAATAATAAAAACTTTTTTGTTAACTATCTGTAGGTAATTTAAATTGGTTGTTTAGAAGATTAAACTATCAACAACTTTGTTTTTAGTTTTCTCAAAATGAAATTAGATATTTTGTTTAGTTTCTCGTATATAAAGTTTATATGATAATAATATTAAAAACACATAATTATAACAGGATTTTTATTTTCATATATCAAATTAAATGTTTAATGAGCTTTCAAAATTATAGCTTTGTGTCAAGGGGAGCTTGGTATACGAGTATACAAGATTATCGTGGAAAAGGTGTAGTATTAGGAAATATTTGGGAATATATACCTGTTGAATATAATAATATGGTTCGATTTTATTAACGGTATATATTGTTTATATATAATTTCACCGTATGACGTATGACTTAGAATTTCTCATAGCTAATTAGAATTTATATGAGAATATCTCCTGCAACCCATTTTTTAAGCGATTCATTATCTTTAAATTAAAGATGACTATGCACGAAATTACCAGTGGTACACATGTTCCCGAAGATCATAAAATACAATAATTATATTCTTTAAATATTCGCACGGAACATGTGTTTACTGTATATATAGTCCCGTACATTGAACTTTAAGTTTTGGTTTGATGCCCCAAAGCATCGGTCATAAAAGATCGGAAGCTAAACGAAATCAGTATTACATAAATCACCTTTGAGAATTAATTTTGTATTAAATATGGGATTTAATTTAAAGAATTTTGGGAATAGTAATTTTAAGATTCTATTTTCTTATAGGCAACCTAGAGTTTCAACTTTATGTATAAATTATGTATATATGTGAATTGATTGCTTGATGTCTTACATAAAGTACCATGTCAAGGCGAACAGCTATGGAAAGGAAATATTTTCTGATCGAAAAAATAAAGTGCATTATACTAAGGCAGTGCCAGTGGCTATTAATCACTGGTTTACTAGTCAACCGATACAGTTACATGAGCCATGTTTTTATTGACAGTGTAATTATAGAGCGAAATGGGTAGAACTTATAATTTACGATAACCTAGAATTTGTATACTGTGTTCCCATTTCAAAATGTTTCTCCAAAGATTTAGCTGCAGTAATACGAGTAGAGATTTAGGAGTAAAACAGAAGCACATGGCAGCAATAACGTTTGCTGAAACTAATAATCAAATGCAATGTACACATCACATAGTGTGAAAGAGCAGTGATAAAATTTCAAGAAATGGGTATCTTTTTAAATATTTGGATCCTGAAAACACTTTAGTAACAGAGGAATTAAACCAACCTTTGTTGCCAACAAAGAAGAGGTTCTAGTTCTAAACCGAACATATCGCCTTATGAACACGCTGAAAAGTAACTGACTAGTCCCCTTTCTAAAGTACGATAGAATCAAGATTAAACCAGTCCTATATCTTTTGTATAACAGTAATCATGAATCTCTGATGCAGGAGTAAGTTGACCAGTCCCCTGTACATCGAGTCACACTTAAAACTTATGAGATTGTTTTCAAATATTGAACACAATTGAACACGTCATCATTTATGATCGAAATATAAATACTGGCAGGTGAATCATATACAGCGGAGCTTACACATACAACCAACTGGGTTCCATGTTAATTGAAGCTTCTAGTCAAGCCGTAATAAATCAATTCTGAGGAAATAATAAACTCTTCAATTTAGCAGTGTTATATGTGGTAAAATTAAGGCCTCTGGTATGAACAATATACATAAACAGATATATTCAGAGGATGGACGTCTTCGAAAAGAACAAGTTTCAGGTAATCCAATCTTTTGATTTATGTTTAACTGACATATTCAAACTGTATTCCTTTGTCTACAAACCTAAAAATTTACTAGACCGTAAAATTTTGTTGAAAATGACACACTTACAGTACTATAGTTGAGAATTGGAATTATGAAATAAAAAAGTGGAAAGATTTGTAAATTACAGCGTCAAAGTAATAATTTATTTAATAGAAGAGAAAGCATTGTAAAATTTGTTGATGATTTAAATATGTCCAGAAAAGAGTTGTAATTATGCAATAATGCATTATCGAAAGTTTTCTGTACTAAATCATATTAAGCGAAGGAGGATTTATTATATTTCTGCCATAAGTATATGGTGTAAGATAATTTCAGTAATTGAATGATTGGGTGCTGTTCCAAATATATATGATGTTTTCTATAAGGCAAAAACCAGGTATTTTAAAACAGAAAATTATTAAAAACTATATCAGTGGCATGAGACGATATACTTGGTATAATTTTCAATTAGTGATTCTATAAATAGGGGATCAACATAAGAAAAATAGTGATTTTGTTTCGCGACAAATTCTTAATCACTTTTTATATTGTGTCTAAAAAATTATCGATCACCGAATATTTCTACTTGATATCGCCTTGGTCGTGTTAGGTCATATAGTAACTTTCATTTCTGGGGGGCGAGTTGTAATACATAAATGATACTATCTTGTCCTACTATTATAATCTATTGGCTAACCCAATTCAGGGTGGAGAACAAACTTTCATCTATACATATATAATGAGTATATGGTATCTTATGAAACTATATTAAATTTCTTTATACACATTAACAAATATTTTAATAACAAAGGTTACAAACATAAAGTACGTAACATATGTTGTTATTGTAACATTTCTATATATTTCATTTCTAAATGGTACATACGTTCATTTCACTCGATTAATCCATTCAATTAAAATTGAAAATAAGTAAATTTAATTTCAATTAAATCGTACGTATATACGAGAACAACTATATAGAAAAATATATAAATAATATTACATAATAATAAGTAGTTTGCAAATCGACCATATGGAGAGATTTATGGTTAACTACCCAAAAATTACTTAAAACTATAATATATTCTTATTATAAAATTATAGTGAGCTTTTATGATTTAGCAGCGTAAATTAATATTATAACAAACTAATATTCATAAATTTCATTTTTATTATCACATTATATGTACTAAATAATAATCTAACCACATTAGAAAGTGAATGGATATTTTAAACATAAACGAAATTAAATAAATAACATAAAAAGGAAATTATTTTATAGCATATGTATCGTATCGTATATCACTCCAACATATGTATCCAATAAAAATATATATAACATACATTACCTTTTTGCACACATAATTCGCTAACATAATTATGAGTACATACTTAGCTTCGAAACATACAACAAAATACGCGCAGATATTATATTTCATTTTGTGAAATGAGATAATTTACAAATCACTTTCCATATAAAGTCACCCAACTTGATCTGATCTATCTTAAAATATATATGTACATATATATGTATACAAGTATATATGCGATATAAACTCCGAGACCAAATAGAAATATGATTTAATTTTATTACATATTTTATTTGTAACCAACTTCTCTTTAAATGTAATTTATATATATAAATATATATTCGTACTTGTATATACTACATATATATACGCGGTATTTATGTAACACATATATATGTACAATAAACATGTTATCATATAGCTTACGGCTGGAATGGAAATTAAATTTATATAATTCCAACTCTATGTAAATTATTGTTATTATGTTGAAGATGCCATAAATAATGATCCACTTTAAAACGAAATGGTTGAAAGTAAGCTTATCCGGTAAGGATTTCAAGGGAAGGGTATGACACTAGTGGTGGCCTCACAAGAATATATATTATATAATCACAATGGTTTTAGGCTCAATACCTACTTTGATCGCTTTGCAAGCGCTTTTAAGTCATTGGCGTGTATTCAGAAACAATTGAAAAGCTGTGCTATAAAACATAAATTAAAAATATTGAATCAATATAGGCTGTGTGTTGTTATTTAGAATATCGTTGAGGCACAACAAAATTTGACTTTCTGATTCATTTGTTTGTGATTTAAGTCGAAATGTTATGTGAGTTATAATCGAAACGAAATTAAGATAATCAGTGCATGAATTGATTAGACAACTCAAAATGCCAATAATTAATTTTCCCCTTTTTATACCGTGAGAACAGTAACTATATCACTAATTTGCGTAGTCTTCGATGATCATTTTATCTCCTATACTCCTATAAATAGCTTTATTAACAAATGCCATTCGAAACATCATGTGGAGTGTTAATAGAAAAATATGTGTATACCCTTTACAAAATGTCAATTTGAGTCAAGTTAACTAAACATCGCACGTTGTTTAGAGCCATCTCATTCAACAAGAATAACTTGTTTATTATACTGGTTACGTGCTCGGCTCATATATTGAGAAAATGTTGCGAAAAGTATGAGTTTCGATGCTAAAAACGTTCGATACGCACTCTTAGCAAACTATATCAAAGCAACGATGTGTATTTGATCTAGGACTGTGTAAATAAGCTAATGTATTTGGTGTTTCAGATGTGACAGAAGGGTTTACTAAAACAATTAGGAACATTTTAAAATATACCAACAATTTAGAAAAAGTTTGTTGAAAACAAATTAAATTAAATTTAGTTTTAAGTTGTTGGTCATTGAAGCAAGAAATTGAACTTTTCATTTTTATTTGGAATTGATTAGAAAACATATCACTAGCGAGCCGTAACAATATAACAATAAAACAAGATATATATATATATATATATATATATATATATATATATATATATATATATATATATATATATATATATATATATATATATATATATATATATATAATGAAATAAATTAACAGAAAGTATAAGTTAAGCACTAAACAGGCCACGAAAATACAAGATTTTTTAAAAATAAGCTTGTCTTTACATATTTTAAGGTAAATTGCTATATGATTAATTATAAAATCAAAATTTTGAATTAAATTATCTAATATTATTATTAATTCACCTATCAATCAAGTTGAGAGCTAGTTCTCATCTTAATATATTTATGATGATTTGATATGAAGAAAACGTATGTATCAGAAGCTTTCACGTGCATACCTATAATGAGATAAAGAAAAATAATTAACTATAAATTCTATATTTTATTTATATACATAATAATATTTTCTTAATTAATAATAATAGTAATAATAAATAAAGAAATATTCATACATAATATATGTTAATTAGATACATAAAGTATGTATTTTGGTTTAAGGTTAAAAACCACTATGATTATATACTAAACTGTATACATATATTGCTCGTGTATTTTGGGAAAAGAAATCTAATTACTGTCCATTTATTTAAATCGTGACTGATTCATTCGGTTTGGGCTTTTAGTTATATGAACTTTTGTTACATAAAAAAAAATATATTTTTCATATTCTTGTCTATATCTGTGTATACGATACACTCATCCAATTTTCCTTGGATTTTGGTATAAGCATAAATAAATTCTTTAAAATAACTGTTATATATTATTATTATTATTATTGTTGTTAAAAATATTATAAACAAAAAAATATCGCAAAATAAAAATAACTAACAATCCATGAAATGCTTAATTGAAAATAATTGAGGGTTATGAATAAAAGCTTTTTCTTTAATTCATGTTTTTTGTTTTTTAAGAAATTGTTTCTTTGGAATTTAATTTGGAAAAGTTATTGGCAAATTTTTATTTTTAATCTTCTATATACTTTTACTTTATACATTGTAGATTGTAGTGAAATTTGGGGAATGTTTACTTGAATGTAATTTGTGCCTCAACACGTAAACTATCTAACAATCGACTTTTCCCAAAGAGGCTTAAATGAAATTAAAATTAACTTGTTAGTATTTAAAACAAAAACTAAAGTGTGATAAGTTCCAGTTCTACTTAAAGATGAAGACATATTTAAAGTATCATAATTTATATTTGGAAAGATTGTAGTTTAACTATCCAGAAGTTGGTACTGTACACTGTAACTGTATCAAATTATTTTAGGAATGGAGTATGTATTATAATTTTCATCAATATGTTGCCTTTAGGTACACCCTACTGAAATAGTATTGATGCACTTCGACTCAAAATGGATTGTATGTATAGAGATAAAAAATACAAAGAATAATCTATTGCTTGTAAGTAACGGTCAATGTCTCTAAGAAGAGAAATTAATAAAATAATTTATTGATTATAAGCGTGAAGTCATTATAACTTTAAGAGAGGAGAAAAATATATTCGTAAGCACCTAAAATTCGAGAATACATGACTAGTTGGCTTTTCCAATTATAGTTGGTCAGCAAAAATGTTTATATATATGAACATATGTACTTATGCACACTATAAAAATATGACTGTAACTCATTAATCAATTCGACACCTTTATTACTCAACTTCCTTAATGCATATTTTAGTACTTATCGTCATTGTTTTGAAATGCACCGTCATTCTTGCATTTATTGTTTAATTGTAATTTAAAATGATGAAGTTAGACGTCATTCATTCCTATAATGTACTCAAGCATTTAAGTCTATTTAAATATTTACACAGACACATAACTCCAATAAACATCCTTTATTCCATTGTTCTCGAAACCCAAGTTATCAATCTAACACATTATAAAAACTGGATAATTTTCCTGATTTGCATATTAAGTAGCTTATTCAAATAGTTTGATCTCAGTTTATATGATGAATCACATCACTTTATGTAAAGTGACAACTAAACACCATATGTGTGTTACATAATTTATTCTCACATCAATGTTCATATATGTAACAATAATAATTGATCAAATATTTAAAGTAGAATTATGAGCCATAAAATTTCCAAGTCTATCAAAATCTATTTTATTATCATTAACGTCATAAAGGTCATCGATACACATTATCGTGGTTATTTTTTTTTATATGCAGGGAAATTCCAAATAATTAATTAATAATTCAAATCACATCATTGTTGAAAATAATAAAAATACAAAAATTGTCATCATCAAAGTATTTTGAAACTCTGCGATTGTAAAATAAAGTCGCATTCAATAATTAAACCGTGACGTCTATATAGCAACTAAAATAAAATCGTTAATGATTTTAGTTACTTAATTCACACCGATCGTCTATATATGGTCTCACTAAATACTTAAGTAATAAAATACAAATTAAAAATAATTAATGAAGTAGACATATATAACTAATTTTTATATTACTTTTAAACTATCTGTACAGCAAACTGTATATACGCATATATGCAAGATTTGTTAAGGTTGTTCAACCGTCACAGCTATTAAGCATAAATTATATTATTTATCATATCAATTAGAATCGATATTTTTTTGTTTGTTATTTCGATTGGACGATTAACTCATTACACAAAAATCTATTAAAATTTTAAAAATATTTTGTTTTAAATATGACATCACTTTATTGGATTTTTACCTTTTGTGATTTTTTTTTAAGAATTTCTTTTTGTTTCTTACTAATCCTTTTAGTAACTAATTAACTATACTACTTTATAATTTTGTTAACACTTAAAATTATTAATCACTATATTTTAATTAAAATATAAGAATTTTATTTAAAAAATAAATTTATTTAACAGTCCAGTATATACAACACCACTCACTCAACATAGTTCAATATAAATATTATATAACGGAAAAGGTATGTTCCCGACAAGAACTCAAATACGTCTGACGTTTGTAAGGGGTATAAATCTACATTAATAGAAATAATTTTCTTACAATATTTGCATTTTTTACACTATATTATCGCGCGCGCTGACCCCCGAACTGACCGTCCACTAATATAATGTACATGTGTATATACAAACACATTTTCTTCTTATTCTATTTTCCACATAAATATGTACTGAGTTTTTCATTCGATGAGGGGTAAACGAAACCAATAAAACAGTAAAACAATTGTTTTGATTTGAGCGAAAGGGGTACTCAAAGTAATGTATAGTTCACAAAAATTCATCAAGAATTGCACTAATTCCATAATTAAGAAATAATTTAACTATTTAACCTTGTGTCTAATTGAATTATTTGAATTTCTAAATGATGTTATATTGTTATGGTTAATCTTTATTCAATTAAATGAATTTATGCTTATTATTCAATAGAATAAATATTTTGTCATTAACTGTTTAAATATGGCAAGGTCGATTGTTCTTATTAAGACGTTCGAAAGTCGAAATAACCAATATTGTGAATACCTCCGTGTACATACATACATACATGTTTGTATACAAAATTAAGTGGAATTTTTAGTTCTCTTGACCAGTTGCTATGCAAACTAGCCGGCCACAACATAATATTATCCTACATATGTATGTATTCCGAATTCGACTGGTGGAAATGAAAATTGATCGTTATGTTTTATACTCCTATTTTAGTGTTGTTGAGTGCGAGCAGTGTTGTAAAATTCCTCTTTTGGCGCGAAATTAATAAAAACTTGTACTATTTATATTTATTTCTATTAAATGTATTTGGAACAAGTAAATCAATTTATTTGCGTTTTTTTATATATGTACAGTGTACATACATAGTATGAATGTACATGGATTTTCTTATATTCATGTTCCGATTTATTTCTTAATAATATTTTATTTGGTTTTTCAGAAATACATATTATATATACGAGTACGTACATAGTTGGAAAATATGATTTTAGGTTTCTAGGCTATGTAGTATTCCTGTTTTGCATAAATAACATTGTTTTATTTGTAGAAAGTGACCATTTGTTTATTTAATGAGAATTAGATATTTAGGTTTGGACAAATGAAGTGCACAACTTTTAATGGAAAGAGAAAATGGCTAAAAAGTAAAATTTGTGCTTTGGAAGTCAATGGGTAAAAATGGGTTATGAATAACACACAATCGATTTGTAGATATTTTAAGAGGAATACATACCTAAACCATTGCTTAAAGTCATGTTGATTGAAAGCTTCCGTTGATTATCGTAGACAAACATGAACGAAAGAATTCAGATTTAATTGAAAAAATAACTTAAAGCTCCTCGCTGCTAGAATTAACCTTATTTTAGTATTGTCATCTCTTTAGAAGTGATACTCTATTCTATTTAATTTTTGTTCAAAACGAAACGTAACCTTGAGTGTTCAGAATCAGCTATTCAAATCACAGTGTTTAAGGGATCTATTAAGAAATATCTTAAAATTGTTTTATAGCAGCGTTATATTTCAAGACCGAAACATGGAGTTTATTGATTTTATTAGTTAGGTTATGCACACTACGATCAATATCATTTCTCGCTTTTCACTTAACGTAATCTTTCTATCTAGCGTAAAAGGAATATGGTCTAATTCCAAACAGAAAACGATAAAGTGATCTACAGTATCTTCCAGGTCGACAATTCTTGATTTTGTGTTTGATAGAACGCAGAGTGTCGTATACATTAATGAAATATTAGTAAATTAGAGCACTTCCAAAGCTAGTTTCAAATTTAATCGTTTAGCTCATATATATATATATATATATATATATATATATATATATATATATATATATATATATATATATATATATATATATATATATATATATATATATATAAAGTATTGGGTTTTTTATATTTATCTTTTACTATTAGATTATTAGATTATTTATTATTTATATAGACACATATCTTTTTTCGTAACTACAGTTTCGAGTTAACCATGATTTCGTTGTTATGTGTCGCTGCTAACCATGGTTTGCAACTTGGTTTAAACATGAGCTATTTTTTCTCATCCCATGGCATTTTAGTGATGACAGTGCCACAATTATATAGTAAGTGAATAGTGAAAACTAATATATTGGGTTTTTATGAATTTGTTTATATTTTTTATAAAATTTGAAGTTTAAAAAAGTTAATATTAATACAGAATTTGATAAATTAATGAAAATTGAAAGAAAAAGAAAGGAAAACCAAAGAAAATAGGAAAATTAAGGCGAAAGGCGAAACAAAAATATTTTTAAACCATTGTGTGGTAAAAGTAAGAACGAAGATGTGTCTATGGTATTAGACAAGTTTCTTTACTGATTTATTGCTTAGCTTTTTAGTAAGAATAATAATAATAAATGTATAGATTTCAATGATAATATCTCGTCTCTGATAGAATGAGAGATATGGGCAAATACAATGAGCAATAAAAACTATAGCAATTTGGATAACATTATTGATTTTAAGAGTCTTGGCGTAATGGCTAACTCACACTATTTGCTGAGTTATAATTTATGAAGTAAACTGTTGGGACAAGTTATGAGTTTGATGAACTGCCATGATTGTAGATGATAGTCCCGTAGAAATAGTAAAATAAGTTTCTTCAGAAAGTACAACCAGGCTTTTTAATCAAGATCTAATTAAGTCTATATCGTCCAACTATCTTTGAGCCGAATTAATTTACAATTTTATGCGCGGAGAGTTGAAAAATTTAAAAGCTTCCACCCTTAACTGATAGAGTATGGACTCTTAAATTCTAGTCTCTAATCATTTTCTTTGTTTTTAATAACATATTATTCTGTTGTGGAAGTGTTTACGACCTGTCTTTACCGAACTGTATGAAAGTATTGTTTAATTTTGCATTTATAAATTACGAAATATGAAATCTTATATATCATCTGCTCAGTTTACCATCAACTGTGTGTGTGTTTGTAAAATAAAGAGTAATGTTTCCGGTAGATGCTCGTCAGAACTTTATGCAACATAAGAAACTAATGCATCTATTAATAAATAATAATCTCGTATGGCCGTATCTTATAAAGATATCGATGAATACTTTTAAACACAATCAAAGTTTGCAATTTTAACATTTTAAAATTAACAAAATCAAATTTCTTTTCGTATTTCTAATTTAATTAATAAAGTGATCGAATTCCAACCCCGTTATAAAAATCTAGATCAACTAATAAATCGCCATTCATTAACCAAATTTGAATCTGGTCACCGCATTTATTTTATTACACCTTCTAACCCAATTTATTTTTCCGTTTTGGAATACTTTTCCGTTTTTTTGTACTTTGTTGTGTTATCGTAATCAATTCAATCCAAATAATAGAGCGCAAGCACAACTAAAACCAAAACAAATCTTACTAATTTTTAATCCCCGTATATCCACGATTATGTATAAATAAAAATCGAGTTTAAGATCAGCAGCGAATTGAACAAATATGTACAAAATTATATAAAAAAAATAATTTAGGTTTATAGGTTTATGCATCAATTACACGAAAATATGTTTGGTTTGGTTTAGGCACACCGAAGTTACATGGTTAGGTGTGGACAAAATATGAAAGAAAATTTATTTATTTATTTCAAGGATAGATTTACAAAAATAAGTAACTGTTACATTAATTAATAATATTTATTATTAGTGTTCATAAAAATCATGTTGTAGTTTTAATGTATTTATATACAATTGTATTTATATATTTAACATAGTTTTGACATAGCATACGCATAATCCTAAAATTTTATAACAATTCAACACTGGAGGAATGGAAATTGTGTTCTCGTGAATTTATACAGTTTTGCGTATAAACAATTTATTATAACTATTTGAGTTAAGGTCATCAGAAATAATTCTTAATGTTTTTATCTTATATCAAAGAGTTTTTTTTTATTCCTTTTGTTCTTTTAATTTTTGACACATTCTTATATATTTATTTATAATATTATTTTATTATTATTAATATTTCTTATTTATTTTCTTAAATATTTTCTTCCGGGAATATAAAAAACTCTTTTGGCTTTTACTTTGTTGTTAAATTTATGAGTTGCGAAAAAATATATTTTTTTTATAATTTATTCAGATTATGCGAAAATTTGCTTTGTCAGACAAGTATTGTCAGACAATGTATTGCAAAATGGTATATGGTATTCAAAATAAATTCTGAGAATGTTAAGGCTTCATGATATGATTTGGAAATAGGATAAAATTTGTGTCCAGTTAATTTGTAACTGCGGTTGGTCGAGTTGTTTTAGAAATCGGATTTACTTAATATACATTGTCTGTTATTAAGTTGTGACTGTATGCTGTAGATGGTTCTCTTTCCTGATTGGTATTGAACTTTGAAGTTAGAGATTTGAATAATTTTCTTGAATCTGTAGTGTAACGTTATGAAACTGTTGAAGTATGCTAGTTATTGCAACAATGTTTTAGTGACTTACAGATTACTTTTCCAAATCATCTTTTGTTTTCTTTAACAATGCCATTATGATAAGTTATGTGGTTGTGCTTGGTTAGATAGGAGGTATAATACTGATAACGTGGGAGATTTTGTCAGAGGCCATTGATATGCTATGCCAATAAAATAACCAATCTAGAATCATCGACTATAGGAAATGTGAAAGGCTTGTAAATTTCGTGTAATCAGAAGTGCTGGGTCAATTATAAACTAAAGAGTAGGCTATCTCTGAACTTTGTATATCAATGTTTCACTCAGTTCATAGACCTTTGAACGGCTACCCATCGGCTACGGATATGTTAGGATAAGAATATATATAATATAAGTTATATCGCTTTATTTATTTTTATGGTACACATTTTAGTTGGTCACTCAATGAATTGAAACACAATCGAACTTGGGACTAAGATGTGATGAGAAGAGAAATCTATATGTCATATGAGACGACTAGCTGTTAAATGCTAATCAAATAACAATTTATCAAAAATTTTCATCTTATAACTTTTTCTAAGCGCCCTATTATTTATTTAGAGAAAATTATTAATATTTTGTTGAGGGCGGTTATATCAGGGATCAGAATATGATCTAGACCAAAATGCTTTTTGGGGATCAGATTAATTTTATTTTACATCATAGATATGGAAATTAATTTGATGAATATGGTGGATTGGGTACAATACACGTTCTATTTTATTTGACTATGGTGGCGATACCCGTGTGGAACAGAATTTATTCCTTACATAAATATGGTTGTTTTGCCTTCAAAACACTTCAATAATTTCGAATTATAGTCAACGGTAGTAAATTTACTCCTACTTCATAGCTTTCGTATAGTTGCTGACCTTATTTTAATTCTTCTAAAAACGAGAGTTTCTGTGTATAGTATACAGATTTGGTATAGACTTTTATATTAAAACATCCTCATCGAAGAAATCCAATGAATTGAAGTCACAGAATAATGCATGTCGACCAGTATAAACCCCGACCAATTTACAATTACTGACCAAAACTTTTGACCAAACACCAGCAGGAAATATGTGTGTCGCTAATGTTTAACAGCCTTGGTTTGGTTAAGTTGAACACAACATCCTGCTATCTTCAATCTTCGGAAGAAGACCTCTGTTTATATCGCAGACAAAGATGACATTTAAACATTTATCTTTAACTCTTAAACCAAGGTTACAAATCGATTTACCTTAATTCTAAAACTAAAATATTGGTTTGTTCGAGTTCGGATATTAACTTAGATCCGCGAGTGTCCACTTTTAGAGCATACTGGACAAACCGATGATAAATAAAATCAAACATAATTCAATCAATATACGAGACAAATGTGACAACAAACATACAATACAAGTATATATAAGTACAAACATATATTTATTCAACATTTATTATTAATAAAATTGAAAGCGTTAAAATTCACGTAGGACAGGTTTATTAATAAATGGCGCCTGCAACATAAAAGATCTAACAGCTTCCGCCCTTCCATGTGCATAGGAAAAAAACAAAATTCCATTCAATTTTTCGCATTACAAATTCAACGCAAAACAATTTAATCGAACTCTAATTATTATTTGTATCATTACTATTCAACGTACATAATGTAACTCAACTATTTACACAGAAACTAGTTTTTTGTTTTACTTAATAAAATAATAAAAATTCACATCAAATTAATAAAAATAATAATTTAATTAGATCGCGCATTTATAAATCGATAGGTCACCATCGATAATGTCATATATATGTACATATGAGGATTTGGGTTTATTAAACCACCTACAGTCGACGATCGTATTATTATATTAATCTGTCCTTTCCGCGTGTGTGTGTGTGTATGTATGTAAATATGAGAATACGTACATAAATATGATATAGATATAACCTTCATTAAAGTAATAATAATAATAAATAGAATTCTTTTTGTTGTCTATATGTACATAAATAAGACAAAATGCACGGGGAGATATATGCGCGATTTATTATTTTGTAGATCGTGCGCCCATATAGACAAAAATTCTTTTGCTTCATGTCGCGAGAAAGAGTAATAACCACAAATTTGTCTCCTATATAATAATAATAATATGATTTGAATAAATATTAAATTATTCAAACACACAATTTATTTTGGTAGTTTTTAAAACTGAACGACCTTGAAGGTTGTTTCTATATTTGTTTTATTATAAGTTTATGTTTATCTTGCGACGAATAAATTAAGATTTAGATTTTTTTTTTGCTATTTGGTCTTTTCGTTTTTGCCTTTTTTTCTGTTCAATAAATTAAAAAAATATTTTGTTTAGATTGCTAATTCATCATTACAACATTAAAAATAAACTAATTAAAAAACAAAACAAAAAAAGGGTTGATATAGTTGATACCGTTTCTTAAAGACATATACAAGACATATATTAACTCTTGTAGATAGATAGAGGTTTTGACCAACACACTGTACCTGTACGAGTACTTATATACGTAAGTTAAATATTTTAGAATTTTAATTAAATAAATTTTGATTTATAGTGGCATAACCAATGTGGCGCCAATACATTGTAACTATATAAAAAAAAAACTTGTTGATTGAAAATTATTGTTTATATATTGTGTAGCAAAAATGGATTTTATTACTGCAGATTATATTGTGAAAAACTAATAACCAACGAGGCTAATCAAACGTATATAACACACATAATTAAAATGCAAATCCAGTGGTTTTAAATGTGAAGTTTTAGGCGGATGCAGTTAATTCTCATAATATTTGGGTGTATAGATTATTATCGTCTTAAAAGTTTTTGGTGTTGGCTTAATCAAAATATTTTTGTTAATTGATCGATTATGTCGTTAATTAATCACTTCTTAATTTTAAATTTTGTGTAATAATGTATAGATTTATTTATAGATTGACCTCTATGTATATGGTAGCACGATATTTTACTGTCTTAATTAATTACCTCACGGATTTCGATGTGGTTGATCATACGGGGTTTTCGTTTAAAAAAACGAACGATGAATTTTAGTTTCATTTGCTGAAATTATGTTGTCTTGACCATTTTTCATCATTAAGGTTTAGGCAAGTACTAATTTTAACCCACACACATGTGAGCTATTATACAACAATTTTCAACACACTTTGGTACGTATTGCACGGCGATCGTAGATGTCATTAAATTAATGTATTGAGGAAATAGACCTCTCAGTAATACCATGTCCTCAGTTGTGATTTCGAATATATGGCTATCTGTTACAGGACAATGTTTGTTGACTTTAAACGATCAAATTGGAAACACAATGTTTTTTTCGTCTAAACAACGTGTAAGTTACATACGGTTTTCTTTTACATTCTATGAGAGTAAAACATGTAAACAATGATTTTATTTTTTGACAAATTGTGTTTTCGTTTTTTAAATGTAAACTCCGAACTGTGATTGGAGGGAGCTGATTAATATAAGATATTAATATTTTAAGAAATATTTCACCCCGTTTTTGTCTTTAATGGGTTCTTCTAAAATATGCTCAAAAGGTTTAATTGGAAGTTATATAGTTTCCATTTAAACAGAATTGTTGGCGAAGTATTTCATTATGTCACTGATAAACATGGGTTATTCATTGACTATAAAATTTTTAGGAATCTTTTTGATCACTTCACCACTTTGATGCTTTCCAGACTGAAATATGAACATTATTCACGATTTTTTGTTAGTTTGGAAATACTGTAACTTAAAAGTGTTGCGAAATAAATGCATCTAGTTTTCAAGACTACTATATTCTTCAACTGTGTTATAGTTCAATAATCGGTTTGAGTGTCGTACTAAATGTTTTAGCCATATTATCTCAAATCCAGCTATCAATAGAACTATGACCGCAGATCTTTTTAAAGTTAGAGCACCATCCAAAAGAAAAATAGTCAGGTGGTGTTTCTTCTTGTAGTTAATTACACATACTTAACAGAAAAACTATATAATAATATAAATTTTAAGAATTGGTTTGGCGTCTATAATCTGTTATGGCGTCTAACCTCTCCTACAACTCCCGGTTTATAATTCTAGCTTGTCCATAAAATCATAAACTAAAATCATGTTCTTCATTCTTGGAAAACCGGGATGTAAAAATTAGTTGGTTATTGAGAAAGAACGGAGAAAATTTGTGTAATTAGATTGGTTCAGAATCGCATAAAAATGTGAGCTACACGAAAACGCTTTTATTTTATTAGTTTATCTATGCAGTTAAATTTTTAATTTTAATTTAATGTATGCGTTAAATATATATAATACACGTTGGATAATTATTGGTAATGTAAAACAACTTCCTGGACTTAGTTTAAGTACATAATAAAACCTTATGAATATTGAAAAGACCCGAAGAATTCATCTTGATATGTGGGATGGTGTTTTATTCTTAACTTTACTTTCCCAATGCTTGTTTATTACATAAATAATTAAAGATATGTTCTTATACCCGTAAAGTATTATATATAGTTTGTGAACGTTATGTTAAAATATAAATCTATAGAAGATATAATTTATTTAACTTAAGAGCCTCAAGGTGTGCCTATAAAACGAGATGAAATTTCGCATAAAATAATACAAATTTTATGTTGGTTGTCAGTTTATGTGTTTTTAGCCACTAAAGTATATATTAAGCCACATTGCACTAAACAAAGTGTTGTATAGTGTATATACATAATAAAGCCTAGACACCAATTCAAAACACTAAACTTAAATATGAGTATATGCACATATTTATAAATAAGTATGTACATTAATATACAATTTAAGAAATAACAAAGGCGCAATAAGAAGATTCAAGATATGTATAGGCAACAGTATGCAGCTGCATAAAATATTTGTTTTAAACAAATTTATATTTTATTCGAATATTAAATTTTTTAATGGTTAAATATTAATGACTGTGAAGTTTTTGCTGTGGTTCTTGTTGTGATAAATAACAATCGATATACATACGTGTTTAAATAATATGTTTTGTGTAAATATTTATTTCCAATTATGTTGTATAAATAATAAACTAAGCCATTGTTTGTATTGCACCAGATTGCGGTTCAAATGGCAAGGACTATAATGATGTATTGAATCCACATTGATTTAGGTTATAATTAATTCACTATATATGAAAGGTGGTCAGTTGAAGGCTAATACTTAACAAGAGATAATACTTAAAAAACCAAATTTAAGATATGTAACAGAAGTGGCTTAACTTAAAAATGGAAATGTTATTTTTGATTTTAATAGGAGTTCTAAAATTTAACACTGAAAATATATTGTTTCGATTTTAGCAGTATTTTGTACGAAACTAAATGCTATATGATGCTGACACAATTCAGTTAAAACTTAATCGAACGTAACTGAATGACTTGCATTATAGAACAGTTCAACTGCAGCTATAAATCAAATGCATCAGTATGATGATAAATTTTAGCCAACAGCAAAAACTATCATAGAATTGTTTTCGTGGTTGTACTGAATTTATATCCATGAATGGATTATTTAAGCTTATAACATAAGAAATTCAAACAATATAGCAACAAAAAATATTTGGTCAAGAGTCAAACCAAAAACTTCATATCTTCCCGTTTCACTTTAACACACAGCTGTGTTGTTTGGTGGTTTTTACGCTGTTAAAACTAAAATATATAACAATCAGCCTAAAATTGTAAAGATTTTGATTAAAATTGGTTTGTGGTTTGAGTGGCTTAATATTTACATTTTGCATAAACTTTATATAACATCAGTTATAACACCAAATAATTGTTGTAATTGAAATATTTCTCATTGTTGCATTTCTAATTAGCTTATACCATAACAACTAAACCGTAGTGTAACTCAACTTGGAAATTACCTTAATATGGGTTATTCATAATTGGTGACCCCGACATGAGAAATTGAGCAAACTTAGTTAGACGAAATTGCACTCAAATAGCATATGTTAGCTAATTATTTGTACAAATTTATTTTCAAACTAGATGACAAATCACACATCATATATATTGACACAGAAGTCATGTTTATTGTGCTTAGGCTGTTTTCTAAACTGATACTTTTTTGCCAACTTATTTAATTATTTGCCGCCATCTTAAATTAGTAAGCAAAACCAAACATAATTGTCAAAATTATGACAATCAATTTTGATTGGCGACAGTCACAAGTACGACTAGATCAAAATTATTTTATTAATACATTTTGACAATCAATTCAAAATTGTTTGCAAGAAAGAAACCAGGCTACTTTATGAGGTGGCCTATTTTATTGTTTTTTTAAATATAATATTTTGTGAATTTATTAGCCTTTGCGGCTGTAACCAATCTTATCTGTTTATCGTTGTCTGTATCAGGTTGGAAACTGCTAGTCAATAAGAAATTTAAGAAATAAGGCATGTGTTGTATCAGACCAGAGGATCTTTAAGACCATTCTTCTGTAGCTTCAGTAGATCACTTTATCGTTTGACATTCTATGTTCATATTTAAAGAACGAAGAAGTCAGATGTTTCAGAGAACGATACAGCACGAATGATCATTTTATTGCACAGAAAACAATAAATAAAATAAGTTGTGAAAGAATGAAAGCTGAATGTTGCCCGAATAGGACTATAATTATTATAGTAAGTGTAGTAAAATGTTAATTATATCTTATGTTTTAACTGGTAACTATTTAATAGCCAAAAATGGAAACCGCAGAAATTTTTTTTCTTTGTGCATGACAACAATTTTAAGCTCTTCAGCTGACTTCAGAGGAATAAATGATGAAGATTTTATGAACAATGATGCGTTTTATAAGAATTTTCTCAAAAAAACGCTTTCTTAACTCTACTACAGTAAGATGTTATAAGATTTTATTTTTTTCTTGACCTGTACAACGAAGTTTCGCTAAGCAGCTATAACAAACTGATAGCAAGTTTAAATAAGCTTAAACGAATTCAAACCATTAATCATTATTATGATGATGATTGAAATAAGCATAAATTTAAGTTTTGACTTAAACTAAAGGCGAATAACCTGTATATACGAGTATAATACCACTTAAGTGTAAGTAAACATATATAAAACCAAGATTGACGACAAATTAGTGTCAAACGAACAAGATTCTAATTTTTCGCAAGAATTATATCAAAAAAATGTAAATCAGATTTTTTATTAACCATATTACAGAATATTTGATGAGATGTCCTGGGGTATGATGAAATTTCCAAATTAAATGTTAGCCAACTTATTTGGAACAAAACACCTCATTATAAATCCGGTTTAATAAAATGCCCGCATCATAGTGACAAACAATAGCAATTCACTTTCTAGAATTAGAACTTAAACGACGCAACCGAGACGTTGACAAATGTTGAACTAGTTGTCTAAATTATTTTGTTTTAAATAAATATGAAACAACCGAATTATTAACCTGGACGTCCTTGAACTTAAAAAAAAACATATACAAAAATTCGAGAGTTCTTAAGAAAGGTATATATATCGTAAAGTTTTTTTTCATAAGCGGTATTTATATGAGACATACCATATGCAATTTGAACTTTCATTAAATCTTACTCTGGAGCTATAACACAAGGTAAACCACATTTTTCTTTTAAAGTTTTTATGCGCGCGCGGTTTATTATAAGACCCCGCGATTTTTATACTCGTTTGTACATAAATAGAGAATTAAAAAATACAAAGCAGTGATTTTTTAGCACACAGATTATAGATTATTAATTTAAATATATAAAGACATTTGTAATTACCTTCTTTTTGTGAAATAATCAATTATAGACCAAATCTGTTAAATTTGCACAACTCACTGTAAATTACACAAAATAGCTTGACATTTTCATATCATTTTCTTTTACATATATAATTATCACTTTAGTAGTTAACACAAATTTTATTTATTCAACTTTTTAATTTAACACATAAACCATAAATCTATTAATATTAATAATAATAATTATTATTTAATATTTTCGAACCAACTATATATTTTGCCTTAACACAAGACTATCCGGTTTCTTGTTCACAGATTTTTGTTTTTTTTTTCACTTTTAATTTAAAGAAAAATGTGATGACCAGTACACATGACGATAATAATCTACAAAACCATATGTTGTACAACGATCGTATATTATATATATCTATATGACGAGTATTGGTCCGAATGAACCTCTTCGTGTATAATACATAAAGATTTCTTAAGTGATGATCATGTTACGTTTCACATTTATTTATGGGATAATTACTGCAATTATGCACTTTATAGAATGTCATTTTTTGCTATCGCAATTATTATAAAATTTCCACAATATACTCATAGAGTTCATCTAAATCATAAAACGTGTTGTATACGTTCACTTAAGACATCCGTTTATACAAAAAAAATCCTTAATCGAGATAAACAAATCACTCAAATGTTTAAAATAAATCACTTTAAACTATTAAAATTAAAAACACATTTAAAACTACGAAACTACAATAAACAAAATATAAATCTCGCGTCTATCTTATTCACCGGTTGAATAGTTTCTGTTATTGATGTGAGGAATTCGAAAGACACAAAACGAAAACTTAACAATTTTGCTGTTGTTGTTCTTCTCATTCTCTTATGTATTCTCAAACACACAATATACATTATAAATTGTCCAATTTAAAACTCAACAATAATAAAAATTTATATAAGAATTACCAATTCAACAATATTTTTTTTTCTTAAAGGCTTAATACTTACTCTCGAGTATATACCAAAAGAAAATGAAAGAAATGAAACGTGAAGTAACGTCATAAAATGGTACATTTTGATATACGATCATGATCGTACAGCTTCTATTGGAATGACCTAAACGAGTGAATGTACTAATAAAATCTTTAAGATTTTACTTTTGTTTGTGTGGCGTGTTACATAAAAACGTTGTTTGTCTGTTTGCTTTCTTTTTCATATCAGACAGTATGAGTTGGAAACTGGTTAGCAGACTATTGATGCATACCAGTTTATGGTCGTAATAGTTTTCGATAGACCCAAATCAATCGAGTTCGGTCACACGGTCATAATTGATAAATGACTTAAATTTTTCATTCATTTACTCACCATTTAATGATTTCGGAATCTATCTGATTAATTATTATTGATTGGAAAGTTGAAACTGAAAGCTCATCAAGAGCTAAACAACACGCGGGTTTTTTGGATTTTTGAGTATCAGATCAATTATATCCTTTCATCTTGATTTGTATTAGATACATCCAAATATATAATATCTGATCTGTTGCTATTTATGAGATCCGAGATGGATTATGATGTTACAGATGGTGTAGGTACAGTAAAAAGTACATGGGGCTTCTTCTTGTAGCGGCCAAGAACAGAAAAAGTTCACATCCTCTTCAAAGGTCATACTGAGTCGACTTACTGAGTTGCCCAATACTTTCATATACAATAATATTTCCGCTTTTTAGTCCGCTTTCTCACACCTATTCAAGAATTGTACTTCTTAATTACACTCGCGGATAAAATTAACGCATATTTTTTTTTTGTAATAAAAAAAATCCCGCTGGTCAATTTTTAAAACTACTAGTGTCAAATGATAGCACATTTATATTTTTATCAGAAACTACCTTGAATAAAGTGTACTGCAAGCCAATCAATTAAATTTTTCAAAAATGCTTAATCAAAAGTGCATTGTGTTTGAAATCCAACGCAACGATCGGCTTTTGTTCCATTTCATATCAATTATTTTTAAATGTTGTAAATGTGTTCGAAAGCAAACACCTAATATAAAATCCATTGTAATATGGCATCCGTTCAAGAGCCGGAGGCGGTTAAAATGGTCCCATTGTATCAGGAAGATTATACACAAGTACAAATCGCACGAAAATTAGGAATTAATCAGTCTTCGGTTACACGAATACTTAAGCGGTATCGTGAGACCTTAGAGTATAAAAGAAAGGCCGGACAAGGACGTAAAAGGTGCACAACCGAGCATTACGATCGATTTTTAAAAATGAATTCGTTACGAGATCGAAAGCGAACTTCTACTCAACTCAAAAATGAGTCACTTAGTGCGCGTCAAGTGAATATTAGTGTCAGAACAGTTAGACGAAGATTAAAAGAAGTGAACCTAACTCCAAAACGGCCTGTAAAAGTTCCACAGCTTCTTCCCCACCACAAATCCAGCCGTTTAGAATTTGCTCATACTCATGCAAATTGGGGAACTGATCAATGGGCCACAGTTCTCTTTTCAGATGAGACCAGAATCCAATCATGGAAACCAGATGGACGTAATCATATGTATACAGAAGAGTAGGAGAACGCTACGTACCGTGTAACATGGTGCAAATTGTAAGCTTTGGTGGAGGTTCAATAATGTTTTGGGGTGGAATAAGTTGGGAGGGCAGTACGGAGCTGGTGGAGATTGGTTTGAGGATGAATGCAGACTGGTATGCTCGGAACATTCTTGGCGATCACGTTTTGCCATATATGGGCTTCATAGGTTATGACAGTTTTGTGTCAATGCATGATAATGCTCCAGTCCACGTTGCTGCAACGGTACGACAATATCTCCAAGATATTGGCATTCGTGCACTTAAGTGGCCACCAATGAGTCCTGATCTTAATCCGATTGAACACGTGTGAGACATTCTAAAACGCCGTATTAGAGCTAAAAATCCTGCACCAGATTCGACAGCAGAGCTGAGAGTTGCAGCGCAAGAAAAGTGGAATCTCATTCCGCAAGAAATGATACAAAGCAGTCTACTTAGCCCTCTAGTATTGTAGTATGCCCAGAAGGATGGAAGCTGTAATAAGGGCACGGGGGGAAGAGGGAAATACTGATTATTAAATTAATCAAAATAAATTGTAATAATAGAATAGAAGAGGGAAATACTCATTATTAAATTAATCAAAATAAATTGTAATAAAGCTAGTTTTAATGTTTATAAACCGCTTTTAAAAATAAAAAAAAAATAGTTCGACACATTTTAACATTTTGCAATGAAAAATAGCCGCTATAATTCCATAATGCCACATTTGTGGCTCTTTTGAGAAAATTATAAATTTGGGATCATTTGATGTCAGTTCCACTGAAATTGTCCAGCGGGATATTTTTTTATTACAAAAAAAAATATGCGTTAATTTTGTCCAGGAGTGTATCTCAGGAAATATTTTAGATTATTCCAAAAAAAATGCAGTCCTCTTTTTATAATAGTCAACTTGGAAATTTTGACAAACATCGGTTTTGGGTGTCCCAGAGCTTTTGACAAAGACCCAAAGTTAACCCGCAGTATATATAACCTATAGAGTGCCAACTCTAGTTTGAAACACTTTTTCCCAGCTCTGGAAAAGTATGCTGAGTCTTATACACTCACCGAAGTATTCGGTTTGCAACTAAACTATATAGTGGCCACAAATCCCACATTCTCCTTGTACTTAGAGTGTACTTTTTCTTATCATAATTCGCGTATAGTTTCTTTAAAGGAGTAACTGGATCCATTATACCCTTAAAATTCCAGTCCACCGCCAGTCAAACTCAAAACCTTTATGTCTATATCGATCTGATGATACTCGATAAATATACACAGTGTGGCTTTGGTCTACTTTGTGTTCCATATGTGTCACAACACAAGCTGTAATTGAGCAACTCAAATATACTCCGCAGAAATGTTCAGTTAGAATTCATTCTATGAGGAATTCACCGAGGCCATGTAGATATTAAATAAAAATTGTTCATCTGGTGAGTTAATTGTGATAATTGTGAGCTTTTGATATTCTGAATTTTCCTATTTAAATTATCGTTGACTATAACAAAGAGGATTCGGTCCAAATTCACTGGTCAGTCACTGATCAAGATGTTTTCTACGTATATGAATCTATGCAGAAAGGCATCATGTACACCAAGTATTCTCTTCAGGCAAGCCTCGAATTCTATTAGTCGAAATAATCTATAGAAGGAGCTTTAAAACATATGGGAGTGTTCTGAACAAATATATAATTAATATACTGTGCTTTTCTGGTAATCCAGAATTCTGGTTGGATTAAATGGTGATGGAAATATATATGATATGCTATCTTAGAGACTAAGATGCAATGTATTTTGGTTGTGGAAAAAACGCAGTGAAGAGAAATGTATCACTAGTTTGATAAACAGCAAACACTGTTATGAACGATTCCTCCCACGGTGTATTTTCCCCATCACCTAGGCTCTCGTACACTTCTAATCCCGAAATTGTTTTATTCTTCTTCATCCGGACTTCATCCAAGATATCTACAAGGTCGTTAGTTGATGCTGAAATGGGAATCGTGATCCAAAACAGTGCATTCTATGGAAAAAAGTATGAAGAACAGGAGCACAAGAAGTGCTCAACAGTTTCTTCTAATCCTTCTCCACACTGTCTGCAGTTTGCGTTGCTCCAAATTTTCATTCGGAACATGTGAGCAAGATCTTCATATATGCTCAGCAAGACCGTTTAATATAGTGCGTCTATCATAATTTAGGAAGGACTCAGATTTTTGCTGATTTATTAATCCAATAAATTGATCGAATAACTCTGGTGCAAATCACCAAAGTGATTGTCGATATCTCTCTTAATAGATAATGACATCACTCCTAGAGCGGAGTATAGAGAGTGATATTCTGGTTGTTCACAATATGAAGATCAAGTTTGCAAACAAAACCTTTCATCCGGTCCAGCGATGGCTTGTAGAACCCGTCTTATTATAATTTATTATACCATAGACGATATATATACAACGTTAACTAAATTGAGCCTTGATTTTGAAACATATTAAAATTTAGTCTTAATTTAAAAATTATCGACTGATCCGTTAGCATTTAAAATCGGTAGCAATTTAAAATCTTAAGTACTTAAGTTTAAAATCAGTAACATTAAATATTTTTTATTTATTGTTTTATTGTACATTATATACAGACTGTAGTTAACAAGGCGATTTTACCAATTATCAGTATATAAAATCAAATATAGGTACTAGTAGAAAATTCTGACTGGTTGGAGGCAATGAGAGATATTTTAAACAATTCAAATAAATCTTTTGTTTATAGTAGAGATCAATCATAAAAAACTTTTAATTTGTCAAACAACTGTGGACAAAGTGAACCAAACCATTTGCTTTTATATACGCTTCAATTACACACATGTCCACATACAGAACTTATTTTATATATTATAGGTATACAGTTTATCGTTTTAATACGGACAATTACGTTGAAAATTATTATACAATTATACAATTGTATAATTGTAATAAAAATGTATAATCAGCTGGGCGATTATAGTATATATATGTCTACATAGATTCTATCTCCTAGGCGGTATAAATCATCCACATAAACTACACTAACAGATGAATTATAATGAATCATTAATTTCTTAATTGAGATAAAAAAATATATAATAAAATAATAATAAATAAAAGATTGAAAATAATCTAATTCTTTCAAACAATAATTTGATTATATTACTTTAATGAAGTTTCAATATACATGTACAAGACAATAACAACAACAACAAAAAAAATGATTGATTGATGGACAATAATGATATTAAGATTTTTGTGGTTAATGGACGACCAAGACTAGCGCTTTTATAGACGAAAACAAAACGTTAAATTATTTTCAAGGCTATGGTCGGATATCCTGGTTCATCTTTACTATATACATACGTATATAGGTATAATTGAGTAAAGACATTATTTGAATCTTCTTCGTAGTATAATCTGCATCAAGCGCTTCAATTGAATTTTTATGGATGTCAAGTATATGTAAATATAATTAGACTTTTAGATTTAATGATATTTCTTTTTATGTATGCACAAAGATGGCAACATGTTTGCTTGGATTTATATCGTCATTTATATACCAAATGTGAAATTCTGGAATTCTCAACGCATCGCGAGCACGAAATGGTTTTACAATTTGATTACAGTATGATGGAAAAACGTTTATGCGAACGAATTTTACATAGGGAATCCTAATCGGGGCATTGATACATGTCGAACGTCGAATATTCAGTTTTCTATTGTAAAGACAAACATTTAAATAGTTTTGTCAGGTTTATTTTGCACAAGATGTTAGCGAACAGTGACACTATTATAGTTCTAAGGGAGACGGGCAAAGTGGACAACGTTTATCATATTTTATTGACACTATACAATTTTTCGCTTAGTTATCGATATATTAAACCATAAAGTTTTGGGAGTGGATGTTTAACAAGGATCGAGTCAAGACCACTTCACAGTGAAAAATAAACTGTGGAGGACTACAATAGTAAATCAGGTTGGTGAAATATTTATAAAGGTGATTTAAGGCAACAACGTCAGGATTCCATGGACAACAAATCTGTTTATAATACACAGATTGAGCTTATAACTCAAAAACAGTTTATTAAATTAGCAGATATGTGTTGCGGACTGCAGACCTGCCAATTGTCGATTGCATATTGGAAATGATACTGTCTTTGCTAACAGAAATTTAGTAACATTTGGCCAGTAATATGTAATCGGGTCGTTCCTTCCTAACCAACCAACCTTCCTATCCTTACCTATTGTTTTATATAAAGGTTGTTAGAATAGGCCCGGCTTTATCCGAGAATCTTCCCTAGAGCTTAATCCTACAGTCCAATCAATCAATCAAAAACATCCTCATATAATCTGATTTTCACAATGCTAAATATTAATTCTCGTTTTAATTACAACTATTACGTCGATTTAGAACTCCATTATTACTCAAATTATTTTGAACACTTGTTCATAGTTTTCTTTTTCGTATCTAGGTAGTCTCTGATTGTTAAAATTATCTAGAACTTCAATTATTACTGAGCCTACTTGATGTTATTTCATGTAATAAAACAAAAAATGATCGTTATTTGAATGCCTACTTTTTCTTAATAATATTCACTGATGTATCTAAGTTTTCGAGTTTTATTACTTTAAACAATATTTAAGACAGTTAAGACTGTTTAAAAACTGTACATAGGTTATATATAGTAGCAAATGAGTCATATTCTAATTCAAAAATTTGCTTGCATAACTATAGCCCTGCGTAACTATTTGGATTCAATATGAGGTAGGTCGTTTAAAGAGAATTGCGAAAGATTTGTAAAAGAAACGAATATTAATTGTAAAGATAACGGAGATAACGAAAAACAAACGGACAAATTCTTGAGGATATTACATAAGAGTCATGAAAGACAAGTCTTTTTGGATCAAGGTAGCTTTTGTCTTAAAAGCTTAAACTTAAAAATTTACAAACAGATTGAAAGAATGACTGATCACCACAAGTGATTATGAAGAACTTTTTACTAACGAATACAAAGTATAGTAAACTGCGTGGAAACACTGCTATAGATTGAGTATCACATAATGCAAAGAGTTAAATCACCTTATTATCTTGTCGAATGATATGCAAAAAGAGCTTGTCGATGTAAATCTGCAGCATTTCGTATAGCTGATAAATTTCCTTAAATCAATTAAATACTGTTGAAGCATTAGTCAAAATCAGCCTTATATATTATTAACCGTCTTAGTTTCCATTGAATTTTCTGGATAAAACACACATTATATATTAATAGCATAGTCATCTAGCTCATTGGAATCAGTTTATCGTTTTATAAAATCAACTTAAGCAACACTTTTTCGATTTAGCTAATAAAGAATTTGCTTCTAACGAATGTAAGTTTTAACTAAAGCTGGTAATAAATCTGAACAACAAGAAGGGTACAACAAACTTTTTTTTGGTGGGAAGCATTCAGAATAACATTAGTTTAATACTTGAGCATGACGCAGAGAATGCAGTAGAAAGAGTAACAAATGTTGGAACGACCATTTCTCATCTGGAAATTTCAATATGGGATAGTAAATAGTAGCGATACAATATACGATGTGTGTTGTCTAGAAAAAGTTTGAACCGCGAAATATTAGCGGGATAGTGATGTTCGAACAAAACCTACTAAGAACAAACAAAAAGAAAATGGAAATATGAGTTTGGATAATTTGGAACGAGAAGGGATATTTTATAACAGAAGTGAGTGCAAAGCTTCAAAAAATGTCAACGCAGTAGAAATTGTAGTAGCCCAAAAATTTTAGGTTGCAGAAACAAAGAATATTAAAACGTAAAGGAGGTGAGTGTTATTAAATCTACTTAATTGTAAAATTAGTTGAAGAATCCGACATTCGATAGGACATCGATGATAGAAAAGGCGATGTATCAGGTATTCTATACAGATTGTTCCAAGACCTGAAAAATGGGATTATGATAAAATCAGCAGAGCGGAAATATGGTGGAGACCACAAATGAAAATTATAGCCTAATATTTGGAGAAACTCGTTAGGCGTTTATTGAGGACATAGAGCGACTAGCACCTCTGATGTGTTCATCACAATATTATAATCCATTAATAATTAAATCTGTATATAATATGAACAGACAATCATTTTATTCACCATTCACTAATCGAATATTATGTGTGTTGGAACCTTTTACCAATATACTGAGAGATTACTCGAATATGATTAAAATCGGACAATGAAATGCATTGACAACCCAAACGTATTTAACGAACGACATGGAATGAAATGTTCTTTGTGGTACTAACATTATTTTTATGGATGTCTTGTTCGATATAAACCATAACATCGAAAAATAAATGTTCTCTTAATGTTCCATATTCTCACAACCAAACGCGTTAAGTCAAATGAATGTGTCACACTGCAGATAGTTGTACATAAATGTTTACTATTTTTGTGACATTTAGATTTTACCTACTCAAAACATTACGTTTTTATAAGTAAATACGATTTGTAAAATTTTACTACCGGATTTTGGAATTCCCACCTGATGAAATTAGTGTATACAAATGTACATGTTTGTGTGAAAATATAGGAAATGTTAAATTAATTAAAACACTTAGCGGTGATGTGAATGTTAAAAACTTAAGTAATTTAAAAACAAATATTTATTCCAGAACAAAAAATTTTTACAAGACAATTCAGATTACCAAGAGTTGAGCAATTTCTTATACAAATATTATTTACGAGTCTACAATATTGTACGATAGTCCATGAGTCATTCACGGTTACATGTCATTTTGCATGTGCATATATAAAATTGTATATATTGTGGTCACCCTATAACAGTCTATTGACTATATAGCTACACGTCGTTTAAACACCTTTGTTTAGAATAAGTCTTTTATATTATTCAAATATATGTTTTAAAGTATTATCAGAAACTGTCAATTCCCGGAAATATTTTTTGGCGACTTTATTCTCAAAACCAATTAAATCGACATTGGTTGGTATACACATATGTACATATCCAACTAACGATAGATAGTTACAAAAATCAAATGGATTCACATGAAAAACAATTTTTTTTTTATTTATATTTTATTTCTACAATAAATTGGTTGAAAAAATATATATTTTCCATCGATGATCGTAAACAGAAAATAAAAAATAAAAATGTAATGAAAACTATGAGAGGAGGTATAAAGCATATCTCGCTAGTTCTATCCATTATGAATGTGAAGACAAGCGAATTTTCAATTTTTAACCATATGACATAAAATGAATATATGTTTGTACATAAAATAAATAAATTCAATGTCCAATTATAATGAATAAAAATGTTTTTCGTTTGATGTAATATATTAACTCACATACGGTATGTATTTATGTACATGTATATGTGTTATACACTCCTAGGCAAATATACATTATGCATCTTAACTTATAACAGCAGCAATATGAGAAATTTTCAACATCGTCTTAGCTTAGAGCATATTTAATTAAGCATATGACAATATTTTTCTTCCTTTACCCGGACGTCTAACAAACGAATACACGACATGAATACATACAGTATACAAATAATGCTCATCAGTTGGTTGTTGCTTGTTGGTTTATTCGATCGTTCAATAACCAAATATCATATAGAATAATACACAAACAACATTAAAATCGAACAACAACAAAAATACAAAACTTTCTATGCATAATATATTACCTTGCCTTTATGATGGCAAGGTCGAGAAATTGAATTGAGCTGCTTGCTATTGCTTTATATATTATATATACGGACATACGTATACTACGTAAGAAGAGAATATTGTAAATTTATGTAGTTTTTTTCTTGTATTTTCTTCTTTCGTTTGGTTTTATTTATAAGAACACAAATAAAACGTTTTAAGAATATAGAAATAAGCTTCACGAATATATTAATAGCTTCTTTGTTTTTATAAACCCAAAGTCTTTTTTAACAACAAACGACGAAACCTATGGTATATGCAACTAAAGCAATTTCCAACGAGAACAGTATTGGAATTTTTGTATTCTTCTTTGTATACAAATTTCGCGCAGGGGATATCAAATACAAATTTGCAACGAATATACATTTCTAACTTGTTGCTCCCCGAGATGTTCGTTTTACCACTCCGGCGCCAAAACACAACTTTTCTTACTTGTATTAAACTTTTTGGCAACATACTGCAATGTAGGCTATCTCTTTTTTAGTTGAGTACAAACGATGACCCGAAACGCGAGTTGGGATAGAAAATAAGTTGTATATAGACCGGCAACGTAGCAGTAGATACATATGAGGAGAATAACAAAAGTTCCCTTAGTCAACCAGAAAAAAAACAAAACAAATTCTTTTTTATTTATTCTTAATTTTTGTCTTTCACTTCAGATCCACTTCTTAAAACAGTTTTTAACATTTTGATCTTTAATCTTATCAAGATCAGTATTAACCGTATCAATTATCTTCGTGTTACTGTTAAAGACCTTTCCCCTCCAAATTGTTTAATTTTTGGAAATAACCAGAAATCATAAGGACCTTCGATGCCAGATTTCAGCAGTGTCATGATGTAAAACTTGACGTCAATTGATTGATCTCCTGATTTTCCGACAAATATTTGAAAACTTTTGGTAAGCAGTCTTCGGTATACAATTTTACAGTTACCGTCTGATCCTTTTTCCAAGGGGATGACAGCTACAATTTTTGATCGGGTGAAGTAAACTGACATCATTATTTTTGTTGCTGATTTTTGTTGCTGAGCTTTTACGGATGGGTTTGCCGCTGTTGGACTCTATACAATAGGCTGCTGTTTTGTTTTCGAATCGTACGTGTAGAACCAAGATCCGTCATCAGTAGTGACTTTACTAAAGCTTTACGAAAAACTTAGCAAAATACAATCGAGCCACTTTTTGAGCATCATTCAGAATTTGTGGAACTCATCCAGCATTTCTTCGTGTATTCCAAATGATTATTCATTATACGCGATACAACAATAATTTCTAGTCCCAATCGTGGATCTTCGTCCATATTGGGCTTCAACAAAGCCACAGAAGCGTCATCAACGTAAGAATTTAGTCGTCCTTTTCAGGGCTCGGCTTCTATATAGAAAAATTTCCCGCCTTGAATTTTCGAAACCACTTGAAAATAGTCTGTAGAGACAATGCAATCGTTCCATATGTAATTTGGCATTCATTGAATATTTGTAGTGACTTTAGTTTACACCGAGAACCGAAGAGAGCGAATTTCTGTTTGCGTTGGTGGTAGAATTTTGTCTGATGCATTCTCAGCTATTTTGCGTTTTTTCATCTCCATTTTAACCGATCGTTGTGAATTTTTGAAAGAAGTCTCATAAAACAACTGCAAAAGATTTGCTATTATTGATTTTTTAAAAAAATATTTGAGAGTCGCCTACTAAGTGAACTTTTGTGTTTCCCTCGTATACTCGCATACTATGTTTCGGAGTATAGGCAAAATGTTTCTTGTGGATATAAAATCGTATGATGTTAATGCTTTTATCATCGTCAAGAACACGCAATGTTTTTTATTGGTCGCAGGAAAGTTCTAATTGATGATTAACAGTTTAGTTAAAAGTTAGAAATCAAAAGAATTCCTTTCCTAATAATGGCGTTTTTCTTCAACTCCAATTATATTATGTAACATTGAACAGTTTAATGGATATCTTACTTGTCAAAATAATTTTTTTCTTTTTTATGCTGATTGAATTATTTATCTACAGTTTATATACAGTTTACAGTGTGTTCCACACGTTCGTCTAGTGGCTTGAGATTCATCTGGCCTTATTAAGCTGTGTTCGATGTCTACAATCGATGCAACTAAGGGGTCACACCATCCATTTTTGACTTGTTGTTATGTAACGATGTGATTATTAATGTTCAATTTCAATTTTGCTTAGCATACGATAATTCTTGAGATATGTCAAAGATTATCACTTTGAGGACATATTTTTACTAAATAGTTGAGGAGGAAAGCACCACGCTAATTCAATTATCTTTTTGGGCATAGTTGGTGACAAATCTTCTTTTAATTTGTTTAAATTTTGCCAGAATTCAACCCATTAAAGAGCCTCTTCTATGGATTGTCCTTGTATTTCTGTAGTATATTCCTCTAATTGTAAGTTTTCAGTGTACATAACTTATCCAAACACGTCCTTACATATAGATGGTAACTGTGCTGTGTTTTGTTGGTATATTTGTTACTTGAGTTGGTTATGTTCTTTCATTTTTCCATCACAAACCCAAGGTTTTCGATTGTACATTCATACTCTTGATGTAAGCTTCTTCCAATTATGACTCCAAAGCTGTTTTTGACAAGAGTATTCATTGTTTACTTATTGCAAGTGAATTTGTTCTCGGGTAGATTATGATTATCAATGCTGTAACTGTGTTGGGGTGTCTGATTTTACTCGGTTAGTGACATGTCTTTGTTGCAGCATGAGATTCTTGCAACATATGTGCCTTGGAGAACCGCGATCCGGACTACCAGCATTGAGAGAAGGCAGACAAATTTCAATTTGTGATTAGAGAGTTTCTAATGTGACGTTCAGTTAGTTGCCAAATAATATAATTCGCACAGATATACAATATCATCACGCCACAATCACAAATAATTATTAATTTGGAAATTCGAGTCAATTATCTTGTAATTCGCTAACACTGTCGCGACACGTTCAAAACATAAAATATACGAATTGCATAGTACACACATCAAGTCCGGTAGCATATGTCTGATCAGATGGATTTGACATCATCCATGATTTACCAACACACGTACAACTTAAAAATTTAAATTAAAATCATAACGCATCACGAGTTTATAGTTCTCTGACATCCACTGTTGTGACCTGACTCCAATGTTTAATTTTAGGATGGAATATAAGCAAAGTTCTGGGAGGAAAGAGCATATCATTCATCAATCACGTTCCAACAAAATTAATTTATGACCAGTTTAAAATCAAATATGTACGAGGGGCGGCTGTATATCTTTCAAACATGTGTCCTAGCGAATATGGATAGTTATTTGATAGATCCTAGTAGTGCTAGAATGTTTGTCTCTATCTTTAATATATAAGGGTAGCAGACTGCTTAAACTACCGATCGATTCTTAAATCACTAGAACATTTCGTATCTACTGCCTTTTTACAATTATTGATGAAAAACTGATTTGTATAACAGTTCGTGCGGTTTTCATGTATTATAAAAAGAGTGGTCAGAGCCTATAGAGACAAAACTACTTGAGAACAATGCCACATTAAGATTAACAGTTGTTATAATGTAATTGTTTCAGGACAATCTCACAACGCTGTGCATATCCGTTGCAATTTTTCATACTTATCACCGGTTTTACTATTATCATTCTTTATACCGATCAACAAAGAAAAAGAAATATCGGTTTCGTCTGTTGTTCTGTATAGGTATACAAAGTATAAATCTGCTTATATGAACCAACAAATTCAAAATCCGACGACATTTTTCATATAAAATATAATTCCGATAATAGAAATACCGCGAATCGCACGATCAACGTATTATACGTTTAAATAATAATTTGCGAGGGTCCCGTTACCTTATGTATGCTTCGCTGCCCATATAGAACGCACATATTAATGTATACGATCGATGCAACAAAATTATAAACGTTTTACCTATAGATCAAAAGTCTATTAAAAATTTGAATAAAGGTAAAAAAAAAATTATCAACACGCACAGTCGGATTCTATTATTATTTCGTGTGATCTAATAACGGTTCAATATATATACATAGACAAACATACACAAACACACACACGTACCTTTACAACATATTGATGATATGAACCATAAAACGAATACTTAAAGTTTTATTCCAAAACACTAATCAACGCATCAAAATGAATAAATCGAAAACAGTGGGGGATCAATCGAATAAATAAAAATGATTTAAACAACAAAACGTATTGGTAATCCGACCGACCGAATTTCAATATTTTATAGACTATTTATAGTTATGACTGTGGAATAATAATTATACAATAATAGTTAACTTTTTTAAATACTTAATTAAGTTACACTAAATTTAACTATTATGCCCATGCGGGGTCTAATAACACGCAGTTTAATTTTTATTGCTTTCGGGTGCAATTGGTGCAATACGGTTTGATTTCCGGTGTCTAAAGAACTGTCGGCTTTACTCGGATTATAATCGTTTAAGCGTGAGGTCACGTACTAATCTTATATATATATATATATATATATTTTGATGGTTGGAAATATTTCGAAATTATGAGAAAGTTAGAGAGGACGTGACAGGGACCCAAACAAATTTTAGCATATTTAATAATAAATAATAGCTCCTATACAGTTATAACTTAAAGAGATTTGCTAAACATGGATAGTGTGTGGGGTTTATATATTTTTTAACACTATAGCAATTTATGATTTTTACATTCGTTTTGGGACTCGACTTTCCCCATTACAGGACGATTCTAAGACGTCCGACTAAAGGTCCGATTTACGTAGCGTATAGATACATAGCATTATTTTACTTCACATTGCATAGTCCAATGCCAATAGTCCTGATATGGAAGACGGCTCGGTCCTATAAATTCTGCACTCCAACTGCTCAATGGATCACTTAATATTAACTCAATGTTTCGGCAACGAAGCTGACGAGCTATGTGTTGCTTGGATCAATGAGTCAATGAATATTGAAAGATTAAGCTCTTCTCAACATAACTCTAAGGCTATCTGTTTTCAAATTTAGACAGTGCAGTTTGTACGGTATGCGAGCCATGTTCTACGGAATAACATATATTTACAGGAAATATTTTCGATTTATTGATTTCTAGTGTAGCGTGACGATCATTGTATTGTTAATAATGACGAATTCGAATATTTTGTCATAAATTATTGTTAACATATTTATGAGCTAACGATGTACGTATAGATATGTACAGCGACTATTAACATAGGGAAGACACATTGTTATGAAAACTATCCTTAAAACAATTCTCCATTTATATACAACAAAACTATTTAACAAAAGTTTAATTATAGATAATCTATTCGATTCATAATCTCTTAATCGCTCTTTCATCTGTAGACTGATTAATCGATATAATCGTTAGAGTATACGGATCAATTCCAGAGATGATAACGAATCAATGAGACAAAAAGCAACGATGTATATTACACATTGCCATGTCATAAAAGTTAATGGATATTGAACTATCGATATATAGAAGGAACACTACACAAATAAATTTACTTATTTGAATCACATAAATATAAAAACCGTCAGACATAAAATAGTTAATAAGTTTGCGTTAGGTGTGTTTTTTGAGTCAAATTAAGTTCTTGTACTAAATTAAAGTTTTGTATCAAAATGTCTCCACTAACAGATACAACTTGCCATCTAGCGTATAATAGGAATATTATACCAGTTTTTTTTAAAAATTAGTTGTAATTATTTTTACCTTGCCAATTAATTTATGTAAATGTTATGAAAATGAAAACCTTGTTTCTTAAAAAACTATTCACCAAATACATCACAATTTAATTTTTTAAACAAATAAGTTGTTTATCCAGGACACACTTAGTTCTAAATAAACGATTTTTGTTTATGTATTGTTTTCGCTACTCAAACACTTCGCTTTAGTGACATCTGTTGTGGTTAAAACAAACAAGAGTACTAAATTAGCAAAGCTTCATACTATTAACTAGCATAATTATCGATAAACCAGGTTCGTCGTTTACACTACTAAATTTTTTTTAAGTCTTTTGAATATTATATTTCACGCGTAATTCAATTGTTTACGAAAATGAGACTCAAAATATTTAAAAATGATTTAAATCTAATTAAAATATAATTAATAAAAAATTTTAGTTTTAATGAAAATTGGCTTTCGATTCAGTTCAAAACATTTTGTTATAAAACAGGCATGTTAGGTAAGTTTTAAAACTAACTTGTATATAAGGTGAAAATTCAGTATATAGTAAATCTGACAAAAGATCTTGTGTTAATCCTACACGGAAAAAAAATTCAGACTGAGAATCACCAAAAAACAGTATAATAATCATTAAAAACTACTCCAGTCGATTCAATGTTGATTAAAATTAAACTGCTTTAGTGATTTTTTTTCTGTAGTAAAAATTACAAAACTGGTAAATGATATTCACTAAGTATTCATATTGAATATTTATGACGTCACATATATGAATTACATTAAATCTTTGATGATCGTCAACGCATAAAACAAATTTAAAACTACGAGCATTAAATCTTTAGTGAAATATAATTGCTTTTAAAATGAAATTAATAAAAATTTAGTGATTTTCATTGAAAAATAAGTAAAAATCAGTATTTATTTTGATGAAAATCTTTTATAATGGCCAATAGAAACCAATGTTGACTAAATGTCACACATATATATATATATATATATATATATATATATATATATATATATATATATATATATACATATATATATATATATATACATATATATATATATATATATATATATATATATATATATATATATATATATATATATATATTTGAAATTCAATAAAATAATAAAATATAGAGTTCCTTATTTCTTTCTACGAGAGTTTTTATCTCAATTTATTATATTAACTGTCAAAAATATAGATTATGTTGGATTATCTAGGACAGATATCAAACACTTCGGTACTATTTTTTCCAGTTATTCCATATTTTCTATATTCCATAAATGATCAGTAATTGAGATCTGTAACAGAATAGAGCGTATGAAATAACATGACATATTTTATTTCTTACTTACACACACATAATTATATATTTTATCAAAAAACATATTTGAATATATCCAGGAACACTTCTGAAATGCAAGACCACCTTTTGAATTGATGATTAAATTAAATAAATATAGCACGCTCGAAATAATAGGAAAATATTGTCCTTAAATAACAGAAGTTCAAAAATATTTGATAAATATTCTATCACCAAAAGTTGTTGATGTTTACAGAATTTAATGAAAATCAATCCAGATTTTACTGATATCCACAAATTTTTCCAGACGTACCGACCTTTTCCTAAATTTATTTAATGAATTTCAGAAAACGTTATTTATAAATATCAACAGTCAATAAAAGTTCAATAAATTCATCTAATCAATATCACTCGAAATGAAGTTAAAATCAGTAAAAATTTAATGAACATCACAAAAATCAAGTTACCAAACTAGTATAATGATGTTAATCAAAATAAATTTTTTTCCGTGTACCAAACGAGATCGGTTGAAGATTTTTTAAGCTTTAAATACTGAGTTGATCGGTAAAAAGATGCAAGTATTATTTTCTTCATATTTTGTATTCCGTCTCCGAGTGAGCGTTGTAAAAAGATAAGTTCCAAACTTTAAAATTGAATCAGTATTTTTAACAAAAAAAAAAAAAATTAACAAACCATTCGCATGTCATTTTTCAAAACTTCCAGGATGAAATGAAACAGTTACTATTTTTATTTCATTATTTTTAATTTTATATTTATTTTTATTTTTTATATATAATATATAATAATTTTTCAATTTTTTTATTTATATTTTTAAAAAATACTTACAAAAATATTAATATTATATGTTTAATAATGTAACAAAATTATTTAAAAATTAAATATAACAAAATTTAAAATATTTATAAATAAAAAATTATAATTATAATCCAATAATATAAAGCATTATTATTTTTTTTTTAATTTTCTTAATAAAATTTTTAATTTTTTTTAGTTTTAAAAACAATTTTTTTGTCTACTATACTTCCATGAACAATTTTTCAGTCTTAAAATTTTAATTTTAGCCAATTTTTTATTTATAAAAACAAAATATTATAATTATTTAAATGAATCATAATAAAAATATACTCGTATATAAGAAAAAATAAAAAACAAATGACGAAAAAAAATTAACACTTACATTTATATTAATTATATAATAATAATATAATATATAATTTTCTAACAATTATATCATATATTTATATTATGCACCAAGGAAGGTTTATAAAAATTAAAATTTTTAAAAATTATAAGTAAATTATATGTTTAATAATTTTTGTTGTTTTTTATATATATAATAATAATTGTAAAGTAAAATATTTATTTATTTATAATGTGTCTGCAATCATATATATTTTTATTTTGTTTTTTAATGTGTATATAGTCTTTAATCGAATATTTAATTAATATTATGCAAATAAACATTAATTATTTTTTATTCCATCACCAGAAATTATTTTATAACTATTTATTTATATATATATATATATATTAAATATAGTATTTAAAGCTAAATTATATAAAAAAAAAAAATGCTTATGATTTTTTATTGTAATAAAATTATTTTTATTTTATATAATGTACAACTAAAAAATCATTAAACAATCTTTTGTTTTTGTTTAACATTAATAATTGGAATTAAAAATTGTGGTTAAGTTCGTCCGAATTATTTTCTATATATAAATATATTTAAAATATAATGTATATTCATTAAGTATAAATTACATAAAAAATGTTTTTTGTTCACGTAATTTTATTATTAATTTTAATTATTTATAATCTCTGGCCTTAATAATTATGACGAAATGAAATAACCTAAAATTAAAATTAATAAAAATTATGAAATATTTAATAAAGCCTCAAAGTCATCTTAAAAACTATTATTATAATAATTTATTTATTTCCAATCAAATATATATATATATATATATATATATATATATATATATATATATATATATATATATGTATATATATATATAAATATATATATATATATATATATATATATATATATATATATATATATATATATAAATATATATATATATATATATATATATATATATATATATATATAAATATATATATATATATATATATATATATATATATATATATATATATATATATATATATGCATATATATTTTAGAAAATAATAATTATGTTTCTAAATGTAAATATTTTATGTTTCTGTTTATAATTTATATATTCGATTAAAGACATTTGGTGGGTTCTTTGAATTTTTATTTAGTTTTTAATTCTATTTGATTTTAATTTATTTGATTGACTCACCCCAAAACATTTACCAAATATTGTTATTATTATTGTAATTTATTACAGTTATTTTAGTTTTTGTTTGTTTTTGTTTTTATATATATATATAAATATAAATATACACATTTTGATTAAATTGTTTCTTAAATTAATTTAATGAATTTATATATACATAATTTTGTATAAATCAGAGCTATCAAATTAGCCAAGTTATTAATTAAATGTTTTAATTTTTATTTATATATGTATATTATGTATTTATATGTTTATTTATAGCTCTCAAATGCGTACAGAGAAAAAAATAATAATTAAAAATATGACTTTTGTTTTAGATAGATTTTATTTATATATACAATTCGAAAACACAACATTTAATTTTAATGGATAAATGATTATTTTTAATATTTTTATATATATATATATAATTTTAAATGTTCTTAATTAAAAATATTCTGATGTGATGACGCAGAAATTTATCTGTTTTGTAAAATTTATAATTTTGGTTAAAAAATTAATAAAATAATATAAAACGTAATTAATTTCAAAGCACATTTAATTTAATTTTATTGTAGCATAATATAAAAAATAATATTCAGACAAAACCACAACATTGTAATATTGTATGTAATATTTAATTATATGAATGATTAATTATGTTTTTGATTAATTAATAAAAAACGAAAAGAAAATATTTTCTGTGTGTTTGTGTGTGTATTTTTCTTATTTATTTATTTTTATTTACAAGTTGAATAGTTAAAAAATAATTTTCTTTTTCTTTTGAATACATAAATTTGTTTTCAACGCTTTAATTAAATCAATGACAAATTAGTATTAAAAGTGTTTGGGAATGTTTTTGATTTGACAATTTATGCTTTATGAAATGCAGAGTAATTTTGGTCAGATTTCTTTTGTAACATGTTTATATAAGATATGTATATATATATAGAATTATACCCTGTGTGTGTATGTATATGTGTAGTAAAAAAAATTACAACGAAAAATTGCCAAATATGCAAGAGTTTTTGTTTTAACATTTCGGACGGATAAAAAAGACCAAAAATTATAATTAATTAATAATTATATAAGGAGTTAAAATAAATATCACAAATAATTTGGTTTTATATTGGAATCATATAATTATATTTGGTATTGTGAAAACAAAATTATGCATTTTTTTTAAATTTAGTTTAGTTAATAGTTTTTTAAGAATATATAGAATATAACATTTATATACTTTTATAAGATTTAATTTATTTACTTTGTACAGGCATGTACAGAATTTGGTTAATTTTGTTTTTGATTAATAAAAATTAAAACAATTTTGAGAGACAAATCATAAAAAATCATAACACTACTGGCCATGAAAAATCTTTTTGTTTTTTTTTTAAAGTTATTTAAGATAATTTTTTTAAAAATGTTAAGGCAAATTTGTGTTGGCTCTGGTTTTTTATTACGTAAATAATAAAAATAATTAACACGCTCAAATAAGATAAAGTAGTAAAATTTTAAATAAATCTCGGAAGAATAATAAATATATTTGTTTTTATAATAATAAATTCGAAATATATAAAAAATCCTTGAGTATTTTATTTTATTTATTTCTGATTATTTATTTGTTTTAATTTTGTTATATAGAAAATGATGTGATTTGTTGACAAAAAGGTACCTTCTTAAATAAAATTATTTTGAATAATTAAATTAACAATTTATAATAATTTTATTATTATATTCTGGCACATACGTGGTGGTCGTTTTAATTTTTTATTTTATTTTTATTTATTTTTTGTTATAACGAAAATATTAAAAAAAAAATTATTGTTTACTATTTCTAAGTATGTTTTTGATTTTGATTTTTGTATTGGTTTTGTTTTGAAGAAAATTATAATTTTTTTATTTGTTGTATTTGTAATTCTTATTTTCATATACAGTCAAATTGTTGAAAAATTCAAAAATAAAATTAATTGGTTTTATTAAAGTGATTATAAATAAATTGAATGTTAATTGTGAATAAATTGCGAATTTTATATTTGTGCTGCTGTGAAAATTCAGTGAGTATAATGAAAATGAATGTGATAAATGCTCGTAAGATTTAACAATCTAGAACAGAGTTAAAGCTTTTACATTTTAACAAAATAGAGAACATTTCTATCAATATGGAGACAAATTTTGAAATTAAGATCCAGAAACATTATAATCTCCGGTGTATTTGGTAGAAATAAATATCTAAGCTTATGGTAAATGTCACGAATAAGTTTACTGATTAACTACAGTCGTGCCAGCTGAATATGGAGTAGCATTAGCTAGAAAGAGTCAACAATAAGATCCAGAAACAACCTTATAGTATGAATCAGAAGTTTTATTATGTCAAGGTTAAAATTTATATTCAAAGATCTTAACTGCGTTATGGGGTCACCAAAATTTAAAAAAAATAATCACTTTAATTAGCATGTGCCTGTAGTTTATATGTATATATATATATATATATATATATATATATATATATATATATATATATATATATATATATATATATATATATATATATACGTATTGGTTGATAGATGGTAATTATTAAATAATCAAAATAAAATATTTATGTTTATCATATTAAATAACACTTGTAAACTACTACAAAACAAGTAATTGTATTTCGCTTGTTGAATAATAATTTAAAAATGTTATAACAGTTCTAAATCCTGTAACTAAATCCTTATTATGTAATATTGTATACTATTGTGAATGACTGTATATTATATTATATATATGTATGTATTAAGACTACTATTTCTTAATTAAATAATGTTTGAAGGAAAACGAAATTATAATAATTACTATAATATAGATTATTTAAGATATAGAGAAACCCATTCAACTGTAAATTATATTGTATTTTAATTAATATGCTTGGCTGTGTAATTTTTAATTTTATTTTATTAAACAATATTTCATAAACTTTTATTTGGTTATTATTTTTATTGTTGTTGTATAATATGATAATAAATTAAACAAACAAAAATATGTGTGAGTTTGAGTGTGTGTGTATCTATATCATTATTTTTCTCATAATTACAATAATAATAATATACTTTTTTATTTATAATAAAAGTAAAAATAATAAACTTAATACTATAAAAATAACATATATAATTATTGTTGTATAATATTTTAATTAATAATAATAATAATATGAAGAATTAGTTAATTAATAAGAAAAGCTTAAACTTAATTTTTTTAAATATATTTTTAAACAAATGAATTTATTGTTTCTATTTTTTAATAATATGACTATTTTATTGTTTTTTTTTACTATTTTGTGTTTTTTTTAATAAATGATAAATGATCGCATTAATTAAAAAGCAATATAATTAATAAAATATTTTTTATTACTTATTATTTTTTTGTTTTTATATTTTTCGTTATTTTAGTTTTTGTTTTTTGAATTAATTATTTTAAACTAATAATATTTGTTTGTGATTATGACCTGTAATCTATTGTAAAAACTATTGTAATTTTGTAATTGTTTGTTATTAGCTTAGTTAAGATTAGAACTATTTTGTTTATTTGTTTAAGTTTGATTTTTATTAATGCTGTTTTTTTATTTAATCTGTTTGTGATTTGTGGTTGGTTGCGGTAACTTTATTGTTAATTATTATTAAACTTATTTAATATTTGAATTGATTTATTGTGTTGTATTTAGACGTATCCTGTAATTTATTTGTTTTGTTACTATTGTTTGTGTGTGATGTTGATAGTTTTGTAATTATTTAATAATAATATAACAATCGACTGTCGGCATAGACTTGTTTTAAGGAGGGTTGTAGTTTGTAATATTGTATTTAGTTTAATAAAATGGTAATTCGATTTTATTGTTGTTTGTAATTGTGATTTAATAAAAAATAATGATAATTATAATAGTTTGTTGTCAAACGATAAAGAAAAAAACCATTTATTAATGCAAATTATTAATAAAAAAATACTATTGTTGTTGTATGGCAAGTTTTTCATTATTGTGAAGCAGTTTTATTGTAAATTAATAAACGAAAATATATAAAAACCAAATATTGTTGTTTTTATTGTATAAATAAAATAAAAAAAATTATTTAGTTTTTAGCTTTTTTTATTAATCATTTTATTTTCAGTTTATGTTCCAATTGATCTATTTCATTTATTTTAAATTGCAAAAATAATATTTATAAAAAAATTATTGCAATAATTTGTCTAAAAACTAAAAAATATAATAAACATTGCACAATATTGATTATCAACAAAATATAAAGGCCTTGTTATCATATAACATTTATTTTTAACTTCTTTCAGTTTTTAAAAATTAATAGTTGTTTTTTAATTTTACAATAATAACATATATCCGAGAAAAATTTAATTTTTATTTTTAAATACCCAAAGTAGTTTTTTATTTTAGATTTTATTATTTTCGAATGTAATCTAAAGCAGTATGGAACATGTAGCCGTAAATTTGTGATTTAATTAATATTTTTTAAATGACCTAATATAATTATAAGAGCTTATTCTCATTCGATATGCCACTCAACACAGACGATGAGTCCTTTCCAAAATGTATAAGAACGATTGTGGAAATATGATTGAAGTTGATCTTAAACTTTAACTAAAATAAATAGTTAGCTCGTTATTTCCTCCGTTGAATTTTAATTTGATAAGTCACTTGAAAAAAGTATTAATCAAACTACAGTCAAGGCTGCATCCAACATCATAATAATTTATATTCCTAATTTTAAAATTAATTTTGAAACCAATTAGTTTACGCCTAATAAAAAATATTTAATTTTAAATTTTTAAATCAATCTTTTGTTTCTCTCCGAATAATAAATATTTTTAAATAAATTTTGTTTTACTACAGTTTTAGTGTACGCAGAAGTAAATTTATTTAATACTATTCTTAGATTTTGTTTAGATGTAATGCGAAAAAATAATAGATCTCTTTAATTTGTTTTTCATTTAAATATATTATATTCTTTAAAAAAATCTAGATTTATAAAAAAAAATTGTATGTTTTGTTTCTTTTTTTAAATAATATAAAGATTTTCTTTAAATATTTTCCTAACTTACAACTGCTATGGTTTTTTTATTTTTTTTAATTATAATAATTAATAATGATAATAATAATAATAATTTTTTATTAAATATGTAAATAGAATAAATTGTATTTCCCTATTTTTATTTTATTTATTTCTTTTAAATATTTTTATTTTCACAAATATGTTACCATTTATTTTCATTCTAATTGCACTTTTTTTAAAACTGTTTTATTTATTTCTTTTTTCAATAATATAAAAATTTGTAATTAAATTTTTATATAATTTTCTTGTTATATTAAAATAATAAAACCGTAGTTTTTTGATTAGGTTGTGTATTTTTATACAAATAGAAAATATAACGTTAAATATTTTTTAAATATATGTAATGTTAATATTTTCATTATATTATAGATAATAAACTATAATATATTTTATTTTAGTTTTTTTTCTGGACATCATTTTCGTTTTTATAATAAAAATAAAATTTTTAATTTATATCTCAATGAGAAATATGTAATATAGTTAATGAATATATATTTTAATTTAAAAGATTGATTTTCGAAAAAAAAATTGAAAATAATGATTAAATAAGAAAATTGGCAGTTGATAATATTCGACTGTTTCAATATAATATCCATAAAAATATTTTATATATATATATATATATATATATATATATATATATATATATATATATATATATATATATATATATATATATAATATTTCTCATTAAAATGTAAATAAAAAAAACTATCAATTAGATTGAATGTATATGTAAAAAAAATCTGCCCAAAAATAAATCCAACCACAACGTTTTTATTCCGTTTTTGTGTTTCAATTAATAATTACTAAATCTTAAAATTAAATTTTAATTTTATTAAATTTTTTCCTAAGATATCTTTTTTTTAGAGAAAATATACATCAAAATTTTGGATTATAAATCACAGATAGTGTATGTATAAATTTAATTATTTATTTTTTTTATTAATTATTGTAATAAATTGTTGGCAAAAAAACAAAATATAATAATGAAAACAATTAAAAATATAATTAAATTAAATAAAAAAATGTATATATAGAAGAATATTTAATTAATGAAAATAAAAATTATAATCAATAAAAATATTTCATTAATAATTTTGTTTTACGTAAAATATTTTTTTTGTTTTGCATAAAATTTGTATTTAAATATATTAGTTTATTTTCTTTATTATTTTTTATTCAAAAGTTGTAAATAATTTTGATTTTTTTATTTATTTATTAATTATTAAATACGTTAATTATATAACAATAATAATTATATTTATTTATATAATTTTTTTATTTAATTTTATAAAAAATACTAGAAAAAAATATTTTTAAAAAAATAAAATTATTGGAATGCTAATGCTGTCTTTTATATTGATTTTTAATGCGTATGGTTCTTTGATTTATATTTTATTTCATTTTTTATATACTATTTTATGTTTTGTAGTAGAATATGTCTTTTAGTTTTAGCTGTAGAAAAAACTATATAAAAGTATGGCGACGTTTGATTATCAAACAGTTTGTTGTTTAATCGGATCGTTTTTAAATTCAATAAATTAAATAATCAAAACTAGTTCACTTAATTGAAAACCAAAATAAATATTCCAAAAAAGAATCCAAATAAGTTTTTGCCTCTATTACAAAAATAAGTGTGACCAGATGGCTAGAAGATATACGAATAAAAACAAAATTTGAGAATTAGTAATCTCGTCTTAGCTCAAAAACTCTTCCATAGCCTATTCCGCACGTAAACCTCAACTAAATTATAAAATAATTTCAATATAATATGTTGTATAGTAGTCTACTCATCTGGTCATACTTTTTGTGTTCCTATAAATAATCTCAGCGAGTAATTTTTTTGTTTTGTTTTTGTTTTAAAATAGACATTGAAAAATAGACATTTAAAATATAACGACCGAAATATTATATAATGGTGCTGCACCACAATGTTTTTGTGTTTGGTTTGAACGTGTTCAAACCATTTATGATCCGGTTATTTACAAATTTTGAATGTTTGGTTATTAAACAAGCAACCAAGAAAATACAAGAAAACCAAAATAATTTTTTTTAATTAATATTGTTATGTGTGGTGCCACCTATAAGTAGTTTATATTAAATTCGACCGAATATTTTAAAAGTAATGTTTAATACCATATGTATAATATATATTTGAGTGTGCCTTGATTTATATGTTTCTTTTGTTTTATTTTTTTTTTTGAAAATATATTTTGAATAAAAAAGGTATCTAAATATTTTAATTTTTTATATAATAGTAGTAAAGATATATTTTATATAGTACACACTAATATTTTTATATAATTTTTAAATCTTTACTGAGGTATACGCGACGTGAAGACACACACATACGATACATAAGTCAAATATATATACAATATAAATTATTATATAATAAATATGATATTAAATGTATATAGAGATAATTTTATTTTTTTGTTTTTAATTTTTTTAAAAATCATTTTTAAAGTGAACATTTATTTTTTTTCCTTAATTTTGTTTTGTTTTAATAAATATATAAACATCGAACGTGTATAATTTGTCTTAAAATTATTATTTTTTATCTAAAGAGGTTTTTTTTATTTTATGTAATTTATATTTTAAATAATTTATCTGTTGCAACGTCAAACATAAGATATATATATATATATATATATATATATATATATATATATATATATATATATATATATATATATATATATATATATATATGTATATTTATATATATATATATATTATATATATATATATATATATATATATATATATATATATATATATATATATATATATATATATATATATATATATGTATGTATATATATATATATACATAATTTTTTTTTATTATTACAGTTACACCAATAAAACAAGATACAGATAGAAAAATTTGGGATCCTGTTATTAAAAGAGGTAAGTCGAAAATAATTAATAACTTATTTTTACATATGTATGTATGAACTCAATAGAAATTTTAGTGTTAGCCCTATGTAGGACCCAAATTCTTCCCTGGTTTATTGTATATAACTGTACTTACATTTTTATTCTGACAGATTTAGTTTTTATTCTGTTAGCATTAATTTTATAATTTTAATTAAAGATGGGAATGTAGCTTTATTATATAAACCGAAAGATATAATTCTACGCAATTCAAATTAAAATTAATAATAAAAGTATTTAATTTAAATTAATTTAATTAATAAAAAAAATTGAAAATGCATCGATTAATTCAACTTTGGAATGCACTATGCGATTTTGTAAATTAATTAAATTCAATTTAAAAATAAAGTTAAAAATAAAAAAAATATATATTTATAACTTACATAATACACAAAGTAGTTATACAGTTTTTTATGTTTTAAAATCAATGTTGAATGAATGATGTTCTTGTTGTCACCCTCTTGAAGTTGATCTTTATGAAACAATATAGTTGATTTATTGTTGTTTCGTTTGTTTTTAATTATTGAGTTTGTTTTATGTACAGAGTAATAAGCCTATATGTCGATTGTCAAAAAATAAAGAATTCTCAATGTTATTTTATTGTTGCTGTTGTTGTTGTTGTATATATGATTTATTTACATTATACACGTTTCACGATTTTAAGGTTTATTAGAATTCCTTATTCATGTATATATATATATCGTATACCACGTGAATTTTCAAAATTTTTAAATAATAATAAAATATGTATATGTACACACACTGTATATGACCCGACTGTATTGTGTATATTATATATACAATAATTTTAATATTAAAAAATTTCTATGTTCCATCATCCATATCAGATTGTTGACTGGTTATTGTTGTATTAGGTATTAAAGCGCCACCACCGCCACCATTATGGTCTTCCATACGTTTTAGTGGTGTTTGGTGTTGTTCATCAGCTGATCCCGATCTTAATGTAAGATCTTCACGTATTCTTAATAAATTTTCTACAGCACCTTTATTTATCATCGCCGATGTTGTCGTTGTTGTATGCATTGTCGCATCACTATGATCCGAATCTGGTGTATCACGATCACTTTCTGACGTTGTTATTGGACTAGAACGTTCCCGTTTTATATCTATGTGTGAATAATTTAGTGGCGAACCAGCCGAACGTTTTGTTCCGCCATTATTTGAATTTGTATCATCACTTGCAACGGAACTCGAACAATTACTTTTACTAAGCTGATCGAGTAGACTACTGTGTGGCATATCGTTTTTGCCACGATCTAAGCTCTGTCGAATAATACCATCGAGTAACGATCCATTCGAATTGGTCACGTCGTATAAACTATTGCCGGGCTGTTTATTTAGTTGCATTTTTGATGAATTTTCCTGAATTTTTTGCATCATCTGTGAAGCGAAATATTGTTCGGGATTCGTTGCAAATTGTGGCGTACCAGACGAAGGGCGCGGAAAATCCATTGGCAACCCACTAAATCCACCCGGTGGATGTGGCCATAATAATTGTGATGTGTATTGTAACTGTGCTGCCATTGCCGGATCGAACATCGTCATTTTCATGCCATTCGGTGATGATGACGAAAATTGTGGTGGAGGTGTTTTAAGTGATGGCTTTGGTTGTTGTGCAAGTGATTTTGATTTATCTACTGGCCGGAATGTACTTGACGCACTTATATCTTTTGTGCTCGATGATGCCGTACTCGATGATGCACCATCTAATGGTTGTGGTTTTGGTTCACGTTTTCGCGGCCTCATTAAATGTCTTTCCTTAACTTTATACTCGAGTGTCGAGTGTGGCACACCATAATAACTACCCGCCCTATGCACAGACATTTCACCTCGCTGAACTGCTTTAACCGCTTCCACTAAGCTATCTCGATCATAATTTCGGTATTTACCACGTTTTGGTCTCGTCCCTTTACCACCAGTTCCAGTTAGTGATGCATGCAATGAACTCGAACTCATCATATTTGGACTGTGTGCAAATCGTGATATATCAGTTCCGCCTAGATTTTTTATAACCGATATTTGAGGCCTTTTGCTAGGATCTCCATCTCCGCTCGACTGATGATGACTCGATTGTTGTTGAAAACTTTTACTTATGCTACTAGCTATCACCTCATGTAAGGTTAACATATTTTTTTGCGTCACTGGCGGTGATTGTGAATCACTATTCTCACGTTTTAGTGTTGGCGAAATACCGGGCCGTAAATTCCCGGGTGAATTCACCGGTGGGCTATTTTGGGTATGGGCTAAATTATTACTGTGATGCTGTTGATGATGTGCTGGATGATGAGGTGGAAATATATTTTGATTACTGTTATTCAACTTAATTGCGGGGGACGTTGCTGTACCGGGTGATGTACCCGGAATATTATTTCCACCACCACCCGTTGCTATTGGTTTGAAGGACGGAATTTTTAATATCACATTTGATTCGTCACTTTCATTCGGCTCGTGCGGCGATACAAGTTCAGATGGTTCTGATTTACAATTGATTTTTTGTTGTAATATCGGGAATAGTCGTGCGTCTAATGGACTCGTGGCTGGTTTACCATTGTTCATTTGATTTTCATTGCCCTGCTGTGATCGAACGGCATTTTTTAACATTTCTTGCCGTAGTACAAAATTTTGAATGAATGCGGCTGTTTCTTCAGGTTTCTGAGACATAAGTCCACCCTGAAAAAGTAGACTTTGAAGCATAACATTGGTCGCGTATAAATCTTGGTGCATAATAGGGGGAGTCTGAGATTGAGGCGATGCATGTTGTTGAGAATGTAATGTAGGCGGCGTGCCTACAATCGGCCTGTTATGATCATTATCCTTGTGTAGATGATCATTTTGCGTTGGTAGATGTGATGATGCTAATGTATTTGAACTTTTAGATAAGTCTTTATCAATATCTTTATCATCGTCGGCGTCTGAAGCATCTTTTTCTTCAAGGTCGTCTGGTAAAACTACCGATGGTGGGGGTTGTATTAGAGCCTCACGCTTTTGTTCCATTGACAGCTTGTATACTTTATTCCGCAATGTTGATCGTGGAATTCCGTATAAAACAGCAGCACGCCTTGTACCCAGCTTACCACTAATTATATCTTGTAAGGCACGCTGCAATTCATCTTCTGTGTACGTTCTACGTCCAGGGACTGTTGAAACTCGCGGTTTAGCTCTGTCAAACGAAATTAAAATAAAATCTATTATTTAAATCCAATCATAGCTAGTATTTAAATATACACACCTCACACCCATTAAATTTGTACGTGTATCGTTAACAGGTAGTGTAGATGCACATGGTTTGGCACTTAGATCGAGTGGTTGTTCCGCATTTGTGATTAGTTCACTTGACCCGGCCGCATGATGCCTTACTACCGAATCATTCATCGATAAAATAGGATCTTCATTTCGCCCACCATGATTAACGGATCCGGGCTGTGGCTGGGCAAGTGCTTGATAAAATAAACCTGTCGAGTAATTAAACATATTAATTTGACTCCTAAACTAATGTGAGAGTCGGTTATAATCAGTACCTGGATACAATGAATTAATTCCTTGAACGGAATGTAATCCTTGTAGTGCAGCAACTGCTTGTATAGTGGCAGCCATTGATTCAAGCGAAGTCATATTATTTGGTATTGTGCCTTTAAGTAAATTTTCTAATGTTCTACTAACAGCTGCTGATTGTGCAGCTGCGGCGAGCGAGTTATTACTCGACTGTCGTAAATCTGACCCAGAATAGCTACCACTGGACTCACTATCTGAATCAATTGGTGTTTGCTATAAAAAAACAAATTTATGTATATTACGTTAACTGATTATATTACTGATTATGGCAATAATGTGTAAACTTACTCTATGGGCGATGTCTGTCTCGGGTTGACCCGAGTAACCAGACTCGGCCACTAAATCTCCGTTCTCGTTCACGGTTAATAATTTACCATCCACACAAAAATAACACTTATCTTGCGGTTTCCAATCAATCGGAATGTTTGATGTTTGATTTTCGACTAATTCACTATTGTCTTTATTATCTTTACTAGCCACGGTTTCCACGGAAGTTATTTTATTTTCTTCCCCCTCGCCGTATTCGTCACCAGCTATCGAATGTATACTATTATTATTCTTAATGCTAGAATTTTTGATATTTTCTAAGTGTTTTGGCTCTATTTTCACTATATATTTTGTTACTTCGTCGTCTTGCAATTCTAAATTTTCTTGATTTTCTATGAATAAACGAGAGAAAAATGGGAGAAAAAATGTTATTTGTTATAGCGACGAGCTGTAATTTTCAATTTTCACCTGTACCTGTTTCCGTCACTGAAGTGTCGATCTCTTTTTTGATATTTATTGTTTCGCACTTTATTGTCGTCGTCGTCGTTTTTTGTTTTAATTGATTTTCTAATAACGTTTGAGATGATGAAATGAAATTTTCGTCGTCGAGTTGTTGTGATATTATATTTGGTCGTTCCTGTTGTTCTTGTTGAGGTGGTGTGTTTTGTTGAACAGCACTGTTTTGATTTACTAAACAACAATGTTATTCAAGATTTTACAATTTACATATATAAATTTTAATAAAACAAAACTAGTATATATGGTCTTCTTATTGTAATAGTGTTAATTGAAAAATATAGTTATCCCATATAGCCAATTGTTTGGATACAGGAGCACATATATTGTATAAAAATAATTATAAGGCTTGTGATATCTTAGTATATTATATGTAAGTACTATACGCTATATACTATAATATACATGTAAAGTATGTATGACTAAACGAGCAGTAATAACAACTATAAAAAAACTGATTTATTTTTAGAAAGTAGGAAAAACAAGGTCAAGGTCATCCAAAGCGTAAAGTTTACAGAGACCTTTCAAAACGAGTGAAACATTATAAAATAATCATAAAATTTTCAATTGCATTCGTCTCATTAGTATTCATAAGAAAGGTAAATAAATAGTCGCAATGCACGTTATACATAATATGTAAACTGTATGGTGAACATTTTTGGTGGAGCTTATAAAATAGATTCGTAACAATCACAAGATATAAGTTTGCTTTTATTGTATCTGCCATTTGTTTAAAACTTAGATAATTCTTAAATTTGAATTTGATTGCTCAGCTTTGCCTTATCCCATATTGGCTCGTTGTAATATTACTATTAAACTCCCTAAGTGCATACACCTTTCACTACCTAGAGCTGGAGAGAAGAAAAAACATTGTTTAATAGTTTCTAACCCTTCTACGGCCTCACAATAATCCCACCTAATAATCCTCAAGAAGGAAGTATTTATTTGCGACAGGTTTAAATTCTGGTCTTTGTAGTGCAAAAAATATTTAAGAGCTTCCAAAGTCAATAGTCAAAACCAAACTTGTCTTGTTTAAATTATACGTAATATTTCGAAAATATTTTTTGAAGTAGATGTACGAGTATCATTAATTCCTCTTACTATCGTTAAATTTTGGCTGTCCTGTTCGAAATAATTTATGAACTATAGTTTATATCCTCGAAACCTTAAATCAGTCAAAACTGTCAGTAGTCTCGTAAACAATTCTATATAGCTATGTGTTGGACAGATTAACGTCATGCTGGCTCATATTGTGATAATTGAAAGAGGTTTTTGACAATTCCGAGCTTTTAGGAATACAATTGATTAACTTGTTCTTATAGTAGTAAAGACAAGATTATTTCGACCATAATTGTGATGCAGTTTAACATAGTTGTAACAAATCAAGCTTTTCTACACCACACCAAGTATTGTTTTAATCACAAACGTTATAAATTTCAATAAATCGTTCAAATTTTGAGTGTGTATGTGTTAGTTAAAAAATAAATCTAGAGTTGAGTGCTTCTTTCTATCTATCTCATATAAAATACAAAACTTACCTACGGAAGTTTCTTGTTGAAATGCGCTCGCAGAATTTATACTGTTTTGATTGGATTTTGCAATTAAATCTTGATAAAGTTTCCATTTCCTGCGTCCCATTAATTCTTCGGCAACTCGTTCTAAACCTGAAAATAAGCCATCAAACAAAATACTATATTAGAACCCTAGTAAACATATGTATACTAAATATTGTTCATTTGTATATTTTAGCTAATATTTAAATCAATATAATTTTTGATAAACTACGTCATCGTGTAAAAAGGTAAAATATTTTTTCAAATGAAACAATAAAACTCTAACAACATGTATAGGGTTTCGTAAGTTGTTACCTTAGTTCGTTTGTGTGTTTTTTATGTGATATTTAAAAGTTTTATTATTTTATTTCTAAATGTTATGGCCAACAAAATATTTTTTTTTAATAAATGCAAAAAAAACAAAAAGTGTTTTTAGCTTCTATTTTCTATATGATGTGTATATATGTATATGTAGCTAGGTATTTTCTAGCTTCTATACTAAAGGCGGAAGTAATTTCTTTGCTTACTAAAAAAAAATGAAGCCATTTTCAAAAATAAATAAATTAAATAAAATGTGTATACTGGTCTAATGAAATTAATCGTCACAATATCTAATTTTTTTTAGTAAGTATATTGTGTAGAATTTCGTTTAAATGTTAGAAATAGAGAATTATTTGTATAATTTTATAAATAAATATTCCTGTTATTGTGTGCTATTATTAAATGAAAAACAGTTGTTTAAACTTTAATAATGTTAAAAGCTTATATTATGCAACCAACGAAACCCTTATAGTCGATGTGTGTTATTACAATACGAGTAGTTGTACATAATTTTATATATATAGTTTTGTGATTCATGTATATGGTATATAACCTCAAGCTCTTATATGTGTATATGCAATTATAATGTGTACGATAGAAAATCTACCAATCAAATATAAGAGAATTTATACATATGTAATGTACTTTTATGTATATAAAGTGAATTGTAGTTGTATATGAAATATACGCAACAGGTAGTTTTATTTCAGTTATATAGAGGAAAACACATTTTCTAGTATGAATGTTATATACAAACTATACATAGAGTCTATATATATGGTATAATATATGATTCGTATCGGTTATAGATATTGACGATTATTTACAAAACAATTCTGTATTTTCTCATACATTGAATTGCTTATTAGCATATTCGAAGCGACAAATCATAATTTGGAAAAGTCAAAATATTCGATTAAGAGTATATTCTGAGGTTTAATATTACAATCTAAACGGCTAATACACTTTTCAAACGTTTCTCTAGACCAAGTCACCCTACTCACTGTATAAAACAGCTAAAATTCATATATATACATATATGTAGCTTTTAAAATGTTACAAAGATATGGGTTGATTACGATGACTGAATATAGACAAATAATGTCAGACTGAACCAATAAAGTCTATTTCTATCAGTATGATGTAAAAAATAGTTCCGTTTTGTTGAGCATAACCATTTAAAACGGTAAATTCAAACTAATCATGTTTGATTATGTTCCTCATTCATTTATTGGCTAACACTGTAGTGCTCATCCTTGCATTATGAAATTACTCTACTCGTAACACGGCTTCGTTATCTTAAAATAGGAATAAACGGCTAAGTGTGGAGTATTTACTAGCGATTTTAATTCGTTAAGTTCTTTTTAAATCTATGAGTGGTAATTTCTAGTAGTATGCCTGAGTTTTATTTGTAGATCTGCTGGTTGTAGTTTTTGCTATGTAAATATCTATTTAGGCATGTTTTTGATTTGTGGTTCATTTTATTGTAATTGTTAGCTTGTGTTTAGGTTCCTTAAGTTATTCTTATCAATCAACCAAAGTACAACCAATTTGAAATTCGCTAGGTTGTGCATCGCTGTTTAGATCACTGTATTAAGAGATCCAATCTAGCATACATCTGTAATTTACCTCTAAATAATATTTTTAATACTTGTTTGTTTATCAACATTTCGTAACAACGTTGTATCACATAGCCGCATCGCCGATTTTGTTTACCACTGCAGCATAGTTATATATTGATAAAATATAATATCATCAACCGAAGATCTGAAACACCGTGTAACTATACCATTTTGAGATCACTTTCTTGACCAGTAGATATTCGCACTTAAAACCTTGAAAAAAGTCACGTTACAGTACTTCATGCTCATGGCAAACATATCAAAATCAGAATATTTACGAAATATAAACCAACATAAAATAGAGTTGGGTTTCTAAGCTCGTTGAAATAAACAAATGATTTTAAATACTTATATGTAAAATGAATTAAATAAGACGGGATTGTTTATAAAACAATTAAACATGGTTTGAACCTTATACGGCCAACAGCTAAATAATTAGAATGCGGGACTCGTTCAAAATTACAATGTACTCGTAATTATAGCGCATATATGTAACAATGTTATTGTTAAACCAAAACGTTGTTAAAATATTAATACCTATAGTTATATTATTGCGCCAAACTATTTTATTTCAAATATAAGTTGATTGTATAAAACACAAATTTTTAATATGCCATGAAACCAAATCACTTCCAAAACTGTTCCTCTCAAATTTGTAAGGCCGCCTTGAACATTGCTCCAATTACAACCTATAGTATTGACCTGGCCGACTTCTATCAGTTGTCCACTACAACAGAGGTGATAGATGTGTTCATTTGCATCACCGATTGTAATCGAATGATGAAAAATCGTTTTATCATTCAAGCCGCAATCCGGATTCGTTCCTAGTACCTCCCGCCCGAACTGTCGACCTTTAACCACTGTGTCATTTAGTGTTTAAGACAATATTAAAAACTTATTATTTCTATTGCATTATTAAAATATTTTGAACCTTAGAAGATATTCCTACTTTGTACTATGAAAAAATGATTCACAAATTTTAACCTTAATTAATAACCTATCAGGAATGCGGACATGCTTATTTTGTAAAAAGCATTGCAATCACAGGCATAATCACATGAGCGCACATGATAAACTTTTAATAAATTTCGTCACATGAAAATATAATTTTTAAAAATAAACAAGAAATTAATTTAGTTGAAGTTTTAAATTCCTAACACTTATACTAAATATTAAACAACCGAATTGCTTTTATGTATTTAACCCATATTTTCCATATAACACCCGATATCAAATAATAATATCAGATAACAAATAAAATATACCTGTTTGCGTAACACTCGTCGAATGTCTAGACCCCTAAACAAAGAGACATATAAATAAATCTGGACTATATTCGCGTAAATATAGTTTAAGTCACCAAACAAATTTTGAAATATTGTACTCGTATGTATACATTTTTTTGGATCGCCATAATATTATATAAAAAAAAACTCGATTATATTCATATTTCGCGATGTTTGCAAATTTTGAAGTCTTCAATGCAAAATCATTTTGTGTAAAAAAAATTTGTGAATAAGGAAGACAAATGTTTGTCTTTGTACGTAAAGAATATATTTGTATGAATATAAAAATAAAAATTGTGCAACGCGATAAAATTACTAATTGAAATCCACAAAATAACAACAACAACCAATATGATAATTGTTAATTATGCAGATTAAGTATATAGTACATAGTATTATACTAATTTTAAATAAACATTGTTGTGTATTTAAACTGACCTAAGATAAAGCAATTAAAAACAAATTGACTTAATTATTTTAGTGTATTTGCCCTCCCAACAAATTTTTGTTCTAAGAAATGTGTTGTTATAACATGTGGTTTATTAGAAATTTAATACCACTAACGTTTATTTAAAAAGCTTCAATTCGGTATACAAAAAAAGGTGGTCACAAACCCAAACAATATATTTTCGTGGTCGAATATGACTTTTAAACTCAGAAAATAAAACAACGCGAATCAATCCTGATTGGATTGAGTAATATTGTTATATATAATGTATGGTATGTTGCCAGCCAACTAAAAATAAAACCAGATGTATAGTTTTGTTTCTGTATTATATGTTTTTTCCAAATCCAAGTAATTGAATTTCCATTAATATTACCTTTGTTTATCATTCTCCATTACTGATTGTAATTTGTTTCGTATTTTGTTTGTATCATAACGACTGCTATGATAAATCAAATATATCAAACATTGCGTTTTAAGGTGGATTTACATATCCGACGATTTTTCGGCGCGGCTGCCTGTCGCAGGAAATTCGGAGTTTTTTTTATAAAGGAATAATATAATATAGGACACAATATTTAAATCGAATAATGAATGAAAAATAATTTCGACAAATGAAAAACAATTTCTTTCTAATTGGTTGAATGTGTCACGTGATCGTGTAAAGGACGCTAATTCAGTCCTCATTCCTCTTTTTAGAATTATAGCAACTCTATACAGGTGATTAAATCAACTAATTAGACTTTATTTTAGTATAAATATGTTATTTAATTAAAGTTATCTGACACAAAATATATATGATGTAAGGCACAGTTTTATTACACCGGCTCAATTGATTAAAAACAATTTTACATATGGCTAATCACTGTTATATTTTTTTAATAACAGTTTAATAATGAGTGCTAATATTCCCAAGATTATGAGTAGCAGTATTCCAACACCAACGATTACTCGAGTATATAAAATGTTGAAATTTAAATCTGTAGTTTTGATTTGGAACTTTACTGCGTAAAGTGTTATGTTCATAGCCAATCCGTCGGAATCTTCAATATCACTTTCTAACTTTTTATAAAAACTTAAATATGCCTTTGTTTGTTGTTCGGGATTTCTCGAATCGGTTTTTTTTAAATTTGCCAAACCAGATAATAAAATGCTCGCATTATTTGTCTCAATGATTTTAACATTTAAAACCACTAAATCGCATGTATCGTCGTCAAATGCTGATGTTACATTATTTATTGGATGACTGTATAAAATCTCCAATACAAATCTACCATTTGATGAATTTTGCATCGTTAGAAGGAGTGGAATTAAACTATCTGAGGTACACTTTTTATTATGCATCGCTCCACAAATACTTTCGTAATGATTCGATATAATTGCAAATGATAGCTCAATTTCATGATAAATTGTATTATTTTGTAGTGAAAATATATTAATGACACCGTTTGTAAAAATTACTTGTCGATTGTCATCATGCACCGGGTCATTCCATTTTATGTTGGAGCATGAACTTGTTCCTTCAATATTTATACCCAACCACAGTATAAACAAACGTCTAAACACTATCAGCTCCATTTAATAACTATCCAAATTAAGTAGTTGGTAATTATAATGGCCGTAAGTCTAAATTTCAATTTAAATTCCCTCGTGTAGCATTAACTAATGTATTTGTTGGTTACATGGATATATGATTATAAGCGTTTTATAATTTCTGTAAATTACTCAACATCTCTAATGATTTCCAACAATACAATAATTATTTTATATGTTGAATTTTGGACTGCTTCGTAAAAACCACCTTGTAAAACTCGAAAGAAGTGTTTTCGATTTGTGTACAAGGTAGCAGACTCCATATGATTTAGCCATCAAACATATAACGTAATAGCGCTATTGAAACTATTTATTTTATGGGAGAATTATTTATGACAGAAATAAACTGTTTGGTTTATAGCACCCGTTGAAGAATGCACCAATATTTATTAGCTGTATTGAAATTAGTCCCAGTATTAGTTCCAGAGGACATTGACAGAAAACAGAATTACTTTGTACGGTGTTGCAAAATTTGTAAACATTTTTAGAAGATTCATTTATGTAGTGTTTTACATTTCTTTTGAAATAGGTTGCAAACTACGACATCAGCAAATTTAATTTAATAACGAATAAGCTACATTTTGTATCGAATCAATACTAATGCTGCATGCATATATTTAAATTATATCCATTATGCGTAACATTTAAAATAAACTTAAAAGTACGATTATAAAATATATTAAAATGAATCTAAGCATCAGAAAGTAGAGCAAAATGCACCTTAATGTTATATTTTATTAAATAGAATATTTAAAATAGAAATATTTACTAATCACGATTAGTTTGTTCCTAGTCTGTGATTGTATAAGTTACAATCAGTTAAAAATTACGCGTGGAAATTATGGAAAAACATCTAATTATCTACATAGTGTTTGAAACGCAGCGGCCATCTAATATTATGTGGTAATAAAAATAGTACTTTTTGATGCGATTAACGTAAGCAAATGAAATCAAGTGTGACTCAAACTAAAATATTTTATAAAAATAAATAGATTGTGGTTACCTTTCAATTGTTTTAAAATGAGGAGGTCTTTATAGAGAAGGAAAAAGAAAAGTGCCAACTTTTAGGTCAAAACTGTATAATTAGGCGAAGTACATATAAGTTCAAAACATATATTGAAGGATTGTCAAGTGATTAGAAAATGCTTTACAGAAAACAAAATTTGCAAAACACTGGCATTCAACCTACATTATATAACTATAAAATCAACTCTAGAAATTTATTTATCTTCCTTGATATTGTAATTTTTGAAATAATGCAATTCTTTGTACACAAATAAGCAACAAGTATACTATATATTATTTAAATACATACTGCATTTACTAAAGATGAATATTTTAAAACAAAAAAACATTTTTCTTTTAATTCGAACAACACTTGTTTGTATTACAATAAATATAATTATTTATTAAAATATTTAAAATTATGGGAACATTAATTTGTTACTCATATGATGATTGTGTGTTTCGTTTTGATTTGACGAATACAATATTTTATGTGTAACAAGACACCCCAGTTTTAACTCAAATACAATTTTTTTTAAAAGCACTGTACAGTATACATATTTTTGACCGATTAAAAATTTAACTCGAATTTTGTACACAAAAAATATAAATAAAAATGTACGAGTATATTAAATGTGATTGTACGATTAGAGAGCAATTCGCCAAAAAATAACATATGTATGTAAGTTTACTGTGAGTCACAAAAATATTGATATAGTTACATTTTAACTTTTTTTTGGGTATATGAACCACAAAATGATGATAAAATTCTCTGACGTACGTGGTTTTTTTAGCATACGATAATTTAATAATATTATGAGTATGTTTTTATATACAAACATATACAACACATGTGGTGTTGTATGATCAAAAGATTGTGTGGAATTTATTTCCTTAATACTATAAAATACTATTAAAATGATGCAATAGGGCCAATGACTTTATTGCAAATGGAATTTCTACACCATTTTTTACTTAAATATTAATGGCGTCCAATCTCTTAAATAAATTAAGAGCGATCACCTTATTGGATTAATCATGATGTATTTATACAAATACACTATTATAGTGTACATACGTTGTTTTGTGTCTCATTTCAATATAATCAATTAATTTGAAATTGATATCGATTAATTATGGTGTGGCGCTTATGATTAGAGTTTGGGTATTTCACAAATTCGTGAAATTGTTAAATAAATCGGTGAAATCCCAAAACATACAGATTCTATATTCTAGTGTTGCTTACAGTTTGGAGTTTCATTCCGGATGGACTATATTCCTAACATATATGTATATATGTTATGTAGCATACAAAAAGATTATGTACACACTCCAAGCAACGAAATGAAAATCTTTGAGTTATTGCAATGAAAACCATGCAAACATGTATACGGGTAACGGGATAAGAGAGATAATGAAAGGAAATAATACTGTGGTAAAATTATAATAGGATATAATAATCGTAGAGGAAAACTTGAAAATATAAATTATGTAACACTGGTAACAACTGCGATTGTTTCAACCAATTGTTGCACATTTTGAACTGTTAGTTTGTAGATATGAAAAATTTATTAAATTAAGACTGTGATCTTTATTAAGATAATAAAAGAAAAAATCATAGAACTATTTTGGTGTTCATCATCGCTGAAACACCACGAAAATATTACCCTAATATGTTGTCGAAAACTAAAGAATTAATGCAATGAACATTTAAACTGTTCTAGTTCTATTTCTATGTATAGATAAACTCACAAAACTTGAAAGATATAATGTGGTACTTGCTATTCCAAAGTACCAGTCATACTCAAAATCATATCAGATTATGTATATTCCAAATATCAAACTTTGGGCTTGATATAAATTAATTTTTAATTTTTCAAATTTAATTTTTACTAAATCAATCTTACTCATAATCGAAATATGAAATGGTTTGTTAGCCACATAAAAGTGAAGTAGGCTTTGAAATAAGATTTGGTTTTTATATTTTTGAATATAATTGGACTTACAAGTACATATACCAACATCCGAAAAAATAATGTAGTTCAAAAGAAGAAATTAACATGATAGAATTTGATCTAGTGAAAATTTTGTCGATTATAGATTAGATTAGTATACTTGTTAGTTTTGGTATTCGTTCAACCCATAAACTAGTTTGATTCGTGCACACTCTCGAAGAATTAATATTTAAGTCCCACTTTATTGTAAAAATAAACTTTTCATTTCCGTCTTTATATAAAAACGTAAAGATATAGACGAACATACATAAATAACAACAACCTCAAAAGTTGTAGCCTTTAAAATTTGGCGGAAGTTCTAATCTTTACAATACTAAAATTTGACACTTGGCGATATATCATACATATGTACCTACCCACTAAAACTACTACGAAAATATCTTCTGAGAAAAAATTGAGGCTGTTAGTAAAATACGTTGGTGGTGTTTTTTGGCTTACTAAGCTATTTCTATGAAGTTTTTAGATTCAGGTAAATAAAACGAGTTGTATAATAGTTATAAATATTAAACAATCCTCATTGGTGTTAAATTTTGGAATAAATTAATTAGTTATTTTTAACAAGAGATTCTAAAGTTTTTTTTAGCTTGAAATAATTAATTCTCAGTTTATATTTTTAAAGGCCAAAGACAAGATAGATTTTCCGTAGGGGATTGAAATAGTGAGAAATTCTGAAAGAAAATATTAAGGTGCCAATAATGAAAGAATTCAAGTTTCCTTTGTTTCAATAAGTAAAAATTTCAACTTATAGAAGAAAAATTAATCAAAATTTAAGAATAAGCTTCTACTATACGCCACAAATAGATCAGACATTAGTAATTTATAATATTAGGCAGAGTCAATTGAAACAATTGTATTCAGAAAATTGTGTTAAATTGAAATGTTTATCTAAATATTTATTTCAAGAAGCTCTTCTGTATAATTCGGCAATTGTATTGATCTACTTTATAATGGTATTGTGTGCGGTGTAAGGCAATATTTTAGCATCAAACTAATGACAACTGTTGATCCGACATAACCAACCATAAATTTGAAATAACTATATAATTTGACATAATGAACCTATTCTGTATTATTTTTATCTGGTCTCAGCAATTTTAAATTATGATCAATTTTAAGTAAACAGTGGTATTTGACCTATAATACAATTATAATTGAGATTTTTGTGGTCAAATAATATAGAAAAATATTATTATTTTATAATTGGTATTAGTTTTAAAAACTACTGTATTATATAATTTATTTATTTTTAATAAAGTTTAATTTTTTCAAACAACGTTTATAATATTGTTCTAATAATCATATGTTTTCTTCGTATGTCAAACACAAAGAAAAATATTCAATTGTCATCATCAATGTCTTTCTTCGTTTCTTTCTCTTTTGGATTGCTTTTGCCTATAAACTAAATTGAAATTGTTGGTAGAGGAGAAGAAAACGACTAAACAATTATGAATGAAGAATACTCGTGAGAACGCCGCCTTTATATTTATGCCAAAGTAGTTGTCAAGTTTCCAAAATCACTTTACTTTTATCACCATGGTAATGGGAATTTCATAGAAAATCGAATATCCATTCGATTCTATCAATAATAGTTGCTACTTGTTAGATTTAACTGAAATAGTTGCAATGCTCATACAACATAATATATGAACATGAGATCTCCGTTTTTTTGGTAATATAAATAGAAAATTTATAAAAATTTTCAATAATTTTTAAGTATGACATAACAACAACCTAATCGAATTTTGTTTTTTTTAATTTTTATTTCCTATTTATAAATATATATTATACAAATCACGTGTTTTAACTATCACAACTTACAAGTGGATGTTGACAGCTAACAGGTGAGCATAAATTTTCAACATGAATTGTGTATACATGAATTTTAAAATAAACAAAAATACAGCCCTTGGCGCATTGTTTGTATACCCATCATCATGTTGTCAATAAAAATATCAGATTTGGCTCGGTAAACAGAATTGAGGCTTATCGAAAATCATCGAACTTGGCCAAAAATTAATCAGAAATTCTATAACCAATACATAGAGAGAATCAAAATCAAAAAACCTGTTGCCGTATATATATACCATTATCTAAGAGTGAGAATGTGTGTTTTATAATAACACATTCGGTAAATAAATTCACGATAAAAGTTAAATTTACTATTTATATTTTTTTGGGTATACTCGAGATTAAACTATTTTTGTTTAGTATGAGTATATGATACATTATAGAGATTTTACAGGACGCAAATATACATATATGTTTGTTTTCCAATGATACAAAAAAATTTTCAGTTTTAATTTTAAAACGAAAATTAATCAACAAGTTTTTGGTGTCAAAATGATTATGTGAATCACAGTAAAGCAATAAATTTGTACATACAACAAATGTATGTAATTCGAATACATATATAATATTAAACAAAAAAAAAATGTAAACAAAAAAGGTTTATGACATTACAAAATATTATATTGATATTTTGTCTGATGAGCTAAAGTTACATTAAATTTAACCAAATTTTTTGCATATGCATTTTTGTTATATGTATGTGATAAATATCGTTATGTGTTATCTAAAAACTAAACACATATATATGTACATTCTATATAATATTTTCATCTAACTCAACATACATACACAGCCACACAATAGTAACGTCTACTACGAGTATAATTTTCAGGCTATCACGTTACTAAACACATGAGTTTTGTTTTTATGAACATTTTTTTTTGTTATTTTTTTTATTAATAAATTTCATATTTCTTATTAATTTTATTACATGTATCGATATAATACTTTTTAGAAATAATATAGTTGATGAGAAATATTTTGACTATATGTATGTATAATAGATTCGTCAAAATGATATTGAATAAAGCTATTATTAATTTAATTAGTCACGATCTTTAAATTTAAATACTAACATTAAACAAATTTATCATTTATCCAAAAATGGCACAGTTCACTATATTATTTATATCAATATTAAACACTTTTATTTTATTTTAAACAAGAAACACTTTTAAATTTAAAATTTATTTTTTAATTTTACACACGATCAGTTAACTAAACTAATATTTATATAATTAAATTAAAACACTTTAACAGTTTCCTTCGGAAAAATTAACACTAGACTAATTAAATTATAATTTATTAAAAGAAAATTGCAACCGACGGTATTTAACTGTGCACTGCTTTTTTATTTTAACTACGATAAGTTTAAATTAAATTTTTTATTTAAATTTCGATCTATTTTGTTATTGGCTTAACAAAAACTAAAAAAAAAATAATAAAACAAAAAATATTGCGAATATCATCCGCTATTGTCCGATAATATTTCAACTACATTTTCTATACTTGTGTATAGTGTACATAGATAGAGATTTCGGAACGAGTCGTCGGTGTTTGGCGGCGACCGATATGCAATTCTCTGTGTTGCATATTAGTTGACGTGTATTTACGCGACTAAAATTAAAATCGCATTGTTTTTTTTTTTATTCAAGTGTATATACTATAACATAGTATATACAATTTTGTATATGTATACGGTTGTATACACACATGTATAAATAAAATGAGAGCGAAAATTTGTATAATTTTCCTTCCTGAGTGTAGAATAAGATTTTATATATAATAAATTTTGTTTGTAAAATTTAATGGAAAAGATATAGCGCATGCACACACAATGCAAAATGCAACACATATTTTCTTAATACAACGCAACGTACAAAAGAGAGAAAAACTGATGTTTTCAAGGAAAAGGGGAAATAATTATAAAAATGCAATTACGAAAAGTGCATTATCGTGTAAAAGAGACTGCCGACAGTGTATAATACAATATAGTATTATATTATATGTGCATTTCTTAGTACATGTGTGAATATTAAATAAAGAAGAGCGAAAGAGTAGAAGGCTAGATGAAAATGCATTTTCACACAATAACTGTATGGTAGTGGTGATTGGCATACTTCTCTTTCTGTTTTGCAAATAAACTGTATGTATATACATATATACAGATATAAAATCGTCTGATTTTTTTTATTATATGCCAGTACACTACACTAATACAATTCCCCATCGGAAACCTACCACTAGAAAAAAAAATTATGAATTATTTTATTTAAAAAACAAAAAAGCAACAACCAAAAGCGAGACAGTTGTATAAAAAGCTGGTGGTATAATTCTGTTGAAAATATTTACAATTACTAAAAATTACTTACACAACTGTATCCAAATAGTACGATAATGAAAATTTTTGTGCTTTTTCTTTTTTCTTTTTTTTTAAATATTTTAAAAAAATAAATTTATTACAGAGGCGTAGACAATTATTATTAAACGAAATTTAATATATTATTAAAACAATTTTTAGCTTAACAGTTTTACAACATCTAGAATCTAATATTATTTATGAAGTTAATCATCAAAATTTGGGTAAATTACATATTATAGTTTAAATATATACATATTTATATATATGATTAAGCACACAAAATATTTTAATAATAAAAAATAACTAAAACTATATAATCTATCAACACTATACTAAAATAAAAAAATTATGTTTATCAATTTTGCGTCATACCAAATTTTATACTAAAATCAAACTGAACTATCAGAAACTATAAAGCGCACTACTTGTTGCTTTTCTCTCCTCATGGTTGATTTTATACATTTTTTTTAGTATTTTCGTAATATGCAACACTATATAGCAAAGTAATGAAGACTACGACAACGATTTTTATATATATATATATAAATATATATATTTTTGGATGAAAATTTTTTTTCTTTCCACCCAAAACTTGGGAAAACTGTTTATATACATACACTATATATATTGTATATATAATAAAGCTATATAATATAAAAAAATAACCTCCATTTTAAATTTTTTTTATGATTATTTTATTTTTTTGTGATGTTGGTTTGTTAGCGCTTCCATTATAATTATGAAAATGTGATTTTCCCGATTTTCTTGTTGCACACATTCATATAAGAAACTAAATTTTACAGTTCTCTGAAATAATGTCTAAACATATGTTTTAAAAAATAGTCGTGTAGTCGCTAAATTATTAATTTAAATTTCCTGTCCGTTTCTCATTTTCCAATTTATTTTTTCTTTCGTAAAGCGTAAGCAACAGCCCAGCATCACACCACAAACTAGAAGAAAAATATAAATTGGTGTACGTAGAGTTCGATCACCTTGTGTACAAATTTTTTTTCGTTCTCTCCAAATAGCTTACATAAAAAAAAGATTGAAGATTTTTTCAATGACTATCGAATTATTTCTGTGTTAGTTCTCGTACATAATACATTTTTTTATTACCATTTCTCGTTTGTCTATTGATTCCTTCCCTTTTCCAGTTTTTTTTTCTCAAGCAATTTGGAAGTCTGTAGTTCCAAATTGTTGATGATTTAGTTTTTTACACATCAAATTTCTTTTATATTTTTCATCCTTTTTTTAAATTCCCACTTCGCTTCTTTCTTTATATTTTGTATAGTATTTTATATATATGTGTATATACTTCTCTACCCCTTCTATTTATGTATATAGAAGTATAATATATATACATATACTTTTTACATATTCTGGTTGGGATATGGCTGGAAAACTTCAGGATATAAACAAAAACATTAAATATTCAAAAAAAAGCACCCAATATTCGTGTAACAGAAGAATGGGAGCTTACAGGCCTTCTTAAATAGAATAATGTACACACACAGGGTATAAGAGACGAAACGACGAAAAAATAATATAAAAAAATTTGTACATAAAAATTTCAGACATGGCCTAGACATAATGGGGTGAGTTACGTGAAGATTTCGTTTTATTTAATATTTTTTTTTAAATGCGAACGACAGAAAGAAACAACATAAAATTATTTTATGCACATTTTGGCAACAGGTCCATAGCATGTAAATGAAAATAGAGTATACAGAGGCAAAAGGATATATACAAGGAGATTATGTATATATACGAATATATATGTATATATAGAGAGAAAAGTAATTCTTTGTATTAGTAAATCTGTTTTTACTGTACATACGAGTAGATATATAAAAGTATGTATGCGATGATGATGATAACACAACACAGTCTAATAATATAATATTGCAGGATATGTATGTTTTATATACTTATATGTATATGTATATACAGTTGGACACAAAATAGTTTGGACAATACGGCAAGACAAGAAAAACGATTGAGAAATAGTTTCGAAAATGGGCGTCATATTACCATAAGGAACAACGATTATACATATATAGCAGACTGTTCTAGTATATACATATATTTATATACATATATTCCAAACTCAAAAAACACTTGTTGGTTGGTATTTTTAAATTGTGAATAGAAACTTGAGTTTTTTTTCTCGATACTATACATATTTAGAACGCATACCGTTTTTAAGACATAGTCGAAACTTGATAAATAATTTTAAAAATAGAAAAGCTCAACCTATACTCTATGCTTTAATTGTGCGCGTGTAGAAACTATAATAGGGAACAATACATTTTGGTTACTGGAGATTTGTACTCGAAGATTCCAGATTATTTTAATTTTATCAACACAATTTAAAATATTATGAATATTTGAATAATTTAAATATTTTTAAACTATCATATTATTCAAAATGGAAATATTTAAGGATGCAAGGAATTATATATCAATAACACTTAATCAGTTTTAATATTACGATAACAGGAAGCTAGAATAGTAATTACTTATATTATTTATAATAATAGCTTCAAAAATATGAAACTTATTAATGAAGAAATGTCATGAATTTCGAAATTATCATATATAACGAAATTTCAGCTTTGTAAACAAAACTATTTTTTAAAATGTTCCTTCATGTAAAACAAGATGCTTCGTAGGTAGTTGTATTATTCGAAGATAATCACCAAAAATTATTAACAATCATTATATAGAAAAATATTCTATAATATTAAATATCTGGCGCAACATTTTATTCAAGGTTCAGATAGAAACTGAAATATCACAATATGAACTGATTGATACAGCTTATTTGTTTTTTAATTCTTCCTGAAGCTATAATATATGGAAGTCTGATTTATTTTGTTGAATCAACTTTATTAAATAAGGGAAGTTTTAACTTTGGACTATCTCTAATTAATCCTAGATCTACTTTATCGTAAAAACTTCAATAGGTATGGTGTCGTTAAATATTATAAATATCACGATACATTTAACCTAAATTCCTGATTTGCACAAAAAAGAATATTTAGTTCAGACACTTATAATACCAAATTGTTTGCATGTTTCCTTTAGTTATGCAAATGTGATGTTAAATGTTATTTATTACAACGTAAATGTTGTTTAATCAAATAAATTGTTCAACTCATTCTAACATACAATTTTTCATTCAATTTCATTATTTATGCACATATTGTTAATTGAGTGTACTAAAAGTTCATTTACAAAGCGTAAGGATTTTAAGCTCTTTAGTTGACTTGGTCCCAGATTTATGCATTATGAATAAACAATACAAGAGTTGAACCATCATTCAACGTTAAAACTTCTGCTTATGTATAGTACGAATTACGAAATCGATTTTATAAGAATCGTAGATCCTTCATCTTATTATAACTAACCAAAACTATGATCTGATTATTTTTTGTTTATTAACTATATACACGACATAAATTTTTTGGACACCCAAAACCAAAAACTAGTATTAAAATAAAATTGATTTGATACTAGGCAGACTCGGTCTCATCGTTTGGCTTGTGCAAGATACATAATGAAGTCGAGGTGCTTAGGTTATTAAGTTTACAAAATCAGTTAATTGTTATAGAATTTAACAAACATAAAATAATAGTTTTAATCATAATATTTTAATTTTAAAATAAAATATAGTAAATTAAATAAATAAATGTGTTCTTTAAATGTAGTCCAATTTAGATATATTTCTATTCAAGTTAAGTTCGTTTTTCCTAAAAATGTTTAACTAACCGTTCTGTTTTGTGTTTACTTTAGTACATAGTTTTCACGCTTAATGTGGATCAACAGCTTTGGCAATCAATAAAATTAAATTTCTATTCGTTTATTTAATTTCTGGATATTATATAAATATTCTAAGTAATTGCAGTATCAATAATTCTCAAAAAAACTAGTCTCACAATTTTATTTATATCACCTGTTGTATCTTCACATGCGTTACGAAACTCATTTGGTTAAGCAAAAGATAGAAGAGTACCAGACACTTTATATTCCACAAAAAATGAAAAATCGAAGAAAAATGAGTTGGTTGTATTATTATTATTACATTTGCGAGTATATTTTACCTATTGTCCAAACGTTGCCATCAATAATCAAACCTACTTTTTACAATTTTTCTTTTGAAAATGATCATTATATGGACATGGATATTTTTGTGGACTTTCAAATTTAAGCATTTGTATAAAATAAATTCACAGTATTCGCAAATTTATGGAGTATTCTAGTATTTTGAGCTATACGATAAATATTGATTGTTCATCGTTTTTGTTTGTCCTAGATTTTATGTTAAGACTGGATCACACATAGCCATAAGCTCAGTTTGCCAAAGTAAATTTTCTTTTATTTTACTCAAAACATATAATAGTTCAATTATGTTCTACTAACCACAACTTACAATTTTTGATATATTTTGTATTCAACGAATATATAATATAAATATTTGGATTAATTGACTTTTTGTATAAGGCCAGGTCAAACGTATTCCAAATGATTCGAACTTTTCTCATGGCTCAATAATCTAACATCTACGCAATGACAAAATAAATGGATTTCAAATCAAAATCTTTAAATTTATTCGTAAAACTTCGACCTATCGATATCTTTTGAAATTTAAAATCATTCTAAATTTACCTATTAATAATATCATGCGATTGTATAATCAAATCGCTCTTTGGGCTGAATTGTTTGTCTCAAATATATTATGTTTTTTTAACTTTACAATATATTATATATGTATATATATTACAATCGCATTAATTATTAATGAACCAATAAAGTTTTGTATGTGAACCAAAACCATTTGAACATGCTTTATGTATGAAATGTAAGTTTTGCCCACTGCGCCACATGACAAAACTACAGACTGCACTTGCACGACAAAATCTAAATTTTACCGAACATAGAGAAAATATCAAAAAAAATCAAACTATAATACAATACGTAAAAAAACTTTATTAAAGAAGCAATGTAAAAAAAACGAAAAATTTTCCACACCGTGGAAATACTTTTGTGCGCAACCGTATTATTATATATCTTCTATGTGTATAAAATAATATACATAAGAATATTTCTTGTAAACAAACAATGGTTATGTATTAAAGAAAATTATTTTGGGTTCAAAACCAGAAAAATACAGCAAATTAATGTAAAAAAAATAAAGTAAATTAAGAATTAACCAATGGGTTTGGTGAAAAAAAAAAATTATACAGTCGAATTTCCAGACTTAACATTTTTGTTTTTATCTTATAAGTTTTTAAAAATGATAGAAGATATGTGAGGTGGAAAATTCTCTCTCTAAATATATTTTATAGTATAGTTATGTGCGACAAGCAATAGTTTCATATATACAGAATTATATATATGTGTATTATATACAAACATATTTTATTGACACTTGTTGGAATGCACAATGCAATACTTATCAACACAATATATGTAATTAGACTGTAAAATTGAAAATGATATATTTGTTTTTGAAAAATAATAATGTATATTATTCTCTTCTCATTTATGTATATTTATATATATATATATATATATATATATATATATATATATATATATATATATATATATATATATATATATATATATATATTTATATATATATATATATATATATATATATATATATATATATATATATATATATATATATATATATATATATATATATATATATATATATATATATATATATATATGTGTATATATATATGTATATATGTATATATATATATATATATATATATATATATATATATATATATATATATATATATATATATATATATGTATAATATACACAACATAACATATGATTTTCATTTGTATATAAAGAAAACATACATATATATAATGAATTTTCTCCAGATCACAATCGCAAAACATGTGATTGATTATAAAACAAATCTTTTATTTTAATTTTGTTTTTTATTTTTTTGAGTCAAAATGTAAATTCAATTGTTGAATATAATTTTTTTTGTTTTGCCAACATATGGTATTAGTAATAAAAACGTTGTAGTTTTAAAACTCAATTAATTTTGTTATGGGTGTGGTTATTTAATATTATAAACTATATTCGAGATTATATTATTTTAGTAATGAACAAAAAAACAATTTATTTAACTTACCGACAATGTAAACCATTCCTTTAGTCCATCTTTGTAACTCTCGTTTTATTATTCGTCTTTCTTGAATACAGCGGGCATAGGAGCAATTTGCCATTTTTCTTTATTTAAAACATTTAAATTATTAGAATTGTTTTTGTTATTAATAAATTCTTGATCTTTTTTATTATTATCAACAGTAGTAATAGTAGTAGTTACAGTAACAAAAGTAGTAGTAAAAATATGAATAAAATGTTTTCTTGAAAACGTTGTCACAGCACAGTGTGACGCATCAAGTAAAGACACAAACATTTGAAAACTTTGTCTTGAATTTCGATTAAAAACAAATTATTAAAATTTTCTTTTTGTTGTTTTGTTATTATAAATATTATTTTCGACTTTCACCTAACAAAAAACTATGTTTTATTAATATTTTTTTCTTTTTATATAATATATTTTATTTCATATTTGTCACTGCACTATAAATAAATAAAATCCAATCAACAAAAAAACTTTGATGTAAAACATGTAACACACTTACAGTAACGACTATCTTTAAGTGACATACCAGAGTAGTATGTGGATTGAAAAAATTGGATTTTTCCTAACCAAAAAAAAAAAAATTTTATGAAAAAAAAATAAACAACCACGATAAAAAACTTATTTTTTAATCTACTTGTTCTATTCTAAACTTTTTTTATTTTTAATTTATATTCATCTCTTTTGCACAGAATGCACATTTTATTTTTATGTTGAGCCGTTTGTTGCATATTTTATGATGTTGTTATTTCTTCTAAAGCGATGATGTTGATTAGTCGTCATTTTTGTTGTTGGTTATGCTACTGCTGTTGCTGCTGCTACTATGCCGTGTGTGTAGAAGCGATTTCACATTTTTTTGAAATTTTCTATACGTAAGGTTTTCTCGGTAAAAATTATTTTCACTGAAAAATATAAGCAAAAAAATTAAGTAATTAGTATAGAGAATATACGATGGTCTAAATTAAAATTCATCTGATATTTAATTTTTAAAATTTTTGTTATTTTTTACTGAATATATTGCAGATTTGTTTTAAATTTATGGTCAAATATAAACATGGAGGTGAACAACCATCTAAATTATAGTTAAAAAACAACGTTTTCTATATTCATTTAAACCCGTACAAAGACTAGCTACATCTTAAGAATTTGAACTGAAAAATTTCGATTGTAATGCAATTTTAAATTGCACCGGTTATTTTAAATATATTATTTTCTTAATGTGTAATATTTATAAAAAAAACCAATACCACAGATAATAATAAAATTTGAAATAAGTTTTTATTATTTGTAAATCTAAAATGGCTGAACTTACAATGTAAACATGATAGACGATCGAACGTTATGAACTAACAGCATTCGAATCTAGAACACCAAAAGTCCAATACTGTCTGTCATTTTTTTTTTGGGTATAATATAGGCATTATCACGTAAAACTAATTCAACCATGAAGACGACATAATCATTATTATGAAAGCTAAAAGTTTTGCCATATTCATTGGGCAAGTTGCTGTATGCGGAAACAAAATAGGAAATAAAATAAAGAATAAAAATAAATCTTCCTGTAAACATACTAAATAGCACAGGGGAGTTCCAGTGAAATAGCGGAGTTCACGAGTTCAAAGTAATCGAAAGAAGTACATATATTCTGCAATATAAATTTGTTGAATTTTTATTAAAAACCGTTTGATAGATTAAGCACTATTAGTTGAATAATATTAAATAATCAGGATTGGTCTATAAAATCAATAAAGACAAAACTATAAATTTTTCGTTAGTAACAATACGTATATATGAATCAATTATGAGTAGGATGTATCAAGTTGAACGTTGCTGCAAATCAAGATGCTTTTATCTTCTGCATGCAGTTTCAATATCTTAATGTCTAGAAAATGTGAGTGTTTGCTTTTGATGGGTAAGTTAATATATATACTTATTGTTATATGTGAATGATATTAATACAGTAAATTGCAATATTATGTGTTTTAGACAGTTAAATGTTAGTAATGAAGTTTAAAAAAAATATAATTTACATAGTAACTATTTGGTAAAATTATAAGTTTGACGTTATAAATGTTGTTCAGATTCCTTCCTCTTTCAAATAAATTTAAAAAACTGGACTCAAAAAGATACCGTACCATTAAATTTGAAAATAAAATTATCAATTTTGGTGTAGGTGATTCTACTCACGAGTGTTAACTGTTATATATTCCAATATTTCACATGAAAATAAATCAATAAGGAAAATGTATTAAAAAATTTCATGTTGAAATTTCATGATAAAAATCAAAGATTCCAAAAGATCTATCTTAATTTATATTCACCAGTTGAAAGCAATCATCAAATAAAATAATACCTTCGTAGAATTGTGAGTATATTTCTAATATAGAAAAGCTATACCAAATATACATATATCTAACTTGCCAGTAGTGACGAGCTTAATGACTACAGAGCAGTTAAAATAGGAAAATCTCCTTGATCGTATTTTAAAATCGATAAAATATTAAAGATAAAACAAAATTACGAACTGTTAAAACAAAAATTACGATTCATATAAGCTTTATTATTGCACTGATACAGTAAATAAAGAAGGAGGAAAAACATTGAAACTATGTAATAGAAGAAATAAATTGCGTTTTTCTAAAACAAAACAATTTGATTGTGATATAGAACTTCTCCAACTCCAGATAAATTATTTATTGTATATTCGTTTAAAATATTATTTAAGATTATTTTAGTGAATGTTTCCATATTTTTTTCTTTATACATTTTTATTTTAATTTAGTAGCCGTCGATTTTTATTTCATTTATATATAAACAAAAACGCACGTTTTGCCGTTCGGTAAAAACATTAATAACTTATTGCAATGACCAAAATAGTAAGCGTCGATTTAATTATATTTTGTTTATATTTGGACGAGTTTTGTATTTAAAATCTAAGCATGCCAGAGCTTGAATTTGCACTGATTTTTTTTAAAAGAATATCTATTGGGAAAATTTTTGAATCAATGTTGTTTAATTATTAAGTCAATGACACAACATTCATTTGAATGGAAAGGAAAACATTTGTCAGTTGAAATTATTTATAAAATTGATTTTGTGTCCATTTAACCTTTAAAATTATAAATATATTTGTATTCATAATCAATTTATTACAACAATTTATCTAAAATTGTTCGTGATATTTACAATATTCTCGATCTTTGTACGAAGTACAAAAATCTAGTTAGTAAACGTGTCATTTATGCATAACCAGGTGAATAACAAATTTTTAAAATTTCGAAGGTAAACAGGAAACGATTCAAGTTATTTAAAAAATTACAATTTAATCGATTGAACATATTGCAATTGAACTTTTCAATTTGATGATGTAATAATTTATAAGATAATTACATACATGAAAATTAACTATTGGCAGAGTATTAAATAGAATAGTCCAATATTCGGTCTTTTTCCTTTAAATCAATAAAATATCAATAAAGTGATATAATTTAAACTATTAAATATACTTATTTTTATAAAAATAGCAGTTCCTTAAATTTTCTCATCAAACAAAGTTTAATCATTTTGTCAGACTATATAGTATGTTATGTTTTGTGTTTATCTGTATTATCTAAAACTAACGTAGTTTTACACTATTATATAAAATATACACACTAATATGAGAGTTTATAACTCTATTATTAAAATCGTTTTGTTCGTATACATTTATATGAGGTAGTTTTGTATAAGTAATAGCAACAAAACACTCATGAAATGAAAAATAATTTTTTGGCTTTAGTTCAACTAAAATAGTAATATAATTTTTGGTAGATGAAAAACAGCCACTTGTTGAGTTTTTTCGGATTTTTCATTCATGGAAATATTTTAATTCATTTTTATTTTATAAATAGTTTATATAAACAGCTACATATGAGGTATATATATATATATATATATATATATATATATATATATATATATATATATATATATATATATATATATATATATATATATGTATATAAATATATAATATAATATAATATGCATATATACATTTTGATAATTCTATTTTATATATGTGTATCTATATTTGTTCATTTCTAATATTTCATTAAATAGATATCACGTTCAACTAGTGTTGTGTTACTATGTGAATAGACATAATCCAATTAAATAGATTGATATTTTAATAATAAAATTAAATTAGTTTTGTATATTATCCAAATTGATTGAGTACTTAAGGATATGTTATACATTTTTTGGGACTATTTTTACAGTTATCACATAATGTATCTAACCTATTATAATATGAAATTTTGATGAAATACAGGACATGATTTGTAAACATGAAGAAATAGGTCATATCTAATAGATAATTAATTGCTGGATTTGTGTTTAAAAGATTACTTCCGACACAGTTTTGGACTAAAACATAAAAAAAGAAATAATAACTTTCTTGTATTATTTACTTATTTCTATAAACTGAACCAATTTTATATGTCTACCTCAGCATCAGTATATTATTAAGCTAAGTAAGCAACTCAATTAAACCAATGTTTTACTTAATGAATATAAAATATGTATGCATTTTCTTAATTTTGAAAAAAAAAATTCGAATGAAACAAAGGATTCGGATAAAACAAGAGTTTATTTAGCTAGAAAAACTATTCAACCAAAACGTTTTATACCACAATAAGTTCAGGTTTTGTAAAAATTTCGTGGAATTCATAACGAAACTCAATAAAGTGCAGTATAACCAGAATATTTACATCGAAAAAGTTTTTCAAAATTTATGGAGAAAATATTTTTATGTTTTCTTATTAAAAAGTAAATTCATAGAATATTTGGTCTTTGTAAGGAAACATTTTTGCAGTTTTCAGTGCAAAATGGCAATTACATTAGAAAAGAATTTTTTTTAGTTTTGAAAATATAATTAAACAACGAAATAAATGCACTATAGACTTAACTGTTGAAGTATGTGAATTAACTTTAAGATTTTCTATAGCAGATATGCATTTTTCAATTAAAAATTAAAATATTAAATTCACCTAGAGCAAAATTCAAACCGGTAGATTGTAATATAATTATAATCGAAAAGAGAATTCTTGTTCTTAAAACACTTATTAAATTGATTTTCTATATTGCAAAGAGCGAATTGGTCGCCTATAGAAAATGTTCAAAACAAACTAAAAATACAAAATGGAGTGCATACATACTTGTATATATAAAATGATCGACACTTGATTAAGAGACATAAGTTATAATAATAATAAGAATAATAATTGATCATTTCCCGTGGTGTTTTTTGCTGAAAATATCAGCTATATACGAAAGTCTATAATATATAAAATATTCTTAACTATTATAATAATTATACTTTTTAAGACTTTTATAGAGAAAAACTGTTTTGGTTTTTCAAAAAAAAAAATTTTAAAACTGGTTTACGACATGCGACATTTTTTTAAATAATAATTTAATTTTTAATTATTTGTAACAATAATCAATTACGTTTATGTGTTTATCTCGTATCTCTAGATGCTATATAGATAAAAAATATATACATATATATAATTTTTTATTTTCGAATATAAAGATGCACACAATTTATTAAGCATCACTAATCAGAGAGTTGATTGACATAAAATGTCTGTTCTAACAACAAAACATAAATAGAGGAAGGGGTCTACATAATATATGTATGTGTACTTTTATATTAATCTCAAATTAAATGGTAATTTTTTTGTAAAACGAAAAACTCTATCATTAAAAATTATATGTTTATTGCAAGTAAAATAAAAATTAAATCAATTAATTTAGAACTAAATACTTTATAATAATGACATTGAAACTTGTCTATAAAAACCTGCTTTTGAAATAAATAAATTTAATCGGTCTCTTAAATTAATTTAATTTTATTTTGTGTTTACTGTATATTTATGACTATAGATACGTTTAGCGATCGGCAAAATAAATTTAATTTCTGCCTATTACGAGGAGAACTTTTAAGTAGAATTTAGGTGGTAATATGTCTAAATGGTTGATTTTTAATTTTATGTATTTGCGATATAATCTTTTTAATTTTTGTATAGGGATAAAAATAGAGTTTATTGAGGAAAGTCTGAAAATTCGAACTGAACGTTTTGGTTGATCTTCACTCAGATAATATAAAATAACAACTACATGCCATCACACTTATTTCAAAGATTTTGGTTATATACAGTTAGAATTTCATAAATAAGAAACGATATTAAATTAAGAAAAACAGTTGTGTTTTTGTGTCGAGAAATTTTCTATACTTTCATTAAAAGGTATTTTTAATATTTTGTAATATTTCATTTGAAAGTTTATAAAATAGTTTCAAAGTGTTTCCAAAACTTCAAATATTTCAAAATATGTATATTTTTACACAATTATAAACTAAAAAATTTATTAACCAATCCCTCTTAACTATACCATGTAGTAACTTTTACACACCATGACTCAATGACCAAAATTCAAGGACCATAGAATCTTTATCCATTTACAGTTAAATGAGTTTTGATAGAAATAAGAATCGAGATCATCGACTTTCACTAGGTTTTCACTCTCCAACCGTTATTTATTAGTATGTGTATATATTCTTCAGTATTTTATGTGGTGCGCTTTTCTTGATAATTTGTCTTTTGTACGAGTATTAGATATGCAAACTTTTATTGCTTAACTTTTTTGTTGAAATACATAAATACGGTTTATCAGGAAGTATAGACTAATGTTTCATTAATGAATAAAATTAAATGTAAAGTTATTATGCGATACTATAGTTTTGGCCTCCATTAAAAATTTTAAAAAATTAATATTTTTAGATATTAGGTCTACAAATTGAACCTTTAATTATTTAAAATCTACCACATCAACCCTGAAATATAACCTCAAATATGATACCATTGAAATTTGCACACATTCGTTTTTAAACAGCTTTTGTGTGTCCTTCTTTATACACATCGATATTGTACGTACACAGACAGATTTTATTATATGTACATATCTATTAAAAATATTGCCTTCATCTTTGTTAAAATTTATAAGAAAATTACGAAATTCGAGTTTTTACTATATTATAAAGCGTTCTTATAATATACAAAATTCAACACAACCAAATTAGTCAACCACTTGATTATTTTTCCAACAACAACAACTGCAAAAAATAAAATTTAGGTCACGGCTATTTAAGAATAAAGACAAGCGAACAAAAAAAATGAAATGTACTCGTTCGTATGTATATATAAAAAAATGCATTTGGTTTTGATCAAAAAATATACAAAATGCAATTTTTTATATATATATATATACATATAATTTATCATATAATAAAGTTAGTTTTTAAGAAGGAGCGAGAAAGAGCTATCGAACGCGAATTTACATTTAGAATTAATCAATATATAAAGCTGGGAAATGTGTATATTTTAAATGAAACTACCTTAATCAAAGTCATTCATATTTATTAGTTTACATAAACTTGAAACAAATTTACGACATACGATCAAAGATACAAAGAAAATTTTTGGGATATTTTCATTGTGTAGCACATGTATATTGTGTGCAGCGTATTCTAAGCACTTTCTAATTATTGGTCATACAATATGTAATTGTACATATATGCACATATATATAGTTTGTTTTTGACATAAAGAATTGTCAGTGAGAGGTAGACATTATTAAAACACAATGTTTTTAATTTTTCTAAAAAATTAATTTTAAAAGGAAACATTTCAACAACACTATGTTTTCGATATACAAACTATATATAGAAAGTTAATTTGAAATAATATGCAGATGTTACACTTCATAATTGAGCATACCGTTTCTTTTTTACAATAACTAGTCAGTTATACACTAAATCGTCTCTAACGAGTAAAAAAGAGAATGCACTGTGGAATAAACTACTATGTTAAATAATAAAATTTAATTAGATTTTTAGTTATTGCTAAGTCAATCAATTGCCAAATATATAGGAAATAATTAAACCCTTCTAAGGAATCGTGTTTCTCAACGAACCCGCTCTCTTTTTATCTCAGCATTCTTATTTGTCTATACATTTCGAAATATATTGAATTTGACGTTGTTCTAGTTCCTTAACAGGTAAACCAATTTGTATTTCCTTTGGCTAATATATATAATATTAATGTAACACAAATATAACTTAATTAATAAGAAAGCTTAATACTTTTGTTTCACAACGGAACATTATTAACTGATTATGTTTTTTACATAGACATCGAACTGATAGGGAAGATAAATATTTACTCTCGATAAATAAATATTACTTTTTTAATATATTTCATTGAATTTGTATTTTAAAAATCAAAAGTTTCGTTTACATCAATATTTCAATATTGTATTATAACAAGTTAACTTAAATGTGCTAATAGAAGTCTGTATCGATAATCGTTGTTAGTTGAAAGCAAATCGCTAATCAAATTTGATCACCGTTGTTTCACTCGTATTTAAATTAAATGTTTACATAAACTATTTCCTTTTAATGATGGCCTAATGGCATGATAGTGAGGTTAAAATTTCACTCATTCTAGCAATGATATTAGTAACACTTAAACAATTTGGTAAGTATAACAAAATTATTACGAAAATTTATATAGTTTGAGTAACTGTGTCGCAAATATTTTTGTTGGAAAACGTTACACTGTGTCTTAATACTACTTGAACAGATCTAAAGATCAATAAAAACAAATTATTTCTAATCTTATTTTAATAAACCTTGATTTAGCATTTAACGACTGCTTAAGATCTCAATATAATCCAATGGTATTTCAACGCCACTCAAATTCCAGTAAATTGCATAATTACATCAGGCTACGTGCTATCACATTATCTTATGTAGTTTTTCTTCGAGCTATTTTGTCTGAGTGTTTTCGTCTTTAAGGCATTGTAATACGGTAGATAAGGCAATAATAACTGACAACAAAAACCGTGATTCAATCAAAATTAGAAAGATAACCTCATAGTATTGTTAAAACACATTTTTTCATTCTATATTATATGTGACATTTTTATGTAATCTTAAAACGATTTTTTCAACTTTATGTTTTATAATTAGCTCTATGAAACGTTTGTATACACTTTACACAGAGAAAATAGAAAATATACATATTTGTAATTAGCTCTATATACCATATACAATATGCATAAATAAAATAATATAAAACTATATGAGGAAGGTGCCGGTATACAAAATGTATTCATTGATAAACTATTGTTAATATAAACAAAACATTATATAATAAGAAGTGCGTTGAATGATTTTTATATAAAAAATAAATGAAATGAGATGCTTGAACATAATGTGCACCTAACTTTAATATAAAATTGGCTTTTTCATTAAATAAAAAATAAATTGTATATATAAGTTTGGTATATATATATTATATAAATATAAAATTACGACAACGTAACTTAAGTATTTTACCCCAAGATAATAAATTTGAAAAAAAAACTACAATGCATTTTATATATGTGCAATCTATATATATTTAAAGAACGCACCCTATATAAAATTTACAAAGTTCAATTAGAAATATATATATAATATATATATATTTTATATAAAAAAAGCAGCGCACTAAAAATGCCGATCAATAAAACTCGGTATTATAAAAAGGACTAAACTTTTAACTAAGACAAACACACCACACTAAACACATCATAAAAAAATACTTGAGTAAGAAGAGATCAAGAAAATAGTACAAAAAATAAGTGCATATACAAAAAAATTCGTCTCTTTTTACCAACATTTTTTTTACTAGTTTTTTGCACTATAAGATGGTAAAAAATATTGTCATCCTTGTTTTTTTAATTTTTGAAGCTCTACTACGTACTCGTATACCAAACTAAATCATATGAAAAACTTTGGAAACTCGTCGATGTCAGGTTTTTTTCAAGTTGATTGCAATGTTTAATTAATTTAAATTATTTGGTCGAATTTTTTGTTTAACATCATTTTTTGCCAAATCCTTTGTTCAAATTTCTTCAATTTTTTTATAAATTATAATATTCATTACAAAATTTATGCATATATATATATATATATATATATATATATATATATATATATATATATATATATATATATATATATACATATATATATATATATATATATATATATATATATATATATATATATATATATATATATATATATATATATATTTATAAATATATATATATATATATATATATATATATATATATATATATATATATATATATATATATATATATACATATATATATATATATATATATATACACATATCGTATATGCAGTAGGTATAGCGCTGCTTTTAACGCTTGGCAACAACAACGAAAATATTCTATATATTCGGAGCCATTACTTTTAGTTTTTCACAATTTTTCTATATATTTTTACGTTATTCCATTTTTTTTTTAAATTTTCCATCCACTTATTCTTATACTATTTTACCATTTTCTACCCACTCAAACTTCTATTATCATTATCGTCAATTTTATTAAGTAGTGTTGGTTATTTTTAAAGGGGTAATATTATATTTAGTATACTGTGTTTTACTTCGTTTTTCCAGCTTTTTTGGTTTAAAAAAAAAAGTTTTTGTCATCACTGCTCATTCGGTATCCATTTAGCTGTTGGCCTAAATTTATACATATATACATTATATACTTTCCTATATATACACATTGCATTTTAACAAGAACAAAGTACATAACAATAACATGAAATGAATTTTTCTACGAAACAAATTCAAAAGTAGTTGAGCTTTTTTCGTTTTATGCATTTTTTGTGTTTCGTTGTTGGTAACGATTGGATAGAGAGGAACACTATTTTTAAAACAAATACGAAAATTATTCAATCAAGGTTTTTTTTTTAATAAGTTCGCGACGTTTCTATGAGCTTTTTCGTTATTAGTATTGCCGTTGTTGTTATTTGGTCACTCTGATTACATTGTATAATTTTCCTATGTTCGAATGGCATGACCATGTAATATATATATATATATATATATATATATATATATATATATATATATATATATATATATATATATATATATATATATATATATAAATATATATAAATATATATATATATATATATATATGTATCTTTTGAATATAGTTTATACAATTGACTATTTTTAAAATGGCATCGCAGTACAAGAGGATATTTATAAATTGCCTATTGATATGATGGTTTGAAATTAGAATAACGAAATTTTCAATACATTCATCGCCTCTTGTACTGCGATGCCATTATAAAATGGCATCGCAGTACAAGAGGCTATGAATGTGTTGAAAATTTCGTTATTCTAATTTCAAACCATCATATCAATTGGTCATATTATTTATTGGAATTATGTCAATTGTTATTATTATTTATAGATTATTATATACTAGAAAAATGGTTCAATCAGAGTAACATTTTTAAATAGTAAGATACTATAAAGATGGTTCAACAACTCCGGGTACCGCTACAAAGTGACTTGGGTACCTTTGCCCTATTCAAAGAAAACAAAAAAACTTTCATTCATACTGTAAAGTTTTGCTTTGGTTGGGTCATCTTTATGTAAAATAACTCCGGGTACCGCTACATAGTGACTTGGGTACCTCTGCCCTATTCAAAGAAAACAAAAAACTTTCATTCATACTGTAAATTTTTGCTTTGGTTGGGTCATCTTTATGTAAAATAATCTTTGATTATAGATATATACTTACATTCCAAAACTCTGAGGCAGAAGTAAACACAAAATAAAAATCGAGCGTCATTTTTCAAAAAAACTCATTTTTAATAAAAATAATACAAATTTAAGTAATGGCGGAAATTAACATTTACAGACTTTTTAATTATTTAAAATTAAACCTGAAACGGACAATTTTTATTGCTTAATTAATATAATAAATACGCATAACTTTTATATATCTAGTATTAGATAAATTAATAATTAAAATTTATTTTCCGTATATCGTACACATTTTATAACCTTGCCAATATACTTGCAAGGTTGTGTAGCATTCAAACACTATATACGATACTTATAAAGGCGTTTACAAGATATTTTGATGAGTTTCATGGTGACGAGTTGCATAGTGTGCTGGATGATGGACGGCTTAATTTAAGTGAAATATGGTCAAATCACCTTTGTGTCAACCCGTGTATAGTTATAAAGTTATTTTATATGCACATCAGTATTTCAGTATAAGGATTTTATGAATCTATCGGTATTTGAAAGTTCTACATCTTAAGATAAATTTTACTTAGTAATATAAATATAATTTTAATGATTCGGGGTTTACTATAGTACATGTTTAAATGGAACTTTTTAAACATGGTTGTTGACTTGGAAATAGAAATACCTTTTATCAAATTTGTATATTGTTAACATTATGATCATATTCTATTTTTGAACATGGCCAATTCAAAAACTCAACTGGTCAATAGTCCAACTGACAAAATAGCTATACTCTCATATAAGTAAAACATTAAATTAAATTACCCTCACTATATGCATAAAAATTGTTGCTTAAATCGTATAGGTGCTAACTTGTTAAAATACTCCACACTGTTGTCGTTAGGTTAATCTCGAACACAAAGATTAAAAGATTTATGTACAAAACAGAAACTATTACCATTTTAACGAGTTGCAGAAAAATACAAAATTTATTTGGCAAAAAATCAAAAAATAATAGAGATTGAAATTGGTACTTGTTGCGGTTGAACTTTCTACTGTTCTAGTTTATTTTATACAGTTTTTACAATTTTAGTTTGGAATACATGTAGAATAGACGATATACGTTAGTATTATACACATGTATATGTAAGATGAAAATTGAAATTTTAAGAGCGCAACAGTCGAAAACAAAAACAAATCACCAACGATAAAATACTGTAAATTGGAAATACCAAGAAATGATTCTTTTAGATGCACGAATAAGTAATATTACCAAATTACAAACAGTATAATATAATGTAACCACACAAAACACCTTGTCGTGTATTAATTATAGAATTCAAATGAATCATCAATCTGACAAAACAATTTTTTTAGTAAGATTTTTATTTTTGCTTAATTGTTTCAAACTGTATGTAAGCTTCATATTACTAATCGGACATAATACATATTTTATTTACTCAAATATCGAACAAAACAATAAAATATATAAATAATAATAATTTCGTATATGGAAGTGAATCCCTCATTGTCTTCAATTTGTACTTTGTGTTAACACACTGTATTTAGTCTCTATATATATGTATATTAGCGTAATCGTAAAATGGCAAATTTTGTAAGTTCTTTTCGCGCGATTAGTTATACATACATGCATACATACATACATACATATGTATATACTTAAACGAATATAGTATGTAACAACCAGACTTATCATATGAATAATATCTTCGTATAAACGTATACTGCATTTATTTAGGTCAAGGTTATGACGAAATGAATATAATTTATAAATATACAAATACGAACAAATATAAGAGTTATTTAATTTACTGAAAAAAAAAAAAAAAAAATATATATATATATATATATATATATATATATATATATATATATATATATATATATATATATATATATATATATATATATATATATATATATATATATATATATATATATATATATACTGTATGTATACTGCTGGTAGGTTAACTTAATTTTAGATTTCGTAAAATAAATTGAGCATATACAAATATGTACATATATGAACATCAGTAAGTTGCAGGTCCATTTGTTTAGTGCAATTATAGACGCAGTTGGTTTAGAAACAATGATTGATTTATTTCGCAAACAACACACATTTTTCAGTTTATCAGTAATACTATTTATACATAACCTAATTACAACTGAAATGAGAGCACCGTCTGCTAGGAAACAAATAATTTATATTTTGAAATCAAAAAAAATATTAGTCAAGACGTAACCTATTAGTTTGTTATCTTATCAATAAAGGAAAAAATGAAGATCAACTTCCAATACTATGGACTATAGAAATAACGTAAAATTCAGATTTTAGGAGCTACAAGCAATCAGACAATCAGCAGAAAGAAATTTATTAGATATAATTTGTTCTTAAAAAATATATTTTTTTATAGAATTGATCGATATAAATATAACAACAACAAAAATTGTGCGACGTTGATTAAAATTTACAACATTTACGATTTTATTTTGTCTCGAATTATAAATTCACATAGTCATACTCATAGATTAAAATATACTTAGAAATTCCGGGAATTATCTTATACTTAAAATTTATACGAAACGTTAAAATTTACAAACATTACATTATAGCTCTGCACAAATTGCGCTTTAATAAATTATTATTATGGAAAATTTGACTGGCTTTTGTTGATACATTCCACTTAATCATACTCTTTTTAGTTTTTAATTGCATACATTAATTAAATAATAATTTGTTTTTATGTTTAAATAGTTCACATTAATCTATGCTAAACAAAAGTTACTTCTAATACTGTTTTAAATAGTAAACATTTACTTTAGAGTGAGTTACTTCGGTATCCAACCTAATTATTGTTCAGTTATAAAAGTAGTTATATTCTAAAATTATTAAGCTGTAATTGTACATCATCCAAATAAAATCAGTGTAATTATTTCACGGTTATAATCATTTTTCTAATTTACAAAATAATTAAAATTTGATTACTGTTTTAAAAGCGATAGTACTTTTGTTTAATACCATTTGGTCGTTACCCAAAACCTTGGCATACCTCACTTTCTAACAAAATTTCTACGACCTACAAAAGAAGCCTATTATACTTATAACATGTTAAATGTCATATTAGGCACTGTAAAGCTTAACCAATAAATTAAAGATTATTTGTTTATTGATTTACATTTAAATTATTTTTCTGTAGTCATATTTGTTTGTGACACATGTCAATATTTATTGTTAATTGTATTGCACAGTTATAAAATATTATTTATCTCGTTTTACAATTTTAAAGATTTAATTACAAAACTTTAATTAACAGCGTTGCAAATGCTGTTAAAACAAAATATTGAACACATGCTAGAATTTAAGAAAAGCATAAAAGTACATCTAACTATAACAAAAATGAGGTATTTGCCGTTAGAAATTTAATTCCTTATTCGAAAAATATAATTTTTAAAAGCTTAAATAATAGCTGATATATTAAAATTAAAGTCAAAAATGAATTAACTAATCGAAAAAAAAATATAAATATTAAAAAGGTTATTTTATGACATTTATTGTTTAAAATTAATTTCCGGTATCATATAGGTTCATCATGACTAGCTAATTTGAACCTTATTTTAAAGTAATTAAGGCCTTATTTCCGAAACAACGAACTGAAATCAAAGTTTTCTTGATGTTTAGTACAAAAATAATTAAAATTAATAGAAAATAAATTGATGAAATAACATAGACTCAAATACAAGCCACAAAAATTAAGAATTATTGGGTAAGACTAACTAGTCAATTCGTAGCACAACCTGTCAATATCGCTTTCCATGCATACGTACAAACTATATGGGTGTAAAAAACGGATTAAGTGACAAACAGAATATAACGGCACAGTTCTAGCTTGAGGTTTAGTTACTTATTTTGTTCCTTTGATTGGCTAAGTTCTCAAAATAGGTTTTCATGTTTCTTAATAGTTGTAGGTGATTGGATGAGTATATACATATTTAATTACTTTATTCTTTAATCCGCTAAAAATTTAATAAATTTGGAAAAAATTATTATATACCAAATTTAATTTATTAAATTACTTATATTAATTGAACAAATTAAATTTGGTACGAATTAGATTATCCCAATGGGATAATCTAAGACACCAGATCTAAAGTATTATTACTTAAATTTCTGATTGGCTCACTATTTTTGAAAATATCATTTATTTAAACTCAATTTAGAAAATTTCTGTTTGTATATTTTTAAAATAAAAATCATTATATTTGACAGAACGATTAAGAGATCGTAATAATAACCTGTTCATATTTAAACTAAGCTTTGTCGAGTTTTATTTAAAACTCTCAATGGCCTCAACTGAACGACGTTACTATGTTGATTATGAAATCTATAACATTTGTATTTTTGATGAATTTCAATGAGGCATTGAAATTCAATTATTGAAAATGCAAATGACACTTGCAAATAAACTCAAGCATTCTCTTTTATTCTTTCACAAATAATAAGCATTTTTGATTCATTCTAATTCGACTACAAATTTTATCATAAGTCAATCTGCTACGAGGAAGCTTAAATTATTCCAAATTAATCACTCATTTAAAATTTATGAATCAGTTAATACACTAACAGAGCATGATACAATGAGAGTTTCGATACACAATTACCATAAAAAAAACTAATCATCGTGTCAATTTTCAACTATTAAACCCGAAGCGATATGGAATCAAAGGTGTACAAATTCTATTTTTAGACGGCTTTTGAGTTCGTTTAATGAAAGCACTCTTGTCGGTAGCAAAAGATTTCACAAAGACTCAAATCTCAGTTGATGCGAAAAATTGTATTAACCCATACAATAATTATAATTTTGTAGTCTTAACGTGGAATGTTAAGAGACTACAAAATTTATAATATAATTTAATTAACCCTAATTTTAGAATTATTATAATTTGCACTATTTGAAAAAATATTATTTCCCAACTATTTTGTCAAATACAAAGTTTTTAAAATAATTTAGCTTCCGACAATATAAAATTAAAAAGTTTTATATAGCGATAAAAATTGTATTTTAAACATATACACAACTGACACACATTAGAGTTTTGAATAGATTAAAATGGATTTTTATTTTTATTAATAGTAAAAATTTAAAATTGCACTTCGCACCTTCAATTAATCAAAGAGCGCGTTAGCTTTCGCAAATATAATATGCATTTAGTTTTTTATTCTTGTATATATAATTATTAATTTATTCCGAAGATATAAATTAAATTAAAAAAAGAACTGGCTAAATACAAATATTTAGTATTTATTTATGAATTTATCTAAAACAAGCCAAGGTTAACAAGAATACGATTATTATAAAATGTAATTGTCGAGGAACAAGATTTATAAATTACAAGAATACTGTTTGTAATATTAACCTGCTAGTTAGCCGCGCATACAATAAATTCACAATCGTTGCAAATCCACGAAACTGCAATAAAAACAGTGTTTTCTCTTTTTTCCATGCCTTTTATCCGACGGAAAATACGATTATTCGTTTCTAAAATTATTTAGCACTGGTGTAATGCAATTAAATTAACCTAAAAAATTATATATATATATATATATATATATATATATATATATATATATATATATATATATATATATATATACAATAAATATCTATATCTATATATATATATATATATATATATATATATATATATATATATATATATATATATATATATATATATATATATATATATATATATATATGTGTGTGTGTTCCGGAGTTTTGTAATAATATTAATATAAATGTCCCACACTCTTCGCATTCAATTTGTGAAAAATTAATAACATAAGTGAAGTGTACGAAAAATAAATAAGGTGCCATCTTGTTTTTTGTAGCAACTTAAGTGGCCATATTTAATTGTGACATTTAAATGCGATTAATTTAATAGGATAAAAAAACGTACCACCTAAATTATTACCATCACATTTAAATAGATATTAAATGGTAAATAATTAATTTGCTAATTAAAATTTCAATTAATTTTTAAACATTTTTTAATTGTAATTTAGAAATAAATTATAAAATTATAAAATACAAAAAAAAATTGATTGACTCATTAATCATTTTATAAACGCGCGCTATAAATAACTGATCAAAGCTAAACGATCTAAAAAAATCACTACTTAAAATTAAAAATATATAAATTTATGAGTTAATGATGTTTATTTAGTAATTTTTTTTTTAAGTTTTTAAAACTGTATTTTTTCCACAAAACATAGCGAAAATACGAAAAATTACACAAAAAAAAATGCATTTTTTACCGTTAGTTTTCTATATATTTTCAATGCATTTTACCGTTCCTTCATTTGGAAATTATTTTCTAATTTTTATGTTATTATATATAAATTATTTTATATACTAATTTCACATGAAGAACAAGATACATATATGCACAATGGCCGTACATATATAAATTAAGCTTAGATATTTGTTTTTATTTTATAAATAATGACATTGAGTAATTATAAAATTAGTCTATCGATTAAAACATATTTAATAATTATCACAACAGCTAACCAACCAATGTCGACCACACAAATTGCGATAAAATATTATGTATTATCGAATTATTCGAATTTTCCGCAACATACACATGTAGTCGAATATAATACATAAGTAGTGACATTTAAAAAGTAAGATTATCATGTCGAAATGGAAGAAACAGGTATCTATTTTTCACTATGCTGTTGTTTTGTTGTCTGTGTTGTTGTTTTGTGTATATAGAGCTATAGTTTTAATAAACAACACAAAGAAAATTCAATCATGTCGACAGTAACCTTGGCTCGATTTACAATAATTTTATATTTAATTTTTTTTTTATATTTTCAATAATTTGTCGTTTTTGTAAAATATAAATTGATATTATATATAATATATATTTTTTGTGTGTAAAATAAAATAAAATTTAGAAAATGGTGGAAACTATTTATATTTTAAAGTATAAGTTACATAACCAGTCAAATTGTAAAAATGACGCATAATAGTGGTATATATATATATATATATATATATATATATATATATATATATATATATATATATAAATATATATATATATATATATATATATATATATATATATATATATATATATATATATATATATATATATACACCTATATATATATATATATATATATATATATATATACACTCATTTTTAGTAGGCATAATAATCATAAATGAAATGCACTAATATACACGAGTTATATTTTAGCGAGTTTTACTATCGCACACACTGGAAAAATTATTGTTATAAAGAAAAGCAGATCGTTTTTATTATTATAATAAATTTACACAACAAAATTGAGCAGATGTATGTTGCGTATACTTGACATATTAAATATATATGTACACAATTTTTGTATTTTAATCCCAATTCGAAATTAACAGACTTCAACAACAAAATAAACAAATGATCATACGATCATCTCTTTTACATAACGTATTGTATGTAATTGTTGAAATACACCCTTCTACCACGTGTTTTCACGCAATTTACGTATGTATATAAGAATAAAGTTTATATAAAAATAATATTTTTTTTTCATGCACATATTACATACATATAAGTACTGTACACATATTTAAATTTTCCTCCATTTAATGTTTTATTATATTTCCTTATATTATGAAGCGCATGGTTGTAATAGATTGACACACACGTATTTTTTATTTCTAATTTACAATAACAAAAAAACATTAAATTATCAACTAAAACCGCAGATTTTTCAAATATTAAGTAAAACGAATTTTCTAGAAAAAATATTCTTTATATAAACATTATTGATTGAATTAGCATGCGTACTGGAAACTTTTTGGTTTGGTTAATGCGTATAAAAATTAAAACACAACTTATGCACTTGGTTAGCACGTGATGTATAGAAAATTAAGAAACTTTTTTAAACAATAAAATAAATATCGTATAATATATAACTCACCCTTCAACAGTATAATTTTTTAAAATCAATTTCAACTTTTATATAAAAGAAAATCCTCATATAATATTAGAAAACTATTTTTTATTTTATTTTAATTTTAATCACAATGAATACTTAATAATTTAGTACACAAAATTTTATTATAAACAAAATGTCCTCCACTTTCAGTTTTAAAATGAAAAATGTTTTAAACTAAACTAAACTAAATTAAAAATAATAATTCAAAATCGCATTTGGAATGCGTCATACGAAAGAATCACTAAAATATTTTTATTTAATATTTTTAAAAAATAATAAATACGTTATATAACTTAAAAAATATTGCACACTACAACATTTAGTTTATTTTATTTTTAACCAAATCATTGTTTAATAAATTTTAATTTAAAACTTTTTTCTTTCATTCTTAAAAAAGGCACACATTATAATTTTTTGTTTTTCTATTAATTTTGTTTTTATAATTTTTTTTATTTTGTATAAAATTCTGTTTATTTATTGAGCTTCCAGTGTGACGTCACTATATTCATAAAATAAATAATTTAATTATATATATATATATACATATATATATATATATATATATATATATATATATATATATATATATATATATATATATATATATATATATATATATATATATATATATATATATAAAGCACTACATTTTTATAAATTTATATAAACAAATACAAGAAGATGAATATGAAAAGCGCGTGTTTGGAAAATTCTGAAGAAAAACCGACGCCACAAATATTTTAACTAAATACTAATGTTAATTTTTTTTTAAATAAATTAAATTCCATCAAGATCATTTTTCCGTTTTGAAACGTCAAAATCTAAGTAATTATTTTTCTATAAAAAGTTTTTTTTTATTTTATTTTCCCATATGAAGGAGAAAAATTTTCTTACAACAAATATTATAAAAAATTTTATTTGGAAAAACTAAAACAAAAAAATATTACAAGCAATTTTTCTTTTTTTTTTAGTTCTTTACAATTTTAGAGCGACTCAGTAACTAAACGTATTATATATATTACAAATAGAGAGAAGCGAGTGTAACCTTCATTGCCTGCTTTTTCATCCTCCCCATACCCTTTATTTTTCTACATACAATTTCATTTCATCTATATTTTTTTAGTCCGTCGAATGCACTTTATATATATATATACATATATATGTACATTTTTTTCATGTATATTGGAAAAAATAAAAAATTCATATAAATATATATGCATTTCAATGCAATCGCATTGCACACACATTGTCTTATATTTTTCCATACACACATATACACATAATGTATTTGTATATAATGTAATATAACTTAACGTTTATTTATATATATATATATATATATATATATATATATATATATATATATATATATATATATATATATATATAAACTACTTAATATACACATATTTTGCTATTGTAAGGAGTAGAGTATTCATTATGACATTATGATAATCCAATTAATTATTATTTTCGGAGGATTCTTAAATAAATTAAGTTTTTCCAAATTACATATACACACATAAATATATATATATATATATATATATATATATATATATATATATATATATATATATATATATATATATATTTATATATACATAATGTTATTATTATTATTACTATTTTTATTTGGTGTTGTTAATTTTCATTTGCATTTTCTATGTTTTTCATTAGTAATAAAAACGAAAAAAAAATTACAAATACAACCTTCTTATTGAATGATATTTAAGCACAAATACTTAGAAAAATGTATATATTAAAAAAACATGCAATTGCAAATTGGCGCATTCATTTGCTTTTAAAATTTTGTGTTATATTCTACATATTTTTTGTTTTTGTTTTGGCTGATTCTCTCCCTTCAAATGTACTTTACAATGTTTTTCATTTTCCATACAATAAACGAAAAAAATAATAATAATAATATAATGCATATATCAAACACACAAAAAAATTTTAGCATACAGTTCAAACCGACAATCACAAACTACATGCATTATATCCAAATCTCAACCCGAACAATATACACATTATATAAACACACATCATCATCAACGTCGACTGTCGCATTACCATACATGAAAAACTTTACAACAAAACTTTTATTTTCCATTGATCAACACACAAAAATATGGGCTAATGAACGCGCGAAATATAACAAAAAATAAATAAATTTACAAATATGAAATTTGATCAAACTGTGTCATATATATACATATGAAAAAATTAATCTTAAAAATAAATAAAATATATAAATAAATACAAAATATAATCAAAATTGAAAATTGTATTAAAACGAAATGTAAAAAAAAAATTATAAATTTACTGCTGATGCGTTTATTTAGTCATCGGTTTGTTTGTTCAGTAAAAATAATAATTGCATTTTTCTTATTTCTTTCTTCTTCGTGTGTATGTACGTACATAACTTATACAAATTCATCGCAAAGAAAATAGTATTGTGTATATATAAAATATATAAGCGACCAGTTTCACGAGAAAAGAAATTAAAAATGATTTGTCAAATTGATTAAAATTTCAATTTGTTATTGCTATGTAATTTATTTATCAGATTGATCGATTTACTAACAAGAGTGTTTGATGCTTAGATATTATATGCAAAATAAAGGAATATTTTGAGTGTTACCCTAAATACATAACTATCTGTAATCAAATGGCCTAAAGTTTAAATCACTAGCACAAACCAAAACATTTTTTTTAACAAATCATCAATCGATTTGTACATGCATATTTTTTTTGTTATTTCTTACAGTTGGCCCTGATTTAACTGATCGTTTATGAAAAAACTTGTGGTAATGGATTTATTGAGAATTAAGAATGAAAGGTAGGAGCATTCATTACAGCAGACATTTTGAAACCTGAATACCACCAAAATAAGAATACTGCTTATTTTAATTGATGAGTGATTAAAAATTCTCTATAGTCAGTCTAACAGATAGTTGTGATTGGTTTAAAGTATATTTAAAGGAATAAATTCTTTTATAAAAATTGTAATACAAATTGGAATGGCTATACGAGTGACTTATTTAATTTATTTGCCCAATTTACCACGTTTATCGTTTTAGTCGTACCATGAATATCCGGTGTTTGTTTAAAAAGTTTCAACATATCTAGATATCTGGGGAAAGTATTAACAATTTATCATCCTTACAACGACAAATTTATTGTTTCGCTGAGTATTACTTTTTATGTTGTTGGTTTCAGACATGCTTTTATTTTCAAACGTACATAAGTCGAACAAATGACGAACCAATTTATAAAATCACAATCAACCTAAAAAGCAACTCACATAAAACTTATATGATACTTATGATTTACGTTAATGTCGAAAACTACACACCCTATATTGAGCTTATAAGCTCATTTGTATTAGGATGTGCATTTTATCGAGAATATATACAAAAATATAAATTTAGTTAGACAATTATTCCTCTACAAATTCATATAATTTCCAATAAATGTTGAGTTGGTATAACTTGGGACCTGATATGAATACGGAATACGGAACTTTTTATAACCCCATATTGCTATACGTTCGTTCGCTATTTAGTTCATTGGTACAAACATTCCGAGCAATCCTTTCGTTCCAGTTTTCAATTTTATGTATGGATACTTAGTTTGGTTGAATATTTGACACGACTGGAAATTTTGTTATATAGCAGAACTGTTTGACTCTGGCTGAATTTGGAATTGTCTATTTTGATGTAAAGGTTGACTTAAAATTTGCCGAATACTGAAGCAGAATAAAACTAAATTAATAATATAATTCAATTAAGTTTTTCTTTGAAACGGATTCTATTGATAATTTTAAAAACAAGTTTTAATTTTTGAGGCAATAGAGTTTGCTTGGCGATTGATATCGAATTAGCAAATCCAAGCTCTCTTGGAATAATATATTCCAAGAGATTTACGGTTAAATGAAATTCTGACTTGGTTTCTCCGGCAGCATTAATTTATATTTGTTATTCTATTGTGTTCGAGAGGCTGTAACTACTATATGTCCTCAGCAGAGAAAACCCGGTGAGTAATCAATAATAAACTTCTGTTTACCATATAAATAGCCTCTGGGAGAACATGTTGCTCTTTTAAAAATGTAATTGCTTATTGGTTGATGTCCATTTTCCAACCTACTGAAAAAAGCGGTGTGCTAATCGCAATTTTTAAAACTCTCTTCCTGTTTTCTCGGAATTCTTTATATAGATCTGTTATTAAACATGTTGATACGATTTCAATCTACTCTTTTCTTGAAACTTTCTTCTTAAATTTTCACAGAAAATTCTCAATCAAATAAAATATTTGATTTTTAATTCAAAATATTCCTTACAGTGGAATTATTTATTTTTATATATTAAATATATTTCGGTAATGCAAGTTGCCATCTTCAGTATTTATTATGAACTAAAAACTAAATTTGATTTCGATGCCTTTTTATATTTTTTCCTATGGTATAGTGTTTTTTTCATGGTATAATATTTTAAGAATCTTTTTTTAAAAGTAGTTCGTAAAGTTTGTTCGTCATACTATTAATATTGTTGTTGAGTAGAAATTTATTTTTGAGATTTATATATATTTAAAATTCTTTTTGGTCGCTTTTTTCATCTTATACAGAATTATTAAATTTGTGTAGTTGTGTTGTGTATCATTGATATGGTGAGCAAATCTTGATTCAGTTTTCCGTTATCCTAAAATGAACTATCGGTAAATCCTAAAATGATGGACAGTCTGAACATTTTAATTTATCAATCCGTTGTCTAATGTTACTGTTTGGTCTAATTTGTTATTCTAATTTGTTATGAGTGTTATATGCAACTTTATATCCAAAGTTTTTGAATATTTTCTGTATATGGGCGGTGTAAAACATTATACCCTAAAAACAAAACACTATACCCAGGAAAAAATAATGGAAGTAAAATTTATTTTTTAATTCATAATAACTACCGAAGATGGTTCATAATAACTACGGAAGATGTACTCGATGGCCGAAATATATTTAATTATAAAAATAAATAATTCCACTGTAAGGAATATTTTTCAATTTAAAATATCAAATATTTTATTTGATTGAATTTTAAAGTGGGATAAGTCTCACATAAGAGAAATTTCAATTTCAACAGAATAATTCTATTTATTAAATTAGGCTCAGGTAGTTTAAATCAGATTTGTAATTTATTATCAACTATTGTGATAGTGCTTAGAGTTCTATCTTTAATGGGGTTACTTTGTAATAGATTTTTTTTCAATTTTAACAGCAGTTTTATGGTCCCATCATTTCCCATGCCGATGATGTTTCGGTTGCGGATGCCTGACTTACTATATATACAGACTCATTTGCTTTTATGTATTAAATCTAAATATAATGTATAAGAGTTGGAAGCCCAAATAAATAATTTTAAATAAAAAATGTTCATGATTATGAATACGATGGATCTTAATCGTTTTAAAAAATAAAAGGTTTATGATTTTAATTATCTAATCGACGATAGAACTTAACTTAAACTCGTACATCGAATGCTCGAAGTCTAGGCTTTGTATTTTGTCAACTATGTTGTATTAATTTAACATTGGTCGATTTAATTCCTCAATACGGCCAAACTACTTTAAAACGTATGTTTCTGTCATATAAATCATGAATTACAATATAATCGATTGATGATTGTTTCATTAAACATTGCCCTTTTACTAATAATTCATTTTAATAAACCAATTAAATTGTGTAATAAGGAATTTATCTAGAAATGAATTAAATTATTAAGCTATTTCAATTGTATTTATGTTTGGACTACAACTATAACCTGAACTTAATCGTAGAATAATATTTTATTTTAATGAGAGATTTAGTGTGAATTACCATTTTTTATATTCCTTTTGTAAATAATAAATATCGTACAAAATTATTTGATAATAAATAAAAACCCGAATTCACTATTTTAGTTTTTACTTCTCAAATAAAACTATGGGATTACCAAACATACAACTTTGCTTTACTATTTAAACTGAGTGAAGTGTTTTTCAGAAGGATACGATAAAAAATATAAATTTTGAGTCCAAAGTTTTTAAGCATTCCCAATATGTACGAACATTTTTTAAAATGGTATAATCCTAAAAGTAAAAGTGGGTTTTTTCTCACCTATATTCCGATTCTAATTAATTTAATAAATGTGCGAAATATTAAATTTCCCACATACTTGGTACAGTATGAAATTGCGTATGACAATGAACTTGATAATAAATTGCATACCATTTGATTAAAAATTTCATTAGAATTTGTGAAGTGAAAATTTGATTACAACTTTAATTTGTGAATTTATATAATAGTATTAATTAAATCATGAAATAAAACAAAAGCAACTTGGAATGTCCGAACCAATCAAAGTTTCGTATTAAAACGAGAAACTACTTTAACAATTATGATTATATGGATATCTTCAATTCTCAAAATACAATAAAATTAAAATTTAAAAATTAAAAGCAATCTCATTTCACTTACACTCAATGTATTAATCAAAATATAGCAAAATGCAATTTTTTCTAATTTAAGAGTTAATGGAATTATTACCATATTTTATTACTTTTTTATAAATCATCGCAAATATGCGCGCACTCATTAAATTATGTCATAAATATACTTAGCTCGAATCGAACGAATTAGAAAAATAAAAAAATTAATTTTAGCGTTCAATTTATAAATTGGGTTTTTTTATATTAGTATTTAATTAGTATGTATTTAATCTTAATCGTAAATTTTCCGAACAAGATCATTGATGACGCGTGAATATCTTAATTTTTTTTGTGTTTTTTTGGGATAGTTTTTCTTACTTTATAATATTAGTTAAAATGGATTATGGAAAATTTATGAATAATTATTTTTATATGAATAACAAGACGATGTTCAAAAGGTTATCGAAATTATTAATTTTAAATTAACTAAAAAACTTTATTTATTTTCTAATATATTTCGGACCTTGGGTTTTTTTTTATATTTTTCCGGATGTGATTATAATTTTGCAATATGCAATGGAGATAACGATGTCTTTTTGTGGTTGCATTTTAATTTATTTTTTTGTACACATCTCGATTTAAAAACTAATAAATATAATAATAATTGTATTAAACAAACAAAATACCATTATTATATTTCTAAATTATACGTTTGTGTGTTATCATAATTATATTATTTTTTCTCTTCGATAGTTTGTGTTTTAGAAAGTTTTAGATTTTTTGCTACTCTTGGCTGTTGAAATTTATTTTGCGAATTTCGCGAATGCAATTTTTTGTTTGTTATTTATTTATTTATTAAGTGATTATTATTTTTTATAGATATATTCATAGAGCTAAAGTGTGTACTTGTATGTTATATTCAAATGCTATTGTGTGTTTTCTTCGTTTTCATCTTCTTAATATACACACACATATATATAATTATATAGTGTAAATGCATACAGTAATCAAAACCCCACTGATCATATTTTAATTTGGCTGCATTACAATTGCATTTAATTGCATTCACAAAATATAATAATTGTATGTGATCTATCTGTATGTGTGACATTTAAAAAGATTTCTACGTTTTCATTATTTTTCTTTGTAAAAATTGTATAAAGATTTTTGTTGTATTAAATTAAGACCAAATATTTTTTTTCCATAAAATTTTCAAGTTTTTGTATAAGTTTTCATTTTTTGAATCAAATATCAAATGTACGTATAATATACAGTTGAAGTTGTACAGAAATAATAAGAAATGATTTTTAATGTGAAATTCATATATGTATGTATGTATTTTATTATGCACACGAAAACTGTATAAGATTCAAACACATAGCAAGTAGAGTGTGTATGTGACTACATCCATATATGTTGTTAAGGAAGAAATTGAGATAACATGTAAATTATAAGTAGGGAATAAGTTTTTTTTTCGGGTGAAGATCGTATCATAGCTAGGTAAGGAGTATATTACACGAAAGGATGTGGTATTATATATATATATATATATATATATATATATATATATATATATATATATATATATATATATATATATATATATTATAATTGATGTATAATAATAAAAATAATGTGTCAACAGGATTTCTAATACAAAATTAGAACTATCCATATATAGTAGATATACATATATTATGATGATGACTAAAAAATATTTTAAACATGCACTATTTTATCATACTTGGCTATTTCCGATGAAATAATAATATTTTTAATAGTAAAAAATATTAAATGAACAAAATATATAGGAGTGTCATGACAATTATACAATTTCACTATGACGGGAATATATATAATATTTTTGACATGGTTGATATTAGGTTCCGCCAATAAATTGTTATATACGAGTACTTAAACAATAACATTTCCTTATTTAACCAAATCGAAAATTTTATTAAAAATTCTAATGTTTAAAAAACAAAACATTGATAGTGTGTTATCTCGAAATTAAGTCAATAGTGTAAAAAATTGATAATTTAATATTTTTAATTGGTTTGTTACGGCCACTTTATGTATTCCATATATATAAATATACTACAAGCTATATAAAAACTAATAATAAAAATGATATTTTTGTACGCACACAAAGAGCACAGAATTTTTATGTAAAATATATATTGCAATTTTTTCCTATTCGCATATTAGTCAACGACACATTATTTACATGTCAATTATCTTTAAACTAATAAAAAATTGACTGGATTCGAACTTTTCATAATTATATTTTTATAAAATAAATATCTGTATAAAAAAAATCAATTTTCTAGGTTAATGATTTTGGGATTTAATTTTCTGTAAAAGTAAATCGGTGTCGCACTTAAATAGATTTTAAAAAATTTCAGTGATGTATTAAATGACGGATGCATTTCGAAAACTAAAACAGTCATTTATATATTATATATATAAAACCAATAATCTTAGATTAATGAGTTTCCGGTATCAACCTTATAGTACTATATAGCAAATGAGCACACTATTACATTAAGAATGACAAAGAGTCGTATAATCAACCGTACCCGTTTATAATTAATTAACCCATCACATTCAAAATGGTTAGCATTTATAAATGGTTAAATAATAATTTCATTATATGGCCAAATATCATCAGGTTTGGATTGAAACATATCGTCATACAACGCCTTTACGTCCAATTTACACAAACAATAATACAATCCTACAGTTAACTGATTTGTAAATTAATGAAACTGGCAAGAGCATGACTTGATAATTATTAGTAATATAATGTTGTATACATAATGTCATATTTCTATATATAAAATGTTGTGGTATCAAAAGTATCAACAAAATCATCCAATTGATGTAGTCTAAAATTTGTATCATTTCACTGAACTTATCCCAAACAATTTATTGACTATAGTATTTCTTTATTGGTTCAAGCTGTTTCTGTCATATTAATATATGTATAAATGTTTTCGTTTTCCGATCTCTTCAAGGTTCGTACGAGCGTCTGTATAGAAATGGCACGCCATAAATGATTGACTATAAAATTAGACTCTTGAGAATATAGCAAATTGCGCTCTTCATCATACTTTTAGGCTGAACCTTGATTAATTAGTAAACAACGCGGACTTCCAGTCGTCTTTCCAGTCCTACACTGACGTGGTTATAGGTAAAAATGTAACGGTTTTCTTCCATGAGATGGCAGAAGCTCAAACCCTTTATCAATTCTCCTATTTGACAACTGACCAGCGACAATCCTATAAAATTAACAACGCTTGTTTGTTGCTTGTTTTCGACTTGATCCAACCCTTCTAAAATTATTTAGATGAACATTGCTGCCACTACGGTCAACCTAACTCAAAACGAATACTCTTGAGACATTTTCTAGTGTTAAAATTATAATATTTAAAAATAACTGAGCACTATTAATTTTTACGCTTAAGTTTAACAAAGTTTAACTTAAATGCTTCAAGTTTAACAAAGTTGAAATTTCCAATTTTTGTTTTCCGTCTTGATAAAAAAAACTAAAATTGAATATAGGAAATACATCCCTCCAATTTTAGAATATTTCTAATATATTTTATTAATTGATAACAAAACATTGTTTTCGTTTCAAATCACAATTGTAAAAAACTTTTTACCAATAATCAAACGGTAAATAAGCTCGGTTTTTTTTTCTTCTTAGTGCGTTAGTAATTCACGATTGTCAACCATTATTGTCTTCTATCAAAATTAATACTTCGTTGTGTATTTTGGTTGTAAATTGCATTTCGTGGGTTTGTTGTTATCCATTTAGAATATCTGCACTGATGAAAATATTATATTTATCTCGTAAAACTTTTTAATCTTAAAATAATCATGTATCTCAATGTAGCAAAATATTGGTCCACAAATGTTATTCAATAACAAGTCAACCTACAGCAATATTTTGTACCGTTGACATGGCAACTTTGGAAAGCGAAGGTTATTATCACTTACAGTGTACATATATATATACAGTGTACAGTGTATATATATATAAATATATATATATATATAAATATATATATATATATATATATATATATATATATATATATATATATATAAATATATATATATATATATATATATATATATATATATATATATATATATATATATATATATATATATGTATATATATATATATATATATATATATATATGTATATATATATATATAATTTGTACACGATATCAGTCAAATTGCCACCATGACTACGCTTGCAACGCCACATCCTAACCATAAAATTTTCCATAACCAATTCGCACATTTGTGGATGTATGTCTTCGATAATTTAACAAATCCTTTACGACATCTTTGAGTTTTGAATCGAATGTGTAGCATTAGATAGACGTTATCTTTCACGTAGCCTTTAAGAGAATAATCTCACCGTATTAAATCACAATATCTCGGTGGCCAATTGTGATCACTTTTTCGAGAAATAACACAGTCATGAAGCTTTTCTTGCAAAATAGCTATTTATTCGTTTCTTGTTTACGCACATCTCGCAATCCAATCACCGTAACAGTTGTACCAGCCTCATTTTCGAAAATGCGACAATTCTCCTCATTAATGTAGCGTCCGAGGTAAAAATAGGTCTCATCACTGAAAATGATTTTTCAGTGAAAATCCGGATCATTTGATGCATTTCAAGAACCCAATCAGCGAAGATACGACATGTATGGTGATCGATAAACCTGAGTTTTCTTCAACACGACGGACTATAGCAACAATATTCTCAGTTGTTCTTAAACGAAGCACACGGTTTCCATTCTTCATATCACTAACATCCCAACAGCTCAAATTTTTTCCACCTGTTTCACTAATACCGGCCGAGAAGGTGCTTCACGACGGCCAAAAAGTGCATTAGCTTGGTGAACTGTGACAAAATTATCACCATTTTTGTAGTAAATTTGTTATGCGTTTTAGAACTATAGGCTAACTGCAATAAAACAGTCATTAGTTTGATCTTGTAATCAAAATATTAATGGAGCAACCAAAAATCAATAGTTCGAGTCTCAAATAGATGCTGGCTGCCACTGCGATTTGTCACTATCGGTTTATGTTTGATGATTTAGATGAACTGATGTATATAACGTCCTGTTGTGAATAAATACTTAGTTTTGGGCATAATAAGATTAACCTCGTCTTATGAATGAGAACAAGCTCTATTCTCTAGCATATTACTATATTCAATTAAGTAGGTTTGTTCTTGTTGGACTACTTAAAGGCCAGGTAGAGAGTTCAACTTCTATATATAAACTAAACATTTAGATAGCAATTACAAATCTAACGCAAGGCCATTTTAAAACCAGTTATGTAAAATTCATTAGATTATAATAAAATAAGATCTTTTAAGAAACACTTTATTCGCGACCCTATGAATTCAAACCTCTAGTTTTGGTTCACTCTGTAGTAAATTAAAATTTAATTTGCGAACTGTATTATTATTTAACTATTCTGTACTATTTTATACGTAGGTATGTAGTTGTTATAGTTTTTGGTTTATTGAATTTAATCGTTATAGAACTCTTAAAAATACTCGTAAGTAGTTATAACAGTAATATATACCGCACAGGAGTTAAGTATATAGAAACGCTAATTTATGCCTGATTTAATTAAAATTTTATAAACTAGAATTCATGATGTTCATATTATGTACTAGAACAAAACAATTGGAATAACAAAATCAATTCAAATGCACAAAAAATAAAATATAAATAAATAAAAATTATGTACAACATAAAATGAGCCTTTCATTCATTTAATATTGATTAATATATTATTGATTTTTGTTTTTGTATTTTTTAAACAATTTTTTCAGAATACATATACAATTTTTTGTTTTTAAATCTCATTGAAATATTAACAATCAAAATAAAAGTCCTTCAAAAAATATTTTTTCATTTTCCGATTTTTTTTATTTTTATTTATTATTATAATATTTTTTTGTACAGCGTAGTTTAATATATCATACCATGCATACGAGTATATGCAAAAAAAAATAAAAATAAAAAAATGTATGCGTTACGAATACGCATTATTACTGTTGTTGTTGGTTTTTGTGTGTGCATATTCCTTTTTTCCTTAAAATGCTGCTGTAATGATGGTTTATTTTTTAAATGTTGGTTGGTTTGATGGATGAATGATTATATGGTTTAATAGAAGAGTAGCAATACTCGTGTTGTATTATTCAAATAAAAAAAAAAATTAAAAATTAAAAAATAAAAATATGTGTGCATACAAAAAAAATGCAATCATTTTTTTTAATGATCAACATCAACATATCAGAATTAAAATATAAATGATGATGAGCATAATATGAATGAAATAATAATGGTGGGTGAGCTTAGGATATGTGCATAATGAAACTGAAAATTTTATATAATGGGGAAAATTTTCTTCACGTACGTAGCTCCAAACAGAACTTTTTTTCTATCATAACCATATACATACATATATTTATATATATATATACATTATACAAAAATATTTGTTTTGTTCGAATTCAGCTTTAGGTAATTCTGGATAATCACATACACACATGCATATAAGTCTCCACATATGTATCCTACATAAATGCACATTATATGCGTTGGTTCGGCAATACTATATACTATTCGCCAAGTTAATTTTTTTTGTGTAAAAAGAAATGTATACGCTCTCAAGTAAATGAAGTAAAAGAGAGCGAGATACGTACATATGTGCGGTTGTATCCTACGGTTAAGCTTTTAAATGGCAAACAGGCAAACATAAAAATAATAAAAATTTTATAAAGGCAAAGGTATATATATATTACGATACGAGGAGTGTATGTGCAATATTATACGCACACTAATATATAGAAAAAAAATTGAATGGGCTAATTTTTATTTATACTTTGCAATATCCTTTCTTCAAATGCGTTTTATATATTATGCGTATTTCTATAAAAATTGCTCATATTTTTCATATACGCATATAGTTTTGTATGTATTTGTAAACAAATGTGTAAGTTACCTGCAGCTTTAGTTAATTTCGATTTACCTTTTCTACAGTACAACACCGAATAAAATTTTTTATAATTAGTAAATGAAAAATTGGTCACGCAGAAACTGAATCATTATTCCACGTAGTTGCATTTATTTGTGGCTCCTGAATAATTGTTTAAAACAGAATAGCAATAATGGAAAACCTATAGTTATATGTTTAAAAAGGAAGGGGATGAGTAATATAAAGTCCCGATATTGTTTTTTAAAAGTGCTAATTGGTCTGTGGATCAGTAATATTTTTATTTTATGATCGAAACGCCCACTCACATACATTTAAATATGATTTATAGTCTCTGCCGAGGAGCAGACAACTGTTTCGGAAAATTCGTTCGTTATAAATAAACAAAGCTTTTGTTAAAACCATTATGGAATTAAAAATATTAATTTATTTAAATTTTATTTTAATTCAAAAGCAGGTTTTTATTTCAATAATTATGATGCGAAATCTAAATGGTTCTAGTAGTCCAAGTCTATAAACAATATTATGTTAGACTTTCATATGGAACATTAAATAATATTCGAGGTTTTCTTTTATAAAATTAACTGGCACTAACAACTGTCTTAATAGTCATTTTATTTGATCGTCCGACTGCATAGTTTTCTTTGAACAGTAGAATCTTTGAATGAGTTTTATTTTAAAAGTTTATAAGCTTTATTTATTTTCTAGTTTATTTTACTAGTAATAAAGCTATGTCCCAAATCAGTTTCGAGCAGTTGTTTCATTTTATTTAAATTTCATCCATAAGTTTCGTAGAAATATTGCTCATCCTCATTTAAATAAAGTGCTTCCTCATTTCATTATCAGAAGAAAATTCACCGGTTTACTCGTTAATGAAAAACTTCCTTTTCATGTAATCACTATCTAGTTTCAGCAGAAGTAAACGACATTTACTATGAAATATCAACTGTAGAATTATGTATCTCATCAGATTCATTACTTGCATGATATTTTTAACGTAAGCTAATTAGATTATAACCGGAATCGACTATATTAAATAATTAAATTTCACTTATATAAAATAAGAGATGCCAACTACATTCAGTCTGTTGTAAAGTGGATTTTTATATTCAAATTAAATATTTGGGGCCAACTACCTAAATTTTCGTCTGTCATCCTATCTAACTGGCACTCTTCCGTACCTTGATCGATTATGGATTTCAATTTTTGTGTTGCAAATATTTCTTATATTTTAAGAATAAGTAAAGATGTACAATTTTGAGCCAGTTTATTTGTAATATAGTTTCATTATAATAAAAACATATCGTGGACATATTAAGGCTTCTGTATTATCACCCTTTGGCTTCATCAGTTCAAACCATGAGGAACTTTTAAAATGAAAAATCAAATCAACTTAGATAATTTCAGTGTAGGTATATTTGATTGAACTGCTCATGTTGATAAAAACGTATTAGTAGTACTGACATATCACAAAGTTTTTTATCGCCACTAAAATAAGCCAATATTCATACTTAATGAGTAAATAAAGAGCAAACGAGAAAGATTTATTAATTATTTTTGTTAACCTTTGATGTTCTCTATACAAACCAATGTAATATTTACATCTGTTGTTCATATGTGTCCTTATTTGTGACCCTCTACAGAATATTAGCCGAAATGGTGGAGGTGAATCGATATCACGTGACAATGAAAGTACTCTCGCTTATATATCATCTAGAAAGGTTAATCAAAATCGAATATGTAAGACAACTTATCGTTTTATTATTTACCCAATGTTTATGACAGATTTTTTATATACATTTACAACAATACAATTATTCTATCTAATTCGTATAAATATAAATCATCCAAAAATACACATTTACACTAAAAGTTTACACAACGTATTATCTCTAGAGTGCATTCATCTCACAGTTTTTTTTATCAATTACGTACAACAACGCGTCTTCTTTCATTATTTACAAAATATGATCATATTAGTCTGCATAATCCTGCCAATAGTAAGTCGTATAGTATATATAGCGAGTCAGTGCCAATGACACCACAAGACCTCAAAATATATTTTACAAATATGCAAACACACAAAGAATATGTGCACATAAGCAAAAACACATTTCTAAGCCAAAAAAATATTTTGGTCATGTGTATGTGTTCATAACTAACCTACCGCACGTTAAAAATATTTATTTTGTATATTATACACACGTCTATTTTTGGCAGTTCATTGTACTTTTTGTTTTGGTAAAATACATGTGAGTGTTGGTATACGAAATTCACTATATGTACAGTATATTCGGAAATAGTAAAACAAAATACAATGGAATGGTTTGTATGAATGAAAAATGTGTATTATAAATGCTTTGGCCAACACAAAATTTTTATTTAAATTCTTATGAATGAGCCGAATGATTTAAAAAAAAATATATATAAATATACAGTAGTTGTTGTTATAATAAATATAAAGTGTTTTGTTGTTGTGCATAAAGTCCAAATATTTTCGCTTCATATTCGATTGATTGGAAAATTTTTATCTGTTGCATTTTGTACAGTATAATATGTATGTATGTATGTTTATAATATAAAAAAAATCTCGTCAGCGAAATATACTTTTCAGTTTTAACAATGTTCAATAGCAGTAATCTTCAGTCAAAAAGAATTCATTAAATTAAAAACGGGTTCAACATACTTAATTAAAACAGCAAAATGTATATAGCGAAAAAAAACTAGTGCACACGGCTTATATTCAACGCCGTTGTTGATGATGAACACACAGCAGAAAACTTGTTCGTGTATAGATATTTATTTTGGAAAATGATGAAACAAATAGATTTTATATATATGTATATATTTGTACATACATTTTTTGTACTCATAATAAATCGTAAGATTGATTTGGTATTACAATTTTGTCGTTTTTTTTTGTGTTATCACAAGCCGTTGAGTTTGAGATATCTCAAGTTTTATATTTCATTCGATTTATGATGCAAAAATATTGGTTAAATACACGTGTGTGTGTGTGTGTTGTGTACAGATATTTCGCCGCATACATTCACGAAATGCATTAAAAACATACTCGAATGTAATTTACAATACAACAATAACAAAAAAGAGAACATAATAAGTATAACTACAAACGAAACGTTGAAAAAACTCTCAAGGTTACTTGATTTTTTGTAAGTACAAATTAAAACAGTAAATATACCGCGAATTTTCATATTCTTTTGTGTATATATGTTCAAACTATATATAAAAGCGTACATTTATACATATACACATACCATATATCTATATAGAAATCATCATAAACAAGATTTTACAAAAATAAAATAAAAATATTAAATGTATAAAATTTTAAGTTTGACCATGACTTGTGGGCAACCGTATATGTGTGCACTGCACTTTAAGTTTTGATAGATGAGAGAAATAGGAAAACCGATAAAAAATGTATGAATATAATAAAAAAAAATCGAAGATTGAATCACTTCAATCGCGTATATATATATATTGATAGCTCACAGTATCACTTATCATATTCCAGCTACACTTAGTTATATCACATCGAGTGATATTTAAATAAATACATATAAGATAAATGCACTTTTTCAAAAATTTTCAAATTTCAAATAAATGATTGTTTGGTATTAGAGGGTTAGTATGATCTCATTTATTCGGCACGTAAAATATAAATTTTGATTATTCAGACATTATACTCAAACCAATTCAAGGTAACACATTTTTGGGAAAAAAGAATTTAAAACAAGAAATGTTTTGAATATCATCATGTGAATCCTTCCTGAAAAGGTTGAATAAGGCTAAACAACAATTTGACCAATTCTAATATAGCCTATTATTGAAATAAGATTATATGGTTGTGTATTTTGTGCATTAGAATAATAATAATATTTCTTATTTTTGTTTTTTTGTCTAAACATCTGAATCGAAATCAGTTATAACTTTGCATAACTTTGCAACTTGGAGGAAAATTCCGAATCGGACATTCATGATAACAGGCGGTTTTATGAATGCAAAATATTTGAATTGTTATAATATAGCAAAACTAATTAAGTTTTCATTTCTTTAAATTGAAAACAAAAGTTTATTAGAAAGAACTAGACAAGTGCTAATCATTGTTCCTTGATTGGGAGAATTAAACATTTCCGTTCAATTTGATTAAACATTTTCTCAATATTTAATATGCATAATAACTTCCAAATTATGTACAAGCTTCTATCAAATACAACGCCTTTTATATTTGTATACATGCATTTTTAAATTAGGTCAAATTATTTAATGCTTCAAAAATTTTTAACAAACTGATAACCTTCAGTCTCTCTTGCTTCTTTTAATCACAAAATTTATTGTTTCAATTATAAAAAATAACAACAACACACAAATAATTTATGTACTAAATTTGGTTTTTCGTTTTTATTATTGACCCTCCTTCACCTCATATATCAACGACAACCTTCCTTCCGTTAATAATTGTATAATGTATGTGTATAGGCGGCATGTTTATTATATTGTAAACTATTGTTGTAATAAGCGAATTTAATATACGCGAATGGCGAAAAAACTTAAAAGCCAACAAAAAACGCATTGATATGTGAAATATCAGCAAACACAAAAAACAAAAACCTAAAATAAAAAAACTGTACAAATATAATAATTTAAAGACCTTGAACAACACAAAAATTATTAAACTTCCAACAGACAACAAATAATAAAAAGCATAAAAATATAAAACAAAAAATTAAAACGAAACACAAAATGAGCTCAACCATACTTCAGACAGCCAAAATATATTTGGCCTTGGTCATGCGCATCATGTTCGCCCACCGCACTCCACTCCGTCTGGTTTCGTTTTGATTTCATTTATATATATATATATATATATATATATATATATATATATATATATATATATATATATATATACATATATGAATACATTTTTCTTCGGTTTGTTGGTGTTGTTCAATTTCACTCTTATCCCCACGAAATTCAAAATCCACATTTCGTTTTTTTTTGTGAATGTTGAAAAAAAATATTTTACTCTATACACAAATTGACGTACTATAACATTTTTGTGTGTAAAATGAATAAAGCTATATAATACTGTGAAACAAAAAATACAAAAAAAAAACTTTATTTTTAGAAGTACAACTTCAATATTAAAGCAGTTGGCCTAGGTCGGATATTCGGTTATATTAATTTGGCAAAAATATTTTATTCTTCTCTTTTTGGTGTATTTTCGTTTTCAATTTATATTCTTTCGTCGTATTCTGTATTTTATGTATGTATGCATATATTTAATATACCCACACAATACAATCTACAATAATTTTATTTGGTATGTGTATTGCCAAGTGTCTGTATTGGTTTTAACGTTTTTGGATACATAAAATCTTTATATAAATTTTTTTGTCATTTTCACTTATTAAATTTCTTCAAGATTGTGTGTGGTTTCGTCTTTGTTACGATATAAGACAATATGTACGGAAGCCTATCAAAAATACAGTAACATAAACAAAATACAAAAATACACGAATACTCTATAGTGCATTGTAGTTATTTTTCCAAAATATTTTCGGGCACATTTATGGGTTTACATATCCAAAATATTTTCGGGCACATTTATAGGTTTAAATGAGGCAGGTACAGTTAAAAATAGAATATTTTATTAGTTTTTCTCAATTCTGTTAGTACATTGAAAATGAAATTCACTAATACCAAAAGTTATTGTCCGTGAAATCCTGTGCTCATATACAATAGATTTTAAAGTTTTAATGTCATTCGGTTACACATCGTTGAGTATATACCATTAAAATAGTGCACCAAAATATGTTGGTGCTCAAGCTCATTTTAACCAATTACTGTATACTTTATAGATAGACATAACGTATACTTAAAGTATTAATTTGACCTCCTGTAAAGTAATAACAAACGGCTATATATACATATGCATAAATACGAATAGTTAAGCGAGTTTTCATTCAATTTTATTTTAGTGACATTTATATACGATTACTAAATCCAATCAATCATTAAAATTTTACGACTAAAAGCGGTTGTGATTGTTATATGGCAGAGCTTTTTAAACTTGTTTCTATTATGGTTCAGCAAACACTGCAGTGTTATTTCTGTGTCAAAAGTAAACTATTATACAATTAAAAACTATCGCTATTTATTTTACTGCCGCAATAGCTATATTTAGGGAATTATGCGATTCAAATGATATACGATTATCTTTTTTCACTTCATCTCGATCGTTTTTATTTTTGTCTCCAAAGTATATTGATGTTTATTATTCTCATCTTGTTGGTGGATTACTATAGCAAGTTAATGAATTTTTTTAAGATTCATTGTGCTAGATGGCATATTTGATCTTATATGGTTTTTGGCTGAATTTGTTAATTTAAATTTTTTGTTAACGCAGTACAAAATTTTAATTTAAGGTGTTTTGATGCGATTGGTAAATTGTATGCGGCACCAGTGATAAATCGCTTCTTTATTTAATGCAATAACTATACAATAAATATCTTTTGGACTAGGGTATGTAATACCATTTCAAAATTCATGTATTTCTTTATCACTCAACTCGAAAAATGCCCAGCTTTTGATAGCTGACTTTTTTCGTCAGATCATTGAGGATTATATGTTTTCTATTTACGATCCATTTGTGTTGACAGTTTTCTACAGTCAGAAAAATTTAATGTGTAAGATTGAAATATAAGGCCAAAGAAATTATGTAATGATATACGTGATATTATTTTTCTTTATTATTGTAATAAATGTTCAAAAACAATATAATTTTTCATTGAAAATTATAATATTTGGAAAAATACGTTTAGTATGTAAAAATAATTTTTTCTATTCAATTTTAACACCTGTAAAAAGATATTTTAGACACTACTTATTCCGATCGGTTTTGATTTGAAGAATTTAAAAGGAGTGCTAGTCGCCAATACTAAAATATATAATAGGTCTCTTGCAATATCAAAATAGTTTTGCCTCCTTCAGAATTTATATCAACAAGCCTACTGATAGGGTTCGCCTAACAACAGCCACTTATAAAATGTTAAATATAACAAACTTTTATTATACACATTGACTAGATTACAACAAAACTAAAACTAAAAAAAATATATTTTGTTAAACATTGTGCAATATTTACAAATGCACTCGACATTATTAGATTGCATTTGGCTTATCAAGAATTTTTTTTTATAGTTAAATATTTTTTAGATAAAAACACAATTTTTGTGTCTCAATTAAAACTAAACTATACTAAACTAAACTAAACTACAAAAAAAAATATTGGAATATTTGTTTTTCAGCTATCTCGTGTGTGTAGACTGTACGAGCGCGTTAGTCTGAACAACGTTGTATGTATTATTGTTTAATCGAAATTTATTAAAATTATATTATAAGCATATATGTATATATATATATATATAATTTTTTGTAATCAAATGACCTAAAAAACATTTAAAAACGTCATACATCATATTAATTTTGTTTATACACAAATATATAAAAACATTTTTTGCTATAATAAAAATTTGTGATCTCTTACAATTATTATTATTTGCATATTTTTGTGTATGCACTTGAATAAATAAATATTAAATACAATTTTTAACACTGAAAATAAACGATAAATACAATAAGTAGAATGTAAATAAAATTACAATTATGACATATATGTACATATAGTTTTATATAAAATATATATGCATTCATGTATCCGTACTTTAATTATTTAAACACTCGTATGTGATCTGTGTGGCCTATGTCCAACAAGTTAAAGCTAAGGATAAAGATTCCCATCCATTTCAGCATGATTTTCGATATTGTAAATATATCGATATTGTTAATCGTAGATTAACCATATTTTGTAAAATTTATCCTACATTTCATCAATATTATATATATATATATATATATATATATATATATATATATATATATATATATATATATATATAAATATATATATATATATATATATATATATATATATATATATATATATATATATATATATGTATATATATGTATATATATATATATATATATATATATATATATATATATATATATATATATATATATATATTTATATATCCCAGGCATTTATACCTGTACATATACAATTTGTCTGAATATAATGTTTTGTAAATAGTTGATAGCAGACGATTTAATAATTGAACAAAATATTAATATAAAAAGATACACATTTCTGTTTCGAAATTAAATTTAAGGAATAAGCTACTTACGAAATATAATCTGATTCAAAGAACAATGCTTATTTTAAAAGAATATACATGATTGATTTGCGAGCTTAAAATTGGTACAATAGCGAAGACCCGGTTTCAGTGATAGCTATGTACTGTATACCTCTGAAAATTCTCGACTAATTACTAAATCTTTAATACCTAATAATTTGTCTAGATAAGTTTTTGATTTTGTGTTCAGAAGTTAGAGAATAGTTTGATGCTGTCTTTAAATTTAAGGTCCGTAGTTATCTATTAAAATAGAGATGCAGATTAAACTGTATATATACTTCATTTACAATTCTTACCAAATTTAAAGATAATGTTCAATTTTCATTTCTAACGTGTAAAAAAATTTAGCTCATCCATAACATATTGGTTTCTTTTCGTCGATATTCGCTCATCACAATCCAATTAATTTTATTATTTTTGAAGTTTTACGTTAAGCTGTATTGTTTATTCTGAATAAACTAGAAAACTTTACTGCCTATATAATTAAAAAAGCTATATCTAAGGGTGTTTAATCAATTTTGTGAGAATTTATAAAATATCTGGAAATCCAACCTCCATTCTTAATTTCTCCACTATTTTAATGAGTGAGAATTTTGCCTATTTGAATAATAAAATACGTAGTTTTTGAAATGAGCTTTATCAAAATGTGCAATTATTTTAAGGTTTTAAGCTACTGTTAGGAAAAGATTTTATGATTCAATTCCTTAAAATGGTAGGGCAAAGATTAATTAAGATCTGCACAGGTATTTATTTTTTCAAATCAAAATCAATTTAGATGAAAATTAATGATAAACTCATCAATATTTATATTTATCGTTTAAAATATGGTTTACTTACTCTCATTATCTCTCTTAACTCGCACAAAAAAGTCAAACTAATTTCTAAAAAAATTGCTAATAATTTTTTTGAACAAAATATGTAAAACTGAAAAAAGCAACTTAGACCGAATTTATTTACATAAATTAATTCAATCTGAAAATTCCATTTATATTTGTCAATAACTTGCTCGACGATTTAATGTAATATGACTATTGTAAATTAAAAGTGTATCTATCTTGGTTTTAGGATTAGAGTTTAATTAGACATGAAACTAGCATAATTATATTTAATTAATTAAGTAAAATGGAAAAAGAAATGGAAACATAATTCAACATATCTGATGAAAATTGAAGTTTTGATTTTCAATTGAATATTATATGTTAAATTTGAACATTAAGGCTTTATTCATTAAGATCACATTGATTTTTGTAATTTTGAGCTTTTAAACAAGCTTTACTACAGAATCATATGCTTAACTTATTTACTAAGTAACTGAAACCGTGAAGAATTAAGATATTGAATTAAATTTGTATTATTTAATGTACTTTATGAATATATATATATATAATTATATATACTTGGAATTGTTATTATTTAAGACAGATAAAAAGGTCAATACATATATTTAAATGTTGGTTAAATATTTAAACCAACGCGAAATATTTAATAGATATTTTTTATTTAATTTTATTTATTTAATTAATTCTCGAATTTATCAAATTGTAAGCTCACAATGAAGTCATGAATTTTCTTATTTATCCCATATTAACCTTCATTTATCGAACTTCAGAAACTTTCTGTTTAAACATAATCCTAGTAACTAAAAGCTGAAATAAAAAAAAAATGAAACCAATATAATAAAAACTAATCGTTATACTTGAAGAAAACACCGTCAGATATGAGAAACCGAAATCGTAACATGTGGTTCTAAATAATAATGTTTTATAGGACTATGCATGTACGTACAATTGAACTAATCCAATCAAACTTGAAAGTGTCAACCACGACCACATTTAAAATTTATTTTATTTTTCAAAATTGCAACGAAAAAAATATAAAATAAATAAAAAACAAATTTGCTTTGCTAAATTAAAATAAACAAAACTATTTTATTTAAAACCTTGCACATAGTTACTAACTATCCTATGTGTATACTGTATAAATATATACGTGAACTTTAAATTAATAAAAAATTACGTCATTTTGTATTTTTCCAAATAAATTCTATGAATTTTGCTTTGGTCAAATTATCAAATTGGCTTTTTCCATACACATAAACTGTGACTAAGTCAAATTAGAAAATTAGAAATAAAAATAGATTTTTAAGCGTGTGCACCAACACAACTGCATCGCGAATATATTTTTTTTGTTAATATTGTGTATACATATAAAAACTTAATATTGATAAATAAATAGAAAAATAATCTAAACTAGCAAAAATACATGCATTAGAAATATAATATATAAATATATATTTACAGTAATTTCTATCAAATTCGAACAATTTATATAAACCATATTGATAAAAAAAAATAAAAATGTCAGCGATAAAAACTATATTTGGATGCAATTAAGCGAGAATCATTAAAACACTATGTAAATAAAAAAAATATATTATACAATACTACATAGCCAAAGCCTAATCTCTAATGCATATACATGATGTGCAATTCAAAGATCTAAACTATCATGAGAACAGTGTAGCTTCGTTTACGATTTCCATTGCAACTTGTATACACATATATGTACTTGTTGTTCGTTTTCTTAAAATATGCAGATTTTTTAGTTTTGCATCTAAATTATTTCTAATTTAATATTAATTTTGATTAAAAGTCGCGTAACAAACAAAACAAAATCTATTGTATATACATATATTATAGTATAAGATGAAACTAGAGAAGATAAATATTCATGAGATAGTTATAAACTATATAAATAATAATAATAATTTTTTCATTCTACTTTTTAGTTTTTATATTTTCAATCAAAATAAAGAATAAAAGAAAAATTTTAAGTTTGTATAGTTGTGGCACCAGGAAATCGTGGTCGACCTTGAAACATTTTATTTTTATTTTATTATGAATTGTTTTATTATTTTGTGTATGTACGTATGTGTGTGAAAATGAGAAAATATATTGGTAGTTCGCGAAATTGATTATTTTTTAAATGTTCAATTAAATTAAAAAAAAACTACATTAATAATTTGTTCATATCAGGCGTGTAAATAAGGCCTTGGTGATGCATATACGTATATAAATTTAATATATATATTAAATTTATATATATATATATATATATATATATATATATATATATATATATATATATATATATATATATATATATATACATTACCAACGCAAAGTATATTATTTTTTGGAAAACAGGCAAAAACGGGAAAAAATTGAAAAAAAAATTGAAAAATTATATTCTGTAAAAATACAATTAGATTCGGGTTTTAGCCATCGTTTGAGACTAATTTTTGTAAAAATAAATTACATTCGTTTTAAACTCCGAATGCATGTAGTTGTACATATAAAAATATGTGTGCATATGCATTTATTTATGTATACAAAGATACTTTACTAGTCGCACATTTAACTGTGTGTTTGTAAATTTTAAATACAAAAATTTTTTCATTTTTAAGATAATAAAATAGTGCTTATTGCATTATTGCATTGCAGTTCTGACATGAGTCAAATTATCATGGTCAAATGATAATTTAGAAACAACAAAAATAAAAACTTTTTACATTCCAAATATAAAAAACTAACTAATAGAATTTTTTAGCTATGGAATTGTGGTGGGGGAAAGTAACAAAAAAAAACTATACAACAAAGATTCTTTTAAGCAAGCCAAAACTAAAATATGTATATTATATATGTATCAAAATATACAATACATGTACGTATACGTACTTGCATACAATACTCTATTCACATTTTAAAATTTAAAACTTGTTAAATTTCAAGTGTATTTTTATCCATCAATTTTTGTTTTGTGTATTTATAGTTTTTATTTTATGAAACGGTGTGAAAATAATTATTTAGCGCAAATGACGGTTGGCTTTTTGGGTCGCCATTAATATATTTCAATGTTGGTGGCAATATTTGTTTTTTACAACTGGTGGGCAAATATTTTAATTAATAGGTAACACGAGCTTTCTCTAACAAATGAACGTTCATAAATGTTTCTGTTGCTCAATATTACAAAGCTTTCAACGTATTGTCCTGTAAAAATACTGTATTATAATCGGATTAACTAAGCTAAAGGAAAAAGAAGCAAATATGTGATACGAAGTGGTATAAAAGTCTCCATCTCTGCCTTAATATACACTTAAATAAAAGAAAAGTCAAAATCGTTTTATTTACAAATCACTTCTGATAAATATTTTATATAAAAGTAATTAAAGAAATAAATGTTTTTTCTATTAGGCTGTTTCGATCTGAGAAAATGTGGATGCTAATAGCAGATTCCACAAACTTCTCGTTCTATGTATCGTTCAAAAAATAGCAAGAAATTATGTTAAATGTCAGCATAATAGATACTCGAAATCCTTAGAGATGACTTAGTAAATCACTGGCAAAAGCTTTTATATCTACAGTAAGAACAATAATCGCCAACTTAGGTGATTATTTTTTCACGCTTGTTTCGGAAATAAGATATCTCAGTTTGAACTCATTTATATATATATATATATATATATATATATATATATATATATATGTATATATATATATATATATATATATATATATATATATATATATATATATATATATATATATAGTGTCAAAAACAAAATATATAAATTATGAATCTTTTCACTACATGTAAGCAAAAAAGCAATGCTAAAAAATAATTAAAACATGGGTCACCAAACATTAATTAATTTCATAAATTCAGGTACCTATACATGTATGAATATAAATACAAGTAATGTTGATACTAATTCCTGCTGTACCGCTACTCTTATTGAAATTTCCTTACTAAACTAGTTTTTATATAAGTGTCTGTTGTTTTTAAAATTAAATTAACAAAGATTTTTGTAAGGGGTTTTGACAGTTCTTTCAAAAATTTGATTTGCTTTGAATGACAAAAATACTATGAAAGACAAAGCTGTGTAAGTAACATATCTGTTTTGAACAGTAGTTTGTAAAACAATATAACATTTGTTGGTTTATTCATACTGTGAAAACGATTTAGAAATATGTTTTATTCAAGTTGCAACAATTGTTTAAGTATATACAAATAAATATAATAATACTATAATAGAGCAAATTCAACTTTACCTTCGTCAATAAATTATAATCAATAATATTAAAACTAAAAATTTTTAAGAATCTATAAGAATTTATTATTTCGAACTTTCTTAATCTGAAAATGGCGAATCCTTTCTTATTTTGTAATTTTTAACTTTTAATTTATAAAAGTGGTTTTCTTAAAATAAAATTATGAATATTTTTATTTTTGAACGAGATTAATTTTATTTATATTATTGGTTTTCAAATTTATATTATAAAATCAATAAATAAACTTTTCAACATATAACATGGGGTACGAATATTCCATAATGAATTTGAATCTATAAAATTAAATGTGTGTAATAATTATGCGGCTATAGGAATCTATTAACAGAACCACTAAACAATTATCAAATAATAACCATAACGAAATTTTATGAATATGTATGATCAATCTGTTGTGAAATTCTGAAAACCAACGAAATGTTAAGGTTAAAACTGCGGTAGTTGGAGCAGGAGTAAATGATGCCTTTCTGTTGGATTGTAGAACTCATGGGCGACCCATCTTCCATGCTGGCTTGGAGCCATGTAAAGTGCAAATGATTTTATGTAAATATATCCTATAGTCGTACTTCCTCGATTTGACTGTAATGGCGACAAAACAAAAGGTACGATAAAAATAAGCAAACCGCAAAGAGTAAGGAGAGTCCCAAAAACAAAAAAAAGCATTGCAAGGGAACTAAAAAGATTCTCGAATGGGAACGACAATATTATTGAATTTTTGTCGTGAGAATGGAAATATATTTGACTTATTGAAGATTATAACTTTTTATGCTTATTTCCGTTTTTCCTTCTACTCTGCATTTCGTAATATGTACTTAAGATTTCCAAATATTGTATGAAATAAAAATCCCAAAAATAAAAAATAAGTTTTCTATCATTCCAATCATTTGTAGATATTACAAAAGCTGTAATATAGTCACTCATGATATTGTTTTCTAAACTATATATAATTATGTAATATTACGTAAAAGGTATAATTCTTGATTGGTTATAAGTTGTCTACAAAATCTTCTTTAGATCTAATTTTGGATCTCATATATTTCAGTATACTTTATAATTTAATTTTTGAAATCTTACCGTTTCAACGACTGACAATCGAAATGCTACGTAATATTGTACAACTGCATATTTATTAACCAAAATCAGAGGCTTTATTACCTAAAACCAACAGCTTTCTTTTAAAATTCATTTCAACAAGTAGGTTCAAAGCGCAGTCACGCTAATGTAATCAATTTATACCGCTAGTAGCTTTAGCGAGTTAATGGACTGAAAGCTTAATTTACCTTAGATCTATTTTAAATTACTTCTTGCTTTGGATAAGGAAAACAATACACAAACTAAATGTTATATGAAATTAAGGGCTCTTGAAAAATTTTAAAAATTTGCAAGACGCGAATTTGGGAGTTTAGTATGATATGTGAATTGTTTTGAAGTTCTTTAAAATATTTTATAAAAATAATATGATAACAATTTATATGGATTGCTTACAAGAATTTCATAATATATAGAGATAGAAGATCCCCAATTTCTTACCCACGTGGTCACGCATTAATATAAAGACTTTACTACTATTAAGAATATTTCCGTTTGGTTTATTGACTAGCGACGTTTATTTACAGAGTGAGTGATTCATCATTAAATTCGTTTTCTAAAGTTTATTTGAAAATAAATTAGGAATAATTAGTTGTATAAAATGTCACGCCGTTTTTGAGTCTTTCTAACTAATTGGACTATTAGGCTTTCGCATTTAACCAAAACATAATTGCAGACAATATTTTTAAGTTTGTTATTATTTTAAATTTTTTATAAAACGCTAATTCTTATCTTGTTGGAAATAATATTAAAACATTTTTTGTTGTTTCTTAAAAAAAATAACAATAATTATATCTAACGAGATTAATTTTATTTTTAATTAAAAGATCAAAAAAAATTGTTTTTTTTTTGGTTTTTCTGTATAAAAAGCTGGATACAAAAAATCTAGAGAAAACTAAACACGAAACATATTTCGTTTTTATTTTAATTAAAAATCCACTTTAACAAAAGTATATATATATATATATATATATATATATATATATATATATATATATATATATATATATATTCAGTATATCTACAGTATATATATAGCATTAAGGTGCATTCAAAATTAAAATGAGGGAGCATTTATTACGGAAAATTGAAACAATATTTTTTGTGCAATTTTATTTGTTGTTGTTGCATTGTATGTATGCATGTTGTTTGCTTAACAATGCAACAAAAATTGAAAATAATAGTATAATGTTATATATGTTGCGTTTCTATCTATATATGCATATTATATATAACGAGTATACGCGGATATTTGGTGTATAGCTCTCGCTGAAAATTGTTTTAATCGATTCAAAATATGTTTGTTGTAGACTATGTAAAGTAGAAATTATGCATTTGATGTGTTTGTGTATTTATTTATTCTTAAATTGCACTTAATCCAAGTCAAAATTAAACAAATAAATTACATTACAATTTCACACAAATTTTAAGAATTAAGTACGATGTGGTACGACGCCTATATAGAAAATGTCAACAAATTCAAAAAAAGAAAAGATCTAAATTCGGTTTTATTATTTATTCGGTGAAATAATAATATTCAACCTTGATCTTATGTCTTTCTAAAATTTAGAGATCTTGCTGTTATTTACGCTGTTTAAGATAAAATGAATAAAACAGCGATTAATTTAAAATTCAAATACCAAAATTTACTTTTCGTTTTGTTTTATCAATTAATTGTATCAAATTTTCGAGAATATTTTAGGTGATCGTTTTAATTTTTCGCATTGGGCTATATAGCTTGTTTATCGGTCGTGTTGTTGATCATTCAAGTGTAGGTTTGATTTATAACATCACAAAATTCTAGGACATCATTAGTATTCGTCATTTAAGACGTTGACAACCACCAATCGTTAGTTTATATACTTACCTCACTTTGGTTATTATTCTTTGATAAATAATTTTAAAATTCTCTTGATGCTCATTACAAATACACCCAATCGGTGCCAATATTCAAGAGTTGAGTACAGAGAATATTCTTTTTCGCATAATTTGTATCAGCTTTAACGTTTAAGTACACAAAAAATGTACTCTTGTAGGTAAAATAGACTTCTTTGGCCATAAACTTTGAAGACCAATTTGTTTTGTCTTCATGAATGTTAGCAAAATAATTATCACTTGCCAAATATTATCACTTGCTAAATATTATAATAATATTTAAATAACAGAAACTTCATGTATTTTACAAAAATATGTAAATTATACTTAAGAAACGACATAACTGAGTTACTAAGCTAGATAAATCGGTTTGGCCAGCTGGAACACCACATATAGAAACTATATTTAGCGCGAAGCGAAATAATCATTATGAATTGTCTAGTACACAGTCAATTTTTTGGAATTTATTAGCTCTGATAAAAGATGTCGCAATTGTAACAAAAAAGTTTTAATATTTTCATTATTTACTTTACAGTATGTAAGACATCAATTCAGGTATTCAATGGAGGTAGGATAAAAAAGTAAGCAACTAAGTTTCTTTCTTTATTCAATATTCTTCCTATCAATATTTTTCTTTCTCACTAGAAAACAGTATGTACAGGATGTCCCAAAAAAGAGGTTGTAAATGATTGCAATTATATGAAGATATATATTTTACGATACAAACGGGTTGGCTTACAAAAGATGGCAGTTAAGCTAGTACTAGAAGTTAGAAGTACCATAATTGGTGAAACGTATAGCATAAAATATTTTCAAGTTGTCATCCGTGAAAGAAGAGAGTACGATTGGAAAAGGTGAAGGCGCGATTAATACAAATGTTATATATTGCCCTATTCTATCGACCCAATTTATTTCACCAATAGTCAATAATATACCAATGGAGTCAAATTGCAGCCAGTTGACAGTGAGGTTAATGAAAGACGGGTTTATAGGATGCCAAAGATATAGGCTGTACGGGCAATCAGAACGTTCAGTTGAATCCAAATGTCACCATGAATAACTGACAATAATTAAAAGATATGGATGCTAGTTTCTTAATTGAGAAAGCTATAGACGCCACTTCATTTTGTTCTGATTTGATCAATCAGACGTCACTCCTGGTAAACTTATTACTATACATTATTTCGACTTATATTTATCGATATATATAAATTTACCAAATAAACTCAAATTCAAGCTAAAATTTAGATTCGGTTGTATAAATTTTAAATATCATTAGCGAGTTCGTGCAAACTTAAAATGTATGTAAATTCATTCAAATGATGACAATTGTTGGATCTGTCGGCGATATACATTTAAACAATCAAACAAAAGTGATGACAATTTGGTTTATTAAGTACAGATAATGACTTCTTTCTTAATCGACAGATTGATATATGTTATAAGTAATCATATAACTATTAAAGTTTTCCACCACACCCTAAATCCAATTTAAACGACAATATATTGAAATAAAATATCTGGTCACCACCAAATGAAAACATGTTAAACGTATTTTAATCATACCTATATGAACAATTAATTATAAATTCAAATATAAAAATTCGTATTCCAAGGAATTTGCAAATCTTTGTTGTTTAATAAAATATATAAAAGTATCTAAAAAAAATTTTTCACAATAACATTTTTTTATTGTTTGCTAGTGTATAAGTACGTTAAGATTTTCGCGTTACATTATAAAAATATAATATTATTTTACATTTTTAATAATTTATATATAAAAAGAAAAAATTATGAATGTCATTCTTATATGTGTGTACATAGAGCTATTTGGATTTGTTTTGCTGGTTGCATTTTGTGCACAAATTTATTTTCTTATTAATATACACAAACACAAACCAACAAAACAAAAAACTATATAATTTTAAGACTGGCTTAAAAAAAATATAATAATAATAAATGAAATAAGTAAGGTTGAACATACAGAACCTAACTGTTGTAATAACCTTAAACATTACAAAAAAAGAAAATTGTGTGATTTTTCGCCTTGAATTTATTTTTATATATATAATTTTTATGTAAAATTTAGCCAACCGAAAATGTATAAAATTAATTTTATTTTAAAGTCTGGATGGTTTTATTATACTCGTATGTATGTACATAAACGAGTGTATATCCATGTAATTTTGGGATTTGACATTGTTATTTAGTTAAGCGAAGATGCACGCAACACATGAAATTTATTTTAACAATACAGCATGAACATTGTGTTTATCTTTAAATAGGCTAATAATTTAAGTGCTAATTTGAATAATTTTATTTTGCAATAGAAAACTCATCAAAGTAATGTAGATATATTTGTATGTATGTACATTTATAATATTATACGTAATTTAACGAACAACAAGTTTTTGTTATATAGCTTTACTTTAGATTCATAACTAAGTTTTCTAGAGAAGAAAATTTTGGAAAGAGAATATACACATTTATCTTAGCAGAAAAATAGAGAAACATACAAATGTACGAATACAGCAGCAACCTGTTGAAAGTTAGAATGAAGTCAACAAAAGCTAAAACTAGCATTTAAATTATTTCAAAAGAAATTATTTGTTTTTGTATATCCTTTTGTGGTGAGTTTACATAACCATATACATGTGTATGTATATCTTTAAGTATATATATATATATATATATATATATATATATATATATATATATATATATATATAAACTTCCGCTATATATAAGACTAGCCTTACCCAAAAATGGGTATTACCTAGAATATGCTCAACAAAATTGTAACATACACCACAATAAAAAAATATATATATGTATTATACATGTATAAATATTGCGTTATTGATCTTCATCATTAAGCAGACAACCAGAATCATTTCGTTTATATACCATCCTTTTACATCATTTTAAAATTTAAATTTATATATATATATATATATATATATATATATATATATATATATATATATATATATATATATATATATATATATGTGTGTGTGTATATGTGTATATGTATATAGACAAAATGAAGAAGCTGGTAAATTTTTTCTCACCCCACACAACATAAAACATATAAAAAAGTAAATTAAAATTAAAAAAAAAATATCATAAAAAGCACCATCACTCAAACCTAATCTACATTGTTCGAGAAGAAGATATATAAAAGCTCGTAAGTAAGAGGTAGATGTTAATGGTAAATAAAAAATCTATGAAAGAAAACAAAGATGATTTTTCAATATAAAAAATCGCGTGTGAATGAGATATGAAAACCACCTAAAAAACATAAAAAAAATAAGCACCCTAGTATGAGTAGGGATCATATAATGGCGGAGAAGGATATGCGCGCAAGACATTTTTTTACTTTTCTGGATATTTTATTTTTTTATTTAGTGACGAAAAAACTGATGGTGAAACGTAAAAAATAAAAAAAATTTATATAAAAAAATAGCAAACATCCCTAGAAAAGAAGATATAGCACACAAAAAAGATGATGGAAAAAATCGAAATTATAAGAGGAAAAGAAAACATTCTAGGAGATATGAACCGAATGATGAATACAGAAAAAAAAAATAAAAACAAAAACATAAGTTGAAGAGATCGGGGTGAAGAGTCTACATGTACAAGTAGATGTATATATATATATAGAGAGAAAATGTAAAATTGGTTAGATTTGGGGAAGTGAAATATAACAAAAAAAAATGCAATTGCAAGTCATTGCGGTAGTCTTAGTTAAGACATTTCATCCAACCTTTTTCGTAAATATGTCGCCAAAAATAAATTTTGTGGGTTGAGTTTTTCATGCACACACTATACACGAATATTAATTAAATATGGGCACAAATTTAGTTTTTGTTTTTCCAAACCAACGCTCAAATTATATGCACCGCAAAATATGGAATTTTAAAAGTGCCACGTACAATGCAATTTTTTTTACACACATATACATAGTACAAAATATATTATATTATGATGGAGCTAGTTAAAAATAGGGTGATATTAGATTACCCTGACTGAAGAAAAAATTAAAAAAATAAAAAAAAAACAACGAACGAAGAAATAAAAAATTAAATTTTGTTTTTGAACGAAAAAAATGAAAATGAATAATAAAAAACAACGAGGTTATACTTTTTTGTGAGGAAAAATTGTATTTTTTTTTTAACAAAAGCAGCAAAAAATTCATCTCTGTATATTTTTTCTCGTTCCACTAACTAATTTTATTTTTGTACAAAAGAAAAAAATGTCTTGATTGCATTTTTTTTTATAAAAAGTATTGATTTTTTCACTTTTTATGCATAGCATGAATTATATTTTCTTCCTTGATAGAAAAATAGATGTGAAAAAAATTTCTTCTGATTATTCGGCGGTCCTCAACGCAACCAAACGAAGTATATGGGTATATGATATTGATTGAATGCCATGTTCGGGATCGTATTGTGCGTCTAACTGTGAACGTAAACTTTATCTAATACGCATATACAGTGCATTTAAATACATAATTAGTTTTGGCTTAAAGCTAAAACACATAATCGTTTTGCATTTTTCTGTCGAATAAACCAACGAGAACTTAAACCAAAAAGAAACGGTAAATTTATATATATATATATATATATATATATATATATATATATATATATATATATATATATATATATATATATGTATATATATAAATATATATATATATATATATATATATATATATATATATATATATATATATATACATAATATTATAATTGAGACTGTCGTTTAAACTTACAACATCCGGTTGATTGAGTAAAATTAAAGATGAACGAAAGAATAATAATAATATAAAAATCTAGAAATAGAAAAGTTATCTTGAGAAAATTTTATTTATTTATTTTTTGTTGGTTTATTATTAAGTGATTTAAAAATGGTAATATTGCGACGCTTACCCGCACTTCAAACTACTTTTTCCTTTGATAACTACTTTATTTTGCAGCGATGATATATAATTTGTGATTAATACGTTAAGGGTTTCCGTATAAATATAGGTAGGTATGTAAATGCACAAAAACTTGAAAAATTAATCGATTTTTTCAAATTGAGCGCATAAATTAGTTTGATATATAGTTTTATGTTCATATATGATAGTACAACTACTCGTAATTGTATATGATCGTCAGTTCAAAAATATCAATGAACAGAAAATTGTTTTTAAATAATGAAATGCAGGTGGCGATTTAAGCAGGTGCTTCGTCACCTGTATTTTGTTTTTACACTCGTAACTGTTTTTCCCCAAAAAATTCTGGTTGACCCAGATACATTTCTTGGGCATATATACAAATCGACCTATAAAATACTAATAAATAATATTTTAAAAGTTTATGGACAACCGTTTCAGTTGTGATTTGCCCATTTACTTCTCTCTAAATTTTTATATTGCCAGGTGATTAAAACAAATAGATTTTTTATCATCTAATAATAAACAAACCATCAAAATACACTAATCAACCGAATTTTTAGTTATCAGCTCGAGATTAATTACCAGATTAATAAAGAATGAATAATTATATTTTACCCCGATTTCAAAGCGACAAACCTTTGTAATCATAGGTGAATGTAATCATAAAAAATTTATTTTTATTAAAAAGTTTATACATCCGATCGTTGTTCATAGCAATTTACCTTATTTGGACTAAACTCCATAATCCTCTCCAAACCAATTTGGTTGTTTGTAAAATTAAAAAGTACCTCCCTTAATTTGAGTGTCAAAGTAATATTTTACTATCAGAAAATACACCGCTGTAAATCCTATTTAATTCATGACGAAATCGATGCGCTTTGCCCCATTGAGTAATTACTCAATTTTATTTTCAAACACAAAATAAAAAGCTTCAGAAGTGATCATATATATTATTTGTCTTCCAATCTTCTATTATGCTGCATTGACATAAAATCGAAGAATATATTTTTTGAGTTTTAGGAATTTCATTTATTTTATAAATCTATGGCTTAGAGGCCGTAAACGGCCCTTACCGCGTCTCTAATGAGACCTTACGAACCAATTTTAACGATTGGTGCACATTGTAGGTGGTCAGCCCAACGAATGTTTTTACACACAAACGCGTTTTATGTCATCCGGTTGCATGTTAATTTTTGGTCAACGGCGGGGATTGAACTCGAGACCGCGGCGTGATGAGAAACTCTCTTAACCATTAAGCTACAACCGGCGACTTTTATTTTATTAGCAGTTCCAATATCAAGATTTGTTAGCAACAATCAGTTTCTATCCACGCTGTATAAACAATAAAGTGGCAAGCATGACATAGAGCTGTGCCTGGTGATGGTTTTAGAGGCGAGATACAAAACTACTCATATGACAAATTAGTGTTCTGCCCTTTGATATCAAAAGATCATATATAAGTAAAGTACACAGAAAATGTTTAACTTTCAAAGGTTTGATTTATTTGTCCATCGTTCAACAGATTTAAATATAATTTCTTTTTAGCTACACAACCGATGCTATATCGTTAGACAAGGACAACTCTGTGTCATTTTTTGCAAAATTCATGTTGTTCATTATCACTTATTATCAAAATTTCATTTTTATACATAAGGTAATATCTTAACTCATCTCTGCCACAATGTGCTTCATTATTAGTAATATATATTTGGTTGACTGAATGATTTTCATCATTCGAATCTACGTTTGATAATTTGAATTCAGAATCAGTGCGTTAAAAAAGATTTCTAACTTAGAATACATTTTTTGAACAGTATACATTTTTTGAGATATTGGTGATATATTAGGTAAGAAGTATGTATTAGATCTTCGACTAGAAGTGGTATAGTGTGTATTAAATCTTCAACTAGAATTTATAATTTGTGACCAACATAACAAAATTCTATAACAATATATTGTAATTATTGTGTATTATATCACAAACTTAGGTATTGTTTTGCAATTGTATACAGTTCAAGCCAAAAGAATAATTAGATGGGTCATGATTTGATTCAATCAACTATTATATAACATTTTAACATTTCTGAACATCGGACCTCAGAAATAATATACTCTACTTAACAATTGTGAACATCGGACCTCAAAATAATATTGGATCTACCGTGAGCCGGACATTTTTATATTTAATACTGCTCTAAGTACAATACTCAAATGAAATTTTCAATTCTTCGAATATCATCTTCTTTTGAGAGAATCATGAAACCACCTCGTTTATCAAATATATATATTGAAAAATCGAACCATTTGATATATCGAAAACTAGTCAACAAAATTAAAATATTATCTCGCCAATACAAAAACATCAATGAAAATAAGAAATAACTAACACATTAATTGCTAGTGGTAATTATGAAGTTATTTATAGGTTAGGAACTAAAAGCTCAGTACATTATCAATAATATTGACAAAATCTTTACACTTTACACTGAACTTCCACATGTACATTATTTTTGAAGAACTCAATCAAAAATAGTAAAACTCTGCACAATTAGTTGGGGTATGACCGAAAGTTAATGACTAAAATATTCCATATACTCGTAGCCTTTTTGTGCTTTTCTAATCTGATGAATGTGTTATTGATGTTCAAAACTTTCCGCAATATGATTTTTGGCAAATTCAGAAAATGAAATTTTTGAATTGATTCTTGATGTAATCAAAATAAGTGTTATATGCTATCATCTGTTGAGTCAAAAATATAGTTTGTAAGCAAGTTAGATTTTAAAAAAATGTTTGCGTTCATGTGACCTATTTGTGAAAAATGTTTTATCTGCTTAGTAAAACTCTACTTAATTGGGTGCTGTATAAGCCTGGCTAATAACTTGCAATGCGAGCTTTGTATAATTGATTATATTATGTGTGTAATAAAGTATTACTTGTTGATTTTAGATATGTTTTTCGATTGATATCATTGACTCCAATTAAATTTTGTAGTTTGCCAGTAATTACGATCATATGTTTACTATTTCACTATTTGCTTTCCCGCTTTATTATATAGAATAATCGATCTATCACTTTTAAAAAATTTAAATCTTCTAGATTTTACATCATTTTACTTCTATTCCCGGAACTAAAAGTCAGTGCAGTCATGGTTGATTATTATTATTAAAATATATTTATACGCAGACCCTTTAAGTATGTAAAGTAAATAACTCGATTGAATTTTATATATAGTCGATTCATCACTGTTCGAGAGTATCGACCTGTGAAAAAAAAACTTTAAAATACATGCCTTTTGCCAATATACACGTTAACAATAATCAGCCCACACCATGAAATCTCAAGTACAATGTAAACACCGCATTTAGTTTGTAAATTATATTTTTAAAAACTTAAAAACGGAATCCTTGATTAAGTTTGACTGATAAGAAAAATAATTTTCCAAGAGTGATAAAAAACTTATACATACATGTACGTATACGTATATAAATCAATAAAATATTTTGGAGAAACTATATATAAAAACGCCATTTACAACAATAACGAAAATAAATAATTTCGTGGTGGTAAATGAGTTCATATATGTACATATATTCCACGCTAATACCATATAAATGTACACGTATATAATATGTATGTACACTATACATGTACTTAAAAATAATAGTTTTTTTTTCTGCATACATACTATTTAAATTCATTTATGTATACCAATATATTTTTGAGGTGGTTTCTCTAAAATTTTAAAATTTTTGATTCACACGTAAAAAATGTGTCGTACGGTTGCTTAGCAAAATGCATTTTTGTAAACAAATTAAATTTTATATATACTGTTTTCTTGGCCTAAGTACAATCTACATACTGTATAGAATATAGCTCGTTATATTGTACATGATAATTGTATACCCAAAGCTCCAAAAGTTTTTCAAACCATAATGTGTGACTATATAATAATGTAGAATCTATATACATATATTGACTGATCGCGTAATTTATTGCCAAATAGCTAAGAAAACTTTCAGGTCAGCAACAAACGGAAAACTTTATGGAAAACATCGTTGATGGAATATATAGTGAAATTATTAACATTTTTTGTAGTATTTTTATTTTGTGACAAAAAATCAATAATATTTTTTTCCATGGAAAATTTTTTTCTTTTCTTTTTTTTTTTTAATAAATTTTAACAAAACAAAATTGAAATTTAACCACCCCAACTAAACCCACGTTAATTTCTTTCATATATTTTATTTTGTTGTTATTTTTATTATTTTTTTTTAATATTTGTGCTACCACCTTTTAAAATAATCGACCACCACTGTATACACTTTTATTTATTTATTATATTTTGTTCACTATTTTTGTGTTGTTGTAGTTTCCAATCCACACCCATTCTACAGTATAAGAACATTTTTTTTATATACGTGTATTATACATATTAGTATATTCGAATATTTTAGACAAATAAAGGAAGAGCTAATATTAATGATCTTCATCGAATATTACGTACGTATATGTTTAATGCTCGTATAATATATTAGTTGAATTTCCTTGATATAGTTTTTTATCCATTTTGCATATTTTCGATGGGTTCTTGTCATATAATAATTGAAAATTCATCAATCAAATATCGTTTATGTTATATGTATATATGATAAATGAATCATAAAACTAAATAATTTTATATCACGAATAAAAGTTGTTAAAACAAAACGTTAAGTATTTTTCATATACAATACTTATTACTAATACGCACGTCACCTGGTAAAATAAGTTGGCCTAATTTACCATGAAATCAATTAAAGTGTTCGTTATGTAACCATAAAGGGTGTACAAATATATTTATTTTAAAAACATTGATTTTGAATGTTGAGAAACCAAAAAGAAATGTGTATACTTCCACATAAATTGACTTCGTCTATATATAATATAAAAATGTACATAATATACAAAGAACATATAATCATAATTTTCTATAAGCCGTTTTTATTTTCACATCTTTAAAAATGTCTACGGTTTTTTTAACATAATAATTGTAATGCAGTTTAAATTGCTACGCAAGAAGTAACAAACAAAAATTGTATGTACTTATATGCTCGTATGTATATGTTTGTACGTACATAATACGATATTTCATTAAGCTGTGTATAAAGAGAACTAACAAAAACGAAAACTATTTTTTTTAGTGTTTAACTCACTAAAAACGCATTACAATATGATAAAATAACCAACTAACTATATATTATATACGTATATATATGTACGAAACCTATCCCAACAAAATACGAATTAAAGCAAGTTCAACAACCTAATATTAAAGTTATTATATTTTTGAGTACACCAAGTTTGATTACTTTTTCAATGTGTGCACGAATTTGTAGTAAAATAAATGTATACTATACACATGTACACATATGTGAAAACATGTATATATATATATATATATATATATATATATATATATATATATATATATATATATATATATATATATATATATATATATATATATATATATATATATATATATATATATATATATATATATATATATATATATATATATATATATATATAATATATATATATATATATAAGCTCAACACATCAACACTTAATTTTTGTATTTTGGCGTTTGATAAATTTCAAATGTATATAAAAAAAAGTTACATGTATGTATATGGGTAATCTTATAGTTTATTAGTGGGCAAATAGTTTGGTGGCCATCCATAAAAAACTAATGATCTTCGTCACATACAAATTATAAAATGGATGTTGTTTGATGCTATGCGATTTCGTAAAGAACATTATATACGACATTACAAGTTGCTCGTATAATGTAGATCAAACTACATAATATTTTGGGATGAAAATGAATACAAGAAAAAAAATGCGAATAAAATTTCACTTATTCATCTGCTTTTACATATACATATAATATATGTATGTACGTACAGACATTCGACATATGATAAAACGAAATATATCAAAAATATCATGGAAAAATAAAATGTTTTGTCTTAAAAATTTTTGTAATTGCTGACACATTCGAAATGCATCTACATATATGCATAAACATAAAAAGAGTGTGCATACTGCATACGTATTTTATGCATGCTATACGAAATATTTATGAAACTTAACTGTATAATACGATTACCATTAGCTATATACAATTAGGAAGAGGCAAAAAATTAACAATATATAAATTAATCATCTTATACGATATTATAATGTAAACACATAAGAAGAGATTATTTATCAATTCACAAATTTTACAAATACACACAATAGTATCGCATTAAATACCTATGTATATATGTATAAAACTATATATACACACAAAAATGGTTGCAATCATCTTAAACATCTAAAGTTCAATGACATAAAATGATCATCATCTCTGTTAACATCATCATCATCATCTCATGTCCTACCACAATATTTCTTATATATATATAGATATTTTAAGACGAAAATATAAAAAAAAATTCAAATATTTTCCTCACTTCATACCCCTCCCTGTGTACCCGGTGTAACATCATTATTTTCATCTTTTTCTACAATCTCTCTTTATTACTATTATCATTGCTGTTTTAATATCACTTCAATCAATTACAATTTTTGTTAAGTCATCATTCATTCTTTTGGTCGATTTGACGAGAATGAAAATAAAGAATGCAAAAATAATCAAATAAAAGCGTTTTTCATTTTTCTCCTCTTTCATTTATTTTTATTTCCAATTTTTTGTTTTGTTACCCAATTGTTGAATTACAAGTTTTCTATATCTGTATACATACATTTATGTGTACATACATATATATGTATATGTATGTATGTATATAATTTTTTATGATGCGATTTTTAAAGCAATCAATTTTGTGTCCATTCATTTTGAGAAATTGGTGGGACTCTCTACACATATCTATCTATATACGTACCATACGAATACAAAACAAATAGAAAATATCCGTACATTGACATTTTTGAGCGCAAACAAAAACAAAACTGTACAACTTATAATAAAAAACCACACTAAATCTTTAGAAATGTACAAAAAAAACAATATCTCGCGAAACAAACATGTTTTTGAGTTTGGATAGATAACCATTTTTAAATGTGTTGAGCAGCACAAAACCACAATAAAAAATGCAATTTTTTTTTTGTTACATACACAGAGTTTACCCATTTTAGTTTCAAATTTTTACTTATACATGTATTATTTAAGCTGCACTTACAAAAACAAAACACTAAACAGTAATACTATCTGATGAATTATTCTGTCCTTGAATTATTTCAATTTTTTTTTTATCATATGCGTACATATAAGAATATAGTTTATGCTTCAATAAACTTTAGAAAAATGTATATAAAGTTTACTATAAAAGCTATGTGTTTTGGATGATTACTGTCATCCATTACATCTGACTGAATCTTTAACATTAATCTGGACTAATCCATACATTTAGACATCTTTCGGATTTACTTGAATTAATTGTTAATTCAGAGTTGAACGGTGAAATAAAATTCGAGTTTAAATATGTAAAGATTACGTTTCATAAGTTATTTAACAGATCACTCTTAAAAAATGGAATACCATATACCAAAATCAGGGAGTACAGTAAAACCTATAATAGTGGAAATTAAATACGGATTTCAATATAATAATAATTTAATTTTATACAGAATAATGACTTCTCGGTCATTCTTGTATTTGTTGGCTAAAGTTTGACTGTTGTATATTATAACGAATAAATTAATTTGGCCATTTCTTAAAATTTGTGTGAGTACTATGGTTGGAACTTTTTATTTTTCTCCGTGAAGGTATAGTTAAAATTTAAACCTTGTTCATCTGGTGCAGTAAATGCATGAGCAATTAATGCTGACTTTATGGTTAAAAAGATTTCCAGATTTTATAAAAGTCTTTATTATGGTTTGGTAATCTAGTGTCATCATTTACTGTCTTATAACCGCATTAAATATAAACAATAAACTAATTAGGATTTAGCATCACAATAAAAACTTCCGGCATGCGACTTATTACAATCGGGAACTTTGAGATCCATTTGTGATATAGGGAATGCTACAAAACCGATATCTGGCGTTGATTTCTTCATTAAATTTGGGTTAGTTGTCAAGAGAGATAAAAAAATAACATTATATTTAAGCAATAAAAATATATAATAAAACTGATAAAATTATAATATTTAGTCATCCAATCACTTTATTAATTAGGTTATTGGTTAATGGAATTATTTTAGGATGTCGGGAACGACAAGCTTACATTTAAAATTGTGCTATATTTTCTGTCAGTAACTGTCGCTAAGGCGTCTGTAACCCGGTCGAATCTGGCACAATTAACAATACTTTCCTATTATTGCTTTAATGTACAGTGTGATAGATGTACAGTGAGTTCCGACCTAATTCTAAAAATTATTTATACGCTTTGACACTGCTGATAAACTAACTTTGAAAATTTCCAAGAATTTTAACGTACTTAAAGATTGACAAAATAAATTTGAGTTTTCTCATAACCGATCAAAAGTAGTCGTTGTACTTACTTTTTAGTGGCAACACTAATTTCTTTTACATCCAACCAAATTTCGTAAATATGGCAAGCCTAAAACACATTAATAATATGTGCTCATAAATATGTTAAGAATTGCATATTTTTGTTAATATAAACAGAACGGAAATAAATATTTTATAAACATGTATTATAGATACTATACATCTTATGTATACGCACAGCAACTGAGTAGCGATTATACGGTATCGAACTATTCCTATTGGACGTGTAATTTTATATAAGAAAATTTACATCATTTTCATCACATCGACTAATCAAAATTGATCTTGAAAATAACTGATTAATCAGAATATAAAAACATAAATAACTTGTTTTTGTATATTTATATATATGTTTATATATATATTATACACATATTTTTAAAAAAATCTTTAAAAACCACAGTTGCATGAAAAATATATGCATAATTGCACTATATGCACATAATATGGATACATGTAGTGGTGAACAGTTTTTATTGTTTTTTTTAGAAAATATATGAATATATTAGCTATATACGAGCACACATATAAAAGTACATAAAAAACTATTAAAACTACAATAATTAAAATGATCAAAATCTACAGCTGGAGCTCGACTAATTATAATATGTGAAAGGGGTTGAAATGGGCCATAATATATACATTATGTACGTAAGTTGTTTGTAAATAATGTTGCCATGAGAATTATAAACATCCTGTTTTCTGGTAACTATCACGTTGTTATAAAATACCCCAAACATACATTATAAAAATCCCCAATATACCTATGTACGTACGTATGTACATACCTACATTATATGTACAACATTTCTAAATTATGTATATATAAAATCATAATCACAAAATTTGTATTTGAAATTAATTTGTAATTCATTGAATATAAAATATTTTGTACCGCGCTCGTACACAAACAAATATATATATAATATGTGAATATTATTTCGCCTCACTCCAAATTATATTGTGGTAGGTTATTTAGAACTCTTGATTTTTTTTTATGTATTTTATTTTAACCAACAAAAAGTTTAAATAAAAAATTAAAAGATAATAAAAAAAATAAAAATAAACAAAAAAAAACAGCAACAAAAACTCTAGAGCGATTAAAATAACACAAAAAAATACGACATGACTTGAGAAATATTATTATTACTTTTAATTTTGTATAAATATTAGTGAGTTCATTGACCATCGAATCGACCATGTCGCCAAATTCACTGTATATATATGTGTACACAATAATATTTTTTGTATTATTATTTTTTTTTTATTTTTTTTTTTATTTTGAGAGAGTTGAACGAGGTCAGTTACATCGCATATTATATTTTATATGTATTAAAAAAAAAACTGAAATTTCGTTCTTATAAAAATAACAAAACAAAATGTCTAAACGCAATATATAAACGAAAAAAAATAAAATAAAATACTTGCCATACTCAAAAACAATTATTAAAGCAGAGATGTATTTTGCAATATACGGACGTGCAATACAAAATAATACGTATATGGGATGTACTGTGTGTGTTTTTTTTTTCGATTGTATAGTCCATTAATAAGTAATATTTTCGTAAAGTTTAAAGTTTTCTGTATACATATATTAAGTATAGCTGTGTATTATCATAATGAAAAGAGCTTTCATGAAGTTCTATTCGTTGAATAATAGGTTTTTTAGGAATAAATTTTGTATAGGTAGATAATAATAGTGTGTACGTGTACATATATTATAGATAGCCTGATTGTCCATTAAAATCAATAAAACTATATACAATCTGATGTAATAAAAAGCGCAACTATTTTTTTTTTTAGATTTTATAATTTTCTTATACGAAAAAATATCTTCGGAAACGGACGGACACATAAAAAAACTGCAGAATAACTTAAAAAAAATTGATATTGTGGTCGTTGGCCGCCTTCAAGGCCGAAACAAAATATAAGTAATGGAAAGACACAAAATTAAAAATAGATTTTTAAGTTACTTTAGACATGATACTCTTGATTCTTGAAGCCGGCATAAAACTGAATATAAATATTCTATTATATATAAAGTATATATATATATATAGAAAAAGTTATGAGAGATGTTATATTGTATAATAATTATTATTTAATTTTTTTTTGTTCAAATACATTTAATTATTGTTATTCTCATTTAAATATACATAAATTTTGTTTCTATCAATGAATTTTTTGTATTTAAACATAACGCAAAAGGAAATACAGCCTATTGCAATTGTCGATTTTTATTATTTTATATTTTGAAAACGGCTAAATAAGAAAAGAAAAAGAAGAAGAAAACCCAACGATGGCAAAAAAATAAATTAAAATGCAAGAAAATATTGAAATTGATTTATTATGAAAAAATAGTAATTATTTGCTAAAACTATTTCATGATTTCCTGATCGGCATAAAAAAACCTATTACCTAAAGTGCGCTAGTATTTCAACACCTTTTAATGAATTTGTACGATTTTTAGTTGAATTTTTAACGGAAATATTTTAATATCTGTTTTGAAAATTGATCCGCAAATTGGATTTTCAAAATTTTAGCTTATTATGTTATTTTCTTGTGGTTCCTTGAATTCAATAAAATTACTTTTAAGATATAATTTATCTGTTATACATATATTCCTATTCAAACGTAAATTATAACGGAAAAAAATTTGTATTTACGTAAATCAAATCCGATTTTTGGTATGAATACCTGCCACTAGTTGACGACATTAATTTCATATAATTTGTTATGTAAAACCACAAAGAAAATCTAAATCCTTTTATAAATCATCGCTGTTGCTTTGAAAAAACATAAATCGAAAATTAATTTAAATCGCTTTTTGTCAATGCAATACAGCAAATATATTGTATAATGATAGTCTAGAATAAACTAGCCTGCTGTGTCTGACATTTAAAACATTTAGAATATTTGGATTGGATAAGAAAAACGCTTAACATGTCATACATACATAAAATACAATATTGGAACAAAAGTACAAGATTTTGCAAATTATCGAGAAATTAAGCCTACTTGGTAAATTGTTTGATTTTTAATTATTCGGGGTCTGGAAAATTCAATCTGAATTCTTAAATACTAAACTAAAATGTTGTCACTGATGATCCAGCGATCCAACAATGTCTCCAACAATGCTGATCCAACAATGTTGATAGCTGCTTAAATATACTAACGAGCTCGAATGGCTTGGTTCTTTTAAGATTCTTAACCAAATGTGTATTATCCTGTAGTCGAGAGGCTTCCGCATTGACATGTTCCCATAGTCATGATTCATGCTTCGTTGCAAATCTTGTTATTTCGTATTTTATATCCGGAATCCCAAATCACAATGCAAATCACTATTTCGATGTACCACGATGCATTGACTATACTGAGAAGTACCTTATTCTGAAAGTTTTGTATAAGTTTGATATTAGTGTTCTTAGTACAACCCTAAAGCTGAATGTGATATAGCCAAATCGGCTTTGGAACCATATTGTATTTTGTTGTATGTACTTAATTTTGACCATCGTTGATATAGCCAGTATACAATTGCCTGTATTTAAGAAGCTCCTTTCTTTCTTTTTTACATGCTCTAACCATTTGATTGCTGACTCAACCAATGGTTTATAGATGACATGGGCAGATTTTTATTCATTAAGTTTGATTTTCCATCGCTTGGTCCACTGGTGAATTTCATCACTTGCACATTGAAGTATATTCGTCGCCTCTTCCACAGTTTGCCAGTTTGGACTGTGGTATATATCATTTGTATTTTATTAATATTATATTGAAGAATGCTCTTGTCTAACTCGTAAAAACCTTTCAGATAAATATATTTAATCTCAAAAGATCAACATATGGGCGATAAAGCATAAAATTTGGTTTATGTATTATTACCCTAGTGTCATACCTTATAGAAAGCTGCTGCCACATCCAGAAATAAAGTCGATAATTTCTATAATTTATGTAATTCTGTTGAATCATCTGTTGAATGTTTGCATCTGAATCCAATTTGGTGATCCGGTATAGGTATCTTCTTTCTATTATTGGCTTCATTCTTTTCAGGAGTTGTCTCTCCATTAGCTTTGAAATGATAAGAAGCACCGATATCGGACGACACGATTTAGCTTCATTGTTTACTTGGTTTCAGTAAATAACTTCCGCCACTTTCCAGGTAGGAACATGTCGTAAGCAAATAAGTTAGTTTAACGTTAGCTTTCTTTGGTAGTTGCTTCCGAGTTTCTCCTGTTAAAGGGTTATATCCCTAATAACTTCTTTCTGAGGTATTAGCGGAATTCTACCCCTATAATTTTTGTGCTGTGAAATACGAAAACAACAGGACATGTCTTTATAAATCAGGAAAATCAGGATATTAAATAGTTGAGTTTTTCTTAGTTACTGGTAATTATATATAACAAGATTCTGATCGATGCTTTCGGCAATGGTTCAAAAAAAGTTATAATATTTAAAGAACAACCTCAATAGAAAATAAAAAAAATCAAAGCAACCGTACTCTCTAAATTGCTGGTTTGTGTGAGATAATGCTTAGAATAATTAGGAAGGAAAACAAGGTGATAGGAAGGCATCAAAAATAAAGATCCAAAAATCATTTAATAATTTAAATCGTTAAAATATTAAATGATTTTTGGAAACCACGATAACATATTTTAAATAAAAGATAAACATAACAAATACTGACATAAGAAAATCAAACTTTCCAAAAGCGGAAGCTTGTTTTTCACAAAACCTGAGTTTTGTATGAACCCATTAGTTACAATTTCTGTCACGCTATTTCCTCATATAAGTAAAAATATATTTTTGGTAGTAAAAGCTTCTATGGTGTTATATAGATTGGTTTACTATAGTAGAATAGTTCAAAAAGTTCAAACTAAAATTTCATTTCTTCCATCCCGTTTAGGCCATAGAGTAATGTTTATTTAAAAATCTCAATGAATATGATCCAACAGTTGTTTGTGCTGACAATCTCAATGACGGACACAATGACGGACAACCGACAGCAAAACAACACATCAACAGGATGTCAAGAATCTTTTTAAAAGTTCTGGTTTCAAGCCATATATACTGTGTATTTAAGCTCATAAAACTTATAAATCATATTACGAATTAAACGGGTGTTAAGACTTTAAATCGGTGAAGTTTAAAACAATCATATTTATAATCTCAAAACTGAGCCAATATTTTAAGCACAACAATATGTAACATTTTCATAAGCTTTGAAATAAAAGTTAGAAAACGAAAAATAAAAGGATAAAAATAACTTATTTTATTTATCTACCCTTTGGCATATTATAAATTACACATGCGAAATAATAATAAAATACATAAATAGGGGTTTTCATATTAATAATTAAAAAAAAGTAAAATAGTTTTTCGTTATTTTCTCGCCGAAAAGAGTTCAAAGCAAATTTCAACTAAACAAAACTCTCTATTATACACATTTTATATATAGTATGTATGTGGAATGCCCTACATTTTTTTCAAGTAAAATGTCTAAAATATCATAAAATTAACTATGTATATATACGAGTAGTATATACGTACTAAAGTTGGAAATTTAGAATCTATATTTATACAGTGGTAATATATATGTATATAACTATAGCATATGCATGGTTCGATTCTAAATAGTTCTTCGCTATGTATTTACACGCATAATTTTTGCAATAACGTATAATAAGTTTATTATTTCACATTAAACTATTAAACAAATAGTACCAAGTATATACACAAAACCTAACATAAAATTGATAAGCGCGCATACGAAAATTGCAACGAACATATAACACATTTTTGAACGAATTTTATAGGGAAACACAATATATGTTCACGTTTAATAATTTTAAAGTTAATCCATTAGACACGATAGTCCCTATGGAAATAACATACTTTTTTTGTGTCATCGCTAAAGATATTGCACAGAACAAAAATGTACATATATGCATGAGCATATGTAAAAAAAATTATAAACATAATATTATGAATTACGACAATGGACTATATAAATATAATATACACACATATACATATATAGGTTTCACACAGAAATATTTTTAAGCTATTAATCCAGTTCCGTAACGCAGAATCACGCGATCGGCCCTGGCATCAAAATTAAACATGTTCGATGACAGAATTGAACAAATATTTAAATTAAACATGTGTGTGCTGTTTTTGTCAACAAAAACAAATAATAATTCGATTAGAAATCTTATTAAAAATATTTATTTATTTTATTAGTTTTCGTATATGCACTTTCACATTATTTTTTTAATTTTCTTAATTGCAAACATCTTTATTTTTAGTTTTTTTATGCAATATGTGCATTAATAATAATTTTGATCATTATGTTAAAATATATATGTACATGACGTATAACTGTTTTATTATTATCAATTCAGAATGTTATATGTACATAAAATGCGTTAATTAATTAAAATACAAAATATATAAAACTATAATACAAGATAAAACTATATATCATAAAAACATATTTTTTAATACTAAATAAATCTAATGATATTAAAAAATATTAAATTATTCCAAATGCATTAACAAATTAAAATGTTGTATAATATAACAAATACTATATATTTTTTGTTTTTGCTAGTTAAATTTATGTACAAGATATGATCTATATATGTATAAATACAAGTAAGTATATAGATAATATTTTGCATAACAAAAACTTATTTATTTAACTTAATTACATCACTAAAACCAATAAACATCAGGAAGGTATATAATAATGATATTTGCTAAAAAAAACATGTTTAATTTTATAAACACCCTATTTATACCATATAACATATTATATCCTTTTATACCGGTACACGTATACTCAATTATTGAATTTTCAATTAGGATTAACTAAATTATTTTTCTTTTCAAATCTAATTAAGTTTCGATTACTTTTTAGTTTTTTTTGGTATTAATAAATTAAATGAAATATCTATATCATTTCCTTTGTACATATAACAAGATTTATGCAACATATTGTAATATCAATTTTATGTTTTACTATATGTACAAGCATAGCAATGGCAATAAATGAGAACGAAACGGAAATATAGATTTATTTGTAAATTAGAAGAACCTTTTAATAAAATTCACTTCGTTAAAATAATTTGAACACTCGTTCTTGTTCGGGTGATATTCTCTATAAGTGTCCATCTATACAGCAACGATTTTAAAAATAAAAATACGTTTTGGAATTTACTCAAGCTTACACAGGCTCAAGCTTCGGTATAGAATCGTCTACTCACAGAATAAGAGCATTTTTGGTTGAAGCTGTAATAAAAAGGCTGTGAAAAAGTATGCTCATTTTGATCTCAACCTATCCTAGTCTGGCTGAAATTTGACTGAAATTTTTGAAACCTTTCTTTTATAATGATTGTGTATGCCACTTTATTTAATTTAGAAATGAATACATTTTAAATAATCACCATTGTTCACAGATGAGCCATTACCTCGCGTATAAGATTCGTTGGCTGATTTGTTCAATTTCTTCCCCTATGTTGGACTCTGATGTTGTGGTATACTTTTTATTTAAACACTTTTATAGAAAGAAGTTCAAAGGGTGCTTAAACTAATAGCACTACCTTCCTGTCACCCCGCCTCTGGTGTGTCCTGGTTTGCTGGACGCACAAAATTCTCGAGTATTCATCCATACCTTTTGCAATTATTGCATTTTCCACCATCATTTACTGAAGTTTATTCAAGCTATTGCAGCCGCACATACACCCTCTATATTTATTTTCCAAGGATAACACTTTTAAAAATCTTAAATTAAAAAACCAAAATAAATTAATTTGTAATAATTATTGGAATTATAAATGGTTTAATGGCTTTTGGACCACCCTGTATTTTTAAAACTAATTAAAGAATTATTTAAAACTTTTTAAATAAACTTTCGATTTGTGTATGTTAGCGATATGATTATATACAAGTCACATCGTGTAGATGAATTTCAAATACTTGTTTAGGCCATTATTCTCATCAGAGTACTTCGACACATGTAATTTGTAAATAGTTGATTAATCAATAAACAAATCAAATTGTTCGCTAGTAGTTGTTCCCCTAATAAATTCAAAATAAATAATTAAGTTATAATTATGATTTAAATATAAATATTTTAAATATATTATACTTACATTTTAAATTATGTTAAATTTAATTTTTTCTTTTATATGCCGTAAAAATATTATGTAGATTGAAATAATTGAACACATTCGATAACACAAATGAAATTCGTCTACTAATTAGCAGTCGAATTTTGACATTGGATTTTCGGAAAATCCGATTTCGTTTTGACTTTATAATTTCATAATAGCGGATTTTTCGATATCGGATTTTCATAATAGCAAAATTTGCTTTCGGATACGATATCGAATTTTTCAGAATAGCCCCCCCATTAAACTTTTAAACGAAATCTCGTGCACTTTTAGTCTGTATTAATTTATTGACAATTACGCTGCCCAATATTTTACTAGTTCACACGTATTTGGTTAAAACGCTTTGGATTTAATTTTTTTTTTTTACTGTTTTCCAGTTCCGTAAAAATATTCGCCTATACCTATGGCCTCGTTCACGTTGCCGGTCTAACTGTGCTGTAGCAGCCACTCAACCTAACCTAACCATAGCCTCGTTCAACAAACAAATCATACCGATTATTTAACTATCAATTGAAAATTTTATAGTATTTCTATACTTAGTTTCTATCACAGATTTTAATTTTTATTCACGAAAAACATTTTAACTTTTTATTTTTTATTGTGTCAACAATCCGGTTCTATGGATTTTGACCACGAGCCAACTCTTCATACTATTGTCAACAGTCAATGATTGTAACAAAAAATGATTTCTACGAACTTTAGATTTTTATGTTTTGGATATGAAAGTTGTTTTTGGTAGTTTCCAAAGTAAGACAATTTCATCAACATTAAAAATTTGGTTTAGGTCACAATCACCCTCATGAAGTAATGCTTTTATTTCTAATTTATAATGGTCAGCTGATATGGTATCAGCACCAGCTGATTCACCCTAAAGCTTCAATATCATTTTTTATCATTTTTATAAGTATAGTATATTTATTTTTTTCTTTTTTCTTTTTTTTTTTTTTGATTTAAATATATATAAGCTTAAATTTATTTATTTATGTAATTACAATAATATTGTGATTTCCACATCTCATTTTGAGCTTATAAGCTCATTGATAATGAAGATGTGCAAAAAGTTGAATTTATTCAAAAACACCCACCACATAGTAACACACACCGCAGCGGCCGCTTGTTGAATAATTAGGTTCGTCAAAGCTCCAACACGCGTTTTTGAACTTTTAAATAGTTCTCTTCGTGGGCCGCGACACGATTGGACGACATTATTCAGGTTGTTGTGTGGATGGTTCTCTATTAAGCAGGACATGGTTGAGCACCTCAAAAACCAATCCAAATCAATGAAAATAAATTTTGAATTGGTAATTGAAAAAAATTTCCACGTGACAAGAAAGTCAAGGCTAGGCCTAATATCTTCAAATAAGCTCTTGGCTTTTATCTGAGTCATCGTCTAAGTATTAAATACTGTTATGGCTGTTACGGTATATTTTATTTTATATCTATTATATCTACTTGAATAATTCTTACAATTGTTGCAGTTAGATTAAGAGCTTTTGCTGTATCTGCCGATTTTCTAAACCCAAAATTATAAAAAAAAATGCAAAGTAAGGTCTTAGTGTATATGGATACACATATATAATTGACAGGTTGATTAATCTCAATTCGATTATCTTTCTAGGCTTGTAAGTACAACATTTGACATTGATATTGACATTCTTAACAATCTAGTCGCCTTATATGAAACAAGCTCTGGTTACTATGGTCGTATTCAATAGGTTTTATGTTTCGTGCGAAAAAATATGTAGGCCTACTACTTAATAAGAATTAAAGTAAGGTTTTGTGTAAAGTCTGTTACGGTATGGTCAACGGTCTTACGCAACGTTGCCAATACAACGAATGCAAGCTTGCAAAAACCATATTTTTGAAAATAGATTAGGTGTTTACGAATATAACAATATTCTATATTTTTTCGATTCAAATAATATCTTGAAGATTGACACATTTACCATTAATAACTATAATGAGCTATTTTTATACCAACTCAAGTCTTCAAGTTTATATTCAAGTATACATATTAATTGAAGAGCATTTCGTGTAGGAAAAATCAACGTTTAAGTAATTGCATATATATTTTCACCTCGTTGCGATAGAAATTGTATATAACATATATATTCAATAGATTCTATCAAATATTTCGACTGCTTAAAATCAGAAAGTTGTTTTTTATAATGATTTTAATAATATGGCTTTAAGCATTTAATGAACTAAATTAACAAATTAAATGAAAATAAAATATAACTAGTTATTGCTTCGTTGCTACGAATTAAATTTTTAATAATTTAAGCTTGTGATCTTATTAAACTTTTGGTACAAAATTATAAAATTTGGAATCTATGTCTGATTATCTATACACTCAACGAGAGTGAATAGTGATATCATTTGTAAAATTTAAGCTTTATTTAGCAATATTTATTTTTTATTATTAAAAACGAATATACGTATTTAAGCCTCCTATAAACATGGATGTAGTATATATTACATATTCCATTTATGAAAATACTCGTTCATCATATTACAAAAAAACTTTTTTTTTTAATTATCAGAAACCTATTTTCATAATCAAACACAGGTATGCTGATTTTTTCCTACCTATATATAATATTCTAATCACATGGTACATATACATATTTTATAAAAATTTTTATAAATACACTGCTTTATATATACATAATACATACTTTTTTTTTACCTATAATGTGTACATATAATTTTTTATACAATTTTTTTTTATAATAAAAAATGCGTGGTTTTTTAAAAATATAAAATATAAAATAATAAAAAGTTTTAAAAAACGCATCAAAGATGAATGGAAAGATCAAAAGAATGTATGCTTGAAAAACAAACTTTTCTACCATAAACAAATGTCAAAATATATATGTATATAAGTATATGTGATTTAAGTGCATATAGCTTTATGCATGAGCATAATAATTATATATATAGTATGGAAACGTATGTATGCATGAAAATCTTATGGCTGCAGATATTTTTTTTATAATAACATTAAAAACAACTATTATAATGAACTTAAAATAATATATAAAATAATTTTAAGATTTATTATGATTCTATTGAACTTTCCTTCGAGGTATACCAAATACGCATTATCTTGGCATAAACCACATCTAGTTATAATATAAATACAAGAGCATGATATAGGCTCCTAATCAGAAACTCTAACCATAAATCCTTTGATTGCGTATACACATACATATTGATGTTCAGTAAGCATGCACATATTTATGTATTAACAAAATTGTTAAGAATCAATGAAAATTAGAAAGAAACCTACATACGTATATATGGTTCTTTAATGTAGAGCTTATTGAATGAATTGGATTTACAAAATAAAAAAGTTTAAGATGGGGGGAAAAACTTGCTATTTTTTTATTTTTCATGATTGTAGTTCAAAATCTCTCTTATATAATCGTTTTTTTTTTCTTCTTCAATTTTTTATGTTCTCTTTGTATATGTATGTTAGAATTCTATGTTCTACATATATATTTACATGCTGCTATAAATTATATATAATGTTAAAAAAAAACTTGGCCGAGTAAATTGAAAGTATAAGAAATATATAAAAAGTATTTTGTATAATATATACATAAATATAAAATCATTATTGCATACATTGACAAGGCTAAATATATGTATACGCTAGAAACAACATATATGCATAAATATGCACATGTGTGTGATAAGATCAAGTGCAATGTGAGTTGTGCATCGTTTGACTATTTTTCTTCTATTTCTTTTCGTTTCGACTATTATATACGAGTGCATATATGTATATTAACAAATTGTATTTACCAATTTACATTTTTTGCAAATATTTTAATGAATTTTGAAAAATTTTCGTATAATTAATATATATACTCGTAGAATCATCTTATAGTAACGGTTTAATACAATAAGAAATTATTATATTTTTATTTACATAAAACTCTCATAATTGTTCGTATATATGCCGGTTTGCAGATACAAAATTAATTGATAGCTCTATGTTATAGAGCAGCAGCAGCATATTTTTCATCAAATTTCTCATCAATTAAATTAGAATGCGTAATAGTGTGTGCACAGCATACATGCATATATAGGGTGATTTTTTAAGAGCTTGAGAACTTTTTTTTAAAAAAAAACGCATAAAATTTGCAAAATCTCATCGGTTCTTTATTTGAAACGTTAGATTGGTCCATGACATTTACTTTTTGAAGATAATTTCATTTAAATGTTGACCGTGGCTGCGTCTTAGGTGGTCCATTCGGAAAGTCCAATTTATTATAGCATCGCTATCGTTCGATGCTAACAAAGTTTTTGTTGCCAAAAATGGAAGAACTGAACTTAGTTGACATGTGGTTTCAACAAGATGGCGCTACATGCCACACAGCTCGCGATTCTATGGCCATTTTGAGGGAAAACTTCGGAGAACAATTCATCTCAAGAAATGGCCCGGTAAGTTGGCCACCAAGATCATGCGATTTGACGCCTTTAGACTATTTTTTGTGGGGCTACGTCAAGTCTAAAGTCTACAGAAATAAGCCAGCAACTATTCCAGTTTTGGAAGACAACATTTCCGAAGAAATTCGGGCTATTCCGGCCGAAATGCTCGAAAAAGTTGCCCAAAATTGGACTTTCCGAATGGACCACCTAAGACGCAGCCACGGTCAACATTTAAATGAAATTATCTTCAAAAAGTAAATGTCATGGACCAATCTAACGTTTCAAATAAAGAACCGATGAGATTTTGCAAATTTTATGCGTTTTTTTTTAAAAAAAAGTTCTCAAGCTCTTAAAAAATCACCCGTTATATATATATATATATATATATATATATATATATATATATATATATATATATATATATATATATATATATATATATATATATATATATATATATATAGATATATATGTATATATATATATATATATATATATATATATATATATATATATATATATATATATATATATATATATATATATATTATATTTATATTTATATTTATATATTTATATATAATATAGCAATACACGATTGATGAAGTCAAAATATATTAGCAGAAACGAATTTTATTTTTTTGAGAAATATCTGTGCATCCGTTAAATTTTTTATGCTATACGGTTTAACAAGCTACTTAGGTAAAAATGTCTTATAATTATAAACCAAGTCAATAATAAAGCTCGTATATATAATGTATAAATGAACGATTTTAGAAATTCTTCCGGTGCATTACATCACAGCTTTTATGCATCTTTGATTGCAATGTATTCGTTAACCATGCGGAAAACTATAAGCATTTACAGCTTTCATTGACATTATATTGACGCATGTGTTATGTAAAAAATATTTGATCACAAAATAATTCTTTCATATTTATTGTTTTTTTTTGTTATATTTGTAAAGTAGCTATGTATCGTACTCACTTGCTTAAAGAAGGTAATTTCAGCATCTTGAAACTATTTAATTTGTAACCATAATTTGTTATTAGAAAATTGTCGGGCACTCGATTTTAATGGACACTAAATTTACAAAACAAATTACACTGAATATTTATGAAAGAATTGCAATTACTATTTAGAACAATATACATATATACTTCAAATATATTCGGCTCTCAAAAGGTATCTAAATCTTCTGAAGCTGTACTTGTTATGTTAATAGTTGAAATGAAATGCAATTCGATAACTGTGAGCTTGTTGCATTTGAATCGAAAAGCTCACTGCGCTTCACGTGAAATCTTGTGAAATTTGTCGATTTTGATCGATTATGTTGGAATCATTAAAGTGGAGTTGTAAGCGATGGTAATCAGGAAAACCTAACGTTGGGCGGTATACAATACTGCAATATTTGCTGATCACGTAGGGAATCACAATCAATCAAAAGGCGTATAGATGTTTCTTTAAGATCAAGAGCGGTTTAATATAATCTATTGATATCTTTTGATCTTTCCTGCGTTGATACAAGATGAATTTTAAAGCCAAAAATTCACAACCAAGTGAAATAGTTAACAGTTATTTTTGATCATTTTAAAAGCGCCTTAAATTTAAATACAATTTTTCAGATGGTTTGTTTATTCTACAATCGTCATGCAGTTGTGTTAATTTCTGGCCACTAACGAGAATCGAACTCGAGAAATGGTTACTCTGAATCATAAGGAACAATGGTGTACTGTTAATGAATCTCGTTATAATTGTCTAGTTGTTCCAATACCACATAGTGACGGTTGAACCAAAGAAGGATTGAACAAGTAGAACACAACATTCGGCGAGTTATTAGCAAGATACGGCCGCAATTGTCTGAAAAGAATTGCAAAGATTGGCTTGATCATTACTTTTCAGGATAAAATTAATACTTGTACATATTAAAATGTCTAAATCCAGAAAACACACAAATTGTGTATAATCGGTAGTTTGTTACTCCATCTCTACTGTTGTTTCAAGAACCTTGTTTGAAAGACAATCAGAAGATATATTCGGAGTCATAAGTAATTCCTCATATTTTAGAAAGTTAAAGGTGGTTTTTGTCCCGTGTAGTCTTACAGTGTGCTTTTCTTTCTAGATTCGAATTTTTTGTCTCAATTTCAGCTCTGAATTTAAATTTTTATCATATAAGTTTAAGAATTCTTTTAATAAAATCGAAAAAGAAAGAGAAAGAGTTTCCCTTCGGAGTCCTAAAACCATTTTTTAAATTCTGAACCTCGGTTCTAGTTTTTTAAATAAATGTTTTAAAATAAATTTTTAAATAAAAGTTTTGATTAAACTTCGATATTGTAATGTTTACTGCCTTTAATCTCTTGTATCATTAAAAGACAGTAACCACTTTTACAGAGTATGTTCTTCATTCTTCGCGTAACATTTGTTAGGCGACTACTGTCATATTTTCAAATATAATTAACTTTCTTGATAACTATCCCTGGATTAAGTTTTAACTGTGAATTTATTCTTTTGCACAATTATTCCGAAAGTAAGATTTTGCTTAATTAATGAATTGTTATAATCTCTAGGTAATTCACTTTTTATCTGGTGTAATATAATTAGGAAGCATTATAAATCATTCAAAGCAATGTGACAATTGTTAGTTTTATGTTCAAAATTTTACTGCTCGTATCTTTTCACTATTCATCTTTTAACCATCATTATTACTATTTTCTTGACTTGTGGAGTTGCAATAAACTTACTATCACTATTTACGATCAATATTATTATTGACTCATTATCATTATTCATTTGATAATGTTTGCTGAACAATAATTTGTATGTAATTGGAAAGCTAATAGGCATAATTCAAAATTATGGTTATTTTTCGATTCACACCGATTAAAGCGATTTACATGATCAAAATTTACATATCTCTTTCTAATAAGGTAGCATGAGTCATCTGTCGTTGAAAATAGTTTGATATTCGTTTTGCTAACTTTATATAACGCTGTATTTGCCAACAACTATGCCATACCAATAATAACTTCAGTAGCGTTGATCACGACTCAGACGTCAAAAAAATAATAACGAGATCACTCAAGAAACAGCATTAAAATTTGGTAAAAGTCACCACGGTTACCACGGTTACTTTATCTTATGTTTCTTTACAAAATTCACAGCAATTTAAATGCAATGTAGCCTGTTCTGCACACGATTCTGTTTTAAGATTTAATGATGTTCTTGAAGCAATCTATTTAAAGGAGACGTTAAGTATACAGTACTGTGCAAAAACTCCGGACAGTTTGAATTCCTTTAAAAACGTTAAATATTACCTAGTGTTTTAACAGTTTTTTAGATTCCAATTTGTAGATTGCATTTTGTAATTCACTAGAACTATGATAGTATAAGTCGTTTAAGTTATGTTTATGAAAAAAGAGTTTTTAGAATAAAAAAGCCGACAAAGTACTAAAAATGTCTAAACTAAACGACCAAGAAAAAGGTGTTTTTATCGCGTTATGGAAGGAAGGGCTGTCCATGCGTGAAATTGGTGATAGGATAGGACGTAAGAAATCATCAATTGCCGATCTTATAAAAAAATATAAGACTACGGGGAACACAGAGCGGTCTCAAGGGTCATAAATAATAAGAAAAAAAATACTACTTGGTCTTACAACAATTGAGTTCCTGAAAAAATTGGTTTAAGTAAAAAATGTTAGCTGTCCGATTTTTTTTGCACAGTACTGTATAGGAGACAACTGGAAATAGTTGCCAACATTTGGAAGATATTTTAGAATCTCTGAAAAGTATTCAGCCAACATCCCCAAAAAACTAGTTTTACATGATCAAAAATCGGCCCATTACAAATAAGTATTGTGTTAAATAAATAATAAATAAATAAATAATAAATATAAAGCCTATAACGAACTAAATGAACTTGTACTCAAAATGGTATGTGCGTGCATGGTGTTGATTTTTTGCAGTAAACAATTTACGAAGTTTTTAGCGCATATGAAAGCAACTTGTAAAAAATAGTAATAATTTTTTACAAGTTGCTTTCATATGCGCTTTTCCTTCTTAATCAAAATTATAAGCATAAATAAATAAATAAAAACTAAATAAATATTTTCAATTCTTAACTAATATATGTTCTAACATGCTTTTTAGCCAATTGATATATTCAAAGATCAAAATTACTTACATAAGCGTAGATGGCTGTGATTAAAATTTATTTTACCAAAAACAAGTAACAAATTTATTTTAATTTGGCTAGGATACATAAATATTCGATCAGAAACGAATAAAAATTGACTTAGTTCAAGTCACCTAATATTTATGGGAAATATTTAAGATAAAATATTTCGACATGTACGATGTTGGCACATGTATATCACCAAACCTCACGGTACATATGTTCATGGCACATATATATCACCAAACCGAGTTATACGGTTATTTATTTAACGTTTATATATAATATTTCTGGATCTGTCCTGCACGACCTGATAGACATCTGTAAGATAGACGTTAGATATTCATGATGTTGCTCTATTACAAAGAAAAATTTGTGATACGACTGCATGCGCATTTGCTTTGGCCACCGAATCCCGACTTTTGATTATGCTAAATTATTTTATCATGTGAGTCTATTTCAATTTAAAGTTTAGGTTAGAAAAAAATTCGTTGATCAACAAATATTTAATTTATATTGCTCAAATATAAAATTAACAAGAGGGTACTGAGAGACATCTAGCTTAGAACACAATTAGCACGTGGAAAAGATAAAAATATATTCTAGTACAAAACATTCCAGTACAATATTTTAGTTCTCGAATAAATCAAGAAAAGTGTCAAAAAACAAAATTTATTTACATCGACATCGAAAATGCAGGCGATAACCACAAGCGATTTACGTAGAGAAATACATGGTAAATAAAGTTAATATCGTATTATAATTATTAAATAAAGTTAAAGTTTGTTAAATAATAATGTTATAATAGTTTAGAAAAAGTATTAAATTATATTATTATGGTCACAAAACACTTTCAGTAATGGCGGCCTTCATATAGAGAAGCGTCTAATCTAACGATCAAAATAAAACCCTAATCATTTCTATTCAATCGATATTATATATTTCTTGCTTTAATAATATTTATTCTCTTAATTGTATTTTAGATATTTTAAAAGATGCAGATCTCAATGAAATTACTTCCATTAAAGTGAGACAGCAACTGGAGAAGAAATTTAAAGTTGAGTTGATCACTTTTAAAAAAAAAATCGATGAATTACTAATGGAATTTGTGGATTCAAAGTGCACAAGTGACAATTCCAATGATGAATCGGACGATGACGATAGTAAGGATGAAGAAGTGAAAGAAGAAATACCATCTACAAAAAAAACATCAAAACGTCCACCTCCTAACAAAAAGTCTTCTAAGAAGGCAAAAGATTCCTCAGGCGAAAGCGATTCCGGGTCGGATGATGACGAAACCGATGAAGAACCTCCGAAAAAAAAGGCGGCAAAGAAGGCGAAATCTGATTCAGATTCTGAGTCTGATGAAAAATCAAAGAAAACTAAAAAGGCAGCGACTAAAAAAGCAGGAGGCAAAGGAAGAGGTAATGGTTTTACAAGGCCATACACATTATCTCCGGAATTGGCAAAACTAATGGGATCCGAGTCCTTACCTCGACATGAAGTTGTTAAAAAAGTTTGGCAAATCATCAAAGAACGAAATTTGTACGATCCCAAGAACAAACAATATGCCATATGCGATAGCGATTTATTAACAGTAATTGGTGTTAAACGATTCCGAACATTTGGAATGTTAAAATATTTACGTAATCATTTTCTTGACTAGGAGTACCGCTGGTTAACTAAAAGTATATTTTGAAAAAAAAATTTGTTTAAATTAAGTTTTTAGTTAATCCATGAATACATTTTGGTATTTGTTAAAATTTTGAACAGACTCTCATTCTTTTAAATACATAACACGTTTCAAATTTAATTGGGATGAAATAAAAAAGATTTATTTTGAGATTAATGGCATTTTATTTGTAACTTAGTAAACGTTGGTGAATAATTATTAAAATGAGTTTGCAATAAATATAAGCAAAGTGTAACTAGGCAAAATTCCTGAACTACTAAAAGCACTAAATTCAACTGTGTTGTTATAATCGACATTGAGGCGAATTATATTTTGTCGTCATTATTACTGTCGGCATTAATCGGAATTCGAAAGTCGTAGTGCCACATTTTGACATTTACTCGTTCAGTTGTGTTGTGTTGTGAGAACTAAATAAAAAATTTATCGCGCTTTGTTTTCACTGTTTTCATCCTAATTTTTTTTGTGTTTTAAGAAAATTTTATGTTTTCCCTGTGATCGAATACTCTCATCAGCAATATGTAACCGTCGAATTGTGATACGCCAAAAATTTTCAATCCGAAACCGAGTGATTTTTGGGGTACTGGCGATTGACAAAATTTCCTTGCTAATTTATTGTGTTGGGTGATTTTTATGAGAAAATTAGTGAAAATGTATAATTCAATACTGTCGACACGCTATCCAATGACGAATATCCAACAGAATGATATCGAGGATACGTATAACACATTGATACAGGAGTGTAAGACGTGTTCACCCGAGAATAGGCTTACATTGAACCTGCGTGAACGGCTTCAGAGGTAAGAGTATTCACCCTATGTAATTTAATGTATTTACTAATATAAATCAAAATAAATACAGCTTTCCACTAGAGGTGCGATCGGACATTTGTAAAAGGACCCGAGATGGGGCAGCACCACTTTTTATTGCTTGTAAACGAGGAAATCCACTAATCGCCGAGTACCTAGTGAATGAATGTGGTGCTAATATTGAACAAATTGGTATTTATGAAGTACCAGATGATAGAACTGTTCACTGTGTTACCCCATTGTGGTGTGCAGCCGTATCGGGAAAACTAAATGTCGTCAAAGTATTGTTACGACTCGGTTCTAAAATTAATGCTCTCTCCGATACTGGATCTACGCCAGTGCGAAGTGCTTGCTTCATGACACACATTGAGATTGTTAAGTATTTGGTAGAGAATGGGGCTGACATTAAAAAGGCCAATTTCAACGGTGGCACCTGTCTAATCAATTCTGTTCAATCCGTCCATCTTTGCATGTATCTTATTGCAAAGGGTGCTTACATAAATGCCAAAGATATACAAGATAAAACTGCTCTACACTATGCAATTCAAGAACATCGATTGGAAACAACAAAACTTTTGCTTAAATATGGTGCAGATCCGTTTGCAATAAGTCGATATGGTGACGATGCCTTACAAACTGCTTGCTTAAAGGGTGCTCATCAAATATTCGATTACTTAAAGGCTAATGTTATTTATACAGATGAACGATTGGCAGACGCTCATGAACTGATCGGATCTACATTTCTTGATGAACATAACGAGACTCGTTTGGCAATATTTCATTGGCGATCAGCACAACATATCCGTGCTCGTGATGACCACTATATCGCAAAACGGCCTGTTATTCCTGTTCGCGAGGCTTATAACAACGACGTCGAATTTACGACGTCAAATGAGCTCAACAATATTGCGGCCGATGTGGATGCGATGCGAATCCAAAGCCTTCTAATATGCGAACGCGTCCTTGGTGTTAATCACAAGGATCGATTGTTTCGATTAATGTTCCGTGGCGCATCATACGTTGATTCTTTACGATTTCAACGTTGTCTCGATTTATGGCGTCTAGCGCTTCGAGCTCGAATTGGAAAACACACCATCCTATATTCAGATACATGTTTCACAGCACAAGCTATTGTTCGTCTTATGCTCGATCTTCAAGACAAATATATTAATATGATGCCAAATGAGATGTTCGATAATGAAATTCCCCGATTTGTCGATGTTTACAGTGTATTTAAAATGCTGACTGGTAATATAGAAGAAAATCGTCGTTTACTAACCGTCCGCCCTATTCATCGAAAGCAACAAGAGAATTTCGATCGAGTCCTTAAGTGCATCACACACCTAATTTATTTACTAGTTTCAATTTCAAAGACTGATAGCGAGAAGGAATTGGTTTACAATGCGGTTCATAAACTAATTCAACTAAATATTCGAAGTTCGTACACAAATGATACGTTGTTGCATTTGTCCGTTAGCCGTTTGAATGTCATCAAAAGTGGGTACTTTACAGACGATAATAATTTGAGGGTAAGATTCCATCCAAATGATTCTGTAATTTGTATATCAAATATAATAGCTTGAACGTAATTGTTCTTTAGATTGTGTTTCCTAATTTGGATGTCGTTAAGCTGTTGCTGCAATGTGGAGCCGACATTAATGCACGAAATGAATCGAAATCAACACCACTACATATCGCATCGGCACCGTATAATTATCAAGGGAATGTAAGTACTATAATAAATCAGTATTAAGTGTAATTTATTTCTTTGAGTGGAAATTATTTCCACTCAAAACATTTTGAGTGACAATAATGTAAATTTTAAAGTTAAAAATAAACCACTCGTATCTTAACTTATTAGGTAATAATTTTGCTTTATATTTATAGTTAGTCTACGAGCTTTTGGAACATGGAGCTCACCTAGATCAACCAAATAAAGCCGACGATCGGCCATACAATCAAATAGCAAAGAACACATCAAACACCATACCACTAATGAATTATATAACACTCAAGTGTTTGGCATCGACGGTTATTGTTAAATATCGGATACCGTATAGAAATCAAATACCAAAATCTCTAGAATTATTTGTTAATCACCACGAACCGTAGTTAATCGATTTTATTGTTCTATTTGTTTGTTTTTTTGTTTCGTTTATTGTTTTTAGGCCATACACAACACATTAGACAAACCACAGCATACAATTTATCATACGAATTATTGAAAATCTAGACAAAATTTTTTTGTTTTGTATTTTATTCTTGATATAATCTTAAGTATTTCTTATCTCTTATTAATACAATATTATAAATATTGTTAATGCTCTCGTATACAAATTACCCCAAATCTAAACACATAAAACCATTAATATATATTTATTACATATTACATATATTATATATACATACATACATATAGAATACTCAATTTACACAATAATATATTATATTGGACATACAAATTCATAAATATAAATGTTTTAAAAATATGCAAAAATGTGAGGTTGAAAATCTTTGAAGATTTTTAGTAAAATTTTAATGAACATAAATAAATAATTAAAATAAATATTCTCTATTCTATTAGACATACTTTAATGCAACAAATCATAAATAAAATATTAAATTATATCAAATTTCAATTATAAATCATTAAACAAATCAAATGCAATATATTATATATACACATACATATATTAATTATTAAAACATTTAAATGTTTGGTTTTATTTAAATGGAATCCTAAAATCGGACATAGGTAAGTCTAGACATATGTTAGGCTATAATTAAAATCACGAAGAAGCAAAATGAAGCTTCAAATGTATCATTGCTGAAAGTAAAATCGAACAGCTGGTGTCTGAATAAAGCTTTTACACATCATGCTAAAATTTTCCAGTATTGACGGTGAATCAATGTGACCGAATAAAATGTAACCAACAAACGAGTACTTTAAAATCTCGCGTCTATTTTACTGAGTTGCTATGTTGTATGATTTACAGCAGTCGAGATACGGTAATTCGTGATCTCCCGACCGCCTTTCTAAGTTATGTGGCGGATAAACTATCGTTTAAGTTCTCTACAGTTCTGGATATGTTTAGGTCGTCAGCAAATATGATTTTTTTAAAATGTAGAATGACTTCAGTGATTGCGTCGATGGAAATGGTAAAAATCCAAAGGCTAAGATGGTAACCTTATGGAAACCCTGAAACATATTGAATTGATTTGAACTTGTTGTTTCCAATATCGATGTTTTGGATGCGGCCGCTTAAGTAAGAGTTAAACCATGGAACAAAGTTCTAGTGCTTTACAATGGAGTCAAACGCCTTGGCAAGGTCAGTGTACACCACGTCAAATTTCTTTTGACTTTCTATAACTTTCATTGTGCTGCTGGTGAATTAAATAAGGTTTGTAGATATTGATCTGTTTGGCATGAATCCATGTTGGTACGGCGAAACATGTCGAGACACCACTTCGTCCAAGAAATTGCATTATCTTCCATTTTTTAGGAAACTCAATCTCAACGACTGATTGGAAAGCATGTATAGAAATAGTTCCAAACTGATGTAATCTTTCACAAAAGAAACGGGTATTTGGTCAGGACCGCAACCATCACCGAACGTTTTCAGAACTTGTTTATGTCTTCTATTGTGATATGTGGTATGTCAATGGACAGGTACAGGCTACCCTTATCAACGTCTTCTGGTTTAAAAACAGATTGAAAAAACTCAGCTTACATGTTGGATATGACTTGCGCGTCCGATGATTTCCCTTTATTGAATGTCATATATGCAGGAAAACAGTGCTCCAAAAGTGCTATGATTCGTTTTTGATTTTGTCTTTACTACTTGTTATATAAGTCTTGTATTTAATCTTAAAATAATTCTCGGTTCTGGGCACATGTGTCTGTTTAATCTTCTACTTAGAACATTTATTTTAACTTGGAACTCCGACCCTGGGCGGTTCATGGCAATAATTTTATTGTTGATGGATTTGTAACTGCCTAATGCTCGGGCAAGTGAAAATCATTACGAATAATCATATGCGATTGAAAGTGCATGGATACTAAAATATAAGTCATGAAGTCTCCGTGAAACGAACATATCAGCTACTTATGAAATGTTGTATCTCATCTAACATGAATTTAGTCATTCCTCTGAAAATTGTAACGATGAACAATCATATCCTGTTTACATGTACTTGTTCACGTGTTATATCCTAACTAACAGCCGTTCACACTAGAAGAATTAAATGATAATTGAATTTGACATAATACTCACGAAGATCAATATTCGCACCATTGTTACGTATAACGACGTGATAATGGTGCGAATATTGAACAGGGTATCCATTCATGCGTCTAATCACAGTAATATTTTGGTAAATTATTGTTGCAATTTCCTTTTCTCATGCAGCCAGAGTTTAGATTAAATATGGATCAAGTATTTCAGCACACAATCTTATCAATATCAGCAACCCGATCAATTATATCATACCTATCCAAGTGATCAAGAGCCTCAATAATTTTTGGCCATTGTCGGTTGCATGTCATAGTTATAAATAATGAAAGCTTGCCGACATGTTGTACGGCTGTTTTTGCACCCAAAACATTTTTGGTACATATTGCTTGGAGGACCAATAAATGATGATGAAATAATGTTTGCGTCAACATAGCGTCAACTTTGTTAAAGTTAAGAATGCAGGTGGTGAATTTTGGAAGAAACGACTTTCGACTTAATTCAGAACAGATGTTGACTAGGTACAAGACTCTGGTGGTACTAAGTTAACTAAAGTCTGGATTTTTGATATATAACATTGATCACTTAAAATTTGTGAAGTCATTTATTCTTAGAAGACATCAATTAAATCTTTTACAGTGCGCTGACATTTTCGGAGAAATAATTAATCGTACCAAATTTTATTTATAGTAGCTTAAATCGTATGACATTAAGATCTTGTCGCTCGATGACGTGAATGCTAAATTCGAATTTTACTTACCTTCGCATCGTACACGAAAAACACCTTTCACTTAATTTAAAGCCAGCCTTTTTGTTTTGTAAACTAGACTTAAGTCAAAAAATAGTTTTTTTTTAATAATAAAATTACAAATTTATAATTTGTACAAAATATAAAATTGTTATCGCGCTATCGCATATACTCAACAAGGTTCTAACGCTATAAAATCACAAAGACGAAATCTAATTCCTAATGAATGTCGTTGAAAGAATGAGTATACTGAATATTAAATGCTTATTGATATCGATGTTTGAGATGCCGTTCTTGGCATAACTATCCACTATGTGAATTTTCCAACCCATGTTCGCATGCGTAAAACTATTGTAGTACACAATATCGGGCCATGACGTATTCGGTGTGATTTCTAAAATCGCTGGATCGCCCGATTCACATTCGTAGTGTAGCGAACGATTGAATTTCTTAAATGATGCAAAATTATCGTCGAGTCGGCGATCGGTGTTCGGTGCATGCTTCCCCACACACAATGGCCCAGCCGCTGTAGGTTTTGGCCGACCGCGACGAGAAAATTCAACACCAGCCAATACACGAATTTCGCTTTGTTTTGCGTCCGTGAGTCGATCGAAACCACCCCGAGGTTCGTCCGTTATTACAAGCGGATGATAGTATTCTGGTGAATGTGGATTGTTACCACCTCGAACTTTGAACGAGTAGGTTAAACCACGACGTAACCATAATTCCGGTATCATAAATCCGTTTATATACCAAGCCAATCCATTTGATACGTGCCCCGTTATACCTTGATAGCCGCGTTTTCCACCGGCTGGCCCAAGCACAGCACTAAACGAACGAATAGAACGATCGAAAATTTGCGATTTTTCCCACGTCTCTTTCAGCAACAGTTCGCTTCTTGTAAAACTGAAACAGTCGTTAACCGGTTCGGTTGTATTAAAATGCATCAAAACATCGGCTTTTGGATAGACATCATGAAAAGCAGGTTCTTTATTCGAATCGAGGCGTCCCATTGCCCAAACTATATGTAGTGGTCGATCGAGCAAAAATTCTTTATCACCCGAATCAGCTGAGATTAGCGATCGTCGATATGTGATCGAATTAATACCATTTTCTCGGGTAAACGTGTGAATTTGATAACTATCTAGTCCACCAACGACGTCATCTCTACAAACGCCTTTATTTTGTCCAAGCACTTGAACACAAGGTGCCAGCGATGTAATATTATAATCAGTTGCATATCCTTGATGGCCATCAATGTATGCGACTACAACATCTGATCCCAACATTTGCGATTTTACGTCGGATCCTGAAATACCAAACGACATATACTCATCTTCCATCACTTGGCCTGAAAGGGTGAATGTAATTGCGTGGCCGAATACTTCCCACGACACTTTTAAATCTTTATGCAATTGACGACAATTGGGCAGTGTGTCATGATGTGTTTGTACCTTGATCAGCGATGGTGGGACATTTAGTCCATCGGGTATTAATACGGAACCATAGTTTGAATTCGTTTCGATATCGAAAACACTTATCCAATCTATATCGAATATTGTCATGTTACCAGGAAGTTCTAGAGTTATTGTCTCCTTCTCGTATGCACGAATTGAATCGAGACTAGAAATAAAGTATTAAGTTAGTTTCTTTATTTGAAAAATATATATTTTTATAAATGGTATGCTTACTATCCCATTTCGTCGGGAATTTTTCGTCCTCGATTGCTTGGTTGTGGACCAACTCCTACCCAGAAATAAGTTTGTGGCCCTGTTCCATCGTAACTGAAATCTGGTATTTTTATTGTTTTCGAATCTATTATCTCGATATTGTCACTTGCAACGCCATGACTTTTTTTAGAAAAAGCTCCGGCTCGCTGAGAAACGGGTGGTTCAAATTCTTCTGGTATGTATATGTCACCAAAATTATTTTGACTATTCAAATCGAATACAGCCAACCATTTCACTTCAGTGATTCGTTTGTTGTCTGGTAATTTGAGAGTGAAATCTTTGTTTAAATAACGTTCGAGGATGTTCGTTCTGGAAAAGAGATATTAAATGTTAGGTAATACGTCCTCAATTAGCATGGATTAATGGTGTGAGATAGAGAAAACTTCTGGAAGATTAGTGGCAAAACTGATACAAAAATACCTAGTTTCAACACAGGATAGAGAAACTGGTGAATAAAGTGCATAATGGTATGGCAACATATCACAATTATATATGTTGTTAGGAGTTGTTAATCGCCTAGGTGGCGCAGTGGTTAAAGCTGCGGCAGTTGTAACGGGAGGTACCGGACTCGAATCCCGATTCGGGGCAAGATGCAAATGGGTTTTCACCTTCGATCGTTTGGGCGGTGGAATCGGTGGTGCAAAATGAACATATCTGGATCCCCTGTCGTGTTTAGAATCCATGGGCCTACCCATCTTCCATGTCAGTACTATAGGCTGACATGCAGCTATGCAATGCGCAGATGGTTCTACGAGAACTTGGACCTATAGCCGTACATAGAGTGGTATCATAACGGGCCAATCGCCGATCTAAGTGTGCGATAGCAGCCACAACAACCTAACCTAACCTAGGAGTTGTTAAGTAGCGACACATCAGAGCATTGGAGAGAAATGTTGCATGTTTGTTTGTTTGTAGATGTTTTTAAACGACATGTATTGGGCCACAGCACATAAACCGCCCAACAGGTCGCCGTTGCCAAGTATACATTGCATTGGTTCATGACCATCAGTAATACGGGCATGATGGGTCGATTAAATATAGTTATAGTATAGATAAGTGAAGTTAAACTCGTCGCTCTCGTGGCAGAGAAGATAGCGTACTTGCTCTGTCATTCGGGAGTCTCGGATTCGATTCCCGGGAAGGTGACGATTCATCAATCACGATTGAGTGTTTTTAATCTGTATGTGTATGTAGGTTGAACCGTGGGTCTCTAGTGGCATTGAGTTCTGGAATTATTTTCCGCCTTCTTTAATTATATATAGTTAAACAGAGAAGCCATTTGGACATAACTGAATTAGGAAATATAAAATTTCTAAAATGATAAAAATGTACGATATACTGAGGTTATTTTCGCAATCAAGCTACATCTGATACACTTATGACTAACCGAAAACTTATAAAATAGTAATTTGCTTGATATAACCACAGAAATGAAGAATGCAAATAAGAGAGTCTCAATGATTTATCATTCGCGTTTTGGAAACCAAAGTTAATAATTGATAACAAGAAAAATACACATGTCATGGAATTAGTCACAACTATAACACTATAAGAACTGTACCAGCATTGCTTTTACCGAGATATAATTTAAAGTAAGAGTTCATCGATTTAGCTTTTACCATTCTAGTGTTTAGAAGGAAAGCTAATTAAACTAATGAAACAAATACGAAGGCCACATACATAATTCGTAATAAAGTCCAAATACTCTCAATGTGCATACGGAAATCGTTGCATGACCAAACCTACACTTTCATATACACATATACATTTCTTTATAGAAAACTTATTGGTTCAAGGTAACAATATTATGTTAACGAGTACGAATATTTTTGAGTATTACTGTATTTATACTATAATTTATAAAAATATAATAAACCTACTTTCCAAACTCGTCGGGCACAATAAAACCTTGTGGTCCCGGACGATTGCTACCACCCGACCAAAAAAATGTATCAGCCCCATTGCCATCGTAACTAAAACCGGACATTAAAAATGTATACTGATCGACTGCATAAACATCGCCTGACACTTGATGATGATATGAATTAAATTTTCCCAAATATTTTCCTTGATATGGACCATCTTCATGTTCTTGTGTTTCTAAAAGAAGATAAGAAATAAATTATGTTTTGTGTATGTAGTATATATAAATAAATATACATATACAGTGTAACATCTCATATATATAAAGTATCGTTAAGTACACGATCGATCGATCAATATTATAGTATTATTTCACTTTCACATTAAAAGTTTTATTCAGGTTTCCCGTTTACAATTATAGGTACATGTTATGATTGAAGTCGTTCGATCAAAAAACAAAACAGACACAAAACAAAAGTTTTAGTTTTGAGTGTGCAAATATATTGGAGTGCAAGCTGTATAAAAACTTTTTCGATCGTATATAATATCGACTTTGATTGAATTTTAAAACTTTTGGTTTTATATAGTTTGAAGAGAGAGAAAGACTTTTTAAAAACATAAAAACTTATATACTAACACTATAACATGGGTATATAAAAAGATAATGACTTTGATATCACTAAATGAATACTAATTTCTTTTATATACATATATCTTGAATGTGTACTTACTAACGGTACTAATATATCCAATTATCGCGTAAAATAATAGAGGTTTGATTATTAAATTACACCCAAACACTTTGATTACACTCATTTCACACGGTGATCGCACTTTATACGTCTATATAACTTTTTCTTTTTGTCTTGACAATTTATTCTTAAGATGAAATTGTGTTATAGCTTATATACTATCCATAATTAGCAAATGATTAAATTTACGATTAACTCATTATTAACGTAGTTGGCTGATTACAAATTTTCTAGGTTTCTAAAAAATTTTGTTTTGTAAAAAAAAAAATGAAATTTCGATTTTGTTTTGTATTATTTACCAAACGTAGTATGTCTTATTAAAGTCGCGGTTTAACACTAACTCATAATTTTATATTGAATTTAATAAAAATAAGAAAAGAACCACACACACATGTCGATGTTTAAGAAATAGAAAAGGTTAATACAATTTTATGTGTGTGTGCATATGCGAGTATATATATAACAAATGGTGGAGTACGCGCGATTGTGGTTTGGATTTTAAGACTTTAGTATGCGATCGAAAATTAAGATGGAAAGAAACTGTAAGTCTTTAGATTGTATACAAAATTGTTCGAATTATGCTTTGGAATTTTCAGGTTTATTAGGGATGCTCTTTTAACGTACTATTGAAACACCATTGCCAGTCCAATAGATGCCAGTGCAAGGCCTGCTTAATAATAACTGCGTATGTTCCAAACCCAAAATTCCGAGAAGATAATTTATGGAGTACGGTCTAGCGTTCAAAACATAATGAACCTAATAGGCTAATAGCGATAGTAAATTATTTTATGAATTACATAATTGTTCAGCAGTCGAATTTAATACAAAAATAAGTCCTCAACAGGTTTCGAGTGAGCCATAAATCAAAAACTAGGAATAACTAAAACATGTGTTTGTATAATAATCTATGGCTTAAGAGCCGTAAACGGCCCTAATCACGTCTTAAGTGAAACTTTATAAACCATCATTACGTGTATTGGTGCACATTGAAGGTGGTCAGTCCAATTAATGCTTTTACACACGCAATAACTTTTTTGTCATCCGGTCGATGATCGCGTCGTGATGAGAAACTATCTTCATTAAGCGACAACCGGCAACAAAAAAAACGGTTAGGCAGAAATATTTTCACAACAAATTGGAATATTCAAAGCTTTTACTTTTCTTCATCTCGTCTGCATTCCTTAATATTTCAAAGATTTTGAGCGCTTATTAGATGGTTAGCTTAGTTATGGTCCATAAACGAGTCGATACTTAATATTTACCCTATAAACTTGGTATAGACGAATAAAAACGATAGTTGAAAAAAAGCACAGTGGAGTACATAAAATACTGATGAGCTAATCCATTCAATAATATAAGAAAGGTCGATATCGGAGATAAAATTAGGAAATATAAAATGACTAAGTATGTAATTCGAAACACACTAAGCTCTTCAGATTCATACAACCATAAATTCTTGGGTTTGGGTTTTTTGGTTGGCGTCACATCTCGTAATTTAACTATCAATATTTAGCGAACAACATCGATTTAAATATTGTTTATGGTACTAACATTATTGGTTTAGATGTTTTGTTCGATATCAACCATAAAATCGCAAAAATTTGTATTAGAATTTTTTGAAAAAATGAGGAGTCAAAACCTACCATTTAATACTCGGACACCTACCATTTAATATTTTATCACAGAATAAATAGTAAAATAGAAGCTTTTTAAAAAAGTACAATAATTTGTTTAAAAGCTCTATTCATTACCTTACAAAACCATCAAAATAAAAAAAAATATTATTTCATTATAACAAAAAAAATCAATAATATAAAAAAAGTAAAAAAAAAATCAAAAGAGAACTCGGACAGATGACAATACCTACTATGTTCATGGCAATTTTAATATAACAAAAAGGGGAAACCCCCAAAATCAACATGCAATGAAATTATGTATCTGCAATTCGAAAATATTAAGTCATATTGTGTTATCAACGCCAAGCAGTTGCATTTTTACTAGTAAAATAAATATGGGAAGAAAACGTGGCCAAACATCTGTAAAAGTTAGAGAACTGGTTATTAAATACTACAACGACCATAAATCTGTTAGAGAAATAGCAAAAATAATAAATAGGCCACACTCAACGGTTCATGACATAATTCGACGATTTAATTTATCGAAATCTCTAGAAAATAAACCAAAATCTGGTAGCGATGTGCGATGGATCGTCCACCAAATTAAAAAGGATCCGAAACTTAGTGCTCCAAGGCTTACCAAACAAGTTTCCATAGGGCTGGAAAAAGTGTAAATCCAGAAACAATATGATTAGTAGTGAGGAGACAAAACTACCTCGTAAAAAATCTTTCATTACTAAGCGAAACCGCAAAACACGTTTACAATTGGCAAAACATATAAAGGCGCCAATTAAGAATTATGGAACAAAGTAATTTATTCAGACGAAAGTAAATTTAATTTATTCTGATCAGATGGCCAATGTTATGTATAGAAACAACCAAACGAAGAACTACGAAAAAAAACTTACAAGCTACTGTTAAACATGGTGGTGGTTCGGTGATGGTGTGGCGGTGTATGCAAGCTGCTGGCCCAAAAAACTTATGCATTATTGATGGCATCACGGATCAAACGAAATATTTGAACATTTTGATGCAAAATTTAGTGCAGAGCGCTGAGCAATTGTGAATAAAAGAAAACTTTTATTTCTAACAGGATAACGACCCAAAGCACAAAACTCAAAATGTTGCTTTACAATTGCCCACATGTTATAGTAATTGCCCACAATCACTGGAACTTAATGGGATTGAACATTTATGGGCTGTTTTAGAAGTATAACGCGGTAGTTACGTTCCAGAAAAATTTCGCGTTATATAAATTCGCGTTATATAAATCATAGATTTCATATAAATATGAGAGTAACGTTCCAATAGGGTTATTTTTAAAATAATAATACATACTAAATAATAGACGGACATATATTTCATCACAAAATTAAAACTCAGACTTTTTTTATAAAATAAACACACAAAATAAATACATACAATAATATTACAAAATTCAAAAAGCTAACATATGTATTATAAAATTTTAAAACAAACTGAAAACAATTAAAAGTTTATTAACAAACTTCATTTTTGCTGAGGATCAGGACTAATCTGTTTCACTGTTTTAAACATACGTGCAATAACTTCGTGTTATAAAAGTAGAAATTTCGCGTTGTACTGAAACCGATTTTTTTCAAATCGCGTTATATGGAAAACGGGTTGTATAAGTATCGCGTTAAACGAGGGATACCTGTAAATTAAAATAGCACGTGATTTCTAATAAAGAACAGCTGAAACGTATTCTCAAGGAGGAATAGGCCAAAATTGATTCTTCTGTATGTCGAAATTTAGTAGAATCCATGCCTTGGAAGCTTCTGGCGGTGACCAAAAACAAGGGCTTACCAACAAAATATTGCATTTTGCACATTTCAAGACATAGTCTTAGCTTAAATGAATTAAATTATACACTGTCCGAGTTCTTTTTTGAGTTTTTTTTTTACTTTTTTTATATTTTTGATTTTTTTTTGTTATAATAAAATAAAATGTTGTTTTTTATTTTGGTGGTTTTGTAAGGTAATGAATAGAGCTTTAAAATAAAGTATTGCACTTTTGTAAAAAAGCTTCTATTTTACTATTTATTCTGTTATAAAGAATTAAATTGTATTTAATTATTAACGAAATCCATGAGAAAAATACAATACCTGCTTTTTCTAAAAAAGGAAATAGGAGTTGCTCAGGGCAACAGGAAGGAGTTAATTTTTAGAACGAGTGGAAGAATTCAAACATTTTCTCTTTCTTCTCTATTACAGGAGAAAATTATATAAATAGTTATTGATCGAAGCAGGTTATGCTCGTTCGAATTCTAAAAGAGAAAATCAGGAAGCTCTTAGATTTTGTGAAACCGAATAACCGAATTGAATCGATGAAGTTAAAAAGCTCGCCTTAAGATTATTGTTAATTATCCAAGAGATCTAGTATATGAAAGGTACTACCTTTGATTGGAAAAAGGATTAAAACAATTACAATTATTGGTTGGTCTTGTCAAGATATTATCAGCTTTTACTTACAAAGAAAAGTACCCCGATTAATACCCGGTGGAGATAAAGTTTGACACCGAGTAACATACCAAAACTTATTTATGTAATGTACTGTCCATATGCTTTCAATTATAATCAAATATTGTCACAATTGTTTAACTGAACCATTCTGATTAAGCTGAAAAAGTAGTATAGACCGTAAACATCCTCAAACGTTCTTAACTGAATATCTGCTGCCCATTACATTCTAGATTGTTAGAACTATGTATCTTCTTTGGAACTACTTTGGGTCTTCAGGTATAACTTCAAGTGCATACATTATAGCAACTCAAGTAAGCCACTAGACATATATTATGTTAAGTCATACTTTGTTAAATGCACCAACAAATCTTATTAAATGATAAACATATTCGTACACAACGATTTACGATTTCGGTTAAAATCGAGAAGCCAAAACCTAAATTACAATACAACACACACACACACACAAATCTTATTAAACAATATGTGTTATGTGTGTGATAACAGAACTTGAAGTTTCTCAACAAAACATAAAAATTGTCAAAGCAAATGATTATAATTTTTTGTACTTAAAGCCAGTTTTTTCGTTGTTTAAATGGTTTAAGACTTTAAATGCAAAAAAACAACAACAAGAAGTAAACAAAGACATATAATCACATTTTATTAGCGCAGTCTATATAGTTATTTCGCGAATCAACTTTTTATTGTTGTTGTACATGCATGTAACATTCATACAGCTGCTGGATATATTGTTAATCATATGTCTGCGAATCACACTTATAAACCATTCGATTCGTTTATGCATGAATTTCATGTTTGTTACATAACTTCCCAGAAGTACAATTCAGTGACACAAAGCATAAATGTTGGAAATTTTATGATCAATTGATTTGATTAATTTAGTCAAATTGTTGTGCTTTTATTTTAACTTCCCGTGCTTTATAATAGATGTCACACATGTACGCCAAATCTTCGGTTAATCAAATACTCAAACCAACATAACCGATTAAACAAGTATACTCTCTATTCTCATTGCATATATAAAACTGCATGTTCGATATAATAACAACAATTTAAGCTTTATATAGTTTGTTCGTGTAGTTGAACATTCAATCGACTCAATGTAAACAAGTTCCGGTCCCCAATCATTCCAAAAATATCATTACATGTATTATATATAATTTTTTCATGATCACAATATATTGACTTAACGTTCAACAACTCGTCGTAGGTATTTTGCTAAGGAAATTTTTCACTCCGTTGATATATAGACAACTTCGCGAGGGGAATGTCTTTTTTGGCGATTGGTAACAAACCGTATAAAATTAGCAGTTTTGTCTACAAATAGTATTTGACGCTTTGTTGTTGTTTTCTAGATCAGGTCGTACTACAAAATTATAAAAATGAAAATGTATTTGTAAGTCACATGGTGGTAAAAAGAATGTTATCAAGGTTAGGTTGGGCTGGGGACAACTTTTTTTATGTAGAGCTTTCTATCCAGTAATCTGATTAATAATGCCCCAGTGGCGTAATTTAACATATCGATACGAGTATTATACCGAAACAAAAAACGTATATGTGTTTCCGTCCGGGTTCGAACCGGAGACCTTGTGCGTGTGAAGCACACGTGATAACTACTACACTACGGAAACTTGATACTTACCTTATATCAAGAATATTTAATTTTTAGAGTTTGCTAAATTTTAAATGTGGCCTTGAAATTAAAATATTCATTGAAGGAGATTGATGTGGCAGTTGACATACAATTATCGGTTAGTTGTTCTAATTATAACTGTGTAATCGGTTTATTTCCTTAAACTAAGAATTAACAGATCATTTACTATTCGTTGGGTGGAAATTTATTTAAAGTCGAAGTGCTAAGCTGTTGAAAAGCGAATACTAGTTGTGATTAAAATGGTCGCCTTTAAACAACATCGCTTGAACAAGATCGGTTATATGAGTATTTGAGTTGATTAGTTTAAATGGAAAGCGGAACTGATTTCCTAGGAACATTGAATAGCTCATATTGTTTAGCTTTTATATTTTCGAAAACGTTAGAATCTTGGACATGGCAGGAAAATTAATAAAATAAAACCTGCTGGAATCACGGTATTGGTCCCCTTACACTGACTGTATAAATAAGCTCGATTCCCATAGCAGATAATCGTATTTCAAATCGCAGGATGATATGTATACACGCTTAAGACTTACTTACTGGTGGTCACGGTAGCCATTAAAGGGTTTGTCAGGCTTAATCATGTACAAATAAATAATGATATTGTTAAGGAATATATTAAAAAACCTGTCCACACATAATTGTTTCCGTCCGGGTTCGAACCGGAGACCTTGTGCGTGTGAAGCACACGTGATAACCACTACACTACGGAAACGGATACATAACGAGATATTGAGTTTAGCTAAATGAATCCTTCTATAGTTTGAACATTGGTTAAGTTTGTTGCATAGCACATAATTATCGAATAGTTGACGTTATGTGTGTCATCACAAACTAACTGATATAAGAGTATATACTCACCGAATACATATAATTCAATATAGTTACCCTCAAACATTATTCAATATAGTTTCACTGATTGACTTTGTAGAACGTTTCGCTCGACTTCTATATCCAAACATCGCGTTCTGAGATATATATTCCTCGTATACTTATCCATCACGATCCAACTCTCACACACATTTTTTAAACATGATAACTGGGTCTGGTCAACACTCTTATTTCAGCTTATCTGCATTGTCAATATATTTGTGAACCTTGATATACTGTCCAACATTATGAACATGAGACATCCAAGAACATATAGTTACTGAAATCAATTTCGTCTGGTTTCCAAAATCAAAGGTCATTAAACTCAAGTGGTTTTAGACTCGTTGATTTTGAGACCAATAAATGCTGAATTTGGTTCTCTTAATCAAATCACACAGATATCATCAGCTTATGCAAGAACATATTATGTCAGATGTTTTCTGAAATGTTACGAAGAATGTCCAATGAAATGATTCATTTGTATTTCTTTAGTATTTTCAAAGATATTCGAGCATATCAACCATATCAAGTCATATAGTCTAGAGTGCACCATCTTATATGATGATTTCGGCAAGAAGCCGTCAATAATTCATGCAGCAGGCATAAAGAGCCAAAATTCACGAATATCGATTTTCATTGTCTGTTTTATTCACTCAAAATATGGCCTAATGACGGTTTTGGCGCAAACACCGGTCCAAAAACATTCACTTTTAGTCATGAAATTGCGTTTCATGAATCTCGTGCGAATTTTTCGTTTTCCACAAGCACCAGACTATGTGTATGAGCCTGTCAGTCATGAAAATTTGCTTCCAAACAATTATGTTTAATCGTATGCCAAGCGACATTGGACAGTCTGTTGGTAATATTCTTTATGTTAATTGTACTTTATACACTTTTGGGTTCTGGCCAATTCTCTTTCTGACAACTTCAACCAGTTCATTGGAACGTCTTGGTCGTTGATGAATGGCTTATTAACGATATCTCACTGACTGTTGCGAACAGCCACGATATGCACGTTAACACAACTGAACGACTAATTTCAATGTAGCTTGATCCATGGCTAACCGATTAAAGTAGAGTGATTCTTATAGTGACATAACGGGCCACTTTCTATTCCTCTTCTAAAGCAAAATAGCAATACGCCCAGCCCAAAATTAACGATTTATTTCAATCTCTCCATTCTCAATAGACATCTCTGTGGTATATAATGGAGGGTACGCAATCACAGTCTGTAAGACAAATGTTAAGTAGATCAAAATAATTTTCAAAATGGCTCCACTTAAGATCATAGAGTTCTAGTCGTTTGATCAGATTTAGTTAAAAAGAACAAGGATTTGATTATATTTTCCGATAGAATGTAATAACCACTGAAGGTGTCAGTTAGATTCTTGTTTGCATTTTTGATCCATGATCTTGAATCGATAAGCTATGTACTACTAGAGAACAGTGTTGGTTCTTATACAATATAAAATTAAATTAATCTTAAACCACTCAAACTATATTATCGAAATCTTTGTATTCACAGAACCGACTCATGTAGAGTAGAGTATGGGAGAATTCAAAATATTTAAATTTTTTAGAGCAGAACTTTTTAAGTACATCGATCGAACCAACTCAATTGTTGCAACTGGATTTAACAAACTATATATTACAAAATATTATTTTATTGTAAATATTAAGTAAATTATTGTAATATGATTAGCTACATTTCATCAGATTCGATATCGATACAAAGTACAAAAACAAAATTTCTTTAATTAATTAAATTTATAACTCGCGCGCGCGCGCTTTTATTATTAAAGTTCAAATAATTAGTTATGTTTTATTGTTGTACACTTTTTCAACATACTATTGCAACATATACCAACGAGTTTTTAAGATTTAATGAAGATATAAATCAACTTAGTTCATGCAGAGGGCATTTTTAACTATCTATACGTACTCGAAGGCGCGTGTACTACAAATTTAACGATTGTCGATTTGTAATTTAACATTATTCAACGGTATGTGTACTTCCGGATTGGATACAGACATATATGTACCTATCAGGTTAGATATTTATGGTAAAAGTTTTTATTCTTGTATACGTATAACAAATGTATATGGGGAATAAATTATTCTGTGTTCGATATATGGACGTACATACACATATACGAGTATTAACGTTTAAAATAACTTTCTTAACCGCCTTCACCTTGAAAATATTGAATTTTATTTAAAAAAAATGCCGATACACATTTTACGTGTATATCAAGCTACAGTACGAAACAGTCGTGTACGGTTTAGTTGAAATTGTCACACGATACATAAACGAATTGCTTTCTTATAAATTAACTAGTTAATGCAGCATCGATCGATGAAGGTCAAGAATTAATACTGGTATATACGCATGGATAGGGTCATTCGCATTATATCGCATATTTGGGAACTCTCTAGTATTATCAACACTCATTCAAATATTGCTATGTACACTAATCTGTACGAGTGGGTGGCTAGATGTTGTTGTACCGAAATATTTTTAGTTAATTATCTTCGGTAAATCTTTTATTTTATAGAAGAAATAATTTATGCGTGTGTATGAGTGTGTGTAGAATTATACTTTAAGAACAATATATTATCGATTTGTCATCAGTCGAAACAATAATGTTCTGTCTATAAATATTTTTTACTGAAATATATGTACGAGTATCTATAGTCAAAGAAATATATAAATCAAATCTGACGCGGAGATAAAACAGGGGTGGAGCTTTAACGAATTACAAATATCAACTAAATTGGTCAAATATATCAATCATAATAAGGTATTTGGTAGACCGTATGATTCACTCAGGTATATCGAAAATCAAATCGTCAAAAAATATGTTTGATTCTTACGTAAATTGTTTACTAAATGGTGAAATGCCATTGTTGTCAACTTTTAAAACAAAAATCTCCGTAATGTATCTTGTTAACAATTTTATACATTATACTTTCAAATTGCATTGACACCTGGATGAGATTGGTACTTTGATTTTATATACTATTGCGAAACGATAGTTTTTGTTTAGTGCTTATCTATCAGCAATTTGGTTTGATACGCGCTCTTATTTGGGTGTTATCAGAAAAAAGTTCGCACCAGTGCTTACAAAAAATTTCATAGGGTAGAGTAGACTATGCACATTTTTAATTTTCCACAACTCTTCATTAAAAAGCAAATCCTGTCTGCAGATAAAAATCTATATAACACATAAAAAACTATCTGGTTCAACTATATAAATTACTTCGCAGTGAGATAGACTCACAGAGCTTTTTCCTCAACCTTGTATATATAAAAATATTTCATGACAGTCGATACTATGCATCACAGAAAACCTTTTGATTAACCATCGAGCACCCCAGTGCTTATTAAATCTCGTGACTTAGGCACGATCATAATATTGTTACAGTCTAATGTTGGTGTTCATTTTGTCAAGAATTTTGAGTCTGTGTAGCATTTTACCGAACTAAACTAGTCTAATTAATGCTATATCTCAATTCTCGAATTATAATGATTAAAACACAATACTCTGGATCAATTGTTCTCAAGCAATTGATAATAATTGAATTAAGAATATTACCAGAGATAGAAAATATAAAAATCAGTTGTACCAGAATAAGCCCAAATTTTGGAAGTTCGAAAAGTCATTTCACCTCAACCGAATTCAAATAGAATCATTTATATACAACAAACAATACGATTTTTTTAATCGCATCAGGTTCTCCAAATACATAAAACCTTTAGTAGACCGTGTATTGAATATTGCTGTCAGGTTTGGGGTGGAGGCACTGCTCTCCAGTTGATGGATAGAGTTCAGCGGCGTGCCATCCGAATAATACGAAACCCCAGACTTACGAAAAATCTAAACAGTCTACAACACCGCAGAGATGTTGCAGAAGTCTGCGTGTTCTATAGATTAATAAATAGTCAATGTTCAGCAGAATTAAAGGAGAAAATACCACCATTTGTTACGTCAGAATAAGTAACACGAGGAACGGTTAATACGCATAGGTTTACGGTATAACTGCCGAAACCTCGAACTGATGATGCAAAGCGCGAACTTATTTATCGAACATCTATGAAGTGGAATTCGTTGGCTGGTTTTCAGTTACTGTTGAAATATAAAATGCACAAGTTTAAGGCAGCTATAAACCTTTACTTGAAGGATCGCGCGTTGGGTGCAGGAGCTCTGACAGTTACAAGGAGGTAGGTCAGTCTAAAAGTCCACCCTGCACCCAAATAAAACTTAACGTAAAAAAATATCATATATCAGCCCTATCATGTCTTCACTGAGAATTCGCATGGTAATCGATATGTAAGTGTTGATTTGATTTAAAATCGATCAAGTTAGTTCAATCACGAAGTGAAAATATGGTCGTCATAGTAACCAAATCGAGGCATATCGTTACCATGACGACACAGCAACTCCTGGACGTTTACAATATTCAGTTGGTGCTCATTAAAACATCGTTGCATTCTGAGTACATGGTGTTATCTTGGCGCTAGCGAATTAGAAAGTTTAGCTTGGCCAAATCGACATCCATGTTCTTTTTATGCTCTATGATGAAGTATGAGTACATACATAGCACAGGAGTCAAACTATTTATTATTTTAAAGCTGATGATTAATGAAGGCCATACACTGTACATAAATGTTAGTTCACGAGCAGTCAACACAGTTTACAAATACAACCTTAACTATCATTAAATTCATTTTATTGGTTTAATCAAATTCAAAACTATTTTTAATTTGAGCTCGGGTTGATGTTTTATAACAAATGATTGCCGATTTTTTGAATACAAAAATAATTCTGATTGACACCATAATAGATGTATGGCTAAATGGTAATGCAAATACTGAAGGTTATACAAATAATATATGCAAATTATTAAAGGTTGAGAAGGTTTGTTGAGGAAGGAAGTTTGCAGAAGGTGTTGCAAAACAACCGGTAGGTGTATAGCCTCGATTAGTGTACGAATAAATTTGATAAACGTTAATTTTGAGAAGCTTATGTTGTATATAAGACAGGAGGTGATTTAGAATTCATCTTAAGCACTTAATCACAATCGATTAGTATTTTATTACCTTATTCTTAACTCAGGTGTTTTTGCACCTTTTGTTTTCTTCCGTTTTTGTTTTGGTTGAGAAAGAGTGTTCTTATTAACTTGTTTATATTTTGTGTGCCATCTCAGAATTTTGATATCACAACAACATTAGTAAACTTCGATAAGAGGTTTCGTACCTATACGCTCATCCAGATATTTCTTGAAATATTTTCTTTAGTCGTCTGTGATAAGCTCGAAATTAGCGAGTCTGTTCGTCTCCCTTATTAGTGCACTGTGTATCACGCTAAGGTGAGAGCGATTGAGTAGGTATTGAACTGGTTTAGACTTAATATGGTATCTTTACAATAGATATAGCTCTTTAAATTGACTATACAAACGGAATGAAGTCACTGGAATCGGTTCATCTTCGTCAATGGTGACGTTGAGTTGCCAGTCATATCTAAACGAGATGGGATAACATTTCAACATCTGCACTTTTTGAAAATTGTAGAGTAAGCTTCCAGGATTGGTTTTATTATATATAGCAGTATATTCTATTATATACATGGTAGTAGAAAGGTGTCTCAGACCTACAAATTATAGGAGGCAGAGAAATTCTGAAAATTTTAATTTATAGTTATTTATAAATCATTTATCCGATTGTTCGCATAGAGAGTTTTTGGAAGTTGTTATTATGCTTTTCTTTCAGTTACTTCAAGTTTTCTCAAGATTCTGTACTTGATCATTTATTGTCACTAATGATGTTAGATCATCATACTTTGATATTAATGAGATCACATGGCCATATATGCCCATACATAGCTTTTCGAGAAATGCACACATTTTTTTCTTTTTCCTATCTCGAACGTTTGAGTGTGAAACGCCGTTCTAGTTATGTCCAACTAGGGTGGTCAGTCTACAAATTTCAAACCGAATTAATGTGATATATCCCACTTGGAGTTAAACTAAAGTTTTGATAGAGCTTGGATAGAGTCGTAATCGAGCTTGATATAAAAGAATGAAGGTGCAATAAATCAGATATAGTATACTTATTCAGGCTTCTGTAAAAATTATATAATTTTCATAAACAGTGCTAAAATTTGAATATATGATGAAGTGTTGAAAATTATAGTTTTCGCGAGATAAAAGTCCTTGATGCAGTTATTAACATTTTTTCTCTTTAAAATTGCAGATTGAAAGTTGTATGTGACTTTATCTGCATCATACCATATCTATAACTAAATCACCTTTATTGTGTAGGAGCAGCCGAATTCATACGTTGGGTTTTACAAATTGATTGCAATTCAAGGCCGCGAACTTGGACAAAACAAGACATTTATACATTTTAATTCCACAAACTCAATTAAACCGAATTAATTGGCCAAGTATATGGAATTCTTGGAATAGAAATGTACATTTGAAATAAGTAGGAGAATGTATGTATATCGATTTAATATATAAGATAATTATCCATACAATATTTTACCTAATTATGGGTATAGTAAATCTGGAATGCTCGCACATATACATTCACTTGCGGCAGTCTAAATATTTCTATAGTGTTTCACATTATACATATTTCCTAACCGAAATCTAATTCCGCGGACACACCCAATATATCATATAATATATGCGGTGAATGCCATTTATAGTTGTGTTGAAGTGAAGATAACAACAAAAAATTGTGTGAAGGACAAGATTGATTGCGAACTATATGATTAATTTGCTAGACAGAACTTTATATAGTGCCGGATAGGCGTTTGCGTAATACTTGTGAAATTGGATCATTGATTGGAAAATTTGATTTTAGGCATAATTCAATGTTACTACCGTTCACAAGGCCTATAATTTTTACTATGCCATAAATAAAATTGAAAACAAGGTCATCCATCTGCCGGTCAACTTATCTGATGTAAACCTTATGTGTATTTTATCATATCACGTGTATACCTGCTATGTATGATTATATAAACTGTATTAGATAAGTGTGAATTATATAACAATTCACTTTCAAATAAACTATATATTACGTATGTGTGGTACAAGTAGTTAAAACAAATTTCTCCATCTAGTGCGGCGACACACAGGTTAAAAAAAAATCGAATTTCCTGATACTGATATGCAACATGGTTGTTCTAATTATGAGCATTTTATGCATGACTTTGATGTTTGTATCAAGTTTAAGAAATTTGAGATATTTAGCGACCGCATACAATGCAATTGTATTAGAGACCAGAAACTATTTTCATTGGACAGCTACACAAAATATCGAAACTAACCAAAATGACAAAGAGAACAAATTGGGTATACGATATATACGCGGTGTGTACTACACAACTATTCAACTATAATTAAAGCACTGTACAACAAAAGTCACAACCAAAAAAAAAAAAAAAATAAATAAAAACAAGAAATTGAAAACAAAAGTAAAATACGAGTCTACGTACTTAAGAAAATACAATGAATAACAATAAACTTGCTGCTGAAAGGGGTATTTCAAGGTTCAATGTTTTTTTTTACTATTTTTCTCCTCCACTTCATATAAAAGCAACTGATGTGGCCCCACAATAATCAGTTCCTTCATTTTTCTTGATTAGTGAAATTAAGACTGTCTTGCGTGACTTACAATAAAATATATTTGAAGAAAAATATCTATAATTTATTTTTAAAAAAATGTTTAGATTTGTGAGTTAATTATTTTGTGATTATTAATAAAAATATTATTCGAGTGAAATGTGAAATATGAAAATACTAAACTTATTGGATTATCCTCTTTTGTTTACTTAAAGGTTCTTCTCGTCTCGTGCTTAGCTCTTATCAGCGCCCAAAACTACAACAAAAATTCAAAACATGCTGCCATCTTAAGCGAACAAAGATATTTGTCTGGTGATGGACAATTTGGCGCCGCATACACACAAGAAGATGGAACTGATTTTAAAGAAGAAACTGATTCTGATGGCACACGCCACGGATCGTACAGTTATATTGATCCCAACGGTCAAAAACGTACAGTCAGTTATACAGCTGGTAAAAATGGGTAAGTTGTAATATTATATAGTTTTGTGTAATTTGTATATTTGTATAATAATAGTAGCAATCACAAAATTATATCAAGCGTGTAATGTTGTATAGAAATTCGATTACATAATTTATGTTGTTTTAACATTATATGATTATATAATTGTGTATATCGAGTTCAAGAAAAGTTCATAACATTATTTTTATACGGTTTATTTTTTAGATTCCAAGCCACCGGAGATCATCTTCCAGTAGCTCCACCAGCACCACCACAACCAATCCCACAGCCACAATATCAACCACAACCCCAATACAACCCACAACCACAACAACAACAACACTACAATGCTCAACCAGCTGCCCGTGGATACAACGATTACGACGATGGCTCATACGATCCACGTTACAATGATCCCAGCTTCAGTCAAAATGGTCAACAAAGTTCATATCGTGCACCAGCACCAACACCAGCTCCCGTCCATGTCCCAGCACCACAACAGCCACAATATAATTACAATAATCAACAACAAAATTACAATCAACAACCACAATACAATAATCAACAATATCAGACAACACCCCAGCCACAACGTAATTTCCAGCCACCAGGCAAATTACAATTGAACCGAACCCCAGACGGTTTCAGCTATAGTTTTAACAAAGTTTAGAGATTAAGGCGGTTCCCCTTCTATTTTGTTAATTTAATCAAACCAATTTTCTTCCTGCGTACCATACTTAATTGCATGCCGTACTTTTTATTTATATGATCTATATCACAAAACTATTTTTTTTCTATATAAAACTATTTCTTGCTCTTCTTCTTTTTCAAAACTATATCCTCTATAATGTTCATAAAATTTCAAAGGGTTTTTTTAAGCAGTTTACCTGTATTGTGATAAAAACGTAGTGTTAATTATATTGTAAAAAACGTGTGCTAAACTACATGACAGGAGAATATCAATTTTTTTAAAAAAATTTATAAATTAATTAATTAATTAAGTGAATAAAAATGATTAAGAAATTATAAAAATTTTGTCTCATTTCCCGGATGCTTCCGTTTTGATGTATACGCACCTACATAGAGGTACAGTACGAGTATCTCATTCGATATAGTAAAATAAGTTTTATGTATAAAGAGTTAAGGTCGGAAGAGAAATAATTGTTACATATAACAATTTATAAATTGTTAATAATAATATAAAACTAACCTTGAAATAGTTTTCTAGTTGAATAATAAATCGACTTGGCGTACACATATTAAGAAAAGAAATACGGAACTTTTTAAAACAACTTTTGTTTTTGTTATTTAAAATTGTTTAACAAACAAAAATTGTTTCCAGTTTATTAACAATAAAAAAAAACTCAAACCAACTACAATTATATAATTAATTGATAAAATAACTATTATTACTTAATACTATGTTCAAAATTATAGTTTTGTATATTTTGGTGCTCGATGTAACGATAAATCATTCAAAGGTTAGCCTCCTACAATTTTCAATCAACTTTCTATTTTACTCGATCTACACTGTTTGTAACGATATGTAGTTGTTGTTTAAGAGGAAAATTCCTCCGCATAGTGATACAATTACGTAGTACACTACATAATAATATTTATATATAGTTTAATTGGGTTAAGTCGTTCGATTGTGTTGTACAATTAATTCCAATGTAATTTAATCCTTCTATATAGGTGTAGCATATACGTAAATTATACAATTATGAATGCTTATATACGAGTATAAGTATAACTTATTTATTAATCGATAAAGCTTGAAGTATATATAAAACTACTTGTTATAGAATATTAGAATTTTAGACATATAACATTGACCCAATCAAAGCAACATTCGCCTTCCGACTATTTTTTTTTGTTTAATTATTGCATCATTCCGCTAAAATAAAATAAAGCAGGCTGTTTTGACATTTGGATCAAACTTTTTGTCGGAGGTGATTTTATTAGAATTTCGAACCAGGCCGTGAAATTTAGTCGCAATTTGACTCATCAGACAAAATTTACCGGGAAGTTATAGTATCAGTAAGTGTGTAAGTAGTGAGATTTGTTTACGCCGATTTCAAAAAATATTATTTAAAAGATTCCTTACTATTATTACAATCGCAAACTCAGAGCCATGGATCCATTTAATATATCAGACCGATGATATATAAATGACTTTATAGCATTGTTATATTCAAGACCAAAGGTTATACTAAAACAAACGGTACACAATCTGATTGAACGAACAAATCTGCATATCGACAACAACGAAAATTTGGCAGTTATCTCTAGCCACAATTGTTATGGTAGTGGAAGTCATCACCGTCGCAAAAAGATGGACACGTTTGCTATAATATCACAAAGATGTCTAGTCTAGCACGCATCAGTAACATTACCGGCTCCGAACTGGTGCACGGGCAGATTATTTTTCCAACTACATTCACTTTGATTTGAAGAAAAAATAATTTTACAACGACTCTGGATTACTCGAATTCAGAGTTGATTGATTGTACTTATTTAACGATTGCAAATGTGCCCAAAAAGGACGAATATGCGTATGTAAATAGGAAAGGGTTTCACTCGGTAAATGTGCAAGTAGTAATTTAATAATACAACATCTTATTTTTCTTTTAACTAGGCTTCATACCCATCTGTATGTTACTGAAAAAAAGTGTAAATTAAAAGTTAAGCCAAACTAAGCTTCCAGCCAAAATTAAGAGTTAATTCATTTCAAAAATAAAAGTTTCTGTTCCTGGTTCTTATGTGAAAGAATTTCCAAATAAAACTAGGAGACAACATAGTTTAGAGTACCGTCGACGACCTGGTCAAACTACGACTTGGTCAATAATTTTGATGATATTACTGTACTCTTTGATGACTGCAAATTTCATAACTTTGGATTGGTCGAGATATGTGTTTGAAATTGAAAGTATTCAAAAGTAAAAAACCAGAAATAAGATGATATATAGACCTACTAAATTTATCTTGGCTAAAGTAGCGAAGCAAAGAAATAATTTTGAAGAGTCAATTTATACAATAGAAATGTTTGTTTTACTATAAACTTCTTTGTATATGACTGCAGGTACAGTGATATTTCCATTCACTGAAGAATGAGATCATATTATAGTTAATTGGAATAGGAACACAATATGGCAAACACTGTGTGAAATGGACATATGAAAAAAATTGTACAAGAAATGTATCGGGATGCTGGAAACCGATACTCTAACCAATGTAGAAATTGAATGTCACGTTTCCTAAACGTGACAGAGGTAAACTCAAGATCTAGACTATGCAGATGATATATACCTGCACACATAAGCACTATGGTATGCAGTACTTTTAAGAAAAAAATTAGTCAAAAACAAGACAAGACTCGACACCAATATGACAATACCGATATACCACAACTATGTATAACTTATAGATGTAAATAAATTTATGCACCTTGTCTGCACAATAACGAAAGCAGGTAGGACAGAGGAAGAGATAAACTATCGCATAGCCAGCCATTCATTCAACATGTTACATTACTGGAATGTTGAACTCTTGTGTGAAGTCAGTTCTACTATTTATAAAACACACAGGAAAAGTGCGAAAGAAACTACAAGTGTTGGTCAGACGCTGAGGAAATCACCAAGTGATATAGAGATAATCGTTGTACAATTTCAGTATATGAGTGTAGTAGTATCAAAACCGATACTTGTCCATTTTTTTTTATTTTAAGCTTGTAACGACAAGTCATTCTATAACTGAAAATCTACAATTCTACGTATTCAAACTACACCAAATCACAATATTTCCAATATATATCTGTAATCTAAAAATCGCGATTGGTTCAAAACCGATTCTTTTCCAATTGATCGTTGCATCAAAATAGACCACTTCCCATACAAATATGATTTTGAAACAAACTGAAACATTTCCTGCAGTAAAACCAAAACAAAAATAATTGCATCAAAACAAAACATTTCTGATTCAACGTTTTGACATATTTATTGGAGGGAATTTTAGTCTTTAAAATTTACAAGTGGTTGCTGTGTTAATTGGTAAGTGCGAAATATTTTATTGAATTTTAATTAAAATTATTATAAAATTTTGTTGTTTTGGTAGTTATTAAATCACACAAGTAAACGCGGTAAAATGGATAAAGAACAAATTAAAGCAAATTTAGATCATCCGAGGAAGTGGCCACGCAAAATAAGTGAATGGAAATGCACAAAAGTAAAGTTAGCCAGGAAAGAACATACTGTTATAATTATGTCGGCTTAAAAGGCTTCGATAATAAGAGAATCAATTGGTTTTAGATATAAACCAAAAGGCTTGTCTAAGGTTCCAAAGTGTGCCCACAAAAAAAAATAAATCTCTACATTCCATTTTACTGGCCAAGATTGCTACGAATTTCACAAAAAATATTATTTATGTGATAATAAGGCATCATAGGACGCATTTATTTTGGCACATACAAAAATAAGAGTGCCAAAGAGGACCAATCGAAGAGCTGGCGGAACTCCAAAACAGTACGTTACTAAATTATACATTATGAATAGGAAAGGATCGTTAATTAGGATGTGTTTAACGGCCTTCAAAGATATATTACGAGTTGGAGTACAGAGAATTATTGGTATTTGTAAACGGTTTTTTGCGACTGGCACTATACCTAAAAAAATTGAGGGGGAAATAGAAAAGTTTCATTATACGCCCAAAAAAAGAAGCAGTAAAAAACTTTATAAAAAGTTTTTATGCTCACGATGTGCATTATTGTCGATCTAAAATTTCAGCCAGACAATATCTCCCAGGAGATCTATCCATTAACCGAATGTGGAAGCTGTTCAACGATAATCATGACAACACATCGGTTAAAAAGTGGTTTTAAAACGCCCTCAACGGATCAATGCTCACAATGCCTGATGTACGCTGAAAAAATAAAATTCAGTCAAGATCCCCAAGATAAAACCAATTTAATGAAAGCCAAACGAGTGCATACATTAAGGGCAAAAGCGTTTTATACATTGGCAAAGGAAGAAGCCGCTGACATGATAACCTTCTCATTTGATTGTCAAAAAATATGCCACTTCCGAAAGTGCCTGATCAGGCTGCATATTTTAGCCGACAGCTTAACTTATTCAATTTTACTATTGTGCAAGGCTCTTCCAAGTCTTGTTTAAAGAAAGAAAACATATTCATGTATTTATGGACTGAACAGCTGCGACCAAAAGAATGCAATGAAATTTCATCAGATGTATTTAATCGGCTTAGCAACACAAACTTTTTGGAAAATTTAACTACCGTAAGACTTATTTAATATGGATGTGGCGCGCAAAACAAAAATAGTGCCATGATAGCCATGAATTCATACTGCCTAAAAAATAATGTTCCCGAACATATTAAAGAAGTACAAATTATATTTCCTGTGCCGGGGCATTCGTACTTACCGCAAGATCGAGTTTTTGCGTTTCTCGAAAAACGCACAAAGTCAAAAAACACTAACATTGTCCCAAACGAATACGAGAAAATATATTCAGAATATGGCACGGTAATTTCAATGGGCAGCCAAGAATGTCCCATATATTTGACTGGAAATCTCAGTCGTCATCGTATTTTAAAACCACTAGCACCTATGGCATTTTCAGTTTAACTATTCAAAGCGGTTTATAATGAAGAAGGTAAAACGCGGTATATCAGTTCGAGGCGAAGCCGCATACAGATCTGATTTATCCAAAGGATGTTCCGTTTTAAAAAAAGGTATGAATTTCCCAGAAGTTCTTCCTGAACAGCTGAGAAATGGCAGGGACATAAATGCAGCGAAACTGAAAGACATACATAATTTATTGGTGAAGTACTTCGGAGACGACTGGAAATCTCGCGAGGAATTATCATTTTACAAAAACTTGTTGGATGGAAACGTAACTATAAGTGATATTAGCTGTGACGACGACGTATGTGATACTTATTTGGAAGACGTTGATTTAAGAGTCTGATTGATTTGTAGATACTGTAACAGATTGCGTTACTTATAATTTTAAGGTAGTTAAGTTAGATGTTTAGTTGAATTTTTTTGTTTTTTTACTATGTTTTATATAGTTTCACCAAAAAGTGCAACAAAAGTGAATTTATTTATGAAAACTGAACTGTGATTTTTTTGTTTTAATAAAATCTTTGAAATAAGAAATTGGACTCTTGAATTTTTAATTTGACAAAATTGTAACAAAACCTACAATTTCCACTAGATGATGTATCAAAACCATACATTTCCATGAATTTGCTACAAAATGAAACATTTCCAAAATTAGAAGAACTTTTCTACTAAAACAGTACAATTTTCCAATATTTTCTGCAAAAAATTAAATCCAACATATATTTTTTGTCCCAAAAACTATCTACAATCTATATATTAATTAAACAATCCGTAAAACGTTTTTGTCGATTGCTAAAAAAACTACAAAATTGGAAAAGAATCGGTTTTGATTCTACTACACTCATATATCAAAGCAAGCCATTTAGGCTAGCTGGATCAGATAACTTAAGTAGGAATTATATTTCAACAATGTTGAAAGGTGGCTTTATTTGATTTATAAGGCAATTTTTTTAGATCGATACATGTATTGCAACAATTTAGCTTAAAAGATCGTACAGTATCGCAAAATATTTTCTTATCTGTAAAATCGAATACGGTAATCTCTCGAAAAAATATTATATCGAGAAAAGTAATTAGTAGTAGCTTAATCAAACAAGATTCTGTTAGATACTGTAAGCACTAAAGTTCAAGGACTTGGTTTTCCAAGCTAATAAAGAAACAGAACACTTTTTATAGATTCAAAGGAATAATCTGATACAATTGGAAATGAATTCCGTTTGAAGTGCATAATGCATACATCAATTCTTGGTGAGCACCTATTTATTGGGCATAGAATAATGCAATGCTGTACATATGTTCATATGTATAGTCACATGTTCTCGATTTAGCTGGCAACGTCGTAAAGAAGAAAATGCCAATTAGTATATCGATAACTTTTTGAAAACAAATATTGTTTACATTTAATAAGGACTAAGAACCATCTCCATTTATAAAAGATGATAGATTTTACTCATTAAAGGTTGTTTCGCGAGGATGGAAACTTTTTCCCTAGCTATTTTCACCTAACCCAAACCAATCAAAATAGTCATAGAACAAAAGAAAACTCCTCTTTTTAGTAGTGGTTGAGTTAAAAAATAGTTATCTTTGAGCAAAATAGTCGACAAGCATGCCAATTATTTATGAAAAAAAATTAAATTAAGCAACAATTGCGCTCATTTGTTAGCTATATGTTTTTGGCGGTTCATTTTATTTTTGTGTGAATAAAAACTTGTTAACAAATTTGTCTATTTACATCAAACGATATTATGATAATTATTTTGACGTGTATTTCGTCGGTGAGTTTATATTGAATGAGACGTGCAAGGTCGAGCAGGACAAATACAAAAATGAAAAGTCAAAGTATGGTGTTTCTCAACATTCAAGGATTAAAAACATTTTGTTGACATGCATCATAGTTACAATGTAATTTTTTATTATTTTAATATTTTAATCCATAGTTTAAGAGCAATAATCTATAAGTTTCTAACTTCACAGCATTAACATAGATAGCTAGGGTAAAAATTTCCGTCCTCGCGAATCACCCTTAAATGCTCAGGAAAACATAAATTTTCTCCAAAAATGCTTAAATGCTTTAATGTAAGCAATGGTTGAGTGATGCTTACATTTTTTAAATATTATCTGCGTCATGCTGCTCATCCAATCGTAAACGAGCTTGTAGTCTAAATTTTATTTATTAAGTAACAAATTTATGTTGTCATGCCTAATTTAAGTAATGATTTACAAAATTTACTGCCATATATTCTTTTTTTTAATGAAAACCAATTATAAGCTTTTAATAATTATACCAATAAAATATAATTAAATGCAAATTATGTTTTTGATTAATAGTTGTGCTCCATGGTATGGATAGACGTCACTTAAAATCACTATAAGTCGTTCAGAAAGTTGGTGTTACATTACAGTTACAGTAGATGCATATCGATTATTCATAACAAACAAGTTCACATTACCCGCTTGATTATTAGTTATAGGTTTACGAGTAAATTAGTCCTTTGCTGATTAGTTAGTGGGTGTCTTATATCTAAAGTCATGATAATCTTCCTTTATATTCTATTATTATTAAATTGTATTGTATAATTATAAAATGTGCATCTCGATAAATGTAAAGTGTGAAGAGTTGTCTGTTAGAAGATTGAGTTAGCTTATAATTCAAATTCAGTTTAGCACTAACTTTTCTTACTTTGTTAAATTGATTTTATTAAAATTTAATCGGCTTATCACACTTGTTCTGAGCACATTGCATTACAAATATGAGAAAAATTTAGAAAGATATAATTACAATCCAGCTACTTTCGAGTGTATATCAATTTTCACGTTTTAACGATTTGTTGCAATCATCTAATTAATATAAATCAATTTTCACTCGTAAAATCGCTTATCGTTAAATCTTAATCTGCAAGAAATGTGCATACTCATAAATAACCACTTTCTCAAAGTTATTTTCTATTGTTAAAATGGCAAAATTTCGAGGTAACAGCAAAACTTTTTAGGAATTTAAATGAGATTTTTTTCGTTAGAATCTTGAAATTGAGGTGTGTGGTGGGAATGGTTTATTCAAAATATATTACTTAAGATAATTTAAATATTACACAATACTTAAGATAATTTAAACGAATTTTCAGCGAAAGTGATGCATATAAGTATACTATAATCGATCACAACAATTTATTTTATTGAACTTAGATCACGCCTTATTATTAATAAGATTACAGTTTTCTTTTTTATCTGTGCCAAGCCAAACGAGTCGATCCATGTATTTCGTTCGATGTGTGGTTAAAATAAACTCATAATCCGTTACATGTACATTATGTAGATGATGAGTGATGGGTCAAGTAATTACAGTGTAAACCGAAAAATTCCGTGTTCTACGGCAATATCATTGTACTATTCGTAATAAAATAACCTCTCACTGTCTTGATACCATATAATTTAGAAAACACCATGTTTGCGAGAAACAGTTGAGAAAGTTGAATAGTATATATTGTTTGAAAACTCATCAATATAATAATGATAACAATATTTAATATTAACACGTTAAGCACCACACAAAACCGAAATTAATACACTTTTTTGAACCAATCAGATTTTCAAAAACTTATTAATTTTCCGTTCTAATTATGATATTTTTAAAATTTCATTTTCAATTTTAATTACAAAATTATTATACGAATCGGTCATTAATTATATATGGGTTCATCTGTATTATTTTATAGTTGTTGTAAATTAGTTTTTATCTTATGTATTTCTTATAAATAAAATTAATTCTTTTCAAATTGTTTTTTTTTGTACATCTTCAACAAATAAATAAATTAACATAAAACTTTTTTATGTTTGGTATAAAAATGTCGAACAACAGTTTTTAACATTTAGTTTTAAAACAACTATCGAACAGATAAGATATTATAGATGTGATAACAGTTCAGTGGATAAAATGAAATTCGTGGTAAGTTGGTTTCATTTTCTATTATTTTGGTCTGCTGAGATGCAGCTGGATGTGTAATAAATTTAATACATATAACGGATAATGACATATTAGAAAGTTTGATTAAATTTTGAATAGTGAAGAAAGTGATATATTTTTCTAAGTGTTTTTATAAATTATGATTTTTACAAGACAATGTTAAGATTAAAAAAATATATTTAAAGTGTAAAATTGTGGAATTGTCGATTGTGTATATTGTGAACGTAATATGATCTCGCCTGAGCTAAATCCGTACTTTTTGTAGGTTTTACTCTTACATAGATATTAGCTGGGACTATAAACTTTTATATAGAATCACGCCCATACCACTGGTTCAATAAGCCACATATCAATACCAAATTGATTGACAATAATGTGATTTTTAACTAAGCCTGATTCTTTTTCAACCACATTCAAATGAAGGATATCATCGGATATAGGCTATCCAATTACAGTGTTTATTTTGTTATTAATACGGTTGTTTCATTTTTGTATATGTAGTCTGTGGTCACTTTTAATACTATTTTAATTTCACTTCACTTTTTTATTGTATTTATTCAGTCGAATCCAATTATATTTCTAATAAAATTCATCAGGAATATCTCTAAAACATAGTTTTCAGACCTCTGAAACACAGTTAACTAATTAACTAAGTTAACTAAGTTAGAATCTATATTAATTCCCTTCGTTTATTATTTAACTCTGGCAACATTGAATATTTACAAGCTTAAAGTATTATATTTTATTGTGACACCGCTCATCATCACGGCCCATCTTATGTTAGAATAATGTCAATTCATTCGTTTTATCTCATTTTTAAGCTGTTCTATATTAAATTTGATTGAGTTATTATCATTTCTTGCATTTGCTTATTCATAGTTTTGCACATCCCAATCACTCTTTCAGACCGATGGTCTATCAGTTTTAGCATATGAGATTATTACCAGTCCATAGTCTCTTTCAGTTACTGATTCGTCTCACTTATTTTACCTGTTTAGTTAAATCATCAAAAACTTGTTGTCTACATTTTGTGAAGATCACTCGGGTCAGCTGGTAAAACAATATAATCTAGATTGAAGTGTCATGATGCTATAGAGTTAACTTTTGATTAGACATTATTTCATTAATAAAAAATTTCATCGAAATTTAATTTAAAGTACAGGAACTTCATTTCAATTTAGACGGTTGGTTGAATATAAAAACGGTTTAGAACTACAATTCGATTTCCAGCGCAATACAACTTATATAGTGGATAAGCTATAGCCAAACATAGATGCGAGTATAACTTCAGACTGCAAGCTAAACTCATACACATCTGATCCTTTTATATCCTAGACTGTTGTACTATATATGCAGTTCTGTTGACATTCTAACTATCCCGTTTCTTACATATTTCAGATAAAATCTGATATATTCACTTTAAGTTTCTTTTTTTTCGTATTGATTCGCTCACTAACAAACATAATTTACTTTCTAAAAAATTACAAACTCAATTAAGAAAGTTACGGCTGATTCAATTGCAGTCTTTGTCACTGGAATAGAATGAAACTATTCATTCCGGAATTAAATTATACGACATTGTTGTTGTTTAATTGCCAACAAAAGACGGCTTATGTTAATCTTCAATAGAGATTTTCTTTTGTTCAGCAACAATTTAAATGAAAACTCGATAGAAAATAAATACACTACTTCGATTGAAAACAAAATATTTCAAAACAATCTTGTAATAATTGTAAATCTTATAAATCAAGTTTTCATAGAAACAAAAGAAAAGTTTTAGCCAAGTAATGTAGTTTGCACCTTGTGGCTATAAATTTTAAAATTATTAATTCAGGCCTAAATGAATGATATGGTATCCCAGCTACGCTCAAAACTACCCTTTCGTATGATTAAGAGATCCATGTCTGTTTTAACCAATACCTTATAACTCTTAATTCTATTAAATCTGGTAAAATTATTGGTAAGTTGAAAGCATTAAGTGCTACACTTTACCGGCCATTTTCAGATTAATTGACACTAATGCCATTTATTTTTATTTTGTATCTCTAAAAGCTAGTGATGATACGTATAATATGTACACATATCACCCAGTATTGTTTATAAACACAATATACTGTGAAAACAAATCAAGATGATTTGCACTTTTATTTGAATACATATAAATCAGTACATATGGGTATCATAATACATGCTCAATATACTACCGGCTTTCACTAAAAAACCACCAACAGAAATATAATTCAAGATACAATTGGCTTAATTCGATATCGAGTTAAGACACTGAACTTGAACAATGATTTAATTGACCGAATTCCTGATACATAGTGTAGGTATATACGAGAACACGGAATAAAGTATCGTATGGTTTTATCTTGTGCTACTAAGCGCCATTATAATGAAAGATTAAACGACCATAATTTCCATCTACACAATGCACACTAATAATGATATATTTTTGTGACGATTTCACGTGTATAGCACGGAAATTATTAATGTATTCATAACTCTAATAGACTAATAAATTATCACTTTATATACACGTAGCTCTAACATCATAATTATGTAAATTTTATGTCTCATATAACAAATCAATAGAAATATGAAACGCACGCGATTGTGCTCCATCTTAAGCACAATATCAAATTTGTAATACTTTTCGATGATCGAAACTTAATTTATAATCTGACATTATTACATTTTACCATATGGGGCCCATACACAAAACGGTACAGCTATCGTGTAAACAAATTAATAATAAATTTCAATTTCTATACGACATAAGATGGGTTGACTGCGCACAGACTCCTATACTTAAATAATTATGTAAATAAGACTAGAGCAGCAACCGACTTTGTGTTGTCTTGATTATCAATTATTCATCGTCGTTCGATTTATTGAATTTGAGCTAGTTTTTGAAAAACATTTTCGATATATGATTAAAGAATTACAGTTGGAATGACGCTTAAAAAAAACAAAAAATTCAATTTATTATACTAATGACCGATCAACCTCCATTGAAAATTTTAAGCTGAGAAATCTCTTTCATTTACTTTTATTTATGCTAATTTTACGTTTTGAATGTATTGTGGTCGGATCATCTTGAATAAAAGTGAAAATTAAAGATCGAACTTGAACTTGATTTTTGTTTTCTGCTATTTTACAGTTTTTAACAAATATATTGGTCATTGCCCTGACGGGTAGTGTATTAGCATCACGTGACCGAGAACATATCACTTCTGGCACAACAAACTACCAAACAGAGGATGGTATTGAACGACATGAAGAGCTGGAAGCTGATGGATCATTGAAAGGACATTATAGTTATGTTGATCCAAATGGGAAGCGTGTCTCGGTGAATTATGTTGCCGGTAAAGATGGCTTTAAGGCGTCAGGAAATCACTTTGCGGTGTTCAATCTAGGTAATACTCATCTAGAAAATGATGATAGTGGAGTTTACACGTCCGGTGTTGAAGATTCACATTCACATTCATCATATAATGTACATAAGAAAGTTTCACCATACAGTTCGCATAAAGAAGTATCATCTTACACACCAGAACATGAATATGAATCTTCTTCGTATAATAAACAAGAAGATGGTTCATCATACATACAATCTCATTCTGAAACTCCTGCCATTCAATATGAAATTCAAAAGCCGAGACCCAGACCACAAGTTCACTATCGACCTGCACCAGTGCAACACTATAAACCTGAAATTCATGAGTCGTATGAAACTCATGCCAATTTATACGGTGGTGGGAAAAATGAACAAGCTGTTTCTTACATAAATCAAGAAAATGAGCAAACAAATGAGCACGTTACTGATGAAGATGAGGAGGAGAATGAGGAGGAGGAACATGCATACAGTACATATAGACCTCCAGCAAGTAAACCATATTTCACCACAAAAGCTCCAACATACCAGCCAACGTTTAAACCTTACTATCACGAAGAAACCCCAGAGACCGAACAAAACCCCATCACCACAAAATTCGTAATTAAACATCCAGTAGGATCTGTGCACAATTCAGAGAGTTACTCAAACTCAGAAAATCAACATAAATTTGGAACAAGCTCAGTAGAATATCCAGATGTTAAAACAAAAACTACATATCACACAGTTACAGATGAATCACATTACAATAAACCCAGTTTCGAATCAACTGATCACTTAAACAATTTCGACACAACAAAACTATTAAACGATTACCATAATAATAAACCATCTGTGTCACAACTTCCACATTTTCCAACTACTAAATTTACAATTGAAGATGTATCAGCACCAAGTCATGGACAAGCATATTTACCGAAACCCGTAAAAGATTACTCGTTCGATGATTTTAAAACAGACAAGGCACCTGAATACACGTTCTCACATCATTTTAAATCGGAGAAAACGCCTGAATACAATTCCAATGATTTTAAATCACAAAAAGCGCCAGAATATTCACTAACCAAATTCAATGAATTTTCACCAGAGAATTTTAAACAACCCGACTTCTCCAACTTTTTCAAAACCGAATCATCATACTCATTAAACGACTTTTCCAAAGGTAAACCACAAGAAGCAGAAGGTCATATTGAATTTTTGAACACAAAGAATCCAGCAAATTTAGGCCAATACCAACAATATCTTAAATCGACGGAAGACGAAAAAATTGAGCAACAATTCATCCGAGATCAATTAAAATTCAAGCAACCACCAACAAATAAGCAACGCACCCGTCCATCATACTCTCGTCCAAATCTTAACACATATCATCCAGGTCGTCGTCCACCAAAACGTCCTTCCTCAAGTCCTGGTCTAGGGACGTTCCGGACAACATTTAAAATTCCTTACGGTTTCCATATATAAATATTTATTTATTGTTTATTTATTTATTTATTATATCGAAATTTTTATTTATTATTTATTATGTAAAAACAAAAATATTCACTTGTTGTACAATTTGTCGTCCACACTGTTATTAATTTAATATTAAATGTATACACTGTTAAATTTAAAGGAGGTGGCAAATTTTAAAATGCACAGTATTATTATGTATTCCGTATGCAGTCGCGAGTACATGATTAAATTATAATAAACAATTCACTGTTTAACTTATATTATTTGAGATTGATATTAAAAAATATATTTTAAAAGAAAATTTAATATTTTATTTCATTCCACTTACCCAAACAGGATAGAACAGTGCTGGGTAGAATACTGAACAACATTTTCAAATTTGTATTACTGTTCTTACCGTCTCAACAATCGAGTTTCTTCGGTTTTGATCTTGAGGTAGGTAGTCGTACTGTTGTAAACTACCTGAAGATGTTAGATCGCTTTCCTCACCGTGGGGTCATTGTCACCGACAGTGATCTCTTCGCCTCCTAAAATGAATTGTTTTTTAACAGATTTCTGAGCCATTTGTTTTGGATAAAAAGCAACTGGACTGGTTTAATTTTTTGATATTAATCTCAATGTTTTATAACGAACTATCCCAACAACCCACAAATAAGAGAATAATTTGAAAGGAATTTATTTTTAATTTTACAGCATCATATCGTTCAGTGCCAAAACCTTCACATAATGTAAAGTACTAGACAAAAACTTATTGTGATTAAATCAACTCCAATACATACTTTGTGGTCTGAAGTGAATCATACTGAAAGAGACCATAAGAATTATAACTATAAGAGTCATACTGAAACAAACCATAAGAGTTTTGGAATGAGATTATTTTAAAGCTTGAATGTAGAGCGGTGTACAAACCAACTACAGACCCAGTTATTTTTGAGTATATAGGCAATGCTCGTTCACAGTCCTCTCCTAGCACCGTTACAATTGAATTAATATGAAAAAAATCAATGAAGGAATGTATCAAGTTATCGCAAAATTATCTTTGAAAAAATCGGCCAACAACTCTGACAAAACTTGAACAAAATTTCTAATGATCTCAGATCTGTGATTGGTGTGATTCTTTAGATTTAAATGTCTCAGGTTAATTGATAAAGAAAACACTTAAAATGTATTTAGGCCATTAGGTATGTGAATCGATATCAAAATAATTTAAAATGTAAGTCTTTTATTTTTATTTATTTCTCTTCAAAATTCAAAACCAAACCAAAGAGAATAAATATAAAGTGGAACATCTTATATGAACCACGGTTGCATATAAACTAAAAATTTCAAAATGTTTCTGAGTTATTTGGTGATGGCCAACGAAATGGGATAAACATATATTTTTTATTTCGTTTTCTCTTTCGAACATCAGCAAACAAAAATTTGACTATTTCAAAACATCGCTTACTATTTCATATTATAATTTAATTGTAAAATGGAATAGATTATTATCTAATATCTATTCCATTTTACAATCGAATTATAATATGAAATAGTATGCAAAGTTTTGAAATAGTCAAAAGTTTTTTTTTCGTTCGAAAGAAAACGAAATAAAAAATATACGTTTATCCTATTTCGTTTGTCATCACAAAAAAACTCAGTAATATGTTTAGTTTATATGCAACCGAGTTTCATACAAGATGTTCCTCTTTATATTTATTCTCTTTGACCAAACTAAACCATAAAATAACAAAACAATAATGTATCCTTGAAATTTTATTCTGTTTGTATTTGTGTGTGATATCAAAGAATCACAAAAAGTTGTCGTCGAAAAACGAAATCATGCCAAAACCTGTTTCGTAGGTAAAACGGGAGAGAAATAGAGGATCGAAAAAAACATCCATATCATGATATCAAGTGTAAACACAAGGAATGAAAATGAATATTATATGGAGGAAATAATATATACTTATGTCTCATGGTTTCAGTATTCTGATTACATTCGTTATATGTCGGGGATGAAACTATATACGATCGACATAACATGTACTACTTACTATAAACGTCACATGTTGGAGTGTGCTTTGTTTTTTAAATCTATCTTGCCAGCTCATGACCTGAACTGTTTTTTTTTGTTTTTTGAACTGAAGATTATTAAATGATTCATTTGTGAGTAAACTAAGTTTTGATCTGAGTAGTATTTGTGATTTACTGATTTTCGTAAATTGTCCAATGAAAATTGATTCGCAAAATATTTGTTTTTAAATTCAGATGTGTTTTGTTATTTTTTTTTCGCTTCTGTCGAAATAAGTAATTGAAATTAAATGATTAGGGCAAATAAGGTTACGATTTTATAGAAATTGAAAGGCAACCTACACAGGGTCTATTTTTATTTCAATCCTAGCAATAAAATTCCTTGTTTTTTTAACTTGCGTGTAATTTTTCTTAGTATATCCTTATTAAGAGTTGTATTAAGAGTATTATTAAGAGCTGGCTATACTAATCAAATAAAGAGTAAACAAATGCTTCCATTATACTCACATTAATTTCAGCGTTAAATTTCATAAACGTAGTAAACGCAGAGTGCCCAGTTAAACATGGAGTAGTTATTGACAACACACTACTTGTTCAGGTAGAAATAAAAGCGAGTGTCCTTATTAATTATGTGTACACTGGTTAACTTGGATTAAAATAAAAAATTAGTCCCACAATTTCCAAATTGGAAAACATTTGAAATTTTGAGAAACACTATAAAATGTCATAAATAATTTTTATATTCAATTATTTATTTATTGTACCACATAATTTTTTTATTTCTTATTTTTTATGTTTTTTTCTTTTAAAATGTTCAACGAGTTTTTGTTTTTGTGTTTAATTATTAATTCTAATTACATTTTCGTATTTGTATTTACTTAATAGTTTTTGTTTTGTTCAAATTGTATAAAATTTTTATTACATTAATTATTTTATATTTAAATATATATATAATAAATATATATATACGATATGTGTTTCACATATATATATTTATATATTATTTGTGATGTTTCATAATTACATAATTAAATTATTATTTTGTATTTTTGATTGATTCAATTTGGGTGTGTAATTTTTACGCGCGTTTTGTTTTTAATTTTTTAAAAATATAAAATTTGGATTTTTAATTTTATTTTTATTTTTAATATTTTAAGGTATTCGATGATTCTTTTAATCTCAAATTTGTTTTAAATATTATATTAAAATATATATTATCAATTAATTAATTATATATATTTGTTTATAATTTATTTATTTATTTTATTATAATATTACTAAGTTCTAATATTATTACATTAAATAGTAACATAAAAATTATTACAGACAAAATGAAATATTAATTATAATAAAAAATTAATTATTGTATATTTATTAAATAATAAATGTATTTTATTTAAAAACTAAAACATTAGGTATGGTCGGATAAACGATAATTGAAGTAGTCTATATATACTATATGGTTAAAAACAAAGATCACAATGATTAATTAATATATAATAATATTTTAAATATAAATAAGTTAATATATAATTATAATTAATAATTATAAATAAATAAGCTTTACATGTATGTATATTTAATATATAAACTTTATAATTTTTAATTTTTTTTAGGTACATAATCCCGAATTATCCATTAAACTCCGTGCCAACATATCGGCTGCGGATAAATCACTGACCGCCATTTTACCATCAACAAAATGACTTCGAATATGTAACATAAATTCGGCCCGCGTATTAAAATCCTGACGGCACATAAAACAAAAATTGGATGTACTATACGGAAGCAGATGTTGTGAGTTATGTGGTTGAAAGTAGTTCTGGGTATTTTGAATCTGTAAGTAAGAGGAAAAAATAATTTTAATAATATTAATGCTACACATGATTTGATTTAACATATACCTGTTGTGTTAAATTATTTACAACCGCACCGCCTGTATTTTGTAAGGGATTTTGAAGTTGTTGCTGTTGTTGTTGTTGTTGCTGTTGCTGTTGCTGTTGTGCTGTATTCATAACAACGTTTTGATTCCGATCTTGTTGACCCTGTTGTTGTATGACATCACTTCCGAGACTGTTTCCTATACCATTGCTTGTTGTATTACTATTGTTGTTCGTTGTGGGTGTGATTCCGCCATTCATTTTTTCCTGGTGTCAATACTGACCGTTAAAATCATATCAAATAACCAAATCAATGGGCAATAAATGATTCGATAGCAAATATGTCAAATCAAGTTTATTTTATTTTTACTACGTTGAAGAATTATAAAACATTACCTCTAAATGACTTTTGGCGTGCAGCGACCATTCGTCACGTGTTGAAAACATTCTCCCACATAACTCACAACTCCAGGACAGTTGATGATGATGGTGCGGTATACTTAAACTTGATATTTGGGCTGTCGATTGTTGATGTTGATTCACCTGTTGTTGCGGTTGTTGTTGCTGTTGTTGTTGCTGCTGCTGTTGTTGTTGTTGTTGCTGTTGCTGCTGCTGTTGTTGCTGTTGCTGTTGATTTTGCTGTTGTACCAAATGATTAGCTGCATTCGTTTGTTGTGCTACAATACTTTGATGGATACTCTGCTTATTATTTTCATCATTTTCCTCTTTTTTCTTAACTAAAAACAAATGATATCGCCTATAATAGATATCATAATGCACATAAATTATATTTATGTACTCTAGTTACCTGCCAAATTATTGTGTCGTTTACCAAGCGGTGCGATATTTGTTGGCGTAATGTGCTTAAATTTGTTCATATGTATCACAAGTTTGTCTCGTCGAGCAAATGAATTATTACACACCTCACAAATGTATGGTTTTTCACCCGTGTGGATTCGCATGTGTATTGTTAGTTTGTCTTTTCTTGCCAACCCCTTTCCGCAGACCGTGCATTCGAATGCTTTGTTGGCTAAAAGTATAGTAAAATAATATTAATTCCATTAATTAACTATATATATATGTATATAAGATGCAATTAAATTACCATTATTTTTTGATGGGGTTTGTTTTCTAATACCCGATGATGCTTGCTGTACTTGTTGCAATGCTTTAAGTCGACTAGCTGGATGCATCGATCCGCCTTCAACGTATGGCTCGGTAAACGGTATTAAATTAGGACGTGGCACATTTAAAGGTATTTCAGGATTCCAATTCCCTAAACTTTGTAGCACACGAACTCCGCCCTCGTATCCCATACCAACATCGTCCGGTACTGTAAACGTACTATCAGCCCCACCCGAATTCGATGCACTTATTTGTGGCACTTTTATTGTATTTCCATAGTGTTGTGTCGAACTAATCGATGGCGAATGTTGCGGTTGGCCCTGTTGCTGCTGTTGCTGTTGTGTTTGTTGATTACCTGGATTAAGATCATTTCGTTGCATTATTTGATGTTGTTGTTTTAATTGCATCGCTGCTTGTGCCATGTGTTGTTGTACGGCCATATGTGCTTCTAAATAAGCGTTTTTTTGAGCAGCTGTCATCTTATCCATATTAACTGTCCCATCCTGAAAATATAATAAAGATATAATGATTTAAGAAATTGCCTTCGATTTGTCGTATCTTAGATTTCGTATTAAATTAGTGATACATGTTGCGTTGATTTCCCTCCAGATCTTTGCTTATGTTGTCTCATCAAATTTAATTGTATTCTCAACACAACGCATTTATGAATTTTTATAAAAACATATTTCTGTAAATTTATTTTTGTTATCAATTGGATTCGAGCTTGTGTATAAAATATGTAGCAAAAATCGAATATTGATTTTGGATTTAAATTTGTATTTGTTACTAATACCACAAAAACTAACTAGAGAGATTATTACTAATACTTTATCAAATGGCTTATCAATTACTACGGTTAGTACCTGTACATTAAGATTGAAGTTAAACTTTCAAAATCAATTACAATATAAAATACATCCTTACAAGAAACGGGCTTTTTGCTGATGTGGTTGTTTAATGGAAGTGCTCTGAATTCCACCAAAAAAAATTATGCAAGATGTAGCGACTAGGCAACTTTAAAGATTGAAACTTCTCGTCAATAATATACCTTAACTATAGCATATATAAGTATAACATATATCGAGCAAATCTATTTAAATATAGATCAGTCTTTTGATTTAAAGCATTAAAATGAGAACGAAGCAGATAAACCAAGATTATTTGTCAAAGATTGGTATAACACAACGTTCTTTACACCCAATGACCATAGTAAAGTAAAACTCCGAAATATTTATCTAAAAATTTAACTAGAGAAGTTTATGGGAGAGAACGATTACTAGTACGAAAGTATCACCATCGCACGCGATACTAAATTTTGGTTAATATGATCAATGGTTTAACTTATACATAATAAAGAATATTCTATACAAGAATATTAACACCGCCCAGGTGGCAGTGGTTAAAGCTGCGGCAGTTGGAGCGGGAGATACTGTGTTCGAATCCTGATTCTGACACGATGCAAAAGGGATTTTTACCATATGATTATACGGTCGGTGGTGTAAATGAACACATGGCCCCCTTTTGGAGTGCAGAACATATGGGCCAACACATCTTCCATGCAAGTGTAGGCTATCATGGAGCGATGCAATGTGCAGATGGTTCTACGTAAATCGGACCTATAGCCTCGATTTGGCTGTAATGGTGTAAGATAAAGACGTAAATAAGCGAACCGCGAATGGAAGTGCCTCGAGACTCGAAACAGATTGTAGAGATAAAAACAAACAAAGAATATTAAAATATGGTTATATTGTGAGTAGCATTATTTAATTGGTAAAGATGAGAAGTTACCGCCCAGGTGGCGCAGTGGTTAAAGCTGCGGCAGTTGGAGCGGGAGGTACCGGGTTCGAATCCCGATAGGGGCAGGATGGCAAAGGGAATTTTCACCATACGATTACGATCGGTGGTGTGAATGAACACATCTATGACCCCCTGTTGGAGTGCAGAATTCATGGGCCGACCCATCTTCCATGTCAGTACTATAGGCTGGCATGGAGCTATGCAATGTGCAGATGGTTCTACGTAAATCGGACCTATAGCCGTACGTCCTCGATTTGGCTGTAATGGCGTAAGGTAGGACGTAACTAAGCGAACCGCGAAAGAGTTGGAAGTGCCTCGAGCCCCAAAACAGATAGTAGAGATAAAAACAAACAAACAAACAAACAAGATGAGAAGTTCTTTAAATTTTTAAATATACACATTTGTTTGGAAAGAGAACCTGTGAAAAGTTGTTTACTCGGTATTTAAATAGAAATTCATACATTGGAGCAATCGAATTTGATTCGATTAAACGGAACATATATGGTCTTATCATATAGGATGATCCAATCATTAGTACACGTAGAATAGTCAGAAATTATCGGACCAAATAAAAAGGTTGGAACATATGGAACATAAGATCTGATTGGATATCTGAAAATCGATGAATATCTCAAATACAAAGCAAGTGTTCATAAACAAAGCAAAAGCTCATCGCAGCTCTCAATGAAATATAACAACTTTAGAGTTAACATAGGGTATATTTATTTACCGGGGAGCTTTAAGCAAGTATAAATTTTAATCAACCTTGATTTCTCATTCATACACTCACAAAATGAATTCCAGGATAGTTAAATCGTATAGTTCAATTCGACAGCACTATTTCTCTACAGTTAAAATTAGGGTTATCATCAACAAGCTGTTACACATTATTTGCATATGTACGGCGTCGTAAATCTTGTCTTGTATTAATTGATTTTTAATTAAATACAAATGCAAATTTTTTTGCTTCACAAAACTGTTGTTCGAATTCTAAGCTCGATGTTGAATTGATGTTGATTAATTGTTTTTCACAGTTTCTCGAATAGTAGCAATGCTAATCTTTTCGTACGTTGTGAACCAGGTATACTCCTATAAACTGTTAAATATGAAATGTCAAAACTGATGCTTATCAAAATGGCGACCAAACAAAGAAGTAATGAATTGGGAAGCTCACAAAGTGACAAGTTATTTTAAATATGAGTCCCAATCAACCGGTATATGAAAAAACGAAATCCTTCACTTCCAATATTCAAGACAGTATTTATAAAAAAACAACCTTTGATCAGTCTAATCGATTGTAAAGGATCAATATTTAAGACTGTTGCACTGTATCGACTGTTACATAAACGATCATTATATTTAATTGCGTTCTAATCAATAATTCAGTATTTATAGTTGTTGTCAATATAATATTTAAAAATTTACTATCGTTGTGGTTATACGAGTACACAACTGTATCTATACAAAACTAATAGTAATAGTACATAAACTTGAAATATCAAAACCTTTAATAACGATACAATGTTTTACATCCTTAGTAACTTTATAACCTAAATATATGTATATCTCCTTGTCGATATAAATTCTGGCAACATTGCTATTCAATAATTAATAAAAATTTAGTTTCGTCTCTGTTATTTAATATCCCCCTTATATATATATATATATATATATATATATATATATATATATATATATATATATATATATATATATATATATATATATATATATATATATATATATATATTTATAATTCATTAAATGTAATATATTTAATTTTATATATATTTCGATTTTGCCATTATATACATGTCCATATGTATATATATATATATATATATATATATATATATATATATATATATATATATATATATATATATATATATATATATATATATATGTATATGTTCGGAAAACTCATTTATATATAGAAAATTTTCCAACTACCAGATTGCTGTCTATCTATCTCACTTTATGTTATTGGAAAAATTATGTCTGTATATATATCCATACTCGTATTATATACTTAATATATGGATACATACATAAAATACATAACTATATGTATAATATATGTGAAGAAAAGCGGAAATAAAATTAACAATAAAGAGGAAAAATCCGAAATTAATTTTTTTTTAATTATAATTTTTTTAAAATATATTATTTCACCTTTTTGTAAATTATGAAAACATTTTATTTTTTTGTATATATCAAACGTGAAAAACTATTTAGTTGATATTTATATAAATGAAAACTCACAGTTTTATTTTTCCGCTCTTCCAAAAACAGAAATAGAAAATCTTCCACACTTCTAAAGTTATTTTGCTGGTTTGTTGGGTTCTCAATTTTGCCGGTTTTATATTAGAACAGTTTTCTGTTTGTTTTATTAATATAAATTAATAATTTATAATTTTTAATTTATTTCATCCACCACACACACACTCACTCGCACACTCACTCACACTTTATATATTTTTAGCACAATTTTGTTTTTTTTTAAACTATTAATTAAAATTAAAATTAATTAATCCGCTGTATGGCACTGGGTATAAAATTATAAAAATAAATAAAAATAAAAATAATAATAAAAATTAAAAATATCCAAATATATTTTGTTTCGTATATATATAAATGTGTATATATATTACACGAGAGTATGTACAATAAAATCACACGTTAATATTCAAAGAAAATTCCACTGAAAATGAGAGTATTTTCTCATTTTCCTATAATTTATTTTAATGCTTTTCATTTTTATTTTTGTATGTTTACAATTCGATACATGGAATAATATATAGATATATATATATACGAGTATATACACATACACATTTATAAATATATAACTTATGTATATACATGTATAAATGTAAGTATATATACATATAAAATACACAAAAATGGGGTTGGAAAAATTTTCTTTTTTTGGTAGTTGTTGTTGTTTTGGTTATTTTCCTCCTCGATGTTTTTTGGCATACAGAAATAATTTATATCTTTGTTATTTTGGGTATGATAATGAAGGTATATATGTACAGCATTTATTATTGCCTTTCAATGAATATACATATATACAGAAATAAGGCTTAAGTTTCAAAGTTTTCCGAACCAACATCCTTGTACACAATATACACATTTTATTTTAAGTTTAACGATAATATTATTTAGTCGAACAGATTAAACTTATACACATATACAAACATGCACATACATATACACACACATACATCATTATAACGAACGCAATAAAACAAATAAATTCCCAGAATTAAATATTTTTCTTATATTTTTTGTATTTTATTAATTTTAATTAATCAAGAAATATATGTGTGTATACATGTACATAGTTGTATTGATGTGGGAAAAGTATTTTTCTCTCCACCACATTATATATATATATATACTCGACCCATAAAATAAATTATCCGTATATACGCGGGGAGTAAAGAAATGTGGACGTATATCCGAATGTGTGTATATGAGTCGAATAATACGAGTACATAAATATGGATAAAGATATACAATTTATAGATATACAATTTAAGTACCAGGAGTCATCTCAAATTTATTTTCCAATGTGTTTTCTAAATCAATCAAAAAGTTTGGCCAACGTTTGTTTTAGTGAGTGAGCTTCAGGCTCAAATATCGTATACTCTCGCGATAAATATTATCTATGTTTAATACACTTATACTCTTCTAAATCTTGTCGGTGTTTACTGCACAACTACTGTCTTTTTACATTATTTCTCCCAATGTTAAATTATTATAAGTATCTGGAATCTGCGTCTTTTGTATAAGTATCTTTCTAACGATGTATATATAAAAAACAGCAGTATCCATATCAGTTCGCGGTATGAAGGTTTACAGTGTACTCGGTATACAACCTTTTAAGGCGTCCTATCTTTGAAACCCTCATTATCAGCCTAATGGCTGATACGATAGCTGAAATGATGATACGCTAGACTACTATTTTTGGAAATCCAATAACGACATTCTAATCATCCAGAAATACATATCTAGCCGAGGTAGCCATTTAGATGAAATAACATTGAACGTCAAATTCCACTTCTCATTTTTATTTTAAAAAACTCAATCGTTAATGGAGAAAAAGAAACATGAATAAAAAATCAAATCAACCCATCAAACTGTCTATTGTACTGACATGGACGATGAGTCGGCACATCATATCTGCACTCCAACAGGAGGTCGTAGATGTATTCACATCGTACTATCCGGTTCTTATGTTGTCTTGCTACGTACAGGCTATAGCCAGCATCTAACCTATGTAACATTTGGCACAACAATGCTATATAAATGATACTTCTTGTAAGTATGATACCCTTTTAATGCAGGTGTATGGTTAAAATTGAAATTAGCTTCTGTATATTAATAAAGATATTATATCGTGTATATTAATAAAGATATTAGAGCAATGTATAATATTTATTAACAGTTGTTTAGTCAGTGTTCTTCCACTATGCGTATTTTTGAAATATTTACACTTAAGTGTAATGTTAATCTAATACAAATGAAAGCTCCGAATACTATGAACAAGCAACTCGACCATTTGACCCGAATATAATAAGTAGCTTTAAAAATTAATTATGACTCTAACGCTTAACAAAACCTACATTTTGCCTTAGAACTGATCTAGTGTATTATATAGCAAATAAATTGTGTATTTCAATTGGACTGTGGATTGTGTCCTAATGTGAACTTTCGGCATTCATCTTTATATCTTTCGTTTCATTGAAAAATGACAGCTATCAAATATGATATTGGTCTATGAACATTAATGAATCTTTTTTACCTGGAATCAACAGTATAATATAATCTCCCTAATACGGCTGGTGAAAATAATCCTGCATTGTTAGATCACCTATTTTATCGCTGTTTCAAGAACGTTTACTGAATCTAAACATATACGTTGCGAAAGCTTATTTTAATGGGATGGGTGGTCTTAAAGGGTTGTCATGACTAAATTAACAATGACTTCAAATTTAATAATCCAATTTTGGTAATACATAATCACTACGGATTACCGAGACTTTGTTTAAATATTGGGTTTAAAATGAGCTTTTTATAATTGTTAAGTGAAATTTGTGTGAATTTTTATACTTTCGACATTGTCTATAATACCTTGATGACGTCTTATGTTTGATTATCTACACTCGTAAACCATTGTGTAATTGCGTGTTGTTGTTAAATGTGTTTGATACATTCTGTTAAACTTAAATTAACTTTAAAACAAACTAACCGTTTGTTTTAAAGTTAACCATATAAACCTCGATTTTGAAGAGCTTTTGCTTGATCCACCCAAGATCATTATGTTATGGAAATATTTTGCATTAAGAATTGCATATAAACCGACTAAACGGCGCCCAAGTGGTTTAAGCTGGAGAACTAGAAATGGGAGATACTTGGTTGGAATGTCGTTAGGGAAGAGGATTTTTCACCATTTGATTACGATCGGTGGTGTGAATGAATACATCTATGTCAGTACTATAGGTTGACTTTACTACAGTTATAAAATGTGCATATGGTTCCACCTGAATCGGGCCTATATGGTGTAAAGTAGGAAGTAAATAAGCGAATCGTGAAAGAGTTGAGAGTGTAAAGATAGATATAGAAACAAACGACTACATTTATGAAAAAGCTTTGTACAATTAGATCAAAAACCCATTTATTCGATTGTATACTTCTTAAGCATGTTAAAGCATAGTTGTAAGCAAATAAAATGGATTTTGAGTGAGTTGAATATACTGAATAATTAAGATCAATTGAACAGCACACAATGTGTTCAACTATTGCACTCGAGGACGGAGAAATAAGGAACTTGTTATTGTATTAACCTCCATATGTATACATACCAATAAATCTCGACTGACGTGATTATTGTCTAATCGCTATGCCGGTTTCGTCACGACTATCACTGACAGGTGAGCAGAATATTTTGAACAGTTCAACTTTACATATATTTTTACAGTTCTCCTGGAAAAAACCAGGGTTTTGTAACAAATCGAATTGTAAAATTACAATTTTGTGTGGGAAGAACAAATTTTATTTCATCTGATTTAAATTATAAAATTCAATTTGGAGCAATTTTTTCTATGCGGAACTAATACGCTCGAGATAAATATATTAATAACCCACGGGTTTCCTTTTAAAGACTGTCGTTCAATTTTCATTACAAATTTACTATATGTATATAGTGTTTTGCACCAGATCAACATTAATGTCTAGACAAACAGTAACACACAGGAACATTGCATGTAGGCGAATTCTATATAAAAAAAAATTACACAACAAAATACGCATGGGAAAATTGGAGACAAAAAACTGGTTGTAGTTTCCCAAAATACATCGTACACAACGTGCATAACGAGATCTATATAGCATCTAAATGTGGAGCAAGGTAATTTATAGAGAATCTGAAGTTGGTTCAAGTAGGTATAGTATAGATACACTCGTAATGGTATATCATCGTAAAAAAAGCTGTTGTTGTTGTTGCTTTGTTCTCGTCAGTCGTCAGAAATAATACAGTTTCCGTGATTAATTTAGCATGAAAGGGATAACAGAATTGTTTCGGTACACAGACATATAAACACAGAAAGCACCAATGTAAACGGATTCGAAAATTGAACTGACCTATCAACCTTAAACATTTGGTGACCTATATATTATAATATTTTTTGGGGTATATACGTACATTTTAGACTCCCATAAAGCTTTACCTTAAAGCTTTCGTTTAACTTACAAATATTATACCAAACGAGGGAGAGTTTATATGTAAGTTTTAACATATGTACATATGTTTGGTACTTCATTTCCCGTATAAACCTTTTTCAGCGGGCTCACATAACACAAGAGATGTTTTTTCGCGTAATAGCTTTTGTGGAGGGGTGGCTGTTGCCGCTGTTCCAATATATTATATCTATATACACCATAACTCAGCATAGTAGTTGAATATTTTATGTTTAATAAATACATTTTTTTAAGTGACAAAAATTTACTCTCAATTTCTCATTTCGAATGAAAAGCATATGTGTATGTATAGGCGCTATATCAAATACATGTATGTATAATTTATACGTGTGTATTAGTGCATGTATGTATATGTGCACGAGTATGAGTTTCCATCCATATTTTAAACATTTTTTCATTAGGAACTGGAAATTCGTTATATTTTATGTACATTTGTATGTTCTATACATATGTATGTATGTTTGTTTTTCTTCGTACACAAACACATACATACATGTACATATATATCTCTATATTATTACTTTCATACATTAGTAATCAAATTTTGTTTGTGGAAAAAATGAAAAACGAACAAATAAAGTAAAAACGAAAATTTATCCACTTTACTTCACGTAAATACAATATATACCGCCAATCTGAAGATTTAACGAAGACATTGTACAAAATAAAATAAAATATTTCGTTTGGTGCTCCTCTATACTGTATACTGTACTATTTTCAAGTTTTTCTTCGTATTTTCTACATTTTCATTTCACAAAAAAAAATGATATGGGGAACGGGAAATAGAAAAAAATAATAATAATAATAAAAACGTGAAGAAGACTACTATTGATCCTTCCACCCTACAAATTTTTCAAGAGGGTGAAGTTTATTTTTTTGCCTCTCTCGTGTTGTTTAAATTATGCGAGGGTGAATTACTATTATATATGTGTGTATGAGGGGGAGGTGGGTGGCAAAAAGAAAGAGAAGGGAGTTATTGGGGTGAGATACTTTATTATACATTATACACTATATATAAATATATATATATATATATATATATATATATATATATATATATATATATATATATATATATATATATATATATATATGTGTATATATATATATATATATATATATATATATATATATATATATATATTATATATATATATATATATATATATATATATATATATATATATATATATATATATATATATATATATTCGTACAGTAGGTTAAACAATTTTAAAAAAAAGTTTAAGGAATAAGTATTTTTAGTTTTTGTTTGTACATTTTTGTACATGTTATGTTGAGCAGAGCAGTTTCGATTTCCGAAATGGTATTTACATATACATAGTTGGATACAAATTTGATATTTAAAACAATTTGATATTCATAAAGGGTTTTCCAATAAGAGGTTTTTTTTGAATTGAAACTGTCATCTTTTGATATTTGACAAGTAAATACTTCTCCATTAGCTTCAACAACGCATTGAAATTGTTAAAATTCACTACAAAAATGGTAAAAATTTTGCAAAACTAAAACACTTTTTGATCGTCGTGAAGCACTTTCTCGGCCGGTAATAGTAAACTAGTGGAAAAATTTGAGCTGTTGGGGCAGGGTAGTGATGTGAAGAATCGAAACCGTATGCGTCACTAAAGAACAACTGTGAATATTCCTGGTATAGCCCGTAGTGTTGAAAAAAATCCAGTTTTGTCGATTCTTCGTCGATATTTGGAATTAGACATTACTCTAACGACATTACAACGTATTTTATATAAAGACTTACACCTTATTCAGCGATGAGTCCCATTTTCACCTGGGAGGCTAAACGTTAATAAGCAATTCAGTCGTATTTGGGGCTCAAAAAATCCAAGAATGATTATTGGAAGACTTCTCCATCTACAACGTGTCACCGTTAAGTGCGATTTTTGAGCTGGTAGTGTGATTGAACCTTATCTTTTCGAAAATGAGGCTGGTACAACTATATAACAATGAATGGATTGCCCTACCGAGCTATAATTAAAAAAGCAACGAAACCATCGCAATTTTGCAAGAAAAGTTTCCGGACTGTGTTATTTCTCAAAGAGGTGATCACAATTGGCCACCAAGAACTTGTGATTCAACACATTTGAACATTTTTGGTGCCACGTGAAAGATAAGGTCTATGCCATTGCTCAACAATCGATTCAAAGTTAAGGTTTGATTGAATTCGTAAAGTATCGAGGACATACAGTCATAATTGTGCGAATTGGAAAATCTCATGAAAAGGATATGGTGCTGCTCGTTTTTTTAAAATATCAAAATGAAATCTCTTATTGGAAAATCCTTTACATACATATAATTTCTTTCCTTAACCAGATGATTGGTGACATTATTCTATACATAAATTAATAATGTAATATGCACTCAATGACAATAACGAATCACTGGTGCTAGTCGAGGAGTATGTCGTAATTCGTAGATCTGTATACTACTACCTTGAAAAACTGGCCGATTTCAGACCAAGTGAGGAACGAGAATTGACTGACGTTAATTGTCCTGGAATGGAATATTGAGGGCCGAACTGTAGTTAAACCAGTGCCATAAAGATTCTCATTTGAATCTTTTTAAGATCCTAATGTGAATCTTTTTAAGGACAGTACATAATTGTAGACAAAATTACTAACAAATAGTTTTGACTAACGGCCGGTAGAGGCGGAAAACCACTTCAATGCCTTAAATTTGTCAGAGGAAATGTCTTTATTGTTGTAATATTACCACAGATAAATACTAAGGAAGGATAGGTTAGTTCAGGTTAATCATGAATCAAATTTAGCTTAAAAAGAAGCAATCTTATTACCTTCAATGTCACTGTGATCTATATGACTGTAACTGTATTATTAAGTTTAAAAATAGATAAGATGTTTAAAAAACTATACAAAACCAAAACAAGTACATATATAGTTTTAGAAAATATTCTTTAAGGTTTATATTCTCGAGAAGGATATAGATGACTGTAAAGAGCTTTTCAAAGTTTTATTATCAGTCATCAACCAAATAAATGCCTATATTAGCACCAATAGTATTCCACATCCCGTTTCAAGCGAAACGTAGTTGAACAGCCATACACTAAAATAACTGTATCGAGGCACACACAGAATGTACTCCACGGTAAGCAGAGAGCCGAAGGCTATAGCTTCAAATCATTCTTTAAGTAATATTCTGAATAATCCTAAAAAGTGACTTGAAATGTTTATTTTATTTTTAGCACTGCTCGCCAAACGTGAATAAAACGTATAAAATAGCAACGACTCGTAATTAATCCAGTAGTATTTCATCAGTGGTTCCTATATACACCCTATAGCTGAGGATTATATCATAATTCGTAAATGGGAAATGCTGTCTTGAAAAACGGGACAAGTCTATACCAACTGTGGGACTAAATTTTGATTAACGTTAATGGTCCTCGAATGCACACCATAACCAGGAAGAATCGCCATCAAAACCCTCATCTGACTTTTTCTTGAAGATAGTGCCAAATGGTAAATAGTTTTGAGTTGGGTTTATTAACAAACAGTTTTGACTTACTGCAGGTAGAAATGTCAGGCCACTTCAGCCTTTACTTTGTTAGATCAAAGTTCGTTTTTATAACCATAATTAAAAATCTAGGGTACGGCCAATTCAGGACCAACCAGGCTAAGCATAAACCAGATTTAGAGAAATAATGTAGCAATCTTATGACTGTCAATATCATAATTAGCAGGCACACGACCAACAAGTTTTAAAGTAATTGACGATTGATTGATTACACCAAATGCCAGAGCTATTAATTATGTATGAAAAACTTTAAAAAATGAACCAAAGCTGCCACACGATCACACATATAGGACAGGTTTAGGTTGGAAAACCAGCACTGAGTAAGCACAGGAAAAGTCAACAAAGACAAGCAATTCAAGCAGTTTTGAAAATATTCTGTGAGGTTTGTAAATCTCGAGAGAAATATGTCACTGTAATGAACTTGTTAAACTAACATCAATGGTTTTCAAGCGACACGTAATCGAGCAGTCGTCTATAAATTTAAGCAATTGAGGCACTGATAGAATGAACTCCGTGCAAAGCATAGATTAGAAGCCATAGTTTCAATAAATCTAACTATTGTATAGTCTATGTTTGTACCATTAACCACCATATACGATAAAAGCGTAAATTAGCAACCGCAGCACTAGAGTTTTATATATAAAAGTTAACATTATCGAGCTTAAACTTTTCTTGTTTAGTGATATACTGCATTATTGAATGATTATGGTTTCTAACTTCGTAGAATCTATTAAGAAGTCATTGAAGACTCGTTGATTTCAACCTCGTTATTTGGGCTGGTTAAGATTGTATTCTCTAATTTTGGAAAAAATTAGAGTGGATTTTCCGTGCTACATTTCTTAAATTTTACAATTTAAACCTGTTGTGTTTCATCAGTTGCTCTATCTCCACGTCTCCTTTTTTATTATATCTCCAAGCAAAATAGAGGAAATCCTCTTTTATTGAATTAAATTTTTTTTCGCTTTAGAACAAATTTGATTTGAAGACATTATTTTGGACGACCGAGGTAGGTAAACCATTCCAGCTAAAGCTTTAGAGTTTTTAAGCGCTGTTATATGCATTCTTTTATTTAAATGCTATCAGTAAAAATTCATTTCCTTTTATTGCCATAAATCGACAGCAAGAATTTTTGGAGGTTCTAAGTCCTTCGATTTATATAGCTTGCTTTTCGCCTTCTTGTGTGGTTCCAATGGCTTAAAAGTCGTAAACAGCCATAACCGCATCTCAACTGAAACCTTACGAACCATTAATACCTTACACATTATTGTTGATCAGTTTTATGAATGCTTTTTCATATACAATCGCTTTTTATGCCATTCGGTGGCATGTTAATTTTTTGGTTAACGGCGTGAATTTAACTATAGAGACCGCGGTGTGATGCGAAACTCTCTCAATCATTAAGCTACAACTGGCGACAAGCACAGAATATCACACCCACCAAATTTTCAATTATCTGATGATAATATTGAACTATCAAAAGCACACCAAACTTACTGGATCTGCTAAGCTGAAAGCTTTCTCATTTTTGTGACAGCTTATATCATAAATGACCATATTTGGCAGGATTGCAAATAGTCTATAAAAAAATCAAACCTCACGAACAGTTTCATAATTTCTATGTAAAAACTGATATACAGATAGAGTTATAACATTTAGATTGATATATGGTCAAATCGTATGACAATATTACTTGGACGGTTTTCCATTTAATTTCGATTAAGTATTCGTCAATACGAGTTAGAAGGTAACATTGACAAATGGAGGATGAGGTAGACGTGATTATGCTGCAACTAGCTTTGTGAATTATTTTAGGTACTTCGAGTATAATCCAATGTATATATCCAAGCTTATCTAGACAATCTTTACACTAGTTTGGTTATAGCACTGTATTCCATAAATGACTTTGCACTTCATCCAACATTCATTTTGCACTTTGCCCTGGACTTTCATCTTAATTCTATTTAGTCAAAATGTAAAATGACCTACAGTATAAGCAGTAGTTTGATTAGACATATAGATTAATTCCCTATATATACATATATATATATATATATATATATATATATATATATATATATATATATATATATATATGTATATATATATATATATATATATATATATATATATATATATATATATATATATATAATATATATATATATATATATATATATATATATATATATATATATATATATATATATATATATATATATATCTTTAAACTGACACTGGTGAAATTGGTTTTGTGGCGTCCACAACATCATTCACAGATACAATTGATCACAGTAGAAATTTATAAAAATCGAAAACATTTCGAATTAATTATCTGTAATTCGCTAGAATTGTTGCAGCACAAATATCACGTCCAGTCGTATATACCTAAGCGATGGAATTGATCTTCTCAATAACACAATTATTTAATGACGTCATAGAATCGAACCTCTGGCATAGCAAAACAACATTGCAGAATACATAGAGTCCGCCATTACACTAAACATGAAAAAACTCTAGGTTTTTCAACGGCTGTTTTATTTCAGCCCCTTAGTTTGTCAATCAATGTTATCTTTGGAGTTCCAGCAGAACTTCCATCCACTGTCTACGATTTACTAGACTCAACCTGAAATATTGTAGAGCTAGTTTATAGTAATGTTATAATGAAATTTACTCTATATAAGGTATTAAATTTAACAACCGTAAAAAATCGTTATTGTAGGTGTATTTAGGGGTAGTTTAACCCTGTAGCTAGAACCAGTAGATTGTAAAAAATGATATGATTTAAAACCTATCACGACAAACAAATTACAATTTGCTAATGTGTAAATTTTACAATAAAAGTGTCACATGTTATAGACACCCTTACATATAGGTATAATCTATATTAGGTATACAACCCAATTATACAATTTTAAATTAGTTATAGTTACCGCAAATGAGTTGGGTACCTGGAAGTTGATTGTGGCAGTTACAGCACGCATTGAGTCTGCATAATTCCGTAATATCGTATCCGTTTGTATACAATTATTACGCCAATCGAATAACGTTTCCAGCCGATCTAAACATTTGTCGCAAATTTTTTTCGGTAAAAAATCATCTTTTGACACCTAAAAATGACAACACACACACACACGAACAACAACAAAAAAATGTGTTTTGTTAATTAAAATAAATAGAAATTAGTTTCTATATATAGTTAACTCACAACTGTCGGTAGTATCGAACGTATTTTAAAAAGTAGTTGACGCTGTTCAGCTTCTTTATCGTACAAATGCAGTTTTGGCCCACTTTTCAACGAACAAAATCGGCATAAATCAGTGAATGCAGTAAAATTTAACTCATCATTCTGCAAATCGGTATTCATTTGATCGGACATTTTATTAATTGCCAATCAATTTGGTACATATAAATAAATTATTTTTGCTAATTCACCGGAGACGAGTATAAAATTAAAATCTTCGTTTATTTATCCGCAAACAAAATTTTGTTTTTTACATTTCATTGATTAATTTCATTTTGCCAATAATCCAGCAGAAAATTTCTCCACCCAAAATATGCATTGTGCAAAATCGATATTGCACACACAACAAAAAAAATGATATTAAGAATAGCAGATTTCTCGTTCGACTTTTTGTTATTTATAGACACGTCATAACCAGCTCTGATCAGATATATATTTACACACCGACACAACTATATCGCATTTTACTTTCTATTAAAAATTTTGAGTTTTCTTAATTTCATCAATTAATTAACTAAATTAATTTATAAACTTAACCGAACCACTATATACAATTAATGTTTTGTTTTTATGATGATGTTGAACAGAAGAAGCAAAATACTAATATAACGTTGAGAGTTCATATAAGTTATAAGTAATCACATGTGCAGCTGTTTAGTCTAGATTTTTACTTTTACTTTAGTAAAGATTTTCGTTTGAAGTACGCGTATATATGTACATACATCACTAATATTAAATCTAAAATTTTAAATTATAATAAAACAACAATAATAACAACAAATTCTTAATTTTCACTGTACGTGCGAATAGTATATAAAATATATTTTCACTGGAAAATCGTCAATGATTAAAATTGACAGAAAACTCAGAAAATTTCCGCGCATGTTTTATTTATCATACAACAGTGCTCGCGCCAAAAACCATCAGTGGTGATAAATTTTTATCACTATGTATTATGCATATATATATTTTGTATTATCAGAGTGCAGAGGTTGGCAAATATGTGTTGGTGGACTGAAGTAATTATAAAAAATATATTTTTGCCCATCATTCAGGATCGATTAGTCCAGTCTCGGAGATATCCAGTATATTTAAGATCTTAAATAGTAAGTTTGCACCAAAAAGCACTTGAAGGAATATGCAGGAGAGACGTGCACACGAAGGTGAATCAACAGTTTCTACTCCATCGAGTACTGTTCGCAGTGTAGTTGAGCCATACACGTTATGTTTGTCTTAATTTTTTCATGTTTACTATGCCAGTATTAAACTGAATGACGGGTTTATCTAATAGATCAACTCATCCCATTAAACTGAAAAACTGCCAGAGAAATAAGTTGGATTATTGTAATCCATAATTTATATCTTTTGAATATAATTGCACTAAATTATTTCACAAGAAACTTATATCCAGAGGAATTTGGTCTATTGTACCCGTTTACGTTCTTCTGTGTTTGGTAGGGATGCACACCTTCAATCTACCATATGTCATGACAATGTCGTTCAAAGTTTTTCTGAAGTTTATTTCCCACTACACTTACATTGCCCACCAGATAAATCCAGTAAACACAACCCTTTTGTTTATGTCTGTCTGTCTGCCTTTATCTTTGCAAATACTTTTGTGGTTCGCTTATTTTCGCCCTTCTTTACGCTATAGCCTAATCGAGGACGTACGGTGTCTGATCTACGTAGAATCATTTGCACATTGCATAGCTCCATGATAGCTTATAGTGCTGACATGGAAAATGGTTGGTCCATGGATTCTGCACTCCAACAGGAAGTCATAGATGTGTTCATTCATATCACCGATGGTGAAAAATCCCTTTTGCATCCTGCCACTGTTTAAACAACTGTGACATATGGTCGGCCCTTTTGAGTTATAAATTTATGTATTTTTATGTTATGTATCTTATGATTCTGAAGAAACCGAGATGGTGTAGCCTTCAATATTTGCAGAGTCCTGTATGATGTGAAAAGAACAAGCTCAGTTTTCTTTGGGCTTATTGATAGGGTTTGAGACCAAGTATCTACAACATTATAGACCATTTGTTTGTCATCATACAATATAGTCAGTATTATGGCCTGGGTTTGATTTACCTAAACAATTTTAAGGGATCCTAAGAAAAAATTAGTCATTAGAACGTCTCTCAAATAAATAAGAAGTTGTTAATTCTTTATATAATTAATCTTTGATGAATTAAATCCGAAGATTACTTTTGACAATTGGGGTCTCAAACTCTAAGAGCGATCGTACAACGTGTCATTTATAATCTTATAGAGATTTTTAATCTTATAAAGTGGTTTAATCATATCACAAAATTATTAAGAGTTTCTTTCAACAAATCCTAACATATATAGTATGCACCTTCTTAAAAAAAACAGTGCTTACTTCAATATATATATTCGCGATCATCTGGAAAAATGTTAAAACTCAAATTCCTACTGATGACACTGCCAGAATTATTTTGCACTTATCAAAATTTAAAATCATACTATGGCAACATTTGAATTCGATTTTAAGACCTCTGTTACTGCAAGCCAACATTCTGAATGGCCTTAACAATTTTTATATCGTCGACATATGTAACATGGGAATATCTACTATGTAATATGGGAATAGAAGCTTAATTGTAATTATCAAAGAAGGTATTTTTTAATTTAAATTCTATTTTTTAATTTAAAAGTTTAAGTCTATGATTTAACCCATTATCAGTGACGCTAATTCTAATTTTTTGTTTGACATATTCATGAGCTAATAAACATTAGTTAACATACAGACTTCGATTAATAGATCAGATTTTATTTTGATGTATCCCTGAAATTTCCGAATATAGTTTCCAGGCTCCCTTTGAGACTAGGTTAATTCTACTGTTAAGTTAAATTTTAATTATGTAGGAAAGTCATAGTTTCACGATGACCTAAGGTATTTTATTTCAACCCGATCGATTGAGGCGATTTGTTTCCCTCACAATTTATAACTGTTTTTACTATTTGTACAAATTTGTAGGAGATCACATAGGTTTCTTCTATGAGATAGATAAAGAAAAGAGAGCTACAGTCGCCCGATATCATTTGGAATGATCGATCTTACGATTTGGTGCAGCCAGCTGGTATAAGGAACAATTGTTTTAATTAAGGTTTTATGTATGTTCTAGATAACTTCAAGTTAGTCAAGATAATTTTAGAAAACTTCTTGTATGAGATTTTCAGATATGTGTATATACTAGATTAAAATACGGAATTGAAAGCCATATTTTATATGAAAATTAAATAAACTATATTGATCAAGAATAAAGTAGCTTTGTCGCAGATGAATATTCGATTTTTGATTTGGTATTGGTTAGTGTTTAACCCACTATTGTGTAATTGCAGGAACTTTACTATTGCCACATGCAAAACTAAAATTCTTTGTTCGCTTGAATTTAATTTAGTTTAAACATCCACGATCTTCAAAATAAATCAATTGTTTAATGCATCCACGATTCGGAAATTATCAATATACTCGTACGACAACCTGTTAATTCAATCTTCCAAATGGTGCAACGAGAGACAAACAATTCTTTTGATGTTAGTTAGGATGTGAAATTAATGTAAACCTCGCAACAGTATCTTGTCAAAGATTACTTTACGTTACAGTCAACCCCATTTCCAATAATTTTTGCTTTTTAATAAACGATCACTGAGGTTAGCCTATAGCTTCAAAAAACTTGTACCGTTTGGATTTGATCAACTTCTAACATACTCGGGGTGCTTATGTCATTTTGGTCATATTTAACTAGGTGAGAATATAGAACTATTGTTAAAATTAAGTCGATATGTGTCGTCATATGTCCATACTACATCCATTTATATCTGAGCGACATTAGTAAATAAGAAGACTAATTTACGTCCAACCAATAATTCCATGCATAAATAACATTAATTACCTAACTTAAACTATTTAGTTATTTGAAACGATGTTGCGTTTATCATTGCATTGTCTTTGTTTTTAAGTGAACTTAACACAATGAACCCGTTAGAGAAGATACGCTTATCTTTAACAAACTTATTCCTAATTAACGCCTATGCCCTATATAGGTATTAGCCTCGATTTAATCGATATTAAAGTATAAAAGCTAGCGTTGTACTGGAATGATCAGAAGCAATGGATAGTAAACGATTCTGACCTACTAGCAATATTAAAGATTTCAAGAAAATTCCGCAAACATTTAAAATAATTTTAAATTATTATACTCACTGTTGTCTTAACGTCTACAGGGTTTGCTGAGTATTAGATATGGCAGCACTAATTAGATTGTATTGCACATATAACCACAGTATAACATATAAAGGTTTTTCAAAGTCTTTCTCAATTTGTCCCAGTTTTCCGTTAAATTTGTTTAGAGTTTATAATTTACATCGTCTAGTTCAGAAGAATCTCAATTTATTTACAAAAATAATATTTTGTCATGTCTTCATGACCTTTGTTTTTTTTTACAGGCTATTGTTGGTCCGTACCGTGTCAACAATCTGACTCTATCGGCTTCGATCACGAACTAGCTCTTCATAGCTAGTTCGCCGACAGCGACCTCTTCACGGCCTAGCAAAAGGCTGCCCTCCCTTCTAAGATCGGTGTATCATTCGGTTTGGATCAGCACGCAGATCGTGACTGAGCCAATATACTCGCTGTCCTTTGATTTCATGCACGATATGAGGAATTTGCATTGAATTTCTGATCTCGTGATTGAACAAATCTCGGTATGTGCCATCAACGTCGTGTTTTGGACCATATATCACACGCATAATTCTTCTCTCGAATGTTAGAAGACATCTTTCGTACTCATCCGTCAAGGTCCAACCATCACATCTATACATGACAACGGGTTTGATCAACACTCTTTCCAGTTTCAGCTTATCCGCATTTGCAAGATATTTTGATTTCAGAAGTGGACGTAGAGGATATAAAGCCCGATTGTTAGCGGCAAGCCAAAACTTGATATCCTCTTCTCCACACTTTTATCGTGAGTAGAGATTCACGATACTTGAATCTCATTACTCCTTCAAAAGTGTGGCCACCACTACTGAAATCATGACCTTTGTTACTTGAATTTAATGAGCTTATCTATAAACAATTACTGTCTTCAGTACTGTTCTAGCAAAGGCCAAGTTATCTCTAGTTTTCGCTAGAAATATAGCCAATATCTATCTGAAATGGCAGCCGATAATTTTGACTTGGCATACAAAGAAAATTTCAGTGAAACTCTGAAGCGCAGTTAAATCCTTTGAGAGTGGAAGAACTGACGTTATATAGAATTAAAAGCAGAGTAAACTTCAAATCTAACGTATAGGAGCTACAAATTTTTAACACACAACTAAAATGGCGTAGCTACAAATCCAACAAGAACTGTTTGTATTACAATTTGATTGAAATAAGAATCCATTATCGAAATTGAAGATTAGTTACTTATTGTTTTCGAACAATGTTTCAACATTATGTAATTTTAATTAAAAAACATTATTTTGGTTTTAATTTAAGAATTTGGTTTTCCTTTATTCAAAAACAAATAATAATAATTAGACTCATATTAAATTTATCCATCACATTCACAATTTTTTTGTTTAAATGGAGTATATTGCATTCTCTGTGTGGTCCGGGCGGTAATACAAAATTTTAAGCTGCAATATGTTTCTCTCTCTCTCTGTCATTTATATACACAATATACCACCATTTAAATTAAGGCTAAATTAATGATAAATTCAAATAAAAAAAACTATTTCAACTGCATTATAAGAAAAAAAAACTTCAAAAAAACTATTGTTGCCGTGTAGAGCTGTTATATAAAATACTTATTTTATGTAAACGAATTTATATATCTTCAAGGTTTATGAATCCACTCATATTCGAAGGATGGCACATCGCTATTTCTATACATACTTTATCGGGCTGAGTAACTGATTTTAATAAATTTAAAATACTTGGACCATAAATTTCTACAAGGTTTGTACATTTTTTATTATACTTGGCTGGAAGTGTGTTGCACGCCTTTTCGAACGCACTATCAATGTCTTCGTCGATTTTTGGATCGGCTAAGATGGTGTCCATAGCTTGAACGACCCCATGACATACAGCACATTCAACCACTTCGGCTAGATAGAATATAAAACAAAAACATGATAAAAATTATAATTTATAAACGGATAAAACTCTTAATTACCTTCACTTGTTAGCCTAGCCGGTCCACATAACATCATTTGGGAACAGAGTTCCTTAGGAGGTACCGAATCCAAAAGGTTTATAATTAAATCGGCATATTGATCAACAAATTTGGTACAATCCGCTGATATTGTTTTTGGTAGTTTCTGGCAAATATTTTCTACAACATGTTTAATATCTGCCTGAGTCTTTTTATCGGCCAATTCTTTTTCAAGGCGGCTCATTACAAATTCACACAAAATACATTCGGGCGTTTCCGTAAAGCGGCTAGTTAATTGATTCTTGTATAACGGTACGCTGGTCATTTCTGACGGCGAGGCAACAACTGAAACTATTAGTGCTTCGTCTAAAGCAACTAGAAAAATCGAAATTTATCAAAATTATTAAGAAGAATTTCTTAAATTTAATCACAAAATACTTACGATCATCGATATTTTCTTCACTGCTTTCGATTGACATGCATAATCCTAATTTTTGGCAAATTTCTTTGGGCGCATAATTCTTCATGATAAGATCGATAATTGTATCTAAATGCTGATCAATATATTGTTCACATTTGGTTTTGAGTTTTTTCAATTTCGTGCAAGTCTTTTCGAGTGCGTATTTTATTTGATCCTTTGATTTCTTGTTTACGATACGTTTCTCAGCTTCTTGTAGAAACTGTGTACACAATGCACACTCCTTGCTGTTATCGTACTCAAATTCGGGAATTATATAATCACCGTTAATAGTATTATCGAATATGTCGTTTGTTAAAATTTCTCTTTCCTTGTAAGCTGGAATTTGGAATTTGTCACCAATTTCCTTATGTAATTTTTGTTTTAGTGCAATAAGTGAAACATCTGGTTTGTTATCGGCACACAATTTAAAATACACACAAATTTGTTCGGGAGTAAAATCAGTTGCCAACATGTCGATTAATTCGTTCGAATACGTTGAAATAAAATCGTTACATTCGGGTTGTAATTTTGATGGTAAATGTACACAGAGTGAACCAAGCACTTCTTTAATATGTGCTTTTGATTTATCACTTCGAATACTTTCAATGGCTTCAGTAACGGCGAATAAGCACAATGGACATGATGATTTATTATTTGAGACATCATAGTTATTGATATTAATCACAACAGGTGAAAATACTTCCATATCGCTTTGATTTTCAATAGTGGGGCATAGCTTAAGAACTGGACATAATTGTGATGGATCTATATTTTGAATGATCAGTGCAATAACGGCGTCTCCGTATATATCGATAAAATTATGGCATTGGCCGGCTACTGATTTCGGTAATTTATCACATGTCTCTCCAACTACTTTCTTCACTTCATCCTCATTTGTTGGTGACGCCAAGGTTTCTTGCACATAATGCCAGAAATATTCGCAAATTGTGCACCATTCGCCCTTTTGTGCTAATCCTAAAGAATTTGGTGCGCCCATAATACGATCGATTGGAAGTTGAGCATTTTGGATTTCTTCATTAGTTAATACTGGTTCATCATCGCCCAATAATTTTTTAATTGTTTTACGAGTTGTATACAGATTTGCTGTATTTACTGGAACAATAGGCGTCAACATTGATTTTCCTTGGATTTCATTACCTTTTTTACAAACGCCAATCATATAGCATGCCCCATTAGCATCCAAATTGTTAATTAATGTATTGTAAATGACATCGTAGTACTGATCCACAATACTTAAACATTCGCTCGAGAAAGTTTTGGTTTGTTTGCACAATCCTTCGAGAACCATTTTGAATTCGGTTTCGGTTGTATTAGCAACGAGAACATCGCGTAAATGTTGAATAAGTTGCTCGCATAATTCGCATGGAATATCATCACCACCGTTGACATATCCGACAGTGCTTTCTGGAATAAACTCAATTTGAATATCGTCGTGTTTATGGAAATTTTCGGCGCACACACCAGACATATGGCATACATTTTTAGCGTTCAAATTTTGTTTCATATGTTCGTAAATTTCATTGAAATACGTAATGACAATATTTGCACATGCATCTGAGAATGACGATAATGTACCACATGCTTCAATCATATTTTCAAGAATATCATCACGATTTGTCGCTTGGAATTTTGCTTCGAATTGTGCCCCAAATTTATTACAATTTCCACACGATAATTTTTTATCATCAACATAATCGATCACATGCTGTGATTCACTCTGTTCCAAAAGCATTTTATCAATTTCGACATTGTTACAGAGGCCAGCTACCGAGCACACAACATTTGGATCCATTTGCGAGGCTAATGCTTCAATTAGCTCGGGTATAAAATCATCCACTAACTTATCGCATTCTTTGGCTATTGGTTTAAGTGGTATTAAATTGCACGACCCTTCAAATACTTGACGCAAATCATCTTGTGTTTGGTTACTTTCTAGTTGATCACGTGCTTGTTTTACCATATCAAGACATATGTTACAAATTGAGTCATTGTCAACTGGATATGTATGTTTTTCCCATACGGTTTGGATGCAATGTTTTACAGCGTTACATGATTTTGCATTACTGAAACGAAAATAAAAATAAAATAAAATACGTCGCACAGTATAGTTATTTGTACTTTGCATACAGCGTAGTAAAATTATTTTGGCAATTGATTTTGGTGTTGTTTATTTCACTTTTTGTGTCGTCAAAATAAATTAAAGAAATTAGATCATTATTGAATTAATTTCAAAGACATGAGTTACACTGTACTTGGAGAAAACAAAAGTCGATAAATTCCATTTTGAAAATTGCTTTATAAACAATTTATCTCGATCAAATCAATTAGGGATTCATCATATACATACAAAACAATATACAAATGTTAGTAAACAACTTAGTATGTAAAATACTATACTTATCATATTATCGATCAGTTTGAAAATTACGGCAAACTGATTAGTGATTTGTCATCGATATATTTAGTGCAAACATATTTTATTTGTCCGCCAATTTCCCAAATTTTGGTTTCTATATCAGATGTTACTTTTATACATACACATGCATTTGGAATACTATAGTGTACTAAACAAAGATAATATAATCTTATTTAAAATTACATGACTCAAACATTTTAATAAATACAGCCTTGATTGAACATACAATTCTTTATGTTAAAAATTGACGATATCATATTTAAAAATTTGCACACATTGCAAATGTTATGCATTCAATAGCGAGTAAATTATTTCAATTTGTAAATATGTTTTGAACCTGTTAATATTTTATAACGCATCGGTTCGATAATAGAGCTGCGAGACTGCCTTTCAAGTACTTAATCGTTTACATGGAATGATAAAGTATGTACATATATGCAATTGTGTCCCGTTTAAAAACTACCCCTTTAACCTGAAGACTAGGTTCGGCATAGTACACCCAAATTTATATAAGTGTTATGATAATTTAAGATAGCAAACCAACTTTTTATCAATTTGATCTAAAAATAAATTAAATTTATCGCTACATTCAATCGTTAAATTTATGAACTGCATATAGAATGCTGATTGGCCATGCAAGTATTTATTAATCAAAATTTCAATTGAACTACGATATAATGGCAATGGGTAGGATATGTATTGTACCTACTATCGGACCTTATCAGTTTCGATCCGCACCTCGACCGTCATTGTATTTAATGGTTGTTAAACATTGACAAGCCCTTCAAATCGTATCATAATTATAAATTCATATTGCAGACCGAAATAGCGCTACACTATTTTGAAATGAGGCTTTATCAATGTCTTTATTATTCATTTTTATAATACAAAAGCTGTTAAGAAGCACAGTTATTAGCAGTTTATACTCATATTTTATGAAAACGTAAGTTCAGCCATTAGACAGGATAATTCTCGTTCAAATGATGAAACTAAACAAACTTATTGGATGCAAAGCACAGATGCTCTATGAAAATCGGCGTAAGTACGTTCAAAGGGAACTGCTAATGAGTGCTTGAACCTCAAAACAGATAGTTGAGACAGAAAAAAATTCAAACCTGTGACGAATGACTTCTATTTAATAACAGTGAAAATTGCTGTTTGACTGTAAACTAAAAACTTTAGTTGAAATTATTGAATTGTTACACTTGTTTAGTTTGAAACTAATACGATTACACATTCTAAAATATTAGTTTTAGTAATAAATTTTTGCTAAATTGAAAATAAACTATGTATAATCTTATTAGTAATCGTATGATTTAATAATTACGTAACTTGACCTTGATAAGACCATTTCTAAGGAATACCATGTCGCATTATATTTCGGAATGTATAGACTTTTAAATGATTATACAACTCATAGTTAAAATTTTGATGACAAACGAATCCCAAAAATTCCTATAATTGATTGTATGCTATTATCTTACTTAAGTTTAATGACTCAACTACATCACATGTACCAAAGGCTTATTATTACTTTTCAAGTTTAGTAAAAGCTGTTTTGAACCTTAATGATAAAAACAGATATCATTGATATTGTTAAAGCTGACACCGAACACAAGTGTTCATTTTAAAAGTCTTCTAAGCAGATTTTTTCAATATTGAAACAATAATACACATTTTAATCTGATAAATACAAAACGAAACTGTGTACGATTGGACTCTAATATCAACAATATTTTGTGGTCTAACTTTATCACACAGAACCAATAAGCAATGTCAACATATTTGGGAAGCTATTATTATGTGTATAAAAAGAAATTTTAAATGTAGATAGTATAACAAAGAATTTAAATATGTATACAATGAAGATAAAGAAGGCATAATTTCTCAAAATCAAATACAATGCTAGAAAGACTATGTATTGTTTTAGTTGAAGTGTTTTAACTACTGCGGTTCGAGATTTGTAAATGACTGAAACAGCATCACTAATACCTAAGTTACTATTTGGTTATCATTCTCAATTAATCATCAATTATAACAACGTATACAACATAGTAGAACAGTTATGACCTTAGTAATATATAACTGGTTGTTTTTTATAAATAAACTCGCCTTATCAGTATCGGTCAACGACGGAATAAATATAAGAAAGAATATTGTAGTAATAAGACATATGTGTGATAATTGTATGGACAAAAAATGTCATATATCTGACTCATCACAAAATCTTAATTCGAAGAAAAGCAAATTTACACCCATTTTAAGAATGATTGTATACAAATTAGTAATGAATGCGATCATAATAACCAGCATAGTATAAACCAAGATAGGGAAGTCGTACAAATTAGAAAATACCAATACCGGCATAACTTAGGAGGCATGCAACGTGACTTTCTACCCCTTAACGAGTAGAAAAATGACAATAGTCATTATCAACAGCCTTCACATTTACACATTCATTGATAAGCAAATGTATTGTATTAACACAAAACAATAAGACAGTTTAACTTATTGTACGAAGAAAAACCCAAATACAGTGTTGATATATAATCAAATCACATACATAACACTATTTAAACGTTAATGTGTTGTAAATAAAAACAAAGAGAATTAACAAACCAACTGACATTAGGTAGTTATGACGTCACCAATCGCCATTTACATTTTTGTATTGAACGAAAATTAAAAAATCTAAACTAAACGCGATATATAATTACTTACGGAATATTTGAGCACCAATATGATGGCCCCCATGTACATTCCTTAGCTCCTAGAAGGCGTGATGGTTGTGAGTTAAGCACTGGTGTAGCAATTACAAGCGTTGCTAGAAATTAAGAGAAATTTTTGCCAATTATTCATAACGAATGTTACGACGCAAAATACAAAGATGAAAACTTACCAATTGCCAACCCAATTAGGGTGGAATATAATAATTTCATAATATATTGTTCACTATCACTTCTATAATATATTTAAAATACAATAAAAATAATAATTTTTATTAAAATTCAATTTGTTACAAAAATATAATTTTCTGTGTTTTGTGTGTGTTGTTGAAAGAAAAGAATGAATGATTAGTTTGCTGTTTTTTGATTTCTACACAGATACAGCAGTTTTTTATTTTTATTGAACGTCACAATGAGTGACATCTATTGGCCGACATTATGCAAACTACCTTATCGATTTTATAGTTTATGAGTTTTACGATGGATGACTCGTTTTTTTTACTATACACGAAACTTTAAGTAAATTGTTTGTTTTTACTTTTTAGATAAGACAAAGATATAATATTAAAGAAATTGTCACCAAGGACAAATGTAATGATTTTTATAACTAATATCCTCTCAAGCACTTCCACGCCCCTTCATAAAGTTCATAATCGTGATCGAATAAAAACTGGATAATTCACAGTATAGGGATTTCCACTTGCATCCACCACAACTTTAATCACGTTAGGATATTTTGTTGGAATAACTTCAAATTTCTTGGCCATTTTGAATTAAGTTTAGCGCACTTCCAAAATTAACATTTTGTGAGTAATATATTTTATGTATTTATTAAAAAACTTCACTTCACGAGCCACACTTTTGATCTTAAAAAATAATAAATAAACAATTATGTATTGTTTTATTAAATTTTATTATTTTTATATTAAGTAAATCGAACGGTCGAGAACCAACTAGAAAATATGAATGAAAATTAAGTTAAGTGAACGATTAAAAAACGATCTTAACTCATATCATTACGCAAGTGGTTTAATGAAATAAGGTTACTCTGATTCGATAATTTGAGCGTTTAAATGCATACAAATAGTGCGTCAAAAATGTTATTAAGATTAATTATTGTAAAATATTTGCTTGATAACAAAGTGCAGCGTAACGTTATCGTGTAGAGCAAGCGTCGCGACGACGTTGAAAATATTAACAATAGTAACAACTCTACTTAACTATAACACAACATGAATTTTGGTAAAGGAGCGGAATATTTTTATTATTTTTATACTATTTGTTTTTAGTTGGTATCTTTAATATTGTTCACATTTATGGTCCCATCTTTTTTAAATTTCCATATTATTTGTAATTCATACACTAAAATCGGGAACTTCCCCAAAGCCGCTTAGCATTGGACCCTCCTGCGCAATGATTATCACTTATAGGCTGGTATGGTGGTATATGCAATGTGCAGATGGTTCTACGTAAATCGTACCTATAGCCATACGTCTTCAATTCGGCTCAAATATCGGATCTCTGGTTTTAGAGACCAAGAAGCAATATATTTGACTGTGGTAACCACACGTTTAAAGGAGTAATGAGGTTCAAGTATCGGGCCAGTGTACATTAAGTTTCGTCTTACCGCTGGCAATCGGGCTTTATTTCCTCTACGTCCACTTCCGCAATCAAAAATTTCTTGTAAATTCAATAAGCTGAAGTTGTAAAGAGTGCGGATCAAATCCGTTGTCATGTATGGGTGTGAGAATTGCACCTTGCGGGATGAGTACGAAAGATGGTTTCTAACATCGTGTGATATAATTACTTTACATTCAAGCGATTAGGAAGTTAATACGAAATCCTTATATCGTGGATGAAATCAAAGGAGAGCGAGTTCGCTGGCTCGGTAACGTTCTGCGTGATGATCCGGACATAATGATACAGCGATCTTTAAATAGCCGCCTTTCGGTAGGCGAAGAGGACGCTATCGTCAACGATTGTTCCATGGCGTAAAAAGTGATGTGGCATCTAATTTTGGAAAAAATGTCTCTCGAGAATATCGAGATTTTTATTCTTTCGGATTCGCTCATATGTAATAATATTAACATAATTAAATTCATAATCTGATAAGTAGTTACCGCTAATATTTGAAAATTATTCATTCATAAAATACCAACGTTTCGCATTATCGATAATGGTGTAGAAATCTCAAGTTAACCCTGATTTTTTATGAAGGACAAGGTCACTTTTAACAGATAAAATAAATCAAACAGTAAATTATGCTCAATACTTGATATACATAAAATTATGTAAATCAAGAATTGTTGCAAAGATCAAGCTACGAGTATGTTTACGCAATTGATGCAGTTTGAAACTTGTATCTTGACCTTGCCATTATTAATTTATGTGCAGATATGATAATTTAGTCTAAAACTATAAAAATAATTCTTGCTTGTCACTCTAATCCAATCACCGAACTGATATTTAAATTTATTTTATGAATTTCTATTTTTAATATCTCAAGATGTATCAAATCTGGACTCTCAATATTTAAATTAACAATTCATAATATATTTTAAAATTCATTTACATGTTTTAGTCCGCAGATCTATACCGGAGAATTAATTTATTTTATTTGTTATATAACATAATGCTTTCACGAGAAGATCTTTGCATAAACATCTAATTTCCATGCAATAATTTTGAAGGACGAATTTTCAAGGTTTGACGTCATCAGACGCTTATTATTAAAACATTATTCGCGAAAGTCGCTTTTCGCGACTGATCAACCGATAACATGTCATTTAAATACATTTTGTTTTTTTTGAAGGTGATTGTAATTTAACCACAATTATTATTGATTTACACATGTGATATTCAAATTGAGATGCTTTATGGATGGTGTCCCCTAATCTAAAATGTCAATGGTCTGAGTCAAAACTGAGATTTTCAACTAATCTTAATAAATATATCAATTATGTAGATCCGTATTCTTAAAATATATATTTATGAATTAAGACTATAAAAGACGATTGATGCGTCATCTGTATGATAATTAATTTCAATTTTGTTGTTGGTTTCTCTTCCAAAGGTGCTAAGTGGTTTGGAATTCTGTATAAATTGAAAATTGCAATAAAATCGGCATTATTCTTTATCACAATATTTATTTACAATAATTAAGTTATAACTACACACCTCATATTTTGAACTTATTAGCTCAACCTTGGTTAATATGTGCAGTTCATCTATAAACAAATTATTTGCTTCATTCCAGATAGTATTAGATAAAGTAGGACAATTTAGATTAAAGTGTTAACATTCATTGAGCTCGGTGATCAGTCCCATAGCCATTGGCAAATCGAAATGTTATTTGGCTATTTTATCGCAAACACTCAAGCAGACTATTATGCACAAATAGTTTCACAGTCATCTGTTTTTATTTCTGAAGGCGTGTTGTGTTGTCTATAAATTGTCTGAAATGATTCAAACGATTTGTGGGATCAACGACTCAAGAAAAACATGTTTTCGATTAAAATATAATAAATTTGCAAGTTTGTACCACAATGACAAATAAATTCCTCGATCATTTGTCTAAATTCGGTTTTCCCAAGAGCGGGGTCAATAAACAATATATTATGTAAAAAATTGTTTAGTTTTAGTAAATGTTTTGAATTGGCAGTTTATAAAATGGTTTTCGAATCGGCTCAAGCCCATGTAAATCAAAGTCATTCATTAAAAACCTAACGATAACATGACGTGCGACGTGATACCCTCATCATACCGGTTACAATAATAAGCTATTGTCATAAATATCGTCTGAGCATAATTCTAAGACTGAGAAAATAATTATCTCAATAAGTGCTCTTATTGCCTTTTCAATTACTCTACGTACATTTATAACAAGTATACGTTACTCCTAATACTTCGTAATCTAAGCCATTTATACAATGATACTATCTTCAATCGAAAAAAGGTTAATGCAAGATCAAATGCTGCAATGGTTAAAAGTACGTTAGTTGGAGTAAAATATATCGAGCTCGAACACATTTATGTGCGGAAAACTCGCTGGTTATAGACAACTTTTGGAGATATAGGAGTATTAAAATTGAGCTTCTGAAAAATGAGCTTCCATAAAGCCTTAGGTAAATCAATTTTTATTGTTCAACAATACGTGCATATAAAATGATCGTGTGTGGCGGCAGGGCTAGACAAGTGGCAATTTGGAATACCGAGGCTCTATTTATTGTAACTACTAATGGTCGGTCTCTAAATTATGTGAACTTCGAATGAAGTTTAAAAACAAAGTATGTCGATGGTCTCGTTATTTAACCGCGAACGAAACATAGTGCATATAGCGCTTCAATTGCTGATAAGCTCTTTCAGAATCGATAGGTGGTACGGTCAATGAATAATCAATGAAAACCAGAGATCAGATATTTGGTTTTTGACTCGTTGATTTTGAGACCAACGAAAACTGAACACTGTTTCAGTAGTTCAGTATCTCTTTCAATTCGTTGCCATTTAATCCAAAAATATGATCTGCATATACAAGAATTTGATTGGACTGTCGGATTAAGATTATTGTCCTGAGGTGTTTCCACTTTTACGAAGGATGTATTCCAACATGAGATTAAAAAGTATCGGGGACAGCGCATCTCCTTGTCGAAAACCAGTAGTGATTGCAAAAGTTCTCGATAGCCTGTTCTCAACTTTAACACAGCATTGTGACTGTGTTACTGTCATTCTACACAGATGTACGTATTTTATAATCAATGAATATAATAGTCAACTGTAAATGAAAACCATGATCACCTTCCCTTTCATAAAGGGGCATCTTTCTTCTTAGAGCTTTAGAGTCAACTAGTAGTTAGATGTAGATGGAACAGAAACATTTTGGAGTTCTCGTTTGATTGTTCACTGTTGCTGACCTTGGATCAACAGTTCTGGTTGACTCACTAACATCACAAGTATATAATTTAAAGTAGGTACTTTAGTTGGCACCAACAGCGATAATCTCTCAAGAATATGTGATATTTTGCTTTCATAGCATCTTAAACATATCGCAATCTTCAACTTTAGCGGGTTTATTTTATAAATTGCAATACTGGTACTGCCACCAGTAAATTTGATTCGCTACGACAAAGTACTTTTACCGTTAATTTTACTGGTGCGACTGCGATATGCACCAGACAAGCTCTTCTGTAGTAAATGCTCCACTTCAAGTCGATTAGACATTTTTGTAACGGTATTTTGGTAACGGTAATTGTACCGTTTTGTAACGGTAATTGTTTAGAAATCTAAAATAAGTTTAAGTTCTTTTCTATGTTCATCTAGAATTTACTTCTGCAACATGTCATTGTTAACTGGAGATATTTTTTTCTATAATAGAAGTTCTGCTTGCCTGTAGATCTACTTTTATGATCGGATCTACCCACTTTCATCTTGAGAAATGGAATCATCTCGATCCTCGCTGTTACCTAAGTACGAAGCCGAATATTTTTCTGTATACCCATCACGTACTACATATTTTGTCTTTTAATGGCTTGTAGAATAACTATTTCTTTGAGTCTGGAATCTCAAGGTTACTGGATTTAACAATAATGTTGTATTCCGGGATTACTTACTCTAATATGATTGAATAGATCAATAGTCTTGTTTAACATTTACATCCATACATGACTATAGCTCTGATCAACACTCTGTATGTTTAACTAAATCCATAACTGCAAGAAATTTCGAAAGTACTATAGAATTACCTGTGCCAAGGTGACCTTAACATCCTCTTCTAGTTCCAAGCTATTATTATATGGAGTAAAATAGAGAGAACCAAGATAGGATGCTTCCATCACTCTCTCAAGCGCTTAGTTTACGGAAAATGTCTTCCAAATGGCGCAGTTGGAGCAGTAGGTACTGAGTTCGAACTCCGAAAACGGTTGAATACAAAAATCGAGTTTTCATTGTTCGATTACGATCGGTGACCCCGTGTTGGGGTGCAGAATTCATGGGCAACATATCTAGCGACCTATGTCTAGCATGGAATCTGACCTATAGCCATACCTTCTCGAGTTGACTTCGGTGTAAGGTGGAACGATATAAGAAAACTGCAAAACGTTTGGCCGTGCTTCGTCCCCAAAACAGCTAATGAGAGACAGAGACAGGAATGTGCTAGCTTCTATAGATACCATAGAATTATCTAAATTGCTTCGAAATTTAAAATATTTTGATTACTTGCGGCCCAATGAGAAATCATAATATAAAATTATCTAAGTTATCTCAGTTCTGTATATAAATACTTACGCATTCACACGGTTTTGGTATTACATTTTTCTGGAAAACTTCCTAAACAAAATACATACTTGCTTACCCTATGGTTTTGGCTACACAACAGCTATCTTCGTGCGAAGTTACTTTTCTAGTCACCGCGTTTTGTAATATAAGCAATAGTTGGAAACCAAGATCGAGATTCCACAAATAACGCAAACATTTATACTCGAACAATTACAAGATTTACGCCGACTGTACAAATTTGATATTGAAGGATGTGATGAAATAGTTTGGATATACAAATTATTAGAACGTTTCGATCTCGATGCCTACATGGAACTTTTTAATGTAAAAGTATAATGGTTTTAGTGACAATTTCGCAACAATTTATACTGTGTATGTACATTTGAGTTCAGTTCAAGTTGTGAAGACATTCTAGTGAAATGTAGTTGGACCGACGAAGGCTACAATTGTTCCAACGTATTTGACCGGCGTAAAACGGCCGAAGGCTATTACTGTATCTTCAACTATTTTCGATTACAGAACACGGACAATAGCACAACAGAATATCCGATACGAATATCGAATTATATAGTGGCCCCGATATGGAACTAATTGTAGTAGTTAGTGAACGCATTGACAAACGATTGTTTTTATTCACTCAAAATTCTTCAAGGTTTCAATGTGTACATTTCAATGATATATTTGAATCGATACCAGACCAAATGGAACCTATCGACCGACCAACGATACAAATAAATTGAGACTGGAGGATGTTTTAATATTCGATCCTCGATTACATATTCGATCGATGGTAGTGGCGCAAATTGCAAATATACCAGATCGTAAACCAAAACCAGATTTACTGTTCCATATATCAGACATTACAAATGTATCGGTGGTGCGAGTTTATTTCCTATCCAACACCCAACTATCGAAAAGATGTGATATTTACATGGTGCTAAATTCTTTTTATTAGTGATCTCAATCAAATTAATTTGTTTCCTAATCTTGTATCGTTCAGATTGAAATTGATGAATTTAGTAACAATTTTGTGAGTCAGTGTATAGTTATATAATAAAATAACAATTTATGGAACAACCCAATATAGAAAAATTCTATCAAAAAAAATCAGTTCAGTCGTAGTAGTCATAAGAATTAACGTGTATGTAAAAATAAATTATTGCCTGCTTAGATTTAAATAGAACGAATTATGCAATCATATCAGATTGTTAAATTTCATAAACAAAGTTAAGCTTTTTCGTCGAAAAAAATTTGATTAATTTTCCTAGGTTGAATAAAAGATAAAAATAATATTAATTTCTCAATAAATATACATATTTATCCATTGATAATATAAACAGAAATCCAAGCACTAACCATTAAGAAAAACATTGAATAATAATATCCCGCGGCATTCATTACATCCCAACCCCATTTTTCTCGGCTATTTCCGCTTCACTAACATATTGAAACAATACAATATGTAGTTTGGAAAACACACGGTTTATATTTTCACTCCATCGAGATTTTTAAAAATCAAGGTTTTTAAACCCTAGTTACCATAGGTAACTAGGGTTTATAAAGGGCAAAGCCTACAAATTTTAAAAATGTCTGGGGTGGACACTTGACAAATGTAAGATATCGATTTTATGTCTATGGTGTAGAAGTCTCCAATCCTTTAGGAAGGCCCAGCAATCGTCCCAAAAGCACGGCATCTGATTAGATTGCTTGAACGGACTACACAATTTTGTTTTACATGTAGGTGTTTAGCCCAGTAATCCAATATATTATATTTAACTAGATTTGGATAGTTTACACTTGTGTGCTGGTGTCATTTAAGACAATCAATCTGCAAAATGATTAATTATCATGCTATATACGAATATGTATACAAATATTATAAATATTGACATTAAAACCCACAAAACTAACAATAATTACAAACAAATAGACGAGTAAAAATCGAACATTTGGTTCTGAACTGCGTGTGTTGTACAAAAACAAATACAAATTACAAAGAATTATTTACCAATAAATTTTTTGTAGATTTTCCGCCCAAAATCGTTTGTGACTGTTGCACATACAAACATATATATGTCATTCATAATATTAATGTGTTTGCAATCGATTGAACTCCCTTTTGTTTATTTGCGACTTTTCTATATCGGGCGATATCACATCAACAGTTGCAAACAATTTTATTTTTACCGTGTATCATAAACCGCCCATTTCAAACCCCTGATTGATATTATGGTCGCAAGGATTAAATTTTCCCTTGCTGCATATGCAGACATACACACACACACACAACTCATAAATATTGTAATGACGATCAGAGTTTTTATTTGTGTCGCGGTGGAAATTGGAATTTTATTCTAATCGACCTTCTGTGATTTTATTAAAAAGCAAACTTGCATTCTTTCATATTTGTAATATATTATATGGTATGTCGTGTTGCATGTGTACATACATATAGTGACATTTATTATTTATTATTTATTTATTTTTGTTTAGTGCGAAAAATAGTTTTTATATATTTAGTCCAAGTAAACAAAGACTAAATAAATATAATAAATTATAAATATACTCTAACCTATTAAGAATATACCGACTATAATAGAGTACGGTTGCTGTAAATGATCGTGGTTTAGTAGGTAATGTGTATCCTCAATTTATTGATATCGTTTTGTTTGATACAATATTTTGGTAGGTTTACTCCTGTGTCTGCTATGTCCATATAAACGTGTTTTATATATCGTTTTACGGCTCCGTCCTCGGTTATGCATATACAGAGTTTATTTGTTCGGTTCATTGTTTGGTTAATAATACAAAACAAACATTTTTCCCAATAAAATTTATTGTCTTTTTGTCGAGATGATGAATGACGTAAACGAAATAAAATCACATAATAATTTTTCTTCTGTGTAATTTATTGTGTAACTCGAACAGCTAGGATTGTAAATTCAAGCAACAACATTCTCATTATGACCAATTTTAGACTTTATTGTTTTGTACCAACATAATATACAGTAAGCCCCAGTAAGGAGTTTAGATTTAAAAATTTAATAAATCAAAAACGGTTAAATATATTTCAAAGGGCGCGATTGACCTTGGTCCAATTTCTGTGCACATTTTGGATTATGCACAGAAATTGCCAATCATTTTTGGCAATAGTTGCTTCAATATTGGCTTTCAAATGCTCAATAGTTTGTGCGGATTGTCTGTATAGCACTTGTCCTTCACGGTGCACTTTCACTATTGTAACGCCCGATGTGGTGCACCATTTTGCTGAAACCAAAGGTCGTCCAAACCAATATCATTAAGATATGGCGAAAAAAAGCATGTGACAGTATTTGATTCCGTTGAACGTAATCGTTGTGCCGGCCTCATCTTGACAGAACTACGGCTCAAAAATGCCGCTACACCAAACATCCACGCTAAGGATGCGTTGGCTTCTCCACATATCGATCCTCAAATGCGACAATTTAGTTTGTTTACGAGATTCTCAGTTTTCTTGAATCGTTAACCGATTTGTTAAATCTGATTCGGTTATTGGGACATCCTATACTATGGTCAGGTATAGCGCAAAATTTTTACATATTCATTGTTAAAAGATCCTATTGGGCCACTATCCAAGTTCATAATACCATCTGGGTCGTGTATTGTATTAGACATAATAAGGGTAAGTTAACTATTTTCTCGTTGGACAGGCCTCCATCTTTTTGTCAAGTGATGTGTTAGGCCTTACTCCTGGCTGTAGTTCATCCATGTTGCAGTTTCCAAAAAAACTGAGTGGCCAAGATTCTAAATTATTTGAATATTGAACTTTTTATTTATTATCTTAAAACAACAACAAAAATATTAAACCGATAAATATCATTGTCATAGATTCAATGGCTTTTATGTATAGATAAACGAATTTTATGACAATATATTTCATTTTCAAGATCCAAACTGCTTCTGCATACTCTATTTGAGATCTAATGTAGGCGAAATAGTGTGTTATAGTAGTGTCAGTTGGTATATCCATAAATATGTCAAACGATGGATTCCACCGGGAGTAGATTATTTGATAACCTTGAACGTCTCATTCCTGATTGTAACATAATACACTCGATAAGTTAAATCACTTAATAAATTCCACTGAAAATGAAAAATTACAGAATTAAAGAATTTTAATTTACCTGATTCTGCATTTTAATCGGTATTCGATTTAAAAACATCAGTATATCGCGAAAAACATTTAAAATTAAAATATATTATTGTTCAATGGACCCAGTTTTAGCGCGGCTAATAGCACGGAGTCTGTCCGAGAAGGCTTTACACGCTGCACAAATGTGGTGTGATTGTATTTTACCTCATTCTAGGGGAAGAGCAACCTTTAAGGACTTGTACATATTTTTGAGTTAATACTTTGGCCTACAGAATAGACCATATGAAAAAGTCCATTAGGTATAGATCCACCGAATATAGTGGCCATTGTTGTGAAGAAATGAAACTGGAAATTTTTTCTTGTAAAAAACGTTGAGTTTCACGGACTTATTGGGATGATACATCGTTTAAAACCTTTCACCTGATGTGCGTCCTGTGACAACTACCGCGACGTGTTTGCTAAATTGGTCTAAATTGGTTTTCATTCGAATCAAATATTGATGTGCCTTAAAAATTTGTTTGTCATAAAATGGCAAATTCTGAAGCTCGCCACCAACACCGCTTTCACACTTTTGCTCTTTCTAGATGTACTGTCTTTTATGCTATTGTTAAATTTTGCGCTTTTTGTAGTTTGTGTAACTTTAATGCGCTCTACGCTACGATAAAACAACCTTTATGGCGTTTTTTGGTGCTACCAGTTTGATTGTCAGGTGCAATGATCACAATTGCAACACAATTATTTTATTCACATGTAAATGTCCTAGTTCAATGTTGGAATAGATTTCCAGCCAAATATAATACAATAACACTGTTGCGTTTGAACTTCATTTCGATAAACAATATAACAGACTGACGTTTGTCATAAATTAAGCTCGCTCACACACATTAAAGGCTAAAGAATTATTGGAAAGACTCCGCAAACGTTTCAACCTTTAGTATCATACTGTTTCCCTCCTTCGTATACTTTACGTATCAGCCAGTCCCAAACAATTTCTATTGGCTTTTCTATTGGAACTTTTTAGCTTGTGATGTACGACTTTACAACGCGAGCTGTGTGTATTGGCGCGTTATATTGTTGGAAAATACATGAGTGTTTTGTAAAAAGGTAATGGATTTTAGGGAAAATAGATTCCAGTAACGTCTTGTAACTGTTTCCGGTCATTTTTGGACTTTGAAACACCAAATCGATAGTGCCATAATAGGATATTGAACCCCAGACCATTAAGGCCGCTTCTCTACTATGATGGCGATTCAAAAACACTTCCTCTTTCCTAAGGTCGTGAAAATAGTAATTATACCCATCTGGTCCATTCAAGTTGAATTTTCTTTCATTAGAAAATACGACTTTTCGCCAGTCATGAACATTTTGGCCTTGCATCACATTCCAAATCATGTGTTCCTTTGCGAATTCTAATCGTTTCTGATGCCGTTCATCATGCAGTGGGGGTTTTCTTTAACTTCAGCCGCTTCAGATGTTTTGCACTTGAAATAGCACGGTGGACAGTCGATTAACACCAGCTCGAAAGGCAATTTTTGTTGTAGAAAGTACCGAATTTGAGGCTAATCTAACAATTTTTCGTTCATCCTAAGGTGTAAGTGCCGTTGAAACTCTTCCTTTACAATAACCTCCATAAGATTTTGCATTCTTCAAATAATTTAGGATGGCTTTATGACCTCGTCCGATCCTACGACCTATAGCACGGCCTGAAAGCCCTTTCTGATGATAGACATCTATTTTGGCCCTTTCTGATAAAGTTTAACACTTTTTCTTTACCATTGATTAAAAACTGAATAATAATAATTCTAATATTAAACTTCACTTTCAAGCTTTTCAAAAGTGAACTATTAAGATTCATGAACAACGACAATATGTTTGGTGGCGATAATTAAATGAACTGAAAAATATCATGCATTTCTGAATCATTTTGCAAAACAAAACAAAAAACACAGTTATCTTGGATGTACGCGTTTTTTGTTTTTAGCTATTGTATTCAATACTAAATACTCTTTCTTTCTCTATTTTACAATTGTTTCTATCTCACACGCACCGGCTGGAAATTGACTTTTGTTTCTCCGAATTAAGTGGGGGTAATCTATTGAACCGTACTGTATAGTGTAATTTGTCTTGTTGTTGTAATGGTCGTCAAATAACCCCTGCATCACCAGCTGGACACCACACACTAACTTCGTACTCAGATTTCCACTCCAAAATTTTGTCTCTGCAGTTCTCACAGTAATCCATATACCACGTTTCGTTACCCTGACCTTTTAACTACACAACGCTTAGTGTTCGATCCTCACAGTGTTGACAATACTGCTTTCAAGCATACTTTGTTTGATAAATATTTAATTAATGAATCAACTACAATAATCCAATGCTCTAGTAACAATACGCGACAGTATACGCAAAATTTTACGTTTATTCAAAATATTATTTGTTTATTATTCAAAGAAGTAATCAAATATTCAAGGTTATCATCGTTAAATTTGATAAAATATTCTTACGGCGAATAAGAAATTATGATAATCAATTTTTTTTGATTGGTCGATTGATTATGACAAAATGATATTCTGGAATTCCTGTAGCAAAATGCTCGTAAATACATAAAATTCTATTGTTAACACTTTGAGCTCAGTGCGTATTCTCAGGGACTATGATCGTGAAGTAATTTTTACAATAAAGTTGTTGTACGACTTAGTTCGATACAAGGGTGGTTGAAGAACATTGGTTCAATGTGCTTTAGATAACTAACATGTATTTAGTTTTGGTTTGTCTTGAAATCGTTTCACACAAATTATCTAAATATGCAAATTAAAAACCAATTATTACTTAATTTTTGCATTTATTTATTATAAAATATTTATCACAAACTTGAACTTTTACAAACCGTTCAATTGTGTGATGAATATTCAAGGCTTCTGTTGAATTTTTGAATATTTTGACTCTCGCACGTTTAATATTTTAGACATTTGTTCAAACACGACTTGTTATAGTTATTTAAATTTAATGAAATGGGAGCCTTATAAACTTAAACGGTTCACAATAGTTACTTTAAAATGAAAACACTTCGAGTAACGTCAAAGTTTAGGTTTTAGAGTTGTTTTGAGGACGAAACATAAAGGTACTCTCGAAAACATATCAAAATAATAATCTATGGCTTAAAGGCCATAAATGGAATCAGTCGCATCTCCCCTGATACCTTATGAACTATTAATAAAAATTGTTGCACATTATACTTTGTTTTTCCGCCATTTTGGTAAAAGTTAGTCTTGACAGTTCATATTTGGCAGTCGTGAAGTAGACACGTGACAAATTTATTGTGGAAAATATTCGATAAACCAATGTGTTTTAATCGTTAAATCATCGTATCAAAATCAATCATTGATTACTGTGACGATGAGAAAGTTACGTGAAAGTTTTGGGCGAAACAATGTGCCAACAAAACGCACTATTTATCGTGTAGTGAATGATTTCGAAGAAAGAGGATCTGTAGGTGATAGGCCCAAGTATTGGTCACAAAACGAACTGCAAGATCGGCTGAAAACAAAACTGCTGCTCAAGAAAGTGTTTAAAACAAACCATCAACCTCAATTCGACGCCGTGCTTAGGAGCTTGGTCTTCAAAGAACAAGTTTGATCACAATTTTGCACAAGGATTTGCATTTGTTTCCATTTAAGATTCAGTTGAGACAAGAGCTTCTCCCACAAGATCATTTACGCCGCCGTTCATATGCCAATAGGATGTTACAGCTGGCCCATGACAACCCCGATTTTCATGAAAAAATCATAATGAGTGACGAGGCACATTTTCATTTGAATTGTTATGTAAATAAACAGAATAGTCGGTTCTGGATAATGGAAACCCCTCAAATTATTCATCAGTCATCTTTACATCCATTAAAAGTGACAGTCTGGTGTGCAATTTGGTCAGGAGGAATCCTTACTTCTTTGGACCTTACGTCTTTGAAAATGAAAACGACGTAACGGTAACTGTGAATGGGGAGCAATATCGTGATATGATTAAAACTTTTTAACGCCACAACTGCATGCTTTGGGCTTAATTAACATGTGGTATCAACAAGACGGTGCCACATCGCATACAGTCAGGATTACAATGGAATTACTGCGAGACCTCTTTCCACAACAAGTTATTTCAAAAAATGGTGATATTGATTGGCCTTCACGATTGCCTGATTTGACTGCTGTGGACTTCTTTTTGTGGGAATATCTGAAAAGCAAGGCTTATGCAAACAAACCAGAAACGCTTTGAGCAACTCAAATAAAATATTCGTGTGCTCAAAAGGGCTCACATTTGTGAGGCTAACAGAGGCGGACATTTATCTGATATTGTGTTCCATGCATAATTGCCGACATTAAATAAAACATTTATCAATATAAGATCCATTCTTTCATTTAATCAAAAATTATAAATAAACAAAGTATACCTTCCCGGCGGACACCCTGTATGTTCTCTGCCCAACGAGTGCTTTTAGACACAATCGCTTTTATTTCCTCCAGAGCATAATAAATTAAAATTTTACTCTGTTTTGAACCAGACTATATATGTTAAAGTATGATTAAAATCAGATATCTGGTTTTTCTACTGTCAATAAAGTTTACTGCCTGCTAAAGTGGAAGTTTACACTTCCTTGCTATACATGCAAGTGGTAATTCAAAATTTGACAAAACCGCTCTGTCGAGCAATTGGCACTAAAAAGCACTGAAACCAAATCGCTCTGAACTGTTTCAACGTGATTAAGTCTGCTTGTACAGTTTTAAATTGTATTGCAACCTATATCTGCCAAGTGAAACGATTTGAGACCAAAATAGGTAAAGAGGGTTGTGTCAAAACGTTTGTCGGATATTTAAATGAAGTTTAATCTAACTGGTGGTGTTAAAATATTAAGAAAAATTTCAACCATTGAAGAGGTGTAACGTACTTGCTCCCGTGTCAAAATATATACGCCAATGGATCATTACAATCATACACATGAAGCATAGTTGCACGGTGAATAATGAATGGAAATAGGGTGGCCACTATAGATTTAACAATGTAATAGTAACAATAAGTTCTTGCAAATTCCATAAATTGTCAGAAAAAGTATGCGTTCCAAACTGTTGAGGAGGATTTCCTTTGTGTTAAATGTTTGAACACATTTGATGTGTGATATATTATAATACAAACGATGAGACGAATAATAAAAAGTAGACGCAATATAAAGATAATCCAAAGTATTAAACCTTCTAGTGTTAGTTGATTTTGCATGCATTCTTAATTCAATGGAGTTGTCATATACTTATAGATGTCATATGTCTGATAACAAATACACAGGAAACATTTTATGTTGCAGGTCGATTTTGTTTGCCAGCCAATTTGGTTTGGGTAACATTTGTCAGTTGGCAGTGGTCGATTACAATTTGTTGTGGCGCAAGTCAACCAACAGCGTATAATGAATAGTTTTGAAAATTTTGCATACCCTGGGGCATAAAGTAAAAAGAAGGATTAATGTAAAGTACACCAGAAACATTAATGCAGTGAGTGAATGTTGCTTAATGTATGGGTACCTTTCATCGACTTCATACATAAGCATTGGAAATGTATTAATCATTTTGTTTTTGAAACAGTTACAAAGAAATGTTCATGTACGGTGGCGAAATTTTAGTATAGGCTTTAGCTGGCTTTTGGGACATTGTCGCCAATTGATACACGAAAGATTACTACAATTTCGTAGATTCACTGTATAAAATTTCTAGAGAAAATGAATGCTACCGAGACATGTTGAAAAACTTTCTTAGGGCCTGAATTGGATCAATTAGGCGTACAGAACATTAAGTTCCTACAAAACGGTTCCATATTGTAATAAGGTAGTTTTAGGTTCCATATTACAGATATAGTTGGTCAAAAAGTGTTTATATAAATGGTCACCATATGACTTCATGGAGATATTTGAAGGAAAAAGTGTACACCAATAAACCTAACCCAATCTAGATTCTTAAGAACAACATTCGAATCGAAAAAGCTCAAACAACATAAAAAATTGAATCGTTTGGAATTTAAAACCCACCCTGTATATTCTAAATTTAATAAACTTTGATTGGTGGTTTGTACTTGATCTTTTTGTTGAATGAACACATATGTCTTCACGGTTCACTTGCTTTCAACGATCCTCTCTACGACAGCCGATTTACGTATAGACAAACTTTACATTGCAAAGCATCAATTTAGTCCAGTTTCAATGCTAAAGTACCGACATGGAAGCAGATTGTGCGGTCAAGTTTATGATTTGATCCGGATCAGGCTGTGTCAAAAAATATTTACTGTGGTAAGTCGTATATGGTAATTTAGAAGCGTGGAGTTTCCACGAGTATAGAGTATAGAGACTGGAACATAAAAGGAATCAAGCCGACAGTTCTAAATAGCAAGTTCTCAAACACCACAAAGTATAGAGGTATTTCGCATGTACAAAGAGTGAAGTAAACAACTGTAACAACAAAGTGTGGAAGTTGACGCACAAAATGTATGTGAAGTTGGCCCAAAAATCACCCCAAAAAAATGCTATAGAAAAACTAAAAATGACATTTCTTTCATATTTTAGTGTCAGCCCAAAAAAAAATTTTATATCGCGACATATTATTGATGTCAGCCCAAAACACTATCTATTCGTGATATATAAAAACTGTCAGCTCAAAAAAAATTGTATCACGACAGTAAAAATTTACAGTCAAATACTCTGAACCAAATTTAATAAAAGTACACATCGTATGTATTGATTTCGGAATAATTTTTTGATAGTTCTGGTCTTAATCATCACCAGTGCAAAGTATTGGACGGTTACAATGGGGATCTCATAGCCACAATGGCCCATATATAACTAGTCGAAAAATGTTGAAATGAAGAGAACATTTTTAAAATTGCTTAATTTAAGTCTGCAGTCTTAATAGTTTGTTATATGCCCTTAGACAAATTGTAGAGAAGAGATTCACAACAGTACTCAAACTTACGAGTGTACTACTATAAATCAGCAAATATTATACATAGGAGGATATTAACCCTGTTTACTATTAAACAAACAAAAATCTTTACTAAAATAAGGAATCAATAAATCTGTCATAAAATAAATCGTATAGACTTCCGATTCGCCAATCGGTCGGAAATTGTGCAAAACGTAATGTAACAAAAATTTGAGTGTCATTGCATTGGTTTCAATACCAGATAAATCATTGTATTTAAAAATTATTTATATAAATAATTTATAAACGTAATTCATCCTTGCTACAAATTTGTTAAATTGACATTGATGATTCAAAATATAAGAAGAAATATGTCATTGACAATATGTTGCTCTATTACGGTCACCAAATATTTACATACCCGTATAGCGCAGTCAATATTAGATTAAATAATTCCAAAGTCATACTGATAAGAATCGATAATGATTGTTGATCGAAATGATTTAGTTTGTTAGCACAGCGAGTCATTACAAAAATATATAAAGGTGGCAAAATGAGATCCACCCCACTAAACAAATTTAATTATGATATTTATATACTTACGAGTACTAACTATATACGTATATTCTTACCCCTTTTTTTCCACTAAATTAGTGTTATGATTTGATCTGATTTGAATACAATTTTTCGTTTTAATTCGATTAACTACTTACACGCCTTTTTGATGTTATTTTTATTAGATTTTCCTCTCTACTAAACTACATCTATACTATTATACATAACAACAAAATCAAATATTTAATCTATTCTGTTTTTATTTCTCGAAATTGGATCGATCAACAAGAAAATAGAAACAATATTTAGATATGTCACGTGTCTTCCGAAACGGGAGAATCAAAGCATTTTTTTTTTCTAAACACATAAAGTTTTTCACAAAACAACAAACTCTCACACCTTACACAGTACAAAATGAGATTTCCGAATGCACGTGCCTAGTATTTTTACGTTTAAATGCCAAATATTTTCATTTCAGAAAATGTTTTGTTTTTTCCACCACCGAATGGGATTTTTCCTTTTGCGTGTCACGTGCTGAAGTGTGTCGCTAACAGTGCACAATTCAATGCCCTTATACATATCCCGATGTTTGACTGGTAAATTATTTTAATGTTATTGTTTTGTATATGAAAAAAAGAACAATCAAAAGGGGTACTGTCGACTAGCTATATATATGTGTAGGAAGTGAAGGCGGAAGGACGTATTTTAAAATTTTTCCGGGTGGTTTAGACAAAATTTAATTTTGTTTCTACAAAAAAAAAAAAATAATAATAATAATTTTGATTTATTATTATTGATGATTTAAGACTTAATTATTTTGTTGGCAATTTTATGGTTAATGTGGTCGGAAATGTTTTCCAATTTTAGAGGGTGGTTAAATATACTACTGTTTAATTAATGACACTGTTTCGATCATAATTTTTAGGACCCCGCGTACACATATAAATTTGTCACCCCTTTTTTGTGCTGGTTTTGTCACGAATGTATTCTTTAAATCAACATCCATCAAAGTTTGACTTACATAAATATTATGTTTTAAAATTAAAAAACATATTTTTCGACAACACTTGAAATTTTAAAATTTTGTGAGAATTTTCATTATTTAAAATACATAATTTTAAACTTCGGCAACGATTTTAAATCATAAACTAAAGTGTTTTTCTCAAAACAACACATAGATTAGAGGAAACAACATTTATGCTTGCAATGGCTAGAGGATTACAGAACCTTTTAAAAAGATTATTGTTGGTATTGTTTTCATTTTGCATTTTTAAATATTGAATTCAATTTATACATTTCCTTTTATCACAAAACACATTTTCAATTTTCTTCAAAAAACAAAACAATGTACAACAGGAAAAACAAAAAGGAAATCTTTCATTTTAAATGTATACACAATCTCGTCGTGTACACAAAAATATTATGTTGTTTAGTGTGGAAAATTGTGAATCTATCTTCACTCGATGTTGTCTGTATATATTTATGCCGTTGTATATTGTGTTTGCATTCGACAAATAAAAACAACATTTTTATTGTATTTAGGAATTGTGTTTTTCCGTTTTTTCCCTATTTTCGGTGTTTATATTAGCAAGTGTTTTTCTTTGATTAAATTGTGAGAGAAAGGTATTAACGTTTTGAGTATGTTTGTATATATCGAAAATATGTCATTTAAATCAATATTGTTTGTTGCTTCTAACAAACATATATAATGTATGAGAGTGTCGGGATTACAATTTATTTATATATAATAGTTAAGCTCACTGTAGTTCACATTATTCCACAAAAAAGGAAAATACGATCACAGTTACATATTCTTAAGTGACCTGTCTTTAGATCCTTTTCAAAAGATTTGCCAATAAGCGATTTCATTGTTAAAAGGAAGGTATTCATTTGAAAACGATATCAGCCAAATGGACACCACGGCTAAGTGTGCAGTACCAAAACCTTTCATGAAATTTGCCATGACCATTTTGCACATTTGCGGCTGTATGTCCTCGATAACTTTACAAATTCCATCATTAAGGTCTTGAATCGATTGAGGATCGATTGAATGACATAAGCCTTATTTTTCATGTGGTCCCAAAGAAAAAAGTCTAAGGATGTTTAATTTTAAGATCTCGGTGGCCGATTGTGATCACCTCTTAGAGAAATAACAAGGTCAGGAAATTTGTTTTTACAAAATTATGATTGTTTCGTTGCTTGTGTGAAAATAAGGTCGTCCACATCAATATCATCCAATTCTGGCCATAAAAAATTATTAATCATAGCTCGGTAACGCAATCCATTCACCATATCAGTTACACCAACCTGGTTTTCGAAAAAGTAAGACCCAATCACACCGTCAGCCCATAAAACGCACCAAACAGTGACACGTTGACTGTTTGGCTTTTCGACAATCGTTTGGCTTTTTTTAGCCCCAATATTATTTTAGACTTGTGAATTGTGCAAAATTTTCACCTTTTTTGTAGTGAAATTTAGCGTTGTTGAAGCGTGTATCGTACCACTTTTAGCAATGGCGTAGTCTTTACTTGTCCAATGTCAAAAGATAACGGCTTTAAATTCTTATTATAAATATTAACGTTATCAATATTTTAAAGCTTATGAAATCGCATAAGACATATTTCCAGCAAGTGGGTTGGGACATTCGTGTTTTGTAAATATTTCAAACGAAACATAAGATCCATAGAATACCACCACAGTGTAGCTTGAGCTTGTCATAGGAGGCGACTAAATCTGATTAGATCACTTGGTTATATAGTGACGGCATCCATAAAAAAATCGAGTGTTAAAAAAATCGGATGCCGCCAACATAAAAACGAACTATCAGCTAAAACTCGTGCGCTCTCCATGAAATTCGATGACCTAAAATTGAGACCATGTGTCTAAAGCTGATACATTGCTACAGAGTGGAGATGAACTCGAAAATTTTAGTGTTGCATTCCTCACTAGGCCACAGGTCGAAAAGGCTTTCTTAGATTTCCAAGCAGTCTATAATCGAATGTGAAAGCTACACTTGTACATGGGGTTAGGCAATCTGTGGGTTGGGCTCTATATACCTGAGCACGATGTCATAGATTAGATGATTGGTGACTTTAATTCTAATGCTGGCAGAAATAAGACCCACCTTTGTAATAATGTAGGTACGTACTCTCGACACGAATCTGCGATCGAAAATGGAAAAAATGGCATCGCTGCTAATTTCAAAGTAACAAATACTTTCTTTCTTCATAAAACATCCATTTGGAAAGATAGACAAATCCACGATAATGGTCACTGCTTACGAATTCTATCAGTTTTCAATGGAATTCGAAGGCAGTGACCATTATCTAGTCATTGCAAAGCTATGTAGGAAATTTTCGTCTGATAAATGAAGAAACGCATTAAAAATATCAAGTAATATGATTTTACGATCGAAATAATAGTCTGGTGGGGTGAACACTATCCGACTGTCTGATATTTCATCAGACTGGCAATTAGAGTCAACAAATTGCACCATACCTTTTGGATTTTCGGTATCGTATCACAACATACAACATGGATGATATTGGTGTGTCTCTTGATGGAGGCATAAATCTCTACCACCCTATATTTAATACTTATTAGAAGTGAACCACTTTATAGATTGAGAAAAAATTTAAACTAAGATAGATTGGATTGATATCTACGAATGTAAATTGTTCAATATTTTTGTTAAAATTGTTGATGAATCAATGCGGCATAACTATACCTAACAACTTTCACAATCCTTGAAATCATTACAGTCAAATCGAGGACGTACTCTTATAGGTCTGATTTACGTAGAACCATCTGCATATTGCATAGCTCCATGCCAGCCAATAGTATTTTATTTTATTATTAAGGTTGAATCACGAATGGTCCATGGTGCAAACCTTGGATTCTATCAAAGCGCATAGAAGCTTTCTGCATCCTCAGCAAATTGGAGTAGTTTGAATTAGGGAAAAGTGAACAGTAGATGTAAATTAATATTCATAGAATTGAACACAAGGAATCTGCAGAGATCAAAAGTCGGACAGCTGTAGATGAAATATAATTTATCATCGACATCCACTAAGCAATCGTCACATACTTCATGACTTTTGAAACGGTCATGGCCGGTTAGTATAGAAACCTGTACTCTTTATCCTTTTTCATGGATGAAATGAGTGGTCAGCTTCGGGTTAAACCCTCTGACAAAGTATTTCGCCTTACGATAAGCAGATACAACCTATAATAATGTCATGGAAGTTGGGTGAATCCAATAGGGGTTATAGATGCGTTATTGCATCCCTTATGGTAGAAATTATTTAAACATAATGAACAACTTGGCTTCATCTTAAGCATCCGCTTTTTCAGAAACGCGAAAATAACTATAAACACCCGTGGTTTCGACTTCGACTATGCAGATATAGTATTCTTGCAGAGTAAATCATTCCAATCAGATTGCGTTTTATATTATAAATAAATTAGGTTAGTTGATAAAGAGCTGCATTTCCACAGGTATCACAGATGCAGGAGACAAGAAATCACCTAAGAATTATATTAACCTTAACGCTTATATATTACAATACATGAGCATCCGGTATTAAATAAAAGCATCTTCTGTTTTTTATGAACGATTATAATGTTAAAATTAGAAGCGAAGCAAGCCTATAAATTATCCAAACCACGTCACACTAACAAGTATATTCTTTATTTCATGCATACAACTAACCAATCAGGTTATTTTTATTATTTAAGATCACATGCACATATAGTCATAATCATAAGATACATTTCGGGAATTTATGTATAAATTAAATGGTCACAGTATTAATTCTATATATATATATCATATAAATTTGGCAGGAACACTTTCGATTGGAATCTCACTATAGTGTGAATGAAAAAATGAAACCCTTTTAGGTCCTCGATTTGGATGAGAAACGCTTCAACTCAGAAAGAATACTAGAAGTGCCACACGAAATGATCGCAGAGATACTGCACTACAACCAACTGGATATATATATATATATATATATATATATATATATATATATATACATATATATATATATATATATATATATATATATATATATATATATATATATATATATATATATATATATATGTATATGTATTGTAATATATTCACTCGCCAGTGAAGCTCAATGTGGAAGAGAGTTTCTCATCACGCCGCAGTCCTGATTCTCAAACTATGTTGACCAAAAATTACTCCGGATGGCATAAAAAGCGATGAGCGTAGAAAGCTTTGGGCTGATCACCTACAATGTGCACCAATACGGTAACAATGGTTCGTAAGGTCTCAAATGAGACGCGGTAAATATATTTAATAAATTCACTAGATTATTTAATAAATTCACTAATTTAACCATAAAGGGAATTCCAATAGAATATCTACAGGTCAGATGACTTAGAATACATTTTGTGTTAAGTTGTTGCGTAAATATTTAATTATCTTATATTCAAATCATTTAAAACATCTTATAAACAAAACATAAATTAGTTAGACTTACCGGTGGCTGATCTTGGGTTTTTCTATCTTAGATTTCCGCAATTTTTAGTCTTAACAATAATATCGTATATAGTAATGAACTGAATATGTAATATAATTTGCATTTGGTTGTTAATTTGAGTATTTTCATTGCCAAATTTTTAATCGTCTTCTATTATTAATATCTCGTCAACACATAACAAAAATACGATTCAGATTACCTATGGTCATGAACTTTCTCTTTTATTTCGTTATGTGGTTTTCACTTTAATTCGCACAATTAAGCAGCGCACAAGGTGAGACTATACGTTATCTATACAGTAAATGGTTATATCATGAAATACTATTACAAAACAAGTAGTTTACTAATTTAAACATAATAATAATTATTCTCGATCAGTTACATCGCACACTTATTGCGCACGTATAATTGCACGTATTATGAATTTTATAAGTTGACCACGCTCGCGGCAATAAAATGCAAACACTTGAGTAGCATATTAATGACATAATTATAGCATCAATGAATTCAACAACAACAAAACTGTGTATATATGTGTGTGTGTGTGTGAGTGTTGAACTTGACAATCAAAAATTCCATGATCAAATACAAAGAATATATCATTGTGGTGACCCCATCCGAAGTTGTTTGTACATATATAGACAAAATTAGTATTAGGATTTTTTTTCGATTGCGACTGGTTATTAAAATTAAACCGACAGTGATAAATCAAAAACGTTTCTAGCATGACTCAAGAGTTTTTTGGTTTTGAAAACAAAAAAAAAATTACGCTAATTATATGTATATTTGTTGTTGGGTTTCATCGCAATTTATAACGGTGGCGATCGATGATCTCAAAGATGTGTATCTATAAATAAAGACTCGAACAAATTAGTTTGACAATAGAAATAAAAAGGAAATTAATAACTTATTTGAGTTCGGAACTGGAAGTTTATTTGTTATTAAAATATATAATATCGTCTTAGAAACCACACCCAACATGTTTAAAACCAGTTGCAAAATTTGATTGCACATTTTTAGATAGACGTGTTGTTTGTTTGAAAGATTGACTCATCAGAATTTAGCTCATATTAAGTATAATCAACAATTGTTTTGTTTTGAAAGTTGATCATATATATGTATGTTATATAATTATGTTGCCGGTCAATGACCCCATATCTATATAAAACATGATCACCATTTGAAATTATATACTTTTAAGTGATCATAAAATTAGGAATTCGTTTTTTATAGATTCGAAATAAAAAAAACTATAAATTTATTGGATGACGTATTTTTAATCGCTGCTAACGATTAATAAAAGAATTTAATAGATTTAATCGAATAGTTGGGTGTTAATGTACCTAAAACATTCAATAAGAGATTTATCATGGCCTGGTCACTTTATACGAAATTAATCAATTTGTTCCATTTCAACACACAGTCCGTGGTTAAAACTCTTATATTAATTGACCATTGGCCTTGGCATTATCAGTTTTTAAGCGTATACTTGACCCGATCTGAATTGAGCAATAGTTTATATTTATCTGCTGCATTGAAATTTAGTCTATCACAAATATAAAATGGTTTGAAGAACAACTATGCTAATCATAACATCACGAGTTTACTAAAGCTTTTATACGATTTATGATGTTGTAGATAACTTTATGTGTATATATGTATCAAAATATTTAACCAGCAACTAAGGAATTTGAAAGTGGTTAGATTAAAGGTACCTGGAACACGGTAGCTTCAATGTTAGTTCTATAAAGGATAGCAAGGGGAAATGTAGTTTTGCAGCCATACATTTTAGTTGGTCTAGTGATTCGACCCAAAAGCAAATACACATTTTGAAAGTATTTTCTTCGTGTAAACTACGTATAGTCACCTCGTTCAATGCAGCAGGTGTAGCTAATATATTTCACGCGAGCTTATATAAATATAACGCTTTATAGATTAGGTAGTAGAGGTATTAATTGGGTTACATGTTTCCCAATTATCAACCAGATATTGACCGAACCAGATTTGATTGAGATTAACTTCAACATTGTAGAAACCATTGATGACTAAACCGATTTCGAGTAAGCTTTAACAACGGAATAAGCTTTTAACAGTTATGTACAATATTTAAATAAAAACAATTATATTATAAATATTATATTGTAAAGCTGATGACCTTGAAGACTTTTTCATTTTTTTTAAATTGATACTTATAATAAATTAAATATTGTTTGTTATTTAAATTTGTTTTGTATATTTGATCGTATATGACATTGTTATTGATTAGAAAATGTCAAAAATAATCAAATCAGAAGATTATGATAACTGATAATTAAATTAAGAAAATGTAAAAAAAATGTCTATATACATTAGAAGGTGATACGTAGATCATATGGGTAACTATTAATTGATACAGAAACGGGGTCAAATTATAATATACATAACCGAAAATTAATAATTATATAATAAGCATCCCTCATATTTGGTTTATATTCGTTTAATTGGCACCCACACTCATTTTTGAGTTGATCGCCTCCTTAATTTTACTCTGCAACCAAGTCATCAGGATCCATTTGATATCAGCATTACCCAGTAGCAAATAAGTATCGTCATCGTTGTTGAAATGATCAAGCTCTTAAAATATGCGCCACTGTATACAATCAGTTCAGTGATATTTGTAGTTCCTTTCACCACAGTATCTGCGAAATTTAAAAACAGTGTACTTGTATGGGATCACACACAAACTGTACTCTAGTCTAACTGTGCTCAACTCTAGAGTGGTTGAAATATTGTAGATGAATTCTGCCTGTTGGAGTACGGAATTCATTAGATGACCCATGTTTTATGACAGATGTTCAAAAAGTAGAAAGTAATTTGGTTCACGTTCGAATTTAATTCTCACTTTTATTTTCCCATAAGCTTAAATGCCAATTTCTAATACACAGTATATACGATTTAATAGTCTCTTTTGATTGCTGGTTTATTTATGATGCTGTTTATGTTCAGATGACTGAATAAAAGATCGATATCAATGTAAATATATATAAGGATCTAATCGTAATGCTTAATTTTAGTGTATACAATTTTAATGACCGTCTGTTGATTGATTTGATGATAATACAGCATTAATGCAAATCATCATGTTTTTATAATCGTACATAAATATGTCACACCGTTGGTTTAATGTACTCATCGCGAACTACTTTTCAATTAATGAAAATTAGCAAAAGTTTATTCTACATATTATGTACGATATATAGTGTTGAAATTACATATCGTATACAATTTCATAACAATTCGTAAAACAAAAAAAAATATTTATGCTGGTTCAGCATAAAACTCATAATGACCAAACAAAAAATCATTGAACTGCGCCGCGATCAACCAAAATATTTTTATTAAATTGATTTGACTATTGGCAAATTAGCATACAAATTATAGTACGACATATAGCTAATATTTAGGAAACGTTTTTATTAGCACTATCACATGTATATTTTTGCACAAATTTGTGTCTTATCACCAGCAACTACAAACAATATACATTATTGTTTTGATTAGTTTTGAATCGCTACGGAACGATATACGATATGTCCTCGATAGTTTCCGCGTACATCTCATCTGCAATTCAAATTTTATTATACCCACCCATACATTTATATATAGATGTATATAGTGTGAAATTGTAATTTAATTGATCTGCTATATCTTATCAAAAAGTGGTTTTGCTATACTAAGTAAGATGGTAAGATGACAACACCATCAAATAAATTAGAAAATATTTTTTGATTCATTCTTGTTTCTTAGCTACATCGAGAACATCATCTCGTCCATTTAAAAGATTTTGCGAACTGTGCTCGCTTATATTTTATAAGTTTATATTAATTAGATAGATCAAAACAAAATTTATAATAATAAAAAATCGTTAGCGGGAGTTATATATGTTTGTTGTTTAACAGTAGGAGTGAAGGTTGTCGGTTTTGTGTTAATATAATTGTTATATCGTCTTAGACACACGTATACATACTCGTATATATAAAAACGATATTTTGCTTTTTTATTTATTTTTTTTTTTCAAAAAAAAAAGTTATAAATAAAGTATCAACTAAGTGTTTCTGATCAGTTAAATTTTAAAGGTGGAAACTATTGTGCTTTTCATATAGTGTGCGCTAATTGTTTTAAAATGCAGTTGGACAGTTTTATTGGAAAAAGTGTTATTTTAACAAAATCGTATAAATTTATTAACTACTTCTCACCGATTACGTTACTCCTATTTATTACATTTTTTATGTATTATGTGGCCTACAAAAAGAAGCGCCAGCGCCTAGAAAAATTAATCGACAAAATTCCTGGACCACCAGGACTGCCATTTATTGGGAATACAATCGAAATTAATGTAGACCACGATGGTAAGAGTTTTTAGTGTGTACCATATATAAAATAATTAATTGTGCGATAGTGATTAAATGTGATGGTGATGGTAGTGTAAGTGGTGAATAAGTGAAAAGTGAAGAAATATTAAATATATATTTGTTTTTAATACACATCATTAATTTTTTAGTCGCTTTATATCCTTTAAATAATTAATTTTATATATTTTATAAATTGATTTTGTAATGTGTCACACTACATCTATTATAAAGTTAATAAATCAAAATCAGCTTTATACAAGATCAAGGGAATAAGGAAATAATTTTTAAGATGTGGATTTATTTAGCGTAGTCGTAAATATGTTTAACAGCCTTGATTAGCTGTTGTTAAAATAACGAAACAATTTTATTCGCATCGACAACTATTTAGCACTTATATGCCATTACATAATAAAATATACTAAATAAAAAAAAACATATTGTATCACTTTAGAGCTTTTTGGTCGACTATGCGCGGGTGGATCGCTATTTAATCCACCCATTATACGCGGATGGCTAGGCCAGATGCCATGGATTATCATTTATCATCATGAATTGGTGGAGGTAAAATTGCACATTAATATATACATTACATAAATTTCATTAAGTAACAATAACTAACCGCACTTAATTTATTTGGGAATATTTAGCAATAACCCATTAGCACTACATCCTAGTTAGATAATGTTTATGTATATAATATTTATATATACGTAAAGGTTATTTGTGAAATAAAAATTAATAAACAGGTTCTGTTCATAATTCAAACTATAAATATATATAAACATCAATATAAAATCCTAAATAATTTAAAAAATAAAAATAATTTGCAAAATTTTAGTTTTGAGGTAAATTTACATACGAAAAATTAACATAATTTCGAAAATAAAATTTTTAAATTATATTATGAATGAATTTAAATCTTAAGTAATTTCATATTACATATCGATCAAAATTAGCATAATCTTAATCTGTATAGCCACCCTATGGTAAAACTATGTGTAAGTGATGTAAGAAATAGCAACACAATTCGTTTTCATTAATCACTTTTATCGGTTTATCTAGGTTAGTTGCAAAAAAAATAAGATAATTAAAAAAGTATATATGTTGAACAACGACACAATAAAATGAGCATCCTTCCCCAAATAGTTTTGAAAAGACCAGTGCTGTATATATTATATCTTTTTGTGTTGCAATCATACAAGATTGTTAAGACATACATGTTGATTAACAATCAATAGTTAATATTTATTATTCACTTTGATCATTTTGGGGTTCTCGAAAAATTAGTTTGGTTTACAAGAATCTGTATACATTAGTTTGCAATACTTTATTATGTTTGGTAAGAGTTTCGGAGATTTTTATTAAGTTCAACCAATTTAGACAAAATAATGTTTGATTTGCTATGTATAGTAGGTGTACAAACTGTGAATGAAAGTTAAATAAAAATAAATTTTAAAACATATATAATAAAATAATAATTCCAATCTGACTATGTTTTGAAATTCGAGTCTTATATGAGCCATATAATTTATTGTGTATATAGAGATACGATGCCTGTATTGCAAATCCAATGATTTTGTACCACTATCAACAAACAGTTGCTTTATCGAAGACAGTTTTTATCTTACTTTAACATACATAGGTAAATGTGATATTCTTAATGTAAACTTCTAGTTTCGAGTTTCAAAAGGTATCCAATCTCGAATTGTGATCCAATTCAATCTAGTCAAATTTTTTGTATTCATGTACAGATTTATTAATTTTCCTTAAAATGCTTTTATAGATTCGCAGATTTCTTTAAATCATTTGAGTAATTACAATATACACCTTCTATAGCATCCGCCACCTTAAATGATATTCTATCAACAAATTTACTTTAGGTTGCTCTTATGATTTGAATTAAAATTCACTTGAAAGTTCAGCCGTTTAGTGGTTGCCTGAGACGAACCTGAGGGTACCTCAGACGAACCTGACAACACACGATATTTGTTGTAGGGGTTTAGATTGGATTTGTGAGGTTATGTAGGAAGATATTGTGGACGTCTAAGGAATCGCCAATGTTTTTTAAACAAAAATGGTTTTGTTCTAACAATAAGTGTTATTGTTTTGATAGAAAATATAAATTCACAAGAATAATTACATTGTTTAAACCAAAAAACAAGTTAAAAAAAATTAACTAACTCCAACAAATTATGTTTGCTTAAAAATCCAATTATTAGTAAGGATACCTGCCACCAGCAGACTTCATCTTTTCGTTTCATATACATTTTATTTTGTTACATACAAAAACAAATAAAAGTTACACCCAAATATAAATCGTCAATGGTTGCTTTGAAGTTTAAAAATAAATCTATATTCCAATTTTTGTCAATGCATATAGCAAATATCTCGAGCCACAAACGAAATAATAATTCATTTGATTTGTTTAACATAGCAGTCGTAGAACTGAAGAAACAAAATATGCATACAGAAAGCTAAGAAACAAAATTTTGGTTTAATTTATTTCAGGGTTGTCCACCGATAATTTGTTTTTTTTTTTCAGAATTTGAACCAACGGGAATTTATTATGGTCAAAACTCAATTTTTGTGTTACTCACTTTTATTTCACTAAAAAAGGGTGAATATAGTTATTATATGTATAACTTTTTTTTTTTTTTTTTTTTTTTTTTTTTTTTTTTTGCGGTTTTTACAGGCCATTATTGGCCCGTACCGTGTCAACAATCTGACTCCAACGGTTTCGATCACGAGCCAGGTCTTCATACTGTTGCAAGCAGTTGGAAGATGCCAGATCGCTCTCTACGCCGTGGAGCCATCGTCGCCGACAGCGACCTCTTCGCCTACCGAAAGGCGGTTCTCCCTTTAAAGATCGCTGTATCATTCGGTTCGGATCAGCACGCAGAACGTGACCGAGCCAGCGTATTCGCTGTCCTTTGATTTCATGCACGATATCAGGAATTTGCATTAAATTCCTGATCTCGTGATTGAAAAGAACTCGGTAAGTGCCATCGACGTCGCGTTTTGGACCATATATCACACGCATGATTCTTCTCTCGAATGTTAGAAGCCATCTTTCGTACTCATCCGTCAATGTCCAACTCTCACATCCATACATGACAACGGGTCTGATCAACACTCTGTACAGTTTCAGCTTATCCGTGTTTGCAAGATATTTTGATTTCAGCAGTGGACGTAGAGCATACAAAGCCCGATTGCCAGCGGCAAGGCGGACCTTGATATCCTCGCCCACACTATTATCGTGAGTGATGAGAGATCCAAGATACTTGAATCTCATCACTCCTTCAAACGTGTGGTTTCCACTACTGAAATCAATTGCGTCTTGGTCTCTAAAACCCGAGATTAGATATTTGGTTTTTGACTCGTTGATTTTGAGACCAACGGAAGCTGAACACTGTTCCAGTGGATCAAGTATCTCTTTCACTCCGTTGCCATTTAATCCAATCACACAGATATCATCTGCATAAGCAAGAAGTTGATTGGATTGTCGGAATAAGATATTGTCCTGAGGTGTTTCACTTTTACGAAGGATGTATTCCAACATGAGATTAAAAAGTATCGGGGACAGCGCATCTCCTTGTCGAACACCGGAATTGATTGCAAAAGTTCTCGATAGCCTGTTCTCAACTTTAACACAGCATTGTGACTGCGTTACTGTCATTTTACAGAGATGTACATATTTTTTTGGTATTCCTAAATATTCAAGCGCATACCATAGCCTCTCTCGATTGATCGAGTCATAGGCTTGCTTGAAATCTAGGAATACCTGGTGTACATCGCGAGATGTTTCGTAGTACTTGGAAAGAATCATCCGTAGCGAAAAAACTTGATCAGTGACTGACCGATTTGGACGGAATCCTCCTTGGTAGTCACCGACAATTTCCTCCGCTAGAGGAGTAATTCTTCCCAAGATAATGTATGACAGTAACTTGTATGCTGTGCAAAGGAGAGCTATACCGCGATAGTTCTCGCATTTCATGCGATCACCCTTTTTGAATATTGGGCATAACGCGGCCACTTTCCATTCATCAGGCATAACTTCATTTCGCCATACCAATCGAACAAGGTCGAAAAGACAGTTCCACAAAGTTAGCCCTCCGAATATCAAGAGCTCTAAATTAATGCAATCAACCCCTGGTGAACGATTTTTCTTTAATCTCTGCATGGCCATTGTGAATTCCTCATAGGATGGATCCTCAATGAACATCTCCGCGGTCTGTATTTGAGAGTATTCAAATACAGCTTGTGATACATGTGGAACATTAAGTAGATCAGAAAAATGTTCACGCCATGTATCGAGTACCGCATCGACGTTAACACAGAGGTTTCCATCCTGGTCCCGAATGGCAGTTGACCGAGATCTTAAGGTATGGTGCAATTCGGTGATTCCTTTAAAGAAACCACGCGAGTTGTGCTCATTGCTGAGTTGTTGTACTCTTAAGACCTTGGCCTTCCACCATTCGCGCTTCTTCTGTCTACAAATGCGTTTAGCTGTCCTCCTAGCAAGAACTGCCTTGTTTTTCCTTGCAATTGTAAACCGAGTCTGCGCTTCATTGTGGGCTTTATTGCGTTGGTCAACAGCAAGACGACACTCCTCATCAAACCAATCATTTTTGGGCGTAGTTTTCACTATACCGAGAGTGTGCTGGGCAGCATCGACAACCGAGGTTTTCAATACTTCCCAGACACTGTTCACATCATCAGATTGGTAGTTGGATTCTAAAATGCTATTGCTGACAAGATCTTGATATTTTCGTTGCGTTTCTTCATTTATCAGACCTTCACAGGAGAATCGCGTTTTATATTCTCCTGTCCTCCTTGACTTGTACGAAAATTTCCATCGTAGCTTTGCAGCAACCATAAAATGGTCACTGCCTACGAATTTTGTTGACGACCGATACGATCTCACGTCTTGAACAACCCGAGCCCGGTCTTTTGAAATCAACACATGGTCAATTTGGCTTCGGGATGTTTTACGTGGATGTGTCCAGGTTTCCAAATGGATGTTTTTGTGGGGAAAGAATCACTGAGAAAAAAAAATAGTAGAATCATACGAAAATAATTTTAAAGTGACTTGGTTCAAATATGAAAATGCGCTGTTAATGGATTTTATTAAATTATTCCATTGCATAGTTAAACTTAGTAAAATAAAAAATTGTTATTTATACAATTTTAATAGTTAAATCACAATTGAACATGATTAATCCAATCGCATTTAAATAGTAAAATTATAACCAAACGTTGTTAGTTCAACAATTTTCGTGTTAAAATCGTACGTAAAACAATTAAAATTTTAAAATGTTTTGTATTGATTTTATATCGAAAACCTTGTTGATTCGTCATTCATTAAAGTAAAATCAAAAGTTTTCGTTTGTTAATTTATCAATTTTTTAAGCATAATCATTTATGATACATTATTGATGCAACGGTTTTCATTGTTAAATCATAGGGAACATTTGCATAATACAACAATTTTTATAGTCAAATCATAGATTAAACATTGTTTATTTAACAGTCTTCGTAGTAAAATTATAAGCGAAAATGTCTTAATTCAACAATTTCTGTAGTAAATTTACAGATGAAATTTTCTTGATTTAATAGTACTGATAGTAAAATCATGGATAAAACTTTATTATTTCAGTAGAAATATTCCACTAAATTAGTTTTCTGATAAGCAACAAAATGATTAACAATAGCGTCAAATTCCAACCCCTTTGAGCTGACACTACATATTAATGTGAAAATTTTAAGAGAATTTTATGTTTTGTATTTAAACATTTTATTTATTTATTCAGGATTTATTTTATTTATTTAATAGTTTTTAAAATCAATTTTATATTATAATATTTTTTTCAAGGTTAATTACAAAATTATAGTATATTTAAATAAATAACATAACATATACAAACACATAAAAATTACGTGATTCGAAACCAATTAAATTTAATTTTATATTTAACTAAAGATTTTAACAAAATTCAAAAAGTTTAAACGAACACTTTAAGTAAAAACTTAATATTACAAAAATATTTATTGGTTTATGTTTAAATTCTTTTGTATTTGAGCTTACACCAAAGTGCTCATCGAATTTGTGCTTTCTAAATGGCGACGTAAGGCTCAAAAATAAGAAAATTGTTGATTACATTCATTTTGCTTACATTGTAATTCGTTTTTTGATGAAAGTAACTGCATAACTTTCAAATGGTCGATAAGCGAAGATTTGTTAAAAAACTTCAGAGCATAAAAAGCATCTAAACATGCTGCCCAAAAAGTAGTTGGAAATGTAAAACTATTAGCTAAAATCAAGATCGCACTTCACTGTAGATTATTTGTTACATATGTTGTATTTATTTAATAATTCTGTAACAGAAAAAAAGAAATTATTATTTATTTTATAATAACCATTTATCCATAATAAATATTTTACCTTTAATTATTTTTAAGATGATTTCAAAGAAACAATCTAAGCATTCAATAAATTTGTTAAACTCATACAAAGTCCCATCCAAAACTAAATAGAATTGTTGATTTGTTGTTGTTTCTCCACCAACAACAATCATGAAGGGCTGAAGTGTAACTCCAAGATTATAATATTTTGTGGTAATTTCCTCGATTTTTGTTTCATAGTTATTGATAGATGTTAAATGTAGTACAAATTTTCTTATGCATCACTGTAATGGTCTGCTTCTTGGAACCGTGCTGTTCGCTGTATCATTGAATTTAAAAGTAGCGAAATAATGTATCTTCAGAATCTGAAATTGTTATTACAAATCACAAATTTATATATATATATATATATATATATATATATATATATATATATATATATATATATATATATATATATATATATATATACTCACAAGTTAAAGTGGCTAAACTCAATATTTTCAAATTTTGAGGAAGAGCATTACAATTGTTAACTATAAAGGTTAGAAGGTAGTAACTTTTTGAGGAATGCCTCATATATATATATATATATATATATATATATATATATATATATATATATATATATATATATATATATATATATATTGTATATATATATATATATATATATATATATATATATATATATATATGTATATATATATATAAATATTATATATATATATATATATATATAAATATATATATATATATATATATATATATATATATATATATATATATATATATATATATATATATATATATGTATATATATATATATATATATATATATATATATATATATATATATATATATATAAATATTATATATATATATATATATAAATATATATATATATATATATATATATATATATATATATATATATATATTATACTAAAAAAATTGTATACACGTTTAACCTATACACTGATTCTACCACAAGACAAAATGACTAAAACATTACCATTTTCTATATACTTACGTTAATTAGATTGTCGATCAAAATCACAATTCACAAATATTATTTACAAATATTTAATGTATCCACTAAATAACACTGCAACAATTTACACTACACGTTTTCAAAATCAAGAATATATTTTTTACTACTCTTTTAAAGTAACTACTAGTACCAGACTCTTTGAACTACAAAACTGAAATAAATGTTAAACCGTTCTTGCATCATCCGAAAAATGGCAACGATACACGATTTGGCACGAAGAAGAAAATTCGCAGCTAAAACCAAATGCAAAATTGTAAGGTCATTACTGAAAAATGTTAAATTTTCGGAAAAACATTCTAGAACTTTATTGTTTGACATTTTTAGAAATATTAAATATTCCTGTGTAAAATTGTTAACAAACCATGTTGAATAATACATAAAGATTTAGCAATTTACTATTTCATGAGTTTAAATTTAAATGCCCATTTGTAAAATTATTATTAAACCAAGTTAAATTAATATAAAAAACAGAACTGTAGTTTTATTGAGAGAGTATTTTGAGATATAAAGAGGAACTGTTGAAAAATATTTCAAGTTATAAAATTATGTATGAACATATTTGAATCATAAGAAAGATTATTTGAAATGTACAAATTTATATGAGTTACAATTAAACTTGTTAAATTATATATATTTGATAATGAATTACTAAATGATTTTCTAACTATTTTTTATGAAATATTAACAAGTTACGCGAATGATTTTACTAGTCAACTTTTTTCTCAGTGATGTACTTGCCACTTGGAGATCATGTGCGATCGCAAAGTACATCATTCTTTCCCCATTTTCGGTCGCAGTTTCGTGTCGGGAGTACGGACCTATGTTGTTACATAAGTCGGTCTGATTTCGGCCAGCTCTAGCATTAAAGTCACCAATCACCAATCTGATATCGTGCTCAGGTATAGAGCCCATCAGATTATCCAAATTATTGTAAAATGAGTCTTTATCTTGGGGTTGGCTTACATCAGTGGGCGCATGTACACATACAATTGACAGGTTGGCTAATCTCATGTGCAAGCGAAGCTTACACATTCGATTATCGACTGCTTGGAAGTCCAACACAGCCTTTTTTACCTGCGGCCCAATGAGAAAGCCAACTCCAAGATTTCCGAGGTCATCTCCACTGTGTAGCAACGTATAGCCTTGGGACACATGGACTCCACTTTTAGGCCATCGAGTTTCTTGGAGCGCTACGAGTTCCAGCCGATACTCCTTCATACATGTGATAAGGCCGTCCAACGCGCCAGGTTTTCTTAGTGACTGCACGTTCCACGTGCTGATCCTCAATCTCGTATCCGGGTACTTAAGCGGGGGGTCATTGTCATTTAGGCGGTATCCGATTTTTTTGTTTTTGTTGACATTTTTAACTGTTATTGTTTTTTACGGATGCGGGTCGTCAGCCCAGCGATCCAACCAGATTATATGTATAACTAATTTGAATTTCTTGAAGCGATGGAACTTAATCTTCAGATTTAAATCTTTCCCAAAAGATAACTTATGTATAAGTATAAGCTTTCAAAATCTTGAAAACGGGTGTCAAAATCTTGCTATTATTGATTATTAATGTTTTTAGTACACTTATATTTGTTCCTTCACAGTTAGTGAAATCTGACTCATGTTTCTTTGTGTAAGAATCTATTTTTCAACCTCGTGGCAGAGATATTAGCTTGCTTGCTCTGTAGTTCTTGAGAGTCGCGGGTTCGATTTCCGGTGGCGACCAAAACTCACGATTGGGTGTTTTTAATGTTAAAGTGTATGTTATGTGAGTTGAATCGTGGGCACTAGTCGCATTGAGTTCTGGACTTATTTCTGATTTATTATATATTTTTAAAAGAATTTGTTATAACTGAACAAGAAGAATTAACTTTTCTCATCTAACGTATCTTACCAGTATTAATGCATCAACAAATCAAAAATTTAAATTAACGTCTATAAAGACTTTCGATCGTTATTGATTACGCAATGTTGAACTTAATATCCATTATTTTCTTTGTATTTGGTATGTAAGCACATAGAATACTTCTTGATAAGAAATCCAATGATGAAATAATTAAGAAAATATTTGCCATTTTAACATAATTATATTCATATATTAATTAATATATTCGTAACACAATCCTATATTATGGAAAATGGAGTATCAAATGTATATCAAGAGAGCTTATCATATTTCAAATATATGAAGCCTAGCCTTGTCTACCAAAGGATCTAGCTTCATATATATATATATATATATATATATATATATATATATATATATATATATATATATATATATATATATATATATATATATATATATATATATATATATATATATATATATAGTATTGTAAAACCCAAACCAATTTTAGATGACATCATATCAAAAAATCCATGTTTAAATTATTGGTAGCTTATATTTTGGGACATTATGATCCCTGCTTACTAAAAAGTAAACACAACGTGTTTTAGTTAATTCCCTCGGATTATAATATATGGATCATAAACTCAGAGAAAAATATTAAGTTGAAAAAAAAATTAATATCAATTATATACTTTTTCAAATCTAAGAAATTCTGGAATTTCAACGGAAATATTTCAACAAATAGAGTATTTCAACCAATGTTTGGTTTACTCAAGGTAAAACTAATCATTATATGTTGTAGTTATTGAACAGATATATGCTATTATGTTATCAAATAAACAATTCCAGTATTGTATCCACGTAACCTTAAAAGCGGGCAAAGAAAGCAAAATGTTATAATCAACCACAAACTATTTTGAAAATTCAACTTGCTAATTTACTTTTAACTCTTCATTTCTTTTGCGTTACTTCTTTTGTATAAAAATACTATTTCTTCAAGGTTAATGTATTGTATTAATCATATTGTATAGTTATGTATTAACATTCCATATGCCCAATTTAATAATGTTAAATAAATGTAATTCAATAAGTATATATATATATATATATATATATATATATATATATATATATATATATATATATATATATATATATATATATATATATACATATATATATATATATATATATATATATATATATATATATATATATATATATATATATATATATATATATATATATATATATATTATTGTTTGACATTAAATACTGAATAAATTATACCTAAATATACAAATAATTTATTGCAGTTAGTTTTATAGATCAATAATGTATAGGTGTACGAATAAATTATATATAACTACATTATATAATTGATTAGATATACAGTAAAACAATTTACATCTAAATTTTGAGATAGATTGATTTATATGAATTTAAAATTTATGATCATGCCAGGAATATAGAAGACGTTTATCTTAAAGATGACGATACAGATTAGTATACAAATAAATCATGAAGATGATATCATATTCGGGTACGAGTATGTATATTGATAAGATATAGGAAACTGTTCATCATTTTGTAATATATGCGTACGGTTAAGCAAGGGAATTGTTTGCAAGGTTCCACTTTATTAATCTCGTTGTAAAGGGCGTATGTACAATGCCGGAAGCTCGTTAACAGTAAGTAATAGGTATACGTAATAGATTTGTGATTTATTCGACCTATACAATTTTTGACAACGACACTATCGATTTACAAGTTAAAATGTTAACCTTTTATTTTTATAACTAAGTTTAAGTGTTTCAAGTGTTATGAAATACCAGTAAAGGCAAAAAAACACTATATTGGTTGTGGTGTATACATAATATTATTATGATATGGGAAATTGCATTTAATTGTTGTGACTAATAAAAACTAATAGTTAATGTAGGCAGTAATTAATAATTATTTAAATAATTTATATATACTTAATTATGTTGTGTATAGAATTATTCACACGAATCTTGGCGATGAGACAGTTGTGGGGACGACGCCAAGGATTCAGCAAAGCTTGGCTTGGAACTGTACCATATGTATTTATATCGGATCCCTCTATCGTAGAGGTAATCTACTATTCATGTTTTATTTTAAATTTTAACTAATACCGTGTAATATTGTATTTAACTATTTTGTCTTAATTATCTTATATAGTTAGTGTAAATAATTAATCAATAAATATTATAATTTATACAGCCCATTTTGAGCAGCCCAAAACACATCGACAAAAGTTATGATTATGAGTTTTTGCATCCATGGCTAGGTACAGGACTATTAACCAGTTATGGCCAAAAATGGCATCAGCGAAGAAAGATCTTGACACCGGCTTTTCATTTTAAAATTTTGGAAGATTTCATCGATGTTTTCCACGAACAGAGTGTGGTGCTAGTTAATCAACTCGCCAAAGAAGTTGGAAAGACTTCATTCAATATATTTCCATATGTAACACTATGTACACTGGACGTAGTTTGTGGTAATTAGTTTACAATTTATTGGTTAAAACCATTGTTCACATTATTTATAATTTTAGAAACGGCAATGGGTCAACAAATTAATGCGCAACGAAATTCTGATTCCGAATATGTAAAAGCTGTTTATGAGTAAGTATATATATATATATATATATATATATATATATATATATATATATATATATATATATATATATATATATATATATATATATATATAAATGGTTGTGACGCGAAAGAACGTTTGAATAACATCATTCTAAAAAAAGTACCGATTTTGTTTAAAACGATTAAGATCATTGGTTGCATATTGTGTGTGTGTGTGTATATATAAACGTGTTTTTAAATTCAAAACAACAAGACGCGTTTATTATGTCCAACCAACAAACTTCACAAAAAAGCTGGAATTTATAAATTTACAGGCATAAACATAAATAAATTAGATTGCGGATACTCGTATATTTTGGAATGACAAACATCGTTAATATAATATCACAATGTTTACCAGTGACATCATATTATACAAAAAGTATCGTTTGGAAAGACGATTTAATTGATTGTATCATGTATGATGAAATAGCGTAATCTAGACACACGAAACAAGAAAGGGAAATCTCAGTTTCACAGCAATTCGTTCTTTTTGGTGTAGCAACACGACTCTACAGTGAAACATTTATGTCTCTTTTAAACTCTACATTTCTGGTTTAGAACTATTAGAAATTAGAATCTATTACGTCATGCACGTACTTTCAGTATTAACTCTCTTTTATAACTTAATTCCCTCAAAGACAAATCACCTATCGGGATTGAGTTCCAGCGTAAGTAAAACGCTAACGATTTTAGACTAACTGTTGCAGCTATCATATCAGGTAGTACATTTAGGGTGTCTTAATCAAACTATTAAATAATTTCCAGTGCAGTTAATTGGTTCTAAAATTGATGCTGGGTTGCATACGAGAATATTAATTTTCTTTGTAAGATTTTCAAATATCTTTAGAGGTGAATGTCTCAAAAAGTTTGTTGCTTTTCCAGGAACTAAAATTTTAAGAAATAAATTTTTCCAGTCATTTGCGATACCCAACTACAGTTTTTTTTTAAATAAAAACCATGATTTGATAATTTGAACGGATCGCGAACTTTTTTGTATAAGTAAGAAATATGGTTTTGACCTAATCAATTTTGAAGGCTAATCAATTTTAAGTATTTAAAGGTGTTGACACTCCAATACACTCAATATGTCGTTTGATCTGATAAGCACGTGATTGCACCTCTTAACTCTTTTTAAATTACTGAGGTGTAATGTTTCATAACATTCTTCACGATTTCCAGTTATATGATTTCATCAAAACCAACCGTCATATCTTACTTCAAGCTACCTTTTTCGATTAAACTTAAGATTGAAAACAGTTTTAGCTCAAAACCAAACACGTGTTTATCGTTTCTCTTACAAACCGTTACTCACACATATATAAAGTAGGTAGTTTCCCTGTACATTGAAAATCGATCGAACGGAGAAAATTCCATTTTATAGATTTTATTGTCAATCAAACTCTACACACTCTACAGATATATAATTTATCGGTACATTAAGTAATAATGATATGTGTATATACCAAGATATACAAATTCATATATGGGTTTTCCAATTTTCGATTTTTTTTCTAATTTGTTGTTTGGATAAACAGTGGAAAATTTATAAAAGAATTGGGGAAAAATAAATAATTTCGAAAGATTTTTGACAGCAATCGTCAAAAATTCATTCTCCCGTGTAATAGATTTTCTTACTTCATTTCACGTTTTTACTCTTCGAGTTATTGTTTATTATGAACTTTTCAAAAACGGAAGCACATCCATCATCGCCGTACCAATATGTATATGTTTAAATTATAATGCAGGCTAATGTTCATGGTCCATTATGATTAAATTTTCCGCGCCTTATAATTTCTATATGCAAATTTTTTATATAATCAACTTATTAATTCGATGTTGTCTTTCTTTCAACAGAATTGGTTCAATTGTGTTAAGCCGACAAGCAAAAATTTGGTTGCAATCTGAGCTTATATTCCGTTTCACCAAATATTATTCGGCACATCAACGGTGTATTAAAGTGTTGCATGGCTATTCAAACGGAATTATTCGCGAGCGTAAGGAGGAATACTATCGGCTACGAGACAAACAGACCAACCACGCAGATCAGAATAATAACAATAATAATATGCAAGATAATAATAATAATAATAATGGTACAAAGAGTGTGGACGATGATGTTTGTTTTGGTAAAAAGAAACGTTTGGCTTTTCTCGATTTATTGATTGAGGCGTCTCAAAATGGAAAATTATTATCAAACGAAGACATTCGTGAAGAGGTTGATACATTTATGTTCGAAGGACATGATACAACATCGGCTGCAATTTGTTGGACACTTTTGTTACTAGGTTCGCGTCCGGCGATACAACAGCGTTGTGTCGAAGAAATTCATTCGATAATGGGCAAGGACAAGAATCGCAGCATAACAATGAACGATTTAATGGAAATGAAATATTTAGAGTGTTGTATCAAAGAAGCGCTACGATTATATCCGAGTGTACCGCTGATTGCACGGCAAATTAACGAAGACATACCTTTAGGGGAGTATACAATTCCGGCTGGCACCACAGCCCTAATTGTAACATATATGGTTCATCGTAATCCACAAATATATCCAAAACCGGAGCAATTTATTCCGGAACGTTTCTTGCCCGAAAATTGCTATGGACGACATCCTTATTCGTATATACCGTTTAGTGCTGGACCACGTAACTGTATTGGCCAGAAATTCGCTATACTCGAAGAAAAAGCCATTATATCGAATGTTTTGCGACATTATGTGGTCGAAGCGGTCGATCGCCGAGAAGATTTAGTATTGTTGGGCGAACAAATTTTACGACCGAAAAACGGTTTACAAATAAAAATTACTGCACGAGATTAACTCTATATATATAACGCTTATAGGTATTTTAAGATTTTATTTTAAGACAATAATTTATATTATTATTAAATTTAATTCAAATGTAATAAATTGTTTGATTATGAATTGATTACTATCTTATTTTGAGCAAGATAATCAATTTGGAAAAAGGACATTACTAAGGTGAGTAAGTCAGAAACTATAGTTATTCTACGGTAATGAACGATCAAAATTATCTCCAGACTAATTACTTTTGAATATGGGAAGCATACATTTATCCATCAGGTCACGAGATTCGTTTAGTTATAGAATTCTATATAACCTTAAGTGGTAACCTTAAGACTCATGATCCGAGTAGTAAGAATAGTTGTCACATTCACTCCAAATGACGGATATGAGAGATGGCAACGAACTGTTTTGCAAATACCTGCTATAAAATCCGTGAGCTGATCTTATTCTTGTAGACGGTATAAATCAATCAGGCTTATAATCGTACATCCTTGTTTTGGCTGGCTGAACGGAGTACCGCGAAAAAGACGGGTTAGATCACTATAATTTATATGGTTGAAACAAATTCTAAGAAACGTTCTTGCCTGGCTTGTGGTTGCAGGTTCACGGTTCAAACTATTTACTACACACTACTCTCGTTATATTCATATTCATCCCTCGAACTATTTATTCCGCATCCACCCAAACACAAAAAAAAACATTTATATTAACTAATAAAACAAAACATTAGCAGTATAATGCAAATAACATTATTGCATTGGTTTCGATGTTCATTGTGTCGGGGTCGGTCCCACATAATACGAGGTATATATAGTATAATATAGGTTATAAATATAAAACGGGGTTGGTGTGGTGTCGCTAAATAAAAATAACAACAGATTTAAATTGTTTTTTGTTTATATATGATTTTATTGAGAGTCGAATAAAATATCACCCAACTATCTCGCTGTCCGTATACATATATACCAATGTATGTATAAAAAAAGGGATTAATTCATATATATGAGTATATATAGGGTGAAATTGAAAGCTTCTGCCTTTTATTTAAACATCACAAAATTTTGCATAAATTACACTATATATACATATATAGTTTATCGTGTAATTTGTCGGGAGATGGGAAGATTTACGATACATAATCGGATTTGGTTTACACTCGCTTTAAATAATATGTTCGTGTAGGTGATGATTAGAAAATTAAAGAAATTTACAAATTATATTCAACCAAAAAAAATTTGGGTAGCACAATAAGCTATTGACGAGGGGGTGAATTTTAATGATCATAATGATAAATATAAAACAATTGCGGATATATAGTTTTATACAGATGAATAATATAATAAATGACATGATATTTTACACATCATTGACGCCCTGTGGCAGATGGTTTTAATTTACAAATTTTAATGTTTATTGATTTAATTTAAACAAATTATAACAATTTAAATATATATTGAAATTATAATATGTACATATATGTAAACGCATATTGGTACGCCGAAATCTATGCTAAATTTATAGCGTAGGTAACTCCAAACTTCTTTTGTTTATTTCAATTTACTTCCGAGATTTAAAATTTTCCACTCCCTCGTTGTATATACATACATTGAAAATCATCTTCTTACATCTGCAATTCACAATGTCATCAAAAAACTATATAATGTACATGTTTGTGTATTCCATATCAACAAAGCTATCTCACGTGTTTCTAATTTAATTTAAAAAAATATTATTTTATAATTTAATTTATGATAATTAAATTTTATTTATCTCAGCACAGTTCTTGTTTTTCTTGACATAATATCGTGAAGTTTTGATAAAAACATTTTTTATCATCATGTTAACATTTTGGTTGTTAGTTTACCTTACAGTACTGGGTCGATTTATTTACGTGCTTAACTTACCTATTGCCAGTGATCATTTATCGTCATTATTTTCTGACGATTGGTTACCAGAACATCTGTTAAAGTTGTAGCAGCAGACAGGTTAAGGGTTTAGCACCAGTTATAACTCTACCGATATTAAAGGTAGAATTGCGAAGTTCTCTAATCTACTCTAAAGATTCGTTCTAGAATCTCAACCTAAACACTTTGGCTGGCCATATTGTAATGAGCATACACTCGAAATTCCACACAACGCCAATGTTGTTTTAGAGATACATTCCAAATTCTATTTTATTAAGTCAGTGTTAATACACTTGTATAGAAACACATAATGTAAAATGTATGTTAAGAACAACACTGGCCCGATGACAAAGATTTTGGAATGTATGTCCAGAACAACATTGGTGTGGTTGGATGGCATTTTGAATGCATGTATATACAACAACACTGGCATAGTATGATGGTATTTTGGATGTATCTCTATAACAACACTGGCACAGGATAAGAGCATTTCGAAAGTATGTCTAGAACAACATTGGCATGGTTGGGAGGAATTTAGAGTGTATGCTCATTACAACATTGGCATTCAAAATGTTAATTGTGTCATATATACGGTTTAATACGATGGTCATATGAAGTTCTAATTTTATTGCATTCATCCTTTCCACTATTTACACACTATACTTTACACTGCCGAACAAACGCTCCTCCATTTTCCCAAAGCATATATACCTCCCTAACATGTATACATATATATCTAAAATATTTATGTCATTTTACCATTAAAATAGTTGACCCTTTTTACGTCTTTGTCACACTAATTTATCTTTTTTGGGTTTGTTATGATTTTGAGTCTATGGCACCTCACTTTTGTTTTAGTTACTGTTAGTGTATATTGCTTACCACGTCGAACAATTGTATCGCAATTATATTTTTCTTGATAAGCTTCCATCTTTCTTTGGTTCGGGTGTTTCTTTTTCTTAGATCTGTAACTGACGTGTCTCGTTTTTATATAGAGTTCTGTAAGTACAGATATACAAATAATAATTCATAAATAATAAATAACTCGAAATATTGAGTAAAGTTTCTTGTGATTTGCTAGCCGCTAAAGTCCGGTTACATATGCCTGATAAGATTGAATCTTTTCAATAAAGTGGCCATTCTATGGCGTCATTGTCAGATCGAAACCGACCTAGCGAATAACAACATACAGACAAGTAAAATAACTCAAATTCAAATGAAAATCATAAAGCTTCACGTTTTACAACTTTGATCCTGAACAGTAATGTTATATCTTAAAATAGTTCTGAAGGTATCCATAAGTTAGTTTTCTTTAATGTATTTATCAATATATGTTTGACCTGCGTGGAAAACACTTCATATGACGAATTAAGTTGTTCACACAATGACAGTTAAAATCATGAATTGAAAATTTCAATTTTAGCCGCCAAGCAGTACATAAAAATCATTTCTAAATACTGTTTGAAATAATTTTTTTCCATCTCTCAGGATGAACCCATTGTGACATCCACTCTCAGACGAATACTTTCAGTCTTGAATGAAACTCAAGAAATCGTGATCAAAAACAGTGCAGTCTATGGGAAGAGAGGGCAGGAGCACAAAAAGTACTCAATCGGTTCTTCTTCTTCTCCCCTACACTGTTTTCAGTTTACGTTGTTCCGAATTTTCATTTAAGGAAATGCCCGTGAGAATACCCAGCAAGATCTTCAATGTGCGTCTATCATCTAATTTGGAACAACTGCCAATATTTTTTGAGGTAAGTTGACGTAATATTTCGTGGCTCTATGAATTCATACGAGAAATTTAGCGATTCATGAGAATCGTTTCGTAACAATGTAACCTTAGGCGCGTTATATGATAGACGTGTCCAAGGCAAGATATATTTTATGTGTCTAGCCTCAAGTTAAATTTATCTTGTTTATACGTGTAGCTTAATGGTATAATATGTAAATCAATGGTGGTTGTTTAGTGGTTAAAAGAATTTCTCGTTATGTCGCGGGTTCGATCCATTGGCCAAAAATTGATACGCAACGGATGTGCTTTAAACTTTACTTCAAATGGCAGAAATATCTATGCCTTCTATCAGAGACTCGAAAAACGTTACAGTTGTTTGAAATTTGCAGAATGAAAGAATGTCAAAACCAACTTCAATCTCGTTAGAGTAGATGATATAATATGAAAAAAGTTTACGCAATACCTGCATATATGCCCACACTTCCTCGATTTAGCAAAATAGAATGGTGTAAAATAGGACGTTAAACGGGAACTGCAAAAGAGTTTAAAGTGCTTCGACCTCAAGATAGATTGCAAACATAAACAAGCAATTTTTTTAAGCCTATATAATCCAACCGAAGTAAAAAATATTGTTTCAAGTGACCAATTCAAATAACAATATAATAAATCCGTCTGTTCTGGTTTCAATTATATAATCAAACAATTAGATATTACAATTTAATGTTTTAATTAACACGATTTAAATCCAATTATTCCAAAAACTAATCTCTATACTAAATATTTCTAGTCTCTATCATAATTAACTTGTACATTGTATTTTGTAAAGTATTTGGCTCTATTTTAATTATATCACCGACTTATTTGTTTAAGCCAACTCAAATCTAGATATTATATAAAAGAGCCGCACCACCAACCCAATGTGCGGCCAATTGTTAGATAACAGCGAGCACACATCGCATCATGCACAAAATTATTTATTTAATCATAACTAAAAACAAACACAATTAATTATATAAATTATATATATTTTTTATTTGGTTTGTGAGACACACTATATATATATATATAGTATACAAACCGACCCAACCAATCATGACTACTGTACAAATCAACCATGTAATTAATTTTCTTGGTGATCTTAAATTTGACATTTGTTATTGCAAAATGGATTTAAACTGGATTAAATGATAAATTTTTTATTATATTATATTTTCAAAGTGTATAAAATATAATTAAATATTAAATACGTCAGTAAGTGATTTGATTTATAAAAAAAAAAATTGTGTGTAAAACACGCTATCACCATTCAAATGTATAAAATTGGCGGTAAAATTCGTTTGATGGATTAAATAAAATAAAATAAAAAAAATTATTGAGACGGAATTCGATTTAATATTTATTCGAAACCCAATTTTTTTTTTGCATATTTTGTTATCAAAATTGATAAAAATTGTTTTTTGTTTAATAATGGTGTAATTTATTTAAACAATTTTTAGCGCTCTAATTTTAATTTTTCCAAAATTTTTTTTCAGTCATTGTTTCGATTGATAAATATTTAAAAAAAAAATCGAAAATTGATAAAAATCAATGTGAATTGATAACACGAACGCGATTAGATCATCGCGCCTTACAATCTATAATTTATTTTTGATTAATTTTGATTTATACGCGGTAGCTTAAGCAATCAGATAACTTTGAGATTTATAAATAATTCGTAAAAGTGTAAATATTTCACGTGTCGCTAAGGCTAATAATACTCGCGTACAATGATAATATAATATATGTTTATTTTAATACAATGGCTTTGTTTGGGTATTCGAGGATCGTTATAAATCTGGTAAAATTCGATAGTCGAACTTATGTAATACTCTGATAAGTGGTTTGATTTTTTTAAGGTATTGGAGTAACGAGCAGACATAACTCAACGAGCCATCTGTACCAAACAGGATGTCTAACGTGGATATAATTCTAATCATATAGGTGTCGTGAGAAAAATGGTTTTACAAATTGTGCTTTATAAAATTTGTTTAGTTGACATTGTTCGTCACTTTGCCTTTATGCGATACGTTTGAATTCCATGAAAAAACTATGTACTTATAGTGTTTCTGTTCTAGCTTAAACAAATTTAATTTGTATAACGTGATAACGATTGATAAAGTCCAGAAAATAGCATACTACAGGTTTTAGGTCTTGAATTGCGTTTTAATTTCGATTACAAGCATACTTATTGTTAAAGCACTTTTTGTTCTAGATCTCGAAAATGCTTCTGGTCAGATAAGACCAGCTAAGAAACTAAACCGCACATAACATAACCCGAATGTCATTGGAAGAAAGAGCAAAATGGAAGGCATTGACCTGCAAGACAACGGTGTTAGTTAAAGCGAAAGAACTTCCCCAATAGAGTCAGATGGTCCAGTCAGGAAACGTCGTATGTTCCTAGATTGGAGAAAAAGTAAAACAATTAAGGGCATTAGGCACCAAAAGATAGTAATGCCGCCAATATCTGAATGCTAACAAGAGAACATCTTAAACTACCAAATCAGTACTATATGGTGTCAACATGTTCTAAAACTAGTTTTATATCTGCTATTAAAATGTTGGGATAAAATTGAATTAATCAGGATTACATTTCGTTCATAAGATAAAATGTCAAATACACATAAGTGAATATTCAAAATTTATTTATACTAATTAAGGCTGTTTCTCATAAACGGATATAGTTGTTAATATCAGAAATCAGAAATTACATACCCACAATTTTGACACCATTTCACAAGATTAACTTCAGACAAGTGACAAGATTAGTTGAACGTCGCCTTTGGATAAATCTATGCTCTGTCCGGCACATATGCACAGAAGTGACAATACTGAGTCCCACAATTATAAGCATGAACTTGACCGTAAACTGCCGTTACTGTTTCTCAACTGAGATTTTGGAAGCATTTAATCGGATTGATATATTTATTATGGATGGTTTGAATCGAGTTTCAGAACAAATAAAAAAAATCTGATATCGAAATTGAATAATATCTGGATAGCAAAACCGACTTTATGAGCGTTATATCACTAATGATTATACACTCTCCAATATTACAAAATATTTATTTTATATACAATGTCCAACCAAAGACTATATAAATTTATAGTTTTTGGTCCAACTCTCACACCAGCACTGACAGCTGAAAGCCATTCTGTATATCATTCCACCTAATCCCCATTTGTAAGATATATAAATTTCAGAATAACGAATATAGAGTAGAATGGTTGCAACACATTGTTGTACTTCTCTATACTATCGCTTATCATGGGTAATATTGAGAGATTCAAATTACTTAAGCACAATATCAAACAAACCATGCTTAAATATCGATGAATAGAGAACATTTAGGCGATTTTCCTTCTTACGGTTAGTTGGACAATAATTTACTGTCCAAAAAGTACTTTTATAGAAGTTCGTATATAGAAGTTTTTTTGCTGTATAGTAAACACCAAAACTTCAACAACTTCCCATAATGGGTTACACAAATCAAATAGTGACGATCAAGAATAACTCTCGAAAAAAAAACAGTTGCGACTGAAGATGGTAAACTCGTATTATATTCACAATGGTTTTAAAGATTTTTTGGTATTACAATGTAATGTCTTAAACCAAAATTCAATTGAATTTCTATTTTTACGAATCTCTAAATAACATCTGACAATTAACACTCAATTATAGTGCTTAAGCCGTCACCTCTATTTGAGGCGTGTAAAGGATTAAGTTTGTTTTACTCCACAACCTTCCAAGTTCTACCAATTGGATTATTTTCTCATTTTACCTGGACCAGCTAATAATATAGTGTTGACTTGGAAAATACTTAAATTTACTAAAAATTTTCGTAAATTTTGGAACTGGAGCCCAACGTTGTTATACAAATTGCGATTGTTAGCGATGCACGTTGAAAACAAATGTCGATGGAACGATTAAATACAATAAATTGAAGTATCATCTAAATACAATGATTTAACAAAGTACCAATAGATTTTTCAGTCCGAGTTACTATTTCATACGAGAGAGATTTGTTCGAGGGAGTAACAAAACTAAAGTGTGACTTTCAATCTGGTGCCTCATCGATTTTACTGGGCAACAGCTTTAAATAAAACCTTACTAAAGACTTTTATGTAATAAAAGCAATATTGAATAACTGAGTATATTCGTATTGAAAACAACGAATAGCTTACTTGGAATTACAATCCTATTATCATGTCAGTTAAAAATAATAATTAAAAATGAAAACCCAGCCAGATTGTCTAATAAGAATACCAATTAGCTAATAAGAAACACAAAACAAGCTGCGTGGGAAAATACAGCATTAAAATGAGCAAATAACATGAGTTGTAACAATTATCCACTTGATAAGTAAGAGTCCATCTGGCAAAATAACACTCGAAAGCTTTTTTTGTTGTTGAAGTGCTATCTGTCACTCAGGCTATATTGGCTCATTGTGATTTCCCACTATATTACTTTACGTTCTGGCTGTCGGTCCGATTTACGTAGAAACTATCTGCATATTGCATAGCTCCAATGCTGGCCTATAGTACTGACTTCCATAGATGGGACCACCAATCGTACCGCCCAAACGATGGATGGTGAAAATCCCTTTTCGCATCATGCCGTCTTTGAATTGTTATTGAATAAACGTTTTTACTATTTAAATACCTAACATCAAGAAGGTCTCAAGTGCCATTTATTTTTTTCAAGAAAGAACATGGAGAACAAATAAAGGAAATCAACAAAATCAAAGGAAGTCTTCAACCTCTTAAATACTTTCAGTTACATAAGATTACGAATTTTTAATTCGACATGATGGCATGTACATTGTTTTGGTGTTTAAACAACAGCCTTTGGTCCTGTTAATATGATTAGTTATAGACGGCCTTTATTCAAATCGAACACTCAAAATAATTTATAATTATACATTTGACCCTAGTTGTGCAAGTGAAAATTCTTTGGGTGGCAAAATAAATCGATCAAGGCTACAGGTAATGTAATTGTAATCACAACGATAATGGGAATAGTCTCACACCGGAATGAGTTATTGTACAGTGGGTATTTGATAATTATTAGTGGTTGCCGGGATTTTCTGAAGTTCTATTGTTTCCTCTGTCTTTGGGGTGTTGTTGGAGATGATGTTGGCACAATGTGATTCATGTTGGCTGTTATCAGTATGAATGAATTGATGTGCATTACTTCTTTAGTTGACAGGCTCTCACTTTCATCTTCTAAGGCACAGAGTGAAAAATTTCGTGGTAAGCCATTCAATTTCCCCTTGAGAATGGAAATCATTTAATCTAAGAAATTATTTTCCGTGAGAGACAGTAAGTCATTGCCCTGATAAAAGATGTTCCGAAGTTAGTTGATCAATTTTATCTGCAATTTTGAAATATGGAGTAATGGAAGTAATGTTTTGAATACTGCTAATAAAATAGTTGCTGTTTAACGAGCAATCACTTTACGATGAACTACCTTTGATGAAAGGCATACGAAAAAAACAAGGTAATCCATGTAGGTTTTGTTTTATCTCTGCCTTTTGCGATTCGTATAGTCGTCAATGGACCACCACATTCAACACCGATATATATATATATATATATATATATATATATATATATATATATATATATATATATATATATATATATATATATATATATATATATATATATATATATTATATATATATAAATGTCCGCGATAGGGTTATCCGCTCTCTGTTGAGTAGGTTCCCTTTCAAACATAATTGGATTGTTGGATTGTTTAATACGATTTCTGACTTCTTGAGGTGCACTAATTTTTCAGAAGATTTTCCGGATAAATTAGAAATTAATGCATTCGTATCATGAAATGTGCAATCTCAACATACAACTAGGCTTGTAGTTTTTCTACTAGTTCGACGTAATCTCAAACTTAAATAACATAATGTCGTTCATAACTCCATTGGTGTATGGGTTCAATTAATAACAATTACTTATGGATGTTGCAAATAGCCACAACTACTTGATCTGCATTTTTCATCTCATTTATTGTGAATTCTCCTTTTTGAATTATGGAAATCGATTTCATTCAAATACGAAGATGCGGTTTGCCTTGACTTACTCCATTTGGTGCATATTTTGGTTTATGTAAGGATCTATTTTGGCAATGGTTCCTTCTTTATTAGCTTTCAAATGCTCAATTATTTGTGAATTCTCCGTATAAAACTTGTCCTTCAGGACACCCCACAAATAAAAATCACGTCATCATTTCGACTGATAATGTGGCCATCGAAACATTGACGTAGTTCAATATTCTAACGCCTGATATGTGGCATGGCGAACCATCTTGCTGGAACCAAAGGTCGTCCAACCAATATCTTCAAGATATGGCCACACGTCACCATCGGGATTCGAACCCGGTAGCACTCGCTCCACGCCGCAGCGTTTTAACCACTGCGCAACCTGGGCAGTCTCGAAAGCCCTAGTAAATAAATCTTATCACAGAAAATAAAATTGCGATTAGTACTTTTATGTAATAAACTAAAATCTCTTGTCAGATCAATTAAGAACGAGACAATAAGTACATGTTTGTCATTATACTACATAACTAAAAATATACTGAATACTTCTATATGGAAAATCACAAAAACATTTAAGAGACCAATAATTTTGATGACACCAATAAAAAAGTGTGTGAAATGATCTCTAATTAGAAACTGTAACGTCAAATGGGCGTTAGAATTAAAGAAGTTTAAACATAAATTTATTGCCGGTATATATAATATTAATACCCGGATAAATCGTTAAGGAACTACCCAATACAGCGATATGCAAACTTCTACATATAATCAATATTGAGTGTATAGACGAAGATCAATCATTTGATTGTTTAAGGTCAAGCGGGACCCTAGTTCACAATAATTCTAATTATATTTCACTGATTGTAACAAAATTCCTATCATATAAGTTTCTAATGCTAAAACGGTGAAATACTTAATATACTTAGTAGATATGAATAGGAAAAAAGAAAATGAAAGAGCAGAACATAAAATATAGGAAAATGTATTGGCTTAAAGGTACACACTCGTAACTATTCACATACACAACAAACTGCTTTTCCGGTCAATAATAAAACCTGCAGTATACAGCTTTTGGATTGTACAAAGAAAACGATTTGACGTTTAAGACATTCCAAAACAAAATACTTCGGTCCATCCTATGTGGAGTATGGTAAATCACAAATCGAGACCTCCAACAAAATTAAAAGGTGAAGTACATTGATAATGAAAAAAATGTATTGTGCTTTCAAGATTCCCTCTCAAACATCGTCCAACACATTTTCTGGTGCAACGGAATTCTGCATTTTATATACACGTATGGTGATTCCAATACAAACTGCTTTTCTGTTGTTTTCTAGGGATTAGTTTCCATCACACCAATGAGCTGCGGTCAATTGTTTAAATATGCTCGTACCACATTTTAATTAACATGTACTACAAAGCATGGATATAATAATATTGCATCTATTATGTCTTATCACATACATATGTTGTGCTTTTGTTATATATTCAAACATATAAAAACATAAGAAATGATATGTAATGTACAGATCCATATTTATAACGTTTGTATATATGTATATGTAAAAATTCTTTTGCAGCCATAAATTATCTAATATTACACGCTACATTAATTTAACACAATTTTCCGAGGGTGAAGTTTTTCCATTTTCAGTTTTTTAATTCATAGTTGTTGTTGTTATTATTTTTAAGAGGCGCACACACAAAAATAAAAAAACAACCCGACGAGAACCCTAAATTTTTGCATTTGTTGTAGAGATGATGATATACATTCTTTGTAACACCATCATATCATAAAATGAATAATTTTTCTTCAGTATTTTTTTTTTGGGGGGCAACACTTTGTAGGCAGGCTGATGTACATTTGCGAGTTGAATTGAAGGAACCCAAAAAACAAAATAAAAAATAAACGCGCCGAATAATAAAAAAAATTGACGTAATGATGAATTCTAAACCACAGGAGGGCTTGCGATATTATATATACATATTAGGGTTAGAGAGTTACGGGGTTGTTTTATTATATTTTTTTGTGTGTGTGCAATTTTCTTATTCTTGTTATTATATATTTTTTTTTAAATTTTGCGAAATTGTTTGTTTACTGTAAATAGGATGAATTCATAGATTTTTTTATATGTTTGGGGCGCGAAATTTTCTACAAACATTCTTTTTTTTTTGATAAATCACTTTGTGATTTTATTGTTTGTTCAGAGATACAAAAGACACAAAACAAAAAAGTGTAAAGTAATAAGTTTTGTGTATACATAACATATCTCCGGAATGAAAAATGACAATGTCTGTTAAATATCAATTATGTATTAGTCGCTTTATTGTTTAATTGATGGTTTTTTGTCGTCACATGGAGTTATCAAAACTGTACGCGTACTTCAATCAATCAAATCCCAGTAAGGTAATAATTTTTTAATTCAATATCATCTGTTTAAGAGTGGTTCCCTATATATATATCCATTCCGAAAAGTGTATACAATAATGATACCGTATGGACCATATAATTATAAAAATAATAATTCATAAATTACTGTGTATAGAATAATATGCTGATCATCATCTCAATTTGTCAACCAAACAAAACTATATAAAAACCCTTACATTTACCATATTTTACGTTTGAATAATACAGAAGAGATACGCAGACAAATTTTCAACAGATGTTTACATCATTAAAACAATATTTACTTATTTTTCAATTATGATAATTCAAATGTGATTTAATTTTATTATTTTTGGTTTTAATTTATCCGCAGTAATAATTTAATTTTGGTCTTGTAAATATTTAATTTTCAATAGATGAATTTTATTGGCAGTGGCAGGATGTATTTTTGTCAGATCTCGATTCGTATGCACCGTCACGATTTACTGATGTGTATACTTGTTACAAAAATTGACATATCTTGGTAAAGGATTTTGGTGGGCATTCAATCTTTAAAAAATGATTCTAACTAGTACATAGTATTGTTGAAGCTGGATTTAAAAATGTGACCAAGACGGCAATGAGTTAAGTCTATTATAAAGGGCCATCCAAAAAACGCGCCTACTTGTTTCTTTTAAATAAAACACAAACTATTTGCAATTTTTTCAAGCTGTTTTTTTTTATTAAAAGTATGATCCATTACAATTATACGTGGAATAGAATATCATTCAAGTGTCCACCACGACTGCATCTGCAGGCATCAATCCGAATATCGAAATTTTCAATGACTTTCCGACATGTTGCTGGTGTTATTTCACGAATTGCAACTTGAATGTTGTTCTTTAGATCATTAATTGTTTGTGGCTTGTTAGCATACACTCGACTTTTCAAAAAACCCCACAAAAAAAAATCTAATGGTGTTAGATCACATGACCTTGGAGGCCAATTGAAATCTGAATTTCGTGAAATTACACGTTGAGGAAATTTTGATTGCAAAAACGTAATGTTTTGTCGAGTTGTGTGACATGTAGCACCGTCTTGCTGGAAATAGACGTCAGACACATCAATATGACTCAACTGTGTCCATAAAAAGTCTCTCAACATTGATTGGTATCGTTCAGCATTCACAGTAACAGCATTTCCAGCATCATTTTCGAAGAAGAATGGCCCAATGATTCCATTTGCCCAAAATGCACACCAAACAGTAACTTTTGGTGGGTGTAGAGATTTTTCATGAATAAAACGAGGATTTTCATCACCCCAGATACGACAATTTTGATTATTGACGAATCCATCCATTGTGAAATGAGCTTCATCACTAAACAAAATTTTGCTTGAAAACAATGGATCTATCGTTCGTTGTTCAATAATCCAACTAGCGAAATTACGACATTGTAAATGGTCTCTTTCATTCAATTTCTGGGTTAATTGAATTTTGTAAGCGTGTAAATGCAAATCTTTATGCAAAATCCTCCATAAGGAGCCATAAGATATACCCAATTCTTGCGAACGACGCGAAATTGATGTTGTCGGTTCATTTTCTACATTTTCACTAACAGCAGTAATATTTTCATTTGTGCGTACAGTTTTTGGTCTTCCACTTTTTGGTTTATCAGTAACACAACCAGTTTCATCGAATTTTGTCACTAATCTTTGAATTGAAGATTGATTTGGCCGATTATTTACACCAAAAAAATCACGAATTTTGCGATGGGTATTTTTCAAAGAACGCCCATTTTCATAATAAGTTTTAATGATGTAAACGCGTTGTTGCAATGTGTACCTGTCCATGGTTAAAACTGTACTACCTTCTAATAAAACAAAATGGCTTATGTCATTTGAAAAGATGACACGTGTAAAAATTATATACTGCTGACATCTAGGCGTCACATTTGGATGACCCTTTACTTTATTGTCGGATCTAGTTTAAAATTGAGAAATACAAAATGTGACTGCTAATATATATTGCAAAGGTATTATTCACCTTACACCATATAAAGTATTTTCTTTCTCAATTGGAACCTATACGAGTAGCTATGTAGAAAGAATCTGCTTAAATTCAATTAAATGCCTATACCACGAGGAAGTATTTGTATTAACTTAAACCTAAAACGAGATGTTTGTATTTCAGATAGATAAACAGGTGCCTAGAAGATAAATAATGCACAATTTCAAAATAAAATCGAATGACAACCTATTCTGAGATATTTATTAAGTTCTGTATGACATTAACATTGAATTCAAATATTCAAACAACCATTACTAAAGATAATGTTTAGGTTTTCTTAGCTAAGGTGTATCCACGTTTAATGAGGAGACTGGTTTAAAAATCAACATTTATCACAGACATATTTTAACATCGCTAACATTTAAACTTGAATAATTTGTAGTTACGCTACTGATTCCTCGGGGAAAATAGTTTTTAACCGATACAGAGTAACTAAGAGAAAACTCAGGACAAAAAACGTTAAAACCTTTTCAGTCCTCGTGCAATATTCAGATCTCATAACATAAAGAAGAGGTTATAATTTCAAAAAAACAAAGCAACTTTTTTGCAACTCCTTCAAGACAAAACAAACATCATCCTACAAAAAGATGTTGGAAAACCTTTCAACTTTTAAAATCAAGCTAAACTTTAGACTAGTGGTATATTTTTTGTAATGGGACACTGTGTTGATGTCGAAAAGTGTACTATCTAACAGAAACAAATTCAAGAGCTACCAATGCATCCTAAAAATTTCCTTGTTTGGTGTGATTTATTCGCATGTTACACAGCAGGCCAAACCATCGATTTATTGAAAGAAAATTTTGATGAAAACATCATATCAAGAAAGGAACCCGTGAATTGGCCTCCAAGATCTTGTGCTCTGACGCTTTTGGATTATTTTGTATAGGTGTATCTGTGATCACTTGTTTATATCGATAAACCAATCCTGCTTTAGACGCAAACATAACAAGCGCGGTTAAAGGAATATCGGCCGAAATGCTCGAAGGAATGCTGGAAATTTTTTATTGTGTTTTATTTTAAAACAACTCCTGGAAGCTCTTATTGGATCACCCGTTATAATTCTAAATTATCCACTTACCAGTAAATGGAAGTGAAACTATTCAGAATTTAAAAACTTTTTGCCAGTAGAACTTCTTGTGTAGCAGTAAGCTATGTATTACATCATTCGCACCGTTTGAACTTAATGTTCCACATCGTTATTTTCCTGACGAATTTCACAAACGTATACCTTTACCTAAGAATTTTACTTTTTCAAAGATGAATATTTGGCCAAAGCGTTATGAATAGTATATAGTGAACATTGCTGAGTAACTCCTGGAAAAGATTAAATGTGGCTTATGACATGTTTTAATATCGAGAATATCAACTTCATTAAAGCCCTGTGGTTGGGGGCAAACATGTTTCGTAAATATTTCGAACGAAACATGAGATCCATAGAATACCACCACAGTATCCAGAGCTTGTCGTAGGAGGCGACTAAATCTGGTTGGATCGCTGGGCTGACGACCCGCATACTTAAAAACCAATTACAGTTAAAAATGTCAGCAAAACCAAAAAAATCGGATACCGCCTAAATAACAATGACCCCCCGCTTAAGTACCCGGATACGAGAATGAGGATCAGTACGTGGAACGTGCAGTCTCTAAGAAAACCTGGCGCGTTGGACGGCCTTATCACATGTATGAAGGAGTATCGGCTGGAACTCGTAGCGCTCCAAGAAACTCGATGGCCTAAAAGTGGAGTCCATGTGTCCCAAGGCTATACGTTGCTACACAGTGGAGATGACCTCGGAAATCTTGGAGTTGGCTTTCTCATTGGGCCGCAGGTAAAAAAGGCTGTCTTGGACTTCCAGGCAGTCGATAATCGAATGTGTAAGCTTCGCTTGCACATGAAATTAGCCAACCTGTCAATTGTTTGTGTACATGCGCCCACTGCGTAAGCCAACCTCAAGATAAAGACTCATTTTACAATAATTTGGATAATCTGATGGGCTCTATACCTGAGCACGATATCAGATTGGTGATTGGTGACTTTAATGCTAGAGCTGGCAGAAATCAGACCGACTTATGTAATAACATAGGTCCGTACTCCCGACACGAAACTGCGACCGAAAATGAGGAAAGAATGATGTACTTTGCGATCGCTCATGATCTCAAAGTGGCAAGTACATTCTTTCCCCATAAAAACATCCATTTGGAAACATGGACACATCCACGTAGAACATCCCGAAGCCAAATTGACCATGTGTTGATTTCAAAAGACCGAGCTCGGGTTGTTCAAGACGTGAGATCGTATCGGTTGTCAACAAAATTCGTGGCAGTGACCATTTTATGGTTGCTGCAAAGCTGCGATGGAAATTTTCGTACAAGTCAAGGAGGACAGGAGAATATAAAACGCGATTCTCCTGTGAAGGTCTGATAAATGAAGAAACGCAACGAAAATACCAAGATCTTGTCAGCAATAGCATTTTACGATCCAATTACCAATCTGATGATGTGAACAGTGTCTGGGAAGTATTGAAAACCTCGGTTGTCGATGCTGCCCAGCACACTCTCGGTATAGTGAAAACTAAGCCCAAAAATGATTGGTTTGATGAGGAGTGTCGTCTTGCTGTTGAGCAACGCAATATAGCCCACAATGAAGCGCAGACTCGGTTTACAATTGCAAGGAAAAACAAGGCAGTTCTTGCTAGGAGGACAGCGAAACGCATTTGTAGACAGAAGAAGCGCGAATGGTGGAAGGCCAAGGTCTTAAGAGTACAACAACTCAGCAATGAGCACAATTCGCGTGGTTTCTTTAAAGGGATCACCGAATTGCACCATACCTTAAGATCTCGGTCAACTGCCATTCGGGACCAGGATGGAAACCTCTGTGTTAACGTCGATGCGGTACTCGATACATGGCGTGAACATTTTTCTGATCTACTTAATGTTCCAAATGTATCACTTATTGAATACCCTCAAATACAGACCGCGGAGATGTTCATTGAGGATCCATCCTATGAGGAATTCACAATGGCCATGCAGAGATTAAAGAAAAATCGTTCACCAGGGGTTGATTGCATTAATTCAATCCCTCAAATACAGACCGCGGAGATGTTCATTGAGGATCCATCCTATGAGGAATTCACAATGGCCATGCAGAGATTAAAGAAAAATCGTTCACCAGGGGTTGATTGCATTAATTCAGAGCTCTTGATATTCGGAGGGCTAACTTTGTGGAACTGTCTTTTCGACCTTATTCGATTGGTATGGCGAAATGAAGTTATGCCCGAAGAATGGAAAGTGGCCGCGTTATGCCCAATATTCAAAAAGGGTGATCGCATGAAATGCGAGAATTATCGCGGTATAGCTCTCCTTTGCACAGCATATAAGTTACTGTCTTACATAATCTTGGGAAGAATTACTCCTCTAGCGGAGACAATTGTCGGTGACTACCAAGGAGGATTCCGTCCAAATCGGTCAGTCACTGATCAAGTTTTTTCGCTGCGGATGATTCTTTCCAAGTACTACGAAACGTCTCGCAATGTACACCAGGTATTCCTAGATTTCAAGCAAGCCTATGACTCGATCAATCGAGAGAGGCTATGGTATGCGCTTGAATATTTAGGAATACCACAAAAATATGTACATTTGTGTAAAATGACAGTAACGCAGTCACAATGCTGTGTCAAAGTTGAGAACAGGCTATCGAGAATTTTTGCAATTACTTCTGGTGTTCGACAAGGAGATGCGCTGTCCCCGATACTTTTTAATCTCATGTTGGAATACATCCTTCGTAAAAGTGAAACACCTCAGGACAATATCTTATTCCGACAATCCAATCAACTTCTTGCGTATGCAGATGATATCTGTGTGATTGGATTAAATGGCAACGGAGTGAAAGAGATACTTGATCCACTGGAACAGTTTTCAGATTCCGTTGGTCTCAAAATCAATGAGTCCAAAACCAAATATCTAATCTCTGGTTTTCGAGACCAAGACGCAATTGATTTCAGTAGTGGAAACCACACGTTTGAAGGAGTGATGAGATTCAAGTATCTTGGATCTCTCATTACTCACGATTATAGTGTGGGAGAGGATATTAAGGTTCGCATTGCCGCTGGAAATCGGGCTTTGTATCCTCTAAGGCCACTGCTGAAATCAAAATATCTTGCAAATACGGATAAGCTGAAGCTGTACAGAGTGTTGATCAGACCCGTTGTCATGTATGGATGTGAGAGTTGGACCTTGACGGATGAGTACGAAAGATGGCTTCTAACATTCGAGAGAAGAATCATGCGTGTGATATATGGCCCAAAACGCGACGTTGATGGCACATACCGAGTTCTATTCAATCACGAGATCAGGAATTTAATGCAAATTCCTGATATCGTGCATGAAATCAAAGGACAGCGAATACGCTGGCTCGGTCACGTTCTGCGTGCTGATCCGAAACGAATGATACAGCGATCCTTAAAGGGAGAACCGCCTTTCGGTAGGCGAAGAGGTCGCTGTCGGCGACGATGGCTCCACGGCGTAGAGAGCGATCTGGCATCTTCCAACTGCTTACAACAGTATGAAGAGCTGGCTCGTGATCGAAACTGTTGGAGCCAGATTGTTGACACGGTACGGGCCAATAATGGCCTGTAAAAACCGCAAAAAAAAAAAAAAAAAAAAAAAAAAAAAAAAAAAAAAAAAAAGCTTTTGAACGGTTCGCTAACTTTTTACTCTCTGTTAAAATATTATATGAATTCATATGTTCGAAAAACCATGATAAATTCTGCAATGGGAGCCTAGAAAATTAGTTTTGAAGTCATTAGAGTCCAACATTTTTAAATTTTTCTTTTTAATTATTAATTTCAAAGAGTGTAATTGGGAGTTCATCCATGCGGCAAGATGTATTTGTAATATATTTTGAAGTAGTTGTGAGGAAATTCTAATAAAATTATTAAACTGACTTAATTGTTTTTTGGAGTCGTATTTTCTTTGTATATATCATAAAATAATGGATAAAATTCTTCAAAATGTGTGAAATTTTTGCAATATTTTAAAGATTTCTCGGTCCAAATTTTTACATTGTTTTGTAAATTTTTATATGTTTGATTAGATTTATAGATTTATAGAGATTATAGAGATTAGACCCTGGTATAGATATTAGACGACTTAATTGATTAAGTTTAAAATTGTTAGCCACGTCTGTAACACCATTATTGGTACGAAACTCATTTATTTCTATGACTGTGTATTAATTTTGGTTTTGGTTTCGTATTACTGTAACATAACTTGGATTTAATTAACGCATTCAAAATAAATACTTATTTTTTCCAAATGTTTAAATCTAAATTTCCAGGTTTGACTGTTTCAATCATTAAGTTGTATTGATAATTTTTCAAAGTGGTTTGATCGATTAGAAAATATTTACATCTTAATTTTAATTTGAAAGTTATAAGCGAATTTTATACGTATCGAATATGATGCATACTGAGGCTATTTATTGTATATAGTTATCAGTTAATTGTTGGATGTAATATACTTAAAAGTTCCATTAACCAAATGATTAATTTGTTAATTAATTGAGTCGCTTATCTGTAAGTACTTAATTAGGTGCTTATAATCTTTGTATTATTATTGTTCATGTAGTACAATTAGCTAATAATTACAAAAATGTCTTACACACCAATTATACACTATCAGTGGAAGGAGTTAACGTTTTGTTTGAAACCCGAGGATTTAACGTTCTTATATAGAATGTTATGGATATCGCTTATCGTAAAATTAAATCAGCGAATATGTGTCAAAATATTTATAAATACAAACATTTTATTCGTCAATTTGGTTTAAATTTTCGCTCCCACAAGTCAACAAAACCAAAACAAAAATCACCAATGAAATTGATATTGTCGATAACGAATTTGAAATCAAAAATGGTGGAAATCTTTATCATTCTATATATTGATATGTATATATATATATATATATATATATATATATATATATATATATATATATATATATATATATATATATATATATATATATATATATATATAAACGTATATCTTTGTTTATTTATGTCGAAAACACAAATTATTAAAAAAAATTGTAATAATTCTATTGGCGTCAAAATAATTGATAACAAATATTCTATTATAGTCTGAGGCTTTTACAACGAACCGCAAAGTAAATTATTTTCCACCTGTATAATTTATTTACTCTCTGCGCGCCCATAAAACTACGTTATCTTATATATGTGTGTATATACAATATATATGTTTAACCGATAAATTATATAACCCCTAAAAAATTTTGGCGTAAAAAACCAAAAATTATAAATTTTAATTTGCAGCATCTTAAACGAAATGAAAAACCGACGATTTTTCACTATATGTATATAGTTTATATTGGTGCGAGATAATTAATTACATGTCGAGCGCAAAACAACCGAAATGATATATTACCTGTCTATATATTAGAATATAATAAATTGATTTTTATCGCATAATAATAATTATATACATATTATTCTAAAATCATTTTTAATTGAATTTAAATTTATATTTTACAACAAACAATGACCCCAATTTAAATTATTAGAGATGGAACAATTTGAAAATTCATTTGTCATCCAGTATCTCTCTATATACAATATAATATATATCCGTCTATAAGGATAATAATAATATATGACAAACACAATAAAAATTTACTCCGCTTTTATTTTATTTATTTTTTTGAATTATTGTTATTTTATTATTCCTCTTTCTATTCATAATTTGAATTTTGTTTTTATTTTTGTCATCCCTAATGAATTGAAAATTACAATTTTTCATCAATTCATTTTCGTCGTTGTCGTTTGTTTTTTATATTTATTTGTTTATATGTTTGTTTTATACCTATTTGTTATGGTTTCGAATTTGTGGCAACATCACTGGGAAATATGGGCGCGAGCGAGAGTAAAAATTAGACAAACTTATAATATTTATTGCTGAAATTAGTGCGATATTGTTTGGACAATCTTACACTTGTTTGAAGTTAGAACAACATAAATATTATATAATAATTATGAACAAAGGGAGGCAAACCGACCATGAATTCTAAGGCCACGACAATATCGTGAAATACACAAATATAAACATTTGAATTACTCCTTTCTTGTATTTATAAACTAAACGGACTGTTTGGTTCTTCGATTTATAATTATGCGCTATTAGTAAAAACAAAACTTTTTCCAAGAATTTAATAGGATAAAACTGACGATACTATCATATTTGAAAAGGAAATGGAAAACTGCAATAGAGACCAATGAAAAAATGCAACACAATATTGTTATAGGATTATTCTATGCACTTCAAAACTATTTAGGCGAATATGAATTTATATATAAGGTATATCCATCAGCAAATCAATCTTCTAAATTCTCGTCACTCAAATCGATGTGAACCATATATTTTTGAATGACTCGACAGAACCTTATACATAATATTAATTATGTTAACCCAGCTTAAACCACATAAACTATATGTTACCAGACAGGCTAGATGTTTTTCAGGAGGTCTCCGTTATATCAATTCTTTATATTAAATTAAGCAGGCAGAATAAGTACATGATCGCCTGAACTAAAATTTTATTTGAAATCTTACATAAATTGAAGCACAATTATTGAATACTCATAATACCATTGCGAAGCTTTATTTAATGTCAATAAGTCTTTTTTCAGTTAGCTATTGCTTACAACAATGTACTAGTTTTAAATAATAGGACAACACCGAATGATTATAATGGCTCTCATTGTTAAATATACTTAAATAAATTTTTATTTATTCGTTAATACGGAAGAAGCTAGGAAAAACAACTGACACTAGTTTGATGGCCAAACTTCATCATGAAACAAAATTCGAAATTGTTGCTGGAACATCTGACTGTATAAGCTTCAATACAATACCCAATCCGATAGCTAAAATAAATAGATCCTGCTCAAACTAAAGTAATTACTGTTCTTCCTGCACCCATCCTAAAGTTCATGAAATTTATTATAAAATTCGAACGTTGATATTTTCTTTATTGCTAGGAGAGATCGTTCTGTATTGACTATAAGTCTCCAATTATATTAAGAATTATCGATAGAGCTTACAAAAAATAAATACGAAACGAAAATTCATATAAGGATTACTCCACAATAATTTCAAATTGTCATCGAATTTATTTCGGTAGACTTTTCTTAAAATTAAGAACATATTTGTGAAGTCGCGACTCTAAAATATTATAAACGATTTAAATCAAATTAAATTTTTAATAAATTTATTAAATTTGGCATGGAATAGAATCTTATACCCACAATAATGGGTCATTGCAAACAGACAACAAATACGATGACCAGGCTTCTAATTTTTTTCATAAATGTATAGACATACAGACGTCTCAAGTTTTTGTGGTTTCAACACAGTTGGGCGCGTAAATTACAAAATGTAATTTACAGGGTTTTTTACATCTAAAATGTATATGATCATTTTTTACATACTGTAAAGTAAATAATGAATATACTAAAACATGTTTGTTTCCAGCTTATAAATTTCAAAAGATTTTACTGTGTTTTCGACCATTTATAATGATTATTGCACTTCATGCTAAATGTAGTTTCTATATATTGTGTTCCAGCTGATCAAACCGATTTATTTAACTTAGGAACTCATTTTTGTCGTTTTTAAGTTTAATCTATATATTCTTGTAAAAGATCCGAATTTTTTGTAATTTACGTTATTTACATGTAAATTTAAAACATGTTTTTACATGTAAATGCCCAACTGTGGGTATCAAATTAATGTGTTTGGTTCTTTTAAAATATGATTGCTTAACAATAGATATTGTCTTAAGTATAAGTATAACAAAGGTTTCGAGCCGTAGGTTAACGTCTATATTTATACGTTACAGTAAATCGTTCGAAATCGATCCACGATTTGCTAGCGTACGGATTTATAGCCGAATACATATAATTTACACATTCCATTTATATAACAGCCATAATTTCTGCATTGTAAATTTTATTATATTGTTAGTTCTGTTGCGACTTACGATGTTTCCTTTTGGTTAATATACTGAATCGTTACTGAAGTGAAACAAAACATAAACGGATCATGTAACAGATCACACTTCAGATCACAAATTAATCATAAACTATTTATTTATCATGATTTCAGCTCTTTTATACATAAACACCGGACTAATTAATTATCATAGTAAGTTAATCGTCTACTGATCAACTCTCTGATGTTTTAAGATTTAGCCCTGATGAATTTAATTGATGGAAAACAGTTGATTAATTTACAATAAAATCTACGTATTTTCAAAAGAAAACTATTTACGATTATTGTAGTAGGCGATGCATTGTTGAACCTATGCCAATTAAATTTGTTTTCCACAAAACTAAGTGTTTGAGTAGATTTGTTTTAACTGTATTGCTTTTATAGAGATGTGTAAAAACAGTTATTTGAGGACCAAAAGCATCAAATGTATATGTTTAGGTTTTCTGCACAAGCTTGAATTTGACATATGTAGTAGTTTGTGTTCTTAAAGAAAAAATCAGGTGGCCATGAAATTTTCGACACGTGCGTTTTTTGTGAGTTATGTAAAATTACATTTTTGGATTTTATTTTATCAAATTTTGTGTTTAATTTTTGATTATACTAATTTTATTATAATTAATTCAATATATTATAATAAATACAATTTTCTTTTCTAGGCCCACTACATGCCAGAACAACTTCAGATCATGGTCTCGCTTGTTAAAAAATATTTTAAATACCGTTCAATTTCGCGAAAGAATTAACGCTTTATGGATTATGGAACAATTTCTATTAAGAAAATTGTTCGATAATGTCATAAGAAGCGATGTCGCCAATTTTATAATAGCTATTATCGATGTTGTTCATAAATTTGCAATGTCGAAAATTTCATAATAAATTCCCAGGTGGATATTACTGAGTGCAATACAATGATGGTGGTACCTACAGTTTTTTTTAGTACAATCCGAGCCATTTTAATAAAGATGGCTCTGGTACAATATATAACATGTCCCAAACCAAAAAAGCTGAGAAAAATAAGATTTCCAAATTAAGCTTTGTAACAGTTAATTTATATTATCAGTAATTCAAGTATTAGTTATTTCGCATAAATAGAAAAGGTTTAATTTATAGAATTTTGGGTATTAATATTTAGTAATTGATTTAAATGTGATTTTGTTAAAATCATTTACAAAACTTTGTGAATTAATGAAAATTAAATTGTTTAATCTATCGTTGTAAAGATGCAATTTGTGTATGAGGATACATACTTGGAATTGTAATTGTAATCTGACATCATTATGTTGTATATATGCTTGATGTTAAAGTTCAATAACATGGATGGATTAATTTATGCAAATTAAGTTATATAATGTTTCATCAACACTTTTATTTTAAAATCATTACACGAGGTGAACTTTTGGTAAAATATAAGCAGAAAACCCACACGTTTAACTAATCGATTTTGCATCGCATTTTTCACAAATCAGATCTTGATTTTGAAATAAACTCAATTTATGCTCTTTATCTTGTCGACTACTTTAGCTATAACAAGCGTCAGCTTAGTATGAATTTTAGTGTGAAATCATTTTGTGAAAAGTTTGAGAACTCTGGAGTGGCTATTTTTCTTAATAGATTACTCACTTATACAACGGATACTATTAATTTTAGGACACCCAATTAATTCTTTAATTGATCCTAAAAATTGATGAAATGGTGATGAAAAATTATATCCCCAGATAATTATTTCTTGCATAGAGAACAATGTGTTGCATGACCATAGCATTATCCTCAACATTTAATTTCTATTTATTTTATACGACACTTTAAAACCAAATGTCGAGCACCGTGTTTCATTGATTTAAATTTAAGTTATCTTACCACAAAATATATTTTCATATTTTATCGACTCAATACAAGACAAATTTTTGTGTCACATACAAATATACCCGCCGTCTATGTACATTTGGAAGTGTATTATAATCACTATTGAGCGACATCATAGACGATATTGGAAATTGGGATCATTTCAAAAGCTCATAACTATACTTATATAGTGACTAAAATTTAGCTAATTTTGGAATTTATAAGAATTTAAACGTGAACTTTGTCAAAGTACAGCATATTATATAGTAAAGTATACTTATAGGAATAAAAATAATACAAAACATAAATCAAACTATGAGATGGACTGTTATAATTAAGTATGAAAATATAAAGTTGTCTTGAAATCACACGAGTTCAAATATTCAAATGTATAAGAAATGGCTAAATTCACATAATTATTTACTTATTGCAATCAATTATATTGATTAATGATCACGTAGCCAGTCCGAAAAATTGAATTATTTTATTTATTTTAATGTCTCATAGATAGTTTTATATAAAATACAAACAGTTTTTACTTGAAGATAAACAAATCGATTTCTTATCGTCGGGGTTTTTCCGATAAAAGAAATTATTCTAAACTAAACGATTTTCCAAGAATAAATATATTCACTTAATACCATTGTTAATTAAATAATATAGAGAATGAACATAAAAATCCAAAATGGAGGCCAATTTGCACATTGCTCTTATATATACATATACATAAATAATTAAACAAAGAACTTGCAATATAAACACGCAATAAAAATAAAATTCACTAGAACAACAAATAACGCACATACACGTTTATACATTACTATGATGGTCGTCAGCCAAAGTACGTAGGCATGATACTATTTTTAGACAAAACCACTAGGTATATTAAGTAGTAAAGTATATAAAATATAAATGTAACAGTTAATACATGGAATTCCGGCGTTTTTATTTTTAAAAACTTTATAATAAACAATTAATGGTGGCCTTTACACAAAACACAGAGTTAATTCAATGAAAATTTTTTTCTGCTTTTTGTTGGGAAAAACTGTGTACGACACAATGAGGAGAAAATATTCTTCAGATTTTTATCTAAAATCACGGAAGATGAAAGAAAATATATGGAAAAATGTGCACACCAATATATATTCACACACGCACACTGGCACACAAAACCATATTAAACAAAGAAGTGTATGTAAACAAAAAAAAGTCGATGTTACTATGGTGACGCCCCTCTTAATATAGGCGGTGCCATGAAACTGTTAGTAGACAGTATAATAAAATCAACATTTTTTTTTGTTTGGTGTGTGCTATTTGGTACAAGCCTAAGAATGGCACTAAAAGTCAAACGAATCAAATATTTTTTTTTGTACATATTTAATAAATTTAAATTTGATTTTGTTGTGTATGTACTTGGAAAATTTATATATATATGTATGTACACATATTGAATAAATATGTTTTCCGATGTTTGTTTATTGTACAAAATAATTGTTTATTTTTTAGAATAAAATTATCGCATACGCATTTTAATTTTAATTTTATTTACTATCCGCCCCTTGAGTATATGAAGTACACCAAACACAGATACATGTATATATGTAGAGACTATATATATATACATATGTATATGGAAATAAATAGTAAACAAGCTTTTGTTGTTGTTTTTCACAACATTAAAAAACTAAAAACAAAAATTATGGGATGGAAAATTTATGGGTATTTTTTATTTTTGATTTTCCCAAAAAGTACCGAAAAAAAAATTATGATTTTTCACCACTATGGTGAGAGTAAATTTTTTCCCAAAAACCAAATAACCTTTACTTTACCAAAAAAAAAAAAATAATAGGAGGAGTTTATTACACACGACATCTATTTGTCTCAGTTTATTAGTAATTCGTATACTGATGAAAATTAAACCCGAATATGTACGATGTTATTTTCCGATTAGTATATACACAGTCTTATCAATTATTATCAGTTACCCTAAATATTTTATATATAAATATATATATTTATGTCTCATTCGTTTACTAAAGAACGATATTTATCCCGTTCTAACCAAATGTGAACTACATGTACTTATAATACGTTTTTTAAATATATATATTTTGGAAAATATTACGATTAAAGAGGGTAAAATTTGACTTTCACACATTTACAATGTAGCACACAATAACATAGGATTGGTTAGTATTAGTTTTGTTTATTCTTTTTAGTAGTCTAGTTGCTCTGTATACTTGACATAAAACAGTAGCGCTGGGTTGTGTAAACTCACATATATATATACGAAAATCGAGTATATTTATAACACTATATATATGTATGTATACTATAGTGAGTAACCCGTCCCCCGATCATCGAACGAAAAAAAAGTAGTAAACTAAACATCACATACAAAAATATCAAGAGCTCATTATTTAATGCTATTAGTATATATTTTAGTCAATACGATTACACTATCTGGTGTGCGTCGGAAAAACAAAAATTATTGCATGTATACTACACAATAAAAGAAAAAAAAAGAAAAAAATTTATTTATAAAAAATATACATAACCGCGCGGTTCATCGGGAAAATCTTTGTTAAAACCAAACAGATGATAAATAGAGCCCCCACGGTTTAAAACAATATTTACATTTATATTAAAAACAAAAAAACAATTTTTTTTATTCGGGTTTTTCGTGTTTTTCATTTAATTTAATTTTTTTTTTATTTATTTATTTCGGGTTAAAAAACAATTTATTTGATTTTAAATGCACATTTTTAAATTTTAATACGCCAAGATTTAATTTAAAAACGAGTGTCCTTTATAATTAATACTTGTGTGAATTTATTTGGAAAATAAGAAAAATTAATAATTTGTTTGGTGATTTAAAAAAATAAATGATTGTTAAAGTGTTATTTTATATCTAAGTTGTATATACAGTGCGTGAAATTATTATACTTAATAACTTAACATTAAGTTAATTGTTATACTCATCATATAAAAGTGTTTATTATTATTATTATATACATATATAATATATTATAATTGTGATAATATTTATTGTGAATATATTATTAGTATATACAAATAGTTATAATAAATAAGTTTTGGTTGTACCTATACGTATATTAAAAATACGCGAAAATTTTGGATTTTAACATCAGTTTAATTAAAGGTTAGTTACAATTTACACAACCTAACTGTATATTAATATAATATATAAATGTATTTATGTCGAAAAGTGTTCTATGTTTACATTAAAATTATTCAAATAATTAAATTACACATGTTAGTTAGGTTTACTTTTTGTTTTGTCAGTTAAATAAATAAATAATACAACATTTTTGTGATAAGAAAATTAAATGAATTTTTTTTTCTCGCATATCGTGCGCACAGTGTTCATATTTACTATACCTGGTATATATGTACTTATATATATATAAAAAATAGTTAATTATATATACATAAAATTTATATACGAAACAGGTGATTCGAACTGCTGTGATTTAGGTTCTTGAGAATCGAATTTATTATTACGAATTTTCTTTTGCGGCGGAAAGTTGTTTTGCGAAGAAAAATTGCAAGATCCGACGCTATTTTGTTATAAAAACTTAACCAAATGTATTGAATTCATATCCTTGGTGATTTAGCGCGTCGGGCCGCTAAATTTTGATTTTATATTCTGGATAAAGTATATTTGGAAAATTTTAAAATTTAATACATTTTCACTCTACATATAATTTATGTTTTGATTTTAATGAATATCCGTTTTTCATGTAAATTTACATAAAAGGCTCGACGTCCCGTACTTGAATGTGGTGAATGAGGAAACTGCTATATACACAATGCAAACCCTGTAACGTTAATAACTATAGGTAACTTTAATCGATTGAGTTTTTAAATTTTTAAAAAGACATCTAACCGTGGGACCGTTTAAACAAGACCGTTGTTATGCATCTGACAACAAAGTTTAGTGTGTATGCATAAACTTCTTCAGTATATATAAATAATTAGCATAATACTAAGAAACCGAATCAGTCATTTTAAGAGTCTTGGAATTAATTCAGTTTTATTTGAACATAACATGATAATTGTAATCTGATAACCATGTGGAAAACATAAAATTTTCATAACGACATAATAATGCTTCCCCGCTTTTGTTTATAAATGTGCCTCCTCATACAGTATAGAGACAAATAAGTTGGAAGTTAAAAAAATTATTATGAAAGATTTACGACTAGCTCCAGCCTACAGTACATGAAAAAGTTGACCTCTTTTGAGCTTTGTACTCGATCAGCGAACTCATAAATCTGTTTATTCAGGATATAGTAAAGATTATGGGTTCTAATTGTTTGTGTTTCTTAATTTTGTTAAGTTTTATTTTATATTTTTAACCAACTATTGTAAAATAAATAGATTAATGCCGTTTAAATCTGTAAGATTTCACTAATACGTTGAAGAACATAAGTATAGTTGTTACTTCAAATTATTGCAATCAATAATAATGTCTTGTTCTATATTTGGGTGTGATAATATCTTCAGCTTTATTTCTTTTGCCAAAGGTGATTCATATCGATCTATATAAGAGCCTTAGTAATATAATGAATTAGCATATTCGGATTAAGTGGGATGTTCTGATGCCACTTTGAATCTTGTTTAATAATGCTCATATTGAAAAAAATATATACATAAGCATTCGATTACCGTTGAGCCAAATAATAACCGAGCTTCAGTGTGTCCGGTAAATATTAGATGTTTACAGTGTTAATTATCGTTTTATGGCCACTTTACACCATACTATGACAATATTAATTCTAAATGACTACAGCATGCGCCTGCAAATACAATTGTGTCAAGATAATTCATTAAAATTGACTACTGTTGTAAAAACTATCTTATATATAGCAGAAATAATAAACTTGGCTGTTATTTAATGTGTCAAATGATACGATTACGGTAATTGAAATAATAATGTTAAATTTTCTTTTGTGCGTTTTATTAATAACAATATTATTCTAAGCCCAGGCATTGCAAGCTTTACAGGTATAAACTTCGATATAAAAGTCAACTGCTTTGCAGTTTATTATAGTGGTTGTGTAATTGACCATTTGATTTGTGTCCGTAAAATCTTGTTTTATAATTTCTTATCAGCGTTATTACATTTCACATATGACTATTTCTAATGGGGAATGTTTTAGCTACATAAACGTATATGCTGGGTCTCTCATGTGAAAGATTCTGACTACATAAATGAAAACTATGCTACTCAATTAGGAGCAAATTTTGAACGTATAATAATGTGGTGTATGGAAAATGAATGAAAATATTCAGTAAAAATTTGACATCTGTTAATTTAACGTTTTATCTGTTACTTAACAATCTGTAAAAGTTTATAGGTAAACTTAAGGAAACGTTAAATAAAATCAATAAATATAATAAGTCATTATGTTCGTGTGTATATATAAGTATATAGTGTTGTGTTAAGATTTTGCTAGTTAAATTGCTAAACTTACAATAAATATAAATATTGACAGTAAAAACTCAAAATTCGTAAGTTGATTTACTTATATGTACTTACTGAGTCATAAAGCTACTTAGTTGAAATTCTGATTGCACTCGATGAATTGAACAGTATTATTTATTTGGCCATGTATTTACTTTAGTATAGTGTCTTAATGTGACATTTTTTACATGTAAGTTTTGACACAACATGACAAAATTCCGAATTTGCAACTCGGGCTCTTGATTTACCCCTTGATTTACCTTTTACCCCTAAATATATGCAATTGTAAAAAATATATTTCAAGGAAATTGTTTTCTATTAGTTTGCGTTCATGGTGATAATATATATGCTAGGGTCGAAATATATGTATACTGGTTTTAAAACATTGAGGTGTGGTAACTTTCTTAAACGTAGCTCAATTGAATATAAGTTTATTTTTAACTTATGTATATACAAAAATTATACTTCCAAGTACAATAATCACGTTTTATAACTCATCTTCGTGAAAGTTTACAATAGATTAATTTTGAACCTTATAATAGTTAGGTAAGGTTAGACCGAACGGCATGAAGAGAACTTAAAAAACATAATGTTTAAAATTTTTCTGATTTTTCTAGAAGTTAAATTAAATTATAAATGCTTTTGGTTCCATTGTTTTATATTCATTGAAATAACTGATTCGATTATAAATAATTCGATACGTATATTGATTTAATTTATCACAAATTTCCAATTAAATTTGTGATATACGAATATTTTATATCAATAAGGAATGGTTAATGTTTTGTTTAATCTAATTCAACAAAATTTGATATCTTAAAGCTAATTTTATTATATATATAATTTTATTTCTGTATTTCGGTTACAATTTAAACAAAAATTAATTCTCGTTCCAGACCATTTTCCAAGATTGTATTGATATCTTATTATTTTATGGTGATATAAACTTAAACCATCAAGGCGATTAAGGCAAATATGAGAATAAGTATATAAAATTTAGAATTAATTTTTAAGTCGAATAAGAGGAAATCTAGGTTTCGTAAAGTAAATTTTTGGTTACAATATACCTTCACACCATTTTAAAATACCAGTTCTTGACAATAGCATATTTCTTTTTATAACATTCTATAAATACATTTGATAGTGTATAATCGAAAAACATAACGTAACCGCATATAGATAAAGTTATGGCCTGCATGTACATAATGAAAAAATAAAACGTGTCATTTCGTATGTAGAGCAAACCAATTTTTACTATAAAATTAGGTTTTTCTCGTTTATCTATTTTTGGTGAAAAGTGAAAATTTTGTTTTTCTAAATAATCCGTTAATAATCACGTCCAACAATTTTTATTGGTTTTTTGTGTTTTTGGTTTTTCCATAAAAGATACAAAAAAAAATTTCATTCACAAAAATCTATCTCTCAATCCACAAGTATATACACATGCAGCTATAAATTGATAAGAGATTTGAAGTACATATTTTCAATGCCAATAAATTATTATTTATTTAAGAAGTATAAGATTTACCTATATGTACATTATATATATCGACTTGGACACGTATTAAATTATTATTATTATGGGAATGTTGAAAACCGATTTGACTAATATATTATGTCTACTATATATACACCATAACAGTGCTTATATAAAGCTCAAAAATAATTTTAAAAATAAATAAAAACTGACCAGTGAAATATAAATTTCATTCACTGTAGTCGAAAGCTTTGCGGGAAAATTAAAACAAATAATAGTAAAACGGTAATAAATTTCTACTATTTTATGGGTTTTTCCTTTCTAAGTACATGATTCATATATCCTAGAAAATTTTTAAGAAGCAGAACATACACAAACAAAAGAAAAATGAAAAGATAGTTGTTATTTATTTGTTTCCATCCTCTTATTTATATAGAAAATTGCTACCGCACAAACTTTTTGTTTTATTTCGCTTTTCATTCGCTGTGTAGGTAGAGGTAGGTATATACCATTTTCTCAGGTATGAATGGATAGTAAAGTAAAAACAAACAAAAAAAAAAGGCAAACCATATAAATATTAACACCATTTTCACTAGATTTATACTACAAAGTGAAATTTTATTCTTCGTTTGGGTTATTTTTCCAACATTTTTCATATACAGTACAGCAAAAAAAAAGAAAATCTGTCAGATAGTATAGTATACGATACTTTGTTTCGTCGTTTATGGGTATGTTGTGTTTTGTGTTGGGTATATGTTAATTTATTGCACTCTAGTGAAATGGTTTATTTATAATTAAGTGCAGTTTAAACCATTCTTCAAAAATATTTATCGACCTTCGTTACTATACTCATACATATAGTATTATATATGTAGAATATATAGTCATCAAGAAGAGAATGATGAGGGAATATGTATGTATGTATACTATGTAGGTTATCATTTTTTGATTTGTCTGCGGATAAAAATTTTGTAGCATTATAATAAAAAGAAAACATCTTTCAAGAATCTTATCAATTTATTAAATATTTTTTATTTTTAGTTTATTCAAGACACAACCTCTGTATACATGTATGTTCTATATTTGTAGAACAATAAATTATATTTTTATTTACCGTCTTCATATTTGCTTAACGGTGACAAAACGTTTTATAACGTTTAGGTGTGTGTGTGTGTTTGTTTTTATATAAAATAAAATATTTTATTTCATCTTAATAACGTCTCAAAGATCTTATATATTTGATTAATTAAAATGAGCGCGCAAATATAATTGCACGAGTCGGAGATAATGGGTAGAATAGATTTAGATTTTAATTGTTTACATTGATCTTTGATTGCGGCCTCCATTCTTGGACTATATTGAATTACGTTGAACTATACATTTCCTTGTTCATTTGACCTCGCACGATTTATTTTAAATTTTATTAAACTATATATTCAACTAAAAATTAATTTGGATTAATTTCCATCTCACTCACTGTCTATCTCTCTCTCTATTTTTAGATCGTTTCATTTATGTGTTTTTGAATTGATCCATAATTATTGTTAAATTATATAAAGAAGTATATTGAGTGCATCCAAATCGTCCAGAAAACTACTTCTTCACTATGGATGCTATTCGAAACATCAAAACAGGTAATCAAATATTTTCAAATATGATTTTTTATAGTTAGATTTTTATAGTATGATTTTCATGTTGTTAATTTTATATAATTCACAGAATTTCCTATTAATTTGAAATTAAGTTAGTTGAAGCACAAAAGGATATTTAAAATTGAGAAAATATATATATATTCCTCTACTGTGACTAAAGAATTGAGCTTTCTTGAAAATTAATAAGATAATTGTTAACTATTTTGTAACTGATTTTTTGATCTGTTATCTTCTTAGATTTTTTATGTGTAAAAAATTAAATTTTCATTTTACATTTAATTACTGGTTGAAATATACCGAAAGCTCAGTCTAAATTGGCATCTGAAAGCCTGGTGATACCATGGTGATATTAAATATTTAGAAAGCTATATTGATATGTCTTACTGTTTTATATTACTTTGACGGATGATTTATATTTTTAATAAGAATAAATCTTAACTATTTCTAAGTTAAGATGCGAAATAGTGACTATAGCTTAAAGCAATTACCATAAACCAGGGATATTCTGAACAGAGTATCAAATCAATATCTAATTTTACTTTCATTGAATCGCAACATTGAAAAGCAATGTTAGTGAAATAAACGTCTATGATGATTATCCACATCTAAGTCAGCTTATAGCTACGTAATTAGTAAAATATAAATCAATTTTATATAAATGCTTGAGTTTCAAGGTATTACTGTTAGTTGGTTCGGTTAGGATATTTCTTAATTCGTCACAAGTGTTTGTGTTTTTTTACTTTGTGAACTCCTTAACTAAGACCACCATTCGAGCGATTCATTTACAACCACAAGCCTGTCAATCAAGAAAACATATTTATTTTCAATTTTAAAATAATTTATATAAAAAAATTAGATTATGGTTCAAGAATATTTCAAGAACTTGAATTAGAAATAAGCTATTATTTCAAACTTAAATATTATTCTTCAGGAAATATAAATAAATAAACCAGTATAATAAATAATTTTATCTCACGTGAAATTTCAGCCTTAACGTATTGGCTATCAGTACCAAATTTTGAAATTATAGTAGAAAGAAAGCACATCACCTTCAAACTAAAAGCGCAAAAGCGAAATATATCGACATGAATGAAATACATGAACGAGAAACATCCTGCTGCCAAAACGCGACATATCAAGCATATTCTCATACCAATATAGGAAAAACTTTCATTTTATGTAAACTGCTATCTTCAAGAAAATTACTAATGTTATAGGGTAATTATCTCAATCACCACGACAAAATTCATATACATGGAACGTTAAATTAAATCACCCAAAGTAACAATATGCATATAACGATCAAAACAAAAAATTGAATTTCTTGAAAGATCCAAAATAAAAAATGGGTATATTACTCGACAGAGTAAGTAAACCAAACCATCTCACCGTTGAAGCGGGCACAGTATTAAGAAATTACTAAACAAAAATTCAGTCCATCCTAAAACATCAAAACTCCCGAATTTCTAAGAAAACCTAAAATATTAGCGGAAATTGTGCTCGAAAATAACTTGTATGATAAAACTATACAACAACAAAATATTTGGCGACCCAGTTCTACTCGAATCAGCTCATCAATTTCAAAAAGCAAAAATTCCGTCTACACCTAATCACCAATCGATTGACCATCATGAAATAAACATCAATGAGTTAAACAACTTGTGAACATTAATAAAAATCTTCTTCATTGTTGCGAGATTCAAACTCCAAATTAAAGCAGCTCCAAATTCATGTAAATCCTAAACAGCAATTTACGATTTGTCAAAAGCTCAAATAATACACTCGGGGAGAGATATAACAGCATGCATCGACTCAAGCGTTTTAGAAATAATTCACTCATATATAGAGTCATATATCAATAGTGGTGTTGATTTAGTACACTTATCTAGTGCATATAAGTGTTATACAACACGAACTGATAAATAACACTATTTTTGGTTAACATTACATAAGCCGGACCGTATAGTAGCGCAGATAAAATCTTTAATATCTGAATTGAAATTTAAAATCACTGAAGGGTGGGTGGGTGAGTATATCTACGCGATAAACCTATTTCTCTATATATTAGATAAATATATTAGGAATTTAATTTTGTTTACGTTTCCGATCTAATATAATTCCCCTTATAATTTCCATAGCGGTATAAAATAAAAATTTTCCATTTTCGTAGTAAACGTATACAAAATAATTTAATTATAAATTCAAAAAATAATCGAAAAAATTTTGTTAAAATTTTATAAATGGTTTTGACTTTCAAACCTATGGTAATCTACTTCATATCAACAAAAAAATTCGATATAATTTATTTATACGATATTTGGGATTTATTTTGTCTTCTCTACTTATACTCTGTATATATAATATACAACATACGTACATATATTTATGTTGCATATATGTATACTGTACATAAATTTTTGTGTGAACATTCAAAATATTGTTGATAAAATATCGGTTTTTGTTTAATAAAAAAAAAGTATTTTTCTCTCCTTGTTATGTTAAATCTCTACATAATCTATATCTATAATATTCGTGTATGTGTGTATATATATACAAAGAACTATAATGTATATACATAACGAATTTTCCACATAAAAAATTGTATAAACGTATATGTATGTATAATATATGTACGAGTATATGTACGTACTCGTATGTACAAGGAAAACTAATAAAAATTAAAAATGTGAAAAAGTAAAATGGATCTCCAAAAACAACATAATTTCAAAAAATATATATGGATTATGTATATATTATATATAAACTATGTGTGTAGCATATAAATTACATGCTATACATACATATACGACACAGACGTATATTGTTTTAAAATTTATATTGTATATAAGGTAAATTATAATACCATATTTCAGGGTAGTTCCATTTAACGAAAAATATCCAGGAGGAACAAAATTGTAACGGCGAGGTACCTGTCACCCGTTGCCCTTACCAGTTCAAGCTAAAAATTACACTTTTAGTTTTATAAAATTTACGTTCAAACCAACAAAGCGCTAGAAAAGCGGCGCCATTTCACATATGCAAATTAGCATTATATTTCTGGATTACGAAACGACCTTACTGAAAATAATTGTCAGTGTAAGTTTACACTGACACATTCATAGGTCAAACTTTGGCATTGGGTTCTTATTTGTGGATTGAATGCTAATAATTTGTATTAAAACGGTTAAGCACACATATGGAAGCACTATGTACAAGCTCATTCACAATGGGGAAGGTACCAATATTGTCACTCTAGCACGCTATTAAAAAATTATGATATAACGAGTCGGTAAATCCCGATCAATTTTTTTTAATTTCTAGATCTTTATACATAGAAAAATTTCGAGGAGCAGGGAGCAATCGAATATAAGTATAATGCAAACACATTATCGCATTAGCCAAATCCGCTTCACGTAAACTCGGGTTCTTCAGTAGATGTAGACGGTTTTTTAATTCGAACCAGGTTCTCCAGATATATAAAACTTTTATTAGACCTTAAAGAATATTGCTGTCAAGCAATATTCTTTAAGGTCTAATAAAAGTTTTATATATGGGGTGGAACATATGGCAATGCAGGATAGAGTTCAGCGGCGTGCCATCCGAATAATCCGAAACTCCAAAATAACAACAGTTCTAGACAGCCTACAGCACCGCAGAGATGCTGCAGAACTTTGCGTGTTTTATAGATGATTTAATAGTTTGGTGAAGCTGCCAAAACCTCGAACTGAAGGTGCAAAGCGCGAATTCATTTATCGAACATCTGGGAAGTGGAATTCGTTATCCGGTTTTCAGTTTCCGTTGAAATATAAAATGCACAAGTTTAAGACAGATACCTACCTTTACTTGAAGGATCGCGCGTTGGGTGCAGGAGCTCTGACGGTTCCAAAGAGCTAGAACAGTCTTAAAGACCGCTCTGCACCCAATAAAAGCTATGTATAAAAAAAAATACCCTTTGTATATATAATCTAGTTCTTTAGTTTTTAGTAGTTAAAGTGGTAAAACGCCCGAAAATCCGAAAATAATAAAACATATTCAACTAAAACCCAGAACAAGCCTAGTATAGGGTGAAATATGGTAAAATGTCCTAATTCCGAAAATTTAACGAATAAAAGCATTAAAACATCCTTTTAAAAGGAGGTAGGACTTAAAAATTATTTTTTTTAAACTGACTATCCGTCACCGGTTGTAGCTTAATGGTTAAGAGAGTTTCTCATCACACCGCGGTCTCGAGTTCGATTCCCGCCATAGACGAAAAATTAACATGCGCAACCGGATAACATAAAAACGCGTTTGTGTGTAAAAACATTCGTTGGGCTGATCACCTACAATGTGCACCAAACAGACAACTAAGTAAACCAAATATCCTCTAACTAACCTTAACTAAATGGTCGCCTAATAAGAATTTTGTTGAAAACTATATCCTAAAATTACTAACAGTAGTTGAAAACGGAATGAGCGATACATAATATTCACGATTTACGAGTTTTTAAGGCAAGCCTAATTATATATTCTAGCTAAGCACTCGTTAACCAGTGAAATATTACTGAATCTGGACATCATCAGCGAAAATGTGAAACGAATAATGATGAACCAAGGATTCTATAACATGAATTTACATAGCAAAAATAAAGGGCCGAGTACCGAGCTTTGAGGAAAACACACCTGAAGTAACTGGAATAAACACCTGAAGTATAAGAATAACAATTACTTAACAAAAACTGTCTGTGAATGATCCGATAAATAATTGATAACTAATCTAGAGACCGAAATGGAAAATTCAAATTGTGTGATAAGCTTAATATAAAGATTTTTGTGTTTATAGAATCAAACGGTTTAAAAATCTAACAAAGGGAGAGATGACAGTCACCTGATTGGCATACTACGCTTCGGCGGATGATATTCGTATCATCGCTCATATTCAATAACACAGTATTCGTACCACGGTTCTTATATAATATATATATATTAATATATATATATATATATATATATATATATATATATATATATATATATATATATATATATATATATATATATATATATATCTTTACATTTTTCAGTTCAAAGTATTTGTTAATTTGGACTTTGTGGTTCCTTTATCTGCTGTTTATACATATATTATGAAAATGTTGATATTTTTTTTACATTCGTTACCTTACCGCAGCTATCCTTAATTTTTCATTTATTAAAAGCTTCTGTTTTTTGAAATTAGATTAGTAGGATTGGCTCCACTTCGCATGCTGGTAATGGGGTTTGTTTGAAGTGTTCTACTGTTGTAATCTTGTGCTTAACGATCCAATCTGCCAAATTAATTGGTAAGTAAGCATCCGCTGAAGGATCGATTCATTAAAATTTTCATTAATTTTTTTTAAGATATGCTGATATGTAGACTAATTTCAGTTGTAGATTCTATTATATAAACTAGATATTTTTGACAAAAATTAACTTATTTAATTGCTATTAAGCTATTTGATCTTCAGATAGAAATCCAAATCTTTTAAACTACAACTTCATCAACCTTTTCCAATTGTACACGACCAAGATATATACATATATATATATATATATATATATATATATATATATATATATATATATATATATATATATATATATATATATATATATATATATATATATGTATATATATATATATATATATATATATATATATATATATATATATATATATATATATATATATATTCACATAACTCAGGTACATTCAATTGACGTTAGATAATTCTGGCTAATTTTTACACATCTCAATCGAATGTGCTTCATATGAATTATAAAAGTCATCATTATCGATTAATATATCACATAATATACGTTGAGTTCAACTTTCGTGATCTACAAATATGGAAGACAATAAAAACTTGCTTCACTAAATCATTTTACTTAAATACATTACAACCTCAGTTATGTCTATTTTTTAGTGAAATCTCGACATGCTGAACCCGACGCTGTGTTATATTACGTTAACACAGCGTCGGGTTATGTTTAGGAATCAGTGATGAGCACTTTACATGTAAAAAACGTTATTTACATTTTTATGTAAATTACGTAAATTACAGTAAAAAATGTGTAATTTACATAAAATATGTAAAAAACGTGAAAACTCTGAAAATAACTGGAAATAGTTTATAAAAGTAACAAATATTTGTTTATAAAGGTTAAACGCATCATAAATATCAATCAAACCGTTCATTTAGACGGTCAATCATAATTATTTTAGACTTTTAGTTATCTACAAATTGTAGGCAAAGTTCATTTATGTATATACACTGCCATCTGTGGTCAAATTTATAATACAGATATTACCAATGCTAAAACATACTTACGTTTTTTTTTATTAAAACGATATCAACAATTTTTGACATAATTATTTGTTTTTGTTTTATTTGTAACGTTACACAGTCAATTTTTACAATAATTAAATTATTAGTTATTTGTTATTAAATTATATAATAGATAGCGCCCTTGTCATGAAAAAGTCATTACGTAATGTAAAACCTAACTTGTGTAATTTACATGTCAATAAGTGTGTAAACTACATCGTGTAGTTTACGCGCCCAACACTGTTAGTAATAGTTGAAAACCAATCTCTTATATATTAAGCGCATGTATCTTTATTGGAACAGAAAAAGTTACAAGAAAACAGTTAAAATAATATTTTGATACTGTTAGGTTTCTATGCAATGCTAAAACGAACATAAAGTTCATTATCGAATCTTGTCTCATAATTACCATTGTTTGTGTTTGAGTGATTGGATGAAAGCAAGATCAATATTTAGACTAACTAAAGAGTTATAAATAATATGTTAATAGAAAACTAGGTTAAGATTTAGATATTTATTTATATTAATTTTGTTTTACACTTAACATATCGTCTACTTCAGACTGTTTTAAATAATCCTTGTTTTCTGCCTCATTTCATTCATAGTTGGTCTAGTGATTAATATAAGTGCTTTGACATGTAGCGTTCTAATCTGCTCTTCAAAAAAATTACATTTTTGGTAAAAACTGCTTCGTGCCATTTCAGGATATTAGTTTATTTTGTTATTTTCATTTTAATTGCCTTAAATAACCATCTTTAGTGTATAGGTAGCATTATAACAATTATTAATAATTGTAACTTTTCGTTGCACGTTTAACTTCAGAGCATCACCTCTCGACTTTTATAAGTATATGAATCCTTGGCAAATCGACGGTGAGAGTATTGCTCTATATAGATGTCTTTCAAAACTAGTGTCTTTTTGAGGTCACTCCAACCACCAACATACTAACAACACCCTGCTTGTCACTTTATATGCATATATTATTATACAGTTTAGACTCAAATATAATATAATTCACAATTTTATTCTAATTTTCATATTACAGTTCTATATGTAAGAGCAATTTTCCCTCAAACACAAATAATATAAGATGAAAATTACATATATAAGTGTAAAAAGCAAACAAATGAAAAACTACTCTGAAATGGTGAAAATCATAATGGCGGGAGATAAAAGCAACAAAAACAAATGTATATTGTCGGGACGCAAATTTTATCTTCTCTTAAAATCATCATTTTCATTTTGTTTTTTTTGTGCTGTTATTATTGTTGTTGTTCTTTTTGTCTGTTCTTCTTGTGAGTTAGGAAAATTTTATATTGTTATATTTTCATCTTCAGATTTTCTTTTTTCCTCGATTGTTTTTCTTGTTCGTTTTGTTTTGGAGGCGGAGTCTCTTTCCAAATTATATATATATATATATATATATATATATATATATATATATATATATATATATATAAGTAGAGAAAATTATATAAATATAAAATATATGTATTTATTTGCTATACATAAATGTGTTTTAGTACATATTTATGTAACCCCTAATACACTTGTATTTTACTTTATTTACGTTTTCCGTTCATCCACTTTTCTTCCAATTTTCTTTATTTCAAATTGTGATTGTATGTGTGAGGGTGTAATGTCATTAAATGCTATTTGGGAACGTTTTCATATACATATATAGTATATCATGTTTAAATCGTATGTGTATAAGAGTGTTTATGTATCGAAAAGCACACATTCATAGACAAAACAGCAAACATACATAAAAAGTTAACATTTTTAAAAATACATATATGTAATTTATATAAATCTCCAGAAACTTTTATATTAGAAAAGAAAACAAATTTTTTCTAAGAATCAATAGTTGTTCACTCTATTTTCTTATTTTTTCTACTTTATACATTATATGATAAATTGTTTTTTTATTAAGATCGATTCAAAAGCAAACATTTTTTATATGTTTTCAGAATTTTCGCTGGATCCGTTTAAAGAGAAATCCAACAAAACGATTTTTTTTCGTGGCTACAATAATTACCATTTTCCACCACCAACTATAGGCGGCGGCGGGGGAAGTGGTCAACAACATTTCTCCACCATTTTCCCCCCAACGATAATGGAACGGGGTGGAGGTCTCGATAACATATCCGATTCGGGTCTATGTTTACAAGATCTGGTCGGAAGTGGTGGTGGTGGTGGAGGAGGAGGCGGTGGAGGTGGAAATAATACGGGAGGTAGTGGCAATAATGATCATTTACATAATCATCACTCGTTGCATGATTCTGTGGCGGCCGCGGTTAGTGTTTCGTCAGCTATTACTGGACTAATGCCAAGTAGTGGTGGCGGTGGATTAAGCCATTTACACCATAGTGCGCATGATGTTGGGTCACATCATCATCATGGGGTCGGGCCTCATACACCTGGATTACATGAACCTCTAGAAAAATTAAAACGTAAGTACAAGTTTTTTTATGGTTTTACTTTTAAAAATGTATATACACTATACATTTTTTTAGCATCGAGCTATGTTGCCAATCAAATAAGAAAGAAACCTATTTAGATTTGAGTTTTGAAGTAGGCAATTATGTAATATATTTTTAATAGTAAGTACTCGTCATTCACTGAAATCTAAGATTTGCTTTAGATTAGTACTACTATATTGCACTATACTAAACTTCGATGTACCTATGTACTGTAGACGTATACTCTCAGTTCTGAAATCTGTTCATTCTCCTAATGAAGTCGAAGATATCTGGTATCGTTAAGGTCGTCAGTTGACCCTCAGATACAGATTGTCTTCCAAAATAGTGAAGTCTATGAAAAGATTATGAAGAACAAGAGCACAAGAATTGCTCAACAGTGTTTTATTTTCTCCCTCACACTGTTCGCAGTTTGTGATGTTTCAAATTTTCATTCAAAACATATACTAATTCAGGGACGAACACCTCGTGGGAATGCCCAATAAAATTCTCACAGTGTGTCTATTATAACTCAAGAAAAACTGGGATTTTTGTTGATCGATTGATCAAAAGAAGATTTTGGATAGTCGCTTCTGAAGCAGATCACCAAAGTTGTACTCGACATCTCTTTTAAGCGATACTGACGTCACTCCTAAGGTGGGCTCATGTCCATTAAAAGTGTAAGCTGTGTCCAAATGGGTCAATTTATTAACCAATATATTTCCCTTGATACCCATCCAGTGAAGTCTCACTACATTCAGACTGCCTAGTCGATTTAAGGCCGTTATCGTCTTCAAAACAAGTTTCGATGAAACAGAATTGGACACAATTGTCTTTAAAGCAGCCTGGCTGCCAGAAAGAATGTAGATACGACTATCCTGCAATTCATCTATACTTTGCAAAGAGTGCTACATTCAAAATTGAAGTAATTACCGCCTGAAAGACAGTGATGTACCTACCAAGGGGGATAGATAATTCGCACCTAATCCGTATAATCCAACACCAGACAGATTACAGCATATTAATCTCTCAGTAAAGATCATCATATCTTCACCGGAGAGGTAGGATGCGCTGTTGTAGTCCCATATGTGATTTTCGGTTATAATTATACAAAATAATTTCCCGAAGACGTGGTTCGTTGTTATAGGACACTTGTAGGCAAGTTTGCGCTGCACACCTTTTGATCTAAATATCAGCGCCATTAGACCCACAGACATCTCAAGAGCTGCAGTAGGTGTGGTGTGCATAGCACCTTCAATACTCAGACGCACAAGTCTTTGAAGCCAATTTAGAGGTCTTTTGCAATCCCACTCATTGTGCTAGGTCACCAAATAAGTGCGGCATACAAGATTATGGGCCTGATCTTCGAAACGTATAGCCAGTATACGCGAAAGGTTTGCATTTCTAGTAAATGTTATATGCTTTATTGCATTTTTCTTCTAAATGTTTTTGCCAAATAATCTTCCATTCTAGTGAAAAGAACCATCTCAGTTTTTCTAGGGTTGACTGATATACTCTGATCACTATACTAGGCTGTATCTATGCTATTTGCATGTGATCACCGAGAACATTCGTATATTTACCTACCAGTATTATGGCAATGTCATCGGCATAACCCTGGCAGTAAAATCCGTTGTCGTTTACTTGGACTAGGAGTGAGTTGACCACAAGACACCACAAGAGCGAAGACAGAACTCCACTCTGCGGACACCCATTTCGGGCGGTTACCGTCGTTCAACATATTAAGGTTCAACATATTAAGAAGACTAAAACTCATAATCAATGCAATGATGTGTTTCTGATAGCATTGATTCAGAGTGTTAATACTAAGTTTTAGTGAATCCTGCGTAAAAATGAAACACCTCAAATATATTATTGGGCTCAAAACAATGAACTGTGGCATTCAGTACCAACAATAATTAATTCGTATATATACATAATAAATTCTTATAATTCGCTAGAACTGTCATGTCACGACAATCACACAGTACGAAACCAAGTCCGGTAGCATATGCCTGATCAGATCGCTTTAATGTTTTCGATCACCTAGTCATCATCAGATCGAAACCAGTCTAGTGAAGTACAACAAAAACAACATAACATAACATGCACAACTTTCGAAATCAATTCTCAAAGTCTTTCAACAACGCGGCACTTCACAGAACCTTTTTTTATTTTCATTTTTTTATATTTTATTACTATGCAATCTGGTTTGAAGATCAAGGCACTCCCAACTCTTTCGCGGTTCGCTTAGTTAGGTCCTTACCTTACGCTTTGCAGCCAAATCGAAGACGTACGCCTATATAGGTCCGATCTACCTGACCATCTGCACATTGGATAGCTCCATGCCAGCCTATAGAACTGACATGGAAGATGGGTCGACCCATGGATTCTGCACTCCAACATGGGGTCATAGTTGTGTTCATTCACATCACCGATCGTAATCAAATGGTGAAAAATCCTTTTTGCATCCTGCCCCTATCGGGATTCGAATCCGGCACTTTCCGCTCCAACTGCCGCAGCTTTAACCACTGCGCCACCTGGGCGTTCACAGAACCTATGAACTAAATTAAACTTGGTTTATGGTTTTTTGAGATCATGAGAATAATAAGTATCGTCTCTTTCTTTTTTATTTATACTTATTATAAGAGTGTGATTAATAATATCAAGGTTTGCCTTACTGCAATGGTTCTTTGGACCGGGTATGTTAAGTTTTAAAATTTATATACCAAACTAGTATGGATGTCGGAGTTGTAACTTAGTGGATGAGTATAATAGATGGCTACTTACAGATTCTGTTTATGAAGTATACAACCCAAAGATAACACCACTTTACTAACTGATATAAATGGATCATTCTTATGCACGGTTTGAATCAGATTACTGCCAATTTTCACCCTCGACCAGTTACGATTACAAATTACTTTACCATGTCATAAGTAGTGTTGAAATTACTGTAACATATTATATAACACTTAACAGGTCAAAATTTTAGATTTTACTATATAGTTTGAGATTCCCATGAGAAATATATTAAGTCAAATAGTTTTGAAAGCAATATGTTGTTTTAGATCTTTTGGGGAGTTTCAAATTTCATCAAAAATTTAACAAGAAAACACCTTCCGCATATACACACGCGCACTCAACCCTGTCACATTCAATTCAAAAATCATCAATCATTTTATTTCAGTTCCTATTCCGTCTGATGCTTAGTTTTAGTGAATCTAAAATTCGAATCAATTGCTGTTATTAAGATCTTAATTAGTTTATATTCATTGATTGAAATCAACAACAACAACAATAACAAATATCCGATTACACAATGGTATAAAATTACATGGACGGAAAAAATATATTTCTCGTATCATTTGTCGCACCCTTATCGAACGATTAGTGTATCGTAATCGTATATTCGTGCTCACCCTTAAATTATAAAAATATCCGCAGAACTGTTTTGTATATACATATATACATAATATAATTATACACAATTCAATAATAGTTATTATATTATTAAAGTGTGATTATGTTAACGAAATAAAGCAACAAAAAAATGACGAGGGTGATCAATTAGCCGTGACATTCATACGCATATTATTATTTAGGCAAATATGTACCGATATACACTTTCGACGATCGGGATCGCAACCATTCACTTGTATATGACACCGTGTTCGTACATTTAAATTCTCGACTGTGTGTAATATTATAAAAGGGAACAAATTTGTCGAATAATACGAAAAGCAAATAAATCAAATCGAAAATATTTTTTTTTATTTTTTGATGAAAATCATCGATGGGAAAATTGTGCACTTGTTGCCCGCGTATTTGTTTTCCCCGCGTTTTTTATTGTTGCCGCTATACATATATACAAATTGAATCATAATAGTTTTATTTATTGCAACAACAATCGATTAGTCATGGTTCAAATCAGGTGCAACTTGATACTTCAGAATTATTGTAAAAAAAAGGTTTTTTTTATACATTTTCCACGCACTGCTGCAAATACGAAATATTTATGTTGGTGTACATAAGTGTGTAAATAGATATCCGTAATGTCGAGATGAAGAAAATTCGATTGAATAATTAATTTTTATTTGGTTTTGATTTATGTCTGAAATGAAATTAATACTTTTATCCGGCGGAATTAAAATTTTATACATATACGTCTTATTGATATGATCCATGGTATATTTTTAAGATGTTCTGTTTTTAATCAATTTGTTTAGATGCATTTAATATGTGACTGATTGTAAAGGATTTTACGAAGATTGGTTACTGTTTCTTGTTTATTTATATATTTTGAAAGTCATTTTCCGGAATACTGATGTTTGATAGATTATAATGCTGCGTACGTACATCTCATCGTCTTTGTTTGGGAAGATTTAGTTCTTTTACATACGTTAACGAACGATTTTCAATGAGTTGGGCCTTTATATAATTGGTGTTATCCTAATAAGACATTAATACAAGTATTTGTTAGTTTTTATTCCAATATGTCTGACCAAGCGGGAATTTCTGATTAATTCAAAGTATGTCCTTTTATAAAGGGCGGTTAAATTTCAAGGGTCGATTTTGACGGAAAATATTGCCATTTCTTTTTATTATGATAATATGGTATGGTTCAATTATGTATATGGAACAAAATATCGGCCAATTGGCCGCAGCAACCTCGGCGGCACACCTCCACCCGATGGTCCAAATTTTCGATGACGCTTAGGCACAATTGAGGTTCTATGCTGTTAATGGTATCTCATCCTTTAGCTCTTGAATTGATAATGGATTATTGACTTACACCTTTTCTTTCAAATAACCCCAAAGAAAGAAGTCCAACGGTGTCAAATCACATGATCTTGGCGGCCAATTGACATCGGCACCACGTGAGATAACATGGTCATTGAATTTGACGCGCAAACGAGCCATTGTTTCGTTAGCTGTGTGGCAAGTAGCACCGTCCTGTTGAAACCACATATCGTCCACATCCATATCTTCCAATTCGGGCTATAAAAAGTTCGTTATCATCTCACGATAGCCAACACCATTCACAGTAACTGCCTGACCAGCCTCATTTTGGAAAAATACGGCCCGATGATGTCGCCAGCCCATAAACCGCACCAAACAGTCACTCTTTGTGGGTGCATTGGTTTTTTGACAGTCACTCTTGGATTATGATTCGGTCCAAATGCGGCAATCCTGCTTATTGACGAATCCACTGAGGTGAAAATGTACCTCATCACTGAAGATAATTAATTCTTCGAAAATTGATCATCCACTATTGCCATTTCTTGTCACCATTCTGACCATTGACGACGTTTGGAATGGTCAAGACGCTTTAGTTCTTGAGTCAATTGCACATTATAAGCGTGTAAATGCAAGGCTTTATGCATAATGTTCATCAACGACGAGCGTGAGAGATGCAATTTTTGGGCACGACGACGAGTTGAGGTGGACGGCTCTTCAGCCACACTATCGTGAACAGCAGCAATATTTTCTGCAGTACGAGCTGTACGAGCATGCACTGGTGTTTTAAAATCTCCTACAGACCCGGTTTGCTCAAATTTTTGCACGATTTTTCCGATTGTACGCATATTCGGACGATTAAATTGACCGAAAAACTCACGAAGTGCGCACGATATGCATTTTGATTTGAACGCTCATTTTCATAATATGCCTGACTAATTTTAACGCGTTGCTCGATTGTGTATCTTTCCATGGTTCAAATTGAGTTAGCCTGAAATTGAGAAATGTCAAATTAAATCCGGAAAAATCTTGACGTTTAGATGTGGTTCACATTCAACGTCGGCCCTTAAAATTTAACCACCCTTTACAAGAATATTAAAGGCACCATTTATTGTACAAAGTATACTAGTGACTTTGCCGTTTTCAATTCTTTTGTTGTTATATTAGCCTCCAATATCTCTGTTGTAACTTTTGCAGATTAATCAGAATACCTAAATATAAGAAATTAGGACAAAACAAATTGTTCTGGTTTACCGATTAATAGCTACGAACTGGATTCGTTACTTTAGTTTTAAGGATTTTATTTTATATTAAACTTCTTATTTGACTATAAATGATTAAAACGGAAGTTCCTAACAAATTCTCATGACAACAGGTTACATAATGCCAGGGCTTAACTTACAACCCTAACGAAAATAAACTTACATTTAATAAGAAACTTTGGAAGAATGAAACTAATACTATCACCCCAAGTCCCAGAGTCGTATCACTTAACATGTCGTGAGTATTTACATCACATCACATGTCACTTCGCAAGAAAAATGGTATTCTTGGAGTTAATTAAGCCGGGTAACTCTTTCCTTCTTCCCAACTACGGCATCATTTTTCGAGCTGAACCAATATTTATAATGGAAGCTTATAGCTCACTGAGATATAATGTTATATCTATTAGACATATATTTAAATTTTTCGGACAGTCAAGCGTCCATTGAAACACTTTAACGCTCCAGAGTAGTATCTTAGTTAATATCCAAATGGCAGACTAGTTCAACATCCATCTGTTATATCCACAGCTTTTTAGTGAGGCAAGAAATCAAAAGGTGGAAAAGCAAACCCTACGCAAAGTGGATGGACATTGATGTGCCTTATATACGGATTGTCTCAGAAATAAACTGTATAGGAGATCCGTGAATGATAGATTGACCAATAGAAATTTGTACCTAATAACTAAACACAACTGGCCAAAACCAAATGATATTTGGATATCAGATAAGTGTGGTCGTGGCAGTTATTACGAGACTCTCATCGGTCTCCTTACATGATAACTGTCATAGCTTTGAATATGTAGAAGAAGAACAGTACTCCCAGTATGGCGTGGATCAGAGTATCTGAGGCCACTTCTCCTAAATGACTTGATGGATCCCGGTGAAAGTTATAAGATATATTCAGTGCTTTATCAAAACATCAGGATGGTTTAAGTCGAATGATAAAGGAAGAAATTCGCGCCATGGCTATATAAATCAAAATGTGCCTAAAGTGGCCCTTCAAAAAAGCCACCGTAAATTAACCCAACTAAAATAATCAGGAACTTCAGAGCTCGAATAAATTCTGCTTTAAATTCATACGTAAATAATGAATCTAAAGATATAGTTTTCTACAAATGTTTAAATTGGGCAAATAGGCATATGCAGAGCTGATGATGAAAGTAGTCTAACAATATATATGTAGAAGACACTAACTATACATATTCAAGACGACTATGGAATTGAAAATTTTTCTTGAGAGATTTGGCATAACTTTGTACTTGCACTTCAATGATGCTAAAAATTTGATTTGGTACCTATTAGGGTTCGTTTCTGAATTTGTTCAGATCAAGCATATTGTTAAGTATAACCAACGTTAAACACGAGATGATATACACAGTATGAATAATATTCTGCGTGATGACTCATGTTGGAACTCGTTTTATATGCAAAACAGAAATTTCAAACTTTTTATGAGATTCACCGGTATCCGAATATTAGTGATATTGGCATTGGAGTTTTAGTGATACTGAAATGTCTGTTGTTTATCTTAAGAGTTTCGTATTTTAAATATTCATAATTGTATTCTCTCGATATCGCAGGGTCAACGGTGTACACAAGATTTAAAATATCTAACCACAAAGTTACAAATATATAGATCGGATTGAGCTAAGTAATTTCACAGTTGCAGTATACATGTTCGTGGCAGTAAAATTTTATTATTAGTAAAGTTGTTTAATTGTTTTGAGGTAATTATTAAAGTTTGAAATATCAAACTAACGAACTTTCTTGAGAATATAACATCGTTCTGCAATACAATATATATAGTTTCAATATTGGACAAACGATTTCGTCATTCATCGCCCAATGACAGAATAATCCTTTAATTTAATAAATGTTATTCGACTTATAATCAAATATTGACATATTGAATACATCAATTACTTAACATATGGTCACCTCGTAAATAAATATTTTTCACAAATCGTCACATATTTTTACTTTTATGTTCAAATTCAAATCAAATAGTAATCATATTTTTACACCACATTGAATACCTCCACAATTTAAAATTTATCTCCCAGTATTTTTTTATGATTTTTTTTTTAGTAAACTCGACTGTCGTTATACATATTTTCCAAACCGTATACACAAATAAAAAATCCTCATGTTCAGAACTTCCCAAGAACGAAGCGAATCGTCGTATAGATATATATAAAATAGCGACAGATTTTCTTGTAATAAAATTGGATTATTTTTCAATGAGCTGTGTAGAGAAGCAATAATATCTGTTTGTTGGTGTATATAATATACAAAACACAACAAAATTCGAACAAACAAACAAACAACAAAAAAAATATATATATATTGAATTGAAAATTGATAAAAAATATACAATATATATGGTTGAGTTGATAAAAAATAAAAATTGGACATTATCACCCTGTTGAATGACTTTAGTACTTTGTCGTTGTTGTAAAATAGAAAATATTCAATCGACTTATCCTTCTTCATTATTATTACGATTATTATTACTGTATATATATATAGAGTGAGATTTTGGACCCAAAAACAAGATGTGTGTTCACCACACCAGTTACCGCACCAAAAACTCGTTCAACCATAACATATTCTATAATTTTATTTCGTTTGGGATTTATTAAGCCAAAAATAGTAATTACAAAATCAAACGGAGTGGAAAATTGATAATAATTTTTGTTATAACCCTTTAACAGATTTTCTTCTCATGATATAAACGACTCGCTCTCTATATATCTATATTTATATAAAACATGGACATCTGTTATCTATTTCTGATTTAGATGATTCTCAAAAAATTAAACCTAACACCAAATTTATGATCTCTTATATCTTGACTTCTGTACATTGGATATATAAATACGAAAATAGATTTGTGCATCTTTAATTGATTTGTATTATATTTGGAATATGTAACGTACTCGTATATACTAAATATATATTCCTCGAAAATAATTTATTTAATTCTCGCATAATCTCAGATAATCCAGGGTTTCCTAAAAAAAAATATTTTTAGATGGATACAGAATTTTTTTCTTCTTCGACATCTTATTATTATTATTTAGTGAAAAAATCACTAAATTCTGTATTTCAAATTTATTATTATATATTCAAGCTGCCTCTATATAATTTCTATTAAGTATATGGTCGCTAGAACATATAAATATATGAATCCGATTTTACAACAATATTTATTTTTAGATCATACACCCGCGCATATGATTAATGTGAGACCTTTACATTTTCACATAATTTACAAAAAAAAAATCAAAAAACTTTACCAATTCATAAACTCATATAACTGCATGTCATATTTACATAAAATGTATAAATGTATATTTATTGGAAAAGTTACAATTTAATGAACATATACCAAAAAACTAAAACATTTTCTTTATGTTTTCAACATTTTTCCAACAGTAGCATATGAAAAACTTTAACAATAAATTTGGAAATTATTGCACACGATGTACATGATTTAGAAGGAGAGCAATAAAACTTATTTCAAATGTATATGCTCATAATTTCTATGTATGTACATCATAAATTCGTGCATGGGTTTTAAATTATTGGCTTCTAATTTTTAGTGTGGCTATAATTCATATTTTATGATTCGAACTGTATATAATTACAGTATAGTACTCGGCTTTTGCCATAGTTTCGAAAAGAAACTAGAACTCTGATTACTAGCAATTTGGGATTGATTATACTTCTCAAATGACATCAGGATATTTTATCTTATACTTAAAATGAGTATAAAGGTGGATCCGGACGATGTGTTTTTACATATACTTTTAGAAATGTGTCAACATTTGGTACAGTTTTGTTTTTGTGTGTTTACATGTGTCTCACTACACATATGTAATTTTCAAAATGACTTTTATCAATTTTGATATGTAATTTATTAATGGCCTCGCATTGCCATGGAACCATTTCAACTGTTTTGAAGTACTGAGTATATTTGTTATATCGATTGGTTTGTTTGCTGATCGAACCCCAGTTGCAGGCTCTAAATTGGTGATAAGAGTATTCTCTCTCTCCAATTAGCTTGTGTTATAGTAACTGCTTTCGTGTTTTCGTTATCCGTCATGTGCATATCAAAGTTGTGTTCCGCTTTTATAAAGTTGTGAAGAACACATGTTGTTAACGCTATATCCTGAACTTTGGAAACATCTAGTCGTATATCTGTTTGAAGCACTTAAAACCTATTGACTGCCAAAAGCATTTTCCACTACTCTGCGCGCCCAATTCAAACGGTAATTAAATATTTTGTTTTCTTTAAGTAATCGGTTACTGTGGGGTTTCATTAATCTTTCGGTGAATCGAAAAGCGTCATCAGCAACTATGATGTAAGGTACTTCAATATTGGTGTAACACATGCATTTGTTATCAGGGAAATTTATTGAATTGTTCTTGATTGCTTCACATAAAGTTGAATTGGTATATACCCCCGCATCGCGGATTCTTCCGTTGCATTATACAATATCCATGATGAAGCACCTTTGATTTGCGTTACTTAATTAAACTGCTTTTATTAAACTTATGTGGTTCTTGTTCTTCGATGCATGGGGCTTCGTGATTTATTGTACTATTTAGTTGTTATCATTATATATTTGCTCCAAGCTTAATGATAAGAATATAATACTGACTGGAGTTTTTACTTTGTTGAAAGCTATTGAGATCTTAGAAAATTAAATCTGATACCAACAAAATCTACTATCGTTTGGCTGTTATTTTGAAAAAAAAATCCGAATTTGTTATTCGAATTATTTTTATTGATAGGATCACTGAAGGAATTAAAGATTAAATTTTTATTCGATTGTGATGTGTACGTTATTATTCAAATGAATGTATACGTCAACTCTAAACAATCCGTGTGCTGAGTTTTAGTTTTGTTGTATATCCAAAATGAGATATAACATTCTGTTGATATTTACTAATGGTTAGGCCCAAAATTTTTTCCAATTTCGTTTTGACACTAAATTGGTTCATATGTACAGTCTCTTCCCGATTAAACCCAAAATTTATTATTAGTATAAAGTCGCTGTAAAATTTTAAACCTGATCATATAGTGCAGAACACATTCCTAATTTATTATAAATATAAGTATTGTTAAGGGATCGTCTGAAATTGTGTCCGATAGTTTGATTTGCTCCTATTGCTTTCAAAGTTCATTTGCAAATGTGAAATATTAATTGTATACATTCAACATTTCGATATCTGCAATTTTAAGATCAAAACTGGAATTACCAACTTTATTCAAAACTCACTTTTCCACAAAGGGTTTTTCCACCATCTGATTTCGATCATTTGTGTGAATGAACATATCTATGACCCCCTGTTGGAGTGTAGAGTTCATGGGCCAACCCATCTTCCATGTCAGTACTAAGCTGTGTATGTGCAAATGGTTCCACGGAAATCGAACCTATAGCCGTACGGCCTTGATTTAGCTATATGTAATGGCGTAAAATAGGACGTAAATAAGTGAACCGCGAAAGAGTTGAGAGCCTTGAGTCCCAAAACAGATTGCAAAGATAAAGACAGGTAGACAGACAGAAACTCACTCTTACATTCAAATTTCAATGATATTTTAACCACTCCTCATGTTCAAATGAGCTTACCAATGAGGTGAGAATTTGTCGTTTCAATAACGACAAGTCTGCCTTGTTCCTGCATTGTGTGATTTAATCGTATTGTTAACATGCCCACCAGTTGGGCAATTAACCTTAAAAGGACTCCCTGTAAATTTTGTAACCATCACATTAAAACCGAGGGATAAATGTAAAATTATGAATTTTGGTCAAAACACTTCAGTTTTTGCCAACACGCATTGATCCGTGTTAATAGCCAAATCGAATTCCGACCACGTTATAAGTTATTTCGAGACGTTTAAACACTGTTTGAATAAAGTGGATACCATTGTACTAATACATTGGCTAACAAAGCAAAAGTCTTATCCTAATAATATTTTATGCATTACGCTGCTTTCCTTAGTCAAATTTTTTGGAGTGCCACATAGCTCAAAAGGAATATTATCGAATGTTTATATTAAACGGTTACGTTATTTAATGTAAGATAACACTCGCAACGTCTCCACTCTCCATATTTTTGTAAATTTAATATTCATATTCCTTGATATTTCACTAAAAGGCCGTAGTGACAGTGTGTAATGTCTATGTAACATTTAGAGAATTGTAAGTTATTTCATTTCATTATTCGGATGAGTGTTGATTTTATCTATTATATAAAGAATCGTGAGGCTGGACAGTAAGCCAACAACATAAGAGACGTTTAAAGGTCAATGAATCGTTTAAATTTATACCTACCGACGAACATATCAAAATCAGCATATCTAATTTAACTAAACCGATAACGAATTAAAGAGTTTTTTTACATCTTAAACTATCCTTGGTTTTCCTTGTCGTTTATTAAGTAATGTTATATGATTAAATGCCAAATCTATGTCGTTCCTCTTTATAATTGATGCTGCAATACTTATTTAAGATTTATTTGGACGAGGATGAATCATGCATCAATCGTTTATGTATACAAACATCTAAATAAAAATTAAATTACTTAAAACCAATAATAAAAAATCGATCAAAATTAATCCTATTTATGTCCCTCGCATCTAATAAAATTAAATTATTGACAGTGATCGTTGAAAAATAGTATAAAGTTACATCTATTACATGTATGTATAGCCAAAAACTAATACCTTGTATACTCGTATTATACACATCCAAATGTATGGAAAAGAATCAATTTAAATTAAGTTTCTATTTCGTCACCCATCAGAAAGACAAACAACAACAACCAAATTCTAAATCTGTTATTTAATCTAAACTAAATTAATATAATCATTCAGTCAGTCAGAGTATTATATGGTATCGAGATACATGTCGTTTTTGCATCTTTTCACTCAGTCTCTATGTATATATATATATATATACTGTACAGAGTAGTAGATAGTATCCTCTATATTTCGATGCGATATAAATTAATGTTAAATTGGTAGTAGACGAACGAGAAGAAATACACAATATTGAGGGTTGTGATATCTAGCTAAATTATATAAAGCAAAATACAAGAGATTTTCGTCCCTAACAGAGATAATAGTAATAACAATAATAATAACAATCATAACCAGAAGAAACAAAAAAAACACCACCAACATACATTATTATTTTGGGAGAGAGAGGTGTTGCTCCCTTATATACACATTGCATGTATGGTATATACATTTTTAGCCATATGGGACCAATTTCCTAATTTATATATACATGTATTTATCCTTAAAACAAAAACAAAATTTAGGGACGTAAAATAGATAAAAGATGAGATTTTGGAAAAGCACACTAACAACAACGACCTCAAAATAATTTCGATATATTATGGATGTGATGTGCATTTAATGGATTTTATTATTATAGTGATTGTGTTGCCGGTGCGGTTAACCCTTCGTCGTTTCGTTTCATGTATCGAAAATGAGCTTGTGCATTTTGTTTGTTTTTTTAATTTATTTGTATTTATTTTTGTATTATTCTAAAAATCAAATAAAAACTAAATTTGTTTGGTGTATTAAATACATGGACATATATCTATATGATTCGAAGGGTGAATGTGAGCATGGAAAATTTACGAATAATTATGATCGATTGATTTTGATTTAAGATACCGACGAATGGATTTAGCTTTAGTATCTGGTACCTGTAATTTGAATAATATGATTTGAATAATTTGAAGCTTAAAGCTTTCGAACAAAGGTTTCATTATTACTGTTGGTTTATTACTGTTTTGCAAGCCAAATGCAATTGATAACTGCAATTCATCAGACGAAGCTAACTACTCGAGCCTGTATTAATGAAATCCATACTTATCAAAGCTGCATGGGAACACAATTTTAAAGTTCGTCCCGTAGATGTTATTTCGAATTGTAGCCCATAAAAAATAAATAAAATGAAAATCGTACGTATATATCCCGGTAATACATGAACATAACCGGAACTAAAATACAAAATTTTTATTATTTATTTTCATCTTCTATACACAGCAGATTTGTCGTATTTTTTCCCATTTTCTCGTATTTTAATTGTCTTTGAATTTTCTCTTGGTATATCCACATTTTCCGAAACACAAAAACAAAATACAAATGTTTATTATTTTTCTAAAAATTATAATTTTATATAAATAAAAATTTATTCTGTCTCCTCTCTGTCTGTATATATATCTTATATATTTTGTACCTTCATCTTGTACATATAATATACAGTATATATAGTTGGTTGTTTTCCTTTTATTTTTTTTATATTTAAAAACATAAAAAAGAAAATCCCTTTTTAATCCTAACTTCCATTTGACAGTTACTGCACCTGACTTTTTTACTATATCGAGAAAAGACTTCGAAAATAATTTTAAGCACGTTCTTTTCCTACGATATAGCTATATTCTGTACTGTTCTGTTATTATTTAATTTTATCGTTTTTGTGTAGAACACAAAAATGAAAATTATCTGTAAAATATATTTTACCATCGCGTACGTAACACAATAATTTAAGTTAAAAAAAAAACTTTATCTATACATGGAATAGTAAAAGGGACGTTTTGATTTATGATTTTCAACCATCTGTATCTCCTCGATCTTCCGACATGTACATATGTACATATAAAGTGAGAACAAATTTCACGGAAGATTATATATAATTGTACGTATACCACCATAAATCACCGTCGCAAGTGGGTGTGTCCAAGTACATACAATAATGATCGAGTGTAATTTGATAATCTGACATATGCATATCGTGTTAAACTCGTACATTTAACAGGTACTGGAACTAAATAATTTTGTCTACTGTCTGGTATCTGTGTAGACGAGCACAAACAGTATATATAAACCTAAGACCCGAAACATTTTTGTAAAATATATAACAAATTAAGTAATATAATTTTTTTATTGCTCTACAAATTACTTATTTACACAACATGTGGTTGATATTTGGATAAGTCATTTTATATTACAACCATACATTGTGTAGTAGTTAAAAGAACCCTTATATTTGTTAGTTTTAATAATAGACCATTTACAAGTGTTAAAAAATTAATAAATATTTGACTTGGTTGTTCAAAGGATTTTGGTATTAAATAGGACTGTTAAGCGCCAGGTTTAATTAAATATTAAATTAAGAAATAATTTCCCAACGCACGATATAAATCATATATGTTAGTATTTAGATATCGCATGATATGCTAAGTTATTTAAATATGTTTTGTATTATTATATCATTCACATTTAAATAAATAACATGAAATTAAATTAGATAAATAAACTTTTTTTGTTAAATACAAGATAATTATACAAGATACTATATTATTATAAGGTCAATGTTATAGCTAGTTTATTTGACATACACATACAAAAAATGTAAGCACGGGCGCAATTCAACATTCGAAATATCGTAAATCATTTGGCACATGAATATGCGCAAAAATTCCTTTACGCTATCACTGATTTATTTGTTTGACATTTAGTGCACGTCATATACCCAAGTGAATGGAACATACTCAATTATATAATTAAACACGTTAATTATTTAAATCTATAAATATAATTGTTTTTCTATACGCGAATCAAATATAATTTTTATTTTTCGTAGTTATTTCCGCATAAAATATCTTAAATCTTTCTACTTTTATATATTATTGTTACAATAATAATAGTTTATTCTATACATATTGTGTACATAAAATTGAAAATTTATGTACTCTGAAATATCTATATTTGTATACACATATTACACATAAACATATACATATATATTTTTAGGTGAAATGAGATGTGATTACTACGAGTATTATTATAATTATTATTATTATTTTATATATTAATACCACATACTTAAAAATTTTATCCTTATAATCTCAAAATATAATCCAAATTAAACATATAAAATTCGCATCCAAACAAATTTTAAATCCCAATAAATACTGTTTATATGTGAACATGCATTAAAACTAGAAAGCTTTTTAATTTACTCAGAACAAAAATTGTTATTGTTGTCATTCTATTTATTATGTATGTATACATGTTTAAAATAATTTTATCTACAACATTTGAGTATTTTGTTTAATTAATTGATGAGTAGTAAATTGTATGTATTAACATTAATTTGTTTTATAAGTGTCAACCCACTTAAAGGGTTTTGTTTATAATTATGATCGATTAGTTTGACATTACCGATCGAAAATTACGTTTAAGGTCAGTAAATTCTTGAATCTGGTATATATATATATATATATATGTATATAAATATATATATATATATATATATATATATATATATATATATATATATATATATATATATATATATATATATATATATATATATATAAGGTACTTAAAATAACTCAGAAATATCAACTCAAGCAGCTTTAATAATTATACTACTTATCACATTTATAAGAATGACTAAAGTCATGCATATACGTTGTCCATAAAATTTAAATCAGAAGCTCATACAATTACTTTTGTATGAATATGTGCATTATCTGCTGATAAATATATTTCAATGTTCTGAATGGTTGTTGGAACTTTGAAAATGCTGAATCCAAAATATACAAAAACAACTTTGCTTAGCTGTACCATCTGTTTTTACCGTCTTTATAATTAGATATATGATGGATGTGAAGGCTAAAATTATACCTTTCATTAAACTAGATCGAGTTTTTCTCGATATTAAAGATTTTAAAGTTTTATGTTTTCACGTCCAGAATCAAACAATAAAATCGAATTATTTTTAAATCTTCCAATGCCTCCTAAAAAACAAATGTTTAGACATTTGAATATATTATGCTGAAATTATCTTTTGTTCTATTTTAATTGCCTTCTTTTGTTCATAGTATCAAATTTTTTGAAAATAATGTCATAGTAGTCAGTTATAATTTGGTTATAATTTAAACTGAGTTAACATTATATACATTTTTTCTTGCTTTATACTTGCTCCGTTCCCGACAAGCACCACACGAAATAATTAGGTAATTTACGGCTTATATAAGGAATGGCGCAAGTATTAAAATATACCACCAGATACGGATCCACATATCGTAGAATGTCCAGTGTTAATTAAATGTTGGGCATGAACCAATAATCGTGGAGTATATTCAACTAGCGAAGTTGATAACTTTGTCTATAGAGCCAAATTAACAACTTCGCTATTTAAATGTACGTAAAATGCGAATTGAACGTTATACTAATAAACATTTTACTATACTGACTTAAACGTCTTGATTTACAGAATGACTTGGCTTCTTTGTGTCAGATTCGTAGTTTGCTCATTCTTCTGTATATAGTCATAAGATTAGTATTAACAAACCTTTACCATTAACTGTCCAAAATAAATTAAGTTTATTGTGCAAGTCAGAAATTGTATAGCAAAAGTAACCAGAGCAATCAGTATTGCCATTTAAGCAATCAGTATTGCCATCTACGAGTAACTAAAAAATACAAATTTCATTTATTAAATTATTAAATATTCGTTAATAATATTATTCATCACAGCAAAAATTCATTTTAAATTAATTTAAAGCAAATTTTTAATTCGAATTACTTAGAATGTTTGCATCTAGTTTCTTCTGGTAATTAAATTTTTTCAATTTTAAAAGATACATTTTTTTTACATATATGTTTTGTTCCCGATTCTGATAGCATATTCGGTTAAGTATGAAGTTCATACTTTTCATCCATTTTTCTTGTATGTCGACTTGCTTCTGAAGCAACGACTTTTTTTGACAGTGAATATATTTAAACTAGTTGACTATTGCAAACGTGAATCTCCTGTTCCATTTTGAGTATACAGTGGTTTTTCATTTATCATACTTGATAAATTTGGTACTGGTGAATTTTCTTGTAGAATTTGAAACTCAGTTGGTGCTCCAAAACTTAATCCAGTTCCGTTCATTGTTACCCGCACATTTATTAGTTCAAGAACCCTCTCTTCCAAATCTGTGAAATAGTATTCATTACTTAGGCCCGCGACCGGTTTTTGTTCGAACCATTTTATTACTATAGTGACTTTGCTACGCAACTTAACTTATACTTCTAATCTTTCCAAACCTAAAAGTAGTATAGATTAAACATAGAGTTAATTGGTCTCATTGTTTCAAAAAATTGTAACTTATACTTTTTTCCATTTGTGTTATTAACTGGTGGACCGGCTGCGTTTAAGATGATGGCTTGATTTTCCCACAAATTTTGCACCGTAACTCGACTTTCTGCTGATAAAGAGGATGCAGAAGCTATATGTCGATTTTTTTCCAAAAACTCCAGCAATAGTTCATACTGTTGGAGATTATAGTATGTTTTTGTCTCGACCTATAAATAAATATAATAAATAAATATAATATTAAAGAAATAATTTTTTTTTATTAATTTTACTTACATTTAAATTTTTTTTAATAATTTCACTCGTATATAAATTATTATAATTTTCGTTTAGCTTGAACACTAAAGACTACTTTATGTTTTTGCTTTCTATATGACAGGCGAAAATAAAGGCTACTAAAATTATCGACGATGGTCGGTTTACAAAGACCGAGTTCTGACGATCAAAAGCAATAGTACAATTTTAATAAAACGAACATAAATCGAAAGCGTTCGAAAGCAATATTAAGGTGATAAAGGCCCTGTTTTTTATTTCAAGCCGAGCGAGCAGTGCGTTGTCAAATAACTTTACTCTGTGTTTTTTTAGTCGATCTGAATAATTTGAATCAGTACACGTTGTTTTTATTAAGAACTAAGCACACGCTTGCTCGGTTTTTGAATTATTACACTGAAATCAAAGTGAGTGTAGTCGAAAATATCGGCGTAGCTTATTTTACTCTGTACTGCTGACGCACTGGATAATATGACACCGTATACATTTGCTCAGTGTACACTAGGTTAGTATACTCACTCGGGTTGGAATATAAACTAGTCTCAGTTTAAACCAAATATTTTAGCAGGTGTTGAACATTACGTGGAAATAGTTCTATTTTATTACTTTTGTGCGGGATACATACTTGCAATCTGTTGATAAAACCTGTAAAGTTTTACACACACAAGGTGCTTAGTAATATATTTTTCATATAGCAATGAACTGACACATATATTAATGACGTTCGTCTGTAAGAAATAACCTAATAAACTTGAAAGCATTGACAAATCTTCTCTCTAAGATTATTTTTACTAAACGCAGAATGTAAGTTCTTAAAATACGATATCAGAATGTTACTTCTTAAAAATCTGATACATACAAGTATTCCATTTTCACTTACCGGTTAACAAACTTTTTTTTTGTTATTTTCTTCATTATAAAATGACTCGTTTTCTGAAAAGCCGCATGCATGATTCACATGTACATTGAATTCAATGTTTCCATCAAATTTCTCAAAGCTTATATATGTACAAATATATGCCTCTATAACGATTAATCAAGGTTGTAACTTCCGTGATTCAATGTTATTTATTGTAAGCTTGTCTATGTTATTACAGTTTCCACGTTGTTTCTTATAAATCTTATTACTGGTGCAAACTACTAAGGATTCAAGTAATGTAAATTAGAAAAAAAGATCGACGTTAAAATATCAAAACAATTTTCAATCATTTTATTCTAAAAATATTTAGATACATAAAAATATCAAACACTTCTGTTCTTTGCATTGACGCACTGTCAACCATAACATGACACTCACATTCGAGTAATAAACTAATTTGTCTTTAAGTTTAAAAATATATAAGAAAAACGAAAACAATGCGAACATAAAATCCGTAACAAATTCTTTTCATTTTAAATTTAAAAAATAAAACATTTTAAATTTTATAAATAACATTTTTATTAACTTTAGTTTTTCCACCTCACATTTTTTAATGTTTTTTCTTGTATACCAGTTGGTTAGCTACAAACGAACACTGTGTTTTCAACTTGTCTGCTATCGTATATGTACATAGTTTATGTGGAATTTGGTTGTGGAATTTATGAAAACACAAAAATTTTGTCAATATTTCTTAATTTACAAGAAACCAAGAACCAACGAATAGTACAAATTAAATTAACATATGTCACACACATATACACACACACACACTAGTTTTATACAAACAATTTATGGAAAATTTATGTTTTGCGGTTTTAAAAAAATATTTTATAAAATTAATGAAGTGTGTCATTTATCTACCTATATATGTAGTGTATGTACAACATGAGTAATGGATTGAAAAATTTGCAACATATAAGAACTGGGTATATACAAGCATATTAAATTCATAATAAACAAATTATATTTTCATCACCCAATTTATGTTATATAGTCCGCATAATTAACATATAAAAATAAATCAAAATTAATTTGCCAAAACAACATACATATAATTTTTTATTGGTTTTCAACACATCTGTTAAATTTTTGTATAAAAGCTACACATTAGAAGAAATACAATTTGTTCGTATAAATAAAAATAAAAAAATTAATAAAAATATTTCATTCATACTGTCATTTGCTAACCGCACCACATACAATTTATTTATAATAATGTAAATGAACCATTTTGTTTTATAGTCGCGGATCAAACACCGAACACACACACACACATACACATGTATATATTTCTTAATATTTTACAGTCGATTAATAATATTGTTGTCATATAAATAAAATGATCCGTTTGGTTGTTGTGTCAGTCATAAAAATTATTTTCAATTATTACATTCGTTTTCTATGTAGATAATATTTTGACTTCTGAAAGATCCGCTCTAAGCCTGGTTTAGTTTCACTCATTTGATTTGTGTTTTCGAAAATCTTTTATTCTTATCTTAAACGATTTGGCGAGATTAATAAAATTAACAGTTGAAGATTAAGAAAAATTACTCTCGGGTGTGTTTCATTCTGATTTATTTGGTAAATGATTTTAAACATTTTTAACAGTGTGATATAAACATGAAAACTAGTGTTTAATGGTTTTTTAATTGTGATTCATAGGCGTACAGCACAGCAGGAGTCTATAACGAGATAATCTCATTAAATTCAATGAAGTTACTCAATAACTATAACGCTATAATTAGTTGCCACTGTATGTGAGTTTTAAAAACTCAAATTTTACATGACTCGTGATTCTGACTTCTGGTAGTTGATATAGTAGGATATATATGTCAATTAGAAGAAGATACTTTAAGTAATCAAATATCTAATTCGCCCAAATTCGAACGGTGAATAAACTATTTATTCTTAAAACAGCAATTGAAGTTACTATACCCTTATAAAGCAAGTTTCTTGTGGATATTGAGTTGAATCGCAATTATTCAATTAAGTTGCTAAAATAATTTAAGTGTAGATGTCCGTTGTACTGTACCCAAGGTTTATGACTCACTTTCGTCATACACTACTATACTTCCCTATTACGGCAATGGTGAAATATTGTTATATTTCTAAATAATGAAAGATTTACTTAAAACTTTGGTCACTAGAATCAAATAGCTCTATTTCTCCTGAGAACAATATTTTCTATGGCTTCAATATTTAACAATTAAGACGTATATTTGAAACTTTCCAATATTTGACACAAATTAAAAAAAAAATTTGACAAAGTTTGTATAGCATTAAAGCTGATCAATAAATAAAATAAACGGTTGAAAATTAAAACTCACATGTTAATCCTAACATATTCACTATCTTGTACGGGTTCTAACAAGTGATTTTATAAAGATTGATATGAAACCATTCCAAACGCGGAAAATGTAATTCGTCTCCATTTCAGGTTATTTGTAAATGCTCAAGGAAGTCAATATAATGAGTACTATAATTTGTGCATAATGAAAATCACAAGCGATTGGAGTGTAATGTTATATGATATTGGTTTTAAGCATTAAAGTATGCTTCCTTTGTCTACTTTTGTTGGTTAACATTTTGATTTTGGTAACCATTATCGGTAATATTACCGGCAACATGGGTATAAAATAGGTAACACGATTTATATTCTATATTTTCATTCCCTTTTGTACCAAGAAAGATTTGTAAAATTTTGAATAAAACTGTAGGGACTACAGCTATTGATGCGGGCATGTTCAATATATGAACCGGCAACGCTTTAAGTGATTTAGAACATATACCAGTTAATCATATCTTCTCAAAAACCTGCTCACTTGCAACTACAAACGTTCGTGAAAAATGTTCACTTCAAACATAGTAATGTGCCGACTCGATTATTTTGGTACTTTCATTATATTTTGGGTGGAATGAAGAAAACGGGCTTGGTTGTATTAATTACATAAATTAAATTTAAGACCAAGCATCCGTCTGCAACTTCAGTATAGAGGCGCCGGCAATTTGCGCTAAACCTCGTTCTTCGACGCGATGGTACTCTTAATTAACAATGGATAAGAATATTGGTATCGTAAAAGAACTTTATTTCTTCAATAAATAGAAACAAAGCAGAATTTTTGGTAAACCTTATAGTGGACACCAGAAACGAAGATTGCTCGAGTTTATAGTTCATCGATGATCTTTTGGTCTCATGATGTCAACGAAGTTCAGCATATTGGAGCTTTTCGTTGATGGGAGTCACTTTTAAAATTGTGATTGGTGATTTTTCCACGCAGAGCTATAACTTACAGGGTCAGGTATCAACACTTTGAAGAAATGATGTAAAATGTGTACTTTTAAGTATACATCTACACCATTACAACAACCTTTAATCGAACCAAAAATAAATATTTTTACTAAAAGATTCCCCATCACACAATCAGACGTTACGCCCCCATCTTCATAAAATACAACCCATATTATAATTTATATTCAACACTTGTTTAAACTTAAATAATGAATATTTATTATCGCCCAGAGCTTTATATAAGACGATGATTATCATAAAACACCTTCTTCATATTTTTTTTTACAATCTCAATAAAATGCATGTTGATGCTGTATTGTACCATCATCATATAGTCTTAAGCAATCAAATTAATCGCCACTCTTTAATTTAATTCATTAAATTTAACGTTAACTTTTATGAGATTTAATGTTTGTAGGAGATAAATTCATTTTTATGTTGGATTTTGTTTAGTGTATAACTATATATAGTGCACAGTTGGCAAAACAATTATTAATTTATTTATTTTTTGTTATTTGCAGTTTGGGCAGAAACTGGGGAATTTCGTGACAATACACATAGTGTTATGACATCGGTAGCTGGAAGCATGGATCATAGTCAATTGAATTTTCAAACAACAACAACACGAAATCGAAATAGTACCCGAGATCGAAAAGGAGATGGTAAGTTTTGTATGTAAAATTTGATAAGAAATCGATTTATTATCTGTTGTGTTTGATAAAAGAAAGTATAAATTCTTATACATATAAGACATCTGTCCTTCGTCTTTTATTTATAAATATGAATATATATATATATATATATATATATATATATATATATATATATATATATATAGAAATTCGTCTAGACCAAATGTTATATTAAATATTTATCTATTCATATAATATATATATCTATATATAAAATCGGCTTGTATATGCATTAAAAGGATTTGTATTAAATTTGAAATCACATATATACACACTAGAAATTATAATCAATCGATCAACACAAAAATTATGACATTTTAGTCGTGGCTGAAAGAAAATTACCATTTAATCAAATCCCTCGAAACCTAAACGAATATCAATGTACTTATATAGACAAAACCTAATCACCTAATTATATTTATATAGACACGGTTATTTGTTTAAATATTTACACATTTGACCAAAACACTATACTACTGTGTATATACATATCATATATGTACATTAAAAGTACTTAGTAATATATTTTTTTATCTAATTTTTAAAATTAAGTAATGAATCATTTATTCGGTGGTTTAGTCTTTATCGAATTTTATCAGACCGAAATGTCAAGTTTATGGCGCCCCTGTACTATAACACAACCAAATATTTTGATTAATTGGTCCTCGTTAATGACGTATTTGTGCATTGTATCCATATTTTTTTTATCGATAAGAAAGAATTTCATGTAATTTGTCAAATATTTTGAAAATAAATAGTTTTTAATATATTATACACTACTAATTTACGTTCTATTTCAATTTTATATAATTATAGTATCTCGATCACTTGGCGAAACTGCCGTGAAAACAGAAAATACAACACCTGGTTTAGTGCACGACGATTCGATTGTAACAGCGGATGATACGAAAAATGATAAAAAAAATAAAAGACAGCGCCGCCAACGAACACATTTCACATCACAGCAGCTACAAGAGCTGGAGCACACATTTAGTCGTAATCGATATCCCGATATGTCGACGCGAGAAGAAATCGCAATGTGGACAAATTTAACTGAAGCTCGTGTTAGGGTAAGTTCATATATACACTGCTCTATATATAAATATATGTAATACATTATTCGCAATACCCATTACAATTTAATCCCGTAAATATTTTGTTTTATGTATATATTGTGATTCACAATCATATATGTGTTACGTTGATTGCAAATAATTAATGTAACCGTTTTGTCAAGTCAAATTCACATTTATAAAAATTGTGATTGATCGATTTAAAATGTATACATATATTATACCATCTATATTATGTATATGTACACTCGATTTTAATCAAGTCAAATAATAACATAATATTATAATTAGATATATATCTATACTTATACTCATTTATATACATCACACAATAAATAAACAAACATGATAACAGAGATTTTATCGCACATACAGCGCAGATAAAGATTATTATTTGCTCACGTACGTTTATATATATATAAGTAATTCTAGAGTCTTTGTCATTTCGCGCGGCTCGAAAATGTGACAAGTTTTGAATGTACTTGGACTATGAACTTTAAAATTGTATACATTTGTATTGTTAGCACTTTAGTTTGAGTGTTCAACTATATAAGAGTCTATTCAACTATGTATGTTAAAATTGAGCACTTCAGATTCAAGTATACACTGTATAGTACAATTTATAATTCATTTGTTTTTTTCTCTAATCAATCAGAATTCCCTCTTTTCCTGACACAGCGCGAAACATATAGTAAAACAAGTAAAGATCGTTATTTTACTATTATTTTGATAACCTTCTCGTACCGCATGTTTTTGTAAATGTCATTTTTAAAATTCATTATGGTTTAGAGTTTCATGGAGGCGATATTAGAGCAATATTCACTCGCATGACAATAGCTAAACTTTCTCTTTCCTGCAAAATTTTAAATCATCGTAATTTTTCTTCTAAAATATTATAGCAAGAAAAAATAATTTTGATAGACAATAAAATCCTTGTGCAACAATTATAGACACATACATTTTCGTTCCTGAAGGAAACTAAAAGAAATGGGATACGAAGTTGTTAAATATACACTTAATCTACTCAAACCACTTTGACACAAGCAAGGTGAAATATGACCAATTCCGACTTGATAGATGTAGTACTGTCAGTTCAAACGATTCACTCAAGGATTATTACATTCGCTCTGGTCCGAGCCTCTAGTCGGATTTGAGCCCACTCAAATGCTATATTCTTTTCCCCATTAAAATTAAATGCTTTATAGCCCACTCATGTGCTATATTTAATTTAACTTTTTTTTTTTTGCGGTTTTTACAGGCCATTATTGGCCCGTACCGTGTCAACAATCTGACTCCAACGGTTTCGATCACGAGCCAGATCTTCATACTGTTGCAAGCAGTTGGAAGATGCCAGATCGCTCTCTACGCCGTGGAGCCATCGTCGCCGACAGCGACCTCTTCGCCTACCGAAAGGCGGTTCTCCCTTTAAAGATCGCTGTATCATTCGGTTCGGATCAGCACGCAGAACGTGACCGAGCCAGCGTATTCGCTGTCCTTTGATTTCATGCACGATATCAGGAATTTGCATTAAATTCCTGATCTCGTGATTGAAAAGAACTCGGTAAGTGCCATCGACGTCGCGTTTTGGACCATATATCACACGCATGATTCTTCTCTCGAATGTTAGAAGCCATCTTTCGTACTCATCCGTCAAGGTCCAACTCTCACATCCATACATGACAACGGGTCTGATCAACACTCTGTACAGTTTCAGCTTATCCGTATTTGCAAGATATTTTGATTTCAGCAGTGGACGTAGAGGATACAAAGCCCGATTGCCAGCGGCAAGGCCTCGCCCACACTATTATCGTGAGTGATGAGAGATCCAAGATACTTGAATCTCATCACTCCTTCAAACGTGTGGCTTCCACTACTGAAATCAATTGCGTCTTGGTCTCTAAAACCCGAGATTAGATATTTGGTTTTTGACTCGTTGATTTTGAGACCAACGGAAGCTGAACACTGTTCCAGTGGATCAAGTATCTCTTTCACTCCGTTGCCAGTTAATCCAATCACACAGATATCATCTGCATAAGCAAGAAGTTGATTGGATTGTCGGAATAAGATATTGTCCTGAAGTGTTTCACTTTTACGAAGGATGTATTCCAACATGAGATTAAAAAGTATCGGGGACAGCGCATCTCCTTGTCGAACACCGGAATTGATTGCAAAAGTTCTCGATAGCCTGTTCTCAACTTTAACACAGCATTGTGACTGCGTTACTGTCATTTTACAGAGATGTACATATTTTTTTGGTATTCCTAAATATTCAAGCGCATACCATAGCCTCTCTCGATTGATCGAGTCATAGGCTTGCTTGAAATCTAGGAATACCTGGTGTACATCGCGAGATGTTTCGTAGTACTTGGAAAGAATCATCCGTAGCGAAAAAACTTGATCAGTGACTGACCGATTTGGACGGAATCCTCCTTGGTAGTCACCGACAATTTCCTCCGCTAGAGGAGTAATTCTTCCCAAGATTATGTAAGACAGTAACTTGTATGCTGTGCAAAGGAGAGCTATACCGCGATAGTTCTCGCATTTCATGCGATCACCCTTTTTGAATATTGGGCATAACGCGGCCACTTTCCATTCATCAGGCATAACTTCATTTCGCCATACCAATCGAACAAGGTCGAAAAGACAGTTCCACAAAGTTAGCCCTCCGAATATCAAGAGCTCTGAATTAATGCAATCAACCCCTGGTGAACGATTTTTCTTTAATCTCTGCATGGCCATTGTGAATTCCTCATAGGATGGATCCTCAATGAACATCTCCGCGGTCTGTAATTGAGAGTATTCAAATACAGCTTGTGATACATGTGGAACATTAAGTAGATCAGAAAAATGTTCACGCCATGTATCGAGTACCGCATCGACGTTAACACAGAGGTTTCCATCCTGGTCCCGAATGGCAGTTGACCGAGATCTTAAGGTATGGTGCAATTCGGTGATTCCTTTAAAGAAACCACGCGAGTTGTGCTCATTGCTGAGTTGTTGTACTCTTAAGACCTTGGCCTTCCACCATTCGCGCTTCTTCTGTCTACAAATGCGTTTAGCTGTCCTTCTAGCAAGAACTGCCTTGTTTTTCCTTGCAATTGTAAACCGAGTCTGCGCTTCATTGTGGGCTATATTGCGTTGTTCAACAGCAAGACGACACTCCTCATCAAACCAATCATTTTTGGGCGTAGTTTTCACTATACCGAGAGTGTGCTGGGCAGCATTGACAACCGAGGTTTTCAATACTTCCCAGACACTGTTCACATCATCAGATTGGTAGTTGGATCCTAAAATGCTATTGCTGACAAGATCTTGATATTTTCGTTGCGTTTCTTCATTTATCAGACCTTCACAGGAAAATCGCGTTTTATATTCTCCTGTCCTCCTTGACTTGTACGAAAATTTCCATCGTAGCTTTGCAGCAACCATAAAATGGTCACTGCCTACGAATTTTGTTGACGACCGATACGATCTCACGTCTTGAACAACCCGAGCCCGGTCTTTTGAAATCAACACATGGTCAATTTGGCTTCGGGATGTTTTACGTGGATGTGTCCAGGTTTCCAAATGGATGTTTTTGTGGGGAAAGAATGTACTTGCCACTTGGAGATCATGTGCGATCGCAAAGTACATCATTCTTTCCCCATTTTCGGTCGCAGTTTCGTGTCGGGAGTACGGACCTATGTTGTTACATAAGTCGGTCTGATTTCGGCCAACTCTAGCATTAAAGTCACCAATCACCAATCTGATATCGTGCTCAGGTATAGAGCCCATCAGATTATCCAAATTATTGTAAAATGAGTCTTTATCTTGGGGTTGGCTTACATCAGTGGGCGCATGTACACATACAATTGACAGATTGGCTAATCTCATGTGCAAGCGAAGCTTACACATTCGATTATCGACTGCTTGGAAGTCCAACACAGCCTTTTTTACCTGCGGCCCAATGAGAAAGCCAACTCCAAGATTTCCGAGGTCATCTCCACTGTGTAGCAACGTATAGCCTTGGGACACATGGACTCCACTTTTAGGCCATCGAGTTTCTTGGAGCGCTACGAGTTCCAGCCGATACTCCTTCATACATGTGATAAGGCCGTCCAACGCGCCAGGTTTTCTTAGTGACTGCACGTTCCACGTGCTGATCCTCAATCTCGTATCCGGGTATTTAAGCGGGGGGTCATTGTTATTTAGGCGGTATCCGATTTTTTTGTTGTTGTTGACATTTTTAACTGTTATTGTTTTTTACGGATGCGGGTCGTCAGCCCAGCGATCCAACCAGATTTAGTCGCCTCGTACGACAAGCTCTGGATACTGTGGTGGTATTCTATGGATCTCATGTTTCGTTCGAAATATTTACGAAACATGGTTGCCCCCACCCACAGGGCCCATTAATTTAACTTTAATGGGGAATAATTTCGCGTTCATGGAATATTCTCTGGAATATAAGCTTCAAATATATCTCTGAGGTTGGTTCCACCTAATGAAGTTAAATATCAGGAGAACAATGGCACAGTGCTTTAAGCTGTTTCCATTGGAGCGAGTCCCAACTGGGACTGGATGAAGAATGGAAATTTTCATCTTCTGATTAGCAAAAAAGTTAGAGGTTCACACTTCGGCACTACATAATGATATCAAGATATAAAACGTGCAGATGGAGTACACACAATGAAAAGATATGCAAATTCCTGCTAATACCTTATAGATTGTGTGCAAAACAAATATATAAGAGTGAGTATTTTTTAGGTCGGAATAGAGGCCTATCAGTATGTTAATGTTATACCATGACAGACAAAATAAATTTTAATTGTCATCTGTTTCCACTATTTAAGTCAGATTTAAACACAAGATGAATATGATGAGTTGTACAAGAAATTCGTGTGATAGATGAGAACGTCATTTATGGTACATTCATAATTATTTTTCATCAAGGGTCGATTAAGTTGATTCTGTTCGAAGTATTATGGGTCTTGAGATGAAATTATAAATAGTATCGTACCAACGAAAAATAGTAGCTTATAGTACTTTTTTAAAACTGTAGCAGCCTCAGTAGCTTAAATAATCTACGGCTTACAAGACGTCAACGGCACTAACTGCATTTCTACCGAAATTCCGCACATTGAATGTGGTCAGCCCACCGAATGCTTTTACATACAATTGCTTTTTTAAGTCATCCGGTGCAAGTTAATTTTTGCTCAACGGCGAGAATCAAACTTAACCATTAAACTACGTTTATAGGATCATCAATTTCACTTCCGATTGATTCATACATATATATTCAATCTGATTTATAAATAGAGCTTTAAATTTAAGTTTCCCCTGTTTGCCATGCATGATTCAAACCAACCATCAAAGTTTAAAATGTTCCCTTGCAAAAACATCATTTGACTACATCCAATGGAAAACTATTTATTTATCCTAATTGAATGTACGTGGCATAATACAACTGCTATTACTATGATTGGACGAATCATGGATATACATATAAACCGCTCTCTATGCATTTCTCGATTAATGTATCTGGCTTTGTTATAACTATATGTAGGCACAACAAATTACATGCTAAACTAAACCTAAAATAAAAAAACGCTTGTTTTATTTATTTATCCTGTCTGTGAATATTATTTAGCATTAATTTTGTGTATATAGACTATTTGCAAAAATAAATAATTAAATTTACTTCCATTAGACAAATGGTTTTTTTGTATATGGTATATACTCTCGTATATATACATTTCTTTTATTTTATTTATTTATATACAGATTTTTTTTATATACGTTTGGAATAATATGTACATATTCTCGTGCTAAAGCATGCGCATCCGAGATCCTTGTACCACCAGCAAATTCGTTTTGTTCTGTTTTGTGTGCTAACGTTGACAATCCCCCATTTTTTATGTACACATATAAACGCATTATAATATATATATATATATATATATATATATATATATATATATATATATATATAAATATATATATATATATATATATATATATATATATATATATATATATATATATATATATATATATATATAACATTATATATATATATATATATATATAATGTTATATATATATATATATATATATATATATATATATATATATATATATATATATATATATATATATATATATTTATATATATAAACAATTCATTTATTTATATAATATATGTATAATTTTTTAACATAATTATTATTATTCAAACCCACTCACCCCCATTTAGTCTAAAAACGCATAAAATTATTTTCTACATATATATCGATTTTCCCATGTCATTTAAAAATCAATTGGAGCGCGCACGCCAAGCTAATTTTAATAATCACGATTACAAATCTAATTTGTCATCGAATGTTTGGTTCTATTTTTGGCCAAATGATATATGTTATATACACACATAATTGAGACATTTTAAACGGGTTATCCATAGTCTCGGTGTACGCGGTTGTTTAATAAATTTAGTCACGGTAATATAATAATGTATTGAAACGTGTGTCCTGTGCTACCGTAATAAACGGATGCACGAGACTCTCACATCAATTAAATTTAATTGATGGGGTGTGTTGGTTGGTATATAGGCAAATCGGGAAAAATATCCGTAAATTTTCTAATATTATGCGAACGCTATATATAGCACAATGTACATTGCATATATGCACAATATTATAAATTGATATGGGAAAAATAAATAATATCGCTAGTACGTTTGTACGTATATGTGGAGATAAATTAAATACAAAATAAAAAAATTTCCATTTTCGGTGGTATAAAATAAAAATTGAAAACCAATAATTCTTTTTCCTCATTTATTCGAAATCGTAAATATGTCGAACATGGATTATGTTGTGCATGCGAATACCGGCGCTGTTGCTATACACGTATACATATATTTTATGCGGTCAAACTGGTAATAATTTTATTATGTGATATTGCAATTTCGAATATATGTATTGTTGTTGTTATATATATGTTTGCACTATGTACATATATAATATAGCAACAAAGATCGTTTATCGTAATAATATATAAATAAATAGCCAAACAATGAAAATAATAGCTTTTCTTTTCTAGATTTTCCAGATTTTACCGAATTTTTTTTTTTTTTTTTCGTTAAAATTTTGTTTTTGCTGTACTCTCATATAAAATATATAATTCTCAATTTGCATATTTGCACTATTTTAAAAAAATTTTTGTTTCGTGTATATATTGCACATAGTGCTGTTTGTTGTTGTTAGTTTATTTATTTATATGTTTTTACGAAATAAAAAGCTCTATATAATATGTAGTTTAGAAAATTTGTTTGTGTTACTTTTAATAAAAAATATTTTTTTTTTTTGTGAATATGAAAATTTTATAAGTTGGGATTTTTCGAAACAACAAAAAAAATTATATATTTATGAGAAATAAAGGATTTACTTAACATGGTTCATGTACAATATTTAGTTTTTTGTTGCTATCCTATAGTTGCTTCTGCTCTTGCTATACCTAACTATTGTCGTTTTATATAATATGCAGAAAAGTTTTTAGTATACATCTTTTTTGTGTATATCATAATGCAACTTTTTTGTTTTTGCATTTATAAACGAAAAAAAAGTTTCTAATTCATTTATATTATTAGCTATAAATTGTAATATTTATTTAATATCCATTTATATTTCCTAGTTTTGAAAATATCCTCATAATATGGAGTTTGGATGAATATTTTGTTTGAAAATAGTAGCACCTATGAGCAAATAGTTACATATTTAAGAATAAACTTTTATTGAAGATTAATTTTAAAATAAACAAACGTTTTTTGGCTGCCTACTATTGGATTCTATGAAGTGATCATTCACTAATGAAAACTCTTAAATTTATATTAAACCAAGTAACCACTAAAATAAAACTAAAATTAACAAATGATTGACGACTGTAGTCGACCTCCTAGCGGTAGATATTGTAAAATATGAGCGAATACCAATTTTGACATTTTACTTTGAGATTTTATTTTGGTGTCTTATAAATTTGGTGCCTTATAATCAAGATTGGCAAGTTGTATTATATTTTTACATATTTTCATTGATTCATGCAGTGGTTAACTGATTGGTTTCAAAATGATCCGTGTTTTCTGCTGAAATGAATTCAGGCACCATCGGTTGTAAACCACATTAATAAATTTTAGACATGACACATTTCACTGGTGCCCACAGATTGATCAGTTACATCCAATTTTTGCATTGCATCGGTACAAAACGCCGAATTTTGAATATCTATAAATAACGTTAATTTAGCTAAAAATTTCAGAGTAATGAACAAATTAATTAAGACCTGTTAGTATGCAGAAGGGAAGATAGAATATCCTTGCAATTTTCGCCTATTCTCGAATTACAAAAACAAACACATTTCTAATATTTATTAGGCTATGTTACAAAATCCAATTTTTTTAATGCGTTTGTTGTGGGTTTTCATAAGAGGTAGAACAATCACAATGACGTGAACCCACCCTGCATTTAACAATTTGATATCTCCGAAAAAAATACATGTCAAATTTTATAATACAACTTCACAAATGTTTTACCAACCGAGATATTTTGCTTTATCGCTATAACTTACTGAAATAGGTAGTTCTATAGATTTGAAGTTATTTTACGTAAAAATAAAACCTTCAGAAATAATAACCGGCTCCAAGCGGCAAGAATGTGAACTAAATATTTTCTTTGAGATATCTAAAAAAAATTGTATACTGCTATTGTGGTTTCACATGGTTCAACCAATGCATTGCCCTTGATATGAAACTTCCTTGCCGTCTAACACTTTTGTAAACGTCGGTATACGTCATCAAATCATGGCATTTGACGTCATAGAAAATTAATGCAACATAACTCTGATTGTGGCCAAATTTCAAATAAATTACGCAAAGCTTCCTGAAAAGCTTTTTTTGATTTTATCTTCAATTTCAGTTGTTGATTTGTTATGTACGTTATATTACTCGGGTAAAGCGTGGTTTCGTAATGATGACCATCATAGATTGACCGCTTGGGCGAGAATTATCAGATCTTTCCACTAGCATATGCCTGAAGTCATATGCTAGTGGACTGATGTACATACTGTGGAATTTGTATACGTAGTGTTCAATCGTGCGCGATAGTACTAACGAATTTTTAGATACTTTAAGTGAAAGTTCGATTTATATGGTTGTGGGCGTTCTGATAATTATATTTGAACTTATTATTATTTGGTACTAACTGAACGCTATAATTACTATAAGACGGACGTCGCAATAATATGTTTTTTCACTTTAAATTTGTATTAAGGTTGAGAACCTAATATGACTAGATTGATAAGATTAGGTTAACAAAAAATACGTAAAATATAATATTGGACTTCATATTGTTAAAAATGTTGGCACAATATATTTTGAATTCGTTTAACTTTAAACATCGAGTGATATCTCTCTTTGTACTTATTAAGTTTGAAGACAATGAATCTTTAATTTTGTAAGATATTCGAGAGTAAAATTGACTCGCAGCTTGAGGATTTAATTTTTGACCATTTAATGGCACAAGTTAAGTAAAATGTGATGTATCTAAACTTCTTTTCACTTTACTTGTTCCCAAATTTTCATTTTACTTGTTAACATTTAAATCTAAAATTTGTGGAGGCCAGATACTGAAAACCTAAAATGTATTAAAACATTTTTGCAATAAGAACTTTAAATTAATCCATTAAATATTTCTCCATGCAACGGGTAAAAAATGTATAAAACTTTTTTTTTCATGTAAAATCCCAACAGTGAATTGTTAATTAATTTTAAGTTATACTATTTGTCGGATTGATAGTCTTTCGTCTGTATACAATTATTGAATCTGATGCAGAATGCTTCTAAAAACTATTCTAGAATATCAACCTTTCAAATATCTTATTAAGATAAAGTATGAAATTATAGAGGCCGTTTCAACAAATGCAACAACATCCTTAATCTGAACATTGGGAATATGGATATTAACCTGATATAACCTCGTTTTTGAATAATTATCAAGAAGTATAAACTGTGCCAACTGTCAATTTAGGTTCTAGTCCGCCAAAACTTAGAGTTATTTAATGGTGGCGATATGTACATAATTTGGTTAAGTGAATTTACATTTAAATACAAAACCAAACTAAAATTAAATCAATACAAAAAATAATATATTAACAGAAAAAAAATAATGTAAATTATTATAAACATAAACACACATAGTTTAGTGTTTTTACTGGCCGTGGTCCATAGTACAGCCTATGTACATATATTTCAAATTGATAATGTTGGTTTTTGAGGCAAGCACACAAAAAAGTTAAATTAAAATTATATATAATTTTATCTGTTGTATTTATACAAAATTTTATGTTTATGATTATGTATTCTATTGTTTTGCAGTATTATATACACATATTTATGTTTAACCAAAACCACAATATGCTTTATGCATACATAATTCAAATGTTGTGTGTAATCCATTTAGATTTATTGTCTTAATCATATACAATATGTATGTATATATGTACAAGAGTAAATATATAGGATTAACCTTATGCTGCCGCGTTAAAAAGAAGGACTCCCCGGAATTTTTGGTTTGGCGTTGGTGTGTATTTCCAACCAGAGATATACTCGTATACAGACACGCGTTTAATATTCAAATTTTAATTTCAACATTTTTCTTTTTATACTTAATTTGTTTTTATATTTTATCTTAACTTAACCAAGTTCGTAATTTGGATATGAATAATATGCTCTTGGAATGAACAAAAAAAAATCAAAACAGTATATATGTACAAACATGTACACGAGAGCATTAGATAATTCTTTAGTATTTATAGAAATCGTAATAAAATTATAATTTTTTTTGTTTAAATAAAACAAAACAAATATTAAAATTGGAAGAATTTAGTCTATGTGATAAGAGTTTCATTTAAATCTTATATAGGTGCTAAGATAAAATGCAGTTTATATAAGTGTGCATCTTTATACAAGCAGTATTCGTTATAATACAGTGGTGTAGATATAAAAGAGTGACAAGGTTTGACCTTGACCGCAGCTTTCTTAATATTGCGAAGTTGAACTTCAAGCTATTTTATAATTTATTCTGAAATTAGTAATGTAACTAGACCAAACTCTATTGTTTGCCATGGAACTTAATTTGCTTAAACTACATAATATGTATAATACATATATCTATGTAAAACAAAATGTATTCTTATATATTTAAGTAAAGAATAACTATTTTGGTCCAAAATATACGACTGTGTGATTTGTCTATTCATCAAACACCAAGTTACTTCCTTGAACATATATATCTATTAAACATTTTATGCACGCAAACAATTTATTCCACCAATCAAACGTCTCGTTCTCCTACTACATGTTTTTGTACATACTCGTAAATAGGGTGACTTGGAAAATATGGAAAACATTTTCTTTTGAAAAACTTTGCATCCCGTTTGAAATTGTCTTCCCCAACAAAATTGTATTTTATATAATTTTATTACATGACAATATCTATATATACTTGTATATAAAGACATTTATTATATGTATATAGAAGCATATATAAAACGTCTATACTCGTATAACATTTTCGTTTTAAAAAATCATCCATCCATTTAATTGTTGTAGTCGAGGGCAATGAAGATAAACGAGGGTTGAAATATGTTTCGACTTAAATAAATATATAGACAACGAGTTGAGCATCATTTTGTGTTCGTTATCTTGTCTTATGTACTTTTATATAATATATATGTATCTATATATATAGACAATCCGAAAAGAAATGATGTATGAATGATAAGTAGAAGCAAACTCTTTAATTATTGATTCAAGATTTGTAATCGTATTAATTAATTTTAATTTGATTTTTTCGTTTATTTATAGGTTTGGTTCAAAAATCGACGGGCAAAATGGCGCAAACGTGAACGCAATGCAATGAATGCTGAAGCGGCTGCATTTAAAAATGGTTTTAGTACACAATTTATGCAACCATTTGCCGATACCGAAAGTCTTTACTCATCGTATTCGTATAATAATTGGGCTGCTAAAGTACCTTCACCGCTTGGTACGAAAACATTTTCATGGGCGGTTAATCCGTTAGGATCTGTTGTACCTGGAAATCATCAAAATTCTGTTAATTGTTTTAATACTGGGGCATCATCGGTAACGGTTAGTATGGGTAGTGGTACAATGTTACCGGGCGGTATGGGTAGTTCATTATCGGCTGGTACACCGGGTACTGGATCATTGACCTCCGCACCACCATGTCCGTATACCGCCCCAACAAACCCATACATGTACCATCATCGAACATCATCCGAACCATGTTCGGCAAGTAGTATCGCTTCGCTTAGGTTAAAAGCTAAACAGCATGCTTCCGGATTTACGAGTCCATATTCAACACCATCACCGGTATCTAGATCTAATTCATCTGGTTTATCTGCCTGTCAGTATGCTAGCGTGTCGGACACCGTTTGAGAAAACGCCCTGGGTTCCATCCTCCACCAAAGTCATCATCAACAAAAGTCTAGTGAAGATGATGACTTGATGGAACCCGACCCGGAGGATCGTGATAATAATATGGATGATATACAAGATTGAATATATCGCTATAGACTAATAACTAATATCGGTATGTAAGGTAAATCCACTTTAATAAACTGAATCAGTCGATATAAATATATTATGTATATATTTTGTGATTTGCTTGTATAATTTAAAAAAAAAATATTTATTTACATTAATTTTTATTCAAATAAAAAAAATACTTTTGATATATCAAACTAAGAGGCGTCAATATTATATTTTTATATCAACGCACAAAACTCACACATAAATATAAATAATTTTATCATAAATTATAAATAAATTTACAATGTGTGACAGTTTATAAAATCCTAAACATGATCGATTAGCATTTATTTAAGCTTCGATTAATTTTTTTTTGTTAAAATTTATTTTTATGCGATTCGTTTGATGTTCCGCCCGCCACTCAACTCCAGTATCAAAAAAATAAAAATTTGTTATCAATATTAAATTAAATTAAAATAACAAAAATTTGAATGGGACCATTATAAATATTCTAGCTAAATTATTATGTTTATTTAAAAGACGCCTCCAGCTTCCAAATTTATATGTATGATTTTTTTCTTAATTATAATCACGCAACAACAAAATATATAAATTAATTGTAATGTATAAATAAATAATTTAAACTTTTATAAATATGTTAATTTAAAAGAAAAAGGAAATAAATAAATAATAATTTAAAATTAAAAAAAGAAAACATTTCAAATTGAAGACAAATAATAATTTTAGAAATTTGTAAATAATTTAATAATTTTTTTTGATCATAAAAATATAAAATTAGACTTAATTTTATCGAAAAATAAAAAATAAATTTTATTATGCATATACATATAAATCTAATTAAATAAATAAAAGTATTCACACAATATTTAATTTCTATTTTTCATATAAATATAATATAAAATTAATAATTATTAAATCATTAATGATTATCAACACATATAAATATATAGTATAATAAATTATGTAATTCTTAAAAAAAAAAAAAAACTTAAAAAACATTGATTTATAAATATAATAAATAAATATATAATTAAATAATAAATGTGCAATTTGTATAAAAAACCAAAAATAAAATTAATTTTAATTAATTGTTAAGAATTTATTATTTTTATTTTATATGTTCGACTATAATTTATGATTTCACTTTTAGTTGTAAAAAATCTAGTGAAATAAAATTAATGTATAAAACCAAACACATTAAATGAAATTAAAAAATTAAAAACTAAAAAAATATAATAATTGTAGAATTTAATTATATTACGACTTTATAATTTACGATTATATTCTTTTTATTTTAAATGGATAGTTTTTTTTATAAATATATATTTTTCGATTATATGATTATTACAATTAATTAATTAATTAAATTCTTCAAAACAAAAAAAACGGTGTAATTCAGTTTTTATATTATAAATAGTTAAACAGGAAGTTTTTTCTAGTCAACAATTAAGTAAACAAAAATACAAATAAAAAATGGTTTTATTAATTAAAAAGAAATGAAAAAAAATGATAAATTTAATTTGAAATAAAATAATTAAAATTTAAAAATTAGTTGTATGATTTTGGTATGTGATGTAAAAATGCTACGCCCATAAGTTACGTTCGATTACGGTAAGTGTTTAAAGATTTTATATGAATGTAATATTTACGTATTTTCTGCCATCTTAATTGATCATATTAATTTAGATTGGCTACAGTCGCGTATAAAACTAGATCAAAATATATTTTAATGAAACAATAAATTTAGACAATCTATTTGGATTTGTATACAAAAAACATATAGGAAATAAATCAGCTCAGAGAATTACGCCTTTTAGAAAGAGCGATAGTGAAAACTTTAAATTTGGAATGAAAACTTAAGTTTGGAAAGTCTACTGAGACAAACGGCTTTTTTAAGATGCCATGGAAAATAATTGAGTATTGTTTTTTTATAAAATTCGGCATTTTTTCAGGGGCAAACTTTGATTTGGGTTATTAACGAGAGAGATATATAGGAATGACTTCGAAGTGACAATTTTGCAACGTATTGATGTACATTAGGTGGTCAATCTTGAGAATGCTTGTGTGAAACCTTTTATGTAATCCAATACGAAAATTGAACTATAAGGAACCAATTTTCTACACCACTAAGCTACATTCGGTGACTAACTAGTAGATACATTATTATAGTAGCCTGGATCGTTTACAAAAATAAAAGAAAATCGACGGTTATAAACAAATCTCGTATGGCTATATTAGCCGTGTTTCTTGACGCACAGTGATCCGGATCAGATCACATTTTCCATGCAAACCAAAGACACATTTTGATCCAAAATGAAATTTGGATCAAAATGTGTCTTTGGTTTGCATGGAAAATGTGATCTGATCCGGATCATTGTGAGTCAAGAAACACGGCTATTATTTACAAATATTTATCAAGAATAATTTAAGAAGCAAAAACATCAAGCATTGTAGTAACAAAGATGGATGTTTCTAAATTCTTATCCTGAACTTAAGGGCTTAGATATTAAACCAGCTTTAAGGTCTTAAAATCTAAACAGACCATGCAACTAAATCAACCTTCAGAGTACTTGACCAAATATATAATTTTAAATCAAATATAAATTTGGAATTAAAATGAAAATAATCATCTTAATTCGTTAAATACAGAACTAGAATAATTGTTGGTTGTACAAGATAAGCGCTTTAAATAGTTTAATTATTTCCCACTCCAAATACCAGCAGGTCCACTCAAAATAAAAATAATCTATTAAAGGTCATAAACGGCCTTAACCGCGTCTCAACTGAGGCCTTATGGACCATTCATATATTTATGCTATCCGGTGCATGTTAGTTTTTGATCAACGGCGAGAATCAAACTCGAGACTTTGGTATGATGAGAAACTCTCTTAACCATTAACATGCAACCAGCGATATCCACTGCAAATACTAGTTTTGAATAAACATAAACTACGAAAAGTTGTAAATTCAAGTATATGCTTTCATTAAAATAAGATTACAGATATATTGAAAATCTATTAAAACAAAAAAATACTCTACGATTCGTAAAATCAATCTGGAATGGAATTCTCTACAATGGAATTGAATAAGGAGTTTTTTTTGCTATAAAGACTATAATACATTGAAAAGTCGAACAAGCTTAGAGCTAAAGATTTATTCTCTGAGAGCAAAGTAATCATCTAGAATCAGACGATCGTATCAAGGTATGGAGAAATTCAAAAAAAATTAAGTGGCAGAACAAAATAACATTTACAAAATAGTTAAGCGTTTGGAGGTGGTAACGTATACTGTCTGGGTTTGTCTTGCTACACTCCAGAAACACCGAAGCTTTCTTTTTCACAGAATCAACAATGTATACCTGCATAGTTACGTACGCCAAATACATTCTAGAAGAAAGTAGTGGTGACCAGGAGAAATCATTTACTACTCATCACCAAAATAATACAACTCGCTGGTATTCAAAAGTAATATTTCTCTTATAGAATACTGCTACTTTGGACACCTATACGTAAAAGAGAGAAGATTAAATTAAAGAGCAGCATTACCAACCAAGGGTTTTGCTGCCAACATTACTCAGTTGGTTTAAAAGTTTGTTATGATAATAATTAGCTGAGCTCAAAATTAATTATATGAAAAAGAAAAAAGCTTATTTCGAGATTTTCGCAGCAGATTAATTATTTTATACTTAGGACGTTTTTATATACATTTCCTATATCTGTAGTTCCTAAAGTTATATCTTTAATATAGACACGAATCAAGGATCCACAAATTACTCATCATAATCGTTTTATGCACTAAAATAATGTTTTATATTCACGAAACAGAAAAATTAATTTTTTTTTATCTGCAGCGACCACGGTACAAGCGTCATGAGAACGAATATTTTGTATATAGTTAATCAGTATTCCGTTCAACAACTATCGCACAAAAAACAAAGAAAATTAACTTAATATAATTTACCAGCCAAAAAGTAGAGACGACATAATTTACATATCAAATCTGTTTTTATTTCGTATTCAGAGATACATGCAAAAATAAAAATCTGAATAAATAAACAGCTTCGGAATATGAAAATCCCTTTTGTAAAATGGAAAAACGAAATGAGCAAAATTTTGACCCTTATTTTTATGACATGGTTATATAATAAAACAAAATTTGATGGTGCTAAAATAAAATATAAACCGGAAAATTTTTTTTATTTGTTTTTCCAAAAACGACACATATATACATACACTCACACACTCACATAAAATATATATAGACGGGGAAATAATTGTGATATTACATTTTCTTAATCCAATCTTCCGATTTTTTTTTAAATCAAATAAGAAAATCTACACAATAATATAATCATAATCATTTTGGTTACTACCCCAGTTTCCAAAAAAAGCATAAACAGGCAAGAGGGTGAAATGGAAATCGAGAGTGAGTGGAAAAACTATGTGACGAATAAAATTTTGTGTGTGCTGAGATAGGCAAACAAAGCACCCAACAAGGGGCGCGCGTGATTAATGAAAAATAAACTGTTTTTGTATTATTCTAATAACAAACGACACCAGAAAAGAAGAAGAGCACAACAACAACACAAAGGGATAAATTCCGAAGAGGGTGAATTAAAATGAAGGTAATAAAAATACATAGGGACACACACATAATTGATTATAAAAGAATCAAACAATTTATTAACTTTTTTTTGTTGTTCCTCTTCTAACCACAATCTATATTATACGAGTATGTATACGGTACCCACACAAGATGTGTTGTTTGGGAATTTAAGATAATAGTTCGGTCGTCAGTTCGGGTTGCAAAATAGTAGTAAAAATGAAAATCTAATAAGGTATTTCTCAGATTACCTTTTCTTTATACTACATAAACATTTTTATAGCTGAGGTTGTAGGTGAAACTATATTGTGCTTTGGGTTGCTTAGTTTTGATTAATATATATGTACAATGGACAAAGTGATTTGTATAAATTGTGAGTGACGAGCTTTTTATTTTTGCATTAATTTTAGATTTTGCTGTCGTTTATTTTGTGTGTCTTTGATATCATCTATACTGATTGATCTACATGAAATATACGGAAGGTCGTAAAGTCTAACATTTTTCTTTTGATTAATCACAAGTACGAGTATATAAGTGACTACAAAACTACTTCATAATTTAACTTACCTCGTTATTCCACGACACTTCTGTTTTGATAGTTGGTACTTCTCGCAGTTTATGACACGTTTACGATATAAGAGTACCTATTTTCATCTGATAAGAAAACCTTATTGTCTTATCAAGATTTTAGAACATCTCCACAAAGCTTACCTACAGCGTTTACTTTGACATTGAAATAAATCACATAGATTTCAGTTATCTTTGGCGTATGGTTAATTCTGGTGACATTAGTTTTTACTTTTCTGTTATATGTATCAACTATAAGGTTTTATCAAATTAGTTTTTGTACAAACTACCGTACCTTTCAATTCGAAAAGTTCTTTGTTGTTTTGAATACAATAACCAAAGACTGATATTAATGAAATGAAAGTACGTTGAACATATGGCGGGCCAAGCAAGTGCTTTAGGGATACAATGCCCCGCCATAAATTTCATTTATATTTCATTTAATATATCTATAAGGCGAGTGTTAAACATCGATTTCTGATACTACCAGGAATATATTGATAATAATATAGTTGAGTGATCCATTCTTTACAATTTAATAAGAATATTTCCTACTGCAACCAATATGAATATCTACTTCAATTATGTGTAATAATAGTTAATTTTAATGCCTTTACCTTTCTCGTGTACTTTCAGTTGTAATTTATTTATCACAATTCGCTGCAAATATAATTTATAGAGTGAAAAATCAAACGCTTGAACTTGTGCTAAATTTGAATGGAATGAAACAATTGTATTCAGTAACGTGTCTCGAAAAAACATAAAATATACTTCCTGTTAAACTACAGCTCCTGTTCGGTTTCATCTAATCAGAAATTATAATATGTGAGAGTGTAAAATCTTTAGTTTTTCACTATTTGAACTGAAACAGCACATCTAAGGCTGCACATCGTTCACGATTTTCAGAAAGATATAGATGAATTAAATTTTTAGATACGGTGACAAATTGTTCATAAGCCGTACAAGTTAAGTGGTTGACACCAGTGCAAATATTTTTACGACATAATCAGGACAATTCAGTGTGGGGTGCATCATTCAACTGTTTTAAGCAAAAGTTTATGAACTGATATTGCATCGGAATGATTGGAAAAAGTCCATAAACCACAAGAACTACATCATTGGTCCAGCTATTAAACTATTTTCACTCAACGTAAGACATTCCTTGAACAACTCGTTTTGTAAAATCAGAATATGTTTGCCGCATCTGAACGATTTTCTTAATGCATGTTTATTATACACACAGGGTGTTCTGGAAACGGCTGACACGATTTTTGATTTGGATAAAAGCTAATATGACTTTACTTCTATCAATTTCTACGATTATGGAACATATAAACGTTAAAAGCAGTGTTCCAACACAGCACTTTATGAAATTAAGAATCATTAATAAATATAAATATATATAATATATATATATATATATATATATATATATATATATATATATATATATATATATATATATATATATTTATATATATATATATATATATATATATATATATATATATATATATATATATATATATATATATATATGTATATATATATAAATTTATATATATATATATTTAAATATATATATATATATATATATATATATATATATATATATATATATATATATATATATATATATATATATATATATATATATATATATTTGAAGTAGTTCCATACTTAATGCCCCATCTTCACCAATTATATATATAAATTTTAATCAATGCACCGTATCTAAACGATACCGATATGATCACGTACCAATTGTGTATAAATATACACAATATTGCCTACTCATCTAAACTATAAACTATACGTAACCAATCGATTATTTATACCAAAATAACAGTAAGAACAAAATACGAAAAATACCAATAAATTATTTGATTAATTTATCAAATAAATAGCCATTATTTCAGATATCTATAAATATATAAAAATAAAATTAAATTAACTTCATCACTCAATAGAATTGAGTATATATCGATACATGTATATATAGATATACTATATGGCAATAATACATAACTAATATAAATTTTACAAAAATCGACCAGAAACTATTTCCTCTATAAATCAATCTTGTGTGTTGCAGTATATCACAAAAATTGCTCATTCCAATCGTCTATAAACTACTCTTATTGCTAAACTAACTAACCATTGGTTTACAGCTCGTTTGTACATGTCTCTCTCGTATCATAGATATTTTCTTATTTGCTTTTCTCCTTGTACGGTACATACATATATATATATAACCACCATCACTAATAACATTTTCTTGTAGTTTTTCCCATTTTTCCAATTGTTCATTTTTAAATAAAATCACTATACGGCGACGAATACACATACATGTAGCTATAAAATATAAAGGAGACGTGTGTTTGTGTCTCCTTACGTACCACTATACTGGATATACTCGTACATATTTCTGATGTATTATAGTAAATTTATTTTATGTTTTCCACTTTAAAGAAAATCCACTCGCTTTTCTTTTTACTTTTTGTTTTTTTTAGTGTATATAACGTGTATATATGATTCTATCTACATATACATAATATGTGCATATATGTATACACATATATGTACTTTAGTTTTCCACTATTTTCTTGTCTCTGCATGTGCAGATATTTGTTTCTTTTAAGAAACATTTACCATATTATGTTGAATATATCTATATTCATAACCGGAGTTATTTACTCGTACATATATGTATGTGTTGCTTTGCTACTGTCGTAATATCTTTATATATCGTAAACTCACAATGAAAATAGTTGGTTTGGCGTAACCCAGATTATAATATCCTCAATTATATTTTATTGTGTATTAAATAATTCCATTTCAATCAAAAAAGTCGAATTATTTATTCTACGATAGACAATTGAAGGTCAATAGGTTTGAAAAAGCGAACTTTAGAAAAAACCTCCATGTATTAGTATGTATAGTTGTGCAGATAGAATACATATAGTAATATAAAAAAAATTGGATTGAATCAAACATACTTAGAGAAAAACTTTTCATTATTGAACGAAAACTTGGAGCAAGACTTAAAATTAACAACAAAAAAAAAGCTACTCTTATCAAGAAAAGATCTGGTTGTTCCAGTATAGTTTAGCAGATATTGATCATCTCACTATTGGCCAATTCCAAAATTGTCCAACAGTGAGTTGATCAATATCTGCTAAACTATGTTTCCAAAAAATGTATATTTCCAAAATTTCAACTGCTTTTGTCAACTAATAATACTTCTTTCTAATTCCACTCTTAAATTATGGGCCTAACATTATATCACACTAATTTGGTAAAACTGATTGAACTATCTTCAAATTATATCATTCCTTAAATCTGAATCCATTTCACTAAAAGACAATTTTATTGTTATAAAGGATATCGCACTCCATAAAACAATTGACATTGTAAAACTTAAAAATTATGTCGGTCTACTATAGTTAATCCGCTGCAACGTTATCAAACTTGATAAATTTATATAAATAAAAACTTGTGCAGGATCAACATTAACGGATTCTGATATTTATTATTTGAAACCGGACCGCTTCAAAGTCTATCGATAATCATCAACATGGCTTAATCTGTGATTTTTTAATAAAAATACAACATTTTTGATCCTCATACAACTACATACATATATCAATTTACAGAGAATTAAAGAATCTAATTGGCTTATGCTTGAATTGTTGTTCTAATTTAACCATTCTAATGTTAAAAGCACTATCTAAGAATCCAACTCACATTTTGAAGTGTTTTGTTTAAATGTATTCTAAAATCAGTATTCTAATTGAAGACCTATTACACTACATTGAAAGCTTGCAACTAATCAGTACTTTACTTTTTAGTGTTCGAATTTACGATAGCGACTACTTTCTTTATTTACATGAGATCTTTTTCCACATTTACCATTTATTATTTTAATTGCTTTATGATATAAACTTGATGTTTTAAATTTGGTTTTCTCAAATTCACATTATATCTAATAAATGTACAAATTTCGAAAAATTAGTAATTAATATGATATTGATAAAAACAGTGTCAAATTTAATTCCAGACTTAGAATGTTTCGTAATTGTACACTACTTCCCCATTAAATATTCGTTACAAGAAGTCGTTAACCTAACGATTCATTCCAGTATTATTTTGCTTTACTTTCGACATGAACGATTAAATCTAATAGTTCGTGTCCTAAAAATATCAATATTTTTCCAATATCCGCGTGGATAATTAATATCTCTGCTGCTTTGAAAAATTGTAATTTAGTTAAATTATTTTTATATACGCAATACAATAAATACGTCATTAAAATAGAGTTAAAAAGTTAAGTTCATATTCAAGATCGCACTTTGTTTTATTATACTTATATTTACTGTGGCAAAGTAACATACTTTAAGCGTTAAATGTTGGTTGTAATTACAAGATAAATAGTTTAACTTAGTTAAAATTAATTAATTTAATTTTAATTTAATTTAATTATAATTAATCACCGATTGTAGCTTAATGGTTAAGAGAGTTTCTCATCACGCCGCGGTCTCGAGTTCGATTCCCGCCGTTGACCAAAAAATGACATAAAAACGCGTTTGTGTGTGTGAAACGCGTTTGTGTATTTGTTGGGCTGACCACCTACAATGTGCACCAATCGTTAAAAAATTGGTTCGTAAGGTCTCAATTGAGCCGCGGTAAGGGCCGTTTACGGCCTCTAAGCCATAGATAATTTTTATAATTAAATCTTAGAAAATACAAAATTTATACTGAACAACTTTTTCACAATATCCTGACAATTGCTACCGTCTAAATAGTATCATGTTTATTTAAACGAGTAACCCCAACTTTAACAGTGGACAATACCAACGATAACATATTTTAGATTAATAGAATTCGTTTACTATATAAATATAATTACCAATACTTTTATTTGTATACTTACAGTTTATAAGGACCAATTGAACTATCATAAATTAACACTTTAATAGTGAATATATTTGTTAATATTTAAGCCAAGCCACATAATATGTGAGATAATGAATAAAGAATAATTGTTTCTCATATGTTTATGTTGTAATTATATATAGACTTGTACAATTGCCTTATTCCCGCGAGCTTGCATTATATCATCTAATTGATCGAAAGCTCTCATCTTAGTATTACTGTAACCACTCAAATTAAAACAAACTTTCATTTAATGTGTTGCCGTACGTTTGAATTCAGAAACTAAATAAAAACATTGGCTATAGTTCAAGCGACAACCAATAATATAAAACCGCGTTTTTAAAATAATTTCAGAGCCTACTATTGAAATATTAGATAAAAACAAAGTTTACTCGAAATTGCAATGGTTACTATTGCTTAATGTAATTTTATATATACGTATAGATTTTATCGCGTTTTCACGATATAGTTAAAATATTTGAGAATGCGTAAATAAATAATTGTTTGTGCAATAAAATACATATCGATTGATATTTGATTAAAGGGACTGGTGATATTAGATGATATATTAGTAAAATAAGGTAACTGTCTTAACCAATCACACACAGCTTCTGCTTTCTGAGAATATTGAATGTTGCCATCCTACTTTTGGTATAAATACTGTTCTTATCTGTATATACATATATACATTGGTAGGGTTCAGTAAAAGCTTAAAAATATAATAAACGACATATATGTATATATATATATATATATATATATATATATATATATATATATATATATATAATATATATATATATATATATATATACAGAGTGAATTTCCAAAAAATGCAGGGCTTTTATCTCGAGAACGGTGCTAGATAGAAAAAAATTACTTATAATAAAATTTATTAAAAGTCGAAGGGGACGTCTAGTGGTGATCTTCAATGACCTTGAAACTCATTAGTTTCGGAGATAAAGGCTAAAGTTAGGTTTTTTAAAATTAGAATCTATACTTTTGAGTGTTGGTTTTTATTAAGCAATTAAAAGAAAACACTTTTGGCTCACACATTATTTTTGTAAAGTGTATGATTTCAGAGATATGAGCAAAAACTGATATTCACTAAAGCAATCGAATTTTCCCTAAGTTCTACAAATTAAAATAGAAAGTATCAAATGTTCTTGGACTTATTATGCAATTTATTTGTTTTATTACTTTGTGATAAAATTACAATTATCTTAGAAAAAGTTTTTTATCATGTTGTTTATTAATTTAATAAATATTCAAAATGTCCGCCATTTGATTCCAAACATTTTCCTACTCGTCTTATAAAATTTAGATGAACTGATTCTAATTCAGCTTCTGAAATATGATTTCTAAAAATATCTTTAATTCTTTGTTTCATATTTTCAGCAGTGGTAGGCCGATTGAAATAGGCTAAGTCTTTCACTTTTCCCCATAAATAAAAGTCCATGCATGTTAAATCGGGAGATCTTGCTGGAAAAGGAGTAGGGCCACTTCTTCCATTCCATTTATTCGGAAACATTAAATTTAGTTGTTGTTGGGAAGCTATACCAAAATGGGGAGGTGCACCATCCAACTGAAGCCACATTTCTTGTCTTACTCGCAATGGAATATCTTCCAATAAATTGGGAAAATCTTGTAATAAAAAATTCACAAATTTTTGTGTGTTAGTGTTCCATCAAAAAACAAAAGGTCCAATTAGGCGAGATTCGACTATTCCAGCCCAAGCATTTACACTCCAACGATGTTGATGGTCAACGGAACGCATCCAATGTGGATTCACGTCATTCCAATGATGTAAATTATGCCTATTCACATTACCGTCGCTCTTAAACGTTGCCTCCTCATTCCACATGACAAGACGTAAGAAATCTGGATTTTCTTCAATTTGTTGCCTGGCCCAAAGACAAAATTGAATTCTTGATCTTAAATCATTAGCAGATAACTCTAGCAGCAATGATATGTGGTACGCATGGAATTTGATTTCTCTCAAAACGCGAGACATGGTCGTTTGAGATATTCCTCTATCTCGTGCAATATTTCGTGTTGATGTGTGTGGGTCCTGTGATACTGCAGCTAGCACATCTACAACAATTTCCTCAGGACACTCACGACCTTTCCTTTGGTTTCTTATGCTTCCGGTAGTGTGCTGCTTATCTGCTTAACGTTTAAATACACCTCTTCTAAAGTGCCGACGATCTGGATGTCGTTCAGCGTATAATCTAATCGCCTTGCTTTCATTTTGTCGACACTCACCGTAGATCATCATCATGTCGAATGCTTCCTGGTTAGTGTACAACATAATAAAAAACTTTTTCTAAGATAATTGTAATTTTATCACAAAGTAATAAAACAAAAAAATTGCATAATAAGTCCAAGAACATTTGATATTTTAATTTGTAGAACTTAGGGAAAATTCGATTGCTTTAGTGAATATCAATTTTTGCTCATATCTCTGAAATCATACACTTTACAAAAATAATGTGTGAGCAAAAAGTGTTTACTTTAATTGCTTAATAAAAACCAACACTCAAAAGTATAGGTTCTAATTTAAAAAAACCTTACTTTAGCCTATACCTTCGAAACTAATGAGTTTCAAGGTCATTGAAGATCACCACTAGACGTCCCTCTCGACTCTTAATAAATTTCATTAAAAGTAATTTTCTCCTATCTACCACCGTTCTCGAGATAAAAGCCCTGCATTTATTAGGAAACTCACCCTGTATATATATATATATATATATATATATATATATATATATATATATATATATATATATATATATATATATATATATATATATATATATATATATTATAAGAGAACTAAACATAAGAATATTTTGTAATGATATCTATATACCCGGTAAAACATGTCCAAATATTTTTGTAATGATGGTATTATGACTGACAATGCCGTTAAAATTCCTTATTTGACTTGAGTCACAGTTGATTGTTTACATTTAAAAAACATATCGGATATAATATATTTCAGAGTGCTAATTCAAGTGCTAATTATATAAAAGAAATAAACACTATCTCATATAGATTTACGACATTTATATAACGCAAAAGTGAATCGCTCAACGAACATCCTACATCTACATTTTCCTTTGTAGTATGATACATTATGAACAGGTCAATTACAGAACACTGATTTGAAATAATATTAAAGTCGTCTGTATGAAATAATAATAATTATATTATTATATTAATGTTTATATAATAATATAATTATTATTATTTATTGTTTAGAGCCCTGTGGGTGGGGACAGCCATGTTTCGTAAATATTTCAAACGAAACATGAGATCCATAGAATACCTCCACAGTTTTCAGAGCTTGTCGTAGGAGGCGACTAAATCTGGTTGGATCGCTGGGCTGACGACCCGCATCCGTAAAACAACAATTACAGTTAAAAAAGTCAACAACCTAAAAAAAATCGGATACCGCCTAAATAACAATGACCCCCCCGCTTAAGTACCCGGATACGAGATTAAGGATCAGCACGTGAAAAGTTCAGTCACTAAGAAAACCTCGCGCGTTTGACGGCCTTATCACATGTATAAAGGAGTATCGGCTGGAACTCGTAGCGCTCCAAGAAACTCGATGGCCTAAAAGTGGAGTCCATGTGTCCCAAGGCTATACGTTGCTACACAGTGGAGATGACTTCGGAAGTCTTGGAGTTGGATTTCTCATTGGGGCACAGATAAAAGGCTGTGTTGGACTTCCAGGCAGTCGATAATCGAATGTGTAAGTTTCGCTTGCACATAAGATTAGCCAACCTGTCAAATGTATGTGTACATGCGCCCACTGATGTAAGCTAACCCCAAGATAAAGACTCATTTTAAAAAATGTAATTTGGATAATCTGATGGGCTAAATACCTGAGCACGCTATCAGATTGGTGGTTGGTGACTTTAATGCTAGAGCTGGTAGAAATCAGACCGACTTATGTAATAACAAAAGTCCGTACTCACATCCCGAAGCCAAATTGCCCATGTGTTGATTTCAAAAGACCGGGCTCGAGTTTTCCAAGACGTGAGATCGTATCGGTCACTGCAAAGCTACGATGGAGATTTTCGTACAAGTCAGAGAGAACAGGAGAATATAAAACGCGATTCTCCTGTGAAGGTCTGATAAATGAAGAAACGCAACGAAAATATCAAAATCTTGTCAGCAATAGCATTTTACAATCCAATTATCAATCTGATGATATGAACAGTGTCTGGGAAGAATTGAAATCCTCGGTTGTCGATGCTGCCCAGCACACTCTCGGTATAGTGAAAACTAAGCCCAAAAATGATTGGTTTGATGTGGGGTGTCGTCTTGCTGTTTAGCAACGCAATATAGCCCACAATGTAGCGCAGACTTTAAAAGGAGAACCGCCTTTCGGTAGGCGAAGAGGTCGCTCTCGGCGACAATGGCTCCACGGCGTAGAGAGCGATATGGCATCTCCAGGTTGCTTGCAACATTATGAAGATTTGGCTCGTGATTGAAACCGTTGGAGTCAGATTGTTGACACGGTACGATAGAAACCGGGAATAAAATATTAATGTTAATAAATAATAATAATTGAAAAATAAAAGTTTTCAATTAGTTAACTAAAACGACTGTTATCTGACAAACACTTATGTCAAATTACATAAATTGAATTTGGTCCATCATTAGGTGAACAACACAAGACCTTGCTTTGGCATCATTTGGCTTCATTTTCAATCAAATCAAAATAAAAAATTGTGTGTACTTGGTGTTTATCAAGTAGATAACGCATTAGAGAATACCAGGTGATTTTTTTGTATATTTATTGGTTAGCGTTTTTAAATAGTCACAATAATACAATTAAAGTCGGTGGTATATTGCCTCTTTAAGTTTAGATGACTATATTTCAACTATAGAAAGTCACTTCCCCTATATACTCAAAGTCAAACGTTGGAGTTTTGCACTGCTTTTCATGTATCCGCTTTGCTGAATGATCGACTAATGATTTGATAAAATTTCGAATCTTAGGGCAAATAATTGACTTGTGGTTTACAGGGAGAATTCTTCTTAGATATATCTGCCTCTACCTTCCATGCACTTTCTATTTCGCTTTTTATCATTGAATTTCGGTGCTATGAACCGATTTTCTTATGCATCTTTTCACCTTATCGCAAATTATAAGCATTAAATGGACATAACCTCTTATCATTTCGATTAACAACAAATGTACAGTTATGCCTTAATTAACATAATCTGTCTTTACATATGTAGTTCACTTATGTTTGTATATTCAAAATTAACCAAAAACTATATATGCATAATAATAATATACGAGAAGGACCAAAATGGAAAAAAAACATCCCTTTTGTTGGTACATCGAGTAATACGAGTAATAACAATATGTTAACATCGGTTTGAATTTGTCTATAGTAGTTTTTTGATTAAGACAAAAGGATAATTGCGTAATTTTTTCTAATATAGTAGAACAGTTTTGGGTTATTTTTGGGAAACATTAGAAATAATTATTATAGTCGTATTTCTTGTGAGGCTTAACTTATAATATACATACATATACCGTATGTGTATGCGCCAGTATATTGGGGACACATGGAAAAAATAATCGTTGGTTTTCTATTAAGCAACCACACTATTTGTTATACATTTTTGTGGGATGCTGCTATTTATAGAGTATAGTAATTTTGGAAAATTGTAATAAACTATTAAATTGTCTTTTTCGCTATATTTATATGAGAGACAGAAGGGCTGAACGCATTTTATCATGAACAACAACAGGGCGAACAATTTGGAAAAACCCCACCTTTTTCCGATCAAAAATTCATTTTTCTTCTTTGTTATTCTAAAAAAAAAGCTGTTGTTAGGGTGTTAGGTTATATTCCGTATATGTATACAGAAAATAATGGCAACGATGAAAATCATTTTTTTTTTTAAATAACACAAAACATAAAAAATAAAACGAAGAAAATTGTAAGAAAGTGCTTTGTATTAGAATTTAGAAATGATGAAAAAAAATTTGCATGAATAAAAATATTATAAATTGAAAAAAAGGGATGCGAGTAAAGGAATAATATTTGTTTTGTTGAACAAAAGCAAAATTTCATCATTTTTCCCATTTCCATTACCAACAACAACAACAAAAGCTAGCAAACGCAAAATGGGAAAATCTTTTTGATTCGATTTAATTTTTATTTCTAAAAGGATTGATATATACATTTATTTTATTTCGTTCGAAAAAAGAAAAGGATTTTCATTCCTTAAGCAAAAACATTCAAATTATGTATTATTATATTTCTTCGTCGTATTTATATTCCTTTATGCTCTACTATGGATATATGTATTATACATATATGAATATATGTATGTATGTATATATATATATATATATATATATATATACATAATGTATGCTATCAAACTGAAACCATTGAAATGTTAATGGAGCAAAAATCTAATGACAAAAATCTTCATTTCATTATGTTATGAGAGAAGTAAAGAACAAAATCAAGACAACAAAAGATCATCATGCATATACATATACGAGTATGTATTCACAAACAAAACATCGAAAATCCAATTCATTTTCTAATTTAGTTATTGTTGTGAATTCGGAAATCCTTTTTTCGTTTTCTACTCCTTATTTACCATTTCGATGTGTATTCTTTTTTTTTATATATTTAGTGTGCTTGCTAAGTGAAATAAATATATTTAAAAGAAAAATATTATACGAAGAAGAAATATCTTCACTTATTTATTTAATTTTATTTTCGTCTTATATACACATATATATGTATGTATATAAAACAACATAAACATAAGTCTCTTATCCTTAAAATACAAAGTTAACCTAATTTTATTTAATTCAATTACTTCTTCATACTCCGTTTATTTCAAATTAGACAAAATTAAACTTAAGACTCAAATGTACGGTTTATTCCCTTTCTAATTTCACATTACATAATTCTCGATTTTTTCTTCTAATGTTTCTTATGTTATCTCTCTATGTACACACAGAAGATGAACACAGAAAAAAAATCTTAACTACACAGTACACATGTATGTATGTCGTTCTTATGTCTCTATATATACAGATATGTATAAATTTATACAGCAACATACAATTTCTTATATAGTCACATGTAGTGGAAGGAATCTCTGAACGAGAAGAAATTTCTGTAAAATATTAAACAAATGAAGATACAAAATGTTGTTATTTTTATCCTTTTTATGTAATACAATTAAACCAATAAACTTAATCCTTATCTCGCCATATAATTATCCTTTTTTTTGGGGAGGTTTTTCGGGTAGCTAAGATCCTTTTGAGTAATTTTCCGATTCGAAAAACATACATTTTGTTATGTTTTGTTGTTGTTGTATGTAAGAGTGTAGTAATTACTGATGTTACATAAATCTTCTTAAATCGCTAAACTTATTTATTAAATTATAATTTAATTAGAAAAAGTTTAAACATTTAAATAATTTAACTTTCTCTTTTTTTCTAAACAATTTAGTACACAAACACTGTATGATTCTCTCAAATATTCAAGTCTCACGTGTATGATCAACATTTATCACTATGTACAACCACCTTAATTTACCTTCGCGTTTGTATGATTCTATGATTTCTACCTAACTACAGAATAACAAGATTTCTGAATGAAAAATTTAGATTTGATCAATCGTGACCTTTTTGTATTTTATTTTCTGAAATAGAATTAAGGTACCCATACACCTGCAAGCATGCTTGACAAGCCTGCTCGTCAAGCATGCTTGATGCGTTCCACACACTACACAATCTTGTTGTGCAATCTTTATTTCTATTTAACAACGTCAATCATAAATTACTAAAAATGTCGAAAAGGAATGTCTGTGCGGCCAATGTTATAATTTTGGTAACTGAGTCAACAAAAAAAAACCAACACCAAGGAAAATGTGGATGAAAGAATGGCTTAAGAAAAGACCTAGGTTTTCGCACGAAAACCTTCTGAAAGAGCTGCAGTTATCGTCGCCTGGAGATTATCAAAATTTTCTTCGTATGGATTACACAACATTTTCAGAGTTGTTGCAAATGGTTACCCCAATAATTTTGAAGCAAGATACAATTTTACCAACTACAATATCACCGGCTAAAAGGTTATCTAGCACATTACGATTTCTTGCAACAGGCCTCGGTAAAATAATCATATAGAGACATGTGATGCTTTGGTATCAATGCACCGAGGAAACATTAAGGTATGTAAAAATTATGATAAAAAAGGTGGAATGTAAAATTCTTTATTTTAATTCATGAATTACAAAAATTTGTACACATTTTTAATCTTATTAAAAATTGTAATTTTAACCATTATAATTAGAAAACAATTCAGCAGTTGAATTTGAATTTAGATTATCTTCATTATCAGGTGTGTGACACACTATAGTTTATAACGTGGTATTTCCGTTTAAGCTAAAAATTAATTTGGAGTTGAAGTTGACTTATTTATTTTTACACTATTTCTGTGTAAAGTGCCCCAACTTGCTTCAAACAGAATATCATTAATCGCTTTTTTTGCGTAAATTTGTTGTTCCGATTTCAATTTGGAGAATTCTTGTGCCCAGTACTTTCCCAGATTTTCGTATTGGTTATCATCACGATGTTTGAACAAATCCATTTTTGGTTGTTCTATGCTATCCGTTATTTTTCGTTTTCGCGCTGGTTTTCTAAAATTAATTCGTTGAAGATTTATATTTTCATCCTCAATACTTGATATCTGAAATAAAAAGTTTCACTATTTATTCACATATTTACAAAAGTAATATTTTCATCGTAGGTACCAAAGACCGAAAAGGAGCGAAAAATGTCGCAGAAATATTTGAAAAAAAGTGGAACTTCCCACACTGTGTCGGCGCTATAGACGGCAAACACGCCGAAATACGTAAGCCATGTGATACAGGGTCTTATTATTTCAACTACAAGCAGACCTTCAATATCGTCCTTATGGCTGTGGTGAATGGAAATTATTATTTCATAATGGTGGATATTTGTACTAACGGGAGAGTTTTGGATGGTGGAGTGTTCACAAACACAATTTTTGGAAAAAAATTAAATGAAAGAAAACTAAATATTCCTGAGCGCGAAAAAATTGGAAATAGTGATTCAATGCCGTATGTTTTTGTTGCAGACGACGCTTTTGCGCTTTCGGAGAATATAATGAAACCTCACTCGCAAAGAGAATTAACTTTTGTGAAAAGAATATAAAATTATATAGATTATCTTGGGCTCGACGAATTGTAGAAAACGTTTTCGGAATACTAGCAGGTCACTTCCGAATTCTGTTGACCACCATTAACCTTAATCCAGAAAAAGCTGCAAAAATAGTAATGACATGTTGCCACTTACATAATAATTTACAAAGAAAGAAGCGCCCATATTTGGAGCAAGTCTTAGATGTGGGAGATTGTTCTGGCCAAATTGAACAAGCTAGCTGTAGCTCTAGAACACAACTTTTTGGTTTGAAACCTTCAACAAATCGAAATTATTCAACTACAGCTAAATTGGCACTAGATAGATTCTGCGAGTATTTCAATAATGAAGATGCAGTTCCATGGCAAGCTAATATGATAAAATAACATAAAACAATCTCCTTGATACATTAATGTACTATTTTATTAATAAATATTTTAAAAAATACACTTACTGAGTCTGTTTCAAGCTGCAAGTTCACATCTTCACTTTCCTCGTCCATTGTTGAAATTCCATCGTGCTGTGTTTCATGATCTTGTAGAAATGACAGATCATCAAAATACCACAAGCTGGGAACGTAAATGTCTTCTGTACCCGTGCCACTTTTTTTACTTTGAATCACTTTTTTTAATTCGCGTCTGTAGTTGGTACGAAACATATTTATTTTTTTTCGCACCATATCACGATCTGCACGTGGTTCAATAGTTTTTAATTTTTCTACTAAAACGGCGTAACATTCGTCTTTCTTATTTTTATTCTTGTAGTCATAACTTTTAACTTGCCACAATGCTGGAAAACTTCGATATAAATTCAAAAACTCAGAATAAATTTTTTTATATTTTACTCCACATTCCGCCATTGTACAAATAATAATGCAGCTGTGATGCATGACTGACCAGCAAGACAAATACACTCTCAATCATGATTGCGCAAGCGTATGATTGCAGAGAAAAAATCAAACATGTTTGATATTTCGTCAATCATTTTTACAGGTTTGCGCAAGCCTTCAATCACCTCCATACACTCTCAAAATGATTGCGCAAATACGATGATTGGCTTGCAGGTGTATGGACACCTTTAGTAATCAACTAGTCACTTTATCAACCAATCGCTGTACTCAAAAAAGAGTCGGGTTAACTATAGGTTGTTACTTGTTTCTATCATAATCACATAACCACTTATATGGTTATGATACTAACATAACCACATAACCATAATCACATAACCACGTGATAAAAACAAATAATTATTATCACGTATTCAGCAAACATTCAAAATATAAAATTAAACTACGATATGTATAAAAAAAATTGGTATAAACTACAAAAACACCAAATGCACACAAATTAATTAAAAACACCCTGATGAAGAAAAATCCATCGTTGACAGACAATTTGACATATTATTCTCCATTTTAATTCAATTTTGTACAATTTTTAATAACTTTTATCCATTTTCATTTCATTTATCTATATCTGTATCTCTACCAATCCATAATCTATACTTTTGAATGAACAGCAGCACACCACACCAATCCACCACCACCGCAAAAAAAAACATTATTTGAAATAAAAGGTTGGTACCACCACTATGGCCCTCATCCTCGATCAACTTTATGTATACAATAACATCAATGGCGTTTTTGGGAATTTAATAAAAAAAAATATTCGTTTGTTTTTGCTGAAAAGAATTATGTCTGATATCGCGTGTCAAATTAAATAATTAATCAAAACCTCTTCACCAATTATCGACTAGGTGTAGACATTTTGTATATTCTTTGTTCAATTAACTTTCCAAATCACAAACATAAAAAAACTGTCCAAAGCCAAAGTAAATCCTCTAATATATACACAGACATACATTTGTTTTGGTGTCAGAATTATTTATCAATATTTGATATACTTGTGGCGCTATCGTAATCCAATCTATTTGTCGTGAAAACTTTTGATTTGAAAAAAAAAAAATTATTCGATCGATTCTATTACATATTTTGATATATGGTAATAGTGGGTTAAGCTGGTCCCCGCCGTTTATAAAAGACACCGCATTTTTTCAAAATTTTTCTTTTTATGCGCACACACTCGTGTACAGGCCTATCTATATGTCTGTATATCGACGAATAAATATGTATATTATGTGGATAGACAAAATATCTATTAAAAATTGATAAAAAAAAAACAGACACAGAGATTGATAAATGTCTTGATTTGTATTTTGAGACCGTATATCGATAAATAAGTTTTATTTGTATTCCTGGAAATAAATAATCGTAACGAAATTATGGTTATGTAATTAGAGATACAATCGACAAGGTAGAATACAAAGTATGCAAGGGATTATATATAAATGTTGTTGATAGTGCTACTGGTTTTACTAAACAAATTTTTATGTGTGTACACAAGATGCGTTTCAAAATGTTTTGGATATTGTTGATCGCTATATAAAAAAAAAGATAAAAATTCAATACCACGATCAGTTTTCATGTTAGAAAGGTATAAAAGAAAGTAAACAAAACGAAATCGTTCATATAGTTTATTCTGTAATATAATGAAAACGATAAGTGTAAGATCCATAGTGCAAAACGTGATATAAATGGGTAAGTCACTTTAAGTGAGATAACGACAACGAAAATTGTGGAGAGTATCTGCTAATATTATTTGAAAAAAAGATAAATTTCAATCAATAAGGCTTTTCTGGATCAAATTTCACTGGCATTTTATTAGGATATAATGAATGTGGCCATAGTCTAACTTGTAGCTTCTCATTGAATTAAGTGAACACATTAATAGAACACAATTTATAAAAAATTAACGTAATCTGATTTGACAACATATGAACTCCAAAATGATTCACAGATACCAACATCCTAATGGTACTTCAGTCGCAAACTTAACCTGTTTACAGCTAAATGAATGGTGATTGCGATGAAAAACATAATGTTTTGCCAAAATGAACTCGATGGAAGGTGAGGAGATTCAATTTCAGAACCTCCTCCCTTTATATTCACCAGTTTAAGGCCAAGTAAATTTTAGACTTTTATTTCCATTTTCATTTTTAATTCTGCCTTTTGTTTTTAACAATCTAACTCAATGTGAGACAGTAATATTTAATTAATCAAATAACTTATAATAACTATAACGCAAATCGCGTCGATATCATGTGCCAACATTAAACGATGGCACTAGAAGTAGTTGAACGAAATATTTACGTTTTTTAAATGCAGTGTTTTATATTCAACGATTAATTAATGAAACCAAAATTTAAAATCTAAAAAAATTGAATTTTATAATCGAAATAGGAAATTTTTGAAGTAAATGGGCTTATTTTTATAAATAATAATAAATAAATAGAACAAAATTTGTTTTGTTGTTAAATTATGTCATTTTATTAAAAAATTATTTCGCGTGCCATCTATAGTTCTCGTTAAAACGTATTGGTATGCCTTCTAGGAATATTCTCCGAAACCTATATTTAACAAAATCATGCTGTCGTTGGCATTTACTTTGAAAATTGACACGATTTCCCTTATAGTATTATAAGCTATTTGACTATTATAAATAAATTTGCATTCCCGACCTCAAGAGAATAAGGTGGCCAAATATTTCAATATTTTTCTAAGATGTACCAAATTTTTTATAATCCTTACGTTATCATGGTGTATTCAGAGGGTTTTTGCGTCAAAAGCGTTTTTAACCACCCTGGTTTTATCTACCTCTCAATGTTTTGAATTGAAGATCAATGGTATCGTAGTAGGTTATTCCTCCCCAGATCATAACACCATTTGTTCTGAAATAATGACGATATACTTCATCCTTTCTTAAATCATCTTTGCAAAACTTGTTATACCGCGTGCAGACCATCTAAATTGATTTTATTATCTTTCAACTACTCGATACATTTCAACTCATACTTCCAATGCATTACTTTATGAACAAAGTTCATCTTATTTTTTGATTATTTTTAATTTTTAGTTTTAATTTTTTACGACCTAAGATTGACTATTTAATAATACCCTTCGCACAGACAAATGTTGGCCTTTATGCTACTTTATCGCATACTTTTACAATGGAAAGCGCCGAATTTGCTGAGTTCCGTAATATAATCTACCTTTCTTTAATGGTTTTTGCAGTATATTTGCATACTCGATTATGGGGGTCGTAGCTATAGCATATCGGGTCGGAGAGGTAGTTGTTTATTTAAACCACAAATTTTAATAGAAACTTATTTTAAATTTAATATTGAAATTTTGATTTGAAAAAAAGTATTATTCGATTTATTAAAACTTTTTTGCATCATTGGCCCTTTGTGGCATTAAATGCGAAACCAGAAAGGGTTTCAGCCCACTGTAACATAAAAACGGAAATAAAATTCAACAAATTATACTTGGCCTTAAACTGGTGAGTAAGGTGTATATTAATTAATAGCATAACAAAGGGTTAATCGATCTGAGTAACAACATTATAATGTGATATTGCAGTGATACGCATGTGCTGCTTGATTTTAGCGTATCCCATATCCCAAATTTGACCAATATAAAATCACATAACGTAGAACTGTGAGCAAACCAGAAGTCACGTGTACACACATCAAGACTACTTTCACTTGTTTCCTTGAAAATTGATAAAACATACATACCATATATTGGAAATAAACTTTCCTTGTATCCAACTTTTTCTATATTTTGATCCTATTGATTTGTATTTTACACTACAAAGATTTATTCCACAAATATAAATTCTTGGTCCAAGTTTGACATTGATACGACATGTATTAACGATATTAGCATATTTTAACTACAAAAATATTAAATATATGTCCTATTGATCTCTATCTTATATAAATAGTAATACATAGACGTGTAACTCATTATTTCATCCATTGGTAACCGATTCTACTTTGAATTTTGCTGAAGAATGTTCAATCCTCGATTTGAGTTGAACTGTATCTATAGTTACACAATGACGAATGGCGACAAAATTACTTTAACAGCAAATCAGTCAATCATATAGTTCTGATGGACCATTTCGTTGAGATCTTTATATCAAATATGACTGTAGATATGAGCAAGGCTTTATCAGTAACAAACAGATTATAATTTCACGTGCTTGATATTGTAAAACCGGAATACGATCAACCGAAAACTTTACCATTACTTACAATTAAACAGTACTCGGTTTTACCAAGTAAACATCTATTTGAAATATAATGTATTAAATTTAAAATGACCACAATTAAAAATGTTTTAGTTTAGTGTTAGTCCGAACATAGGCCATATTGCAAACGCTCTAACAAATTCAGTACAAAATTGTCAAATCTTGAACAGAACGAAGGTATTACCTATAAATATTTACCTTGTCCACAAAGATAAGGAATTTTCTACCTTAAAAATGTTTAAAATCATAATGTTTACTTATTTGCTTATAAATATCAACTGGCTAAAAAATGTGCTTGCCGTGGAGAAGCCCTGCCTCATTTTCAATAAACTTTCAAACTACTATTTCACACTAATATTTATAACGATCATGTCAGAATACTGGAATTACGACTAGTTACAAATAGATTTCAGATCTTGGACCATAGCAACAAGTAAAATATCGAAAGCTTTGCTAAACAAAAATGAAATACTCATTTGATTGTTACTGTCTTATCCTACCTTACTGGTAAATCCAACTTTTAATGAACTATACAAAGAGACAAACTATACCTCTCTGTGTGTAATGTTGAAAAGTTGGAAATCACAGTCAAATTCCTATAATCAAGGTTATGGTTTGGAATGGGAACTAATTGCATTTATACCACAAATAAGATTGCTACATATTGAGATGGATCATCAACAGAAAAAACAAATTTGTTTTGGGGTAAATATATGTTTAGCTCGGATTACATTTTTATGGGTTTCCATTCCAATTTTCAACATACATAAGCTGATATTCTTTAAGAAAAGCAAAATACAAACACAATACATTGTTATACTGTGCGGCAAAACTGGTAACAAACAGTTTTTACGACCCATTTTAATTAGTTTATTCTTGAGAATATCATACATATATATATATATATATATACGAAACGAATTTCTTCTATGTGTTCTTGAATAATTTTGATTAACTTAATTCCTATATAGATGCAATCAATTTAGAATAAAAGCCACAAGCAAATAATATCAAGAAACCCAGCAAGAAAGTATAACACAATGTACTATTTTTATATATATGTACGTACATTACGAGTATAGAGAGATACATGGTATACAACTATATAATATATAGGATCGTATAATACGAGAGTATACAGATGAAAATATTTTTTCCACCCACCATCCAACTTTGTATCTAGTTTATAAAAATTTCATAATGTTTCATAGCATGAGTTCCATTTTATGTGGTTTTTCGGCTTTACTTTAAGGCACCTTTACGACCCAACCGAGAGAAGACACACAAAATAACAAAATGAAATGAGTTTCTTATTTTTATTTTTCGTTTTTCTCGTTTTTCCAACCGACATTATTTGTTTCAACGAATTTTTTTTTGTTTTTATTTTTTTTTTTTTTTGTGTGTGTTGCTCGTTGTGTATCTAGAGTATAATTGAGTTGAATTGAAATAAATAAAATGAAGAGATAGGAATGGAAATTACGTTTTTCGTTTTTGTCAGTATTTAGGATAATAAAACAATTTCAATTTATCATTTCTTACGTTATTTAGATGTTCAATCATACCATAAAACAACGAGCACAAGCACACAAAAAGAAAACAGCAACACACACACACAAAATGAAAGGCTTTGTGGAAATTCCAATTTTAGAAAATATAACAATATGGCATTTAGCTGTTAATTTATTTTCAATTTTTTTGTTTTTATTTTGGTGTTGGAGCTTTTCGTTGCCATATTCGAAAGTGAATGGAATTTATAACCGAAAAACAAATATATAATATATCAATCTTATTCGAGAAAATACTTCTAGAGCTTGTATTCGTATAATATACATACACACAAGCTAAGAAACAACAGTATGCATAAGATCTTATAAAATCAATAGTTGAATATTTGGTGATATTTACATTTTGTATGTGTAATGTGTGTTCCATATAACACACTATACTATATAACACTATAATATGAGATTAAAAACCGATAAGAGTAATTTATATATAGAACCAAAACGAAAGGAAATAAAAAATGAAACTAACAAAACACTCTTCAAAAACCTTTGTAACCTTAAAAATATCTTCAACAGAAAATAAAAACGAAAAAAAAAATTGAGAAACAAAATCCAAGAACATTACAATAACAAAAAACCTAATTTGCCGCATCCACATAATTTTTTAACATTTTGTTTTTCGGTTTATCCTCTACAACACCACCACATCCCATCCCAACAAATAATATGTGCCATTCGTATATCTATATGTATTATATATTTTCGTTCCCATATCTCCGCACTCCACACCGAACTTTCTTACATTTTTATTTCTTTTATATTTGGTTTAGTTTAGATACTACACTATACCTAAACTTTTTGTATATACTCGTTTATTCAATACCTTTTTCCGTTGCTTCTTTTGTTTTTCCATTTTCTCATCTATTCTAACTTTAAAAAAAATTCCAATCCATTTTAGAAAATGTTCTCTGGTTTTCCTTCTCCAATCATATATATGTATATATAAATGTATATATCTATATATAAAATATAAGATGAAGACAACGAGGAGTAGAGGTATAGCAAAAAAAATATCAAAAACCACCTTATAACTTCAACATACTGTCGTTGACAATCCAGGGCTCAAACTCATAGGTCGTTGCTGGGGATTTAGTTAGATTTTCTAAGATTCAAACGAATTAGTCTTGTTGGTACGATTGATTTTTTGACCTTTTTTCGTTTTGTTGTTGTTGCTAGATATTTTATTTTATTTATTTGTTTTGATGTTAGATTTTATTTCTAACAAAATAATAAAATAACCCGTGGTTTTCGGTTTCATTTGGATTTTTGGAATGATATTTTATATATAATATGAATGGTTGTCTTTATGTATGATTTGTAGTTTTGGTCTTAAAAATCTGTTTTAAGGCCGAAGAACTTCTTACTTACACTGTTACAGTCATATCGAGGATGAACGACTGCAAGATCGATTTAAGAATATGGGCCATCAAGACTAACTGCGTCAAGATTAGCCGGTTTCGACTAGTGGTATAGCAATAACAGCTTCCTGGTGTATTGAATAGATTTATCTGATTGCCAATTTTAAAATCATAATTGCTTGCTGGGTTGAAAAGGTTAAACTTTTTCAGTGAATATTTTTCATAAACTTTGCAATTCAATCGTCACATTAATTGATAAATTTTTTGTATCCAACTGCTACAATGTCATGTGCTGGATTTTATATTATCCTATCATTTTCATCAAAACACCCATACCCCCTTTCGAAACCTATATCGGTTCGAAATTACAGCCAACAACCAAAAACGGCTCGGTTAATTCTTAAGTGTCTATACAATTCTAGCAGAAAACGAGATACATAAAAAAATAGCATAGTTTCGTGACAATCGAAGATACAAAATAAAAAACTACCGTCTAAATTTTGTGTTTCGAACTGTAAAAGTGATCAGTAGTGTTCTTGGTGATAAGTCTTGATTGTTTATGCGATTTTTTGTGTTAGAAATATCCATTTTATTTCATCAAACAACCAAATACATTTTTTGCACTATGGAAGCTATTGCTACTACACATTTGTGATTGATGTCATTTTGGAGGGACGAAACTCTAAAGGTGGTCTATGCTCCATGTCGTTTGAAAAAGTTTGAAAGTTTTAATTTATAGCGGCGTTCGCAAAATGAAAAACTTTACAGAATGATTTTCAACCAACGAGATTGTCGAAACCCATCTCACAGCGCTTTTCTTAAGCATTGCAGTAGCTTTGTGTAGAATTTCAGAACAATTCAAGACATAAAATTGCTATCATAAAAACTACGGCCTAACCTGTTGAATATTTTTAAAATTAATGTTAAAGAAATTTGTTTGGCTCTAGTTGACAAGTCTTTAATTTATTCGAAATATCAATTTAATTACAATTAACAACCAAATACAACTCTTACATTATTGAAGCGTTTGCTGCTACACATATGTGATTGATGTTTAGAGAGAGGAAACTCTAAAGAATTATCTATAAAATTGGTAATTCCCAGAAATCGCTTTCATTAGGTTGTTTCGCATTCACTTCTACTTATTCAAACAAAATCGCTTAGACTACATGGCAAAGAAACTTAACCTCAAATTTTCCAAATACCCGTAATAGCGACTAACAAAATCCAAACCTACAAACTGCTTCTATAATTATTGCTCAAATGAAGCAGATGCTATCAACACATTTTTTATTAAACCCAGAATTGAAATCCATACAACCTTATGACAATTTGAGTTCAATTACCTTAGGCAATAATCGCTGAAATAAATGGGTTGCATTCCTGAATAGAATTGTCATTCATACAAAACGAACCACCCGAAAGAGCTTTGATTCAGATATATCTTATGCACTAACTATATACGCAACATATGTAATGTAATGGAGATGTAGTCTTGAATCGATACGTCATTCATTGCACGATAATCTCCGTAAGGCCTTCTGTTTGTAATGTTTTTGATAATAATAACCACATATTCCTATAATCGCTGTATAATGTATGACATGAGCTTCACATACTATAATTTAATTTTGATTTGTGATTTTTGTTAAATGATCTACATTAATAATTGAAACGTTTATTTCAGTTTCAATCAAGAATTATTGAATGTGTATAACAGATACGTTTAATATGAAATTCATATGGTGTCCCATATTTAGCAGCCTTTTCTACCATCTTCTGTGCGAGTGAACTTATAAAAATGTAAAACTGTTTTAACCTGTAGTATAGCAAAGTGAGTTCTAAACGATTCACCATACTTTCATACATTGATAGTATAGCTCCTTCAACAAGCATTACTTGAAACCTATATTTAGTCTATTTTATTAACCTTATAACTTTAACAACTACAAAATATTCTCACCTAAATTAAAATCAGATTGGTGTAGTTTGTTCATTTTAACAAACGAAATGTTATTACAGCAAATCCTTTTTGCTTTCATTTATTTTCTTAACCAAATATCCTTTTTAGAAAATAAAAATTTGAGTCAATCCTTCGGCTAAGAATAAAACGAAACGGGATACATAAAACACATCAAAAAAATCCTGCATGTCTTTTAAAAAACCATCTTTTATTAAAATCCTTTTTTTGTCCAAACGGACGAACTAAATACAAGTACATCCACACACCCACACATATACACACACACACACAAAACCAAAAGAAACCTTATTTTTATAGACATAGCAAACAAAAAATAAGAAAAGCATAGAATAAAATAAATACAAGAAAAAATTAAATAAAAGCTCCACTCTTGAAGCTTTACAGTGTTTTCTTTATATGCTGCTACCGCCAGCCCAATACTATCCCATTTATTTATATAAGAAACGACCGACACTAACAACAACAATAGCAAATAAAAATAATGGAAAATTGTATCAATTTTTTATTGTTGTTGTTATTGTTGGCTGCTTTCGGAAAATATATTATGTGCGGACACAATGTAGCATGAACACAAAAATTTGCATCTAAATCGAAAGATTGATGGTGTTGAAGATATATATATATATATATATATATATATGTATGTATATATGTATCATATACGAAACATAGCGCTTTTCTTCCGTTTTTGCCATGTACCAGCAACAAAAAAATTTATTTTTGCGTTAAAAACATAACACAAATAAAAAAGGACATAGAAAATAAAATTATAGAGATTACGTCGTTTTTTACGAACCAAAAAAAAGTCCTTTTTTCTTCTGAATTAAATAGATGTAAAGACGAAAATAAAAAAAAAATGTTACATTCTTCAAATGAGAATTATAATGAAAAAAAAGAAACGTTAAATGACCGTTTTTGGGCCAGTTGCCTAACAAAAAAATTCACCACCACCAAGCGGACATCACTTTCTTCGTTTTGCACATATTTTAGGCTGTCAATTCACTCATTAAGTGAGATGCACGTCCCTAAATTAGTCATTGGGGAACAGTGGAGAAGGATCATGTCAACCATAATTAATTTGGCACCGTGTCTTTCGTTCAAATTTAAATTAAAATACAAAAAAAAAAATTAAGTGTGTGACCAACATAAATTATTTTTAACGCGACATGCAGTACTTAACAAATTAGTTTTTTATTTTAGTCGTTGTGCTTTCCACTCATACTGTATATGTATATTGTGAAACAAACCGCTTTCAGCGGCAATTGTTTCTATCAAAATTTCTTTTCAACTTTTTCCGGTTTTGATTATATCAGTTGCTTAAAAACAGTTGCTTGCGTTTGCTTGTCTCAGATAAACGTTTTACATAATTAAAAAATATTGGTTCCCTTGGTTGTTTTCGAGTATAACTGTGTGGCTAACGCAAAGCAATCTTGATTGACGATGGCTTTCCTTTGAGTAAAGTAATAATAGTTTAAACCAATTTTGAGTACATAGATGAATGTTGCTGTTTAGATTTAAACAAAAGCTTTTCAAGCATCAACTGATGAGAGTCACCAAACAGATAGCTGGGATTGAAACCATCAATTGTTCAACCGAAGGTTAATAGTCCAGGCGCTATCTATATATGAAATATTCACAATTTGCTCAAGCTAAAGTTTACTTGTTTAGAATATTAAAAAATATCAGGTCTAAAATAATCAAGTCTTTAGTATTAAGGTCTAGTTTAAGTACAAGTACAAGAACCACTTATACTTGATCAGATAACATTTTTTTTGTGAAAAAGTCTAGTCGATTTAAACAAGCCACCACACGAAATTAAACAAGCCACCACACGCTTCAACTTTAATTTTATTGTATTTCTATTTATCCTACTAATAGCAGATCCGGCTTTAATTACAATTTAAAAAAAACTCTTCAATATACAGACTAACTGAGAAATAATTTCGCAGAACATCAGGTACGACCTTAAACTAAAGTATAATGATGCTAATGCACGATGTCCATTAATTAACCGTATACGAGTATAAGCTCGCCCACCCACGATAGCCCAGTCTTTTTTGTCAATTTCATTAAAAACGTACACTCATTGGTACACTTAACCCATGGCGCTATTTACACTATTAGTACTTGAGTGATGTAGCCATAAATCTGAAACTACAAATATCAACAGCAAAACATAAAAACGCGCCGTGATAAAACTAAAGATTTTCTGGTTGGCTACTAATATCGTAATATAAAACTGCATTACCGGATCTCTCATAACAAACAGATACGATATATTCGGCCACTGAATTTTAAAGAAAATAAATCTACTCTCACTACATCAAACAGCTAAAGAAAATCAAATCAGACATAAAAATCTACAAGAATATTAAAAGCACATTAACATAGGAGAGTTCAATATGAGTTCAACAAAATAAAGAATAAGAAGAATATTTTAAAATAATCTCCTACTGTAATCTCCGAAATTATAGTATAAATATGAGGATAACAAAATCAATTATTGGACAATTGCACAATTGCTTCTACGTCTATTTCTCAAGTTTAACAACTGTAGTCGAGCGAAATACTCAAATCCACTATTCACCATGTTTAAAAAGTATCCCAATACATGTGCAATAACTGGCATTTCCTGACTGTAAGTTTGAAAATATTAAGAACTAATCTACAATTGACCGCCAAAATGGCGCAGTGGTTAAAGATGTAGCAGTTGTAGTGGGACTGGGTTCAAATCGCGACTATTATCATGCATCAATACAGAATTTTAGGTTAAGATTGAATTTTAATAACTATTAAACGTGTTTTCACGAGTTGGGTGCCAACGGCGTTAAGAAAACAATAAACAAAAGTGGTTTTTGACAGCAAAATAAATCCATTCGTAAAATATATCATTTGGTCGTTGTGCGTAAGTTTAATGATGGAAAACATCATGAAATCGACTAGCAACATTTTCTCTGACTATACTAATATATTCGGTAGAACGACCTGAACAAGCGTGGTGTTTTGGTAGTAACCTGGCGTAAAATGGAGATTTTGTCTACCAAAAAAAGTCAGCTTTTCAAAATTTATGGAATACTACTTCAAATTCAAATCATTCCACTCGATCAATCAATAATCAAATCAACTTATCTCGCATATCTATATATCTATTGTACCGAGTGATGCAAGGTTTTACGAAAAGTTTACCACATATACACTTTATAATATGTACAACACATTCATATATCGAATTCAGATTCACATCAATTTTCACAAAACAATAGAATATGTACCAAAAAACCTAAAGACGACGACGACGACGACGAAAAAAATTGAAAATAAAATTTCTGAATTGTTTATGTCAAATAAAATAAAATAAAATAGAAAAAAAAACACGGAGAGAACACCAAAAAACCTTTAGTTCATCGTAATTTACGTGGATTCAATTTGGATACCTAAAGAATTGAATTCGAATCCGCAGAAAGCTATCGCTAATGTATTCTAGATTATCCCACAAAGCTTTTAATCCTGTTGAGGACTTCTTTCCATTTTGTTTGTTACTTTATATATTTTCTATGCAAATCTTCGTTCTATACTATGCTGTATGAAATAAAATGTTAGTGATAGAGATGGAAAATTTATTGGTGTATGAAAATGTATATATGGTGAAAAAAGGAAAATCTACTACTTATGGCTTTCTTCTTCTTCATTTTTTATTTCTTGTGTATGTGTGTGTGTATCTTATATATTTATATTATATTTAGAATCAAAATCATGATAATATAATTTTGGTATCTTGTTGTATTTTTATTACATTTTATTTCACTCCCGCTAGTAATTTCATTTAAAATGAACAAGAAAATTCCCATACGCCGAGGCTATATAAACACTGTGAATTAATAAGATTTTATTGTATAGATGTCAAAGAGTTGCACACATAGAGGGCTAAATAATTTATTATTCATATATCAATGTACATAACCTCGCTTATACATAACTAATTTTAGACGTATGTACACTAATGGTAGCCATACATATGTGTGGATAGATGCACGGGCACCGATTATCGGTACATTCACATCACTCTAATTTCCATATATTATTTGTATTGTATATATATATGTATACAATATATGTAATTTTATTATCCTTAGAAGAAATTTTTATTGCCAAATCCATTTAAATACACTTTCAGAGATAAGTACAAAACGAAGAAAAAACTCGAAACACAATTTTTCGTTTATATGATTAGATTTTCATCATCCGAAAAGACAGATATAAATACAGAACAAAAACAATACAACAAATTGCGGGGAAAATAATATGAAACAAAAAACGGGATAATTTTCTTTGCTTTGTAATTTTTATTTCAAATTTTTTCGTTTTTCCTCTATATACTCGTATGTATATATATCGCAACGCAGAAACATGAAGAAAAGAAAAGTGTATTAGAATGAAATAAAAATAAATTATAGAAAAACGAATTTCAAGACATGTACCCTCCAACACACACACACACACATGTGTAGGTACAGTTAAAAAAATCAATTATCTTCTCCAAGTTCTAATATATATGTATAATTTGCATTTCGAATGAAAAACAAATTGTTTTCGACAGATTTAATCATGCATAGTGCCAGTCATGAACCGAAACAAAAAATACTTTACTTAATTTCCGATATGTATTTGGGAAATATTTACATTATATGACGGCGACATCCTTTCTTAGTGAGCGGTGAATTATGGTTTTATTTTTCTTTACATTCCGATGGTAATAATGCGTATCGAAAATGTTATTTTAGAACTCAGCCATGTTATGGGAAATTGTCGAAAGTCAGGTGGTTGGTAATGTACTTCAAGTGAAATTTCACATTTGAGTGTGTAACAGATGAAGATATTCATTAAAAGATGAAAAGATGAATATCCTTTTCTCAAATCTTGGGTCTATATTGGTATTTCAAGTTCTTCGTTAGATAACTTAAGAAGTAGATTTACTCATGATGAGAACCCTTGATTTTATGGTAAGAGTTCGTTGGTTGTTTTAATGTACCTCTACCAATGTCTTAAGACAAATTACTTTTTAATACATCCAACACTGTGATAGTCCGTTGGATTAGTCACGTTCAAACACAATACATATTAAAGACTTTGTAAAACAAAACTGTCCACGATGACCGGAAAATTGAGTATAAATAAGCAAACAATAACCATCAATTTAAATTTAAAGAGTATGTTGTCTACAGATGGAGTGTTGTGTTGATCTTCACACCGAGTGGACGTGTTTTTTCCTCTCGGTGTTGTAAAATAAAATAAAATAAATTCGTTTGTGGTGAGTGTGTGGTTTTAAAACGGATCACAGATGAGTATCGCTATTATATTATATTTTATTATTGTAATTACATTATATGTTGTATTATATTATATTGTGTTGTGTTCTATTTTACTATATTTTGTACGATACTATCTATTACATCTCCATACGCTATTACGCATTGACATCTCACAGGCAATGCTTTATACAAGTATTGGTATTGTGTTACATTCAGTTCTTGTTTTTTCGTTATATTGTAATATATAACGATTTGTCTTTGTATCTTATATACATCATTTTCAAATCACACGCACACCACATTATTCCATTGAAAGCGATCGCATGCTTTGTATGTTTCGTCTTCTTTCGTTTGACTAGCACATCGCTCTTCATACAATTCTCTTATTTCCCCTTTCCTCTAGATGTTTTTTTTTCATATTTTGGTTTATGTATGTTTCAAAACATACAGTTGTAGGGATTTTGTATATTTAAATTTTAACGCGATCACTGCCATTGTGCGATCGTTGTGTAGGAAAATGTTATTATATTCAATGTAATTGGCGAATTACATTTTATCTTTATAAATTTTTGGATTGTGTTTGTGTTGTATATACATCATTATTTGATTGTTGAAAACGCAAATTTACACACGACTGTCTCATTTAAATGCTTAGGTATTCATATAATAACAAAATTTTCGTTTCGTCCATCAAAATTCTGTTTCCTATGTTTATAAGAGAATTTTTGGTTTATTTTTATTTTATATTTTATGCAGATATATACATACATATATACAGGCGATCCTTGACTTACGCCGTAGATAGTCTTATACATATATACAGGCGATGCTTGACTTACGTCGTAGATGCGTTCCTGAGAAATGCAACGTTACTTTAAACGACGTAAGTCGAAAAAGTATTCAAATATATAATGAACAAATATGTTGGTTCTGTACAAAGTACAATGTATTTAAATTCTAAAATCGTAAAAGTGGAATAAAATTAAATATAATTCAGTAGTATGTAAGTGGATTGTTGCGTTATTTGTTTGAGTCTAAAACTCTTCGAAATCATCAGATGATGAAATACTTTCATCATTTACCCTGCTAGGTTAATAAATTTTCTACGTCAGACGGATCAGCATCTATGAAGCCAGTTTTTTTTGGCCATGTTGATGATTTGAGTTTGTACTTCAGCCGCATCTTCAATAGAACTGGTGGACTGATTCGACCAAGGCTTTTTCCACGATCCAGACATGGAGGTGCCGCTGACTTCATCCCAAGATTTGTTAATGTTGAGAATTGCATGTCATTTCGTGTAGAGAGACTGGCGGTAACCCAAGCCTTTCTATAACTTCTTCAAACAACAAGTAAACTTGTTTTGGTGATACCCTTTAAAGTTCTCGGGTTCTCTGAATGGTAAATCAGCAAAGGATTTAACTTGAAGTCGCAGACGGCATTACCACCAAGAAGAAGCGTCAAACGGTCTTTTGCTGCTTTAAAGCCGGAAGCATGTTTTTCTGCTGTGGTCAAATATGTTTGCGAGGGCGTTATTTTCAAGTACTAAGAAGCTGTTTCGTCGTTAAATAGTTGATGGCTTAAATGACCATCTGCAACGATGCTTTTAATTGTTTGCAGAATGGCGTTTGCTGCAGCTGTGTCTGCGCTAGATGACTCACCTGAAATTTTAATATTTAGGAATTCGTTCCGATTTTTAAATATTTTGGAACCAACTCCGACTATATTGGAAAGTATTTGTTTCTTCGTTACTTAGTTCGGCAAGAGGCCAGCAAATGGCCTAAATGTAATATTTTTGGCTTGCGCCTTTGATCCAATCTATCAACAATAATTCCACTGTCTTGATTCTAAAATTAGCAAAAATTTTCTCATTTTTTGAGGTTCCCGCTTTAGCATGATTTAGGTTCCCGCTTTAGCGAATATTTTTTTCTTGCGTAAAAATTGTTCTTTCAGTCTGTTCTTGGTGGGATATTTAAATTTCTGGAAATTTGTTTTCTGTATTCCAATTCGAAATGTGTGTGACACACATTAATAAGGAAGGTGTACACATCCTCAGAGATTTTGTAGGACAGGAGTGTTTAGATTTAGTGCAGAACACGGGTATGTATCTTCCATTATCGGAGTTACATTTTGGGATTGTGGTTGAGGGTTGTTTAAGTCCGGAAGTATTTGAATCTAGTGGCGAGGATTTGGAACTATTTAAATGTTTGGACGTCGGCGGGATCTTAGCTGTTTTGCAGTGGTGGTTTGGAGGCATTCAGTTTTGCAGAGTGGTGGGAGGTTTTGATGTTTGGTTGGATTTTTGAAGGATGTCGGAAGCGGTTTTTGTAGGTATGCTGGTGACTTGTTCTTTGACTCATGATACTGCTGTGGTTCGCGGGGGGGGGAGGGGGGTTCGAGGCTGGATTTGATTGGGATGGGCATGAGGGTTTATCGCCCTAACCGCCACTGCAGGCGGTTGGTAGCCTCTGTTGTCATGTGGAATTTTAGACGCGAGTGGGATTTGTTGGGGGCTGGAGGATTCGCCGGAATGTGGGGTGTTTGGATGAATTTCAGTTTGTTAAAAGTCAGTTGAGATAGGTCTGCACTTTCTATTTTAATTTTTGTATAGGTTGGTGTCCCGTGGTTGAGGGTGCTCTGAAAGAGTTTGTATTTTGGATGCTTACGATAGGGTTCTCGTGTTAGAGTTTATTTGCTACTAATAGATGTATGTTTGGTTGAATGTTGAGTTTGGATCGTGTTTGGTTTGCTTGACTAGGGTTCGCTCCGAGGGGTGTCGATTTCCTCCACTTTTGGAGTGCTTCTGCTCCATACTTTCTGCATTATGTGGCGTCCTTGCCTGCTTTATTGCCTGTGTGTCGTGCATACGTGCCTGTGGGTTATCCATGCGTAATTTCAATTTATTAAGTTTCGTATTTGGATTTAAGGGTACTTTATGAAGACAATATCAATTGTTCTTTTTTGATTTATGAACGGTGAAGGTCAGAGCAGATCTACTACATTTGTAGTAAAGTGACATACCTGATCACGATCATAATACGGGCATTGCTTTACAATTACATTGTATTGCAGAAATATAAAAATAATAATAATAATTTATGGAAAAGGTTTGGTTTTAATTACTTATATAAGTGTAAATATGATTATAGTTGGAGAGGGTTAACAAGGAAAGTTTATTTTATTTTAAAAAATGTTGTATAATTTTGGAATGTTAAACGTTTTCAGAGAATTATTTGGATTTTCTGATAAACATATTCCAATATTATGGTATCATCAGCGTAATGGTTGCAGTACTTAATCTAGCATACCATATTAATTTTATTTATGGTTACAGATTCCGGAGCCGTAAGTTAGCTAATTAAGAGTTTTGAATTTTATTTTAACTTTGATAGGTGTACGGACTGGAGTTTAAATAAATAATAAAATTAATAATAATTAAGTTACAGATTCCTATCTAGTAAATTTATTTTTAAAATTTTATTAAATGATTTAATTTTAATACGTTATAGCTAAGTTGCAGGTAATAGCTAACTTACTCAATTACTTATTTATATAATAATTTACCCTATACACGAATGTATGTATATGAAATGCTGTTGGGTCATAAAATAAATAAATATTAACCCTCGCGTTAGATGGTGGTGGATCTGTAAATATAGGGACGCAAATTTATATGCAGCATATGATGAGAAGACCCCAGGATAATTAACCTTAATACTCCAGTTTCAACTGCTGAGGTAACACAAATACATATGATGGAATTAGAAATGTCCTTCCTATCCTAATAAAAATAATAACCAATGTTAATGTGAAAATGATATAGATCTTACTAACAAATTATATTATTTCACTAATTATGTTACACGAAAATGGTTCTGCTGAAGATTGTCGCCCTAGTCTATTTTGATTCTCTGATGAGCATGTTACAGACTTATGATAACATTATCGTAATAAATGGCTTAAGCTATCATACTATATTAATTAAATTGTTTCAGATACCTGAGCCATAAGTTAATAAATTTTCTTTCAGAGTACTGTACTTATGTTTTAATTAGGTTAGTTGTGCGGATGGGAGTTTAAATAAATAATAAAATTAATTAATTAAGTTACAGATTCTTGAGCGACTAACTAATAAATTTATTTTAGGATTTTAATTTTAATTTAGCTTTTATTTTATTCAAAATACAGCAGAGCAGATAGGTGTTGCGGACTGGAGAATGCTGATTGGCGATTGCAGTCTAGTAGATATGAATTGTGATTGTCTTGTGATTATCTAATAATAGTAGTTTAGTACCGACTGTCATGGTGTCTGTAACCGGGTCGCTCTTTCCTAACTAACATACCTTCCTATCCTTACCTATCGTTTTATGTAAACGGCTGTAGGAATAGGCCCGGCGTTATCCGGGAATCTTGCCTAGCGCTTGGTCCTACAGTCCAATCAATCAATCAATCAATCAATAACCATCAATTTAAATTTAAAGTGCAATAAGATAAAAATCTGGAAATTTTTGAAAATAAGGGAAATAGTTGTAAAAGTCTAGTGATGTAATAAAAGTGAAATTCTATAGCGATGAAATCCAGTGATCGATCCTTAATTCAGTTGGAATTCCAACTAACGAAAATCCTAACACCTGGTTACAATGGTGAATATAAGAAAGTGCACTACTGGAGCTGAACGTACCGGAGGTGAAGAAGGCGCTTGGTGGTCTTTATACAGCGGGTAATAAAGCCGAACTGCAATGATGATTACAAAAAAATCTATGTCTTAGAGGCCGTAAACGGCCCTTACCGCGTTTCAACTGAGACCTTACGAACCAGTTTTAACGATTGGTGCACATTGTAGGTGGTCAGCCCAACGAATGTTTTTAAACACAATCGCATTTTTATGTCATCCAGTTGTATGTTAATTTTTGCACAACGGCGGGAATCGAACTCGAGACCGCAGCGTGATGGAGAAACTTTCTTAACCATTAAACTACATCCGGCGACAATATCCGAGTTTAATACTGGGGCACAAAATGAAAAGCATACAATAGAAGAGGTAACAAATACGGAAATTTTGAAATCCAAAATATTAGTCGGAGCAAAAAGAATGGTGTTAGAAATAAAGTGAGTGACAAGTTCCGTAAAATTTCGACCCGTTTAAATACAAGAATTGACATGGTAAAAAACAAAACAGAGCATAAAATGGATCAAAAATATGAGGTGGCTGATCAACGGTTTTTAATCCTTGAAAGACGGTTATGTATAAAAGCTTTTGGGTGTAATCAGTCTTTTAATATTTTTAAACTACAAATTGCAAAGTTGGCGAGTAAACCTAGTTGATATACAGTTGATCAGGAGCAGCTCTAAAAGGGCCTACAGACGATCCGATTTGGTGGGACGGTCGGTCAGACGACCAAATTGAGTTGTATACAGACGATCCAACTTACCATCCGATTTCGACAATTGTTTTTTAAGTTTTTCGTTTACTTCATTCTATTGTCTCGTTTCGTTTATATTAAGATAACTTATTTTTGTCCATTTTGTTTTTTTGTAAACACACAACGAATGTTTATTCTACAAAATTTTATACACGGCTGACTTAAAATCGTCCGACAATAATACACATTATCCGATTTATTTGGTTGGTCGGACGGCCGGATAGAATTTCTATCCAGCACATCGAACTTTATACTATCGGACCGTCATGCATACACTCCCCGATTTGCAACCAAATCGGTCCGACCGTCCGACCAAATCGAATCGTCTGTAGGCCCTTTAATAGTGACATTGTTTTAGAATCGAAACGAAATGCAAACAAAAATTATGGACTCAAATGAAAATTATGATAGTATGTCGCATGAAACTTTGCAGTTTTCGAGCATCAGACACATAACAATATGGCTTCCGAATACATTGTGAGAATTACAATAGATGAATTAACTGATTGTTTTTATATAACAGATACAAGAAGAGCGATCTTCGAAATTACATTTATTGAAACCATTGCTTGTGCATTAACGAGATTCCTTATAATATGATCAAACGAGAGGTAAAACTACGATGAGTTGAATGAAAACCAGATAGTTATAGTTCAAAATGTTGGTTCTGTGACAAACCTGGGGGGCCTTTATGAAAATTGCGATATTGAATCCGAAAGCAGATTTTGCAATTTTAAAAATCTGGTATCGAAAAATCCGCTATTATATAAATAAAAAGACAAAACGAAATCGGATTTTCCGGAAATGTTATGTCAAAATTCGACTGCTATTTAGTATTTATTTATTTTGTGTTATCGAAACTTAGCAATTTTAAGTGAATTACAAAAATCATAACTGCATACTTAATGCTATCATTTGGTAAATTCGACCGAACAATTTCATAATAGACAAAATCACAGCCGATCAGATTTTTCAATATCAAAAAAACCCGAAATCGGATTATTTCATAATATAGAGGTATATTTTGAGTTATTTGGAAGAAGGAGAGATTGGGAACCAAGGAAGGACTTTTGAAACCGACCTTTCAATTCAGTTTAATTTTTTAAAAACACAACAGTAAGCTCCATCATTAAAACAAACAAACGAAAAATTTGTTTTGAGCTTTATGGCTTTCAGAAGGGATATTAGATAAAATAAGAATTGGCAGTAGTGTCTTATTATCTCGTAAGCTAAAAATAGACGCAAATCATAATCTTAAATTCACCAGCGTATAAGAAAATTCATAAAATAACCTACACGTGCTTGACATAAGTATTATAGATCCAACTCTTCCAATAATTAATCATTCGCTACCCCCGTATATAAAGAAAACACAAAGAAAGAAACAAAATGGAAAGAAAGTCATATAACTCCTTCACATTAGAAAGCATGATTTTACTTCTTAAATAATAATAAGAAGAATCTGTATCAAATCATATATCGTATAGGGTACATTAATATTTAAATATTTTATAAGACAAACACAAAGAAATAGATGAGAAACTAATTTTAAATTAAAGTGGGGTGAAAAGTGTAATTTTTTTTATGTGCATGTTACGTTTTGTACTAAACAAAACAATATCAACACAACAACAAGAGACACAAAGAAAATGAAAAATATTGTTTTTCTAAATACACAATACTATTAAAATAACTCGCTATCCTCCTATTCACTTTATATGGAAAAACAAGAAAAATTTTTTTTTTGTTATTATCTTTTCATTTTCTTATTTTTGGATAAAAGAAAATAAATGAAAATACACAAAAAAAAACGACAAAATGTACATGTATATGATTGTTATTATAAAATGAAAAACGAAAAGAAAATGTATTTTGTAGAAAAAAAAATAAGAAAACAAATGAAAGAAGAAAAGTAGGGAGGCTGGTCTTAAGCCCTAGGATTACTTTAGAAAAGGACCAATCAAGGGTAAATGTTTCAAATATTATATTTATATATTTAAACACACAACAACGAGATGAAAATATATAAAATGTATATATGGGGAGAAAATTTACTTCTTTTCTTATTATTTTACTATAAAATAACAGAATATATATAAGAAGTTCTTCTTTTAAATATGTTATCTCTGCTTCAATGAATATATTTTCGAATATTCATTCTTTGCTTTTTTCTGTATTTGGGGAAAACGATAGAGCAAAAATCTATTTTAGTTCTAATAATTTGTCTCATTTCAATTTTTTTTTTTATTTTTTAAACAAAAAATTTTAGGTTAATTTTCCTCTTTCTTATTTAGTTCTAAGCGAATTGTGTTATTTTTCGTATGAATGAACTTACAATAAAATTAAATTAATTTAAGTTAGAAAAAAAATGAAATGTGGGGAAAATTTATTTTCCTTTTTTTCCATGCGACTAAAATTTTTCGGTTTGGTTTATAAAAGACAACTTGTCAAGGATATTATGCTATATAATATAGCGTTTTTAATTTAGATGAATTACAAACGTAACCAAAGTTGAAATTTTAAGAATTTATAGGCCTAATAATGATGTTATGGAGTGTAAATATATATATATATATATATATATATATATACATAGATTGGTATTTATGGTATATAAGAAGGGAAGTAATAATGCGTTTGGCGAATTAATTGAAATATTTAATTGAAGCACTTTTTAAAGTTGGCTCGTTCATGTTGTCTTTAATTTGTTGAGATGTTTGAGCCCCATTTGTAATTAATCTTTAAATAACCCCAAATCATAAGACATATAGGACATTAATTAACATTTGCTATCAGTGAAACTAATACCTTTGTTTGTACGTGTATAGTATTTATCACTAGTTTGCTAAAATCATATATTCTCCATATTAATGACATATTACAGAGTTGCCAGTGTTTCCCATTGCTCGTCCATTCTTACCGCAATTGCATCAAAAAGTAAATTTTTGAGAATATTCAAATACTTTTAAGACATACGAGAGCGAAGTGAAAAGTCTGATAAAATTCCAAGATAATTCGCTATAATCGCAAATCACACCAGATATTATGTGTCAATACCATCTGTTCAGTTTTGACAACCATTGTAAAGACAACCCACTTTTTTGGAAAAAAGTGAATTTCGTGTGTAAATTAAACATTATTTTGTTGGTGATAAAAGCATTATTAATAATTATTCGAAATGTTATCTGGAATACATAATATGTACTAATATGAGCTGTTTAATCAATGCATTAATGTTTCATCGTGGTATTGCTGATGAATGATTAATAATATATTTTGTAGATGTTTATCAACGTCTTTGAATAACGGAGATTATTAATATTGTATATAACTGGAACCTTCAAAATTCTTATTAAAATTATACGCAGACTACACTTTAATCTTTTGAAATCAAGAGCTTTAGCCATTTAATTCTCTCCTTCCTAGAAATCGAGTCTAGATATTATCTTGTATTCTTAAGTACTGTTCAAAGTTCAAAGTTTTGAATCTGAATATGTTTTATAACATGTTGGCTTTATATCTTACTTTTATAAAATAAATATTAGTTTGAAGGATAGATACTTCTCCAACAATGGTTATTTCAGGCCAACCAAGCACAATATGTACAATATTTATATTTTTAAAACCTTTTTTTAATTAATATTTCAAAAGTAAAGTTACGTATGACAAATTTGTTATATATACACTTATCGTACATAAATATATACGAGTATAGATACATGTATGTGTACAAATAATAATAATTTATTTTCCGAAAAAACTTAAAAAATTCAAGATTTATTTTTAACAGAATTTTAATTAAACATCTATTTTAATGTATTCTGTATACATCTTTTTATAATTTTCCAGAGAGTTTTTATTTTCCTTTTTGTGTTTTAAATTTCATTCAAGCATATACTTAACGTACATATTTAATACATACATATACGATATATATGTATTTATATATATATAAAAAATTAAACATAAATTTTTTATTTACAAAAAAACAGAAAAATCCCCTGACATAAAGAAAAACATATAAGAAAATTACTTTTAGAAAATTATATATCTAACTAAAAAGCAGAAAATTGTGAGGATTAACCAGGATTAAATTGCAAGATTCTAATTTTAGTTTCAATTTTTATGTGTATCTCTTCTACTATAGTCTAAATGGAGTAAAATAAAATAACGACAAAAAAAAAAATAGAAAAATAAATAAAATAGAAAATTTATGTCGAAAAAAAATTTAAAAAGAAAATAATAAAAAATGGATAAAATAACAAAAGAATTTTCTCTGTAAATTAAAAGTTCAATGGTCATATGTGAGACAACGAGAACACAAACATTTACAAATTTTGTTTTTCACCATTAACATGCATGCTATAATTTACAGTCGAAAACTAGTAGTCTTTGCAAAATCGTATTATTTTAAAATTTATCATGTACGAGTATATGAAGTAAGCTTTGCACTCATAACGTTTAATTAAGTGTTCAGACATGTTGTGTGTTCCACAACGTATAGTTTATTGCAAATTGTATTTAGGAGTGCCTAGCAATGGTATATACCATGTATCTGGTTTCAACCATATATTTACACTTCTATAAATCAGTTTTCTTAATAAAATATATATACGGTAAATTCATTAAAAGGATCTACACTATTTTTAATCTAACATGTGTGTGAATTTTGTGCTAACATTGTGAATTTACATAAATTTTATGATAAATTATATGAAAATACAATTTCCCAATACATAGTAAAGGAAGTATTGTGGTCGCTGAACAAAAAGCGTTGTGAATAAGGTAACGATGATTTTATCGAATCTTTTATATAATAAGTACTAATTTGGAAGATGTCACATTTTAAGATTAATAAGTAAATCAGGTTTGTCTAGTACACTATGGAAACCACTTTAAACAACTGTACATTTACATAAAAAATTATTCAAGATATATATTTATTTTAATTTCATATTGATAAAATATTTAAATTAATGCAGTCGAAAGTGTCTCTGGAATTCACGAATTTTTCCCGTTGATGTTTGCCATAAGATATCGTACAGCACTTCTATCCATTGTTTTCAATTCTGTAACTGATTTCACAGTTCGGCCATCGTTCGTCAAATTCAGTTCCATAAATGCCTAAAATCTCTTGATTTGGAGCAATTCTGGAGAGTTTTGAGGATTCATATACTACCACCGAAATTGTCAGTGTTCGTGGCTAGACACTCCAACAAAGTTCTTTTCCATAGTGTGCCGAAGACAAATCCGACCAGAATAATGTGGATCTTTTGTGCTTTCGAACAGATGGTAAAATACATTTTTCAGGCACTCCTGTTTGTAATTGTTCATATTTCATATCGATTTTGTGTTAAAACGTGGTGCTTTTAAGACCACTTTGACCCATTGGTATGCCAGACCAATAATTTTCCACAAATTACTCTTGTCGAATTGTAGTGATCAATTCATCCAATATCTGTCCAGGTTCTGCTATATAATACTGTAGACTAGGTACAATGTGGAAAAAATTATATTTAGGTATAAGTTGCATCCGTCCATCTAATTAAACATTATATTTAGGTATAAGTTGCATCCGTCCATCTAATTTAGGTGTAAACGATATGTTTGTAGAGCAATTTTGCTCGAGTCAACAAACTGTTTAGTCCAGTATTTTTGTTGATTCGTTGAACCATATCTTTTGTTGTTCCATTGTTTTTGTTAATATTCCGAAGTGACTTATTTGTAACTTCTTGTTTCGCGTTTCCTTCATTGAGATTAATCATCTTGGAAATATTTGATTTTATAGTTTTGGAAATGTTTGCAATAAGATTTTATATACACTGAGAAAAAAACCATAGTAAAATAAACTTAAATTTTGGGTTACAATAACAAAAATTCTGGGTTATTTTGCAACCAAACTAGCGCTTTGTCATCAGAACATAATTTGATTAGTTTATTTGACATAATGCTAGGTCAATTAAATATACCTAAGTTTAACTTAAAGCTACGGTTTTGAAAACAATGCATAGGTTATAAATAACTATCTCATTTGTTGAAATTTAACTAAAAGCTTGGTTATTCCAACTGCAAGCAAAGTACATTTAAAAAAACAGTTTTGTTAAAATAATTATGGCATGGTTTTTGTTAACCCAGACCCATTGTTTTCTAGACGTTAGCATTGTTAAACAGCTTAGTTAATTTAACAAAAACCAAAGTTATTTTTTAACTAAATTGCTTAGTTAAAACAATAATTTCATTGTTTACTTTAGCCAAAATTATAGTTTTTGTAACATAGGTAATATCCTAATGCTTGTTTATTTCAACCAACCAAATGATGATTTTAACCAAGCAAAATTATTTCAATGGTTCTCCACAAAAAATTGATTTTAATAAATAGAAAAGTCAGTTTTTTCATTAAATTCAAGTTTAAAAGACATATTTATATATTTATTTCAATTCAATAAGAATAATACAATAATTTTAAAACTAATCCATATTATTTATGTCATTTATTAAGGTATGAACTACTGGTAAATCATCGTCATATTTTGTGTTTAGTTGATATGAGCACAATCAGATATACATCCAGCAATTAATACACTTAGTTAATTGGGTAGCATAAATTTAAAATATTGAATAGTTCAAAAGAGTAGTCTAAAGCTTCTCAGAAACCTTCAAATTTAAATTTATTTGAATCAAGAATTACGAAAAATTCTTTATAATCGTGATTGTCCCTTGCTATTATTGGCTGCATGTCTGGTCAGAAATGCTTTGTTGCTCTAACACCTCAAATTTCCTGGATAAATTTAATTGGGAGTCAAGTTTGGTTGACCTTTCATATTTGATTCTTGTAGTAATCTTGTTTTTGGTTGCCAAGAGGAAGAATTACAGGAAGTAAATAAATCATTTCTAGATTTTATGCATCTGAAATTTAAAATACCGAAATAAATATTTGTAATTGTTGTATTATTATCTAATTTAACCTGAAGATATTTGAATCTTTTGAGCGAGTATTCCATTAAATGATTTGACAATAGATTTTTCTTTTAGAGAATTTCTATAAATTTCTGGCATTTTTGAAATGAAAACCTCTCAATTAAGATTAATTGATTGATGATTCGGGAACAATATTTAGAAATTTGATGATACCTTAAAATAAAAATAAAAATTTGAAACTAAGAACATGTACAGTAATAACTAAATAATTCAACATACTTATTCAGGAGCTTGTGGGTATTTCTATAGTGACCATTAGTCAAATATATTGATTAAATTATAATCTTTATTTAATCAATATATTCTTATGAGTTTGTTTGATTTATCCGATAGCCAGTAATTTGTGTCCATTTATTCAGTACCTTTTCCTACGAAGCATTTGGTTAAGATCGACTCTTATTGAGTCATCAGATTGACTTGAAACTTTACAACTTCATCCACAATTGTAGAGTTTAGATCAACAATTTTTGGTTTACAAAACTTGGTTAGTTTTTTCTTTTGATTCTGAAATCTATCATATGGTATAGTTTACCTTCGGTGGTATATAGCCATATCCAATAAAAATGATTTTCTAACTAGAACAAAAAATGATAGTAAACTTATTATACACATATAAATGGTAATGCTTTATAGAAAATCTTTGTCAGTCGGAAAAAAAGTGAATAATTTCGTCTGTTAACTTTTTGCACTGATCTACACCAAAACAAAAGTTTTTTAAATTAGTGTAGTTAGAACAATTAGATGAACAAGCATCGATCTATGAGCTTCCGATAATCTATTTGTTTTATAAAAGTCTGTATAACTGATCGACCAGTTTCATTTTGAGCAAGCATTTCTTGTAAAGACTGAAAATGAGCTTATAAAACAGTATGAGCTTTATGATAGTACATATCTGTTATAACAGTAAAGAAACTTTTACTAAATTATTTAAAATCGAAGGTTTCATAATAAATACAAAATAAAATGGTTTACTTACCAATGAACTTGTGATATACCATATAAAAACAAGCTAAATATTTAATCAAAAACTTCTAATTCAAAATACGTGGTTTTTGTATAATTTAAAGGCACACACAATATCAACTTCAATTGGAGAATGTATGATAATAATTTTCTAGATAGACTTCAGTTGTGGTTTTGTTTAAATATTCTAGAACATATAAATATGAAAACTGCGTTTTTAAAATTGAAATTATCTAAATATTTAGTTTTGACTTTTGAATGGTTAGTTTTAACTGTGCCATGTTTAATAATAAATAATTTTACAAAAATCTATTTTAAATATAACTTGTGCTTTGTAATTTATTACTTTGCATTTTGTTAATTCATTTTATCAATTCACTGACTCACTAACTGTATTGCTTTCAAAAACAACAAAACCATTTAAGTTATATTAACTAAGCATTGGTTGAAGTAACCAACGCGTAATATGGTTTATTGTAACAAAAACTTAGTTAAAATAACAAAAAACGTTTAACTTGGCTTTGTTAGGTTATTTTTTTTCTGAGTGTAGAATGATACAATATATCATTACATATTAACAGTTCCGATGCGATTTTTATAGTAGAAATATCTATATAATCAATCAGGATATAATCTGCCAACCTAATCATGCAATGTCAGATATGCACAAAAAACTCCAGGGAAACTGTAAAACATTCAATGGCAAACTTAAAATTATAGGTAAAGATTTTCAAAATTGAGGCACAGTAGCTACGCTTTTGAAATGAATCAAAATATTTTGGAAGTAAATAAAAATAACTAACAAAAATACAGCTAAAATAATACTAAAATTATTTTTAGTGGTTATTGCCAATATTATGCCCTCACAAAACTGCTTATGAAATTAAACTAAACTAGTGACTGAGTAAAATATTCTTAGATTAACTTGGCTGTATTGAGCAAAATATTCAACTGTAAAATATTAACTATATCAACTTATTTCTAAACTGGAAGGGTTGAGCCAAATTTCAAACCTATACAGCCCATTGGTTTATTAAAAAGCTCATATTTTCGTGAATATAAATATAATATTTATAAACAAAGCACCAATATTTTACTGTCGTGTGACGTCATATTTACGTACATACATTTTAAAAACAAAATTCATTTTTACTTGCGGCAATAAATCTCTGCTGGATATATGCTTTCTGACTAAGTACAACAACAAAATAAAAGAAATGTTCTTCTCGTTACGCGGGTCGCGTACACTTTTTACTTTTATTATTTTATTTTAATTTTTATTTTATTTATAACAAAGTATGATGTAAACAATAAAAATATATTTTTTTTCAAAAAAAGCTTTTTATTTATTTTTGTTAACATTTAATTTACAATACAGATGTATACAAAATTTAATTTTTATTTTATATATTTTATATAACGTTTAGAGCTTTTCATTTTTTTGCATGAGATTTTTATAATTTATTACCTAAGAGTTGGTACATATTTTGTTCGTAATGATTAGTTCGTGGGTGGTGGTGGTTCAAAGGTGTTGGAAACACGTCAAAAAATGTCTTAAATACTTTTTCTTATTTATATGTTATACGAGCAATATTTACTATATTGATTTTTCCTGGAAAATTATTTACTGTCGTATATATATATATATATATATATATATATATATATATATATATATATTAACTTTCATCTATTTGTACATACGTAAGCAGTGTGAACAAATTTAACCTCGTAGAATTTTCCAATGCCTCTAATTGTGTAATTGCTCCTAGTCTTAACTTCTTCCATAAATTGAAACTACCAATTTGTATTTGAAATTAACTGTATATATAATTAACTATAATATATTATTAAAAACTTAAACGTCATTTTAAATAACTTATGGTAGACAACTTTGGAGTTGTGCCAAGACGAAAAATATCAAAATCATGCAAACAGTTCAAAATAAAATCCTGCTATGTATTGTTAATGCACCGTGATACATTCGAAACGACAATCTCCTTCGAGATCTAAAGATCGAGCTTGTTGCAAAAAAAACAACTACAATATCTGCACCAGCATGAAAATCTGGACACAAGCTGTATAATAACTACCACTCCAACAAAAAGACTTACTTAAGGTTGGTAGACTTACTGTGACAAAATATGTGAGACGTTACACGAAACTGAAGATAATCATGTGATTACACTGACTTATCATAATACTTTATTATGCAATGTAAATTATTAAATCAGTATATACTCAGTCGTTATATTAATTTAACAAAAATAAATAGCTTGTAGCAGGGTTGATGAAAACTTCGTTAAAAATTATCTTTTCCATCAAATTACTTGTTTTCAGAATTTCTCTTAGCTCCTTCTGCAATATAGTTATGGATATGTGTGTTTATTGACATTTACATTTCAACGTTAGCGACTCACTTATATAACTGATCCATCAATGATGGACTGTTCTCAGTCCGAACGGTGATTAATTATATGAAATAGTTTTCGTAATTGTTTATGATTACAGTTTTTACTTATTTGTTCTGTTTCTAACCACGAATTTCTTTAGACTGGCCCATCTCAGTTTGACTGGTCACTATTTAATTTAATACGATGTAAAAACGTACAGGTAATTTTTTACATTCTTTATGTAAAGAATGATTTAATGTAAAAAACTGACACACCATCTCTTATCAAATCTAATTGTAAATAGAGCACCATCAGTTAAAAAATCTTCTTACTATTTTGCAAATAGAATTTTGAAATATTTAACTGTGTAAAATTTGTTTCGACTATGGGTGCAATATTTTTGGTATTTTTTTATAAAGAATTAAAAACAGACATTTTTAAGTTGGTATTTACATACTATATGTCACTTCATGTATTTCACAATCACTGTGACACACATTTGGGCGTGTAAATTACACGATGTCACGTGTAATTTACAAAAGGTTATTTTTGTACTTGTAATTGAAGCACCATCTGTTAAAAAATCGTTTTACTATTTCACCAATAGAATTTGTCAAAAATTTACTGTGTACCAGTTTTTTCAACTGCATTAATGTCACAGTAATTTTTGATTTAGATTAAAATTATTAACAGGTTAATTGAAGGTGAAAGAAATCGCTTTCCAACAAACAACGTCTTGGTTTTAAACTTGGTTTTACATGTAATTTACGTTTCATGCAATATTCTGCCTGTTACAAAAAAAGTTTATTACATTTAAAATAACAACAGTACTGTGTTATTTAATTATAAAATCTTTCCGAATTTTTTTGATTGCTGGTATAGAGTTATCGTTAAACATATTGTGGAGTACTTTTAATCACGTTACTTATTACCACTTGATAATACTTTCGTTAATATAACAATCGCTCTTAGGCAAATACCTTACCTTTTTCTTTGGTTGTTCTAAACTTTTAGCCACAATATGTATTTTTCTCATTCAAATCATCTTCGATTAAGAAATTGGTTGTTATGAAACACTATCATAATAATTATTCATTGTTGATCAAATTGTGCTTTTAAAGTAACTACTTCTGTAGTTTTTTTTTCATTTTCTACTTTTTTACGATAATGAATAACCTGCAAAATATCTTCTGCCTGGTGAGTCTAGAAATAAATTCAACACTTGAATAGTGCTTATACTAAATTAAAATTTTGTCGAGGTCTCCAACCTCAACTTTATCATTTTGACACTTCCAAAAAAAATCTTTTTTGTTTTCTAAATTCCATGACATTAATTGTTTCAGTTTAAATCAGTTTGATGAAAAAAACTTACATGCCAAAAATTTAGTATCTTTTGTTCATTTAAAATTAAAGTGCTCACTATAACAAAGCGTTATTATATAATATATTTTTTAATTTTAAAATTGATTAAAGAGTTGATATAAAACTATAAAACAACAACAAAAATGAATGAAAATTATTTGTTGGGAAAAAAAATTAATTTCAATTTGTCGGAATGCTATATGATGTTATTATACGATTATTGCATTATACGATTATACATATGTACATATATAGCTGGTATATATGGCGTATATGATGTTATATATGGATAGGAAAACTGAAAATTACAGAGAACACACATGTATAACAAACTGAACATATTTAACGTATATCTATAGATTATGTACATTCGTTTTGTATAGTGAAAATGACTCAATTGAATATATGGGAAAATGTCTATACACAGTACACGAAATGGGAAAAGGGGTGATGGAAATATGAAAAACACACAAACCATATAACAAACTGTACATATACATATTTACAAAAAAAATACAAATAACAAAAAAATTTATATAACGCTAGAGTGTTTTACAATTTTATTGATTTATCAAAACGATTTATGACTTTTGTATTTTAAAAATAAAAAAAATTATTTTTTTTTATTTTAAACTTCACCAAATTGTCTAATATAATTTATTTGATTTGATATATATGAAAAAATAAAAATGTATACATATATATGTATTGTACATATGTACACAACAGATAAAACAAGAATATATACTAATAATATACGAGTAACAATAACAATGTTATTATTATTGTTATTATTTTTAAGATGAAAGCAAACATTTTGTTTGTGGAAAATGAATGAAGCTTTTTTGTGATTTTTCATCATTCCTCTACCCCTCCCATATCTGTATATACGGTGGCAAATCATAAAATTATGTTTTATATTCTTGAATGAAAACGCGATAATAAAATTATCAGATGGCTCCAATATATTTGGTTGTACCATCAATATATTGTAAGTGAAAAAGAAATGAACCAAATCATATATTGGAGATAAATCGTAAAACGATATTTTGATGGTTATTAGATGGAGATTGTTTGTTATATGAATTGATTAGGATTAGATAGATGATTGATTATGAATTTTGTATATGTGTACATATATATGCAAAGTAGACATGTAACTGTTGATAGAATAATAAACACAGTCGTAGATCGTATAGAATAGTTTAAATATCTAAATCTTTATGAATTTCTTACTACAATCTCATATGTTCCAACTGGTTAATACGGTTCTTAAAATCATTAATGATAAAATAACTTCGCAAATGTTTTCCAGACGAGATTTTGCTCAAAGCTCTTATGTTCTCTGTCAAGCGTAGGAAATTCTATATTATATTCCCAATGAACGAAATGAGTGATAAACATTTTGAAATATTGAAAACTTAGTTGAACATAGTTGTGTTGCCACCAGTGTGATATAAGCTCGTTCGACTGGTATGTTAATAAACAAACCACTGTAGTGCACAGATATTATTCAGGAGAATTGAACATCAGCTACAGGTCTTTCAGCGATAGTGATAATGACTATAACTGCTACAATTATGAAAGAAACATACAGTACGAGAGACAAATAATCAAACTACTGAGATCGCTTTCGGAATCTGATAGTGGAATACGTAAACTCAACAGTACCAATAAAAATATATCTGCGCACCTGAACCGGCAAAAAGAAGAGCTGTTGCTGTTAAACAATACTAAATAATAGGCTGCATATGAAACACAGTCGACCTGTAAAATAACCAAATTGAAAGAGGAAATCAAATTTATCTTAAGCACAAAAAAGAGTTCTGATTTAATCACAGAAGAGATGGTTCAAGAACTGCATAAATAGTGGTTGCAAAAGCTACTCAATAGAAGTTAATTGAGAAGCACGTCTAAGCTCAACAGACTTTAGTTGAGATAACTATGAAACCTTAACCAATTAATGAACTCAACATTTAAATATAGGTCCATTTCTATGACAAAACGATTCGAAAATTTATTATCTAAAAGTTTGAAAGAAATTTGGATTCAGAGAAAATCATTCATCTATAAAAGAGGTGCACAGAATATAATCGACGACTTACGTGCAGAACAGAAATATAGGAATATTCAAGTGATTTTTAAATAAACTCCAAGCTTTTGAAAAAGTATGGGGTCATGGCCTAACAACAAAAATGCAATCGTGATCTACCCAAAGCAACTCCACTTGGTATTAAAATCCTATGTTGCCGATTGCCTTTTTTGTGTCTAATATGCAGACAGAGAAAATATTAGACAGAAAGTAAAGGAAGTGTACTGGACTCTATACGAGAGATATGCCACTAACAGACGTGGCAAGTATATAGCAACATTTCGATACTCCAAGTCTAGCAATTTGAAATAAACTAGATAAGAATATCTTATCAGATAGCATACTGTATTCTACACCTGTGTACGAGCGGATCACCACTGTAAAACGACAAGAATTTTTTTCAAAAATGGAATGATGGAAAGATGATATAGTAATTTTATTTTGAAAATCTTTTCAAAATTTATTAGGCTAGTTGCTGTTAATATTTCAATTCTTTTTTCAAGGAATTGTAGCACTTAGGTCATCGCTTTAAAAATGTTAGTTTCCTTCTTATTTTTTGTTAAGGTCTCTCGGTGCCTCAACGAAAAATGCATGCCTAATATATTTAAATAATTTCATTGTCACATAAACCACAATATATCTTTGTATTTCAGTTTTAATGTTTTATTGCATACAGTTATTTCTTCATAAAAGCTTTAGCTTTCGTGCTTAAATTAACAAACTTCCAGCCGACGTTTGTTAATTTAAGCACGAAAACTATCTAAGACATCTACGGTTCCGTAAAAATTAGGTAACTTAATGACGTGATCATTTTTAAAAGGTTTTAGCTTTAGATGTATTAAAAAGCTGTCTCTGAACTTTTGTGGAATCAATTTTGCATTGAAGAATAGTTCATACAATAAAGTTAATTCATATTTTATCTGCACCATTCATACTATGCAATTATAAGTTTTATCAATGTACATTTGAGTTAAAATATAAACTCTATAAGCAAACTACCATGGAGCCATTTCGAGACAACTTATCATGAATACATTAAAAAAAAGACATAGCAAAATCCATATAAATATAAAATTTTCATATAGAAGGTGTCAACAGATTTGCATAGTGTAAATGTCGGATCAAACTAAACAAGACAGTGAGCTACCAATGATATGACTACTTTCAACTACCACCAACTTGTTTTTGTATATGACAAGATACGAATAATTGAGCTTATCGAATTTAGCCACTTGCCCTAGATGAAGAAGTTTTCAATTTAACAGTTTTGACATCACTCGATTTCCGGATGAAATTGTGATTGATGACGAAATTTTGAAAACAAATTTGATAATTTCTAATGCTCGATATGATATCATGGCCTACGTGGATTCCACTGGAGATGAGAACGAATTTCTTTAAAATTTCGGTATAAACTTGGATTAGTTGCTTGTTAGTTTATTCTTTCTACTTATAGACATTTGATTTGCGAATTACCATAAACTTTCATTGAATATTGTCGCTAGAATTGGGTACAGAAATATATCATATCAATTATTTGGATTATGCCTAGAAAGCTGTGAGAATAGTAAAATTAAAAACACTTCGAACTTCAAGAATTGGACGACTGTTGTGCAATGTAATATGATTACCGCCCAAATGTTCCAGTGTTTAAAGCTGTGGTATTTGGAGCGGGAGGTCCCTGGTTCGAACCCCGATTAGAGCAAGATGCAAAAGTGATTTTTCACACCGATTATAATCGGCGATGTGAATAAACACATCTGTGGCACCCTTGTTGAGCTTAAAAGCCATCTTCCATGACAGTAATATAGGTTGTAGCATGGAGCTATGCAATGAGCAGATGATTCTACGTAAATCGGACCAATAGCCGAACGTCGAGAGGAGGCCATAATGGACCTGAGGACGTAGGACTCCAAACAAATATATTGGTTGAGTATTGAATTATAGTGAATTCTTTATAGTACCTTTGAATTTATTCAGACCCAAATATGAAAACCACTGTAGTTTCTATCCAGTTTGAAACTGTTGAAAATTATGGAATTATGCATAAGTCTGGCTGACGAATCTTAACGAAGGAGTATTTTTACTATTGAATATAACCATAAATATGTAAAGATGGTTTCGAGCTAAGTAATCATTAAAACACAGAGCGGTCAAAATATAGCACGCACTTCGATATTCGACTTGCGATACTGCTAAACGAACGAATATGAATAAAAAAATAAAAATCATGATTGTGGAGAGATTATAGTGTCTCTAAAGTTATTTAACACGTACCACTATATACATGATATAGCAGCGACATATTGATTTGCAATTTGCATACACATCCATAACCAAAAACCTTCTGAACCATCTTGTCAAAAACTCCTACGCCTGGTTAATGTGAAAAACAAACAGCAAGAGAACCTTAAAATTATTCTACTTTTTAGCTTTATATTTAAATTAGTAAAAATTTCAAAAGCTTTATACTACCCACCCTTATATGTATTCCAAACATGATGATGGTGATGTGTACATACGTACTCGTTCGTACATACACAATTTTGTCTAAAATTTATAAAATACAAAAAAAAAATATAAACCCAAAACTTTTTATATTTTTTAACATTAAAATTAAGAAATAAATAAATAATATTTTTATGTATATCGAAAAATAAATTATTTAATCCTAATTATTTTGGAATTTTTAATTTTATTTCGTTCTCTTGAAAAAATTTTTATAATGTACGAGTAGTAGTGGAAAATCAAAAATCTAATAATTCCCATACTCCATATTGTATATGTATATTCATTTATAACAAATTAAATATACAACAAAAATAAAAATAAGTAATAATAATAACAATAAGAAGAAAATTAAAATGAAAAACCTTTTTGTTTTTGTGCTTCTTCTAAATCCTTTAAAAAGCAATTAAAACATGAAATTTATGACTTTCATTTCAATGTTAAGAGAATAGAATATTAAAAAGAGAATAGCTCTGTGTATGTATATCTGTGTGTGTGTATCTATATGGCATAAAGAAGCCGAGCAAGACAAAAAAATCCATAAGACATAGCTGAAAACATCACAAAAATCGATAATATTTCTGTTTTGTACATTTTCACCCTCTCCACATTTTCCGATTTTCCTCTCATATATATAATCATATTTTCGTTTTTTTTCTCACACAAAAAGGATGAAAATGTGCAGTAGCGTAGTTTGGCCGTTTTGTGTTCGATAATCTCACACTTAAACAATAGTATGTTAAATATCTTATCTCGCATACTTTGTATATAGAAAGTGTGCGGTGATATAAAATATAATTTGGTATAATTAGACGCCACTGCACACAAAAATGAAAACATGAAAGAAAAACTTATGATGATGAATTATTCAGTTCATGATCCAAAGAACGAAGTTTATAAATTCTGTTTGTTTCTTGAACGAGAAAAAAAAACATTTTCCAGTGTTTTGTTGTTTTTCTCGAGCTCTATTTTTGCAACATGAAAATTTATTTATATTTCACATTTAATATCTATATAAAACACAATAATTTTTTTGTGTCTTATTTGTTTCGAAATAGTAATATATTATAGTCAAAATGTATAAAAATTTTTGTTTATACATTTCTGGATAAAAATTTTCCGTCTATTTATCATATTTTGTATTCCACAAGAGCACATCATTCCACGTATACCATTACCTAAATATCTATACAGTTGCTATACTTGTGTATACCATATAAACAACTGAAGTTTGAAAATGCACTTCGTTTTGTCTCTCACAGTCACATCTTAATAGAATAACGTCACAATAATTTGTTTTCTATCTGAAGCTGCTCAAAAAAAAAATCTATCTAAATTGTTGGTACTTTTTTACATAGAGCACAACAGTTTTGTGGAAAAATTTTATGTTTCAAACGAAAACAACAACAACCTACATGGGAGGAGAGATACTTAGATTCTCGGTGGGAAAAATATTAGATGGAATTGATTAAATTTATAGTGTAGGTTGTTAAATTTAAATCAAATTAAAATATGATTTATACTTCCTGTTGATTCGAAGGCGGCGATAAATATGTTTCAGTGCGACTAAACTATAGCTAAATGCCACATATTTTCTGCGGAACACGTAAGGTATTCAAGATAATATTTATTACCAAAACCTTACTCTTCCAATATACGTAGGTGTAATAATTTATTGTTATTCTCAACATTGAGGTAGCATTGGGTTTCTGAGGACTATATAACGACAAAACGAATATTTCTAATGCCACCTCGTTCCTATATTCACCTTATATACATCAGCAAAATGTATAAATATTCGGTTACGACATGGTATTTGTTTTAAGCTTCTAACTATTCTAGTTCAAGAGTCATTCAATATTTACATTTGCGAAAATTTAGTGATAAAGGATTTTCAAATAAGAGGTTTCTGTTCAATTAATATCAGTTAATTGATATGGAGAATCGAAACCGTGTGCGTCGCTCAAGAACAACTGATAATATTGCTACTGTAGCCGGTAGTGTTGAAGAAAACCCAGATTTGTCAATTTTGGAAATAATATGTAAATAATCCCACAAACGACATTACACCGTACTTTTTATAAAGACTTAGGTCAGTTAACACAAGAACTCAAGCCGGTCGATCACCAAAAACATCGACCTTCGATGATAGGGTCCTCAAATATATCAAAATGATCCCAATTTTCGTCGAAAAATCATCTTCAGTGATGAAATCTCGCATTTTGGTTGCGGTTTTTAGGCTGGTGGTGTGATTTGACCTTACTTTTTTGAAAGCGAGGCTGGTGCAAGTGTTACGGTGAGTGGATTGCGCTATCGAGCTTTGATTAATGATTTATTATGGCAGGACAAATGTATAATCCAATATGTATCATATTATGTAGGACACCAACACCGTTTATGGCCTGCTCAATTACTCATAAATTATGAAACAACATTTGAATCTACAACTATTTCAGATCATCCTGAACCATTAAAGTTGTTCTGGACATAGACAATTTTATATTCCAAGTGAATGAAGAAGTATATCAAATATACACAAAATTTAGCTTTTCATATGAAACGAGCAAAATACTTAATTCTCAGTGGATTTTATACTTAAAATTGATGCTGACGAAAACAGCAGACCATGGTTCGATTAATGAATGTGGCCGCTGGACAATATTTACCGCCAATAATGGAACCCTAAAAATGGACAGCTAATTGGGATTACACAGGATAGACACAGAGTTATGTCATACTATATACTGAAATTATAATGCTACAAAATGGAATTATAATGCTACTATATACTGAAATTATAATTTGGTGGAAGCCATGAATTATCTACACTTTAACAGTAACAACGATATTAGAGATTCTCGAGCAAAATAAGAATTATCATTTCAAATTATTTGTTGGTTTAGTAGAGACAAATCTCTACAATTATTTCTAGAACCGAAGCACTCTCAACACTTTACCGAATCGTTCTACCTTAGTACATAGAAGTACATAGAACATAGAAGTTTAGTATACAGTACATAGTACATAGAAGTTTCTTTAACTTAAAATCGATAAAATCGAAACCACGTTAGTTGACCATATATCAGACCAAATGGTATAGATATTTGCTTATTATGAATAACGATTTAATTTTATGTTTACATTTTGTATCATATTAATGTGTAGTATCGAAAATATAAAGTGCAACCAAATTCTTCGGCGAGACATATTCTAATATTGCAAAGCTCTGAATCGAATTAAAACTTCTATTTCAGTCATCCTTAACAATTGGAAGCCATACATTTGCAGCTATTTCAACCGGAAACGAAAGCCACTTGTCATTATTTTGGTATACAAATTGTTGTTAACACTGAAAAACAAACCCTGTGCAACCAGTTTCATTATTTGCTTAAAAAATTTTCTTGAGTAAGTTGCATCAACTCAATATGTTGCACACTCGAAAGGGATACCTTTCAACCTACCTATTTGATGAATACAGTTTTGAAATTCTTTTACGAAACTTATTTTAAACAATAAATACAATTAAGTGAGATAGACTTCAATTCACCCGTAAATCCAATGTTGACATAAAAGTAGGTTCTAATCAAACGTCTTTACAACATTGTGAAAATCTTATGAAAAAAAACAATAACTGTGTATTATCGGAGTAGATATATATTTTATTTAAATTAAGTTAAACATGTAAAGCAAATAAAACATCCCGCGTTGACAACATTAAATTTAAGCATACGTAATGAACTATAAAACAATTCCACTTGAGCTTGTTGAAAATCTAGTTTGTCTATAAAACTATACATAATCCATAGATACTATAAAATTTATTTAATTTATTTATTTTTTAACGTATACTCGTATATAATAAGCCAATCCATAACAACAATCACGTGCAATTTTAAATTCGTCATTATTCTCATTCATTTTCTTCGCATCCACATCGGTATTCATCAGCTAAGGCGTCAGTATAAGTCAGCAGCAAGATATACTGCGCTATATATCATATCCCCATATACACACACACCGAGAAAGAAACACAGATCGTATACAATAAAAGCTGAAAAAGACTCTCTACGCCAGGATTTTGTTTTTTAATTATAAAATTTTTACGATCTAAATGAAAATGCGATTTTCTTCTTTTTCTTCGTCTCCATCATTGTGTCGTTTTTATTCAGTTTTTCATTTTTAATATCTAATTTAAATTTATAATAAAATAAAAACTTAAAAATGGAAAAGAACAAAAAAATTGTATCATCATAAAAAATAACAAAACAAATATAATAAAGTTAATTAGAATTTTTCTTTATTTTTGGAAAATATTTTATATATGAACAATGAAAAATAACTAATCCGTGATTATTATGTGTGCAATATGCTATTAGGAATTTGGGCCTAATGCAAAATCTTAACCAGTTGACGCCATGAGTTCGAAACTAAATCTATTATTTTGTATTAAGTGACTCAAAAATTATGGATTGATTTACGTTTAATATTATATAAATTATAAATATATATATATATATATATATATATATATATATATATATATATATATATATATATATATATATATATATATATATATATATATATATTCGTTTTAAAGTAATAAAAATGAAGATTATTTTTCCGAACCAAAAAAAAAGGAAAAACAGTAAAATAATACTCCAAAACATCATAATTTTTAATATTAAGCAAAAATAAAATAAGATAACATTTAAAAATGAAAAAAAAGTATGATGAAGATGAGTTTAATTTAATAAAAAAAAATTACAGATTTTATATGTTGAAAATATATAATTTATTACAGAAGAAAATTTTTTTATGTCAAAATTTAAGCAATGCCTTTGTGTTGAATTCTCAAAATTTTCTTGTTTTTTATTACCATGAAATCAGTACTGTATATAATACATCCGTGTATATACTCTTATACATATAGAAATTAAATGGATTTCAAAACCATTTCCGATTAAGGATTAGATATTAAAACAAACAAAAAAAATTGTCAGATAAGTCGTATTCGTATATACCCACCACCCGCCAAAAAAGAAACCAACCTCCACCAAAAAAATATTATTCTAAATTCATCATGAAAACCATAAAATGATGAAAATTTATATTTTCCTTATTCTTTTGTTTGTGTGCGGCGGCAGCGCGCATACGATGAGTATATATGTAGGTATACATACACACGCATCCACAGCAAAATAAATAGAAAAACAACCGCACCAGAAAAAATTCTAATGATGCGATACACAATTTTTTATTTCACGCGACACAAGAAATAAATAATAATAATAAAATAAAAATAAAATAAATAAACAACAGGCCTATATAATATATAAATAATAAAAATCGAGCAAAACACCAAAAAAAAAATGCTCGCGGAATGAACAAAAAATCATGGAAATTAAATTGAAGTTGAACGGATTTTCTTTATTGCGTAATATAATTTTCTATTGTTGTTATGCGTATACGTATACTACATACGTACATATACATTTCCTTTTCACTCAATGATGTACGCAGACGATGACAAAATGGAATGTTGCACCATGTTGTATTTATATTGTTATTTGGGAGGAATAGTATACACATGGTGGGTGAAATGTAAGGAAATTCTAGAAAAACTACTTATAAAATTTGTGAAGATAAGAACAGGTGTTTGGTTTTTTTAAGAGCGTCTTTTACTCTAGTTTAAAGTTAACCACTTGCGTCTTAAATATCATACAACGGCAAATATGCTAATTTTCTTCAGAAAACTTGGTTTCTGAAGAAGGTACGAAGACAAAACTCAATCACGTGATGGTCTGGAAACAACTGGAAACCAAAGTCATGACTATACTAAAAGAAGAAATGTATGAGATTACTAGATGAATTAAGTTTCTGATTTTGGTCTGATTACTACAGATATTTCATGGAAAGTGGCAGAAGTAATCATGATTCCAGAAAATGGAAAACCACCACATGGAACATCGTCTGACAAGCCAGTTATGTCTATACTTTTTGAGATGTTAGAAATGCGCTTAGTTCTAAATTATCAGTTCGGATTTCAAACCAAACATTGATCAATTGATCAAGTACACAGAACAATCAATATTATTGAAATAACTGGAGAAATAAGTAACAGGGCTTAGTTGTTAAAGCTCCTCCATAGAGAACATTTCAATCGATGTCGTTCGTTCAATATTGATAGCTTAAGTATGATAGAAAATGGCAAACAAAAGTTGTAAACAGGTCAAAACAAATAAAATTATGAAACTGATTGCACAGCGCATATATTTAAGTGATACTGCATGTATGTTCATTGATATCGGAGATCAACAATTTTTATGGTAAAACAAACAGATAGGTTTGTTTTTTCAAAAATGTTCAAAATTTTTTTTTTCTTTTTTATGGTTGGTATCGATTAATATACCCATAATAAACATATTAGTACAATAGAGAACCATAAATGTATAGTTGGAGCGAAAAATACCGGGTTTGAGTCCCGATAGGGACTTGAATGAGTTTCATAAGTCGATCCATCTTTCATGTCAGCATAATACCTTAAATCGGGTAGGCTTCGGCTTAATATAGGATATTAAAAGAGAACTGTGAAAGATTTCGGAGTAATTCGGCTCCAAAAAAAAAAGTAACCTGTTGGGCGAATACTTCATAAAAGAACGTACTGTGGATTGCTCTCTGGTTTTTGTTACACTTTTATGCTGAAAATAGAGCATGAGTTCTACGTATAACATAATTTCTAAGATCCCAGAATGATTGCAGTATTTTCAATACAAAAATTAACATAAAAATGAAATATGCGTTCGTCATTCGGTATAACTTAATCGAGTAACTATATTACCAAAATTAAATTCACATTTGTTGCGATACAGCACAAATGAATGTGTAGAATAATGATAATGATGCTGGGGTGCTGTAATCGTGACATCTAATGATGAATGGAAGTTAAACTTGAACTCCATAGAATGACATTGATTGACAGCTAGGGCGCTGAATCAACCCAGCAAATGAAGACGTTTGTCTTATGAAATATATGACATCTTGTTTTTGATCTGTAATATTCGTTCGATAGGCCGGTTTCGATCTCATGACATCATTGACTCGTTGTGTGATCGAAAAGATCAAATCCATCTCATCAGGCATATACGACCGGACTTGATGTATGTTGCATTTCGCTTCTATATATGTTGTGAGGCTTTGTTGCAACAGTTCTAGCGAATTACAGAATTTGAATCGAAATATTTTTATTTACATTTTTTCCTTCACTATTGTGGCGTGACTATTCGTCGTATTTGTGAACGCCACAAATGAATAGGACACATAAATAAATAAAAGTACTTTAAATTCCTTTATATTCACCTGATAATTTTAGCAGGATTATAAAAACAAACGCTATAGCTAACCTAGTTTAGGTAACCATCATATCCATAGAAATACCTCACGATTAATAATTATAAGAAGATTGATTATCAGCAAACGCGGTTGTGAAAATTAACAAGAAAACAAATCTTATGTGTATGTTGTTATAATCAATATGTACACCAATATAATTTTAAGATCCTCAAACGTTCAACCCAACGTATGTTCACATATAGTTTATTTAATCGTTATAGCTCTTTGTTATATTCCGACACCATATGGCAGTCCTCAGTTTAAAAAAAAAGCTCAATGAATGATATATAACGCCTTAAGCACGTTTCAATTCAGTTCAGTAGAAGTCCTAACTATTAACTTTGATCGGTTCAACCATGATCTCTTAATATAAGTTTGTGCCAATTTTAAGTTAGTTGTTATATACTTACTCTTGAAGATATACTACGTATTATTACTTACCTCACAAGCTATTGTATAGATTCTCAATTCATGTAACACAACTAGCGACATTAATAACTAAAGTTGATACACGAAAATAAGTGTTAAAGAAAAACTATTGTGTCATGAGTCATGACTATGGATTTAAGAATCCATCGAAATAAATTTTGTGCTTTGCAAAACACAGCTGCCATCTATTTAAAACAAAACGAAACACTAAAAATATAAAGTTTAGTGTCTCCACTATAAAATAAAATTACCCCATCTATAATTTCAAAATAACACTATAATACATATTTTTTGTTTTATTTAACTAAGATTCAAACTCCAAACAATTTACATAAAATTGGATTTTTTAATTGAACTGAAATTTTAAAAATTGGCAATTAAATTTAGCTAAGAATTTAAAACAAAACAAAATCGTTATTTATCACAGTACTTTTAAGAACTACAACCCTTTTGGTAAAACAGATATTTTTAAAGTGTTTGTAATATTGGTTATATATGTACAAGTACATGATGATTTGTTATGCATAATCGATTCATTTTTATGTATCCCAAATTAATTACTAAAGAATGAAACGTACGAATACAACAAATCATTTTGTAAGTATATAAGTTTTGTTACAGGTAGGTACAATAATATAAAAGGTATTCTAGTAACTAGATAACAAAATTAAACTATTTATATAAAAAAGAGATAAATTGATAAAACAACAAGCTTATATAATAAACTTATATAACCTAACTAGATATTATTATACTATATTTTGGCTATTTTCAGTGTACTAGGTTTAGATGATCGTTAAATCTGTTGCACATCCGTGTGTCATTCGAAATTCAACATAAATCATGCCTGCAAATCAAAATTTTTGTAATAAATTAAATACGTTTGACATATATTCAAATAAAACATTATTAGCTTATATATACAAATGTAAAAAAATGTTTAATAATTTATAATAGATTATATACAAAATAAAAAAAAATACAAATCATGCTATTAATATAATACACAAAATATCGACTAATTACATTATAATGTTTTAGAATGAGTTCTAAAATATAATGATGCCCCGGACTTGTGCTTAAGAGGCCTGCTTTATACTTAAGTACATATATATAAATTTTGATTTACAAATAAATAAATTAAAAAATATATAAATTAATTAATTAAATAAACATAAACACGGGCTTAATCACTTATAAGGTTATAACACTTTTCTCTATCCACTTCACAGCCGTTACCTATCATAAACATAGCGTATAGCATTCCTAAAAGAATATTAAGATAAAACTTAAATACGGGAGGATTAATTATGAGATTATTAGTTTAGGTGAGTTTTTAAAAAACAAAATAACTGAACTCATTAATCCCTATATAATTATTTAAAAGTTAAGTTGAGACGTCATGTCTTAAACCTATATGATTTACTTCAAATAAGAGATCAGGTAGTTTAACAGGCCGAAACCAGGACATTCGACCGAAGCTGAACTTCAGAAAGACTGATGAGTTCGATACAAATGAACATATATGTAGTATAAGATCTGATGTCTAGTAAATGTTAGGCTAGACCATGCTACAAAAGACTGTTGAATCAATTATAGAAACGTATTGAAAAGAAAATTTTCGGGGATAATAGAGTTTGGCCATCAAGAATATACTAATTTTATCACATGGAAACGTTTCAAAATATTTGTTAGGCCTTCTTTACTTCGGTCTAAACACCTCATAAAGTTGAATGGTCTATATATGTATGTAAAAGTCTTAATCTCACAATAAATACAAATAAAATTGCTGTTAGTTGACTTGACATTTCACTCAAATGAAAGGAATACATACCTGTATTGTGCCAGTAGTAGAGAGCAATGAGCACAAAAAAATGCCACCAATTATGTGAATGGCCCAAAAAATCGAATTTCCCAGCATACCATCGTTCTGGAACTTTTGTGATGTAAATTAAAAACGCGATTCCGACAATCAGGTACATACAAAGCACGCGTGGAAGCAGCAGCTATAATATAAAATATGAGTATCTCTATATACTCTCAAAAATCATTTGAACTTAATTGATATACTCACCCTTACAATCGAATTACCAAATCCACCCATCTCAATCACCCAATGCAGTGTTGGCACAATTCCATATGCCGCCCATCCGACAAATACACAAATTTTTACATTCGAATGAATTTTAAGCTGTGGAAGTTGTATAATCATTGCAGCAACGAATATAAATCCAACCGTAATCGTATAAAAATTTCGCAACGTATTATGACACCAAAACGCATAATAAATTCCACTAACATAAATCGCCAGCAGCGAGAGTGCAATGCCGAATAAATCGTATGTCAAAAAACAATCGTAAGCCTTTTCCGATCGACAGTTGAATGTGTGATAAACAGTCGATAGTATCATACATAATTGAAAACATACAAGCAGTATACCAACTATAACCTTATCGATAAGTGAGGCGTGCATTTTAAGGAACGCTATATCATTGATGGTCAACGCAATAAATAGAAACCAACCGAATAGATGGCTCCATATGTTAATGGTTTCGTTTGTCCACCAAAATATACTTTCGAAACACAATTTAGTTGGCAACATTGATCGATAACCGCCCAATATATACGGATTGTGTTTGTTGTATTCGGGGGCATCTTCAAAGCTCAGTAATTGCCGCAGCTTTTCATAGTTACCAGTTGGATACTGAATTTTTTCGGTTTGTTTTGTGTACTCGATGGTTGTGTCATCGGTGCAAGTTTCTTTTGGTGATAGACAATAGTCATCTAAGTATTGTGATGTTTTAGTATTCTGGAATAAATAAACAGTGATAATTAAATTTTAATACGAAAAAGCTTTTTAAACTATAAATATTGTGGAAGGTCAGGTTAAAAAGCAACTTTTGTCCGGTTAAAGAACTGTGTAGATGTATATACTTCCTAATGTACCAAAATATTTTTGTTATTTAAAAACTGAACTCTATGAAGGTTGGTTTTTGAGAGTTTAACCAGATGCTTTGCCCAAGGTAAAATTTTATTTAATATCTATAAATGGATGATATGCTAATCGAGACCTTCAAAATGTATCAATTTCGATTGATTCATAATATACATTTTGTTAATCGCCAGTATCGACTATGGATGTAAATTATAAATGAAAGTCATATTTATTCTGGAAGATTCACGACCATATCTCTATACTTTGTGTGTTAGAGTGGAATTGTGTAAATAAATAATTTGCAATGATCGTAATATTTTGTACAAAATCTTGCATTATACAGCGACATTCAACAGCAAAAAGTAACAGAAACTTAATTACAATACTTGACCTGAATTCAAATACATATACAAAATTGTGTACAACGATATATAAATATGTAAAGATTGATGTTGAATTTACCAGTAGAGTTTCGTCATTTGTACGTAGAAACGACAATTAGAGATTTGTAGAGTCATTAAAACCAATTCCAAACATGGAAAATGGCAACAATTACTTATAAATAACTCATAGCTAAATTTTATTAGTTTGGAAAAACCAATCACGAAATTAGAAAATTTGCGGTTGGTCATAAGCGTCGCTTCAAACAACTTAACACAAAGAAGTGTGACATTTGACGTTAATTCATTAATAAGTTATACAAACAAGAACTATTTAAAATCTAGAACCAGTTAATAAAAAAATTCTGTAATAGATATTGGAAAATCCTCGTTAGATATATGTACTTGTATAAGATAAAATATACACTTCTTCAAACGATACTGATTCAGATAAAGTAGCTGTCACTAATGAATACAGATAAAATTGTTTGTCTGTATGTTTCTCTGGTATAAATTTATATCCAATTTTCCAGATATTATATAGTTCAATATTTTCCAAGCAAAAATAACAACATCATCCACGACCTATCCATTAATAAAGCACAATTTATTATCAACAAGCTCTTATAGAATCAGATGCACTACTTCATATAGCGACATAGTAACAAAAGTAGACATCGGCATTACTCGACTGACCAGCTCAACATCCAGCTCGGGAAATAAACAGTCATCCAAATCAGAATGTATTATTGATTTGCTAAGAAATGACTATATATTAATCAAATAATCAAAGACGGGAATCGACTATAATTCAAAATATTTTAATTACGAATTAGAATTGACTCCATCGATCAAATTTAATGAATGTATAATATTAACAAGTATCCATCCATTAATCGAATATTGGTCTCGAATATTGGTCTTTAATCGAATATTGCCTATAGACAACTGTTATAACCATTTTTCGAATTCTGACAGTGAAAAACTAACTTCTGAAAAGTTTTGACGTTTGACATTGATTGAATCTGGTCAAAATTTGAACCTTCGTCAAACCACTTTAAAATACAATATACTATACTTTTATTAACTATACTTTAATTGATTTATTTTAATTTCGCTTTTATGCAATGTATGCCGATCACACAACGCTATTGTCTTGTTATCTAATCGATTTCTTTTGTATAACTTTTTGTGCTTTAGATGAACCGCAAACGGTTGCAAATCAGATCGACTTTGCAATTAATCACACAGAAGTGGAAAATGGAATTGGTTTCCATCTGCTTGTTGGTGTACATAAACCTAAGGTAGTGGGTTATTGCATTGACGATGTAAAATACATTTTACTGCCAAAAGTTGTCAAAACTAATTGCTCATTGAAGTAAGATTTTTTGATGATACTTATTTTAATTAGGCTTTTTAATGCATTCCATACAAAGCTACTGATAGTGATAGTGATTCGATTGTTTCTATAAAGACATGTTTCTATTACATCGTTCACTTCACAATAATCAGTATTCTCCGTCTCTATTTACTTTTTATAATTACTTGGGGCAGCCTGTTATTATTGCTAGCTATTGGCATTGGTGACTCTGAGTACTACATGAATTAATGGTGAAGTTTAAGGAATAAGGACATACTATAAGTGTCCAATAATTATGACATAATTAACCAGCTCGACCCTGTACCTGTCACATGCTACCAAATACAAATCAATAATAACGATATCTAATTTATCAACTATTTATATTTATTCAGGCAGAATTGAAAACACGTTTCAGAAAGCAATTTAAATTTCAACTGTACGACACGCAAATTTATTTTAATTCAAACTATAAAATAATAGTTACACTATTTATGAATGTATGTATATGTAAAATATTCTTTTGACTGATATTCACAATGTCAAATGTAATGTAATGAAAAAATTAAAAACTACTTAGCAATGGAAACACTAAAATTTTGCTAATCAAATATTAGTTTTCACTTAAAATAACCTTTAATATACAAATTGTATTGGCGCTTCATCTTAATACAAACACCGTCAATTTATTTACTCGTATGTGTATATACATATTACGTAAATCTTTACATCAATTATATTAACCAAAATCATTATCACTATTTATATAATCAACCATTAACATAGAAACATAATTTAAAATAAAAACTGGGTCCATATTATGGTATAACGATATACCGCGTCCGCGATATTATAACATCATAACATATAACACGTTTTGCAATATTTAACGACAGCGAAAGCTTTATATATTATCTGTTTATAATATATGTATATGAGAAAAACGACATAAGCAATCTTGAGATACATATATTATTTAATACTTCACTATGTATTAGTAATATAGTTATGTTATAAAAATAACATCCCGCTGTCGTTTTCGTTGTCGTTATATAACAATTAGTATATATGTAATTTTAAGCTACATCGGAATTTCGTAACAGCACAAATACATATGGTTATGCACTTACGTTACATCGTCTTAAAATAATTAGAAAGAAACAACACACTTACGTCAATATTCTCGTTTATTTTAATAATATTATTGTTATTATTATTGTTATCCATTTTATTTGTTTAAACAAAAAATATTTTTATATTAAATGTTTTTAATAAATCACTTAAATAATAATATCACTGTACACCAAATACTTTAGTTTAAATCGAAATGATCATATTTTCTTAGTTTTCTCCAAAACAAAAATAAAATAAATTTTTAGATTTTTAAGCACAACCTACTATGCACCAATTGAATTATCGACTTAAACTAAACAAACGAAATTCGCGTCTCTTAAAAGTTTTTTCGAAAATAAAAATTTTTGTTTAAACAAACGCAAGTGTTTAATGTACACATACATTCATGAAAAAGTAAAAACAAAAATGTGGAAATATTAAGAAAATGCGCGATATGGTGGGAGACTTTAAAATGCACGTGAACATAAACAGACACTCATATGGTCTACAATAAAACAACAATAAACACGCACTGTTTAATTATTAATAACATTTTGTTGTTGCTTTAATATAACGACATTATTTTTTTATTTTCAATAACATATTTGTGCAATACACTGCAAGCTTTATCGTCAATACGCGAACGATTTTGCCCTAAATACAAATATATTATAAAAATTTCTGTTTTGAAAACGTCGATCGGCGGTTTAGTGCTAAAATTAAACACCGAATTTAGCGGAAAATTTGCTCGTCAATTCTCACGACATACAATATCACTTTATGCCTGCCTATGTAGACGTGCACAATAAATTGGCAATCGCGTACATATGTTTTTACAACGCGTTTACTTTTTCATGTATTGCAAATTTATTTCGAAATGTAGTTTATGAAATGCAAGTATATATGTGTTGCTTAGAAATGTATAATTAATATTTTTAATTAATTCGATAGTATTCGCTCTATAAAACAAATAACATACACATGTATTTAATAACCACTCAGAGGTGTGCGATTTTTAAGGCAGAAGATGATTTTTATTAAAGCCGGAAGCTTATCGAAATTGCAATGAATTTACGAGAGCTTTATTAATGACCGTTTTTATGACGTCATTCACGACATTCAAACAGTTTTACAACCAGTATATTTGTGTATAAATGCAAAACTTACGCAAATTTGCACATTAAACGAAAACTTGTTTTATTGGAACTATTGTATTCATAGAATAATAATTATAACTTTTTATTGGTAAAGGATTAATTTACTTTCAACAGCTTTGTTTTAATGAAATTGAAGAATTGTAAATATTATTCAAAATATAGTTTTCTAATTAATTATATGTATTACTTCAGAGACAAGATTTACTCGTATCACCCTCGTGGCTGAGGAGTTGGCGTGCTTGCTTTGTCTTTCGGGTGTGGACCAAAAATTACGAGCGTTTGGCCTAGTGTAGTGGCATTGAATTCTGCAATAATTTTTCCGCCTTCTTTTCAAATCGCTAGTAAAAATATAAATATTCCACACATCATAATCTTAGGTTCTTAAATTTAAAAAGAATTAGCTACTAATACTCGATGATCGTTCCTTGATGATTTTATAGGTCTTTTCCTACAATCTCAGGATCAAACGTGTATTATTGAAAATTAAAGAAGTGTATTATTGCAAAATAATTCATAGTTTAACATGAACCTCGGTTTAGGAATTAGATTTCCTTGACCAAACCTTCTTTCTTGTCGAGATCAACTATGATCTGTGATATGACATTTGGTTCTTCATCATACAATAAAGATAGTTTCAAAGAACATTAAAAATATTTGGAAATAAAGAAAACTGTTTCCATTTTGTAACTCTACACCAATAGTGGTTATATACTTAATGATCACAAACTGCAAATCATATTGATACTGAAATATCAATCTCTTCTTAATGTTTTGCACGTGTAAGAATGTCTACTGTTTTTCATTGTGAGATTATAGTTAACGACACTTTGAACGAGATCAATTCCATTCATAACCATTTATTATGTCTTCGAATATTTAAACATTTAACTAGACTATAGACACCAAAACGTATATATTAGACAACAAAACGAGCAATTTAATTTCTTGGATTTCCCAATTTCGTCGCTGTACCCGCTAATCATAGTTAAAGCGTTTGGAGATCGCGGTATAACATAACATATGTTATTATCTCACATATGTAGCCTAATAACCTCATTATAAGATCAAATTTTAGCTACTTTCTAATTTGATGTCTTCTTTGTATTAAGTAATATATCGGAAACTTATATTCGAACCTGAAACAACAATATATAGAATTTCATGGACAAAAAAAGAAGTTACGATCATTATGAGTGAGTGGTATTTGGTCTATAATAAATTATTATATAAACTATCCTTCCGGCTATATAGAGATAATTTAGAAGAATTTGTGTTCAGTTAATGATCCACGTCGGAAGATTATCCACGGGATAAAAACCATATCCCTAAAGTGCAATACAATTCATCCATAAAAAACATTAAAATAATCGAGTTGTGATTCTTAATCAATTATACCCAACATGCCAAGCTTTCACGTTTAGAATATAACGTGATCATAAATCTGATATGAAAATATTATAAATAATCGATTATATTACAGGTTGCCAATGTTAACAACACACACATAAATCAACCAGTCAAGGGAATTTATTTTTATATGTATAAAACGAAAAACAAAAACAAGTGCAGCTTAATTTAACAGACATACGTATTTCGCAGATTTAATTAAATCAGCTGTCGTTATCAGATTAAAAACATTTTTAATCAAAACATCTTTATATACAAATATTACTTCAGCTATCCGGTTTGATAGCAATTATACAATGATTTAATATATGTGGCTGTTTTATAAAAATAGTTTCTTATATAGATGTATCTATATGCAAAACTGATCTCAATTGGGTAAGTCGTTCAATCATTACGATATATAATTGATATTACCAATCGTAAAGTGTTCGATATGCATATATAAGATGATATATTGGGTAATTAAATTTTACAACTTTGTTTATATCGTGTATGATAATTATTTTAAAAATTGATTAAATTAATATTTAGGTTCATACTGCTGAACTAATGAATTGCCTCGCGTTGATGTGGAAGCTACTGAACTTACAACAAAATTTATATATATAGTTAACAAAATACAAAGTTTCTCAGGATTCTTTTGTGGTTTTTGAAATGTAAATTGAACTCGCAATAATATTAAATTGCCACAACTGTCCGAAAAATTCGCTATGGCATATACTGTGGGAGAATCAAAACGGTTAAGAAATCCATTTTATAATATCCATTCCTGTAACAAACAATACCTAAAACTTAACGATTTGTTGGCTATAGTATATCTTTCATATTCATTGGGCTCATTATCACTAAAAAGTTTAATGAGAATGTTATACGAGTCCATTAGTTTTTCGCTTGGACCAGTGATTTTTTCATTATTACAATAGATCACAGGAAAACCATCAAGTTGTTTTTTCCAACTTATTTGTGTAACTATATGCTCTAATACCTTCAAACTGGCATAGAGTAAAAATTTATATATATATATATATATATATATATATATATATATATATATATATATATATATATATATATATATATATTTATTTATTTATATATGAAATAGATATAGATATATAATGAATATTTTTTTAAATGACAAGCTCATCAATACACCTTTCACAAAGAAATATAAGCTTAATAAAGTGACAAGTTGTTCGCGCTACCTATTATCAAAGCTCTACTATATTAGTAAATAAAAACCAGGATTTAAAAAACTTACAATAATAAACACAAAATTTACTTTATTATATAAGTTCGCGCAAGGTCAATATATCAACCAAACATTCTTCTTGTCTGGCGGGAATTCCAAGATCGCATGATTTACATTTTGGTGAAAACTGTTCACCTTGTCAAACTATTAACACATACTTATGCACACTTGATATACAAAATTGATTATGTGTGTTCAATCCTTTAATGACCTTACGATACGTGAAATAAATTCACGTTTGTATACATACATGCCCAATAAACTATGTACATATAAAACAATCCGTTAACTATAAACAACCAAAAACCTATATACCAAATATTTTGGACAGTACATCGTACACAAGCAGACACCCAGCATTATGTGATTAAAATATTGTACACTAATTAAATTAATGCCAATTTGAATAATAAAAATTAATAATTATACAATGTATTATTGATTAACAAATAATTTAGTAACATAACATAAAAAATGTTGAACTAACCGACTGGCGAAAATATAGGTCAAGTATAATGAAGACCAATGTCACACCGCTGCGCAAGTGAAAGTAATCGATAATTATTATATATTTAATTGTAATATGCGTTGTGCCACTAAAAAATTTATAGACGGAAATATTTCGAGGCACTTCTCAGTATGTACACGAAATACATTAACAATGAAACGAAATAATCGATGAATTGGGTTCACTAACACATGATTTTTATTTACATATGTTTATTTTTAAATTTGCACTAAATACGAGTTTGTGTCTGTACTTATGATGAAGAAGATTTCGATAAAACTTTCATAATAAATATAAGAATATAATCGTCTTAATTTTATGTGTAGATGTTTTGTGAAAATCAATAAACGCAAGAAGATTCGAATTCTTAAATATATGTACCTATATGTATATGGTTTGAACAATCACTTTATAAGGGGCATAAAGGGAAAACAAAACTCTTACTTATACTTAGTTTTGTAATTGAACCCGGTCGACATTTATTTCACTGATGATAATGGTACCAATTGTTAAGCGCATTGATTTTTGGAAAAAAAAAATTAGGAAAAATTATCAATATTTTTCCCAGATCCATAAGGTAGGATATAACTTTGTTTAACAAACAAAATGATTTATCTCAAAAAATGTATTCGATGTTTGGTCCGTTGCGCGAAATAAACATATCGACCAAGACTAGGTATTTGGCTGACCAGTCCATTATTAAACAACTTTGTATAAAAATCCCAATTTATTCAAGACGGATTATATAATCAATACCAAGCAATTGTAGACTGATGATAATTTAATAAAATATCCACCCTGATCCATATGAATGTCCTTCCTGTTTTACAGCGGCCTAAACGTCGGTTTGAAAATTGCATATTCACACTATATGATGACACGCTTTGAGAACGAATACACAAACCAGCATTTAAGCCAATGGATGCATGTATATACATGCTTACTTAAGTAGTCTTTTCAAATACTTAAAATTGGACAAACCAACTAACAATTGAGTAAGATATTGTGTCAAGTGTAACGGCAATTTATCATTGTTTTCATCCTATTGGTTTTGATAATCCACTTATTTAAAGAAATTGAAAGCCTCAGTAGGCTTTTAATTTACTAACTCAATTTCAATTTTCAACCAATCAGAAAATTTTAAATTTGGAGCCTGCTTTAATACAAATTTTTTCACGAATACTGTGCTTAAATAAAAAATTGTATTAACTTGAACAAAACATATAATTAATTTGTTGATAATTTTACTAACAAGTTTTGTTTTTGGAATCTTCACTGAATATTAAGTCTTATATCATTACTACACAGCCGGTTTTGTTAAATGGTTTAAATTCGCAGTACGACCTTGTCTTTAAATACCTTGAATTTGAATTGTTGAATTAGGAATGGGATAAAGTAGAAAACCTCAACATCTTCAAAAATTTTGCGTTTAAATAAAATACTTGAGAGTTTAAATACTTTTGGAGGCTCGTTTACTCAAATTAAAACGCTGGTTACAATTTCTTCAATTAAAACGTCTTAACTATTTAATATCAAGAGACAAGGTAATTTAAGTAGAGTATATAATTACTTTAATTTTAACCATTAAATCTTGTTTGAAGGTCACAAATCGACGAATTGGAGGCTTTAAATATAAAATATCATATGTACTTGAATTTATTTTACCCAGTGTAGAACGGTATATATATATATATATATATATATATATATATATATATACATATATATATATAAATATATATGTATAAATATGCTGCATAACCCTCTTAATATCCGCATAACCGCAACACAGAAAAAATTGCAATAAACATAAAACTCAATAATGTTTACAGAGAAAGTTTGAGCTTTATAAAAATCAAAAAAATATGAAAATCAAAAACAACAACAACATTGAAAATACACTTTGCATTTTCACTGTGAAAGACGTAAATAATAATAATGACTTAAGATGATTGATCTTACCTTATTTCTCAAGTGGCAACAATTTTCGTTATTATCCAAATAAATTTGAGATTTCACTATGTCAAAGTTCTCCATAATTGCGCGCGAACGAAATGTCGTTTTGATAAAAGAACTATAAATATACGCGAATCAAAAGAATTAAAAATAAGAAGATTGATACGTATAATTACTGTAAATTGATATTCGTAAGATGCGTAAGAAGTTTTTTTTTTGTTCTGTCTGCATATTTAATGCACAGTTTTTATTATGCAATCAAAATCAATATACTATACACAAGTGATTTGGTCCTACCTCTTCGTATATATATTTTAATAATAGATAAATTTAAATTAACTATAATTAAACTATAAATTATACATTCAAATTAACCCGAAACAACTATTCGTGTTTTGTGTGTCTATTTATATAATAGATTTTTGTATTTTGCACTTTTCACAATAACGAACAGTTTAATACTGACTTTAAAATAAATGTGATATTCTCCCAACTAATTTTTCCTCTTCTATATTCTATAATGTCAGTTGTATATGTTCATGTATACGGCTTTACAACATACAAACAACTTATAGTTTTACGTCTGTGGTACCTCATTCTTGTCTGTATACACATTCTTAGAGAGAATATTATTTTCGTATTAACGTTAAAATAATCAATGATTTTTATTTAGAATAAAAAATTATATATTTTGCAGTTGTTTCGCGTTGTCCGATACTAAGTAAGATTTAGTGTAGGAAGTATTTCAAATTTCGTATGTCATCGCTGAAGAAAACTAAATAATTATGATAAATAAATGGAGAAAAATATTTTAACGTGAAATTTTTAATCGCAATCTTGAAAACACTTGCTATGCCAAATGTTGTAGAATTTAAATTATATGTAGACGTTATGTATCATCTATCGCTCCATAAAACATAAGTTAGGATGAAACAAAACAGCTTTTTAGACATATACAAATAATGAAAAACGAAATATATGCAGAGTTCTGATAAGTTTGTAAACTAATATCCAAATTAAAAATCACATTCTAGTTACACTGTACACTCCATTTAGTGTGGAGGTTTCAACATTTGCCAGTTTCAAATCCCAAAATGGGTGGCATATAATAGAGCGAGCAAATGTTGACTATCGAAATCAATAAGAAAAAGTTGAGCTTTTTAAAATAAACTCGTTCAATATTTAGAGATTAGTAGATAATTTGTACGTGAAGTAAATACGAAATCATTAAAAGGAGTATAAAAGTAAATAAAAGCCAGATACTTCAACAACATACTTGTAATTATTAGCTATTAGCACGATAATTATTCGAACCTTAATATGAAACTTATGAAGCTTTTTAATACTTTTTAATTACCAATTCATGTTTACTAGCCGTAATTAATGTTCAAAGAAAAATATTCTGAACTAAGACTATTACAGTTCTTTCAGGGAAAAAGTCGGAGGGAAAGATAAAACATCCTAGGTACTGAACATTTTACTTTACTGTGAAATTAAAGTTGATCGATTTACACTTTGTTAACAAAGTAAGTACTTGTTTACTACCGAATCCTAGACAACGTGTCTCATATTATGATAGGATACAGAATAATCGGATATGCAAGTATTGTGAAATTTCAAATCGTACAATATGTCCCTCAGTAAGTGTTTCAAATTAACATCTGGTTTGCTATACCTTTGTCTAGATGATTGAGTTCCATAACGTTTTAAAATACTGGAATTCGCAATATATACTTTAAAATAAACTAAATATTGCTTTAAACTACTTTTCTAAGCTTTAAACCTAAAATATCTTTACAATTTGGTTTGTTTCTTGGATAAAATACGAAATGTGGTTACAATGGGCATACAATAATTATATTTATTATTTTATGTATGTTCATGATATCGAATAATTGAATCAAAGAAAATTAGAAAACATATTTAATGAAATTTAATTTATTTCCAACGTACGAGATTTTTGAAATACATAAAATAAAAGTATAAAACACATTTTTGAGTGGTGTAACCTATGGATGAGATATTGAACTATACATAGTATTAAACAAATATTTCCATTTATTAATTGGTATACAGCCGCAATAAACATTTAACAAGATGTACAATAACATTGATTTTTACCATGTATAGATTACGGCGAATACATTTTTAGATACAGTAGTCACCCGATATACGCTTTCAATATATAATATATTTTTAGATAAATTAAATTTTAAACAAAAATTAATTGGAATTTAAAGTTCGATAAAATAAAATTTTACGGACATTTGCTATTGTAAAACTTTTTGAAACGCTATAAAAAACAGCAAATGTCACTTACACAACTTCAAATATACTTCTTTAACTAAAAAAATTCATATCCAAGAAATACACAGATACATTTTAGCACACTTAGGACTCGACAAAACCGCTAAAATGAACTAACTATAGTGAATTAAAGTGTGAGTTATATAAAACAACCACTTTCGATTCGTGCAAGTGTTCAGAACAACTAAAACTGTTTAGAATAGCATCAATGCTGCAGTATAACGTAATAGTTAATTGAGACCAGTGAATTGTGAAACAAATTGAGTAAAGTGTTTGAGTCTTAGCAAATAATACAAGAAAATTATTATTTTGTTCTATAAAAAAATAAAAATTATTGAATCGTGATTAGGTAATTACTTTTATAATTAAACAAATAAATAATCAATAAGTTATTATGGTTATTTTATTATTAATTTGTGAATATAAACTAGATGAAGAAGTAACGATTAACTATTTACAGTGTATACATACATAAACCGATGATTGCGATAACCCGTTTACGATGAATCATCCAGAAACAAAATAAGACAGGCGATTCCCATTCGGAGAGATATGATGACTTATTCAGACTTATTCACATATTTTTCTTTTGTATTACAAATAACTGTATGTTCGTCAATCAAATTGTCATTATACATATACTATACAAAAAAAAATTATGGAAAAGATGCGAGAAGACAAAACTATAAATAATAAGAAACTACCAAAGACATTAAATAAAAAGATGTTTATAAACTTTGGAGTTAGAAAATAGGTAAATAGGTTATGGAATTATTTACCATTTACGGAAAGTCAATTGGAATTCTTTATATGATGTGACGACGCATAAGTTATGGTATTTGAAGTACGTGAAATGACTTGATTAAATAGAAAACCAAACGAACTCATCTTTCAGGTACATTATGGCAACATGTATACGTTCATGTAATGTTACGAATTAGTTTTGATCTAGTATGCATATCTTTGAATTAAGAATAACCAGTTTTCACTAAAACAATTTATTGTTCAACAGTCGAAAATACCGAATTAATGCCATAATATACCTAATAGTATGGCAGAAATTTGATGCTATAGTTTGAAAGTATACAAATTTTATGATGTTGATTCATTTGATGTTGAGCAACTAAGAAATCGGAGCTGTCAGATATTCTATATCGTTAGTAACATATAATAATGAAAACCGCTTAGCATAGTTCCAAAAATAAAATTACCGGTTACGAGCTTCGTTTGATCGTTGAATTTTGCAACACTGTACACATCCTCCTACTGTACTTAAATTAGATATCACAAACCCAAAATTAAATCCAAAACTAAAAGAATATCGTCTTACAAAATGTTCGACACAAAGAAAACGTATACTTGGACATACACAACTCGAAGACATTTAACTACAATAAAATTATAAATATACTTTTTTTTGTTATTTTCTATAAATAATATAAGAAAATATTTAGCGGTCCGTTAACCACAATCTCTTTTTGTTGTTGATATTTTGTATAGTACTAACGATAAAAAATAAGAAGGTATTCGTACTGACACATATAAACAAACGCATGTTCTTCGGTGGCATCCATGCGGTATAGTAATTATGATGCAAACTCATATGCATTTGATCTATTTTACAAATGTTTCACTATCAACTGTGCAACCATTAAATTGTGTTCTCTAAAGGTAAACAATTTATAAAATTGCTAACTAGAATCAAACAACTTCGCCCACCTTATGAATAGCTAATCGCTATCATAAAATGTAGGCGACTAGTAAACCTACTCGATTCTATATCGGATATACTTGCGGACCAATAATATTTGGTACCATTACCCATCATCTCCCAAACAAACATTTTTCGTTAAGAAGAAGAACAATTCCAAGCAGAAAAAAAATACCGCGCATTTAAATGTCGCCACAAGTCCATGACAAGACATTATATTTTATAGTTAAAAAGTATATAAACCATACTCTAATTTATTAGAACAGGTTAAGCTTTCGATCGTTCGTTTAAAATTAATTCTTTATTATTTTATTTTTATATTAATTATCAACTTAGAAATAAAAAAGAAAACCAAAAACAAAATGCACTATGCAAAAAAACCGTTTCTTGCTCTCATGTCTAAGCTCAAGGCTCTCAAGAAAAAAATGAAAGTGGATTTTATTTATGTCTACGATCATATTACCTCATCGCATTTAAATTTACGTACATACATCTACATCAGAAGGATACTATAAGCAAATCGACGACAAGAGGTTATTGTAATTATGACGTAAAAAATTAATAAACCATTCGTAAGCTTCCTTAACATATACAATGATCAGACATACACCTATTTATATATATATATATATATATATATATATATATATATATATATATATATATATATATATATATATATATATATATATATCACACTTCAATTAGCATTTAAAAAACTTAACACATACTATTTTGTTATCTCAATGAATGTGAAGCAGAAAAGTTATATGAATTTAGACGAAGTTATGACGAAGAAGTATAACATACAACTATACACTCGTACATTACACACAAACGTAAACTTTAAAAGAAAAGGTAAATAAATGACTGGAGAGCTTTATAGTGATGGAAGTATTATTGAATATAGTTTTGAGGAGATAGCTGAGCTCGTTATATTATTAATATTTTTGGTATTTGTTGAAGTTGCTTGTTTATATTTATACATTATTTAAGTAAATATGACACAAATTCACAAGGTAGACTACGCCATGTAATCTACGTAGTTGTCAACACGTAAACAACAGGTGTAGATTACTTAGTGTCATTTATATAGAATGTTATCAAACGCAATCAAATATTATTTTCATTTATGTGAAATATTAACAAATCTTCAAAAAACCAAAGCAAAAGGAGATTCTATATATGTTCTTCATTCAGACATAATCAACTCATTCAAGGCATCTCCCCACAAACTAAAACTGAAAACACCTTTTCCCAAAAATTAATATCTATAATGAATACAAGAGTTTCCAATGTTATACATGATACAACTAATGATAGGTAAGGAAACTAATAAATTTCACTCAAACTGCTGTACATAACACCAACAATACAACTATTCCAAAAAGTCAAACCCAATCACATAACAGTCCCATCTCATTCGAAATATGTCGTTCTCGTCCCGTTACATACTTCCAATGTATTTTTTATTCCACTATAACTTTCCATTATTCAAAACCAAACCATTTTCCCAGTTAACGACTTTTACATATGCATGTTGATGTGTCCATCATATGTTAATATAAAACTTGATTCTGTAAAATGGATGAGTAGAACCACCGCTAGTTTCTACCAGTTCATGTCCTCATTCTGATAACGTTTAGAAAATTAAACAAAATTGACACCTGGTCGTATTAATTTATGGTCTCAGTTAGTTACATGTGGTTATTAAACATATTTAGTGCAGGCCAGTTGGTGTAGATGTTTTAAAAGACTAAATTTGGTTCGTGCAATCTAGTCGAAGGTACTTACTCATAATTCATTAGAATTGACTAGACGGTCCTGGATTATTCAGGAAATGCAAATTCGCATCTTTGGTTAAATTTATATGTACCAGATATATCTCTCGATGAGACAGCGTAAAGTCTACCGTCATTATCGACACGTAGATGTAGAAAAAAACAGTCAATGAGTAAATGCGTATCTTACTTCTAGGATGAATCGCAGTCCATGCCAGCACTTATAGAAAACAACGGTGTATTCAGTAATAGAATTTAGATACAAATATTTTAGTGGCTCATGTGAATCTAAGACTCTCTGTGTAAAATTCTTGGATTATCTACCATGGCAGTACTTTAAGCTAGCAGTGTCGGACCAGCTTCAAAGTAAGTTATAGAACGTAAAAAACAATTTTCAACTCTTCAGAAAATCTAATCCATTAATTTAGATTGATGGTTAACAGGTCAGTAATACTAATACTGTTCAAAAGATGAGTCTCAAAAAAACTGAATGAACTTTTGATTGTATATCTGTGAAAATATTTCAAATATAAAAATAATATACCACCACCTATGCAGATATATTTTCAAAACCTTAAAATGAAGAGTCAAAGAGTATTCTTGAACTAAACATTATCTAAGTAAGAATAGCATTACATTAAAGAAGGTTTACTATTAAATTCATTAAACCTATATCCAATTAAAAATAATAGGCAAAGGTGTTTACTTAATTGATTGACATATTGTTTCCAGCTAAATGAATGTTATAGTTGGCCATTAGCGAATGAGGTGTAAATGATCCAGCCTTTTACAAAAGTGGTTTGCGTTTAATGAGCAAACATACAAAAACAAATGTTTACCTTCAGAAACTTATTAATAATTATCTTAAAAATGACAAAGCAATTTTTTGACCTGATTTGGCATCCTCAAATTACGCCAGTGCAAGGTTATCTGATTTATTTAAGGTCAATTGAAACTTTTTCGGCCAATTTGAAAATAATGGTATACGGCAAAGGGTATAATACCAAAAATAGATTTAATAGAGAAGATCGATACATCAGGAACGCGGGTGTCAATAAAAAAAACTCGAAATGGTCAGTACAGCTGATAGATTTGGAGCCCAAATTTTTTTTACAAATTATATTTAAAGATTAAACTTTTAAATAAATTATTAAACAACAATATTTTATTAGTCCCTATCTTTTACTTTTAAGTGTTTGTCTATATTTTATTCCTTATACCTTATTTAAAATATATTTATCATATTCTAAAACGAGCTTCACCGATTATAAGTAATCTTGTTTGTAACATTCTATTCTTATTGGTATAACAAGATATCTAATAACATTTTTTACGGTTTTCTGTATTATTCGGTTCGGATCAGCACGCAGAAGGTGGCCGAGTCAGCGTACTCGCTGTCCTTTAATTTCATGCACGATATCATGAATTCACATTAAATTCCAGATCTCCAGATATGTACCATAAACGTGTTTTGGGCCATATATATCACACGCCTAATTCTTCTCTAAATGATAGAAGCCATCTTTCGTACTCATCCTCTCACATCCATACATGACAACCGGTCTGATCAACACTCTGTGTCTAATATCATTTACAGTATCTATATCTTTAATATCATTTTAGTATCATCTCAATTAAAAATTTGACAACTATTTCCATCACTATACCAATTCGAATAATAATATTACCACCACGAATATAGTAAACCAATGTTAAATTACATTAACAATTCCAACTTAACACAGAACTGAATAATAAAACTAACAAAACTAAAAAACCAGTTTACTTTCAACTTTCGTATTCGCTGGTTGTTGCTTTTTTTAAAAAATCTTTATCTTAACGATATTTCGTGTTTTGTTTGTTTCGATTTTCAAGTTAAATATATAAAAACGCGGAACTGGAAAATACCTATTAAGAAAAATGTCTCATCAACTGTCAAAAAATATTGTGTAGTATTTTATATTTGTGAAATTATTTTAAAGTGAATTATGCCAAACTAATTATAAAACTATAAAGTTTACAAAAATATATAAATATATTTTAAAAGTTTAAGTTTATTTAATTATTACTTAATTTTTTTTTAAGTAAAGTGAGTGGGATTTTGGTTTTTGGTTGTTTGCTTGCTTAATTTTTTTTGTTATACTCATAATATATATACCAAATCTAATCTAATTTTTATAACAAATACACATCAAACTTATATATAAATCACGATTTATTTTTATACACAAATTTAACTAAATTCTTAAAAATAATACAATTATGAAAATTTTAATTTAAATTTGAAGGTGATTTTGGTTTTAAATAAAAACATGACATTTATTTCAGAATTGTTATAAATAAATAAATTATGTTTATTACATAAAATCTAAAGTGTTAAGTTTTATAAAATAAAAGTTTTAAGTGTTAATTAAATATATTTAACGCAAAATTTAAAGTTCTGTTGTCAATCTGTAAAAATCAAGAAAGGAATTAAAAATGAATAATTTTAATATTTTAAAATATAAAATTATAATAAAAATATTCATTATTTTATGTGGATTAGCTGTTATAAATAGTCAAGGTAATTTTTTATATTTATTTATAATGAACAAAATTAATTTTAGTTTTTAAAACAATTCTCTTGTGCGAAACACTTTAAATTGTTATAATACACAATAACAAGTCTTGTTTATTATAATTCAAGGTGATTTCTTTTTATGTTTTTATACAAAAAAAATCTTAGATATTATTTATATTTATAAATAGGAGTTACACCAACTTTCTTTATAAATTGTTTAAAAAGTTTACAAGATTTAAAAAGAAGCTTTTTCTGCTACGATAATAACTTTTATGACGATATTTCTCTCACTTAACACAGTATGAATACATGTCCCTCAAGTATTGTACCTTTCTAAAACAATCAGAGTTGTTTTTATATAACTTGTCTGTAATATTATGTACTCGTACCATGCCGATTGTTTTAAAGCTGTTTTCAATTCTAAGTTTTTAATGCATGACAGAGTTAAATAAAATGTTCACCAACAATGGCAAGTAAATTTTCGTTTTCGTAGTTTAACTAAATTAAAATATTAAAATCGAGTTTTTATGATGGTATGAAAAACTTCTGAATCTGGACCATTTTCATTTGATCCTTTAGATTAGCATCGTTATAAAGCAATACAAGCTCTTAATTACTTTTAAGATAAAATGAACTGCAAACAAAATCAGATCGAATTTTAAGCTTGGCCACAGTCAAATAAGTATCCTCTACGAAAGTAAGTTGCTGGTTTGAGACTCCTAAATCTTTAATTATTTGCAATTATATGGTCTAGTGGATGGTTGTCATATTATCATTTATAAGGTAATCGCTTTTCTCTCTAAAGCAACTCATAATATTGTACAATGCTAAATACATGATGCAGACATATTTTTAAATCATCCGTATACCATATACTCACACTCGCAATTCTGGACCAAAGAGGTAATTTTTCAATAATCTTTGGCAATCATTCACATGCTTACTCATTATCTATGTACAATATATTTGAAACTAAAAAATTGAAGTGCAGTTGATCACTTTTACATACGATAAAATCTATGTTATTTAACCGCCAATTAAGAATTCAAATAATCTTTTTCCTCAAATATCACCATTTGAGGTAAAAAGTTTGTGGAATGATTTAAGATCATAGACATTATCACCGTAGACATTCACATAATGATTGTGCTTCCGTGTGGTACTGTTAGGAAAATCTTTTCTTAAAAACTAGATTAGAACGGGCCGAGTTCCTCATCGGAAACCGGTTAATTTCACGAAATTCATGTACAAATTGTATATGTACAATAGTGAGTGTCATATTCGTATATGATGATTAACTCTTTACAATCAAAGTTAATTTTAATCCACAATGATAGAATAAATTCGCAATAAATATTTCCAATAAACTTATGTAATTTAAATCATTAAGAACATCTAGAACTAGAATTTTCTTCTTTGGTTAGAAATCTTAAAAATAGTAGTTCCAGAAAATGGCTTTTCTACACCAATAGACCCCAGAAACGTTGCAATAATTTAATACTGATTACGACACAAATGGCATACATTTATGCACACAATTCTTTCATTTTTAACTATCAGCTGTTTCATACAGTCTCATATTATTAAGAGTAAAGACAATTTGTAAGGGAGACATGGTAGCATTGTATAGTAAATCTGAAAATAATAAGACAAGATGAACAAATTATTTGAGATTTAACCAGTTTTCTCTCTTATTCATTTTACCAGCAGTCTTGAACTTAAAACATAACCTAGAATTTTCAAATCATATCAGCTTTTACATTTTTGACAGTTTTGAAATTACTTCGATCAAAGTTAAAAAATTCAAAACAAAGAAAAAATTTGAATATATATATATATATATATATATATATATATATATATATATATATATATATATATATATATATATATATATATATATATAAATATATATATATATATATATATATATATATATATATATATATACACTTAAAAAAAATGTCTATATGTAATGCATGATGCTTTTCATATAGGTCCAGAGCAACGTTAATTTTAAAAATAAAGTAGCTCTTGCATTAAAATACCATTAATATATGATCCATTGAAATGTAATGAATTGAAACCATTTAAATTTAATATAAGTAATATTTTAATTCTAAAACTAGCTTGATTTAAAAAGTTATTAATGCAATATTATTAAAAAATAATGCATATTGCGTTACATTGACTTTAATGTAATGCATTAAAATTAAAAATTTCTTACTTTATATTTCTAATTCAATCAAAATTATTTTATAATATATGCTGCTATTTATTTAAAAATTATATTTCTATTAGAATATAATACAACTTTGATTTACTAAATGTTTAATACAATTAATTAGTGTATTAAACATTTAGTAAATAGTGTGGTAGTGTATAATTATAGCATTAAAACAGATCAATTGGAAACTTTTATCATCAATATTAACTTTGCAATTAGATATTGATTAATATAATAAAACTCACATTTAGATTTTATATATAAAATTTATTCATAAATATATATATTTGTATTTAAAAATAATTAACTTAAAAATTCAAAATACATGGTTTTTAAATAAAATTAATATTATAAGATAAGATATAATGTTTATAATTATGGTAAGAAATAGTTCATACGATAATGCGATTAATACAATCCCAAAACGGCAACCTCTTAGTCTGTGAGGACGGTTCCCAAGCGAGTCAAGTATATCAAATACGGGTACATCAGCATGAATCCCATCTGAAAGTTATTGAAAAGAAATATAATTAACTAATATTCAAATAAGAATTGAGGTGTCATAGACATTTTTCAAATTGTTTCACCTATTAAACAAAACGCCAAAATAAAATTAACCACGTGTTAGAAATATTTGTTATGTTAAATACTTTTTAAAAGAATTGCACTATTATTTAAATAAATTATTTATTATTCACTCTATACTATAATATACTCTTACATTTTGAACATATCCAAAACTATCCAACACGTGGAATATTTTGTAATTGAGGTTATAATTTATTCTACACACACTTTTGAAATGAAGCTTAACTATTTTGAATCTAAAATTATCAAATTTTAAAAATATCAATATTTTTGTTTCATAAAGTTCATCATTTTTTAGTAGAGGTTATATTTTGTAATATACAAATTTTAACCTCGACTTTTCTAATTAATATAAAATTTGGCCAAACTTACTTGCAATTAAAAATCGTTATTTTTCTTCAATTCGTTATATCCATGTTAAGTAGTTTTGATCCATGTAAAACAATTTAAACACTTTTTTTAATTAATTCACAGCACTTTTCACTACTCGTCTATTCCTTACGATTATTCCTAATGAACTAAATAGTTATCAAATCCATAGCAAGCAATATCGAATCCATTAACAGGATCTTGTATACACTGGTGGAAAAAAGTACTACTATAGTGTACCATTAGTATAGTATAGTATCTTATATGATTAAACAGAATGTAGCAAATTTTTCATCCCACAGTGTAAAATTTAATATTTGTAGTTCCGTAAATTTTTGGTAAAATGCATTAAACATTTTATCAATGCAAGCACTCTGTTAAAATAAATGGGACCTTATGTTAAAATGATATTTTAAAGCAAATTTGCTTTAGAGTATGCAATAGATTTGCATTAAATTTTTCATCAAGTTGCGTTACAACATTATGTAATGGAAGATCTGTTTTACATTGTAGTTTTAAGTTGCATTGCATAGTCTTAATGGCAAGCATTGTATTAAAAAATCAAGCAACTTTTTTAACTGTGTATATATATATATATATATATATATATATATATATATATATATATATATATATATATATATATATATATATATATATATATATATATATATATATATATATATAATGTAAGTGGCTAAACTCAATATTTCAAATTTTGAGGAAGAGGATTTGAAATTTTAATTAGATATTTCATAAATGTGAAAAATGCAACTCATCTCATTTTCATCCAGTGTTACAAACTTACAATCATTTACAACATAATTAGGCTTATATAGAACACTTGCTGTTGCTCGGTCGTACAAAAAACCTACCTGTGTACATTTTAATTTAAATAATAAAAAATAAAGTGAAGTGAAAATGGACATTTTAAATTGTCTCAAACATATTAAGTCATTTAAATAACTTATTATTTCGTATCTTAATGATGAAAGATTGTAACTATTGGAAAGAGTGAAAATAAGGTTGTGTATATAGGATTGTGTACTTGGTTTTTTGTACTTATTTCGACAAAAATCCAAATGTATAATTAGTTTTCATTGCTCTCCAAATTTTAATTACAAAACATAAAGCTTTTGGTTCAGCTGTTGATTATAAGATAATGTCGATGGACAGATGGAAAAAAAACTTAAAACAAACAAACCATTTATTGTATAATATTATCCAATTTCGAAACCCAACTAAAAAAAATACTAAAAACAGTCAATTTAAATTAGAAAGAAAAAGTATTTTTATTTGTTTTATAAAGGTTTAAAATAATGATAATCGCGATGAAAATAACAAATCTCGAAGAAAGTCCAATCTCTAATTTTAAGTACGTATAAATATTTCAAATGAAAACTATTTGAATAAGTAAACGCATTCAATTATTTATAATTGACTATTCACCACACACAAATACACACAAGACAGATAATTTCGAATTTATGTATTTAGCTAAATAAGATAGTAAATTCAATAAGTTTTTTGCCCTCGCGATTAATCATGATTTAAATAATAAAGATTGTCCATTTAATCAAATTTTGTATAAAACACAAAATAAACAAAACACGATTTGGATTTTAGTATATAAATGTACTTATATAGAAAACTAATGACGTCATGATGAAACATCGTTTAATTCTACTCCTTGATTACAAACTCCAATTACTCAGACTTCAAATACAGAAAAGTAAGTTTAACACTCTCAAATCAATGCTTTCATTTTTTAGCGAAACAAAAGACATTATATTTAGTGTTAATAAATAAGTTTTTATTATATAGAGAAAGAGCGAATGGCATATAAATCGATTTAGTTTTCGGTACATACGAGTACTAGAAAATTTAATTAAAAATGAAAATTTGTTATGGTTGATTTGTCATTCTTTTCTGTAATTTAATTTAATTTAATTTAATCTCAGTTTGTTTAGAACTGGAAACTTGTAATTACATTTAAACCGATAATTTGGATGATCGATTTTGGAATATGATGGGAAAATATTATTTATTTATAATTCTAAAATTATTAACATAATGATATACCTATTAATCTATATACTGGAGTGTAGAAATCTTGAACTATATTATATAGAAATTATGTTACTATTTTAGTAATTATAATATATAATAAACACCTGCACGATTTTATACAATACATGAAGACACAAATCTTTTATATATGTGATTAACTAAATATTTTCGGTTTGGCATTCCAAGTTACGAGTATTGCCAAATATGAAATTTGATTTATATTCAGACAGTTCATCGAATTCTCGTTAAGCCAAATTTAAGTCCCAAATTAGGGTAATGCCAATTTTGGTTTGTTACCGTTTGTTACCATATTCTAATTTTTATCTTATGCTTTATGCAAACTTCTCGTAATAAATTTGAATTGGTATTTATTTTAAAGACGTCAATTATATAATTTTAAAACAATTTATACCGTTCGAGATTTAGTATATCTTAATCGTCTTTATTAATCTATTGATATTTCTCAGTCAGTTTAGAATTTTGGTGAAGTGCAAAATTCGAAAAGTTTATTATTGTATTGGGATTTAGTCATTTAATTTTGTATAATAACCAAGCAAATAAATTCCATTACGAAAGAGCAAACATATATCGAACCAAACCATTGGTATCGCGTGGCGCCCATTTCATTTCGAATATTTTGCGAAAATGGTTCTTGGTTTGCATTTTGTTTTGAAACGGCCATCATGGATTTCGTAAACCTATATTCTCACTAGTGGAAGAATATTACCCAATTACGAATGACCCTTTATTAATTTTTTTTTGGTATTTTATTTGGTGCGAAATGCAAAATTTTCGTATGAAGCTGCTTAATTTGGGTACAAAAAGATTTTAGTTTTGAGACTACTATATGATTAAATACTTCGCTTCTTTATATTATGTTTCTTTTGTAATCTTGTTTTAACAACAATAAATAATAAAAAGAATAGCAATAAGTCGAAGATAGCCAAATTTAGTTCAGATTTTCCTTCATTAAATTTTAATGCATATTTGATCATTTCAGTTTTGACCAGATCTATTTTCAATTCCTTGTCTAAATCGTCATTGAGAATATACATCTACGCCACGAAGTACTTTGTTTTGAAAGTGTTAGATTATTTGTATGTTATATTGTTTAGCGGTTTAAAACCCCATAGCTGTATTCCATAAGCCCTGATTGATATAAAGACTTCTTTACAAAGCAAAAGCTTATGTGCGTGCTTATAGGATTTCCTTCCCATTAATCACAGTATATATTCCTGTATTGCAATTCCACCTCTTGTTTTTTATATGGATTTTTCATCTCAGCTCAACATCGAGTGACATTCCTGGGTATACTTTAGTCATTGATTTGATATAAACTGATTTGTATTCAATTTTGTTGGATTCTGTTGGTGAAGTCGACCTGCGCATATTTTCTTTTATATAATTTAATTCGCCATCTCTCAGTACCACTATGTTTGTGACATGGCTAAGACTGTTGTTTGCCTATGCTCAGGTCTCTCATATCATACTTTGTCAAAAGACTGTGCTTTATCGCATCTAGTGCCTTTTCAATAAAATTTGTAATTCGATACATCTCGTCAAGTGTTGGAGTGATTGCGGAATGCAAATTGATTATATAGAATAAAGCACTTCAATTAGTGATTGTAGCTCTTCAATAACAGCTGTTCAAATAGTTTTGACATTACTAATAATTAATGATACTGGTCTGTGAATGGTGCAGCTCCATGAGGAAGTTTCCCTGGCTTAGGTATCATAATGACTAAAACTACCTTCCACAGTTGCGAAACAAGAATAAGTCCAAGTAAACAAATTAGTAAGTTTTATCGAAGATTTTCGTAGTAACTTTTCAGAATCCGACCAGTTCATATCCAAGAGCTTATAATGGTTCTATATTTTTTGAATTTTTTTTATTTACTTTAGCTGGAGAAGACTGTACTCTTTTTCCTGTCTTGTATACGGTCGGAATATGTTTTCAAGGTGTGTATGTAATGCAAATCTTATCTCTTTTTGAACAATAGTCTGGTCCATCCTCCATTCGCTTTTCTTAAAAGTGCAGTCTGAAATAAAGAATGTTTTTCTAGAGTCAGATATACACTTTCATTGTTAGACAAGTGTCTTGTTAGATAGTTTAGTTTAGTTTTCCATAAGAAGAGCTCAAGTATCTATGGAGCCACTTCCTTCTTGCTGTTCTTTTCTCAGTAAGCAACTGTCTGATTTCTTAAGAGTAAATATTTCCCTTTTTGTTTTGAAGATTATAATTTGAGTTAATAGATTATACTTGACTAATTATTATAAAGTCTAAGTTATAAATATCCATTTGTTTGAAATTTGAACCTTCTTGAATTAAAAAGCATAAACAAAAAGATAAATTCCACGATGATTGACCTATTACATTCATGTAGTCTCCAAACCACAAAACAACCATTTTGAGCCTTTATATTAGCCGCCCTACTGTTTTAATGGTATCTTACTACTGATTTCGTAAATACAAAAAAAATAAAATATATATGTATTCCTTACCTCTTATTATGGCTTCCTTACTTAAAATTTAAAACAAAATATATTAGTTAAATAATAGTTTTATGTAACTGTTCTGATGTTATAGCATTAATTATACATTTAAGCCGAGTTCATACTTCGATTTCTTCGTTCATTCATTCGTTCGATAATAGTGTTTTGACGATTCATACTATGCTGAAGTTTTAGAACGATTCTCGAAACGATTTTGTCAGTAACTAAAATAAATTAATCCCATTGACACGCACGTACACATTATATGAATTTTGTTTCCGAATAACAATGGCTGTTATTTGCTTCTTTTTCGTTTTGGTGTCATGTCATGTTGTCTCTTTTACTCAATGTTCGTTCAGACAAAAAGTTAAAGTTAAACTATCTCTTGCGACAAAATGTAGGAACAAAAAATTTTCATTTTGGATTACTACGATTGACCGAAAAAATTGTTTGAATGAATGAATGAACGAAAAAATTGAAGTATGAATTAAGCTTTAACTAAATAAAATATTATACTCTAACCGTATCACAGCACATTTTCGTTGTTTCTTATAAATAATATTACAGTAAGTGCTATCCTCACAAAATATATGTTGGTACTATTTCTGTATAAAAAAATAAACGTCAAATGTACATTTGAAATATTTTGTTTTAGCACAATTTTAACGAAGAGTACTACGATTTTAAAGTTACTGTATTAGGATGCTAAGTTAGTATCCATCGTTGCGTCTTTATAGCTATTAAATGAAGAGTCAGTCACATTAATCGAGAGAAATTTGGGTTAAGGTTTGGTTTACAGTTAAAAATTACCGGTGTCAAAAAGAAATTCGATAAAAATACGTTTTGTCCGCACATTTGAATTCTTACGTCCAGGGGTCAGTCAAAACTATATGTATCGATGATATCTTCTACATCATAATTTGATCGTCGATTATTCAATTCTCAATTAGCTTTTATTATTTGCCATTTAGAAGAAGAAGGTAATCCACTAATTATAACTAAAAGGTCATCATTCATATATTTGTTGCATTATTTGTTTAAGGTTACGCAATCACTTACCCAGTTTTTAATTCCTTTTACGTATCTACATACGAGTAATCTTATTGGCCAGCAATTATTATTGATTTTCTGTTGTCTCACACAAATTTGGTTAACTTTTAAATTAACACACATAACAACATTTAAATAAATAAAATTAAAATTTCACAAACTTGATCCAACTAAAGCATATTCTAATACTAAATGAATAAGAACACGACAATAAACTTAATCAGCCATTAAATTTATTATTTCAAAAATATAATTTTAATATTTTCACTATTATCAAACACAATGTTGACTTAAATTCCACTTTATAAATATGGCACAGTAGTTTTGTAGTTCAAAACTCTATAAATAAATAAATACTATATAAAAATAAGGTTTATTGTTATAAATTTTCAATTTCTATAAATTTATTTATTTATACAGAACATAAAAATAGTTTCCTATTGTGAATTTCTCATATGTACGAGTACATAACACACAACAAATTCGTGTATATGTCTTGAGCTTAAAAGTGAAATCGTGTAATGAAATTTAGTTTTATATGCACTATGAATTATTACATACCATATTTTAACGATCATTATAGTTGAGCTGTTTATACATTTGTACGTATATGCAACCCAACAAAAATATAACGAATTTTAATCAGATGAATAATTGTTATATACATCTCGAGTTTCTAGATGATCTTTTAATTTTAACTGCGGATATTTTCCAAATATATAAATCTTTCATCTACAAGATACATGAATGCCGACGAACCACATTTTGTATATTAAATATAACAAGAGTTGTGGTCTTGTGGTTCAAAAATGTCAAAGCCGTTTAAATTTGATTGATAAGCAAGTGAACCCATTAATGTAAAATTATTACTGTCAATTCATTACTTTGCCTCTATATAGTTAAATTGTTATTAAGGCAAGAAATGAGCTAAGAATTTTATAGTTGATAAATTATTTTACCAGAACCTTAATAAAGTGATAAATTAGACCATAACTAAATTTCGGTTTCGCAGGGTCAAATTATATATAGATTCAATAACGATAAATCTTCATCAGAAATTTATATAACTAAGATTTGATTTTATATAACTAGGATAAATTCTTATGTATATGGTAAATTCGCGACACCTATATAAACAATAACCTTGACAAAATGCATGAACTTCAATGTTTATTATTTTATTATACATCTTATAAATGACATCTATACATTTAATGTCAACACAATTTTCATGTTTATGGTTCATTTATCACGTTATGATATAATTTATAGGTTTCACCACTTGCAAGCGTGATCCAATGTAAGTTTTTTGTTGATATTTGATGACGATCTTCTTCAGCCAAATACATATTCCCGTCCCATAAAATCCAGTTTCCATAATAAAATATTCAAAAATTTCAAATTGTTGTTATTGAATTTGGAATTTAAACTCGTCTCTTTAAAATGACGTAACTTATCTTAGTAACTGACAAACTATTTCATGATACTATAAACGTAAAATTAATGATCAAACAGGTTGGGTTGGGCTATCCGAGTGATTAGATTATAAAATGTCTCTAAAAATTTTGAACAATTTCTACTGATAAAATTTGCAGGAAGCTATTTTTGGGGTTTCCAAAAATGATTGATTTCTAATCATTCTCTGAATTGATTGGTTTTAAACACTTTTCTATTTTATTTGGTTTAAATGCATTTACCAACTGTTTGATGATTATCACATGATTTAAAAGAACTGAGATCTTTTGAAAGTGCCTAATCAAAGTACATAACGATCTCAATCTTATAAATAATTTATGTTATTTAATTTGCCAAGATTATCCTTAACGTAGATCTGTACTGTAGTATTTATAAAAGGATATCCCGTAAATAATTTGACAGTTTTTATAATTCATGTTACCTGATTTCTTCTTGTAATTCTGGAACTTTACTATATCCTCCACATTGTATTTATTTTCAGTTCCTCACCTTTGTTTGACAAATTAGCTACAGCCACTATCAAAGCCAACTGGTCCTTTTATACGTTTAAAGTACTCATGTTTATGTTCGGTTATGTGAGAAATAATGACGTATCGATTTGGCATTTTAACGATATAGTGCTTCAATATTTCAACTCACAATGTGGGAGATTGCATGTCTCGCTTGAAATAATTAAGTAACAACATAACCTTACCTTAAGCAATTGATAGCTATATGAATATGAAGCAAGTGCCTCTAGCTCTATTTTGGAATTGTACTTGTTTGTTATTATTCGTAGGGCGGTTTCGATCTGATGATGACTTCATTGAATGAATGCTTTATCAAAACGATAAAAAAATTTATCTTGAGGCATAGCTACCGGATTTGATTTGATGTATGTGCTGTGTGATGGTGGGGATTCGTATATATGTAATGTAGTAAATGGTGTTTAATCGTGTCGCACAACAGTATAGGCGAATTACAAGAACTTTACTCAAAATTTTGATTTAATTGATGTGGCGTTAATAATTGTATGAATAAATTTATTTGGTTAATTTTTTACTGAACGAACACTATTACACCTTACTCTCCCGCAAGTGAATACCTCCATCATTTTTGATTATGACTTTGTGTAACAATCATATTAAATGCCGTAATTGTGTTGTAATACGGAGTGGTGTCTGATCTACAACTGCATTTGCAGTATTTGGTGGTGGGTCCCCATAATCACCCTGAAAATATATATATGCCTATTTGTGTCAAAAGTTATTTTGCCGTAAGGGTAATCAGGCATATGTTACCGGATGTGGTATATGTACCGTGGCGATTCGTATATATAGTGTTTAATCGTGTCGCAATAGTACTAACGAATTACAATAACTTAACTCGAAATTTCGATTTATTTGATTGTGGCGTTACTTAATAATATATGGCTTAGAGGCCGTAAACGGCCCCTACCGCGTCTTAACTGAGACCTTACAAACCTGTTTTTTGACGATTAGTACACATTGTAGGTGGTCAGCCCAACGAATGGTTTTTACACACAAACGCTTTTTATGTCATCCGATGCTTGTTAATTTTTGGTCAACGGTGAGAATCGAACTCGCGGCCGCGGCGTGATGAGAAACTCTCTTAACCACATTAAGCTACAACCGGCGACATAACCGGTATTTCGGTTAAATACCGAATTAATTATTTGGTTACATTTTTATTGAACGCCACAACAGTTTTAATGGTTCAGGATCATGAAATACAGAATATTGTGTAAATCGACACTTAATTTCACGATAACCTTATCACAATAAATGTACCAAAAACCAATAACTGACATTTTGAATATTGTATTATAAACCTGTATATGTAATAGTTTGGTTTAAGTTTAAATTTATTATTAAGTGATAAAATATCGCCCACTTACACAATCACTCAAACAAACAAAACTATCTCAAATATATAACTCACAAAAACCGGTCTATGAAATTAAGATGACCATCATCTTTAATCTACAAAAAATTATTACCGCGCGTATTGTGATGCAACACCACCTAGATGCATCCACTATAACTACAATTTATTGACATCATTTTTAAAATTAAATCCACGCAACTTAATTTTTGTCACCAACAAAAACAATTTTTTTTTTCAAGTATATATGTCTTAGATAATTAATCTTAAATAGATTTGGTTTGACCATATAAAATCAACAATGATCTAACTGTTAAAAATTTATATTCGATTTTATTCAACTAATTGTCTTTTAATTTAAACAAAAACCAATTCACCTATTAGATGTGGCCAATTTACTATTGTAGTATTTTTTTAAGACAAATAGATTTGAACTTGGAGACTCAAATATTTGGTATATGTGTAAAATGAAAGGCGACACCGCAGAAGTCAACGATTTCATCACGTTATGAATTATCAAAAATGCTAAAATTCGTTATGTAAACATTGCGACATTGAACTTCTTATTTTTTATCGAAATTAACATAAAATGACAATTTTTTATACTGTTATAAGACAATTTTTTTTATTTGTCTTACTACTACTATATAGTATCGTGGTTTACCGTTTTGTTAGATCAGTGTGTAATTAACACAAATTTTCTATTTGCTGATAATTGTGTCGAAGAAAAGTGGAATCTTAGATGGTCCAATATACAAAAAAAATTTAAGAAAGTTTCTTATAAATATTTGACCTTAAAAAATGCATAATAACGATGGGATGAATGTACATTTTCATGGAACACTCGTTTTGTAAATTGTATGACTCATTCATTATTTATAAACCGTCATGTTGGCCTTACTTTATTAATGTACTTGCATATATCGTATTTTAATAACGAAAGGATAACAGATTATAATGTATTCGTCCGTCACCACTAGTTTGTTGGCACTACGAGTATAAGGTAGTATTTTCTCAGGGTTGATAGTTAGCCTTTAACTGTGGATAACAAACGTTGTTGTTATCAGATGTAATAATAATTATCACAACAGCTTAATAGTATCTAGGCCGATTAGCCACACCTAATTTAAAAATAATAAATTCCATCAAGTTTTATCAATATGTATGCCTTATACACAAATGGTTTTACCTTGTTGAGTCTTAACAGTATTTGTATGTTATTTTGTAATTGATTAGCTTTTCTTTGGGCGATTTTCATGGTTCAATGCAGCTTTGCTTACCTGCTAGCTGCTTCCATTTCAAAGTTCAAGACAAAAGATACATATTTACGTAAGTGTACTATGTCCATAAGTGTGCTTTGTCTTAAATCTGTGTATAACATCCTTGTTGTTCAATTAAGCACAAAACACAGTTGTTTAGGTTATTTAGTATATGTTTGATTCGGATTAATTTGGGAATCATCTGTCAGTTGATGCATCTGTCACATTGATCAGTGACAAAATTGGTCGAATTACCCGTTGAACATCTTCGACGAAATACATATAAAGGTCGTAGATTAGACCATTGGTTTTCCAAATCTGTCATAACTATGAAGTAAATTATAGACTCAAGTACTTTGAAAAGCACTGAGACAATTGCAATCGCTTTTTTTAGTATAGAAGATGGATATTAGCGATATAAGATATAGAAGGAAAATGCCGCAGCTCGGAAATCGTTAAAACAAAATTTATAAAGGTTTAGGCAAAGATATACACAATGTTTAACAATTTTACATAAAACAGAACAAATGGTTGGATATAGTCAGTGCTGGTTGATTTGTTGGTATTAATATCTAAAGTAACTTTATAGCAAATACTCGAAGTCGTATAATAATACGACGCATGGTTGTCGGGACCAAGTGATATTTGGGGAAATAAGAGAAGAGTGAGGAGTAAAGGGAGGATGAATTAATGGTAAACCCACCTTTCAGTGGTGGAATTGACGAAGTTTTAGTCAAGAAAATTCTCCTCATCTTACTAAGGGAACGACAAAAAAGTTGGTCCACTGTTTGAGAATTCATGAAATTTGACATAATCAGATTCAGTTCTAAATCAGTTTTTATGTTTTTCTCTGACTTTATCAACAGATAGATTTTTAGATTTTCCGAAACTGGAGAGAATGAACTGGTCGAATTATGTGGGAGTAACGAAATAAGCTAAGTTTACATTTGAGCTATACATATTCCTGAAACTGTATACTTCCTTAAATATTTACACTTTCAAATCCCGTTTCCTGCCCATAGAAAATTGCATTTATCGCTTTCGTTCCACCCATATACGTCTTATATAAAATGCTCACCGGGGCGAAGATTATTGAAGTACAATAATTTAATAATAAATTCACTTTTCATTAATTTATTGGAAAATTTATTGTACTTTATAAATAAACAATAAAAATTGTATCATATTCATGCATGCAATTCTCATAAATCATGTTACATTTCATTGGAGTTTTATATAAGATTGTACATGTAATTGTAGACAAGAAAATTTAAATATTTTCCCCACGCATCACAACATTATGTGTGCGTGCTTTATGAAACTATTTCTTAATCCAAACCACATACTATACATCGTTATGTGCACTACAAACGTAGCACACACACACTCCGATTTGCATGATTTCCGATTGGGTTAAGGATGTAGGTATTCATTTTGGTTATATCGATCGATAATTAATAATTTTGTTTTACAATTTATATAGGAAAATAGTAATTACCATTTTTACGAACAGAAATGCCGATTGTTTAATGTATAATGTGGGAAAGTATAAGCTTATATTATGCATTCTTCAATTGATAATAATTAAAGTGAAAGTCTGCACCGCGTATTTTGTTTAGTTGACGGTAAAATTTCAACATTTTTTACAACTTTTAAATATATTCGAGTAAATGATTGATAGAATTTTTAATTTGGATTAATTATTGGGGTACGCTCTATTTCACATTGGCGGTTTTGCTAAATTAACTAAAGTCATTTCCTACATATGCATTTGAAACGCCTTTATTCGATGTACCTATATATGTAACATACTCATTTATGTTGTAGAATAGGCGCCATCTTACATATTAGCATTAATTACACGTGACATATAATTCACGACCGAGTACGACATATACTTACATACGAGTATATGTGTAGTTTACATTTCAAATTTGGAATATACTAGTTTCATAATAAAATACTTTTACATTATATAAAAGTAATATTTTATAGTCGCGCGAGATATAGCTTATAACCAAAAATAGTAAAACTTGTTCAATCAAAGGTCAGTCACTTTGTGTTTGTATTGTGCGATTTGTGTCTTGTCTCAAATAAAAACAACAGAATAAAATATTTATATCGCCTTAAATTGATTACTCTGGTGAGAATGTAGGTGGTGATATTTACGATGGTAAGGTGTTTCAGATATATAGTATACCAGAAGTCATAATATTTCGATATATGTACTAACTAACGTGGATTTATCCTTTATCCTTTTTTTGACAGTATTTACAGGTCATTGTTAGCCAGCTCTGACAGTCTAGTTGTAAACAGTTAGAAGATGTCAGAATGTTTTTATCTTAAGCTCCTTTCATCATTCGCCCGGAGCAACACGCAGAACATGATCGAGCGTTACCTGGCATTTTACACAGATGTATTTTTACAGTGGCTGATCGATTTGGACGGAATCGTCCTTGGTAGCCACAAAAAACTTCCTCCACCAGAGGACTTTTCCCAAAATAATGTACGACAGTAACTTGTATGCTATGCGAAGTAGAACTTTACAGTATATGTATCGTATACCACTTACAGAACTAAAATTGTTCGGGATTTGTCATTTTCAAAACCATAATAAAATACAGAGCGACATACATACATTGAATGCTTTCATTCAACAAAAAGTTATTTTAAATAAAATCAATTAGACTAGATAGTATGGAACATCAGCTAATTCAATATTTCTCAGTCCGTTTTGATTTTAATACAGCAACATTTTAAAAAGTTAGTTCAAATAATTATAGATGTTAATCTGAAAATATTATTATAAAAATAATTGTATGAACCAATAATTGATTTAAATTAGGAATATTTATCACAACTTTAAGGTTTCAAACAGTTAATATCATTTTTTTGCAACACACCATAAAATATTAAAAATGTAAAATATTTGAAAGGAACTGACAGAGAATATAAACAAAGCTTTAATGAAAGCTCATTTGGATCATTCTGATAGTTTATGTATTACCGATCTGCGCATTGCATAACTCTATACCAATTGTAGTGGCTGAACGATATGTTTAAATAAGGATGACATCTTTACAGATATCAAAGAATTTCTTATATATGTGTTTATTAACAAGACTCCTTGTATAGGAGATGGTTTATCTTAGAACTTCTGCTGAAACCTATCGAAATGTTTTATTTGAAACTCGTTTCATAAGTTTAATGGTGCTGTCAGATAAGAAATCTAACTATAAAGAAATTATTTTACTTCAAAAAACAACTCCATAACATATGTGTGGTAGCAACACAGCTTATCCTTTAACAATTAAACACTAAAATTGTTGCTTATATTATATAATTGTTTCTTCAATACTAGTTTGATTCTATTACGCCAAAAGGTCGTGAATCGATTATCTAAGAATAATAATAGGTTTCAATTTTAAATTGTTTAATATATGGTGACAAGTCAATGGCAAACCAATTAAATTTAAGGTTTTAGTAGAATAATTTACTAACTTGTGTGGGTTAAATACTAGAATCTACTGATTTCATAGATAGCATTTACACACAATTTATTCCATCCTGAGCGTGTTACACGCGAGATCGCGGCGTGATGATTTATTCTCTCAACCACTGAGCTGCATGCTTATACCTCAAAAATAATTCGGAATATTTAATTGACTAAGGATTCCGGAGCAACATTCCTAATGCAACCTAATGACACATTTTGAGACAAATTGTATCTTTCATCTAAATGTACCTTTGGTTTGCACGAAAAACATTATATCACTCGGATCAGTTGAGATAAAATACGGCTGTTATCATTGCAAATCAAGATTGTAGAAATATTAAGTTCGCGATTTCTAAACGTTGGTCTGAATCAAAATTAATGCTACGTGAGTATATATTTTCGGTTAGAACTGAATGATTTGTACGATGAGTAGTTATACATTATCCATGTATAATTTTTAAATGCAAGAATTTCAAATGAACGCTAAGGCAAAGAAAGAGAAGTTGATTCGTTTATTTGAAAACTTTCAATTTGGATCGAAAGAAAATTTACTAACATTCCTTTATCTTATAGAAGTTCATGTTTCAGATGATGACAAAATACTATTGCCACCGAGATTAAAAAATATTTTGTATACGATCCATTTATTTTTAATCTGAACTCAGTGGATCACAGTAATTTATTAAAAGATGGTCTTGTTAAACTACGGACAGATGAACGTAATCAAATGGAATATGAGACAGAGAGCTTGCGACATTTCTGACCCCCCAATTTATATTCTATTTACGATTAGCTAAAATAACTATTCTTCATCTTGTTCCATTTACCTCGACGTGTTTGTGTGATATGGGATTTGCATCACTATAGTATACATATGAAAACGAAGACAATACTTACTGTTAGTGATAATCGTGTGGCTATTTTAAACCAGTCTCCCCAGGGTGCGGTAAGGTTAGAGTAAGCGGTGCGAGAATATTTGGTGAGAACTTTGATGTGACCGGAAGCTAAATGGAACCACTGCCACTGCTCTATTGTAATATCCAAAATCTCAAAACAATATAATTTTAGTGAAAAGTTCAAAGTTTAATTCATGAGTGGCATTGAATTTTATATACAAGAGGCAATATAACTTAACCTCTAGAAGAGTAAGAACGTTAGGAATTATAAACTATAACTATATGAAACTATAAATTATTTATTATACGTTACTTTCAACAATTATGTTTAATATTTTCGAACAAGTTTTGCCGACAACGCAGCCAAACGAGAAAATGTCCAGTAAACACACCTCAAATTCTTAAACTTTAAATTCGCGTCACCCTATATACCCATGTCGAATTGGTTAGCTTTTCAATATATTTTATTTATTTCTTTGTTCAATCGATTAATGAAAAGTGAAACACTTTAATCGCCGAAATTATTATTTATCGCGTAATTTTGATTTAAAAGAAAGTTTACTATAGTGCAAATCAAATATGAATACGTAATTAGAAGAAATGTTAGTTAAATATGTATTATGCACATAGACATATGTTGGTCGCATTATGCAATGCTATTATATACAATATATAACAATACGCCATTAAAAACTAAATGATCAATTGAAATTACTTGTATTGTTATTACAAGAAATTAGTATATTAATTTAATTGTTATATATTTGAAGGTTAATTATTGTATGATATCACAACATATATTATGATAAAGTATTGGTGGTTGGTATACGAGGCGTTTTCCCAGGTGTTCTTATCGATCGCCAAAAAACTTATTTATAATGTTGACTAATTGTTGTGTCATGCTAAGTATTCTAGAATTTATATTTAACAAATATCTACATTCCAACGGATACCGGAGATAATCGTTTAGAAAGTATTTGAATGCCGGATAACCAAATAATCTTAAACTTTAATAAAAATAAAATTGCTGTATATATATATATATATATATATATATATATAAACGATAAATATCAATGGACAAGACACGAGGGTAACAACAACGAGTATATAAACCAGTTTTATTTTCTTATATCGTATATACTGTCTGTGTGTGAATTTAATATATCTTTGAAATAAAATCGCACATAAAACGGAAAATTGAATTCTTACTTCATTTTTAAATGTGTTCTATAGATCTACATACCTTATGTATAGTCGTATATCGTTAAAAATTTGCTCTTACTGACACATATAATATGTGTGTTCAGAATATATGTCACGCTGCTGTGCAAAATAGTTACATAATTGCGGGTTTATTAACTGAAAATTATGAGCTAAAACTCTCCTTAGCACATAGTTAGTTACTACATACATAAAATATTCAATTTAAACAAAAAATTGAATCACGGTTTAACAATAAAAAACTATTTTTTGTTTATTATAATAAATAATAAACTTTAAACGACATACACACAACAGAAAATAATTTTTGTTTCGTCAACCGTACAATATTTAATCGATACACATTTTGTGAAGAAAATAAAAAAGCAAAACAACTAACTTAAAATTACATATGCAAATCATGAAATCAACAAAATAATTATAAATTCAATGAAAGTTGTTTTTCACCATATAATATGAGTACATACATTAAAAATCTAATTATGTATGTGTGTGTGCATCGCCGTACATTTGTTTCGTGTGTGAAAATTTGTTTCGATATGAAGACGCAGCATTAACGGACGAAAAATATCAAAAGACTTTTAGAATATGACGCGACGAACCTAATTTTAAGATTTTGTAACATTTGTATACACTCGTATGTAGAATAAAATATGTTACAGGAAAACTATTACTTTTAGTTTTAAGTGTATTATAAAGCTAATTACTTTCACTTGATTATAACCAACTGTTTGTAACAACATTATGTAACTCGTCATTAATATAACAGTCCCGTTTCGTTGTATTTATACAGTATTTTATAACAAGGGTGAATAAAATTAGTATAGGCAGCAAATACATCTGTTCAGTGGGTCACCATTGGTTATGGTGGTCAATCGTTGAGGTAGGATATTTTAAAAAATAAAAACAAATTCTCAATGTCGTTGCCTGTGGTTTAATAAGTTGAGAAATGGTACATATACTAAAGGGTGGCCCACCTTACGTTAGCAATTAAAATTGGTTGAAATACAATATCGTTAAAATTATTTCCATGGCTGAAACAGTACCCCATTTTGTCAACCTAATTTTTCATTTTCGATTGAATCCTTATTAATCGCAACTTCGTTTTGTTCTTTTCAGTGTTATATAAACTCTGGATGGTTCGCGAAATACCTATCCTAAACGACTCCATACAATGGGGAGTTACAATGAGCTTCATCGGAAAGGATAAATTTTCGGTAGAAGTGTTCATTTTCTCCAAGCGTTCCTTATAGTCCAATTATCTATTAAGCTGCACTAATTGAACTTATAAGCATTTACGCTGAGGTCTTTATGGATAATTCTCATTACGGAACTGCGTATAATGTTCAATTCTTGAGAGCGATGGCAATGATTGTTCACACACATTTTACACGACAGCTGAAATGGTTTCAGCTGTACGGGCTGCGCTGTAACGTGTTGGTTTATCCAATTTAAATCCAGTTTCACGAACTCGCTTTACAAATTGATCCACGCATTATCTTTCTCGGCAAACTATGATCTTTTTTGTGACGGGATTTTTGTTGTCAGGCGGACTTAATGGGTTAATAAAAATTATTGAATTCATATTTCCTACCATTCTACAAATTGGCGACAAAGGTGGGGTAGTAGTACAAGAAAATACATTTTAAAAATATGAATGGAATTTGAAACAATTCTTAACAAGAGAAAGGTGACACCATAAAACAATTGAAATGAACAATTAAACGTTCTGAACAATACTGAAGATGTATAAATTAAAAATAATAATTGATGCTGGTTCAATGAACAATATTACTACTTAACTAATTCAAATAACAATATTAATGAGATTATAAGATTCCGGAATAGTTGAACATCCAGCTACCGTAGGTGCTAAGGTATTTCAGTATGACGAGAAATCAAAAATCAGACGAACTTGTCACAGCACAATATCGGTTTCTAACCAAGTAAAGTTAATAAAGAGATTCTGCTCGCTTAATGTAACGTTTCGCTTCAGGAGGAAGTTAGGTAATCAATGAACGATAGATGGATCAATAGTAACTTTTACATTCAGGCTTATTCGTCAGGGATTTTTACTTTATCAAAGGAGTATATGTTTCAAGTAAAGATAGAGAAAGGAAACTTCATGCGATATGGCTACAGAACAAGATGTGACATGATGTCCTTCAGGAGTACTACCTATTCCTACAGCAATATAACCTATATTAAAATATAAAACTGATTTAAAAAATAAAAGTGAAAATATTGAAGAATTTAAGTATTCAAACAGAATAAAGAACTGTAAGGTATTGGCATAGTTTAAATGTAACACCTTTACGATTTTAATCAGTTTTACAAATACCTTATGTACTATGTCTTCATATTTATAAACCCTAACATTTATTAGTTTATTATTAGAATCTATAACTCTTAAATCTCAGTTGAGATAACCTAACTATAAAAATCAGTATTTTAAAAATATATTTCACAATTTAGAAAATAAAACGTTTCTCGATTTCATCTTCTTTACATCTTACAATAATAAATACCTTAGATTTTAAATCTGGAAAAAATTATAAACTCATTAAATTATTACACAACATATTACGTACAATACAAATTATCAATAGAGTCATTATAGAAAACAGTTACTACTTACAATCGAAATTAAATACGTCAAGATCGTTATAATCTCGTAAAATAAAAGAAAATTGAAATTAAACCCAAAATATCGTTAAAATATTCAAAATAAACTTTCATCATCTAGCCACATAATTATAGTAATTATGTTTTGTCGTTGTCTTAATTATTATTCGTCTTGTGCATAAGTTCAATAAACTTCATATTCTGCGTAACTTAAGTACACGAATAGTTATATATATATATATATATATATATATATATATATATATATATATATATATATATATATAGATTTCCTATATATTCGTAGTATATAGTAAATATATATATATATATATATATATATATATATATATATATATATATATATAAATGTAATCTATAAAAACGTAAATGTATGGGGCAGCCATAGGGCTTATTCTGGTTAAATCCAGAATGATGCAAAAAATGTTTAACTTTAACCGCTATCAAATTATCCTGATCTTAAAACTATGAAGCACTTGTGAGACCAATTCAGACTGTCGGTAGACAAATCCCACCATAATCATTTAGCTTCCTCTAAAAATTGTTTCTCTTCATCGAAGCTGCAAAGTTCTAGCTTTAAAGCTTTTCAAAATCAATGATTTTAATCTTGCATTAATTAGTATGTTGCTTAATTCCTTGGGATTACAATTTCTCCCTCGATTCTGGTACGAGTGAAATAAATACATTTATTTATCTTGATTTTGATAGTTGAGTTACACTTGAAAAAGTTATTAAAACTTAAACCTATGCAGCGTCCATGGATGCTTCAGGAAATTATAAATGCAATCCGATTGAGAATAAAAAATATTTACTGATTTTGCCTAGTGTATATTTTTCAACAGCCAATCAAATTTAGTTTATAAATACGCTTATTTAGAAGTTAGAATAATTAGGATCCGTCTAAACTTTTTGGCAAGATGTTCGACATCTAGGCTACAGTAGCTGTAAAAATAATGGTATTACATAAATTCTTATTTTATTAGCTCGAAATTACCTTTCAGGAATTTCAGCCAATTGTATAGTCATCATCTTCTGTTTTTGATAGAATTAGTTTAACATTGGTAAACGATATTTTACCGTTGTCTCAATTGGTTACACATTTTAATTTTATTACACATTTTTTATCTTAACATCTACTTTATTCCCCCAAACAATAGAATCAATAATCCCAATGCCAAAAATTAGCAATCTTTACGAGTTATCTATCACTTTATACCTTTTAATATTGTAAGTTCCGTTTATTCGACGTTATATGGGAAAACAAATGGCGTAGTGGTTAAAGCTGCGATATTTGGAGCGGGAAGTACTGAGTTCGAATCCAGATAGAAGGCCAGAATTAAAAAAAAAATTCATGTATCACAATCTAGTTACGAAGTATTCTGAATGAGCCATTACATTACATTACCTCCTGCTAAAACACAGAATTCATGGACCGACAAATCTTCCATATCAGTACTATAATCTAGCATGTGACGTAAGATTTCTACGTAATCCTATAATTTTTCACTGATTACATCCAAATTGACAGAGATCAGCATTCTAATGTTAGTAATTTTTGTTCGGTTAATGACGATTTAGACAAAGTATAAAAATGGTCGATCTCAAATGAACTTATACTAAATGCTAGTAAATCACAATAAATTATTGTTTACAAAGCATTATTATAGGTAGATCGTTAGATTTACTACAAAGACCATCTATAGTATAGTCAAACATGCCTGCATTGAACTATGGACATATGACTTTTGTAATTAAACCTTGAATCTCGATCACATCTTTAGTAACATTTTTTTTAATTAAATCTCACACTATATATTATAATAGTATTCCCACGTCACAAAACCCGTTATTCTGTCTATCAACATAAATTAGTTACTTTCTACTGTATACAAAAGCTACTATACTTCACCGTGGGTAAAGATAGAACCTCGTTATAATGATCATATATGTATAGATACTACCCATTTCTATGTAAAAGTCATAAGAACAAAACATAATTCTTATGTTAATATCATATAAAAACAAGAACAAAAATTTAATTATTAATATAAAATAAGCACAAGATGAAATTTAACATGACATGACATGAATTTCACAACACAAAAAATATTTGTTTATAACTTAAGTATATATTGTTTAAATAAATAAAAACCATTTCGTTAACCCGAAGTTGAATGAACTTAAGTATGTCGATTCTATCAACAAATCATCGGAATTTTAATTAAGCGTGTCTCCTTTAATCCTTCACCTCGAACTTAAAACAATACAAAAATCTTCTTGTGCATAGGTCATATATTTACTCCGCTTTCTATATTATACTCGTACATACTCTGTACTGTGTAAATAGGTTGATTACGATATACGACCATGTTATGTATGGGCCAAAAATAATTTATATGTAGGTCGTTGAAAATGGATTTCGTCATTGCACGTAAATGGCCAATAAACGTTTCGATCTAGTCGAATGAGGTAATTTTTTTTTGTATTTTCTTATATTAAATATACTAAGAATTCGATTGTACCGACACATTATATGTGAACAAATTAAATTAGCAACTTTTATTGTTATAACAGTGTCAATATTATTGATTTAATAAATAGATACAAGAGTTGAATTAAACGAAAACTATACATGTAAGTTATATGAATTTCATCTGGTGTGACTGTCATAAAACATTTGAAGACGATTTAGTCTAATATGTCTAATTTGTACACGATATTTCGAATTTTAAATGCATACAGTGAACGACTCCCTATAAAATAAATGGAACACACCTTGTATACATACAGTTTCGTATAATTATAAATCAATCAATATTCTAAGACAATACCAAAATACCCATAACGATAAAGTACTAACTGATACAACGGGATTTCTCATATCTCTTCTTACACGTATTTCATTAGATATTTCTTCGTTTATTATTTACCTATCGTTCTGCTCTAATTCAATGAAAATGAAAAAAACAGAATTCATATTGGTTGAATTGATTATAATCAATGTCTTAATAAGAAATGTATCGCTTATACAATAGAAAGAGCGATCTACGTGTATTTAGTGACATCGAGAAATATATATATATATATATATATATATATATATATATATATATATATATATATATATATATATATATATTTATATATATATATATATATATATATATATATATATATGTATATATATATGTATATATATATATATATATATAATATATATATATATATATATATATAATATATATATATATATATATATATATATATATATATAATATATATATATATATATATATATATATATATATATATAATTTACAGCTTAGAGACCGAAACGGCCATTATCGCATCAACTGAGACCTTACGAACCATTTTAACGATTGGTGCACATTGTAAGTGGTCAGCCCAACGAATGTTTTTACATACAATCGCATTTTACGACATCCCATTCATTTAAATTTTTAGTGAACATCGAGAATCGAACTCGAGACCGCGGTGTGATCGTCGGAGTCAAACTTTATAGCTAAAATGCTACAGGTTTCTGTCCCGGTGATTCAGTGATTTCATTGCTACTCCGTTTTCGTAACCGAATTTACGATCATATTATTTGGTTTCAACTGTTTTGTTTTTGGCAGCGACAAAATCAGAATTTTTGATTGATATCTCTTATATCTTGTTCACGTGGTTCGTAGTGTAGTGTAGTGTAGTGTATTATCTCACCACGTGAACAAAGAAAAAACACTACCGTAGTGTATTATGAACTACGGTCTAAATGCTGTAGTGTAGTTGCAACTACGCATCACGTGAACACTTAGCGTAGTGTAGTATACTATCTTTTGACAGTTGTGCTTTGTTAAAAAATTTTAATTCAAAATCATTCGGAATTGAGATCGTTTGTTATTGAAAAATAAAAACAAAATTGATATTGATAGTTACAGTAATTTAAATTTAGGAAACAGAAAAATTTAAAACTTTTTTAACACCAACGCCAAACAAACAAAAACATTGAGAAATGTCAAATATGCTGAGTACAATATTTCAACAACAGGGGCATATTGGTAGAGTTACTACACTACACGTCCAGGTGAACGGTCATATAAGTGCTGTAGTCATAACTACGCTACACTACACTACGAACCACGTGAACAAGATATTAGTCACTTTCAATTTTGACAGAGAAAATTCTATACTTTTTAGTGAATATCGGCGTTTCCTCTCTCGAATTGAAAGGATCTGGGTTATACGGTGTTCATGGGATGATTATCAAAAATACTTACAGATAATGATGGCAGTCGTTTTTTTACGAAACAACATCTGCAAGATTTCTTTGAATCAAACATCAGTAGTTGAAACTTGCATCATCAGTTAGGATGTCGTCTTCAACTATTTCACCAACATTTCTTCTTTTCAACTACTTGAATATTTAAAAATTAATTTTTTTCACTCTAACATCTAATGTAACAAACTAAAATGCCATGAAATTTTTGTCAGCTGTTCACAACAGTCATACAAACCTTGCAAGTAAATAAACACATCGATATTCATAGCGCACTTTGATTAAAAAAATACAATTTTATTACATTTGTCCAGTCTAGTAAAGGAAAACAAAGGAAAGTAGCATCAACTAATTTTGGTAAGGTTTATGCTGGAAACAGATGGTCAGAATTCTGACAGCAGCGAAATTACAATACACACGTTTATATGTAGTGAATTACATGTATTCTGCTCGACATGTAGAATTCTGCTTCATGTCTCTATTTTTAATTTCGTTGATCAGAATAAGGGCGAGAACACATAAAACAAAAAAAAAACGTAAATCGTGACTAAGCTCAAGTTGGTTTTTTCATTAAGTTTATGTTGATAGAAAATATTTTGTATTCTGTCAAAATAAACTGGAGGAACAGAACAATTTTAGATTGGAAAAATAATAAACTGAATTAATTATTACAAATTTGTGTTTTATTTAAGCATTTTATACATTTCTTAACATAATAATTTAAATAATCCTTAATGGCGAATGCATCTCGCAGAATTATATCAAGTAGTATAAAAAACCGTGCAATCGCCTCTTAATTTCGGTTTAAATTGATCGCGTTCATAGCCTTTTTTATTTTAACTTCATTAGGCACAATAACATAAATAAAACATGATTATATTATTAAAATAATTATATTTTATTCAAATTCACGCTAAATTAATTTTATTTCAAAAAAATACGTACATAAAAATAACAAAAGAGTTTGACAGCTCGAATTCTGCTTGACGCGTCAGAAAAAAAACGATCATGTAAGTTTCAGGCAGCGCTGTAAGCAGTGCTGCCGGCAGAAATTCTGACCATGTGTTTTCAGCATTAAGTAAACTGTGCAAGGGCAGATAAACTTTATCACCTTCACGTCAACCATATAAAGCAAGCGTTGAATTTCCAACATGTTTTGGTTACCAATGTAATATAATATACTTGGTGATAATACTTGGAAATCAAATGTTTCAACCGCAAGTCGAAGCGATATAACAGGTGCTGCCTGCGACAACCTATATAGTTAGATAAAATTAAAAAGAAAACCAGTTCCGTCTTGATTTTCCAGTAATTTTTATAGCACCCTGTATATCTAATTTATAATATTTAGATAAACTAGTGCATCAAATTAAGAAAATCAGTTGTATAATATATAAGATAACATACATACACATTATTTCTCGAACACTTCCTCTTCAAGTAGATTTCTTTAATCATCAATTTATAAATATCTCGATAGTTGTAAATTGTATTATATTATACTATGTAGCAATTAAATATTAATATTACAAATTAACTCTCAATTGGTTTTGTTGCTTCAGTTTCTATAAGAAACATATCATAAAGAAATCACCTTATTTACCTTCAAGCAATATATAATTTTAAATTATTTTTGTGTAAACAAACAGCAGGAAATTATCTATGGTGAGTCGGAAACACAAATGAATTATATACACTCGATGTGTATTTGTAACGCACTCCATCTCAAAATATATAGATCAACAAACAAGACAGTTTTAATGTTGGCGTTTGTTCTGTTCTTATAGTACAATGTACAAAAAAGGTGTTTTTACTGTTATACCTTTATAAAAAACTATAAATAAAAGAACAAACTAATAACTATAAGATTTGTATTGGTACGGTCTTCAAAAATCAACTCAGTCTTTAAGTAACATATTGTTCTCAATTCAAAAACGTAATGTTATGGTTTGATTTTATTTTATCGATTAGATCATAACGGATTAATGTTAATTAATGATCCATTGAACGATCGATGAATAAAGACAATTATGAAATGATGGATTCGATGAAATTGTAATTGGATATAAAATCTTATTAAATTGTGAATTAGCAATTTAAAATCTTTCGATGAGTTTGTGATATAAGACTATATAGGAGAGCTACAATAACACCGATAGATTTATAAATTCATTTTGATTGTGTCTCACTGTTGCTGTTGAACAGCCAGTAATCCAAATTTTGTTTCAATACGTAATGCCAAAGTAACTATAGGCTTTTGAGATATATACTTCTTAATTCTTATTTCTAGAAAGTTCCTCATCGTTTCTGTCTAAACCATCGTATCACCCGGGTATAAATCGCGCAAATAATTTATCGTTTCCATAACCGTTATTAATCGTATCTATACAAAATGAAAGGTAATATTCACACTCATACACACACACATAAATCTCTTTTGTTTTCTATATCTAGTAAAACAAACATCTTGCTATATAATGATGTGAAGTTCAATTAAGTGAGTTAAGAAATTTCGATATCTCCATAATTTCAAATAAAATCACAAATGTGAGGGAACAGAACTTTCATGTTTGCCCATTCGTTGCGGTCAATTAAGAAGAGTTAATAATTTATAAATTTATCGGTCAATGCCATGTGCGTGTATTGCTTAAAGCTTCGTTCAAAATTGAATGTTCACAAAAACATAAATAAAAATAATAAAGGAGTTCACCCCTTAAATCAGTCATGTGGTTTGTAGTTTTAATATATACCAATATAGATTTCTTTTTTGTTAACGTCTTAATTAGTGTATAGTAAGTAAGTATATGAAACCAGCAACGAGAACTATAGTATACACAAATATACAAAAAAAATTATTGTTGCTAACCAATTAACATTAATTATTTATATGTGAGTATAACAAATGAATTCAATTTGCCACGTGAAATCGTTCCCCAATCGCATATAAATAAAACTTGTGCTTATATATGTACAAAACTACTTGTTTATATTACATATACATATACACACTTTCTTAATTGCGACCAACGTCTCATATTTTTCATTTTGGATCTTGCAATTATCACGACCATATAAACGAATTTCTATTATTATAAAGTGTTAAAAATACAAATATATATGCTAATGATTGCATTCGGAATTTGGCACCCAACACGTTAGAGGGACGAGTCAACTCCTAATAGACGTATCACGAGCCGGGTTAAACTACTTATTGATAACTTAACTATAATTATCATTAAAGGAAGACGCACTAATTTGACATGTTATGATGTCAATGATCAGTTTTAATTTATTTAAGACGACAATCTGTTCAAAATTTGATTATCATATCAGCCTTCTAACTTAGTTATCAGCTTTTATCAATGTTAACATATTATATGTTATTAATAGGTAAAATAGTACATTTCATAAATTTTTGAAAGATGGGGTATCTCAAACGATCAATAGAAATTCTATTGCTAGAATCTTAAATATTGCTGGAAAATTCACGATCTGGACATTTCAATGACTCCACCACCTGCTAATGAACAAGATGTTCGTGTAACCTGTTATATTTTCCGCTAGGCTATAGTTTCTATTTTATGATGATATTTATATACATATAATCGTATTAACGACACAAACTAGCTCTGCTAAATAAGTAGATGGAGTCATGAATCTCTTCAAAACTCGCATATAACATTTTGATACACAGAACCTGCTTTGATTTCTAAAATAGGCATAATTAGATAACTTTAAGTTATTGGCTGGCTAAAAAATAGTTTAGACTTAATCTGTCAAAATAATTGTCTTTATAATTTAATTCAATTAAAAAAATTAAATCAAGAGCACTCTCGATTTTGACCTATTTACCGAACGTACTCTAACACACATGATGGTCATACGAAACCGAGATGTCTTCGCCAAACCAAGAAAGGCACGGTTCGGAAAACGACTCAGGAAACACAGCTTCTATAATACGAAATGTACAATGCCTTAGAGGATTTAATTATAAAGCCTGTGCATTTAGGTATACGAATTGTACATTCTGAATCCAGCCTATATGATGCATGTGATTAATTGATTCACAGAAATTAATAGTTTATATAAACTTATTTCCGGGCAAAATTCATCTAGGTCTGTTAAATATTTTTAGCGAATGATACATTATAGCAAATTCTTTAAATAAATTTAATAATTAATGCGAATTAAACTTTAAATCTTTCTTCACATTGCTTTAATTTGTTCGTAATTATAAATATGTGAACTCGAATGTTACGATATTTGTGTATATACTCGAGTGAATCTCTTTTATAACGAGACTTGTATTTTGCAGCAAAATGTGAACGATCTTCAATAAGATTAAGTTAATTTTGAGAGCTAAACAAAGCCGTAGTTATAAATTATTTAATTATTAAATTAAATAATAATATGTGTTTGTTAACATTTTTATTCATATGTACATAATTATTTAGTAGGAAACATTTGTTTTGAAACAATTTTTAATTAATAATATATTTCGTGTTAATATGCGTGACTTTAATAATCATATAAATTATAGATCAAAAAAATAAATTTCATTCGCCTGAAAAATTGTTTAACTTCTGATAAACTTCAATAAATTCTTTCTAATGCCACCAGGAGATCCAATCTAGTTAAAATGAAATACTATAACATTTCAAGTTAAAACCAATAAATAAAAATGTTTTTTCTATATTTTCTATAAACAAAAAATGAAACAGCAATACGAAAAAAAACTGAAATCTAAGTAGTAGTGCATTATTTCATGGCCCAAGTATTAAAAATTTAATTTGTTCACGTATCAACATGATTTTGTTTCAGAGGAATGTAGATTGTTTTACTTGTGATATAGTGTTAGTCTTTTTTAATTGTCCTGACGTGAAGCAGCCAATAAATAACTTATTTAAATGTCTAAGAACAGTCAACTTTCGGATGACCTACGCCAACAAATAATCCATAAATTTCAATGCGTAATATCAGTGCAATAACTATAAGTAAGCAGTTAAAATTGCAGAAAAGTACTATTGATTACATAAACAAAATAAAACTATTATATTATAAACGAGGAGAGATGTCGGTGAAAAAGAGTGAGAAATTAAGCGGTTTCGTTAGAGAGGTTAATTAAAGTCCATGACGTTATACAAGAGGAAAGCAAATCAGTGGCCAAGTTGATATTGGCTATACTCAGTAAAGATTTTATGGACTGATGAAAGTTTGTTCCCGATATATATGGAAGTTTTCACAAAGCTGCACGTATTCTTATTTCTTACAATGGTGTTGTATTTCTTACAATAGTGTTGAAGATTTGGCCCTTTTACCTGATAAGTTAATAAAAAAATATACCTTGACATTTACAATGACCATACAGCTGATTTTGATAACAATCTCATTTGTGGATACTATGGTTGCTGCGACAACACAACGCACCAATTCAAACCACTCTTTTGTCCATGACTATGTATATTGTGTAATATTTCAAACATTTTGAGATTCAAACAACTCCCTTAAACTTTTAAATAGTTTTTGTTTGTATCATTTTTCAAGATTGGTATACATATAAAAAGAGTGCAAAACTCTCAAACCTTCCTTATTTCATAAGTCAACCAATACTTTTTGTCATATGTTCGATTCAAGTATTAAGTATTTTAAACCTCAAGATGAAATTCAACGCAGACTCAAACAATATTAGTTAACAAGAGTTTCAAGTATTGTACATCAATCTTAAGTTCTAATGTAGTGTTTAGGCTTAAATATTGACATATACTTAAAATATAATTTTTATCTAACGTAAAACAATAAAATTAAATTTTTTTTATCGTTCTAGGTAAGCTCCAATATTCGAACGGCTTGAAAATCTACGAGTATTTTTATATTTTAAACTAAATTATCTGTTGAGTTTTATAAATACATTCGCTGTCATACAGTAAGTACATATATTATACACAGTTTAGCTTTCCAGCCTTGGCCCATAATAAACCTATTATAGTTTTAAATTAAATACCTGTCGATATACATTTAAAACTTAAATGTATAATATTAAAATTAAGTTAACGAAACGTTTTTAATTTGCATATAAAGTAGTAGGTGGTATAGGTTTTTGTAAACTGTCAAACTAATTATGTGTATACTGATAATACTTGAAGCTAGCCAAATTATAAATTAGATACATATATGCGTATACGTATAACCTCTTGACAATAGAACAACAAATTCATATTTAGAAAGTTTTTATAAAGCTCAAATTCATATGTCTTTAAAACTTCACCTGCTGCACGCAAACGATCAATCACATCCCAAATATATTGTAATTCATTATATACAAACACACGGGAAGTTATTATATTTATATACACTTTCAAAAACAAGATGTGTATTATTCGCGTATAGTTAAATTGCTTAATTAAATATCTCAATTAAATAGCAGAATTCTATAATAGTAAATAATTTCCTCTTGTAGTTGATCATTAGTTTTGCCTCACCATGATATGCACATTCTTATTCGATTTACAATACATGACCCGCATTTTATGATACTACTTAAATCCAAATTCACTTTCATTCAATCTTCTTCGTTAGCCTTGGTGCTTCATTTACATACACATGCAAATTGTGTGAATGTAGTGTGTATATATGTATATCAGTATACCATCCGATTCATTAATGATTAATCACACAGCAAAGTTCCTCGATCGTAAATTTTATTTAAGATTTAATTTAAAGTTCAGCTATGGAGATTATAGAAAGTTTTGTTTACAAAACTTTTTATTTTTGTTTTATAAAAAGAATGGACAGTAAGACAAATAGTCAAAATGATAGAAAAAATGTGTATAAGAAAACTTAGAAATAAAAAAAAATGAAATCGAGTTATTTTCAGATTATCTCGGCGTGTATACTGAAGGTGAAAATAAACTTACTTTGTTTCTTTCAGCTGTTGTTGTCTGCATTGTTGTTGTATTACATCTGGTGGAATTGATTATGTGTGTTGAATTAGTAGTACAGTTGTTGATTTTCTATGAGTATATACAGATGTATACCGAGAGAGTTTTTTTTTTAAATATCAGTTTTTTATCTGGAGAATGATGGACGAAACTTGCATCTAATGAATATTGTTGAAGGTCGAAAAAACGTCAGTCTATTGTCGAAGTGCTGATGATCTAGAAACTCATTATTTTCGAACTAAAACTTAAGTTTGTCCTTTTATAAAATTTTTGAGTAAATTTTTAAAGCAATCAGCACGTTTTGCGCATGCAAACGTTATGGGAAGTGTATTCCGAGATTTGAGCAAACGTTAAGTTAATTTTATCTTGAATTTTATCATCCTTGAGATAAACACCTGACTTTTTTTTAAAAATCTCAGAAGTACTGAGCCTTACGTATGCAAATTAAAATAATCCAATGTAGCAACCTTATAAAGTTTGTTTTTATCATTGATCATAAACTCTCAGTAAATTAGAAAAAATTCAAAAATGGCCATCTTTATGTGTTAGGTTCTTTGAACATTATCAATTTCCTATATACTGAATTTGAAGTGAATTTTTGTATACGGACGAATCCTGAAGTAGGTCCTGATGTTAAATGCACAAGAGAAGATGTTAAATGCTGAGAGCGCAGCATAATGAGTGACTGATCACTACAAATGATTATGTGGAACCGACTGAAAAGGAATTCAATGCACGACATAGATACATATGACACCAAAGGATACATATGGGCACGATTTGAAAGATCGACTATGCAGATCTACCTTAAGGATAATTATATCAAAGTATTAATTTTTTTTCGTAAATGTAAATGTAATTAAGTTCACTGTACCATAATCAGTTGAACAAAAAAAATTGAATTCTTTTAAGTGGTCATTGCCAAAATTGCGTAATTTTGTGTCTTATTACGTTGTATTCTCAGAGACTGGTGGCGTTGTATTCTCAGAAACCAATACTGATGGCCATACCCGAAACTAGAATAAATTCTAGTGATCTATATCTAAAATACTTTATATATAGATCACTAGACCTGAAACCAACTCTAAAGTTATAGAATGTTTAAATTAAAAAGCTCTGTGGGCACAAACAATGCATGTAGGTTAGGTTGTTGTGGCTGCTATCAGACACTTAGACCGGGGACCGGTCCGTTATGATACTACTCTATGTACGGCTATAGGTCCGAGTTATTATGTAGTACCATACTGATGGTACTATGTAGTACCATTATGTAGTGATTTGTAGTACCATTATGTAGTGAGCTACTGAGCTGAGTGTGTATTACCGATAACCGTGATAAATCGATTCGGTACCGTTCTCACCAACTTTCAACATCGTATTCAACAACGGCGTATTTTACGTAAGGATCTTAAGTTTAAAATCATATCCAATTCAACTCGTGCAAGAATTCACCGTTTCAGTCTATGGGCTCTAGAAGTCCACAGTTTTCGACCAAAGTTTTATTCAGCGATGTGGTCCATTTCTGACTTAATGGCTACGTCAATAAGCACAATTGCCGTATTTAGGCTAAATTACAACCCGAAAAGGTTCACGAGGAAAATAATATCCATCAGAAGTGCAACACAATTGTTTATCGAACCCTTCGACCAGTTATCGAACTATATACGTTTACTAATTTTATTCGAAAAACATAGTGGTTAGCCAAACCTAACCCAACCCAATCTAACAGTATACCAATATATTTACGATTTACCTTACAGACATTACATAATATCGCAGTATTTTTGTATCCACGTTATTCAAAGTGCATTTTAATACATATGTTAAATGCCATGTAGCTACTTAGTATTTATTTCAAAGAAAAATGTCATTGACCATTACTCATACTACATAGATATATTTTACAACAAATACCTACAACATCGTATATATGTTTAGAATGTTAATTTATAATTTTTAACTTTTGGTATGATTGTTGTGTTACTATATTGTTATGCAACATCTTATAAATAATTTCCATAAGTAGAATATTATATTAACACTTATAACTGTAACAACTATACACAATGTCTTGTATACAAGATATATACATATATACAATTGGAAGGTAGACCAATTTATTTATATAGTCTTTTAGCAATTTAACTTATTGTAATGAAATTAACATGTTTTTTGGTCTAATTTAAATGAAACAATAGAAATTTGGAAGAACCATTTGTTACCACATTCAATGGAATGGATATGTGGAATAAATTATACTCGCATTATATAAATATTTTAAATTTGGGTCTTTAGGTTTTTTATTTGTTTTATGTTTAGCAAATTAGTTTATATGTTCAATGCTGTCAGATGTCTTTTGCCGTTAAGAAATTAAAACTTAATGACGTTTTTCTGGGTTATCGCCATTATTTATCTTTTATTTTTCAGTTTAAATTTAGTAACGTTTGTAATCTGGTCCATTTATGATGTCCTAGTCACACTACTGGTATATCGTTTTCATAACTAAGTACCCTCAGTTAATTTATAGCTATTTATTGCTATACGTCGCCATTACTTTATGTAATGGCATCGAATCCAGTAACACACTTCGAAGCTAGACCTTTGTAGTTAAATACAACCATAATGTAACATTTCGCATTTATTTTTATTTAATGAGCTACAGTACAGAAGGTTGTATTTTGTGTATCTTTGTTGTGGCTCAAAGAATTCAGTTTATTTGACTTCCTATATACAGATCATATAAGTTGAACAAAGCTAGTTTTGGTATTTACCAACATAACCCCATGTAGCAATGATTATTTAAGTTTCTTTTACCTATAGATGATACCATAGCAGAAATTTGCATCACTTTTTGACATAATTGAAGCTCCTACTTCAAATAAACTCCTACTTCAAATAACCGTAAAAAACAAAATGAGATTAAATTGTTAATATAACTCGACTAGAAAATCTGGATCTGCATGATGTGTAACAGATTACACCATTATATTGCACCAAAGGCGATTGTATAAGTACACCTCATTCAGACCATAAAATACTCAATCGCCTGCCGAAATAACATCATTAACAGATATTGCAGTTGGATCAGTAATTTTGAAAACAAAGATTTGTGCTTAAGCTTCTTCTTGTATCAGTTTTGATACTCGCATAATATACCAAATATACCTATACAAGTACTTACTGATGTATTGTCAGATGAAAATGAGTTATGATTAATCAGTCGACCACCCAAATTTTTCAAAAAAATAAAATATAATTTGATGTGACAAAACAAATTAAAATACCATCGCAAGATAGCATTGCAAATGCTATGATTCTAATATTTGCTTTATTTTAACTCGATGATACAAGACAACAATCGGGGGCTTACAGTTACATAGGATAGCTTATGTAGACAATCTTTACATTTCATTACTGTATGATAGTCTATAGAATTCACATGAAAGTTTGGTATCAGGTGGCCCATCATAATCAAATAATCCAATCCCGATCGTTATCAAGATAAAAACCTATTTGCATCCCGCTCCCGTTGAAACGACATATTTTACCACTCCAGCTGACAACGGTTTAACCATTTAATTTGTTTGGTACTCGGTTTCTTAACTAAATATGAAAGATTAAAAAATCAATGTTCATAAGGTGGGTTTGTTTTGAAAAACTGGAAACTGAAACTTTCATTCCCAAAGCGTCTATATGGATTGGTATTATTTACAATATGTATCACAATATGTTTGCTTCCGGAATGGTACCCCTGTTGGAGGCAGAAAAAATAGATGTATATAAGTTTTTGCAATATAAAATTATCTGTGGTATACAATACTTCTATACACTTCCTCACCAAGCCGACAGATTAGTCCCAGCTACTTATATATATAGTCATAGTTAATAGGTGGCATGGTACATATTTCTAAGTCTATTTGAACAACTATTATAATGGGCTGTCTGATAATTCATATAATTCACGTAGTACAGTGCAGTGGGCTGTAGTATTTTAAACAATTATATTTAACACCGAGTAATAAATCCCCAGAGTAATATGCATTCGCATTATGCCGTATTGATTTTGAAACAATGACAATAAAACGTCCAATTTTGCTACCTGGTGCTTTTTGCTAACTGGAATTCAACACATTTATTGCATTAAAATTGAAAATTGTTTCTCAACCCGACCAAAGCAGGATTTCTTTCTTTGATTTCATAGATACAACCCGAATTTAATCAACATAATACAAAAAACATAAATTTAAACATAATTAATTAAATTGGCCAAACCAATATTTATGCGGTGAATGATTTTCTATTTTTATCCAAAATGTATTTTATTATAGTAATCTGATGAAACATACTATTATTCGGTGGGAATATAATCAGATGATGAAAAACTTCTTGAAATTTTCGATGACATAAAATTACTAACTTTAAATTACTTCAAATTTTGGCACTCACCTTTATAGAAAGGTAGTTATTGTAATTATTAATCTATTATTACTTTAGTCAGCCATTATTAGTCTCTCGTTCTCAAAATATTGATTCTAAACCGTTGAAATGTTTTAAACTCAATTTTGTACAATTATTCTTAATCTTCGTTATTTTTTTACCTTCTGTACATATCGCCATTGATTTCAATGCTTATAGATCTACTTCTCAAAACAGTCCTCAAAATTTTGCTTTTTAAGCTTATCAAGCAGCAATTATCTCCGCGTTACTGTTAAAGGCCTTTCGTGCTGGTCGTATTTTTTCGAGTTTTCTTCCAGTTTTGCAACAAAGTTTTGTAAAATTTTGACAAGCAGTCTTCGGTATACCATTTTACAATTACCTTCTAACCTATTTCCAGAGGATTAGCAGTTACAATTTGTGATCGCTTGAAATAAACTGACACCATTACTTTTGTTGTTTAGCTTTAACGGGTCGGTTTGCTTATGTGGACTCCATACCGCATGGACTGCTGTTTGGTTTTCGGATTCTACTTATAGAACCAAGATTTATCACCAGTAAAGTTGGTACACTGCTCATTTTTGAATTTATTAAGGAAAAAATTAGCAAAATGCACTCGAGTCTCTTTTTGGGCCTCATTTAAAATTAGTGGAACCCATTGAGCAGATGGGTTCTTCGTGTATCCCAGATGATTATTTGATATTCACGATACAGCATAGCAATACTTTCTAATGTCGGAGCTCATTCTCTACAGAAAAATGTCCCATACCTAAAATCTTCGGAACCACTTGGAAATAGTCTGGAGAGACTAATAGGAGCATTGGTTTACGCCGAAGAGAATCAAAGAGCGAATTTCTGTTTGCGTTGAATTTTTGAAAGTAGTCCTCTTAAAACAATTGTAAAGGATTTGGTTTGTGTTTTAAATATTTAAGAATCGCCTACTAAGCGAACTTTTGTTACTTCCCTGGTACAGTATATATAACAATAAAACAAAGGTAATACAATTAATTAACTAAATACATTTAAGTATTAACCATTCATTTACGTTTCGTAAGATATTTTGTTACTATATATATGCATAATAATGATCTCATTTAATTGGCCTTGAAAATATACTACTATATATGCTATAAACTTTAACATATCATTCTCGCTGCTGCTATATTCAAAGAACCATATCATCATAAAAGCATATACATATATATGATATCTCTCGCGATATCGTGATATCTTTACGGTAGATAAATTTTCTACTATTTATATACATATAAGCGCTCAAATTAACATATTGAATTTTATGGTATGACGGGACTCAAGAACTCGAAACACGCGTTGCGGCACTCGTCGTTGTCGTTATTATAACGAGGATGGTATTAATTTAAATCTTTTATGGTTTAAGAATAATGTTATTAAGACAATGGTGGAACTTCGCAATTACGTTGTCTGTTTGGCACAAACAAATTAATTTAAAGATATACTTCTTAACACTCCAATTATTTAAAACAATTGTTTAGATTTAGAATATATATACAAGCAGGATGGTAAATAAATATGTCTAGACGATTAAGTGTGCCAATTATAACTGGCGATCTGATTTAAGTTTTATGATATTGTTTTCATTGATCTTCAAATATCCTTAAAAATTAAAGAAGGCGGATATTATTCCAGAACTCAATGCCACTGTTCAAACCTACGGTTCAAACCCACATACACATACAGATTAAAAACAACCAATCGTGATTGATGAATGGTCACCACCCGGGAATCGAACCCGAGACCCCCTAATGACAGAGCAAGTACGCTATCTTCTCTGCCATGAGAGCAAATATCCTTAGTTGTTATAAGTGATCAAACTTCGTATATTATCGCTATCGTCAATTTAGTCACTTGAATAATTCATGCTCACTGAAATAAATGACAAAATTAAAGTTCGTTATCTATCCACTGTTGATGTCTTTCGAGTAGATTCATTAGTTTTAGAAGAATTAATTAACTACAGTAAATCCCCTATCGTCATTTGTCATCTGATATTTTTCAAAAATCTTAGCTTAATGTGGTGAGAGACGATTATCAATGTATATACTGGATACTCGCGGTTTCTTTGTAATTCACCTTCATCTAAATGTTCAATCATTTCAATAGCTGTTATACCATCTCTACTTCGTACGTGAAGACCCTTTTTACACAAATGAACAATGGGAACTTAATCTGTAACACGAAAAAATTCACGAAAGTTTTAGATGTTCTGCGAAACTTACGAGACTACATAAAGCGTGTTCTTACTACTCACAATTCGCTTTAAAACCATTTGAACCATTAATTCACATATGTTGAAACAATGTCGTTCTAACAAGTGTGGTAAGTAGAATTTAGTTCCATAAAAAATAATCAAAAGTGACGGCTCAAAAACAATCAAGAGTGACAATCGAGCGATCTAAGCGACAAATTAATCGGAGCAATGTGTTTCGTGTAGCATGTGAGTGATCTTGTTGAAACCACATCGAACAGATTCAGTTAAATGGAGGCTAGGTTGTTTTGTTCGTATAAACTATAGAATCGGAAACATAAAAGAGTCTGTGATTTCTTAATCTATTGTAGAAAGCAATAAACTTTCTATCATCTTGATTTAATAATAGCTCTCGTTTATTTCAAATTATGTAATTTTGGTTGTTGTACGACTATTATACTTATTTTGCTTCTTTATAATTTCAAAACCAAAATAAATCTTATAACGAGGATAAACTTTTAATAAGTTTACAAAAATCGAATATATAGGGTGTTCCAATAAGTGTGTCTATTTAAATTATTTAAAAAAACACAACTTTAAGTCCTCTTAGACGAAGTATCTTCGATAATTATTGTTGTGTTTCCAAAATATGAAATACAACAATTTTGTTGCAGTTGATGATTATGATTGGTTTATCAAATAAGATGTAAGCTGCAATATTTTCCACGACCCTATAGCTGAACGAATCTTGTTGAATTGGTTGCACCACTTACTTGCCCAGCACGTTTAAGGTTTCTACATATTCTCAATAATCCACTGACTACCCAGTGTCTCATTGCGGCTAAAAGCAGTGTGAATTTTGTGAACTTCTTAAGCCTAATTCAATGCGAGGTTGAAGGAATTAATATTCACTTGTCAACTATCAATAGTATTGCCCTGGTTATCCTATACCATTTGCAAAAATATTATAATTTCATATATAGATGGATGTTATATCTTATTTTTAAAAGTGCAATAATCAATCATCATAAGTAAGCTTTTTGACACCTTATATATGCAGAAGATATATACAGCAAAAATGATATACTATACAAAACTATCCAATTATGACCATACAAAAATAATGATTAGGATTCAACACGCAAATATACAAATCATCGATTATAATTATAATGAATACATTATAATTATCGATCGACAAATTGGTTTAAAAAAGCAAACCAACCATCGTTAGTTAGAAAGTTGGCACAGGGTAGTGCAGTATGTGTATAAGGATGCGTCCAGACAGGCATTCAGAAATTTCTAATCTGTATTGCTAGTAAATAAGAAGACCAGCAACTATTGCCGCAACATCATATAGATTATCTTATAACCTCGTACACCGAAAAGAGTATCGAAACAAACACGGGAATATAACTATAATTACGAATCAATACTGCTAAAAAATTATCTCAATCACCCAAAGACTTCAAAACATATTCAGATAGCAGCAAATTCATTTCAAATAAATCACTACCTTAGACGGATTTACACCTCAATGAATACACCAATGTAATTATTTTCACGAAAATTTAATTCAATTACAATAATTAACAATAAAACAATAGTGTATAAATTAAATCAATTATTCAACATAAATCAATCATGTAAATGATTATAAACTTTCTGCGATCATTGATACTCAAACGAATGTACTTTCGCTATTATGATGGTCACAATAATACAGTGTGCGTCGCAGTAATCGAAAGTATTTGAAATTACTACTCAACCATTACACTCAAATACTGGAATCAGCTAGGTATAAGAAAGGTGGAACTGCGTTCGGTAACCTCAAATCTGCTTAAAAAGTATCTTTAAATTAGCAAGAATTATTCAAGAAAGTTCTTATAGGAATTTAATGTAGATTTCATGAGAAAAATTGATTGTCAGTAAAAATTAAAATGAGACAAAAATATATATTAAACAGTAGTGCAAACGAAACAAAAAACCATCTCAGTTAAATTTGACTGGAAAAATATTTGTGTTTGTGGTAGTGTGACTGCCATAAAAAGTATAAAATTGAATACTTTTTATTGCAGTCACACTCAGCCTACATAAAATTTGTGTAAGACAAGAAATTATTTTCGCACACAACCAATTTTATAGTCAAGGGTCAAATAGTCGATATATTATTTTGGTAAAATTATAATTGAATTGAAATAACAAATCATATTTGTGTAGCATTGTGATATTTAATAATAAATTTTAATTCACAATTAATAAAATCTCCAAGAATGAATAAATAATGAGTTTTTTGGTTATGGTTTCTTCAAAATTCTGCTATAATTCGCTATAATAAATAAAAAAAACTATAACGTTGTATTTGTCTTTGTCTTTTAGTTGGAGTTTTATAAATATTTTCTCTTTTCGTCTTTTTTGACTGTTAGTTAATTTTTCCCATGGAATAGAGCCTTTAGGCAGGTTCTCAATAAATGATTTAGACTTACTTTAGATCCAAACATCACGAGCGATGAAAGAATCAACATGACATTAGAAAGGGTAAACTACACTTCGAGGATTAATTTGATAAATGGTTCATACCATTTATAAAACTAGTATTATAAAACATTGTGCGGACTTCAAAACATGCCGATAAAATTTTTGGTTTAATGCACGAAAACAATTTCGGTTGCATTCAATTTTTTCCATATCTATTGTTTTTCTGAATTGAATTTCGAAAAGTTTTAAGTAAAATATGTTTCATCTTAGTAGTATTTGCGACTATAGCCAATCAACTAGTGTTTTTTAAATTCATAGTTTTTGCTATTGTTTTGGTCACTTCTATCAAATAAGTAAATAGAATCAATTCGAATGAGTTTGCTTACATATTTCAAAAATTTGTAATGATCCGAAATTTGTAAAACTCGAGAGCGCAGCGTGATGAGAAACTCTCTTAAATATTAAGCTATCATGGTAATGATGAATATGGGATCAACGATTGAATTCACCATACCATCGATAAACACTGGTCCTTGATGGAGCTTCATCGCCAAAAGTTGAATTAAGTTCATTCATGCACTGCTGCTGAGTTAATCCACGTCGAAAATTGTAACAAATTATCGCATGAAAATGTTCACGATTCCATTCTTGTGGGCAGATGAATCTTTTAATTTACTGTAAACAACACAAATAGCGCTCGTATGTCAAAACGTTCTGATTACGTATAACCTTAAAAAACTTCTAACTTTACGATAGAGCTGTCAATTGACAGATTGCAACACCAGGGTTGCCAAATCCCGAAATATAAAAAGCAACCCGTATTAAATGTATGGCATTAAACATCCAGATGGCAAACCCTGTGAATTTATTAAACATCAGAAAATACATATTCGAACAACAAGGCATATCTGCCTGTTCTAACGCGGACTGTTATGTAAATTTTGTAATATCAGCAGGATACTTGACTTTAACATATTCATGGAATTAGGTAATGAATTTCTTGCAGGACGTGATTATAATGCTCAACATACTGATTAGGGATTAAAACTCACATCACCAAAATGCAGTTAACGTTAAGAAGAACAAAGCTTAGATTACCTATCAAGGAGATCAACCAACGTTTCAATCAAAGCAACGAATTGATTATGATCTATCGTAAGTGAGCTAAATCGGATAGATAAAGAAGGCAAGTTGAGTAAAATTGTTCTCTAAATATTCCGCTTGGCACACCGGCTTAAATTGATAAAGCTATACAAAATGTATGAGCTATATCTCTATGAAACGACAGCAGAAAAAAAGCTGACATTGTCAATATACGAGTATTAAGCAATCGTGTATTTGTTTCATGAGATCGACAACTTCCTGAATGTATTCCTCAAAAACATCATCCATCCAGATTCAATTAATTGCCATGTGATTGTGTCAATGCAAAGTGAGAAATATATATCGCTGAGTATCACAATGAAGAAAGTGAAGGTAATTAATTTGTTAGCAAGATATGTTCGGGTTAGCAAGATACATTTCGGTTATCAAACCTGAAACGTATCTTGGAAAATACTTGCGTTTGGTGGCCTTGAACATTGAATCTGGTAAAGCGAAACCTCTAACCACCTTCAAAAACATGTTTGTTTGGGTATTGTGAAAGCTATATGCACACCACACCCACTGCAGCCCTTGAGATGTTTGTGGATCTCCTGTCGCTTGAGCTTTTGCTCAGAAGGCGTCCAACCCAAACAACCAGTTTCCTACAAGGCAGCGATAATCAATTTAGCCCTTTTGAGAACTATGCCAAAGTTGGTGGGCCGGGTCATAACTGCCGGAGTCTATAGTGTCGAAACACGATTTCGGGAAATTATTTCGTGTTATTATTACGGAAAAGCACAAATAGGACTGCAACAACCCAACAATCCATACTATCTAGTGACGATATGATGATCTATAATGGCTCAGGCCTCAGTAATCTAGCTGGTAATAAATTCTAAATTCGCAAATGAAGTTATCTATCCACCTTGGTATATTGTCTTTCAGTCGGACATTGCTACAGTTTTGAGAGCAGCATTCTACGCAAACAAGATGAATTGCTGAGATAGATCATCTGCATCCTTTCTGACAGCCAGGCAGCTTTAAAGACGATTGACTCCAATACTGTTTCATTGAAACTTGTTTTGGAGTTGGTTATTGTCTTAAATCGACTAGGCAGTTTGAATGTGAAGTTAGCCTTCACAAGATACTCAGTTACATGGATTGATAAATTGACCCATTTGAATGTTTTCTACTTTTTCAAAAGAGATGGGATAACCTTAACTCTTGTCGCCTATAGAAAATCTTGATTGGAACAATAAATCAGCAAAAATCTCAGTCTTATAACTCTAAAAGCATTCTGAAGCAAGATGCATTTTGAGGATCTTATACTGGGTATTTTCACGTGACATTGTGCCCTGAATAATAACATGTTCCGAATGAAAATTTGGATCACGATTCTTATGGGAGGATGAACTGATGACCTTGAGGATATATCTTGGGCTTCATTCAAAGAACAAACAGATTTCGTGACTAAGAGTGTACGTCTCCGAGAGGGGTGTCACAATGGACCAATCAAGTTCGAGTGACAGGAAAAGTTCAACAATTGAAGGGTTTACTGTACAATAACGAGTACAAGCATGTATTGATACTCATAATAGTATATATCTTTGTGGTTGGTACAAGTGAAATTTTTCAAGAAAAAAACAAAAATCTGTTTCGCGCTACTAAACAAGAAATTAGCTACAGGGTGAACCAACTAAATGTATATATTATTATTTTGAACAAGCCACTTCGACTTTAAACGCGTATAATGATACCAAACCCAATTATTTTTCTTATATCACAACCCTTTAATTCTTAAGTAGTTTCGTTTAGCTAGATTGCTTATGATGAACCCGGTTCGTTAAAATTCAATACTTGAGTGCACGGGAAACAAGAAAAATATGAGATTTTTGGTTTATAATTAATTTTTCAAAACTATGAATAAACTTTTATTGTTACTAATATTTTGATTCAAAAGTTAATAGTCGAATAACTATATTCGATTGACCTTGAAGTATTTTAAAACAACTATTTATCTACAATAACTAGCTAATACATAATATTAGACTGTATACACACCTTGGCGAAGCTGAACATAGTTTATCTTGTTATTTATCTCATGTATATGGTTTAACGTACCAACTGTGATTGATCATGTTTTTGTATATAGCTTTAACTGGTGTATAAGTGTGCTTACGTTGAAGCAGCATCGTGGGCGCTACAAATAAACTTATCTGCGCACACTTGTTACATCCTGAATAGATCGCACCACCACTCCGTGTGCGTATATCAAATAGGAAATGAGATAGTTTATTATAAGCGAATCATAACAATGCACGTCGAAATGAATTCATCTGTTGTCTTGTAGGTAACCATTTAAAACGGAAGCACACATTTTATATCGTCTCAAGGCCATCATCATTTATACCGACTCGTATATATAAATTATAATTGTGTGGTATATGGTATATGATGACCATATACCAGAAATTCATTTTCATTTCTATGTCGCTTAAATATTTTTAATTAATTAATGAAAACTCATCCGCTATGGTGTTTTGGTTACTTGCGCCGCATTGATGCGTTGTTAATGTTAGAATTTAACATTGAAAATTTGAATAAATATAAACAATTAATTTTATCTAGATACGGAACTTGAAACAAATAATTTGCAATTTTTTTTTTTTCATCTATTTCAGTTTGTGGTCCACCAGCCATACCGCTCAATACCAAAGTACAAACAAAACAATCACCAAATGGTTTAGGTTTAATAGAAGCAACATATGATTGTGATTCGGGATATGAATTGTTCGGATCGAAAACAATCAAATGTGATCCGATTAAGGGATGGGAACGGGAAATTCCGTTTTGTGGCACAAATGTGGCGTACAGGAAGCCCGTTAATCAGTCGTCGTCGACGCGTGCTGGCCCAGCATCTTATGCAAATGATGGGAGATTGGGAAATTTGGTAAGGATTTAAGATTTTGTTTTTGTATATTTTCATCGTCTTGTGACTAAATAACAAAATGGTGGAAGTTCCATGGCCAACTGCTATTCGGAATCGTTTGTGTCAATATTGATGCAATGCACAAGGCATGAACAGTTTAATATCCTCATATTTAGGCTGCCAGAGAGCTCGATTAAAGATTCACAAAGGTTAGACACCAAAAAAACATGATTCTGTAACTTTATGAAACTGCAGCTTTTCCACCCTAGTCGATTAGTCTATACATACAAAATAATTCACGAAAGATATATAAAGTGACCGCGTTATGTCCTATTTCAAAAACCACATCTCAATAACATCTAATTCTGGTAATCCAGTGAAGTTCTTGACTATGCAGTTAATATCTTTAAGCTTAGATTTAGTAAGAGTCTAATGAAAGATACTTGATCCGCAATAGAACAGTATTCAGCTTTTAATTTGTCTCAAAATCAGTAAGTCCTAAGCTAAAGATTGATGCATTGGCATATCTATGAATGTTATAGTTGGATCTAGGACGATAAGCATTAGAGTTGTCTTCTCACGTTGTTGATCACAAACTTTTCAATCAAGAATTCGGAATTTTGATGCAGATCCCTAATATCGTGCATGAAATCGAATGACAGCGAGCATTATGGTCACTTTCTGGGTGGTATTTCAATACGGATAATGAAGCGATCATTAAAACAGATCCATCTTTCAGTAGACAAAGATTAGCTATATCAACTCCATTTTCATTCCAATCCTCTCGAGACTATAACTATAATTTCAATTGTAGTCGAAGGTACTGTGTTATAATCTCATTTGGCCCATGAGCCATCTATGATCCTCTTGAAGTGCGGAACCTAGTCAGTATTGAGCGATGCAATATGCAAATAATAGCCATTCTTTCTCAAATTTGTTTCGACGCTATGTAGAATAATAACAGGGAACTACGAAAAAGTTGGGTGTTTTAGGATCACAAACAAACTATAAAGATAAAAACAAGCAAACTTAACTCATTTATAATCTGAGACGAGTCGAAACTATACTTTCTATAATTACCATAAGCACAAATTGTTTTAATTTAAATATCTTTTCAGAATCCCGATGGTCAAGAATGTTCCGAAACACAAAAAGAACCATCACCATGGTGGCGCGTCGATCTTTTAGCACCACAAACTGTTCGAGTTGTTCGTATAACAACACGTGGATGTTGTGGCCACTCGCCCTTACAAGAGCTCGAAATTCGAGTGGGCAACAGCACCGAAGTACAACGTAATCCATTGTGTGCCTGGTACCCGGGCACAATCGATGAAGGTATCACAAAACTATTTACATGTGCTCGTCCTATATTAGGACAATACGTAACTATACAGATAGTCGGCGTCGAAGGTAGTCTGAGTTTGTGCGAAGTTGAAGTATTTTCAAACGATGAATTTTCCGTCGAACAATGTGCATCGCCTGGTTTAAATGCTGATACGATACTTGCAACGTTTGCTCGAACGTGTTATGAATTTCATGTAACACGAGGCGAAAGTTTTGATCGTGCCCGCCAAATATGCCAATCGCATGGTAAAATTTTACTTTTTATTTCAATTTTATTAATTTATCAATTCATATGCTGCAATTGTATTTGTATACGTTATTTACAATGTTTATCTTTAGGTGGCGATTTAATTCATGGATTCCGTGGACCGACACAAGATTTTATACTCTCGGAATTGGAGCGACGAAAAAAAGAGTTGCGTACACAATTGGTTTGGATTGGAGCACAAAAAGAACCGGGATTTACACAGCGTACTTGGAAATGGGTTGACGGTATGTAAATATCGTATATGATTGGTCAAAGCGATAAGTAAATGTGAAGATGTTTTTGGAACCAGATAAGTATATCATATAAAGCGATCCATTATAACCAGCACTTCTTGCTAATTGAACCTAATTGAAGTGTTTTGATACATATATACACAACAAATTTCGGATTTTTCATTAATACTCATCATTTTATAATCCTCAACTAGGAATCATAATCTAAAGTAGTGCAGGCGGAGAGTATAATGGACAAGTAGTCCTCAATTCAAGTTACTTCTTCTTCGCAGTTTATGCGATGTTCCGCATTTTCATTCCAAATTTTCATTCGGAACATGTGATTATTTAGGGGCAATGTCCCGTGAGAATACTCAATAAGATCCTCAAAGTGCTTCTATCATAATTCAAGAACGGCTGGGATATTTGCTGATTTGTTCTCCGAAAGACAATTTTGGATAGGTGAAAAGAAATTATGCTCGATATCTCTCTTAAATGATCACTCCTAGTGCGGGTTTAGAACCCACAAAAGTGGAAGCAGCACCATAACTGGCCAATTTAGCAGCTAATACGTTTCCTTTGATATCCATGTGAAGTCTAACTTCATTAAGACTGCCTAGTCGATTTAAGGCAATCATCGTTTTCAAAACAAGTTCCGATTAAACAGTATTGGAGCCAATCGCCTTTAGATCAACCTGGCTGTTCCATGCATTTTCCATGCATATAGCTATGATACATTTTACGCCAAATTGAAATTGATATCAAAATGTGCTTTTAGTTTGCATGGAAGTTGAAGTCATGAAATGCTGATAATGTTCACAGCAGATTTGATTGATCACATATGGCAACCGAGCAGAATAGTGGTCCTCGTTTCCCAATGCACTGTTGATAGAACTCCCATGTTTTTTTGGACTAACCGTATTCTCAAAATCACAACATCGGTAATTATGGGTGTTGACAAACCCATTCAAATAATATGTGCTCTCATCAGACAAGAAAGCCGGATTTGTGATACCACAATCACATTTAGTCCTTGGAAACTTAGCTGCTCCTAAATATTTAAAGGAGTTCGATTTACAAGCGACAAACTCTAGATGTTGCGTAGCCTATCATAAGTTATTATTTTCCATTTCTTATAGGCTAATTCACGTTTAAGATGATTGCGATAATTTTGAAATAAACTATATTGGATAGGACCGGTTAAACTGCTAAGTCTTCCATTCAAACGTTCAATTTGATCATTAACCGCCTCCCCCAAACTAAGTTAGAGTATCTGGGCTTTTTTCGCAAAATTAATTATTCTGGGTGTTTCACACTCTGTATACATATACCGTAGCGAAGTAAACGCCAATTAAACTGTGGGAAAAATCACAAGATGAAAACAAAAGAAAACATTCATATGCATGTAAATTATAACAATACCATGGATGCAAATAGCGCACAGTATTCAAATTGAAAGATGAGTATATTCTTCTTCTCTACAATATATATGCATTTGAGTCGTTATTAAGACCAAAATAATTTACAGTCAAGTCATGAAGAGTTTCACAATTTTTTTTTTGTTTAGTTCGGAGATAAAGTAATTGTAGTTTCGAGTTAGAGAATGTACATAAATTTTGTTTTGTTTGATTTCACTATTTTATCGCGGTTGATTTAATCACAGTTAACAGTTTATATACAACGATAAATGATAGTATTGTTTTAGAGTCAAGGATAGATGTTCATCTCTCTATCATCATACACACATATGTGAACTATACGTTAACGTTATCTTTCATATTTAATATTCGATTGTTTTTCTTAATTAATTGCCCCGTAATTTTCCTATAACGGTTGTTTCTTATTTATTGTTACGACTTAGAATATGTTAATTAAATTATAATTACAACTTTGTATGAAGATTGTGTGAATTGTTATTGTATCGTTAGATAGCTAGGTATACACCTACTTAAGTAGTAATAATAATCAAACATCTTCTTAACCATAATTAAAAGTTTATGACGTATTTAAGAACAAGTAAAAATGCTGCCTCCCTGTATACCTAACTGTCAAACATTATCCCATTTTAAGTTGATCATTAACCGGTCAAATGGATCGGTGGTGGTGGTGAAATATTTCACTTCGAACTAGAACGTAAATTAGAACGTAAATAAGCAAACCGTGAGAGAGATTTGAGTGCCTTGAACCCCAAAAAAGATTGCAAAGATATAGAAACAAAAAAGTCGATCATTGGTATGAACATCACTGGTACATCAAAATCACAAGTATAAAGTCGGTCCTACAAACATTTATAAGTGATGTAAAAATACACAATACATGTTCAATTGTTATTTGAAGAATATATTGAGTCGTATACACAAAAACATTACAGCACTTGTAAGTATTATGAAAACAGACATATAATATAAATAATGTGCACCTATCCAGGAGTCATTAAGCGATTTAACACACCACAAACAGATTATACTGAAACACGATCTAAACAACATGATGCAAGACAATTTGTGCAATAAAAGGTCACTATAGTATACAGTAAGACAAAAGAATTACCTTTATGAAATTGCAATTCTTCTCAAACAGCTTGTGGTATTGTACATATATCGAACTAATTTGATTAACTGTCGCAACATGACCGTGAGTTTGGCCATAGTGTCATCACTCATTTAATACTCAATAAAATGGTTTGTTGGTTCTTGGTCACGTCTCACTATAATTAGCTCGTGCACTTAGGCCAATGCACTGGTCTAATGCAAGAAATTAATTGTTCGCCCAATTGTTCTGTGGCGTTCTGAGCAACTCCAACTAATACAATTAAAAAATATCTCACGCCACAATTAATTAATAAAATATTTCGAGTTAAGTTCTTGTAATTCACTACTACTCTCGCGTCACAACTGAACGTATATATCTATACGAATCGCACAGTATTAACATCAAGTTCGGTAGCATATGCCTGATGACATGGATTTGATGTTTTCTCGATCACACGGTCATTCAATGACGTCATCATCATCAGATCGAAACCGGCCTAGTGGATTACAAGATATAAGCAACAACTCGGATTTACAATTACATTCAAATTTTACAGCAACCTATACGCTTTCTTAATTGATAATGCACTGATTCTTGACATATAGCATCTGCTACAACATTGTGTTTGCCTTTCACATGTTGTATATCTGTCGTATTCCAATCGGATTATGATTTCGTTGTTGTGTGTATATGTATTTATATATACACAATCATTGGTCCCGAGTGGACAATAAATGTCTTAACATTCCTCCTGCTCAACACTCAACCTACACACGAAATCTATTTTGTACATGATTGCAAATTAATTGCAAACCACTGTGTCAGCAAGGATGTTGGAGGATTATCGGTTAGAAACTCGCCAGGTAACTTCAAAGTTTTCCCATAGACAAGCTCTGCCAGCGAGCACTTAATATCCTCCTTAACAGTTGCTCTAACCCCTAAAAGCAAGTCGCCAGGTAACTTCAAAGTTTTTCCATAGACAAGCACTGCCGGCGAGTACTTAATATCCTCCTTAACAGTTGCTCTAATCCCTAAAAGTACTATTGGTACTTCCAAGTTCCAGTTATTCGTATTCTCACGGGCCATTAATGCGGCTTTCAATTGCCGATGAAAACGTTCTACCATTTCGTTAGCTTGCGGATGCTATACAGTTGTGCGAATTCGATGCGAGCCTAACAATTTCGTTAGCTCGGCAAATAATTTGGACTCAAATTGAGTACCTTGGTCCGTTGTTACAATTGACGGTACCCCGAATCGCGATATATAATTACTAACGAACGTTAAAGCGAAATAGAAGTGGAGTAGCGTAGTGTAGGAGTTGCCATATCCACCATAGGATATGCCTCTGGCCAACGTATGAATCTATCGACACAAGTGAGCAGATACATGTATCCATTTGAAGGAAGTAAAGGTCCTACAATATCTAAATGGATGTGTTCAAATCTACCTGCAGGTATCTCAAAGTGTCCTAAAGGAGACTTTGTATGTCTTTGAACAATAGACCTTTGGCATGATAAACATGACTGAGCCCACTGGGTTAAGTCTTTGTTTAAACTTAGCCAGAAATAACGAGTAGTAATCAATTTACGAGTGGCGCGCACGCCTGGGTGTGAAAGGTTTTGCAGAGCTTCAAATATTTGTTTTCTTAGCGGTTCAGATATGTACGGACGGTTTGTTCCCGTTGATACTTCTTAGTATATCTCGAACCCTGGTAATTTAAATAATTCTAGGCGATAATTAGCCTTATGACGTCTAGAACCAGATAATAAAATCTGAAGTTCCTTGTCCTCTTTCTGTGCTAATATAATAGCGTTATAGTCAAGTTTTGCCTCGACAACTTCAATATTCATCGAATCAGTATCATTCTCGGCCTTATCTTCACTTCTTGTAGCTTGTAGTTCAATGGTTAAGAGAGTTTCTCATCACGCTGCGGTCTCGATATCGATTCTTGCCGTTGACCAAAAAATTTCAGTACGCCGATCGAATGCAATGAGGCATTCGAGACAGTGAAAAGTAAGTTGGGGAGTATAACCTTGCTAGCGCATCCACACACAAATTCAAAGTTCAGTTTGACAACGGATGCATCTGATTTGGCAGTCGGAGCAGTGCTTCAACAGCACTGTTGGGAACCATTAGGGTTCTTTTCAAAGAAATTATCGGATGCTGAGAAAAAGTATTCAAAAGCATTGTTCGTTATTTATCTATAGTGATTAAGCATTTTAGATATTTTTTTGAAGTTCGGGAATTTACAGTAATTACCGCCTTTAATTAAACTTAAGCCCTTACATATTACAGTCTAAGACCGAGGCGTTATCCACGTCAAAGCTAGACACATTTGGATTATATAAGTCAGTTCACGTCGGAGTCACCAATGAAGAAAGCGTGTAGCTTGCTTTAAATTTGAATGTAATTGTAAATCCGAGTTGTTGCTTGTATCTTTTGTATTCCACTAGGCCGGTTTCGATCTGATGATGATGACGTCATTGAATGACCGTGTGATCGAAAAGATCATATCCATCTCATCAGGCGTATATGCTACCGGACTTGATTTTCATACTGTGCGATTCGTATATATACGTTCAGTTGTGACGCGACAGTACTAGTAAATTACAAGAACTTAACTCGAAATATTTTATTAATTAATTGTGGCGTCCATTTGTAGACCATTTGGAATGTTGGTTGTCTTAATTATTGTACAAATTGTACTATGTATGCTTTTAAACCACGATCCTGCTGTAAAATACGCCAAGTTGGGCATAGCGAATTCTGCATTCGGTAGGCCGATTATGTAGACCATATAACAATTCTAAGCGCACGAAACAGATTCCTTGTAGAACGCTGATTTTTGTAATACAGCTGAATAATTTGTAGACGCTGTCTCGGGCTAAGTCTTTCCATGATAAAATGTCAAACACTAATAAAATATAATAAACAATAATAAAATACTAAACAAAACGATCATAACTGTTTGTCACGACTCACACCTGGTTCTGCCATAAAAACGTACTGAAAAAAGGATATCTAAATGAATCACCCGAATTCCAGAACCAGAACGTCACTCTCACCGACAGTGAGTTCTTCACCTATATAGAAACTTGGCTTACTTTTAAGAGATTGCTCTCCTATTCGCTCTGGATTGGCACGCAGACCGTGACCAAACCAGTTTTACTATAAAGTTGCATCTCTCCTGATCTCGTAATTCAAAAGTGGTGTACGTTTTGGGCCATATATGTATATTTTATTCTTCTTGCGAGTATTAGGAGCTACTCTCGTTCTCCTCCACCAACGTCTAAAGACTCACATCGTTAAACATGATAACAGTTATGTTAACATGAATGGAAATCCGTCCTCTGACCAACAATTTGTAGAATTTCAGCTTATCCGCATTTGCAAGATATTTCAATTTAGAAAGTGAAGACAGAAGCTATTGACCCCGATTGCTAGCGACAATTTTAGCCTTGATCCTGGTTGATCATTCTCCTGGTTACCACTACTGAAGTCGATTGCTTCTTGGTGTCTAAAACCAGAGATCAGATTTAGATTTGGCCTTTACGATTTTGAGACCAACGGAAACCGAATACTGTTCCAGTGAAACAACTATCGCTTTCACTATATTATCACTTAATCAAATCAATTGGTTTTGATTTGTATGTATCATCCTAGACCCGTAATGAAAATTAATAAATACTTATATAACAGTATCAATCTTAACTATGATGACCTCGGTCGTTTAGAAAATTTAAATTGAACAATGCTTAACATATCACATAATCATCGGAAACTGACATAAAATTCTCACGTGGAGGATCTCAGAACCCTATAATGGTATTTATAAATAATTCAAATAAAACATATTTTTCATGAGATGATTAAAACAATTATATTTTATAACCCATGTATTTAACACAAAGGCACTTGAGAACAAACGGATTTTTGATCTTTTCCCATAATTATTATAATCTCGAAAAGTGGCCGAAGGTTATCTGTACATATAATATGCATGTGTTTACAGTTAATTAAATTACATTTATCTATTTTGAACTATTTATAGGGGAGGTCGTATCGAAACCAACTTGGGGTAAAGAACAACCAAATAATTACAATGGCGAACAAAATTGTGTCGTACTGGATGGCGCGCGCAGCTGGCTGTGGAATGATGTCGGTTGTAATTTAGACTATCTGCATTTTATTTGTCAGCATTGTAAGTCTACTTAACAGTAATTAACTCTTGAATGTAAAACGATTACTTAAGCTGTTCTGTATAATTATAGTACCACTATCGTGTGGATCACCGGATGCCTTACTAAACACAACAATTATTGGAAAAAATTTTACAATCGGTGAAAAAATTACGTATCAATGTCCAAAAGGGCATGCCCTCGTAGGGGAACCAACACGAACATGTGAAGTAACTGGAGTTTGGTCAGGTCGGTCACCTACCTGCAAGTATATCGATTGTGGTAGTTTAACCCCACTTGAACACGGAGCGATTATATTCTCGGAAGAGCGAACATCATTTGGTGTAACCGCAACATATACGTGTCACGAAAATTACACCCTGATCGGGCATGAGAATAGAACATGTAGTGAAAGTGGGTGGTCTGGTAAAAATCCACAATGTCTAGTAGATTGGTGTCCAGAACCACCACAAATTTCGGGTGGCAGAGTTGAAGTGAATGGAAAACGAGCAGGATCACAGGCTGTTTTCAAATGTGAACCTGGGCATATTTTAATAGGAGATCCTATAATTTCGTGTGGATTAGGTGGTGAATGGACCGGTAAACCGCCAGTATGTAGATTCGTAAATTGTGGTGAACCAGCACGGCCTGATCGTGGTAATTTTATATTGGTGAATCAATCAACAACTGTTGGTTCAACAGTAAAATATTATTGTGATAAAGACTACTGGCTTGATGGATCTGGCGAATTGATGTGTACAAAAGAAGGAAAATGGTCGGGCGATACACCACTCTGTGAATTGATCACATGTGATACACCACATGTCCCACCAGGATCGTATGTAATCGGGTATGATTATAATGTGCACTCGAGTATTGAGTATCATTGCGATCCTGGACATAAATTGCGCGGTGAACCAGAACTAAGGTGTACGGAATCAGGTGAATGGAGCGGTGAAGCACCATTTTGTGAATGTAAGTAACATCGACTAAAATAATACAGACGAAATATAATTATAATACTTTCTTGTTCTTATAGATATTGACTGTGGTCCTTTAACACCAATCCTTTACGGATTCCAAAAGTATCTTCAAAATACGACATATTTAGGTTCAGAAGTTTCGTACAGTTGTGTTCCATCGCATAAACTTACCGGTGTGCCAAAACGTGTTTGTCTTGACACTGGAACCTGGAGCGATTCAGCACCGAAATGCGAAGAAATAAGGTGCCCCGAACCTACATTGGCACCGCACAGCATTCTTTCGGTGACTGGAAACGATCGAATGTACGGAAGAACATTGATCAGGACGGCTGATTCAGCTCAAAACAGTGTGCAGACATTCAAGTGAGTGTATCATGCATTTCAAATCTTATAAATAGCTTTAATGGTACTTGTATACTTTTCTTTTTCGTAGAATCGGAGCATTAGCGAAATATCGATGTGAGCGTGGCTATAAAATTGTTGGCGATTCATTAATCACTTGCGAGGATAATGGCGTTTGGAGTGGAATGATTCCAGAGTGTATATGTAAGTACATATAATAATTAACAGTTTAAGGATATTATTAAATAATCTACGATTTTAATTTTATAGTTGTTGATTGCCAACAACCTGAAACAATCAAAAACGGAAACGTTACCCTGCCAACCAACGCCACTTACTATGGAGCGGCAGCACTATACGAATGTAATGGTAATTATGTATTAGACGGTGTCTCACGTCGTTTATGTCTCGAAGACGGAACATGGAGTCACGAAATTCCCGTTTGTAAAGAAATCACATGTGCCGAACCAGATATAAATGAAAATATGTTGGTTGAGCCGTTGGCATCAAAAAGTATTGGAGCTGTGGCAAAATATACGTGTCAAAAGGGTAAACTCATGATTGGCAATGACACAAGAACATGTCTTAAAACAGGTCAATGGTCTGGTAAAAAACCAGTGTGTAAACGTAAGTCAAACCCCTCACGATGTGTATATAGACAGTCTCTAATCTCATGTTATATATTTAGCTGTTGATTGTGATCGACCAGCACCAATCGAAAATGGTCGCGTGATTATCGTCGATGAAGTGACGCTATTTGGCGGCTCGGCTGAATACCATTGTGTTCCTAATTTTAATCGTATTGGACCATATTTGAGAAAGTGCATGGAAGATGGTCAATGGAGTGGTGAAGAACCTCGATGTGAATGTAAGTATTACGTACTTACTGCTATTTCAAACAGTAACATTAATTTAAAACAAAATTTTAAGTGGCGGCGAGTGAACAACAAGAATCATCAAATATTGGAACCGGAATTGCAATTGGATCAGTCATTATTATTGTTCTGCTCATAATTATCGGAGCAATATTCTTACATAGGAATAAAGCACGTCCCGTTAAAAATACGGAAAATGTACAAGCAGCCGAAACAAAGGAAGACCACAATGCAGCAGTCATGTCTTATTCGAGTCTCGAAAATAATCGACACAATTTCGATCTACCCAGTCGAAATACAACATTCAATACATTTCATCCGAATCGTAGTCCGCCCACAGCCAATGGCCACATGAATGGTGGCATGAATGGCAGTGTTAATGGACGACCCATTGAAAATATCTATGATCAAATACCGAGTGAACAATTTTATGATGCACCCTATGAGATGCGAACAAACGACGAGGTATACGAACCCGAACCGAGTAGTAATGGTAATATGATAACGATAAATGGAATAAGTGTTCGATAGGCGTGTTATATTAAATTATATTATAGATTATCTCATTTTTTTCTAATTTAACTAAGAAATGGCTTTAAAGTTCCCAATTTTATAACAACAAAACCTATTTTGAAATATAAGTAAATTTTTACCATTTTTGATTTGACAGTGATCACACAACGCACGAATATTGACTGAATGTGAATAATTATGAAATTTTAAAATTAAAAAAAACATAATATATAAATTGTTATTGATATTATTTATAGTGTATATAATAAATAAACAAATTAATTTCTTTTAATTAGTTTAGAAATATTTTTTTAGGTTAGTGTATAAAGTTTTATATGAAATTTTATTTTTAGAGTGTGCGTGCGGCAAAATTAATTTTATTTACTATTTTATTAAATAAAAATTGTAAATAATGTATTTTAGTATGAAAATAAATTTAGATTTATATTTTATTTAACAATATAAAATAAATTAACGATTTTTTATTTATTTAAATCGGTGTCTGAGACATCTAGTGATAAGTATCAAAAACATATTAAAATGAGTGCGTTTAATACTTTTAGTACTAAAATAACACAGTGTGTTATCTGGTACTCAATAATACCGAATAGATGTCAGCACAACGTTTATACGGCAGTAATTATTATTTTAATTATTTTGACCTAAGGTTAAACGCGTATCAACGCTCATGTTTATTTTTAAATAACAAATAAAAAAAATATTGAATGGTACGGATTAAAGAGTAAAGATAACATCATATCATACATAATTGTTGTTTGAACATTTAATTTAAATGAGTTTGACGAGTTAGGAAATTTAAAATTGTATGTGTCAAGGACAGCTAACAGTTAAGTATGCTAAAAACAATTATAATTTCAATTCAAGTTTGGCCAAAAGTCGTTGTAATTGATCGTTCATTACACGCGATATTGGTAAAAGTTGTTCTCACCATGTGAATCATCATTAAGTTTGAAACCTTCGGCGAAACAATAATTAGATTTTAATTATCGTATCTCTATAAGAAAACGCAACCTTGGCGTATAACATTGTCTATAATTGTAAGTAGCTACTTTTTACTTTAGTTCTCGAAAGTTTACAATAACAAACCAGATTATGTTCCATAAATAACAATTGCACTATTTAAAATTGGTTTGTATGTTATATGCTGCTCCCCGCGGCGATCACTGGCAACTATATAAGTCGTACGTTGGAAACGTGAAATATGCAAACGTGGGTTATCAATGTGTAAGACCAGAAAGTTTCTTACAAGTTCTGAATGCAAACATTGTTGATTTTTGTTTTTTGGTGCCACATAAAGATTATATATCTGTACATCTTCATATACTTATTAGTTTCACTACGACTTTTCTTATGATGTAAACGAACAACCCACGTTTAACAACTAAATAGATCCAAGTCGTTGCTAAGTTCTCTACACCAATAAATTTTATCCATATCGATTATATCGTGTATTTCATGTTGATCGTTAATTTTTCCAGATATTTGGCAAATAGAACCAAAACCAAACCGATTTTATATTCTATTTATATATATTATATTTCCCATTGGACTTATACTTTAATTAAAAATTTTCAACAGTATAGTGTGCGTCAATTGTCTTTTCAAATATGGGTTACGTAATATATACAATTTAAATTAGTTTGTCTGGAATTTGGTTAATATATTTAAATTGGTACCCTAAACGACAAGTCCAATACCATATCAGCTTTTGTTTGATTAGATGAAATCATGAAAGTATGAAGAGAATGAATCAATAGATCGGTGGTATCTATGTTAAAATGAGAGTTTAATGATTTGGCCAATGCCCATTTATCATACAAAGAAAAGTTCATAATACCATCAATTACTAGGACCTTGATCATAACATAGTTTTATATCTGAATTTTCTGTTAACGGAAAAATCCAAGTCGGCTGTATTTCATAATAAACACCTAGGATTAACTTCGAATACGTAGCCAAAAACCAACAATTTTGGCTCAAATTCATGAAGTGATCAATAAGTAAACCAAGAAATTATGACCGTTGAATTCTCGGGGAAATAGTTCTTTCGTAGAGTTGTGAGCAATATACATACTATAATAAGACATTCCAACCAGAATCTCCTTCGCCTCAGCAATGGATTTGTATAGCATTAATTTATCACCGTTATACAATCGTGTTCTCGTGATTGTAACCGTCTAGACTATTTCTTCAGCATACTTGTAGACTCATAAGCTACAATGATGGGGCATAACTCGATAGTTCAATAATTTCTATTTGACAAGATAAAGGAACACATCGAACAAGATCGTAAGATAGAATGGATAAAAAGGAAGACTCGAATCTACCAAAGCAGCAATAGTCACTACATATTTCATTGAATAAAGCTACCATGAACTTGGTTAACAAGTTAAACAACTTTTCAACTAAAAAGGTTCGTGAAACGACAAAGTCTTAACTTGTTAATAGATGCATTAATGATCATTTACTTTAAACGTTCCAATATTTATTTTTCGAATTAATATTATTTTAGCAAACACTATTTTAAAACGATCGTGATCAGACGACCACAATATTTAAACACAACTTTGCTCGATTTGGCTAGAGATAAAACCAAACACAATTTTGTTTTTGCTGTGTTATTGATTCAACATACATACATATTTTAATCATACTTGTGGTCTGATAAAACATGAGGCTCAACGAAGATATCAAGAACTTGAAATGTGTTGTTATCGACTGCTCTGCGAAAAAGTCGGCATGTCTCACAACGATGTTCTCTAGAGACCAAGACGCATTTTGATTTCAGTAATTATGAAGAGTTGGACTTTGTCCAGATTCCTTTTAGCATTTGATAAAAGTTATGCATGAAATATATGACACGAAACAGGACGTTTATGGCACATGTCGAGTTCAATTAGCTCACATAATGATACGATCATTGCTATTGACGAAAGCTGACTCATACAACAAAATTAAGTAAAAAAATAAAAGCATACCTACCAATTTAAAATATTTTCTTACCTGTTGCCTTTGTGTTAACTTCTAATTTCAACCCACCTGAGATCAAAATTAATTTTATTTAAGTGCTCTAAGTGCGTATGTGATAAATATCAAAATTGTAGCACATACAGCGGTATTACGATGTGGTACAATGTGCGCGAGACTATAAATTATATCAAACATATACGCGGGGTGCTAATTCAACTAATTAAGTACCTGCAATAAAAAAGTACTTTAACCAACAAATTTAATTTATTTATTTTTTTAATTTTGTTAAAAGTTTATTTATTCCCATACAATAAAAAAAATTATAATTGTAGTTAAAAAATACAAATAAAATTAAAAAATATTACATCTCAGTATTATAACATAAAAAAAAAATAATTATTTATATAAGAATGTATACAATAATTAATTAATATGTTTATATATAATTTAAAAAATTTATAACAAATAAATACAATAATATCATACAATTTTAGATTTTTGGGAATTATTTAATATAATTTTTTTTTTGTTTTTTAGGATCATTCGCCGCACTCAAGTGCGATTAACCAGTGTTTGGCGCGATTTATCCATCAATAGATTTTTATTTTTAATATTTTTTTTTTAATTAATCTTTGTGTGTGCGTGTGTATGTGAAATAAAATATACGTCGGCTATATATATATATGGATATATTGGTATATACATTGCTGCATGTTTAAGTTTTGCATCTACATATATATAGCGCGCGAGCGTTCTTTTTATTAATAAGAAAATTACTAATCTAGGAAACACGGATAAATGTAATTAACTTTTATGGTTTGTATATAAGAATCAAAATAGTTTAGATTTTTATTTTTAATTGAGTAATACGTGTTAATGTGTGGAAGTAAAATCAAATACAAAACATATACAATATAATATATTCCAATAGTTTAAAAAAAAAATAATAATTTGTATTTCCAACATCTTCATGTGTAGTGTATATATTATATACGACACAGAATGGGCGCGCGACTGTAGTTAGATTTACAAAGTCACGCACGTGGCAAGAGACGGCTGGTGTGGCATATACTTTTATATACCTACTTAAAATTTAATTTATATATTTTTTTTGGGAGGAATGAATTTTGGCGTTCGTAAAATACTTTTTGATAGCCTCTGGTTTTATGCTTATCGATGTGATGGCATAAGGTCACCATATATAGAATGTATACATACTTATATAGTAGTAGGAAAAATATTCTCGTCACTTTACAACAATAAAAAAAATAACTGAAATAAAATTAATGTGCATGCGTAGTCGGGAATCGAGAATATTTTATTATTTAGTTTTTGTGCAATAATCGCATATCATGGTGGGAATGTTTTTGAGATTCATAACTGCTATGTATGTACAGCAGTTTTATAGATTTTTCTTTTTTGATTCATTCAATTCAAATAAATTCTAAAATCACAGAAGATGTAAAACGTATATATTTATTCGATAAATATGAGATGAGTATTCAATAAGATTGTGTGGTATCGGAGACAACTGTTTCAAGAAATGAGAATGCTAAAATCTAGTTGCTATTCGTTATGTATCGTGATTAAAATTGCCTTCCGGTTTTGTTTAGTTTAGTGCAAGAGGGATTTTTCACCATCTGATTATGATCACTATTGGTGGTATGAATTCGTATGTGTAGCCCCCGTTGCTGTAATTGCATGACTCGTTGCCATATGTTCTGCCGAATTTGAATTCGTAAATGAACCACTGTGACTGAAAATGAAAACGATTTTTAATAAACGGGACGGATCAAACAGGGGTGATAAAACCTCCTGATCGCCATTGGTTATTACCAACTGTTGTCGCTATCGAACCATATTATGAAATAAATTCGATCAAAGAATATAAATTCTTAAAATTGCGATAGTTTTTTGCTTAATGTTATGAAACGTCAAAATATGATCAATCGAAAAGAAAATACGACAGCTAAATAGCAGTCGGATTTTGTCTTGTGCACTCGGAAAAAAATCCGATTCGATTTTGCTTTTTAGTTTTGTAATAACACGGATTTATCCGTTAACGGAAAAATCCGACTCGGATTTTTTTCATAATAGACCCCCAGATCGTGATATCGATATTGGTGGCATCAAATAACTTATAACAACTATAAGGGAAATCGCGTCGATATTATGTACCAACATGATATAATTCCGGAGAAATTTTAAAAGATGGCACTAGTAGTAGTTGATCGAAATGTTTACATTTTTTGACTACAGTTTTTTATATTCAACGAATTATTAACGAAACCAAATTTTAAAAAAATTTAATTTTATAATCGAAATTGGAAATTTTTGAAATAAATGGGCTTATATTTATAAATAATAATAAATAAATAAAAAAAATTTGTTTTTTTTTAAATTATGTCATTTCATTAAAAAATTACTTCGCGTGCCATCTATTTCTCGTTAAAACGTATTTGTATGCCATCTAGAAATCTTCTCTGAAACGTATATTTAACGAAATCATGCTGCCGTTGGCATTTACTATGAAAATTGACACGATTTCCTTTATAGTATTATAAGTTATTTGGGTGGCATAGAAAATTGTGGTCGAGATAGATGTGGATTCGATTCATCTTCCACGTCAGTACTATGTAATGGCGTAAAGTACGACGTAAATAAGCAAACCACGAAAGAGTTGGGCTTTGAGCCTCAAAACAGACAGACAAAGAACACGGAAAAGATGTATTTTCATTCTATCTTTCTGACAAGCTTTTGACAAAGACTGTTATGACAGATTAATATGTAAAATAAAAGAACTGCCAGAAAATTCAAAAACTACCTTTACACAATAAAGTCTTGTAGTATTCATTTGTCGAGATCAAAAGCGCATCAAAGAGCTTTTTTTTAAATGATTCTTATTATGAGAAGGTTAAAAATACAACGATTGGTGGCATTTACACACGTTGTTCTGTATCAAATTCTTCCCATATTAAATAATAGAATCCAGAATTGTGAATGATATGTACAAGTCTATAATTTGTCCACCCAATTAATTCATCGAATTGGAACATATGTATTACAAACTATGTACAGATAAACTGAATGAGACGTGTCTCATTACTATGAAATTCTAATAAATGTTTCCGATTATTGATATTTTTTCTAATATATCCAGATACCTTCTTAGTAACCGAACATAACAACCTATTCAATATTGAAATGTTAAAACATCACTTTGTTTAACATTGCCAGAATAAATTTAAGGTGATATGTGGGCTTTGATAGAATACATTTCAAACGTTCCTGTGGCATTTCAAAACGTTTTCCAACAAATTATTTTCCAACAGAGTTGTTTGTTATGTTTTCAATACAAAAGCATACATATATGTGAATTTGATTGCTATACAAATTAAAGGATCAAATTTTCTGTTCTACAATATTTTGTTATATTAGGCCGTATTGTGAGTTTTTACTAATGTATATTATTTATTTTTGTGTTTTCAATATTATTTCGCATATAAGAGGCGCAGAGATAACATAATTGAATGTAAAAATGATGATTTAAATTCATTACTTACATTTATCTTGAGTTTAGGGGGAGGAAACAAGAATAAAACTCAAAAGCTTTTTGATATTCTATAATTTAGTGCACATTTGATAGACGGTTTATTTATTACTGTCACAAATAGAAATAAATTCCATAAATGGAAATTTTCTGCTATATTCCCACTATTGAAAAATATTCTAAAGGTGGGAGTTTAATGATTCAGAAACAGCTTTATTCACATTTAAATTCAGATTCAACTCATGTACTTCTTTTATTGAAACCCAAGAATTGTTAAACCCAGAAATTGTTAAACCCAAATGAGAAATGCAAATCTTTTGTATATGCACTCAATTCAATAATTAAAATTTTAAGCTTACATACATCCTGGATTTAAACGAGACTTGATTATTTATCCAGTTAGTAAGTAATCACCACAACTACTTATTGAATACTCAAAACCAAAAATATAAATCTTAGTGAGAAGACTCTTCACTATATTCAAAATATTTAGACATTTTTTAATAAAATTTGAAATAGAATAAAATGTTAAAAAGAGAGTTTTAAGGTCATGTGTACTTACAGTCTATGGAATTAATATATAATATTCTTTTGAGAATTTTAAATATTTTTAGTTTTTCAAAATTAACATGTTTTATATAATTAATTTAAATTGTCTTAAATTAATATTTTTAATTTTTTAATTTTGTTAAATAGTTGTTCGATCTAGCAGCCTTCATCAAGTCCTTTATAGTAGAGGTTAGTAATGTAAGTAGTAGTAGAGAGCGTGTGTGCAGCAGCTTTCACGTTTTAGTTTAGTTTCTTATATTTTATATACAGCACGTAATCTTATCAAATCACAATAGTGAAAAAACTAAAAACCGTTATTTTTGTAATATTAATTAATTAAAAGATTATTAATAAAAGAGATTATATTTGTTGAAGAGAAAATGATAAAGATTATGGAGATTATTTAGAAGTGTCCGTTGTACCAGTTCCATTCACACAAGATTGTTGATCGTTGTTACTATCTTGATCGTCGGGATTAGAATTGTTATTACTATTGCTACTACCACAACTATTTGGACGATTACCGATTGGACTACGACCACTAGAACCTCCACTACTTAGCGCCATTCGTTGCATTTGTCTAATAACGGTGGCCGCATGATATGCTTGCTTCCATCGTGATTTAGCGAAATTTTTCTTGAGCTGTTCAGATACAGTACCATGAATATTTTTATTACTAGCTGCATTGCCCGATATCCACGGGTGAGCGAGCGCCTGTTTGCATGTGTACCGATCGTCGACCGACGAACACATTAAATGTTGTATGAAATCTTTAGCTGACTCGCTTATTTCATCCCAATATGGTGAATCAAATTCAAACTCACCTTTTAGAATTTGTGCAAAGAGATTTGCATCGTTCTCGTCATAAAAAGGGGGATATCCACAAAGTAGAATGTATGAAATGACACCTATACTCCAAACATCGACCGCTTTGCCATATGGCTTTTGAGCTAGAACTTCTGGAGCTACATAGCCCGGGGTACCGCAAGCTGTTGCCATCACACCAGAATCCTCCATTTTTGAGAGACCAAAATCGCTGATCATAATTTTGCTATCTTCGTCAGGACTGTAGTACAACAAATTTTCAGGCTTTAAATCACGATGCACTACTCCCTGTTCATGCATATAGTCGACAGCCTCGAGCACTTGCCGTATTAAACCGGACGCATCCTTTTCTGTATAGGAACCCTTTTCAACTATTCGATCGAATAGTTCACCTCCCGTTACCAATTCCATGACTAGATACACCTTTGACTTATCTTCATAGGTTTCTAATAATTGAACAACGTTTGGATGGGTTAGTCGGCGTAGTACTTTAATTTCATTTTCTAATGAATCTTCTTTGCCCTTGAGCGCTTTTTTGTCTATGATTTTAACAGCGTACAGCGATCCTGGATTATCTTTGCTCTCACCGAGTCGCACCTCAGAAAATGCGCCTGTGCCCAATAATTCCTTTAGGGTGTATTTCTCGTCTACCGATGGTTGACGTTCTGAGTCTTTGTTGTCCCGTTTAAGCTTTTTCCCAGTATCTTTCTTCCCGAATAAGGGCATTTTGAAAATGGAATTTTTTCGACGTTTATTGTGAATTATAAAGTAAATTGCAATGCGTTAAGTTAATTTTTAGTACCTTCGTCTAAATTTTCTACTAAAGTTTTGTATAAATGGTCGCGCGATTCAATTGCGTCAAATCATTCTTGGATTTTTCTTCTCGTATTTCACTTTCTCGACTGTTTTTCTTCGTTCACAATATTCACACACAAGACCACCACCACCACCACACACACACAATATATATTATATACAATTTACAAACACGATTGCAATTACTAATAAAAACGCGACTTAAACACTTATCTTAGGTTAATAATCAACATCACCTAAATGTTCATTAAAATATTGTTCTTATACTGTTCACTTTAAATGTTCATCTGATTATTACTTTCTCCACCAATAATAATTCTATTAAGCAACAAATGTGTCAAAAATTACAACAAAAACAAAAATACAAAATTTTTTGTAGTTCATCAATTCGAAAAAACGAGGCGTTAGAATCGCGCAAGCCCCATAATTAAAAAAAAGGTTGCAAAATATTTTTCATGTTCGTTCTTGAATTTTCAATTCACAAATATTTTTACATTTAAATTTTCAGCACTTATTAATTACTGATTAATTATGCACGATAACACGACCTTGTTTATAATTATATTACTACCCTATCACAATTATTAAACAAAACAGTTTAATATATTTTAATTAAATATTCGCAAACTCCACTCATTCTAACGACAGTCCTTCGACAGACAACTACTAAACTAATGCGAGATAACCTTCAGCTAAATATGACATTTGTTGCCAGAGGAAAATTTCTTATTGGTTTAGTACTAGTCTAATTAGATAATATGTGTACTAAAACTGAATCTGTAATCGTTCATCGGGTAATCTTTACTAGTACTTTTTCTGATGTTTTCAAATTTTATAATTAAACGTTAACGAAGTACATTTAAACTGAATTAATGCACTCTGTTTGTCTGGTCTCAACAAGAAGCTATATATATCCTACACGGTACTTATTGTACATACTGGGCTAAGAATGAACTCTGCATATATAAAATTACAATAACTTAGCCCATCTTTAAAAATACCCATCTTTAAAAGTTCAAACACTAATATATATATTTAAAGGATGGGTACTGCAATATCTATTGTATTATAATCTTATGACTAATTTTAAAATACCAATCAAGAATATTGGTTTCATTCGAAATCTTTCGGAACTGTTTTAAGCATTATTTAATAAAAGTATCTCTAACCAGCTCTTCATACTATTATAAATCTCCAAAATATATTAGATCATTGTCCACATATGGTGAAGTTAGAAGTAGACATGTAGAGAATATAAACTAGATTAGTATTGAAATCAATTGAGTTTTGTTCCCAGAAACCAAAGATCAGATATTTAGTTTTGGTTTCATTGATTGAGAATAACGGAAGTTGGTTACTGTACAACAAATAGTATGTTCAATTACAATCTGTAGCACAAGTGTAATATTATTTTGACCTTGTTTACATTTGATAGATCTTTAAACCTGGTCATATGTGTTAAGTACCTCATCGAAAGCTTGTTTTCTTACAAATTTTTATGCTACTTTAAACAATTCCCAACAGTAAGATGACACTCCACATCAACCTAATCTTTTTTGGTGTTTCCGGTTAAATATACTGAGAAACTGCTGAGCTGTATCTACAACAAAGGTAAGTAATACTTCAGAATCAAATTACGCGTTATCAGGCTGATATTACAATATTGCTATTGCTGACAAACCCTTTTACATTGCCTGTCTTCATTTATCAAAAATTCACAACTTACTCGCTAGTAAGTTACAGATAGTATTCTATTCGATTATCTTTTTTAACTATGGATCTCCACTGTGTAGCAATGTATATCTAACAACTAATGTATGGCTAACAACCATTGAGTTTCATGAAGAGCTATCCATTTCCCAATACATATACGTCATTGCATACATATTAAGTTAAGGACCGATACAATTTAACTTCTTGGATAATCCGAACCTGCTAGTTTAAAATTAACACATGTTCAATTTGCCTTTAAGATGTACTTGCCACTATGCGAACATGACGATTGTAAAGTGCATAATTTATTTTTCAGTTTCGATTGAAGTTTTGTGTCAGGAGTATGAACCTATATTCTTACATAAGCTTCTTACATATTTTCTGTCAGCCTTAGCTAAGATCACCGATCAACTATCTGACTTTGTGTTTAGGTATATAGAGCCCATAAGATTGACCTTATTACTGTAAAATGAAAGTTTATTTGTATCTGCAAGCGGGTACATATTCTATTATCGAATGCTTAAAAATTCACCAGATGACGCAGTGCCAGTGGTTAAAGCTCTGACAATTGGAGCGGAAGGATTCAAATCCCAATAGGGCAGGATTGAATCCCGAATGTAGCAGGATGAACAAAATATTTTTCACCATCTGATTACGATCGGTGGTGTGAATGAACACATTTATGACCCCCTGTTGGAGTACAGGATTCATGGGCCAAAACCCATCTTCTATGTCAGTAGTATATGCTGGCATATGCAGATTATTCTACGTAAATCGAACGTTCTCTACTTGGCTATGTAATGACGTAAAGTAGGACGGAAAAAAGATTTGGGAGGTCCTTGAGCCACAAAACAGATTGCAAAGATAGATACAAAGAGACCGACTAACTTTTTTATAACTATGTGGTACATTTAACACCTCACTAAAACCATTGAGTTTTAAGAAAAACAAGTTCCAATTGAATTTCAGGTATGATTGTCTTTCTAAGTGATTTTGTTATCTACCCCAATTCTTTTTCTCCACTGTCTAGGTATTAAGTTAAGGACCAAAACAATTCTACTTCTTGTATAATCAGAATCTGCTCGTTTGAAATCAAGACATATTCAATTTGCCTTTGAAATGTTTTGTGTCCGTGGACAAGGAATGTACTTGCCACTTTAGTAGTTTTTTGAGTTTCATGAAAACCAGATCCAAACGATACTTTCAGATATGGCCGTCAAACGCACCAGGTTTTATAAGTGACTGTGCTATGCCAATCCTTATTAGGTTTATTTATATTGTTCATATTTTAAACAGTCTAGACTGCCCAAGAGTGAATAAATCTGTTTTAGCCGCCTCCTATTATAAGCTCATCAAACAGTATTTGGTTACTGGTGTACAAGTGTATCGATATACTATATTTTAGAATAGGGAGCAAGGAGCTTATCAAAATAAAAATGGCATGCATTGATTGGCTGTAGTTTTTATCGGCTCTCTGTCGGTTGTAGCTTAATGGTTAAAGGAGATTCTCATCATGCCGCGGTCTCGAGTTCGATTCTCGCCATTGACCAAAAAAAAACATGCACCGGATGAGATAAAAGCGCGATTGTGTGTGTAATTACATTCGTTGGGCTGACCTGACCACCTACAATGTGCACCAATCGTTAAAATGGTTCGTAAGGTTTCAGTTGAGCCGCGGTAAGCCATAGATTAAATTCATAATGTATATTAATTATTAGTATTGAGGTCATGATGAAAAACGTTACGATGTCATATGACTGTTTATGGTTTTGAAACTTAACTGCTTGGTTTAAAAATTGTATATGTTCTGTTTAAACATCTGTCCAACGAAAGTATTGTGTAGATGGTAAAATTCTTTCTAATTTATAGTTTTGAAAACTTCATACAACTCGAACCTTGAAACCAAATCCATATACATAAATACAAATCAGTTTTCTTCTTTGACTTATTGATTAAATATTTATTCTCATATAAGTATATATTTATTAAAATTATATAAAAAAATATACAATAATTCTTATAATAGAAAATATTTATAATAATAAGAAAAACCCAACACAAAGAAAATGAGATTAGTAATAAAATAAAAAATCTGAATAACGTGTTAAATGGCTTTCGAATACTGTTCCCATTTTTATTCCTATTTAAGCGTCTCGTAAACAGGATGGCACACTTACATCGATATTTTTTACTTTAAATATATTCGGCAGTTTTGTTCAACAATACTGAAAACATTCCCGAATATATTAAGTAAGTTGCGGTTAGTAAACAAAATCGAAAAATTAAAAATACTGATTTTTTGTTATAAATTTATTATCTTGGCTTCTAAACATATAAAATAATAAAGATTATAATAATTAATTTAATTAATAAAATTAACAAAAAAAGTAATAATAATAGATGAAAATTTATTTTTCTTTAGAGAAAACAAGTACAATCTTTCGTTCGATATAAAAATTAAGACAAGAATTTAAACAAAAAAAAATTAGACTTAATTGCAACTTAGTCTTTAATCTTATTGTTCATCCTTATCTTTAGCACCGTGTTTGAGAATCCGCGTGAATTCAATATAATCAAATAGGCCATTCTTGATTGGTGCTTCACGATACATTTCATCGACCTGAAAAACGCAAAATGTTTTATATATAATTACTATGAAGCGAGTAAAATAAATGTAAGGTACATACATCATCCTCAGTAAATCGATCACCCATTGTCGTAAGCAACTCTCTTAATCTTTCTTCCGATATTAAACCTGTATTATCTTCGTCGAAACAGCCGAATGCATTTTTAATAACATCTTCGGGATCTGTTCCTTGCAACCGTTCGCCAAATAATGTCAAAAACATTGTGAAATTAATTGGACCGGGTGCTTCATTCATCATATCGGTTAAATAGTCTTCGGTTGGATTTTTACCCAGCGATGCTAGCATATCGTGTAAATCTTCTTTCTCGACAAATCCATCACGATTTTGATCAATCATATTGAAGGCCTCTTTGAATTCAGCAATTTGTGCTTGATCAAACATGGCAAACACATTTGAAGTGGCACGTTGGGCACGTTTTTTCGTAGTTGCACGACGACCAGCTGTTTTACGGGAAGACATTTTGTATATTGTGTGTTGTTGTTGTTGGTTTGGTGTTTAATTTCTGGAAATATAAAAGCAAAATCTTTAATCCCATGTTGGAATACATACTTCGTACAAGTGAAACACCTCAAGACAATTTCTTATTCCGACAATCCAATCAACCTTTTGCATATGGAATTCATATCTGTGTGATTGAATTAAATGGCAACAGAGTAAAAGAGATACTTGCTTTCGTTGGTTTCATAATCAACCAAATATCTGATGACAGGTTTTAGAGACCAATGCACATAATTGGATCTATAATTACTTACGATAATAGTGAGGAAGAGAATATCAAGGTTCGCCTTGACGTTGGCAATCGGACTTTATATCCTGTACGTCCACCTCAAAATATTTCTTGCAAATGCGGATAAGCCGAAATTGTACAGAGAGTTGATCAGACTCGTTGTCATGAATGGATATGAGAGTTTTTGATCTTGATGAATACGAAGGCAGGCTTCTAGCATTCGAGAGAAGAATGGCACGTGTGATCCAAACGCGTCGTTGATAGCACATACCAAGTTAAGTTCAATAATAAGATCAGTAATTAAACGAGTACGCTGGCTCGATACATTTTGCGTTCTAATCCGAATTGTATGACACATCAATCTTTAAAGGGCGAGGCGCCTTTCGGTATGCGAAGAGGTTGCTGTCGTCGACGATGGTTCCACACCGTAGAGAGCGATCCGGTATCTTCTCAATGTTTACAACAGTATGAAGAGCTGTCTCGTAATCGAAACAGATGTAGTTAGTTTGTTGGCACGGTAGGGGCCAACAATCGCCTTAAAAGCCGTTGAAAACATATAAAAGCAAAATTGAGAAATATGTTAGTTTAGAAACACATAACCAAACGATAACGCAAATAAACGTAGCATAGTCAATGTGTTGTATACAAATAACATATTTTTTTCTAAATCCTAACCAAAATAAATAGACAAAACGATTTGATATTTTATTCATTATGTACATTTACATAACGAAGCCCTGACGCAAATATTACCTTGAAGTGTTGAAGACTTAATCGATTGATGTCCAGATCCAATCTTTATCGAAACATTTGCACAATGGACTAGATACACTTTATAATAATTTTGATAATTCTCTAATTAACGGACGACTATACACTAAACGACCGTACATTAAAAATTTACCCAATCACGATACAAAGAAATAGTTTATGTCATTACACTATATTTGGTTAGGTGTACGACAGATGTTTAAAGTTTTATCAAGCCAAAAATAACAGCAGATCTTATGTGTGTAAGTGAATTTCGAAATTATAAAATTTTATACAGCCATAATCATAATTGAACGATATCAGAACGATCATAAAAATTTGACGTGGTTCGTAAAAAATTTTCTAACAAAATACTAATTATGAAGAAAATCAATTATCTGTAATCTTTATCAAGTTATTTTGAGGTTTAATTAGTTTTTAGGCTTCATATTCGACGACAATAATTCATATTTCTTTACATAGTAAATGAAGAATTATACTCAACAATGACACATATTTTAACGTACATGCACATAGTACGATGTAGTCATACAAAATCGCTTAAAACTTAATAAACTAAATACTTAAGTTGATAAGAAAACGACGATAAAAACCAGTTTCGCAGTCAAAAACTATTGAGTACATAACATAAACTTTTAATTTTTTTGTTGTTATGCTATTTGTTTAAAGAGATAATAAATTAACAAATTAATTAAATCAATTAATCGACCTCGCCTGACCTCTTTTACAGCAAAGCACCAACATTATTATTTTTCAATATGTTGTTGTTTAATTGAAATGTTTGACACAGATGAATGCAGACAATGACTTTGATTGTGTTGTGCATTGATACAGAAATTTTTAAAATATGTTCTCGTAAAATTCACTAGAATTCGAAAACGTAAGAAGAAAATGAGTCAAAATTTTTTTTATGTGTAAATGATGACGATGAGTGCTGCTGTAAACAAAAGAGGTTAAATATAAATAGAAATACATTAACAAAAATTGTTTTTTGATTATGGATTTAAGGTGACATGTAAAGCGGATCTGATTCAGTGTCGGATAAAATCCAATACATTAACATCAAAAATTGTACATTAAAGTGCCTAATTTAGTTGAGAGAACTACTTGATATCAGAAAATACCAATAAGGTTTGAACGGAACCATACAAAAATATGAGAAGGAAAGCTCAAATATTGTATTTGAGCTTTTAGTCGTCTCATTCAAAATATGTTTGAATGAGAAGTTGAATACCAAATATTATGACTGATTCACCACACTCCGAAGTAAACAAAATTGCTTTATTTTCTCTTCAGTGTTTCGTTTACTACAACACAGAGGAATGATTCATTTCTTTAACCTCAACTTAACTTCGATATAAATCATTCACGTCATATATCAAACGATTAAAAATCTGTGTAAGTAAACATACTACAAAAAACGATGTACGAAGTCAAGAAGCGTAATTAAGATACGTAAAAATTGAATACACGATACTTAAATCAGTGAGACCAAGTCGTTTACTTTTATATATTGTACAATACTTATCGTACCTCCGATTGTTATTATTTTAATCAATTTTATTCGTTTGAAATGATTTTGATTAGCTTCCAAGAATATAGGTCGAAATGGTTTTTCATTTAAATAAAAATTTGGTGACAAATATATCGATATGAGTACCAAACTCTAGATATGAATACTGGACTAATAGAAAATTTTGATTATTCGTAGCCTGTTATAGTAATAATCTTATCAATATTTTTATAAAAGTAGTTGATATACAATTCGGAAGTATATGTACATTAACCGAATTTGGTTATGTTGTTATATTAGTTTGTTGAACAAATTTATTGTTTACATATAGAAAACATGGTTTTGATTTTAGTAATACTTTAAAAGTTTATAAGGAAATCAAATTTCACTTGAAAAGCACCACTGCAAAATATAATAGAGGCGTCGACCAATTAAATAATCAAACAGAAAAATATAGAACAAACGAATACAATGTGGAGTCTTGCATCAGAACCATGGTCGTAGGACGATGGTTCTGATCCGAGACTACAATGTAATACACATATTTACAAACTATGGATTTGAGTCGATTATTTAAATTTCACTAATGCCATAACAGTTCCATTTAACTTACATAATTTAATGTGTAGACACATTATATTGCCAAGTTCTCTTAAGCTGTTATTGGCAAGCTGATAAGTAGATTACATTACATGTACAAGTAATGTCAATAGTATGATAATAAAAACCTTTACACCGGACGCGTTTATATTGTTAGAGGTGTGCCATGTTAATAACATTTTAGTGTTATTCTTCAACTGATTAGAATAAAATATCTACTATAAATAAGTATTTAATTTTTGCGCTAATCACTTACCATTTATGAACATATAATAAAATTCGGATAGCTATTTAAATAATGGTCGTTTGAAATTAAAATCTTTCACTTTGATTTTTCTAGTTGAAAATTTCAAAAGACGTAGATATAGGGGTAAACCTTCATTAACCTTATTTCAATTGATATTTTCAATATGATGCGCAAATGATTTCTGCATATTAGGTTTAAAGACCTAACTCGACGGTTGTAGCTTAATGATTAAGAGAGTTTTTCATCACGCCGCGGTCTCCTCGAGTTCGATTCTCGCCGCTGAGCAATAATTAACATGCCACCGGATGACATAAAATGCGGTTGTGTGTAACAACATTCGTTGGGCTGGCCAACTACAATGTGCACTAATCGCTAAAATGGTTCGTAAGGTCTCAGTTGAGAGGCAGTAAAGGCCGTTAACGGCCACTAAGCCATAGATTATAAGGTTTATAGACGATTTAAACTTTCGACTTGGACGTGAAAAAATAAGTTGGCAGATACTTTATCCCAAAATAGATTAGAGCAAAACTTACAAATTCTCGATAAAAATGTATGGCGCGCTCCAAACAGTTATCCAGATACAATCAAACATAGTAATAATATACAAGTAAAACTATAACAAAACAATTCATTTGAAATTTCAAATAATTCATGGGAATCTTTTTGAATTGTCGATTACAATGACCACAAGTCGTGACATCATGAAACATACAATTTTGGTTAATTTGAAAATACATGGACTGAACTTTCAAACATATTTTTTATTTATATAATAAATTTTTACAAACGATTAACATTCCATAAATGGAGCTAAATCGTATCTACATGAAAAAATCCTTGACCGGGATAATGCACTAAAAATATGCCATTTTTATTTAAGTTCAGAACCCTATCTACAGTTGAACATGGTTAAACATAATAAAACTAAATTTTGGCCGTTTTTTACGTAATTGCAAATTATTTCCATATTATGTACATTGTTTGCACAATTACATTGTAGAATAAATTTGTAACAGAAAAACATTACTATAAATGGAAATTGATCGAAACTATTTTGTAATTTAAGCATGTTTTTTAAGCCGTTGAATTGAATAAAAGATGAAACACAAGAAAACGAAATACACACACATGCATAATATTCAGTACAACAACACAAACTGGAAAAAATGTCAAAACAACTATACATATATATAAAAACTGAGTCATCATAAACGATGGCTGAATAATTTCAATAAATAATTAATTATTGATCATTTATTTAAAACAATCATTAAATATTTGTAAACACAATATAATGGCACAAACTATATTTTTGTATTGAATTATTGGCCGAAATGTAAATCATAAAATCACTTGGGTGTGACACTTGTATAAGAAGTCCCCATTTTGTTATTATAAACGACAAAGTCACTTTTTTAATAAAATTATTTAATTCAATGTACTTACATTAACTAATAATTAAATAGCTTTATAAACTATTAAAAAAAATTGTATACATAAAAATAATTTAAATACAAAAACCACGTCTGTTTATGCGACTTTCTTTTTAGTTTCTCTTTTAAAGACTAAAACTAAAGGCAAATTTAATTCGACTATTTGAAAGATTGAATTGAAGCAATTTCTACCAGTCTACCATTTCCATATGATTGACTACATTTGTATGGTAGTTTTGCCTTTTGCATATAAAATTGTGTATGTAACATTTTACCCTTCTCACCAAAAAATGTCATTCTCATATTTCACATACATCGGCGTCTTGGACAAAAATGAGAAAACAAAAAATCGATATATAAATGGTCGAAGTTTTAATGAGATACAATTTTCTTAATAGTAGATATCATTGTTGCGTTGTAATATATGTTGCTTTACTTGATTTTTTAAATCGCATCAGGTTATCCAGATATATAAAACCTTTATTAGACCTTGTATAGAATATTGCTGTCAGGTTTGGGGTGGAGCAACGGCATTGCTCTCCAACTGTTAGATAGAATTCAGCGGTGTGCCATCCGAATAATATGAAACTCTAAACTTACGAAAGATCTAGACAGCTTACAACATCGCAGAACTCTGCGTGTTCTATTGATTAATAAGTGGTAAATGTTCTGCAGAATTAAAGGAGAAAATACCATCATTTGTTACGCCGGGACAGGGTAGCACGAGAAACGGTTAATGCGCATAGGTTTACGGTGAAGCTGCCGAAACCTCGAACTGACGTGCAAAGCGCGAATTTACATTTAGGAAGTGGAATTCGTTATCCGGTATTCAGTTTCCGTTTAAGTATAAAATACACAAGTTTAAGGCAGCTATCAACCTTTATTTGAAGGATCGCGCGTTGGTTGCATGAGCTCTGACAGTTAGAAGAAGCTAGGACAGTCTATAAATCCGCCTTGCACCCAATTAAAGCTAAATTAAAAAAAAAATATGTATTGAGTTTTTGGCAGCATGAAATAGTATCAGAAAGTTTCTGATGGTAGTTTTTCGTTTGACCATCTAGAGAATTTCAAATTGTTTGACATTAAACTAATGCTGCCATCTGAGAATTTGTGGCATGTTAGAGTTACTTGTTTTAGTACAGTCCTGAGCATCCATTCCATTTTATTATGCATTCTATTGTATGTCCGTTTTTATCTTTTAGAATAAACATTCACACAATATATTCAAATTTAGATTTCTTGAACAAAATACTACGACGGTTCAAACAAAGAAATCACTAAATTAATATGGCTATCCTTTCCACAAATTATTTTAGTTTGTAAGTGTTTGATTTACACAGCCAAAGTAGCTGCCAATTACTGCCAAAATAAACTTACTGATACAAACCACCGATCAATTACCCCGAACTATCTTAAGCATGCCACAAAATCTATCACAAAATGTTATAAATTTACATATAACGGGTGATTTTTTTGTGGTTAGGATTTTCATGCATTAGTATTTGACAGATCACGCGGGATTTCAGACAAGGTGTCAAAGAGAAAGATGCTCAGTATCCTTTGACATTTCATAACTGAAGCCGAACGATCTGCCACAACGTCGAATTTTCAGTGAATGGGCCCTAGAAAAGTTGGCAGAAAATCCGCTTTTTTATCGACAAATTTTGTTCAGCGATGAGGCTCATTTCTGGTTGAATGGCTACGTAAATAAGCAAAATTGCCGCATTTGGAGTGAAGAGCAACCAGAAGCCGTTCAAGAACTGCCCATGCATCCCGAAAAATGCACTGTTTGGTGTGGTTTGTACGCTGGTGGAATCATTGGACCGTATTTTTTCAAAGATGCTGTTGGACGCAACGTTACGGTGAATGGCGATCGCTATCGTTCGATGCTAACAAACTTTTTGTTGCCAAAAATGGAAGAACTGAACTTAGTTGACATGTGGTTTCAACAAGATGGCGCTACATGCCACACAGCTCGCGATTCTATGGCCATTTTGAGGGAAAACTTCGGAGAACAATTCATCTCAAGAAATGGCCCGGTAAGTTGGCCACCAAGATCATGCGATTTGACGCCTTTAGACTATTTTTTGTGGGGCTACGTCAAGTCTAAAGTCTACAGAAATAAGCCAGCAACTATTCCAGTTTTGGAAGACAACATTTCCGAAGAAATTCGGGCTATTCCGGCCGAAATGCTCGAAAAAGTTGCCCAAAATTGGACTTTCCGAATGGACCAACTAAGGCGCAGCCGCGGTCAACATTTAAATGAAATTATCTTCAAAAAGTAAATGTCATGGACCAATCTAACGTTTCAAATAAAGAACCGATGAGATTTTGCAAATTTTATGCGTTTTTTTTAAAAAAAAGTTCTCAAGCTCTTAAAAAATCACCCGTTATAATTAAAAATAATTAATTTCTATAAAGGTTTCTTTTGTAGAAATAATAAGACATAAGAGTACAGAGTGTAGTTTATTGGCAGAATCAAACCAAGTAAGAGCAATACTAATCCGTATCATTAAGAAAGGCAAACTGTTTCTTAATGAAACTATTTGTATTAAATATAGTCAAATAATAATTAAAACCTTAAACATTTTTGTTTTGTCACGGAAGGATGCAAAGAAACGTAAAATGTTGAAGGACAATCCGAAATTCTTACTAAACTTAACAGATTCCTATGTTTACATCATTTCCGAGGAATTTAACTTAACGCTATATTTTGTGGATATGGCCTTCTGGAAACATCACGATTGTGGTAATTTACCTTAATAATTTTGTTATTAAAAAATTTAATATTAAAACTATTTCATTTTAGCCGTATTTCATTATATATATATATATATATATATATATATATATATATATATATATATATATATATATATATATATATATATATATATATATATATATATATATATATATTCGGCTCTTTCTTTCACATTTCTAATCCAAATTTGGAACGCCTGACGTTTAATAACAATCATTTCGTTTAATATAATACATTTCTATAGGTGGTACTAAATTAATGTTGGCGAAATGTTAATGCATTATCTAATAAGTATATCATCAGTTACTTTCATAGAAAACAGTAAAAATTTTAGTTTATTAAGCGGTGTATGATAGTTTTCACATCAAATTTCAGCTAGCGCCGCTGAATAAACATATACAAGTTTATGCTTCTCTCGTTTGGATGATAGGTGCACGTTTTATATTCACCACGAAAAATATCTTATATAAATGTAAATATACATTTTTATAAATACCCAACATTCAGGCGAATAAAATTAAATTGTACTTTAGCTAGCATTCAGGCAAACTTAAATAACCGGTAAATTTAATCATTAAATAATTTTTGTTTATGCCATATACAAACGAACACAAATTTTCGATTAATAAAATGTTCTTTATTTGTGATTACTTAAGATAATTACAAATAATATTTACTGATAATTTTCTCACACGGTTGATGTGTATTTTGTGATATGACTCGCTCAATTATTATAGAGACTGTTTGTCGTCGGTCTTTTGTTTGTTACACGGGGTCAAGATTTCTGTTTGCATTTTACTATTGAGATTGATAAAGAATTTATAGATGGTTTTTGATTACAATTTTTACAATGTTTTCAAGTCTGAATTAACTTATAAAAAAACTAAAAATAAATTAATAAGAAATAATAGTAGCTATTATTTTCGATGATTTTATTCACAATATAGTGGACAGTCGTTGTTATAAATTAAATACTTTATTATATTCACAGACGATCAGTTAGTCATATAATTGAAGCATAATTGCATGATAACAATTTAAGATACAATATTTAGCCTTTGTGACAATTTTATTTATGCATGAGCACCAATCCATACACTTCATACCGACAGACATCTTATTAGAAAAACAGTTCACACACTAACATTTATTGTTACCATCGCCTTAATATTTTTATACACATAAACATTTTGTACATAGTGATGCGCGAGATAAACACTGTATTATGTGAAAAACACTCATGCACTCTCGTTCGAGTCTCGCTGTATCTTATTTCTTATTGGATTTTATTTGTTCGGTTTCTCATTGTACCGATACCGATTCAAAATCGCATTCGCAGCTATCATACACTACACTACTACAACAAAACGATTCATATACAATTCGACATTTTTCTATAAACAAAACACTAATACCCAGCACTGTAATGTTGTATCACATAATTTTTGTTTTCGTTTTCTTCTCTTTTTCGCCGCGCACATTTTCGAGAAACAGAAAATGAAAACAAAATCACAAAAAAATGTTTAGACGCGTTTTGAATTCGATTCCGTGAACATCTTTCTTCCAGTAGACGACAAGTGTGTATATCTTGTGTGTTAATGAATTGTGCTTTTTGGGTTAATATTGTTGATTAAATTTGAGGTTTTTGTTATCAACTGGGCAAAATAATTACCAAGAAATTAAAAAACAAAAAATCCCTGGCGATAAGAACAATATATTAAAAACACAGTTTAATTTTTTCTTTACTTCGGCACGGAGTATTGTACCGACCGGCCGGCAGAGTGCTTTTTCCATTTAAAATTTTGTTTTTGTTGAATTTAATGATTTTTACAACTTAAGTAAGAGTGAAGTTTATATATAAACATCGAAAATTGTGTGCCAAAGTTTGTCAAGGCAAATTAACAACATATTTTTCTCGTATATCTTTGCGATACGAGAGGTGCTTTTATTCAAAAATTGAGTAAAAGTTCTAAATATTCTAATTGGAAAAAGTTGAGTGAAAATTATATTTCACTAAGTAGTGCTTTGTGAAATTCTTTTGTTATTAATTCACCCACAAAATACAAAAGAAAAAATCCAAAAATTGATTTTTCCATCTTTAAAGAAATAAATAAAGAGCAAAAGAAAATTTAAAATTAAAAAGAAAGTGAAGTGAAATTATTTTAATATTGTTGTTGTTTTAGTGTATAGTGTTTTCTGATATTTTGTTTTCGGGGGAAAATTTATGAGATAACATTTTACTGTGTTTATGGAAATTATGAAAATAAAATGGTAATTATCAATTATGTAATTAAATGTACAATAATATTTGGTAGTCACGCATACTCATACGTAATTAAATGTGATATTGTCCATTACTGCAGTTTTCAGTTTTTCTTATTGTGTTGTCTGGCTTGTCATGAACCATTAAGTAATGTCATATTGTCGTGTGTCTCTGCTATGCATCCTGGTCGATGACGTTCTTTATATAATGGTATCTAATTATATAAAGCACGTTATAGACCGGAAAGTTTACGACTATTTGATTCTGATCAAATCTTCTAAAGTTATTTAGTATAGAATGCTCGTAATTGGACACCACATTATATTAAAGCTTCTTTACCGCCTTTCGATCTACGATAATTTATTAATGTTGAAATAAAACAGTTAGTTTACAGGTTTCTCAATTGTCTCACTTGATTGGATCGGCCATCTACTGACTTGTGTAGGAAAGTACAAAAATACTTTACAATCGTCTGCTTCCAAATGAGAATATGTACTTATAAGATTCAGTGTGAAGTGTTTGTAAAAATTTGTATTAAGTAAAGTGGATTCATAAACTGTTTAAAAATGCTAAGAATTCAAACTTATATCTTTCTTTACTACAATGATTAATTTTTCAAATGCATCGCTAATTAATGAAACCCCTCCGTTAATAAGATAGTAAACTTCGAAATTAAAATGATATGATGAAATAATTATTATTGGTTACTAATAAGCGTAGTGCTAATTCAGCCTTTATTTACTGTAAACACTAAGATTCATCTAGACTTGCTCACTTGTTATTTTGCCATATACTTAATGTACAAGCAATGCGTATTATAGTTATAAGAGACTAATGGGTTCAAGTTTTAACATCAACGAAAATCAACATTGAAGTTTGACTTTCACCTTGATGGATATTCAGATTTAAATTTTATTATTTGAATTCAAATTAATAAAAAAATTGTTAGTCTTAACGATAGTTACTAACTTAGAAGAGATAATTCTGTCACATATTCGTAATAAATAATCCACGAGGTAAGGTAACACATACACAAATCAATTATCAGTCAACATCAAATTTTTAAATGGAAATGGAGATTTCCGCGGAAAAAAATTATAATTTTGAAAAACATTTATTCGACCTTTAAATTTGAACAAGCGTAGGCCTCAATATTTATATAAATCGCATAATTAATTCTCGGGCAGGTCCGGGTTCCAGCGTAAATACTGATGATGAGCAATAAATCAAATGCAATAAATATAATTTATCTCTTTCTTTTTCGACTAACATATATACAGAAAAACTTGAAAAATAATTTTCATTTATCTCATAGATTTTTTTGTATTTTATTACATTTTCACATTTTTCGTCTAAATTTATAAAAAAAATATAGATAAATTTAGAACTGGATGAAACTCCTAATTTCGTTCTTAAGACAACACAACATACGAACATCGTATTTGTAAACGTACATGAAAATATTAGAAATGAAAAACATCGCATATGAACGCGGAATTTTGTATAATGAAAAATGACCACCTCTTTGATGTTATTTCGCTAAATAACACTCTTTTTTATATTTGTCGAATTGTTTTTCATTTCAATATTCGAAATTTATTTTGAATGACGCAAAGTATATTATACTTATGTATACATTATGTGTATATACTCGGTGATACAAAGTATCTTTCAAGTTTGCTTTCCATACTGTGTCTAGGTTATCATACGTGGACTGTGTAAGGGATCCAATATAATCCCAAGCAGATCCATATAATCCCAAGATTTGGGATTATATGGGATTATATGGATTCACGGTGCTCAAATTCATCTAACCATGCTTATCTGCGGCAAAGTAAATTAAAATCCCAGTAAAAGCCCGAATTTCAATCAAGTTAGTATCATACCTAGTACGGTATTTTATTCTGTCCCTCGTAATATCAGAAAGTCGCGTGTCCTTGTCACATTCGGAAGACATCTTAAACGATTAACCATTTTCTCATTCATTAGTAATTGAAGTTTAAAATTCTAACACTCTTCAAAATTCATATGCGCAGTAACTGCATCGATTGAAATTTTATTAAGAAACACTGAAGAGTCTTAATATTATATACAGGTTCACTTCTTTTGGGACATGAGTTAAAAATGTGCTCAGTAGTTTAAGATAACAGTATTCGTTTTTCAGGTTTATTATGTCTGGCTGGGAGTAATATTTGAAGATACCGATCCACTAAAAAAGGTTCAAATTTTCCAATAAAAACATGACCATAATTTTCAATACCTAACTGTAGAAACAGATAATTTTCACCCTAAATTTATATTTTTACAACTCGAACTGATGAAATATACATATACACACAGATTCATAAAGAGGATGCCCACCCTTTCATATTGAGCTATTTCCACTCATCCCTTATGTCAGAGACAAACATCGTTCTCATCTCACAAAATCGTAGTAAAGTATTAATAAAACGATGGAAATTTATTTTTCCTAACACATACACAGACACATAATGTTAAAGCAAATAAAATTAGTCTGACATTTTTTCTGTTTATTCGATTTTCCTGTTTTCCCTTTTGCTGATAGAATTTTCCGTATTTCATGCCAAAAAGAAGTATATGTTTCCGATTTAAAAATTAAAATTATTTTTACTATTGCCTACATACAATTCTGTAAAAAATTCTGAAAATTCGGATGTTATGAAAACAATATGATTAAAAAGACGTGCGCAGCGCATTTCTCGTATACACACACAATACATACAAACATTTTTGTTGATTATAAATTTTCATGAGAATTTTTGTTTTTGGATTGTGCTTATTGTTTGGCAGTTTTTTACTTGCTACTGTGTTGTTTGTGTTGTAAATTATTAGTTTATTTTTTTTTGTGTGTTGCACAAAGAAAAACAACGCGAAAAACATGAAAACCTTTAACTGACAAAAAATAAACAATGAAAATTGTTCAAAGTATATATAGTACCTTGTTTTGTTATCGTTTTTGTCTCTATTTATTCATAATAAATTATTAGAATTTTGTTTGGCTTTATCAAATGTACAGCTGGTTAAATAATGTTGGCAAGATTTTAAAGTAGTTGCCAAGTTAAAATGGCAAAATGATGACTGTTAAATTGTAAGATGATTAAACGGAGTTTTTTATGAATTCCGATCGTACCCATATAGAATTTTAGATTACGTATTCATTTAGTTATTTTTATAAAAATATATATATAAAGTTGTTACTTGGAGCAGCTGTAACTGAAACTGATAAGAGCAACTTAGGTCATAAGTGTTATGTTTTTTTTTATTTATTATGTATACTATGATTTTGTAAAAATGAGTTCGGTAATTCACAACAGTAAAATTTTGTACTTTAATTAAACATAACTTAATTTATATATACATATATATTTATTTGCAGTAAATTTGTACATCCTATTTTGAGCTTTAGGCTCATTCGTAATAGAATGTACAGTTTATATTTGAAATATTCAAAATAAATGGGCTCAACATTTTTGCGCTCATTTTATAACCCATTCTTCAAACTGTTATGTTAAATATTTTGCTGCGGTTGTACATTTTCAAACAATCGGTAATTTTGGTAAATAATTGAATGGGAAGGCGCGATTCAATTGGGACATTTCGATGCTGTTAAACATTTTGTGAATGCTAGAGATGCTATTAAATTTATTTATAAATATCAACTTTTTTGAGTTAAAAATACTGGACTTGGTATGTGAGTCAAAGCCTAATTACTTATGTATGTATCTATACAGTGCATAAATTACCTCGAAAGGTCTAGTTATGAATATAGTATGGTATTTATTGGTTTTCAACGCTTTCATCAAATATCACTTTATTATGCAATCACGAGTTTCCATTTAAGTTATATGAGGCATTTCTGGCTAATTAATTAAATTTGTTGATATAAATACATTATATGTTGAGTTGTATAGTATTCTCAACTATTTTAAATACATAGCGTACATATTTATGTATTTGATACATCTCGGCATCATTCATTAATGTGATATAGATAGATTGTCCAATAACTGTTGAACGATTTACCACGCTAAATGATTTTTGTCTTTTAATTTGATTAATTTAATTATTTTTTTGATTTTATTATGTGAATAATTTTCGAAAACTAATTTTTGACTATATTCGCCCAACACTTTTAACTTAAAAGTGTGTCATTTTGATATAATATTACTTATTCTAAATTTTTGGTTATCCCAGATAGAATTGAAAATGATAATCATCAAATAATTTGTTTTTGCTTGCCATGAATACTATATCATCTTAATCGAGACTCTCATTTTAAAGATTCGTGCTGCTTCATGTTCAAAACCTTACTGCTTTGGCTGGATTAAGTATATAAATCTTAAAAGGTTAGTTGAGAACAGTATTTGCCCCTTTCATAAAAATAAAGTTTCCCTTGCAATTTTTGTGTCGATTGCATAAATATTATTAGAAATGACATATGTGACATGTTATTTTGCACAGTTTTCATCACTTTATTTTCCCCGGTAATAACCGTAATGTCAGTTGTTGTCTATGTATGTACGTATTCCGAAAACATCTGTTTTACTATATGCAAACTAATTGAAAATATATATCTGACCTAATTGATAATCTGTTTCGGTTCCAAATGTGTCAATTTTAATTTTAATATTTTAATTTTTTTATTTCGTTCTGTCAATCAAAGAAAATTTTAACAACGCAAAAAAATATATTTTCACGATAATGTCGTACAGAAAATTATTTTGCCTAGTCAATAATACATTTATCTATATATAGAATCGTCTATATACATATCTCATATCCTAAATATAGTATAGCTGTTGCTGACCTAATTTATAGATACTGGTTTAATATATGAAAAGTGCAACAAAATTTTACAAGTACATATATATGGGAATATATGTGGAACAAACACAAATTTCTTCTTAGTCGCATGATTTTTACACAAGCGCATTCCCATTTTCGGGGTGGTATATATTTTTAGTCTAGATTATACTGCATACAACTATAAAATTCCTAGGAACATCCTTGAAAATTTAAACTTTTTTATTTGGTTCAAAACAAACTGATCCGCAGCTACAAGTATATGCATAAGCTTTAAAATGCCTCGTATTCATAAAAAAAACGTCTATGGGTGCTTTCCAAACACCGACTTATTTGCTTATACCGACTTATTCAAATAAGTCTGCTATCGAGGTGACTTATTTTCTATCTCTTTCTTTCAGCAGAATACTTATTTGATCATGTAAATTAATTTGATCATGTAAACACGATTGTCAACTCGCATTAATAATAAATGTCAAATAAACAAACAAACTTGAATTAAATTTATTTATGAATTTGTATAAATTGCATTATACAATTTTCTATGGTTAAATTCAAACATTTGTTCTGAATATGAAAATAAAACAGTACAACATTGTTTTTAATTTAAAAATAATTTGTCAAATTTGTTTTGATTTGTACTTGTCAAAATAAGTCACCAAAATCAATTGGAACAGCTTGACTGACTTATTCAACATGGCGTCAAATAAGTCAATAAGTTTGAAATAAGTCGGTGATTGGAAAACACCCTATGAAGGAAAACTTTAAAGAGACGGAAAAACAATTCAGACAAAAGCGATTATTGGTGTGTGTGTGTAACATAAACAATTTCTCATTTATTTCTCGAACTAAAACGAAAAAGAAGAGAAAAAGCCAAGAAAGCGTATTGATTTCATTTTGTATTACCAAGATTACTTACTGTGCTCAAAACAGCAAAACGATGATTTAATATTAAATTTTATAAAGTTTTATTTTTGGATGTCGAGTTCAATGGTTTTTTCTGGTATAGGTCAAAAATTCAATTAAGTCGTGAATTTGTGATTTGAGACAAAATATATTATTGGTGTAAGTGAATATATAGTTTTGGTTTGGGAACGACAATGTTTGGAAAGATTTTGATTGATTGACTGCTTCAATGTATGGTTTGTATTGTTTGGATATTGGACTATTTCAATTCGGTAACTGACAGTTACTCGCTTTTGTTTAATGTAATTGGCATGGATAAATATTGAAATCAAAGTTTGACTGTTTTGATTGATCTGGAATCAGTGTCGATCTTTAATCTTTACGTAATTTTGATTTTTGTATGGTAAGATGTTTATCAAACAAGTCAACATCTATAAAAATTGGTGATACGCCAATTTTTGCTTGACTGGCTTTTACATCAGGTTTACGTATAATATTATTAATCAATAAATAGTTATACGTTAAGCAACATTTCTGGATTATGTTTTGAAATACTTGTGGAAGAGCTTTTAGTCCAAGCAAGTAGAAAAAACAAATTAAGAAGATTCCTGAAATTCTAATATAGAAACCATTTTCTCATTATAAAAAATATAGCAATATTTGTTTAGGATCAAGATGATAGATAAGGTGAACCAATATAACGAGAACAGTATTTAAACTTGGTTCATGTATTCGAATAAACACAATAAAATTTAAATGAATAACTCGTATTCTCGATTAAAAGTATCCTTACACACCAAGCCTTAAAAAGGGATCAATAAATTTGATTTATGTACAGACAGTCTAGAATATGTGTTTGTATATGTATACTACTGGAGTAATGGAAACAATCTATCTTATTTTTTTTATTAACAAAAGTATACAAAAACTTTACTATTAATTTATAAAAGGGTGTATACAAAACTATCAGTATACGTAAATGGTAAAATTTTCCTTGCCTTAGCATTTCTAGGGCGTAGTAATCCATCCATATAGAATATAAAACCAAAATTTGTATATATTTTCACTATATGATGTGACAACAATAGATTGGTTTAATTTTTGAATGATACCACGTAAAAGTTAACCATCGGGAGGGACAATGAATGGTGCGCAAATTTTAGAGGGTATAGTTAAATTTTAAGGACTGGTGGTGTGAAATGGCAAATAAAACAATTTTTTTACTTTATTAGAAGAACTAAATAAATAAAATTAAATAATTTTGCATATTAAAATGCTAAAATATACAAAATTATAATTTGGTTCACTTTTCTGGATTAAACAGATAACTTGCATTGTGTTTTTATAGGGGATTGAAATATAAAAAATATAAAGGATTATTTGTCTAATACACATTAAGTATATTAACGATGTATGTTTACCGATAATTTATAAACATACGATATTTATTTGTTTATTCTATGTCGAAAACAACTATTATAATAGTGTAAATATATACAAATTTGTAATCTCGTTGTCTGAGTGTTAACCACGTTCACGAATTTATGATTTCCATGCATCATCATCGAGCACCCATATTATAAGGATTTTATTTTTAGCATTTACAATAATTTACTAAGGTAACATGACAAGTAAAATACAAAGTTTTCTTCACAATGGAAAATGTTTTGTGTTTCGTAAAATGATAAAAGAAAACAAACGAAATTGGTGGTTATTTTTAGAAATGGTATATAAAGTATATCTACCTGTTCGTTATCGTCAATGTATAGGTTGGGCAGTATGGTTTGATGGTGGTTTAATTTGAAAATGTTTAGTGTACATTTTAATCGTTTCAAATAAGGTGAATACTTTGAGTAATTTGAAAATTTGAATAATCCTAAAAATTGATAAAAGTTTTAAAAACTTTCAAAATATTTATAACTTTTGGTTGACGTCAAGGTTTCCATTTAAAAATTTAAATATATATATGTATATAAATTATGTATGAAATTAAATGAAAGTCCAAATTTAATTTATTGTTAAAGCTTCCAAAGTTTTGAGAATCTTAAAGGTTGAGTAATGAAATTTATGACATTTTCGTATACATTCATATTTATATTTTATAAAACAATTTTTGTAGTTCTCCATACATAAATTGCATTACACTCGTATAAATGTTTTTATTCCGGTTGTTTCTATTTTCAGGGTTGAAATCGGTACTACGGTTTAGTATTTCTTTGTTAATTTTAGTATAATATATTCAATAACTTAATTAATAATATCAAATCTCGATTCCTATTTTATGACCAACTACCAAGCTTTAATATACCAAATATCTAGGCTTCATTTGGAAATTCAATACTAAGTTAAATTGCCAAATGAAGTCAAGATATTTGGATTTTAATTCTTAGAATCAAATTTACAATTGATTAAACTATTTATCTGCGAAAATTTCGAATTTTTTGTCAATTAGCAATGCTGTAAAAGTAGCTTTCACCGCAGTATACATTTTGGTACATCTTCTATTATGTATATGGAAAGAACTAGGAAGGAATTTATTAAATATTCTTCCATGGTTCGTTCAAATTTAGAATATGCTTTAGTCGTCTGGACTCCTTATTATAATGTACATATAGAACGAATAAAAAAAAATCAAAGAAAATTTTCTCGGCAAATCTTTTTTAAATTTAATCTTTTTAACAATAACATACGATTAACTTATTTGGGACATCTTCTTAATATGCCTAGTTACGATACGCGATGTGTCGTTTTAAATTAAGAACCTTTGTTTGTCTTTCTCGTTTTGAAATGACTTTCTCGTTTGAATATTTATGCTCCCACTAGACAGCTTAGAACAAGGTCTTTATTGATTCCAGATTTTCATCGTTCCAATTATTCAGTAAACGAATCAATTAATTTTAGAACTGTGAATTTTAACAATTACTGTGATATTTACGATTTCGCAATTACTAAAGCTTGCTTCAAATATAAATTGAAACAAATTTTTAAAATTTGTATGGGTTTAGTAACTTAGTGCATACTTTTAATGAGATTACTATAATTTTATGTAACACACGTACATATAAGTTTGAAATTGTATGCAATTTTCCTATGATTGAACTTATTTTTATTGTGTAATTTTTAATAATTGTAATGTACATTATTGTAAATACTAAATAATCATTAGCTTATTGTCCTGTGGATTATAATTAATAACATAAATAAATAAATAGGGTAGCTCGAGGTAGGGCGCCTTTCACCAGAAACGTAGCTCTTTACATATATATTTGAGAGCGGGTGACATATATATATATATATATATATATATATATATATATATATATATATATATATATATATATATATATATAAACATATGTATTATGTAAAAGAAGAATTTCAATATATTTATATACAATAAACACAGAAAACGCGGCTAAATAATAAAACAACTACGAAAAGCGCGAGTTTTTATATTATTAAAAAATTTTGATATAATTTTGGCAATAATTCAACATTAAATTAAAATAAGTGAAAGAGCGAAAAACACTTTGTGTGCAAATGCACAATTAAAGTATGTATGTATGTAGAGAAGTTTCAGGAAAATTCTAAAATTCATTTTCCCGGGTTATTTTTAGATAAATTAAAATATTTTGTTTAGATTTGTTTTTGCTGCTCCGTTGTATAAGACAAATTTAATTTATAGCATCATAGAATGTACGTAAATGGGCAAAGTTTATAAATATTTTCAATATAGGAATATTGTGTTGTAAAATAAGTCAGATTGCAAGTTTGACTAATATAATCACACATTTTAACGTGAACTACTTACATAATAACCTATAAATTCTATTGGCCCACTGTATAAATATGTAGACGTATGTAGAAGACACGTGTATTCCACTGTCATGATTGTGAATATATACATTCCTGTTACGGAGAAAGAGTTCAATTTATTTCAGGTGAATTCAAATAGATTTTTTGTTTTACTTTTACTCGTATATAAGATTTTTTTTGAATATGAAGTTTTTGTTTTAAAATTATATTTTTGTCTTACGTAATAGGAAAATGTGTAGAAAAAACGTTATTGATTGATATTTCCAGATGACAATTTCCATTATCTCTGCTATTATATTATATGTACGAGACATGTAACGAAAAATGTTTGCGTTTGATATTATATTTATTAAATTTGTGGTGTGATTTTATTGGGATTTGTAGATTATAAACATATTGTGGGTGATAGTGGTATTTCACGATTGGAAAATAAACTTTCTTAACCACTTATCACTTCAACCGGTGATTTTCCATTTATAGACGATTGATAATTTTTATATGGGATATCGGAATGCTGCCAATAACAAAATAAAGAACTATAGCATACTTCATTCATTAAATTTAAAACTTATATTTAGATATATACAGATTGAAACATTGCAATTATATATATATATATATATATATATATATATATATATATATATATATATATATATATATTTATATATATATATATATATATATATATATATATATATATATATATATATATATATATATATATATATATATATTTATATATATATATATATATATATATATATATATATATATATATATATATATATATATATATATATCATATAAATTTCTGTATGTTTTGAATGGCGTGAGATGGAATCAAAACACAGCCTCACCATTAAACCAGATAGCGTAGATGTTAATTAACTTTTGATTTAAATACAAATGTTTGTTTCACCTTAAATACATGTATTTTTAAACAATTTAATTTCTGCACAAGAATTAGTTTTGTTTATTTTATTTTATTTTTCAGGTAATTATCCTAGATATCAACGGATTTATAATAAAATTTACGGATTTATATTAATAACTTTTTTGATTAACTAATGCAGTAATGCTTGAATAATTTGTGCTTCGAAAATAACCGATAAAAGTTTGAGTAAACAAATCGTATTTAAACAAACTTAAATAGTTGCTGTGCAAGGCATGTCAAATATAAATATAACAGTCAAAAAACATGTTTTGGAAAGGTTACGGGTTTTAAATTTTCAATTAATAGTTTTGAAAATTGTTTGAGAATTTCTTAAAATAAATACTGTCAAACTATTTGTAACTCGAAACTACTATTATTCGCATTTTTTGTATTTTAATATGAGTTTTCAATTCTGGTGAAACTAAATTATACCTAAAAGAGTACGTTTACATTATTAATACGATTAATTAACATTATTTACAGTGATTATGTTTTTGTTATATAAAATTGTTATATAATATTGAAAGTAGTTTAAATATCTAATTCATTATAAATTTTCGTATTGACTATGTAAATCGTTGCGAATATAAACTTAAGTATTTGATTTTAATTAGCTGTGGTGAGTAAAATTTCACACTTTATAACTGTTGTAATAGCAAACCATAATCTATCGTAAAATTTTATTTATTTTACTAAGGCCTTTGACACAGAAAATATTAAGATATATATTTGAAGTTTTCGAATATTTAATTTGGAATCCACCTAAACATTATAATTTTATGTATTCCAATTGCTTGGTATATACCATGAAATCAAGCTATACAAAATGTGATGTCTTACTTCATAATAAAACCAAAATAAAATAATTTTTAATGTTATGTGGCGTTAGAGCTCTAAGCAAGGAGTTTTAGTTTTAATTTATATTTACTTTGTTTAAATTTAGAAGTGTCTTATAATTGTTCTTAACAAATGAATTTCGATTCCATGGTGCTTAGAAGATGGCTTGATCTTGTTTATCATTCTGAACACTGTTTACATTTTTTAAATAAAATTTACTGTTTACAATCATCTAATGTTACAATATTCATACACTCGTATATGAATATTATAAAATTATAAATATAAAATTATAAATATTTCGGAACACATACTTAAATTTACAAAATACGTTTAAAATATACATGAATATGTACTTTGCTACCATGTTAGAAATGTTTTGTCCAATAACCACTTTTAAATTTTAGAAATATTTGATACAACTTGACTCAATCGTACTTTAATCATTAATATAGATGTTTATATTTCACAACCGATTATTTTATATAGAGTTAATCGTTTAATCTGAGGGTACTTAACGACAGCATTACCTTTATTTGGATGTTTTGTTATTCTACCGCTAAGGTATTTATATATGTAATCCAAAGTCTTAAACATTTTTTTTAAGAAGTGAACATCGTAATATTAGGATATTTATTATTTTATTACAACGGTCAGTAAAATCGATAATAAATATAGCCAGGTGAAATAAACCATTTAGACATCATTGATAAATGGTGTAACTGAAAACAAGTTTTCTATCATATCAATCTTAATTATTTAGTCCTCATTAGATACGACGACCACTGCAGTCTGCTTTATTTGATCGCGATATTTTATTGCATCATATCGTATCCAAAGCAACTATGGTAATAGAGTAAATTTTCATCTCTGGAATCAAACTCCTGTGTATCGTGTTATTTTAAGTTATCGCTTACCGTTTTTGGTTTTAATGAATTTAGACACTCGTTTTAAAACATTTTTCATAATGTTTTAGCCAAATCATTACTTGATCAACTACCCAGCAGTATTTATTGGATGGCTATTTTTGTATACTTAAAGTCATTTTATGTTCGACAGCCACACGGAATGCGTTGAGATCTTATCCGGTTATTGAAAGATAATTATATTATATTTATTATTATAACTTGCGATAAGCATCCAAAACTACATTAAAATATTAAGTCATGATGAACAGTTTATTCATCATTATTTATAGTTCGCTTCACGTTTGATGAATTACTGCCTATAAATTTACAACTGTCATCTAAAGTGTGCTTAAAAAGAATAATAATCAAATTATATAGAACCGTTTTAACATTATATATATAGAGTTGTTAAGATAGTTCTTAAATACCCACATACAAGTTTTTATAAGAAAATATTAAGATACATATTTGAAGTTTTCGAATATTTAATTTGGAATCCACCTAAACATTATAATTTTATGTATTCCAATTGCTTGTTCAACCGGATTAAATCGCTTATAGCACAACCAGTGAGTAATTCATGCATCCATCAGTAAATAGTGTAACGGGAAGATGTGACATATTTATGTAGAATATATAAATTATAGTTATAGTTAGTTATATGTTATAATTATCGGAAGGAAATATAACGAATATAAATTTTGCTTCGTGGTTATATTCTTTTATACATATTAATAAATCTTACTACTTATAACAATTAATATTATATGTATGAACATTTATATATGCAATTTCAAATATTACATAAAAGAGATAAATACTTTTGTTCTAAGCCTTCCGCTACGTAATTTATTATTCCAAATAGAACCGGAAAGATACTAGTTCAACAAGTACTTTTTCATGTTACATATCAATAAATGTCAAGATATGGCGTTCTTCAACATTTTATGGTCAATTAGAATCTATACCATAAATATAGTTCTGTAACATTTTATCATATACATACATACATGTATGTATATAATAATGATATAGAATATAATTATGCATGTCATGTAGGGCGGGTGCGGGTTTATTATTAGATAGTATTTTCCCGAATAGTTAAAATCTATACGTATTGTACACCTCTTTCTTTATACATATTCATAACTATACTTAAAATAACAGTTATAAATAAGAGATTTATTAATTTAATAGCTGTACGTTTTATTTTATTAAAATGCAATTTTATTACATTTTCCTCCGAATAGACATTCAGACACATTGCCTGTTTGTACATATGCACAATGTCTTGTGCTGTTTATTTATATACAAGCATATACAAAGCAATCAATTTCGCGCGATTACAGAACGATACAATTTTAATAAAATAAAAATAATTTATTTATAAAAACATGTCCAGTTCAATAAACAAAATCCAATTTTTTGTTTATTATTTATTATTATTATTTTTTAAGTGTGATCGTTGAACTTTCTTAGTTGAATTATTTTAGTTGAACGTAACAGTCGACATACAAAAATTTATTCGTCTAATACAAATAATAATTATTGTCGAATGAATGTTATATGTTTGGTATTATTAACACGAATTGAAATATGTATAAAAATGTTTGAATGTTCTATCAATTAGTGTGAGGTGAATGTCTGATGTGAGTATGTTTTAAAACGAAAGTAAACATTTTCCGAACTATAGTCATCTGGTTGTAGTTTATCAAATTGAGTACAATAAGTAATCGTAATTATATTTTAATGTCATATTGTTAGCACGGTACTCGGTCCAAGAGCGATGGTAAATAAATCTCATTCCTTATAAATACTAATAAATGGTAAATGTTCTGCAGAATTAAAGGAGAAAATATCACCATTTGTTACGCCAAAACGGGTAACACGAGAAACGGTTAATGCGCATAGGTTTGTGGTGAAGCTGCCGAACCCCCAAAACGCGAATTTATTTATCGAACATTCATAAAGTGGAATTCGTTATCCGGTTTTCAGTTTCCGTTGGAATATAAAATGCACAAGTTTAAGGCAGCTTTACTTGAAGGACCGCGCGTTGGGTGCAGGAGCTCTGACAGTTACAAGAAGCTAGGACAGTCTAAAAGTCCGCCTTGTATCCAATTAAAGCTAAATTAAAAAAAAAAATCTTCGACAAAAGCATAGATTTAAAATATTAACAAATTTTACAAATTTTACTTAAAATACAAATAATAAGATTGGTCTTAACCAAAACACATCGTGGAAATCACATAATTATGATAACATAGTACATGATGAGTTCTATATATATATATATTTTTTTTTTTTATGTAAAATCATGGAACTGTTTCTTGTTCCTAAAAGTTCGGTTATCGTTATAACATATCTTAGATAAAACCGATAGTTGAAGATGGTGAGATAAATTACTCTCATTGAATACAAAACTAAATTTGGTTTCGTCCAAGTGTATCGTCGAATCAAATGATGTGCCGAGATCTTATGAATTATATATTGTTTTATTTTGTATATTGTGTTAGGCAAGAGTTTAAAACACAAGTTATTGCCGCCAAACTGAATAATACTAGTCTCGCCTAAGAGTAAATAATGAGTAAACATCGACAACTTAATTATATATTAAAAAAAATAGTTGATTTGAGGTTTCCTTCAGGAACATGGCCATTCTCTTATGAAATTTGCAGCAGTGCTGTTTACTTTCATTATAGAATATAAAAAATTAAGTAAATCATTACAAAACATAGTTACGTATAAGATCCGAAACTGATGGTAGACTTCTTATCGTTGAACTATGGATAGTTATAGAACTAGTAATATACAACAAAATTCGTGCTAAAAAGGAGTTATTTCAATATTTATGATATTTACTGTAACAGCCTGTCACATACAAGTTGTTACAGCCTGCATGTATATGACAAAAAGTTAACTGATATTGCTGTAGTTTCCAAGTGTGATTGCTCATTGCTAACTATGACCGTTGGTGAGATCATGTGTTTTCAAGGCTACTGTTATCTTGTATAAACCGCTTTCTGGACGAATTTTCCTAAATCATTATCTGCGCTGAGGCGAAGGCTGCTAAAATATATAAGTACTACAAATTAATAATTCTTGTAGTACAATTCATTATGTGACATGTCTAACAGCTGAATGAACAATAATCACATCTTAGTGTTAATTAAATCAAATCGCCAATAAAACTTTTATTACTTAAATTATGTTTTTTATTGATTTTACTCAAAAAATTAACTTAAATGTTTATCATGCCTATACTGGGTCAAAAATTAATTCAATCACATTTGACAGCAGTCGAAAAATAGGTTTTTTTAATTGGGTTCATATATATACATATAAGTATTCGTATATTTCCAATAATGTTCTATATACTTCTCGTTGTTTGAACATTTTTAACACTATATATATATATTATCTTGAATCGACGTAATTGATGTATTTAAAACTTTTAATATTTTAGGTAGGTCCGAGTATATACGCGATAAGAAATATTAAATTGGCTCTTATAAAGATATAAGATATATTAATAAATGTAATAATCTAATGCCGTTTATATAGAGAACTTATCGGCCTCACCTTACCAATGTTTTTGCTTATAACTGGCACGTAGTATATGTATACTTAATTAATGTTACCAAATTCAATTGTAAGAAATAATCGCTATATACAAAATTGAAGATCGTAAAATAAAATTATTAATGCATCTAATTCATAGTTGTTCAATTTTATCCTCAACTATAATAATGCCCACTTATATTTGTTCGTTATATTTTATGTTCTCAAGATTTACATTTACTCGAATGTACAATTTTAATTATAATTTTAGAAAGAATACTTTTTTACAATCTTAAAATATGTTTCATCCGAATCGGTATTTTATAACACAAAGAATTTTACTATAATATAGATATTAATTTAAATTATTAATTAAAAAAAGTTTAATACACATTTTTATTTAATACAATTTATAAAAGGAATGATTAGTGTAATAGATGCATATTAAGCATAGCCTGATATGTTTAAGAATATTAAAGAGGCATTAATGAGATCATTGGTATTATCGATCGCTTTAACAAACCTTATTAAGTCACATCGGTTAAATCAACAGTCGATAGTCATGCACAATTATTTAGGATTCGATGTATAAACTAAAATTTTTGAAATTGGAAGAGAAACTAATGTAGTAAGAATAATATTTGTATAAAAAAATTATTGGAATATCCCTTATTGCTCAGCTTTAAATGGCCCAGGGTACTAAACTGCTTGATTATTTTACTAGCCTTAGTTGATTAATGCAAGATTATACAATGAATCAATGGTAACTTTCAAACATTGAATTGATTGAGCGCTTGGTAAAAAGTTTACTCATAATATGTAATTATATTATACAATTTCATTCAATTGTTACAAATAATTTAAATTTTATCAAAATCAATAATTACTTTTGTTATTTATCCGAAACTTATTTCATATGTTGGAGAACGTACTAAACTTTTTTAAGATCAACCTTTTACCATTAACCATTCCATTTATTTTATTTAATCTCATCTCCTCAAAATCAAAGTTATAACGTTTATGTGAACATTATATAGTTGCTCGAGATCAAAACTATATAGAACGAACTAGATTTAAAGAGCCATCTTAAGATGATATTTTTTGCATCACTTTTCATGTTCGACAATAAGAGGTTAAATATTTACTATACAGTGGAACACTAATTTACACTTTGTTCAGCACAAGTTTCACTGAAATATAGTGTTTAGTAAAAACGAGAAAAGCAAGAGTTGTTACGAAGGTTGATAAGGTAGTTTTCTTAAAAAAAAATTAATTTCCAAATTATTTCTACCCAAATGTAGATGCAAGGTTTATATAAAATTGATGGTTAAATATAGTTATTATGTGTACACATCAAGTGAAAAATAGATTCCAACAATCTAAATCATAAATTTGGGTACATCAACGACTGTATCCAAAAATTAAGTTATAATGTTAGATTTTTGCGGTGTTACCTCTTACATTATAGCTGCATGTCCTATCTTTTAAATACCAGTCACGGCTCTCAATTTTAAGAATCGAAGTTTTGTTGTGTAGAACCTATGAAATTTGAAAGAAAACCGATTAAATTTGAAACAAAATTTCATTCACTTCAATCGAAATTATGTATAAATTTCACTTATCCCTTAAAAATATTAGCCATAGAGTATAAGTGTACATAGTGGCATACAAAGGAAAATACATTCATCGACTATATACAACAAATCTGATTCTGCCAACTATAAAACTAAAATTACCATAACTAATTCGAACCATTACTAACATTTTCTCTGTCTGTATGTTTATTTGTGTGGTAAATTTTCAGCGCAGACATTTTAATATTTCACAACTTAATTTAACTGTTTTTTTTGCTTTAACTTGTGTAACAAATCGTTAAAGTGTGACTTATTCCAACAACAATTCAATTGTTTATACATTCATATACAATATAAAGGTACTTATGTGCTTCCTCATTCTCCCAACCCAAATATATAACATATACAAATACATACAGTGTTTAGAAAAATGTCTGTAGTATATATGTATGGTATAATGAATATGGAAAATCATTATACAAAACCGCATACATATATAAAACCTCAACCTTCACGTTTATAGTAGAAATACTAAACAGCATTTTTTTTTCAAAATCATGGTTATACGACATCCTCATGACAATAATCCTTCAATGGAAATTATACTGTGGGTAGTATATCGCCGCACGCTAAAATAACCATGTCACGCGGAGCTGGAGGGTGAAACAAAGTACTTATACATAAAAATTATAGCTGTATGAAGAGAAATGAAATGTTATTAAATTTGGCCTTGCACCCTATTTAGTTTCTAATTCTCGCATATTAGAAAAATCAATAGTTTTTTCCAATGTTAATATACATACGATAGTGTTTTTCATTTTGAAATGGATACATGGTAATTGTTGGAAAATTTTATAATTGTATTTTTTAAATTGTTTGATTCAGTCAGCTCAATAAAATTTCGTGACGTCCGGAGTTTGAATTTTCTCTTTGGTTTATTGATTTTAAAATTTAGTTACTCATCACATAAACTAAATTATTGTACATTAGAAATCAATTAATTAATTAAGTTAGAATGACATTTTATGGTAATGGGTGTTGTAAAAATTGAATTAGAAATGCTTGTTCTGTAAAAAGTTATAGTATGAGTATTTTAAAACGAAACGCGAGAGCATGTCATATTTTATTTTTAAAATTTTTATAATATGCTTTATGTTGAGTGTGTATGACATTCAAAAAATACATAAATTATATCTATTTATGTCAGACTTAGAGCAATATACTACAAATCAAATTTATCCTTTTAGCAATTTCAATAGAGTGAGACTGTTTGTCGCACAGTGGTTTCCTAGATTTTGTTCGGAGAAACTGTTCAATGACACATGATTCAGAAACCATCACTCTAAACGTTGACTGTTATAATATTATATATTTGATATATAATTTTATCTCTGGAGAATATCAAATATCTGTGTATTGTTAGAATTTTTTACCATTGGGCCAATGAAGAAATTATATAATTTTGTTTGCGAACCGAGTTATATCATATCACAAGGATTTCTTATGATGGTAATGTATCTTAACGTTTTTCTAAACTCAGATCTTGAGCTTTATGTCTTATAGTGGTTACTTCGAAAGACTAGGAGCTTTAACCCTAAGACAGCTGAAACCACTCACGCAAATAATTATACAGAGTTTGATGTGAAATAACTATATCAATAATAAGCATATAGCGCAGTAGGTTTATAGTTGTACCTATATTAACCTCTTCACTAACGGTAAAGTTTATGAAACTGATTAAGAAATCAATTTGATTATAAATTGTCATTTAAATTATTATTTACATCATTACGGCAATAATGCTTGAAGCAATATTTATATAAAATTCTATCAATCATAATTAAATTTATACAATAAATGCTAAACTACTGTAATATTTTCTTGGAAAAACTTTCAAACTATACAGACAGTGTCGAACCTGTATATTTGTTTGCCAATTTCTAGACAATTTGCAAGTTGGATCAAATTCAGTCGTAATTACAAAAATATAAAAACTTTATAATATAAATAAACTCTCTCGCATAAACAAATAATAACTCCATGACATTATCATACAAAGTCATAAATAAATTGTTAATGTCAAATAAATGATGTCGCATGTACTCTCATATTGTGCATTTGGAATTACAGGACTTATGTTCATAAAAATCAATTCGTAATTCGAACTGTTATAAGTACACAACATCATATATATTGACATTTGAATTACGTGCATTAGTCACCTTTGGTAATTTGGGTTTGGTGTCCCATTGTATAAATTGCATTCATATATACAAATAGTAATATTATGTGAATAAATTACTATATACATACTCCTAATAAAATGTGGGAGTTATATAATATGTGAATTCAGTTAAGCTCGCGCTAAATCACATTTAATATATGTTGAGTATATACATATATACGAGTATAATACATATAATTCAACATACTCGTACATACATGTTAGTATGTGGGTTCAATCAATATAAATTAAAATTAAAACCAATCCAATGTGATTTTATCTTGTGTAGTTGTACTTTTACATAATTTTATGATTTATAGTGATCATATTACTGCACATAAATCAAAAATCAAAAATTTTAATGATCTTTTTTGTACTAATTTAAAGTGAGTGTATATATGTTTGTATAATACGAAAAACGTCTCTCTGAATATTCTTAGTCATTTCGTTTCTAATTGTATCCCCTCAGTGTCGCCAGATATAGATTGCTCGTTGTTTGCGCGATATTTGTAATATATTAAGTCAAAAAAATATACATGTAGTTTTGTATACGCTGTTAATATTTAGCAATTTTGATAAGATCTTGATTAGAGTACGAAAGGCAACCTAATATGTTTTGAAATAATTGGGGAATCAACATGGAATTGAATTCTGTGTAGGTTATTGCCTTTATGCTTTAATCGTAGTTTTGTATGTGGTTTGACACAGAGTACATGGTTTGTTTATAAATTTGGTTCTTTTATAAACATACATAATTCACGAGAGATAGTGAAAATGGAGTTAATTGAATATATCATTTTGGCCAATATTTTAGTTGGCTAATTTTATTTTTATACATATTTGTTACATGTGTAAATGGTTAAAATTTAAAATACTTTTTAAATATGAAATGCAAAACACCGAAAATAATCAGTGATCTCATCAGGTATAACTGAAAATGCAAATTTAAGCTATAGATCAACTTGATGTGTCGTTGAGTGAAAGGTATCATGATAGCTTTTACAATATTTAATAATCAAATCAAATTGAAAAATATCAAAAAAGAGCGACGATAAGTTAAAACAATCGTGCTTATTCTCATAGATAGTAGTCTCTGAATGATTTAAACTGATATCTAGATAGATAATATTTTAATGTTCAAAGTAATATAAAATTTATTAATTATAAATAATTAAATTAACACGACACAGTAAGTTGTTGCGATAAGACTTTTAACCTATATCAGGTTAATTACAGTTTTTATATCTGTTTTTAATGATCGTGGATTGGAATATTATTACAATACGATTAGTGTAAACCTAGTTAAGCAATTATTTGTATCACTATTTTCTTTCGATGGCTTTTAGGGTGAATTCTTTATACAATATGTATACAGGCTATTCTATCATATAAAAAATTCTACCATTGTTTTGTTTTTCATTTGAACATCGTGTCTACGATTCCCTTGATTATAGTCCTGATTTTGTTTGTCTTATCTATGCAGTCTTTGAACAGAAAGAATTTCTACCATATTCTACTATATAAGTTGTTCTTTAACAGTTACATATGCTCATATTATAAGCTTATCAAAGATTTAGCAAAAATATATTCCAGACGTCTTGAAATATTGATAATCGGTAACTATAGTATAGCTCCTGTCTTGTTTAATAATTTTTAAATTTCAAATTACAATCTTCTTAGCTCTGTTAAGGTATATAACAAGATGAAATAGACGTTTGCCCCAATATATATCATGTGGCGGTATAATTTTTTCTGTTATATCGTTCAAGATTCGCGTACTTGTCACATTGGACAGATTATTAACTTATTTTTTTAACCATTTACAGCAATTTTGTATTTTATTGAACTGTAGATCCTATTTTGAGCCTTAAGCTCATTTGTATTAGAATGTGCAGATCATAGTCAACATAACCAAAACTACCAAAATGAGTCCAAAACTTATCATATTCTCACTGCATTTATACCGAAACTGATATTCATCAGAGTCATTGATACTAACAGCGCGAGTTCTTTTTGACCCATTCTTCAAATTGTCCATGGATATTTGAATCGGTTAAATATTTTGCTGAGATTGCAAATCTTATAACAACCGGAAATTTGCAGCTCATAATCGAGTATTTTGGAGCTGCTATACATTTGCATAATCTCTTGACTTCATTTTCAATTAGAGCTTTTAATTTGAACATAACAGTAGCTTATAACAGTATTCGCTATAAGATCTTCAACTGCTGCCGTTTTAATATTTTGTTGTTCATTTTTCATTCGCCAGAAAGTTCAAAATTTTCATCGACTGGCATTGTTTATCTTATCTAATGTTGCACTTCTCCAACCCAAATAAATCTCACATATATTAATTCTTGTCGTACTGTTAGTGATTTATAATGTCATGACATTCAATCACTATTTAAAAATTTTAAAAATTGAAGTGTAATTGCTCAAGTAGATAAGAAAATTTTGATTAAGATAATCGTTTTAAAAAAAACGACATCTGGATCAACTTCTGTTAAGAAAAAGGTGCAACGATTTAATTTAATATAAACAAAATATATTTTTAAACGTATTGTGCGACTTTTAACCTACACGCAAAAAAATATTTTGATTAATATCATTATTGCAGTTTGGTAACTAGATTTTTGTGATGTTCATTAAACTTTTAGTGATTTTAACTTCTTTTTGAGTGATATTGATTAAATGAATTTGTGAATTTTTATTGACTATCGATATTCATAAAGAACGTTTTCTGAAATTCATTATATAAATTTTTGAAAAGGTCCGTACGTCAGGAAAAATTAGTGCATATCAGTAAAATATGGATTGATTTTCATAGTTATTCTGTAAACATCAAAAACTTTTGGTGATAGAATATTTATCAAATATTTTCAACTTAACTGTCATTTAAGACGCTTTTCCTATTATTTCGGTCGTTTTTTATTTATTTAAATTAATAATTTTCAATTTAAAGTGGTTTTGCATATAAGAAGTGTTCCTGCATATATTCAAATAAGTATTTTGATACAATATATAATTATATGTGGGTAAGTATGAAATAAAATATGTCGTGTCATTTAATACGCTCTATTATGTTACAGATTTCAATAACTGATTATTTATCGAATACATAGATAGTATAATATGGAATACCTGAAACAAATAGTACCGAAGTGATTGATACAGAATCATCAAACTTTGTCGAATATAAATAATATAAAAATAGAGTTTGACAGATAATGTAATAAATTAAGATAAAAGGTCTCGTTGAAAATAAATCAACAACTATGTATTTTATTATAAATCTAAACTAATATATATATATATATATATATATATATATATATATATATATATATATATATATATATATATATATATATATATACATATATACATATATATATATATATATATATATATATATATATATATATATATATATATATATATATATATATATATATATATATATATATATATTACATGTTATTCACCATTTGTTTTTATTGGCCATAATAAAAGAGATTTTCATCAAAATGAATACTGATTTTTACTTATTTTTCAATGAAATTCATTAAAGATTTAATGCTCGTAGTTAATAATTTGTTTTATGACGTCACAAATATTCAATATGAATATTTAGGTGAATATCATTTGTCAGTTTTGTACTATTCACTACAGAAAAAATTCACTAAAGCGATTTAATTCTAATCACCATTGGATCGACTGGAGCAGTTTTTAATGATTATTGTACTGTTTTTTGGTGATTCTCAGCCTAAATTTTTTTTCCGTGTAGAAATATAAGAAATTGACATATGTACTATTATTATTTTCAATATGACAATGATTATGTCAAGTTAATAAAATGATGATATCACTATGGTGCCGGCCAATTTAATAGGAAAAATAACTAATTGTATCATATATATAATCTAATTCAGCTGACCTACATCATCTGAACCATTAAAACTGTACAATTAGATAAATTCTTGCTTATTATAAACTCGTAAAATATGTCACATACATATATAAATATTATAAATTTTCCTAATATTAATTATAATTATTTTTAACAAACTTCGTAAATTATGAATCGCGTAAAATTTTAACTGTTACAGTTGATGTCATACTAAATATATGTGTGTTTATAAATTAAACATAATTAATTAATTAATGCAATATTCACGTTTCGTTTGTTATAAAATAATTATACGAGTAGATTAGGTTTCCATAAATGATTGATTGCTAATATGATGGTAAATAATGTTCTCTTATCATACATATATCAAAATTTATTTTCTAACGACTATATTTGATTTACTTATAAACACAATGTTATATTCGATGTACGAATAAATTTTTATGCTAATTTAGAAGACAACTTTTATAAAACTAGATTAACGCGCTAATGTTATTTATTTATTATCTTATAGTATTTCTATACAGCGGCAATATATGGGTGGGTGCGCAAACACATTTCAATAGGCTTGAATAGTCAATGACTCATATTTATAGTGTAGATGTAGTGATTATAAAAGGGGTACTGGTAGCAATTTGATACTGTCTCGGAATATACGAGTTATTAGAGAAAATGTGGTTTACATTTAATTTAAAGATGAAACTAAATTAGAACCAAATGATGAATGACATTAAAGTATAAAACAGAACACACAATATAACATTTATAATCATAGGTATATATATAGCAAGCATAAAAATTATTTAATGTTTTACATTTGGTGATTTTGGGTGATCCCATTGTCTGTTTTGTTTTGTACACCAGCCCAACTGTTAACTATTAATTGCGATTTGGATATAATATAACAAAACTACTCATGCAACTCAAATCAAAGTGTGTTATATAATATTTTTGATTCGTACGCTAGTCATGTAAATATAATTACATATATTGTCATGGTCACCTTGAAAATGTCAGTAGATCAGACATTAATACAATTTGTGGCTGACTAATTTCATTGTTAGCATACTATTTTTCTTGTTTATTGTATAGTGTTCAATTGACAATTAAATTTTATCGCGATTATGGTCGGTGGTCGCAATTTCCGACGGTTGTAGGACAATTGTTCGATCTTTTCAAAGATTGTTACAATAAATGATTAATTTTAATTTCCGTTTAAAGGCGGTAGATAAGCTTTTACCGAGTGCATAATAGATTCTTTACTCGCCATGAACATTTTCGAAGAATTTTTGGCTAAATCGATAAAAGCTTTTGATTATATTATTGATAAATTTAGGCTTTGTACGTTTGATTGATTTGTATTATTATTTTAATAATTATTTATACTTTTACTGTTTATAAGTGGTGTGTGAAGATTGTGCTTTTAAGCTTTCAACTTTAACACATTTATAACTTGTTTAATTATTTATTAGTCTTCACGACCTTGTTAGCTCAAAGCATTTAAACTTTTGGATTCGTCCAATTATGTTTAGTTGGATCGCTTCGAAGTTCATGTCACGTGCAGGTATAGTCTTTATTCTTGAGCAAACTTAGCAATATAACACGGTATCTTTAATATATATGTCACAAAGTACGTTGTTTGGAAATCTTTTGGCAATACAACTTTTCAACATGTATCATAACTCTGTGATTTTTCACATCATAAATTTATGATTACTCTATGGTAACAGTTTCCATACCTTTATTTGAGCGCTCTTTATTAGTGGGTTGTTATGTTTCGGTTTTTAAAGGAACGTTTAGATATATTTTCGTTTTCAGAGCTACTTCAAAACTCGCGGAATCGGTTGGTCGATTAATATATGCATGATAGCTTATAATTTTATCCTAAGGCTAAGAAGAAATTACAAAGCTTTTTGCATAAGATTATATTTTATTTACTGGCAATTTTTACACAAGTACCTCACTATATCCACAATAAACTGTTGTGAAATTAACGTTGTCAGTTATGTTCCAAATCAATTTTTTGTAATTTAACTTAATAGATATATTTATTACCTCGCGAAAACAAATATTTTTCCAACCTTAAACTCTAACCAGTATTCAATTTCTAAAAATTCCATAATGATGTGCAAAAACCTATTTACGTTAGCAATCCTAATTTCCTAGTAATTACACATAACTGGGTTATCTATCAATTTATACATAACAATAAAACTTGCAATTATTCATCAATAGGCGTGCTTAATTATTGTATAATACTGTTATTCTAATCGATAGTCTTAGCCGAAAACAAAACAAATCGAATATTAATTTTAATTATTTATGTAACACCCAGTTTTCACTGAATTTATATTTTTACAGCAGCTACATATATATAGTATGTATATAATGTATATACACATAACATAAACATAAAATCATTATAAATACAATACGTTCCATATACAGAATGAAAGGAATTAATAACGACAAATGAATCAATAAAATTTGGGTAAAGCATGTATGAAAACTAACGTGACTGACCATTTAGTTAAAAATAATAATTGTTAATTATTTATTTAATTTATTTTTACAACAAAAATTTTCTTCTTCCGCCAAGTAAATTCGATTGTTTACATTGCCATTGATAATGATGATTTCCTATTTGATGTTTTGTATGGTTAATATGTTATATGGAAATTGGAATATACTCACACAATTGAAAGGAAAATTATTAAGATCAGAAAGAGCCTTATATGTATGAGGTTAATGATCTAACTAAACCTCCCACTATTTTTCGAATTTTTGATTATAATACGCCGCCGATATCAACCAATTTTGGTACAATAAAAATTTAAAAAAATTGACATATCATGCGCCTGAGGTCAACACACTATAGTTTTCGTTATATTATTGATTAAAGAGTACTTGTTGTATATACTCGTATATGACCAATAACTAGGTCATACGATACCCTTTGATGAACTTTATTGTATTTTAGAATAATTTTTCGAAACTCATACCATAACATTTTCTGTCATGCCCCCAATCTAATATTTCTATATGAAATAATTATACTTCGTTTGATTTTATTTATAATTTTGTATATTTGACATTTCCTATTTGTCCGATTATCTCACCATTTTTAAATTAGTAACCATTTTTACTGTGGGCAAATATTACATGTAACATTTTAAAGAAACAGAATCAACAAAAATATAATTAAGACCTTATATGATATGGTTTGACTATAGTAACATCGATAGATGGATGAAGATACAGTTTAAATAAATTTAATTATAAAATTTGTTCGGTTGACATTTGAAAAATATTTTTATACAACTAAACACAGAAAGCTTTCTTGAAGTAAAACGTTCATAACTCTATACACATATTTATGGAATGACAAATATTAGAAGTAAATGTTTTTTATGAATATTTACTTGTTCAATGTCAAGATCATTGAAAATGTATGTTATGATTTACATGTTGTCACGAAAACTAAATAATCACATTTCTAATCAATATATTTGTAAGGTTATTTTAATTAGATCGAATCAGTACTAGTCAAGTTAAATTAGGGGGGAACTCCCAAGCAACTTTAACATTTTTAGATCAGCTCTAATAAGAGATCATGTCAAATAACTACAAATAGATACTACCTATACGGGGTGTCAGTTTCAATGACAAAAAAAAACTTAATATTTATTAATTGTCAGCTGCTTCATATTATTGAAAAACATTGAATACAATTACACATATTTTTGGTACTAGACATACATTTAAGATTTTAGGCTGGTCGAAATGTTGTCACGAAAACAAAAAATTATATTTCTAATCAATATATTTGTAAGGTTAGTTTAATTAGACCGAATCAGTACTAGTCATGTTAAGTTGGGGTGGAACTTTCAAACAACTTGAACATTTTTAGATCAGCTCTAATTAGAGATCATGTCAAATAACTACAAATAGATCAAAATATCTATGGAGAGTGCCAGTTTCAATGGCATATTTCTTAATTATCATATGCTTCGTATTTATTTGTGATGGAATTTGGGGAACTTTAAAAATATTTATTTTAAAAATAATCCAAAAATTAGTCTTGTATTGGAAGTTTCGTTAGAAATGATTTGATTTTTGTTTATTTAAAATTTTGAAAAAATATTGAATACAATTATATTTTATTTTGATACATTTAAGATTTTAGGCTTGTCGAAATTTAATGTTTTGGGCCTTTTCAATTTAGTGCCTAATATAAATTTTGTCGAAACCTTATTACTTATTTTAAAATGTTAACAAAATTTTAAATATAATAAATTGTGTACAGTAATTATTTTGAGCACATAATTATTAATCTTGTGTTGCTTTTGTAATAACAACACATTAAATGTTATTTATATTTTGTGAAATCATGAATCCAATTTTATATGCCAGTCGCATTCATTTTAAACATTAAACTACATGAGTATTAAATTATGTCATATATAGAAATTATATATTTTAAGTTCGTATATACAATAATTAAGTTCAAAACACAACTTGCGTATTATCTATTACTGATTACACATGCCAAGGGAACATTTATATGTCCAAATATAAATATGATTACTATGCATTGTTATATGGAACACAACAATAACGACATATAACATATCACACTTGTGTTTAAACTTAGACACTATGTATTAATTAGCATCCGAGTTTTAGAAAATTTGTAAAATTATCTATTTTATCAATTTGTAAAAAAAGAAGTTTAAGTCTTTTCCGTCACCTAATGGAAATCGTATTAATGAATGCTAAACACTTGACCTTAAAATATTAACATCTTATTATAAAAATCATGTATTTATAGTCAGGTTCAAGTATGCTGATAATTTTATTGATTGACTTGGTATAGCACAACTTCGAACTATATTTGGTAGTTACGTTATATGTTATAACGGTAAATCATCAAACAACGTCTTATTATTAACCAATAATTCGTGTGTGACATGTACTGAGTTTTCGCTTATAAATAGTTTTATCACGTTTCACTGTATTCCGTGTGTTATATGCAACCACTGACGACATTGTCTATAAATATTGTTATTTTTATTACACCATTTGTATTTAAATATTGAATGCCAACGATTTTCATGTATATATTGATATAATTATAATTTTGATAATTAATTTCCAATAAATTATAAATTCATATTTCATTATTTTATTTTATTTTCAAATAAGTATGTACTTTTTTTGGTACTTCTTTTTATATAGTTTATACAAATCTAAGCTAATTTCTGGAGTAGGAATTAATTAAATTAAGCGTTTAAGCCTAAATTAAAATTATGTTGTACTTAATTTGTTATAGTTATTTTAGTACAAAAAAGTTGTCTTTTATATCGGTAGATTTTTTCAATCAATCACCGTGGGTATAAATAATGTTCAATTAATTAAATCTTTAGTAAATATTTATCGTTAATTGAACGAAACAGAAAAAAAAAGATTTTATAAGTTCCACATGATTACACGCACAAAGTACATAGCAATTAGTTTACCGCAATTAACCCAATGAAATACAAAACTTCCAAACTATAAATAATGTAATAAAAGTATTTTTAATTTTTAATTGATTAAAGCGACCTATATATTCAAGCAATTATCATTTAGTTGCCTCTTTGTGTACAGTATTGAAGCACTCATTCTCATAAGCGCGATATGTGCTTTTTCAATAAATTAATTAAATACAATTCACCATTAATTTAATAGTAATAATAAATTTTTATCTAATTATGCTATTTATTTTGAACCTGCTATATGACCTTTTACTCTATAAAAATATACATCTCATAAAAATAAAATAAAATGTGCATGAAATAATATTGACTTTCGTACGTTATCAATAAGCTATATAGTTAATTGGTAGATGGTATGGTAGTTACCACTTTACCAGTGGCATCTTTCATGTTTCAATTGGTGTTTATTTTTCCAAGATGTTCATTGACCGACTATATGATTAGCTACATTTGCACTATATGTACATAAACACTTGCCTTGAAGCTGTAGCTATTACTAAGTGATCTATTTCTAATTGTAATGTTGTTATATAGTGTAATAGTGGTGTTTTAGAGTAAATAAACTCTTTTAACTACCATATTGTATTCCTTGTCAATCATTTCTAAACCTTATTTATGACATTCACGTACTACTTAAAAGTTATTGAATTTGATCTTTTTTAAAAATCCATGTGCTATAATGTAGTTAAAAATATGTTATTAATAATGTTGATATATAAAATACAAACAAAGTTCCATACCCTCAATTTAGTACTCCTACTTTCTTGAAAACAAACACAAAAGTCAATCGAACACAAACCAATGAGAACACCACCTTTTGTTATAAGTATATATGTTTCATACTTGTACTCAACAATATTGCATCACATATAGATCTAAGAAAGCTCAAATTATAAAATTGGGATATAATATCTATAGTCTGTCAGCGGTGTAAATAGTTCTATATCTCTTAATAATCATTAAAAATGCTCTTTAATAAATTGCTTTTGTTGAAATAGTGTGAACTATCGAACTAGTTTAAAGAAACATTGAAACAAAAAGTCGTAGCCAAAATATTCTTATTTTGATCCTCTTATGTCCTAACTTCTGCTATTTTTGCTTAAGCGAATAAATCTATGAAATGAAAGAACAGGGTTTTGGAAATGAAGAAAAAACCCAGCAACATAGATTTAAACGGTAATTCTTATTGACGCCAAATTAAAATTATCTTATTATTTTTATCAACAATTTAAGTAATAAATGTACTAAAGTATAAATCAAACTTCTATTGTAGACTGATGATTGATAAATAATTGATTTCAGTAAAATCTCTTATTTCACTTAAATCAGATTAGTATATACTTTATAATCACTTTTAGAAAAACCGACGAATTATAGCTCTATAAAAAGTTCAGTTTATATATAGATAATAACTGAAGAGATTGTCATTTATGTTTGTCTAGTTATTCGTCATAAATCATTTTTTTAATCATAAATGATGCGATAAAAATATTGTTAGCAAATTTATAATAAAATTATAATAAACGAAGAAAAAAATCATAAAAGCAATTTACTTAATCAAAGTATATACGTCATGAGTGTATCATCAAAAAAGATAATTTTTGTTTGGGTAACATATATAATTTATGTTAATACAATATGTGTTTATGCTGTGATGTATACAAAATTTCACTATGTACCTGTTGATATGAAAATTCCATTTCTTAAATGTTGGTTTCTGATTAAGAGATCCATTTGTAAATATGTGTGTTAACAAACGTAGATTTGTATACAACGTTGGTTTTGTATAAAAACCCATTAATAGTATAAAAGGTCAGTTACTCAGTGTAAGAATTTTTTATTAGATATTATAGATGTTTGTCTTGTTATTTCACCTGTGACTTTACGATGAAATATTCATCTCAAGTGATTTTAAATTAAGATAACATTGGATCATTACGTTCTAGTTTTTTCTATTGATTGTTTCTTTGATGACCTTTATACCTTTGAAGACATAAGTGTTGTATTTAAAATTCTCCATCTGGCAATGAAATCTACCTAACATGCATGAATTTCAAGGAAATAATACTTTATATGGTGATATGAATGGGGCGAATATCAAAAGTATAAAAACAAACATTTTTAAATTTCTTACTTTGACAATACCAAAACCTTTACATTTTTTGTTCTTGTCAATTTTATTTTGATAATATTTCTGTGAGAATGGTTTAACCAAATGTCAAACGGCTTACAAATTAGTTGAAATTATTTTAAAACAATTTGAAAATTTATTTTTCAGTTAAGTGATGCTGTTCAATATTTCGTACATTGTGTAAAAATTACATTTACAAATCGTACAATTGTGAAAAAATTACAAATCGTTCGCAAAGTAACATAATTTTTTTTTATATCTTTCCAGATATTTTGGACTCATAAATTAGACCATTTGGATACAAAAGATTGTTTAAATGTTTAAATTAAAAATTTTAATGATTTTGTGTTGTGTATTGATATTTAAATAGTGTTTTGAGCTAAACCAAATAAAAATAATTTTCAAATTCTATATTTATATATAGAATATTTGTGAAGTGTATCCTAAAGTCTTAACATCAAAATGCTTTCGTATATGCTCCCAGCGGTAGACGAAAAATCTACAACCACCCAACAGCAGCGTAATCTCAATTTAAGCTTAAATCTAAATGGTACAAATAATAATGGTCACAGTAATATACACAGTAATTTACTATGCGATGTTGACGATAGTGATGAAAATACAAAATTATTGAATAGCGAAAGGGATTGTAATATGACCGCAGCAAGTATAAAACAAAACTTTTATGATCAAATCATGATGAATAACGATCATAACGATAATATAAATAATGGAGGACTAAGTAATGGTCGTGCTAGTGTTGAAAATGATAATATTGGGGATGGTGATATGTTGATAAATAATAAAAAAGATAATAATACGGAAAATAGTTTTAGAGATGAAATAAATAGTAAGAAATGTAAATTTGGCACAAAAGCAACAACAAAAGGTGTTACACTAAAAAGGTAAGATATTTTATAAATTTTACTTAGTTTATTAACATTTTATAATTAATTGTGAATATATTCATTTCTATGACATTTTTAAATATCTGAAAGTTTCTTAAAGCTCCATTATGAGAAAGATTTTCAATTCAAACTTTTTCGTGTCCGCTCCCATTACATTGCAGAACAAACTAATAAACCACGTTTGATAAACGTACACAATTATGATAGTTAATATATGCGAATATATATTTAAAATAATAATTAAACAAACAAACCAAGAAATATGTGAATTGTGGTCAACACATGGCTGCGATGTCTAAATACAAAATTTTTATTTAATTTTAAATTATTTTTAATAAAAATTTCACGCTTTAAGATAAATAAAATTAGTTATACTTGGTAATATTTGTTAAATTGTAAATCACGTAGCGATAAAAATTGGCGAAGGAATAATATATATATATATATATATATATATATATATATATATATATATATATATATATATATGTATATATATATATATATATATATATATATACATATATATATATATATATATATATATATATATATATATATATATATATATATATATATATATATATATATATATATTTGACTTTCGACATGACATTTTTCTATTATAAACTACACCATTTAAATATAATTTTTCTTCACCATAAGATGATGGTTTTCTTATATATTGCCGGAAGTTTGTTTCACCTTTTATTTCGCACCGTTTATAAAATGTTTTATTTTTTCTGCTTGTACAAAAAATTGATTTTCTCATTCAGATTACGAGTATATGTAGATGTGAAATTTTATGGAGGATGGAGATTTTCAAGGCTTCTCATATTTTTTATATATATTCGAAACAATTAGTTTCATAAAATTATGTTGTGAGTTGATGTCATTTACATCAAATAATTTAAAGTAACTTGTACATATCTTTATATGTATGACGTGTACTGTATGACTATATATAAATAATATGTCATTCCAATAGTGTTACATATTTAATTATTTTACATAAGTGTTGTGATCTAAAGCGTGTTTTGTACCATTTTGAATTTGTTAGAGGAAAACCAAAATGTTGTGTTCAATTTTATGTCGACGTGACATGTATTAATTGTAAACCACAAAATTTAGTTTGCCAGCAAATTTATATTGTCTGCATGTATGTAGGGTATGTGTAATATGAATTTATTTTAAAGACAGAACTAGGTTATACGAATATAATATATCGACCACAAGATCTATATAAAATTATAATTATATTGCTCAATGTCTTCAAAAGTGTATATATTGTATAGTGTGCACATAAGTTCAAGTTCAATATGAGCGCGGTTCAAAAACACTTGGTGTATTTATAAACAAAAAATAGCTAACAAGTAATAAAAAACTTAAGAAATTTAAATAAAATTATTGTCTAACATATAATTAAATTATAATTTAGTGTTGAGTCACATATTCAAAGTTGGGTTTTGTTATACATGTGTATACGACTATGCGAGTGAGTATATAAGTCGAAATGATCTCATTTTAAAAAATTTAACAAAACATAAACTGAAAAAAAATCTTTTCTTTTTCCGCCATTAAGAAATCTTTTTTTTTAAATATGTACTCGGTTGTTCGTAATTTTGTGTACAAAATTTTTCAATTAAAACCAAGATAATTTTTCTTAAAGACACAAATATTTATTCTAAATTATTTTTGTGATTGCTACGACGAGTGGGATCAACGGATTATGTAATAGATTAAATCTGCTTCAATCATTTTAGCGTTTATTTTCACAATTATGAAGATGATCTGAAATTTCTTTTTATTTATAGTAAAATGTCAAAGCAAGCGATACAGTATTTGAAAGATGAAATTAGTTTATTTGATTAGTTTTTTTTTAATTTAAACATATACATATTGAATATAATTGATAATTTATTGTTGAAATAATTTGGATTGCTAAATCGTCAAGTACTGAAGGCTGCATATAACAAATAAGATAAGCAGATTGTTTTAAATTAATTATGGTTTGTTTTTGTGAACTTTCAATAAATGGGTTTGTTACTGTTTGAAGGATAAATTAGGAAATCTAGTCAATTCATTTCAAAGTTTTTGCATTAGAATGCGTAAGATTTATGGCAACATTTTATGTGGTTTTCAAAAATGTCTATTTTATGTATCGTAGATTACGAGTTCACTGCAGCTTTTTGATTTAAAACTGTTAAAATATGTGTTAATAAAACCATTAGATAAATAAGATCGGTAGTTGTAATATTTACAAAAAACAGGTGACACATAAAAAATAAAATTATAAAAATTTTATGGCGATAATAAATTTACTAACCGATCTCTTTTACCTACGACAAATTGACTCAGTTCGTTGGAAGTAATTAAAATATGGCAAACTAAATGTGTTATTTTGTTCATACTGTATCTTCCTGTAGCAATATATCAACCACTAAATATGTTACAAGTAAATTTTACTGCGAATAGGTTGTGCTATTGTAGCTCTATTTATGTCTTAACATTTATCGATCTTCAGATTTAAATTAAATATTAAATCTGAAGATCGAAGTCAAAACCCGAAATCTTTATCAGTTAAAATATAAATTAGTTAACATAACTAGAAGTTATAGTTAATGACTAATGGATGAAGTTAAAGTACTATATTCGAAAAATAACTGGAGGAAGATATTCTGTACAAGACTTAAATTAACATAGTCAAAAATACCCATTCCCATTCTTAAATTATATATAGTTAGTATTTTAAATAAACTTACGATAAAGAAGTCTTAAGCGTATTTAGAATTATTTTTAACATTTACGAATATTCGTCAACTTGTTGATGCAATATCGCTAATATCTTAATCAATACGAACTATCGCTTGTCAAATTAAATAACAAGTTTGATAGATAATTGAGTAGAAAAATCGTAGACGTTTGTGGTAAAACTGTCTACAGTATGTCTATGAAATTTTCTGGATAAAACTTGAGGTATGACCAATGTTATATATATAGATATCATCATAGGATAACTTGATATTGATGATACCTCGTAAAATCTTGATTAATGATTAGTATACAGACGAATAGCGAAAATAAGAAGAAACAACATGCATTCACAGACAAGTGTAGTATTTTAAATACATAAAAATCATATCAGATATAATTATATATTTTTATAAACACATCACACCATTATTTATAAAATATATTTTGTATATTTAGTATTGGTTTAGCAATTAGCGATATGTGTATATAGGTTTGTCGCGTAACTAGGCGTTATTGGAATTTATTAAGCTCTTTGGAACACCAAAATTATATGGCCTAACAGCCGTGTTAGACATGATTTCGTTTAGAGATAGTTTTAGTTTAGTCTTGTTGGCTGTGTAGGGTTTCGTCATTCAATTTTATTAAAATCATATTATTTTGAACCGACATGCCGATTTTAGAAATCTTTCATTAAAGATCTCTACTATACGTTCACAAAAACACACACACAACTATGTGTATTTATCTTAACTATTTATATTGTTACGAAAATAATTTATAAAAAAATCATTATAAACTCGCACACGAGATTTTATTAAAAGATTAAATGTTGGTATTTTCATTATAAAATAAAGAAAATAACGAAACCCTGAACTTGGCGCGAATAAATTGTTGGAAATTAGAAATTTTAATAATTGTTTTTCTATTTTGTTATCCAAACATGATAATTTTCAATTATATAAACAAGTTAAATATTATTATTTGATTCTAGATAAGTTTTAAAGTGTTTTATTGAATCAGGTAATTTGAGTGAAAGATTGATCACGTATTTTGTTACACCTTACAACCAGTTTATTAATACGTAAAATTAGGTTAATATAGGTTCGAGTGTTTCGTATAAAATTAGACATTCACTTTTTAGTTTTTGTATATGTAGAAAAATATTGTAAAATGACGTGCTGGGTGGTAAATTAATGTAAGTATAATATAATCTATATTACTTGCATAATGTATATTATGTTTATATAAATATACACATAAAGTGCAATTAATATAAATTGCTATAATTCTAAATAGAGGTTAATAACGATAGTGTATACAATTTAGACACATAAAAAAGGGGTTTTGGGCGTTTATATATTGAAACTCTAAAAGTAAAACATTTCACTTCGTTAAAGGGTTCCAAATGTTAACTTAACAGTTACCAAGTGGTAATCAGCTTCTGCACCTAATGATAAATTTAGATAGAAGATTTCTACGTTATACTCTGGTTATATTAAAACCAAACCTAATTCGAATTCTTGAATGACATTTTGATACCTTACGTTACAAATAATCAATTTCTCTACTCGGTTTTGTTTGGAAATTAGTTTGTGCTTCTTCACTTACTTTTAATAAATAAATTGATGGCGCAGAGTCGTAAGTTGATAGGGTTATAGTTATCTTTTTACTACTGTATCACATTTAACTTGGATATATAGTGACAATAATAAATACAATGGTGATGGAAAACACAGTGCTTTCTTACTATATGAAGCTTTAACTTATTGGCCAGAAATTTCAATTGCGATTTTCCAGTTTGATTAATAATTTCGACAAGTTATATTATACTCGATAAATAATCATTAATATAGTCTATGTTTTCTGATAGATCTAGCTTCGACTGTAGAAATATAAGCAAATGAAGTCATTGAATTGGCTATAGTGAGTTTAATGAGTTTGGCATAGATACGAATCAACAAAAAAGGAAATTTATATTAAAATTACATCCATCATAGTTAACTTAATTATGTAAAATTACAGTAAAATTGAAGAAGAGTTTGATCTTTATAGAATATTAATTGAACACAAAATACATGTGAGTTCAGTAAACGCATTGTTCTTATTTACTTATTTAAAATACATTTGAAACGTATAAAGAAATGAGGAAATTAGATAAAATTAATTTTATATATGAGGCGCCAATCATTAAGAAAAATGTTGCAATTACTTCACATCATCTTTCTTACTGTAATATATGTAGTTCAAAGCCTGGTTCTTTAGCTAAAAAAAGCTCATAAATTGGTTAAACAATACTATGATGATTAATTATCTAATTACCATACATAAGAACTATACGTACATTTTATTTTAAATGAATTTGAAGGTTAATAGTTTTACAAGTCTATAAATAATACTTATCTCATATATATATATATATATATATATATATATATATATATATATATATATATATATATATATATATATATATATATATATATATATATATATATTTATATATATATATATATATATATATATATATATATATATATATATATATATATATATACATATTTATATCTTAAAGATACAGTTCAATTGTTAAATATCTCTATTATAAAAATTGGCAGTTTTTGGTGTTCTCATATTATTTAGCATTCATGTCAGAACTCATTAAATATTAACTGTTAGATAATATAATTTGCATATATGTATACATGTATGTTTCGAATTCTAAGTTTATGCCATTCTTGCGGCTATTAATCAATATTTTGGTGAGTACAATTATTTACTTAATCTTTGAAAGAGTTTAATGTGTTTTGTTTTATGTACCGCGTTTTTTTAGAAAATATAACATTTTCTTAAATTTCAGATTTGATAAATAGCTTTCAATTGATTTTGGCAATTTAACTATAGATATTATGTTTATTTTCTAACTGTTATATGTTAGGAAATACATAGATACGTATTATGCAAGAGGGGACGCTTTAATTAATGAACTATTTCTATAAAATTCGAGTTGCTGAATACTGATTAACAGAATAGTTGTATGATTATGTTTTAAACTATATAGTATTGTAATTTAAAAACTTCGATGATCTCACTTCACACTTTATAGCGTATGGCGATCAGTCGTTAAACGTTCAAAAATATTACGTATGTAGGTTGATAAGAGAGGTCAATGTTTATGTAGTGGTAAAAAATTACACATATTAGTTTTTTAATAAAATATCATTGTTATTGACCAATTTTATTGTGAATGTCTATTTAAATTTTATTATCTGCGCAAATTTTTGATTCAATATACACCCGTCAATTAATTTTATCGTTTATCTTCAAGTAACGTGTTTTGCTTTCGAATTGAAATAAAAAAGTGAAAGAAATAACTGTTTTCCATTCAATAAGTCGAACGATAAATGCAATTTTCATCATCTGATTATGATATAACAACCTCTTTTAAAATGTAATGCACTGATACAGCCCAAAAACAAATATCCTTCAAATCAAATATCCTTCATATGATGACGTAGCGAGATATCTATTTCTAAGCACACGATTTGATTTTCGAGTAACTGTCTATTTACTAAAAGTTTGAAAGTACCACTGCAGTATAGGACCAGTTATTATGTTAAAACCTTTGCGGTTATTTTTGAAATTATGCTTAGTAATAAGCTGTAGAGGTTCAAACACCCGCACCTTCATTTATTATAGCTTATAATTTTTGGTTCTATGTATCATCTATACTATAGCTCAATTGTCGATTCAAGATCCCGTATATCGAGAAAACTAGCCCGTAACTTTGTTGCAGGTGGCTTTAGTATAAGAAACTAAATAAGTTTGTGTAAGAAACTAAAATAAGTTTGTTCATTAATCGTAAACTGTCAATTTTTAGGTCATAATTATGTCTATAGCATCGAAAATTGTAGAGCTTTTATTAAGCTGTTTACAATAACAGCTATTATTGACATGAAGAGCAACACTACTCGATCGGTTGTATTATTTCAATTCGTATACGTTAAACTCATCCAAATTATTTATTATGAAAGTTTCTTTTGATATTATGTGTATAGCTTTGACAATTATTGTTTTCATCTTTAATAACAGGCTCTATTGTTCACAACGACCATTATTATGTGGTGTCAAAAGAATTTCATTATGTTTTGAGTATTTTGGGTTATACGATTTTAAATTTAACAGTGTAATTTTTTGTAATGATAGTACACACTATAATCATTTTTATTCTTTAAAATCATCATTGTATCGCCTGCAGAAAAATATTTTATTTAACGAAAGTAAAATCGAAACACGTTATGTAAAATACATAATATACACATAATCGAGTCGCAAAGAAAACTGGGTTGAACTTTTATTTTTATTATTTTAACTTTTTGGCCAACAATCGAAATTCGAATGAGTTTGCCAAAAAAATATTTTGGTTTAGGATTCGCCTTGACTTACAAATATAAATTATATTATTATTTATTGAACTATAATAAACAACCGATCGACATTATAATCGGATACATAGTATTTTTAAATTGATGACAGAGTCTTTAATTTATATCTCGACTTAAACAATGGCGTATTTATAACTTCAAGCGATAATTTGCGGTTAATACAAATTTCTTCAATTTTTTTATAACTTTAACTATAAATTCTTGAAATTTTGCTATTTATTACGCTAATACAAAATTGATTATTTATAGTATACAAATTATACTTAATATACAATATAATAAATTGTTATTGCACAAAGTTACAATGATGTAAACAAATATTCTAATGAATGTAGCATTTGTTTCTTTTTTCGCAAATAGACGTTATGCTGTTTTTTGTGTCGACCTGAACCAAGGAATATTAAGGAAACCAAGCGGTAGATTTGATCATGTGACTTTGTAAAGAAATTTAAACTGTCAATTTACTATTTAACGTGAGTTTTAAAATTTCTGCGTCAAAAAATATCTAGTGACGTTTAAAAAAAGTCATTTGACCAGAAATTTATTACAAAGTCATGAAAAACTGCCATTTGTTACTTGTTCTACGGAACACCGACGATTTGGGATGATACAATATAGTAAAAGTTATTTTAGATTAGTGGAGATGGTCATTATTATTTTCAAATTAAACTACTCTAATTATGTATTTTAATCTTCCTTGTACAGATTTCAAAAATCGTGTTCGTTGGCAAAATTATAGTATGTCAAAGAAAAACCGTCAGTTTAAAATATACTCGTAACGTTTGATTTTACGCGGTTACTATAGCCTATACTATCACCTTGGCTTCTTTTGTTAACATTTATATCACTATATTAATTAAATTATTAAGAACCATACAGACTCGAACATTCAGAATAAAATATTTGGTTAGTTAATAAAGGTATGGATAAAAGCATTTATGTTGCGGAGTTATGTAGAACAATTTGAATTATTAAATGTAATAACTGAACTTGTATAAGTACAAATTATATAAAAATAATTCAACCAATCCAGCTTCCTACCCAAGATCTTATATAAAATATACGAAAAATTCCAAACAATTTTACATCAAAAACATAAACTTGAAAAATCGATGAAAAATGTATTTTTGTTTAGTATTTATCTCCGAAAAAAAATTCCTGAATTTAAAGTGATGACTTAAAGCATAAACAAGAAAGTAAAATAAAGGTCAAACGTCAATGAAAATGTTATGCTTCGTTATCAAAATGTTGATTGACGTCATAACGAAACCAATTAAATTTTCTTCGTTTAGAAAAACCATAAACCGTTTACTGTTATCTATAGTCAGAAAATCTAGTTTATGATCAAGATCACCAACGGCTGTTCAACAAATTTATTATTTTCTTAATTTTTCAATTGATTCATTTAACTAGTTTTCAATTACACAGTAGAGCTGGAAGGCATCAATATTCCACGGTACAATTAAATTTGCTTACAATGTGGAAGAATATAAATTTGCACCGAAATATCCAATAAAAATCGTAATTAATAACAAGGGTGTAAAGGTTAGCTATTTCATATTAAAGTGACTATATAGAGTTCAGCCCGGGTTAATAATAGAAAAAAATTCCATTCTTAATAATCGCATTTGATTCAATTAAGACTGTGAGTACAAAATTTGAATATAATATATAGGCGAAAGCCATTAATTTCAATAATAGGCAATTATTACTAATCTACGCAATTGAACTTGGCCTAGAAATTATTGCAATATCGACTAGTATATTATGATTCATCAGAAGCATAAATTATAAAATGGTCAAGAAATGTGTCAACCGAATGTAATAATGACTTAAGTATATTTTATAACTTTATATACATACATATGAATATTAAATAAGATAACTCAGTATGAGTCTCTTAGTTACGTATATATGTACATAGGTAGTGCTAACGATATATTGAGATATTTAAGTCACGATTTTATATTAATTTTATCACGATGTAGAACAATAAATGAATTAAGAAAATGAGAAGATAAGTTGTAAAATGCATTTCATTTCTTCCAACTGAAACAAATAAGAAGAAGAATACGTAATACGAAATCTAATAACTGAAAATGGTATCAAAGTTTTGATCTTAGTTTTTGTTGTTGTTTTATATGATATTCTTATTATACGACGATCAAAACGAATTATTTAAATTAAATTTTCTTTTTTTCTTTTTGTAATTTTGAAAGTTCAAAAGATTGATCACGTTATTTGAGTTTGGTGGATAATGTTATTATTATCCGATTGTTAATATAATATATATTCATTATTTCCATCTAATATAAAAGGATTACATAGAGATATTCGCGAGATCGAATATAAAATCGATCGATCATGAAATTATAGATCCTTTTGTGTTACCATTTTAAAAGTATCGTGTTATTGTAGAAATATTGCAAATAATAGATTTTTTTATTATGTGAATCAATTTATAATTATTTCGATCGATTGAATTGAATACCGTATGTACATAATATATAGTTCTATAGAGTTTTGACATTTAATTGTGAAATTAATATTTTTGCAATATAATACGATCTTAGTTTTGTTATGTTTTTTTTTGTATTCATGATACTGTATAACAATTTAGTTTCGGATTGTTTTCTTAATTTGATATTGATGTTGTTGAATATAAATTAGAATAAAGCACTTATACCATATACTCTTATGCAAAATAAAATCATCAGTCACAAGCAATATCCTATAAGGTATTGATGAACATTGGCCCATTGTCAAAAAATCTTGGTAATTTCTGCAGACTTCTACCAACATGATATGGTAGAAGCATTTCGAACAAACTACCAAGGAAATTGAATAAATCAACTCAGAAAAATTGAAAGATTTTAAAATATTATAGTATTCAATATTCACCCATGTCCCCAAGTACTTAAGCGTTTTACATACTATGAGGTATAGAAAGAAGCTTAACTGAGATAAAGTATGGGCCAGTTATGATAAATTAATTAATCTTATTATTTAATTATATTAAATTATACTAACTCCATTGGTTCTTTAAAACTGTATTATGTTTATATGTAACTAAACCATCCACATTGATATGTGTGTTTTAAACACATTGCTATCGAAATGCTAAATCTAATTTATAACGAATTAAGATTATATAAATATTTGGTCACAATCAATTTTTGACCTTTCTAAATGAGCCTACGTTCGAAAAAGTTGGAAAACACATGAAGTGGCAATGTAATGATGCAGTCATACATATGAGATCATTAATCATTAATACACTGCCCACATAAATGTATAACTACTATATGAACCATTTTGTTTTCGAAACATTAATACTCTTTGGCAAATGCTTAAAATTTACAAAAATTACATTATTCTAACTCTCAAAGTGATAAATAATGACATCATTTGTTGGGAGTGTTTCGTATAAATAAATTTATATTTCTTTATGGCATAAGACAAACTGATGCAGACGACTTTTATGTGTCGTTATTTTATAGTCATTTAGTTTTAGTTTTAGGTGGATTTAAGTAATTGAAATATTATTTGAAAGATTATATTTCAATTAATTAAAACGTATAGCGTCACAGTTGATTTATCCGACAAAATATATCTGTAATACTAATTGCATACCATTGTTCCATTTTCTGAAACGTCATTTCACATATCTTTACACGTAACTAAATTTCCTATTATCACTTTTCGACCATAGATCTCAACAGTTTTTGTTCTAAAAGATTAAATCATGCATTACTGAATTTATAAATTTCTTTATGTTTTTAATACTTTTATGAATATATTTAGTCGTATGTTAGAAAATCATTTCACGGTCTAACGACGATTTACTTTTCTGAAATAATCATTCATCGTATAATAGTTATATAGCAATAATAGTTTTATATGTAAGTACAAGAGTAATTTTCATATACAAATATCTATTAGGTGTGAATGCATAATACATTAAAAAGATTATATTTTTTATGTTTTCTTCTCAACTGCTTAACATAAACATTTAATTGCTTTTCATAAATATTTTCGTATTATATATTATTTTCAAATAGTTCTCAACACAAAATTGATCATAAAACGTTAAACATCATTAAAAGCAATATTAGTAAATTATATATATATATATATATATATATATATATATATATATATATATATATATATATATATATGTATGTATATATATATATATATATATATATATATATATATATATATATATATATACACACATATATATATATATATATATATATATATATATATATATATATATATATATATATATATATATATATATATATATATATATAAATGTGCAAGTATGATCGATGTCTTTACTATATTTTAGTTCTTAAAATTTAAGAATCAACCGCAAAGTATTATCTTCCTTTGCGTCTTGATGTCTACCGTTTTATTATTATAGAAAAGTAATAGTTTGTTTATTTTTATGCTTAATATAGCCACATTTAATTTTAATTAAACTTTTGAAAATGGATGCCATGTATTTACTAGTTTAAATCAATATTTTAATTTATAAAAATTTGTATTAAATAAAAATAAAATGATACAAAGAACTATTTTTGCAATCTTGAAATTTTATGATTAACATGTTGCAGTTAAAAACTTTTCGTAAAAGTAGTTCAGGGAAATTAAAATTTTAAAAGGGTTTCTGCTACCGCCACTAAAATTTATAATAAAAACACATAAATTTGGGCATTATTTGATGGATACCTTATTATACTGTATTAATTACAAATTACCGACCTGTATTAATTATAGGTTAAAGCTGTGGCAATTGGAGTGGGTGTACCGGATTCGAATCCCGATAGAGTGTGAATGAACAAATCTGTGCCTCCTATTAGAATACAGAATTCACAGACCAACCCATCTTCCATATCAGTACTATAGTCTGGTATTGAGCTATGTAATGTGGAGATGGATTACCAAATCGGACCTAACCGTTACACTCTAGATTTGGCTATGTTATGGCGTAAAGTAGGAAGTAAATAAGCAAACCGTGAAAGAGTTGGGAGAGCCTTGAGCCTCAAAACAGATTCCAAAGGTAAAAACAGACAGACACAATTACAAATTCTAAATACATATATTAAACCATATCTCACTGGAAATTTCTATTCTTTCGTTCTCTTGTAGATATGTTAAGTAATACAACTTTTATTAATTTATTTACAAGAGAATAAAAGCTCAAGAATTTCTATCAGGTGACCCGACTTGGACTAACTGATTTGAAATGCTTTGAAAATCTTGTTGGCTTGTGTTAAGATATTTTGAATAACGTTGTGCAACGTTTTTAGCTCCAATATTCCAATAATCCACCCTAAGTTCCTAAATATTTGGTGATCTGGTGACGTAAACCCTCACCTTCAAGAAAACGAACTAAAAAAACCCATTGGTCTTCAAATCTGGGGAACGAGTTTGACGCGTGATATCAAAATTTTTTTGAAATTTTACGGTTATCGATTTTTTTTTGCAGAATCGTCATTGTCTCTCTAGTAGTATGAGCTGTAGGTTCATCTTGCTGGAACCATATGTCACGATTATTGAGAACTACCGGATGTAAAAAATTTGCCAACATGGTCATTGTTATTTTCGAAAAAATATAAATCGATATGTTTCGATCAGTAATAATTCAACACCAAACAGTACATCTAAAAGGGTGTAGAAGTACAGCTGATGCAATGCGCTCGGATTCTCCGTACCTCAAATTGGGTAGTTCTAGTTTATTGCCATTCATTTAAATCTTATCAGTTCACCTCTCGGCAATAAATCGTTCAATTTTACATGAAAATATCTTCAGATCAACTTTTATAATGCGTCTTAGCTATGTTCGGGTGATGCCAAATTGAGTCGCACGTCGACAAGGAGATACAGATGATGCATCAACAACTTATGCACTGCGCCTGGGTCGAGGAATCTTTGCTTCAGGTTCATCACATACTGAAGCCCGGTCGCCAAATTTATTGCTATAAGAATTGAGCTTAACATAAGGTAGTATAAAAAAAAATACAAGATCACGTACCAAATGAGTATGATAATTCAAAAGGATGTTGGAGAAACCAAATTTAATAGTATATTCATAATATACTGTTTGATTTTAAAATGCTAGTTATTTCTTTCTAATATAAAGATGAAAAAGATTGAAATTGAAACAGAATTACCGTCTACAAGAGTTGTTATTTTATTAACATTTACTGTCTTTCCTATTTCCTAGAGAGAAACAATTGCAATATTAAAAGAATGAATGATTTACCTGTCTAGAAACTACGAGTTTATTAAACTAATTAAACGAAGGTTAAAAAATTTTATCCTCATGAAGGGTATTGCACTACCCGGTTACGATTTAGAAATTTTTTACATCCGGCAAATAGTATCGTACATATAGAAAAAACTGTTCTAAGTTAGTGTTATGGTGATCCAAAACGAAACTTCCAAACACTTCAATTCTAAATTCAATAATGCCGCGCTTACAATAAAAATTTACATTCCAAAACAAACTAATAAGTACCACTTAAGATCATTTCTATGAAACAATCTAAATTGTATACATACGTTATACGAGTATGATATGCAAATCCAAAAAAACAAATTTGTCTCATCCATTCAATTTGTTGTACTGAAAAAATTAAAATTTATAGTTCTTTCTAAATTATAACAAAACACAAAAGCATTCACATAAATATGTATGCAAATTACATTGCATCATTGTTCGGTTTGTTGTAATATTTCCGCACATCATAAAAACTAGAATATTGTATTCTTTGCCATCGTCTTACAGTGTTGTTTTCAATTCTTAATGCCATGATTTGTTTCTTATTTCATATACATAATATAGCTTTAAGTGAATAATGGTTATAGATTTTACGTTTGATGGAAATGTTACGCTATTTCCTTCGCAAAAAATTACTTAAGTGTGATATTTTTGTAGTGATAACGAATATACTGTGTATACGAGTATGTGCGTTATAATTTGCATATTAAAGTAATATTTTATAGACCGCTTACAGGCGTTTTATGTTAATGAATACTTTTTTTTTTATTCACAATGACTGCATACTAGAAGCATTAAAAATACATTTTTTAATACAGTTTTGCAGTTGAAATAGACTTTACTTTATCAATGACAGAAAAATAGTTCGAACTTCCGATACATAGGATCAACTAAATAAATGTCCATATTAACACACTTTACACTATATTTTAAATAATTAAGACTCTATTGGCTTATACTGACACTACGTTCTTAATCAATATCGAAATAACATAGAATGGGCCATTTAAAATGATGAATTCGTGATCTAGCTTGCTTCTTACAAAACTAATTCAATGCTGTCATATTTTAATCATGATATTTTTATCTAAAAAGAAATCAAATATAGACGTAAACAATAACAAATGCTTCGAAATCAAAATTATAATTTATTTTGTGGTTACGTCATATGATCTTAGAAAATAGGTAATTGAATGAAATATCAAATCTGTTGCAATGATTTTCAGCTCACCCTAGATATCATATTATCTATCACAAACGAGGGTTAGCCTAGTTTTTCAAACATTTTTCAATTTCATTCGCAATATACATATATGTAATTTTTTATCTAAACAACAATGAAACTAATAAAACTGCATGCACATATTATTGTTAGATCGATAATACAACAAACATACTATATAGTAATATGTATTACCCCGACCTTTGCACATGACCCAAGTCAACAATAACATAAAGAATAGTTATAATCACCCTTCCAAATTTATTTAATTAAAAAAAAGACTGAATTGAAACTATCAAAATCACGCATATGCTCAGCTGTACATGAAGTTCAATTTATATAAGTAATCTCCCTTCGAAATACAAAACTATACACAAACGTTGGAGATTAGTTCCGGTATTTCAATTACAAAAAATATAAAGCTTTAATGTAGACACAAATGGCTGCCTCCCGTTGCGATCTACCTATGTATAATACCCTATATGTGTAGAAAAATACACTTGATTTTTGTCTTGCATTTACACGTATTTCATTGCACAACAACAAATTCCTAATTGATAATAATTTTAAGTTGTGACTTATATCGATCGTACATCCGATAATTTGTTTTAACAAGACGCAATAAAATAAAATAAACCGACGACGGATGTACATCGTTCATTTTAATGAAAAATATAATATATAAAGATTTATAAATAACTAAAACTATATCTAGAAACTATATAAATATATTATTATGCGTACTACATCTGAGATGAGAAAAAGACGCGTTACGTAATTATTTCTGTATACATATTTGAATTGGTTATATACAAAAATAATTTGGTATTATTTTCGATATATCTTTGTATTTTCAGAGTCAAGGTTGGAAGACGGTCGAATTAAATTTATTTTCCGTTTTTCTGTTTTCTTTAAGATAAATATTTTAAGCTGCAATGCTTTATAATTAGTTTGTTGGTGTAGCTGCTCTATGAAATATACGATTCGTGTTTATATATTCTATATGTACAATGTTTATATAGTATTATAGAGATAATTTGACTATAAATAGTTGCACTTTATTAATTAAGGCTGTGGTTATTACGTCAGTATTTTGATCAGATACTTGGAATAACAAACTATTATTATATATGGAATGTTTATATAATATAAATGTATGAACATTTTAAATATATCCGATATTATAGGCTTTATTTCGCCACATTTAAAATAAATAATATTTTTTCAGAGTAGTTTTATCAAACAAGAAATGGGAAGTCTAATGAACTTTTAAAATATCTTGTTCGGTCAAAGCTTAATTTAAAAGGTCTAATCGAGAAAGCTAGATATAATTTGTAACTTTTACACAGAATTGCCATGTAGCTTTGGCATAAACTTTTGTTGAAATCGTGATAGAACCTTTTGTTTGTGTCTTAAAACTTCAATTTGAAAATGAGTTGTTCGTATAGTATTCTTATGAGTTGTTCCTTTGCAAAAAAATACAAAAAGTTGTTCATATAATGCGTAAGATTTCGTCGATAGAGTTTGTGATGATTCGATAAGAGTAGTGGATGCAATTAATGATACTTCCATTGTTAAACCAAGATAGTAAATTGAAAATCTAATATGTAAATACATCTTTTCGTTAAACAAATTTATAACTATATATCACTAAAGAGATACTAGTTTGGATCGAGGCACAGCTGCAAACATTTTTTAAGTAGTCAGCTAAAAATGTGGATTTTTTTCTTCCCCAAACATATTTTTCGGACGAGGGCTCATTTATACAGTATGATGTGATAAACCGACACAATTAACACGTTTAATCAACAAATAACCTCCATTCAAAAGTTGTTTAGTAATTTTAACACAAATTTACTATGAATGTGGTGTTTAACTTTAGGTATATATAATCACTTCGATTGTACTTCTAACTTAATTAATTCGCGAGCTGAATTTACAAAATTTGCTAATAAAATGATACGAGCTTTCAATTGGTGGGAAAAATAATAGTGCTTTTCTGTTGATATCTGTTATTAAAAAGAAAATAACAGAATACCCAAGCAAATGCAACAAACCATAACACATACTGTGTGCATTAATTTTCATCAACAAATGAATTGTATTTTCAATAGAGAAATTTAATCAATTATTAAGTTCTGATTCCTAGTATTAGCAAAACAAAACAAAAATCAAGAAATAATTTTTCATGGTCTGATGTTGGAAAAATTATTTTCAAAACAATTGAATTGGATAGTTTAAAAAATATTTCTGCTCTAGTTTGTATTCTAAATTCTAGTTATGACACCTGTCAACAGAAATCAAAGAGATTTTTTAACATATACAAATATTTTAAGTACTTCTCATCAATTTTATTTGTAAACTAAAAATGATAGAATTAAAATATTTTACAAATAATGATTTATTCTTGACTCTGGAAAAATTTATAGAAAACAGTGCTCTTAGTAATACGAGATGTTTAGTAATTTTATATATTAAGCTCTAAAATGCATATATATATATATATATATATATATATATATATATATATATATATATATATATATATATATATATATATATATATATATATATATATATATATATGTATATATATATATATATATATATATATATATATATATATATATATATATATATATATACCTATAATAAAATGAATATTAAATTCTATACGATTTATTCCAAATGCCGTATGCATGCATGTAATATGTTCTAAAAAACATACAAATATAATCGACAATTGTTAGTCAATTCAGTTCCTTGTATGAATTTACCGTGCAAATCGTCTAGAAGATAGAATTATGACATAATATGAAATTATTTATTCCTTTCATCAAAAGCACCGTAAAAAGCAGCTTAGCATAATCACGAAAAATATATATATTTTTTATACTCATAAAACTTGTTTATTTATATTTCGAATATATTAATTAAATTCATCTTCAATCAAGCCTTAAACGAATTCCTATCCATTCTGATTTATTGTCATTTTGATCGTACAAAGACAAATTTATCGTAAAAACATGTTCTTGCTCAATGTTCCGTGCATTGTGTACATAAAAAACTATTATTCTAACATATTTTGAAATATTTTTTTTTCAAAACTTCATTGCATACAAAAAATTTTACAATTGAAATAAAAAAAATATTTTAAAATCTGTTTATTTTAATTGCTAAATTAACCAAGAAATTAAAAAATTATACATTAAGAAATAATTTTAAGAAAATGAAAGAAATAAGACAACTAAACATTTTTTTTTGCTGTAGATATTGATTTGAAATTAGAAATACTCTTGTAGCATGTGCTTTATGTTATGTTATGGGTGTATATGAAATATAATTTGCTATAAAATGTTTGTGGTATAACCAATTGGTATATGCGGCATTGAACTTCATCACACCACTGGATATCTTCCGTGCCTTTATAAACAAATCAATTTCCTTCTATATATACTAAAAATACGGAAACTACACCTTTATGAATAGTTTATTTATCCGAACTAAATATAAATAGCGGCCACTATTCATATTTGTTTATATATATCATTATATTACATCACGATTCCAATCGATATTTATACTTACACATATGTTTAGATCTACTACTACCCTAATTTAATTTATTATTTAGTGCAATACCAAAGATAAAATTGGCTTTGATTGAATTTTTGTTGAATTTATCTCTTTTGTTTTTCTTTTTACTCTAAATTTTATTTAAATTGTAAACACGCATTTTGCCATTGTCTTCATTTTTTTGGCAATTCTATTGGTATCTACCGCGGTTTAGTCAAGTGAAAGTGCTTTAAATATAAGTCTCAAAACCAACTTTCCACGAATTCTATAATGTTATTTTTTCACTTTACACTTGTCTTTATGGCTGGAAGAATCAACATTTTTAATGTATTTGATTTCTAAGTCAACAATTTATCCATCTTACTGTAATATTAGGGTGTTCATTCAATATCGAAGCGCGCAATGATTGTCGTTGGCACCAATTTACTAAAATTATTAATGATTTCTTGTAATCTATTTGTTTGACTTACTGTTTGAAAACAACTCTATTTATTATTTTCACAATTCGATTGATAAAACCAACAAAGAATAATGTCGTAATATGTGATCTTTGAGGAACTTCATAAGTAACTTAGAATTTTTATTTCCCATTCAATTAAATAAGTCAAAGTAAACCATTTATTAAATTCGACGGGAATTTCAAATTCATAAAGACTTTCATAAACTTTACGGTGACACATTGATTGTGTTTTTCATATCATTAAGCCACTTTACTTATAGTAAATATAGTAATTTAGATATAGTAAGTGTTGATTTCTCAGGTATTAAATCCATGCTGTTCGAGATATTTGTAGAATTGACACAAACACCTTTGAAACTCTAACCTACAACTAGTAGATCAAGTTAATCCATTAAAGAGGGATGCAGCTAACTTCATCTGTTTTATTATATTCTATTAGAAGCTGTTCACCTATATTTCAAAAATTTTCATTTTTCGGATTCGCTTAGTTTTTCAAAATAGAAGATAGTACTTTGTAATTGAAGTTTAAAGTTCTTATATAAGGTGGAGTTTCAGGATGCTCATTAATGATAATTCGGCTTTTTGTTTCACATGTTGTGGAGTATAACGACTGATTAAAATATTTCTAATAATTGTCATCGTCAATCAAAATCATAAAATTTATCCCAATTCATATTCGTGTATATACTATTTGATTAAACGTCCAATGTAGCAAACAAAACTGCATATCATATAATGAAAATCAATCAAATGCCAGTAACTCCATTTCATATCAACACAATTTCACATAATCACTACACTACACAATTTCACTACACATAGTAACACATGTAACTTGATACATCCAGTAGAATATGTTCAACTTCTAAGGTTATGTGTTGAATATATATATATATATATATATATATATATATATATATATATATATATATATATATATATATATATATATATATATATATATATATATATATATACATATATATATATATATATATATATATATATATATATATATATATATATATATATATATATATATATATATATATATATATATTTATATATATATTTCACACATAACCTTATATATGTATACACTGAAAAAAATAATTGTTCAAACTGAACAAAATTACATTCACATTGAAAAATTCCTTATCAATATACAACCGACAAAGATTCCTATCAATGAGATTTACGAATTTATAACTAGCTAAAAAGTTCAAAAATATATTATCAATAAGAAAAGTGCATTTATCGATTGGAATATTTTATATTTTGATTTTAATAGATTTCTTATGAAGTTAATTTAACAGAATTATTAATTCTGGTAAATTAACTTCATATGTTTCTTTATATGCACATAAGTATGTTATAGCAATTTATGAATTTGATTTAAATACATAAAAATAAATGCTTAAAAATATATTACAAAAGAAAATGCTTTCGGAATTTGGAAAGCATTTTCCGGGAAGTGAACAATTCATTTTGAAATTCCCGCTCTATTCTATATAATCATTCCCCCCAGTTATTATAATGAGTTTCTCATTTTGTTTTTATGGCCGGTTTAGAGTAGGGATTTTCGGGTTTATTTGTAAGATCTATCTCCTCCTATGGATGTAATTTACATTTTTATTGTGGGTTTCTTACCGGAGTTGTAATATAATTCGTTGTTGCTCTGTTGTTAAAAATGTAGTAATTCTGCTTTGACCGGTTTCGATGTGTGGGATGACGTCATATTAATAGCTGTGCGAACGAATAGATCAAATCCATCTCTTCAGGCGTATGTTACCTGATTTGACGTGCAATTATTATATATATACTTTCAGTCGAGTACGTTCAGTGCGGGCGAATTACAATAATGTACGCGAAATATCGACCATTTTCGCAAATTTCTATTTTCTAATTGATCAAGATTGATGTTCACTTTGATAGCAAACTGATCAGTTAGACCATTACAAAAACTGATAAATTTATCATATAGAATACATTTTTATCATACTGATAAAATATGGTTAAGACTAATGTTCATTAAGAATAATAAAAAATTATATTTTTGTTGAAAAATATAAATAAAGGTATAACTGTAATATTTTAATTCAAATTGAAAATAAATTATCAGAATGAAATAATTTTTTCAAAATAACAATAAAAATACTGACAAATATTTATCAATATTTTTGTCATTAACATTTGTCATATTGAGTGGTATTTTTGGTTCAATGTACATATATATATATATATAAAAGGATCTCTCATAAATGTAAATAAAACAAGTCGTGTGAGATATCCACCCAAACATAACGCCATTCAAATCTCTGGTGGAACATGTCTGAGAGGTATAATCTTGATGGCTAAATTGGCTGGATGGCGTTCGTAATGTTGACTTTAAGATAGTTCCAATAAAGAGAGAAAAATAAAGTCGGTTATTTTTGCAGAATACCTTGAATATTGCCATATATGGGTATTGACTAATTAAAATTGCAATTGAAGTTGTACACTGGAATTGCAAATTCAAATAATTTGTTATTTTATTTTATGTACATTAAATTTATTCTTCATTTGGTTGTTAAAAATATAATATTTGAAAATAATCATCATGCAATTAATTAAAATAATTTTTATAGGTTTTGCTTTGTAATATCAATGGTAAGTTGGTTTGGTATATGCACATAAAAAGAATACAACTTATGTTGAACATATCTTAATGTTGAAATAAAACGAACATTAACTTTCAAAAATGCATCATTAATAGAGAAGTTCAATAACCACACAAAAAATAGCGGCTTCTTAACAATAAGGAAGTCTTATTATTTCTTCCGGAACTAAATACAATGCGGTTAACTATAATTAAACCATATAATCAATCCGAAAATAAGCACACAGGATAATACAATAAAAATTAAAAGTGTTTTACAATAGGAAAACTTAAAAAAAATGAAATTAGATCTTTAAATACATTTCTAATACCAATTCAAATATTCTTTGAAAATATACGTTTCTTTCAAACCAACGCAATAAAATTTCTTAAAGGTATACGAGAAAACCTAATTTCTATGACTTCATTGTGATTGTTATACGTCATATTATCGTGCACATGTACAAAATATACATATATTCAGATGGAAAATAGAAAATAGAAATTATATCACATTTTTTTGTGTGTGAAAAATTCTGTAGGAAAATATGTCGATATAATAATACAAGTTTTGTATAATACAATATGTCTGTTTGTTTCTTTGAATATACACGGTGAAACACACAATCTCTATTTTTAATAATAATTAACGCATAAATAAAACGAAAAAAAAAATTAATTAAATAGTTTTTTTTAATTAAATTTGATTGCATTTCTTAAAGTTTTAAAATAGTTTGTGTTTTTTTTTGGAAAATTAATAAAAATCTATTCGAATTGCGTGTACATATAAACAAGAATTGGAACATCGCGTTTCAATTTTAATTGAAATACACATATGTTGTGATGGGTTAAAACATTTTTGCGCCGCAAATTAGCTATTTTGTATGTCGGCATATGTTTTGTGTCCGCGCAATGAATTAGTTTCCATGATGCTAATATTAATAAATCGGAAGTTCATTAACCATATAATTTGTTTACCATCGTTTATTAACCACTCGAGGCGCACCAACAACAATCTTAGATTAATAAATTATTCTAAACTCGTATATTTATAGAAGGAAATGAAACAGCTAAATTCGATTCGACTTGTACAATATATAAGAACAAATCTCAAGTGACTTTATGTGTTGTACGAAAATTAACACTTTGTCTTCTTAGCTCAGCTCTTTTTAAGTAATTATGTCATTGGAAACAGTCATTTGTATACATTTTATTATCGTACTATAAAAACACATACGAGTCTATAGTATGTATGCTTTTTATGTTTTATGCGTTTGAGAACTGAAAAAATGATCGTTAAAATTGGTTATGCTTCTTCTACCAAGAAATATGCATTAAGTCTAGGGAATGAAATATCGTAATAATATTTATATAATATATTATATATGGTATTATCATAATTTTACAAAACAATAAGTTTGACATATGAATGTAGTTATTTACATATATAATGTCAAATTTGCGTTTTTCTCACCAATATTTTATTATTTAGCACTTGAACAGATTTTCCGAGAAGACGAAGTAGGAGGTTTCGAAAATATATGGAATATAAAATACAATTAACAATAAGAATTAACAATGAAAGAGACGAAACAGCAAAATTATGAGACTATATAGATCTATAACTCTTAAAAGAGTTGGTACGTTAATTATAATTTAATTAAAAGATTTATATTTGTTTTTTGTTCTTATCAATCGGTTTTGGGTTTGTTCTTTGATATGGAATCTACATACAAGCTGGTATGTTAACATTATTAAAGAAGCTGACTCAATCTTATCAAATCGTTGGGAGATATATATAAATATATTTTATTCATAAAGTGTGTATGAGTATCCCACGCTTTCATCCTGGAAAAAAATGTTCATCAAGTAATACTAATTTTATCCCATTATAGAATTTTTAGTCGCCGGTCGTAGCTTAATGGTTAAGAGAGATTCTCATCACACCGCGGTCTCGAGTTCGATTCTCGCCGCTGACCAAAAATTAACATGCCACCGGATGACATAAAATGCGGTTGTGTGTAAAAACATTCGTTGGGCTGACCACCTACAATGTGCACCAATCGTTAAAATGGTTCATAAGGTCTCAGTTGAGACGCGGTAAGGGCCGTTTACGGCCTCTAAGCCATAGATTATTATTTTTTTATAGAATTTTTAAAATCATTTCAAAAAATTGTGTAGTTTATCGAAATTGATTTATATCGTCTATAATGAAAAAGTGGAGATCCACAATACAATGAGATTGAAAATGCAGATCTTAGTATATTTGCGCAAGAAAACAAAAGTAATGGTTATTAATTGTAAACAGAATCACACATTTTATTTATACACTATTCTTTCAATGTTCTGTCTGTCTTTATTTTTGCAATAAGTTTTGGTGCTCAAGCTTCTGCCAACTCGTTCGCGGTTCGCTTATTCCCGTCTTACTTTACACCATTACATATCCAAATCAAGGACGTGTGGCAATAGGTTCGATTTACATAGAACCATTTGCACATTGCATTACTCCATGCCAGCATATAGTACTGACATGGAAGATGGGTTGTACAATGAATTATGGACTCCAACAGGGGGTCATAGATGTGTTCATTCACACCACCGATCGTAATCAACAAGTGGAAAATCTTTTTTGCATCCTGCCCATATTGTTCGAACCCCATCCTCTCTCCCCTAGGAGCACTTCTTATTAATGAATATATTTTTGTCAATTGTAACATTAGCATATTACATGACTAATGTTCACCGAAATGGTCTGGATATAAAAATAAATGTTCCGTCCTAGCTCTATTTGACCAAAAATAACATCGAAATGTAAAATCGTTCCATTTTCATGAGCAATTGTTAAAATTACGTCATTTTATAGATTGGCCAATAGAGCCATGTAAATCATTATTCAACATATAATCTCGATCGAATTACATTATATAATTGATGAAAAATATAAATAGAGGCAGTTTAAATGTAAAACTATGTTAGTTCTATTACTATTAGTACAATCTTATTTCTATATTAGATGTCTGCTATTAATTAAGCCACAAAATACGAAAATAATCGTCTTCCTACTGGGAAACAATAATTATTGAATTTAATAATGTATTGCTGAAGCCTAGAATGTAACATGAAATCACGCTCTTTACATTAATAACGTCTTATTCAATCGTTTTATATATTATATATATGTATATGGGAATATAGAGAAGATTTTAGAAAGTAGATAAGAATACAAATGATTTTCCAGAATAAACACTAACATCAAGATCTGACCAAAACAAATAACAAATTGGTTCGATTTGATTGCATTTCCGTTTTTTTTTATTATTTTAAAGAATAATAAATTTTGGTGGATACAATATACGCATTTATATAATGATATTGTTTAAAAGTTTAAGACATTAGGTTAGAAAATAACAAATTACCGTAGAAAATTTTCGAATGGAAATGAACAAACGTAAAGAACGAAATAAAAAAAATCTAATTTTAATTTCTAACTATCTAACTGTTCCAGCAATCAATCTTGATATATCGCTTATATACTATACCCAAGTTGAATAAAAATTGGATGAAAGAATTAAAAAAAAAATATTTAATTGAATTTAAATGTTTGAACTGTTGAGAGATATAAGTTCTTCGACCCTCGAATTGTATTTTGTGTTTTGCCGAAATCTTGTATTGTATCGAATCGACCGAAATTTTGTTAATGAACTGCGATAATATGTCCCGAAATATAAAGAACGATCAAGGACGTATATATAACTAAACATAGTTTGGGCCATTGAACTGTGCCACGCGATATCGACCAAAATAGTTTATGGGTTAACAGTGCTGAAACCTATTAAAATACATTCCAAGTACTAGTCACAACGAGTATTCAAGGTGCATTGAATGTAGAGTTAAACAGATTCTCAAGATAAATTATTTTCTTATATTGTTGATGAATAATAAAATGAAATGCTATTTACCATGACGGATATTAACTCAACGAAGCGTTGAATTAATTTTTCTTTTCAAAATACAAAATTTAAGAGCGCAAATTTTTGTCTGTCTATTCAATATGCAAATTATTAATATGTAGAAGAATTTTGAGGAAGATGTATAGTAATCACGATATAGAGTGTTACGTATAGATTTCACAATAAATGTCCGTATAGTTTGTTCAAAGATCGTGAGAATATATATTCGTAACAGTAGTCAAATGGAGATCGTCAATTCAACATTTTTGATCTTCAAATTGTTAATACAATATTTAAGCGATTGTTTCACAAACCGTAAATTTTTCAACAATCATAATTGATATTGATTGGGAATTGCAATCTATAATTTTGTTTGGATCTTCAATGGTCCAAATTTATTGATGAGATCGTAGAGTTCAAGGCTAACGATAATATTTAAATACTGTTGATCTTTTAATATTGATCTATAATTTGAAATAATTTATGGGATTGCTTCTGCATCACTTTAAAGTTGTGATCATTCAATTTCTCATTTAAAATTGATCATTTTTTTTTGTGTGATTGTTCTATATAGATCTGTGTTTTTACACTAATAGCAATCGATTATATATCGGTATTTGGGAAATGATCGTGATCTTAATATTAACTATATTGATTTTGACACAAAACGTGATACACAAATTTTAGAAAACGAGACCGCAATCTCAAACACAATTCAATCAAGTTTAAGTGGTTCTAACACATTTTAAGAGTTAATTTACGGCACTCGATCGTAGATTAATTACGAACCATATGCCAGAATTAATTAGTTTTTTATATGTAAAAATTCCAAGTTAATCATTATATATATAGTGTAATCATCTCTCTCACCGACACACCAGATGTGTTCATAAAAATATTACAGCTATAATTGCATAACATAAATTTATTAAGAAAATATTTTTTATATAAGCGATAGGTTGTGTACCTAATAATTATATGAATATGAGTTGGAGGAAAAAGAAAAACAAACATTTATTCGTATATTCAAATTAATTTCAATTAATCTAACAACACATAGCTTAACACACATATACTCGTGTATAAGAACCAAAAGACTTCAATAAATCATCGAAATAATTTAATAAATTAAAAACAAATAAATTAAATTGTTTATCCAATTCATGGTTTATTTTTTATTATTACCGAGTATTGAAGAAGACCCTCAAGTAGTTTATTTTTATATGTATATATAAAGAAAGGCATTATGAGTAAGTATAAAGATGAGAAACCTGTTAAGAAATTATTTAAAAATAACAAAATTTTGAGTTGTGCTACATACGTAAACTGTCATCCAACATAATATGATGATATGTACAAATTATTCAACTCTTTTGTTGTATTTGGATTGATTGAACGTCGCAACTTAAATAAGACGTTTCAAGTTATTTATGATGAACAACCCAATTTAAAATTTGTATTAAATTTTATTTTGTTTGTTTTAAAATAATTGTAACTTCCTTTTTGTGTATCATATACTAGTATAGAGTATATACTCTGTGTATAGAGTATATACTCTATACACAGAGAACACACTATTAAAATAAATTAAATGACGAGATTTGTTACTATTTGTGTGCACTGGATGTATTTGATGCTGTCGTTTTTTTCATATGATAAATTATATAAAAATATAAGTAATTTTATCTTGAGTAAATATCCATACTTTGATCTATGCTTTAAAGGCCGTAAACCTTCCAAAACTAAGCGTCTCAACTGAGATCTTTCGTACGTGTTAATTGTATCGGTTTACATTGAAAGTTGTCAGCCCAACGTATTCTTTTACACCCAACTGCTGTTTATATCATTCAGTGCATGTTGGTCAACAACTATTATCGAACTAGAGTTAACTTTTATATGTATTACGCTACAATCGACGACTGGTTTATGAAATATTCGATTACTAGCTAATTTTTAGCACTTCCTTAAATTTATTAAGGGTCCCAAGCCAATTATGATACAAATAAACCATCTACATGCTTTCATACGGTCCATTCGTGACTCAATTAATCAGCATTATCGGGAACATAAAACAAATTGAGTAATAAATCAATTGGCTATATATAAACAAAGTTATAGTACCCCGTAAGAATAAATGTAATATAATATCGAGCGCAACCTGTTTGTAAAAGTTAACCGAAATTCTGGTATACGCAATCAACCAAATTTTATAAATGTAATGAATCAAATTTTAAGAAAATTATTCTATTTCCGTCATTGTCTTGTCTTTGAATTATAATTGAGACATACACAGACAAAAACATATTCTTATTATACCACAGTATATAAGGAACAATCAAAAACTATCATTACCTCTTTAAGTTGAAATAACCCAAACTATTTGCTATATGCATATATACGACGAGTATGAATACGACGAAATTTTTTTGTTTGGTTTGTGAATAAAAAAGTTGGGTAACTCTCCGAAAGTCATAAAATTATATCTAAAAAAAAATAAACTACAAACAAATTTGTATGTGCTATGTTCTGTTGAGTTCTGGGAAAATAAAGTAAACGATGTGAATTGTTGGTAATTTTATTTTTTTATAACAAAATGTTACATAAGCTATAACTCGTAGGTTCTATAGTTACGTATTCTGGTTTTAAATTAGTAATATACAAAGAAAACATTAAATGTTGATAAATTACAAAACTGGTGGCAAGACATTAAGATTTTATACAGAAATGAACAAATTATTGGACCAATCTTCTCATTTACAATAATTTAATATTTTAAGGTGATCGATTTGTGTACTTCTTTTATTAACTTATTTCAAAATTACGGTATATTTCATATAAAAGTTTGCCTACGAAAAACTGCCTAGGCGGCAAAATGTGCATAGCCAAAAATATTCACTCAGTTTGAAGAATGCAATTGCATTTTTCACAGCTGCAACCAATCTAATCTACTTGCTTATCTTTAGCTAATACATTGACATTTAAATTATGTTTTGAAATCTTAAATCCAAAAATATTTCGACACATTTTAAACTATACTATTTAGACCAATTGAGTAGGGTCATATAGCATAACGAAAAAAAAGCTCTGACGAGTGATCAATTAATTTATTCTAGAAAAATAAATTCGATACGATGTTATATCGATTTTACTATACGATACTACTGGAATGGTCGGGGATTATTTATTTCATCTCTGAAGAACATTTAATAAAGAATAATTTGTAAAATACAATTAAAACATCTACATTTCGCTATAATGTTTCAAAGGAATTGATAGCGAATGAATTAGAAGAAATATTATTCAAGATGATCTGTAGTCTAATTCTTTTATGTTTTAATAAAAATGTATCGGATACAATATCAAAAGCTATTGACTGTTTTGTCTAGATTGTCTATCGATGGTTTGAGTTTAAAAGCGAGTCAAATTTTGTGATGGCCTAATTATCGATGATGACCGAAACTAAATATTTCTATATCTAAGATAATAGTGATAGGATGTTCAGATGTCCCTTATTAGGTACCAAATAAATTAGTTCTGCACTTCAGCAGGTGTTATAGATCACATTAAGATCACTGATCGCAACGATTGCATTAGATCACTTCTATATTGTGTCGCCTATTATATGTTTACTTGAAGCCAAATTTAATCATTTATTTATTCACCAATAACAAGATATATGACAGCATGTGAATAGTTTCATTTAATTTTGGTTTTATAAGTATTTTAATTTTAAATTAATAAAAAATCACTGTTTATGTTGTCTTTGCTGAAATTGTCATATAACTAAAGAAGAAGTCTTAATGGGCAGCGTTCTGTGATAATTTTCTAGAACTATTTTCAATGGTTAACTGATGTTTATAATAAGCACTACAAAAAATGCCAGCCATTTTGAATTAAGTTCAGCTACAAGAAGCCAATAAACTCGTATCATTGACATGTTCACAAATTTATAGTTTCTTTTCCTATGATTGTATTATTTATAAACATATTATTGTTTGACCTTGTCTGGATTACACGTTAGAACTTTGTTGTTACGCTCAATAATATTGTATAAATCATAGTGGTTGTTGATCATCATTCATTCAGACCATGTTTCATTCAGATATCATTTTTCAATAATTGTAAAATAACCATCGTCATCGAGAGGAATTGTTATGATATCTAGTCTGGTACCTTTCTATCTCAACTTGAGATAATAACAATATTTTTGTAATATTGTTCAACCTTATGATCATATGAACACCCACAATTCCGTATATACCGCATAGTGATAATCATATAGATATATAATTTCAATTTCAGTTAACTGTAAATGTTTTCTTTTAGAAATACGAAGAAAACTGTATAAGAATTAAATTAGATCAGAAAATTTTCTTATAATGACACAGCAAAATTTTTACATAATTTTATAACACTGTACAACAAGAACAAAGCCATCAAAATGAAATCATTTCGCGGTTAGTTTATATATGTACCTTCTATACATCTAACCAGTTGATCGAATACAGATATTGGAAAAAGAATATAAGTTTCTTATGAGAAAATTACACAATGTAAATTTAAGATCCAATAAGATATTGAACTTGAGAATATAAAAATATATTAATTTTTAGAGATCATATTACAGCAAATAGATTAGATTAATAAAAATAGATACAGTTATACAAATCTAAAACAATATATATTATTATGTCTCCAATATTATATCTGTAATGAAAATCGGAAAATGAACTTTCTATATTATAATGTGAGCCCATATATAGTAATATGAAGCAGCTCATAAATCAATTATGTATAACAATCTGAAGGAACATCAACTAGCGTATCTATACGTATGACCGATAATATATTTTGGTACTATTCCAAAGTGTGAAATTGAATTGCTCTTAATGACGCATACGTATATACATATACATTTGAAATATGATAAATTGAATCCAGATTTGGGCGCTTATATAGATTAATGTGTCATTCGGTTTGGTTTATTGTTGTTGTCATGTTGGTTTTGTTTTGGGTGCTTTATGTATCTAATAATAAAATTCTATTTCAAGAAATTAATTGTTAGTAGAATGCAGCTATAGAATAAAGTAAAGATGAAGAAAAACAAACCACAGTTCATAAGGTTATTATTGAATGCATCATGATACTAATTTAGGATAGAAATCCATCAATCATTTGTATCAAAAGTTTTAAACTTGATTTGTTTTAGAAAGGAACACATGAACCACTTAAAATTAAAATATTGAATTAGTTACACGTTTTGATTACAATATAATATATAAGAGTGGTATAATAAAATTCATGTAAGTTGTAGCTAAAATAATCTATGGCTTAGCGCAAACGGTGATATATTGAAGGAGAAACTTATCGCGTCTCAACTGAGACCGTATGAACCATTTTAACGTGCACATATTGCAGGTGGTCAGGTCAGTCCAACGAACTCACAATCGCTCTTTTAATGTCATCCGGTGTATGTGAATTTTTGGTCAACGGCGAGAATCGAACTCGATACCGCGGCGTGATGAGAAACTCTCTTAACCACTAAGCTTCTCTTAACCACTAAGCTACAACTGGCGAAAATAAGTTGTAACTACTTCTCTAATTAATTTTTGAAAATGCTATCTGCTCTTATTATACTACATTTTTATTTTTTGTTTGATTGGTGCAAAAATAAATATACATTATCTGAAAAACTCTATAGATAAAAATTCGCAAAATTAAATATTATCTTAAATCGTACATCAGTATAGGAAAGCTATATTATAGGAATGATGTGTATAAGGATCATCGTTTAAGTTGAATTGTGTTTTATGAATGAATACGGTGATTAATTTTAACAATCTCTCGTAACTCGTAAATAACATCATATATGTGTAATATATCCAGTCTTAAATTTATTTAGGGCTTTAGGGCTTTTAAATTTATCATGAGTCTGAGGGTATTTGATAGGAGTATTCAACACTAAGAATTGATCTAAGAGTTGCATTCATATGTCTTATTTTTCTTTTCTTTTTATTGATTGATAATCAAATGATTATTATAGCATTTTGACTACACTCTTCTTAATTTTGATTAATAGTGATTTTTTCCGGAAAATGGTGGCGATACTATAGCTTGACAAAACAATTCAACGTTTACCTTTAGCATTATTAAATGGCAGGATAAATATACTGGGCCGTAGATTTGATCGTACTAACGATTTTACTATACAAGATTTCTTTATTACTTCATAATGTGACCTAGAAGTTGGTAAACAGGTTATTTGGGTTGGCATTTTAAAGCAAAGATCGGTTGTAATATGAAAAACCATAACACAGAGATATACATAATATGTCACCTATAGATGATTCGAACAACATTAATCAGTATAATTAGGCGCAAATTTATCAAAAATACTTCAATCTAAATTTATTATGAAAATAATAACGTGAAAATAATAATATGAAAATAACGACATGGACGTCCTACTGAGCGTGCAATTGCAAAATTACAATTTTGAAGAACCGATAACATAAACCAGGCAACGCGTTCACAAGAACTAAAGATTATACGAACCACATTATACGACTAATTTTGAATGTTGATTTTTCTTTGTATCGTCGTTTTGTTAGTTGAATGCCTGAATTAAATGAAGGATTTTCATCAAAAATCGTTAGCGATGAAGATCATTTCAAAATTGTCAATGCAAAATTGTCGATTTTGTGGAGCGGAGAATCATCATGTTATTTATTCAAGAAGAGAAATTTCATCCTTCTATAGTCACTGCCTATAGTGGAGTTTATGGACTAGTATAGCATCATTGGGCCGTTTTTCTTTGGAAATGAACAGGAAAATGGCTGTTAATAATATTTTTAATTATATTTTTATTATTGTTAATAATATTTAATGATTGCATAACTTCAAGAAATTGTAGTTCCTTGGTTACCAATAAGCCCGAATTTAACACCACTTGAAAAATGTCAACATAAAGACAAAATTCGAGCTGAAATTAAGGTGGGTATGAACATAATTATTTTTACCGCCCAGGTGGCACAGTGGTTAAAGCTGCGGCAGTTGGAGTGGGAGGTACCGATTCCAGGAGGTTCGAATTCCAATTGGGGTAGAATACAAAAAGTATTTTTCACCATGATATTAAGATCTGTGGTAATGAACACAACTAAGACCCCCTGTTGATGGATGAATACAACTATGACCCCCTGTTGGAGTACAGAACTCATGGACCGACCCATCTTCCATGTCAGCACTATAGGCTGGCTGAAAGAGCTATGCAATGTGCAAATGGTTAGGAAAATCCGTACGTCCTCGAATTGGCTGTAATTGTGTAAAAGGAAGGACGTAAATAAGCGAACCGCGAACAATTAGGCAGTAACTTGAGCCTCAAAACAGATTAGAGATAAAAAAAAATATTATTTTTCATACATAAATGGCATAAAACCACCTTTCATTATCAATAAAAAAATGCTGACTTTTCATCCCAAAATGTGTGTTTTTTTATAAATGGGAAAATACTAAAATTTGACTTACTCTTTACTATTATTGTAGTTAAAATGCCATCAAAATTAAGACACCTTAATTTTCAATATATTTTTGAAGTTCTCTTAATCAGTGTCCAAACTTCAGTAATAATCTCAATAAAAAGAATAAACGAAGCGATTTATTAGTATTGTATAAACTATATAAATAGGTGGTTGTGTTTCTATTTCAATCACTGTACACAAGAATATATAGCAAAAATTGAAAAATTTTGAATATTTCGCCTACAAAAACTTTGGGCGATTATTCTAAAGTAAACAGTATAGCTTCTATACATTTCGACAAGTCATGAAACATTATGGAGAGTACAAGCTGAGCCAACATTATCCAATAGTTTACGTCGCAATCATTTAATCTGCTAAATTATTGTTAAATATTGCGTCTGCTGCCGCACATAAGACAGCATTAAAAAAAGAATTTCCACTTTCCAAACGAAAAGTAATTTATTAATCACAAAAACTATCCAAACAATAAAAAATTCATATTTAGGTTATGCGTATAATTACGTTAATTCTATAAAACTATTCTAACAAAAAACTATATTTACTTAAATTGGTTTGTTTGGGATTTATATTTATTTTTTGCTATTTCAACGCGATAACCTTGTTCCGCAAAATTAGCATTTTAATCGGAATAAAATTTTTTTTCATCTATTACATATATTGTAGTTGCAAATTTTCTCTTTATATTTAATCCAGGCCACCCAAATACTGTATATTTGTTTTAGTTTTTAATAGTTAAATGATTACACGAAAAAAAACTATTTTAGAAATAATAATTGAAAGTACGTTCAACCTAGCGCATACATGACTATTATATTCTCATCATATAGAAAGTAAAAACTAGGTCAAGCGTGCGATGACAGATAAATTGTCTCGTGTTAAGTGAAATTATCTAATTTAGAATTTTCTATTATCATTACAGAGTATCATTTGGCTCGTCAAAAGGTTCAATGGTCGAAACATTAGTATTTGAAACGCCTACACCATTACCGGAGCACGCCGAACGGGAATTTACATTTTCTGATTCACACAATAATTCCATTGGCATTGGGAAACCAATGTCTGGCAATTTAAATGTGAATGGTTCAGCAAATTTGGATGATAGCGGTATTGGATTACAAGAAGAGTGAGTATATGTTAATTTTTGACTTTTTGAATAATAATAGTATAATAGTATAACGACATACACATGTAAAATTTTCCAATTCTGAATTTTCAATTTATCTCTTTTTAATTAAATTTATCATTAAATGATACATAATTAATTTTAATTACATATTTTATTATTAAAAAACAAAATTATTATTTATAAAATAGTCGTTATGATTAAATAATAATAAAACAAAGTAAATAGTACACTAATCATATATTATATATATATATATATATATATATATATATATATATATATATATATATATATATATATATATATATATATATATATATATATATATATATATATATATATATATATATATATATATATATATATATATATCGAGTTTAATTATACTATTATTATACTTTTTAGTCGTTCATAACATTAGCCATTTTATCGAATCTGCACAAACTATCGCAAGTCCTCGTCTGTAATTACATATATTCTAAACCAATACATGTACTTGTATAAACTTTTATGTACACAAGAGCATGGAAAGATAATTTACGAGGCCGGAAACGTTAAAACAACATATAAACTTTAACAAATTCATTCTGTAAATTTAAAGTACTTGTATATATTTACAAATTTTATGCTTAGAAGGAAAATTAATGATACCTTATAATTGATTAGAACTCAAAATTATAATTCAATATTATTTATATGAAATTCAATCAATTATCACGTTTCTCGATAAATCGGTATATTTACCACATTTTCCTTTTTCTAAACATTCTCTCCATATTTCTATCCGAATGCTGAAAATGTAGATTAAAATGTAGATTAAAAGAGATAAACTTTAATATATGTGAAAAATTATAATATTATAGAGTCATTTCCTAGTACGTAGTATGGAGAAAATCTAAACAGATTGCATAAGCCTACTGAAAATTTAACGGAATCACTTGCATATTGGGTCATAATTTACTTTAAAGAACAAAAACCCTACGCCTTAATTTAGAATATATTTAACCTGCCCATATTACCGTCTTTCGTGAATAAACAATTACAGCACAAAACGCGGAAAGTCAGTTCTTCTCATAAATATTTTACGAAACATTCATTATTTTGGTCAACGGAAAAGTTTTCTATCCACTGTGTAGAGTAGAAAATTTGAATTAAGAATTTTTTAATTGGCTTGGAAATGGATTGCATAACAAATATTAAAACTTTAAATTATGAATAGGATTCTTGTTGGGTTAAAAGTTGAGCCAAAGTTCTGAAGAGCGAGGTTATGTATAAAGTGAATTTTCCGGATAAAGAAATTGTTAGCCAGATGTTCGTTATTGAAACATTAGGTGTACATATATATTTTGTAATTTTTTGGATTCTTTTTCAGTTTTGTTATATTTTCGACCGTGACTGTTAAGGTAATATAGTTGGATACTTAGGATGTCTACGACTCAATACTTCAAAAGCCAATTAGTTAAGGTGAAGTCACTATCTTTTCGATGATAATCAAATCGTGTGCAATGATTAAGTAGACAAATTTCTTTATTACCCTTTTTGTTCCCATTTACAAGAAACAGTTCAATCTATTATAAGTACATATATGTATTTTGGTATTCCTTTAATAATTTGACGATATTTTAAATTCAGTGTATCACTGATATTATCCTGTAGTTTGGTAATTAACTTGTCTCGTGTTGTTTTTAATATATCCTTCTGTTTATAATATTCGACAGCTCGAACCATAAACTATACAAGTAGCAATATTCAGTGTTATAAAATTATCATTTTACTATTCACTAGTTCTTTTTATACATACAGTTTTATTGCAAAATGTTATTTTTATGCGTTCATTAATAATTTTTAAATTTATCTCCAGTTTTCATGTTCTATTAATATGCCAGTATGCTCAATGATTCTTCAGTAAATAATTCATTTTAATTAATGTGGACAACATCAAACCAGTTGGTTATGTATCATAAATTTCTGACGATATTGATTATATAAATAACGTAAATGTCATACTATACTTACAGTGATCACTGATGAGTGTGAGTAACAAGTAACATAACAAGTCAAAATAACAGCTATATAACGATCATAACGACAGGCTTGATTTATTGGTATTCTCATCTAAATGGAAATGAACGGCAGTTGATTTTAAGAGTTAGTCCCCACTAAATATTTTTATTGAAAATGCGAAACATCTTATTAGAAGTACAAAAAAAATTATTAGAACTTTATTTAATTCAGGTATCGAGTTTCTACAAAAACAAGCGTAATATTCAAATGGATTTTTCTTTAACTATTTCGATCATTGTCGAAAAAGTAAAAAAAACATAGAAATTTTCATTATACGAATATTTTATTAATATTTCAACTTTAATAATTAAATATTCAATTAATTTTTATATAACACAAACATTTCTCTTTACTTCATTCGCCCCACCGTACATTTTCTTGAAGCAATAAAGCAACAACGCCTTTCAACACTTTTATTAAATAGATTTTTTTTATTCATTTTCTCCTTCTTTTGTTTATTTGATAAGCAATAAAAAAAATCTTAAAATATTTAATAATCCGATTGTATGATTGATGACTATCAATCGGTCGTATATAATAACGTGTCGTTTTATAACTATACCATATACTCGTGAGTTGCCGGTTAAGCTGCATGGATTAGACTTTATACAATATATATAGTGTTTAAAAAATTAGAATGTCTCATGAATCTATTAATAGAATTAACTATTTATAGTTTATTGTATTGTATATTTAAATGATACAATATTATAATATTGAAAAGTTGTATATAGATGGCACTAGTATAATACAGTTTGCTCAACATACAGTGCCATCTAAATAATATATTAGAAAGCTGGTTATGCAATACGGGTAGAATGTTATATTCTGTATAAATATCATGTGGAAATCGAAAGTATATATTATGTATGTATGTACATAATCAATTCTATATTTAGCGACCGGTTGAAACTTGAAAATTGAATTAAACAAAAATACGAATTTAATTTATATTTCAAGACAGACAGAGAAGTATGCTTCGTTGATCACATGTATTGTATAATAATAAATGAATGAATGAAAAATGAAATTGTTAAAAAATAGGTTTATATAGTTAATTTTTGTAATTGGTTAATCCTTTTATGTTGGTACAAGTTCGTTAAAAGCGGTTTTACCTTAATTCCATTTATTGTGAATTGTGATTGTAAATGATCGATGAACCAATTCACGAACATATTATAGAAAACATTAAAAAGTATGGTGTTGAGGTGTGTGGTTTTGTACAGTGATGTAACTTAAAATTATGCACCCTAAATATTTTAATGGTTTTGAACACATTAATTGGTTTTATAATCTCATTACTCTTTCATCTCAGATCTTTCAAACTATACCATTGATATTTAATCATATAATAACTTTTATGTCATTCAGTGCTTGAAGAGATAATCTATTAATTATTTAACTATAATCGACTCACTTTCTTTAGTATTTGATTAAAATTAGTTTCGCTGATGATTGTCTGACACTTTAGTTACAATTGCAATTTCATGTTATGTATTGCTTGAAGTACCAAAGAACTTGAACTTGAAATGTAGCACTGTGACTTGTCAAGGCATCACTTTGTACTGATTTTCTCGTTGGATTGCGTTGATGAAATGGTCGTTGCATAACATTAATTAAAATCTATAATATTAAATAAATGAATGTTTCAATTTTAAGAAAGTTTTTATTTTAAGGTAATAATCAGCTCAAAAATTGGAAATTTAAATAAACAAAATTCATATCATGGATATACATGGAATCTTAAATTTTTGGTCATGTATATAGATGACCTGTTCGTTATATTATTAAATTTTTTGTTATTTTAATTAGGTTATACTAATTATTTATGTTTTAGTAGATAGTAACAAATGTTATTTGTCAAGTGTGCGAAATAGAAATTAAGTTTAGGTTATCTAAACACCAACTGAAACATTTTCTTTATTAAATTTTCCCTGAAATAAAAAGATATGTAAAACGGATATTCCTACGATGTTATCAATGAATCAAATGCATTTAATTTAAGTGGCATGCTATATAGTAGTAATTATGAAAAGCACATTTAATAAACTTAAAAACAAATGGATGTTTTTTTCTATAACTTCTAAAAAAATTGTTTCTTACTAAAGAGTTCGATGCTGGAATTACACGATAGTTAAAAATAATCTATGGCTTAGATTAGAGGCCGTAAACGGCCCTTACCGCGTCTCAACTGAGACCTTATGAACCATTTTTTAACGATTGGTGCACATTGTAGGTGGTCAGCCCAACGAATGTTTTTACACACAAGCGTTTTTATGTTATTCGGTTGCATGTTATAATTTTGGGTCAACGGCGGGAATCGAACTGGAGACCGCGGCGTGATGAGAAAGTTAAGTTTATTAATTGTTTGGTTTTTATGTTTATTGCAAAAACGCTTAAATTTGATTCTAAAATTAATCGATTTATTAACGTTTATTATTTATAATTAAATTCATTTTATAAATTCTTCGTAATCTAACTGAAGTGGTTTTAAACCCTTTTTTGTTGTATATAAAACCAATTTCAAAGTAGAACATTATTTCATTTTTGTCTGTAAAATATGTTTAAGTTTACTCTTAAAATAAGTTTGAAGTACATTTATTCTACTTTGGGATAGATTTATTCTATATACTAAACGATTGATTTTTTGATAGCATTTAGGACTGTTGCAAAATATTCGGTTTTAATGAGAATCAAAAGGAAACATTAATTTCGTTAATGTTTGATTTTTCCACTCTCTTAAGTATTAGGGTGCCAACCCATGTAGGAAAATTAACATAACATTCTTTGGTTTTCTACTTATCACTCTGTAGATATATTCTTCAATATAATAATTATGATTCAAATAGATCCTTCCACTTCTTCGTAACAACAACTGACCATGTTTAATAAGAATTAAAATAACTCACATGTTTGCAGTTGATGTAAAATACGTTTCAAGTGATATAAAATATAATAGTTCTAAGCCCATGAATCATACTGAAACATGAAGACATACTGAAGATTTTCCTTTTATTCAAGTATTGTATAAAGTGTGTTAATGTAAATGTTCCATTCACTTGGTTTGAATTCACTTTTCGTCTATCTGGTCAAAGTGTGTAACCCTCATTTTTTTAGTTGACATATTTTATTTTGATATTTGTTATCTCTTCTCATACATATTTTAATTAACTTTACAAAAAATCTAATTCACGTACTAAAATAAATCATTCGCGACAAATTTATTCAAAATATGTATATCATATATGAACATTATTTTTCAATTTATGCTAATTTCGCGTTATGTTAATTATTTTCCCAATGTATATTTGTTAACCGACGACAGTGAAATTGAGAAGGAGAAATGTTTACAACAACAATTTAATATAATAACCATACGCTACTCATAAAATATGTATACATTTTTCATACAAAGCACGCATACTTAAAATTCCATAATTTCTATACTAATTCTAAGGGGACATGAACTATTTGCAAATTTAGACCAAAATACGCAAATATCCAACACTCCTTATATCCAACAATTTGCAGGCGATTCATTTCTGGTAATTTATCATTTATACCAAAATATCTTTTTGGGGACATAAAGTCGCACATTTTGAAATCGGGAGAAAAACAATGTATGAAAAAACGAAAAATTTGTTAATGTCAACAAATCGATTCGATATATTATAATACTTATTCGGTTGTAAAAATTTATTTCTGCGCCAAAATATTTTTATTTGTTTTGGGAGTCACAACCAAAATTTCAAGGCCAAATTTTACGTCTCGTTTTACCATAACATTATAGATGAATGAATAAAAATGTTTAATGTTATAACATTTCACTCCTATAACAATAAAGCCCTCTCATCAAATAATCAATCATTTGATTTGATCCTTATGTCTAGAAATAACCTTGGATCAGTAGCGAAAGAAAGATGAGTTTTGTCTTAATAAATTTTACCGCATAAATATTAAATGTCAAAATTTACTACATGACCTCTGCTTGTCTTTCTCTTTATGCTTGACTGAATAAATCGTAAAGAAAGAGACTACTTTTTTGTTTATTTAATATTATAAGACGTATATCTTTTATTTCGTTTTGAAATAAAAAATTTGCCGGCAAAACTTTATAGAACAGCACAAGTATATAAATTTATTTTATACATACATACAATTATCTTTATTTAGTATTATTTCTACCTCTTTCAAAAATTAGTGCATTTTATACCGTGCATGTATAAGGAAATGTATAAAATAGTAGTTCAATACCCTAATTTTGTCCCACTTATACTGTTTATATTAAACTAATACATTATATATCTGATGTCATTGTATTGCGTAATGTATCGAAACGACAGAGACAACCTAATAATGCAAAATATTTTTTTATCGTTTGTATTAGTGTTAGTAATTTGCGTTTTATTTTGAGTTTTATCCAATTTATGAATTAAATTTTTAATGATTTGTTTTAATTTATGCATCAATATTATTTTAGTAGTGACTTGATAAAAAATATGATTAAAATTAATTCATAAATTATTAAATTTATAGAAATATCGCGTTTCGTTTATATCGGCAACGCTGTTTGAAACAACGAACACATACAAATATTTCCCCTTTCATTCGTGTAAAACACTCCAAAATGGCTACAATAATAATAACATCTGTTTTATTATGTTATATAGTTGTTTCATGTTAATATATAGATGTCTCGATTATATGCTATATTTTTCTCGCTTTTAATTTATTTTATTATACAATCGTCGGTATACTATACACAATGAAAGTCATGTTCATTTGAACTGAAAATTTAAGAAACGCGCATGCCGTTTGATATTTTTTCATCGAATTAAAAAAATATATATTGTATATTTGTTGTTGTCATAATATAACTACTAAAAATTTATTAAATAAAAATAAATAATAGTTTTTTTAAATATTTAATTGTTTTGTTTTCGTGACAGTGCTAATTTCTTTCCCGCATTATTCTCGTATTTAGTAGTGCATTGCATCTCATTCGTTCAAAGTACATAGTGACACTCGATTAGTTACTTTGGTTTTTATCACAAAAAGTGAATTAAATAACGTAATAAGTTAGTGTCATTTCGAATATAAAGTGAAATAAAAAATATTAAGTGAGATTTACATAAATTGTTTTCTGTGTATTGTGTGTGGATTAAGCATTATTATCGTTGCGGAATTTGATCCAGTAGCTTATTGAGAAAATTTTCAAGGTAATTTAAAATTTATAGATTAGACTACCATCTAGTGCGGAAAATTTATATTAATTTTCGTACGAACGTATAAAATGTTTCCTTTTTGGTTTTGTTTTTGGGATTTTCAAGGCCAACTGATTTTATTTACAGTCAAATGATCAAAATACGATGGCACTACCCTCGAACACGAATCTTACAATGATGATAAGACAAATATGTGAGACTATCAAATAAGACAATGATGTCATTTAAATTGTTATTTTAAAATTTTAAATAAATACATATGTACATATATTGATTGTTTTAAGTTTTATATGATGTCGCTGTTTAAAATAAATAATATGATTTAATTGCAATATCAATTACAAAATAAGGTTGTGTGTTTGTTTTAGCAAAGTGCCTAGGTAGTTCAACATGTTTCGTATTTAGTCTACAACCATTTAAATAACTCCTAAAATTCGATTGACCTTGAATATTTCTTTTTCATTATTATCAATACTTTTTTTACGCCTTTTCTTTTGCGTGAGAAAATAAGAAAACATGGGTGTGGAAAATGTTACGATGTGGTAGATTACACTTATATTTTTCTGTGAGAATATTTTAATAAGATGCGGAACTGTCGTATTTGTTACAAATACATTGAGTGAATGGGTAATTACAAAATATTTTCCGTATTTTTCTCATTTTAACGTTTCTGCGCATGATTTGTTTTGTATGTGGCAAGGTTGTTTTGTTTGTTTCGAGATGACAACATTGAATATCCTAATTTATTAGTGTCCTTCGACTATATTGTACGAGTATATTAGAGGATGAGATCACAAGGCGTAGTTCAATTGTAGGTCAGAAGTTTGTGTTATATATATATATATATATATATATATATATATATATATATATATATATATATATATATATATATATATATATATATATATGTATATATATATATATATATATATATATATATATATATATGTATATATATATATATATATATATATATATATATATATATATATATATATATATATATATATATATATATATATATATATATATATATATAATTTTCACGGTGAATGAAAATTTTTATATCATTATTATATATATTTTTTTACGAAAATACGTTAATGCGTTATTTTGTTAATAAACAAATAACAAATTGGTACTGGCGATTACATCATCTGTTCAAATATTTTGAAGTTTATTTATATAAATAAAATCTGACGTAATTTTAGTTCGTATAATGCATGTTAACTAAATAATATAATTAATTGTTAGTTTCTACTTTACATTGCGAGCCTCCGCTTTTAAATTGCAACAACACATATACGATATGTTTAGTTACATCGAGACACTGTGTCTCGTAGTCATGGGACATATTTGTGGTGGCAACACAATACACTACAGTATCTACCTATAGTTTATGTAGAAAACTGATATATATATATATATATGAAAATAAATTTTCAGGTTGGGTATATTAATAAAAGATTTTCGAGGTTGATTATGAATATCATTTTTATAATATGAATATAGCCGACTTGATATTGGATAATCGGTTTATTTATGTTTTATAGTGTTTAGTGTGCATTTTGTATAATATCTATTAAAAAGACATATGATATCGAGCGCCATGCGTCATGTTATGTGATGCCTTGTACTTTCGTATTGCTATCATTTAAAAATGATATGAAAAAACACCGGTTAGCTAATTTTGTATGGTCTAAAATGACAATAATTTTTGATAGATAGTTTGATAATAGATTTCAAAACGATGATCATTATCACCTTATTGTATCGTCAACCAAATTTTAACTCTCAATTTTCAATTGAAGGTAAAATGACTTTATATTTTGCATGACTGACATATACATATTTAAATAATATGTTTTAATATTTATATACTTATTTATAAATAAGAGAATTGAAAAGAGCACTTTTCTTAATTCTATAAATTGCGTGCTAAATCTTAAAATCACCAAAAATTAAACGACATTACAATGTCAAAACAATTCATTTATTCGCCGAAATATTTTGCATCACATTTTGAAGCTGCCTTTTTAACCATGCTTATCTGCGTTCTGTATATTGTATATATTTCGAGATATATTTGTATATGTGTATATCTATATAACTTTGACTTCTGCTATTAAATGTCAAACTACTTTCAATTATTCATGAGCTTACAATTATACACACGTATGTATGAGAAGTATATGAAATAGGTAATACTACCAAAGCATATAGAATCACCTATACATATAACATGCACCAAAATTGGTTAAGTAATTTAACTTTCATTTTTGTTCTCGCAAAATTGCATAAACGATCAGCAAACGCGATATTCATAATTTATGTATACATGTTTACGATATAGCATATATTACGCACGGATTAAGAAACTACATATTTAATGAAGTCTTTACAAAATTGAAATTATATTATGTAGGTAATGTTTGTTTACGATACCTATAAATAAAGTTTAGTTTACTTAACTCGAATTTGTGTCCGTGACACATTTAAAGTACATTTCCAGAACTAAATGTTTTTAAACTATATATAGATATCCGTGTCGTCCGCATATGTTCATTGATTGGTATTTGTTTATAAATTACGGTAATAAAGTTCGTACTAGTGTAATCAAATTTCCAGGGTCATTCAAAATCTTAAGACGTTCATATTTTGTTTGTATATCGCGTAGCACTTTATTTTAAATATTCGAAAATGAACAACTTTATATTTTTATTATGCAAATTAGGTAAACATCAGATTTATATCAGATTTTCAATACAACACAATGATCTCATGCACTGATGATGGTGATTTCAACAAATATATTTTATCTCTTCTGTTTCAGCTTGTAAATTTCAATTTCACCAACTTTTTGCTAATTTTCTATCTCACACAACAATATAAAACTTTAAATGTATACAATTTGCGTAATGGCGTATTAAGAAGCGGGTTCGGTGACCTGGATATCGGGAGTCTTTTTTGAAAGTATTTTATTTATAACTATTTAACGTGAAAGTTTACCTTTATTTGTATGTATTTGTTGTGGTTTGGACAATTAGTTTCCCGTTTACGCAGCAGCCAAGGTTTAATATAATTGTATCTGTATATACTTAAATCGAACACTTCACTCTATCTCGAAAAAATAAAACATATAGTATCTGAAAGACCATCGATTATGGTCGCACATATTTTATTATTTTATAATAATCGCCTAAGGTGTACACGAGCTCGTTGTCCATAACATACATATACACAAACAAGTGCGTTTAGTTTGGTTCTAATAGTTTTATAGTACTAAACCAGACAATATATACGAGTATGATCTCAGACAGATCTATTCAATTTATAATTGCTTGAGTGAATTTGAACTGCTGCTATTTAATAGCTACTGGTGTGAATCTTGTTGTAAATACATATACCAACAGTTTGATGATAAATAAGTTTAACCTAATTTTTATTATAATCTATTTTTGTTGTATAGATTTAGTTTTTTGGTTGGTTTCTGTTTATTCATATACATACGCTATAATAAAAATAGAAATTAAAATTATACATTCCAAAATACTATACAGCAAAATGTATTATACTTTTCACGCATGAAATTAATTCAGCATTAAATGTGTATAAAATGTATATATAATATAATATAATACATAAAACTGTGTTAAACATAAATTATGTACAATTTGGTAGATAACATAATATATGTATAAGGTTTATTTGTAATTGTATGTACTACAAATTGTTATGCTAATCAATGTATTAGAAATTGGGTGTTCGAAGAAGCACGTGGATATTGTATAATGATATACTGAAATTGACACTTATTTAGAAGGAAGAATCAAGCCGATTATTTCTAAAACCATCCATAATGATTAAAATTGGGTATATTTGAAGATATCTCGTAATTAAAGACTTAACAACGAACCGGTTAATTAATAAAAAGGAATAAAATAGATTTTATAAGGCAACTGATATACATATTGATGCATTGATATAGTTCACCACTTTTGCAAAATTGACTAACTAAAATGCATAGTAACAGTATAGTGTTTTTAGTATAGAATTTTGTTTAGAGTTCAGATGGACCCAATATAATCGATACCAGTTGTAAACGTTTTGTTAATCGAGAACACTTAGTCCAATAATTATGTAAACCATCTACGAAAATTAAATTGCTTCAAAGCACCTTATAGTAATAGTACGAGCAATGATTCGGAAATCGGTAGTTTTCGACCACATAAATATATATTTTTTTAATCAGGTCATTAAGGTTAATTGCGATTAAAAGCACATGTGTATTTAAATTTATAATCCAAATGCAAGATGTTAATTATAATACATATAATTACTAATTGAATACCACATGCTTTAGTTCAATTTCACGAGTGTGCAAATATAGGTTCGCATCAGTACAACACTGCTGATTAATTTTGAACACAATTGCTAATTAACACATTTTATTATTTGAAATTATTTAAATGTGTTATTCATTTCAAATTTAATTCACGATCTTCATTCTACTATATATTTAATTTATCAATTTTTCCATATAACATCTAATTTACATATGTTTGTAATTAGGCTGACCGCATATCACATAATTTAGATATAATACATAAATAAAACCACCAAACAATCAAAAATATTTTTGATTGTTATTTAGCCGTTTTTACATAATTAATTAAATTAATGTATGTCAATTAAAATATATATACGTTCAGCTGTCTGAAATTATATTTGAATATAAAGTTTATCATTGACCATTGTTGTATTGTTTTTACTTTGGCCGCGATCAAGTTTAAGTTCACGACAGTGTTTTGGTTTTGTTGTTTTCACGCGAGAAAATAAATTTTGTTGGACTGCCTACGAATTTCGGAAAAATATTTTTCGCGTTACTTTTTTTTTTAAAAATAACTAAACGCCTTCACGCCAATTATCTTAAGTACATACACTTGTATATTAGTATGTATATAAACAGTACAAAAATGATTTTATGTAGGAAATAATAAATTAATTTAAATTTTTAATTAATGTATATAAATGTTGATATTGTTTTGTGTGCCGCGACTGATAACATTCGAAGTTGATACGTGATTCGAAGTACTAGTCAGTTGCAACTTGCAAGATACATATATGTATGTATGTATAAACCTTTCCAAATTGTTGAAGTATATTAAGCAGTGCAATCAACAATAAACGTATTTTTGTTTGTTGTTATTTTTAGCGATAACAGCGCCTTAAGCTCTATTTATATATTTACCATGTTTATTATCAGGTTCAAATTTGTATGTTTATAATACACATATGTATAATTATATAAACTAAAGGCAAATACCCAAGTACACTTTCACATAAAGTTTTGTTATCAATTTATTTTGTGTATTCTGATTATTTTGTATTTATTTATAAATTACCCGAGAAAATTTAATTATTGATAGAAGACAAAAAATTATTAATTTATTTTTAATTATCGTTTTGATTCGAGTGGTTTTATTTTTAATTTATGCAAATTTCATAATATGAATATCAGGGCTATTTTTAGCTACATAGCCTTAAAATATAATCAGATAAAAATAACAAGTCTAAATCTCTTATAAAACTAAGTAAAATAAAAATGGCTTCAAGAATTGACTAAAATGATGGTAACTTTCGTGTGGCATAAGGATTTACTGTCTTAACAAAATATTGCAATCATATCATTAACTGTAAGATAATTCAAAATTAAAGAATTGTACGAATATGCAACTCCTCAGGAGAGTGTGACCACTTTCCACTTTTATTATATTATGATAATTTAATAGAATACAATATTGAAAATTTGAAATTTATAGGCTGTTTATCGATGGATGGTACCGAATACATTTACACGTAATTAAGCTAGGATAAATCTGCTCGTGTAGTGTTTACTAGTAAACATGTTGGGATAAACCGGTTATTAATAGACATAACAGATTATATAGTGTCAACACCTTAGAAGGAGACTGGATTCCGAACTACGATAGATTGTTCACTTCCCTATGAGAAAAGTCGAATAAAATATTAGAAAATGATCGATAAAACACAAAATAAAGTTATAACAAATATTTAAATATTAGTGTATTCGAAACAGAGCTCTAAATGCACAATCACAAAGATTTGATACTGAACCAGTGATGACGCTAACTGGTTAATTGTGAAACAGATGACAAAATATAGATTACAAACACTTACTAACTTATAGGTGGGATGGAAAATGAAGACCTGAAAATAAATAGTGGCATCCGCAAATCAATATTGCGAGATTCTCCTATCAGTTTATTCAGCCCTTACAACATCCTATGTTGATATATATATATATATATATATATATATATATATATATATATATATATATATATATATATATATATATATATATATATGTATATATATATATATATATTTATATATATATATATACATACAAGTATATATATATATTATATATATATATATATATATATATATATATATATATATATATATATATATATATATATATATATATATATATATATATATATATAAAATATATTTTATGACATAATTTTGTGCCAAATTGCATTGTAAATGATTGTATGTAATTATATCGTTTGGTAGTAAAACATTCGATAAAAGTTATCGATTTTGTTTATTTGTCAATTTATCAACCAGTATAGCACATATTGTTTCAATTGTTTTCGTAAAGAGCACTTGGGGATACATAATTAAGATTAGTTTAATGAGAGAAATTTACCAAAACTAATTAGTGTTATACATGACGAGATTTTGTTCTTTCGAATCTTTTTAACTGACATAAATAAAATAATCTTGTCATGTTTAATGTCAGTTGCACCATACTACCCGCATAATACCAGCACTCATTAACTAACTAAATGGTTTATTACCTAACGAAAATAATTACAAATGATATAAAGTTGCATTATAGTATATAAAGTAAAGGGTGTACCAATAAGAGTTCAGATTAAAAAATTTAATAAAAAAAAACTGCTTAATATATTTTCAAATTTATTTGTTTGTTTTAAAATACAATCCTCCTGGTTATGGAAAATGATTTCATTCAAATGGCTGACCTTGGTGTACTCCATTCGGTTGGTTCAATTTCTGAACACGGTTTAAATTATGTGCGGATTTATTTCGGCAATGGTTGCTTTAATATTGGCTTTCAAATGATTAATTGTATGTGGATTGTCTGTTAAACACTTGTCCTTCACGGCACCCGAGAAATAAAAATACAAAGGCGTCAAATCTCAGCTCCTGCCGGCCAATTCCCGTCACTATTTTGACTGATAATGCGACCATCGAATTTTTGACGCAGTTTTACTATTGGAACGCTCGATGTGTGGCATGGTCATCTTGCTGGAACCAAAGGTCGCCCAAACCAATATCTTGATATGGTCACAAAGAAGATGTTAACATTTGGCGATAGTTGATTCTGTTGGCCGTAATGGTTGCGCTGGCCTTATCTTTGAAGAAATTCTCCTTGTAGATTTTTCGGTCCCCAAATGCTAGAATTTTGTTTTTGTATACGAACCCACCGAAATGGAAATACGTCTAGTCAGAAAAGATTTCTTTGTTTTGTAGTAAATTTCCTTTGTTGTGGAAGTAAATTTCCAACATTTCCTACTTTTGTTGAAGCTTTCGTCAACTAGAAATAATATACTGAGTTTCTGTCAAAGAAAGAATGACATTAGCCAAATAACCGATATGTCAAATCTAAACCGTGTTTTTGCGACACCTTATATTAGACAACTAACTTTACAACTAAAAATGTTATTTCGAAGCGGGCGATTCTGTTCAAAAGCGTCTTCATTTTTGCATTTAGTAAATAAGTAAAACTATTATTATACACCAAAATAATCCATAATTAGTTATTTTGTACAGATCATCTAATATAAATATAACTAGCTGGATTTCAAATTCGAATTAAGACGCAAACAAATACAAAAATACATGACTTTCTTTATTTTTAGACAAAACTCCATTATTTTTGTTTTTATAAACTATTATTACTGTCTTTGACAATTATTATTATTTTTTTCATGTTCATGTTTTTATATGAATTTTTTCTAAAAATATTAACTACTAACATTATTGTAGCAACAATCACTAAACGATTTCAGTTTTGTTGTATTATATACAATATTAAATTAAAATAAAAAATAACAACGAAACAGAAAACAAAACTATTTGGGAAGGAAATTTCTAATTTTAATCGAATTAAATTAACGAAACAAAAGACAAAGTAATTTTGAAGCAAAAGAAAGAACTTGTGTTATTCTTTGGTATACAGTATAATATGTTGCGGTGATGTGAATGTTCTTAATAAATTTTTGAATGTAATGTAGCGATTCTAATCAGTTCAGTTTTATTAAACAACAGCACCTCTATACGGATGGTAGTTCACATTATAATTTTGCCCAATCATTGTGCAGTTATAATATAGAAAATAGTTGATTATATATAAAAGCCGCTTTTATTTAATAAGTGCACTCCGCATATATATTAAGATGCAAATCTTATTATATACAAAAATTTAAATACGATCGCGTTAATTTAAATAAATAAATTTATTTATAAAATTGAATCACATTTATACAATCAAAATAAATAAATCACAGTGTTTTGATGAAATTGTGTATCTCAACTCGGTTTATATATACATACATACTCGAAGAATACATAGTCTACTTAAGATTTATTCACTTTTATAAGATTTATTGTTGTTTTTGTTAAGTTCATTATCACATTTAATTTGTTTATTTTATTTTTTATACATTTTATTACGACAATTATTTTATTGGATGGATGTAGAGTATGTTGTGTGCAGAAAATCTCGTATACGATGCCCGACATTTGAATAAGTTTCTCAGAACGAAGACTAAAACATTTTTATTTTAATATTTAAAACGTGACTTTATTAGAAATATAAAATGTATTTTTATATAATTACTTAATATTACAAAGTACTAGTACGATACAATGTTATTATTTTAGAAGCTGACGTCAAATAATATGAATTATATCTACTTTGTTGTGATCGAGTAGCCGGATTTATATCTGTTGATTGAATTTACTCTTCAACTATTAACTGATAATAGGTGCTTTGAATTTACACCGCTGTCTTTCCTTAAAAATAAATTTTATATTTGGTTTATCAACATAGTACTCATTAAACTTTTCTTTTAGAAAGAAAAAACTACTTGAGAAGATGCCATAGCAGATGCGCATAGCTTAATGTGCAAAGTCGACTTTAAATGTTCGAAGTTGTTAAACTACTTCAAAACATCTTCCTTATTATTTTTGTGAAGAAAATTGATTGAATATAGATTTTAAATCGTTACCCTACTTTCGGAAAATTAGAATTTATTTCACTGTCGCCACGTTACCTTTACATGGGTTCGAATGTCGATAGGGCTGGATGTAAAAAGGACTTTCCTACATCTGATTACAATCGGTGGTGTGAATGAATACGTCTGTGACCGCTTGTTGAGTTTGTAATCTATAAACCGACCATGTCAGTACTATAGGCTGGCAGTCGCACGTCGTGGTGATGTAACAATGGGCTAATCTACTGATCTTGCAATTTAAGAAATTAATTTAATTTAATTAATTAAATTAATTTAACGATCACCTTCGACTATATTGTCTCTTTCACGTTCATGTATTTTTGACTTCTAGTATTCGATGGCAGAAGGAGAAAAACTATTACTAGTTTACTAATATTTACTTAAATTCATGTATGCAGCAAATACAAAGACATTTTGATCACATGTTCCTCGATAAATTGACCATAGATCATAAGTGATCAGCCAACTATAAAATTGACGACAGATTGAGAAAACTATGAGTAACGACAACTATATCATGTACACAAAATTAATATGTACAACACTGTCGCGATTATTTATATGTATATACGATCACTATTTGACCATGATCTTCATACGTGTCGATCAATTCGTTCCATCGTGTTAATCATAGTTGAACAAACCAAAATCTAAAATTTATATTAATACAAGATCGTTGAATTTCGATTTATAAAAACTGGACTGTGCAAGTCAATATGAGATCATAAGTAAGAGGAACTAAAATGTTTTTATTGCCGCATATATACATATATTGTTATATACCAATTTGAATCGTGGTTTTAATTTAACTGTACAACAAACAACTGTATATAATAGATATACTATCATTTTTTTTGTAAGATTTTCGTATATTTTACCTAATCTGTTTATTTTTAAGATATAATTTAAAATTATAAAATGGAGAGATATGTCTGTATAACCACTCTTCATCTCGATATAGTCTCGTGTATTAGTTTAGTAACTAACTAATCTCTTTAAGATAATGATGTTTAAATTTGGTTGTTTTACATGAACGCGAGTAAGAATTTGAGCACAATAAAATCGGTGAATGGAGTAGTATCGATAGGTTTAAATAAATCGATAAATTACGAAAAGTCTATAAATTTAGTTAAAGTGATCAATGTACCGCAAGTTTTAGGATTAGTAAAAGCTCAAAATTTATCAAGGAAAAATGTAAATTTATCCAATGTAAAGACGGTAAACGAAATAAAACGTGTTAAAAGTGAAAAAGTGATAAAATTACCAGTCTCACTAAATTCAGTGAAACTTTTGAGGAAATAATATGTACGTCATTATAAAAATTGTGCATATTAGTCTAAATTATTTAATAAATTTTATGTTATTATACTTTTACAGCAAATCATAAAACTCATGAGTCGTTTATTATTTGATTGATTTTTCCAATTTCAAGTTCTTCTTATATACAAAGATATAGGCGTCATCGAGTTTAGTGGTTATTTTATTGACCGATAATTTTATCGTTGGTCGTAAAACTTTAGATAGCTTTATTTGTGTCATATACTACATATAATGTGATTGATTAACATACATATTTTTTTTTTGTGTATGTGCATTAAGAACCGAGAAGGTGCTATAAAGAAACGTAATTTGCATTTGCTGGAGAAACTAATTGTGGTGCAATTTTTCTTTTTTTGGATGCAATTGCTAATTGGATGCTAATTGTGGTGCAATTTTTCTTTCATTAATTCGCTTTGGATTATATGAACGTTCTATTTCTTATACAATTTTATGAATTCTATTCAAAAATTTTATGAATTTTGAAATATTTTACAGTTTGTTTTGTGCTATTTAACGATCGTATGTTTTAAATGAGGTTGTGCGATTCAAAACGGGTGGTTAATATTAAGCAATAAATTCCAACTGTTTTATTTTGTTAATTTCAACCTTGTCCTATTAATATTATTTTCAATTTCCTCAGTTAAGATAAGTAGTGAACGATCAAATGGCTCCGTCATTAAAGTTGTGCCAGTTGAGCCGAAAAAACGGATGGGTTTTCCGATACGAGCATGAGGCTATGTTCGATTATGATCGGTCATTTGAAAGGACGCATCTATATTGGAATGCAGAACTCACAGTTCTATCTATCTTGCATGGCAGTACTATATAGGCTGCCAGAGCTATAAAAGTGACGGATTCATTATTTCTCAAGGTGTCTAAATATCACATATAGGCCATCTGATGATGATGAACTCAAAAAATTGTATAAACAACCAACAATATATCATTATTTTAGTTTGCTCTGTGCTTTAGTTTTGATATTTAGTGGAACGTTACATTCATAATTGGCCAAGTTAGTGGCTCATTAATTATATAGAAATACTGTTTAAATCTTTAGTAATTATTATTTCTTAAAAAGATGCTTACATTTTTCTTAATTTTATCAAATGAGCTTTTCATTTGGAATTAAAGTTCTGTTACGGTTATAACTCATAATACATTTAGTGAAAAAAATTAGTCTCGTAACATAAACTAAACTGTCTGGTTAGTATAGAATATATAAAACAACCATAGATAAGATAATTTATTTCTGAACATATCAACAATTAATCTGAACAGTTAATCAATATAAAACAGACAAACAATTCACACCTTTATATTCTTATCGGCATAAGAACTTGTGTGATTAATGGACAATTGATGTAGTAAAAAATATACATACATATTTACAAATTGACAAAGCTACATTATAAACTATTATTGTCAGATTATAATTATGAATCAGTTACATTTTATTGATCATCCATTCACATACTTGTATTCATTTTTGCGCGTTTTTGTTTTTAATAGACGGGATGATATAAAGACAGGATATAAATTTAATTAAATAAAATAATACATATATATTTTCTCGGTTGAAGTCTTGCCAAATTTGTGAAGTATATACATATAATATAGAAAAACAATTTGGAATGCACTCGTATATATACGACTCGAATTATAGTGGAAATATATATTTATAATATATTAACAGATCTCTTCGTGCCGTTCAAGTTCAAACTACATACAAGTGTTTTCTTAAATTATGACCACGATCTGGATACATTTCGTGGCTTATTATGTATATATACACACTCTAATTATCCAATTAATTATTATTTTTAGAACCCTCTTGAAAAACATAATCATATTCTTATACACACGGAGTGTATGAGTGAATTTATTAAGAATTTTGTTGTTTTTGAAACTTAATTTATGAACCAATTTTGATACTAACTTGTGTTTACATTGCGGCTATATTGTGTAAGATGTTCTGTTTATGGATAGTTATTAAATAGATAGATTTTGTTTTCTACTTTCTGGAATATAATGACGGTAAGTAACGTCATGCAAAACAAACACAACACAATAAAATTTTAAATGTATATTAAGAAAGAAGACCAACCATAAGATGTGATGTAAGAAGAAGGAAAGTTTTTAATTTTTCTCTTTTTATTTTTTTTGTTCTGGAAAAATGCCAAATAATTGGAAAATATACATATGTATATGTGTATATATATTTTATAGATATACAGTGATGGAAATTTATATTTATCACTGTTATGATCCTCCATTATTTTTTGAATTTTAATAATTTTGAGTTTTAATTTTCATTTGCATTAGCAAAACCGTTCTTAATTCAATGGGAATAATAATTTAATTATTTTATATCCGGCAACTATTTAGGGTGTATAAGCACTACATATTGGAATACATATAATGATTGACAAAATCTCTATTAAAAATGAATAAAGGTATAATATTTTGAGTTGACCTAAAAACAAACAAAATTTTGTTTTTTCAGGGGCAAAAAGATCATGTTGATTTACTATTAAACTGTTTCATCGTTAGATGAAATCTCATCTCTTGTTGCCTATCGAAATATAGCAAAGATCTTGAATTATTAAAATTATGATTCTTACGGAACATTATTCCCTGGATACTGTTCACGTGTTCTGAATAAAAATTTGGAATAACATAAACTATGAAACTGCTGAGAAGAAGAATCTGTTGAACACTTTATTTTTTTTTATTTTTCTGTCCTTCATACTCTCCTGTCATAGACTGTACTGCCTTTGATCACGATTTCTATTTGAGGATCAACTAACGACCTTGAAGATATAGGATATCATTCGAACAATAAATAAATGTCGGTACTAATAGTGTACGTCTAGGAGAGATATCACAATGGACCAATCGAGCCTGAGTAACGGGAGGGAAAAGAAAAGGTACCATATAAAACCAAGGTATACTTTAATACTAGAAACTCGATTTGTTCCTAATTTACGAAAATTCTTCGCAAATTATGAATCACCGCTATATAATCAAGCATAGTAATTATGTAAATTAGAATGAAATTAAAAATCAGCTATTTTCAGTTTATAATTATTACTATTATTATCGTAATTCGCTGTTTTCAATTATGTTCCCATAGACATTTTGCTCTCATATTTTTATAAAATCTATGATCAACTCTTTTATTCATTTTATAAATTTTCTCAGTATTCATATAATTAAATTTGGAACAAAAACAAAAATCATAAAATTTAAAAATAAACTGGGCTTGTGCAATGATAAATTTTCTTTAATTTTTCCATGCAAAAAAAGTATTTCATAATACTAATAATTTATATATATATATATATATATATATATATATATATATATATATATATATATATATATATATATATATATATATACACATATATATATATATATATATATATATATATATATATATATATATATATATATATATATATATATATATATATATATATATATATATATTATTTATTTAATTTAATATAACAGAAATATATTTACATCTGGTTTATTGTAAAACGATCATAAAACGTGATTGACGTCTTAACAGTAGATTTTCCTTTCCTTTTCTGTGGATGCCATGTACGTAAAATCTCCATGTTATCTATAAACATACTTCTACACACAAGTTTCAATTAACGTCATTACATGTTTTCAATTTCTATTATATATGTCGTTGTTGTGCTACCTTTTAGCTGTTTCCTCAACCATGGATCTTGTTATCTCGTTTATTGTCGATGTTATACTATTCATTGTTTTCCGGTTAATTTTCCGTTTCTTGTCATCAAATGGTTTGGTTTATCGTATTATTATGTTTGATGTACTTTTACTTCGCGAAATGACTTCATTTATGGATTTCCTTTTAAAAAAAATAATTCTTATGTACGTTTGCGGTAATTTTTGCCAAATCCCAAGTTTTTGTGTAAAAATAAATTGCTTTGGAAGGTCTAAATAATATATGTATATCGCCCAAGTGAAAGTTCAAAAATGTTTATAATAAAATCACTGATGCCAAACATTATAATGTTTTGAAATAAAATTGGGTTCTATTTTTGGAAACTTTGCACACTTCCGAGACTTTACATTTAAAATCACTCAACGACATAAATTTTCTATTGTACATGTTTCCTACTTTCCAGTCACACAAGTATACAACTCCATGCTTTATAATAATTTTCAAGTTCTCGCGCGTCGTCAAATTACACATCATGCATAATACATTTTATATTTCATAAACGTAATTTTTAATTGCAATTAAATAATTATTAAAAGCGACAAATTACCGTTACGTAATTTTAAACTACAAGACATGTAGTAGTCTTAATTTGTTGATTTCCGGAAGTGAACTTTAAATGGATATCGTGTAAGTGTTTTGTGAGAGTATAATATATAGTAATTTCATATATGGTATAGGGTTCAATTTTGTTGATTTTTTATCGATCTAAGTTGAATAGACTATTATAGTGTTTTAAATATAAATAGTTATGGAAATAGAAAAACCAAAAGTGTAATTTTAAAATGGTAAAATTGTATGTTCGTGTTGTGTTGCTAATACTTTTATGTATGAAGTTTAGAAATAATAATTCATGTTTATTGCTCGCGACCACCCAGGTCGATTAAACTCCGATATTTTTATACTAAAAAGCAATCGTTCGTTTGCATTTAAACCAACAATTGCATATGGTGTCTAAATCAATTGCTGCATCTTATGAGTTATAAGTTTTATCAACTGATTTTCAGAGTAGTGTGTGTGTGTGTTAGTTTAATAGCTTTCTGCAATCCAAGACAGTGCTATTTGAAATGCACAAACATATGTAATCCATTTCTTTGAAGACCTCAATTCCAATCCAAGCACAATTAATTATTTACAGCATTGAACTTCAACTGGATATTTATGTAACATATCATATACATAAACAGATGATATTGGATATAAATACTGATTTCACATACTTATTACTCCAAATAAGTAAACCAAAACGAAAGGTTTTCTTATTTGGAGTAATAATCTAATTTTTGGTGATTTAAAATTTGTGATTTCTTTGCTTCATATCGCGGAGACAGTGCTATTTGTTAACATCTTGTGTAGCACGAGGATTTTACGACCTGAAATATTTGTACATGCTCCAAGACAACGGTAATAGATTTCATAATTCTAAAGTATTCTTAGTTCTCATCGATATAGCTAGTTTAGTTCTTCATTTAGCTATTCCGAGCTTAGAGAATTATCGTTGTAATATTCAAAATATTTGATGTTGGAATTTAGACGTTGATCGCATTAATAGAAAGGTTCTTTATCATACCTTCTTAGATACATTGTTTTTAAATATTGAATGGTTTTTACCCCATTAATTGCATTCTGCTTGTGTTACCATTATCTCTCAATTCAAACCAGTACTCTATCAAATATCATTATTTTCTCAGTGAAAGTCTGTGAGGACTCACGGACTCTGGAATCCCGGAAGTAACCTTAGGACACACTTAAATTTTTATTAGAGGCAAATTCGCGTAAAGTATGTCCAAATCTTGTCCTAAAATTACAAAACCAATTAAAGGATAAAACATGGGCGAACTTCTCTAGTTTTTCCAATTAAAGGATAATATTCGTCCTAATCCTAAGAAAATAATGTGTTGGTACAAATAATATAAAAAAATTCGTAATAACCGATAAATTAAGTAATCTTACTTAGATAATATAATCAATAAAATTCATTTTTAATTCTTAAGTGAAATAAAATAACTTGTAATGAAATTTTTTAAAACACTTCAGTAGCTATATCCAAATAAAGATTCATATTTTTTATTAGATAGAGATCCCATACAACTAATCAGTAACAAGTTTATAATTAAACATTTTGGAATTTTAAGTTCTATATAAAATATACATGACAGTACAACACCGATGTCTTAAGGACTAGTCTTAATATTCAAACAAATTGTTCCTGACTAGTTGTTTGGGGTTCCATATCTAATCAAAAATATTGATCATACCCAAGTGTATACCTACAAGAGTAACTTTATATTTATTTGAGTAACAAAAGTTGTATATCTGAGAAGTTGAACAAGTTTTATTATTTTATCAAAAAGGACTAGACTATTTTAAATACTGTAGTGTTTTAGACTGTTGTTTCACCAAAAGAAACATTTGATACGTATAATAAAGATAACAAGTATTTCAGCAAAGTAAATTCATAATAACGAATATGTTCAATTTTAACTACCAGTTTCTCAAAATTAAAAGTTATAACAAACTTCTGACCCTTAAAAAACTGTGAACTGAATTTTCTAGGTAAAATGTGGATATTTACTCTCAGAGATCTCACTACAATAGATTTCCTCTTGTTTGAACCATACTATCTCATAAATAAATAGAACAATAAATAATTTCTATCTTTTGGCAATCTACACTCACATTTTGTGTACTCAATCGTTTTCACATATTTACAAAACTGTAAATGGACCAAAAATTGGGAACATGATATGGTTAAAAATATTTATTGAAGTGTTAATTGACTAATATATATGTAGGGTTTGTTGTAGAGACTTGTTGGTGGCTAGAACTCAGTTCTGAGTGGTGTAAAAAACTCAGTCTATTTTCAAGATTTCTATACCATACAACGCATATATATCTTTAGTCAACAAGCTAATTAGTTTTCATTGAGAATGTTTTTTCAAACAAAAAATTATTATTTATATGAAAGAAAATTTGTATTTTATAACACAAGAGTGTGATAAAATTTTTATAAACGATAATCGACTTTGATACAGGCACACATATTGTGATCGTGACTAAGAATAATTTTTCACAACTTTTGGATATTTTTTATTAATTGTGTAGCGATAGTTCGTTACTATCTGGTTTATTTGTTTTGTGATAAGATATTGAGAGAGTGTAATATCATTGATATAAATGGAATGATGAGTAATGGAAAACATAAAAAATATTTTGTATTTAAGATTTTGATTACACCCACATTGAATGTTTGATTTATTGAAATTTAATTCAATTTATTTTAAACAACTTATTTGTCTAATATTCTGCATATGGGCTCAGCTGGATTTTTGTAAGAAACGGATGTTAATGGCTAGCAAATTATCAAAATATTTTTATTAATTTCGATTAACGAGCTACATTATTTATTTATATCTAATTTATTTTATTTTTATTTATTTTCAGGTAAGTGACAATTTTTATAAAATGGGTCGACATTATAGTATTACATATAATTGCGTAAGTATAACCTTAGTTAAGATCATATATATGATGACGAAGACAATTATTTATTCACAAACAAGTTTTTTTCTTTTAATATTCAAATCAGCTTCCACTATACGGTACATGGTTACACAATCGAATAAATATTTTTTATTTTCAATATCAAACCCAATGTGTATAAACATAACCATGAATATATACGAAGTTACTATTATTATTGCTACTATACCATACTACTATTCGCGATTGTTGTTTTTTGTTATTATTACTGGCATGAATTTTACGTCTTACGGTATAAATTGTTAAGACTGCGCTATTTTTAGAATACATATCCAAACAATATATGTTACGCATTTATATATGCGAAACGGATATTGTGAGATAATAGCACCTGTTAATTAGGAAAATTCATTACAAATAATAGTGCTTGTAGCCTAATTGGCATCAACCAACTTAGTACAAATTGTTTATACACATGCCTGATTTGATCTTAAAAATTAGTCATTAATATTATGCAACACTATATGTATATACATTACCTAAAGACACCGATATGACATTACTATGTATATATGGAAATCACCCATAAATGGACTATTAAATTAATAAATATTTCATAACAATATAATTAAATCTTGTTTTATGAATATAATACATATTATGTAGTTAAAAACGAAACCGATTCTCCTTCAACTGGTTATATGTTTATGGTATAAAGAAAACGTATATGTATATAATAACAACAACAATTTAATAATATTATAATCAATCTTTTAAAAAATAAAATTATCTAAAAACTGTTTCTACTCTTATATGTTGTTATGAGTATGTATGTTTATGAATAATTTTTATAATAAGATTATATTGGTCGACGAACCGACAACAAATTGTTTAATCCGTATAAACGGCCTCTACCTATATATTAGTAGCCTTGACATAGAATTTTTATAGTTTTATTATTTCTTTATTTATAACTAGGCACTGAAGACAAGAAATTATCTCCTACTTGATTTAAGTATTTTTCCAATGCAATTTTCTTTAATTGGAAATACACTCGAGTACATAAAATTAGAGACAAAATGTTTAAGTTGGTTTGTAATCACCTATTCAAAGTAATTGCAAGTGCCTATTATATTGATGTAAAATTATCGCTTGACCATAAACATTTTATTAAATATCAGTACAGTAAGAAAAATTAAATCTATCTTAGTGTTACTTAAGTGTTCATATTGTTTAAGTGGGCTTATAAGTATTACTATCCTTGACAAAACCATTATCTATAAATTTTATTGACTTTTACGATATCACCAAAAAAGACGGACCATTTATTTTTCCTCAGTCACTGAGGCTCGATTGTCCCATTGTCCCATTCCTTCCCAGGCGTACACTTTCAGTCTCAAAATCTGTTTGTTCTTATAACGAAGTCCAAGATATCTGGTATATCCTCAAGGTCGACAGTTTATCCTGAAATAGGAGTTGTCATCAAAGCAGGCAGTGCAATCTATGGGAAGAGTATGTGAAGCACAATGAGAATGCCCAGCAAGTTCCTTAAAGTGCATCTGTTAGACGAAGATCGTTGGTGATTTTTTGACAAGAGATCACCAAAGTGATAGTCAATTTCTCGTTTAAGAAATAATGATGTCACTCCTAAAGCAGACTCAGGGCCCGCGAAAGTGGAAACTGTACCCAAACAGGCCAATTTATAGCTACCAAGGGAGATAGATAATTCGACATCAGGATTTTGTATGTATAATTCAGCACCAGCATATTGATCCGTCACTAAAGCTCATCATATCGTCACCGGAGGAGTAGGATGGGCTGTTATAGTCCCATGTGTGATTTCTGGTAATTGTTACCCAAAATAGTTTCCCGAAGACGTACTTCGTCACCATAGTGTCCGAGGGCATATGGGCAGCCGCAACCCTATGGGCATGAACCATATAGTGTTGCGACTTTCGTTTTAGTTTCAAAATTTTATATCAAAAAAGTGTTGTCCTTATTTGTGTAGCTAGCTACTGTCAATGTTTTTTCCGAAAATTGAGGAAATAAAAACAGATTTCGAGTCAATATAAAGGCAATCTGTGATTAGTGGTGATATGGTGTGGTGCAATGATATTAAAGCAATTTCTTAGCGTTGAACATTGGTTATTATGTCAAATTGAAATGAAACCGTAGTGTAGTGAGTTATTTTGAGATTATTGTAGGTGTGTATGCCCTGGATGCTGACGTTGATGGTTAATTGACTATATCAATAGACTTGGTGGAAACTTACATCTACAAACGCTTCGTCGACAGTCTTCGACTTATTAAAGTTGTTACTATAAATGCAAAAGACTCGTAATTGTCGCATCACTTAAATCACTATGTATCAATGTTGTCTTTGTGTAGTTGTTTTAAATTGTTGCACTATTGTTGTAAGCTATAGTGACGATCCTTCCATGCACGAATCAGAATGGTACATCGTTGTCAAAATTATGAGTTAACCGTGTATGCCGGTACTTTGATGAATATTATGCCAGCTACTGCAATTACTGAAACGAGTATTTACGAATAAACTCGTTATGTATACCACCCTGACAATTTTGGATGATAGTTGCCTAAGATGAAGATCTTAACATAAAGGTATCACTTTATTACCACTTTTTTACCAACAAGGTCGTATAGTAACTCGATTCTAAAGTTCATTGATGATGTGCATCTTCTTTTGTTATTATAATGAAAAGTTCATCATTGATGATGTGCATCTTCTTAGGTTATTATAATGAAATTTCTGTAATGTTCAAACGTCTTGTACAATAAATTCACATAAAACATATAGTTTGACCGAAGTCGTTCACCATGACTATCAGCCTCGTTACCGGTACAGTGATCATATTTAGAGCCAATTATTATAAAACGTATTATTTGTAGAAATGTTGGCTATATGTTTACATTTGTTACATCGTGTATATGTTTCTCACATTTTGAATTATTCACCATCACTGGTATTTGCCGATGTTCGCCAAACATGCAGTATACGGAAAAATAATCGTATAAATTACCAATATCATTCAACGCCTCGTGTGGATAGGAAATTTGGTAAATAATACTTTTGTATACATCCCGCATGTCCTGTAGAGCAGACTTTGCACAAACCTACAACTCGATCAATTTATATATAAATAGTCTATCGAGTTTGCTTAACAGAATATCCATGGGAATTGTTAGTAAAGCAGTCAGAGCTATATGTCAAATCTGAGTACTGGCTATTAAAAATGAGTTCAATTAATTCTGCTCTAATGTATTATGGGAAGAGTTTAACTAACTCTTGAAATTTTTTATATTCAATTAAGATTAGTCCAAAAATTAAAATTTGGTTAATTTTTGATATCTTTTAATTAAATTAACCTTGGCAAACAATTCGTTTTAATAAATATTTGCTCTATTATATTTTATCGCAAACAATTGCTCTTTATCGAATTTTATAACATACAACAAAATTGAACGTTGGTTTGTTGTACAGTATGTTTTCCGGTTAAACTTGATATAATAAAAAAAAATTATAATTTCGTATTTAATTTAGACTTTATAAGAGTACACAGAAGAAAATCGCGTAATTACTTCATGTTAGGTCGAAGAAATTAATTACCACGAGTCGTGTACTTACAGCGTGATCTCGATTTCGTTTCTTAAGCTAAAAAATTGTTATATCGTGCCTCGAGAAAATATTTTCTTATATTTATGTTTATTTTCTTTTTTTAAGATCGGCAGCATCTTGAAAAATATTTTATTTATAAAAATTAAATTATATCTAAATCGGTTGGTTGGTGGATTCGATAGACATTAAGTCATAAATCAATTGAAAATTTACAAATATTTTTCTTTCAAAATCTCAATGAGTAATACTTCGAGGACTGTGTGCGGGAAATAATGGAAATGATAAATGACAAAATGTTCTTTATGTTGTGTAAACTATTTAAAATAGTAAATCTCTATATAGCACTTCCGTTCGCCTAAAAGTAAACAGCATAGCTATAATATATATATACATGATGATGATGATGATGATGTTGGCTAAATTAATTTGTGAACTGAAATTTAATTTACACCGCTCAAATAAACACAAGTCACGTGAAATTTATTTATAAATTACGATTGCATGCAAAAAACGATTGTGATTTGTATCACAATTTGCACTTACCTGTACCCATGGGTTTATGTACTCGTATATATATATTTATAAAATATAGCACAAATTGGATAATGACACCTTATTGTGAACGTCTAAAACATTAAATATTGAGGATTATTAAAATGTTTCGATACATTTACCAAATTGCAAATTATATACCAACGAGATGAGGAAACGACATACTTTGTACCTATTGTACCACATTAAAAATATATAAAAATTGATAAGAATGTGTTGGGTTTTCCAAGTACATATTTTAATCAAAAGTGTGGTTTGGGTTCCTGTTTAAATCTATTCCGCTGAATTTCATAATATAATAGTGCGCATATCTAGAAGTTCGCCGCGGCGTCTATAAATAGCATATATGCGAAAGCTGATAAATCAATTAACTGCATCTGAGCTAAATTAATTGAAAAACAAATATCGTGTATGAAATCATTCTATAAAAATAAATATATTACGTGGCATCCTCCCACACCCACATCAATTTCTTTAGTAAATATATAAGACGTTTCTTTTATCGTATCTTTTACATCAATATAAAAAGATCGTTACAAATTTATAAGACTATAACATTACAATCACACATATACATCATATCCATTCTAAAAATCATGATTTTAGCATATTTGTAGTATTTTTTTGTTAAGACTGTGTCTTGTTATATTTATAATTTAAGCTAAAATAATTTAGAAATGTGTGACACAGTTTTCTAACAACAAGAATATAAGAATATTTTTGTGATGATCTAAGCGGAGAATGCAATCGGTATTATATATGTATATTATTTGAATGCTGTCATCACAATATAAACAAATGGACTGCAGCAAATCTAAATTACTTATATAGGCGTTGAATAACATTATTGTTCGGATAAGTATTTTCTCCCTCTCAGTACTTGACAATAACAAATTCAGAATGACATTTTAATTTTATAAAATCATAAAAAATTAAATGGCAACTATAATGACCTCGCAACAATAACTCTAAACGACTTATAACCATTTATAAATGACCATCCTAATTTCTTTTATTTGCGTTGGTGTTTTATAGTGCAAGAAAAACTATTTTAAAGGACATAGTAAAAAATGTACTTGATAAATTGCTCGTTTAACTCTTTCTGGAGATAGGAGTGTGTATACTATAAACATTTTCTTTTACATGACCTATATTTGTTTATTTATTTTTACAAATTTATTATTGTATAAATATAAAATATATACATAAGATTATTTTTATTGATTCCAGTGTTTATATAAAAAGAATGGTGTCTCATATATTAACACATTATATACATTTCGTTTTTAATATTTGTGTCTTAGAAAATATGCGGTCTGTTGAACCTGCTTGATATCTATTTTTAGAGTGTACACAAAAATATAAATTCTAAATGATTATAAGCATATTGTGGCCGCGTGTCGGTTTTGTATCTTATGTTTGAATATGTCTAACTCTCGTACTATTTTGGTTCTTGATCTGTTCTTTGTTTATAATTATTTAACGCTTAAAGTTTTAAAGGATTGAAAATATGTTAAATGATATTTATCAGCTAGGACTAAAATTTTGACGGTGGAGTAGGTATAGATAATGACAAATCTGTACCCTGTGAGCTTGTTTAATTACAAAGTGTGTCTATTGTACAATTATGCGGAGCAATATCGATTAACAAAACGATATTATACATCTTCTCAATCCGACTATATTAGGAAGGTCATAGTCTTTAAAGAAATATTAAAATTATATTCCGACGCTAGTTAGCTTAAATATGCGGTATTAAACTTTGCAGAATCATCACACTATTTTGGAGCTTTTTACAGACAAAGCGTGGAATCAACAATTTTCTTGCATATATGATATTCAATGCAGCCAAATCATCGGCCGCGCAAGTCATATCAGAGTTTTTATCAAACTGCCTTTAAACCAGAAGACGTTGATAAGTACAAAAATCCCCACCACGCTAGGGTGGGCAACCTGGCCATTAAATTGTGAAAACATTCGACGATGGTAACGATTTAGACCAAATACCTGCTCATTTTGTAAGATTACACCAGTTTGGAACTACTTCTTTGCATGCTGTTTAATCAGTCGCTAATATAGCGAGATTTTCCTAAAAAAGGGAAGATAACCAGAATAACGCTATTATTTAAAACTGGGGCTAGATGTTATATGTATCATGTTATTGAGGTATAACGTCGATTTCATAAATACCCAAATTATTTAAACTGTTAATATGCAATTTCTTCAAAGAAGTAGTGTCTCGTCATGTTTTGCCGTACCAACATGGGTTTATACCAAAGAGAAACCTTATTCAATTCTCCAGCAGCAGAGTCAAAGTTTAAAATGTCACAAGCAAATGATTTTGCCAAAGTGTTTTTGAAGCACTCTATTAACCTTTGTAAAGCACTAGAACGGTTATACTGTAAAGCCCTATCGGTATAAAAAACAGCAGGTCCAAGTCAGTTCAAGCTTCATCGAGTTTCCACAAGATTTTTCTTGGAACTTAGATTTTTAAAATTTTCATCGACGCAATCAGTGAAGTTACACTACATTCAAAATTTTCAATGTTTGCTGACGATCTTAATATATACAGAACTATAGCGAACTTAATCTATGCCGAGAAACTTCAAAAGCACATTAAATATTTAGCGAATTGTTGTTAGTCAAATCTTCTTTACTAGAACAATAATAAGTGTAAGATTTTATAGTTCCACCGGAAATTGAGTACAGCTTCAAAACATTATTCAAAACAAACACTTATATACATAAATAAATAATATGCCCTTACAGAAATCTGAACCGGTATTCAGAAAAAGTTTATCAATCGCTTAATTTGGAAAGGCGGTTGAGAGTATAATCTCGAATTACCGTACTATAACCCACAGTGCTTACCACCATATTTGGATGGGTATAAAACTTACAACATAGTATTTATGGCAAATAGATGCAATCTTTTAAAGTGTTTGTTTGTCGGTAACATTTGATTGCTTTTCCATTAACGGTGCGTCAGTTAATGCGACTGACGAACCGTTAATAGTGGAAAATTTAAATAAAGGTACCTATGAAGAAATGAGTTCTTGCAAGTTGATGTACATAGAATCAACTACGGTTCTAATCTAACGAAGCGATTAACATGATGTGAAAAAGCGTTAACCAAATAAAGTACCTAATCATTGCTGTTTTTTGTCTCTGACAAGTCAATTTTAATTTCAATTCATATTTGTAGACATTTATCAATAAACAACAAATTATATTCAAAACTATGATAGTGAAGTGGATGTTAGTTTTAGTAACAGTGTAAGTTTTGTGACATAATGCCTTTTTTGATGATTCTGAATTCTGAAATACTTGAGAAGATGTGAGAACTAAATACATTCTTTTTTTGAAATATTGAAAACAACCACATTGAGATACATAGTATAAAAAGAATGCTCAAATGATTGAAACCAAAGATTATTTTACATAAAGATGACTCAACCAAAGCAAAAATTTACAATATGAACGATTTTGTTTTGTTTTGTTTTACTATAGAACAGGGGAACCCAGCACTATGTAGCGGAACCCACAATAATAATTTTTGTATTTTAAAATGTTACTCTGATTGAACTATCTTTTTAGTATATAATAATCTTTGTTGAAACCTACAGAATTATTATTAATATTATGTATGACTGAAAGTACTTTGTTGATATTGATGTATAGTATCATACAACTCTAGATAATATATTTTATGTATTTTATGCAAGTGAAATTGTAGGTCTGCCCCACACATGTTTCGTAAATCTGCAATATATATATATATATATATATATATATATATATATATATATATATATATATATATATATATATATATATATATATATATATATATATGTGTATGTATATATATATATATATTTATATATATAAATATATATATATATATATATATATATATATATATATATATATATATATATATATATATATATATATATATATATATATATATATATATATATATATATTCTGTTCGTAGCCTTATAATGTGTGATGCCAATTGCTAGAAACTGAATCTCAAAAGTGGTCATTCAATTTAAAGCGAAAAAATACTAGTGCATGTCTATAAATGCAATTTTCCGTAAAAAAATTTTTAAGCTTAGCAAATAGTATCTAATCTTGTTACTTAATCTATTTTTTTGAAAATATAATGCACAAACATTAAATTCGTTAGTAATAGTATCTGAGTTTTTCCCCAAAAATCGAAATTGAAATTTAACAATCATATTTCAATTAAAAATGTTCTGTGAATAACGATAAAATATCAATTCGCCGTTTCCTAAAAATAAGAATTTATCAAAATACCAATATCCATATACCAATAACGTTTACTCCTTTATTTCAATTTCTACAAAACTACTCTGCGCTTGAAAGCATCAGCTCCAGAAATGTTTTCCAATGACTGAGTACTAGTAGATCTAAATTTAGTTCATAATAAATACTGAAGATGGCAACGTGATTGCCGAAATATATTTATGATATATAAAAAATAAAATTCCACTATAAGGAATATTTTGAGTTAAAAATTTAAAATTTTTATTTGACTGAATTTAAAAGTGGATAAGTCACACATACGAGGAATTCTTAATATGAATTTCAACAAGATGTAAGTGCGCTGTTCAAAATATATTAGTTTTTGCTACATATCTTAGATCCTATTTTACACAATAAGACCTAATTATTTTTTCCGAATAAAATTGTTTTGATTGGTCGAATCAATCTAACTGTTGAAAATAAAATTTATATTTTTTAAAAATCAAAATTGGGGCGTGTATGAAAAAACAGATTAAATGATTAAGAGCGGTTGCATACGAGTAGGATAAAATATTAGAATTTTTCTGCTCTGCACTTAATTTTAATCGTTCTCTGTGACATCTTCTTCCACTATAAACCGGTTCCATATTAATCTCATTCTATAATTGAAATAAAGATTTCAGCATATTGACAAAGACTGCCCTTCATATAAAATTGATTGTGGCTCCTTCTTTCATTTTAATTTAGGGTTAATTCAATTTATTTTAAGATCGATTGAACCAGCCAACTAGCTTTACTCCCTAATAATGCGATAGCTTCTGATTCTCCATCATTTATTAAATTATGTGATCCATGAATTGGTGATTTTAATTAATATAAACTTAAACAATTAAAAATATTAAAAACTAAACTAGATCCAAATACTAGACCCCATTACAAGGGTAGTTCGAAAAGATCGTATTATTGATTAATTATTATTTTTTCGTAGTGTTGGATTTCATTCTCTGCTGCCCCATTGCGAAAATTGAAGATTGCTTGTTAATTAAATTACAATTTCGGGGCGATTCCTAATTATATTTTGTCAATCAAATTATCTTTCCTTCACCTCATACACAGTTATATTTATAAAGCTTAATTTAAATTGTAAATACAAATTTTGTTTATGAAAATTTAATTTAAATTTTATAACACCAAAATTTAATTTTACCAATCTAATTTTAATATGCTGAACATAATCCGTCTACGATAACCCCTTAAATATTTCATTTATTTTTTTAAAATTATAACATCAGATATAATACCTTAACGTATATATAATGTAGCTCTGATTGAAGTACGATGATATTGTAAAAAAAATTAATTTACAATATTTCTATATATTCGGATTTATGATGGGTGATTTATCTTGCATAAAATATATACAACAAGCACGATTGTTGCCAATTCCAACTTAATAATGATAAAATGTTTTTGTATGCTACACCGCTTTAGATTTTGAGATACTGTAACCTTTTCCGGTTTATAAAATATACGTTGGTCGATTAAATATTGTTCCTGTGCGATATCAAATAACGTAATCCTCCTCGGGATTCGTGCAAAAAATTAACAAATAAAATGGGAAACGGTGGAAAATTAAAACTATTACCAAAATATACGTAACGCTTGTCGACAAAAGGGCGCCGCTAATCGATTTATTTTTGTCGAAACACACACAAATAGCGACAAACAATACTCTATTCGCAATTTATTTTTCCATAAAGCTTGTGTGTATTGTATAACGCGGAACCTCACCTTGTTGTCTTGTATTTATATATTTTATAAAAATTGATCGAATCCTAAAATAGAATGACGCGTCACTATCGTTTAGTAGAATAGTACAATACTTGGGTATACAATTTATTTTAAATAACTTAATTAATTCTGATTGATTAAATAATTTTTTGTATTTTCTTTTTTCTTTATAGAGTTGAAAGATCAAAAGTTCGTGTAACATTTTTTCAAAGTAGTAAACCACAACAAGTTAGTCCACCCGAAACGCATACGCCGTTTTTTGGTGAAAATAATAATTCCATACTAATCGAATCAATTTTATCCGAAACAAGTTCGATTGACGATAAAATGGCAGCAACTCAAGTAGTAATTCCACCAACTTATGATAGACAAATTAGGTAAGTGTTTATTTTTATTTAGATATAAATTTTTGTAAAAAAACAGTATTTTAAATCTTAAATTGGACCGTGGTATCAACGTTGTAGTTTGTAGTAAATATCCTGTCCGCTAATTACCCTCAACTGTGTTTTGTGCTTATAATGGGTAGTCATCTATAAAAGGTTGACATAAATTGCAGACAGTATATATTTGAATTCTTAAAAAAAGCCTACTATGATTTGGTATCGGTTTCATTGCACATCTATATTAAAATTGTGTTCTAGATTTTCTTACGAGATGGAGTTAGATGAGTACCATGATTAGACTCTTTCTTGTCTAGTTAATAATATGACACAAAAGACACTAGGTAGTTTAAGTCGACATCTCAAAATGAATCACCCATTAGAATGATCTAAAGATTTTTTTATACTTTTGAAACACGAGTAATATAGTATTTCTCTTACGACACATAAATGCATATAAGCGAATTAGATTCCTAGGTAGTTCAGAACTATACATGAGTTCAAAAAAGAATGATTGTAAAAATAAATACTTCTATTATTTTGTTTTGAGTGCTTTAAAGTTGGAATCGAAATCACTCGTGAAATCTGTATGTACCACCGAAAAATATGTAGTGACATTATTTGGGACACTTTTACTACTCCAAGTTCCAATTTTATTACTCTTGTCGGATTTCGTTTTCATTAGAATCTTTACTGCTAAAATGTAACTTTTACAATATTTGAAATTTTGAGAGTAAAGCAAATATAAATATTTCGAAGTTTTACCAAACCCAATCCTTGAACAAAAACAGATACGCTTGGGTGATCCATTTTATATGGAGATCACCACTGATATCATTTGTAGTTGGGTCGTTATTTCGTTAGACAAAAATGCAAACAGTTTCTCGCTCTGAACCATTGATCTTCAACCGGCAAAACTCTATAAGATCTTAAGCAGAAATGTATAATGTGACTCTAAATATTAGTGATATAAGTACCTGTAAACCATTTTCTAAACATGACGGTTTTGTTGCCCTCGGACTTTGTTTATAGAATAGATCGATCATATATTATTAGACTACTACACATACGAAAAAACTATATACGTTGTGGTAAAACATATAAAACACATCAATCAATATTTTATGCAATAACTAAACACATCACATAATAAATAACATGTAATATACGAGTACATACAAATTTCATTCACAACAGTACATAAATTATGAATGAAACAATAACGCCCTTTTGCATAGCACTCGGTTAAGAAGCGAACGCGCGTTCATTGACATTCATATATCATTCATAATTATCATCTTCCCTGTTCGTTTGTATATATATCATCAATATTTATCTAAGCTAGATCCCATAAATAATTCATTACGATTACTGTCTTGCATAGTGTAGATAGTTTTGTAATTGGTTTTCGTTTTTTAGTTTGTTTCATAATAGTTTTTCCTTCTATCATTCTTAAGCGCTCTGCTCATGTACCAACAATACGTCTATATATGTATACGATAACGAATTGACATATACTATAGAATATACATAGCATTTATAAAAGGGAAATTTAGAAAATGACTTTTTAAATATCTTTAATAGTTTATTTATCTCTTTATGTATATCGTATTTTATTTACTTCACCCCATCATCATCAACATCATCGTAGTTCATCATCTCATCATCAAAGGGAATACTGTATATGTAATATAAACGAATCTATACGATAGAAATTATTCTTATGCTTTATTATTTAATATAAATCGTATACGAGACGCGACGATAGACTAACAAACATAAAATTGCTCTATTTATGACACATTGCACGAGCATGCCGCAATTTACTACACATTTCGTAACCTAACCAATTTAAACGAGATATGAGTAATTGACTTCAGACTTTATAAATATTGGCTATCTGTGTTATAAACGTTTATCGGGTCACGATCTAATGGCCTATATTCAATATGTTAATTATCTATATGTATTTGTCGTGTACATACGATTGTTATTGCTTCATTTAGAACTGCACAAGATGAGATCGCCAAGAAATGTCTTTCGTCAATTTAGATCTTCTTCGTTTTCTTGAAAAAAAATGCTATATTTACTGTTAATGAAAATTGATTGAAGTCAATTGAAAATTTTACTTTTTGGTTTTATATCGATTGAATTATTATTTGACCGTATACGACTATGTATAGTCATCATCATCTCTTCGCTATAAAATGATTGGAATGATAGTAATTCCAATAAATAAAAACAATAATATAATTGACATTGCAATATATATTATTATTTATTGTGAATGATAAAAAATTTCGATCGGTTAATTGAATCTAATTAAGGTGTTGAAAAATTATTTGTATTGTTGCGGAATGTTATTTGGAATGTTGGCAATTTAAAATAATATAAAAATTTTCTTTGAAAAAAATCCGCTAAATATTTTAAACCATATTGGTAATGGGGTCATAATTTGTTTTGAACGTTTAACAAAAGATGAATATTGAGATTAACTCCATAATTTTTAACATCCGAATAATCTGGTTACGAGGACGGAGTGAGAAGTCTAGTATGTCATGTATCAATATCATTTGTCACTAGACCAAGTTTAAATTTTCAGCCAGGTCTGTCATTTAGTTCAGTTTTGACCGCCATTGAAAACGGTCAACCCATTGTTTTTTTTTCAAACATGGAAAAAATTCTCTTTTGAAAATTCTTCGAGTGTTAATTGAACATTATTTATTCGTATGGTAAAACAATAATGGATGCAAACCAAAACAAAGGTTGATAAATATTTTGGGGACTTACAAACCCAACTGAAGCCGAACATTCAGGACGCCCAAATAAAGTCACCACACCAAAAATGGTTAACAAACCCCATGATACGGTATAGCAAGACCGCAGAATGAAGTGTGCGAGAAAGCTATGAGGTATCTCAGATGAACGTGAACGCAATAAATTACTCAATAATTTGAATATGAAAAAGCTATCCACCCATTTGGTGCCGTGTTTCCTTACAATAGACCGAAACCGCACACGTGTAATAATTTTTAATGATCGGTATCGGAAATTGATATTTAAAAAAATGGATTTTTAGTAAATGATATGTTTCAATTGCATCGATATTCTTGCAGAAATGTTGAGTCATTGAGTGTCTGTGTTATGCAAATTTTAAAACAGTTACTGTCCCGGTCGGGCTCCAAATTTTCTTTTACTGCTGTTGTAAATCGAAAGTGTTGAAAATGGTTTGAAAAGTGTTTTAACTTTTGTAAGTCATAAGCATTTATTTATCTCTGGAATGGTACAACTTTGATCGTTTAAATATTTCATGTTATGTAATCATCGAAAATAAAATTGTATTTCTGATTTCCATAAGGTTTGTTTCCGAATCAGTTCGTTAACTTTTTTTGTAATGTACATAATACACCCTAACTCGAGAGTTGTTTAGTTAATACTATTTTATTCTTTGTCTGCCTTACGATGATCCAATAGTGCAATAAATATTTTGAACTTAAAACAAAGAACACAATACATACAGTAGAACCCGTCTAAAACATAGCTCAGGCCATCCACTCATTTGCTTGTAATTTATTTTCCACGGGAAAGTTGATTCAAATTTAAGGAAGCTTTGGACATTGCAATTTCCTATAATACCGGTAACGGTTAACAACACAGTTAATTTAATTGCCGCAGTTAATTTTTAGGACTTAGCCTTTCAAACCACGTCCCAGTTACCACCAAGTCACCCTAACCAAAGCTTTCTGGTTCTTGAACTTCTGTGTTTGTTTCTATTTACTATATACCACTTCTTCAGCGTGAGAATATTCTCCGTGTTTATATTATATATGTGTATACAACATGCAATTAATGTATAGAGCTTTAAAATTCCATATCAATGAACGAAACTTAAATCTTGGTACAGCAAAATAAAAGAATAATTGTTGCATTGATTGACTTTACAACACAATGTAATTGCGTTTCACCAAGGTATATCTAAATGATAACAGTCATATTCCGCTGTCGGTGAGGTTACTCATATGAATAATGATTTACCTGTACATCAAATTTAAGGTGGTCGATAATTATCTAATTTTAGATTTGATGTTTACTGAACGTTTATTGATTGTTTGGAATTTTGTTTGAAAAATAAACTCTGTATAATGAAACGAGCCCACATAGGTAAGGCTCCTATTGACCATACACATGCGGGCTGTTTCAATTACATTTTTCTTCTCCTGTGTCATACATTTCATCATGTGTTATGTTAATTTCTTCTCTAATGTTTCTTTCAAGTTGGTCATTATTATCTTATAGTTTTTGGATAAAACTTACTTTTATTAAACTCCGATGACCATATAGAGGCTAAACCAATCATCTGATTTCCAAATTAACTCTTGTCGAAACATTTCTCGTAATAATTCCCATGGTTTTTCAAACAATATGGCATGTGGCATCATCCTTTTGGAACTAAACCATTGGAAGTCCACTCTGGTCCTTATCATATAATGACAACGTTTGGCCATGTCTAAAGAAGTTGAACCATTTGTTTCGAACTGCACACCTTATTACTATCATTTTCTAGTCACCCTTGTTGACATAGCAATTAGTGTGCTTTTTCTGTCATTCTCGGGTGTATCTGGTTTTATTCGTGTGTGAATGTGGGTTGAACCGTAGGCTTTTCGTGGCATTGAGTTATGAAATACTTTTCTAATGAATTATTTGCGAATTCTCTACTGCCCAGAACCGGCTGATCTGTTTGTTTCCATGTCCACTTGAATAAAAATGATCTTCGTCACGCATAATTAATTGTTCTGCGCCACAACTAGCAGCTCTTGTTTGTGTTGATTGAATTTTATAAAGGAATAAATCTAAGTCTTTATGAAAAATATTGGTTCAAAGATTAAGTTCGTGCAACCAGCGTCTTATTGAAGTCGTTGGATTATCTCGTACACTTGCAGGTATACATCATCAATATTTTCTGGTGTTTTGAATACATGTTATTGCACACCTTTGGCTTATTTGCCACAATTCCGTATACTTCAAATTCTTTGATTATTCTGTCAATTTTAGGCATTGAAGTGAAGGCACCATTTTCCTTCCGAAACTTTTACAAAATTTTCTTAATTTTAATGTATAATTGATGATTTACTGTTTACAAGGTTTTCACTATTAAAACATACATAATATCGATCTAGGTTATTTAGACAGAGCTTTGTCAAAATAGATGAACTTTACTACATTCGACTAGATTAACGTCAAAATAACTTTAATCTTAGAACAGTAACATCTCTTACGACAGGACAAAATAATTAACAGGCATTTGTGATGTACATTATATATTGTTAATTAGAATTTTTAATTAAAAATGTACAGTCTTTCATTTTTCATGTACATTAATTCTATGTATATGAAAAATGAAAGTCTACTATGTATATAGTTAAGCTTCTATCTATTGAAAAGCTTAAAACTATTCTTCCTTATTTATATACATATTCTGCAAGAACAAAAGTAATCCTTCATTCAAAAGTTTCATATATTTTATAATCGTACACTGGTACATATAGTGTATACCACCGTCCACCACACGTAATTCTCGTGGCTTGTATCTACCTTTCAGTTGATCAAATATAAAACAAAAGCGATGAGATATTTGGTGGCGTATATATAAAATATACCTGAGACAGTTTTATATATTAACGTTGAAAACCTATCATTAATAATTAGATGTTTTTGTGTTTTCGTTAGATCTAAAATTCATCACGTAATTTTAATGAACCGAATACTTTGTTCTAAAATAACCTTTCACCTATACATCATGGATCGATATCATTTTCTTCTCTATATACAAAGTTTCTTGTTTTCATTACTTTACCAACTCTTACAAATAACACATTCATATAGAGTGAAAATTCATTTTTATACCGCATACCGATATAGAGCTGTGATGAACATCTAAATCGATTTAGATAATTTTTTTTTATATAGAAAATGGAAGCTGTGCGAAATTACCAACCTCTTATTGTTTAATTTATAGTGCTAATAGGCAATTATAATTACCTGCATTGGGTAATACTGTTTTATATAAAGAACTGCCGCTTTCAAAGTACAATGGAAAGCAATAACTCTAATCGTAAAACATCTTGTTCGATTTTTTTGTTGCTTATTTTTCAAGACTTTGGTTTTTATTTTGATGGAAAATTTTGATAACCAAACCAATTTTTTTATGCTCTGAGTTGAATGAAATTGCAATTGCTTCTCATCTAATGTATACACTTTTATTGTTGTATTTGCACCGATTATCGATTCAAACTATCTGTTACAGTTATTTTTATAAAATTAACTATTGGATCGAATTGCAAACTATGTGAATATACTACACATTGGCTGTGGGATGATATTGGATGTGTTGAAAAAATATCTGAGTTGTGCTATATAGCTAATATAATTAAACTGTATGGTACAAGATGGTTTACGTTCGAGAAAAAAAATTATGGTGGTATTTTGAACAGTTGGATAAATATTGTTTATAATTAATATATAAAAGTAATTACCACTACGTCCCCCCTCCTTCACTTACCCGTACTGTTTACAATTTGCAATTTTATATTTTGAATAACAAATGTTGGTTTGCTGCGTAGTGACCAGTAAGTATTTGCACTGTTATAAGGATGTGTTTTTAGAGGTTCACAACTTTGAGTTGGCAACACTGCTTGATTTGACAACCCATTTAGTAGCTTTTTTGTTTAGCTTGGTTTGACATTCCATTATGGTTAGACTTATCTCAGAGGAACGCTTGCAAATTCTTGAAATTTTTTATCAAAATAATGGTTCTGTTCGTCAAACTTATTGTGCATTTCGTCCATTTTATGGCGTACATAATCGTCCTTCAGAGCGGCCAGTTCGAATAATAATAGATCGTTTTCGGATCACGTTTACTTTTAATGATAATGTTCATCCCGTGAGACGTCGAACAGTGTGCACTGAAGAAGCTGTATCCGCTGTACGGGAAAGCATTGAAGAAGATCCAAATAAATCAATTCGTACCCATTCTCAGCAACTGGGATTGTGTCCTTCCACTTTATGGAAGATTCTTTATGAAAAGATCTTGGCCTTAAAGCTTTCAAGATTCAACTTGTGCATCAATTTGTGCTTCAGCCTATTCGCTGTAATGGGCTGAAGCACAAATTGATATTGATGTTGAATTTTCAATCAAAATTTTGTTCTCCGATGAAGCCCATTTTTGGTTGAATGGGTACATAAATAAGCAGAATTGTCGCATTGGGAGTGAGAATAATCCATAAGCTCTTGTCTAAACACCACTATATCTACAGAAAAATACTGTTTGGTGTCTTCAAAAACGATGATGGTCAGAATGTTATTGTTAATGGTGAGCGGTATAGGGATTTGCTTAGAAACTCGTACCTCGATTAGCTGGCATTAATCTGGGTGAAATGTGGTTCCAACAGGACGGAGCCACATGCCATACAGCGCGAAATCGAAATCAACATTCGAATAGTTATTGGCGAAATACGGTCTCAATTGTTGCGAAAAAATTGTTAGAATTGTAGCGACCACATGGCTAAAATCATATTTTAACAATTATGCCATAAAATTGTCTATCCAATAAAGCTTGTGTCATTGATATTTAAATTTTTTTTCTGTTTTATTATGATTAAACTTGTGTAACTATAAAAAATATCCTTTATATTAGGATGGTAACCACCTTGGAAATGTAAACACCTTGGAGCTATAGACCTGCTTCAGGTATTCCCTTAACATTAAAACTGTTGGATATTATCTTCGAATAAAGAAGTTATGTATATATACATAGTTTTATCGGTTTCAAATTTTTATCAATATTTGTAATTTGACAATATTTGTCATATTTGTTATGCAATATTTATAACTGGAATGATATTTTTCTTGTCTATCTGGGACTTTTCTATACGTCTATCGTTGAGGGTTAAATTTGAATCTTTCAATTCTTAAAAAATTTAAATATTTATACATAGCCTACAGCAAAAACTTTATAATTTTATAAAAATTCCTTAAAGTTATTATAAAACAATATGAAACTGAAACTTTTTATGGTTTTTTGTTATATAACTTTGTTTAAGTTATTTTCAATATAGCTACTTGTATTATAAACATTTTCCAGACACTATTATAACGGTTAGACACACGCAGCCAACTAACTCAAGTGTGCATTTCTACCGAGTCATATAACATTAAAACCCATTCGAGATAATTTCAATGACATCTAGCATTTTGTATACATAAGCCTGGGTTGTACGTGCGAAATCAAGAAATCTTTTACAAGTAAATTTTGCTTTTATCACTTCATTTATTACAGTACATAGTGATATACTATACCCCGCATCGCATACACAATGCGATTAAGTGTAATCTACGATTATCATAAAAATAGAAATCAATAATCTGACTCGAGAACAATGTATATTTTGTATACACAACTAATTTTTGCTAAATGTAATTAAAATCAAATTCAATACGCTGCTTTGTTCGGTGTGTACAAGTCCAATTTAAACTGTCAAAATAATCAATCACAAAATATTCAATACAATTTGACATAATCGCTCGCTACCCTCGAAATACAAAATATTTGTACGTATATACTATTTGTATTCCTTGACGTCATGAAATGTTTTTGCTGCACGATATCAGATTTCGGAATGGAGTCAAACCATAAAAACGCTGTGTATATATAGTGCTGGTTTACAGTCCGAACAAAATACACCACACACTTGTAACATCAATATAATCACGATTTCCAACTTTCCAGCAAAAAGCTTTCGCTTGCAGCAGAACTATAAATGTTTAATATGTTCCTGATCTGTGCATGAGGTGAACATAAATTGTATCGCATGTTGCACGATAATGAATTAAACTTTTTGTTTGGAAATTGTTGTTTGTTAATAATCTACGTGATTATCTCTTGTTTTATTGATGATAATAGATCACTTTTATTGTTGTTGCTCTATATATGTGTATATTGTAGTTTCAAACATATATTGAAACGGAAATACTGACGTAACTAACGAATATACAAAGTGGGAATAATATAAAGTCGATTAGAGGTGAGCAAATGAATTTGTTAATATAAATATTTGAATAGGAAGATTGGTTAATTTAAGCACTAAATACGCAAGCAATTATTCATCTTATTTATTGCCTTGTTAATTTGATAATATATGGTGAGATTTGATTATATATTTGGTGAACTAAACAGCTGTTTAAGTAGGGTTGTATGTAGTTAATTGAAATAGATAGAAAATGCAAGCATTATTTGTTCCAATTTAAATTAATAGTTGCTAAAAAAACATTGGTAAAAACAGCACTCGCTTACTAAAAACATTGTATTGTATCAACAGCTGTAATGTCCTTGTTCATTAGCGGTAGTTTGAGGAGTACATTCACTTACACAAAAGCTCTCTACTCAATTTTCTTTCACCATCCTGTTTCATTTTAAAACGTTTCTCTGTGGATCTATAATAATTGAAGACACTCAACCATTCTAAATTATACGAACATATCTAAGACTAATGACAGTACTATCCTGTGTCTCCACAGTTTTTAAAACTAAACTGGCAAACTGACAATCAATCGAAAAAATTTTTTTTAACTTGAATGATGAATGACTTGAAAATTGGTGGTATGGCCGGTTGTTAAATTCAGCTATACTGTAGTATCAGTAATGCGCAACTAGGAAATTAGAAAAGTAAAAAAATAAAAGGGTGGTCTTATACACTTATTTATACAGATTGGCTCGACTTAAGAAGAATCAGGTAATATCTGTAAGCGATAACATTAACAAAAATGTTGGTATCATACTTTATGTGAGAACTGACGAATTCGATTAGATAAAAAAATATTTGTAGTAGCAGCTTATGAACATGGTTAATTTCGGTTCATTGTGATACCACAGGTATCTTCCTAATTACGTGAAAATGTAACAACTACCCAAGTAACTTGTCTTCTATATGATACAGTACAGAACAGGATCAGAGAAATAAACTGCAATGTAAACCTCTTAGATTCACAGCTTGTTGGGAAGTCATTAAATATGAAACCTAGCCTGATTGTACGTTTCCCAATAAGGAATTTGCCGTTCTAACACAATTATTTTTAAACCTAATCGTCGTATAGTGAAATGCGAAAGCAGATGAATGTTAGCAGTATATATTCATTTTTTTATCAAAAGTTCAAAATGGTATAATTCGTATTTTTGATAAATACCAACCATCGTTCTATATAATTTATAAATCACATCTCGTATTATTTTGTTTTTATAAATCGAATTTTACTCCTTAAGTGCGTTGTAAGTATGTTTAAATACCTATTAGTGATTTTTTATCATCTTAACCAAAAATATATTTAGTTCTTACGCCATAAATGATACCAGTGGACTTATACCTATTGGAACCAATTGGAAAAGATATTTATTAGTAATATTAAAATGTGATCCAAACACCTCATTAAATCATTATAAATGAAAAGAGTCTGACATGAAAATGGAGAGCAATGCACAGTTCATGTTAATTCAATAGCTAACATTATCTGATCTTGCTCAAAGAATAAAACTTTTCAAATTAATAAATTTCGCACCGCCCAAACAATCCGATCGATGGTGAAAAATACCTTTTTGCATCTTGCCCTTATCAGGATTCAAATCCTGTACCTCCCGCTCCAACTGCCGCAGCTTTAACCACTGAGCCACCTGGGTGGTTGAGTTGTTATTTAAGTCTACTCGTGAATTTCTAGAGTCTTATTTAATTTTGATAATTATAGCGCGGTGTGAGTCTCGATATATTTACGATCTGATGCATATGGTGTTTAATTAAATTCTGTAAGATTAACTCAAATGGACTGATTTGATCTAGACATCAGTAAAAAATTAACTTTCAATCGAAAACAACACGTAAGGAGTTGGGGATATGAAAGATGACTTGATATTTGGTTTTCACGTGAATTTGATGAAGTTCATTTATATGCCATGAAGTTACAGTAAATAGTCCACCAAATCGCTAATTGTCCCTGTATAATGTAAAAATTAACCGGTCATAACGAAAGTATCGTGACTGGCATTTTCACATAATATAATTCTATATCTTATTTGATTGTTTGTTTCGTCTCGTGTAAAGGTGATTCATTTTCACATGACTAAATATAAAGGTGCACAACAGTCCATTTATATATGTATGAACAAGAGTTGTTGAAATGATTTGCCATTTTTCACGACTTTCAATTCTCGGAAATGACAATGTACATATACACTAAATGCTAGCCGTCACAATTTTATTATAAATATTAATTCACAATGACGAGTTTGTCTATATGTATTGGTATGGAAAATAAAGGAAAACCAAAACAAACACCTACACACATATTTTGAATATGCCGTCTTTGTGTTTATATAGATACATATGTATCATCAACTCGGTCGTCTAGCAAAAGTACTAACATATTTATTTTCTACGAAGCACTATAGCATAAATATATATGTATGTATGTATAATCCAATGACGTATAGCGCAGACTCTAATACTCGTTTTCATTGTGAAATGTATCGAGTTGTTATTCGTCTCTCAACTTCTATAATCATAATAATAATCATAAAATAAAATTTCCAAAAATGAAAAATCAAAACATTATATGAAGACGCGCGCGGTGAGAGTTCAGAAGCAGTCACGAACGAATTTGTTTCATTTCACTATTCCAAATTACAATACGTTGTAAAAATTGTTTGTGTATTTTCCAATTCACATGAAAATGAAAATCTATTTTCTTTTTTTTTTTGTTTAATTAAAAACAATTGAATACAAAATGTTTTAATTAAAATTAATAAGTGAGCGTATATGTGAGTTTTGAGAATGAAATCGATGTGCAAAAAGAGCGAGAGTGAAAATAATTTAAGTATTTTTCTGTATTTCAAATGAAAACAATAAAGTATTAAATTTAATTTATTTTCATGAAAAATTTTATATTGTTGTTGTTCGAACGTATTAATATATACAGTCAGTATTAGTTGTAAAGTCAAAAGATGTGCGCGCTTTAAAATCGAAGCTCGTCAGAAAAAAATGTTAAGTAAACCGAGCCGGAAAATCAAATCAATTCAAAGTGTTTTCTATTTATATATTGGATGTACATTTCAGCGTGCTGATTTTAAACAATAATTCTCCTTGAACTTGGCTTAAAAATAAATGTAATTTTCTTATTAATTTATGTGATTGAAAAATCAAATGAGATTATAACCAAAAATAAATTTCAAAGCAAAGTGGAAAAAAAACAATTCGGAAAAATCAATTTTTTAACTGTGTTTGTGTGCCCTAATAACCGAGTTTTTCGTTTAGGTAATATCTATAATACATACATATATATAAATTATATATGTACATGTATAAAAAAGTTTCCCCTATATTTTTCCAGGCTGTGGAAAAATTGTATAATAATATAATATTTAAAGTTGGATATACAAAATTATGTGTGTTACTCGTTATATTGGACATTAGTGCGCGATCGTAAATAAATTATTTATAACATAAAATGAAATTAAGACGTCCAATTAATAATAAAAACCATCGATCGATGTCAACATCGCAATCGCATGGTGGTGCCCTATATTACATTGTTGAAGTGCCTCGCGAAGAATATGAATATGATGCAAGGCGAAGACATAGGTACGCGAGCTGGTTTCGTTTTTACTTTATTGTTTACATTGTTTTTATAGTTTGTCAAATCGATACAAATTAAACTAAATTTTTTAATTATTGTGTTTGGTTTTATTTTCAGTACTGAATCAGGATGGGATAATCCATTCCGGCCCGGTGGTGATTTGTCTAGGGAAGCTGATGAAATTGTAAATTTGATAAAAGGTAAATATATTGATGTATGTTTATATATTTGACATTTGTTTGAAGTGATTTGTTTTTATTCGTTTAGGCGTGATTATTCAAAGATTTTTGATTTCTTACATGCATTAAGTGTGTCCAATAATTTTAAAAGGATTAATTACGATTTTATTGTGAAAACTGATTAGTATTACTACGCTGAAAACAGTTTCAGTGTTTAAGTTATAGTGACTTGATTATTCGCCGAAAATGCCTTATTTTTGAAATTAACTAAGATGTGTTTCATTTGGTTTTGTATACCAGGTTTTCAGTACATGGACGGATAACGTCAATTACATGGTTTAATTGCTTTTAAACATAGTTTTACTATACACTTTTCAAATACAGAGCATTACGAGCTTGACACCACAACAAACAACGACTTTAGCATGAATGTTGAAGGTCCAACTGGGCTGCACTACAACGTTTTGCAGTCCGATGCAAGTTACCCGATTGTGTGTTATTTTTTGTAATTGTTCATATCTCGTTATCAAATCGTAAAGCAATCACTTGCTTTAGAATCATACCAATGTGTACTAAACAAATTCTTCTTTCTGGTTATGATCAAGTAAAGCCTCCAATTTATAATCGTTGATTATTTTCCTGAACGTTTAGAACCTTAAAGCATATATAGCTCCTTATTTATTTTATCCCGTATAAACTTTTTTCACCAAAAATTCACTGAACTTTGCACTTTCGACTATTATTTTTAATATTATAATATAAAGCTTGTACTTATTATACTTTTTTAAATTATTAATTAATTTTCTAAACCACGCACCCTAAGCTATGCACTCATAGGTGTGAATTTCGTTGATTCTAAATTCTTTTATAGCCTTTTCAACTTTAAATCGTGCTCCTTTTACAATCACAGATCAGTGGCCAAACTGATGTTTAGCACTCCAATCGACAACATCAACAACAATATATTTCATTTTTTAAAGTACCGAAGCAGCCACTTACAGAATCAATATTTTTGATAGTATTTCAAAACTTGTTGCATCACCGACTACTCCCTGTCGCAAATCTTTATAAGACGTGGTTGATACTCGTTACTGTCCTCCATTTATTTAAGAATTGGAAAACTTCAGTCATCTAATTATCACAATCAGAGGATATGTGATCTATTTTCAAACGGAAACTTTTCTGAAAGGATTGTAAATTTTAGTAGACTCGTATACTTAAAAGTTCACTGAAACTTCAATTCGTAGCGTAATGCGACTGTAAAGCTGTATATTGTATAGTGCCAAATTTTCCGCAAAAAACATTTTGTACGAAATCAATTCAGATATTTACAATATCAACAATCGATATAACCTTTATCCAGTGGTGTGCTAATATAAAATGAATTTTAAGTTCTATATTCTCCTTATAGTCACTTCAATAGGAAGCTTTTGGTGCGCGTCATCTTAAACGTATGCATTCAATAAACAAATTAAAATGGCTTATGATCTGTTGTGTATAAACGGTATGCCACTCCAAATAAATTAAACACCTTCCCGTCCAAAAACAAATCGGAATCACTTGCCGATATATTTCGTTAGCTCGTCAACACGATAGATAAATATGTTAAACATTTAAACAATGGTATATACTTATGTTGAATCAACGGATCAATCGTTAAATACGGGTGCTTATCGTATCGTATCTCTTCCTTCTCCAATTATTTTTTAAATTAAAAAAGGGTGGGATATCTTTGTCTCTCAGGGATTTATATTGTCATATTTTCATACTGTTTTTGTTCGTATAACTGAAAATCGTACTTACTGCTCACCAGTAATTTTCACCATGAATACAAAATGAAAAGGGGGATAATATTTCGAGGTCTAATCGAAACTGGACTTCATAAGATCTAATCAGCTTATATCTATGCAATGGTGTGACTGAAAAATTGTGGATATCTTTACGTACAGTATACATATACTTTTTTGACTCTGTCTTAAGGATACTCTTGTATACGATTGGCTCAAATGCACTCATATTTTGCTATTAGCACATATCCTGCTATACCTGAGGCGCCTTATTAAGGAGAATATTAGGTATATTCAAGGTTACATTAAAACTAACTCTCTTTCTATGTGGCGCCCTATGTATACACTACATTATAGTTGAATATTGATACAGCTTGCATTTTAATTATATAATATACTAATTATTAACTTCAATTGTGAAGAAAACCTTCGTCACCTCTCGCCACAAGGTGTTATTGTGTTGCAAATTAAATTATTTAGCGCTACAATAGTTTATGTATAACATCTGTTTGTTATATGACTCAAGAAAATTGTTCGATGTAACACTTGTGTATGTAATAGTTGTGTGTCACTTAGTTACGATTAAGGAATAAATCGGGTAAGTCCCTCGTATCTATGCATAACCTGCACGATGCCATTAATTAATGTTATATTTTCACCCTTTTTCATTTAAACGTGGGTTTAACCCTATATAAAACGTTATATGGTATATCTAAATTACAAATCTATAATTTAGTTTTGAATATATAGTTCGTGCAAAGCACTGTTGACATGATTCATATACACTCATATGCATATAGAGTCCTATTAGTGTTGAAAAGTTTAATTCATTGAATTGACGTGAGAATAGCTTTTATATAATAAAACAAAGTTTTTGGAATGATCTACTCTACTCGAGCTCGTGTTATAATCAAATAATTCAAAGTCAAAAAATTTAAAACGCAAAAAGTAATTTTTTTGCACATAGAGTGTGATCTAAAAATAAACTGATGACAATCCGCGGATTACAATGTATCATTGTATTGGTTTTCAATCCTATATATATATATATACATATATCAATTATAAATTGCGAATTATATAAGTTATATAACCTTGAACTTCAATCAACCGTCAATTTTTTAATTAAAATCTATAGTGCAAAAATAGTAATCGGTTCGGGAAGGAAATTGGATGTAGGTATGTGGGTATAATAAAATAGAGAAATTTATGTTCTATAAATGAACCATAGGTCGGGTATAATGATCATTAGCTAATGGAGCCATGTTTTTACATAATTTAGCTGTTCAACATGAATTTAGCATGAAACGGAAGGAAACCTTGAAAAATTTATTCACATTTTCATTCCTCATGTATCCTTCTCCTCGCGTCCACTGAACAACATTTTTTATGTAAGGTTGGTTTCTTACCTACATACATATATAAATATCATTTCTATTGTTGCTATCTTGTTATGTATTATAAGTTCAATCGATATATTTTCAACAGAGTAGAACATCCTATATAATATACTTCAGATAATTACCCAACAACAAGAGAAAATCTATATTTACTTAGTTAATAATACATGTACGAGTATGTATGTACCAGAATCGATGAATGTTCTCTAAAAATCTTATTTCTTAACCAATTTTTACCATATAGATGACATTTTTGGGACTATTTACGCAAATTGTTTGCTTAAAGGATTCTCATTTAAAATCAAACAGATTTGTTTTTCTGAAATATTACAAGGATAATATCTTTTACACAAGAAGAATTATATAAGAAGAAGTACTAGAAGTCAAACAAAAACTGAAACAATACAAAGGGACGGAAGTATGATATCCCCCATTATGCCATATAGACGTTATTGGATTAGTTTTTGCTAAACTAAAAGCTTAGCCATCGTTGAGGATTATAAACTTTAACAGTCTTATGATAACCTTTAATATGGTGCAGTCGCAATACAATCAATTTTCAGTTGAATTTGAAAAATCTTGAACTATAACACTCGATTTCAACTCCATATCCAATGGTGTTCCACGTTGGTGGTGACAAAATTTGTTTTTTTACGTGGTGTTACAATCGGCTGATTTGAAATGACTCATGAGCCGCCCATCCCTTAAAGTTCTAATAAAGACAATCTCATTGCAGGCCAAAAGATAATCTCATTGCAGGCTAAAACACTGTGTGGGCCCAGTTGCTAATTTTTTATTTTCGAATGCGGATATTGAGAAAATAATTAGCTCTTGTAATATAAACAGGACTATCAACAATGACAGATCCGAAATATCGGTTTATGTACTTTCCACACTTCGGGGCACACGAATCACTTGTATACTGGTTTGATGAAACCCTCAATGTTAATATAAGTGAGTCCTTCAGTCTCGATTTTAAAAGAAGAGATACGTACACCGCAATTTTGTAGATCTGTAATTAGACTACGATGTGCTATAAGTGTATTTTGTAAATATCCTTACACCCTTAGAGATCTAATGGAAAATGGTCTTTCGATCTTCGTCAGTTTAGAACTTTGGTTGGTGTGCCTTCTCTCAACAGAGTAAAGTTTGGCGTCTTAAAAAAGAATTTCATCATGCTGTCAATTGACTTTATACCTCAGCTGTGAAGTATATTTCATTGAACAAGACTGCGGTTTAAATATTAGTTTTAGTAAAGTGGCTAATCTTACATTCTTACTAAAAGTTCAGACAACACGCTCTTTTAATATTAGTGAAGGAATACATCGACCCAGATCCTATACTAGAGCTCTATCATCACACATGGAGGTTTCGCATCTGTTAATAAAAGTGTATTAAGATGGTTAAATTGATCAAAGCTAATCGACGCTATACCATACTGGTATTACCAAAAATGTGGGTCTATATATACAATTACTGGACCCTGTCTTATTGGTAAACATGTCACTAGACATGTACAAAAAAAATATTTAAAATGTACATGGCTGAAATAACAAGGTTGCATTTAATCGCTGGACAGTTCACTGTAATTCTAATTGATTTAATTTTGCCGTGCTCTTGATTGATTGTTATTCCTATTTTATTTAATCCAGCTCAAAGCATTTGTTAAACATCTTACAACATGTAATATTTTATTTTGATGATTCAAAATGTTTTCCACCTACAAAGACAAATTCTATAAAAATATATTTACGAGAAAATCGATGTCATCATAATTATAAACACAAATGAAAGATGAACTAGAAAATTGGCAAAGTGCTTAAATATGGGGTGACAGTAAAATTAAGAAAGTTCTAAATATTAGTAGCATTAACTTTGGCAATGGTAGTAAGTAATGTGTAATGACATTGAATTTAATTGGACACGTAAGGTTTAATCTATATCTTGACTTCTGCATTAAAACATTTGGTTGTAGATTTACTCTTTTTGACGTTTATTTGGCCTTATTAACATTTTGTTTATGTTTTAATTTTACAGGCGGTAAACCAATCACTCCCACAGGAGAACCAAATCTGAATATTGGCAATGGCGATGTTCAAAACTCGGAAGCTCGGACAGTCGTTGATGGTGCTACAAAAGTTGAAGTAAGTTGAGATTGCGATAATATGAATTTAAATTAGTTAATCCCAGTATTAAACATTATTATATTTTATTAATGTGCAGGCACAACAATTACAAGCATCTGTACCTCATCAACAAAATGGAACAAAATCACCACAAAAAATCACAAATCTAAATAATAATAACAATAATTTAAACAATAATAATAATACAACAATTATTGATAAACCACCAACATCGGCAGCCACAAATGGCGATGCAACAAATAAAACTCAAACACAAATCTCAAATCAAACTCTACCAACACCCCAATCGGCCAGTCATGTCACGATCGAAGATAAGAAAAAGAAAAAATCATGCTGCGTCATTCAATAAAAATCCGCTGAAAAATGCGCGATTAGGAAGAGGAGCGGTGAGATTTTTGTGGAACGTGTGCAGGATGAGCGGAATAAATATTTTGGAAATCACTTCATTAATTAATTAAATTTTTTTGTATCTTTTATTTAATTTTATTTTATATTTTATATTATGCAAACGAGATATGTATATACCCTAGTAAGTAGAGCAAGGTGTTGCGGGTCTCCTATGTGCGTGTGTAACTATATATGTCAACAACAAAGGCAGGCCTAACAAGAAAAAAAAACCTAAAACTAAAAACTATATAATAAATAAAATCATTTTATATGTATATGTATATGGATGACCCCTGTTAAGTAAATAAATAAACAAAATACCTGTGTCCTCGATTTATACTCTGAGTGTGAACCATAAGTCGAATATGACTTATAAAAGTACATCTAAGAGAATCTTGTTTTGATTACGAGTTTCACTCGAATATATAGTTCATTCGACTTGGGAAAAAACATTTTTAGAAATTTAGGTTGGATTGTGACTCCTAGCCAGAGGGCCAAAATTTTGCTAGTTATCTCACGAGTTTATTAAATGTTTTAAAAGTTTGTCGCAATGGTCAACTTATAAGAAGCGTCCGATTATTTTTATGTTTTATAAGTCATATGCGATTTATGGCCCACCCTGATTTATAAATAAATTAAATAAATAATAGAGTATATAATGTGACGAAACAAAACAAAATATGTATAAATTTACAACAACAATAAATCTATAAATATTTATCATTTCTAAATATATATAAAATAATTAATAAGTACATATGAATAAATATATTTATATATATACAAACATTAAATTAATTAATTATTATTATTTTATTATTAAATTATTTTTAAACTATATAAAATTATTATTAAATAAAATCAAATTGTGCTAAAAATTATAAAAAACAACAAAATCTTATTTATTCAATTTGATTTAAAAATTATATATATATATTTGTATTAATTATTTAAAAAGGCATCTTTAACTATTTACCTATATACAAGCAAATAAATCCGATTTTATTTAATTAATAATAAAACAAAATTAAATAAATAATTCATTTAATTAGATTTTAGGCAAATTACAACAATATAATTTTTATAAAAATTAATAATTAATACTTTAATTTTAATTAATATATAATATGTGTTATATATATATATATATATATATATATATATATATATATATATATATATATATATATATATATATATATATATATATATATATATATATATATATATATATATAATTTTTTATTTTATAAAAAATGAATAATTAATTTATTTGCTGTCAAAAGAAGAAAAAATGATGAATAAATTATATATTATATAAATTAAATGTAATAAATTAATTAACCATATTATTTTTAATTATAATTTGCTAGAGTTTCGAAATTTTCGAATTTAAAAAACAGGATTTAAACTAAACAAAATCGAATTAATTAAATTGATGTCCCAGTGCAAAATCAAACCAGTAAATTAATAAAGATATAAAATAATAATAATTTAAATTAATTTAAATTTAAATAAAATGTTATTTTACAATACAAAACAAAGCAAATAACTAAAAAACAAAAACAGAAAAAAATTTTTAATTAAAGAAAAATAATAGAAAAAAAAAATATAAAAATAAGAAAATTTGGTTTATTATTTTTTTTTATTGGCTTTTACGTTGAAACAGTGCGCACTTTCTCGAGTTCTCGACCAGACTAAACACACGGGCTCGTAAATATTCAGTTGCTGTCTGCTTTTTGTTGCATCGATTGTTTTGAGAATTAAGTCTCTGTTTTTTCGTTTGCTCTGCTTGATTTCGTTTCGCACCTCTAACAGCTGCGCTAAATAGCTGTGATAGTTCTGAGATGAAGGTAGGTGTTAAATTATATTATTTGCTGCCACACTATAATTTAGTTTATTTTAAAATTATTTGATTAAATACTGTTTAACGTAATTTAAGCACTAAAAGTATCGAATGTATACCGATTAATTCAAACTGATCGTTGGTAAAGGCGTTAAAATACTGATCATAACAAATTAAACTGGCTTCAGTAGCAGTTCGTTATTACAATAAGAGCAAAAGTCTGTCTGATAAAAACACAATCAAATGAACATGGTTTTAAGTAGTGGAACTTTTTATACGTCGAACAAAAAGTAAATATCTTCTAAGTGTAGTATAAGTTTATTCAAGATTTTGTAAAAGTTTAGTATTCAAGTACATTAATTCACTACACTGAATTTTGGTTTTAAAATATTTTGCGATGAACTCGAAGCCTTCGCCAATGAAAAGATCGAACCATTTTAGAAATACAGTAAATAACAAAATTCGATTTGAACAAAATAAAAGTTGCATTTTAATCTTCCACTTTTTCCTACTAATTTGTGCTGAATTCCAGAAAAGTACTTCAGTCCCAATAAAAATGATGTCTGTATGTACAAATTATGTTTCGATGACATTATATAGTCATGTAGAGTTTTTACTTTCTATATAGCCATATACATAGTTTTAGTTAAACCTATGTAGTTTTTATTTCAGCATTCACTTCATCTACCAACATCTACTTGTAGCTTTAAATAAGTTTGAAAATGCTTCTGGTCAACTCGATAAATTTTGTTAAAGGAGAGTTTGTTGACAGAAAACCATATTCCTAGATAAATATTTTCAACTGCAATAAAGAGTATATTGATATCGATGAGGTTTGGTGGTGGTCATTTGGTTAATTGTTGGAACAAATTGAACAAACATGTTTGTGTGACTTGACGGCATCACAAGATTTTTAACCGTTTTTGTACACTTCATGAGATCTAAAGTTCTGAATTTGAACTCACGTAAAGATGTATGATTTCGAGGATTCCCTCACAATACGTGAACGCAACATAAACAATGTTAAATCAATGTAGTTGTAAGATAGAAAGAAATAATCCTCCTCCACCTGAAGTCATGTAAACGATCTGTCTGGAATTGATGTACCTAAATATATTTCTTATGTTCACAGTATGCCTTATACCCTACTCCAATATATTTTTTTCACATTGCTCTTCTGAAGAAACCGAAATGAATATTTCATTTCTCACGCAGGTAAGATTGTAAAGCGGTTATTTTAGTAGAACATTTTTGTTTAGTTAAATAAACTATAAATTAAAATATTAATAATAAAAAAGAATTCCTATATTTTTTAGATCTACTTCTACATGAACCACTAATAAATAGAAATAATTAAATTTTAAACGTTTCATGTTTTTAATTGTAGAAATTTTATTTTTTATAAAACAGACACACAAATATAAAAACATATTATTACTTAAATAAAATATTTATTTAAAAATATAGCAAAATATAATTATTTATTTTATATTATATATAAGGATGTATTTATTTATGTAAAATATAATAAAAAATCTAAATAAAATAAAATTATATTTTCCAATTTCCGTTTGTATGGTAATTGTCAGAAAAATAAATTTCCGTTAAATGAAAATGACAAAAAAATGTCTAAAATAAAATTTATTCTTCGAATATTTCAATTTGTACAATTTTTGATAAGATGTAAGAAAATTTTAAACAAATTAGTAAAAAAGCAAAAATTAACAATCACCAACTCTGCCAATATATTAAATATAAAATTTAGTTTTGATTTTAAATGTAATAAGGTTGTTTACTAGCATCAAAATCTCGTAGTTTTGAAAAAATATTCGTTAAACGGTAATGGAATTTACATATGTACTTACATTATATGTATTACATGACTTAAAAGCTCAATATCATAAGTAGCGGTCTAGAAACCGAGACAAACACTAAAATATATTGTTTAAATTCGCCTGAATATTGACAAATAGTACAATATAAAAACTAATTATCTTAATTAACAGTTTTCAACCACAAACCTTATTTTATAGATTTTTGTATACAGTATATGACTTATGCTTACCACAAAACTATAAAGCTTAACAATTTTTATTTATAAAACCAGAAAACTAAATATTATTATAAATCCCTAAATGATGTTAATAATAATGAGTTAAATCTGTTAGATAACATTCAGGGGTATATTTATAAAATTTAACGGAAATCTTCTCGTTACATTTTAATATTTCTCTATTACTTCGCACGCATGTTAAATTATTATTATTTAATTATTGTTAAAATATAATTTTTGTGCACTGAGATTCTGTTTGATAGAGGGCTTGTAAAATAGTTTTGTGTCGAACAAGGATTTCTATTGATTTCGAAACTATAATGTACGGAATGGAATTGTTTCTGGTTTCGACCTGTTTGTTAATATCACTGAGTTCAAGACGTGGCTGAGTTCAACGAGTATTTAAAATATGTAAAGGCACAACGATTAAAGAAGCATTGAATCTAATTTAAGAAACAATTGCTCTTTGTTACAACATTTACGGGGATAGAGAAGAGAAAACAAACCTTACAGACTCTTGTATATCGCCTAATTATACTTATCCAATGATCAATCTGTTAAGTGAATATTGCTTCAATTAGATTAATTCATTGCCTTTCGATATGTTTTTAATATTTCAACCGCTCATTATGATATAATTCTGTACTTAATTTTTAAAATTTCACACCCTATTCAGAAATTATTTTTTCAAATCGTTGTCCCATCCGATCAAAATTTGTAAATATGTAAAAATGCCGAAAACTTCACAATTATTTTTGTAATGTTCTCAATTTTCAACCACAACATATCACCAAATATCACGCAGTTTTAACTCCACAATTACCGCATTTGCTAAATTTTTTAAAATTTAATCCAGTATTTACCAAACAAATTTTGTAAATTACTTTGTAGCACAAATAAGTCATCTATACAATTCTATACAAGAGCACTATTTAAATCTGATGCTTTAAAATTGTATATGCTGCCAATCTGCCATATTGTGTATCATAGTAAGAGTGTGCTTTAAAATTAAACACTCGCACTCGGATTATTTCGTTTTGTAACTAAGATTTAAATAAAATTTAAGTGATAAATTTAATATATAAATGTTTGTATAAATATTAATTAATAAAGTGCATAACGCTTAGATATATTATTAAATTAATTGTTTATTATTAATATTGTTTTATACTTATTTTTAAACCAAGTTAAATTAACTATTGAATTGACGACCCTTGGTCTTAACGAAAAATGGGCAGCATTGAAAAAGTAAAATCTTAAGTACGGACGTGACTTGAAAGCACCGAATAAATAAGTTACGGATGATTGATTTATACGTCGTTATATAACGACAGCAATCATATATAAGATCAGGACCTGATAACTCTGAGCAGCTTTGATACATTGGCGTTATTGCTGGGATCACTTTAACGAAATAATTTAACTGCTGAGAAACTTAATGATTTTAAATTACAATCGTGATAGCTCTAAAGATAACACAGTAACAATAGTTGCAATTTGAAAAAATGCGGCAAAATATTAGAAAAATCAAACAATATTTGATTTAATATAATCATCAAAGAGTGACAATTAGTTAGTGGAAATCAGATAGCACATGCATGACTTAAGGTCTTCTTTTGTAAGATCCGTTAAGATCAAATAAAGGTTTGAAAGCCATTATTCAGCAGGGCGAGATTTCAGTTCTAAAGATAGCATGAGAGACAGTTCGATGTGTGCGGACCCTTATAAGTTAGTATTATCGTGGTTCATTAAATTAATGTTATGCTTAGGGATCTTCAGGATTTATTTTTTTCAGTTTTATTGAAACATTTTTTGTTTTTTATCTAATGGTAAAACGAAAGCCTGTAAGTCATTTTAAACCAGGTTGTCAAAATGAAAACAAATATAATACATCTGGATTGATTTTGTAGCAAATTTTAAATTTACACAATTGAACTAAATCAAAGTAAAATTGGATTTACTTAAATCAAATGTGTATTTTAGTAAGGATACCTACCACTAGTAATAATTTTTAAATTTTATAGCAAATTGCAATAAAATTTGACAGTGTGTCATGCATTCGGTTCACATGAGTATGTTTACATGTATACCAATATAAAAATTCGGTGTAGTCTGCCTGCATTATCGACATAACATCAAGTACGTCACGACGAGATATCATTTTGACTGACAGTGACAATCTAAACGTCTCATTAATTTTTATTAATTATAACTAAATGTAGAGTTTACTTAATATATATTTAATACATATATAATTAAGTAAATTAAGTGGTGCTATAAAATGGAAAAAATAGCCGAAGAAAATTCAATTCGTTTGTATAAAAGTGACGATGATCAAGAGGAAGAGGAAAATGTCGACCAAATCCAAGACGAAATTATAGAAGTAGATTTGTACTCATTGTGCCGAATATGTGGAAATATGCATGATACCTTAATTCCAATTTATGCAGATCAAGGTTTGGAATTAGAGCTTAGTACAAAAATAAATTATTATTTGCCAATAGAAGTAAGTAGATTCGACAGTTACTGGTTACATATTACAGGTTTGATTTTCAACATTAAATCTTATTACAGGTTAGCGAGGAGGATATACTACCGCTTAAAATGTGCACTAATTGTGCTACTACAATAACATTGTGGCATGAGCTCATCGCCGAATGTTGCGAAGCGAATAATAGATTTAACATCATGTTGCAATCGAATATAGCAGACGAGTCTAAGGGAGAAATGGTAACTGAAAACTTGCAAGAGGAAGAGAACGATATGGAAAATGCCACTGATGAAAATCAAACTATGGATACAGAAACACAAGTTACAGAATATCTGGACGACACCGAATTTGTGAATGATGAAAATTTCCAAGAAAGACTTACACTTGAAGAAAACGTAGAGGAACTAGTAACAAATGAGCCTGAATTGACATTAGACCAGAATACAAAAGAACAGATCAAACCGAATAAGTAAGTAATACTTTTGTGTCTATAAAATTTGAATGAACTACCTCTCAAACCGTCAGACTCGTCGTCGATTAAGACTATCAAATGGCCCTTTTAACAATTTATATCAATCACTTCTTGTCGATTTTATTGAGGCATCAATGTTCTCAATGTTTTTAATAAAAACGAAATTTCTATTCTCGAACCATCTACCAATCATATACGTTGTTTTGCTGCCAATCTTTGTATTACGGATTAACTAACCTGCATTTTCTAAAATTTGCAGATCGCTCGGCATCAACATATCAAAATCACATTTAAATGGCATTTCAACTGTTGAAATTTCTCCCAAACCATTGTGCATTCTCGACTCGACCGACTCTATCACACTCGATGAGCTTGTTAAAAAATCAAATCGTTCTGGAAATATGCGCCTATCAAATGAAATTCTCGACGAAATACGGTTAAATTTAAAACAGGAAGATGATGGGTTATATAAGTGTTACGAATGTGAATTCGATACGGATCAAAGAGATATGATGGAAGGACATTTGAGGCAGCATTTTCAGACTACTCTAAAAAAATTAAAACAGACAATGAAGCTTAAAGCAAAATTTTTCGAAGAGAATAAAATCGAAGTAGACGGAAAAACCTTATACGAATGCCCTGAGTGCAACAAAAGGTTGCACGCCACGAGTACATTCCTCTGGCATATGCGAATTCATACGGGCGAGAAACCATACGTCTGCTACATATGTGGTAAAAAATTCCGAGTATATCATGGAATTTCACGGCACATCAAAGAAACGCACATGAAGACAAAAGATTTTGCGTGCGATATCTGTGGTCGCCTGTTCACCAATCGGCGTAATGTTGCCGAACATCGAAATTTACATTCAAACGAACGGCCATATACTTGTGATACGTGTGGCAAAGGATTTAAACAACAGGCTTCGTTGTTTATGCATAAACGGTTGCATCAACCGCATCAATTTAAATGTGAGGAGTGTGGATTAGGATTTCGAATTAAAAGTTCGCTGCTGGTACATGCCACAGTGCACACAGGTGTCAAAGAGCATGAATGTGATATATGCCAGAAACGATTTCGTATCAAGCACGAACTTAATTTACATAAGCTTGTACATACTGATTTTAAACCATTTTCATGCGAAAACTGCGGTCAGTCTTTTAAGCAGAAGCGCTATTTGTTACGGCATAAAAAGAATCGAGCACACTGAAAAACAGTTATTTGAAAATAAAATGCAAAGTTCTTTAAATTCGAGTTTCATTCAAATTATTTCACACAGTTCGACGCATTTCCTTTTCATGATTTAATATTCTTTTTCCAGATTTTTTATTTCACGTAATGCAACCACTTCCATTCAATACGAATGCAAATTTTGTCCGATCACCTTTAATGAAAAGGCCCGCTTCAACGAACACACGAAACTCGCACACTCCGAACTCATATTCCATTGCGATATGTGTAACGAGCTAGTTGAACGTAATCTACTCATTTCTCATATGACCGAGCATGCACTCGAAGAGGTTCGTCTGATTAATGAGCAGATCGAGAGTAAGAAAATATTGGCGACACCCGATCTCGAAACTTTACGTAAAAATTTCCAATTTAAATGTGATGCATGCCCAAAAATGTTTGTCACTAAGACGGGGTTGCGATATCACGTGAATCAGATACATAAAAAGATTCGTCGGTATAAGTGTGTAGAATGTGGCAAATTATTTGGTTGTAATCGTGTACTACGGAATCATATACTTAGCGTCCATTCACACGAACGATTGTATAAATGCGAACTTTGTCCAAAATCGTTTAAAACCGATTCGTCGTATTACATTCATAAGCGAATTCATGAATCACAAAATTCTTCTTTTCCGTGTGATATATGCGATAAAACCTTCAATTGTAGTACTAATCTGAAAAAGCATAAATTGATCCACACTACAGAGCGAAACTATGCGTGTGATCTATGTCCAAAAACGTTTAAAACTCAAAATTTGTTGGGCCTGCATCGAAAGTGTCACGTCACAGGCGATGATTTTATCTGCAATCTTTGTAAATCAACATTTAAGCAACGACGATATTTATCCGAACACATGAAACGGGTGCATAAGAGTCGACCAGTTCATTAGAAACAGAGTTTTGAATGTTTGAGAGGGTTTAATTACTGTAAAATATCTCAGTAAATTAATTGTTTGAATTTCAGTTGCGATGATCATGGCAAAACCAAACAAATATCAAGTTTCAAAACGTCACAAGCACAACCCGCGGACTTTCAACCGAACATCATATGCTCGTTACATTGCAACAAAATATTAAACACGTATCAAGATTTTCGGGAACATAATATTCAGCAGCATCTGAAGACGTGCGTACAGTGTGGTTTACACTTTGCCCAGTTTGCTATGATTCAAGAGCACATACGAACAGTTCATTTGGATGAAAATGATATTTGTAAATTGTGTGGCATGCGAACCGAAGATCTAGACGATCATCTTCGAAGCCACAATTTGCAATGGTTCGACGATATCTACTGTGATAGCTGTGGATTATTTTTCGAGAACGAAATTGCAATTGAGGTTCATTATGCGGTCGTCAAGCATGACTACCGGTATCGATGCTTTACATGCGATGTAACGTTTGTAGATCAACACATTTATCGTAACCATAAAATGAGACATGCTGCATTAACAACGACGGATATAACTGTAGTGAATCCTGACCCTGATGTTCGAGCTATATTACCCGAGATGAAGAAAGCTAACCGAAATACAACGCCAAATCAAACAGCTATATTTGAGTGTCCAATGTGTGAGCAAAAATTTGGTCGTAAATACAACATGGAAAAACATATCGGTTTACATCGACGCGATTTCTTTTGTCGCGTATGTGGTTTAAGTTTCGTCACGGACAGTGCCCTCCAAAAACATTTGGGCGCTTCATGTAAGTCGCATCTTAAAATGAAATTTGAAACAGCGATATATTGTACAAAAAATTCGTGCAATCAAAGTTTTCGTTCACGCTTCGAACTCTATCAACATGATAAAGTCGTTCACTTGCATATTCGCACGGTAAAGTGTCCGGATTGCGAATTAGAATTTAAATCGACATCAATTATGGAGACGCATCGTAAGCAACATACTCAGTCGTTTGTGTGTCCGGTTTGTAACAAAAAATTTGGCCAAATGCATCAACTAAGGGCACACGAAACTGTGCACACTGGCGATCGGCCGTTTCATTGCGATATATGTAACGAAAAATTTCGCCACCATAGTAACCTGTATCAGCACAAGTTGAGTCATGCCAATGTTCGGAAATACAAGTGCCTCAATTGTGATGCTGAATTTATGCGAGCGAATACATTTCGCGAACATATGCGAACACACGATGGGCAACGACCATATCAGTGCGAAATTTGTCATAAAAAATACACTCAATTATGTGTCTTGAAACGGCATATCGAATCAATGCATCGACGATGCGATATTTGTAAGCTGGTGGTTGGGAATAAAATGAAGCTCCAGGTTCATATGTGGAAAATGCATCCGCTATCGGATACCGATGGTACGGGTCATGCCGATTATCTGGTGGATACGGAAGATGATGTATAGAAATTAATTAAGTCTTTAAATATAAAATTTGCAACGAATGAAGTTTTATTTAATTATGAATATTCTAAATTAGTTTTGTGCAATAGGTTCCAAAAAGAGAAATGAGTGATGTTGGCGACATCTATAGATAAGTATGATCGACTAAAAATTTTGAGCAAATATATAAATTACTATATAGGTTTGAGTCTTAGATGGTGGAAATTGAAGGATATTTATCTACATTTCGATTCAAATCAGTAATATTTTGTCGTTTATGAATTTGATGAATGTCATATAAATTCTTAAGATTATGTCCTAGTGGGTACTTATTAATTGAAGGTTGTAATGATCGCTTTAAAACTGGTAAGGAACAGGAATGCATAGAGAGGCTTAATACGCGGAATAGAGTCGGACACTTTCATTATCTCTATGGTGGTAAATGGAGAACGAACCAACATTACATGTTGAAAACCATTGAAATAAATTATAATTAATCTTTTAAACGAAGAACACGCAATGGTTGTATGACAAGTCGTACCATTTTTTCTAATCCATAAATCGCATCAGTTAAATTTAACACAACAACACAAATGCACGATTTCAATTGAGAGCTCATTTCAATTGATATCGTTTGTTAAAATATTGATCGTTAAAGTATAAGAGAAAATGGCGAACATAAAAGCGCTAAAACAAGAGTAAAACAAATAAAATTGTGATACTGATTGCACGGTGCTTATTTTTAAGTGCTGAAGCAAACCTGTACCGGTGTTCATTGGAATCGGAGACAAAAAAAAATTATGGAAAAAAAACAGATAGGTTAACCACTATCTGTTTTCTCAAACACATTCAAAAACTTTTTTTCGATTTTTAGTCGATAAGTATATCCATAATAAAGATATTTGTACCATAGAGAATTTTCCAATCGATTTCGTTCGTTCAATATTGATAGTTATAATTTGAAAGAAAATGTTTTTATAAGTAATATTTTTTTAATTTTTTCATCGGTTTCGATCACGAGCCAGCTTTTCATATTGTTGTAGAAAATTAAAAGATGCCAGATCACTCTCTACGCTGTGGAGCCATCGTCGCCGACATCGATCTTTTCACTTACCGAAAGACGGTTCTACCTTTAAGACCGCTGTATCATTCAATTTAGACCAGTACACAAAACTTGACCAATCCAACTTACTCGTCTTGATATACACGATACCTCTCGAATACTATCAAAGCCGAATAGTGCCATATAAACTGAACAGTGCTCTAGTGGATCAAGTATCTCGTTTATTCCGTTGCCATTTAATCCAATCACACAGATATCACTTGTATATGCAAGAAGTTGATTGGATTGTCGGAATAAGATATTTTCTTGATGTGTTGCACTTTTACGATGGATGCATTCGCATCAGAGATCCTTATGTCATGCGGCGGTTCGTTGTTGTTTTGGCGATGGTTACTTTTGTTGAAATTTTTGATATTTAATTCTTTTTACGGATGCGAGTCGTCAGCCCAAGAATCTTTGACTTTTGGCATTTTACAACAGATGGCACTGCGAATAGTTTTGTTTCCGTTGTTTACATGTAATTTACGTTTTATGTAATTAACTCTGTTTACATAAAAAATGTTAAAAAACATTTTATACATGTAAGGTTCCAACTGTGATTCTGGCACCAACATATTGGCACCAACATATTATATACATGTATAATAAATGTAACCGCTCCTGTACCGAAAAAACTAGGATTATTATAGTAAACGTATCTAAAAAGATGGGTTTACTATAATAATTCTAGTTTTTTCGGTACAGGAGCGGTTACATTCATTATACATGTATATAATATGTTGGTGCCACTCAGACTATAGAACATTGAAAGCTTTTTGCAATGTCATCATTAAAATATTCAAAACTAAAATGATAGTCGACAATCAATAATTTATTGTATAAGGAAGATTAAGCTTATCTGATACAAATCATTGCTTTCGTGTTTGCCCTCATCATATTATTACTATGAAATGAGATAAAAATAGAATCTAAAACCTTTAACTACATAAACCATACTTAAATTAATTAACCTAATTGAAAATTGTATTTGAATGGTGTTTGTTAGCTTAAAGCGAGTTTTACTGTCAACTTTGTAAATTATATGCAATTCTGAACGAATAATAGATATTGGGTTTTGTAAACTTGTCGTCTTAATCCAAACTATATTTGACATAAATTCTATTAAATCTTTCGTACACATTCATATACATCTAACAGCAAAACTAACAATAAAAAGCAAAATTTAAATATTACAGATAATACATATACAGAGAAATGCACTTACATTTAAAAGATTTTCAATACTCTGGGTAGAGTAGGTGGTAGGAGAAAAGCATTTTCTTGTAATTCTCACTGTAAATACCATATAATATGTTTTATCTTCTTATCAACTAACGAGAATATATAACAATAAACTCGTGTTTTGGTTTTGAGATACACTGGATGGATATATTCACATGCGGATTGTTTTTTCGAATAAAGTCATATTACAATGGTTTAGGTCAAAACTATATGTATGGTTGCAGTCAATACTATACCAATGCTTTCTATATCAGTAAAACCGAAGTTGAGGCTTACCAAACTCAGCTAAACATTTAGAGTTGTACCTAAACTTGTTACAATTTGTTTGATGTAAAATTGAACAAAGCTAGTCAATAATAAATCACATTTTGCTTGAAAATTATCAATTTTGATTACAGACTAAATCATGTGACTTAAAACGGTTTCCAAAAATCTAAAAAAAATATCGAAAAGTAAGAAGTTCTCGAAACAGTTTAGGTGAGCGGTTAATTATAAACTTCTGTATAAATTGATGTTTCATTTGGACCCCTTTAAATTTTTTTTCTTTTTTTTTACGTTTTGTTCTAATTGGGTGCAGGGCGGACTTTTAGACAGTCCTATTAGCTCCTTGTAACTGTCAGAGCTCCTGCACCCAACGCGCGATCCTTCAAGTAAAGGTTGATAGCTGCCTTAAACTTGTGCATTTTATACTTCAACGGAAATTGAAAACCAGCCAACGAATTCCACTTCTTAGATGTTCGATAAATAAATTCGCGCTTTGCATCTTCAGTTTGGAGTTTTGGCAGCTTCACCGTAAACTTATGCGCATTAACCGTTCCTCATGTCCTGGCGTAACAAATGGTGGTATTTTCTCCTTTTATTCTGCAGAACATTTACCATTTATTAATCTATAGAACACGCAGAGTTCTGCAACATCTCTGCGGTGTTGTAGACTGCCTAGATCTTTCGTAAGTCTGGGGTTTCGTATTATTCGGTATCATTTACGATGAAGAGATATCCAAAAACACAATAAGGTCAATATCAAAAATTTTTTTAAAACCAATTCTTCTGAATTAAAATTTAAAACGAACGATATTTAGTCTTAAAAATTGTGATTAACAGTCAAAAATATCACTTCTTCGAAGATTGCGTGTAACAACGTAGCTTCATCTATTACTAACTTAATCGAAAACAGACATAGTAATAGGTCCAAGTTACGTTGAATTGCTCTATCCTAAAATTTAGCTCCGGAATGGAAGATGAGTTAGTCCATGAGTTTTTCACTACTCACATCACCAATCGAAATCAGATGATAAAATTCAAACTAGTTCTCTAACCATTATACGTTCTCTGGTTTGCTGTACAATTAGTCAGATCAAAACTGTGAACTAGTATATGGTATCAAACTTCAAGTAGAATACGATTACAATGGTACAGATACTCAATGGAAGGAGGGTTCAATGCTATAATGATTTCATTTATTTATTTGTACCGTGGCTATTTTATTATTATGACCTGTCATTTTAATCACCAAATAATTCATAGTCAGTGTGTCTCTATTCCAGCTGTAGCCTTAAACTCACCAATCAAATTGGAAAATTAGTATTTATGTTGTGGTTGGATGAAATTTTTGGGGTTCATGTACACATCTAATTAACGGATTGCCTTATTTCATACACGGAAGCAAAGCTTATAAAATAATTCGATTATCGACTAACCAGTAATTTAATGAGACAATAGTGAGCTTAACGCTGAAGTACAAACTATATACGGCTTCGCTTTTTTCATGATGTGAGCAATAAAAAGTGTAAGCCATTACATTAGGTGAGACTTTTATGGAACGAATCGTTTTTGAATCGGCCGAGTAGTAAAATAGTTATTGTGGCAAACTAATTAACATGGAACTTCTAAAAGTTCAGGATTTAGTGGATAAACTTCCTACCAACCCTCAGAAAAAAACTTTGGTTAAAAACATCAAAAACCTAGGCCAATTTAACCAAAATTTGAGAATTTTTCAACCAACCAAATGCCTTAGTAAAGTAAATAACTAAAATGTGGGTTAAAATAATTTTTAATTTTAAACAACCAAACTTTGGTTATTAACATAAAACATTTAGTTACTTTAACCAAAAGTATTTGGTTATTTTTTAAATATAAAACAAAATAATTGTTTTTAATAACCAAATAAAAAAGTTAAATTAGCCAAAAAAAAAGTAAATTTAACAAACGATTTAGCTAATTTTAACAAGTTTTATTATTTGATATAATCCCAAATAATTCATTCGATTAATCCTACAGCTTCAGTGTATTGTCAAGTGTGCAGCCAATATATGGTATACTTCCCATTTGGCGAAAATTTAACAAACGAACCCGGGCACTTATCATCATCAATCAATGTTTTTAAGCACTGTCCACTTGCTGTATCCCATATTTGACATAAACCCTCGTAACTAGACGAAACAATTGTGTGATTGAAATTTTCACGATTGAAATGCACCGCCAAAACAGAATCTGAATGGGCTGGAAGTGTTTTTAAACATTTAGCCGTTCCTACATCTCATATTCGTGCCGAGTCATCGAAACTGCCCGTAACATTCAAAATTACAACAGATACATAGTTACTGTTCCCCTCTAGTGTCTTAAGACATTTCCAGAGCTAAATTCCCATATTTTAATGTTTTCCCATATTTTCATTCGCCGATACAAGTTGCCGACTGTCACTTGACGCTTATGCCCAATTTTTGTTAGTTTATTCTTTGACAAGCTAGCCAACCTTTCACCGTGCGTGTTTAATTCAACCAATTATTATTGACTATTTTATGGTGGTAACTCACAACTGATGCTGCTGAAGCTTGGAGTGACAAATTCGTTGATAAAGTATTCGGAACAAATGTTTTTCATTTGATTCGGCCCAATATGAACTGGTGGTCCCAGTTTGCTTAAATAAATTATTTCTGTCCAGCTACAATTGAAAAATATTTTCAAAATGTAAGTTAAGCCTAATCTTATTTAAACCAAAAACTAAAACGTTGCTTACAAAATAAATCCAGATACAACACTTAATTTTTTGTTTCATTATAAAATTAGTTATTTATTTTTGGAGTATCGTCCAAAATTGAGAAGCACAAATTGCAGTTCTAATAAAATCTCGTATTCTAGTAACCAAGAATTTTGATGATTTGAACTTAATATTTGGTTAAAACAAACCATTGTTAGTGAAAAAGATACTGTTACTTTAATCAAGGTATATTTTACCAAAATTGTTTTAAAAATTTTCTGACAAATAATTATTGTTTAGTCAATGTTATATATTCTTATCAATATATTCTTACGAGGTTTAACTATTTTTTTTAGATAATTTAACCAAATTCAAGTACCAATATTTTGGTAAACTAAATTTTGATCAATTATTGCTTCAACCAAGTAGACAATTTTTTATTTTTTAAATTAAAAGAAAGAATTGGTTAATATAACCAAAACAACTGGTGTTAAAGTAACTAAATGGTCATAATATTTTTTCTGAGTAAAGACAAAGTCTTATTAATTGTGGTGAACAAACGATTTTATAGCACTAATTTTTGAAGCACGACGTTATCAATAAACGCATCCTCAAACAATTCACCTCACTATTTATCAATGTTTTCAGTTGGTGTATAGTTGGACATAATTATTTATTAGTTATATAATGAACTAAATTAATTTTGTCAACTAATCACCCTATTTTGAGCTATAAGCTCATTCAGAATGAGGTGTGTAGTATCTTCATCCCGAATATGTTTGGAAATTTTTCTTTAAGCGTTAAATGTTGGTTGAAATCACAAGATTAATTTTTCAACTTCAGTTTTGCTCCCAATCAATCTTTTGTCCTCTAACTATAACTCCAAATTTGGTTCATTCGTCACTGTACCAAATCTTTTTAATAAAAATTTAAATAGTTCTTGTGCCACAAACAAGTAAGTGCGATTTTCTCACAAACATGTAAGTGCGATTTTCACAACATTCTGACACACAAGTCAACGCCTGAGTTGACACACACAAACTCTGAATCGTTTCGATATTTAGGATAACTATTTTGTAAAGAACCTAAGCTCAATATATTAAGTAAGTGTGCTTATATAGTAAGTTATTAGTTTCAAGTAAACCTTCTCAAGAAGTGCACAAATTATCTTATATTATATATCTGACACTACAATGCTAGATTGAAGTGTAATCTAGATATATAAGTTATGTTCAATATCAACTAATCATCGTTAATGATCAATGCTCCCATATCAGCCCATTAAGCGCACCAAAAACTAAGTTTCTCTGGGTGTGATGGCGTTTCGGCAAGGGGTTGTGGATTATTTTCACTCTACATCCAGTGAGCTTTATCGCTGAGTAGAATTTTTGGGAAATCAACATCAATATCCGAATGGAGTGGCTTTAATTTCTGCACTAGTTGAATTTTTTAAAATCATTAACCAAGATCCAAGATTAATTTTGGTACACACCGTTTGACGTCTTACTAAATGCGTATACGATCTTTAGAGTATATACGTGGTAATTTACACGTTTTAATACATGTTTAAAACGTGTAATTTCCATAAGGTTCGTTTTTATATTCTATATGTAAAAAAGGATTTAATGTTAAAATCGTGTTTTTGTGACTGACGCGTCATCTCTTATTAAAATATCTTCTTAATTTCTTACGAATATAGATTTTGTCAAATAATTAACTGTCCAATATTTTTTCGACTAGATTAGAATTATGTACAAGTTAATTCCGTTAAAAATCACTTTAACTGATGGCTCGCGTAAAGGGATAAACTATCCTCCTTCTTCAGAAAGTTGATATGTAAAGTCCTGGAGATGTGATTCTGGATATCGATCTGGAATGCCCGACTATTCCGTTTCACTATTCCGTTTTCGTACTAAGCTCAACGGATAATAGACTACGCGCTCATACTTTGTTTACACATCATTAACACATATTCTCAAAATAATCGAGGACAATGAGAACCTGAGCTTTTTTCATAAAGTTTATAGACTGCTCTGCCGGATTTTTTTAACGAAAAAAAATTTACGCTTTTAAATTGATTGAATTTTGACTGTCAGAAATTTTTTAACATTTTAAAAAAGATGGCACTGTGTGGTGTTGTCTTCGTTTTTTACATGTAATTTACGATTTATGTAATTTACGCTGTTTTTTATACATAATTTGTACATAATGAGTTTGGCGAACGAAATCATTATTTTAATAAAAACAATTTGCAAGCGTTGCTCTGGCGTGAGTCTATTCACTAAGAAATGGTAAATCAAACTAATGCCAAAGGCAATGTCAGCTGTAAAATCATGCAAACAAAACAGTATTGCCAGGTTAAAAAATGTAAAAAACTTTCGTATGATGGTGGATCACTTTTCAAAGGTATTCGCCAGTTAAAATGTTGCTGCTGGGAAAAGGACTTAAATAGTGATTTCAATTACCAAAGCCAATTATGCATATGTCTTCAGTTAATTTATTTAAAGCGTAAATATTTTTTACCAACCAGAAGACATCAATATGTAAACGAAAAGTCTAAATATATTCATAAATTTGAAAATTGAAAGAAAAAGCTCAAAAGTTTATTTTTTATACCTTGTGATATCAATACTTATAAATATATTATGTTTTTCTGCGCGTTCATTTGGTCGTAATAATAATAATGATATAATAATGATAATAAATATAAAATTTTATTTTCATCAAAAAATTGATATGAGTTTTTATTATGAAAAAAAGGCAACATAACCACCCATGTTTAGGAAAATATATAACATAAAGTGTTTAACATCGATACATACATATACATTATTATAACGTACATACGAGTAAGTATGTGACTATATACAACGCACAGCAAACGTATTAAGACGTCGATTTTCCATCTTGTGTATAGTCGTGCACGATGCGTTATGTGGTTGTTGCTGGTGGTGGTACAATAATATGCTCACACAGCGATGGTTTGGCAAAATGTTGAATATATACAAGAAAAATATTTCTATTCTCCTTGACTTGAGAATATTATACACCTGCTTGCTATCTGTATTTGAAAATGTGATAAGAATGAAATCACCTGTCATATCGATTAGATTAATTTAGAATTTTATTAAGATATGCGATGCGGTATATTTATTAGGGTTTGATGTGAATTGAATTTTATTGAAAAGATTTACTTTTTGATATTTCAAGAAATATTTAATTATGATACATAGATGGATAATGGTATATAAGTATAGAATCGATATTAACGGGCAAGTGTACAATGGCAACATAACACATCTTATTACAGAACAGAAGAACACTTGAGGACGACATCGCCAACAATCCAGTCAACTTTTTGCATATATCTGTGTGATTAGATTATGTGGTAATGGATTAAAAATATGTTTGATCCACTGGAACAGTATTCAACTTCCCTTGATTTGAACCAAATATCCGATCTCCACTATTAGAGATTGAGACACCAGCATTTGTGGGCTGAATATCCACTGCATCTACTTTTGAAATTAAGCTGAAATTGTTGATCAGACCCGTTGTATGGATGTGAGAGTTGAAAATTAACGAATGACTTGAATTAACTATGATTAAGCTTCTTTTAAAAGCTGGACGGCGGTGAGACGCAGTAATGAAGTTACGCGTGAACTTCAGTTTTCCCATTGATTGATAGAAAAAAGCCTTAGTTGAAATGAACTAACACCAGAAATAGTTGAGAAGAAAAAGATCTAGAGAGGTCTTCTCTTCATCAATTTGAGTATGATAGAGTTATCTTTAATCTGTGTAATCGTATAAATGTCGCTTATTAGTTAAACTACTTAAGATCTGATGACGTCATCATGCATATACGACTGGGCTTGATATTTGTTGCACTGTCGTATATATCTGTCTGTTGCAACTGCTCTATCGAATTACATTGAAATCATTGTACTTGTGAATGATAAATTTGTATTTTTGTGAACGTCACAAACATGAACAATTCGTTTTTGGTCCCACCACTGAACTAAATAGTAACTATATGAACGATGAGATGGATTTTGATATTTTATCGATGAGCGAACATTCAATGATGTCATTACCAAATCGAAATCGGCCTAGCGAATTACAACCACATATATTGGGGATCCTTATGGCTCTGTTAGGTCATTTCAGTACACACGCTACTTCCTAAAATTGCTATCTACCTCCTGACTTAAACTAACACAGCAAAAATTAACTTCTCACAAAAAAATTTGTTGTCCCGTCTTCTCTTAACGGCCATGCTGCAACAAGCAAAAGCTAATAATGTCTGGGCACTCTAACACAATAAACGGAGGAGAGAAATTGTCTATGGAAAGTAAAATAATGTTTCGTGTATGGTAAGTAAACAAAATTATATAATCCGCATAACAGATAATACAATCAAATCATATCACCCATTACATAACAATCGAATAATTATTTTCATAATTTCGAGTAAAGTATCGCTAGCTCTGTTGCGATACGAGTAACCTATGCATACAACAGCAGAAATTTTGAAAATCATATAAAGCAAAAAAGCTTCACGCTTTTGATAGTTTTTGATACATACTGAGATATGAATGGTAAAGGTGGATGTTCAGTGTCACATCATAATTACTGTCATGTTGTATTGTAATGCATAAGAATAACAAAGGAAAATTAAATAACAAAGGAAACCATGAAGAAAAATTCGTTTTGTTTTAGTTTTTTATTAGTTGAGCCTATTATAGTTACCTAATAACATATTATTGTTGTATCAATTCCATTGATGGGGATGTAGAACTATTTACATCGGGTATGTATAGCTATTTACATTTTTGTTTTGGACCATTGATTTGTTTCAATTTATCACAATGTTCACCATCCAACAAAAACAAAACAATGCCATCTATATACAGGTATAATTTTCTTATTTTTTTAATTCGAAAATCCACCACACTGTGAAAAATACGATAAACAAATTTCAGTAGATCTCGCTGATCAATGCTTTAAGGCTAGTACTCAGATCAAAGTGAAATGAAATTTAACCGCGGTCTCCAAAAATTTATTTATTTTCACGTGAAATAGAAATTATTTTTTTTTTGGATAATTCAAATGTTCAACCAGTTCAAATGTTCAAATTTCACGTGAAAAAAATGGTTCATATCATGATTTTCACGTGAAACAAATTTGTAGAGTGTATGCGCGCCATCTTTGGTGTATTGAGATAACTATAGTTTTTTGCTCTAATGAACTGAGTACTGCCAAAGATTAGTATATACTAAAAAGATAGTTCAATCAGAGTAACATTTTAAAATACAAAAATTATTATTCTGGGTTCCGCTACATAGTTATGGGTTCCCCTGTTCTATAGTAAAACAAAACAAAACAAAACAAAATCGTTCATATTGTAAATTTTTGCTTTGGTTGAGTCATCTTTATGTAAAATAATCTTTGATACTGCTAAGCGAAAACAGAAAATAAATTTTTCATTTCTGAGTTCACATTGGTAAAATCGTATCGAAATTTCACGCCAAATCGATCTGAAAAATTCAATGCCTACTACGACTGAATGAAAGAGATTTATATTTCAACTATATATAAAAGGAAACAAACAGAGATAGTTGTATAAAAACAAAGTCAGTATATATAATCATTATAAAGGCAATTAAGATGCTGTTTGATTGTTTCAGGAAGTTCGATTATTTTCTTTATTGCTATATTTTTTTTTTTATTTTTTTTTTTCGGTTTTTACAGGCCATTATTGGCCCGTACCGTGTCAACAATCTGGCTCCAACAGTTTCGATCACGAGCCAGCTCTTCATACTGTTGCAAGCAACCAGAAGATGCCAGATCGCTCTCTACGCCGTGGAGCCATCGTCGCCGACAGCGACCTCTTCGCCTACCGAAAGGCGGTTCTCCCTTCAAAGATCGCTGTATCATTCGTTTCGGATCAGCACGCAGAACGTGACCGAGCCAGCGTATTCGCTGTCCTTTGATTTCACGCACGATATCAGGAATTTGCATTAAATTCCTGATCTCGTGATTGAAAAGAACTCGGTATGTGCCATCAACGTCGCGTTTTGGGCCATATATCACACGCATGATTCTTCTCTCGAATGTTAGAAGCCATCTTTCGTATTCATCCGTCAAGGTCCAACTCTCACATCCATACATGACAACGGGTCTGATCAACACTCTGTACAGCTTCAGCTTATCCGTATTTGCAAGATAGTTTGATTTCAGCAGTGGACGTAGAGGATACAAAGCCCGATTGCCAGCGGCAAGCCGAACCTTGATATCCTCTCCCACACTATTATCGTGAGTAATGAGAGATCCAAGATACTTGAATCTCATCACTCCTTCAAACGTGTGGTTTCCACTACTGAAATCACTTGCGTCTTGGCCTCGAAAACCAGAGATCAGATATTTGGTTTTGGACTCATTGATTTTGAGACCAACGGAAGCTGAAAACTGTTCCAGTGGATCAAGTATCTCTTTCACTCCGTTGCCATTTAATCCAATCACACAGATATCATCTGCATACGCAAGAAGTTGATTGGATTGTCGGAATAAGATATTGTCCTGAGGTGTTGCACTTTTACGAAGGATGTATTCCAACATGAGATTAAAAAGTATCGGGGACAGCGCATCTCCTTGTCGAACACCGGAATTGATTGCAAAAATTCTCGATAGCCTGTTCTCAACTTTGACACAGCATTGTGACTGCGTTACTGTCATTTTACAGAGATGTACATATTTTTGTGGTATTCCTAAATATTCAAGCGCATACCATAGCCTCTCTCGATTGATCGAGTCATAGGCTTGCTTGAAATCTAGGAACACCTGGTGTACATCGCGAGATGTTTCGTAGTACTTGGAAAGAATCATCCGTAGCGAAAAAACTTGATCAGTGACTGACCGATTTGGACGAAATCCTCCTTGGTAGTCACCGACAATTTCCTCCGCTAGAGGAGTAATTCTTCCCAAGATGATGTAAGACAGTAACTTATATGCTGTGCAAAGGAGAGCTATACCGCGATAATTCTCGCATTTCATGCGATCACCCTTTTTGAAAATTGGGCATAACGCGGCCACTTTCCATTCGTCAGGCATAACTTCATTTCGCCATACCAATCGAATAAGGTCGAAAAGACAGTTCCACAAAGTTAGCCCTCCGAATATCAAGAGCTCTGAATTAATGCAATCAACCCCTGGTGAACGATTTTTCTTTAATCTCTGCATGGCCATTGTGAATTCCTCATAGGATGGATCCTCAATGAACATCTCCGCGGTCTGTATTTGAGGGTATTCAAATACAGCTTGTGATACATGTGGAACATTAAGTAGATCAGAAAAATGTTCACGCCATGTATCGAGTACCGCATCGACGTTAACACAGAGGTTTCCATCCTGGTCCCGAATGGCAGTTGACCGAGATCTTAAGGTATGGTGCAATTCGGTGATTCCTTTAAAGAAACCACGCGAATTGTGCTCATTGCTGAGTTGTTGTACTCTTAAGACCTTGGCCTTCCACCATTCGCGCTTCTTCTGTCTACAAATGCGTTTAGCTGTCCTCCTAGCAAGAACTGCCTTGTTTTTCCTTGCAATTGTAAACCGAGTCTGCGCTTCATTGTGGGCTATATTGCGTTGCTCAACAGCAAGACGACACTCCTCATCAAACCAATCATTTTTGGGCTTAGTTTTCACTATACCGAGAGTGTGCTGGGCGGCATCGACAACCGAGGTTTTCAATACTTCCCAGACACTGTTCACATCATCAGATTGGTAATTGGATCGTAAGATGTTATTGCTGACAAGATCTTGGTATTTTCGTTGCGATTCTTCATTTATCAGACCTTCACAGGAGAATCGCGTTTTATATTCTCCTGTCCTCCTAGACTTGTACGAAAATTTCCATCGCAGCTTTGCAGCAACCATAAAATGGTCACTGCCTACGAATTTTGTTGACGACCGATACGATCTCACGTCTTGAACAACCCGAGCTCGGTCTTTGGAAATCAACACATGGTCAATTTGGCTTCGGGATGTTTTACGTGGATGTGTCCATGTTTCCAAATGGATGTTTTTATGGGGAAAGAATGTACTTGCCACTTTGAGATCATGAGCGATCGCAAAGTACATCATTCTTTCCCCATTTTCGGTCGCAGTTTCGTGTCGGGAGTACGGACCTATGTTATTACATAAGTCGGTCTGATTTCTGCCAGCTCTAGCATTAAAGTCACCAATCACCAATCTGATATCGTGCTCAGGTATAGAGCCCATCAGATTATCCAAATTATTGTAAAATGAGTCTATATCTTGGGGTTGGCTTACCTCAGTGGGCGCATGTACACAAACAATTGACAGGTTGGCTAATTTCATGTGCAAGCGAAGCTTACACATTCGATTATCGACTGCCTGGAAGTCCAAGACAGCCTTTTTTACCTGCGGCCCAATGAGAAAGCCAACTCCAAGATTTCCGAGGTCATCTCCACTGTGTAGCAACGTGTAGCCTTGGGACACATGGACTCCACTTTTAGGCCATCGAGTTTCTTGGAGCGCTACGAGTTCCAGCCGATACTCTTTCATGCATGTGATGAGGCCGTCCAACGCGCCAGGTTTTCTTAGTGACTGCACGTTCCACGTGCTGATCCTCATTCTCGTATCCGGGTACTTAAGCGGGGGGTCATTGTTATTTAGGCGGTATCCGATTTTTTTAGTTTTGTTGACATTTTTAACTGTAATTGGTTTTTACGGATGCGGGTCGTCAGCCCAGCGATCCAACCAGATTTAGTCGCCTCCTACGACAAGCTCTGGATACTGTGGTGGTATTCTATGGATCTCATGTTTCGTTCGAAATATTTACGAAACATGTTTGCCCCCAACCACAGGGCCCTACGATATATACGAGAATACGAGAATACGATATATACGAGAATATACTTGCTATATACGAGAAGGAATAACAAGAAATATGATTTCTGAAATTTTAGAGGTGAGATTATAGAGAATCGTAATCGATAAGTTAGTTTTAAGGATTCGTGGATAACCAAGTTAGTCGAAAAGCTCCAAAACAGAGAAACGATGATATTTCAGTCCTGTTTTCATTTAAATACAAGATTCTAAATTCTAACCCAAACAATTTTTGATATATAATTTTTATTACTCTCTTCACGTAATTAGTGTGATTACGAAAGCAATAAAATTTCATTGGCATCGTAATGATCTTGATTAATAAATTATAATTTTAATAGCTTCGTCGATCTTATTATAAGTACAGAACCACACAATTAATTTAATATAATTTAATTTAGAGCAATTGAGGGGCTCCCTTTCATAGAGTCCTATATGTTTTATGTAGAAAAATCATAAATTGTCTTATAATTGACTTAATGATTGTTAACAGCAATAAATAATTTACGAGCTTTTTGGACAGCCACCATTATGTAGGTTTCACTCCATCGCACACAAAACACCTCATTGTATATTGTATTGTCATAAATAAGTATGTACAATTGTTAATTAATATAAATTAAATTTTTAATTTATATTTCGTATAAATTTATTGTTTTAATTTAATTTTTTTAGCTTTTTCTTTCAATTTTGTTGTTATTGTTGCTGTTGTTGTCATGTCATAAATTTTTATTGCGGTTGTTGTGGTTGCACGATGTGTGGCGGTACACATTTCTTTATCTTTAAAAGCTTTTCTTGTTTCTTGTTAAGCCAATTAAATTGTTATGTTTTTTATTCTTCTTCGTTTTATGATTATTATTATTATTATTCATCTTATTTATATATAAATTATAAGTTGTGGGTGTATAAAAAATCAAGACAACAAAAAACGAATTACTGTGTAACGGCGAGTAATTAAATCGAACTTTAATTACTTTATATATTTCAAATTAATTAATTTTTTATTGCAAACAATGTTTTCGAGATGTTAATCATAACAAAACATAAACTTATGCTTATTTATTTTTTGTTTTTTTATAATCAAAACTCGTAAAAGCTTTATATGTGTTTATTGGATTGTATGTCGCTATATCGACTTAAGGACGTCTACATATTCTTTATGCTTTTCTTCCATTTAGGTTATAGACTGTCACTTGTTAGTAAAATCAAATGCTGGCAGTTAAAACAATTTGTCCTATACATAGAGTTGAACTATAGATTGTAATCTAATTTAACCCTTTCTTAACTTTCTTAACTATTTCACACTAACATAGTCAATATACAATTTTCAACATTTTCAAGATTGACAATTTTCAACATTTTCAAGACAATTTTCAAGATTGATTTAATCTTAAACTTATAGTTATCGTTTCATGATAAGGCTAAACTATATCAGTTTTATTTGTTTGTATAGTATCTCCGCATTCATTCGACTTGTTGATCGTAGAAATGAAAAAAACTACTACAAATTTGTGAACTATATTGATAAGCTGTACAATTTTAATATTGATGGACACAGGGTGCCTTATAGATATAGATTTTGCAATTTAATTTCATTATGAAAAATTTTAATGGAAACCTGAAGTTCAAGTATATATTATACTATATATATGTTGAATTTAACTAAAGACAAATTAGTAGATTTCGTGACTTTTCTCTGCTGCCATCGGATAGCACCATGTGGGTTCTAAATTAACAAAGTATTGAGACGTAGTGAGACCTTTGAAGTATTTGATGTCTCTTGTCCTAATAAATAGAATATATTCGTTTTTCAGCCAAGTTCTCATTCACAGTTACAAAATGGTGCCTGAAATGATAAACTTTTAATAGTATATATATATATATATATATATATATATATATATATATATATATATATATATATATATATATATATATATATATATATATATATATATATATATATATATATATATATATATAGCGTCATATGGCGTCTTCACTAGCCTGGACCATCGAACTCTGTTTGGGGCTATTCACTTTAGTTCCCCCATGCTTTTCCAAGATGTTTTGCTTCAGTTAGCACCGTTCTTTTCTAAGTTACTGCTGGTCTTAGAACTTTCCTTTTTCCATTCGGATTCTATATTCCAGCTACATCCTTGTTATGTCATTTGGTGTCTTTCTCAGCGTGTGTCCTATCCATCTCCATTTCCGCTTCCTGATCTCCTTCTTAATGTCCACTTGGTTTTTTTGTCGCAGGAATTATTGGTATTGGCCAGAATGATTTTACACAGGCATTAAACATTCGAATCTTGGTGTTTCTTCACAGGACAAATGCATTCCAGATCTTATGGAGCATGTGAAAGTGTTTCTTGCTTTGTTCAGGCGTTGGTAAATGTATTTTTCCGTTCCGCGTGTTCTTGATATGGTACAGCCAAGGTATACGAATTTTTCGAAATTTTCTATTGTGTCTTGGTTGATGCGAAGCGGTGTATACTTATGCTTGTGTTCAGTCTCAGGGCCTTTGTCGTTCTTATGTTTATCATAAGCCCGACATCTTGTGGTATTTCTGATAACTTTTGTAGCTTTTGCTACATGTCTGTGTATTTGTGTGTTAGCAGGCATATATCATCTGCGTAGTTGAGAACATTTTGTTTTCTAATTGGATCCCATTGAATTCCATTTGGTGATGCGATGTCTAGCTTGCGCATGAAATTATCCAGTGCTATGAGGAACAGTAGTGGAGATAGTACACATCCTTGTCTAACTCCTCGTGTATTGTAGTATATACCACTCTGCTTACCTTTGTGTTGTACTTTATTTACAGCGCCCCGGTATACATTTCTCGCGTTCAAAGTCCACGAAGAGTAGATATAGTGGTGAGTTCTATTCGTTGGATTGTTCGACGATGAGTGTTGATGTGGTCCGTACAGATTGTTCCTGGTTTGAAACCAGTTTGTTTGATCCTTATATATATATATATATATATATATATATATATATATATATATATATATATATATATATATATATATATATATATATATATTCCAGTTCTAACTATAAATGATTCAAAATATGGGAAATACTAATTTTCCAACTGTACCATATTCTGCCTATTTAAAGGAGTTAAAAAAACGGAAGGGTCGATATTACTCATAGCCGTTTCGTGCACGATCCATGGATTATTATAATTACTTCCGTAGCAAAACTGTTTCGCCCTTATAAGAATTAACATTTCAAGGCACTACAGAGACATAATTCGATACTTCAATATATAAAATCAAATTTTAATTGTTTTAAAAATGTCACAGGTCATGTACAAAGTTAATGATGTGAAAATTCAAAATGTTCAGAAAAACTAACAAAAAAGTATAACAATTGCATATTGTTATACTAATACAAATAAAACAATTTTTAAACATTTCACGATTTTTTGTTATAAAAATATAACAATCGTCATCCATAAATAATACGAAAGCCCACATTTCAACATATTCCTATACATAAACATATTCAACAATTATGATTGTGAATATGAGAATCGTTTCATGTAATATCCCATATCGTCCCTCCTTCATCCCACGTTCATACAGAAAGATGTTTGTTATTTATGTATATACGCACCTATATATATATGTAGCAAGAAAGTAGCTTTATCGCGTTTGTAAATAATAAGGGGGTTGTTTTATGTCTTTTGCACGGTTAATGTCATATCGCACACTTAAAACCACCAAATTTACGATAAATTTATTTATTTAGACTTTGTGTATGTTTGTCTGTGAATATATAATCTATGTTTCCTCGTCTTATGGGATTATCTTGTATACATCTCGCAACGCAATATCACTCGCCTCAAATTTATTTTTATATAAATTTGTTTTACGAAACTGCTCGATGGGGTAGTGACGTATTCGTGTGATATATCTTGCGTCATTGTGGTGGGCGCATATATATATATATATATATATATATATATATATATATATATATATATATATATATATATATATATATATATATATACATATATACACACACATATAAATAAATAAATAAATATATATATATATATATATATATATATATATATATATATATATATATATATATATATATATAAGTATATATAAATTTATATATAAATATTATTGTTAAGTATAAGAATAACTATAGACGACATGGTGCAACGAAACGAATTAGTGCTAAGCTACTCGCAAGCTCTAAAGAGACACTCATCTCTTGTTTAACGAAAACTAGCAATCATAATTGGAATGTAACTTCCAATCTTAATTGAAAAATTTGTCAAAAGTGTAACTAAAAAGTTATAAGGAGTATCTTTAGACCCGATTGAAGAAGAATTTACCGCCCAGGTGGCGCAGTGGTTAAAGCTGCGGCAGTTGGAGCGGGAGGTACCGGGTTCCAATCCCGATAGGGGCAGGATGCAAGAGGGATCTTTCATCATGAGATGTCGATCTGTGGTGTGAATGAACACAACAATGACCCCCGATGATGTTGGAGTGCAGAACTCATGGGCCGACCCATCTTTCATGTCAGCACTATAGGCTGGCATGGAGCTATGCAATGTGCAGATGGTTAGGAAAATCGGACCTATAGCCGTACATCCTCAAATTGGCTGTAATAGCGTAAAAGCAAGGACGTAAATAAGTGAACCGCGAACAAGTAAGGAGTGCCTTGAGCCCCAAAACGGATTGGAGATTAGAAAAAAAGGGGGAATTGTTGGATTGATATAGGGATTTAAAATATCAAAAGTGTTTTACGTTGCTCTAAACTATTAGCGATTTCAAAACTAAACCGCTTTTGATATCTTTGGCCGAAAACGTAGGAACACTTAAATATTATTAAGTGTAACTGTAAGTCAGTATTTCCAAATGAATTTAAGATAGTATTTAAATTATGACACTCGTACGACACAATTTTGATACAGGATACATCCGAACACTCAGGTGACCTTACTTTCAAAAAAACCTATTTTTTACGAACATCTTTTAAACACTAATTAAACTCTATCGACAGGTGCCAGAAAACTTTAGACCAATGATACAAGAAATATTCTCGGTTTCTTTGATTTCGTTATCGAAACTCGCATGTCAGTTATAATCTTTTTGATTAAGATTGGTTCCACTTAGAGTAAAAATATGTACTATTAAATATGGAATGCAAAGTCGCTCAACCTATACAGTATATGGACCTATATTATTGACACCTAGAAGCCACTGGCTGAACCAACCAGCCCCTTAAAGACTTAGAAAGAGTCTTTTCAATTAGAGCGTATGGAAAAACTCTGTGTACATTCTGGTATATTGTTTGGCTAGATCAGTTTCGATCTGATGACGTCATTTAATAATGTGTGATCGAAAAGATCAAATTACATCAGAACTTTTGTTAATTTTTTTTATTGTGGCGTGAAGTTTATGTGAAAGGTTAATTTGTATTTTGTTGTGAACGCCACAGACTCAAAAGCGAACAGAATATTCGATTCACATTCACTCTAAGAGCTGAAAATCAAAGGGAATTTATGTGCAGAGTAGATGATAAAATACTCATAAAATACACAACCTGGTTGATTTGATAAGTTGATATGTAATGAATTTCGGTGTTTTTAGTGTTAATAGAAAAAAACAAACAAGTTAAATGGCAAAGCCAGACTGGACTCAACAAATCACTGTAGATCACACAATTAAAAAAACGTTTTGGGGTGTTTTGGAAGTTGTTTTTCGTTGCAATGTATATACATATACGTACATGTACGCAGATTCCTCTATTTTGTTTGAACCTTTTTTGGACGCTGGCTTCAAACTCGATACCATTTATCACTGGTGTATACGAATTTCGAGAAGATTGTGTCTATCGCCAAAAATTGTGTATATTAACGCAGCACTGCACAATTATACTGGCCGTTACCGATTCTAACAGTATATGCATATACGAATAACTCTAAATCTATAAGGAAACAATGTCTAGAAAAAATCTTAAACTACTCCAAGAACTTGAGATAATCTTTAATTAAAAATCCTTTACTGTGAATCTTGGTTTTCCTGAAATTCCTGATGTGCAAAAACATCATCTACAAAGTATACGTAAGGCATTTACCGTGATCTTTCCAGAGGATTGTTATCAAGGGAAGTTCCTAATGAATGTCTTGAGGTCCTATATATTTTACATATTTACATTCACCCGAAAGATCAATATCATTCCGGCTTCCATCATCATCAATATTTACAATTAAACAATTGACATCAAACACTTCTGTCAATATCACCATACACTGCAGTTGTCACTGTACAATCATCTCCTCAAGACTACAATTGTCCCCAAACATCACAACCATACCGGTATCATCATCATAATTGACCGACTTAATTAAGTAACCGCTCGAGGTCAGTTGTCAAGATCCTACATAAACTATGAAGCTAATCTTGTTTGTACAAATCGTGGGAACCAATTTATCTCCTATATTTCTTACGCCTTTTATAAAGATTTTCCAGCGTCGTTCTCTTTCATTCGATATTTATTTTTTAATATAAAATTCACAATTCTCTTTCTTGACCGATTTAATATGCAAACGAACAGCGAACATGAGCGATATGGTAAACTCGCTTTCCGTTATTCTTTGTATATGACACTTCAAATCGTCAATGAACGAACAGCAAACATTCAGTATACCCGTACTCATTGTGTATACCCGTTTTAACGTGATACTTCTGATACTGGAAACATTATAGTAAATCGAATAAAATGTAGTTAAAAGCAAACTGGACTTAACATCTATTTACTTCAAAAGATTCAAGAAATGAATGAGCTTATCTGGATTTTTTACACAACAAATTACAAGATCTACTAGAACCACTTCTCACACTTACAATGAATCGACCAGTAAGATCATTAGATCTTGTATATTTCTAGTTTATTTGTAAACAATATAGAGCGGTTATGTCATCTATTAGACTTTAAGATATAATATATATATATTTATATATATATATATATATATATATATATATATATATATATATATATATATATATATATATATATAAATATATATATATATATATATATATATATATATATATATATATATATATATATATATATATATATATATATATATATTTATATATATATCAAAACAGCTATCTATTCTATCAATTGCTAACGATTAGCAGTTTGTCCCGATTGGACGATAATAGTTCATATATCAAAATAGGTAATAAATCAGAAAAGTTGTTAGATTATCCTCCTACACGGCCATGTACGATACGAGTGATATGGATTCCGATTTGTTGTTTTTTTTTTTTGGAAAAAGTTAAATAATTTGATTTATATCCTGTAGGATAGTAAAAATTACACAAAATATTGAAAAATTCAATTCAATTTGACAAATTTATGACGAAACTTGAAATTTATTAGTTTTTTGTTCGTTTTTCCAAAAATGAATGACGTTGATTATGTTCATAATTTACAATTTGTGTACACATCTACCTGTAGTACACAATATGTACTGTCGAGAGACACAAAACTAATGAGTAAACAAGGAAATTGTAATTTCACCTGCGTACACTTATATATACGAGTCATATTTATTGAGCTGTAGTACCAGGTATAAATATGATGAAGTTTATGAATCATGATTAGCGGATCTCGTGGGTGGTGTATGTAGATATAATATTTCGATCGGCTAAATAATTTGTACTAAGCAATTTATACAATTGCAAAGTATCGCAAATTTACAATCTTATATAATCCAAGTAAAAGAAAACATTAATCAAATATAAAGACTATTTTAAGATTTTAAGCTTTGTAACTTACCTACATATATACTATCTTTATAAATAAATAACATAAAATTCCACATCAATCAATTAGTTTAACAGTTAACATTTAAATTTAAATAGCACAGTATTTGATCCAAACATGTTGAACCATTTTGTGAATCTACTTTTAGGAAAGGTATGTTCACGTTCTTTTATCTTATCTCTTTATAGAAATGCTTTCAATAAAATGTTTAAGTTTCCATTGTATTGTATATAAGCAAACAAGTTCAATGCAGAAGTAAGTTTTGAAGCCCTCTGAGATGCGAAACTTTATATACTCGTACATTAATTCTAAAGAGTATCAAAATGGATTTCCTTTTCTGATATCGTTCCCGACTCATACGCGGGAGGATAGTAGTTAACTACAAGAAAATAGTTTGTTATTTCGTACTTTTGACTCAGGCAAACCAGGAAATCAATAGGTAGACCGACCAAATGATGCAGTGGTTAAAGCTGCGGTACTTGGCGAGCAAGGTACTGGGTTCACCTATTAGAGTGCAGAATTTATGAGCCGATACATTTCGATGTCAGTACTATACAAAGGGAGTAACAAAAGTTCTCTTAGTAGGCGACTATTTAATATTTTTTTTAAAATACCAAATGCTCTGCAATTGTTTTATGAAACTATTATCAAAAATTCAAAACGATCAGTAAAATGGAGACGAGAAAATGCTAAATAGCACAAAATACCGATTTTCGGGCGTAAACTAAGGCCACTGCAAATATTCAATGAATGCCAAATATGGACGAGCTCCGATAAGGTCGACCAAAATTTTCCACTGATGGCGTTACTATGGTTCTGGTGGTCTAAGTTTGAAGAAGTTTCACGATTGACACAAGAAATTATTGATGATGATATGGCTTGAATGATATGGCTGTATCGCGAATATTAGACAATTATCTCGGATACACGAAGAAATCTGCTCGATGGGTTCCATGAATTTTAAATGAGGCGCAAAACGAGTATCAAGTGCATTTCGCTAAATTTTTCCTAAATAAATTCGGTCTTGCGGAGTCTAGCAACTTTAGTAATTCGGAAAACAAACAACAGTACAATGTATGGAGCCTAACAAAAGCAAATCCACCCGTAAAAGTTAAACAACCAAACACAGCAACAAATGTAATGAAGTCAGTTTAATTCACCCGATCAAAAATTGTTGCTGCTATTCCTCTGCAAAAAAGTCAGACAATGAGCATTAGTAATTGCAATGGTATACTATACTTACCAAAAGTTTTCAAAATATAAGTCAACAAAAAAAAAGTGAATAAAAAGGATTTGCGACGCTATTTTTTACATCATGATAACGCGTGAGCTCACACTGCTGAATTAACGAGTAACTTTATTTTGAACTCTGGCATCGAAGAAATACCGGATCTAACACTTTGTGGTTTCTGTTTATTTCCAAAACTTAAAACAAATTTGAAGGGAAAGGTCCTTAACTGCTTTGAGAAGTGGATCTATAGGTTTAAGAAATGCATTGAAATCAATGGCGATTATATAGATAAGATAAAAAAGACAAAGACTAAGAAAAAAAATACGAAAAGAATTTTATTTTTCTTCCTAGTCACCCAAGTGAACTTTTACTACTCTTCTAGCATGGATCTATGCAATATGCAGACGGTTCTACGGAAATTAGATTTATAGCCAAACTTCCTTGTTAACAAAAAAGACCGCGAAAGAGTTGGGAGTGGTTTAAGCCCCAAAAAGATTGTAAAGATAGAAACAAACCAACAACATCGATGCGAAAAGTTTCTCTAATTAATAATACTGTACATATGAAGAAAAATAGTTGACCAATCTATAATGCATTTCTAAATTGCATCTGTAATATCGATCTGTAATTCGTGACGAAATAAAACAAATACTCGAACAAATATATAGATCCATCCGCACAGTATTACTATTATAATGTTAAGTATGCGAGCTTTGAAATTCGAAACTTTCTATTTACAACATCTTTCTGGGAAACGACGCAATTTTTTTACCCTCAGACAAAATTTCGATTTCTGATACCCCTATAGACATAATATACAATATATTATATAGATTCTAAACCAAAACTGATAAAAACGGGTATACTAATGTGGGACGACAAAATATAAGAAGTGTTGTAAATTAATATACATATTTTATGTTATCATGTTGTTGTTTATCGTTAAACATATCGAACGGGAAAACCAAAAAAAAATCGAAATCTTGTATAGTCAATATACGAGTATACGTATATGTACAGTAGATTATTGTTGGCCTTTGATTTTCCTCCCGCAAAATCCAATAAACGAGAAAAACGAAAAAAGCACAAAAGAACAGAACATTCCACCTACACAGTATATATTCGTATATATGGCACTACATATGCATGTAGTTATATTTCTGGTTTATTCATAGCACATCACATGTACACACGACATTCTGTAAGTGGGGAATGTTAAATTGTTTTTCCTGCTGTTCTAAAGGAACATTCCAATGATAATTGGTTATGTGTGTGGTATGTAAACAACTATTATCCTATTATAATATATTATAGGACATTATGACTTGTGGTTATTTGGTATTTTCTACAAAAGTAGATCATCGCGAATAGATGTATGTTTCCTAAAATAGATTAAAATGATGACCGACGACTTATTGAACCCGCAATTAATCGCCCACAATAATTTGTTCATATAACTGTTTATGCCCACGTAAATCACATCGATTGTCATCAACTGCAAACGATCACTGTACAAATTTTATAGTTACTCGCATATTATATTTAGTAGAATTTTGTTTAATACGATGTAAATCTAATCGAATATGTTAAGGTAGTTATACTAGACAAAATTATAAAAATAAAAAAAACCTCCATTTTATACCTCTAATTTAATCAAAACTAATAAACTTAATAAACTTAAGTTTACTATAAACTTCATGTATAATAATAAACTAGATTTTTATCAAAAAATGTTTGTGGTTTTACAGTTTTTCTCAACCCCTATTCTACACAATATGATAACATCCCGCAAAATTAACTAATTTGTAGAAATAAACAAATTTCAGAATTTTCTTTTTTCTATTATGATTTTCCACATTCACTAATCCTCAACAGTTTGTTTACCGATGGATTTACTATAGGAGCAATTTTATATAGTTCACATCCTATTTTGAGCTTTAAAGCTTATTCATAAAAGACGACCAAATGGCAAAGTGGTTACAGCAGTTAGAGTTGGAGGTACCGGATTCGAATCTCGAAAGGGACAGGATGCAAAAGGATTTCAAAAATATACATAAATAAAGATAAAAACAATAGTTGTTCTGTCGTTGAATTATGATTCAACTGATTTTAGTTGTTAACACTTTGGCTGTCGCTGTTGTAATGAGCATACATTCTAAATTCCACCCTACAATGCCAATGTTGTTCTAAACATATATCGAAATTCGGTTATCATGTGCCAGTATTGCTATAGACATACATCCAAAACATCATCTTACTATGCATGTGTTGTTGTAGACATATATTCTTAATGCAATCCAACAACACCAATGTTGTTCCGGACATAAATTCCAAAATCTTTCTCATAGGGCCAGTGTTATTTTCAACATATACATTCTACAGTATGTGTTTCTATTAACACTGGCGTAATAAAATAGAATTTGGAATGTATGTCTATAACAACACTGGCAGAAGAAAACAGAACTTGGAATGTATGTGTAGAACAACATTGGCATGGTTGGGTGGAATTTAGAGTGTACTCCCATTACAACATTGGCAGACAAAGTGTTAATATTAGACGGTCCCATACAATGATATTATTATAAGACGAGAGACATACAGGCCAACCATAATAGTAATTTATTGGAGTGAATAATTAATATTCCAGGGCCTAGTTCCTGTCTCCTTCCTTTTTATTGAAGGTGATAATGAAATAGAGTGTTATTCATAGATATTTATATAGTGTTAATTGCAGCAAAGTCATTTTCTAACGTTATATTTGATTAGTAAAAAATCATTTTCACATTGGAGTTGTTTAAATATTGAAATATTGCATCTGGTATTCATTTACGAAATTCTTAAATTTGGAAAAGGACCAAATCTTAAATATTCGTCTTAAAAACATTCGATGGGCTGATGGCCACCTACAATGTACACCGATACGTATTAAATGGGGCCATTTACGGCCTTTAAGTCATACACTATTACTATCAAAGTTAGCTGGACAGAATCCAACTAATTCATTGTCCAGAGAAAAGTAATTTATGCATACTGATTTAGTCAATAAATATATCAATTCTATAAGAGTGGAAATTATATTGTGTGGCTGATTGATAAATTTTCAGGATCCAATCTTGATAAAATCAAATCATATCTCATATTAATAGTTATCTCTTTCAATAATCATTTGAATCGTAAGTTTTAATCGTTAGTGATATTCTTTATGCCAATAACAAAATGTCTAAAATGTTCTTGCGTCTGATCATTTTTCAGTTCAAATATAAGCGTTGATATTCGGCTAAAGTATCTTAAAAGAAGCTCAGTATCTGAAATAATTATATGACTAAAGTTGCTTACAATTTCCACAGTTTAATGTAGCTCGCCCAATATTCAACACGAATTTGTTCTTTATTATGAAGTCCACACCAAAAATCACTTCATAAACAATATCCGATACCAGAACCTCGTAACAGAATTTCATTTTAATGATTTCTTTCCCTTAATTTCCGTACTTTCACCGGTTGCTGTTTGCAACTGTAATCCTCTTATTGGATGAACTTCATCTTTTACTAAACCACTTCTTACAATCGTGCGCTTACTGTTTCTTGATTTGTCTAGTTAACGTTAAGCCAATCAATGATAGATATCATGCCGGATTTGGTTGTAGAAGTTAGCTTTCATTCTTTACCGATTTTTACGTTTACTGTCTGTAATCTTACAGGATTCTCTTCTTTTTCTGATGCCTTGTCATCTGTCTTTTCCCCCAGTACAATGGTAATGGTATCATTGTTCGCTTACTTTTGATTTTCCAGCAATCACTTGAAATATGACCAGGTTTGTCACAGAACCAACATTTTATTATGCCCTTGCCAGACCGAAATGGTTCCTAATAGTTTATCATATTATAAGCAGTCTCAATCGTTAATGCACAAGCGATGGTCTCAGCAAATGCTGTTTTTGAAGCTAAAAGGTGCCTAAAACTTGAAAAGGATTTTAATCAGTACAATGTAAATGGAACTGAATTTTCCAAACAAAAATGCTAAACTGCGTTTGTTTTTATTAAGACAACTGTTTTATGTGCGGCGTTTGCTCACAGACCATGATGCATGTGTGTGTGGAATGTGGGCTACACCCCTAGACGCTTTATTTCTAAACATATTTTACTCGTTTGTTAGAATGAGAGTTTCATTCTGTCAGAAAAATTCTGATATAGAACTTGGATCACTATTGGAAATGGAGTATAGCCCATGATATCAAGGTTTGATACGCTCAACTCACCGTAATTGTTCTCTCATTCATTTTATGCTGTTCAACACTACCTATCTGAAAACCATGATTTAAAGACATAGAATTCTTGGCTATATATAGGTATATCTCCTTTGAGTTTTGACCTGATTTGATTCCATAAAGATTACATTGCGATTTTGATATTTCCTCTGGCATGCCCTGTGGAAAATAAACTAAATAAAACTGTATCCAAACTTTAGACCATATACACTATTTTATATATTAAGAGGGTGAATATTTTCTAGATTTTCTACAACCATTTACTTAAGTCAAAATGCACAGGAGTTTGAAAACGCACTCCTGTCCTAAGACGAAAGCCAATACTGTTAAATTTGAGTCTAATTTTATTCCCGAATGAAAATTATGTATACTCTGCTTCAGATACAGGGGTGGGATGTTGTAATTTCGAATTTTCGAAATTCGACCAGAAAGTCGAAAATTGGTATGTTGTAATATATTCGACTCGCGATAATGATACTTTTCTATCACTTAGTTTAGTTCAAGTGAAATTGTTGTCCGAGCTATATAAATTATATAAATTTATAGACGGAAAATATTCATCGAATATTTTCATAAATAAATATAATATTATTTGCAAAAATGTCTACGTAAGTACTAAAACAATTATACATGGCTTTACCTGTATTGCAATAAATATTTAATTGGTAAAATGTCTTTTTATTTTGTGCATAACCTAATTTTTTTTTCAATTATTTATAAGACAAAAAAAATTCACCACTTTTTTAAACAGTTTGCCATAATGGTTGATTATATGGAAAACCACACGGATTAAATAACCGGTTGCTTCAGTGGGGTAACATCTAAAGCATCAATTAATGGGAATTGGACTGACCTGGCAAGGCAGTTAAATGGAGAAGGCCCACCCACACGGGATGCTGATTTGTGGAAAAAGGTATGTAGATACGTTAGAGATGTTGTTACGCTTATAGATCAAATAATATATTTGTTTTTGTTAGGTATGGGCAGATTATAAAAATAAAATTAAAAAAAAAATGAGAAAAACCATTACGGATATTAACCGAACTGGTGGTGGAACACGCATCGTTTTTCTCTCCGATTTAGAGGAGCGGGTGGTTAAGCTAACTGGCTTAACAGAGTCAGTTGTTGGTGTATCTGGTTTTGACGCAGGTCATGAGCCTGAAATGGAAATGGTTTTAGCGGTTAACATTTCACACGAAGTTCCAATATTGGATACCGTGACAACACCATCAACCCAAACAATCCATCGAACCCAGATACGACGAATGACGGCAACAAATCGATTGTTCGAAGAACTTAAGGCCCAAGGTGAAAAACAAAAAGCGCAGGCAAAACAACAACAGGAATTTAATATTGAAATAATAAATCTAGTAAAAGAAGCAAACGTGATAAATAATAAAAGACTGATGATGGAGGAAAGGCGGTTAAAAGTAGCGGAGAGGAAACTTTATTTAGAGGAAGAAAGAATAAAACTTATTAAGAAAATTTAAATAGTGTTTATTTTAAAAACAATTTAGCAGATTGTTACGCATCGCCTGTGCAGTTTCACTTTGCTCTATGCCGTCATATTCGAATTCGTTCTCGCGGATAGGGGCACTTTCTTCAGAAGGACGTGGTAACTCTACCATTTGTAGCTTATTTATTAAGCACATGTTATACAGTGCAGCACAAACGTTAACAATTTTGACGACTTTAACAGGTTCATAACGGAGCACTCTTTCTCCTAAGATAAAGCGAAACGTATTCTTTAAGACTCCTATACTCCTTTCAATTGGATTTCGTGTTTGAGCATGCAATATATTATAAGTCGTTTGCCTTTCGGTTGGATTGCGATATGGGGTCATTAAAAAACGTTCCAATGGATATCCTGAATCGCCAATCAACCATGCATTTCGTTCGCCATTGTCATAAGCCACCTACAGTTTGCGCCGATCTTTTGATACCTGCCATATTGCAGAATGGTGAGTTGATCCCGGAAAACGAGCACAAATAGAAAGTATTAACAGGTCGTAGTTACATATCTGAAAAAAATATAAATCACTCAGTTAAACATATTGTATGGAAATAATTAAAATAATTTTATACAATCTGCATATTCATCGAATGGTTTCCCCGTCGGTCCACAAAAATGTGTTCGTTTTCGCGCGGTGCGATAATATCTATATGTGTGCAGTCAATACACCCGATCACACCGGGATGGCTGGTTGCTTCAAAAAATCTCTGTTTATATAAAGATTTGGCCCGTGCATCAGGAAATTTGATGAATTTTCGACAGATAGTTGCCTCTAAAGCTTGCGTAATATCATCTAAGGTCCTGGAAAAATATGATTGGTCCATATTATGGAACAAAATATCACCAACAGTTTGCTGGTATGACCCTGTCGCATAAAAATTCAGCACAGCCGCTAGCCTGGTTTCTAGAGCAATTTTGGTGATTCGATTTGCTGAACTAAATCGAGGTTTTATTTCCGTAATAAGGTATTTAAAAATATCCTTGGATATACGAAATGATTCCAAAAATCTAAAATCAACATTACAATATTTATATAACTCACTTTTATAGTTTTAGAAAGAAGAATTAACTCACTTTTCATTTGACAAATCCATAACATTATACCGATCTCTCAAAAATCGTCTTTCTATGGTATAATTAAGATTATCTCTTTCCTCTGGAGACTCACTATCAACTGCACTTATAATTATAGCCACAGCAATATTCATTTTACTCGTATTTTAACAACACTAGTACATAGTTTGTAATTTGAAGTGACGCTTTGTTATTAAAAAAGTTAAATGTCAAATTTTAATTGTTGTTGTAATTCTATCTTCAAAAAAAGTTGCCACATCAACGTTCACTTTGGAGTCGAAAATTTTATAACATACTATCAATCACTTTTTCGATTCGACTTTAAAAGTCGATTCGAATGCAAGTGATAGTACAACATCCCACCCCAGGAAGGCTATTATGAAATAATACGATATCAAATTTTCTTTTCCGATTACAAAAATTCGATCCACAGTGAATTTTCCTATTATGAAATGGTTTAGTCGAATTTGCCAAATATCAGGATGGAGTAAACAATTATACGTTTTGTGGTTCACTTGAAGTTGCTAAATTTCAATAACACAAAATTAATAATAAAAAATGTATTCTTGTTTCTATCTCTACAATCTGTTTTGGGGCTCGAGGCACTTCCAACTCTTTCGCGGTCCGCTCATTTACGTCCTTACCTTAGGCCATTACAGCCAAATTGAGGACGTCCGGCTATAGGTCCGATTTACGTAGAACCATCTGCACATTGCATAGCGCCATACCAGCCTATAGTACTGACATGGGAGATGGGTTGTCCCATGAATTCTGCACTTCAACAGCGGGTCAAAGATGTGTTCATTCACACCACCGATCGTAATCGTATGTTGAAAAATCCCGTATCCTGCAAATATCGATATTCGAACCCGGTACCTCCCGCTCCAACTGCCTCAGCTTTAACCACTACGCCACCTGGGCGGTGTATTCTTGTTTGGTGATTTCTTAATTGTTTTGTATTCTTGGTTACATACTAGCGGATTATTCGATATCAGGAGGGCTACTAGGAAAATTTCTTATTGGATCCGAAAGCGAATTTGCTAATATGAAAATTCGAAATCGAAAATTCTGCTATTATGTAACTAAAAAGACAGAACTAAATCGGATTTTTCGTAAATCGAATGTCAAAATCAGACTACTACTTAGTAGACGAATTTCATTTTGCGTTATCGAAAGTGTGTGTTTCCTCAACTATTTCAATATTATAATTTTATGAATTATTTTAATGCTCTACAGTTTAGGGACGAAACTAATAATTTTTCGAATAGTATAACGGAGAAGTTAAACGAAAAAGGTCTACCAACCAGACCAGTGATCGGTTGGACAAGTAATTAATTAAAAAACAACAAATTTAAATTTACCAACTTCAAGTCAATTACAAAACGCATTATTGCTAACTTTATGCTTAAATTTGACAAATTTGACCATACAATAGCGAAATTTACGGCGGAAGGGTTTTTCGATATCGAATAAATCCTATATCGGATTATTTTATAAAACTCGTTTGTATTATAATACCATTACAATCACAGTTGGAAAAATGTTATGTGAAGTTTGAAAATGCACTTCTGTCCTAGGTTAGGTTGTTGTGGCTGCTATCGCAAACTTAAACCGGCAATCGGTCCGTTGTGATTCCACTCTATGTACGGGGGTCGACCCATGGACTCTAAACACGACAGAGGATTCATAAATATGTTCATTTTTCACACCGATCGCACCGACCAAACGATCGAAGGTGAAAAACCCATATGCATCTTGCCTCGAATCGGGATTCGAACCCGGTACCTGGCTCCGAATCCTGCTCCAACTGCCACAGCTTTAACCACTGCGCCACCTGGACACGTCTGTCCTAAGACTGTTCAAATTTCAGTCTAGTTTTATTCCCGAATGAAATTTATGTACGCTTCTTACAGGTCAAAACTATAGGTATATTCACAATCAAACCTATTTGTAGAGGTTCGAACTTTTTTTCGGGTGATCTACTAATTTAAAAAATAAATAAAATTTCCGACTGAGCAAAATAATTTTTCACTGTTCCTTATTAAAAGACAATCGTACTTATGATTATTGTAGTACAACCATCAAATTAAGTCATAAACATTATTGTGGATTTCCGTATTTTACGACCATGATGGGTAAACATTTATTTTGGTGCATGCGTATTCTCTATATACAGACCACTTTTTGATGTTGTAAACAAAACTCGTAAAAATATTACAAATAATCAAATGTATCAAATTTTTTTTCGCCGAAATTAGGAATGAAGATTGTGTAAGACGAAAGGGTATTCATTCGTCATAATTTGATCACACGGCAATATATAGTACGGAAGAAATACTGTCGAATGGAAAGTGGCATAGGACTAATACAAAAATCCTAATTGCCACTTATACATATATGCAAATATGATTATGAGCCATATATAAATAGCACATATTTTTCACCGTAGTAATAAATTACCGAAGGAACAGATACCATAAAATGATAATACTGATTGAAATAAATGATAATACATAATATTAGTCATATGTTTAAATCACATAACGATGCGACGAGCAACAGTATAAAAATCCTACATTTGAATGCCTCGACATTTTTTTTTAAATATATGTATATATATGCATCTTCGGGTATTGTATAACTGTCATAAAAAAATAAGACGATGAGGAGAAAAGAGAAATAAATCCTTAACCACCCATTATCCTACTTAAAGTAATAAAACCACGACAATCATCTATTGTTCATTTAAATCTGTAATGAAAATTTACGAGCTTACCATTTTCAATTTTTTTTTTGTTTTGTTTTTACTCTATTCACTCTCTGGTTTTTATGCTTTTTGACTTAATGTATTCTTCAACCTGTCGAAATGTGCCCATATTTATCTCTACGTTATTTTGTAGTGTGTCGCAAACGATGTTATGTGCAATAATGTCATGTCGTAATATTTATGATACCCGCGCGCTTTTGACATTCAAAAGGATTTGAATTTTTCGTTTGCCTCGTGCGTGTTTCATGGTTCTTAACATATATATTTGTGTGTGTGTGTGTAGTAGTGTCAAGGATACGTTGGTCATTTGTATTTAACTTTAGGTTGGGAAGGATGATAGCAAAAAGGAAAATCTTTTCGTTTTATTTTCCTATTCCGAAAATTTTTATCGATATAAGTAAATTGAAAATATATAGAACAAACAATTAATTCAATTATGTATACAGACGATTGGATTGCGGGGAGGGACGTTTTGTATATATATATGTACTCTTAATCTTTTATTGATTAGAAAAACGGAAGATTATGTTTTGATTGTCTAAATATTTTAAGGATATTTCCTTTATTTTGTTTCTAATATTATGATCATAAAGGAGTTATATATTATGATGTTTGTTAAAAAAACTAGATTGTGGTAAAGGGCGAACATGTACATATATGTCCGAATAATTTCGGAAATAAATCATCCGGACAGATATGATTGTTTTGTTGATATATTATTATTTTGACTTACGGTTGCGTTTCAAATGTACGCGTTTCGAAAAAATATAATTAAAAAAAAATATTTCTACGAAGATAAACAAAAACATCAAACAGCTTGTTAAATAAAACGTTTTATTGACAAGTCCTAAAAAAATGAATGTTTTTTAATGACAATCGTTTTCGTTTTAAATACGAGGAAACATTAAATAAAATTAAAATTATGTGTAGTCCATTTTATTATTATCATTTGAAATTATAGTAGTTAAAATATAACCGGAGGAATGAATATATTGTTATTGCTAAGGAATAATGGTACAATGAAATAAATTGATGGAATACAATTTATCAAGATTTCATATTGAAACTGTCCAAATCACGGTTATTATACTGGCTTGTTTCTGTCTCTTCTATCTGTTTTGGGCTCGAAGCACTCTTAACTCATTCGTAATTTCCTTCAGCCCCTATCAGGAACCTGGCACCTTCCGATCAATCTACCGCAGCATTATCAACTGCGCCATTTGTTCGATCAGTTACAAGTGAATATAGATTTATATAATATTGCTAAGTCACAATACTATCAATCGAGTCAGTATAAAATAATAGTTTAGGCAATAAAACCACCTTATCTCATATGTACGAATGACATGACAAAGCAGGGTTTGTTGGGTTCCGGTGTTCTTATTAAAATAATGAGACTATATTCAAACTCCATTCAAACATATTTTAATATTTTAATTCAATAATATTATTCAAAGTATATTGCTAAAATGTGTTCCTTTTTTATTGTTGTAAGCCACAGAAAATAGGAAGACATTTTTAAAAACCTAAATTTCCGCCACACTTGCGTTGCTTTTCGATTTACGACCCTAATGAATAATATTTGAACTATTGCGAGTTCAACATTAACATTGTAATCTTATCGAACTTGAAATAATATTAGATCAACATTCGATTAAGCAACTAAAATTTTTTATCCATCTCCCCAGAATAAATATTAAATTCCTCCTTCTTCTGAAGTTTCGATTCTTGTAGGTTTCGATGCTTTTTCTAGATCTTGTTTAGAACAAGGATTGATATGAAAAGTTATTATTTATTCCTGAATTTCAGTTACGAAATATTAGCAATTAGCTCAAGTTATTGAATTAGGATTTACATAATATAGAAAAATTATACCTATTTATTTACAACACTGGCGTTTATTTTATGTTAATTGACACCTATCAAGACGTCACAAATCAAAGTGGAATCAACGTACTGTAGGACCAAAGTATGAGAAATCCTCAATAATTATTTGTATATCAAGCGTGAGAAATAATTATTTTTTATCGGTTTCAACAGTATATCCAAACTTATTGGCAGTTTCAGCATTCAACAAGTGAAAATAAGTAAACAAGGTGTTTATACAGCTTTAATATTTTATAGTTTTGAAGTATGTATAATAATATATTTTATTGGTCTACTAATGTTTGATTATATTGCTTTTTATTAATTAAATACACAAATAAAAGTCATGTGCCAGACGATACAGAATCAATACTGACCTATTATAAGTTCATTATCACCTTAAGTTATAAAATATTATATAATAAAATATTCGTTTTAGTCGAGACAATGAGTCAACAACATAATTTGATGATGTAATACCGAATTATAATATAACATATTGTCTCTCAGTTGCACGTACAGTCAAGATATAGACGATTAAGTATCGAAGTATTAAGTCTTCTTAACTTTACTTAAGTTCTGATCTCGTGATTGAAAATAATTGCAAACCAAAGTTCAAATATTTCGATTTTGAGTCATTGATTTTGATCAATATACTAATTTGAGTTTTACTTCGTATAATTGTGGGTGCAATAGCTCATTGCTTTCCTACTTAATCCAACATCAAAAACTTCAACATCCAGAGTCAATCAACATTATCAGAGATTGTAATTAAATTAACAAACAATACTTATTTATTTGAACTGTCTTATATATCATTTCTAGAAAATCATATAGTTGTAAAATTATTTACCCATTTCAACCTTTCTATGTATTTCATGCTATAATGGAAATAGTTCAGTTTAATTTTCAATCAAGTTTCACTATGTAAAGAAATTCGATAGAGCTCTTGAAAATCTACTCGCCTTGAGTACTAAAGCTTTAGTTTAAATAAAATTCAAAACGAAACCATGACATAAAAATAGCTTTGAATTTGAATTGTGGAATAAAATAGTATGGCTCTTACATTAGAACAACTATAAGTGGTGATCTAAATTATATCCAATTTTAATAATTTTTTTTAAGTTTAAATCAGTTTCCTAAATCAGTTAAAGTAAGTTTCCAGTAATGAAACAAACTATATATGAAAAGCCATTATCACACCCTCACATACATGGTTTTTCCCACATAATGAAAAATAAACAATATTTTCTATTTTGAACAAAACTAGATATATCAAAATATATATATATATATATATATATATATATATATATATATATATATATATATATATATATATATATATATATATATATATACATATATATATATATATATATATATATATATATATATATATATATACATATATATATATATATATATATATATATATATATATATATATATATATATATATATATATATATATATATATATATATATATATGTATATATATATATATATATATATATATATATATATATATATATATCCATTATTTGTTCTTAACTATAAATCGTGATAAAAGTCAATTTGAATCTAATACATAATAGTTCACTGAAAGGACGTTGAATAAGAGAAGCCTTAATAACTATGTGCTATAAATACGGTTCTCCTATATCAGAGTTTGTGAAATGTAGAAAAGTGTGGAACTATTCTAAATGTGGGAGCACGGCAGTGAATATACCAAAATAAACCATTCTAAGGTGACATTTAATAGGCTACAAATATATAAAAAAAATCAACTACAAATATATAAAAAAACCAAAAATCAAATTGCTGCGTGAGATGGGTATCATGGGATGATCAACTGGTTATGTGCACCAAAAAACGTATAGAAAAATCTATTATTCAATTCAACATGGTACACGAGCTTGATGATTTCCAGTCTTTTTTTAATATGATAAATTTAAGGGTATAAGGGGACAAGGACGTCAATTAGAGTTGTGAACACTTATAAGAGAACTTGTGGCGAGTCACTTCAACTGTCGTGACACTAAATGGATACTATAATTTTTGCAACAAGTTAGCATTTTTATGGTACATAATTTTTAAATTTAGTTGGCTACTTGAAACAATTTTTATGATATATATAGGAGAAAAAATTGTTTTTGCCAGCAGTAGTAGAGAAAGAAAATTGTATTATAAAAGCAAAAAAGTAATCTCGTTTTTTATAATTTTAAATAATATTATATTACATTATAAAAGTAAATGGATCAATAAATACAATATACAAATGAAATTAATTCTTTGTTTTATCAAAAGAATAATATTAAACTTTAGTGTGTGTGAATTTACAAAAATAAATCGACGTGGGTTTCAAGTTTTGTTTGTCGAGATTCTTCTTTCGAATTGATATTATTAATGACAAAAAGAAGTTGTTCGAAAAAGGATCAAAAATCATTAATTAATTTTAATTATTTGGACATTGAGAACATATACACTTACCCATAAACTCAAGGCAGGATTGTAATTTTTAATTAAAAGAACATTTGTCATTATGTAATATATATTCATACACAAATCAAATAGAAACTTTTCTTAGCTGTTCTGTTTAGTACTATTCAAGCTTTCATACTGTAGCACGGTATAATTTAGATTAGAAAATATTCGCTAGAATTTGCATCAACAAATCTAATAAATAAATAAATAATATATCATTAATCGGTTAGTACAGGTGCGGTCAGACAAGGAACTAAAGATTCGCGCTAGACCATTTCAATTTGTTTTAACTTAAGTAACTTTTATGAACTTTTATGTAAAATGATGACTCCAGCATTATTCAAAAATTACAAAAGTACCAAACGCAGAAACCGTCATACCAATCCAATACTTAACCGTTAAGACTTCAACAATGTTAGTAAGTTTAAGCAATTTTAATAAACGAAATCTTAGGTTTTACACACATTTTGTATACTTACTTATGGTTTCTCAACTTGGCATGCATTCCAAATATTTGCAAACGGAAATTTTCTTCTTTTTTTTAGTTACTGTACAGTCACAGTAATGCTTTTGTATGAGTGTATAATTCTGACATACCTTAAAGCAATCTATTAGTGTTTTGAGTTGAATTTATTTTGATTATTTTGAAAGTGGTGATTTATTAAATAAAAAAATATTAAACTGATAAAATCGCACAAGCAACCATTTGTGTTTCATTGACGACGAACTTCAAAATCAAAGTAGTACTGTCCAGCTCTTTGGCCACAAATAAATGTTCTAGTACAACTCTTTATGACAGACCGATCAGTACCATGACAGTGGCGTTTTATATTAAAAATAAAAAACTGAATATTTATTTATGTTTCATGTTTCATTATTTCATTCACTTATTTCGAGAAATACCGCTTGACCAATTTTATTAATTGAAAACAATTTTTTTACAGTGTTTAATGCAAGGTTGAACAAAATAAGAAAAAATTTTCGATTTTGTTGAAAATTAAATATTTGCCAAAGCAAAAAGTACTATGCCTACTTTTCATTGCAAATCGCTTTTTAAATGTTTGTATTTGTGAGTGAAAACATTTGTATACCGATACGAAATTGTTTTGAATGTCTACTATACGTGTGAAATTTAAAACGAATGCAAACATTTGACATGCATTGCACGTGGAAACTCAGCGTTATGTGTAAACTCTACAAAAAGCAACCTAACTTTAAATCTACACGCGTTTTCTATATAAAAAATATTAAGTATTCAGTGTAAAGATGGGTATACACGTATAAGTATATTGTACAATTAAATTGCGTAAGAAAATGTGAGAAAATTAATTGCGTAATTGTCATGTACACATGATCAATTGTAGCTTTCATCACAAAAGGCATGGTTATGTTACGCAAAGAGAAGGAAAAGGCAAGAATTATTATTTGTGCCAAAATAATTTTTATGAAAAATTGTTATTATATTCATTTAGTAATCACTGCATCTAGTAGAAGCTGATTCTGAATCACTGTGACTTTATACTCATATTGTGCAATACACTCAATTTTTTTGCGCAAACAGAAAAAATAGTACAATATATTGTGCAATAATGACGTCATACAAATATTTTGCGCAATTTACTTATACGTGTATACCGGCCTTTACAGACAACAAACATTTATATTTAATTTGATATAAAATAGTGTAGAAAAATGTAGAATAGTGTGCGGAGAAAAAATGTATACCAAACAAATGAAACGCCTACTTCGATTCAACTTTCTTGTTGACACTATTGGTATAGAACAACTATTGTGTTAAACTAAAAATGGAGTTTCTTAATTTGATAAAATACAATACAGCAAACTCTTTTGTAACAATTAACGTTGGTTTATTTGATTGAATAATTCATACCTTCAGAGTAAAGTTTCTTTTAACTTTTGACTTTTATTTAAACAACATTTTTTCATTTTCCATGTTTTGTAACGCAATATTTTATAATTAACAACCTGAGGATAGTTTTATTTCTCGGATTTAACTAAAACTAAAAAATTCATAAACTTTTGTAAATAATTAAAGTTTTTCATTTTGTAAGCTTAAGTTTATAAGAAAAAGAAATTAGAATGTAAATTGGTTGATGAAAACTAATGTATAATATAAAAATCTTTCCAATATTTATGTACATAGTGCATAGTACATAATGCATAGTATACACGTGTAATCAGGAAATAATAAAGTTTTTATGAAAGTTCATAATATTGATGCATGCAACATCTATAGTCAATTTTCCCACGCCTTTTATACACTGTACGTAAACACATAAACAAAAAGTAAAATAATGTGAAATACTTTAGGTTTAACCATTTCTTTGATAACACCACAAATCGGTAATACACATAGCGTGATAATAAGTGAGATTGAAGAATATAATTATAAATTCAATGAAAGAATTTGATTTGTATATTTTAAGAAGGTATACTGCTTCTTATTTGGAAAGAAAAATTGGAATCTTCTGGTCTTGGTAGAGTTAGTTTAAACAAGTGAGTTTAAAATAGGTGAAACAAATTTTTCCTGTAGCCTCAGTATATTTATTACACATTTTATCTTAACGTCCTCTTTCTTTCTCGAGCAATGACAGCTCAGTAATATAACCAACGTTTTTGAGATGGTATAGCTAATAAAAATCAAATTGGGTGTCATATGATTAGTATCTGTTTATTGACTCAATATCTTATTTCAATCTGAATTTGGAAAATTTATGGTAACTTCAACAATTATATTCAGTTTTTCAAAGTCATTTGATTCTATAGATCAAAAAATACAATACAGTTCAAATTGTTTATTTCAGATCGTTCAGTTTTTTTGTAGTTGTTATTCTGAGTTATGTCCAGTTACTGCAGGTGTTTCCAAAGCTTCTGAACTTTTTTTTATAAAATAACGACAGATACGCACTGTGGAGTCTACGTAAACTGAACAAGTTTAGACCAAGTGATAAACGATACCTGACAAACGCTAATTGATCTTGAACACTGAGGAATGAGGTATTTTAGAAGTTGGACAGAGATATTTATCTACAGGATTATCTTCCATTCAGTATTAAGAAGATAAGTTCTACTGAGATGTTTAAATATGGCGTGATAATATTGGTAGGTTCAATATAACTTTTTATATGTCTGCTCCATGCCGTTTATTATAAATGAGTTTGCACATAAAATGATGTATCTGTGGATTTATAACTAATTTTACTCATAAGATGCAATGTCAGAGTTTTTATCAACTTATTCAACGATTGGTCGATCAGAGCAAGTATGGTGTTTGTAACGCTCTAGAACGACACTAGAACGACATTCTAGTGTCGTTACTATTTGCTTTCTGCTGATTTTGATAACACAAGTTCGCCATAAACACCATACGATGTTCACCTTGCACTTTCAAACACTTTATAGTATGGTCAGACAGGATTAGTATTACCAAACTCATGCAACTGGAAATTCATATATTTTCTATTTGAACCAATTTTCATTCAAATTGTATTCAATTTATGACTAAATCTTTAACGATTTTGTGTGTCTAAAATACTATATTCAACGAAATATAATATATTCTCAAAACAAACCATTATTGATCTGAAGAACTCATGAGTTAAAAACACAGTTTAAACGGATTTAACGTGTGGAAAAACCACAAACTATCAATTATCGAAACGCATTACTATATTATTATAAACAATATGAGGAGAAAGATATTTCTGTTATTAAAAATAAAAGATTTCTAAGTAAATCCCATACATATTATTCTATTCTGATTTGTAATTGATATGTATACGACACAATCAAACAAATTAGATCATTAATAATCAAAATAATCTAACCATTTCACATTTCACTTGTCTGCCCACATAATCAGCTTATTCCTCTTATTCCATGTATTGCATATTTGTATAATATTAACTTTACGTATATATTTGTATACACCTAAATAAATTTTGTTATGAAAAATATTAATTAAGCATCACACAGCGAAAAATTCAAGGTAAAAAATCACAAAAAATTAACATTGAAATGAAAAGCTCAACGAATTTTCATCGAATATACATATATTATATGCTCGTATGTACGAGTATGTCCACGTATATCTATCTACTAAGTAGATAGTAATTTGTACGCAAGCGTCTTTTGAGTAAAAACATGTTTTTCCTATTATTGCAAATATAACAACAACAACAAATCGAGAAAATACACATAGTACGTATACGTACGAAGGGGAAAATTATTTAAACCGTCTCCTCCGTTTTTGTTGTTGTGAATTCGGAAAAAATATTTTGTTGTGTATTGTGTTATTTTGTAACGAAATTTTCCTTCAAGCAATGTGAGCATATAAAGGGAAGTTTTACACAATTTGATTTTAAACGTTTATTAACCACAGACTGTATAGCACATACAGAAAAGTTAAATTACAATTTTTACTAACGTTAAGCAACAAAAAAAAAGCATAATAATTTACGAGTTTTTTTTATAAAGCAAAAAACACTCAGTTTTATGGTATTGAAATTATTTTATTAATTTTAATTATAAAAGTTCGCGCTATACAAAATAATAAAGTTGGTGAATAAATTAAACACAAAAAAATTTATGGTGAATTTTTTGAGTGGAAAAATATTTTGAGTGATTCTTGTAAAATAAAAATAATAAGTAATTATAAAAGTGTGGTTACAGCAATATAAAGTGATTTGAATTGTTCAAGTGTTTTGAAAATATTTGCTTATAAATAAGTTTTATATTTTGAGCAATAATTAAATAAAAACTTTATATTTTATTTTCTGGTAAAACAACTGTTTAAATTAATTAATTGTTAAAGGTAAATACAAGAAATATAATTATATTGATATTGTACTAGTAATGTAATCCTTGTGATGAATGATGATGTTGATGTTGTGTATCTTATTTTTGATGAAGTAGAATATATATAATTTATTATTTTGTAATAATTACATTTGGGAATTTGGTTCGCTTGAATTAAGAAAATATATGAAAAGACCACGATAGAATTTTAATGGGATATGCGATTATTAGAAACGCCATAATATATTTTCAGTTGTGTATAATCTACGGAAATTTCAAGGATTAATTATGATTTACCTGTTGCTCTCATACAAAACCGCTTGAAGGTAGTTGTAGCAACAGGTGATGTAAAAAAAAATATTATAGTTGGACATATGGAATTCAAAAACTCGTATACAATTATTCATTTTAATTGTACAACAGAACTTTTTTTGTAAATTTATATATAAATTGTTCGTTTCAGGATTTGCAACATGATTTATGATTACATTTATTCAGATTGTTGTTTTGTAAAGTTGATAAAATTGAAATTAATTACCCAGAAGTTTTTCCAAACAATTTTCCCATGAATTTGTGTTTTATGTTCAAGATTGAGTGGGTTTTATTTTGAAAAGCTGAGTTAAATCATTTTTATTTATAGAAATATTTTTAGACCGCTTAGTACTCGAGTTTTCAATGAACTGATTAAGTCAACTGAAATAATTGAATTCATGGACCTTGACATAACATTTTTTATAACTTTGAATTTATATCGTTTATGTAAGTGACATTTTACCATAACATGTGATCAATTCAATTGTTTTATAAAGACCAATTTATTTAGTTCCAAACTTGTTCTTTGCACATTTTCCAAATACGTTCCCGATTAAGTCAAGCCAATTGAAATAAACGTATGAGTTTGTTTTATTATTACCACTCCGTTTGAATAAATCAACCTAAAATTTTCACCAATTTGTCGAGCAAATGCCAACGCTGACTTAAAATATTTTTTACATCCTGCGAACGACCATTTCAATTAATCAATTCTAGAATTTTCTCATACTTTAATAGTTCGTCAACAAATTTTATTAATAATGCTTTTTAGTATTTTCTAATTAAATTTTTGTGCGAATTAGTGTATATAAATACTAACGATGAATTAGAGTCTGAAATCAAGGGCTACCTCACATATAATCCCTCAACTTTATGTTTCATATATTCCTATATACAATATATAAAATAAACCGTCGTAACTCATAAATATGCAATAAAAATTACCTTTTACAGGAAAATTAACTACCGTACATAGCTAGATGTTGGTATGTGTACAAAATATACAATCTAAAAAGAAAATTGAATTAATTCAATGGGTACAGTAATAAAGCTTCGCCTAAAGTTTATAGCTTTTGGCGGCCCACTATATATAAATAAATCTTTTGCATCTAAATGTGTATAGTAAACTATTGATGATTAATATTAATGATTTGTGTTACATTATTTTTTGACTTATGACAACTTATGAAGTATTTTATTCAAGAAACTTCTATTATTTATTTAGCGATATGTATTCAACCTCTATTTCAATTTAATAAGACCTTATAGAACATGACAATGCTTTGTTAATACTGATAGATTAGCTTTAACTATAATTCAATAGTGAATTGAACTCAGACAATGAGTTATCGACAAAAGTAATACACCCCTTTAGGTTTCAGATGATTAATTTTCTCAATGTGTCATATTAAAATGTCCTACATGTATAATAACAACTGACTGGTTCAGTTGCAGTAGATTTATATTTCTGTTTTCTGAAATGATATAGATTAAAAGTTGTACAGGATTTTTACAATGATTACCAGATCTTATCTGTAGATTTGTGTAGAAAATATAAAACATACGTAAATGCTACAATTTATGTACAGCTCGCAATCATAAGAGATTATAATTTAAGATATACAAATAAACATCTTAACATACTACACATGTATTGGACAAGGATAAGTTATAACAATTTCACTTAAACTCATTCAAATTCAATCCAACAGTGAAATACTTACGTAGGTCTTATTTATTGTACTGGTTTGAACATTGTGTTTACCCTTTAACGATTTATACTTATTGATAAGTACCACCTACCACAACGTTTATAAATCGTTTGTTAAAATAAAGGTTCAATGTTTGTTCAAATTTTAGAACTTCAGGCCAAATATGAATCCTTCATACAGTATATACGAGTATAAATCTCAATATAATTTTATGTATATGGGTTATGATTTGTTTATTAAAAGTTGTTTTAATTTATGAGATGTGATATGAATATTATGTAATGTGTGGAAAATCAATTTTCCAACCAAAAACAACCCGAGGTTCAAAAAACGAGTTGTTTACGCAATTGAAACAAAAGATGAATTTATTACAATGAATAATTAGATTGAACTACTATCGTTATCTTAAAAATAAAAATTCAGAATTCCCAGAATAATACAACTTATAGGGTCTGGGAAAAGCGTTGGTTTGTGTATCTATACTAAAATAGAAAATCATTTTATTTCCAAAATAAAATTTTAAATAATGATTAAGCAAATAAAAATTATACGTAATGGGATAATCTCAAAATAAACTTTGTAAAATTTTACCATGATTACGTATTTTTATATAGGTACATTCCTCGAATGAACATTATTGTAATCAGCTAAATTCAATTTAATATAAGGAAAAAAAAATTTGAAAATAGCAATTTGAATTCTTGAAAATCATTTTTATATTTAAATGAGACATAAAGTCTCTTTCCCTTTATGAGTGGACATAATAATTAAAATTAATTAATTTATTGTGATGGTAAAACGATTTCCACATATTCGAGTGTATCGAAAAACACAAGTAAACTTAGTACAGCTTCGTGTTTCGTGGAGACACCACTCGGTATATTAATATTTTATATTAAAAAATAATTGTCTTATTAAAATCAATAATTTCGAATCTCCAAAAGCTGTATTATATTTTATTTGCATTTTTCCAAATGTCAATTTCAGTTAGCTTAGATATTTTGTTTACATATTATATTCATTTAATGTCTGAAGAGTTTTTAAACTGTGGTAAGAAGAAAATTTGAAAGACTAGAATTTTCTGAATTGTGTGTAATTAGTGACAAAATCAATTGACATATAGTTTTTGTTTGAAAATAATAGATGTCCTTTCCCGATAGACCCATTAAATTAGCGAGTAAAGTTCATTTTCGATTTACAGTATTACAAATTTAAGACTAAATTTAAAATAAAAAATTAAAGCATAATGCATTTTTTTTAAAAAACTAATAGTCCAGAACTAGAAATGGATAATTTGTTTAGTTGTTGAGGTATATCATTCAAGATAATAGATTTTACTTTGAATACACTTTTATACCAGTGAAACCGATAGTGCCTTTGAATTTAAAGTAATTGTATTATAAATTTGGCCACAATACGTGTAATTTATGTTTGGACTAGTTGTCTTGGTAAAAACTAAATCGATCCGATGTATTCAATTTTTTAGTACTCTGTCATCAGTATCATTTATATAAACTATTTTTAATTAATATAGCTATTCCGTCACGTAGTATTTTATCTAACCCAAATATAATAACTGAAATGCTATATAGTTTAACTTTATTATTTCAATATGACCATCAATCATAAATATAACAAAATTATTTCTTATCCGATAAATAATCAATTTTATAAATTCTCGCCGTTGGCTATCGTTTAAATTTATTTCGTAATTTTGATACATTAAAATATTATTAATATTAAATTTGATAACAATAGTATGTTTTGGAATTTATGTGGCAATAAATGAATACAAAATACAATATATGCCCGCATATAAATTATTTTTTTTATTTTGTATTACCTATTTAGTTCACATAAGTTCTGGACTGATAGTTTTGCAGTCGTCCAAAAAAAACCCGCTCAAACCCCCTTATTTCTTCTACAACATATAAGCAAAATTTCACTCATTTATGTAATTTATCGTTTCTGATCATGATAACATTGACTACTAATAATTTTATCAATAAACATCTCTAAATAGCATTAGTTTAAATTTAGAACAGGGTATCGATCATTTTGAATTAATTTAGATAAGTTTTATGATAGTAGTGTGTTTCTTGCGTCGTTTCATTACAACATAAGAAAATGTGGTATTGATAGAAAATATCGAGTTCTACTCAACACAAAATCTAAAATTTAGAAAATTTCTATGTATATAGTATATTAATAATAATGACGGTATATATTTGTTATTTACCAGTTTCTTCATCTTTCACAAGAATAAATAATATATTAAGTTTTGAGCTTCCTTCATTCGTTCGCATAACATATACAATTTGTATACAAACATATAACCTTATCTATAACTCATCTTTAACACAAAAGTTGCTTTTATTACTAATCGAATTACCACGAGTACTAGAGTCATAACAGTCGACAATGAGCAAACCCGTATTGTTTACAAAAAAATATTTTCAAGAGACCATTAAAGCCTATGAGGCTTTATCATATAGCTAAGCTTGACCGATACTTTTTATGGTACTGGTTAAATTAATCATTTGAATGACAGTTGCTATAGATATTATGAAAAAAGGTTTCTTATCTCTATTCAAATTTATTCATAAATTTGATTAAAAACCTTTGAAATTAAATAAATATCAAACAAAATTAAAGGAAAACATATTAAGAAAGGTTAATCTAATTTAACTTTGGTTATAATAGGTTGTTCTATAAGTTCTGATGTAGTAATGTTTTTACAAAGTGATTGTTTCATATACAATCTTTTCGTAACCTAGGGACACTCGTAATCTATTGTAATTATATCATGTCGCAGGTGGGCTTACATATACTTACGCATTTAAACGGTTTTGGTTTTACATTCTTATGGAAAACTTCCTATAAACAAAATACTTGCTTAACGTATGATTTGGCTACACAAGCTATCTATACGTGCGAAGTTACTTTTCTAGCCACCGCGTTTTATAATATAAGCAATAATTGGACATCAAGATCGCGATTACACAAATAACGCAAACATTTTTACTCGAACGATTACAATATTTAGACCGACTGTACAAATTTGATATCGAAGGACGTGACGAAATAGTTTGGATATACAAATTATTAGAACGTTTCGATCTCGATGCCTACATGGAACTTTATGATATCGAAAAGAAAATTAAAAGTATAATGGTTTTAGTGACAATTTCGCAACAATTTATATTGTGTATGTACATTTGAGTTCAGTTCAAGTTGTGACGACATTCTAGTGAAATGTAGTTGGACCGACGAAGGGTACAATTGTTCCAACGTATTTGACCGGCGTAAAACGATTACGGAACACGGACAATAGCACAACAGAATATCCGATACGAATTTCGAATTATATAGTGGCCCCGATATGGAGCTAATTGTAGAAGTTAGTGAACGAATTGACAAACGATTATTTTTATTCACTCAAAAATCTTCAAGGTTTCAATGTCTACATTTCAATGATATGTTTGAATCGATACCAGACCAAATGGAACCTATCGACCGACCGACGATACAAATAAATTGGGACTGGAGGATGTTTTAATATTCGATCCTCTATTACATATTCGATCGATGGTAGTGGCGCAAATTTCAAATATACCAGATCGTAAACCAAAACCAGATTTACTGTTCCATATATCAGACATTACAAATGTATCGGTGGTGCGAGTTTATTTCCTATCCAACACCCAACTATCGGAAAGATGTGATATTTACATGGTGTTAAATTCTTTTTATTAGTGATCTCAATCAAATTAATTTGTTTCCTAATCTTGTATCGTTCAGATTGAAATTGATGAATTTAGCAACAATTTTGTGAGTCAGTGTATAGTTATATAATAAAATAACAATTTATGGAACAACCCAATATAGACAAATTCTATCAAAAAAAATCAGTTCAGTCGTAGTAGTCATAAGAATTAACGTGTATGTAAAAATAAATTATTGCCTGCTTAGATTTAAATAGAACGAATTATGCAATCATATTAGATTGTTAAATTTCATAAACTTAGTTAAGCTTTTTCGTCGAAAAAAAATTGATTAATTTTCCTAGATTGAATAAAAGATAAAAATAATATTAATTTCTCAATAAATATACATATTTATCCATTGATAATATAAGCAGAAATCCAAGCACTAACCATTAAGAAAAACATTGAATAATAATATCCCGCGGCAGTCATTACATCCCAACCCCATTTTTCTCGGCTATTTCCGCTTCACTAACATATTGAAACAATACAATGTTGTTACGCGTTTACAACCGCATAAAAATTTTCTCTTTTAATTTTTCAATAAAATGCAAAACTTTTTTTTCGTATTTTAACAAAACAAATTTTGTATATTAAAAATGGAAAACAATATGAAAAGTTTTTTTCACGCCCTCGCATTATCAACGCACAGTATAAAAAACGAAATATTTTATGCATAAATTTTCCGAATTTCTCCAAATGTTTTTTTTAATTTTTAATATAAATTAATAAAATTATTTTAAAGTTAAATAGAAATTATTTTTACTGTATGTTTCAAAATTGTATGAAGAAGCAATTTTAGTTCTAAGTGAAGAACGAATATGCAAACTATCTATATACACATGATATAATTAAATAAACTTAGTGATTTGTATATAGAACAACATTAATAAGCATAACATGTACTTTTAAATTATAACTATAAAAAATTACAATCTTTGTAAGGATTCATCCTAATTAATATTTAATTAATGTGAGAGGTTTAAATTATCATTCGCACATAATATTAGTTCTAGACTTTTTTCAATTATCTTAAGCTCAAATACATAAACTAACGGAAGAGAACACAATTGTGGGATTGAATATAAATCTTGTGTATTTATATCTGAACCATTCCCAACACTTTCACAGTTCCCATCTAACGTCGTACCTTTCGACGAAGCCATATCGAGAACGTACAGCTATATGCCCGATTTGCGTAGACTATATATTAACATTACATTGCTCCTGCCAGACTATATTACTGATATGGAAGATGGGAAGTCCCGTGAGGTCTGAACTTCATCAAATGGTCTTAATGGAAGGATAATAAATGTAACGACGCACAGTAATTCTTTATTTTGTTAATAAAGGAACAAAAAATTTAAAAAAAGCTCTCTAGATGGGAAACAAAATAGTTTAAAATCCGTATTCGTATTTTATTGTCCCCATTTACATTACTTATTGACGTAGTTTAATCGTTTATAGAGACCAATATATAATTGATAGAATATCATTTGTCATATTCTTTACGCAATTTGATAGGTCATTGATTTATTTTCCTGCAATTGTTATCCAATTAAAATATAATAATAATATAAATAGAAAACAATCGTTAAAATCTCAAATTACATTTTATATTGATATATGTACATGTTTATGGTAGAAACTCCAATTTCAACTCGCCCAAATATAGACAAATTGACTGTCTTAAAATTTTATTTTTCGTATAAATATAATTTATGAATAAGATAAGCAAATAAAGATTGAGGATATACACACCATCCTACGTGTTCCCTTTTATTTATTCTCACGAATATAAGAAACCAAATAAAAAGTTCAAAGCCTCACCAAAAAGAAAATTTCTTTCGGTTTCGTTTTATTTCTACATTTACATAATATTTTTTGTGTTTTTGCCAGATTACAAAATATTGTACATCAGAAAAATCTAACCATTTAAATTCCTATCATTTTTGAAATTCTAGTCAAAAAAATTTGTTAAACACGAAAATTGACATAACGTTTTATATGTATATATATTTGGATATACGTAACCCAGATATTATACGAGACGATTACAACGTTTTAATGTATTTTGTAATTAAATTTTCTTTAACTTTAATTTGTTTTGTACCGTCGATAGTACGAGCCTATCTCATGAACACTTTATCGAACCAACGCTAATTATTAAATATGTAAATGTATAAACATCATTCGAAGAAATAAATATATGTATATATATATATATATATATATATATATATATATATATATATATATATATATATATATATATATATATATATATACTTTCCTCTAGATAGCAGGTTGATTAAATAGCTGTTGAACGACCTAACAGTATTTATTAACGTTTTCTGCTCAAAAATTTCTAAATAATAAGAATGAATTCTTACTCTTAATTAATTATTTTTGTTCCGATGAAACTGTACCATATTACTCAGAAATGATTAGAGGCCATCCGTTTTTAAGGCAACTTTGATAAGGATTCTTGGAATTTGTGGGGATTCTTTAATTATATTTCATCCTACGATAATTCCATTTTTATGGTTCTTCTTGAAGATAATTTTCTTTAAAGCATTCTTAAATAAAGGATATGCAATACAGTGATCGTCATGCAAAAATAAAATAAAAAACTGAATACGTTTTGGAAAGTAATCTGTAATGTCTTGGATTCAATCTCTAAAGACACAGCTGTATCTATCCACTTGTCACTGTGGTCATAGTTAATGAACTATACTTCCCTAAAACATCGGGTTTAAATTATTTTCTAAAAAATTTTATACTGACTGTGATAGTCTTCACTAGGTATAGGATGATCGGCCCTAACCACATCTCAACTGAATGTGGTCAGTCAAATAACTTCCTGACAAGTCCATGAATATATTATAGCGTTTTAGAATTTTTAATTTGTAGCAGTTTGACTCACGTATAGTAGAATAAAGATTAAAATCTAATATAATAAGGCAGTATTTTGGTGTCGAATACGTCGGAACTTGGACAGTTTGGATGTTGAACTGTATTCAACAAGCTATTGGATGACATTTAGTTGAATATTATAAGTTTGTTTTTTTATAATTTTTAAAATAATTAAATGCCAGAAGCATATTCTATAAATATATAAAATATTTTTGAAATTGGATTTTACGCGTCACGCGTGAGTATATTTTAACGCTTAAGGATCTCACGTATTGGAAATTCAAATTTTATTACATATTTTCATTAATATCTTCCCTGTTCAATATACAACTTATAAGTCGCATAATGAAATAGTTATATTAGGTGGTCTCAAAATTATTTAAGGTATGTATGTATATGGTATATACATACATACATATTCTGTCTTATACTGTATTAAAATTCCATATTGAACAGAATTATTATCAGGGATATAAAAGAATTTTAAATGATTAGACATTTTATTTTAAATGTATGTATTGCTATAAAAACTATTTCTATGATTATAAACTCACTTGATTCCACTCGGCCCTTACCGCGTCTCAAATGAAGGTGGGCAGCCCTACAAATATTTTTACACGCAAACGCTTTTTATGTCATCCGGTGCATTTTAATTTTTAATCAACGACTAGAATCTTAACCATTAAGTTACAACCAGAAACATGAATCCTTTGAGGATATAATGTTAAAGCTTGAACTACCGTAAGTAAGGTTGTTCTAGATAATATGAACTTTCCAAAAGTTCTTGAATTATAACAGCCCAAAATATATATATGATACTATATTCCAAATTTAGTTTTTAAAAATTCAATTTAACAGTTTAGTGAGTAAATCTTATTTACAAGACACACTAAAATTATGCACCATTCCCATATAAATTGTAATGTTCTTTACACCAACGCAACAAATGAATATACATACATATTATAAAGGCATCAAATGATAGACTGTACAACAATTTGCTGTCCACACAATATACGTACATATATGGATATAATTGTTGAAATGTAAACATATAAAATCGTAACTCGTCTACGACAGTACCATATACTCATTCACTCTACCATATAAACATACTGTAATGCCATTTCCATCAACGTTGAAATACAAAAGAAAAAATCAAATATTATAATCAAGACCGAAGCCAACAAAAAAGTTGTATGTGACAGAAATTTAATTACAAAAACATGAAGAGTAAAAATTTCATTTCCATCATTTGCGGGATGATGTTTTTGGATGCCTCTCATTGGATGCCTCAGCATATATGTACATAACAATTGTAATAAATTTATGATTGTTGTAATTTTGAAAGTATGGCTGAATATGGAATTTTGATTGTTATGAAACGTCCACCGTTCAAAGTAACACTTATATACTGGTTGTACATGTTAAAGTATTTTAAAGTAAATTTAGACAACCTCAAAATTTGAATCTAGTTTTGAAAAAAATGATAAAATCCAAAAACTCGCTGATACCAAAAAATTAGGATGCTGCAATATCATTCAAACCAAAACAAAACAAAATTGAATAAAGCATAAATCAAATTTCAAAAATTTCATGGTTCTACTTTAAAATGATTTTAGAAATCACTCGGAGACTTATTTGAATAAGCTTCTTGACAAAAGTAAGAGTGTAGCATCGGCCATCGAGCAATTCATTTCGCAAATTTAACTGTAACAGCAATCTCAATTCAATAAATTACGATATATGGCGGTACCCAATAATGTATACTAGAGGGCATATACATAATATTTTTAAACAAAGATCCAGAAGATGAACTGTAAAAAAGCATTAACTGCTATAAAAAATGTATCTACCAAACACTTTAATGTTATGTAGCTACTCACTCCTTTGACACGTGCAGTTTATGACTATATAGTTTTCAGTAACCTGTCGTCAGAAAAATTCCATATTATATTATAGAAAATCAATACGAGGCTAATTTATCCTCGTCCACATTGAAAATTTTCCAATTTAATCCAGTAAAATTGATTATTATCGAAGCTAAACTATTTTTAATGTATACCATTACATGTAGCTGTTAAGTATGTTAAAACCAAAATTGAAACGGACATCATAATAATATATTAAATTAAAATAATTTTAAATTACATTCAATTTTCGGGATATACGTATACATTATCCACCTACAAGTTTTAGTGAGGTGAGGATATTAAAGGATATTGAATTTAAAAATTTATATTTATTTTCAAAAAATAAAATCACAATTCTATCAACATCGAATGGCCACATCAAATATCTCGTATATATTTATTCGTCGACTAAAAATATTAAATTGATTTTTATTATGAAATCAAAATTACATTAAACATTTGCTAAGTGTTAGACATTAAAATTTCTACAAAACACTTTATTCAATTTGTCTGCGATTAGAACACTGATAACATAACGCAACAGAAAACCAACAATGTAATTTTATAAGCTTGTTTAACACGATTGTGTTATCCTGACAAAACATATCTACACGTATGTACACATATGTAAGTTTTTCTTTTGTTTTTCCACCATACAGTTTTTTTTGTTGGTTTGATGTTTAACTTCTAAACATTTTCAAGAAAAATAGTTATTTTCATACATAATTTGAAGTATTTTCCTTATTATAGTTTTTATATATACAATATCTTACTTATCGTTTTGCATAGCTTGTCTTTACCAGATACTTTACAGATGTTGAATCTTTTGTACATAACCATATCAATATACGTATTCATAACATATGTATAACATAGATGTTGAATTTATTATTATAATCACGTATATAAACAATTTGTTAGCTACATACATAATAATAATAATAATAATAAATAAATTGAAATAAACACATATCATAAAACTATTTTAGTTATTAATGTTTTAAGACGTATATATACTGTGTATAATTTGAAAATTAGTTTCTTTCATCAACTTTATTACTGTGAAAACCTGTTGAATGTTAGTTTTTATGAGAAAAGTGTAGAAAAGCGTATATTTTTTGTGATTGAGCTCAAACATTTCAATAAGAACTTTCAGCTTTCTATGTCTGTCAGTCTGTTTGTTCTATCTTAGTTATCTGTTTTGGGGCTCAAGGCTCTCTTTTTACTTTACGCCTTTACATAGGCGGGTATTGGTCCGATTTACGTAGAATCATCTGCACATTGCATACAGCTTCATCCAGCCTATAGTACTGACATGACAGATGAGTTGGCCCAGGAATTCCGTATGAAAACTTCCGTATGGTTTTTCATAAATGTGTAGGAATAATTAAATACAGAGCACAGTGTTTAAATCAAATAGCGAATGAAAAAAACATATTATGCAATAAAAAAAATATTATGAATATAGGAATCTGTGCCGTCGCGCCGAAAAGATAAAGTTTGTTCATGTCTTCGCTGTGCCGAAAAATCGGCGAAGTAGTTCTTTCTAATTGGTTGAATGTGTCACGTGATGTTCGGCGCAGAAAAAATGTCAGATATGTAAATCCACCTTAAGTCATTTTCGTTGACCAAGAAAGTAGAGTGCTTGTTCTGTCAATTCTCGAGGGTCTCGGGTTCAGTTTCTGGTGGTAACCAAAATTCATGATTGGGTGTTTTGTGTAAGTATAGTGTGAATGTGGGTTGAAACCATGTTCCCTTCGTGGCATTGAGTTCTGGAATACTACTTTCCGCCTTGTTTAATTTTTAGTCAGTTACAATCAGTTGTCGTATATTTCTCGTCATACGTTATATATTATTTGAAGTATTTATTAGTCGTTGATATACTATTTTAGGATTAAAATCACTCTCAACTTGTACACCAGAATTATAGATTCCGAAGTTTGAGATACTTGACTTAACAAAATTTTCCAAAGCCTTTTCACGTTGTTAACAAATTTGTTTTACATGTGACAAAGTAATTGATTAAACCTCAGTCAGATCCAGATTCAACTAAATTCAAAGCCATCAAAAAGGAAAAATCACGAACATTAAGGAAATAATCTAAGTATTTCGCTCATTATGTGTCCAGTAAATTGGAACTTATAGCATTGCAGAAGACAAAAGCAAAATAAAGCAGACGATATCGACCGCTTAAAATTTAATACAAGGAACAAAATTGAATAATATACTAATGTATAATAAATACTGCACTCAACAGAATTCAGAGTGTGAATAACCTATGTGTTGTATATAGTGTTTTGTCATAGTTCTTGGATTAAATTCCCAATCCTTAATATATTGAGTCAATAGTTTAACCTATACCAGATTATTACCAAACTATATTCTTTAATATTTATGTATACGACGTAAACACGTGATGATTTCGATACATGAGTTTGTACCGTGGGAGGGTTTTATTATAATAAAATTTCGATTTATCCAACTATACACAGTGTATTTTGATTTCTAATATATATCATATTACATTTTTTTTGTCTAATATTAATTCTGTATTTCAAAACAAACCAGTGGTTGTATGAAACATATATTCAATATACAATATTGAATCGACCGTAAAACCAATAAATATCAGATATATTCTATTTTATTTACATAATACAAAGAAAATGAACAGAAAATTCTTATCAGTTTATATCAACGATACGCAATTGTTTATTGAAAATATTTCTATGACACATTTTTTCTTCCATTGATATTCTTTCTAGCATATTTATGTATACGAATATATGTATATGTGTAGCCCGAAAATATTATCTTTTTATTTAGATTCAATTTGCACTATAGATTTCGAATTGCTTGTTGTTCTCCGTACTGGTTGTTTAGCGAAAAAATGGATAAAAACGTGATGAATGAAAAACTTTTCAGTCGTTGCAAATACCGATTAATATCAATGCCCAATAAACAAAAATAATCGTTTTATTTCTAATACAAATATGTATTTAAATTTTCTATTTTGCAAAAAAATTCTATTAGCTTTGGTTAAAAAAAAAAGATTTTTAAACTAGATTATTTACGACAAAAATGGGATACACTCTTCATTTGTATTTATAAAACTGTTGATTTGGAAGGATAACACTCGAAAATCAGAAATAATTTGGAGCGTTTTGGACCATATTTGTATTTCGCATAAATCAATTAAATTGGAATCGATAATATATTTCTATAGCTCTAATTAAATTAAAAAAATATATTAAATTGTACAAAACCTAATTAATTAATTGGCACAATTAATATATTTATTATATCAACGTAACCATTTGTATATGTTATATGAAATTACACTCGTATATCTTTTTACCTACACAACAGAAACTAATTATTGTAATTGTTGCCGCATTATACTCCTACAATATATATATATATATATATATATATATATATATATATATATATATATATATATATATATATATATATATATACAATTAGTTTTCCAACAACTACAACATAGATAAACGAAAATTAATGTTTATGTAATTTATATAAAACCAATAACAATAAAGTGTTTAACATGTGGTCAATTTAGTTCCACCTGTTTCATTAACCCAAACAATAGAATATCAATACTCATAATTGTCATAATTGGAGTGGAAAAATAAAAATACGTACTTGAATGTTAAAAGTTTGTTGAAATTCGAAAGCCAATTTACATATATGTCTGATGGTATAGATTGATTTATTTAATCTTTCTAGAGAATAGTCAAAGCGATCTAAAAGGTTTTATATAACAAGTTCCCAAATGATGAAAAAATATTTTCCATTGAAATCAAACCATTACAAAAATAATGAAAATGTAAGCCACTTAAAAAACTCAATTCAATTAAGCAACAAAATACGATCAATCGTATACCAAAACCGTCGACTTAATGGCAGTCGGATTTTGTCTGAGAAAATCTGACATTTCAAAGACAGACAAAAATGTATGTCTTCTCATGGACGGTTCACTTAATTATGTCGTACTTTACGCGTTTACAAAGCTAACTCGAGAACGTGCGGCTATAGGTTCGATTTACGTAGAACCATCTGATTACGTAGAACCAGCTCCATGCCAGCCTAAGAATTCTGCAATGCCACAGGGGGTTAAAGATGTGTTCATTCATCCCATCGGTCGTAATAACATGGCGCATAATCCCATGCACTACTAACAACAGTGATATTAAAAAAGTATTATATAAAACAATTTTCAACCAGCATATACACAAGAATACTCACTCAAAAGTATACACAGATCCATGGTTAATATATCAGGATTCAGGAGGATGACCATTTTCGATGTATGTTTAAGTTTTATTCCAAACACGAAACAAATATTGATTGTACTTACTTATTTTGACCGAAGTATGTCACATTATTACAGAAATAACTGTCAAAAAATTAGGATAATCAATTTAGATAAGTCACAGTGGCAAAAACAACTAGACATATATTTTTTCATAAATTTACACATTCATTTGTTTTCCAACGTAGAGATAGAATATAAATCACGTTTGGTTCCTATACAAAGAAATATTCGTTTCGGAAATTTCGATTAATAAAAATTTCCGAATGACAGAAAAAGAAGTCGTTGGTTTATAAAGCGCATGATACTGCGATCACTTATACTTTTGTAGAAAAAATACTCTACAGTACTTACAAAAGAACTCCTTACTTGACTTTGTAAACTGATATTTATTGCCGTCTTATTTGCCGTCATCTTAAATAATTAAGCAAACTCATTCGAATCCTTCACCAACTTTTTTTTACAGAAGTTTTATTTTGACAGATAATTATTAAAAAATTATTATAATCAATTTTGATTGGCTACAGCCGCAAATACGACTAGATCAAAAAATATTTTTCCTAAATTTTGACATCAATGAAGAATTGTTTGCAAGAAAGAGATAGAAAAAAAGTAGCTGCACCAGAATACTTAATTGAATTCGTTTCGAAAACCGACTTATTTTAAAATTAAATCTTTTCCATACTTGTATTGAAATATAATTTTCACTCAATATTATAAATTTGCTGTTGATTATAACAAACCAATAATTAATAAATAATATCCTTCCTTAAGTCATCTTTCAAATTTGACCGCAATGAATAATGTGTAATGAATAAGATTATTACTACAGCTTCTCATAGCACATGTATTACGACAAATATATGGAGATGAGTTTTAACCGTACATAAAAACCAAGTACTGTCATATTTTCCAATTGAAAATTTACAGATTAAGTAAAAACAATTTAATATCACTTCCCATCCCGTCCCACAAAATCATAAATTTTTTTATTTTAATTTTAATTTAATTTATATTTTGTGTTTGAATAAAGAGGAATTATCATATTACACATACGTACATAGTCTGGTATATTCTCACAATCTTATATGTTTATATTAAAATACTTTAGTAATAATAATATGAATTTAAGTAAGTGTGATAAAATGAGGGTGAGCCAATTGGGAAAATAATAAAATTAATACAATTACACGACTCAACAGGTGGTTCATTAGCGCGTTTTTTAATTTTCGTGGTTTGAAAATAATACCCGAAGACAATTTTATTTTCTGACAGCTAAAATATCTTTGCCACCGACGATATTCTTTCTCGAATATATGAATTATTTATACAATATTAATTAAGCTATTAAAATATTCGGTTTTGATAAAGTAAATAAATTATTTATTAAGTGTAAACGCGATAAGATATTAAATATTCTAATTTGATTAATTCATGTATTGTATACACATATATAGGATCAATATGCTAATTAGTTAGGAGAGTCCCACGTTTATTATAGGCATTGGTAATGTACATATAGAAAAAACGTATAATTATTTATTAATGAGCTCACTTTAAATCAATACGAAACATGACAGGTTACAAATCTTATTTCAACTCTTATCTTATTGAAGTGTGGGTCCAATAATAAAATATTCCGCATTACAAAAATAGAAATTAATTAAAAACATAAATAACTGTCAAGATTTTCAGGTGTACTTCATTAATATATTGATCAACTTATCAGGTTAACCAAATATTATAGCCAGATAGATATATAAAACTGTTACATTTCCCACAAAGTAATTGGAGTACCTACTACACATGTCCGATAAGATAACCGATTTATATATGTATGTGGATGTATATCGCCGTATTGAAATCGAAACTAAATTAAGATTACTGATTGATTTACTGTCTCGAAATTTCATTATGTAGATGCGCGACATTTACATATATATACTCGTCTATAACCATCAAACACCTTATTTATGTACACACATAACATTATGTTAATATTCAAATAGCATATTCAGATAACAAAAAAAAATTATTATTCTAATAACATCGATGTTGTACATAAAAATTATATGTAATAAATTATGTTCTTATTATTGAGTGTATACACTGACATGTCATCGTATGCGATAATAAAATCCAAAATAAAAATCAAAATTCGGTTCTTTGTGTTATGCCCCACTATACGTAATTGTTAATCATATATTTTTATGCTGATGGCATTATTAATAACACCCAAACAGTCACAAGTTATCGTTGTGGTTTGTACAAAAGGAAGTTGTTTCGACAATTTTAAAGGTGTCACATATTGAGAAAATAATACTAAATATTATATGTCAACCAGATTTGATATAACTATAAGTATATATGAACTGTGTCGTTGCGGATAAACTTATCACCATCATAAATCAATACCATATACGAGAATACATATAATTTTCCAGACTGTGCGTTGTTTTTTTCCACAGTCGAAGTAAAATGAAAAATTGATAAAATGATGGTCCTCCTGTGAATTGGGTAGGATTAAAATATTTATGATGGTACGAACAACATTTTTTGGAGATCTCCTTACTTATATTCGTATATATACATAATATAAGAGTAGACTTATACGAAAGAAGAATGTTGATATTTTTCACTAAAATGTGTTTTGATTTCCCAAAATTGGTTTAAATAATGTAATTTGAGATGATAAACAGTTTGGGAAATCAACATGTTGTTGTTTTAATACGTATTATATTTATTGAGATGTGACATAATGTTGTGTTATGTACACAGCTATAAAGGTGGATTAAGTTGAAAGATTAACAGAGTTTCGAAAAGATTATAGATAGTGTTGTTGATGACATGAAATAATGTAAAAGATTTCAGTTTAAAATATTTGAATCATTCGTACTTTTGTGCAAGTGCAATTGACATGTTTAGCTAGACAAATTTTATAGACGATGTCATTGGAGATTTTTGGAATCTTCTTAACCAAAATATTATTACTAGGAGAGCCTAACCTTCAAGCAAACTGAAGATTTTATCCACAACAGACTTAGGTGTACACAGATCTTTCTCTGCCATTCTCAGTCATATGGCAAAAAGTCTCTAATTTCCCTGTTGGACTGCCTAACCGGGACCTTGCACAAAGAAACCTTCAATGCATATATTTTGTATAACGTATACGTTATTGTTTTTAAAACTCGACATTTGTATTAGCTGATCATTTTTAAGTATTACGATAGAGCTTTAAATAAACATTTTCTTTCAGGTAGAGATATGTTATAGGTATGTGTAATGGTACAGAAGGTAATGGTACAGAATTTTCGATATGTATAGATAAAGCAACATAATCAAGTACTTAAAAGCATACATATTATGTCTATCAATGTACATAAAATACATAGTACATATAGTACATACATTAACACAGTAAAATGTTGACAACAAATAAACTGAAACGGCTTACATCCACCAGATATATTAATTTTCCACTGCACTAATCTATCATCAACAATTTATGCTTACTACGATTACTAATATTTTGTTTTTACCGCGTGTGTATATTTTCAAATGTTTTAGAAAACTATGATTATGTTGTATATATGTACAATGTTGACATATTATGATGTGATATATACACAATGATAACAAAATAGCTAGTATATCAATGTTCTTGTAGATTCGTTTTCCGCATCAATCATCATGTATAGTCGAAAATTGTACTTCAAAATCGATTCGTCACAGTTGCAAATTATGTTTTATGCTTATCATAAATCCTTATTATGAATAAATTATGTACAAATTTGATAATGAATACAAATAAAATAAAAATCATTGTTTCTCTTCAATTTCCAATTATAGATTGATTTTTGTTGTTTTAGCTTTTAACATTTTCATCTCGATACAAAATAATGTCGCATTTCCCATTCATAATTGTTACAGTAGGTGTGTACGTAAACAACAACAAATAATTACAATTATATAGTATCAATTAAATCCAGTTTTTGTTATTTTACTCCACATGTGGCCATTTATTTTATAATGTCGTGAGGTTATTAAATTCATTTATTGTTATATCTGGCGTTAACATCGTTTATGGATCAGCTGCAAATTTAATTAGTTAATATATTTTATTTAAGTGTTAACAGCACATTTTTAATAGAGCTTACAACAATCCCCTGCATAATTCTTCAACAAATCCAAAATAAATATTTCAAAATGATAAATCATAAATCATCCATGCAAATACATTTAGTATACAGACAACCGCTCGAAAATCAACAAAACCTTTTTTTAGGAGCATATTAGAAATCAAAACGATCCTATGTGCCAATAAACGAAAATTTTTTGTTAGGCGTTGGAATTTAAATATTTAAATATGATTGGTAAATATAAAAGAGAATACTCATTCCGACTTTCAATAGAGGTCCAATACATATATGGTCAACTCTTGGACTTCCAAAGTTTTGCTGATTTTAGAGTCAATGCTTTCATTTTTATACTTCCGATTACTTCGGATTCATTTTTGTTCTGTTACAACTTTTCTTTGTTTACACCGGAAAGTTATTTGAAAATTATTTTGTAAAGTGTCTGTTTTACTGAATATGTATCACTTTCGTTTACGACATTCATTATAGAAATATCTAAAAAAATTTACTTTTTAACGAGTTCCGAAAATTTATAGGATCCTATTTAGATTGAGATGATGAAATTTAGATAATATAATGTTCGTGTGTAATTGTGTGTATACGATTTTCTTCTATTCCACAATGAATGACTGCAGCCCAAAACAAAGATCTATACCAACTTCTTTGCGAATCGTTCAGTAAAATATTTTTCTACTAAAACTTATGTGGTCCAGAAATTTAGATACTTATCAAAGGATATATATATATATATATATATATATATATATATATATATATATATATATATATATATATATATTTATATATATATATATATATATATATATATATATATATATATATATATATATATATATATATATATATATATATATATATATTTCGACAGACACTACATTGAATGTTAAATACTTTGATTGTCCTCGCGTTCTATTTTGGTATAACGCCATTGATACAGTATAAATATAATAGCATTATTAATAATAGTTAATACGAAGATCAGTTTTTATAATAAATTACTATGTTAATTCAAACCTTTTCAATTAAAATATATTATTTAAATAGCACTTGAACACATTCGTTTATAAAGCTTGCATCCACACTAGAACTGAACTAATTAAAATATAGAATAGTTCCATCACTGTTGCTATTGATTGCAAACATTCTTCTATACCTCGTGGGTTTTTAATTTTTAAAACGTGAAACAAAATGATAAACCCCCGCGAATGTTGGTATACCTTTGTTATATACACAAGTATTGGAATACATTTCGGTTTATGTAATAAAATCACCTTCCAACAAATAAACTTTTCTCTATTAAATAAATTGTGAATGTAAATCCCATTTATTTGATTTTATTTATATTTACAATATTTTAGAGAAAAACCAAGAATCTAAACAACAATAAAAACCGAAATGAAATCTAACCAAAAAACCAATTAATCTAAATGAAAAGCGAGAAAAACTCATAAAAAATTGTTTTCTTTTATTTATTTTGTCGTTCTACTTGTTGGCCTAATTTCCTTCTCATCATTTTCATTATTTTTTTTGTATATTCGACGGATTATCATAACAATAAGCGAGAATCCCAGCCAAACAAAAAAAAATGTAATTATTTTTCTCAAGACATTTTTCGGGTTTACGATAAGATGCGGCCGATCATATGCTTATATAAATATACGGGGTGTATCGTTCCATTTATTAAAACACAAATCTAAGCCATTTGCTCATTTACACTTCGTTTAGATGAAAATATCAATAACCCATCAAATCCAGTTAAAATTTATATACAGGGTGTTTGGTTTCCTATATATTTGAAGTGTATTATGCCTCCCAACAAATAATAATCTCTTTAATATTCTATCTTCATTTGAATTATGATTGGTTTAATACTTTTTTGTACTACTCCAATAACAAAAAACGATTAAATTTACATAAATATGTGGAATGAAAATTTGTCGCCTACATTTGATATGAACACAAAATTGGATTTAATTTACGTATATTTAAATAAATTTTGAATTAAGCTAAATCTGTTTTAGATTTATTCAAAACAATTGATGTAATCTTTTTCGATTTATCAAAATAATACAGCTACTGTCCCGAAAGCTTCTTTTCTTCTTCGATAGTTCGATATAAAATTCAGAGTTAAACGTTTCAATTTACTTGAGTGAAAATAAAAAGGTCCCTAAACAATAACATTTGGTCATTCGTAAAATCTGCCCGAAACTCATTGTTTTATTTGTTTCTATGTATTTGTATAAATCTCATATAAAGGCCATCAAGAATTTTGGATTAACACAGAAGATACGGAAGCCCAAAAATCAATCCAAAAGGCTATGACAACGTATTTGAAACTCTTACTTTTGCTCCCGGAGCGCAATGTTTTTTTGGCGTTATTTTCTCATTGAAAAAAATTGGAGATCTAGTTGCAAAGCAAACCAGATAAGACTTTTAAATTAAACTTTTCAAAATTTAAAGCTTTCAATATTTCCTTATATTTGCTAGTTGAAAAATCAGTTTACTTTTCGAAGTATTAGAGATTACTTTTCGATAACTTTTCATCTTATATTTATTCCATTTGGATCACCCGTTTTTATGTAAATGACATTGAACGTAAATAACATATAAAAAACGAAGACACCATTCAAAGTGCCATCTGTTTTAAAATGTATAGTGTAAATTTTTTCAGTACAAAAAAATCCGACAGATCAGTATACAATTTGTATCGCAAAATCTTTTCAGCAAATTATTTTACATACTGTGGTTAATTATTTGCATACTGTAACAGTTACATTTAGATAAGAGATGGCGCGTCAGTCACAAAAAATACGTTTTCTACATAAATTTGTTTTTTACATTTTCTGCATATAGAATGTAAAAAAATAACATAATGTAAATTACACGTCGTTTACATGTGAAAACCCGTGTTAATTACATTGTGTAATTTGCAAGCTTAACTGTGAATAAATTATTATTCTCATTTATTAAATTGTGATGCTCGTGTAATAATTTAAATGTTACAATAATAATTTGAACAAATGAAAGATGAAATCGAAATTCTATGTATTTTACACCATTACAAATTTCGCTCGAATTTCATTTAGTTCGAATAAAACGACCACTTATTGTAATTTTAAAACATATTCGCGATGTTGCACTAAATAATTTTCTACCAGACTAATAACTTTAATTATTTTTGGATTTATTTAAATTTTATTCCAAGTTTTAGTTTTCGTGCTTTCTTGTAGATATCACAAATTAGAGTTTCATTGTCTTGTGAACAACGATATTATTTAGCCTACTCTTATTAAAATACATCTATAATAATTTCTAAGGCTGTTTGTTTGAGAAAAATAAATCATATTCCACTATTACCATGTTTCCATGACAGAGTTAAACCAGGTTTACTCAGGTTTACGTGCATGGAAACGCAGATAAGGTTAGAGTTTCGTTAAACCCAAATTAACTCAACGAAACCAATACGTACACAGAAGATACGGAAGCCCAAAAATCAATCCAAAAGACTATGACAACGTATTTGAAACTCTTACTTTTGCTCCTGGAGCGCAATGTTTTTTGGCGTTATTTTCTCATTCGCAAGCATATGTAATTAATTGGAGATCTAGTTGCAAAGCAAACCAAACAATATCATGCCACAGACCAAATAATACTTTTAAATTAAACTTTTCAAAATTTAAAGCTTTCAATATTTCCTTATATTTGCTATAGATGAAAAATCAGTTTACTTTTCGAAGTATTAGAGATTACTTTTCGATAACTTTTCATCTAATATTTATTCCACTTGGATCACCCGTTTTTAACACTGAATCACTTATTATACTTTTAGGTGGCACGTTTTGCTCACTTAATAATAGATGGCACTACTGTTTTGGGTTTAGTTCCAACTAAACTTTTAAAATATCAATAAATTTTTATGTTTTTATGTAAATGACATTGAACGTAAATAACATATAAAAAACGAAGACACCATTCAAAGTGCCATCTGTTTTAAAATGTATAGTGTAAATTTTTTCAGTACAAAAAAATCCGACAGATCAGTATACAATTTGTATCGCAAAATCTTTTCAGCAAATTATTTTACATACTGTAGTTAATTATTTGCATACTGTATTCGTAAAAAAGGAAGATTTTTAACAGATGGTGTTTTACAACAGTTACATTTAGATAAGAGATGGCGCGTCAGTCACAAAAAATACGTTTCCTACATAAATTTGTTTTTTACATTTTCTGCATATAGAATGTAAAAAAATAACATAATGTAAATTACACGTCGTTTACATGTGAAAACCCGTGTTAATTACATTGTGTAATTTGCAAGCTTAACTGTGAATAAATTATTATTCTCATTTATTAAATTGTGATGCTCGTGTAATAATTTAAATGTTACAATAATAATTTGAACAAATGAAAGATGAAATCGAAATTCTATGTATTTTACACCATTACAAATTTCGCTCGAATTTCATTTAGTTCGAATAAAACGACCACTTATTGTAATTTTAAAACATATTCGCGATGTTGCACTAAATAATTTTCTACCAGACTAATAACTTTAATTATTTTTGAATTTATTTAAATTTTATTCCAAGTTTTAGTTTTCGTGCTTTCTTGTAGATATCACAAATTAGAGTTTGTCTTGTGAACAACGATATTATTTAGCCTACTCTTATAAAAATAAATCTAAAATAATTTCTAAGTCTGTTTGTTTGAGAAAAATAAATCATATTCCACTATTACCATGTTTCCATGACAGAGTTAACCCAGGGTTACTCAGGTTTACGTGCATGGAAACGCAGATTAGGTTAGAGTTTCGTTAAACCCAAATTAACTCAACGAAACCAATACGTTTGTGTTAGGTTTGCTTGACAATTAATTTTATTTTGTTTTGATCAAAACATGTCTCATTGAAAAAAAGCTACACTTTTTGAAATACAACAAAACATAATAGAAAATATATTGAATTGATTTTTATCCTTAAACTCATCTGTCAAATGAACTGTACTATAAACTTGTTCATGGGAACGATACGGATTAGCGCCGCCATGTTATTAACTCAACGAAACCTAAACCTAAATTAACTCGGTTCATGGAAACATGGTATATATTGTGCAAAATAAACTCACAGCCAACGCTTTTTCAACGAATTTGAATATAATTTAAGTGTCGTGATTGGGCGTATCCAGCACTTTGAGATATACTTATTAGATATTTTACTATGTAGAATAGTCTCAATTGTAGACTATCATCTAGTGTGCTGGATATGTAATCTATATTTTATTTAGAGTTTGGGGCTTAACTAAACTGTCAGTCATAGCTGTCATATAAAAGACATATTATTCTATTATACATATTATTTTCGTCTATATTTGTGTCCATTGAGAATTAACGATTGATTATCATTCTTTGTATATAAATTGATGAATTGTTTCGTCTGTACTTCACCAATATAGCTGTCAAATAATACCAGAGACTCAAACCATAAAATATCTACAAAATGAACAAAATTTCATATCTCACTAAATAGTAAGATTTTCTACATTTGTTTTAGTAAGATATTTTGCATCCAGTTCATTGAGATGTGAGATATCTACTTTTTTTGAGTGAGATCTCAACGTGCTGGATACGCCCATTGATTCGCGAATAATACTAAAGGTACTTATAGAATGCAAGGAAATTTGATAAGTAATTATGACAGTAGGCGACATGTGAAATTTTAGTGGAATAGATTAATGGATTCAAATTTTTACGTATTTATCTTGAAAACGAAAAAATTGTTATTTTAAGATTTAGTTCAATTTTGCATTACCCTGTATACTACTTTCGTTAACGGTGACCTAAAACGAAAATTATGCAGATAAAAATTCAAAATCAAATAAAAATTATTTTTCTCGTTAAGAAAATATTAAAGTGAAAATGTTTTGTTTATTTTGGGAGTTGGTGTTTTTGCTATGATTTCTTATCTGTTTCTGTCTATATGAACTGTGTGCGTACAGAAATAAAAACTTAAACATAAACAATTAATGTGTATTTCATGAACTATATATTATGAACTGTAATAGCTACCCTTGGATTTGTTTTAAAATGTCGTACATTGGTGTGGGAATCAATCTTTCGTAATCAAACCACAAGAAGCTAAAGTAAATCAAAATACAATCAAACCACAAAAAAATGAACAAAAGGATGAAAAAATCAGGAAAACAGCAACAACAACAACCAAAAGAAAACCCTAAATTGTATATATACTCGTATATTTGATAAGCAAACAATTATATTTTCCTTTTGAAGTTCGTTTTTTTTGTTGGCAGATAATCCAACAGGTAACAGATACTAGAATACTATACATATATAGAGAGAGAATCATGAGAGTACGAAAAAAATTTGATGAGTTTTCCTTTCCTCCGACATTTTTCTTATTTTTTTGTTTTTTTTTTGGTTTTCTTTATTTTATAAAATAAAGTGGTTGGGCGACATTTCAGGAATACGATAATGCTAAAGCTCAGTGTGATAGAATAGCAAAATAAAATGTGAGTTGAATTGTTAAAGTGTTTCCTTATATTTTTTATTTTGTTTGCGATTTTATTTTATGCAATCAACAGGTTGTGTGGTCGGATATTTTGTATAGGAAAGACGATGAGTTTACAGAATACAAAATAAAATTGAATTTCTTGTAAAATTGCTTTTGATGGAAATCAAATGAAAAATAAAACGAAATTTTGTCACGAATTTGATGATAAAATAATTAGGGTATATAAGGGTTAGGTAATTTTGATTTTGTTTGTTAAGGATTCGAAAGGTAATCGAATTAGAGATGGTTTTATATCGGTTTTTAATTTTTTTTTGTATTCGTTTTGATGTTCGTGGAAATGTCTTACTAAAAGTATTAAGAGTGTTATAGCTTACTTGTTATAGACTTTGATATGGGTTTTGGATATAACATGAAGAGTGATAATATGTCCGTAATCCTGATTTCGTTTGTCTGATACGTAATTTACTCATTTGTTAAATTCAACTTTACTTGTAATTTAAGTAAAGAACTTTTAATGTGAAATAATTTCATAAAATCAGGTAAAAAGCTTTTAGTTTTGGTATGAAAACTCGGTATTCAATAATTTAATAAAAAGAAAAGATGTTACAAAAGAATATTAGTATTAAAAATGATTCAATATATAGAGAATATATCCTTTAACATTTTAAATATATTTGGACTTAATTCTCCTATCGGTGATTTTCTATACGAGTAGAATCTAACCTTTATAAAACAACAACCCTAAAAATATTTCGCGAAAATAAGAATGACAAACGGTTTACCTTTATAGCATGAACCTCAACTTACTGATAAATAACAATTTTGTACCAATTATTTGAAAGCTTTAACGAATGTTTCCAAATTAGTTAGGTTAGGTTAGGTTGAGTGGCTGCTACAGCACACTTAGACCGGCGACGGTCCGTTGTGATAAGTCTCGCACATTAGCGGAATAAGTCACGCACATTACAGTTTTCGAGGTCAGAAAGGCAGTCCATTAAAAACTTACCCAAATGTTCATGTAGTTTGTGTGCTAAAGCTGGACACGAACATAGGAGGTGGACTACCGTCTCTTCCTCCTCCATACAGCTTCTGCAAACATTATTTACTTCCAGACCCAGCCTCCTCGCAGGTTCTCCAAGAAGGCAGTGTCCTGTGAGTATCCCCACGATCGTTTTAAGTTCACGCCTTCGTAGGGAGATAAGTGCCTTTCAGCGTTTCAAGTTCAGCTTTGGCCAGACTGGAACTCTACATGAGAGGGTGTTCGTCCACCTATTGTTCGCTTCTACCTCGTTTCCAAATTAGTTTGTTCGCAGAAAATTTCACCAGCAGAAAATAGTTGCAAATACTCTGTTATTCATCAAGCTCTAAATATTAAATCGATAAATTAAAACATGAAAGCTTTCTAATAAATTGTCTATTTGGAGGTATTCGAATTCTCCTCAATTTTTTTAAATCAACAATAAGTATTTACATTATTTAGTCAGAACAAAGTCTAATACCGGCATAATTGAATAAGCAAATAACAAATCGATAATTGTTTTTGGTTCATCCCGCTTTTTTATGAAAATTATACGATTATCTGTTATACTGTTATGTAAATAGATTTACATAGTCGTTAACATTACATAGTCGTTTGTGAAATTGTATTTATAATATAGTTATATATGAACATTTAAATTGAAATAGGCCAATACATAACATCATAAATGTCATAAAATATAAACATTTAAATACAAAGCATAATGTTACATCCAAAACCCGAAAAATATTTTAAAATTTGGATTTTCTTGTAAAATCACGAGACTTACCTTTAAACGAAATAGAAGTGGAAATCCTGCTACTTCTTTTGATGGAAATTGAAATAACAGTAAAAGCCTTACTTAAAATGTTCGTTATTAAATACTTAAGATATTAAATGATGTTTTAATTTAAAAAATTTAGTTAACCTGAAAAGGATTTGACCCAGAGTTTTAACTGTGTCATCGGTGCAGTTAAGTCAGCCATTTAAGTTATTTTCCACATTTCATTTCAAAAATAATTAACTAAGATTGGGCAGAGGAATTCTATTGCACTTTAAAATAATTACTGTGCATAGTCATTTTCCATATTATATTTGGCATCTCAGCGCTATTAAATTATTTAAACTATGGAACTATATATTGTTTCACATCAAAATGGTGGAAACACACACAGATCTGCTGAAAAAACTTATCAATAATATATGTATAGTTTGCTATCCATGATTATTAGTTTTTATTTGTAAATATATGCTTGAGAATTGTTTCAGTATCAAAGAGCAAGTATGGTTTTGCTGTTTCGTCATCCTCTTAATTGCAGTTAATTTGTATAAATCAACAAAATAAAATAATTTTCCTCTTTTTCAAAACACTTTTCTACAGTAGACACATCATTTCAATGTCAGTTGAAAACCATAGACTATTTTAGACTGTAAGGTAGTGCATATTTCATCTAACTCTCAATCTCGTATTGCTTTCCTTATTGACGAGTACTATTGTCATGCAAAAAAATTGTTATCAAAACCGCGAAGCAAGCACGTTACAAATCAAAATTAACCCAACTTCCGAAAATTACAGATGGAAGAACTTTACACGTTTTCGTTGGAGCTGACTCTTGATCATAGTGACGAATTCACGTCACATTACCAGTGACTATCTGATTTATAAACTAAACCATATTGTACTTCACTCTTTTCTAAATTTATTTTGAAGTGTCAATCGATTGGACATTCAATTGTCTTTCAGTATAACTCGATATACTTTAAATGAATCGGAGGACCCACTTTCAAATTATTAACCTCTAAAAGCTTTTTTTCCGTGTTACGTTGATGGCCGAATCTAGAACAACATCTCAACAATTGTGTATCTCGTGCAACATTGTTAATTATAAAAAATTAATGAACAAAACGATAAGCAACAGTATTCTCATTTTGAAAACGACATTGAATTTTTATAATTCTATTAACATAAAGAATTGTACCATCCTCATACCTCCAAATTTTCGCAACCGCACCATTTTGTGTCAAATAACTTTGTATAAAGAATTTCTAAATTATTTCTCCCCCATTCCACCGAATCAATGTTTTTCCAATTTTCGTTCAAACGATAAGCTACCATAAAGAAACAGTTAAAAGTTTATTTTTGTACAAAGTTTTTTCATAATAATTAATATATATAATTTTAACAATTAATTAAATATTTTTTTATTATTTTATCAAACCAATTTTCTATCAAGCTAAGTGGCCTTATACTCTTCAGCCCTCAATAACATATTAAAGCTGTGCACAGATAAACTTTATTATTTTATATAACAATATATATCGTGTAAATTCACTAATTCCACCGACTTGGCTATTGTTACGCCAGATTTTTTTATTTCATATACTTATAATGATAAGGTTCATTGTTATAAACTCGGAAAATTTCATGTTTATAATCTTTTTTGTTTTTGAATCAAAGAGAATAAATCTTAAGAAATCAAATTATTATAATTTTCCTCCTTATACAATGTAATATTGTTCTCGCGACTACTTTAAATTCCAAAATAAAAACGGTTACGTAACTGGAATATTAAAATTGTTCTGATATTGTATTGTTCATTTGTTGGCCTTTAACAAAGAAATTTACACTTCTTTAACGCAAATTGGGTAAGAAACAAACCACCATTGAGCTAGATGAACACCACAAATCATTGATGAAAATATAAACTATTAAAATATGCCCACTCGCAAATATGATTAATCAATGCTTTCATGTACTTTCACGTTTTATATGTGTGTTCAAGACTATACATAAATATCCAAGAAGAAGAAAAATTTTCAGTTCATTACGTCGACCTACGTGAGTTATCCCAACCAAACACCAAACTTTTATTTAACTTTTTGTGTTATATATCTGTATATTGAAATTCAAAGCGATACCTTTAATATTAAATGAAAACAATTTCCCTGTTTTTCTATTTCATCTGACGTTGAATGGGTGTTTTGGATACCATATTCTCAGAAACTAAGAAGGTACGCACACAATGCGTTATTCGAATGTAACAAGCTATCGACACTTGTTGATCGATTTTTTTCACGATGATCAAACTTTAAATTAAACGGTTGTACACGCTTTTCCTATAAGTGTATATATGTGTGTGTTGTATTTTTGTCAACATGTTATATATGTAACAAATTTCGGTTTTATAGTTGGGGATCATAACCCGAGACAAATTGAATAAAATTTTCCACTTTTATGGTTTTTTATAGGAGTTTTATATTTTTGGGAAACAACTATTATATTTATGTGTGTGTGTGTGTGTTTATATGTATATGTATTTGTATATATTTTAGGGTTATACTTTTTACGGTGATGATGTTATATTTTATCACCCAGAATCACCCCATTACACCTTGCTTATATCTATTCAAATTCATACACAAATACGAGTATAATATATAAACATAAATCAATTATACTTATTTGCTGCTTCTTGACACTGTTGTAATCCAAAAATATTGTATTACACCAGCCGCACCGTACCACACCCTAGACAAATTATGTATATGTAATATCATAAAAAAGCATATCCTCTTGTGATAAAAGCATAAAAAATCATCATATTGTAACACAGATTCGACAAAGTATTATTTACCACAAGCGTATACATATATGTATAGAATCAAAATCATAATTCCAAGATAAAAATCTTTAAGATGATTTGAATTTATTTTTATTATTCAATAGAGATGCTTTGCTGTTCGTATATCGTATTTTTATTTTTATATGCGACAATAAAAACATTAGCCAATCTATTTTCAAGAATTTTTCTCAATTTACACGACGCCAAAAAAGGTCAATGAGGTAAAGTTAACACAAAATATTCCATTTTCGAATTAACAAGCAGCAAGATAATATTTCCGAATAATTGCGATAATAATACAATATTTATATCGCCTGTACCAAAAAGGGCAAAGGGTGTATGTGAATTGTGTGGGTGCAGCATTTTATATGGTGCCTTGATGCATGTTGTTTGTTTAAGTATATTTGTAAAAGCTACTTGGGATTATGGAAGATAATTTTTTAAATTATGGAAATATTTATAAAACGCTTAGTTGATTTTTGTTTCTATAATATGTTCTGAGTTATTATATGTGCCCTAACCGACTGCTTGTAATAGAACGTTGGTTGTACAATCAATAATCTCGTTATTTTATTTGTGGTAAATTTGAATTTACTTGGCTTTTCTAATTACTCGGTATTACAAGCTAAATTTTGAAGTACATATAATTGGCTGTGTATACCTGCAGTACTCAGAATTGCATTAATTATTATCATTTTGTGCTAAACGTATATAAGATCTTTATTAAAACTATAACACTTGTTTATATTCCTGTATTCATTTGGATAATTTAGACACATCGTTTTTTTTACCGAAGTGGGGTATAAAATGAGGTGAACCAAATTAGAATTTTTTTTTTTTTTACTTTTTGTTTTAATTGGGTGCAGAGCGGACTTTTAGACCGACCTAGCTCCTCATTGATCGACTTTAATATTGAAGATCTGAGCTCCAACAAATTGGTGTCATTGTCAGTATAAATTCAGCAGATTGGTAACGATTTTTATTTTTAAGTGTGGTTTTTATTTTTCAATTATGAGACATGAAAACCTTGCATTTGTGAGATTTGTCTGTTTAAACTATAAAATTAGAATAAAAGCTTTTAATAGTAACGCATTTTTCACCAGCGATCTTATGTACGTCTCTTATTATCATGACCCTGTATAGACTATAGATACATGATTATTTTGAGATACATGATATCTTATAAATTTTAATATTCGGTTTAAGATCTCCAACATCAAAACACCGCAGTACAAGGTTTTTACTTCAGTTCAAGATACACGCTTGTTCTTACTCATTTCTAAAGCAAAACCATAAGAAACGTTTATTTCCCATCTCGTCTTTACAAAAATAATCATTTGTCATCCGAAATACTATATATACATAAACCAAAAATATATTAATCTTTAAATTATCATGACAATAAGATAAGCGAAATGCGTGGGCGTAAGGAAACCTACAAGATTATAATATACATATTTATACAATTATTTGCTTAATAAAATATATAATTTTTGGTATGGTGACAAATTATTAATGATAAAACCGAATTCAACCATAAAACAATATTTAAGGAAAAATTAAATTTTGTTTATATACGATTTTCATTAATTTTACACGATTATTCGAGAGATTTTCCACATTTAGGCGCTTAATCGAGTTTTCCTGAATAAAATTATCATATTTTAGTATAAAAATTTATCTCACATTTTGGTACTAAATAATATGTATACCTGGATTAAACGTGTGTCGTATGCTGGTTGCTACAATTTTCACCGATCTACATATATATTTATACGCATCTATGTATATGATTATTTAGTTTCATCTCAAAATTTTTGTTTTTGTACATTCATATTTACAGATATTCAATAACATTATGTTGTTGACTATGCACGAGTACATAAGAAGTCAATTCTAAGAAAAATAAGGTCGAAAAGATAATAAGACAGGTACATAGATAGATCTTATGTACAAACTTTTAAAGAATTTTTAAAGCATTATTTGTCTCTATACGAGTAGGTAAAGATCAATTTGTAGAATTATTTATTGTATTTGTATCTGCATGAGACGCCCACATGGAAACTAATTTCACTACAGATTATAAATATACAAATCAGAAGTCTCACGCTAGTTTCACTGCATAGAGATTTTAAATACATATATAGAGTAGTGTTCGATGCTATATACTCGTACATAGTTGGATTTAAGTTCTTCATACACCATACTCACATCTTTCATATTTATGAACGAACGACAAAAAACCAAATACTGTTTTGAAGAAGAAACATTTTGAAGAAGAAACAAATTATTTGTAGATAAGAATTTTTGCTTTATAGTAAACTTGTACTACCATTATTAGTATTGTGAATGTTATGTACTGTATGGTGTAACACATATCTTGACAAAATAATAACAGACGACGACTTAAGTGGATGTGGTATTTTATAAAACTTGGATGTCGGCTAAGAAAATATGAAAAAGGAAAAACATAAATTTTCATTTAACTACCACACAGTTTTTCGTTCGACGAAAAGTATTATGTGCTTTTTTATATACTTAGGCAAAGCCCTCTGGATAATAAAGCCAGAATGAATACTCAGTTTTTGAAATGAGCTTTATTTAGTGTATCAATAATGTACGTTTTGTCAAGAAACTCATACGAAACGTACAAATTTCATTTTAAGTTTTTTACTATTGCAACTTAGAGCTTTTAAAATTTTATTTCATAAAATGACTAAAAAAGGGTGAAATTAGATGTGAATATATATCATTTTTTTCAAAACAAAATAAATCACGATCAAATTTAATTATAAATTGATCTATATTTTTATAAATTTTGTGCTTTTTATTTCAATATAAACGATATCCTCTAAAATATATTTTCCTCGCTCTAATTCTCTATCGGTTGTACCACGAAAGTCAAACTCATTTCTTAATAAATTTAGAAAACTAATATTGACGAAAATACACATAATTGAACGCGAAAACTTGAAAAATTAATAATTAATTTCTTTAAATGAAATTATGTATTCGAAAAAATTAACTAAAACCGAATTTTTAAACATAAATCAGTTAAAAAGATATTTTCAACATGCAGTTGTTAATAAATAATATTATCAGCTGATTAATGTTTACACTTCAGAATGAACACATAACCTAATCACAATTTCTATTTTGCTACACATTTATTCACAATCACAGCACAACACTACACTATATTTTCAATCCTGAAATACATCGAATCATTAAAAATGGTTTATTAATGCTGTATCAACATAAAAATAATATTTAATTGCATAATTATGCATTAAATACAAAACCAATTTTCATAATGACTTAAATGTCATAACAATGGGAGAGAGAGAATATTTTTTTATATTGAATGATAGTTCGATGAAATGCCATTACGAGCGTTGCTGTTGTATAAAAATTTTGCAAGCCATTCATGTTAAAATCATATATGTGTGCATGTAATCATTAAATCTAGTTAAATGTGTGTATGAGATTTTGTGCATTGGTGTTGTTGATTTTATATATGAAAGCAAAACACAAATCACAATACAACTAACATTTAATGAAATTGATTTGTTTGGTGTAAAGTGCCATTTTGATTTATTCTCTTTGTGAGCATACTTAAAATAAAATATAGTTCTCGTAACCTAACTATGTATCTGTCTCTGTTTACATTTTAAGTTATTAAAATATCATATTTTAATTTAATGAATAAAGGAAAATGGAAAAATAAATCGAAAAATGATCAGTTTCAGGATCAAAACTGAAATTTCTGTTTTCAATTGAATATAACCTAAGTTAAATTTGAACTACTTTTCATTCAAATATTTACTATATAGTAAAGCCTTACCTTTCATACATTTTGTATGAAACTGACGTTGATTTTTGTATTTTTTGTTACACTAAATAAAGCTCATTTAGAACATTCCTGCTTCGATTAATTTAGAATGCTTTGACTTAGGTATATCGTATAGTGTACAATGTGCAAAGTTCATCTGTGTATACGAGTATATGTGTACTTGTGTTTAGTGTGAAGACCACACATTAAATTAAGCTGTCGGTTAATTTATCACCCATTAAATCTTCGTAAACATTTAAGCGCGAGTAATTGTTTATTTTTGTGTGCTTTTCAACTACTATGTGTGCGCTTTGTTATATATAAAAAAGGAAATTAATTTCTATTTGATGCATTTCACTATTTGTAACGAGAGTCAATATTTAATTTATATATTTACTGAAAGGGCAATAATCTTTGTCATGTTTATGTATCTAACTATATATAATATTATTGTGTTTTTTGATATTAAATTATTTTTTTATTTATTTTATCTCATTCTAGGTAAGTTCATCACGTCAAATAAAATACTATAAATGTTTTTGTGAGTATCTAAAATAGTTGTATGCTTGTTTCTACTATTTATACAACAACATTATCAAATATAATTAAGACTCCTCAGTTCTATAGTCTTAAATACTGATGTGGTTAGAAAGACCTTCGAAAGCTTGAAGAACTTCTAGATTATAGAAACAATATAAATGTTCGTTGTCACGCAGAACAAATATAAAGTTGTCCGAATGACATTTTTAAAGTCCAACTGAAGAACGAGAATGTTGCTTAAAGTAAATCGGCAGTTATGATAGCAAAATATTCAGGTTGACGTAAGTGTGATTTTTGACTCTAAAAAAATAAAACAAAAATAAAAGATCTGAAAGTTCCACCCGACTTGTATTGCGCATATGTTTGGAACTTACTCCCAACTAATAACCTTTCAATTCGATTGTTCAAAATCAATTTGGTTCATTATGGATTGCATATATTGATCTAAAAAAAAATGTCAAAGTACCTAACTTATATGGGTTCGAATGATATATGTACTCACAGTATAATTTATTTTTCGGAGTTTTTCGTTATCTGACTTAAGCCACCTTATAACTTTATATCTCGGAAATTTAAAGTTAACAAACCAACTCAATTTTAGAAAATTTTGTGTAAATACAACGCGCTACTTTATGGTACAGCTTTATAGAACCGCAAAACTTTAGTTATTCGATGAGTGAACGTTGTCGTGATATGATAAGAAACTTAATATTGGTGAAATTGGATGACGTGAACTTGGAATTTCGAACTGACAGGTGAACTGAAAATGTTACATCCTCTCAGCTACCTATATGAGAATTAAATACAATTCTGTTTAATGGCTATTTAAATTGTAAGTACATGGCGATATAAAATCAAAACACAGGACAATATGAAATTTATTTGTAACCACAGTACAAATAATTTAACAACCACAACTCAAGTAGAATAAATTTTAATCTTCCAGTTTTCAGAATTCAACCATTAAAACCCAAATAAAAAATGCGAAACCACCGTTTTCCATCGTCCACATAAAACAGGATGATGTTGGCTGTGTGTTAAGCTTAATTTCATTAAAAACAAAATGCTATATAATACTCTTCAACACCATAAGTATGTATATATGTGTTACTCTTGCTACCAACTCAACAACAGCCAAAAAGGACTTAAAAAATATTTCAGTTATTTAAGGATACAAAAATAAATAATTCGAGAAAATAAAATGAAAATTTCCGTCATAAATCAAAAACATTTCGTTTCTATTCCTCGCACATATACGTTTGGGGTATTTATTCCAAATCGTCTGTAGCTTTTTTATATTCAATATTTAGCTTACATGCATAATAAACCGATTTAGAGCTTAACAATGTGTGCGGTGAATAAGTTTTGTTGCACGCACACCGCTTAAATTTATTTAAGAGTCACAGACGAAGATTTATTTAAATCTCTGGCACACGAATCTCTATAATATCTGCTTCCATACCTCTATACACCTATATATCGAGGGCACAAGACTAATTATATATTTTCTGTTCAAAACAAAAGTTTTATTTCTTTATTCCACGAATGACTTTTAATTATAAGATTGCAAGATGAAAGATTTCGAATCGAATACTCAAATATTAGATTAAGATTGAACTTTTTGGTTCAATGAGTGTCAATTTGATTGAACGATATCATAATATCGAAAGCTTTGAAATCTAAGTACATACATACATACGTACGTTCACAATAATAATATTTCATTGTGTGGGAATCCCTAAATTTGCTGTTGTCCTTAAATATTATTATTATATTTAAAAATATTATACGATTATCATAAATTTTTATGAATTCTATTCTCATGTATACAATATTTTAGCTTGTCAGACAATTGAATTAAATACATAATATTATTCAAGAAAAGTTCAAGAAATTACAAAGTTTTTTTTTCCCATTTACATTTTGCATTTTGAAAATATTTTTTTAAATTGTTGTTGCTCCCCTACTTTTCGTCCAAAATCAATTGAGTATCAAATATTGGTTCGGTAAATGTTTAAGGCAATATAAATTATGTATATATCGAAAAAGGTAATTGACGATGGGGGATTTATTCAAATTGGAGATGAATTTATTTATTGGTTTTTCAAGGGCCACTTAAATTGTTATATTTGACATATTGTGATGGTCATAGAGACAGAAGATTTTATTTTATCATATATCTCCTCGATATATTTTCAATAACTGAGTATTTAACTTGTATGCAGTAATTTGTATTCTTGTCATGGATTTCTGGAAGTTTTTATAGGGTTGACCTCTTCTTGTCAAACACCATTCAAACACAGTCTGATACAAGTAGAACATTAAGTATAATGTTTAATGTTTAATCCATATTTCGAGTATCATCGATATAAACACAAAAGTGACTTGCTCTCTTTGCCATGGAGTTGTTTTTCTCATAAGACCTCAGACGCCAATGTGTAGACCATAAAATTCGTATAGATGTTAGATATCTTATCTATATTCGTTTAGATGTTAGACTCAAGACGACAAGCCTCATTAAATTTTTCAGCAAACGAGATTGTTTCAGCAAATGAGGTAAGCTTCCAATCAGACAACGAAAATAAGATCACAAATTGCGTTGACTTCGCATATAATAAAAATAAAGATTAAATATACATTTAATATCTGTCACCTTACCATCGCGGCTTATGTATCTTTTGTCCGGTGTTTGTATTAAAATATTATACAAGTACTTTATATCTTTCTTGATACTGTGTTGTATTATTGCAAGATAAGTTCTGGGTTTTAGTTCAAAATAATCCTCGTAAACGGTGGTTTTTTCTCAAAATGTATTCTGTATCATTAACTCATTCGTTTGTATGCTTTGTTGTTATTTTTCAGGTTGGTCCGAGTGTGGTTGTATGCCAAGAGGAATGAATGAGGTTTGATTTTCGTTTGGAAAATCAACTGATAAAAAATTTCGACATGTTCATCAATGTTCGTTGAGCGAGGTATTCCACATCTGTTTGATCTACATATATATATATATATATATATATATATATATATATATATATATATATATATATATATATATATATATATATATATATATATATATATATATATGCATAGTTATACCATAGACACATATCTGGTTTCGTAACCATGATTATGAAACTATGATTTTGGAAATGAGAATACATGACACACTACAGTTCTCATTTTATTTGACAGTTTATAATAATTCATTAAAATTCTTACTTTAATAATGTGATTCAAAAATATTTTTGATTCGCCCTCAGCCTTAATTTTCCTATTTTCTTTGATTTTCCTTTCTTTTTCTTTGATTTTCCATTAATTTATCAAATTCTGTAAAACATATTTTTTTTAAACTTCAAATTATATAAAAAAATACATAAAAAAAAACCAATATTATAGTTTTCGCTATTCACTAACATTATAACTTGGCACTGTCATCACTAAAATGCTATGGGATGAGAAAAAATAGCTCATTCCGAAACCATGTTTAAACCAAGTTGCAAACCATGGTTACAAGTGACACATTACAACGAAATCATGGTTAACTCGAAACTGTAGTTACGAAACCAGATATGTGTCTATAGTATTAGATAACTGCTAAGTTTACAAATATTTCCATTGCTTTATGATGACGTCATTTATAATGAATGAAACCAAAAGCTCTGTCACATATAAAATATAAATGTAATTGAAAAACTTTGTTGCCTTCCACGAAATACTGTGAATGTTCTATTTATAGAATCTGTACACTTCTGTAGAACTTTTAGATTAGTTATTGTTGCACAACCGATGTAAACTAGATGAGATATAATCTCTCAAACATCTATTTTTTGGTAAATTATATATCTTATTATCCCTGTAAACGTAAGCTAACAGATTCATTGGTTAAGGGCAATATTTCAATTAATAAAAGATTTCCAAATAATCTGAACTAATCTTCTATTTTTAAATTTCCAGCTACATCTAATCGTATCAGAGCAACATCAACAATTCTAATCACATTTTGTGGGGTACTAAAAAGCGATTGAAGGTTGCAAATAGATTAATAATTTTTGTATATTTTATGGAATCGCTAAATTCCTAATAACCTACAAGTTTATAATCTCAAAATTAGGTGTGCTGCTTATATATAAATATAGGCATTATTTTTGTTATAAATTAAGATTATGCTGTCCAGTAGTCCCAAGCAATTAAACTATCTCTGAAGTTGTTGCTGGTTTGGTCTCAGACACCGTTATTATATATATATATATATATATATATATATATATATATATATATTTATATATAGATTTATATATATATATATATATATATATATATATATATATATATATATATATATATATATATATATATATATATACGAATGTCACAACTTCTGTGAAGTGTGAACGTTATATCCGTGTTTCAAATACAGCTTTGCAAAAAACCACCCTAATTGTATATAAATAGAATATTGTCAATAGTCACCATAATAATATCATTATGACGTCATTGCGTCTGTACTAAAAAAATATCTTCAAAATCAAAACCACTTTATGTTACAAATTCAATATGCCTGATGCTAATTGGTTTCACACCGCAACGGTTATAATATGTATATGCAATAGCAGCTCATTGATTGAAAAATTTATGCAATCGTAAAATTTTATTGATCATTGAAAATGTGTTTATTATTCCAATAAAAATGAAAATTGAGATTTTTTCCCAACTTTTATTTTTTGTTCTTCTGTTTGTTTGCCACTTTCCATTTTCGATTTTTTGCTTCGTTGCCCTCCTTCCAGAATGAACAACGTATGTATAATTTCCCAAAAGATTCTTTACCGATTTTTCTTCTCTACTGTGTAACATTATTATATACTCGTATCTTAGATAAATATTTAAAGTTCGTTTGTGTGTATATTATTGTATTGAAAAACTTGAAGATTTGTGTTATAATATTTGAATGATGCTATATAATATCCTTATATAGAATGGTACTTAACGGCTATTCAGTTTCTTAAATACGGCACAAAAGAAAATATTTTATTTTCCCTAATCGTATTTATAAGATGAAAAAAATCGTAAATATATATACATATATAAATCAACATGAGGTAAATATATTGTAGTTAGAAAATTACCATATTATTATTATATATAATAATTTATATTCTAGATAATTGATGGTTGTTCTGTGTAACCAAATATCATGGACATACCAAATTATATAAATTTTCAGTTTAATTAAAAAAGGATCTTTGGTTGGGATTATACATATATGAGAATGTCATGTTAATTAAATGAATTAATATTACCGACAATAATCCAAACATATCGCCTACATGACTCATTACTAAACCTAAATAACAATGTGCCCCATCATCAAGAATAGAATGATAATATACATATGTGTCTGTATGTTTTTGAAATATTCGAAAATTGTTACAATTTAAATGTAAATCATTTTATTATATCCTCACTCCTTTCATACTTCAGGACTTTCGAAGTTGGTATATATAACCATTCATTATCATTATATAAATACTTAAAGTTTCTTGGTTATAAGATAACTATTATTTATTCAATTTACAGTATTTATTATCCTAACCATATAAATATCCTTGAAAAGAATATCCTTAAATTATTAAATTTAGTTTGCTTCCAGTAACGAAAATTTATCTAATAATGAAATGAGGAGTATGGGAATCTTACATACTATCAATTTGCTTAAAACTTTGTTCAATTATTTAGATGTCGGTTTGCTTAATATTTTTCATCATGATGTAATTTTTTGCTTTTAATCGGCCCATTGAGTTTAAATACTGTAGTAAGATGTGGTCTTGAATTCGGTTGCAAATGATACTTTTGTAATTATTTGTAACAGATATTTCTCTTTAATTGGTTTTACTATTAAAGATACAGCTTTGTACTTCTTATTCTTTTAGTCATGAAGTTATATTTCTCTTAGCTCCTATTACACCACACAATCAATATAATTTGGGGTGTCATTTTCACACAATAACTGTAATTTATATTATCTGGGTTTTCAACCAAATTTAACTTGCACATAGTCACATGTAACGCGCACTTATATTATAACATTTTTCGTGAATTACTGAGAAGCAGAAGAATATTTAATCCTTGTATTGGTAAACTGTTTTACATATGTTGAGCTATTCCAATTTTGTTTTTTTAATGCTGGTTACGTGAACCTGGATCTATGTTGAATTCTACAAGTTCTACAAGAAGTCAATTGGGTGTATCCAGCACGTTGAGAACTCACTCAAAAAAGTAGACATCTCACGTCTTAATGTACTGGATGTAAAATATCTTACTATAAAAATGTAGAATATCTCAAAGAATAGATAAGAAATTTATATCTACATTTTGAAGATATTTTATGGTTTGAGTCTCTGGTATTTTTTGACACCTATATATTGGTCAAGTACAGAAGAATTCATTGCCACTATTCTACATTGTAGAATATCTAAAACGTAAATCTCAACGTGCTGGATACGTCCATTATATACAAGAAGTTTGTAAAATTTCAATTATTACTTTTTATATTATCAATTTTTACTTAATTGTTTATATAATAAAATTTTAGTTTGATCGAAGTAACCGATCATGAATTTAGTTTAAGCAAAAAATTTTTTTTTAAGTTTTTTTGTCACTTAATTCGCCTCCTCTCGACGATAATTCGCTTCCACTCGACAAACCACCAGTAAAATATTTGTCATTACTATGGTCGGTTGGAACGCTTCAAAATGGATGACATGAGTAAAACATAACCTATGTAGTAAAACTATATTATATTTTGTATGTAGACTATACACAAAATTCTCTATCAAAACTTTTCTGGAGTCAAAACTGTTGATACAAATTGATGATCGATTTGATAGATTGATTTGACTATACCGACAGCCATTTACATATAACAATATAGGTAAGTATAGGAAGGTATTAGTTAGGAAAGAATGACCCGGTTACAGATACCTGGCTAATCGTTACTATACTAGTGTTAGCACAAAACAATCATATTTTTAATCTGAAATCGCCAATCGACAGTCTCCAGTCGCAACGCCTATCTGCTTTCCTCCGTTTTAATTAAAATTAAAAACATCAATTAAAATCACCTTACATCAGCCATCAGTGTATAGTGGTGAAATACATAAATCCTTACTACTGATGAAAAATAGCCAGAACAGTTACGAGTAGTTCATTATTAGCATACGCTTTGTCGACTAGAAAACGATTAATATTTTCAATCACAGTTGGCTATTTCAAAATTTTGGTTGTAAAATCATATCTCTGTTTTTAACCTATTTAGCCCTACTTGGTTAAAAACAATTTTGCACAAAAATCTGTTTGTAGTGTAGTGATAAATACACTCGCGGACAAAATTAACGCAATTTTTTTTTTTTGTAATAAAAAAAATCCCGCTGGTCAATTTTAATACTACTAGTGTCAAATGATAGCACATTTATATTTTTACCAGAAACCACCTTGAATAAAGTTTACTGTAAGCCAATCAATTTAATTTTCAAAAATGCTTATTCAAAAGTGCATTGTGTTTGAAATCCAACGCAACGATCAGTTTTTGTTCCATTGCATATCAATTATTTTTAAATGCAGTACCACTAGTTCTTGTAAATGTGTTCTAAAGCAAACACCTAATATAAAATCCATTGTAATATGGCACCCGTTCAAGAGCTGGAGGCGGTTAAAGTGGTCACATTGTATCAGGAAGATTATACACAAGTACAAATCGCACGAAAATTAGGAATTAATCAGTCTTCGGTTTCACGAATACTTAATCGGTATCGTGAGACCTTAGAGTATAAAGAAAGCCCGGACAAGGACGTAAAAGGTGCACAACCGATCATGACGATCGATTTTTAAAAATAAAGTCGTTACGAGATCGAAAGCGAACTTCTACTCAACTTAAAAATGAGTTACCTAGTGCGCGTCAAGTGAATATTAGTGTCAGAACAGTAAGACGAAGATTAAAAGAAGTGAATCTAACTCCAGAACGGCCCGTAAAAGTTCCACGGCTTCTTCCCCGCCACAAATCCAGCCGTTTAGAATTTGCTCATACTCATGCAAATTCGGGAACTGATCAATTAATAATTAAATTAATCAAATTAAATTGTAATAAAGCTAGTTTTAATGTTTATAAACCGCTTTTAAAAATTTAAAAAAGAAATAGTTCGACACATTTCAACATTTTGCAATAAAAAATAGCCGCTATGATTCCATAACGCCACATTTGTGCCTCTTTTGAGAAAATTATAAATTTGACCAGTTCCACTGAAATTGTCCAGCGGGATTTTTTTTATTACAAAAAAACTTATGCGTTAATTTTATCCAGGAGTGTAGAAGGTTATTGAAAAATTATTAAATAAATATTAGGACGTTTTTTGTACTCAAGTTGTAGCAAAAAATATAACCTCGATAGTCCTAATTGAAGAGTCATCGCAGTATCATTTATTCTAGTATTTCTAAACAAAAACAATTCTGCTTAAGCTTACTTAAAATACATAGAACATTAAGAACTTGTAACGTATTGTAAGCCCTTATAAATAGTTCATATCACTTCACCTTCTTCTCCCTTGACGATTGGAAGATGCAACTTTTATAAATTCGCTTTAAATTTTACAAGATAAAACCGAAGTAGATCTATCTATCAAATTGTGAGAAAAAATCCTCATTTCGGACTATTGCAGAGATCACTTTGGTTGTGAGCTGCATAGTTAGTTATTTTATGTAAGTTTTAGTCTGAAATCAATGGAACATTCTGATGGTTTCGAAACTTTAACGTAAAAAATAATTTAAAATTTAGTAACGATAAATGAAAACGTTTGAAACTTATAACACTTTATGATGGTCCACCCACAGTACTTCACCAATTTTTCTCTCTTTAACTGACATCTATCGTGATTGACATAGAACACAATAATACCTAATGTTGTACCTTTCATGTAAATTATAGTAAAAATATAGATAACCTCTAGATCTATCGTTCTTGGGAAAATAAACTTTGTTTTGTAAGATATTATTTGTTGGTATTTCTTAGCATACAAGTTTGAAGAGTTGATGAAGGTGTTCTAAGAAATTATGTTAAAATATACAGTAAATGAAAATTTTGTTTTGTGCTCGACGACCTCACAGTCCTAATCAAATTCTTTTAAACGCATCAATTTTATAATCGAAATTCAAATATTTCGCTTTTAAGCGATGGCACTTAAATCATTGAACCATCAGAAGCAAATAAGACAAATAACTATAATAAGATTAAATATTTTCACCCAATTTACAAATCAAATTGTGTGCCGCTCGAAGCTAATAAAATACAATTTCGTTTTTCAAAGAATTTTCATTTTCCTCGTTATCCTCTAAGAAAAGGCGGTGGAAACGTCAAGAGTTCAGATACAAATCGTTTTTATTTTATTTATTTCTTGTATATGATGTTCACTGAATTGTAAAAACAAAGCAATAACTTAAGGATATTTATCTAATCTATGTATTGTACTTGTTCTGAATATATGTATATCACTTTCATTTATAATGAAAAATGTATCATTTTGTGAAATATCATTAACAATTACGCGACTAATTTAATTTACGTGTATCTACCCAACTATATATGTATGAAGATTATACCTACACAAAAGTGTAAGTATCATCCTCTTTAAACAATTAAATCCGCGCCTTAAGGCGAGAAGAGATATGACGCTTTGGTGTACAAAGTAAAAATAACATAAAATTATAAATTTAAAAAAAATGCACTACAAGAATATCTACCTGAAGAACATGTTCAAGAAGGGAAATTTTTATTTTTAATTAAGTCAAACCAAGATAAGTTGACCAAAGCAAAATATTAAGTCTGGCACAAATATTGTTTTAATTAGCGTTTAGCTACGGAACACAATATTTCTGTTGAATATTGTTATCCTTGTTAAAGGAAGATAAAAACAAAACCTCTCATAAAGAAAACCTTTTTTATATATAAACACATAATTTGTACAACATAAAGCATTTAAATAATTTTACCTTTGGGAAAATGTTTTGTTTGTTTTAATAATGATCATGTGATTCGACTCTCGAAACAATAAACTACTGATTTTCTCCCCCATTTTCACATGTTGTTATGTTGTTGTTTTTTTTGTTTGTGAAAATTAATTATGGCAGATTGAAGTTTATATCTTGTGTGTAACACACATGTAATCTGTCTCGTAATTAATTATAGAGTAAACAATTTACCTTTTGTATATAAATGTATTTGGATGTGTGTATTCCTAAAATTATGTCAGGATTCATTATTCCATTCCACTATACCTACATACATATGGATATATTCGTACGTACATACACATTTGTACGATATCAAATTTGATATCACGATAAAAAATATTTAATCACAGCTGAGGGATGTATATCATCAAATTACACATTTAATTTCCTTTTTCATTTGATGACATCATTATTTATTTTAATACCGTACAGATTATGAAATTATGATTATCTTATTATTTGCTTTGTGTGAGGAGAATATAAACTTATTTAACACGCGTATATATGTAAATATAACTCTGAAAATTTTACACGTACAAGCGATTAATTTGCTGATAAATTTTTATGTTTTATTTAATATTTTCTTGAAGTACAGTTTCATAAATCAGAAGAACAGTTAATTTAAGTGTAATTTGAAAATGGAAGGCGGCTTTGTAATTATGAGTTTATACAACTTATCGATGTAGTCTTTCTCAAAAATTAATGCTTTATAATAGTTGACTAGATATATTTCTAAAACTTTTTAGTAAAAGCTATAATTCTGCTTAATTTGCTAAGATGTGTGGATAATAGCATAGCATCCTAAATATACAAGCTGCAATGCTTGACCTTTTAAATTTATTGAGCTTATTTATGGGGTCTAGATTTTCATACACTCCATAAGAACTAATGTAAAATTAAAGATATTTGGCTCAATTTTAATGAATGAAAAATATTGAAAACGAAAATTATATTTATATCAATATTTGAATCAAACATTTTTATATTTTATATATAGAAACCAAATGAAAATACGAATTATTTTAATAGTTATGATAAAAATAAAAACGGTTTGATTATATACATGTATATGTTATAATTGGTTCTAAACGCTGTATAAAAATATATAAAACGAGATCAATGACGTATGATCTACGAAAAAGAAACATATACTTCAAATATTGGATAAGAGATGGCACTTTATAACTTTAATAATATAAATCGTATTTATTGATATTTTAAAGCATATTGCTAATGCGATAATACGAAGTACACAATTAAAATACCCAAACATGTTAATGAAAGTAAATACTTCAAAAATTTTTTTGATTTCCATTCAATTGTTATATTCGATACAAGATGGCATTATAAAAGACAGCAGTTGTTAAACTCGATACAAGATGGCATCATAAAAGACGTTACAATTTTTAACAGTGAGAATTTTAAAAACAATTTTAAGTATTTGAATTGTTTTTTTATTAAAATACATTTATTTAGACACAAACAGCATTTAACAACAAAACGGTAACTCTTTAGCTTCGTCCACAGATTAATTAATAATTTATTATTGTCTACGGACGGGTATAACCTATAAACATTTTGAAAAAAAAAAATTTGACAGCAAAGAAAAACCAAAATAAAAAATATTTGTTTATTTTTTCTTTGCTGTACGCTGTTCAATTTTTTAGTGATAAATATGAACTGTAGGACGATTTTATATTTTTTTTAATGACGTCACAACTTATTGATGTGTTAGTAAATATGGGGTATAAACTTTCTAAGTTAAATTTCGATGATTGCGGCTTCTTTATTTAGGATCGCTTTGATAAAAGTCGTTACGATTTTTAACAGTGTGAATTTTTAAAACAATTTTAAGTATTTGAATTGTTTTTTATTGAAATTCATTTATTTAGATACAATATTAATAATTATAATATAATTAATATAAACGTTCTTATTATAATAAATAATTTATTATTGTCTACGGGTGTAACATATAAAAATTTTATAAACCATTTTTGACAGCAAAAAAAAACAAAAATAAAAAATCTTTTTTTATTTTTTATTTGCACTGTCCGAAATTTATTAGTAATAAATTTGAACTGTAGGGCGATTTTATTATTTTTTTAATGACGTCACCACTTATTGATGTGTTAGTAAATATAGGGTATAAACTTTTTAAGTTCATTTTCGATGCTTGCTGCTTCTATATTTAGGATGCTTTGATACAACTTATCGGTGTAGTCTTTCTCAAAAAGTAATGCTTTATATAATAGTTGACTAGATATATTTCTCAAACTTTTGAAAGCTTTGTAAAAGCTTTAATTCTGTTTAATGTGTGAATAATAGCGATACCAAAAAATTTAATCCACCAGTACAAAACATCCACTTAAATAGAAATTGAAGACAATATATTCGTCTATCTGTTCACAACAACTTTTCATTAAAGCATAAAATGAGAACCAGGTACAACTTCACTCATGATAATTAACTAATATTTTACTCAAACTGTGTACCAAATTGACGACTTTTTAATTTGTTTTCATGAAAATGATACTATCTTGTATAAGTCTAAGAAAAACGCAATGAACGTACGTATGTATTGTTTTCTAATATTTTCATTAACGTATGTCAAGAAAAATAATAAAAATTTATTTATTTAACTACTTGAGTGCAGCTTTTAAATGGAATCGGTTTTATATCGAGTTGAATGTACCAATCAAATACTTTAGTGAAATCTGGGAACAAGCGGACATTATACTTTCTCAAATAATTAAGAAATTATTTGCTTCGTGTTTCTATTTTGTCTAAACCTGAATCTGAGATGCAGGATGGACTACGTTGAATAGTTTGCAAAGAAGTCACAATTCTAGTTTTAGTAGCATTTTCAAATAGTTTTGGGAAAACAGTTAAGAGCGATATAGATTATCCCGTTTGATTCTATTCCAAAATATTTGAATTTAAAACAATTATTTGATGTTTTTATATCTACACTAAAAATTATTTGATGTTTTCAATCAATTAATATTGTTAACGCAAATCGAGAAAAAAGAGGCATTTGAGACAGCCAATTAATCCTTTATATAACCTGTAAACCACATTACAATTTATAAACACCTTTGCAGTACGTAATGTACATGTATATGATTGAAACATTTTTGACCAAGCGTTGGTGTTGGACTAAAGCGCAAGATGACAATGATTCCAAACAATAGTAAATTTGCATTTAGCTATTCATTATGTAACCTAGCACTTGAAATATTATATAGTAAAACCTCGTGAATCTATAGGAAACCTAGCATTTTGACTTAGGACTATAAATTGACGATTCAAATACATTTACATTACATTTCATGATATACACTGTACTGAAAGAAACATATGTGGCTTTTTACTTGTAGTATGGAATTTTAAGCTAAGTCATCATTCATACAGCTGGTGAAAAGGTACACATTTTGTGTTATAAATTTCAAATAAACTTCATAGCATGATGCAGCAACGTTAGACGCTCTAACATTACCATAACTTGATTTCAACGAACATGAAATTTCGTTTTGATATCTCACAAATCTTGTGTCCCTTCAGAGCTACTTCCAATAACATTATATATACGAAACATTAAAAGATGTAACAAACTATCCAATTGCACCGTTAAGCAAATGTCGTGGTTCTGAAAACCGTAAGCATTTTAAAATAACTAAGAAATCCTGGCAACAATAAGTTAATAAGTGCGATGGGTTTAAGTCGGTTATCATAGTTTTTTATGCACAACCATATGGTATAAAAACCATAATGGTGTATTAAGCAAGTTTACGTTTTAGTTTTTACTGTCTTAGAGATCTAAAAAAGCCATGGCTTCAATTACAAAATAATACAGTTTTAGTACGTTTTCTTTAACCGAGCTACTAGTGATTAGCATTGCTTCAGTCTTCTGCTCATCTAACCGACTATAAATGAAGCGTTGATTCCTTAAACCGAATTAAGTACATATCCCCATTTAGAATCAATCTATAGAACAACATTATTATAAGCAACAGTGGATATTAAGAGGAGAAAATGGCAACTTCTTTAAAAGGATCATCTTGAGAAACCACATTAATCCATATAGTCCGCACGGTATAGGTAATAAAAATCAAACTAAATCACAAAAAAAAAAATAAAAATTTGTTCATATATGAACTACAATCGGATAACAATAAACTGTTAACCCATAAAATAAAAATTTTATATATTTTTATTGTCTTAAAACGTTGAACGAAATAAACGCAGAAGAGATCAATTCGACGAAATTCTTTTTACAATTTTATGTCTTAATAATACATTTTTATGAGATTTTATCGTACTATGTGGAATACTGAGCTGTATAATTTGATTTAATGTTCGCTTAATATGCTTCCTTATGTATGTATATATGTATGTGGATATACATGATGATGGTGGTGACATGTTAAATTGATAAAGTGTTTTTTATATGTTAGAGGTTATTGTTCTGAAAGCATAACGGTGCAATATAAAATTACGAACTGTGACAGATCGCAATCAAACCATAAAAATGTTGTAAAAGCTTTTCTAAATACCCATTTTATTTGAAAATTTGCGTAGATAATTATAATATAGTGAACATAGCATATAAAACCGCTTTTTTGATTTCGTTTCGAAACCCTTAAAAATCCGTAATTCTATATCCAGTCTATATCGCCTACATTCATTATTCACAACACCATATTATCTCGAAGATAAAATTTATTATACCAACATTCATAATCAAAACCATTCTGTATTCTAAAAAATGTATGTGTGTGTGTGTCTCGTCTCACCACATATACACCGATATCTAATGTAAATATGAGATATAAAAGCATTGTACACGATTAGATTTAGTTTATGATTCGTATTACAGATTAACTTTTATATTATCAACCTCGAGGTCAAACGCTAGAAAGGTTTGAAAAAGCTCACAATCGTATATGTGGGGTATACAAGAATTCCATCGCCTAAAAAACATAAAACAATTGCCACTAATTATTATTTTGTTTTCCCAATTTCCTTTTTTTAACACACCATAAAAAACTCGTACAAATTTGTGTGTGTGTGTGTGTCGGGATGGGTGAGCTTTGTTTATGACAAATATTATGTTTCAAAGTCATAAAAAGTGTAAAAATGTATGTATTTTTATGTTTAATTGAAATGGCCTGGTATACATAATTCTGCGAACTTTATGAACTACAACAACAAATGAATAACTTATTGTTCTAATAAAACGAGTTATAATATTTATACACATATGTCTTTAATATCATGTAATATAGACTGGCCAATTATAAGTGAGTAGAAAGCTTCCTCTCGAGACTATCTCCTTTTTTGTGATTATATATTTGAATCACTCAAACAATCTGTTTATACAATATCTAAATTTTAACTGTTATCGTTTTTGCTCCTTCGACAATTTTTAAACAAAAACTATATAAACCGTATACGTAGATAAGACGAAAAATATTCTCTTAACATATAATTATTTCCGTTTTAACTTCATCGCGTAACCGTAATATAAGGAAAGGAAACCGAATTATCCTTATTATCATTACTCGTAGGTGAAGGTAGTGGAAACTAAATCGTATATATGTATGTATATATAAAAAAGAAAGGAAATTTGCTTTTCTTTTGTTTTTATTTTTTATTCTTCTCACAAATTGTTATCCTTTCTCCTTGACGCTTCTACATATTACACAAGGATATTATAATTTTTTTTCATATTATGGAAGAAATAAAAATTAATTTTTTTAATTATTTTATATTTTAATTAATGGGTACTATAAAAAACGGCGAGGTAGAAATATGAGGTGTGGTACAAATTATCTTATCTGTATACCGGTTGGTTATAAGATTAAGATGTCGCATTAAATCGGTAGAAATTCTTTTTTGTTTATTTATCTGTGAAGTTTTTCGACGTATAATAATTAAATGTTTCTTAAAGTTACAATTATTATTTAATTTCTATTCAGATATAGCATTAAATATATATTAATATATTTAAGCCGAAAATTTAGTATAGCTGATGGAAGAAATAATAAGGATGCTGTTCGGGTCCAACCGTGTCTTATACGATGTTTTGGCACTACTTATATATCTAATCGGATCGGTTCTCGATCATTGTACATAAGTGTACTCTGATATGAATAAAGTAAACTAATTAATAGATGAATAGACTGAATATAACAGTAGACCTTCGAGCTAAATATACCAAGTACTACAAACAAACAAGTATTACCTTACAACCAGAATACAATAGGCAAACTCTTAATCTTAATCAGAATACAATAGGCAAAATTTTAATTCAACAACGGGAAGAGGATAGCCAATTCAAATTTTATCACGAGTTTATTAAATAAAAGTGACAGCATGTGAGAATTGCGGTTGACTCTCGCATAATCTAAACTTATTTTAACTAATGCAGAACTAAAAAGCACCAACTATCTCAGCTAAGAAAACTTATTGATTACATCGAGAGTTAATTACCTTATTAGCTGCTTTTACATCGGCTATTTACTAGTAATTTGGGTCAAGAAACCTACCCATCGTTCAGCAAATTTATCCGGTTATTCTAAGTATTTAATAATTTACACCCCGGTTGATTGTTCACAAAAATGATTTTCACTAAAATACATTAATAATTAAGATATTTAATATGTTGTTTGTTGTATCTTTTTGTAAATATAAAATTACAACCATTCTTGTTTATAAGAATATAAATTTTCTCATTTTCATCCTCCTCCCACAACATCTCGTAATAGAATGTGTCGCAAATGAACCAAAACTGATAAACAAATATTACATTTTTCCTTTTTCACTTTAACATTTTCACCTTTCAAGCTAACGGTATAACTGGGATGTGTATATTGTTTACTGCGCCAAAGAGAGAAGTAAGATGTATAAATGGAAAATAATGAAATTTAAGAGCACTGTGTCCTATCATTTTCATTGATAACAAATTGTTCTAATGTTCTTGTGTTGTAGTTGAGAGATGACAAAATAATTATGGTATTATATTGTGATATATTATATATATATATATATATATATATATATATATATATATATATATATATATATATATATATATATATATATATATGTATATATATGTATATATATTTATATATATTATATATAATATATATATATATATATATATATATATATATATATATATATATATATATGAGAGTTCGAGCTTTGGATCGATTGTTTTTTTTGAAAACTATTACTTATCATGCTATATGAGTTAGTTTGTCCAAAAATTTGAACATCATCAGTGAAAAGTTGTAAATAAATAGTTTTATCGGCTAGTTACGTGGATGCCATAGAAATCGGGCTATTACTATCTCTTTTGAGAAGTTAAAAATAGACAATAGAGTTGTATAAAGAAGCTTTTCCTTATACACATTTCATCTATCGTAATGCTTGAATACAGTCTTATTACCTATTCTGGGTGAGATTTTCAATGAGATTCTAAATATTTTAGAGTATTTTGCCCAACGATTCGTAATGTATAATGCAAGTTTATTCTCACCTATGCCAGCTTTATATTTTTCAATTTTGTTTCCAAATCTATGATACACCTTGGAATAAAAGGTCAACGGTCAAATCAAGAAAAATTAATGGTTGTTTATCAACTAGTTAATATGGAACGTAAACGTCACCTCTTGTTTTAAATTCTTATTGAAGTTTATATAGAGTTCAATGCATCATTGCGAATAATAAGATTTGTTTAGTTATATAAATTAAAATCCAAACTACAAACAATTGAACATTTTTGTTATGTTTAAGTTAATTTTATACCTTATATACATTAACGAGTGAAATTAATTTCCTTTGATATCTCTCGAAATGAAAATACTCGTACTCTACCAACATTAGTATTATAGATACGACCATAAATTATCGTCTCATTATAATGCGCATAGAAGTTCAACTACCATTAGAATGTACGTGTGCTATTCAGTATATCGCTCAAACATTTTTAGCTACTCTTGCATCCATGTAGTTATATGATACAGCAAGCATTGTTTGAAGACGGTAAAGAACACAGTTTGTAATTTAAAATGAGTAAATGATGCGAATCTACAATAAAAAAAATTCGTTCCCAAATCATATCAATCATGCCAAATTAGAAAAGCTACTTAATAAAACATGTTAAGTAAAAATGAAACTTGATTGGGGTAATGTTGACACGTCTTTTCAACGAAACTTTTGCAGAAAATTAAAAAAAAATTTAATTAATAACACCTACAAGTGTTCTAAATTATAAAGAGTAATTGTTGTTGTTTATTTAAATGAAAACTATTATGATACATGCGTACCATACAGGTGTATCACTATGATGGGAACGCGGCGGTTTGAATTGATTGAACATTTTAAATCAATCGGTTGCTATTTATAATTGTTCTCACAACAAAAGCGTAATTAGTGTGAAAAGGTAGGGTTTCTTCTAAAAAAACTAAAAATATTATTTAAGTGGGAAATAAATTGTTTTCTCTAAATACGATTCACGTGAAAACAGTTAATTAATTTATGAGGAAATATTGGTGTTTAATGGGAAATTGATAGGTTTCAACCGAACAGAACAAAAATTTTTTCAGTGAAATTTTTATGCTTATATACTATTTATATATGTATATATGTTACCTTTTGAGAGAACTATTAACTCAAATAGAACGAGTATAGTTAATTGATTTTAAAATTTTACAATCGTGGTTTCGAAACACATATAACTTGCATGATGTTTCAAAAATAAATCCTCTCCTATTTTGATCGATACGAATTAGTAAAACTTCAATTCATATGCCATTTTCACTCAGTATTCAAACATAATATAATTTCTTCAGAATAAGATAATTAATCCTTGGATTGACGTCTGGAATATTAACATTTTCTAGTAAAATTTGTCTAAGATATTCAGATTTATCTGGAATCCATTTTCCGATCTAATTTGAATCAATCTTTAAGACATCCTAAAATAATTTCAGTAGAAAAATAAATTATTAATGATGATTCGAAACGTAATATTGCCAAGAAAACGAATTTGTTTTTATATAGTTGAAGTGATGTTCTAGGAATGTACTGGTCCAAATTAGTTTGTCTTTGTGATGAACGAATTTCACTCATGTACCGTTGTTGTTATATATCATCATTGGTTTACATTTGTGATATCACTGAATCACAAAGTAATTAAAAAAATTTCACTCAAAATAATTTCACTCAAAATCAAAAATCTCACTCTAATTCATTCTGTCGCATCCACTTTGTTATATGTAGACATGTTTGATTTCAATCATAAGTTGAATGAGACGAAACTATTACAACCATAAGCTCATTACTAGTTTATTGATATTCCATTTCGATTATGAAGTATTTCCACTACACAGGGTTTTGGGTAGTGAGTATCTGGTACAAAAATTATTCAAACATTTCCCTTTTTATTTTTGTTCACGATAATATACCAATCTGACACTTCATTAATTGCAATCACTGAAACATTATGATCATTCCGATAAAATATTTGTCTTATATAAAAGTTTTATATAAATTGGTCTAATTAAATTCACAATGTTTCGAGCGAATTTGTCACTCCAATGGGAAACTAAATTAAAAAATATTGATTACAACCTTCATATATGTATATGACAATATATCGAAATCTCAAAATCTAATTTAAATCAAAATTTACAAAAATTCTTTTATTATCAATCAAAATGTCAATTCACAAATAAAATTCGTAAAGATCTGTTCCTTAAAATTAATAAGTATTTCACTGAGATGCGTAGTGACTGATTCTTATTTTATATTTCATAAGGCACACACGAATATATAGAGATGTTTGTATATATAAGAATTATTTATATTGCTATATAGCCCCTTTAAATTAATTTCCGATTTTCAGGAAAAACATGTCTTTAAAATGGTAAAACTTCATGTGTATATACGTCAGGAAATTAATTTTAGTACGAATATAATCTAAGAATCTGCCGAAATAACACTATAATACATCATTTATTACATAGAAATAAATCCCGATTGATCTATTAAATATCCATATAAGTAACAGTTTATGTATCGACATATTTATATACATTTTATTATGTCGTTCCACCATCAACTACTTTACGCATTAGGTCAAAATCATATTTGGCGAGGTGATTTCACGGTATTTTGTGTTTACTATACGACATACGGTTGAGTAATTCTTATGTTTAATTGACGGTTAAATAAAACAAATAATTGTTATACTCGCATTTAGGGAAATATTGTTTATGACTGCCATTTTTGATCAAACATATAGGTTCAGATTTTTTCTGAGAACATTTTAAAAATATTTGTTTCTGGGATATCGTTGGATGAATTTCAATCAATTACTCAATTAATAAAACGTCATTCATGTCATGTGTATTGTTCGACAATAAAAGAAATAATACGGATCGCTCAAATTACCAATGCCAATCATATGCATTATTAATGAACATCAAATGAATTTAACTATTGTAACACCACCTGTTTCGAAAAATTTTCAGTAATATAATCTTAATAAATCATTTTACTTACCATAGACTTTCTGTAAGTGATAAAATGGACGTTTAAGCATAAATTCGAACAAAACTATACGTGTATTTTCAATAATATGGCGTATTTTACCACACATCGGATGCAACATTAGGTGTTGTACAAACAATATATCGAAAAATATATACAAAACGAAATTTAAGACATATTTCAAGTTATGAAAAAGAATTGGCTTAATGGCCAGAAAAACTAGTCAGTGACACCATCAAAAGTTGTATGTCTCAATAAAAGTTTAAAGTTTAATGTCTCAATAATAATGGTCCATACATTTATTTTCCAATAAAAATCGTTTTGACATCATGGCCAGATTCTAAAGAAAATCAATTTCCTACCACTAGATATAAAGAAACCTGACAAATGTATACACTGATATTGATTAGTATCATTCAGGGATATAATAATTCATGTCTTTTGCTGTGTGATGTTACGTCAGCTTTCAGGCGTAACTTATTCGTTATATGATTATCTCGGAAGATTATTGATTTTACTTAATTTTGTTTCATGTTTGTTAGCAATGCCAGTTATCGGAAAGTAAATAATTCTTATATAACATATAGCTATTCTAATAATTTCAAGCTTATATATTTCTTTGATCCTAAAATCATAACCAAACTAGAATGATTAATATTACAAAATTAGGTACATCTCCACGCCATACATACGATAACCATCTCCATCCACCTACATCAACGTCAAAGCCAAAAATTCAACATCTTATACGTTTTGTTTCATATATAAAAGTTTTTTATTAAATTCATACATCTTTTAATATCGCGTAGTATTATTTAATATAATAACTAAGAAGGATAAATTAAAATAACTTCTTGTAATAAAAACCTTAAGATAAAATAAACTTTTAACGGTAAAATATGTTTATATCTATACATACTATACACTTGTAAAGTTTATTTATTTGTATACAAATATCATATTGATTGACAAATCGAGATAAAAAGTATACGATTATGATGATGTATAAGATTTATTTGTGGTGTATCTAAATCTGTATATATATATAAATTAATTCCTTTGCTACATATCTCGTGGATAACGCTACACAGCCGCTTTTCTTCGACATCATACGACGACTAAACTTTTTTATTGTTTGCGATACTACTTCGTTTTCTACATCTTTCCATCGTCGTTGTTATATAGTCTTGTTCATTAAGCTTTCTTCTATTCGTTTATACGAATTATATTATCATCTAAAGTATAATTTTAAAAGTTATCTTTTTCTTATTTTGATTTTGATTATGAGAAAAGTTTAAATCGGTTTTTAATTTGTTTGGCTATATACAAATACACATATGTGTTTGACTTAAAGACAAAATCAAAAAGTTAATCAAATCAAATCAACCCTAAATCATAATACATACATATTGTTATTCAATTAATTAATAATTATTTTTTCTAGCAAACTAATAAAAATAATTTATTCATGTTTTCTATTTGTATATTCAACAGATTAATTAATTCATCGATAACATTTTCGCTACCATATACCTGTACACAATCATAAAAATGCGCTCAATACTAGTGCCACTATTCATCATTGGATACTATATTGCATATGCCACATGCGATGGATACAACAATAACAAAGAACTAAGCAGTTACGACAGAATAAATGAAGTCATTAATGGTGGTACGGGGAGCGACAGCAATGGAATGGAAAATGGAGACGAATTTATCGATAAAAGAGCTGAGCGATATGGTTTTGGGTTAGGTAGAAGAGCTTATACGTACACATCGGGCGGACCTGGAGTAAAACGATTACCAATTTATAATTTTGGACTTGGAAAACGTGCTGCGTGAGTATTTAGCGATTTTAATGCACATTGCATATATATTATATAGAGTACTTAATGCTATTTGTTTGATATAATTTATAGCAGACCATATTCATTCGGACTTGGAAAACGTAATGTGATGAATGAAAATACAGAAGAGGATTATCAAGATAGTCAAGATTCAGTACAATCGCCATCATTATACGATACACCATTGTCATCTTATCATCTCTATGTTCCATACGATAATAAATTCGAAGGTAAGTAATTAAAATTAAAATAAGAAGTCTTGTCGCAATTTAACCAGCCTAAACAACATTACTAAATTAATGTAGAATATAATAAGTAGAATATAATTATTATCTATCAGTTTGCTTACAATTAAGCAGAGCTCTCATAAGAAAGTTAAGCATCTGATTATAACATTTAATCCCAAATTGAACAGTTTTATCGAAACTGAGCAGTAAGTCTTGGCTTCCTCCATGGTTGATTTATTTAGTTTAAAACTTTACATGAGTACAATTATAACTTCTAATCCCCAGTATAAGACACCGTCAGATCCAACAAAGTTATTCCCACATACTTATCCAATTGAGGATAACATGTCTTATATACTTTGAGAAAAACCATGAACTAGCCGATTACCTTCTCAGTTTTCAAACCTTTCATATTGTTCCGAAGCCCGTTTACTTAAAAGTCATAAGATTTTCAACAATAATCTATTTATCAAAATTATTTTCTCTTTTTTATAGATTCAGCACCAATTAAACGTGGCCGGCCATACAGCTTTGGATTAGGTAAACGTTTAGTTCGTGACGACACAGTTAAAAGAAGGTTACCAGAACAACGATACAATTTTGGTCTAGGAAAACGCTAAATTTAATAAAAAATCAAAAAAAATCTGTATAATTTAAATAAATATAAATATAAAATTTAAACAAAGCATTACAAAATGTATTAATTCATTTATTTAATATCGTTTTAACAATTACACTATATATTTGATTTAATATTTTTTTGAGTGCATTGGCAGCTTGGACAAACCACAGATATACACCCATCAGTTCCAACCAGCCCATCATATAAATACCATATTTCTAAAATAAAATTTAAAAAAATATTAAATCAATTAACAAAATAAAACAATTATTTTTGAGTAAAAACCTAAATACAAAATTTAACTTTAATAAATAAATATGTAATAAAAATAAACTAAATATTCATGTAACATAGGCTTCAATTTAGCATTATAAATAATAAAATAATTATTATAACAAAGTTATATATATATATATATATATATATATATATATATATATATATATATATATATATATATATATATATATATATATTATAATTATACATATAAATAAATAAAAGAAAATATTTTAAAGTTAATTAAAAATAAAAAAAAAAATACAATTCTGTGTAATTCAATTAAAACTATAAATAAAAATAATTATAAATCATGAAAACTAAAAAAGACAAAAATATATATAATTATTAAAAATATGAATTAATTAATAAAAATATTTAATTTTTTATTTTAGAAAAAAGAAAAGAAAATAATTGATATTTTGATTTATTTTATAGTAGAGATCTTTCCGTTTGTCGTAATAATTTTGACAGTTAGGAAATGCATTTGCGCATTCTTTTTCAAATGTTTAATGTACTTAAAAAATGTTTAATAACTGAGAATTTTGATTACGTAAAGATACTTGTATATTTTTTGTCATCGTATTACTTGGACCAATCATATTACTTGGACGTAATTGACCTATATCAAAGCAAGCAATTATGACCATCTTATACTAAAATTGCTGTATAAATATTAAAATATAGAGACTAGATGATCCTAAATTGAAGAATTTAGATTTTAAAAATTAGCCTACTTGATTAAGTTAGTTGAGAGCATGCTATATTACGATTGCAAAGCATGTTCAACATTTAAATTGGTTTTTAAAAAGGTGGTATAATAAACATAATAGTCTATCGATAAAGTAAGGAGGAATTTCTGTTCTTGAAAAAAAACTGTAATCATTCAAAGAGAATTTAATCAGAAAAATTTAATGTTCCCAACAATAACTAAAATCAATAACTGCCATTTCGTGTATATGTAAAATCGACTGGTAATCATGCCATCTATTACAAAAGATTAGTACTTTCCGAATATACGCTACGACTACTATTGAAACATCGTTTAACGTCACAATAGTTTAATTGTGATGATGGCGCACAAAATAACAATATAGCTCTTCCACATTTTATATTAGTTCATTGGATAGTGTCATTATTATCGAATGACGTATAGATAGAAGAAGTAATCGGATTACCTACTTTATTGTATAATAAAACTATTTTAATTTATTTCAAAAATGTTTAATTATATCCAGTAACGTATTGTTTGTTAACTAAATAAGTTCTTTGAATATATTTTGTATTCCATTGCCTTTATGAATTATTTTTTATATTTAATTTTGAAGTGAGTATATTATCATAACCTAACATATTACGAACTGTCACTGAGTATATTATTTACATGTTTTTATAGTGTCCTGCTTATTTTACTTATATATAAAATGATTCGCCGCTTTACAACTTTACTAGAATCCCCGTACATTACATCGAATGAAATAATTACCCAGGCAGTCTGTGGCAAGCCAAATAGCTTTCGTAACTCGAAGTTGGAAAGTTTGAATTGGCTGTATTCCGTAGCACCTTGTTTTCCAGTGCGAGGTGATCGTGTATCAATAATTCATGAACCAAATATATTTTATGAAACTCTATTATCGAAATGTTCGAGCGCAAAACAAAGAATATACTTGGCTAGTTTATATTTGGGAACAGGAAAACTTGAGCAAAAATTGGTGAGCGCTATGAAATCGAATCTCGAGTCGAACAACCAGTTAAAAATTAATGTGCTACTCGATTTTTCAAGAGGCACTCGTGGTAATGTTAACAGCCAAACTACTCTGACCGAGTTGATTAGAATAAAAGATCAATTTTGCCTATCACTATATCATACTCCAGCATTGCGAGGACTTAAAAAAAAAATGATGCCACCTCGCTGGAACGAGCTGGTTGGGCTACAACATATGAAAATATATTTGTTCGACAATACAGTAATCATAAGTGGTGCAAATTTATCAAACGATTATTTTACAAATCGTCAAGATCGCTATATAATGGTCGAAGACAAGAATTTAGCTGATTTCTATTCCGAATTTATTGCCAAAGTACAGGAATTCAGTCTGCGCATCCAATCAAACGAAGAAGTATCGCTACATCCAAAATGGGATCAACTACCATATGATGGGAAACAAAATGATTTTGTGAATGAGGCTAAATCCCGAATTTGTAACTATTTCCAAAATAGTTTAAATAAGCAACATGATCTAGTCGAATTGAATAAGGACGCCGACACTTGGATATTTCCGTTTATTGAAATGGGACAACTTGGAATTCATCATGATAGCATAGTTACCAAAACTCTACTCTCCTCATCATTGCAACAGTCTAAAATGAAATTTGCCACCGGATATTTCAATCTAACTGATGAATATATGGAAACGATTACAAATAATTGTGCAGCCGAATGTAGTATCCTGATGGCCCATCCCACGGCTAATGGGTTTACGGGTGCTAAAGGCCCGGCCGGTAGTATACCAACCGCGTACACACTTATCGCTCGTAAATTTCACGAAAAATTAGTGAACGCAAAACAAGACCATCGTGTAAGTCTTCTAGAATACGCTAAAACTGGATGGTCATATCATGCCAAAGGACTTTGGTATTATTTACCAGAAACGTTTCTTCCCACTTTAACCCTAATCGGATCATCAAATTTCGGCGAACGTTCAGTCAATCGAGACCTCGAGACTCAACTGTGTATCGTAACGGAAAACAAATCGCTCCAAACACGTCTTCAAGCTGAATGCGATAATTTATATAGTTTGGGTGCTACCGCTGAAAACGAACTTGCCATACGACCAATTCCACGATGGGTTCGAACCGTCGTCCTGCTTTTCAAAAACTTTTTTTAAACTGTGATAATCGTAAATGACAAAATAGATTTTATCTATCATACATAACACAAATATTAGTCGATTGTAATTACTTAACTGATTAGCTTTGTTTAATTTATTTTCTATAGGGTTAACGGATAATCGAAAAATTGCCGCAATAGAAAGAGGTTTATCGAAGAAATTTTGGTTTTATTTATTATTTATGTATTGCCTTGGATTATATTGTATAAGGTTTTAAAAATCATAATAAATTCGATTTTTAATGACGAAATAAAAATATTTCTAACATTTTCGTTTTGATTAAATTTTATCATTTAGAAATTCTGAGTCTGATCTTAGACTCTAAGAACTAAATCATTTTCTCAACAGTGAGATTTATTTTCTTGAAAAAGTACAATAAAAAATTCGGACATCCAGGTATTGGAATTGCACGTAATTTAGCCAAAAAGATTGCAGGTAGTCTACGTCAATTGGATCCATGTGGGCGGAAGCTCTCCATTCCAAAGGTAAAACGTTAATATGGAGTTGAGGAAGAGTTGAAACTGCTTCGAAACCATATCATATTCAATTTTAGCTGTTGTAATCTTTATTTGATTCTTGACATGATTATAGCTTGAGTATAATAGGTTATACTATTATAGCTTAAGTATAAGAAACCCAAGATACTTGAATTGCATCCCTCTCTCAAAAGATTATTGGTCTCTAAAACTAGATACATTTAGTTTAGACTCATTAAGTTTTGGGACCCACGAAAACTGAATATACTGTTTTTTTGGATCACGGACCTCAACACCAGCTTGTAGAAAATATCAGTATTAATTACAAAAAACTCAAATTGTGGTTTAATTATTATATTTTTACAAAGATGATTTCTAAGTAAGGTATTTTCGGTTATTCAAAATATAGCGTCTCAAATAGGTTTGGACGGAATTCTGCTTGGTTTTCAACGATAACTTTTCTCCTTAGGGGATTGATCCTTTCCAAGACAGTAATTTGTAAAAAGGGAAATTACACTATCATATAGTGGTCGCGTTTTAAGTTATCGTAATTTTTGAAAATTAGACATATCGTACCCAATGCTCATTCCGAAGCATAACTTCATTTCCAAGATCGAAAATACAGTTCCATAAAATTAAACTATTTTTTGTTTAGTCTGCTGCATTCTGTGAAACATATAAGTATGCGTATCAGAATATACTAATAATATAGTATTTTCCCCGTCACTTTGGCTCGATTTGTCCATTGTGACATCCCCATCCAGATGTAGCCTCTCAGTCCTGAAATCTGTTTGATCTTCGAATGAAGTACTTATATGTATCATCATAGTCGTCAGTTGATCCTCAAATAGGAATCGTGATCCAAATCAGTATAGTATATTTGGAGGAGTATGAAAGACAGGAGCACAAGAAGTGATCAACAGTACCAAATATGGAAAAATGAATTACGAGCTGGTACATTAAAGTCTTCAATTGGGTAACCTCAATATTTCTTCAACAGCTATCGTGGTTAAATATGTTGGAACGACTCCGAATACTATATTGAACCACTAGAAGATTGGACCTTTTTGGTATTCGCAAATGTTGTAGTCACAAAAAATCAAATAACCGAAAGGGGTATTAAACACAGTAGGGCAGATAAATTTCTTGCAAGTAATCTGTTGCTTAAATATCTTTTGCTTTGCCAAAATTATCTTTATACTCATTTGATATTTTCGATTCAAATAATTTATCACGTTGTTGAAATTCAATTGTTTGATATAAAATATATTCGCACAAAAAAACATGTCTAAAATAACAAATCTTATAAAATATTGTAAATAATAGTTTCTTTCAATAGCAAACAATCGTGATTTCATTCTTATATATCAACCAAACAGCATACAAAACGGTGCAACTGCAAAATGTTAATTTCGCTTATTTGCAAATTACAATTCAAAGAAATAAATAAAAACAAATATTTTCTTGTGTTGTATGTGATTAAAGTTTAAGATAAATTGATATCTTAAAAGTTGTATATTTATTTGTTTAAAGAATAAATTAAAATAAGCAATTAGCAACACTATACTTTTTTGAATGTATATGAGTAAGCAATCAGTATTCGTTGAGGAGGTACCAATTTAACAAATTATTGTTCAACTGGGTGTTTAATAGTTGTATGCAACTTCTGAACGCCTGATTTGGATATACTTCAGAGACTTTTTAAAAAACTATTTCAAATCCGAGTCAAACAATACGTATGCGAAATAAAACAACCTTTTAAGTAATAGGGATAGACCATAGAGACAGTCACCATTCGTTTGATTAGTCAAGTGCCAAGACGTCTCTATATAAAGTATTTCCTGATTTTTATCAAAAATTTGAATTATCAAAACAATATTTCCTGCAATGTTCTGCTAAATACACAAAACACTTTTATTTCAAATTTATCTAAACATAGAAAAAACTAGCTGCCTGTTTTCCCTTCTTCTTGAAGTACAAAACTCATAGGTCGATGTATCTTCTATGTCAGCAAGAAAGAATAATACTTTCTTCAACAGTTAATCTACAGAATGATCGATGGATAGCGACGAACGGTCAGAAATAAGTAACACTGGAAAAGAGTTGTTTTACGCATTTTGCACAAAATGCAAAACTTCACAAAACTGCACAAAATACAAATTGTTTACCATCCCTGATATCATGCAATTTAACCACGTTTCATTTCGCAAACACTACACTGCACTAACAAAACAATAATTCTCTTCCCACACGCAATACACACACATACACAATTTACTGAAATTCTCTCTTTGTTTACATCGGTTTGTTGTTGTTTTTGTTTTGTTTCGTCGTTAGATCGCTCTCCAAATGTCTTATAAAACTGTTATACTCTCACCATTCTCACATTTTTACTTATATTCTGTCTTTTGAATTTCCGAATTTCTCTTTCGAGGAGTATACTGTGCGATGAATCATTTTGTCGTTTGTATTTCGATTTTCGAAGGTTTTTCAAATCCATTCATTATTTTGTTTTAGTACCTAGTTTTCTCTCATGCGAGTAATATCGGTTTGGTGGGTTAACGTATGAATAGAGCACGGATTACGAAATTATATTTTTGTCGGTTAAGTCGGTTACTTAAATAGTTGTTTGTGTATGATTTAGTGTGACTCAATTAAAAATGTGAATTTAAGTTTAAATTAGTGTATATTGTGTGGTGTAATTAAATTATCAATAATAAGTGAAATATAAAAAATTTCTTAATTATTCTAATTTAAATATTAAGTGATATAGTTTTGTAAGATATATATACAGTGATATAAGCATAGTGATAAATTATGATTGGCGTGCTATAATATCTTGTGATCGTTAGGCACATGTTATGGAGCATCTACTACAGCATGGAATACATTAGCAGGAGACAAGTTTTATTATTTATTGGATTTTTATTTAATGGATTATACTACACATTGGGCTCTACACCAGCCAATTATTCGATAAATGCAGGTAAACTTCAAATACATTGAATATTATTTAGAAATCAAGGCAAAGTCTTAATTTAATCTATTCAAAATATTAAGACTTTATATGGTGCATCCTTGAACGTACACATAACATAAAATGAGATAAAATAACTTAAGTATATAACCTTATTTCGATTTTTATTCTTTTGTGTGTTATACGACTTGAACTCAACGTATATATACTTATCTTACCGAAAACTAAAGAGTTATTTACCATTAGATTTGTTGTTGCCATGTATATTTTTTATGTTACTTCTTACATATACATATTTTCTTATACGTACAATAGTTGAATTTATATTGAATCTGCAATATAATTTCTCTAGGGATTATCGTCACTAAAGTTTTTCGTTTCTCAAAGTATATAAAGAACTGTGTAGATGCGAAAAAGTGGTTATCGTCAAGGGACATTTTTTCCAAAAAATTTAATTTTCACCAAATAAAATTACCAAAGAATTTAGTTTGTTGTAACAACATTAAAATTTTGTGTTAGAGAACTCCTTAAATTATTTGGTATTATGGTACTGTGTGCATTAAGAGTTTTGGTTTAAACGATAACAAAAACCACAAACAGGTGCATACATAAACTATATAGTTAAGGTATATAGTTATTGTTCAAACTGTTGAAAGTTCATTGAACACAAATTCTGCAATTTATATAAATGTTGAAATAAAAATTTCACAAACCACAAAATTACTGTAGATATAGTAATTATCAAGATTAACTTTTGTCTGGAGTTTTGCAAATGCTTAAGTGTCACATTAACCATTAGCTGGATTTCATAAAACCATGTAAGATAGTTCTATATTACTTGAAAAACCACATAAGGTTATTGATACCGAACAAATGGCATAGTGGTTAAAGCTGTTTCTTTTGGAGTGAACGGTTATAGGGGCTGGATGAATAATGGTAATACTCGCTTCCTGATTATAAAAATAATCAGAGAAGTATAAAACACCACTAGGACCCTATATTATCGTACAGAATTCGATGAACCAAACCATCTTACAACAACTACAGATTGCTATGTATGCAATCCACAATATATTGGAAGGTACATTACAATGGGCCATACTAAACGGAGTATTCTTGAGTGATTTTTTTCTAACTGAGCCTGAATGAAAAAAGGCTATTGATATATTCAAACCTTATGTAGGAAATCGTAGATATATGCAGATTTCATCAGCAAAACATACTTTTTTTGTACCACTGTATGGAAAATTATACTAACTTCCACCATGGGGATGTTCTTACAAGAATCATTTTCTACTCCTTCATTTTGTTGTCACCTTATGTCATTTTAATTAATTCTTAACATTTTGTTACTTTAGTTTTTGGTTAATCTAACCTATGTATTTACATAATCCATTTTGTAAATTTGCAAACTTCAGGCATGTACGTGCGAATACTGTATGGATTCATCAGAAATGACTTGTGTCACTTTTTAAAATCTTTAACACGCTGGATTGTGAGAAAAACAAATCAAGCAAAGCTAGCAACCTGTAAAAACAATTCTATATACATCGAATTCCAAATTCTTTGGAAAATGAAATACCACATGAATTGAATCATACTTTTATCATATTGGTAACTCCTATCTCTTGTTTCACTAAAGAAGTGATAATCAACCAATTGTAGATAAAATAAAACTTTAATTGCCTCTATTCCGAAATCAAAATATATAGTTGAAGAGTATTCCTGCTAATCTGGACTTCCGAGCTACCGGGTGATCAAATTTCAAATAGAGAACAAGGTAAACTGTTTATTATCCGAATAACTAAATTTCAATGTCATAATTACTAAACAGATTCAAGCAAATCGACAAATGACATCGATATAAATAATAACAAATCATATTGTTATAGTAAATTGCACGAGATATAAAGTGTCTGTACAACCTTCAAACACATCAATCTTATACGCACAAGACATACACCGAACAAAGAAATCAAACATTTTTGATTAAATTATTAAAACCATAAAATTTAATGTTCCAACATAAAAAGATACACACACGCACACCCAAAAAAGTATAAGATTAATATAATTGCTTTTAACAGGATCAAGAAGCGAAATAAAAATTTGAACAAAAGATTATAAAAAACAAAACAAAATATATCTTAATTCCACCCAGTGTGAATGCAGCACGTTTTCGATGCTAATACCTTACAAACAAATATTTTTCGTTTTAATCAAGAATATTGGGTGAAAATGTTTTTTATTATCACAACGATTAAAACGAATATGAATCATTTTAAAATTGCTTATCAAAACGAATTAAAAACTAAAATTTATTTAATAAGTAGTTTTGAGTGAGGTAATCAAAGTTATAAATTTTATACATAACAGTTCGACTTGGTTTTCAATAACAGGGTGTGGGATGTGATTTACAATCAAATAAACAGTGTAAAAAATGCATTAATGCGGTTAATAATCAACATATCGCACCACACTAATTGGGTCCATAATTTATTACAGATGTGAGATCATATTATATACAAACACTATATTATACACTCATATGGTCAGTATAGAGTTTTACTATTTTTGGTTTGATTATAGCCAAATCGAAACTATATATGTATAAAGTAATCGTATATATACATAAATTAAATTGCTGTAATTTGTATGTGATGTTCCCTTACGTTTAATTAAATGAATTTCGCTGTGTTGTATTTATATTCAGTACATACTCGTATATACATATATATTGAATTATCAAGCGGATGTTCACGGTTCCCTCGGGGTTAAACGTTTATTTGAGTTAACAATTTGGTTTTATAGTCAAATTACATTTTATGTAAATTGATGGATATGTTTATATATTTTTTTGCAATTTATTTTGCGAGATTGATTAAAATATTACATATTTTTATATGTTCGTATATATAGATAACAGTTTATTGAATTATGTAAATAAACCTGCGTTGAATTATTCATTTAATTTACACCTAAAGCTAACTTACACCTAAAGCTTTTTTACTCAGTTGCCAAACAGAAACTTAGAGTATTTCGGTATCGATAATGGTTAAGTTGTATAGGCCATTATTGGCCCATACCGTGTCAATAATTTGTGACTGGAGACATTCAATTTTCGTTAATATTTCGATTGAAGCATAAGACCCATAGAATACCACCACAGTACCCAGAACTTTTCTTAGGAGGCGACTAAGTTTGCCTGGATCGCTGGACTGACGATCCTCATTCGTAATTGATTATAAATAATCAATTTTTTCAGAAGCTTAACTAATTGTATTTTGAAATTGCAATAAAATCATTCGAGTTTCGATCTCAAGTTTTCTGTATGTTGCATAGAGATATTTTCTCATTTGTTTAGATTTAATAATAAATACTTGTAAGTGAAAATCATTTTGCACCTTGATCATCATACACAAACAAGTGTTTTATCACTAAACCTAAACAAATGAGGAAGTATCCAGGACTGTTGCAATCCACATATACAGAAAATCGTTGAATACCGTTTCTGTTCAGTCAACATTAAGCTAAATATATGCTGATGTGAACTCACTTTTGTTCCACAATATTGCAGCTGTTGCCATCGCTGTATTCTTTCGGGGACATGATGTATCTACGACACAATACAAATCCGTTTGAAAACAATGAGCATATTGTAAGCAATGAACTATGTACCGTAGTCCCACTATTTTTGATAAATAACTCACCTGAGGTAACTCCGATAATTTGGAGAATAAACATAAAATTTAATTTCTCCAACTTTTGTAATTTTTTTTTACACTATATTAAACTGAAGCAATTGTGTTATAAGTGTTGATTTTTGATGATATCATGCCTCACGAACACCTTGTGCCTTACAATAGTTATATTTTTGATGATATGTGGCAGTCTAGGAAAGACATTAATTATTTATAAGACTTTGGATGAAAGGCCAATAATAAACGACACAATTTCCTGATTGCACAAGATCAAGATTAGAACAAGATCTCAGTTATATCGCTCCAATCCACTGTGTATATCAAATGCTGTTATTGAACGATATTCATCTTAAATGTAGCGCATATATTTATAAGTTTATCATGTTTTTATCGATTTTACTAAAAGCTTACAAATTTGTGTTATTAAAATATAATTATATCGTATTAAATAATATTAATACAAACTAATAAAAAATTAAAAAAATAGAAAGTGATTTTCTTTATCAAATTATATATATACATGTTTTAAGATATTGTCTTAACAATTCCGACACTTATCTAATTCAAATTTATTTTAACTAAATTATATGGTAACGTTTTAAGATAATTAAATGATTAAAAAATAGTTAATATAATTTCACCTTTACTAGAAAATCCAACGTTATATATTTTTGCAACTCGAGTATGTTTTATTTTCCTCGAACGTTAATATTATTAATTAACAACCTACATATGTTTTTTTTATTTATGTTAACTCTCTTTTGCAATCAATTAAGATTTTAAATTTCCCATTCTGTTTGATAATAAAAAAATTTAACATATTTCGTAAATATTTATATGTATAGTTAAAATATTTTAGCGTACCATACAATCCATTCCCAATTCTCAACTTGAAGTGGAATTCAACTTAAGATTGAGTGCAAAATATATATGTTTGCCGAGTAGTGTTGTTCTTGTTTATTAATTATGTATATGGTTTATTAGTGGGCCATCTGTTAGAGTATAAGTAATATTGACCCTTTCAATACTACCGTGCTCAAAAAATTGACCAATTAAGTATAAGTGTCAGTCAGACGCGGTTCAAAAATTAAGTGATTACTGCCCAGTAAGGAACGTAATCCCGGCATTTTTGTAAACAAATATTAAACCGATATTAAAGCGACCGAAAGCGCTCCAGTTAACGAAAAACTTCTTTTAGAATCGACGCTATCTTTATATGACAATTCATAAAGGGAGATCTCTCTGATTAGAGCTAGATTCAACTTGTTGTTAGATGTAAATGGAACAAAAACATTTTGTAGTTCTCGTATCATTTAGATTAAGTTCTGTAATTGGCACAGACACTGACAATTATGTAGATTATGTTGATATTGCACCAAAAAGTTCTGGTCAAATTCGGTGGCCAGTTTCTAATATATATTTGAGATCTATGTATGTATATTCAATTTTTGAATCATAAATTCCTCCAGTAAATTTGGTTCTCTACGACATAGTATTTTTACCGTCAATTTTGCTGGTTCGAGTGTTGAAATTATATTCATAATATAAGTAAGTTCTTCTGTAGAGAAACAAATGTTCAACTTCACTTCTATTAAACTTGTCTGTATCAGAGGTTTAAGAGGATTGTAACGTTCCAACATGACAAATAAACTGCAACGCCGTTTTACACATTAAAATAAGTTTAAGTTCTTTTATAAGTTCATCTTAAATATTCTACAACAACTCGAGATCGATGAAAAACAAGCCGTCTTTCAAATTTTTTCTATAAAAGAAGTTATGCTTGGCTGCAGATATACTTTTGCGACTGGAGCTTTCAACAAAAATATTAAACTTTCATCTAAGCACGAATCCTAATCTTCTTTTGTATACTCGTCATATTCATCAATATCGCTTCATTTTAAATTAAGATTTACGTCTCTTCTCTTCAACACGTCTTAAATTGTAGTATACTTTGAATAGTGAACCACCTTGTAAAGAAGTTATAGATTGGCATCACAATTGATAACACATGTTAATATCGTGTTAGTCCGGAGAACAGCTTTTTCATTGATGGTATAACTTCGGATTTTATTTTGACTTCAGAGCCTTTCGATTGTATACTTGTCTACATAATATTGTTTGGCTTTAAATGAATCAATCTTTCTTCCTTGATAGTCATATCGGTAGATTTAGACAGGTTGTAGATCCACAACAAATACTCTATCGTGACAGTTTCAGAGAGTTCACTCAAATAATTCTGGAAATTCTTGTTTTCTTTTCAATGCGTATTTTAGATTCTTAGTTGCACGGTTTAGTTTCCACTTGAGTTAATGAAACTTCGAATTTTTCAATGAACAAATTGCTGTTTATCACACTGAAGTAAATCTAATCTTATATATGAACTGGTTGGGAAGCCAATTTATTCTTTTTTAAGTTGATGATAACCACATCGATGCTGTCAATGTAAGAGGAAACAAAATTGAATGAACTCTAGTTCTAGTAGCATGAATGCCGGTAAAGCATTGATGTTATATACTCTGACAACATACAAGCATCTAACTTAAAAAGCATATAAGCATCTAACTTGAGGATCTACATTATAATTATTTCTACATTATAATTATTTCTAGATACATTGATACATTGATTATGTCCGTAAATCAGAATAAAGAGATTTTATTCATTTGAGCTAATGCACACTTTTAAAACACTTTAAGGCCACCGAATAAATGTTCATACACAAATACAGTGTTTCAGCACAAATGTAATATATCCATACGAACCATTGGGAAGGAAAGTTTCGTTAAATTTCATATTATTTATAATCGGAGAACCCAATATAAAACTAATAAATTTTTTACTATTGCCATCTATTTATACAGAGCAGAAACACCATTAAAAATTTGCATAAAGTAAAAAAATGTTAAATCGTAGTAACCAATTTACAAACATTTGTTTAGATGTTAGAGAAACCGTTTGACATTTTTTTAGGTTACGCAAGCTTTTAATGATGTTTCTGCTTTGTATAAACAGATGGCAATAGTAAATAATTTAATTTTTATCTTGATTACAATACAAAGTTTGACCAAACTTTCCTTCCCAGTAGCTCGCCTGGATATATTACGTTTGTGTTTTAAGTCTATATATGTAGTTTCTACTCGCCCTTATCGAACTATAACATAAATAAGATTAAGATAAATTTATAAACAAATAACAACTAATAATATTGTATATTACATAAATTGGCATAACATGAAGTTGTTTTAAACATAAAACCTTGATATTATAAAACAATATTATAGATCGAATTCTAATTAAAGACAGGTTGTACAGTATATACCTAGTTAACTAAATAGTTAATCACCCTAAAATAAAAATTACAGATTTTAATCATTTTGGACAATGATTTACGAGTAACATACTAAAACTATTCGAATTATGTAATAAGGAACTAAGAAATAAAATTACACAAAGTAGTTTTATTATTATATAGTTTATTTATGTACATAGGAAATAGTAAAACTTTATGAATTGTGTTAAAATTAACGAATACAATACAAAAAATATATATTACTTCAATTCCAAGTCGAAACAATAATAATTGTTTATTACAATTTGCATATAGTTTCTATATGGCGAGAGATCGATCGATTCAGGGTATATGTATATCTTGTTAAAAAACTGTACCGTACTTACAAAATCTTACAATAAATTTGCATATTTCTGTGCATGCACATATTTTGTTAACAAGAGGCATCGAAAAATTGTTGCTTTCTTCTATATGTATATGGAAATAGGAAATCTCTAAATTGGTGTGAATTATAAAAAATAAAAATGGTTTTGTTGCTCACGTTCGAAATTATCATGAATCTTATTGTATATGAATGTACAATTTTTTACGGTAATAGATTTGTAATAAATCAGTTCCATAACATATATACACATAAATATAAGACGACTATATATATATATATATAATATCTAATTTTACCAATATTGTATGGAAAGTAGACGTTATAATTGGTATATATGTTACGGGCACACATATCTAGGAAATTTAAAACGTTCGTACAATCGCATGCTTTACAGGTACGTATAGTAGGTTTGTACCGACCCAAAAATATTAAACAGATAGAAAGAATTACCGAAGCTAAACAAGTAACGCCCGAAAATATCAGCGTGGAAAAGCTCAACCAACATGAAACACGAATTGAATTGATGATTTTTATAAAAATGGAATGTTTATGATAGTTTTGAAAGCAACCGCCAAATTTATAATGGTGATAGAAATAGGAGATAGTTGTTAGCTAGATGGAGAACCTTCTTTGAGAACTCCAATAAAATTTAATTTCGAAACTGTACTCTCAGGATCACCCACATAGAACACAACTCTTTCCAAAAAAGTATGAGGTCGGAAAGAAACTATTATTATTAGTACTTGTTGAGGCCACGACATCTTATCAAACGTTTTTTTTTCTATTTATATTATTCAGGAAATAGAAGAATAAAAGAGGTTATTCCTTATCTGGTTCGTATATACACTTTTATCGCGCCTCTTATAAGTGGAGAAATGTAATTTTTAGAACTTAAAGTGAGGAAGCCCTAATAGACTTAACCCTCATTTCGTTTGAAGACAATGGAAAAAAAGCTGAATCAAAGGATTGGAATTAAATACACATACCAAGCTGGTAAATATACCATGTTGGTTTAATCAATCTCGTCTGAAAAATTGAAAGAAAAATCCACGCTCAGGTACAAAAATATCACAGCTAAATTGAGAGATATTTCGGTTACCATAAAAGCCAAGAACGGGTTTCAACCTAATCGATGTAACTAATCAGAAATAACTACAAAAAAAGGACAACTCCTAATTATTACAGAAGTCAAATGTCTAGGAGTAATCCTAAATCAGAAACTAACTTTGAATCCGCATTAGTTAGTGGTCCTCCTGACCGATTGAGATGTCATCAGATGATTCAACAATACCTTTCTTAGGTTGAAACTAGGACTTCGAAGAATTCGAAGTATGTTATAGTATCTAGTGGCCTTAAATCATACAGACGTCAAGCCATATGTTATACTGTTTTGTTGCTGATCATTTCAATGAATTAGTTGGTGTTTGGTTTGTCATCTTAGTTTATCAAAACTTGTTGGTATTGAATTAATAACTTACAATCATCTGACATATTTCTTTATAACATTAGCGGCTGCTTGAAAGGTTTCTTTATATTCAAGCGCTAACGGTTGTAGCAGGAAACGAAGCAAACGATGTGAGAACTTTAATCCTAGACTCTCGCTAGAAAATCAATTGAAATTTATGATCGTCATGGTGTGCCTTAATTTGCCAATCTTGGCAGTATCGGCGCTAAATGCATATAGGAATGTGGCCCTCAATTGGATTAAAATGGAGAACAACTCATTCTCTACGACTGGATGATCGACCATCATGATCGAATTTTGTGATAATTCACTCGAGCTTTCTTAGATCGTAATTTACATGTACTTGATTGTTCTGGACAACACTAAACTCCATGACTAAATCATTTGCAGCGTCACTTAAAGCAGCGTCATTCACATCATAACGGTGTTATTAAAATAAGTGAAATTGTTTCCAATCTCGTAACTTATTTTGGTAGTTTGACAGTCATACCAAAGAGAATAAATATAAAGAGGCACATCTTATATAAACCGCGGTTGCATATAAAATAAAAATTTTAAAATATTTCTGAGTTATTTGCTGATGCCAAACAAAATAGGATAAAAATATATTTTTTATTTCGTTTTCTCTTTCGAACGATAAAAAAAAAAAATATTTGACTATTTCAAAACTTCGCTTACTATTTCACATTATAATTCAATTGTAAAATGGAATAGATTATTATATGAAAATATATCTATTCCTTTTTACAATTGAATTTAATATGAAATAGTAAGCGAAGTTTTGAAATAGTCAAATATTTTTTTTGTTGTCGTTCGAAACAGAAAACGAAATACATATAAAATATAATGTTTATCCTATTTCGTTTGACATCACTAAATAACTCAGAAATATTTTTAATTTATGGCAACCGCGGTTCATATAAGATGTTCCTCTTTATATTTATTCTCTTTGGTCATACAATAAAATCATACTACTGTTGGAATGATATAAGGACTGTTGATGGAACAGCATTGTTTAACATGATTATATCATTCAAATGCTCTACTGGTCTGTTGAGTGATAATAAGGAACGAAAATGTAATCTAAACAGATCAAGCAAACCTATAAGAACTTCTCGAATCAAGTCGATCGATTGGTTTGTGTTGGAAAATGGTTCAAACAAGTTGTTCATATATGAAGTATGGTTTAATCCGTTAAATGTGCCAATGAATTCCATTCAAGATAGCTACCTGAGTTGGAAGATCATGAATGTTCTTAAACTTGCTTACTTATTGTAAACAGAACTTGAATCCCGCTTTCCATCTTTAACCGCAAGCCTCAACTCACCACTGTTTTATCTATATACATGTATTTAATAATACTTCTAAATAAATCTCCACCATCATTTCCTATGTGCAAGGTTATAAAGTGGTTCATTTGAGTTTCTGAACGGGTAAGCTTTATATCCTCTAATTATAGTAAAGTATTTTATAAAAATATTTTTGGATAGTTTCATGGTCATTTTCAAAACTATAAAAACGAATCAAATATTCTCACCATATTTGGTGTATATATACGAATACGAGTATATTGATCAATTTTAAACCAGTTCGCATTTGTACAAAAACTAAACTATATGACGAATAGACGACCACATTCACATATCGTAGTGTTTAGCAATGTTTGTTCATGAACTTATCCGCGTAACATACTGTATTTTTATATATACAAACAATATTACAACATATTCATTTCGAACGCCTTAATTTTATACAAGAAGCTATATAAGATTGATTAACGACCTACAGTATTATTAAGCGACAGTTATTAATTAATCAATTTATTTTTCATCATTTTAATTATATATAAACAATTATATTTTGTATACAGTGACTTTGATCGATATCACTAGTCGCGTCGTTTTACGCGATTTTAAATTAATCTTTGTATGTTTGTTTATTATTATTATACTATTTATTTAGTAACCTATTTAATTCTTTTGTACTATGTGCAAATATATCTATATCGTATGTAGTGTGACTTGAATAGTTATAACTGAAGTGTACTGTTAAAACATCACTCTTAATATGATGTCTAGCTAAAGATTAAACATTAATAATTAAATGCTCTTTACAATGTTAGTAAATGTGAAAAATATTAATTATTATGTTTTGTGCAGGTATATAATGCTATGATGTCATTTGGTATCTCCGACTTATAATCATTATAGCGCAAAGGTGCTAATTAAAATTATGAATTATTAATATTGTCTGTGTTCATGAATTTCGTATGGTGTAAGCTTATCTAAATTATAAAACTTCGATACTTTTATAAATTTACTATAAGTATCTCATACCTATATAACTATACATACATATATATTCTTTATTTACAACAAAGGAAGGAAGCATACGTACATGTATATTCGAAACCTGCTAAATGATATAACAACGTCCAACAACAAAAGAAAACCAGTTTCGTTTTCTTAGCGTTATTATTTATTAAAATTTTTCGTATTCTTATTAAAGCTTTTGTTGTGTATCAATTTGAAGAAATAATACCAAATTCCATTTCCATTAGGTGGAAGAACTAACAAACAACAATAACAGCAACTGGGTAGTGCAGACAAACTAACAAAAAAAATTGTATTTGTGCAAAAATCGTATAAATAAAACCATAAATTGCAACAAACCAAAAAACAAAGTATATTGCAGGTAAATAAGAAATGGGCTAGCCGCTGGTGTGTTTGCTGTTGTTATCGGTCTTGGATCAATTCCAAAATTATTTTTATTTTTTATGCATAGTATAGTGTTTGAATTTATGGTTTGAACACAAACCGTACAGATTAATAAAATTTGTCCCAACAGAAATGTCTCTAGTACTTGTGTCATATTGTACAATATCTGAGTATAAAAGCGTGCTATACGTATATCTTCATTTCCCCTTATATTTTATATACCAAATTGCTGAATAAAACCCAAACTGTGTGAACGTTTTTAGGTGTAGCTTAAATTTATAAAAGCCGGAAAGTATTTCAGAATTCAGTGCCATGAGAGGCCGACGATTTAACCGAGACTTTCACATATACGTACACATTAAAAGCAGCTAGTCGAGATTTTTGGTCACTACTGCGAAGGTAGTTGGTAAAATTCAAAGAGAGTGCACTGTAATCACAAATCCCAGATGCCATGTTTATCAATACCATCACCAAATTGATGTTTACAAACAGATCTGTCATTTAGTTCAGTTTTGACAGCAATTGAAAACAGACAATCCATTGTTTATTGCAAACATGGAAAAAAGAAAACTTTGTGTGTTAATCAACATAATTTTTTGCATGAAAAACCATTACACAAACCAAAACAAAACTTTATAAATATTAGGAGGGTTTTTTCACTATGGATTAAAATGATTCACAAGTGGTTTACCGATTTTCGTTGTGGTCGTATAAGCTCAAATGAATTCACCACACGTACGGTATTGAAGACCGCAGAGTGAAATAGCTGAGATCTCAGATAAATGTATGTGCAATATATTAAACGAACATTTGAATATGAAAAGGCTATCCGCGCGTTTGTTGTCGCGTTTGTTTACAATCGACCAAAACACACAATTGTGACAAGTTCAGAGACCGGTTTTGCGATGTTCAAGCGAAATAAAAACTAGTTTTTGCGTCGTTTCATAAATGTGGATGAAATATGGATCCATCACTATACGCCGGAGACCAAAGAACAGTCGAAAGCTAAGGCAGTTTTGCCCGCCAACTATGGCCACAGTTTTTTGGGATACATTTTGGCATAATTAATTTGAAAAACTAAAAAGTTATCTTGCATCAAAGTAATGCACAGAAGCACACGTATGTAGTTGCCATAGTCAAATTCTATGAATTACACTTCGAATTGTTTCGGCTGTAATGAGGAGATGATCGATGTAACAAACGCCTATTCTAAAGTGTATCGAGCTGAAAGTCGTTGAAACATAAATTTTTTTTTGGCTGAAAATATTATTCCTTGTGTTATTTTTTCCAGATTTCTCACTCCGCCCTCATAGATTAGTGGTAAAGAAAGTTTCTTATCATGCCGACGATGATTATTTCTCATCATAGTCTCGGTCTTGAGTTCGATTCTCGCCGTTCACCAAAAACTAACATGCACCGGATGACATATAAAATGCCTCGGATGACATAAAAGCATTCGTTGGGCTGATCACCTACAAAGTGCACCAATTCGTAAAAATGGTTCATAAGATTTCATTTGAGACGCGGTTAGGGCCATTTACGGCCTTTAAGCCATAGATTATAATTTAAATTTGAGCACCATTTATTTTCACACTGGGTTCCATTCGATTAATTGTATCGAAACGCGAAGCTCATTTGTAAACTTCAGCTAAATCTTATTAATTTCTAACAGTTTCTATTATTTGCGACACATTTTTAAAACAGGTATATAGCAGACACGTTTGATTGTATCTAAAGCCACCCTCCATCTCGCCTATTCTGGTCTTTTTAAACCTTTAATAAATGTTACAATTTATCTTTAAACCTTTTCAGAACTTATTAGATAATCAAATGCGCCTCAAATCTTTCATTAAATAATCGATAGTGTATGAACGTATATATACTCATTTGTATACTACCTACACTATATTGAATCTCTGTCATCCATCATACTCTTATTATATCTGCATACACACCAGCATCCGGAAATAATTGAATTTGTATCCTTTGATAAAGTATTTGAATATTTTTAAATTCTTTTCGTTGTTTGAAGTAAAAAGGAAATTACTTTCGTTGTCACATTGCTTGTTGCGAGAATCGAGTAAATAATGAAAATTTAGATATAATCTTTGATGTTTGCATATCAAATAGACTTTTTTTTATGAGGAAATACACACTAAGTAGAATTTAAGAAACAAACGCTTTTATAATGATAAATTTGGAACGAAAATGGAAAATGATTGAATTTTAATATATTTTACATTTTACAAACTTTTTCGTACAAAGATTTATTAATCATCATTTTGCTGATCGTATGGTTATGATAAATCTAGTAATTTTATTCTATCGAGCGGAAATTGTTCGAGAATATAGTTCTAATATCATAACTATATATGTAAACATGATCCAAAATAATCAATTTCCTAATTATGTACTAAGGCGTCCGTCGACGTCGCATCGAGAGCGACATATTGTCTAGAAATTTTATATACCATAATGAGCTCATACAGTTCAATATGTCTAAACTATATAATAATCTATATGATTGTACTATAAAATAGCAGCTTTACGTAATTTGTATGCGTAATTATTTCGTAATACCAATCTAAATTTCTAAAATATTTTCCACATCGTAATGAAAAGTCGTGCATAAAAACTACTTTAGATTCTTGTATACTCACTATAGCCAATAAATTGAATGGATTATATGAAATGATTTGAACATTTAAAAGATATTTCTCAATGTGGTTGAAGAGTGTATATAATTGGTTTAATATGTAGTTATGTACACAATATTGCATACTTACATTAGTATACCCCTATACGATTGAATTATATAGGGAGTGAAACTGACAATACACAAGATTTTCAGATTTATATTCAACAAGAACAAGTTCGTAATATTTTATTAGGTTTAGGTCAAGATAATAGAAAAGTTGTTTGATATTGAGGCTGGTTGTATGACATAAGTGTAACGGTATTTTTATGCCTATACACATAGGTATTAATTCGTATTATTAAGAACAACCCGATAACGTATATAATCGATGTGGTCATTATTTACAAATAAATAATGATACAATCCTCGCTTTACTCAATTTGAACAAAACATTTAACCTTCAATCATCATCCAGAATGACTTTACATATTCTTTCAAGAAAAGTACGAAACACAGTACGCCATAGTTCATCTTAGTAAAAAATTTAAGTAAAATCTCTTATAATTATATAAGTATATAACTGTTTTATTAATTTAATTTATTAATAAAGTTTATTAACCTATAAAAATTACCAATGTCCTTCACAAACTTGAAACTAAAATTAATCAAATTTCTAAATCTCAAGCATAACAATATCGAATTATTGTTATATCGTGTTCGATATAATGAAATAAGAAAAAAATCATCTAAGGGTTAATGACTCTATATATAAGAATTGCTTCATATAATATCGACGTTACTCCGCAAGTATCAATCAATTTAATAATATTATCTGTGTGTACCTATATCCATCAATCACTGAGTTCATTATATTCACACATTTAAGTTAAAATCTTTGTGTAGTCAACGACTATCTATATAGAAGAATCATCGTTCGCGAGCCGACATTCTTTGTGGTTCTTGAATATGTCTGTTGATTTTTGTGTCTAGTTTATAATTTGTATTATGTACATATTCGTGTACTGTACATAAAGATGTGTGATATTTTTTCCAAGACAAAAAAAAATACAGTTAAATAAACTTTTTATTTGTTCATAATATTTTATTCTGAGAAGTTTGCGTTTTTTCTTACTTACTAATACGTCTTATGTCATTATCAAAATCAGAATTTCCAAAATATTGTTATTTTTTCAACACAGTTTTATTTACGCAAATCGAATTTAAGTGGTTGAATTTGACCAAAATTTCCAAGAATTTTAGATAAATACGTTTGTTTGCTGGAATTCTATTATAAAGTCGTTCATTTTCATGTATTAAAACTTAATCAATAAGGTGTATAAGTATAACTACCTACAAAATGGCCATGATTTAAGTAATGTTTCGCACATTGCAGTGCTCCCTTCCCGAAGAGATAGGTAAGATAATTTCATCACCAACGTCAAGAAATCATACGTGACCGCTTCAGGGAACATCATAGTAGAAAAAAATTAAAATGGAATAGAAACACTTTCCGATATGCCAGTATATGCTATACCCAGTAGCGCTGAAAGCTGGCTAGAATTCATTGGACCGAACATGATCCGAAATCACACCGATTACAGAAACAAATACTAGAAGAAATAATAAATAACACAATCCGGCAAAATCAAGTATCGACCCTTGACACGAAACCAATCAGGAACTGGAACACCAAAACTCTAACGGGAATGAATCGCTTAAATAATCTTAATGAAATGGAAAGCAGTTGACAGCGTAATAATAGTGGTAAGATTTCATTCAAAATAAGAAACACAACTATCATTCAGTGCTATGTTCAACCGAAGATGCAGATGAATCAATAACAAAAATAATTCTACGAACAATTATAAGCCACAATAGCAGGATCGACGCCAAAGAAAGTAAATTATAACAGACATCTACCTAACAACTATACCATGGGTAAAAATACGTTTGATTCTGTGCGAAACAATAATGAAGAAAGACTCGTAGACAAATCATAGGCAGTAGTATAGGTTCTCTCATACAAAAAAACACATAAATACACATGGATACCAGATGAAAGACCTAAAAATAAGATAGACCACGTAATGATCAACAAGAAATAACTCAGATCACTACAAGATGTCAGAACAATGAAAAGAGCAGAGACTTACACAGCTATAACGAACTGGTTATAACAAAATTTCATATCATACCACCAGCTGTGGAAACTCAAAAACAAAACTGGAATAAAGTTAAAGGAGCATACATCCACATTGCCACGGAAGTACTCGTTTACCAAGACACACCTTCGATAAGTGATAATTCTTGGAAAAAAGCTTGATGAGCGCCTTTAAATTAACCATAAAAACAAAGCAGAGATGAAACGCAGATACAAAGAAACAGTATATCAAGTAAAAAAGATGGCATGCCATCCTATAGCAAAGAATAATCGAAGGAATTATGAAGAATGCATTCTCTAAGTTGCTGAATAGGCAGCAGCAATCCAAAATATGCGAGTTCTACACCAGTGCGTAAGGAAAGTGAGACATGGAAACACTCAGAAAAGGTGAGAAAGAAACTACAAATATTCGAAACAACACTTAGGCCAATTCTCAATATAGTATATTCACTATAACAAAAATTTAAATGCATAGGAAAACAAATTAATCAGACATGGATAACGAAATAATGAGACGAAAGTGGAGATGGATTGACCATACGCTGAAGAAATCACCAAGTGATGTAACAAGGATGTCATTGGACTAGAACCCACAATGGAAAAGGAAAGAAGGAAGACCAGCGATGACATGGAAGAGAAAACTGCTAGATGATGCGAAACAACATGGTAAATCATGCTAAGAGATAAAAGCTGTAGTCCCCAACAAAATTTGATAAGTTTCAAAATTTGATAAGTTTCAACAACGAATCGAAAACGATATTAGACAATAGTCTTTTGGTTGCCAAATTTTGACAGCTAAATGCTGTAGGGCAAACCAACGATTTCAAGTTTGATATGATCTATACCATGAATATGCGGTAAAACGTCTTACTGTCTGTTCCAAAGACATATTCATACAATTGTGGATTGTTTTCTGTGTATATAAGTTTATGTATATGAGTGTCCGAAGTTATTTCGATTTTGTTTAACGGTTCAAATGTCTTCAATTTCTTGTTTGATCTCAAATTTTATCCGACGATCCACATAGTTAATTAAATTTTCTAAAAACCATAGTTTTTGTAACCTAATTAAAATTAATTTAATTTATAGTTATACTTAATTATGTTTTTGTATTATTTATTTGCAAAATTACTGAATCAGAACTTAAACTACAAAAAGTATTATATTTCAACTATATAAGAGTATATGCATATACCATACGTATATTTATTATGTATAACAGTTCTGAAATCAGAAATATTATTATAATTTTTGTTGAGTCTTTAGTTTTATATAAATAAACAATGTAACTGATAAAATAAATTATTAATACTCTACTGGCTAACTAGTTTATTACAAAATACAATTTTATAATAATTTAATCGATTCGTATTCAACAACCGCGTTTATTTATTATTAACTTTTATTATTAATAAATCAATCGTAAATCATAGCCTTAAGATGTGTATTGGAATATATATATATATATATATATATATATATATATATATATATATATATATATATATATATATATATATATATATATATATATATATATATATATATATATATATATGTGCTCTCAACTAACTATATACGTTAATTAATCATGGCAAGGGACCAAACAGATATGTTATCTAAAATTGTTTGATATTGTGAGGAGGTTGAAAATACGTCCGAATTACGTGTGTGTATCGTAAATTTTTTTAACTTTCACTATCATGTTGGGTCGATAGTTTAGTTTTTGGTATATGAACTTTCGGTGTTGTAAACAACAACGTTGTAATCAAATCGCGTATAGTTTGATATAGGCAACATTTTATTAAACAGGTCAAATTTGTTTACGAGAAATTGCCTTCTATTGAAATTTAAATATATTGTTTATACGAGTTAGATACAGATGCTTGTCGATGCAATTAAGATTGTAACGACGAAGTTATGCTCCCAAACCAAAAATAGTACCAGGTATTTACTATAGCTAGGCTTAAATACTATTTACAAGAAATAAATTTCGAGAAATAGACAAAAAAACGTAACAATTTCGTTTCTACCACATGAGCATTACTATTATTTTTAATGCAAGTGATCTATAAAAAAGTAAAACCAAATATAAATAAACAACGTAATAATTTTAAAGATATACCATAGAAAAATAATTACTATAGAAGCGTATTTTGTATGACGAAAAAATACTCAAATAAAAAAATATCAAATAATTTAAGTTTTGTTTTTGTAATCAATCGAGATGAAAATACTTATTTTATATGCCTCTTTCTATCATTCATGTTTTGTATAAAATAAAAATTGCTTAACCTGATTGGTTATCGAAACGAAATACTCGTCCTACAATGCGAGTGTGTGCAATATTATTTGTAAAATTTTATTTAAACCTCGTTGGTATTTGTGCCAAATGATCATAATGTGAACGATTTTTCTATATCCAAGTCGATTTTATTTTTATGAGCTTTACAGTACAGTACTCATATATCATATGAAATTCAATAAATTATTTCTACGACACTTCTCGGTATAATGAATGGAGGTCCTACTGTAAATACAATATTAATATACATAAACACTAACAAAATAAAAACAGACGAAGTTATCCCTTCCTCCACTTCCTTTTAATATGTGTTTTCAAAATAAAATAAAAAACAAAAAAATAGTGTTGTAACCTTGAAGCTGATTTTTATGATAAGATTATTATGAATGATCGCAAAACATTATTGTATCTACATAATAATATAATATTTTGAATGAAAACCAATGAAAAACGAAAATTTTGAATTGTATTATGATTTTTGGGCTAATCATTATTTATAAAAGCAAACGAACTTTTATGTATGTAGCTATGTCGTGGAATGATTTAAATGATCAAAAATAAAATTAGTGAAACTGTTTTGCATATACAACTATCACATAAGATTACGCGGTTGTATAACATTACATTATAAATATTGTAACACTATGGCTTTGATCATTAAACTTTTGAATTTTGATCAAACAGAAAACGGAAAATTAAACTTGAATAAAACGTTCTTCCTTTGGAAGAATAAGATGGATTGTTGAAGAAGCGTGTGTCACTGCCACTAAATATTTTTAGTAAATGATTGATCATAATAGATGTGTTCTTGAGCCTATCATGAAAATGTGTGCGAACATTTTTTCTTTTATGTGTGAAAGTTGTGAAATTTATGACACAAACTATATTTGAATACCCTCAAATACGGACCGCAGAGATGTTCATGAAGAATTCACATGAAGTTCACGAAGAAGTATAAAGAATTCATCATGGCCATGCAGAAATTAAAAAAAATCGTTAACCTGGGGTTACCTTGTGGAACTGCATTTTCGACCTTATTCGATTGGTATGACGAAATGAAGTTATGCCCGAAGAATGGAAAAAGGCCGAGTTATGCTCAATATGCCTCATATCCAAGAAGAGTGATCGCTTGAAATGCGAGAATTATCGAGGTATAGTTCTCCTTTGCACAGCATATAAGTTACTATCATATACATTATCTTGGGAAGAATTACTCCTCTTGCGGAGGATATTGTCGATGAATACCAACGAGGATTCCGTCCAAATCGGTCAGTCACTGATCAAGTTTTTTTCGCTACGGATGATTCTTTCCAAGTATTATAAACATCTCGCGATGTACACCAGGTATTCCTAGATTTCAAGCAAGCCTATGACTCGATCAATCGATAGAGACTCTGGTATGCGCTTGAATATTTGGGAATACCAAACATATATGTACATCTGTGTAAGATGAAAGTAACGCAGTCACAATGCTGTGTCAAAGTATAGAACAGGCTATCGAGAACTATTGCAATCAATTTCGGTGTTCGACAAGCAGATGCGCTGTCCCCGATTCTTTTTAATCTCATGTTGGAATACATTCTTTGTAAAAGTGAAACACCTCAAGACAATATCTTATTCCGACAATCCAATCAACTTCTTGCTTATGCAGATGATATCAGTGTTATTGGGTTAAATGGGAACGGAGTGAAAGAAAATACTTGATCCACTGGAACAGTGTTTAGCTTGCGTTGGTCTCAAAATCAATGATTCCAAAACCAAATATCTAATCTTCGGCGTAGAGAGCGATCTGGCATCTTTAAATTGTTTGCAAAAATATTAAGAGCTTGCTCGTGATCGAAACCGATGGAGTCAGATTTTTGACACGGTACGGGTCAACAATGGCCTGTAAAAGCCGTAAAAAAATTTTATTTTATTAATTTATTATTAAGATTTCAATATTTATTGTTTGCTTCAAATGAAACATCATGATTATATTTGAGAAATTATATAACTTAACATTTTTCAATTTCCTAAAATTTTTAGCCTTTTTGAAGCTTTTGTTGAAGCTAATTTATTTTTAGGCTTTGAATTTATTTGTTGTCGCTTGGTAATAGACCATTTGGAATTTTTTCTTATTAATACTAGAATAAAAAAATTAATTAATATTTTTAAATGGTCGTAACAAGGATCATCATTTTTTAGAGGCATAAACCCAGGATAATTTCTGTTTATTACAGCTATGCATGTTTCAGTTGTTTTGAAACAAATATTTGATAAATGGCAATCACTTTTGAAGATTTGCTCAAAAACTAAAAGGCACGTGTATGCTACTTCGGCATAATTTGGTGTTGGTGCTTTTAGTGCACCAAAATGTGTTGATTTTTTAAAATTCTTTTCAAATATGAAAGTATCAGCTATTGCAGGAATTTCTTCGTTTTGTTTTAACAGCTTAATCCGACATTCATCACAATTAATTTTTTTAAATGCACAATAGCCTGCGTAATAAGCTACTGCATTTTTTTTAAGAACGTTGTTCTCCGCATTCGTGTCTTGAAAAATTAAAAATTCATCAAGAATTGACTCATCTTCAGATGAACAATCTTGAATTAAACTTTCCTTGTAAAAGTCTTGAAAATTTTCCCATTGGAGTTCAAGCATATTGTCATCATCTGCTAAACAGTTCGAATACTCGCTGTTGAATAAAAGTTTGGTGCAAATAATATTCGCGAAATGAATTCCAATTTCGTTGCTGGTAGGCGTGTAATTAAAACCACCTTTGCCGCGTAACCGCGAAAAAAAATTTTCCAGGCTGTCTTGGTTTGTTTTGCCCGTCAAAATGTACTCTGCGCTGTTATTGAATGATAATTGGTTAATTAACATTATTTGCGAATTTATTGTTAATTGTAGACCTTTAATAAATTTGAAATAGTTTTCATTTTTAGAAAGGATTTTCAAATTTTTCAAAAATTCTAAGCTGTCCACCAAATAATTGTAAATGTCATTGCCTGGTTTTAGTGGCTTTTCGTAAGGTGATTTTGATTTAAAATTTCTGCTATTTAAACAATCAAATATGTTATTAAAACGTTCCAGGAATGCCGATGTTGATTTTGCATTTTCTAGTGATGCACCTAAAATTTCTGGACACGTTTTTTCTACTGTTCTAATTGCACAGCTTACGGTGTTACTCAATAACTGAGCAGCTAACGACACGTTCATTTTCTCGAAGCAATTTGGATAAATGTGTTTTCGGCCAATCTTTGGTAATATTTTGCATTTATTATTGGAGTCTCGGTCAACAATTTTCCTGATCACATCTATATCCGCTACTCCATGGAGGCTGTGTGAAATTTTGTTATTAATAAAGGCGTTTCTGGCAGATTTAATAAGATGAGGTGGATCAAATTGTGCAAAAACTTGTTTATCATCGAATATGAAACTTGGATTTTCCGGAGTAATGCCGAGATGTTTATATGCTTGCATATTTATTGCACCTTGATCGCAGGTGAGCATTACAACGTTTAAGCCGATTTTTTGTTTACACATTTTTAAATTGGTTTTAATTAAAGTGGTTAATTTCATAGCTGTAAATGATTTGTTTATGAGTACATAATTAATAACGTATTTCCAGTCTCCTATTATTGACCGAACCATAAAAAATAGAGCTGAAGTGGCTAATTCGTTTTTCCTCTCCTCTCCATCATCATAGAAACCTTCGATTCTGTCGGTTAAGGTATTATGTGTTAAATCCTGCTTAATGGTAATTTCATCGAAGCATAACACACAAATTTTTGACATTTCTGGTAAATTAGCAAAAAATGCTCTATGTTGTTCCATCAAAATTTCATTAATCCCAGGTTTAATAAATTGAATCGGAGACCATTTGTAGATTGAACTAACTGAAGGTAACTTTAATTGCAACGTATTTCGTAAATACTTGTAAGTAGCTGCCGATTTGTAATACAAACACTGCGCGAATGTCTTATCAGCCTTATTATAATAAAAATTTTGTTTCAATAGTAGCTTACATACGTTTTTTGTATTAACATTCACACATAATCTGTCAACTATTTGATCAATGGAAGTGCTTTTTTGCTTTGCATATTTTACTTTTAATATATGAAAATTTTTTTTACACTTTGAATTAGCAGCTTTTAACAAATTAAATTTTTTTTGCAAAATTGCAAGTTTGTTTTTAATGTTTATAATTTGATTAGATTTTTTGCTGCATCCGTCACATTCGTATTTCAATGAATAATTGTTCGCATCACAATGTGAACAGTTCACCTGATTAATCAGTTTCAAAAATTCCGTCTCCTCATCCACAGGATCTGTCTGCATTCCAATAGATTCAGTTGCCTTATTCATTTGATAGGGTAACTCAATTCGATCAATATTGATTGCGTTTTGTAGGGGTTCGTCATCTAGTGATGGAATACTCAAACAAGGTACTGCATTTCTCGTTAGCCGGGAGAAACCAATATGCTTCGGAGCAAAATGTTTCTCACAAACAAAATTATATTTGTTTGTTAAATTACCTGTGTGTAAGCCTATCGAGTTTAACCAAATAATTTTCCTTTCGGGATCATGTGGAACCTTAAAAAATTTAAATTCCGACGTGGAAGATTTTTCTTTACAGTTTGGAACAATACAAACAACACGCTTTTGTTCAATGAGTTTTCGATGCGCTAAACAGGTGAAAATAAAAAGTTTTTATTGGTGTAAAAAAATTAATGGTTAAAATTAATTTTTTAATATTCACTTACGATTGCTACTCTGCTCACTCGTAATATAATCTACTTGACTTGGTAATCTGGACATTATGATCTCTTTTAGTATCTAATTAAATTTATTTCAAAACACTAAAATTGCACAATTCTGCACAACTCTAGTTAATAAATGAGGAATAAATATCAAAAAAAGATCGAAAAATTAACGGGAAATATTTCACGTGGCGATAATGTATGTGTGTGGATAATCGAAATATAACAAATTTCTTTTACTATTGTTTTACTCGTTCTGACGAGTAGTGGGGATAATAGGAAGAAAAATAGCCCGTATCAGAAAAAACCATAATTCTTTAAAAGTCATCAATCGAAAACAAACGTAATGTTATACAACCGCGTAATTCTTATGTGATAGTTGTATATGCAAAACAGTTTCACTAATTTTATTTTTGATCATTTAAATCATTCCACGACATAGCTACATACATAAAAGTTCGTTTGCTTTTATAAATAATGATTAGACAAAAAATCATAATACAATTCAAAATTTTCGTTTTTCATTGGTTTTCATTCAAAATATTATATTATTATGTAGATACAATAATGTTTTGCGATCATTCATAATAATCTTATCATAAAAATCAGCTTCAAGGTTACAACACTATTTTTTTGTTTTTTATTTTATTTTGAAAACACATATTAAAAGGAAGTGGAGGAAGGGATAACTTCGTCTGTTTTTATTTTGTTAGTGTTTATGTATATTAATATTGTATTTACAGTAGGACCTCCATTCATTATACCGAGAAGTGTCGTAGAAATAATTTATTGAATTTCATATGATATATGAGTACTGTACTGTAAAGCTCATAAAAATAAAATCGACTTGGATATAGAAAAATCGTTCACATTATGATCATTTGGCACAAATACCAACGAGGTTTAAATAAAATTTTACAAATAATATTGCACACACTCGCATTGTAGGACGAGTATTTCGTTTCGATAACCAATCAGGTTAAGCAATTTTTATTTTATACAAAACATGAATGATAGAAAGAGGCATATAAAATAAGTATTTTCATCTCGATTGATTACAAAAACAAAACTTAAATTATTTGATATTTTTTTATTTGAGTATTTTTTCGTCATACAAAATACGCTTCTATAGTAATTATTTTTCTATGGATATACAATAGATATCTTATATAGAAAATCCACTATGTGGTCTGATTTAAACATAAATAAACGATTTATTTATACAATACACCAAGACTGTTTGTATATAATGTATATGTCTGTACTATTTACGAGTAATGCGTAAGTGAACACGAAATTCTTATAATACGCGTATTTGCAAATGAATTTACAAATCCTTGTAAAATTGCATAAGACGTTATATAAAAGAAAGAGGTATAACTGTCGTGATATTCGAAAAGTTGCTTTCTCTTTTGGGTGATATGTTTCTAATAGATCAGTCACTTGAATACTGTCATGACTTTCAAGAAATCGAGTACAACACGTTTAATGAACCTCGAAATTTATTAAATAATTGTACCGAAAATATAAATTTGTTTTGCTGTGAATTGATTATATTGAAACCGTTGACTGATCTTAATATAATTCTAGTAACTTGAAAGTTACTATGTCATATATGTTGTGTTCTAGAAGTGTGTTATAGTTGCACCACAACAGCTACTTTGAAGTTCAATAAACATTAGCCGAATTTGCATATTTTTCCTATTATTAACATGGTAATAGTGTGGGAGAGGATATCAAGGTTCGCCTTGCCGCTGGCAATCGAGCTTTATATCCTCTACGTCCACTTCTGAAATCAAAATATCATGCTAATACGGATAAGCTGAAACTGTACAGAGTGTTGATCAGACCCGTTGTCATGTATAGTTGTGAGAGTTGGACCTTGACGGATAAGTACGAAAGATGGCTTCTAACATTCGGGAGAAGAATCATGCGTGTGATATATGGCCCAAAACGCGACGTTGATGGCACATAACGAGTTTTATTCAACAATGAGGAATTTAATGCAAATTCCTGATATCGTGCATGAAATCAAAGGACAGCGAGTACGCTGGCTCGGTCACGTTCTGCGTGCTGATCCGAACCGAATGATACAGCGATCTTTGAATGGAGAGCCGCCTTTTGGTAGGCGAAGAGGTCGCTGTCGGCGACGATGGCTCCACGGCGTAGAGAGCGACCTGGAATCTTCTGGTTTCTTGCAACAGTATGAAGAGCTAGCTCGTGATCGAAACCGATGGAGTCAGATTGTTGGCGATTTTTATCGCAACAGATCTCGTCGTTCTTTTGGTTTAGTTTTGAAAAAAACGAAGGATATAAACATCCATCTAATTTTTATTGAGTTGATATATTCCGTTTTAATCAAAATGCATGATTTAAATCTAAAAAGTGAGAAAGCATTCTAATACCCCTACTATTTTTTTCACCTCACCTCGCCTTGTTAACTATATTTTGGTAACACTAAGGTAAATGTTAACGTCACCAACAAATTGTAGATGACGGTAAGTGACATAATACTCGGTCGCCGTAAGAATCATAATACCAAAATGAATCGCAGTGACGTCACATCGATTGATGGCACATAGGTGAGATTCATAATATTCGATAGTGTATTATCAGTTCGTCGCTCCCTTCATAAATTATAATTGGCTACGATTATCAGTTGATTCAGTTCATTATATTTTTTAATATCATTGTCCCATCTACTTACATTTTTGTGTGTCGATAGAAATGTTCATTTGGTGCCAACCATGTTTATAAATGAAGGAAATTTCAGTATTTCAATGTCAATAAATGACATAATATTGAATGTTATCAAATACTTTTACTGACCGCCCAGGTGGCGCAGTGGTTAAAAGCTGCGGAAGCTAGAGCGGGAGGTACCGGGTGCGTATCCCGAATCGTATGATGAAAAATCCCTTTTACATCCTACCCCTATCGGGATTCGAACCCGGTACCTCCCGCTCCAACTGACGCAGCTTTAACAACTGCGCCACCTGGGCGGTATCAAATTCTTTTGTTGGTAACATATATTTTGAGATTTAATATATTTCTGATTGCAGTAAATTCAATTTGATTGGATGTACTTTGGGATATAACAGAACTCGTTGGTGACAAATTTTGGTGAAAATCACTTACTAAAGTAAAAACTGCTTCTTCCATATAGTTAATTCAGCTTTTAATACTTTCTTGGCGTAACAGAGTTCTTTATCGAATTTGCTTCAATTTTTGACCTTCACTTCAATTGTTCAATTAACTTTTTTCAAAAAGATAATTATTGATCGGTCATTTCAACATGTATTTATCTTTTATGTTCAGATCAATTAGAGCAAACATAAATATATAAATATTTCGTAGATCCGGTCAAACCAATCCACTTTTTGATGTTATTAAAATCCAGTAAATCATTTCCTTATGTATTGTTGATTTTATATTATAATTCAAAGCCCTTTAATTATTTATACATTCGATCGAATTTATGGTATTTCATCGATATTTATCTTAAATAAATATAAATTTGGTTGATGAACGAAATGTCGATTTCGTAAATTTTCCATACAACGTTAATACTCCCAATCAACTCGATATAACATACGTACATATACGTAAGTATATAAAAATCGAAATCCAATTAAAATTTATATTTCCCAATAAAAACTGATCTTAAAGAAACATATCTCAATCTTCGAACGCGCGATATCTATATACACAATATATATATATCTACTTATATTGAAATTGTATATAAAATTAATGAATGCTAGAGAATTTTCTACATACAATTAATATACAAAATATGGGTCAATGTTGTTCTTGACTTCACATACACAATTTTAATGATCTGATTCTTAAGAATTGTAAATGATGCAACTGTGATCTTATATATGTGCATATGAGGGTGTAGTGTAGCCGCAATTAATAATAATAATTGTTGCATGTTTATTAAGTATCACTTTGAAACAATATATATTGGTAAAAAAGCGTCACTAACCGAATGAAGAAAGTAAACTTTCTTATTAGAAAACAAAATTTTATAATTAAAGACACGCGAAGGTATTCTATCTATATAGATACATACACCTCTATATACATACTTTTGTTTTCTCAAACATTAATTACGTTTAATTTCACTTTTCATCAAACGAAATTGTCAATTAGAGTGAAAAACATATAATATTATATTTGTCAGTTTGTCAATATTTACTTATTAATGTAAATTTTTTTAAGAAACAAAATTTTAAATTAATGATCTGTAAGATATGATGTGATGCGTTGCTCAAAATATTTTTATAGATAAGAACTTCTTTGTATGTTTTTAATGTATACATATTGTGTATATGTAAGTTGCAGTAACTCAAGCTCCCTTTTGATTTTTTTTATCTTAAAGTACTAAAATATTGATGAGATTTCCTGTACTGAGTATATAGCTTATGCGATTTAAGCTTATATACTGATTTATCTACCTTTTCTCGTGTACATACGGATGTATAAATATTTGATTACACGAAACAATTACAATTTCAACAAGGTCAAGATACCGACATAAATTTCACTGTAATTTGTTATTAAATTTATATGTACATTTCTTAAATTTACTGTCAAAAAAATGTATATAAAAGAATATGACAACAACAATGTTGTAAAGGTTTCAAACCGTTTTCGGAGAAATATAAGGTATTTATACAAGTCTTAAGAATTTACTTTGCCTTCGCACGGTCAGATGATTAATTTATGTTTTATTTTATTTTTAAGTGTTCAGTTTTACACAAATTTCGTGCAGATTTGTGATTTTATAATTATGGTAATGGTATCAGCGCTGCTCGTTTTGATTATGGTTGACATATTTAATGCCAGTACAGCGAGTAAGACAATGACATCAAATATAAGTAATCAGCTACTTCATTTTTTTGCTGCGGTTTGTGTATATACATAAAATGTACTCGTCTGGCGTGCATGCCATACCAACCATAATGATTAATTATAGTTTTAAATTATTTCCTTTTGCATACAAAAAAAACCAAAATCAATTTCTTTATAAAAATCAAAAGTTTTAAATGGCCATTGGCTATTTTGCTTTGTGAATAACAACAACACATGAGAAATACAAAATGTTAAAAAAATCAAAAGAGCTGCATGTTATCGTATATATGTAAACCTGCATCATAAGCACATTCAAATGCGATGGTAATGATAATTATTATCATTAATCGATTTGTTTGAAAATGCACTGTACACGGACTTTTCATTTTGAAATATCTTTTCCACCATATAGTAAAATTTCATCGAACGAACAAAATCATTGTACATAAGTACGATTAGCATCTATCATTATTTACAAATTATATCTGTGCATAGTAATTGCTTATGCTGTTTTTATTGTTGGTCCGTACAATATCGACAATTTTACTCCATCGGTTTCGAGATACATTATTCGCTCGGATCAGTATACGCAGAACGTGACAAATCCAGTGACACCCTTTTCCATTTATATTCAGAAATCTGTTTGTTGATGATAAGGTTTTGTATATAACTTCGTTCTCTCTGTTCAAGTTAAGTACTTTTGAGCATAATCGATTAGATCGTTGGATAAGCTTTTTAATAAGATTGTTTGAATCTAAATAAGATGGTTTGTGTTGCTGAACAACGTTCGATTTTACTTTCAAAAATTGTATCTATTATTCTTGAAATTGGCTAGAAGTGAATTTTATATGTGTGGTTATGTTAGAGACCTCGATCAATATACAAGAAAGTGATCGCATTGTCCCTATCATCTTTTGACTTGCGTCGAATTGGAGATAAAACTAAGAACTGTTTAGTTTGTAGTTTTCATTCTTTGACAACCATTCTACACTGACATATTTGCTTAAGAACGAATTATGGAATCTTGTGATTCTTTGAATCAATACCATTTGCTCTTGTGTCTAGTTTTTTAGTTGATAGTGCGCATCAATGTGAGTAGATCATCATTTGAAAACTTCACATTCGATAAACGTACCAACATCTGCGATATTATTTTTTCTTCTTATACTCTTTAATTTTTTGAAACTTACTTGATCCATTCTGAAGTTCCATTTTTCGATGAAGCGTTCGAGTATTTTGAGAAGTATTTGGTCACATACATGAGTAATGTTGGTTTCTAATTCGTCAATCGTAACTGTCCTTTCCATGTAGACTTGGTCTTACGTATGTATAGTCTCAAAGAAAAAGTGTTAATGTGTATAACATGATCTAGGTGTCCAATTCACTGATCCAAAAGTTTACTGTTCACCGGATTGCTCTCGCAATCATGCCATAGTTTCATGGACTGTGGCAAGTATTACGAGCTTCATTTTCAGATAGCAAAGTTTTTGCATACGACCCAAGCTGTTGAAAACGGCGCCAAATCGATTAACACGATAATCGCCTCCACTCTCAGTTATCGTCGCTATATTTTCTTCATTACGTGCTGAATAACGAAAGTTGGGTTTCAAATGTTTCGATGGTATAAGCGAATTGTGCTTTCGGAATACAGCTGAATAATTTGGAGACGCTGTATCGGGCTAAATCTTTCCATGATGAAATATTAAACAATACTGAATACAAATACTATAACTGTTTGACAAAAATCACACGAGTTCTGTCATAAAGTACTTCTAAATGAATTACCATATATCAAAAAAATATCAAAACCTTAATTAACATTTATCTCATACTTGGCGACTATACAGATGCTTTTGAAGCAGAAATGGTGAAATAAACTCAATAAAATTATTTTTCGTAATTACTTCGCTCACTGTAAACTCTATAAGACTTATAGAATGACAATGTTTTATTTTATTTAAAGAGCTTTTCATCTTCAACTCATCAATATTCGTCTTCAGATCTGGGTCTATTCTAGATTTAAGAATAGAAGTTATAACTTCTGAGGAGCTACACTTATATTTTTATGATTCATTGCACAAAAAGTAACGGTTTTAAGCAACTTTCTTTCTCACTTAAGTTCTGTTAGAAAGACTAGACTACTGGAAGAAGTGTGACCGCTTCATAATAAATGATCACAAGAATTTAGAAAGTATCCATCATCCAATATATTTTATACTATCCTCGAAAAGAAATAATTGATTGTTGATAATAGTCTGATCTAACAAGTCGTTTAAGACCTCTGCAATCTGAAGACATTTCAATTCTTTTTTCACTGAGTCATAATATTTTATTCAAATATTTTAAATTGCATTCATGACTGTGCTAAATATATCGCGCATTGTAATTTAATATCTTATATATACATATTAAGTGAATGCACGATCGTTAAGATGTGTTCTGTATTATAATAATATATATATATAGTAAATACAACAAAACCAATCCCATCAGATGAATTTTTGTTAATTTTCATTTAATTACGACAACAACAATGCCAGCAACATGATATTATTGGACTACGTCGTCGAATTATTATTTTAATCGTTATTTTTATTTTGTGCTCACCAAATAAATGGCATGACATCATTATAATTTGCGAGCATCGTTTTTTTTTTAACTTAACATATTAAAAGATGCTCGGTGACCGAATTTTATCGATCAAGTAACAAGACACAGGTTATCATTTTGTATAAATTTAATTTATAAATCGTTTGGCATGTCTACAGTTTTTGGTCATCATGTATGACTCATCGAGTGGTGGGATATATTACACGCGACTGTACGACAGGTTAAAATTGACTTCGATTGCAGAGTTTATATGTGTTTACCGCATATATTTGAATTTATTGAAATCTATTTACAATTTATGTTATTTTTATTTTCGCCCAGCATGATATCCAGCAAGGTATAAATTATCGATATGGCTTTATTTGTAGTCGATCTGTAAAATTTTTATAATTGAAATAAATTAGATTTTAAATTAAAATGCATCGTACCGCGTGATTTATATTTGAACTTATAAAAATATGAAAGCACATATACATAATATATGTATATGCTGTAACTGGACCTGAAATTGATATTATGCTGCATTTCACATTCAATAAACCTCAAAGCAAATTGATGAGCTATTGCTTGAAAAAATATTTTAAAATTTTCTACTTATAGTAGATGATATAGAAAACACCCACGTATCTTCTATTCGATAATTTTTACAGTGTATCGAAGATAACATCAACAGGTGCAAGGTTTTGTATGTATTATATATTCGATTTGAAAGCTCTAACAATGATTAAACTTTCACTTATAGACATTTTAAAATGAAAAAAAAACAACTCATTAATGCCACTCAGTCGCACAAGCTCATACTTATCCCCAGAGGTCAAAAGTTCAACTAAATAAATTGTTAGCATCATAGTGGAATGTGTATAGTGTTTAATATAAAGATAATTGAATATCATCGCGATCGTACGATTTTGAAAAACAAAATGCAGAGAATTTACTTTAGAAAACATATATTATATGATTGCACAAAACATCGAATCATTTTTAATGGTATTTTGGGATATCCCACTCATCATTCAATTTATGTATTAAGTTACTATTGATTTTATAATATATACAATCAATCAAATTTCTGACGACGCTGTATATAGGTTTGTGGGTGATTTCGTTTCGACAGCTGAAATTGATCGTTAAATAAAAGCAAGTTTGTGTTGATAATCATGATCACTTAAATTATGAAACAATATTATATATTCATTGTTGGTAACTTAAATCTGCCATACCCAGGTATATAACTCAGCTAACCTGAGCTGACACCATCTGTACTGCATTCGTCATTATATGTTATCTTTGGTGGCCGGTGGAAAAAGTAAAATATTCAATTGCAAAACGTAACTGTTTGTTAAATACCTCGTTTTCTCTCTATTCCAGTTAAAATCCTTCAATCTCGGTTGCCTTTTGCATGTAGAGGACTAGGGCATGCTTTTCGGTACTACTTTAGACCATAGATCAATTCTTAATGAATTTAAACGAGCTATGCCGGAAATCGACATGATTAATAATAGACCTCTTGCCTGGTTTAAATTTCAAAATTATTTAAAGTGATTACACAAATCATATCTATCCAGGAGTATGTATACTGACTTGCTTAATCAGTTATCCAAAACGCTTGTATTCTTTAACTCTCTCTCTCTCTATCACTGCGAATAGGGCACTGGTTTTGGCATTTACTGTTCATTACATGATCTGAAAATCTCTGGCAGGTTGGTACTATTCATCAAGCAGAATTAATTGCGATTACCCACTGCATATTTCAGCTTTTAATCTCGTTGCCGAAAATAAAGAGATTATATTTTTTACGGATAATTATACTTAATTCCTTGAACAATCTTCTAACCAGCTGTAAATTTATAGGGGATTGTAAGAAATTTCTTAACCTCCTAGGTGGTATCAACAAGATAACAGTCATGTGGGACATTACAAATTGTTTGGCTAAAACTGTTTCTCACTGAACGACAAGAAGAGGTGCAGCTAACCTGACCATCTACCTTTACTTGGGACGTAAGTCGAAATACTTTGTCGTGGTCTTTAACTACGATCTTCCATTTATTTATTACAATTTTGGTTTCTTTACTTACTGGCCATGTATGTAACGTATGTCTTGAGGCTTCTGATGATAGATTATAAACTTCATCAGCCGTTATCCGGCTAAATATTCCTACACACACTGTCTTCTCTACCCTCATTCAAACTAGTCCAGTTTGCTAATGTTGTAGGACACGTCTGTGTGCTTTGATGTAATACTAGATTTTACTATGGGTTTTTTTTTGGCATTGTGTGCGGATCCTCGTTGTTTTCCAGCCAACTATCATAATAATAATCCTTACTACTCGCAAAATGTTAACCAGATACATTTTTCGTTATAATAAGTACAAATGTTCTCCTACAAATGATCGACTGGTTGCACCAGAATGTTTGTTTTATCAATTTTCTTGATAACCACTTTCACAGAGCTCAATTATTATCCTTTTAATAGGTTAATTGAAGCATAAATATTGTAACTGTTCCATCATGAAAACTTAAGTTTAATTACGAATGGTTTATTTTGAAACTGTCACATAAAAGTATATTATTATTATCTCAATGCATCTACCCATACAAATTATTTTAGTATATGTCTTGAAATGTCATCTGCGCTAGCCATTTCACTTTCACCCTCACGCACAAGTTTAGTAAACCTTTTTGATTATAGCATATAAGTGCATAAATATGACTATAAAGTTATAGCTTAAGTCAGACAGTACACAAATTCATTAATATGGCACAACATGCGGTGCATCGTTCTGCCGGAACTCATATGTTTCGATTCAGTCCAGTCAAGATTTTGCAGATTAAAAATCGTTATTAAACAGTTATATCCAATAAGTATTTTGATTCATTCATATTTCACTCATTCCAATATAAGACATATTAAATTTATACTTCAAAATTGAAAGTCAAAAAAATGTAGAAATTTCGACAACTAACTGACATTCAACATTGTAGTTTGCAAAATTAAATTTCATGAGCTTTTATATATTAACAAATCATATCAACCCGCAACATGACAATCCGAAAATTTTTACATGCGCATATTATAATATATTTCACATTCTTCAGGTACTAAAGAGTTTTATATGTCTATCAATAAATTTACATGATACACAAAATATAAGAAGACATGGCATGAATTTATAATTTCGAACTCAAAATTGAAGTGCCACAAATAATGGTGTGCAATGTATTGTTAAAACTACCAATGGCTTGAGAAAGACATTATATATTTATACTAATTCACACCCTATGTCACATGAATTATGCATCTTAAGAGTGGTTAATGTACATACCATACATATAAATATACCATAAACCTTAAAATCAAGTGCAGTTGGAACACCAGATGCTCGAAAATAAAATACATTTGAAGGGTAAACAGTACCATAAATAATAATGTTTTCGGTGCAGGAGTTTAAGGTTAAACCGAGTTTCGATTATAACAAAAAATATATATTTTTATTATTAAAGCATTTTAATTACACTTGAATTCGATAAAACTGTACATGATGGATATATTAAGAAAAAAAAATCTATTAAAGCATATATCACGAAGACACGAACAGATGTTTTTGAATAACAAACACTAGAATAGGAAAAATGAGATGTAATTAAATTTTACTTATTTATTATATGTTTAAAGATCACAGTGATGATCATGATCGTGTAATTATTAATACTGTAATTAAACATATTCTGGTGGGAGATAACAGTTAGTTTCATTTTCCGATTTGTTAATGTACCATTAAAAATGCCTATGATTTGGAACACCATGATAATTTATCACCTTCTAAGAAATTGATTGAACATATGAAGTGTTCGGGGTCTTCAACTTTTTTAGCCCGTGGTTAATCTTTTAACAGATCATTTATTTAGGACTTGAATACTTTCACTGTGAACACACCCTTAATCAAATAACCAAACTGTCAGTGTCAAAACGTTCAGTAAAGATAACATTTGGATGGTGATGTACATGAAGAGAGAATTGTAATGAGTGATTTTTTTGCTGGTGGTATCATTGGACAATTTTTTGTTGATGAAAATTACCGTCTCATTACAGTCAATGGAGATCGCTAAAGATACATGTTCGTACGTTATTGTTTGGTCAATTGCATAAGCTAAACATTAATGATATGTGATTTCAACTTGACGGTGCGGCATGCCACACAGCGGGTCTAACAATCGACTTATTGAAATCTAAATTCAATGAACGTGCTATATTCAGAAATGGTCTGTCGATTGCCCGTCTATAGATTGTGTGACTTAACACCTCAAGTCTGCCTTTTTTATGGGCTACGTTAAATCATTGGATATTGATCGAGTAATAGCAGCCGTTTCCGTCGAAATGTGTGGCCTAATTCAATCGAAAATTGAGTTCATCGATTCAACTATAACGTACCCGAATTCAAGAAAGCAGTATTTACCTCATTTTTGTTTTGGAGGGCCAATTTGTTTAATGAATTGCATAACACAAGTCTAATTATTTTGGTATTATAATGACTTAGGTGTGTCGCAATATAGCATAATACATCATCTCATTTCATTCTTCCGTTTAAAAATGATATTGGTTTGGTTATCTTCTATTACTGAAGAAATATTGTCAATTCCAACGATTAACTGAGATGTAGTCAATTTGTCAGCACTGCAAGATATTCAAACGTTTATAGTCCCAGATGTATTCGATGTAGAAATATACCCTTATATCGTTTCAACATCATTTGAACAAAGCGTATGGGAAAACACAGTTAACACTACTGATACAATTAGAGTGTGTTTTTAGTGGTTCACATCTTTAACTTGGTAACACTGTATAAATAGTATCACGTCAAAGCAATGCTTGCTGCTGTTGAAATTTGTTATCAAAATAATTTACAGTCGTCATAATCGTCCATCAAAGCGGTTAATTCCGTTATCTTTGGTTCGGTTTCGCACCATGTATATTCTATATAATAATACACATCCAGTCAGGTCAGTGTGTACCGAACATGCGATAGATTGAGGAAGACTAAAATCAATCAATTCAATGTCGTTTTCAGTAACTGGAGGGGCGTCCATCCACTTTATGGACGCTTATATCTAAGGATCTTAGCCTAAGTGCATACAAAATTCAACTTGAACAGGAAAAAAGCCATTCAACTTTACTCTTCAAGCCATTTAAGTTCTAAATTGATATTGGTGTTGATTTTCCTAACAAAATTTTACCAGCGATTAAGGTCACTTTGTGTTGAATGGGTAATCAGTACCGAGACATGATCTCTAATATTTTTATATCAAAATTGGTTAGCATAAATATTGATGATACAATTAATTTACTCAAAGAAATTTTTGATGAAAGACTAATTTTACGTTGTGGTTACTTGGCCACCGAGATTGTAACTGATGACCTAATTCCATTGGGTTATTTTCCTTGGGAATATGTTAAGTCACTTGTTTACGCCCATTAACCCGAGGCGATTGAACACTTAAAACATAACATACGACGAGTTATTAGTGAGATACGGCCGTAAAGAGGAAAAATTGCGCTATCTACCTCGACGATCACATGGCCACTAATCATTTTCAATCATTAATGAGATACAATTATCTATCCTAAAACTAGTTTCACTGATATTGAAAATGTTTCTTTTTGTTCTTTTTTTAATTTGAAATTGTGATAGAGGTTCACAACAGCCTTTATGAGCAGGATAATTTAAGATAAAAAGCTAGCCTTATGTGCAGGATAACTTTTTATTTCTGTTTGGTTTTTAAAAAGCTTCAAAGTTGGTTTGGATTATTGTTCGAAATTTTTAAGGCGCATTTTGAGCTTTTGTTTGTTAGAAATCGCTTGGATGTTTCAATTGATAACTCATTCAGCTTGGGTAAATATTTTCAGTTCCAGTAGTCTGTGGTGATCCTTTTCATTATAACTGCATATAGAAAGCTAACATGCATATTTGGATGAGTTTATATGTGAAGAGTTTGTGCTTGACTAACCAAACGTACTCGCATAACAATCTCTAGCTGACAACTATAATAATATACTTTAACAAATGTTCATTAAATAGTTTCGTTTAAAGTCAATATAAGTTTATTTATTTATTATTAAAAAACTTGATATTATTTATATATTTTTGTTAATAAGTGAATGTACATATATAATATTATGTGTGTTATTAGCTTTTACAACAATATAAACGAATGTAATTAGAAACATTACAAAAACATAGATTGTTTTCTATCAATAAATGTTTATTGTATATTTGTAATAGTTATTGTATACTTAACAAAGGCCGCTCGAAGAATACAAAATAGATTTTCTTTCTTTGTATATATATAAGCATGTCTTATATGTAAACTCATAATATACCAGTATTTTGTGCAATATAATTCTTTCTTTAAACCATCAATTAAAATCAACTCTTTATTTGGTATACCCATAAGTAATTCTCGAACTTGATTTTTATAATTAATGTTTGTCTCTAAAAAGTCATATTTACTTAACACATTGCTCCCTCTAAAATTATTTGCAAAATATTTTCCACCCCATTAGCTATATATGTATACAAAAACATACGAGTGCATAAAGATATTTAACAATCGATAAGCCATAAGCTGATTATCTCTTCCCTATACCGTATATATAATTTAAAATTCCCTCTATTCGATTCAATCCTATCAGAATTAGAAAGTTTAAATCAAAATCAGTATACATATACATACACTGCAGTTCACTTGAATAGGAACGACGGTTTTTTGGAATATTTCGAAATCGATCCAACTTTTTCAATATTTTTTTTACAGAATTATAAGTTTTGACATGATTAATTTTGAACATTTTTTCATGATTAATTTTGCTTTCTTGTTTATTTCTAAAACAATCGTAAATTTGAATGTTCACTTGAATAACTTTTTATTAAGATTAACTAATCATATATAATGTTATCATATATAAAGATTTAGTTTACATGGTTTTAATAATGTGTACTACTTCTCTTATTAAAAATAACTTCATCTGCTTGAGATGGAGTCATACAAAGATTTTAAATAATCTAAAGAAATTTGGTTCCAGGCTTCATTTATCGCCTTAATAAGGCTTTCTTTACTGTCGAATTGTCGACCTTTGTAAACTTTCCAAGACAGCCAACCTCACACGCTTTCCATGGTATTAAGATCAGGAGAATACGGAGGCTACGGCAAAACCTCTACATTTTGCTGCGATATCCATATGATTTGATTATGTTAGCTGTAAGGATAGAGGCATTATCTTGCTGATATATCCATGGCAATGGCCCAAAAGTATCATTGAAGCGGGGTAATACTTCTTTGAAGATGCCCTTGTAAGTTGATGTCATTTTTACGATTGAAAATGACAAATCTCCCGGACCATAAAATGTTATTGCCCCCCACACCATAACTCCTCCTTCCCGGCTGAGGTGTATGCTAAAAACTTTTCCTCTTTTCAAAGGTCGTGAAAATAATAATTAAAACCATCGGGGCCATCGAGGTTAAATTTCTTCTCATCAGAAAAAACGACACGTTTCCATTTTTCAGCCCATGTCATATGCGGCCTCGAGAAATCTAACTTTTTCTGTTTCCTCTCTTGATTTAGAGGTGGTTTCTTTTGGAGCTTTCTTCGAATAAGGTGATCTGCTTTTTTAATCATTTTCCATACTGTTATGCGGCTGGCCTCCACACCAAATCTAGCTTTAGTATGGCCCGCTTGTCGGCTACAGATGTGGCCTCAACAGTTCGGCCTTTATTGTTTGAGCCATATTCTCTTGGATTTTTTGTAAAATTGAAGATAACAGTCTTACTTCTCCCTATTTTATCTGCAATTGCTTGTAGAGAATAATTTTCGCTGTGTATGATTTGAATTTGGGCTATTTCTTCCTTACTAAGTTTTTTTCTTCGACCCATATTTAATTTTTTTTACGTTAAATTGGTAACCTTTTTTAAAAAAATTAATTTAATTTAAGTTTAAGTTGCTAACACTTCAAATTTATTGATAATATGGTCGTTTATATTCAAGTGAAACAAACAAAAATCACACTTTTTAAGGAAAAAACAAAATAAAATAAAATTCTTCTGGCCTACTATTTTTTTTTTTTTTTAAATTATGTAATTTTAAACAAGTGCTAATCCTGTAAAAGTCAATCTTGGAAAAGTTGGACCGATTTTAAATTATTTAAAAAAAACGGTCGTTCCTATTCAAATGAACTGCAGTGTATATACGTATTTACGAACTCACAAGAATAATCTAATATTTATTTTGATTATAAATAATAATACGATATAGAGATGTGGATTGAGATGTAGGAAATTCGATAAATGTATAAAATATATGAAATTCGATAAAATGTTTATTTTATTAATGCTAGATGCTATAGGGTTAAATCATATATGTATATATGACGTTTTGTGGTAATAAACAACATCATAATAAGTAGTATATGATTAAAATTAATATAAGATGATGAATATGCTCGATTATTGCGAATATTAAATTCAATTAGTTAGATTAAAATTGATCTTGGCTATTGTATTACAATTAAACGGGGAGAAACATGCCAATTACTTCCAGTAGCAATAGTTATAGTATTAATGTATTTATTTATTTATTTATAAATAAGTATATAAATACGAATTGAAATTAAAATTGACGTAATACTCGGACACATAATGATATATAAAATTAGTATCCTTGCTGGAAGTTAAATCGAACAGGTGATTTCTCTGATTAAAACTTTTACACATCATGCTAATCGGTTCATTAGAACCATAGTTGGTTCTATATGTACATCAAGTTGCAAGAAGACATTTCTTATTAGGTGTTTACTGGGTACTTTAATTACAAAAATTTTCCAGTATTGATTGATGGTGCGTCAATGTTTCGGCCTCATTGACCAAACTGTTACCAACAAACGAACTCTTTAAAAGCTCACGTCTTTTTTTCAGAGTATATTCCAATTGCAACCGCACTTATGCGAAGTACAGAATCTGGATTGTATCCAGGTCATAAAGATCTCTTGTCCATTGTTTAAAAAAACCTCACATAGAATTACATCTAGCATCACATTGCTCTATATGTTTGTTACTGCTCATATTTTCTACGAAATCCATTGAAATTTCTCGACATAGCTTATAGGTTCGAAAATCCGATGCAGCTTGCATTGACTTGGACCTGCTGTTTCCAATACCAATGTATTGTATGCGGTCGCTTAGGTAAGATTTAAACCATGCCACACAGTTCTTTGAGAACCCAAATTAGTATATCCGTTCTAGTGCTTTACAACGGCTAATGGAGTCAAACGATTTGGCAAAGTCTGTGTACACCACGTCAACTTGCTTGTGACTTTCAGTTACTTTGACTGTGCTGCTGGTGAATACAATAAGGTTTGTATATGTTGTTCTCTTTGTTATGAACCCATAATGGTACGGCGAAACATGTCGAGGCACCACTTCTTAGAAAGAATTACATATTACAAGTTCAAATAATATGTTTATGGATGAAATCGACGTTATACCTCTATAATATGATACATCACTTCTATCCCCAGTTTTGAATAATGAGGCTATTCTTGTTATCTTTACTTTTAAAGAAAATCCTCCCTATATTAGAGAGGTAATTTTAAACTGATAATATTATAATATTCCAAAAAAGAGCAGGTATTTGGTTACGACCGCAACCATCGCCGAATGTTTTCAGAGCCTTGTTTATATCTTGTTTTGTGATATGAGGTACTTCAATGTACAGGTTGCCCTCGCTAGCGTGGTGGAGATTTTCGTACTTATCAACGTCTTAATTGACTAGTTCATTCAGTAGTTAGCATGGTTATCCCTGCTCTGCGACTATAAGGGACCACTAAATTTTGAATGTGCTTGAATTAAAAGGTAATTGTTTGTTAGGAAAAAAACGAAAAAATACTCTAAACCCGCTATTTCCAACCATTTCAAAGTGAATGAGATGGTATTCAAAATGAGATTTATGTATATACATGCTGTTGATTTATGTATATAAAAAACTAAGAAGTTATGTCTAAGGCAAGTAATAAATTGTGCGTTTTGCTTCTATTTCTGGTATCGTTTGGTTCACAATCTAAATTTGTAATGATCCGCAACATGAATTTAGTTGAGAAACACTGCTCTAAACTACGCTTAATGTTCTAACTAAACAAATGAAAGACATATCAAGAAATCAACAGTAGCGGGTGATCAACTTGATCATGTTATACTCAAATTGTTTTAAGTCATATTTAGCTAAACAGACACTCTTAAGTATGAAGCGAAAACTGTATAGCTAATATGATATAGATGACCGTGTAGGATGTTTTATTTAGATCTGCATTTGATCACCTTATCTGTTGTAAATAATACAAGTATTTATCATAAGGCGAGAGAAATAGTATTTAAAACCATTTGTTGACAGAAATTGCAATTGACTCGAATTTTGGGTTTAACTTTGTATTTGCTAAACCACATACATGTTTTAAATATGAGACCATTAAAAGATCAAATCAGCAGCAATTCTAGTTACTTCTGAAATTTCTGATAAATCTCATTGAATTATGGGACATGTTTAGTGTTTATTGATAGAATTTTAATAGAGATTATACAAACCGACAAAGCCATTTTTACAGAAGACATTAAGATGCGTACGACAAAAAAACCATGAGTGACATATTATATAAAAAGCAAATGGTGAGGATGATAATTCATTGAAAGATAAATATAATTAAATAAATGTTACTTGATGTCATTCAACAGGAAATCTTATAATAAAATTGTGCCTATTACTTAATTTTGGTGTTGTCAAAAGATGAACGCGGATGAACTCAATGAATAAAATATGTATCAACTATGAAAGTATTATTTTCCTGTATCTCCAATTTTAGGAGCATGGCCCTACTAGACACCCATCTCCAATTTTCGAAGTTGGGTGTCTAATAGGATGGAACATATTATCGTTTGTGGGCTACAGGTTTATCTTTTTCACTGATTAACCATTTTTGACGACCCATGACGTCATCGCTGGTCTTACAAATTTTCTTTTCTCTTGCGGGTTTTAGTTCAATGTTATCCTCGTTTTATCACTTGATGGTGATTAATGGTCAATCCATCTCCACTTTCTTCTCTTTATTTCGGTCTCTATATGTCTGACTGATTTATTTTTATATGCAGTTTAATGTTAGTTATGGTGTTAGGCCAAAAGCTTTGCAGTATTCATTGAACACACTTGTTTACGAACACTTGTAGTTTCTTTTTCACATTTTCTGTGTAGTACTCATATTTCACACATGGTTGACCATTCGTATCTTGGTCTTGCGTGACAGGGTAAATGTCCCATCTAATTTCGCTTTTGCAAGTTTTTGCGTTTATAAATTCATTTACATCTTCAATTTGTTGATGTGGTTATATTTGTGTTGAGTCTCATCGTCTTTGTTTTATCCTTAGACCAACTTCGTTAGCTAGATTTGATAGCTGTTGTATTTACTGCTGTGTGTCTGAGTGTTTGCAAACATGTCTTACTTGTCGACTATACTAGTTTTAGCTAAGTATACTAGTTTTAGCTAAGTATTCCTTTAACTCAGGTTCGACGAAGAACAGGTACAGTGGTGAATTCCATTTCCTGGATAATTAGTGATGATAGAAGCCATTTTGTTATTTTCTTAGTTTTGCATTGACCATATGTGAGATTCTGTCAATGATTATCATAGCGAGTATCTTTACTATTGTGTTGAGCAGAGAGATACCTCGCCAATTTGTGCATTCTCTTAGGTTATCTTTTTTAGTTTCCGGTCTAAGTGTGCTGTAGCAGCCACTCAACCTAACCTAACCTAACCTAGGTTATCTTTTCTTGGAGATTGTCATTTACAAATCTTCCTTCCATTTTTGTGGTATTCTGGCAGAATTCCTCACATTCTGGCAGAATTTCACACTTCTTGTAATATTGGTGTTAGTTTGCTTGTAACTGTAGATGAATCTCCTTTGAATATTTGGAGGTTGCCTACAGGCTCAGCAGTTTTTTTGCCCAAGTAATTTCTTAATGAATAAATGGCAAGATAGATTTTTTTTATTTAAGACATGTGCCATACTACCATCCGCAATAACATATAAGACCACTTTTACTGCAATACATTTGGATTACAATGACACATACTGTACGTATACTTAAACGTTTTAGCGTTTCTAATTGATCTCATAAAATTATTTTAACAAGATTTCTTATATAAACAAAACGTTCTGCCAATATTTTAAATGCACAAAACAAGGCCAAATTCCTATATCATGCACATTTTGATCCAATAAAATTTAGAGCAGAACAAATTAATATTCGATACATAAACAATATCTATAAAGGTAAAATATTTTATTAGTTTATATAACTACACATAACTCGTATGTTCTAATTTACTCTATACTCTAAGACATTGTTTACTTGTCTACGTTTAATGTATTGTTCATACATATATTACTAACTGCACACCTCTTTATAACAACTCGTATGCTAATTTGTAAAACGCTGCGCAAAATTTTTTTGAAAATAATATTTTGTGGCAATTTTTTGCGATGGCACATTGCCAACGATATATTTTTATCTTGATTGTATCAGATAATTGAATGTGTCAAATTAATAATTAAACCGCGACTTAGCTATATTTACGCAATTATATATATTCGCACATTTATACAGATTATGTGTGTCTCACAACCAAAATACTTTTATGACAATGGACGAAGTAAACCACGGAAATATTTGGATCGCGTGGGTGAGTCCCGCCAAACTTAAAATGTAGGAAATACAATTATACACATGCCATGTACGTATAACATATACTTGTTGATCATTACATATCATTGTAACGTATCGAATTCATAATATTTGTTTCATACATACAGATGTTTATTTATGCCAAGGTTTATCACCTTATATCCGTATGTATACATAGCATATATATAAATTTACTAAAAGTGTTGTGGGTGGTGAAAGCAAATCAACACATACGTTTATAAGACATTCGGTTGATATGATTTGTTACTGCCTATATATACAATTCATCAATTTACTTTGTGATTGTTTGAATGCGTTGCTTACGTTCGTTTAATTAAACGTTATGCCAATGAGTTAAATCATCAGTCAGTCAATTATTTTTCCACACGCTTCCCGCTACTGTTTTCTGAAAACAAAAAACGACCAATTTTCATTATTCGACGCCGCTGTCATCGATTTAGCTATCCGTGTTATAAAATTGCTAGAACGTCATAACCTACATTGCAATTTGAACTGGTAATTACGTTTCCTTTTTTACCGCTTAGCTTTTACAATGGTGCGGGTTGGGTTTTAGGATGATGACTTTTATCGCAGAAGACCCACCGTGCCCGATTTAAATTATTTGTTTGTTTTGATGCAACATGAATTCAGATGCACTAATTGCAATATAGGTATAATGCATATGGTTATGTTGGTGTATTTATATTACCTCTTTTACGGGGAAAAAAATGGTGGTTTGGTAGCCATCTAACAAATTGACATGATAAATGCTAGTATAAATAATAATATACAGTTTTCGTATTTTAAGATCACCAACTAGATAATTTCTAATCTGAATACCCACAAAAACCATCTGATTTTTATTTTGATCGGTTTACTCGATATTAGGTTGTGTTACGTTCCTGGGCTGTCCTGAAGGACCGGATAGACACACGGTTGGCTCGTACCATAGCACATGTTTCTCCTTTATTCTTCTACTCAAACCATCAAGAGCTTTATAAGATAACGCGGTGAATATCCTTGATAAGACTCCTACTGAGCTACGTCAGGTCGTTTAGGACAGCTGTTCTAACATTTTTCATCTGCGCAGTTCAAGGCTGGCTTCATTCACATATTCACAGCTATCAGGCCATCGATTCAACTGTTCTCGTTATAAAATTGCTAGGCCGTTGTAACCTATACAGTGCATTCGTACCTATATAACTTTTTAGGATTAAATTTGCTTTTAAGAAGGTGACTATTATCACAGACGACATACCGTCCTCGATTTAAATTAATTGTTTTAGGATTATTTCACCAACAATAGTAATTATGCCATATAAACTTAGATGCACTAATTAAAATATTCGCATGGTTATGGTGCTGTATCAATTCCCAAATTATCTTATTTACGCTTTCGTCTTATGAGATAAAGCAACTTTACTTTTGTCGAAGGAAATATAATTCTCAATGAACGAAATATAGCAGTAAAGGATTTACCATTCTTAATTGGTAGACATCTAATTAATTGGGATCGTAAGTGTATGTATGAATAAGCAAATAGACAGTTACTGTATTTTTAAACCACCATGATTTCAAATCTCAACACCCGCAATATTTAATTTATCTTAATTTTTTTTGTAGATTTAATCTATAGTAGATTAGGTGATTAGGTTAGGTTCCTGGACTGCGCTGAAGGAGCGCTAAAGACACATTTTGGTTCTGGTTAGGTTAGGTTCCTGGACTGCGCTGAAGGAGCGCTAAAGACACATTCTGGTTCATACCATACCACATATTTACCATTTCTAATTTTACGTCAGATTATTTTGGAAAGGTTCTCCCACATATTTCATTGGTTCAGCGCTGGAGACTGGGGTGAATGCAAAGTATGTAGAGTACTGTTTCTTTTTCTTCTACGACCTCACGTCACTATGAGGTCCATAAATTATTAACAGCTCTCTTAATTATTAACAGTTTCCTTTTGAAGCTGGGTATCTAACTGGGTACGTTTTAAACCGTCTTATTTCCGTTAGCATTCAACTTTTGGTGGTATATGAAAACTTTTACGAAATGTATAATACCTATATATACGTTATGAATACAGTCATGCCGAGCCAAAAATAGTGTGATATATGTTGTGAGAAATTTTTTCAAGATTATGATCTAATCACAATGCTTGTGCATGCAATTTGCAATTTGCAAAAACAGCAATGAACGATTATTTATGTCTTTGTATTTTCCTTAAGTACATATTTGTATATACGAGTATATGAAAAATGCATGATTAGAATTTATAAACAATATTTTAAAACACAAAATGTTAAGAAACTTATAAAATATTTTACGTGGGCGATGATTATATGTGACTTTTACTTCAATATATACCAATGCAATTATATTGTGCATAATAACAACTTACCTTGATCAACCAATCGATTCGAGGGTTACGTAGATTTGTACATATTGCAAGCCCAAAAATAGCACAATTAAATTATAAAACTGTATATATATATGTCTACCCCTATAAATGGTATATAAGAATTATAACAATTTTCTTTGGTTTGTGCTTGTCAAAACCCAATACAAACGAATTAAATAATAACAATAATCGATTTTAATTAAATAAAATATAAGAAAACGATTTATAATTCGTCTTCTGTTGCCTGCGATATATGTAGGTAATATACGATATACATACATATACTTTGTGTAATTTCGCTGTTTAATTTAATTACTCAAACGTCCCAATAACCTTTTAAATTTATATTTTTTTTTACGTTTTCTGTTGTGTCTTTGAAACAATGCATATATAAATTCCATTTTCCAATCATTTTTCTTTTTAATGAAATAATTACCTTATAATGAATATCGATTTGTGAATTGGGTGCGCAACGTGATCTGTGATGAATTGAATGCGCAGGTTCATATTGTAATTAGGCTTCAATAGCTAAAAGTACTACAACTATTTAGGTCATTCACGTACATAAGATTAGTTCTGACTTTTGCTGAAATTACTGAAATATCAAATAAGTTTGATTTACAGCTTGATTATACTTATTATTTAAGTATTTTACTTAAAACTAATTTTCTTTTATTTTATTTATAGGTAAACCATTTGCCTTCACAGTGTATGTGAATATTTTTGTAAGTAGCAAATTTAATCCCAAATTTATTACTTAATATTATCAAAAACGTGCAGATGGCATGATAATCGATTTATTAGGATCGAATAAAAAAAATTATAATACTTAAAGAAACTTAATGAAGAGCAGAGTTTGGTATTTATCACTAAATCAAACTTAACACAAAATATGGCATTATTATAATATAGTATAAGTACATTATAAGGTTACTAACTTTAAAAAAAATTTATTTTCAACTGTTTGTGTCGGCAGATAAAATGCAATGATAATGTAGATACAATCTGTGAAAAAGTAAGTTTATTTTTATGCTAATCTTCGTTATCACCCATAAAACAAAAAAATTTTCATTTGTAAAGAAAGCATATGAAGAACAAATGTTAACAGAACTACAATCCAAATGAATATTAATATTTCTTAAGAACATGTATGCATCTAGAAAAATATATGAAGTCCTCATTTGCTTAAGGATCGAAGAACAATAATAGATAAAATAACAAAAAGTATAATTTAACCACTGGTTGTAGCTGCTGTTAAGAAAGTTAAGAGTTTCTCATCACGCCACAGTGTTGAGTTCAATTCACACCGTTGACCAACAATTATGTGCTAAAAGCATTCGTTGGGCTGACCTGACCTGACCACCTTACAATGTGTACTAATACGTATTAAATTACTAATGAGGTCTCAGCTAAGATTAAGCTTGTTTACTACCTTTTTAAGCCATAGATTATTGTGGTTGAGCAAGGTGGTCCTAATAAACTGGAGAGAATTGGAAAATTTGTTGATGGTTATTGCCAGAACGTTGACCATTTGACTCGAAGAGCGTATATACTCGTACGCAACAAAAAGTAAATTCATAACAACAAATATGGAGGACAGCTCATACTGATAAATATAGATAAGAACGTGGAGACTCTTCAGTGGTTAGATAGAAGAAGCCTCTATAAATTACTTCCAACGACCGAATGGATCCTGGATTGCAACTAGTAATGAGTCATTGAAACTATTACTAGAAACCTTTATCAGGACAGTTCAGTAGTTAATCGAGCAAAGTCAAAGATATCAAAGATAAATACAACTACAGGTGGTGGATGTCAAATAATTAATAGGCTGAAAATTTAAAGTCATCTTCAAAGTAGGCTTAGAAACACGCCATATTTCAAATAAAAGATGAATTCAATAACTCTTATTCCTGCCTTATAGTTAAGGTAGGAAGAAGTCCTCATTGAAATCTTAGACTCATCGTCTTTTCTATTAAAATCTTTGAAAATAGAAAGGAGAAGCTCATATCAGATATTTCACTATCTTTTTGGTTCTATTAAGATATCTCTGAGTATAAATGATTCCCAAAGTCTTGGGTTGGATAGATCTCTCGCGTGTTTGATAGGTGAAATAGCTATAAGGTGGTATAACTTATGCAATTCGTGGTTTTACAATGTTCAAAAATATGCCTTTATTCTTGCATATGCAGTGCTCTTGTTACAGTCATCCAAAACGCGACGCCTATTCATTTAGTTTCTTTAAGCCTAGAAAATTACAAAATTATATGGCATCAACTATTTAATAAAACCATGCCAGTTATATAATACTCTCATTAGGCCAGCAGTTGATGGGACTAAATGTTATGTAAATTAAGTAAAATAGGATGTTAGCACTTTTTTAGATAATGCGAAATATTTCGATCTTATATATCTTGGGTAGCAGACAAAGTTCTTTACTTCTGTGCATCATTGGCAATTGTACATTGGTTCTATACTTCATTTAATCGAGCCAGATTTTATTTAAAATCGCTATAGGCCTAGCATACATATAATGGCCAATTTTAAGCAAACTTGGGCGATAATTGTTTATCACTCTGTCCTATAGATATTATATAGTAAGCAAATGGCGGCGTTCCCTGTTATTCAAACCCATTTCAATGTGGACACGAAATAGCATACATCCAACATCTATTCTAATATCAGGGAGCACCTGTTTTAATGACCTGGCGAATCTAAGTCAAGAATATTGAGCGCTTCATCGAAAGCTCAGGAAAGTTCGAATATGAGGAGAATGGTAAAACTATATGTATTGCTACATACGAAAATTTGTCCATACATTCATGACACCCATCCTAGCCTAACCTAACACTCAGCTGTTCAAAAAACAAGTTCCGGATGCGTAACTATTATTTTGAATAACAGAGTAGTTGTAAATACAATTGCCTGTACTTGTTCATCTGAGTTATGGAAAAATTGTATTGGGTCGTTTTTTAACTGCGATCAATTAATTCTTAAGCTTATTTAAGCTTATCCTTGTTCAAGAATGTACTTAAGTGATCTACTCTTTTCACTGGCTACAAAATATGACCCAAATACGGTCGAATTATAAAACTTAACATTTTATTGAAAAGTATAATCTTCAGAGAGACTGCCCTATCTGCTATGCTCTCCACACTTTCTAAAACTTTTTTTACCAAACAAAACTTTTTATAGAGTCACACTCAGTGACATAACTATTGTTTTTTTATTACTAGTATCTCTTTTTTGAAAGAGAGTTAAGAGTTTCCTTTTAACATTTTACCTTACACCGAAATAAAATCGTAGACGTACAGCCATAGATTGGATTTGCGTATATCATTTTCACACTGACAGCCTATATTACATACATGAAAAATGGGTCCGCCCATGAGTATTTATAAATACGATATTTGATTAATACTGAGATTATTAAATCCAGTCTATTAACTTAATATATTAAGCTAAGATTGATCACTTTCTTTTCAATAAAAAATAAATTCACTGTACGTACAGCTAATCGAAAACTGAACTAAATTCTAATTCAATTCAATCAATCATTATGGAAATAACTACTCTCGTATGTATACGTACATATTTCTAAATTTTTGATTAATTGAATATAAATTAACAAGTCGACTTTTTTTCGCAGGTATGAGAGTACTACCTATTATAAAACTTTCTTGCTCGTAAATCTATATATTCACACTTTTAATATAATGTGTGTTCTACATCTAGATGCGAAGAAGTACAGTTATAAAATTATTTATTAAGGTGGATTTAATTATAACTTTACACACATAAATAGAAAAACTTGTGTTATATGTAGGTATATGGTATGCTCCCACATTTCTTTACACAATGGCTGTGCGACTCATTAACACACTTCATATTTTATATAGAGCAACTTTACGAATACAATGAACACAATCAATTAATTAAAATCTAACTAACTCGTATACGTCTATAACTACACAGTACATTATAATTTACTAATTTTTTTTAATAATTAAGTAACAAAATGGTTAGAAAATTATATTTCAATGTCAGTTTAATTGAACCTATTGGTATATACTCGTATGATAAGTTCAAGTATAATCGTTTTAGCAAAATCGAATAGAAAATCGATTAAAATTTACTTGCGTGTGTGTGTGTAATTGTTGTTAATTAAAATTTTAATAAATTTTTGTAGTTTTTTTTGTGGTAAACCCCGCTTTATTTTGATTGCCTCGTAGACTGAGAGAAGTAAATAGAAAATTTATAAAAATATTTCATATAATTACAGTAATTTTCTAATTTTTGTTGTTATGAATTTCTAATCGGTTGGTGTACGGTTTATGTAGTAAAATATATATGGGAACCATAATTTATATACATAAGATTCAAGTGAAACGACCTTTACACCAATTATATGCGAAGACGCCACAATAAATTGGCGCTTTAATTCAAACCGAAAATTTTGAACTGTGCCAACATAAAATGTTTTGTCTCATTCTTCAAGATTACAATTGATCCAATTTGTGTAAACCACTTTGAGATATTGTCGTCATGGTATTATAAATTCGTGATCTTTCAACATGCTCTTAAATTCTTAATATAAAAACATTTATTTGCGCCAAGCCCATCTTGATTTTTTTTTTATTTAGTTTTTGTTTTGTTGTTAAATAAGAAAACATATTCTAGATATAAGAAAGAATTTCATTTATTCGAGCGTAGATAATTAAATTTATTTTATTTATTTATGGATGGACGAACGATTATGTATTTGGTTTATACACTATATTATGTATAAGATTAGTTTTGATGTGATGATGATGTAGGAAAATACAAAATATTTATTCATAAAAATGAAAGTGATCATTAAATTCGAGACCATGAAAAAAACGGTATATTATTAATGACATCCTAATTATCTGTTCGATAACTAAATTTGATAATCTAAGAAAGTAGAAATCATTCCGCCGAGTTGAATTTGTAAAACGAGCAAGTTTCGCTTATGCTATGCTAAACAATTTATTTCTTAATTTAAGATAGAAAATTTAAATTATTTATAATTGTATATTTTTTTTTTTGAAATTATTAAAAGTGTCTACCACAATCGTAAGTTTTAGACTGCTTACTCAAATTTTCGGTCATAATAATCGTCCCACCGACGATTGTGAGTGTTACAGTGGATAAATTTGAGTCAAATATGCACTATGGATGTCCCTGTGTTAATGAGATAACGCACCGAAAATATCGCAGCCTAAGTACAAAATGTGCCTGACCATAGTGATGCGAATTTTGCATAAACATCTTTCACTCTTACATGGTCAAATTAACTCAAGAAGTGAACACTATTGATCATTTGAAGCGCCAAAACTTATCTTATTCGGTTCTTCTACGTTTGATCAAAATCCTGAGTTCATCGAAAAATGATTTTCAGTGTTGAAGCTTATTTTTAACTTAATATTTTTGACTCGAGTACAACCACATAAAATAACAATGTGTTTAGAATTTCATATACCGGAGGTATAGGCAGGCCGTATTTGTCGATGAGAAGGTTAGTCATGTTACGGTCCATATACTTTGATTATGGAGTTCGATAGCATGCTATGTTGGAAGCCAATTGTTGACCAAAATTGAATGGACTTGACCTCACTGTGATATGGTTCCAACAAGATAGTGACACATGCTACATATATCTGATCCAACAATAATGGTTTCTTAGTGTTTCGGCTCACACTTAACTTTTGCACAGTTTTGTTTTAGCTTTTACCTTACATCGAAGTCAAATCATAAACGTACAGCTATATAGGTAAGGTTTGCGTATATCATCTGCGCATTGGATAATGGATTAACAGCCCCTGGTTCAGACATGGAAAATAAATCGACACATTTTTTTCGACAAATGATTATTTTTAAATACGCTGTAATGGATAAATAATATACATACACGATTGGATGTTCCTGTGCTAGTGAGATAACGCATGGTACCGAAAATATTGCAGTCTTATCTCAAAGTCAATTTTGTTTAAAGTATCTTTGCTTCTCTCTTATACAATATCAAATTGACTCAAGAACTCTTGGTAGTTTTGGTTGAATGGCTTTGTCAATAACCAAAATAAACTACGTGAATTTCATGGCGGAGGCGTGATTAAACCTTATTTTTAATCGATTAAAATTATTGTGATGTTACGGTCAATGGAGTTCGCTATTGTGCTATGTTGGAATACTATTTTTCGCCATAATTGGATGGAATTCACATCTCCAACAAGACGGCACCACATGCTATATTCACAGCTGGTCAAATAATAATTTTTTTAGAGGGCTTCGGCCCACTCGAAATTTTACAGTTACCTGTTAACATTCTACCTTACGTCAAAGCTACTGGGATCATCTGCACATTTCATTACCCAATGACAGGATCTGGTACAGGCATGGAAAATAGATTGGCCTATGAGTATTTATAATACGCTATAGTGAATAAATATACACTATTGGACCGGTACCGAAAATATCGCAGTCGTAAATTCAAAATAAATCAAATTAGTTGATTCTACGCCGTTCACATAAGAATTGATTTTTTTGAGTTTTGGTTTAATGGCTTTGTCAATGTTTTGCTTAAACATGCGTTATTGCACAGCAACAAATCCATTCGAGTGGTATGTGAACTTCATGCTGGAGGTATGGTTGGTACTAATTATTTATTTAACACCACTGGATTTCTGTTTTTCTTTGGGGGATAATGTGAAGTTGGTAGTTTATACCATCAAAGTTAAAGGAGTTCACGGAGAATTATATATATATATATATATATATATATATATATATATATATATATATATATATATATATATATATATATATATATATATATATATATATATATATATATATATATATATATATATATATATATATATATATATATATATATATATATATATATATATATATATATATATATATATATATATATATATATAATAATATGCGGTTTGCGTTTATATAAGTTAATTAACTTGTTCACCTGGTAATGTTTCTGCTTAACCATAATATTATTTAGTTTTATATTGCAATTGGTAGTTAATACTCGTTACATCAAACATAAGAAAAGAAAAGAAAATTCCATTTTCGTGGAACATAAGTAACAAAAGTAATTATTTTAATTGTGAATAGCTACTATTATTTTAAATAATTATATTCTCATTCTCTGTAAAAGTGGAAATTAAATATTCATCTCGCTAAATACTCAAGATAATTGTGCGAATATCAAATAATTAAGACAATATCATTTCGGATCATTAACGAAAACATGAGATAGTATTTGCGTATAATTTTAGATCCAAATTAATATAAAATTTTTGAATTCTTAATTTAATTCTTGTACATTCTTAATTAAATCAATTTAATGCAAATTCAACTAGACCTATAGGGTGTGTTTGAAAAATTGTTCGATTTCACTGTCGAATTTTCAGGTCTCTTCAAACGAATTAATATTTGCATAAGAAGTATGTATGTATATTGAATTAGTTTAATTCGAAAGGGGAAGAAAATAGTTTCCTTGAACTGTTTGGTAACTTCTTGATACAATTTCAGTTTAATTATACTAATTTATTCGTGTTAAACTCGGTTTTGTAAAGAATCTGTTTTATAGTACTCACATAAAAATCGTTTTTATCGGTGTTAAAATTTGTTATATAAAATATTATACTTGATATAGAATCTACTTGATATATTAACTATTGAGATACTTTCTATAATTTATGACACATATCCAATTTGCATATTAGTCGTAAAAATCGAAGTAAATTTTTTTTATACATTTGTCTGTTCATTCTCTAATCATTAAACCAAAGAAATCAGATCATGCCTTGATGTCTCGCTCGTGTTTATTCAGTATTTGATTGTATTTAAATAATTTATAGTTAACTCTGGTGGTGGTATGTAATTGCATGTGGTAAAAACAGTATTATATCCATGGACTTTCTCATCAAATTTCTAATAAAGTAAAAATAAACTTGTACACTTCGTTTTGACCAAAAATATAGACATTTTTTGAGGAATTTGATTTCAACATAATTGATGGCCAAGCACAAGAAAAAAATGGGAAATTCAGTGGTGATATATGAGTTGCATTGCGCTCAAATCGCCGTTTAATTCATCAATATGACGAATCCATAACAGTTAGGTTTAAGCTGAGCTTCATCCTTATGCCATAATAATAACAATGGTTTTCTACTTTTACGTCTCTGACTTTAAGTGTAATACCTTAGTTTTAATTGACTTTTAACTGATACTAATAAGACTGTGCAGTTTCTAAGCGATACCTGGTATGATAGAATTATGAACATTTTTTTTTAAGTTTAGCTTTAATTGGGTGCAAGTCTATCTTTCAAGTATAGGTTAGTATAGCTACCTTAAACTTGTGGATTTTATACTCCAACGCAAACTGAAAACCAGAGAAGGAATTCCACTTCCTATATGTAACCGTACCTCGTGTTACCCACCTGGCGTAACAAATAGTAGTATTTTCTCCTTTAAATTCTGCAGAACATTTATCATTTATTAATTGATAGAACACCCAGAGTTCTGCAACATCTATCCGGTGCTGCAGGCTGTCTAGATCTTTCTGGAAATTCGTATTATTCAAATGGTACGCTGCTGAACGAGCAATGTCATATGCTCCACTCTAATCCTGACAGCAATATTCTATACATGGTCGAATAAAGGTTTTATATATCTGGAGAACCGGATGCGATCTAAAAAACCGTTTGAATCTATTGAGGAACACGAGTTTACGTGATGCTGATTTGGCCAATGCTATAATGTATTCATTCCATTTTAAATTGTTGCTAATTTTAAAAATGATATAATGACTTTTGGGGTTATGTGGAAACGTCAATGTATCACTGTAAAATATTGATTTCTCCTTAAAAGTCATTACTTCCCCTTTTTAATTTATTGCACATGGCTGTGTTTGTAGACTTATTTTATTATGTTTATATCATGAAAAAAGTCTCCAACCGTGATATAATAGCACAAACAACTATTATAGAGATAAACAAACTATATGGAGAAATTATGTATACTAGATTGAAATAAGGGGAAATAATTGTACCCTGGGTGAAAAGGCCATATTTGAATTTTATTATCTCTTTCATTCCATTAGCATTGATATTACGATAAATAAATGTTTGTATATAAATTTTGTATAAAATATTATTAACTCATTTACTGTCCTGAATAAAACTTATTACAGTGGCATGAAAGATTTATTCGATTTCATGTTTGTATTTCAACTTAGTTTTATAGATTTGATTGAATTTTATTTATCTTAATATCAATGTAAAGGAATAAAAGAGCTAATAAAATTCAAATATGGCCTTTTCACCCAGGGTACAATTATTTCCCCTTATTTCAGTCTAGTATACATAATTTCTCCATATAGTTTGTTTATCTGTATAATAGTTACTTGTGATTATAGTATGATAAAGCACCACTAAATGACCACGCTCAATACGAGAACTTCATATATGATTGAATGGCTTTAGTCCTTGAAGTTCCAGTCAGGTAATATTGTCTTAACTGAAAATGACAGTTTGTTATTTGTTTTAGGTTATTCGTTATATGATTTTTGAGTTACATCTTCCTGCATTTTTTAACAAATTTCTCTTCCCAACCACAAACAATACAATGCCTCTTATTGGAAATATTCAGTTCAAACCATTAACATTTTTTTTTTCAATACATTTTCTAAAAATGAAAACTACACACCATTGCACAGTCCAATACTCTAACACAACAACATGGTAAATAGTTTAAACCAATGTACATTTCAAAATACTAGTTCAGCAATCGGTTCACACCCGCAATTGTCTGCTATTATATAGTTTTAGATATTTCGCGTGCTTATTATTTATAAATCCAATTAAATAGTTATTTTATAATTCATTTTTGAATAAATTAGTACTTAAATAATATTTATTATTTTTTAGATTGCTAAATAATTTATGGTATTATTTTTTAAATTAATTAAGATTATGCAATCATAGAAAACTATTATTTGTTTAAAAATGAACTATTGAACTCAACATTTTGTAAATATTATTTATCTTAAGTATAATAGCACTTTTGGTTTATAAATTTAAATATGTAATATAAATTGTGAGTGATATAATTTGTTATTTAAGTTTTTAAATTAATTTACATATACTATATATGATATACCATTATGTGCTGTGAAAACGATAAATATTTTTTTAAGACTAAACAATAAGATACATTTTTTTTATTATTAAAGTACTTTTTTTTATTTTACTATATAACGAACTATTACTCAAGCGTAGCACAATAAAATATATAAATATGTATTATGTACTTTGGACACAAATTTTTTATTTATTTAAGGTAAATATAAGAACAAATTGTCTCTTAAAGTAATAAAACCACCTGCAATTTATATAATACAAGATAGTATATAAATTTTTAGTTTTTTGCGGTTTATTTTATTTGTTAAATTAAGATAAATTGCATCTGTCTTTAGTAATCGTTGCCATGCCACAAATAAACTTTTGTTTTAATAACTAAGAATGTTAAAAGAAATAAAATAATAATTTAGTTGCGTTTCAACAATTGTAAATAGATACTAGGATCTCTCACCTGACCGGTTTGCGCACCAACCCCAAAACATTTTCTCAGATTTACTGCTGCTACGCGACAGCTATTCTGATAGCAGAAAAATTATAATAGAATTCACAAATTTATATGAAGAAAATTACATGTATTCCACTCAACGTGTTGAATTCTGCTCCATGTCTCTATTTCTAATTTTGCAGGTAAAATAAGGGCGACATTAAAATTATTAAATAGTTGTAATGTTAAAGGTAAGATGGGCTAAAGAAGATGGATACTCACATTATTTTCTCCTATCCAGTACTAGCAATCAGAAGACATTTATATTTCGGGTGCGAGTTGACATATTAATTGAGTAGTGAGCTTTAAGAGAGAATTAAAATATGCATACGAATTCTACTTCTGCTGCCTGTTAAGGGACCATATCTGTAGCTAATAGATTTTTTATATATACTTCGCAGCGCGCTTCAAAGTCATTCAATGAATGATTAATATAAAGTTTCAAAACCATTCAAATGGTCAATCGAGACATTGTCATGTTCAAGGCAATATAAAACAATTAATAGTGGGATCAGCATTTGAAGTTTATGCTTCAAGACATAATTGACATCGTTCCATGACATTAGCTATATATTAGTCACCAAGGGCAATTGACGTATACCATCTTGGATTAATATCACTATAGAGTCGTATTCGATTAATACCGTGTTAAAGTTATTCTAAACCACTACAAAACGGTGAAAAAAATTAAAACACGTCAATATGTTAATCGCCATAACACGCTAAAAATTGTTCGCTCACGAGATAATATTGCTGTTGTGAGGCAAAATGTTAGGGTTAATCCGAAATAACGAACAACTTACATTTGAGATTTGAAGAACCAGTTTGTTGCAAATTATGCACAAGAAGTGGAGTGAAATTGACACGCGTATATAAAATCCAACTGACGCTAGAGATCAAGCTAATTGACCAGCATTCGCGTCGTTTGTTCGCCAATTAGATCCTAGAATTAACCGTGCAATTGATGATTAATTTTCTTTAAAAATCATCATTAGCGATTAGGTGCATTGCATGTTGAAAGGAATGATAAACTAGAATCTATGTGACTGGTGTGATTTGTGATCCGGATTTTATCGAACGTAACCCGGTTATCATCAATTTGTTGATTAGATTTTTATTTGTTTGTTTTTTATCTTTCCAATCTGTTTTGGAGTTCAAGGCACTCGTTCGCTTATTTTCGTCCTACCTTTAGCCACTACAGCCAAATCGAGGATGTACGGCTATAGGTCCGATTTACGTAGCTCCATGCCAGCCTATAGTACTGACATGGCCCATGAGTTCTGCACTCCAACCGGAGTCATAGATGTGTTCATTCACACCACCGATCGTAATCGATGGTGAAAAATCCCTTTTTGCATCCCGCCCGCTCCTATCGGGATTCGAACTAGGTATCTCGCTCTCCAACTGCCAAAGCGTTAACCACTGCGCCATTTGGTCGGTTGATTAGATTACTTTTTATGACAATTTTTGAAAAGCAAAGTACGTTGATAGTCTAGCCACCAGACACAACCTAAACAGCAACATCATTGCCGAGATAAATGCCATAAAAATGTCCCTATTTGAAATTTTTTTCTAGAATTTTGCCAATCAGATCAACATTTCGATGATATCATTTATACATAAATGGCATACATAAAAATAAATATTTATAGTTTTATGAAAATATGGTAGATAATAAATTTTAGGTATTAAGATAAAACTCTAAAACTAGGACCATTAATCGGCGGCCATAAAAATAGAAATAGACTCGTCCGCGGCAATGCGTTTGTTCTGTTTCGACAATGCTTTTGTTCTGTTTCGACAATGCTTTTGTTCTGTTAATAATTTATTGATCGGCCCTATTCATGTCATATGGCATCGAGCTTTCCAATGTACAGATTGACCTACATACGAATTTCGTCGCGCTAGCATCTTAAAATTCATTAATTCCTATTCAAACATGTACAAATTATAAAATTATTTTTTTCGTTATGATTGGAAAATTATATCGGTTAAATGGTGACCGCGATTCACTGTGCAACTTTCGGCTCTTTTAAAGGCATTTATCATTACATCCTGCAACATCTCAGGCTGAATTTCTTCAATTTCGTGCCGAATGTTGTCTTTAAGATGTTGAATCGTTTGGGGCTTATTCGCATAAATTTTTCATTTTAAAAAACCGCACAAGAAAAAGTCTATTGCTGTTAAATCCGGAGATCTGTCTGGCCATGCAAAATCGTCATTTCGCGAAATTAGTCTTCGTGGAAAAACCTCATTCAATAATTGAATTGTTGAATGGGCTGTGTGTGCTGTGGTTCCATCTTGCTGAAGCCACATGTCTTCTAGTCCTTGCTCTTCCATTTCAGGCACAAGAAAATTTGAAATCATGTCTTGGTACCGTTCGGCAGTAACAGTAACTTCAACACCTTGGTCATTTTCCAAAAAAAAAGGACCAATGATATTTCCAACATGAATACCACACCATACAGTTGTTTTAAGTGGGTCCAATGATGTTTGATGAATTAATTGAAGAGTCTGAAGCGTGTTGCTTACTGTAAGTAAATAGAATGTGTGTTGTAGGCCGGTTTCGATCTGATGATGACGTCATTGAATGACTGCGTGATCGAAAAGATCAAATCCATCTCATCAGGCATTTGCTGCCGCACTTGATGTTCATACTGTGCGATTCGCATATATACGTTCAGTCGTGACGCGACAGTACTAGTGAATTACAAGAACATAACTCGTGAGATAATTTAGTTGTATCTGTTGGAGTTGCTCAGAATGCCACAAGTCTGTGTTCCGCAAAACCGACGGTTCTGTTTATTGATGTGGCCACTGAGATGAAAATGGACTTCATAGATTATTATTAATTTAGACGAAAAATCTTCAATTGTATTAATGAGCGAGACTGAGTTAAACGTCACATAACCAAGATGGTGCGCAATTAAAATGGTAACCGGACTTTTTCCCCACCCTGTCCATAGAAAATAACAAAGCGCCAAGTACCGAACCTTAATGAATCAAATGCGTTTGAAAAATGTAACAAAGTGCAGAGATTACCATGTAACTTTCTTTACAGCACTTTTCTTTACATAGGTAAAATACAAAAGTTGGTATTATATATTATTAGTCAGGTATACAAAAAAAATGTAAAGGTAATTTAAGTCACATTGATGTATTCGATAATCGGCGGATATGCACAATCAGAAACTGCACCCCATAATAAGTTAATTAAACTCAATTTAAAGCGAGATATTTTAATCAAACAACTTTCAAATAAAATCTGGACTTAATATAATCTTGCAGTTACGAGTATTCTTAAGGTTGAATTCACGGCCTTGGCTGGCGATTAATATTTTTCTTACTTGAATATAAACAATCAGAACGCTTAATTATCACATTTTAATGGTGATTTTATCTCGATAATTTAATTAATTTCGTTTCAATTTTAACCGCACACACTGTATTATATAAACCAACACGTTGTAGGTAAATACTTCCTGATATTATAGTGTATACGTTTATGGTTAACACCTTATACTCCTATTAGTCAGTATTATATTTTTGTGACGATGACATACTATTTTTAATTACCCTTGAAATAATGAACCAAGCGTACGTACTAATGTGTACTTTTGAACCTTTAACAATATAAGTGAATATTGTTGCTGTTTAATGTTCTGTAACATGGAAAACACAATCTATATGTAAAATGTTGGCTTAACTATATTCGATGTTATAAAGTTATATATAGTCTTGACTTTGGGTAATTAGTGGTGCATTCGCGAAATGTGTTAGTATGTACTTTAGTATAATTTTTTTGAGTGACTGTAATTTGATTTATAATTAAATGTCAAAATTTCGTCAAAACGAAAGTAAATATTTTGGAACCTTCCGAATGTTTTCAACTTACCATATAATTTTTCTGCATCATGAATATTATAAAATGATTACGATCTATTTAGGGTATAGTCGACACACATATTGGTTCATTTTAAATCATTTGTATACGCTTTCAAACTATATTGTTTACGAGTAGAGATGATGCTAATCTGTTTCGACTTAATTTCACATAGTAAAGAATAATGATTATTATTGGACTAGAACTGATTCAGCCACCTATAAAGACATTGCCATATATATTTATACTTATGTACAGAAAACTATTTAATATTCCATATACGAATGCAGTAACAACTTATACCATGTGATTGATATCTGCTATAGACGTTAAGATTATATAATTTATATGAGTAATTAGTCAGAATGTTAATTTATACGAGTTAAAATACCAACACACATAGAGATATGATCGATAGTAGGAATATATACATATAATTTGCATATACATAATATATTTAAATAAGATGATTTAATACTCAACTATTAAATTAGTATAATATATATTGATTGCAATTATTCTAATTAATTCCGAAGAACAACTATAAACGACAAAACTATAAGATTTATGTCGTTTCAAAATGTATGTGTGGTGGCCTTCTCGAAAGATGTTTATCTTGTTGTTGGATTTTATTGCCTTAAGAAGTTGTGAACATATGTCATATACCATAAACATTGTGTGTGACTTGGCGATTTCTTTATTTTATGCATACAGTAAACTATTATTAGAGTATACTTTATAGTATACTTTATAGCTTCTCATTGTAAAAATACCAACTATACATATATAGACGACTTTCACCAAAAAAAGGATGAGTTGTAAAACAAAACAGTTCTAGTTATTACGTTTACAATGCCTAGTATATAAAAGTCATTGCTTAGAACTTAACACAGAGTAATTTGTTCAACACTAAAACATTTTACACTGTCTTCTCGGTCATAAAAGCTGAAATAGCATTAAATCATATTAGAAAGACCTTGTACACTGTAGTGAGTATTTGTATACCCTTAGAATCATTATGCGATGTCCACCTAGGAATTTAATAGCTCCATGCCACCGTACGTATACAGTACTTACAAGATAAACCGACCCATAAGTGCCGAACAGCGGGGGTTATATATATATATATATATATATATATATATATATATATATATATATATATATATATATATATATATATATATATATATATATATATATATATATATATGTATATATATGGACATGTATTCATCTTCCATTGCACTGTATCTTATTCATATTCCTTCAAACAATATTATAATAGATAAAACACACTTATGAATTGGATGTAAAGTATTTGATCATCCATTTAAATTTTTGCAGTTGTTAAGGTTAGGTTAAATTGCAGTTGCTGTCTACGTACACTTCAACCCGTATCAGTCTGTTGTAATACCACAAATCTTATTCCTCGTATACACTTCATCAATAAACCTTAGAAGCATAAGATATCTCACTTATTACGATAACCGAGTTCATAGAGTGTATAACTTCTGAAATACAAATGACTTCTGTATGCTAATTCTTATCAGGAGCAAAGATAGTGAGCAACTGTGAAGGAAGAATCCTTTACGTTCTCATAGCTCGTTCAACAGTAATTAGAATCCAGACCCAGAACTACGCAGTATTATTGTGAAACCATATAATTCCAAAAATGGTGATCAAATTTTAAATATTACTTATAATCCTAGAGAATAGAGATGTTAGACTCGGTTAAGTTAACATAGTTATGTTAATGTATTTCTGAGTGTATAACCTATCATAATTATTTTTATTATGATATGTTAATAAATATCTGTGTGTGGTGAATGGTGATACATGGACCGTGACGATCTTTGGGGAATAGTTTATTCTAAATAGATTTAAGGCCAATAGTTGATAAGATTTTGAAAATATTTGAATTGTTCTGACCCAAATCAGATCACACATTCAATATACTTACATGCTATAGTACATATTCAAGTTCGTATACCCAATTATAGAATCATTACATATAGAATCAAGAGACAAACTATGATGACCCGGATGTTGCATGAATGATGCAGATCACATGGTGTAATTAGCGAGCAAATATCATAAAATGATATTAAAGACTTAAATTTTACCTATCAGATGCCTCATTGGAACAAGTTTTATCTTTGAAGCAGGCAAGGTTCCGGGTTCGAATCCCGATAGGAGTTGATGCGAAAGGGCTTGTTCACTATCTGATTACGATCGGTGGTGTGAATTAAGATATATACGATTTACTGTTGGATGGAATTATTCATGGGCCGACCCCATGTCAGTATATTATAGGCTGTCATGAAACTCTGCAGTGTGCAGATGTATCTACGTAATTTTCTCAATGTGGTTGTAATTGTATCAGGATCGCCCAGGTTGTGCAGTGGTTAAAACACTGCAGCGTGGAGCAAGAGGTAAAAAAAAAACAAAAAAAATTGTATCAGGTAGGAAATAAATAAGCGAACAGCGAAAAAATTTAGGGAGTGTTTTGAGCCTCGAGTAAAGTTTTGAAAGGTTTGGATTGAATTTAGAAAAAAAGTTCCTAATTTTGGAGTGAAAGTTAAATATTACGTAACATCTTTACTACATAGATTAAGCTGTTTGACAGTACGTCAATATATAAATTCTATTTTGGGAATATGTAAATTTATAAATCATTAAGGAATATTAAGTTTCTCTGCCACACTTTAACTATTATCTATAATTTATTACAAAGTTCACAAAAAACTAGTTTTTAATATAATTATTTTTATGGACAGAATATATGTATATGTACAACACACCTACTTGCGCCATTATAATCTTATGTTATTTATATATATATATATATATATATATATATATATATATATATATATATATATATATATATATATATATATATATATATATATATATATATATATATATATATATATATATATATATATATATATATATATATATATATATATATATATATATATATATATATATATATATATATATAAATTTATATATAATGTTTAATTCCAATAGTTACTATTCATAAAGCTTGTAAATATATAGGATTGAGTTTACTTTAGACATATATTATTTGTCCTGCGTCATATAGCTCAATTTCATGTATCAAGTAAATCTATTTCGACGTAAATATGCAGCACCAATCGTGATTTTAGATCGAAGATACAACATAAAATACAAAGGTAACGAAAATATTAGACACATGTTTTACTCAATTCAATTCTTACAACTTTGAGAAATAATATAGGCGTGATAGATAGATATCTAATTTATTGTAATACAAGAGTGTCAAAGTACAATCTACTCGAAATATACATTCATTTTGTATACGACTTTAATGTTACGATTTGAACTAATATACCGAATTAGATCCAATATTTCTAATATTATTACAATATTACTATACGGATGATCTACATCTTGCCATTATTGTTTATTGTCTTATATTTGAGCTAATGGGTGTTCTACATCACTATTCAAACCATTGTGTATTGTTTAAAAAGATATACGAGTATACGACGTATGTTACTGAGGTGTGAGAAATAGGAAAAATTATACTATGTATAGTGACGAACTATATACGAACGACATATAATTGATCTTTAATTAACTCGAACAGATTAGATTAGATATTCTATTTAAAATTATAAATTGAAAATCTAAACAGTATTCCCGCATTCATATATGTATAAATTATCCAGTAACGTATTATAAACGATAAATAGAATATATATGTGAGCGTGTGTGTCTGAATACGATAAACATCAAAGTCACATCAAACAAAAATATCCATAAAGATACTCGTAAAATACTGAATAGATATATAATTTTTTTTACTATGGGTGGTCATTGTCTTTGTACCTCGAACGTCTGGGTATGTTAATACAAAATTTAAAATTTTGGAAGTGCATCGTACAAATTTATCATAACATTATATCTGATCGGCCATTTTGTTCAGATAATAATACATTTGACATCATACTTAAGATAATAAGCCCCACGAAGCTCAACAGAACGTCGACAATATAATATTTTAAAATTTTCGGGCGCAAATTGTCATAAATCAACAGAACAAAAGACATTTCACAACTTTGTAAAGTAAACAAAAAAAAATTGTTTAAAATCATAAATAAATGTTTTTTTGGAGATGATATGAAGATTACTATCAGCCGATGAAAAGTTGCTCTTGTCGTTGTAAATACGCAAAAACATAATTGTTAATATACAAAATATTGTTGACATGTTGTTTTTTATACAATTATATGCATTGAGATAGGAGGGATGGTTTAAATGTTGTTTTGTGTATATCGGACAGTTAAAAGAACGCAAAAATATTTCGTTTGAACTATCAAATCTTAAATGTCAATCTTAAATAATAAATCTGTGTACATTTCGTTATATGCGCATTGTAATTTACTTTCATATAAAATGGCTCATATTTAAACATCCTAGACGACATTTCTATAGCGATTCTTGCTCTAATTTCCTTTCTTACGAGTGCAACTGTTTAACAGGGTTTATTACGAGGACTGTATGTCACTACCTAAAAACTGATGTTTAATGTTACCATTGTCTAATGTTTTTAACCGAACGGCACCTTTTAACATTTCTAACAGATTTATGATGTTGTCAGTGCTTCGATTTCTGTTTTTTTTATGGGAACGCGTGTAAACAAATCAAAATGAAATTGCAAGTCGTCTAAAATTCATACCTTTGATGAACCAGTTCACACATTTCCAATCGCCAAATCAAATAAGCTAGTCGAATTTCGCTTCGAATTTTGATCTCATCTATGCTATTCTCCAAATTTATAATGCAGAATAATTTAGAGTACTTAATCAATAATTCAGAGTAAGTACTTAGTCAAGATTATAAAAATCTACACATACATGAAACGCCATTGAAACGCAAGACTAAAAAGTAACTGTTTGGGCCGACGCAAAAACCATAACTAGGCGAAATTTTTTCAGATAAAACGAAATAGCCGATGAAGATTTCCTTGACGTCTGATGTCAAAAAGAGACAACATTGAATGACCACTCAAATCTACTGATTTGACATCGCAGGACTTTTAAGGACCAACATTCGTGCCGAAATCATCGTGATAAGACAAAGAAAACCATCAATAGAGCACATTTCACATAAATGCAAAAAAGAACAGATCGATCGAAGAGATAATTTTTCAATTTATGAGAAAAAGTTAAAATCTTATTGATTTACATTGAGCTATTAGATCAATTTTGCAATCATAATATTATTCCAATGCTTCGAATTATCGATCATTATTGACCCAAACTTCCCCTTCCAGACATGCGAGTAGTGATCCAAAGCAGTGCAAAATATGGGGAGAGTAGCACAAGAATTACTTAACAGTGTCTTCCTTTCCTTCAACGGACTTTAGCAGTTGGCGTTGTGTCGAATTTGTATACATTTAATTATTCAGGAAACAGCGACTGGGATCTGTGCTGATTTGTTGTTCTAAAAAAGATTTTAGATAGGCAACAAAAAATATGGTGCATACTATCAAAGTGATAGTCGTTATCTCTGTTAAAAGATAATATCGTCACTCCTACAGCGGGCTCAGTACCCAGAAAATAGTAAACTGCATCCAAACAGGAGCCAATCCATTTCCTATAATATCCATGTGACAGTGAATTCTAACTTCATTTAAACTGCCTAGTCGATTTAAGGGAAATACCGTATCCAACAAAGGATGCAGATACGATGATCTCTGCAATTCATCTTCTTTGCATATAGTTCTGTTGCAGCAATTTCCGTTTGAAAGAGAGTAGCGTTCCTCTCACTTAGAATAAATAATTTCAAACCATGGGCTGTTGTAGTCCCATTTGTGCTTTTCCGTAATAATTACACGAAATAATTTCCCGAAAACGTGTCTCGATACCACAGTGTCCGAATAAATGTGAGCAGTTATGTGCTGACCCTTCTTCCTCCATATTTGGCAGTACCTAGAAGAGCTTATTATTATCGATTATAGACCAAAAACGATAAGTTAGAACATTTCATCAAGTCGATTCATTTTCATTACCTTGGGTCTATAGCTTCATTTCAATAGCAACGTTTTAAAAACCCGCCTTTTTGGAAACATGCTCGTTTCTTGGAGTTTTTCTAACAAACAAGTGCTGTTAACCAATAATATTATGTACAAATAGTATTTAATTTACTTCGGCAACCCGTTTTCTATTCGTTAAACATATTCAATTCAAAGTATAAGAATCGCGATAACTCCTCTTTAAACATACTCGTACATATTAAGATATCATTGCAGCACCCAATTATGGTCATAAAGTTTTTTATCGTCATTAAATTATGACAAGACGCAATTATAGTTGTGCTCTCGTATCTCAATTTCTTAAAACTCAATGCTTATAGCATTACCAATGAAAATGTCATCGCGCACGACATGTTGTAAATATTAGCGGCAATCGTATACATGTAAAAAAGACTGTAAGATAGAATTAAGTTGCAAATGGATTTTATTTTACCATCATCATTAAAAAAACTAAATAGAGAGACATATACACAGAGAACCGAAATGAATGGTGGAAGTTGGACAAAGAATTACAACTTTATAAAATACATATAAGATCATATAGTAATTTAGTAAATAAAAGTCACTGCATGTATTCAAATTTAAACAATAGAATTGTCACAATTGATTGATGATGATTGTTGTACATTGGGTTGTTAATCCTTGAGTTTCATCAAATTCATTAGCAAGTACAATATGACAGACTTTATTACAATATGACAGTTTAGATTAAAGTACGATTTATATTTATTTAATTTCAAACGTCTCACCCCGCGACAAATATAACCACATACATATACAAGTATTATAAATAATAGTATTTGTACAATAACAATAAATCGCACGATTTGCAATTGACAGTTATACGAGTAAATAATAGCAATAATAATAAATAAAAATTTGAATTTTATGATTGCTATAGCAATGAAATGAACGCTAGTGTTGTTTCTTTATACGTAAGAATTGGTATTTTAGTTTTGTTGTATAAGCGAATCACATATCTCATAAATAGTGGAATAATGTACTGCACGTTATAGAAAGTGAATGTTTGAAATTGGGTTAAATCAAATGATATATATATTAATAACAGGTTGAGATGCTTTAAATTGCAGAGTTAAGAAAGTACACGCCTTGAGATACGAGTGGAGTAAAAAAAGTTCGCATAGTAGGCGACCCCTTAATATTAAACAAAAATACTTAATCCTTCGCAATTGTTTTATAAGATTTTGCCAAATTGCATATGAAACGGTTGCACCATCTACAGACTATTTCCAAGTAGTTCCGAAGATTCCAGACAAGACATTTTCTGTAGAGGTCGAGGCTTCAGAAGGGAGCTTCTTCCAGTAATGACAATACTGTGGTGAGGTCCAAAGTTGATGAAGATTCACGATTGACGAAAGTCGTTACTGCCGTGACGAATCTTGGTTCTATAGGTTCGAGCCGGAAACCAAACAGCAGTCCATATTATGGAGCCTAACAGGAGCAAACCCGCTCGAAAAAGCTAAGCAACAAAAAATTAGTATCAAAAGTTATGATGTCAGTATACCGAAAACTGACTTTTTACAGACTGATTTGAAAACCGAAAAAAAGAAGATTTGCGGTGCTCCTTTTTACATCATCACAACGTGCCAGTTCACACTGCTGAAACTATGAGTAACTTTATTGCGATCTCTGGCATCGAAGAAATACGAGCAGCATCATATTGTCCGGATGTAGCGCCTTGTAATTTCTGGTTATTTCCTAAACTTAAAACAAATGAGAGGGAAAAGGTCTTTAAACGCGGTGATAAATGATACGGTTAGTGATGAACTTGATAAGCTCAAAAAATAAGATTAGACTATTTTGAGAAATGGATCTATAGTCTTAAGAAATGCATTGAAATCAATGGCAATTGAATAGAGAAGATAGAGAAAGACAAAGATTAAGAATAAATATTTTTTTTGGTCAACTAAGCGAACTCCCCCTCGTAAATATTTATCAAACTAATTAAACGTTACAGGTTTCACTTTGCAAGTCTAACTCAAAAATTGGTATTGCCCAAGTAACAAAAATAAAAATACATTTTAATCTTATTATTGGATGATTATAACTGCTTGCCATTATTTGGACCAATGACCCTCATCTTCTCTACACTATTTAACAATATTGGAATTACTTTCATATTTCTAAAAATAGTTGCTTTGACTTTGATGAGAGCTATCCAGTGTCTAACAAAATTAGTTTAGTCCTTATGTTTCGGTCAGATGAGTTATACATCTAAAACATATGTAGAAATATGAGGATTGTCTGAAAAATTTCCAACCAACAACATGAAGGTGACCTGAACATGAAGGTGACCTGAACATGAACGAGAAGGTACCGGGTTCAAAGCCCGAGGATGCAAAAAGGGATTTTTCATCATCGGCTTACGAACGGTGGTGTGAATGAACACACCTGTGACCTGAAATGATGTGCGGTGTTGATGGGCCGATCTATCTCCTTTGTCAGAACTATTGGTTGACATGGAGCCATGCAATGTGTTGTTGTGGAAAAAATTAAGCTGTCATTTAATATTTATTTTTGATAGGCAATTAGCCCACGCAAACCAAAGACGATTTGAACGCTATATAGGGAGAGTTTACAACTTCAACTATCATCATGAAATTTGGAGCAGCTGAAATTTATCAAGGTCTTACCAGCTTGGTAAACGATTAACGTTTGAGTGCAGCATTTGCTCACTTTGAATCAGAAACTATTCGAATGAAAAAGCTATTAGCGCACTTTCACGAGTTATGGGTAAAACTGCTTGATCCTTCTCCTAATACACTATAGATCTTGTCACAAGCAATTTTTTGTTCCTTAAGCTAAAAGTTGTGCTAAGAAGACAGATATATCCGTAGAATGAGGAGGCCATCACCTTGCAAACAATTTTTTGCAGAGAAAGGCGTCAAAGTACTGTTTCGGTGGATTGTAGAAATATGAGCATTATTGGGAAAAGTGGTTAAATTTACAATAAGATTATTTAGAGACAGCAAAAAAATTTTATTATATTAATTATGGCAAGTTGAAATGTGTTTCGTCGCTATAATAATTATGGTCGCCCGCTATACCTAGTTTATGTTCATCTTTCTGCAGTTATTGTATTATGAGTTTTACCCGTACATTTTAGTAACAATCTGGTCACAGCATCAATCTTTCCTGGTGTACGTTGGCTTAATTGTCACCCAGTCTTTCTTTTAGGGTATACAAATTTACAAAACTGTTCATTTCACGCTGAATAGTTGACATGCTCGCCACATGATTAACACCAAAAAGTTTACGTAAGTTTCCCCGTGTATTCCCAATTACAGTGATAAATACTATTCGAACCAAAATGGTGACATAAGACACACTCTGTATATTTATTGGTGTTAGGAAACATTCTTGTTCTTGGAATAACTCATATGGCAATTCAAATTTTTGTACCAACTAAGCAAAACTCTGTGTATATTCTTGTTATTTATAAGAAAATTCGTGATTTCATAATAATCAGGTAACTCTGTTGGATTGAGAGTCGTTAATAGCCGTAATGGTTTAAACTGTGAACATATTCCACCAGTTGAGTAATGGTGATGGATGATAAAACTAGATATTGTATTAAAGAGTTAAAATGGAGCACGTGTAATTATAGGTTCTTTACTCATATTTCGTTTTTGTAGTCCCTAAAAATAGTAGACACGTTAACAAAATTTTTTTATAGAATATGATAAATTATTAAGGCGGATTACAAAACTAATATAACGATACACACAGATCATCTTACTACTGATGATAGATATCTCGGTTTTATGATAATTAATCTGTACTTTAATGTCTTGCTACGTCTGTGCCCTCAACATTCAAATTAATATTATAAACCAAACATTAGAATCGGGTTACACATAGGGTGTTCGCCGGGAAGGTATACTACTTTGTTTTGCCGCCATTTTGGTACACGTTAGTCTTGACCGTTCATATTTGACAGTCGTGAAGTAAACACGTGGCAAATTTATTATGGATAAATATTCGATAAACCAACGTGTTTTAATCGTTAAAACATTTTAACAAAATCAATCATCGATTACTGTGACGATGAGAAAATTACGTGAAATTTTTGGGAGAAACAACGTGCCTACAAAACGCATTATTTATCGTGTAGTGAATATATTTAGAAGAAAGGGGGTCTGTAGGTGATAGGCCCAAGCATGAGCCACAACGTACTGCAAGATCGACTGAAAACATTACTGCTGCTCAAGAAAGTGTTCAAAACAATCCATCAACCTCAATTGCTTGGCCTTCAAAGAACAAGTTTGGCCACAGTTTTGCACAAGGATTTGCATTTGTTTCCATTTAAGATTCAGTTGACACAAGAGCTTCTTCCACAAGACCATTTACGCCGCCGTACATATGCCAATAAGATGTTACAGCTCGCCCATGACAACTCAGATTTTCATGAAAAAATCATAATGAGTGACGAGGCACATTTTCATTTGAATAGATATGTGAATAACCCTCAATGGAAAACCCTCAAATTATTCATCAGTCACCTTTACATCCATTAAACGTGACAGTCTGGTGTGCTATTTGGCCAGGAGGAATCATTGGACCTTACTTCTTTGAAAATAAAAACGGCGTAACGGTAACTGTGAAACGTGATGAAATTAATCAATGAAATACCGCGTGAAATGTGTGAGAATTGAATAAAAAATGTGCTCAAAAGGGATCGCATTTGTGAAGCTAACAGAGGCGGACATTTATCTGATATTGTACCGTACATAATTGCCAACATTAAATAAAACATTTATCAATATAAGATCCTTAACTTTCATTTAATCGAAAATTATAAACAAACAAAGTAGTATACCTTCCCGGCGTACACCCTGTACATCTGTGCATTTCAGCACAGAATACTAGTCGTTTATAAAGCATATTTCTAAGAGTTGGTGAATGAAGAGCTTATCTAAATAAAGGCATCCATTAACAACATCCATTTATAGTGTAATATACTCGTTATCATAATTTTGCTAACATTCTTGGCTAGAAATTTCAACAACATATTATATTACATATATAGAGGCCAAAGAGATATAGCATACATACCAAACCAACAGTTCCATAAAACATGATCGTTATTCTTAATTAAACAAACAATTTTATAATTCGAAAACTATTGTCACCTCTATAGCAATTTGGTACTTATTATTTCCAATTTATGACACTTCCCATATATATTGATCGATAAAAGAAGCCGCAAAATACTTTATACAATTAAAAACTAGAACAAACAAGTTGTACATGTTTCTGCTACATATTTATACAAATACGAGTATGTTTAAATTACAGGTGTGAAATTTTAATTATATCTCACCCGAATATGGTATGAATTCATTCAAATTTTATGTCGCATTGTTCGCGTTGATCGATTTTATTTTATAAATTGCGGAATTACTATCGACTAACGTAAACGTCACCTTCACGACTAAATATATAAACGCGGTTTATTTTACATTACTATTATGGTAGAACAATGTTATTGAATTATACGATCGATAGAAAGTGTATGCGCGCGGAGTAAATCGATTTATCGTGATCAAAGATATATGTACATATAAGTTGTATACATATATATGACAAACTTCCTTACTTAGCATACAAAAAAAAAACTAATGGATCGAGGCAGCGATCGTATATATACATAAACATACATAAATTGTTGATATATGAAATCAACAATCGCGATAATTTCATTAAGATATCTCCTTATATAAATGAATTATTATTGATTGCATGTAATTAAGTAATTTAAAGAAATAGAAATTTATTTCATTTAACTAACGATCTCTAACGTAATGCATGCTAAACTTGTCCTTTCAGACATTGCCGTTCACGATTGATTTATTAACGAACAAAATATGTTTATTCACTTTTCCAGACATAACACGTTTAGAGTTAGAGAATACTATACCTAACCATCTCTCAATTTCTTTGACAGCTTTTGCATGCCATTGTACCGTGCCAACAATCTGACTCGATCGGTTTCGGTCACGAGCCAGCTCTTCATACTATTGCAAGCAATTAGAAGATGCCACGTTATTCTCTATACTCTGTGACCTCACCGTCGCCGACAGCGACCTCTTTGGCGAAAGGCGACTCTCCATTTAAAGATCGCTGTATCATTAAATTTGGATCAGCTCGCTGAATGTAACCGAGCCAGCGTTCTCGCTGTCCTTTGATTTCATGCACGATATCAGAAATTTGCATTAAAATTCTGATCTCGTGATTGAACAGAACTCGCGTATGTGCCATGAACGTCGCGTTTTAGTCCATATATCACACGCATGATCCTTCTCTCGAATGTTATAAGCTTTCTTTCGTACTTATCCGTCAAAGTCCAACTCTCGACAACGAGTCTGATCAATACTCTGTAAAATTTCAACTTATCCGTATTTGCAAGATATTTTGATTTCAGAAGTGGACGTAGAGGATATAAAACCCGATTGCCAGTGGCAAGCCGAACCCCGATATCCTCTTCCACACTATTATCGTGAGAAATGAGAGATAAGATACTTGAATGTCAATACTCCTTCAAACGTGCGGTTACCACTACTGAAATCAATTGCGTCTTCGTTGAAGGATGTTGTCTTCGTTGGTTCATATACGATAATATACAATAGTTTATTCTAGCGTCATTCAATAATAACCCGAATTGATTGTTTTGTACTACCTTATAGATAGATATCACTTCGAAATATGATTTCGCGATTCTGCAATGTCATTAGAAAAATTTTCCGTATCCTCAAAGTCAGTTGATCGTTCTATATCGTCAAATAGAAATATGGTATCCTCAAAGTCAGTTGATCGTCAAATAAAAATCATAGTATAAGGCAGTACAGTTTATAGGAAGAGTATGAAGGACAGGAGCATAAGAAGTGCTCAACAGTTTCATGTTCTTCTCCTCCACACTGGTCGCAGATTGTATTGTTCCGAATTTTCACTTGGGACAAGTGATTATTCAAGGATCAACGCCCCGTGAGAATATCCAGCAAGTTCTTCAAAGTGCGTCTATCATTATTCAAGAAAGACTGGGAACTTTGCTGATTTATTATTTCAAAGAAGAATATGGATAGGCGATAAGAGATGAAGTTGTCCCATTTTATCTGGGGCACAACACCAAAGTGAACCGTCGATATTTCTCCTAAGAGATGGTAAAATTACCTCTACAACCGATTCAGGTTCCACAAAAATCAGCCTCTAAATTTCCTTTGATATCTATATGACTGGGTATCATAGGTGAGTTTGAAGTTCATTCAGACTGCCTAGTCGATTCAAGGCAATTCCCGTTTCCAACAAGTTTCGATGATACAATTAATCGCATTTAGAGCAGTCTGGCTATCAAAAAGGATGAGCCAGTAGCGCGTTTACCAAGGTGGATAATTTCACCTCATGATTTAGTATGTATATAACCGGCACCAGCCAAATTACAGCATACTGATTATCAGTAAAGGTCATGATATCGGCATCGGTATTATTATATGAACTTATTTCCCGAAAACATGCATCAACATCATAGTGCCCGAGGGCAAGTGGATAGTTATGTGTGGGTTAAATTTAGTTTTGCAGATAGGTGTCTTCGATAGGGGTTTTTTTAGAAACAAACTCGTATCTATTTCATGTGCTACTTTGAATGTTTGAATCATCAGGACCTCTTATCAGATTCAAGACCCAGTTTGATCAGAAATTTAGTTAACTTATTACATAATCGGTTAACTTTATTTATTATTTACCAAATCTCAAAGGGATCACACACCTCGACATTAATGCATTCGTATTATTATCAAACTCAACTCGGCAAAAATAATTCAAATTATCAAAGAAATGTTTTGGTATGTCGGTAATAGAGTTTATAACGAATAACGTAGATTAACATAATAACAATCTATGAAGGATTTGATAAGGGTTTTAATGGACAGTTCATTTTGAGATTTTGTTAACTTTGTTAAATAACTTTTTAGTGGGAAATCAGAATGAGAAGGATAGGCCACCCAATGAAGAAGCCGTATAGTAACAGATCGAATATGTGCCTAACGTATACTTCACAAGGTGAAAAAAAATGGAAAGAGCAGCATTGGTGATAATAGAATGCAAATACTTTGGCGTAATATATGGCTATGTGAGTTGAAAGATTACCGGCTAAATAAATGCTTATTTTATTTCCAATCCATTTAGTTGGTCTCTCATATCGATTGGTCGCTTATACTTTATAGAACAGGAACAAACATTTTATACAAAACCAACATATAAATTAGTTACAGACAATAATATTTATATACCCTCAACTGAGATGTACACATAGATAGTTCGCGTATATTTTGTATAATCAAGGGGAGATTTTCTTGTTTTCATTTTGATTACATTCAACGACATCGAAAACAGCGCGTTGTATGCGCGATCCCCAACAAAATGATTTTTCGCAATCTGCATGAATTCCCAAATGTTTAATGGTTTTTAATGTTTAATGACAGCATTGTTTTGTGCTCTGTGTATGTCCCCTCTTATTTTGTTAAATAACAACATTTTTTTTTTGTTGTGTGTAACATAAACAATAATCATAAATTTTTGTAGAAGTAATAAATATTTAACATCAAAATTGGAGGATGTTGAATTTCTGTGAAAAAAAATCGTCTTGTTCGGTTTGTTTACAGTTCTTTTTGTTATCGAAACTATATACGGAAATAAAATATGTGTGCTGAGTATATATAGACGTATGTAGTAGAAGAGACTGCAGATGAAGTTTAAATATTTTATCAGTAAATAAACTTTAAATAAAGTAATACTATTGTGGATATGGTCCATGCGATATAAATAAAAAGATTACTTTTTCTTTTGTTTATTAAAAGGTACCGATATAAGAGCTACCACTTGACTGTGAACAAATATGCTACATTATATTATAAAGGAACATACATATGTAACAAAATAAATTTTGTCCTCAAAATGGATTTAAAATTCAGAAGCTTAGGATATGAACTGTACTTTGTATTGTATCGATGTATTATATCTAATTATAATACATCGCTAATCTCGCCTCTTTTTGTAATGAAAATCAATGTTGCGTACAAAAGTTTTTTGCTTATGGCACAAGTTGCGACTATTATATTATCTGATAGCAGTGTAAAATACTTTAAACTAGTGATTAGGTTGCTATAACTACAAAGTTATGCAAAGGAAAGTGACCTGCTCCAATTAAACAGTAATCATCTTATAATCTCTGACTTTAAGACCCAAAACGGTGAAACCGGTGAAATAAACAATAAGCTCACAGAAATGCACAATTTAAGTATTTCTTCATAAAGCTCACCGTAATTTTCTAATTAGAAACTGATACTTAAAGTGATTATTGTTGAGCTTCATCTAAGAACTTGGTTTAGATCTCCGAGTGTTATGCTCCCAAAATCTGTTGTGATAGTGTTTGGACAGTAGTATTTCAGGATTTTTCTCATTAACTCATTCATTATGTTTTATCTTGGCTGATAAAACATCTTATGATATATAACAGCAACATTCCAATGATAATGCAGTGCCTTTTTGGTCATCTAATTAGGAGCTCAAATTTAGAATATCGGCTCACATCAATAATCGCTTAATGACGATTTTAATTTTTTGTTACTACCTCCCTTAACTTCATGTCAATTAATCGAAGTCGACGTGTTCTGTTGTTATGGAAATAATCATACAAAAAGCTTCTCAATTCTATGTCAGAATGGAAAATCTGGCTTTGCAAAAGGGAAAATCAGCTAAACGATGCTATATGTTTTATATATAAAATAAGATTAACGGTTGTAGAGCATACGACAAATACAATCCAAACGTGTTTATACAATGACCAACCTTCGATACAATACCCTTTATTAAGGGTGTTTTTAGAGGTTTACATATCAAACTTTTGTCATTAGTTTGATTTGCCATTTTATATAATTAAACTCACGCCATAGAGTAACGCTTGCAAATTGTTAAAATACTTTAACAAAATAATGGTTCTGTTCGCCAAACTTATCGTGTAACGTATCCATTTTACGGTCGTCATAATCTAATCTAAGTCGGTTAACAATGGATCGTTTTAGCACCACGTATACGTTAGTAAGACGTCGAACAGTGCGTATCGAACAAGCGATAGACGCTGTGCAACGTAGCATTTATGAAGGCCAAAATCAATCAATACGACGTGGTTCTCAGAAACTGGAGATCTGTACATCCAGTTTAAAGATGATTTTTTTAACGATCTCGGTTTATGTGCTTAAATAATTCAATTTTTGCAGGAATTGAAGCTATCCGACCATCACACACGCCGCTAATTTGGCGAATGGGTTTAAAGCACAAATTGTTGTTGATTTTGATTTTCAAACAAAATTTTATTCAGCGATAAAGCTCACTTTTGCTTGAATATTAATAAATACGTTAATAAACAGAATTCGTAGATTTGAAATGAAGATAATCGACCTTTTGTCGAAACACTATTACATCCAGAGAAAATGACGGTTTGGGGGTTTCATATGTCTTCAAAAACGATGATGGGTGGAATGTTACAGTCAATGGTAAAGAGATTTGATTTCTGCCCTAATTGGCTGACATCAATATTGCTTATATGTGGTTACAACGGGATGATGCCACATGCCACACAATGTGGGAAGCATTTACTCAAAGAAACATTTGATGAAAGTCTAACTTTACGCAATGGTTCTGTTAATTTGCCACCGAGATCGTGTGATCTAACTCTAATAGATGAGTTTCTTTGGAGATATGTTAAGTTACTTGTGTACGCCGATTAGCTAGAGATGATTGAATAGAACATTCGGTGAGTTAATTGCCACGAAAACTGTGTGAAAATTTTCGAGAACCTCTAAGAACACTCTTTACTGTAAGTAAATTAACAATACGGTTACCATTAAAATAATATCATGATGACTGACGATACACTGCAACAATTCGAAAAAACCTAAACCAGCTCAGCAATTGATGGTACCATAGAAATTCAAAAACAACATAGAATTATTGAAAGAGGTGTTCTGCTTATCATGAAAATTAGCTTTAAGATGCAAGAACTGAACAAATCGATCAAAATCACACAAAATAAGGTCACATAGTTGATGGTTTGCTAAAAAATTGGAAGTATTATTAGCATCGTTTTTAGAACATAAACCTTGTGATTTAGAAAAGTTTAGATGCATATTTTTTTTCTCGTCCATCACTCAGGTTTAAAGTATCCAATGTGACATCTTCTCGAAGTACGGCTATAAGGCCGATTTACGTAGAACCATTTGCACATTGCATAGCTACATGTCAACCTATATAGTACTAATATGGAAGATGGGTCGGCCCATGAGTTCCAAACTCCAACGGCGGGTCACAGATGTGTTCGGTGTGAATGAAGAGTTATCAGTGAAAATCTCGTTTACATCCTAATCCTATTGATATTCGAACCCGGTATCTGCCGCGTCAACTGCCACAGCTTTAAGAGCACTGGGATATTTGGATGGTTAAAAGCACATATCGTTCAATCAATATAGATAATTAATATTCTAAACTTTATTTCCAATAAACATTAAAAAAAGCGTAACGCCATCTAAAGTTACGAAAGACATATAATATAAGTGTATATAAGTACAATAATTAATATTCATCTTATCAGCAAATAGTTTAAACGACCATAACTAATCAAATTGTTATACGCAAATTACTTTGTGCTCATGCCGCCCAAACCTATGTACATTCCATCGACTGGTCTAAAAATATCCATTACATAGGTCGAGTCTATAAACGTATATAGGAATGCTTCCGCAAATCAAAGTCACACTTCAAACTCTGCTGTTAAGTTGGAATATTCTTTTTGTTTTATGAATTAAATATAATTTACGATTTTTTATTATGTGACGGAAATACAATTTCTTATTCGATTGACGAAGAATTTTAAAAAAAAATATAAAAAAAAAAAATGATTAATATTTTTTTTATATTCTTATGTAATAATAACAATAAAGTTGTACTTAACAAAACATACATATATTATGTACATATGTATACATAACTTTGGTATACGAGTTTGAGTGTACTCGTGTGTGTGTACTCGTATATAAAGAGAATTGATTAGATTAGAGTTAACAGATAATGTCATTTCCATCTTTGATCTTGACTTGACTTGACTTTTTTTGTCTCTTCCTCTTGTTTTACAACATTACAACACAACAAGCAACATAAAAAAGTAAACATATTGTTTGTTACGATGTACAATTTGATTTATGTAAATTGAACAAGGCTATTGCAAGATTTCGGTACAACAGTAAACTGGTTATATATATATAAGCTGTATAGTGATAGTGAAGACGTTTGTGTCTCTACCTACAGCATAATTAACACTCTCGAATGAGATTGTATAAACGTATTAAAAGCAAATTAAATGTTGAAAATTATAAACTCCCACGCATCTCAATTCGAACGACGATAAAATTTTAAAATAAGAATTTAAGTTGTTATGTATTTTTTGTTCAATCAGTAAAAAAATAAGAATTAAATTTAAAACAAAATTGTTTGCGAAGACTTAAAGATGAAGTGAAACAGTGGTATACTACTACACCTTGGTTTTAATTTCTATAGAATCGGTTCTCACATGAATGAAGTTATTCAATCTCAAGGGTTTCATAGATGTATTTCATTAATGTTATAAATCACGTTGCATGTCACGTTGACCTTATTGCGATTCGAACCATGTACCTTAAACTATAATACAACCATTGCGCAATTTGGTCGCTTCTAAATTTCATGCATGAAATCAAGAAGCATACCAAGCATTTAATTAGAAGTATTCAACTTACAAGAATAAAGTAGTAAGACTGTCGCCGGTTGTAGCTTAATAGTTAAGAGTGTTACTTATTATGCCGCGATCTTGAGTGCGATTCTCCAGATAACTTAAAAAGCGATTGTCTGTAAAAGTAGGTTCACTGGAAACAACATATTTTTAACGTTGATTTAAAATTGTTATGGGGGTACTGGGGTGTTAACATTGACTGTATGTGAAGCTGTTTCATCCATACTGCCTTAAAATCCTAAGAATAAGGCGTATTGATCTGTATCCTACATTACAAATTTATGGCACAAATATAAGATCTTGATCCCAGTTTGACATTGATATGACAACTTTTATGAATTAGTCGTGCAATTTAGGATCACGAGGAAGCTATACATCTTATTTCCATGTACGGATGACATCGTTGATATGGCCTTAAGCAAGATTGGTTTGATACCTGTGTAACACTGCAAAGTTGATTACCATATTTATGTGCTAATCTTGATCAAAAAGTTCCCGGAATTTATTCAGAAAATAGAAAATACAAGTTTATTAATCTAAATCTATATTGTCCCCTTCAAAGTAATTCACATCGACTACAACATACCTATGCCAGCACTTGATCCAACCCTCGAAACATTTTTTATATTTGGTTTTCGGTATGTCCATCAGTGCTTCCTGCGATTTTTTCATTATTTCCTCTCGGCTGCTGAAACGCGTTCCCCGTAATGGTTTTTAACTCGAACACACAGATAGAAGTCACAGGGAGCCAGATCAAGTGCGTTATCATGCATTCAATATCACAATCTCTTGAAATAACCGAATTTCCAAACTTTTCTCGCAATAATTCAATTGTTGCACTTGCTGTGTGGCACGTAGCCCGGTCTTCTTGGAACCAAATGTTGTCAAGATCAACTTCTTCCAATTTCGGCCATAAAAAGTTGGTTATCATCGATCTATACCGATCTCCATTAACAGTAACGGTGTTGCCAGCTTTATTTCGAAAAAAATACGGATCGATGATTCCACCAGACCAAAAACCACACAAAACTGTCAATTTAGTTGAATGTAATGGTTTTTCTTGAAAAATTTGTGGATTTTCTTCGCACTAGAACAACAGTTTTGTTTATTTACCGCACCACTGAGATGGAAAAGCGCGTGAAAAGTTGCAATTGGAGAACGATTATTTTGATAATAAAACTGAATAATTTGTAAACGTTGTTCTTGCGTATATATCTCACCATGATGAAATTGTAAACATTACTGAATACAGTGAAACAAAAAATGACAGATCATGACAAATGGCCGAAACGTCACTTAAAAATCATATCATTTTTATTGGAAAACCCGATTTATTAAATAGTCAGTGAAAGAAGTGAACTTGTTTCTTAGTTTTTAGTCTCTTTAATTAACGTTAACGGGGCCGAAGCACCCTTGCAGTCATTCATGACAGCCAATAACACTGATGTCAAAATGGGTCGGCCCATGAGCTCGGCATTCTATCGCATATACTTGCGGGTTAATCCACGTCATGGGATCTACATGAGATTTGACCTCGCAGTACCTTCCGCTGAAATTGCTACAGCTTTAGTCACTCTGTTTTTAAGTGTAGAAACTTGAAATTTATTCTGGTTTGTAAATTGTCGTTTTGGTTTCATGTCCAATTAACAGATTTCATAACATCTGATATTTTATAAATGCTGTTTTAAAATCATCAAAACAATTTTTTCTAGACCGGTGGCCATTAGTAATATATTTATTTTCTTACTATACAAACCAGTGTTCATATGTGTGCCTATATTGACTCACTTTCGTTTGTACACCTGTTCCTTAATATATAAATTTCTCTTGCACGAATTGTGCGATTAATTTATGATCAATTTGCGTATATAACGTATACAACAACACCAATAATTTATATAATGATAACATTGAATTAATAATCGGTTTATTTAAGATTTTCATCTAAAAGAGGTTCATATATATATATAAACAAGCACGACGCTATTAAGCATCCAATTTCTACAAATCAAAACAATAATCCCACATGCACGCGAGAATATTGCGATGCAACAACAACAACAAAAATTGTCTCAACGATAAATCTACAATTTTTTATTTGCGCGTTCCTTTTCTCACAATAATTTTCAAATTAATTTTCTTTTTTATCTTATTTAATTTATAATGTAAATAAATAAATAAATCTAATTTCTAATTCGTATATATATTCGTCCAATATTGTATATATCAAACAAATAATGCCATAGAGTTGTTTGTTCAGCAGTATCGATAGGCACTGACATGAATTATTGCTTCGTTGAAATATTTAGATTGAACCCGCTTAATCAAATATATAGAAACTATTGGCCGCGGATTGTTGTTGGTATGGTGAATGCAAAACATGTCGTTATGTTTCTGCATATATATGCTATGCCATCATAGATTAATAGAAACTACATATAGATATTTAATTGAAATGTGCAATCAAGAATTAGTGTGCACATAGAGAGAAATTGTTTCCGTTCGAGTACATACGTATATGCACACACATATATACCGACTGTGGTAAAACGACGATAAAATGGTGGCAAATTTAATTTATATAAGAACGCTAGAAATTTTCAAATTGATCACGATCAATAAATAGTTCTTTAACCTTTTAATAAAGCATAAACATACCGCTATTTTATTAAATGCAACAAAGTAAAAACCACAAAAAATCTATATAATCGTGAAATCTTATATACTTACTTATTACTTGCTCTTAAGTTTTGAAATCGTTTTTCAACAACCATTGTACATTATTTATGGATTTTCGAAGTTGAAGCAACATTTCTATGGTTTTCTTTCAATTTGGTTAGACTTCTTATCATCATATACAAAAAGGAAATGATTTTGAACTTTATAAATGATATATAAGATTACGATTTAACTGCATTTTGGTCAATATAATTCTTTATGGAATGATATGTAAGAAACTTTATAACCTATGGAATGTGAGTCATGAATAGTTTACCTCTATAGCAATTTTTTTCGCTACTGGATTCATACTTAGCATCAAACCACTGTACTGCTATGACGTCACATCCTTGGAAGCATATATAAAAACATCATCGCAATGGTAATACAAGTATTATTATTTCTTTCCTCATTTCAATTTGCGAAAATTCCCCTCTTAATTTTAAAAGCCAACCTCGCATTCATGTTTTTAAATCTTTATACACTGACGAAATGGCATTGCGACAGTTAAAGCAGAAGGTATCGGATGCAAAACGGATTTCCACATCTGATAACAATCGGTGATGTGAATGGACACATCTATGACCTCCTATTGGAGTACAGAATTCATGGGTCAACCCATCTTCCATGCCAGTACTATAGGCTAGCTAGCATGGAGCTACGTAATGTGCAGAGATGGTAATGGCTATATATAATGGTCGTAAAGTAGGACCTAAATAAGTAAATCGCAAAAACGTTGGAAGAGCCTTGTACCATGGAAAAGATGGTACCAAGTTCCAATTGCGATGGAAATGGAATGTTCAAGGGATTTTTCATAATCGAAAATGATTGGTGATGACTCTCTGTTGGCAAGACATAGGTACATGAGCCGATACATAGGGCTGCTGTAATAGTGTGGTCAAGACAAGCTAATTTTGTCATGTTGCCCAAATTTTATCGATAAAATATTTATAGCAGAAGTTCACAACTTTTTAAAGCCAGTCATAACATTAGAATGATTCTATTGAACAAGCTCTTTTGAACAACCGGTCCACTTTCCGGCGCTCAAAAAATACGACGGTTCTTAATTTTGATGAAGCAGATATTTCTGTCATTGACTTTTGAACTATTTAAGCTCTAATATAACTTCAGTCGATTGGTGATCAAGTCGAATTTTCTAGTTTCTATAGTGTAATACTAATAGTCGTCCTTATTCTGCATTATTGTCCCTAATTCTGCATTATCAGCTGCATCCATGCATTTTGATTTGATCACCTCCAGTTGCAAGGATAAAAATAGTTTACTTGTGTTATTTACCTATGGGTTGGAAGCAATTTGTAGTTTAAATAACTCTGCCACATAATAAGTTTGTTTGTTTGTTTTTATCTCTATATTATTTTTTTATCTATCTGTTTTGGGGCTCGAGGCACTTCCAACTCTTTCGCGGTTCGTTTATTTACGTCCTAACCTTACGCCATTACAGCCAAATCAAGGACGTACGGCTATTGGTCCGCACATTGCATAGCTCCATGCCAGCCTATTGTACTGACATGGAAGATGGGTTGGCCCATGAATTCTGCTCTCCAACAGGGGGTCATAGATGTGTTCATTTACCCACCGATCGTAATCGTATGGTGAAAAATCCCTTTTCCATCCTGCCCCTATCGGGATTCGAACCCGGTACCTCCCGCTCCAACTGCCGCAGCTTTAACCACTGCATCACCTGGGCGGTCCCACATAATAAGATCCGATGAATCATTCAAATCCATAAAAGTATGAGCTGTTGACTTGATGTTAGCTCCTTAAGTTTTAAGTATACATTCCATAATCCTCAACATTATGTTTTTATTTTATAAATCCAAAAAAAAAAGTTTTACACGTTTCTCAGGTTCAATCCAACGGTTGAACACACGGATCTCCAGCGGATCTCAGGTTCAACACACTTGTCTCAGTTTTACCCACTGTACCAATTGGTCGGTTCAAATCGATCTGAACGGATTGAACCGACTATTCAGCTTCTGTTGCTCTTAAATTAATGAGTTCGAAAGTATATACCTAATCTCTGGCCTTAGAGATCAAACCACAATAGATTTCGATAATATACATTACTCGCCGTGTATGAATGAATGTGCGAGTTGGACAACTATTAACAAGTATAGGAGGCCAAAACTAACATTGAAATGGTACACATTTAATTTAAATTCCTGATATTGTGCTAAAAATTATGTTCGTAGGGAACGATCTTCAATCTGTTAAGAACAGTCGTTATACAAAACAGTAAGATTGCATTTACTTGAGTTTACACTGGTACCCACCAAAACTAAACTTGGTTAGTTCAATAAGACAATAAAAGGAAAACACTGAAAGATGAGGTCTCGCATCGATAATCGCACTCAGATAATTGTGCATATTGTATATGCAGTGTCGATTGTTAATTAATGTCCAGAATGAAAATAATACAATTGATTAAGACCATCATCGAATCACGGTACCATCTATTGACATATATTGACTGTTATTGAACAAATTGCTAGATAGTTACAAAAATAACACTATTTGAGTATAAGCGATAGTGATTCAAACTGATACTTTAACCCTTTCGTGAACTTTGAAAACGATTTGGATTTGGATATCCTGGAAAAGTTCATTAGTTTAATTTTTGTTCGTAAACTGAATTCGAAACCCGAAGGCTGAATTGATTAATGAAACTGCAATTCAGGACTTTTTTAACAGTGTTTTTACAGGCCATTGTCGGGCCGTACCGTGTCAACAATCTGACTCCATCCGTTTCGACTACGTGCCAGCTTCTCATATTGTTGTAAACGATTAGAAGAGACCAGATCGCTCCTTACGCCGTGGAGTCATCGTCGCCGACAGCGACCTCTCCGCCTACATCTTCGGTTCGATACTAATCGAGATAATCGGATTCCGGGATATAGGGGCCGAATGCAAGGAAGTTTTCATCATTCGCTTTCGTTCAGTATGAAGTAGATGAACACAGATATGACTTCTTACAGAACATAACTCATGCGTCGACCCATATTGCATGTCAGTGCTATATAGACTTAATGTCTACTATTATTTGGTGATAGTCTACGCAAATCGGGGCTACTGTCATCGATTTTGCTTCGACGTACGGTAATGTTTAATGAAAAACTGCGAAAAAGTTGAGAGTTCTTCAGCCCCAAAATAGATAACATATACAAACAATAATTTTGTAAAATTTTAAAGCTAAATTCTTTAAGCATCATGATTCACACCACGCTTTCTGCAATTACTTGTGCACTTCAGACAAATAAATAAAAATTGTTTAACAATAAAATCTTCACGTCCGGAAAAACTTATATAAATAAATTCTTTAAAAATATAATAAAATAAACCTAATCCTAATATTTATTTACACAATTATTTAACAAATAATAATAATAGGAATTGTTTACCTAACATAAAATAATAAATAGTCTTCATGAATTTTATGATCGAGAGGTGAAAGAAACAAATATATTTTTAAGAATTTCTTCAACACACCGATACACAAACATACACACATAAATACACGATTCTCAATTGGTAAAATGATCTTAAATCTAAAATTGTATGTAAAGTGGTTTTTAAAGTTTAACATATTTTTAATTAAATATTTAAATTAGAAATTTTCTGAATTAAATAATAAAATTGGTATGCAATATTCAATATCACGTTCGTTTATGGTTTGTGTAGTGTGTGCTCGTAAGTGTATGCTTTTATGGTAATATTTTTGTCTACAAAACTTTTTTGTCTATAAGTCTTCCTTATGTCTTGTTATGTATATGATTTGGTTAACAACACTATAATTAACACATATGGTAAATTAGAAAAAACTTAATAATTTTTATGACCACTTAATAGGAATAATATTTTGAAAAGTTGTAGATTGTTTGCTGTATTTGATTCGGCCATATCAAGCTTTTATATAGGCATTTTGTTTGGGTCTACAATTTTTAAAGAGCCATGGTTACTGACTTCCCCAATTAATGTGCAAGGGCTTTGGTTTTAGTAAGGCGACACTTAAATGCCCTCTGCATTATTTTTTGTATGATCTTTAAATTCGCTAGTCAAATGTCTCTAGACAACTTGCAGGCCTATTATATGAATTTTTTCCAATTTAATCATACTAATCCATGTTGTCCAAAAACTGATAAACTGCCCGAATCACTCGAGGAGTACAATGATAAAATAAACGAAACAATACTTCGTAAATCCACAGCCACTATTCGGACATACTTTTAAATTTTTACCATAAATCACCAAATAGCGATCTTTACATAATCTATTTGAATATATTTAATACTTTCGAAAAGAATGTATATAAGATAATCACTTGTAAACTTTTGTCATATGGTTATTGAACTGATTGTACACGTTTAAGATCAGTAGTCATAGATCAATGACAAAATAAGTAAGTTGAGTCGTTCCGCGTAACGATTTTCCATGGTCTGAGGGATTGTGTCTGTTTTAAAGATTATATCAAAGAACTGAAGAGTGATTCAAAATTTTATAAGTTCTGAACAAGACAAGGTTTCCAAAGTTGAACTTAATAAACGAGATCGAACAACTTTATAATCTGGGACAGTAGTTAATGCTGCAGCACTTGGAGCGAATGGTACTGGGTTCGAAACTCGATAGAGACAGGATGCAAATGCGATTTTTCACCATCTGATTACGATCGATGGTTTGAATGAACACATCTATGACCCCTGTTAGAGAGTAAAACTCATAGACTAAACCATATTCCATGTTCTATAGGCTGGTATTGAGCTACGCCATATGCAAAAAGATTTGCGTGAATCGGACTCAATAACCATACGTCCTCGATTTGGCTCTGTAATCGCGTAAAATAGGACGTAAGTAAAAGAACCGCGAAAGAATTTGAAATGAATTTTGCGACTATATGTGATTTGTATCAATCTTGTGTAAATTGCAAACCAAACACAAAGTGTTTTCATTCTTCTATAAAAATCTCGAAAAACATTTCTCAGAGATTGCAAATTTGCACCCCTCGATTACACTTCGACCCTAAATAACAGAATTTATACGAGTATATATACATAAGAGACATGCAAACAGGTGTTTTGTGTTACCATAACGACACCACATCCGTGAAACAACATAAGGGTACACATAAATCTTAGACACTATAGTATCTATACTTAGTAGAAATTCGATAGTTTATCTCGTGTCATTTAAAACGTTTTAGTTTTCTTATTCGATTTCTTCATTTCCTGTGTTCTTTTCAGTACACTTAAGCGATAAGGCCGAATCAATTTTTATTTGTACACAATGTTGGTGTTATATAATTGGAAAATATTTGCACTATTTGACCGATTCAATTAGTGCCGTGGTGATTAGTATCGTGCTGACTGTTGTTATTCATACAAAAGACATTATGTGTGTGAACATAATCAAATCGATGTACTGTGTATGAACATATACATAGTGCGGTGTGTGGAGTGTTTAAACTATATTGTATTATTATAACAATAAGAAAATATAAGTTAATTTAAAACATTCACTTGAAAATTAAGGTTAAAAAAATAGATTAGCTGTTGCTTATGTATACACAGACACAATGCAATCAATGTTGAACTTTAGATGTTTATCACGTCCATTTGCCTATTAAGTTGCTGATCTAGTTCTATATTGATCACCTGATTTGTAATCGTGTCGTATATAACTATAAAATTAAACTAAATCAGCGAAACACACCCATTATGTCGTTTACATAAATGTTAACGTCCTACACTCTCAACCTCTAATAATAAAATCGAATGTGTGCAAATTTTAATTATTAATTTATTCATTATTCGATTTACCTGTTTGTCTAACAATTAGTAAATATAATATTGGCATGTAAATTAAATAATTTTTGTTTCATTTTTTTTTTGCTTACAGAATGTCCAAGAGGATGTCTGAAGTGTAATTCATTTGGTGAATGTGTTAAATGCCGTAATTTTATACTGTTGGACACGCGTTTATGTGTTGACGCCTGTCCATCGGGCTACCAGCACAAATGGTCAAACGTACCTGATGTCATGGGACAAATATGCCAACGAGTGAATTATTTTCAATCGATAATAGCAATAATAGTAGGATCAATAATAGGTTTAATTTTATGTATTATAATAATTATATTAATTATATATTTAATAAAAAAACGTAAAAAGAAAAAATTATTTCGCGATTCGCTCATGGACGAAACAATCGAGCGTTCCGAATTTCTACGCCAATTGGACAGTTTACGATTGAATGCCGACAATTTTCTAGCAATGCTAAACGATACGCGAAAACAAATACGTAAATTGCATACAGCTGGCGATATATCGGGTGCCCTATCGTACCATCCCGTCGTTCGTGATCTAGCCAAATTATTAATTCTACTAAATAAACCAAATGAAGTGATTCCTGGACCACCGCACGATTGGCATCGCCTCGCAATATGGGCTGATTATTTGCTCGAGCATCATAAGCCACAAATGGCACAGCTAATAGATTTTTATCAAACACCAAATATTTCATCACAAGATCCTAGATTAAGTTATTGTCAACATTCGACATTCAAATCGAATATAACGCGAACAACTGCGGCAACAACGTCCGACTCGTCGAACGAACAACAGAATAGTAATTTGTTTGGGTCGTTAATTAGTTTGCACGAATTCGATCAAACCGATAATTATCGTGCGTCACACCATCGGCTGAGTGGTACAAATCCATTTGGCTCATCGAATAATGTTAAATATTTTTATCAATCACCCGAAATGAACGGCAGTTCACTTTGGCTGGAGGATGAATTTTTTAAGTTAGGTTTTAGGCCACAAGACGAAATAACGACTGAGCTGTAAATTATTTTACGATACTATTATTTGTTTTTTAATTATAATTTAATTAATGATTTTTTTATAAATAATTAGAATTATTAGATAATGCACAATTTAGAAGTTGTTACCAGTGTATTTATATAAATTTTGTAAATAGTATTATTAATTATGTATAATGAAATAAATAAAATATAAGTTAATTTTTTAATTAATTAAAATAAATTATATTAATTTAAACATTTAATGTCACATCAAATTATTTAGTTTTATTTAATGGCTTTGAGTTGGGAGGATCAATTAGATCATTATCTTAAAATGGTAAGTACAAATAACGTAGTAACACGAAGACGTAGATCAGTTTAAAGTAAACAAACTATAGACTATTCTGGTTGGCTACTTGTTTTTTTGGCAGGTCCCTTTTTGGAGCCAAACCAAAGATGTATGGCTATAGGCTCGATTATTTGCATTGCTTCATGATACCCTATAGAACAAAGATGGATCGGTCCATGAGTTCTGTACTCCAACAGGGGGTCAAAGAAGTATTCTTCACCTATGCACAAGGTTTTTGTACAACTGAGAATAATATTTTAAAAATCTTAATCAAAAACAATTAAAGAATCTATCAACAAACCTCACGAGTGTTAATTAACTATAGGTTAGGTTAGGTTAGGTGGTTGTGGCTGATATCGCACACTTAGACCAGCGATTGGTCCTTAGTGATACCACTCTATGTACGGTCCGAGTTTTTTCGTAGTACCATCTGCGCATTGCATAGCTCCATGTCAGCCTATAGTACTGACATGGAAGATGGGTCGGTCCATGGATTCTAAATACGACAGGGCATTCAGATATATGTTCATTTTTCACACCGATCACCGAGCCCAAACGATCGAAGGTGAAAAACCCATTTTGCATCTTGCCCCGAATCGAGATTCGAACCCGGTACCTCCCGCTTCAACTGCTGCAGCTTTAACCACTGCACAGGCGGTTTTATTCAACTATACTTTCGGGACAGCTACACATGATGGTGATCAGGCTTAAATGAATTTAATCCAGTTTAAATTTATTTATAGATAATATTGCCACCAACGCTGAATCGAAAATTATTTTATTGGTTATTTTGTTCCTGTTTTTTAAATATGTAACCACTTCATAAACCGTGGGTTTATCTGATAATAATGGTCATGATCAGATTTTACCATTCTGAATTTTCAACAAGTGTTGAAAGAAATGGTTGTGTAATAATGTTAACTTGAGGTCCAGTGGATTAACTTTTACTCCTAGAGATTACAGTCACATCTGGAGCTATATGAATAATACGAATGATCATAACGCTCTTGGTTAGCCAACAATTTTTTGAATGGATAATTAGTCATGCCATAATAAAACATTCCAGAGAGTAAATATTATAATTCTATTCATTTTGAGTGTCATTTGCTGTACGACTTCCTTGAAATTAATTAGTTACTGTGTATTTGGCTTGAAAATCGGCTATCTCATTTCGTTGCCATTTCGATGACCGTTGTGCTTGTCTACAAGTATTATATTGTGTTATACATATATGAATGTTAAATCATTCCTCCTTTGTGTCATATTCCTTTCATGTTAAAGTAACATGAACGATTTAATCAAACTTGTTTATTTATTAAAAAAAATTATTTAAATCGAAAATAATAAAAACATACCAAGGAATAACCGCCATTAGTATTTTTAAATAATTGGAACCGTCCAATTTTTAGTACAAAATTTTGAATTTTTAATTATTCCAACCCTGTATTTTTGGTCTAATATTTTTGACAACTCAATATTTGTCAATGTAAATATTTTGAATTTATTTAAATGTTTTCAAACTTATAAATATACTATAAATTGTAAATAACCTATTTTGTAAATTAATACTAAATATTTGAAATACTATCCCACGAAAACAATAACTAATTTCAAAGAACAGAAATGGAAGAACTTCAAGATGATATAATGTCTGAAGCATATTCAGGTTTGTCAAGTTCGTATTAAAAGCGCTTATGTTAATTACTTTCAATTATAAAAATTAATTTCCATAAATCTTTTTAATTCCTTATCATTTAGGAATTATATCGAATGGTGAAATTTTGCCCCAAAACTCACTTTTCCTAAACGATTCTGAAGATGACGAGGAAGGAGAAGTGGATGATATCATTGTACTGCATATGGATATAAGACAGCCATTAAGTACTCTTAGAACTATACTAGAACAACGAGTTGGTGTTCCGTTAAAAAATTTCGATTTTTGGTTACAAAATGCCCAAATGCTAGAATCTCATAAAAATTTGGTCGATCAATGTGTCCAAGGCGAGGGTATAGTTCAGATTAATGTTCAGGTCATCACAATGACTCGCCGTATCAATATTGTGGATGTTCTAAAGCCAACCGAAGAAATAATGGAGACGGTTAAGAAAGATACTGTGGTTGGTGAAGATTCCAAATCGTCGAACTCAGTAACTACAATTCAACAGACGACAGCAACTGGAAACGATGAAAACGAAGATAGCAATAATGCGGATGATAAAATAATCAAATGGTGTCCCGATAAGAGATTCCGGAATGATCAAATACGGTTAGGGATACCGAACAATCCAGTAGAATGGACAATTCCAATGGTTCGTCACTGGTTGCAATGGGCCGTGCGACAGTTCAATTTAACACATATAAAACTTCAAGATTGGACAATAACTGGACGTGATCTCTGCAATATGAAAATCGATGAGTTCCATAAAAAAGTACCCAACGATCCTAATGATATATTTTGGACACATTTCGAGCTACTACGGACATGTAAAATGGTTGCGGTGATACAAAAAAACCCTCGTAACAAAATCGATTCAACTGATGATGAGGGTCAAACAACTTTCCGTAAAAATATGAAACAAGAAAAAGTGCGGAATATAAGATCGGATAAGACCTTCGATGATGTTGTAATGACACCACCATCGCATACCTCTTATGACTATCCTTGCGGCAATCGAACTGGAAGTAATGGACAAATACAGTTGTGGCAGTTTCTGTTAGAAATATTAACTGATCGAAACTGTCGTCATATAATTCATTGGATGGGTAAATATGCTGTCCTATTGAAACAGTAACAATTCACTGATGGGCTTATTGTTTTTAGATGGCAATGGTGAATTTAAGCTTAGTGATCCGGAGCGAGTGGCTCAGTTGTGGGGCGAACGTAAAAACAAACCGGCTATGAATTATGAAAAATTATCACGAGCTCTTCGATATTACTATGATGGGGACATGATTTCAAAGGTGCACGGTAAACGATTTGTGTATCAGTTTGTATGCGATTTAAGGCAATTGATTGGATATAGTGCAGAGGAATTGGCTAAATTGGTTAATGAGAAACCACTAGATGATATAAATACAGATCGTTTTAATATAAATATGTAGTTTAATAAAATGAATTTTGAATTATGTTTTATGAATTCTATTTTTAAGAAATTCTTTTTTATTCTTTTTAGCGCCATTTATTCCCAATCCCTTCATTTTTGTGCATACTAGCGCTGTGGTTTAATAAAGTTTAGTACACAAGTGGTTTTTTCTTTTTTCGTATTATAGCGCTTTACGTTACTATTCGAAACTAAATAATGTTTTCTTCTCAAATGTCAAATTTAGTTTAAGAGTACTCAAGCATCAAAACATTTAAACATAAGTAAATCGATTAAAGATGGCAAATCCCGAAACAGCACAAGTGATAGCGTTACCATTGCCACCAGCCCAATATGTGAATTTATATACAGAGGAAAATATACGAAAAAATCGTGCACCGCGACCTCCACCACCAATTCATGAGACCTACTCTATGTTTGGCAATTCGTTTAACAACGATGACACGATAATTAGACCGCTTGAAAGCCAAGGGTTTAAAAGATTGTATCCACAACATTGTGATCGACGAAAAGAATTAAAGAAATTAAACCATTCATTATTTGTAAATTTCCTGGACTTAATCGATCTGCTTATTCACTATCCGGATAGCCCGAGGCGTACAGAAAAGGTATCTATACATTAAGTTTATTAATATGTACTAGTTTTTTAACATTGTATGTTTCATACAGATTGAAGATTTGAATCTGCTATTCGTTCACATTCATCATCTACTAAATGAATTTAGGCCACATCAAGCACGTGAAACTCTACGAGTTATGATGGAGATGCAAAAACGACAGCGATTAGAAACTGCACAACGATTCCAAAGACATTTAGAAAAAGTAAGAGAAATTGTTAAAAACACTTTTGCTGCACTACCAGACAATATAGAATTGGACAATAAACTCATGTTGCCTGATAATTTATTAGATATGGATAACGACTCACAGAATAATGGTGCAGGTGAAGATGGAATATATCCTCACGACCGACTTATGTGTAGTATTGTAGATGATTTACTCTTATAATTAAAATAATAACAATTAAATATATGTATTTTAAAAATTTTATTTATTCAAATTCATAACAATTTTCTATACAACATTGAAATGCTGATTGTTCTGGTGTCGATTCCTGAAACAATTTAAAAAAAAAAAAATTATAGTGAAAGACCTCAAGAACCCAAATCTATAGTCAAAAATAATTAAAATGTAAGAAATTTTACGGGGCCGAGATTATATGATTATGAATCCCGGTACGGAGATCTCTTATTTAAATTTTATCTATCTGTTTGATCGTGATACCATCGTAAACATAATTCGATAATACCTCAAATGAACAGAAAATACATAGTATAATATAATATTCTAAAATCTGAGATAGTTACGTTAAATAAATGATAAACTCCCACGTGTTGAATCATATTGCTGTTTTTACAGGCGCGTCAATTCATTACTGGAAACTTGCTGATTAAATCCATTTGTAAGTAAACTGCTCAAGAGTACTCCATTTTTCTTTAAAATGTGTAGTTTTAAGTCACAAACCACAGTACAATCATACTTATTTAATTCAGAAATTCTAAAAATTCAATTTACTGATTACGTCTACACTCAACGATCAACAAAACACGAAAGAATGATCAAATATCAATTGATAAATGCTTACGTGTGGAATAAATTTACTAGAAACGGAAAAGTAAATAAATTGGAATGGTATAGAGTCATCTATCATAAAGACTATAAGTACAAGATTAAAGTAGAGACTACAGTGCCATCTTCACAAAACAACTGTGCGATTTGGATAGGAGATTTATTGAAAAACCTTTATGTAGATAAGTGACAATTAGGCGAATATATTTCACAATTTATAATAGTGTGATGATAAAAATATATTTGAAATGTATCTTTATCTTGAATATGATTTCAATTGTTAAGCATATTACATCACCAAAATAATAAGATTTCCTCTAATTATTATTTTTCATATGTATAACAAACGATAAAAATTTTGTAACCGAGTACTACGTCATTATTTTCCTATGGTTACTTTCCCCATCTTTACGAAATTTTATAAACTACACATATGTCATGCAAATCGTTCGGCGTTTGAAAAGTTTTAAAAAAATGTGACAACCGATTGAATGAAAATTTAATAATATTTTAGTTAGAAAATTTAAAAACAAAATGTCAATAATACTAGGAAACTTGTGTTCTTTAATCCTGCAAGAACATTTTGGGGAGTTGGTGTCAATAGTTGGATGTGATTTATTCTCCACATATGCTAAAAGTGTATCGATGATTATGAAGACTACAAATTTAAACAAATCTGAGGTAAATAAATAAAAATTACGATAATGTTCTGTTTTATGAATACATTTATGTATATAATAGGTGACACAGTCGTTAGCCGTACTGCTAAAATTTCGATTAGTTGCTTTCGAGAGTTCAACATTCAATCCTAATATTGTAGAATACAAATTACTTCCAGACAAAGTTTTGCTACTGCTACGCTATTCTAGATATGTGCACCTAATACAAACACAATTTGGAAATGAATGTGCTATGCTCACAGAAGAACTTCTGCGATCCGGATCACAAACTGGTTCTCAAATAATTGTTCGAGCTTTCAGCAGTGTTGAACATAAGGAGAAAGGAACATTAGTTGAATTTCGCGATCGCTTTGTTGATTTGGTTCAATCGAATTATTTTATACGGGCCCCTGCATTAATGCCACACGTAGTTGGTGATAAACATCCAGGTCTTCCCAAATTTGATATCGATCAATCCAAATTGTTTTCGTGTCCGACCATTGAGATCCCAGATTTGCTTCAACTTCAGAAAAATGAGGGCACTAAAACCGGTGACTCGGATATCTACTGGTATGTCAATTTCGAACGATTCCATCAAGAATTCAGAGATTCTATAATGATAACGGCAATCGAACGAAAAATTGACGCCAATGCTGGTGAATGTTTTAAATGCATTTTGCAAGCAATGTACAATAGAACGGATCCTTGGCAAATCGTAAGTACTTTAGAGTTCACAAATCTAGATAATTTTCAATTGGTTATATAAAATTTCAGCAATCGAATCCAATTCCGTATGTAGAAATTAAACAAATGTGTGATAAGAAATCAAAAAATGTGGATATGGTTCGATATTTGGATCAGTACATATCGATTATTTTAGACGATCCGCTGAAGTTCCTCAGTAAAACTGGAGATAGTGGTGGTGGCCAGTATGTGGTTGATATGAAGGCCGGTTTTGAGCAACTAACTTGGTCGTGTATCGAGAATATAATTGGAGAAAAGTTTGGTACAAAAGCGGCTCGAATATTTCGCGTGGTTAAACAACAAAAGTACATTGAGCAAGAGGATATCCAAAAACAGGCAATGGTGCCGGCGAAAGAGGCGAAACTATTAACGTATCGATTGTTGGAAGAAAATTTTTTACAAATTCATACTATACGCAAAGCTGGAGGTGGTGGGTCCGGTCCAGCAAAATCGTTTTATTTATTCCATGTAAATCAACGACAAATCGTATCGATGTTGATCGAAACTTGTTACAAAGCGCTATTTAATGCAATGACTCGTTCAATTCATGACAAACAGTCAAATAAGCGATTGATTGATAAATCTCAGCGACTCGAGGGTATAGTGGAGGCTATGAAAGAACGTGGCGAGTCCGAAGAATATATATCTGAAATATTAGAAACTCTAACTCCGCCCGAACGAGAGATACTAAAGAAGTTTAGACTGCGGGTTAAGAATTTGTATAGTGCTGAAATTGGATTGGATGATACAATTTTTATGTTACAGTTATTCCATTTTCATGCCATTAATAAATAAAACTTGCAATTATACAATATAAGATTTTTATTTTTTCATAAATGTAAAGAGATTAATTATGAAAAACTACTAAACAGCCTTGTGATCGAAACCTTCTACAGCAGTTATCTCAATTCTAACGATGATTTTAAATTCAAGTCAATTGCACGAACCTTTTCTTGCTATTAAATAAATGTTAAAATAGTTAGCTTTCCTATTTACAAAGTCAAATTAGAATTGCTAGTTAAACAGAAAATATTACTCGACTAGGTCACATTATCCGTGTCTTCATAAAAAATTGAAACAATTACATATTTGGCAGCACATTAAATTATTTCTTTAAAATGCCACACAAAAAGCCAGCAAATGTAAAACCAAAAGCTCCAGCAGTAGCTGAAAATGCTAAGCCTGTGGAAGTAAAAGAAGCTGCGACAGGTATAGATCCTGGCGAATTTACTGATGTAGCCGAATCAGTTCAAGAACGGTTGAAAAATGAACTCGAGCTACAAAAACAGACGCTGGCTATAAAACAAGAAGAACTGTTACAATTGAAAGAAGAGATAACAGCACATTTAACTGATCCCTCACTTAAACGTAAAGCTATCGAAACCAAAATGACAACAACCGAAGGTGATCTAACGTTGCGAATTGAATCAATGCAAGCGCTAGAGCAATCAATTGAAACGATGACCAAAGATATAGAAGATATAATGACAAAAAAAAAGGAGGCTGAATCCCGTCTTCTCGAAAAGCGAGATGTTTTAAATATCGAGCTTAAAATCTTCATCGAATTGGAAATGTTAATAATTGAAATTGATGGTGAAATCCAACAAATTTATGAAAATTATCAAAATATAATAAACGCAAAGGAGGAGGAACGAAAGCAAATCTTAAACGATCCAAATTTATCTCCGGAAGAGAAACAGCAATTACTATCGAAACTCGATAAGGAATTACAAGAACTAAAGGACGAATGTGCGGATGTAATGTCTGATTTGGCAATAAAACAAGATGAATGGGCGAAAAATTCTAAAGCTTATGCAGAGCAGCTTGAAAAATCATTACAAGGCGTGAAAGAAAAATATAATGAAGAACTGGAAGCGTTGGAAAAATTAAAGATTGGCGCTACACCATCCGAAATAATGAAAATTGAGGCAAAAATTGCTGCACTAACCGATGCTTATGATGCGAATGTTAAACTGATCGAGAATGCGTTGGCTCGTAAGGAATATTTCAATGATGAATTCGGTCGATATTTTATCAATGAAGATGGTTTCAAAGTTTATCAACGTTATTCAAACGCCTCACAATATATCATGGATGCCGATGGAAATTTAGTAAAAGTCGCTGATGCAACTCCCGACGAGAACGAAGAAGCAGCTATGCAACAAAAAACATCTAGTCAAGCGACAGTAACTACTCTTGAATTGAAACGGAAAGAAGATCAAGAGTACATTAAACGTGAATTGGGGACACCACTTCGTCTTGCATTGGCAAAAATTACAATGCTACAACCATCAGATCCAATTAATTATTTGGCAAATTTTCTCTTGGAATATCGTTACAATGAGGTGATGAATATCAAAAAACAAAGTGAGCTTGAAGCATTGCTAACAGAGCGTGCCAATCTAAAGGAAGAAGTTCGAAAACATAAATTGAAAAAACAGCAGCAAGCCGAACCTAAAAAGAGAGAAAGGCAAATATGGCCTCATTGTACCACTTGTGAAAAAATTTTAACAAAAGATTAAGAAATTATAAATTATTTATTTGGACGGATTTATAATTATCAATTAATTAGATGAGTATAATAAATAAAATTAATTAAATTTACGCTAACTACACCAAAACTTATCCAATTTACATTTTCCATAAAACCATTTGGTCATGAATTGATTTTGTGGTGTCATCTTATCTAACTCCTCCTTATCTAATTCTGCTTCACAATCCTGGATTGGTTTTGGAATAATTCGTTTCGTTTCAATGCGACGGACATGTTCACGATATGCTTCGTGAATTATGGCCAAATCGGTTTGGCTTAGACATGGCCGACACAATCGACACTCTTCTGGTGCACATGATTCGGTACATGGTGCAACTGAACAAATTTCTGCATTTACCGCTACATTTTTATCAGTCGATATCATGATTTCGGAGGCATGTCCAGTTTTTCGAAACGATTCACGATGTAATACTGATCCTACTCCAACTAAACTCAATACGTTGTATATCACTTGTTCGTAAAGCAATTGATTCGGTGGATAGTGAGCCGAAGATAGATTTGGACTCATATTCGCTTCCATTAAGTAAACATTGAAATCATCGTCGGCAATCAAGTCAAATCGAATCATTTCGAAAAAGTTTCGTTTTTTATTACGATATTTAGAGTCAAGCTGTAAAATAAAGGAATATATTATTAAATTAAGCAATATAAGCATTCGAAACTTACAATTTTAGCGATATGAGATTCTTTCTCGGTGATTATAAGTCGAATTGCATCTTCAATACGATCCCACAATATTCTAGGGTCACGACCTTTGCTTCGCATGTACGCATCAAACGAACCTCTCATGCCAAAGCCCAACCCATTATAGTATTGTGATAATGATGGAACTTCCCACGAAGGCAGATAATCATCTCCAACGATGTATTTATCAATATCGCTAGGATCAAATGGATAATACTTAACTGGGCAGTATCGCAGTAATATATCGCCATTGTAAATATATACTCGTAACGGGTCAATAGACGTTATTATTGTATACACTCCGATATCAAATTTATGACCATCGACCAGCAATGGCTTATCCACAAATTCTTGAACAAACGTTTCATTGTTACTGAAATCGATTTCGGATAACTTTTTTATTTGTATATTCCTATGTTGATTATTTTTCTGCACAAACATTTTGTCAGGATTTTCTCTTGCATACTCGTACAACTCATTCTTTTGCTCTGGCAGTTTAAACGACTTTGGAATATATTTCATATTGGTTGTGGCTAAATCTACTTTATTTGTGATGTATCCACAACCCGGAAAGTGATTCACTTTTTGATGTGGTTTTAAATTAAGAATTGTGTTCTGTAATTTCCCAAATGGATAATCATGAGCCCATAGTAAATCCCAATCTGATTGGTTACTACCTTCTTGTAACCCCATTCGATTTAAGACTAGATGAACATGTTTTAAATGATCTCCACTTCTCGAATAAACCCAAAATGTGGGTACTTTTGGTATTTCAACTTTTTGTGTTATGGGCGCGGCATTCTCAATTTGATCACATGTTGGCAAAAGATTACGAGTCTCGCGCACCTGCACAAATATATTATTTGGCACCAATTGAAATAGTAACGGAATCGAAATTGTAATCAAAAAGAACAAAATTTGACCCCGTTTCGTTCTCAAATCGAAAAATGATGTACAGATTTCCTGATGTTCTATCTAAAATATAAATAAAGAAGTTTATTGACTGCATGCACTCAAAAACACTTTTTTTTAAAAACTACGTACTTGTTGAGGTTTGTTATGGCCATCCATTTTTAAGTCATAACTAATCTAAAACACACATATATTTAATTTAACACGTATGAAGACCTCCTACTCAGTTACCAATAACCTTAACACAAATAAGAATCTTCATGACAATTGATAATTAACATAAAGTGACGTCATTTGTTTGGTTTGACATACATCTTCTGCTTAAGATGGTTAAGCTTAAGAAGACACTGCACGTAATTTGCAGACTATCGGTAACCGACAATATATTTTAACATGTTTAAATTAATCATTAATTTCTGTTTTGTTTATTGCAATTGAATCTTAAGAAAATATGATATATTTAATCAAATCATTAATTTTATTCAAATACATATTTTTTAACTTATTTGGACATAGCCTTTATCGACAGCTGATTGTCAAGGGATTCTAATGCTCTTCTTTATTTTAACTATACCAGAATCTACCTAACTATATAATTCCCCTCTTCACAATAAACGTCAATATTTAATGTCAAAACAACGTGTTGTGAACTTAAAATAATTTTTCTTAAAGAAAATATGTTTTATATTATTGGTTTGGGGCTTGGAGATCCTAAAGATGTAACCGTTAAAGGATTAGAAATAATTAAAAAATGTGATCGAGTTTATTTAGAATCGTATACATCAATTTTAACGTGTGGACAACAAGCGCTGGTAAGAAAAGGTAAACACGGTAAAGGCGAATCACACGCTAAACCTTTAATTTGTTTTTATTTAGGAAGAATTTTACGGCCGTCCGTTAATTTTGGCTGATCGAGAACTGGTAGAATCTGCCGCGGATGATATAATAGCTAATGCTGATAACGTTGATGTTGCATTTTTGGTTGTTGGTGATCCATTTGGTGCCACAACGCATACTGATTTAATTCTACGCGCCCAAGAAAAGGGTATAAAGTATCAAGTAGTTCATAACGCGTCGATATTAAATGCAGTCGGTTGCTGTGGACTTCAATTGTACACGTTTGGTGAAACAATTTCAATTCCATATTGGAGTGATACTTGGCAACCGGATAGTTTTTACGATAAGATCAAATTGAATCGAAGTAATAATCAACATACACTTTGTTTACTGGACATTCGAGTTAAGGAGCCAACCCTAGAGTCTCTTATGAAAAAGAAACGCGAGTACCAACCACCGAGGTTTATGAGTGTTAGTGAAGCTTCAGATCAACTGTTACAAATACTGGAGAAACGGAGGAAAAGCGACGTACCAGAATCGGAATTAGCATATACTGAGGAAACTTTGTGTATCGGAATAGTTCGGGTGGGCCATGATTCACAGCAAATTTTGGTAACAACTTTAAAGGATATGCAAAATACTGATATGGGTCCGCCGCTGCATTCACTGGTGATCCCGGCAAAGAAGTTACACCCGTTGGAAATTGATTATATAAGACAATTTGCTAAAAATCAAAATATAGTTTTTGAAGAATAAATTGTAAATAAAACAAATTCCTGTTTATCTTTATTTTGATTCACGTTGTCTAAAGACACGTTTTAATTTATTTAACTGAAATCCTTTAATATGTAATGTAAGTTCTGAAATCATTGACTCTTACGTCGACATTCTCACTTTTTTATCTTTATTTCAGGTTTAGTTCGAATGATAAATTATCTAAGCAATGCTTTTGAGATATTTTCGATTATGATCTTGTCTTCAAAGCTTATAATGTACCCTATCAAGTAAGTATATAGACCTGGACTATATTCCAAAAGGATATACCCTGTCCTTAATTAAAGTATATGAACCTACATATTTTAGAATGAGACTTAATAAGTATTTACTAATATTTTTGATTAACGCAAGACTTTCGAACTTTTAAACTTTACAATACTATAAAAAATAGTCTCTAGGAGAGGAAACGTCGATGTCTTTTTTGGTTGGGTGGCTGCTACCACCGTCCAGTTTTAAGACCGACAACGGTCCGTTGTGATACCACTATATTTACGGGTCCGATTTTACCTAGAACCATCCGCGGAATGCGTCAGCTTGTTACAGTACTAAAATGGAAGATGAGACGGCCTAAACTCAACAAGCATGGGCTCCAGATGTGTTCACACCCCCGATCGCACCGCCCAAAATCCCTTTTACATCTTTGCCTCTATCGGGATTCGAACACGGTACCATCCCGCTCCAACTGCCGCAACTTTAACCACTGCGCCACCTGGGCGGTATCGTTAATGTTAGGTTTGTGTTAAAGAATGCAAAAACAATTGGTCTCGAAATCCAAAGATCAGATATTTGGTTTTGGACTCATTGATTTTGAGACCAACGGAAACTGAACACAGTTCCAGTGGATCAAGTATCTTTCACTCCGTTGCCATTTTATCCAATCGCACAGATATCATCTGCATATGCTAAAAGTTGATTGGATTGTCGGAATAAGATATTGTTTTAAGGTGTTTCATTTCTAAGAAGGATGTATTCCTACATGAGATTGAAAAGTATCGGAGACAGCGCATCTGCTTGTCGAGCACCAGAAGTAATTGCAATAGTTCTCGATAGTCTGTTCTCAACTTTAACGCAGCATTGTGACTGTGTTGGTGTCATTTTACACAGATGTATGTAGGTATTTTTTGGTATTCACGGAGATCTTAAGGTATGGTGCAAATCGGAGATTCCTTTAAAGAAACCACGCGAATTGCGATCATTGATGAGTTTTCGTACTCGTAAGCCTTTAGTTTCCACCATTTACTATTCTTCTGTCTACAAATGCGTTTAACTGTCCTTCTAGCAAAAACTGCTTTGTTTTCTTCTTGAAATTGTAAATCGAATCTGTGCTTCAATGTGGGCTATATGTTGTTGCTCAACAGCAAGACGACACTCCTCAACAAACCAATCAATTGGGCTTAGGTTTTGCTATACCGAGAATGTGCTGGGCAATATCGACAACCGAGGTTTTCAATACTTCCCAGACACAGTTCACTTCATCAGATAAGTAATTGGATCGCAAAATGCTATTGCTGACAAGATTTTGATATTTTCGTTGCGTTTATTATATAATGATGATCAGATAATGGTGGATGTATGTACTTAAGCTTCCCGAATCCAGTTAAACTGCAGAAAGCCAACAAACAATCTACTAAACAGTTTTGTAAAAAAGGATCAATTAGAATATTTAGAATAAAATTCATTCTAGTCTTTGGCATTGCAAGAAAACTTACTGAAACGGTAATTTATAATTTATACTTATTGATTTATACGTTAATAAGAATTACCAACTTATTTTACCAATCACGAAATTTTTCCAGAGATACTGACATTTAACTTTTGCAAGGTATACGATTGTTTCAGTATGTGAACCAACAGAGATACGTCGACCCAATTTTAAAATTATCTTTCTCCTTTTAATAACCTCTTCATTGGAATAAAACAAACGAGAACGTTTACAAAGGGTCAACTAGATGAATTCAGGAAGATGTTGTTCACTCTAAATGATTGAACCTTATAGCAATATTCAACATATTAAAATTCTGTTGGATATTTGGTTTGGCCATACATGAAAACTAAAGTCATAGTTTTCATAAAATGATTATTTGCAACAAGTACTTCCTTATATATTCTGGTAAGGAACGTTTATCTGGAAAAACTTAAGGAATCGTGGGATTCAAACAGTTTTATTGTTTGTCTGTTTCAATGTTTGTAATCTCTTTTGGAGCTCATAAAAATATCCTCTTCCTTCCTGGTTTGCTTTTTTAGCAATATATCTATACGCTATATATCTAGACGATATATCTATAGCTTAATGTCTGACTATTTAGTACCCGAAAATGGGAATAGCGGGGAAAGGAGGTGTCAGTTCCATAAATCGTGTACTCTCACAGGGAGTAATCAGAAGATGGTGGAAAATCTCTTGGTGTCCCTTTTCGGGATTTGAGAACCTAGCACTGCAACAACCGCAGGTTTAACCCCTGGGCGTATTTGATCGTTAATGCTCGACTTTAGTGGATAATACATTTTAATTAGGATTGTAAATTATAAACTTATAATTTCAATTACTGTATATCAATAAATGTTTAACTAACAATAATAAAACCAAAAATGAAAAATTGTTTTGTATTTTCCCACTTGCTACATACGAGTCTGTATACAATGTGCTATAAATTCAATTAATTTCCATTACAAAAAATATTATTCATCCCGCAATAATTGATGATTTCGAGTGATGAAAATTTTTTGCTAAATTGTTGTTGTAATTTAATTTTCCTAAACAAAACAACATTTCTATATATTTTGATTAATTTTTTTTTTTTAAATTTTATTTATAAATAAATAGACAGAATTGTTTTACAATAACAAAAATTAACAATGCTGTATTATATTAAATTCTTTTTATATTTTATTTAAATTGCATTTTATTATGTAGGAAAAAACTTTCCACATTTAACTATAGAGTATACAAGAGTTAGAATGCGATGACGCAAATTCAATAATGAACTTGGGGATTATATAATTAATAAATCGTATGATCAAAATTAATGAAGGTATATAGCAATAACCATGCTATATGGAGGAAGAGTGCAATTTCAAGAAAATTATAAAATTAAGATAATTTGAAATATACTTAAGATACATTTTCATTAATGGAAAATCGAGCCAAGTATGTGTCGGGCAAGCACTTTGAAGCTGAAACATCTTGGAAAATAGTTTTACTTTCTTTGAAAATATTCTGCAAGAGATTCATTCGACAAATTAAAAAAAAATTGTATTTGCTTTGCATCATACATGTACACACAATATTGGCCGGATACAGTATTACGTAAGAACTTGCGTACGTACATTACCACTTAAAATTTTAACCCTTTGATTATAAAAATTCTGTGTATGCTAATTTTTTGGCAATAATAAGCTATATGCTGTGATCATATATGAATAAAATTTCGATTGCAGTATTTGGATTTGGTATTAAGATCGACATAATTTTTAAAATTTTGCAATATGGGTGTGATTTTGATCGACAGACCAAATTATTATTTATAAAAACCTAACTCAAATGGTTTTGACTTAATAAATCTTAATTTTGAAGAGAAAGATTTATTTAGAGGCTGACAAATCAACTTGATACTCAATCAGTATATTTAATGTTCTCTAACATTGAAGACCTAACAATATTGGATTCTACTAATTTATAGAACAACTACAAAAGATATTATTTTGTATCTTGAGCCAATATTGATTTTTACTTTCTCCAACCTAGTTGAAGCTAGTACACAAGCTTCAAATGGCGTACTATATAGTACTACAATCAAAGTTTCGTCAGCTAAAACAAGTAAATCTCTCGAATCGAACCGATTAAAACTAAAACATAAATACTTATATAAGTTTATGTTAGATTGCCTCTACACCCCGATTTAACTTACTTCGTGTTTAACGGACCAAATTTATTTATTTGAATTAAAAATTAACAACGAACGAATGTTGGCTCTAGTTGGCTCTTATTATCTTGAAAGATAATTTCAAGAATGTATTGTTTATGTCAGCTATAATTTTTGCAACTGGTTCTTCAAACTACCACGGGCTTAACATACCACGAGTTTAAAAAATCTGGAACAAGCTTTTTCAGATCAAGAATTCTGTTTTGAAAGGATAAAAATACAAGACTTTCATTTAGCTTTGACCAGTTCTGGTGGAAAAAATGCCACCGAGGAGACTCTATACTTAACAAATTATGACAGAAGCAGAAATGGCCAATCAAATAATTAAGTAAATACTATCAGATATTGAACCCGATAAATGAGTGTATTATTGATATCGATTATTTTCGAGCCTTAAAATAGATGATTTCTTTAAAACGACAAATCCAGAGACGAGTATACATTTGCAGTAACCAATCAGTTGTTCGAAGAAATATTATCTTCAAATAATATCAAATCGCTTGTATTTCAACTCATTCGTAATTAACGGACAATCGAAAATACCGGATTGGTTGGTCCCCAATTAGTCCGTTAAATCGTGGTTTTACTGTACATATAGATCAGATTGTATATATGATTTAGAGAGAAACTCATAAATATTGAACGATCGGAGCAGGTCAGAAAAATAAAATCTTGATTAACGAATATTTCTGACAAGTGCATCGGGATTTCACCGTTCTGACACCAATATCTGCTACATTACTACAGTTGAATGAATTTTAAGTGACAATATGCTATGTAATCTCTCATTCTAATATTCAAGAAGAGTATATGGCCCGAAAACGTGACGATAACGAGACCGTATAGACTTCCATTCTGTTCGACACATCTTTAGCGCATATTGTACAATATTTATTATTAACAGCTGACAAACTATAACAATCAACAATCTTGTCAAAAATTTCCGCACCACAAGTGGTTAAACGTATAGTAGTAAATTAAAACCAAGAGACAATCCAGATGGGATAATGGGCGGATGAAAATGTCAATCATAATTCCAATCTATGTTCGAAGAAAATTTTGGAATTGGTTTGCAAAGAGCTAATCAAAGGGTTAAGTATAATGTAGGTAAACGATTCATACAAAAATCATAATTTAGGATTTTTGATTTTCATCTAAAAAATATTTGCTCTTCATTAACGTCAACAAACAAATATATTTTCTTATTTTTTTTGCTTTTTGTTTTAATTGAGGAAGAAAAATATTAATATTATTTTTAAACAAGATTGACGTAATAAAAACCATATTTTCAAAATTTATAATTTTTCTTTCATATTTTGTAGATTGTAGTATGTACGTATATATATGTTTGTATGGACCCGTGTTGCGGGCGAACATGCAGTACATATACATGTGCCTACGTACATTGATAAAAACATATAGATCATTTTGGGTATATAAGTTGTCGTCTTTATGTCTAAACAAAAATGTTTTTTGTTTAACATAAATGAGACCAACGTTTGGTTTTATTTTTAAAGTGTTTATAAATAAATTTTAGTAGACTCCCCGCAAGCGGCCAATCTGTTAAATTATGTATTATGCATGTATATATGTGTACATTAGAGGTGTTCGTTTCTTAGAAAAAGTGCATGTTTTCACATGATGATCATAATGTGTCTATTTTTAGCTGTTCATATATAGAAAAAAAAAACGATTTTCTTAAAATTATTCACCTGTTTTTCTATATACGCTAAACTTGATGCTAGAATACAAAATAGGCTCAATATGAAAATGATGTGTCATTTCCGTTTTCAATTTATGTGTTTTTTGGTTAATTTCATTATCAATATGCCTGTAATAAAAATAAATAAGTTAAGTTTAAAATTCTCATTTAATCTTGATCTTATTTTAGGACCAAATCTAAATTTAGAAAATGCTACGTGTTTACACAAAGTCACAATTACCTAAAATCCAATAGCAATATATAAAGCAACTATAGTCAATCTGAACTCTTTACAACGGACTACTTTGTTTATCAGACCCGAAGCTGTCAAGACACTTTACATGTTCGTTGAATATACGTTGCTATATAGATCTACTTGTTCTATTGCTTAACCTACCTAATATGTAGACTTTTTCTTATACAAATTAGATGCGTGATGACTACTGTGCGCACTACTATTTGCACTTTTGATCCGTTTTCGCATGTGTTTTGGTAGCGGACGAATTATTTCCGTCTCGATTTGCACCGGCATCGTTCGTTGCCGTTGTATGAAGCCCCGTCGTTTAGGCGATTTTTGCAAATCGGGTAACGAATTTGAACTTTTTGTCATCAGTGATGCTGAATCGGTCGATTTTCGACGAATTGGTGAATCATACGATGTTTTCTTTACATTGTCCTCATCGTTTTTATCCTCGCTGTTCGTTGTCACGATACCACTTATACTCGTAGGCGACTTGGTATCTTCGTCGGACGGAGTTGAATTACCTTGAACCGCAATTCCTCGTTGCAGAGTCATGCGCCGCGTTGCCACACGATCATATTCGTCAAAATTTATATTCGACAGAGTTTTATTTTTGATCGGGCTACGAAGTTTATTTTGGACATTACTTGTACGTATGACGTCAACAACATCACTTAAATTATCTTCGTCGATTGCGTCAAATGATGATTCATTTTCTAAACGTTCGTACTTATTACGCAAATGAGTTTGTGTTTCTGTGTCAATGCTGGTTGTTGACTCGTTCCCACTATCGGTAATAGGGGAGGCTACTTTTTTCTCCTTCACCTTAATATCGGTTATACCGTATACTTCCATTTCACCCGAGCTAGTTAATGTATCCTCACGAAATGTTGATTGTGCTTCATGAAATTTAAATTTTTTACGCTCTTCATTTTCCTCGATCATATCGTCGAGCGACTGATCAATAGCTGCATTTCCAATCGACGAACGTCTTTCAGAAATCGATTGACGATTCAAACTCTGGATTCGACGACGTGTTAAAAATCCTCGTGCTCCAGCTTGAATTTTAGTTGCGGCCGAATTGTACGTCGAATCTGAATCGGTCGACAAATAATTATCGAGTGCTGTACTAATATTAAAATCATCTTTAATCGGCTTTGCCCGACTCGGCTCTATATAATCAGAATCAGCCTCGGAAACAACAGATGATAAAACTTTTCTAGCTGACGTTGGTTTTAGATCACTTCTTAGTTCATCCACAACATCTTCCCCTTCGTCTTCTTCAAGATTGAAATTTTTCTCGCTTAAATAACTTTTATTACTATCAATCGGATTGTCTAGAAAATCATCATCATTTTCATTGTCTGCATCGTCCTCCGTCTCATTTCTGTTTCCGTGAATTTGATGTAAGAATTTTTCAATTTTTTGCTGTGCATAAAAAAGAGGATTATCGTGTTGATATGGTGCAATATTAGATTCTAGATTTTTGATCTCCTCATCAAGTGAAAATATTTCGAAATGATGTGCATTGTGCTTCGTACGTATTTCCTGGTCATCAACATTCGAATGGTTATCGAGTAAATTGTCCGATGCCACTGATGCTCCATCACCCGGTTCTCGTTTCACCTCGCTTTGATCGGGTAATACTTGTTTGCCATCATTATAGTATAAAACATCTCGCACCACTTCAACATCGGCATCATCATCGGTAGTCGAACGAGCGGTATGTTGGTTCGAAATTTCCGAATATTCATCATAATCAATCGACAACTGTTTGAACACGATATCGTCACTATCACTCTCACCCATACTCATTAATTTTTGTTTAGCAGTAAACTGACGTGGTGGCTCGGTCTGATCTGAGATTTGTTCTACATTTGACAAACTATGCATTTGATCGAGAAGAAGCTCATTTTTACGCAAACTATAATACATGGCCTCAAGAGAATCCTTCTCAAATGATGCTAAATCTATATTTTGAATTTCTTTGATCTCTTCATCTGTCATTCCACCCCTAGTTGCAGCAATGGTATCAGGCACTGTAACTTCTGCTGTGGTTTTTCGCGAAATGGAATCATCTACCGACACGTCATACTGTTCTGGTTCTGACTCAATTTTGAGACCAAAAATACTCGAATCATACGTATTTGTATCATGACTCGTATCTACAATTGAGCTGGGGTGTTGTACTTCAAGCACAGTCTGTGCCGATTCATCCATCTCTGAAGTTTGTGTATTTTCAAGAGAATCGAAATAGTCGTCGTTTGGTTTAGTTTCAATCTTATCCGAGCTAGAACTTTGCGTACCAGATTTACTGTTTTCTATTAACATGCTCAGTTTGCTTTTGTATACGATTTTCTGACATGGCTCTTCCACGACTTCAGTTCTTTCCTCCACATTAAAATTGTCCAAACTGTCAGCATCAATTTTGTCTTCAGGTTTTTGATCCAAAATCGGATCTAATGAGTCGACTAATTTGTTTTCGTCTTCGAATGCGTCAGCGACAAGTTGGGAAATATTGTGAGATTGTAAATCGCGACGTGTACGATAACCACGATAGGTACGTTGAATATTTATTGCCGCTGTTTCTGCTGCCTTAGCGATTATGTCGGGTGCTAGATTACTCAAAATGTTTGAATCAGTAATGGAAGTTGATTCGGATGGCACCTTCTTTGGATCCTCATCTATGATATTACTATCAGATTTGGTTATTTCTAGTGAAGATTCATTTGCACCAATTATCTCATCAGCAGGGGGAGCTGTCGCTCCCGACAATATTTTATCAATGGTAATATTGCCTTTCGCCTCCTTTAATTCTTTTCGTACTTTATGACCTCGGTAAGTTTTTTGAATTTTAAGTGCAGCATCCGCCATTTTAGTGTCTTTTAGTTCTGATAATGTGTCATGGTTTTCCATTAAAGAACTGTCATTCGCCCTAGAATCTTGATCAATAATAACACCTGTTTCGTTTTGTGTAGTATCCAGTAAGTTAGAATCCGTTACAGGTGTGACAATTGCAGCATCTTTGCGAGATCTATGGCCTCTGAATGATTTTTGTATTTTCAATGCCGCATCAGCCATTTCAGGATCATTTAAATCTGGCAAACTGTCTTGGTTTTCTATTTGTGGATTTGTTTCAGTTTCAACTTTTGTTGTAGAATCATTGGTCACAATGTCTTGCTGCTCGTTAACCTTCGATTGGGCAGTTAGTTTGCGTGCTTGATGATTTCTAAATGATTTTTGAATTGTATGAGCTGCGACTTCCATCTCGGGGTCGTTTAAATCGGGTAAGCTCTCTTGGTGTTCCATTGCTGACATTTCAACTTTCATTTCCTCTGGATTACTTATAGATGTTGGTTTTTCTAATGTCTGTTCTTCTAGTTTGTTATCTACCAAGTTTATCGAATTGTTATGACTGTTGAGTTCTTGATTGGTTAATTCTTCCAAATTAGTTGTTGATTTTGCCATTTCAGGATCATTCAAATCTGGCAAGCTATTTCGGTGCCCCATTTCCTTGTTATGTTCTACCAATTCTTCATTATTAGTGCCATTTGTTCCAGTCGATGGCAATTTAGACAAACTATTAATTTCGGACATATTTATATCTTGTGTAATTGAAGTGTTTGCAGCTGACTCGGTTGTTAATGTAATTAGATTCTCTCGTTTCGATTGATCTTTTCTTGCTTGATGTCCTCTAAAAGACTTTTGTATTTTTAAAGCAGCATCTGCCATTTCAGGATCATTCAAATCAGGTAAACTCTCCTCATTTTCGTTTATTGTAATATCTGGTGCGATTTTTACTGGATCTGTCATTTGATTTTCAGTCGCTAATGTGATTTGTTTGATTTGTTTGATTTGTTCGTTGAGTTTCGCCTCTTTACGTGATTGGTGAACCCTAAATGATTTTTGTATTTTAATTGCTGCATCTGCCATCTCAGGATCGTTCAAATCTGGTAAACTATCTTGATGTTCCAATTGATTTTCATTACTGGTTAAATCAATATTAGAATCGGTTAGGTCTGGTGATTCGTTAAGAAGGTTCAAACCAGAATCTGCTGTATTATTTTCAGATTCAATTTTATCATTCACTATTGGTAAAGATTCCATTGAATTATCCGCCGGATGCTCTTCTTCGGGATCTATAGATCGTTTTGCTCTTTTATTTGATTCATTTTTACGTACCTGATGGCCTCTAAACGATTTTTGAATTTTGAGAGCGGCATCTTGCATTTCAGGATCATTCAAGTCTGGTAAACTTTCTTGTTGTTGAGGTGTCACATGACTATTTGTTAACTCATTTGAATTTGCAACAGCAGTATCATGCTGAGGTGATTCATTATCGATCATTACAATATTTTCTCTTTCTGAATTGATAATATTTGTTGAATCATCTTTAGAAAGCATTGTTTTTGAGACTTCATCTGGTTTAACATCTATGTCTGATAGTTTTTGCTGTTGTAATTCTTCTTTCCGTTGCTTATATTCTTTACGTACCTTATGACCTCTGTACGATTTTTGGATTTTTACTGCTGCATCAATCTTTTCGGAATCAACTGTATCAACTGAACTATTGTTGATTGATGTTCCTTCTGCTTCTGTTATTGAATTTAATTCAGATTCTTCTTCTTTGTTCATTAGAAGCTTTGGTTCTCTGTGAGCCACATCTTTATTTGGTGTAATCTCAGGTGTAATTTCTTCATCAAGTGCGGTACTGGACTGAATTTCTATTGATCCTTCTTTTTTAGAAATTGTTTCAAGCCCTTCCCTGTTGTCTGTTTCATGTGATAATTCCATTTGTGTTGTATCTCCGTTTGAAGCGATTTTTTGTTTGTCCTCCTTATATTCAGTAACGTTAGGCAAGTGTGGTAATGAGTCTTCTTCCATGGAATTTTGTTCCTGTTCTACTATATTGACTGTTTGTATTGAAGGTTCTTTTGAACCCTCATCTTCATTCGATTCGGTTTGAGGTTCTTTTTCCACACCGACTATACTACTAGGCAAAAGAACCACTTGGTTATCACTATTAGAATTGAATGTAGAATCTAATACGTGGTCAATTTGTAGGGGTGAGTCCGTTCGAGCAACATTTTCGGTTGATGAGAATTCAGGTTTGTCTATTTCAACTGTCACTGGCCCTTCGCTTTTGGAGTCAAATTCCGTTCCTTTCACGGTATTCATCAGAATAGGTGCTTCGTTTGCAGCATCGTCTTCTTTTGATACGATTTCAGGTTTTTTATCCTCATCAACTGTTATGTTGGGCAAGAGGTGTATTGGTTCTTCCTTTTTTGAATATGGTTCAGGCTCTTCCACCTTATTTATTTGAATAGTTGGTTGTTTTTCATCACCTTCACTACTAGGTGGGAGTATCAATGCCACATCTTGATCTTTCAATGCCACATTATTTAAATCTGGCACATTAACTGGTTTTATTTCGGTTTCTATTTTGTTTGCAGAATCATTGGTCACAGCGCCTTCTGGCTCGTTAACCGTCGACTGGTTAGATCGTTTCCTTGCTTGATGATTTCTAAATGATTTTTGAATTGTATGTGCTGCAACTTCCATCTCGGGGTCATTCAAATCTGGTAAGCTCTCTTGGTGTTCCATTGTTGATATTTCAACTTTAATTTCGTCTTGGTTAGTAGGTGTTGGCTTTTCTAATGGCTGTTCATCTAGTTTAGGATCTACCATGCTTAACGAGTTATGATTATTCGGCTCTTGATTTGGTAATTCTGCCAAGGTATGTATTGATTCTTCCGTTTTTGGATGTAATTCTGACTCTTCCAGTTCATTAATTTGAATTGTTGGCAATTTTCCATCAACCTCAGCACTTGTCAAGAGTAGCTCTTGATCTTTATTCTTAAGGTTAAAATCATGCTCTACTATGTTTTCTATTTGATTAGTTGATTCTGTATGAGCTTCATTATCCTTCAATATGATTTCAGGTTTCTTCTCTCCATTCACCATATTGTTATTTAACTGTGGGTCGTGTTCTTTTTCCTTGGGGCTTAGATTAGATACGACTACGTCATCTTTTGTTATCTCGTCAGGTTTCTCTTTCTCAATCTCCAAATTAGAATCGATATGGGTTGATAGTGCTACTATATTTTCGATTGGTGTTGCGTCTATTTCTTCGGGATTTTGACTATTTTTCATAACATTTTCAGATTTTTCTTTAAGTTCTTCTTGTTTATTAGTCTTACGTTTAAGACTAACACTCATAAGTGCTTTTTGTATTTTTAAGGCAGCTTCAACTATTTCTGGATCATTTAAGTCAGGAAGACTATCTTGTTTCTGAATAGTTTCCTGCTCCAATATTTTCATTGGATGCTCGACATTATTTTGTACAACACTGACCCCATTAACAGTATTTAAATTAGAATTCTCAGCATTTTTCTGTTTTAACTCTTTCCTAACTTGATGGCCACGATATGTTTTTTGTATTTTAATAGCCGCAAGATCTTTTTGATTTTTGACCGTGTTTAAAACTTCTTTAATTTCTACCGTTTGCGACGGTACAGTTTGATTAAACACATTTTCTGCTGGAGTCATACTCGACATTGTTGTTTCAGACAATTTCACCAAATTAGCTTTCTTTTCTTTTATATCTTTACGAACCTGATGACCTCTAAATGTCTTTTGAATCTTCAACGCCGCTTCGTTCATATTCGGAATTTTTAGATCTATGAAGTTGTCATCTTCTGAGTCGCTCACTATTTCTTCACTGGCTCCATCTACAGTAACTTCAGGAATAATGTGTTTCTTTTGTGGTATTTCAGTTTTATCAGAAGCTGCTGAATCATTTGAATTAGGTAGACAATGGTCAGATTCATTTAAAACCTCAGTCTCAGATGAATGAATTGCACTATTTTCAGAAAGTGAGGGATCGACTGTTGTATAAGCTTCAAGCTCTGTTGATGGTGGTTGAGTTTCAGTTTTAGTTTCAATTGTACTAGAAACATTTTCATTATTTAGTGTTTCACTTAGAGTATCACTTTTACTTTTTACCACTGAATGATCTTGGACGGTTATTGCATCACTGGATAGTGACGGATGAGATTCTACTGAATCATTTATTGCATCAATTATATGATGTTTAGGTGCAATGCCACCGTCAAGAATTATAGTTGTTTGTGGTATTTCTGTGGCAGTTGACTGAAATTCACCAAGTTTTGAGTCTTCCAGTGTTTTGTTATCAGAAATAGAACGTTCTTGTTCACTGGTACTTGATGTTAATTCCAATTTGTTGTGAATGATCGGTGTTTCGTTTTCAGACACTTGCTCTACATGAGCAGCTGGGATGGCTGAGATATTTGAGTCACCCTCAGACATTTGACTAGTTTCGGTAACCTTTACATTATTGGTAGTTAATTTGCTTTCCTGTTCGTTAATGCCAATAACGTGTTCAATATCTTGAGAAATATTATGACTCACCTCATGTTCTGTGCTGCACACCAAATCAGTTGAATCCGAAACAATTGTTGATTTTACGTCAGGTATTTTTGATTCTATTATATCATCCATTTTTGCGTTGCCGACATCTGCCGAGGTTTCAATTTCTTCGCTGCTGTTTTCGTTATTTAAAAACTCAGGACTTTCAGTTACTGTTCCATGAATTTCATTAGCCTCGCTTAAAATATTCTCATTGTTTGCTACCTCTTCTGGACTTATGTTTAATTGGGTATGCACATCATCAGCTTCATTATTTGAATGCAATTCGCTTTGATTAAAATTATTTGCAATACTACCAATTATATTACCAGCAGCTGCTACTAAATTACCACTGTTAACTAAATTTTTAGTGCTGAGTATATCTTTGCGTACCTTATAGCCACGATAATTTTTCTGAATTTTAACGGCAGCTAATTCCATTTCCCCATCCTTCTTATGCACCACAATATCCTCATCAACAGTTGCTGGAATTGTTGTCACATTGTTTAGTTCACGTTGTTGTTTCATTTCTTTTCGAGTTTGATGTCCCCTAAATGTTGATTGAATTTTTATAGCAGCTTGTTCTTCCTTGTTACCGTTCTCGTTATTATTCGTAGAATTTTGTTCTCTGTTCACATCGTCGTTAATAATCATATTTTCCAATGAGTCAGCATTCGAAATTTTTACTCCTTCCACTCGAGTTGTTTCGCCTGTATCAGAATCGTGTTCAATATTGGGTTGCGTCTTTTTAGCATTTTCCTCCTCTTGTAAGTATTCTAATAATGATTTGCTGTCTTCACCACCCTCGGGCACTCGTTCCAAATTTTTATTTTTTATTGATCGAGGTCGAAGTTGGGGTGTTGATTTTTTTGGAAATTTTGTTTTAAATACATTTTGAATAATTCGGGCCGCTCTATCTTCATCCATTTCCCCAGATTTGGAACTAGTATCGGGTATTGATTTTAGGTTTTTGTTCGCTATGTATTGTCGGAATGCCCGTTGAATTTTTTTTACCGCATTACGATACATAAGTCGTCGTTCCTCTTTTATTTCGACGGTCGACTCTTCTGTGATGGCATTCAACGATATTGAACTACGGGTTCGTACCTTTAATTTACCTCTGGGCGGTGCCGTTTCCATTATTTTTCGAGCTGGTTCTTTTTCCACCACTTTATCACCAAATAATGGTGATGGAATTTTTTCTTTTTTCTGAGCAGTTTCATCATTTAGTTTCGTATTTTGGACGGTAGGAATCACAACTTTTGGATTAACAATATTAACACTATTTTTCTTATTTTTACCACTACTTTTCACATATTTCTTACCACTTTCACCACCGATTTTTGTCTGTTTTACTAATTTACTTATGCTTTTTTCATAATGTTCAAACCGTTCGTAATTTTTCATAAGACTACCATCCCGTTCGATGAGTAAATTTTCAAAATACTTTGCTGAAAAATCCAGTATATTTTCTGGTTTTTCTTTGAGTACGGCTTTCGATAACCCTCGCAGTAAATCCTCCAAACCACCTGGCATTTTTGGTAAATCTCTCGGCATTTTGGTATTGCGTTTTAATTATCGATATCACTTTTTCAATAAAATTTTTGTAGAACTGTTTGGTTCAAAAACTTGTCTTGTATTAATTCGATAAAATGGAAAATTCGGGTTAATGTCTAATAAATCGATTTGACCGTTGCTACGGGTACCATATGGTAGCACAAAACATAACTTTTACACACAATTATTAATGTGTCGAGCTATTTATTTATATACATCATAGTTGTTATGTTGTATATTTTTTTTTTTTTTTTTTTTTTACGGTTTTTACAGGCCATTATTGGCCCGTACCGTGTCAACAATCTGACTCCATCGGTTTCGATCACGAGCCAGCTCTTCAAACCGTTGTAGGCAGTTTGAAGATGCCAGATCGCTCTCTACGCCGTGGAGCCATCGTCGCCGACAGCGACCTCTTCGCCTACCGAAAGGCGGTTCTCCCTTAAAGGTTCGCTGTATCATTCGGTTCGGATCAGCACGCAGAACGTGTCCGAGCCAGCGTACTCGCTGTCCTTTAATTTCATGCACGATATCAGGAATTTGCATTAAATTCCTGATCTCGTGATTGAAAAGAACTCGGTAAGTGCCATCGACGTCGCGTTTTGGACCATATATCACACGCATGATTCTTCTCTCGAATGTTAGAAGCCATCTTTCGTACTCATCCGTCAAGGTCCAACTCTCACATCCATACATGACAACGGGTCTGATCAACACTCTGTACAGTTTCAGCTTATCCGTATTTGCAAGATATTTTGATTTCAGCAGTGGACGTAGAGGGTACAAAGCCCGATTGCCAGCGGCAAGGCGGACCTTGATATCCTCTCCCACACTATTATCGTGAGTGATGAGAGATCCAAGATACTTGAATCTCATCACTCCTTCAAACGTGTGGTTACCACTACTGAAATCAATTGCGTCTTGGTCTCTAAAACCCGAGATTAGATATTTGGTTTTTGACTCGTTGATTTTGAGACCAACAGAAGCTGAACACTGTTCCAGTGGATCAAGTATCTCTTTCACTCCGTTGCCATTTAATCCAATCACACAGATATCATCTGCATAAGCAAGAAGTTGATTGGATTGTCGGAATAAGATGTTGTCCTGAGGTGTTTCACTTTTACGAAGGATGTATTCCAACATGAGATTAAAAAGTATCGGGGACAGCGCATCTCCTTGTCGAACACCGGAATTGATTGCAAAAGTTCTCGATAGCCTGTTCTCAACTTTGACACAGCATTGTGACTGCGTTACTGTCATTTTACACAGATGTACATATTTTTTCGGTATTCCTAAATATTCAAGCGCATACCATAATCTCTCTCGATTGATCGAGTCATAGGCTTGCTTGAAATCTAGGAATACCTGGTGTACATCGCGAGATGTTTCGTAGTACTTGGAAAGAATCATCCGCAGCGAAAAAACTTGATCAGTGACTGACCGATTTGGACGGAATCCTCCTTGGTAGTCACCGACAATTTCCTCCGCTAGAGGAGTAATTCTTCCCAAGATAATGTATGACAGTAACTTATATGCTGTGCAAAGGAGAGCTATACCGCGATAATTCTCACATTTCAAGCGATCACCCTTCTTGAAAATTGGGCATAACGCGGCCACTTTCCATTCTTCGGGCATAACTTCATTTCGCCATACCAATCGAACAAGGTCGAAAAGACAGTTCCACAAAGTTAGCCCTCCGAATATCAAGAGCTCTGAATTAATGCAATCAACTCCTGGTGAACGATTTTTCTTTAATTTCTGCATGGCCATTGTGAATTCCTCATAGGATGGATCCTCAATGAACATCTCCGCGGTCTGTATTTGAGGGTATTCAAACACAGCTTGTGATACATGTGGAACATTAAGTAGATCAGAGAAATGTTCACGCCATGTATCGAGTACCGCATCGACGTTAACACAGAGGTTTCCATCCTGGTCCCGAATGGCAGTTGACCGAGATCTTAAGGTATGGTGCAATTCGGTGATTCCTTTAAAGAAACCACGCGAATTGTGCTCATTGCTGAGTTGTTGTACTCTTAAGACCTTAGCCTTCCACCATTCTCGCTTCTTCAGTCTACAAATGCGTTTAGCTGTCCTCCTAGCGAGAACTGCTTTGTTTTTCCTTGCGATTGTAAACCGAGTCTGCGCTTCATTATAGGCTATATTTCGTTGCTCAACAGCAAGACGACACTCCTCATCAAACCAATCATTTTTGGGCTTAGTTTTCACTATACCGAGAGTGTGCTGGGCAGCATCGACAACCGAGGTTTTCAATACTTCCCAGACTTATATATGTTGTATATAAGGAATGTAAATAAAATTTGACCGTATACTTATATGTTGTATATAAGGAATGTAAATAAAATTTGACCGTCAGACCGAACAGGTGATTTACCTTTCGTATTTGTAGTGAGAATTTTTTGTGTTTCACAATTTATGGTGGGTGAATCAAGCATGGGACTGGTTAGCATAATTTTATTTTGTAATTTATGTTTTGTTTTGGTTTAGAAACGACATCGGTAGTGGTTTGCTATTTCTTGGAAATATTGACTGAGCTAATATTAAGTTTGGCCTATTAAATCGATAGAACACAAAAAAGTTAATTAATTAAATCCAAAAATATTAAATTATATAGAAAAAACATTAAACATATTAACTGACTTAAACTTGCACAGCCTTTTCCATTTGCAGCAACACTACCTCGAGCGTTGTGGTGGGATTACAACTGAATAATTACCGACTACTCGTTCCTTATTGCCTATTTCTAATTTTACTTTAAACATTACTGGTTATTTAGTGACAAAATTTATAAAGAGCGGACGTAAGGTTACTTACAGAGAATACAAGCCTTCTTAAAAACAATAATTAAGCTATAATTTTATGATTCCGGTAGAGGCTGCGTGGCATGAAAGACATGTTTATTTTTACTTCCTTTCTACGGCATAGGATGAGTAAAATTTTTGCTTGGCCCTCAAAAGTAGTAATTTGCGATATATTCTACGATTCATTTAAAGTATAGTATTCCAAATATGTTATTTTAAAGGAGTATTATAGTGGTGTCAAAGTAAAACGGTTCAGCTTCAAATCACGAAAGTTACCTTTTTTACTCTTCAGAACAATATATGCAGAATATAGAAACAATATGCAGAATTCAGCCGTAAGTAGCAACAATGTTATTTTATCAATATATTTGTAGGATAACACATTTCGGCCAAATTACACAAAAGGGTGGTTTAATGTATAGCAAACCGATTTCGGTGACGAGTTTAGGAGACAGAATATATAAAACATGGATTAATGGGCTTAAATCTTTTTATGGTTTTCTGCTATGGTTTACTATTTCTAGGAAATAGTAAGAATTTTTATTTCTAACCAAAACGACTTTTCTTGTAAGGTATTGTTCTTAAGCTGAATAGTATCTTTCGTATTTAAAACAACATTCGTTTCTTGACAAGCGCATTTCTTTGTCTATGTAGACGACGTAGGGATTAAAAATACATCTTTAGGTCGGATTCGTCATCTTCTTAGGTTAAATCATATACGCATTTGTAATTCTAAATTTGCTTCGTGATACCAAAGTTGCTTTAAAACTGAAACAAAAAAACTGTGCACCCATGCACCAAATAAATTAACTACTATTTACTGTCGAGGAAAGCTGGATGCTTATGCTAATAATTCTTTTAGTTACAAATTTGACATCTATATGTTTAACCTTTTATTTTTATAATACAATTTTTTTTAATTTAAAATTTTTTTAAGACTCGACTATTATATATCTGGAAATATAAAGTAGCGAAATCTGTTTATCAAATAATTAAGAAGCTGTAGTTTTGATAAAAAGGAAAAATTTATTACTGAGGCTGTAAAAACTATATCAACCAATTACGAATGCACATTTTTTCAACGTTCAGTTGTTTAAGTCAAACGATTGGCCTCGTGATGGTCATAAATATCAATAAAGCGTTTTAATTATGGCAGAAAAAATACGACAGATCCACTTTCCAATCCACCTATGCATTTATGTAAAAATACTCCAAGCAGAAGTATTAATTATTGTGTCTAAAGGAGATGGAGTGTAAAATAAAAAATATAAATGTACTATATATACTATTCACGTAAAGCGAATAAATACAAATTTTAAATATATAATTGTGGCCAACAGTCGTCATACCTAATCATCTGTGTCAAGTAAAGACAGAAACCTGTCAACAAGAACTGTTTGTCTTAATTAGTAGGAAATCGCCATACGCACGTTTAAGATGACGTATATAGACGGATCATATTTCTCATACCTAAGTGCATGCTTACTTGATGCCAGCTAAATATATATTTACACATACTCGTAATTTTCAAATAAACACAGGTGAAAATTAAACATCTCGAGGTCAATTTAATAATTTTTCCAATTAAAATTATTAAAACCATATATACATCAATCAACATAATAGACGATTTTGTTTTGTTTGAAAATTAATCATTGTTTATGTAAGACAAAAGATTTGTTTTAAACAAGAATTGAATTTAAAACAAAATGTATAAATTTAATTTAAATATTTCTTATACACAAACTAAAGAGATTGAAATATTGATTGAAAATCTTTGATTGTTATTAATTAAAATAAATTAAATGCATAATATTTGAACACAGGGTGTTCTAGTACCTATAAAATATGCCAATTAGTTGTAATATTTGAACACAGAGTGTTCTAGTAGACCCCTAACATGCTTAAAGATCTCTCAGTAGGCTACATTAAAATTTTGGGGACGAGAGGTTATTTAGTTTTTGGTTGACAGGCGTAAAAAACGAAAAACTTTTGATATTTTTAAAATAATGGAGAAAACAACGCGCACTCTAATCAGTATACCATATAATGTTTAATTATTTTTTGCGTGTAAAACAGCAGAAGAAATCAAGGAAAAGTTTTGGCATATCTGCACACTCATCAAAATCAACTGTGATTTAATGGTTCGAAGAATTTAAACATGGTCGTATACAAGCACAATAGATTGACACCGTCCAGGTCGCCTATAGCGGCAAACTCAGACCTTATCGAAAAAATCAATGATATTGTTTAGTGAGATTTTGAACCACGCTTTTGAAACAACACAAACAATTGTTTGAAGAAATGAAGAGAGGTTGTATCGACTGGAAAGATTATGGCGACTGTATCTTGTGCATAAAATGTCAAAAGGGATTGCATAAATGCATAGATTGCATCGACTATTTTGGCACAAAATATTACTTACAAAATTGAATGACGATATACATGAGAAAAGACCACATGCCAACAATAAACTCAATCCGTTTCATTAAGACTATATACGCACTAGCTCATACTTCATGGGAAATTCACAAGAAATTGGATGAATTACAACACGAATTGTTTCCGCATTTACCATATATTCTCCAGAACTAGCCCTCTATGATTACTTCCTCAATTTGGAAAAATGGCTTGGTGAAAGAGATTCGCGTAATATGGCGAAATAATGCGACTGGGAAAGTAATATACTTCGGAGAACTTAAGAACTCGTATAATAAGGACGGCCGTGTAATTGGAGAAACGTTGGACTAAGTGTATTGATCTAGAAAGGGACTATGTTGAGAAATTAAATGAAATTATGAAACAAATTTTAAGTTCATGTTCAGATGTTGGCTATTTTTGATTGCCTTTGAGTGTTGGAACTTAACAGCTAAGCAGGAGAGATAACGCGTGTACATTACTCGTACATATCTAAATATGGAGGATTGCGAGATCAAGAATGTTATTCAGATTCCTGATAAAGTGAATATAATCGTAGGCGAATATAATATGCGTATGCGTGCTGATCTGAAGCGAATTTAGCGATTTCTTAAAGGAAAGGCAGATTGTTGACATTATACAAATAAACAGTAGTCTATAATAAACTTTATAATTATTATCATGCTGACTAAATAATATTTTAATCTAAGGCAATAGATGGTGCGTAATCTAAGATAAGTAAGATTTAAATTACCGGTAAAATAGCAACTCTAGTATTGATGAATACTAGAGTGTCTGTTTTACTAGAGTAGATGACCTTAACGAAATACACTTCAGAATTATTTTTTATACTCACCTAAGTCGAAAAGAATTATATGTTAAAACTTATTGCTCCTCATTTGTGTCATGTTCAACATATTCAGTGGTTTCGGAAGAAGATCAAAAGTTTAAATAAAAAAAGGAAAATCATTTACTCAAAAAATCAGTCACACCTACATAAAGCTTTTTTAAGCTTAACTAATGATTGAAAGGCATGGGTGTATGCGTGTAATCGAAACAGCAATTTCAAGTGATATGATATGTCATTGCCTTGTATATTCGCTCATCATTCAGTTTATTATGGTATGTCTATCTGAAAATTTAAATTATTACATTGATACATTTGTTACATTGATTTTCAGAAAATCCGATTTCGATTTTTTTTTAGTTTCATAAAAGCGGATTTTTCGATATCGAATTTTTATAATATCGAACTTTTCATAATAGCCCTCCAGTTTTGATCTGTTCAAATCTAGCTCATCATTCATATGCTATACCAGGAGAGATATTATAAAAATTTTGATCTCGGATCCGAAAGCGGATTTCGCTTTTATGAAAATTCGTTATCGAAAAATCCGCTATTATGAAACTAAAAAGTCAATATAGAGATCAGATTTTCCGAAAATCGAAAGTCAAAACTCGACTGCTTGTTAGAAGACTAATTTTATTTTGTGTTATCGAATTTGTATGTTTTGAATACTCCATAGGTTAAACAGCAAGATTTCATTTGACAAGTCTGTAATGTGTTTTGTAATAAAGTGAATATTTCTAATTTCGTGCTTACATTTGACAAATTCGACCGAACTGTTTTATAACGGGAATATTCGCGGTGGATCGTATTTTTTTAATAAAATCTCGAATGACGAATAATTATTTGGTCACGTCACAAATCTATATAGACTATAGCTTTAGGATTATTATGTGAATAAAAAATTTTTGTTGAAAGACATGCCCTATTTGGGTAAACTATATAGCTATACTGGTACACCCTGTTTATATATTTTCGCGATAATCTGCACTTTAAATTGTGTTGGTATAATGTTTTTCTAACAATGATAATTTTATTGTAAAATTATTTAAACTACAAGATAATTGATACAGCACAAATAAAATACTTTACAATTTCATTGTTGAATATACGATATATCTAACAAAACGATATCTAATTACATAGCGATTATAAGATTTTTTGAATGATTAATTATCTAATCAGCAAGATATATATGTATTACCTCGAGTTGTCGAGGTTTTCCCGTTGTTTTGTTGTTTTTTTAGATCTGTACAAAACATCATAATTTAATAAATGGCGAATATGAAAAAATTTAAATGGAAATTTGAAAAATCTTAGAGTTAATTCATTTTGGCATTTTATCAAACTATTTTATATTTACTTCGTCATAAGCATTAAATACATTTTGTTATTGATCTTGAATTTGTACTCATCGCTCGCGCGGTTTTCTTTTTTGTATTTACGCGCGTCATCATTACATTTTGTATTAATAAATGTATTTTTTTAAATAAATGAATTTTTAACTGTTTAAAGTAAATGATATAATAATAATATATTTTTTTTATTATTATTAATCTGTATAAGATAATATAAGAAGTTAAACATTTTGCTTTGTATTAATAACACATAAAGTAGAAAAAACAAAATTTTGTGTTTATCAAATTTTCTTATATTGTATAAACAAACAAATGAAATTCTTTAACTTTTATTTTAACATTTATATGATATTGATGAGTAATTGATATAGTTGGTGGATTTAAATTATATACATACATCTATTAGAAGGGCAAGACATGTTGGCGCTCACGTAAATGAACAATTTTGACTGTTTGTTTACGTGATTTAGAACATTTTTTAATTGGCTGATTGCAAAATGTACAAGTATTAATTGATATTTAAGAAGGTCATGATGTTGTAATAAATCAACGCTAAAACTCATTTACCCAACATTAAAATTCAAATTAGTAGATGCCTCAATACGATATGGTTTAATGCATTGAACATATCTTTTAAATTCAACTAAGTATTTAAGCCACTGCTGCTAATAAAAGGTCATTTAATAGGGCAGGAGCCGTAGAGTAGGAAAAATGAACGACATGGTACACGGTTTCTCTATGCGCGATTCAGAGGATAGTAAAATTTCGAACTGAAACGTAAAAATGAAACCCAAGTTTTTGTTGACGATGTCTTTCAAATTGACGCTCAAAGTGGTAAGTGTCGTTGTTAAAAAAACGACAAGGTACACGAGTAGTTATTTGACCGACATAATATAGATCATTATAAAAAAAATTAGACAAAAAAATTTTTTTTTTTATTTTTTTTATTAATGGATTTTATTACAACTGAATATAATTCATCTAGTAACTTATCTTTAGTAAATTTGTTAGTTTTTGTTGAGTTTAACCCACTGGTTAGCTCCAAGTATATTATAAGATTACATTAACCGCTCCAAATCTAAAGGTTTCGTCCTTCGAAGCCTTCTAACTGGGTCTGTGTTGGTCATAATATTACGCATATCTGCATTTTGATGTTGACCGAGCCGTTGTGCGTGTTTCTTCGCATGTTTCTTGATTTCTTCGCTAACGTATTCCATCTTTAGATCCTTATGAAGGTTGTCGTTTCTTATGTACCATGGTGCATTCACAATGCTACGTAGAACTTTATTTTGAAAGGTTTGAATTATTTTAACATTGCTCTTCTTGGTACAACCCCACAGTTCTATACCATATGTCCATATAGGTTTCAATATTTGCCGATATAATAGTAGCTTATTATGAACTGTTAGCTTAGATTTTCTCCCTAAGAGCCAGTGCATTTTTCTGTATTTGATGTTTAGTTCTTCTTTTTTCTTTTTAACGTGCTCTTTCCACTTCAGCTTAGCATCAAGAGTCATGCCTAAGTATTTCGCTGTGTTCGCATGCGGAATTGGATGCGAGTTCAGTAGAACTGTAATACTGTTAACTGTTCTGTTAGTAAAGTTGACATGTATGGATTTCATTTGATTCAGCTGAATGCGCCATTTCTTTGTCCAATTACTTATTGCATTAGTGGCATTTTGTAATTTACTAGTTGACTCTTCTATACTGTCTCCTACTGCTAGGATTGCTGTATCATCTGCAAACGTTGCAATGTTTGTATCTTTTGTATTTGGAACATCTCTTGAATAAACTAAATATAGTATTGGTCCCAGAACACTTCCTTGTGGAACTCCAGCCGATATTTGTCTAAGGTCAGAGTATTCATCTTCAAATTTAACTCGAAAATATCGATCAGCTAGATAAGATTTTATTATCTGGTAAAATTGCTTTGGCAGGTCTCGATATAGTTTATATTCTAGTCTTTGGTGCCATACTTTATCGAAGGCTTGTGCAACATCCAAAAAGATAGTTGAACAGATTTTCTTCTTTTCTAGTGAATCTTCAATTATATCGGTAACCCTATGTAATTGGTCTATAGTAGAATGTCTCTCTATAAAGCCAAACTGATGTGGTGGAATTAGTTTTCTTTTCTCTATTACTGGTTTTAGCCTTTTCAGCAATAATTTTTCGAACAACTTCGAAACTATAGGAAGAAGCGAGATAGGCCTGTACGAGGTTTTAACGTTAGGCGGTTTATTCGGTTTTGGAATCATTATCACTTCTGCAACCTTCCATTGGTATGGGACGTATTTTAGTCTGAATGCTGCGTTTATTAGTTGAAGCAGTTTTCGTAAGCCCTTTTCGGGAAGTTCTTTTACTATTTGACCTGAAATTAGGTCATAACCAGGACATTTTTTTGAACTCAAGTTGTTAATAATTTCATATTTTAACTCTTGTAATGTTACTGGTTTGATGATTAGGTTATCCACTTTTCTAACTGGGTTTATATTTTCTTCCGCTGATTGCCTTGGAAGGGGCTGGAATGTGTTTTCGAGGTGGGCTGCAAACAAGACAACCTTCTCCTTACCACTTCTTGACCAAGATCCATCGTTCTTTTTGATAGGAGGTATCTGCTTATTTGGTCGTTTAAGTCTTTTCGTTGCTTTCCAAAGTGAATAGTCAGTGTCTTTTTGGCTGGAAAGACCAGTTAGATATTCACTTATCGAATTGTTTTTAATTTCTTTGATTAACTGCTTTAATTTGTTGCTTAAATAATTAAGTCTCGATTTACTTTGTGGTGCTCGATTCCGCTGCCAAATTTTTCGAGCTTTCCGCTTTTCACTAACCAAATCTCTCACTTCCAATGAATAGTTGTTTTTCTTTGGCACTTTATATTGACTAATAGGCGTACTCTGCCACGCTGCTTGAATTATATTATTATTTAATATTTCTACTTGATCATCGAGTTGTGTCGGAGTTTTAATTGGTACTTGTAAAACCGTACTATTTTTTACTAGCTTCCAGAAAACATCCCAATTTGTTCTCTTGTTTGTTAGTTTAGGCAAATTCACTTTCTTGATTATGGTTGCACTCATTGTCATAATAACAGGTGTGTGATCTGACCATATTACTTCACTGTTTTCTATCACTACATAGTTTTCTGATGCTCCTTTTGTAACAAAGAAGTCTATTAAATCTGGGATTTTGTTTTTATCTGTGGGCCAGTATGTTGGTTTACCCCCAGAATAAAACTCGCAGTTTAATTCTTGTCCTGCCGCATATAGATCTTTACCCTTACGTGTTGACAGTCTCGATCCCCAGTACGTATTCTTAGCATTAAAGTCCCCTCCAATTATGAAGTTGACTCCAAGCGATTTAAATAACGCGATATAATTTTCTTTAGCCAATTGATATCGCGGTGGGCAGTATATAGATGAAATGCTATACTCCTTTTCATTATTGAGTCGAATTTTAATGGTTGATACTTGCATATTTTCCTTTTCTATTTTTACTCCTTCGTAGTGTTTGATATTTTCTTTAACGAAAATAGTTGATCCTCCTCTCGCTTTTCCTGATGGGTGGATAGCATGGTAGTAGTGATATCCACGAATTTTTACGTACGATACATTTGTGAAATGGGTTTCCGATATTAGACATATGTCTATCTTATCCATGTTTAAGAAAATTTCTAGCTCCGGAATTTGTGGCAATAGGCCATTTGCATTCCAGTTGGCAATTCTTAATGTTTTACTACTATTCATACTAGTAAATCATAGAAGTGAACTCATTCACTGCTTCTTGTTTATTTAGTCGCTTATGTACGGCTTCCAGGCTTCTTTCTTGTTTTGCAATTCGCATGTTCAAAGCTTCTATACTCCGTAGTATTTTTTCAAGAATTGAAGATTCTTGTTTTTCCTTAATACAAAGTGGCTCTTGTTGCTGGACTATCTGTGAGTATGTCTTTGGTCCCGCTACTGTACTAGCTTGTGATTGAGCTTTCATTGAATTTTTTGATGATATTCCGTTAACTGGCATCTCACGGTTTTGCTTAAACTGATGTTTTTTATTTCTCAGTTTTTGCAGTTCTTTAGACAAAAAATGGTGTTTTTTTTACATATATACTCGTAATTATTAAGTATCGTTATTTCAATTTTCCTGTTAGCAATTTATAATATAATTTGCATTTTTAATATTTGCAAGTCCTTATTATTTTTCTTAACCATTAAGATGTAATCTGTTAAAAAAGGTTGAGCATTTTTGCCGGACAATAAACAAGGTGTTTGGTATCTGTCACAAATAATTAGTTCTCCAACTTTTGCTTCAACCGTAGCCAAAACTATGAGGAGATCATTGGAAATAATGGAAAAATGCCACCAAACGTATATGACTAACAAATGATTTGGCTGTAGCGGAAATCGCATTGGAGATTCAAGAAAATGAATCGCCCATTTACGATAACATATTTATACTTTAAGGTAATTGGTAAATACTTAGATGGATCCGGTGGTGAATATATCCTCCAAGAAAGTGGAATTCTTGCTTTAGGTTCAACTTATACTTTTATTACAGGAACACATTAAAATAGGTACTCGTAGCTATTCATATAATAAAGATAACTTTTCTATTTTATTTATTTTTATTTTTACTATAGATGTAAACGACCTAATTTGCTTTTGGGAACAGCATTTCAAATGTTGCACTTTGAGGAGTTTTTAGAACAAAGCAATGGTACTCGATTCTTTATTAATAAAATATGAGTTAGAATCATTAGAAGCATTTATAGTCGCCGGTTATAGCTTAATGGTTAAGAGAAAGAGTTTCTGATCACGCCACGGTCTCGATTTCGATATTCGCCGTTGACCCAAAATTAACATGCATCGGATGGCATACAATGCCATAGATTAGAAGCATTTAAAGAATCTCTCAACGTTTCTAAGGAGCTTTCACAGATATTAGAAAAATAGTTTATACATAGAGAACTTTTACGTTCCGGCTATCGGACCGATTTACGTAGAAACCATCTGCACATTGCATAGCACCATGTCATCGTATAGTACTGACATGGAGGATGGGACGGCACACGGAATTTAACCTCAACTGGGTCTCAAATGAGTTCATCCTCACCACCGATCGTACCGCCCAGACGATCGATGGTGAAAATCACTTTTTGCATCCTGGCTCTATCAGGATTGAAACCCGGTATCTCCCGCTCCACGCCGCAGTGTTCAACATGGTGAAACAGCTAAATTTTGGTGTACTTATTTTGAATTGGTTTCGTTATACCGAGGATTTTCTCGTTGTGTCAGAATGGGACATTTCGAAGCCTAATTAATTTGTCTTGAAAAAATATCTTCATTATTTTTTACATTTAACCATTGTTATTATGCTCGATAACGACTATATAATATTTACTTAATATTTGAAAAATTTATATAACTTAAACCAAACGCACCCAGGCTTAGAGAACAGCTTTAGAAATCGTGGATTTGGTATAAAACTAACGAAGAAATTGTTTTCGAAATTGCCAACAGATTTAACATTGGAACAAACTATTAATGCAGAAGCAGCTAACAAGTATACAGGTATATCAGCATTTATATATTTGGAAACCTCACATTAAAACCTTTCAAATGATTTATGAATCTGCCGTGTACCTTATCGTTTTTTTTAACAACGACAACACCAGTTTCAAATCTCATTTTCTGACTGAAGGTCACCAAAAACTGACACTTAAATAATTTTTTTATAATGGGAGATCTACATTATGTTGGTCAAATAACTAACTCGTGTTCCTTGTCGTTTTATTTTAACAACGACACTTACCACTTTGAGCGTCAGTTTGAAAGACATCGTCAACAAAAACTTGTGTTTCATTTTTACGTTTCAGTTCGAAATTTTATTATCCTTTAAATCGCGCATAGAGAAACCGTGTACCATGTCGTTCATTTTTGCTACTCTACGGCTCCCGGTCTATAACGTATACCATTTTGTACGCTTATTTGCATTAGTAACTTGTTTGAGTGAATCGAAAACGTTTAGATTTATAGTATTGTACTAGCGCACTATTTCTTTAATATTAGAGCATACGAATATAAAAATTTAAAATATAAGCACAATGTCGTCACCTGTTAAGTTAATTATCATCAAAAAAATTTTGTTATCAAAAGTGTAAACATTTTATTGTTTGTCGAGAAATAACACCAAATGGTTATGGTAGTTCGAGTCATACTTAAAAATCACCACCTATAATATGATGTCGAGTCGTTTTATCCATCGGCACCACGAAAACTCGACGCTTGGATATTTATGTAACTACGTACTTTAAATTAAAATAAAAACGAGTTATTTTAAAGTTCTCCGCTATTTCAAGCATTAAGAATTATAGTTTTATATATTTTCTGTCAAAGCGACAAAATTTATTGTCAAAAGTGTTAAGATATAAAATAATGCCAAATGTGACAAGAATAAGTTGTTTACATGTTGTTTAAGTAGGAAGAAAATTTCGTTAAAATTTTCCATTTTTTAATTTATTAAATTATTATTTATTTTATAAAAAATATATTTTTAGTTATTTATAAAACTATACAGTGGTACATATAAACTTGGTTTATTATGCAAAATTGTCGACGTTTTTAAATTAGTTCAATCACAACATTTATGTATATTTTCCAATAGTGACAATGAGCTAACTCTTTGGTCTAGTTTTGGCTTTTCTAGAAAACGAAAATAGGGACATATCACATACGGCAAAGTCTATAAAACAATTATGTTTTATAGACTTTGCCCTGTTTCCATTCAAAGTCCAAATAAGGTAGAATAAGAGATAGCTTTCATCCAATAACGTGATAGAATTGGGTTTTCGTTAAATTAATTCAAACTCGACGAATGTAATGGGTTTGAGTAGAGTTGAACGTCGCTTATAATATATTTAGTGTTATTAATTCAAAATTTAATTCAGCCTTAATATTTATTGTCTATTACCATTAGCATTCGTTGTTAAATATTATCAACTAAATTTTAAGTTAATTTGTTGGCGTGAACAGTTACTCGTTTCTAGAACTTTGGCGGTTTCTGGTATGAATCAATATGTTACTGACAGAAATCATCCAAAAATGTTTCAGGTTCATTTATCTAAATCCTTTGAATTTATATTCATTTTTTTTGCAGATTATCTAGATTTTCACTTAAAATTTGAACGTAGGAATTAGTCCACACTATTCCATGAAAATTTTTCACCGTGCATATCTGTTGATTGTGTGTAGTTTATACTAAAGACCTCTTATTGGTGAGACCCAACACGCCTATGTACCGTTTAAGGTTTTAATTCCAATTGCGTTTCATTTGTCTCTTTTCCAATCTGAAATTGGCATATTTACAAATTGCACGTTTCAAGCGATTCCTAATATTGTGCATGTTTTAGAAATAACTTCATTAATCTCAAAGAGCTGTGTAACCTATTTTCTTTAGCCTATTTCTTATTGTGAAACTAGATTAATTTAAAACTTTCCACACCAAAATTAATTTGTACACTAAAGGGTATCGGAACGAAGTAGTACTGATACATAGTGAGGTTTATCTCTAAACACACTTATTGGTTTCAAGTGATTAGTTTGTTTTAAAAAATGATAGATATCTTGATGTCCATGAAGTAAAATTGTTCGTGTCAGACCACTTCCTTTCTTTTGCTAAACAACAGTTCTGCTTACATGATGTTTTTCATACGTATGACAGAACACCCAATGAAATGTAATGTTTAATAATTTTCCGGTGGTGTGAATGCACACATTTATGAACCCCTGTTGAAGTGAAAAATTCATAAATGGTTCTACATAAATCGAACCTATAGCCACCATGCGTCCTCGATTTAGCCGTAATGGCGTAAGATAATTTAGCTAAATGCGAAAGAGTTGGAAGTGTCTTAAGCCTCAACATTAAAAATAGATTGGTTGCATATTGTTCTTTGGTATAGGTTAAAAATAAGGTTGATTTAATACAAGAAGGATCTAATACAAGAAGTAATACGAGAATTATCGTTAATATTATTTTGATTTTACGAGTTTTATCTAATTTTATATCATGCTTTAACGTTTGGTTTAGATTAAAGTGGACCCTTCCTGATATTTTTAAATTTTGTCGCTACTAATCAGTATCAAATATTGCCATCATAAATGCGAAAAAAAACATTTGATTCAACAAGTTGCCAACAGTTGGCGAATCTGGAACACTTGGACCAGTATTCTCATTACAAATGAAACCGTTTTAATTTCAAACAGAAATTTAGTCAGTTCTAATTATATCCCTAGACGCTTGGCCAACGTTCTTGTCTTTTCCCTTCAAAGCTTTATTAATGTTCACGTCGTACATGCCAAGAAACTATAATGTTGAAATAATTGTGTTAAAATTGAATCGAGTGGTTATTGGAAAAATTTACAGTTTTAAAGACAAATTGAAGTACTTTTGAATTCCTCTATTTAAGATCATTGATATACGTCATTTTTATATGCATTAAGATAATTTTTCTACGTCAAATCATATATTATGGTATTTGTTATATCGTAACCGTTCTTATATTCTGAAAATCATAAATATTAGTTGTATATACACAACAAATCAAGAATTCAAGTCAAACTCAAAAGACTAAACAATTTTGTAAACAAACCATCGCGCGATCGGCGATATAAACATAATAAATTTAGTTGTAAATAAAATTCTATCGCACCCCGTTTACTTTTCTTTAGTCTTTAAAATATACACGCGCGAAATTTTTTAATTATGATTCATAATTTTGTTAACACAACAATTTTCGAAGCAACCAAAATATTTATATTCTTCATCAGTATATAGTATTCATCAACCAACCAAAAAAAAAAAAAAAAAAATTCAAATCAACACCATAAAAAATCAAATCAATACTCTCGATTATTTACATAACACAATATTATGAGTTTTCATCTGGCAAACGAACCGCCATAATTTCTATGAGCGCAATTCCGCGGCGCGAAAACACAGTATGTAATCGTTGTGTTTTTATAAATAATGAGGGTGTTATACAGTTGGGTGTTAATAAATGATATATTAATGAATATTTAAAGATAAACTCATTACAAAATAGTTCAGCAAAAATATTGAATTGGTCAGGGCGAGATTTATTCGGAAGTTCAATATTATGTTGTTCCTAGTTAATTCTAACTACAAATATTATTTATGAATTTTGTAGTTCATGAATGTTTTGTTTTACTGAACGTTAAAATTTATATACTGTCAACACGTTGCTAAGATTATTAATGGAGTGATTCATAACAAGAAATGAAAGTCTAAAATATATATATTGAACAAATAATGATTCAATTAATAACTGATTGTAGATGCGGCATTTAAATTTAGAAACTGGTTGTTTTTGTAAGACAATTTTAGAATCTCGACAAAAAGTAAATTTATATGAAGAATCCTGCTGGAACTTTCGATTATACTGTAGGATGTGATATATAGATAATTTGATTCTAAAATAGACACTACAGCTTATATGAACAATAGATAGATAGATGGTCATGCCGTGAAGTACTGTAATCGTTAAAAAAAACTCTATTTTGTAAGATTCCAGCAAAACAAAGGAAACTTCATTAATCAAGTAATACTTTTGGTTGGCACACATATATGATATAGTCGAATTATCTCAGTGATCTTGCTTCAAAGACAGTTTTCTCAATAAAGCTCACAATTATACAATTAGGAACAGGTAAAAATAATGTATATGAACAAATATAATACAAAAATATTTTTGTGGAATTCCTTAATCCACAGTAGTTGTTCAATTGATTATTAATACACTGTATAAAACCAAATTTATATGAGGGAATTTATGAGAGTTTGAATCCCAATCGCGCTCTATAAATGCAGATATTGATCTGTAAAATGTTTCATACAAGTATCTAATCTATATACAAATAAAGGCATCTTAATCGATTATGTATAAAAATAAATAAATACACTTTTTTTTTGTTAAAAGTATAATAAAATAAATTTTTTTAAAATATTTATTAAATAATCAATTATAAGCTAATATTTAAACAGTGAAATAAATATACAAAATAATTTTTGTTAAATAAATTTTAATGATTTAAACAATTAATTCAAAATTGGGTATTATTATATACGAACGAAGTGCAATATATTTCGATAATTTATAACAATTGCTGTATATGTACATTTTTAGTTTTTAAACATATAAAATCCCTAATTAAAGCAAAATCTGTAAAGTTGAATTGGCCATTTCCATCAAGTCAACTATAAGGAGGACTTTAATTATATAGAATTCCAATGACTAACCAGATGATTCCCCATTCGGTTTCTTAATCAAAACGGACAGCTAACAAGCTTCTAAGGTGTCATTACTCATTACGGATATAATGTCCAAATTTCATATATTTATAAATATATAATACAATGTCAACTTTCCTTTATCTCCGATCTAGGAGCATCGACAAACCTAAACTGGTCTATGGTCCCACTCTGTTATGGGTGCCTTGGACTTGCTTATAGTTGTTTCGCTCCTGCTAACTACGCCTCCATATTACCTTTTAACTTGTGGCTTATATTAAAAAGTCGTTCTTGTTATATCATTTGATACAATTTCATTAGTGTTAGACCTATCTCAATAATTATTTTGTTCGTTGGATATGGAGTTCAGTGTTTGTGATTTTGTTGGGTGGATATAGCAACTCAGTATTCTTAGTATCTTAAGACATTTATTTACAAAGAATTGTAGCTTGTCTTTTTTCTGTATGCTTCCATACAACAAATTAGAGTTTCCAAACGAATTGAACATTCTTAGCTTGGTGTTGCAGGGTATATAATATTGTATGTTGTCCTAACCTTTTTAATAAACTGATAGTTTCTGAGTTTTTGCTTCTCTCAGAGCAGTGTTCTCGGTTATGCACACTGCTCGGTTGTTCTGTTATGCAAGCGTTCTTCCTTCTCGCGGTAAGAGTTTGGCAGTTGCAAAGGGTTCATCTCCTTTGAATATTTATGATGGTACAATGACAGTTTCAGAGGCTGTTTTTCATTTTAACTTTTCGTTCTGTTGGTGGATGGGTGTTTATTACGTGTTATTAGTGTTATTTACTATATTTCAAAGGGGTGCGTTTTTTCAGCTGTGCTTCATTTGTTATTAAATCTTAACAAAATCTATACTTTACTATGGTGGCATCTAGTGAATTTTCCAGTTTAAAGAAGGGCTTTAGAATGTTCTCAGTGTATAAATTCGATTGCAATAATTGTTATTTCATTTTACTTACAACTTTTATTTTACTAATGCACTACCATAAATACAACAGCCTGGATGGATGTGTATGTTTATTGCTATGCCATAAAGATTATTAGTGGCCTTTTCCAGCTTACGATATTTTTTATGGGTTTTGCATGACCAAATTTGGTCACGGATTTCTAAGAAAACTTATAGAATAGACATAGTGAGATTGACGATCAACTGGGTAGTTATATTTTTCTAGATCTTCATTTGTCTGACACAATATTTTTCAAAAGCACCATTGGAGAACCTAATTGTTTGAGTTAAATTGCTTAAAATAATCTTCTCTGATCAAAATACACTTATTCCAACGCTTTTTTTCAGTCATCGAAACCACTTATTATATACTAGTTTCCGATATAACAGATTTTTCCGATTTTTTGATGAAATACTAACGAATAATAATGGCAGTATGCAGGTTATTTTTACGAATTGACTCACTCGAAGGATGCAAAACTTCTAAATAATATACTTTGTTGACAAGAAGAAAATCTTTGTAGACAATGTAGCCTACCACAGTAGTCGACAGGAATAGTCAAAATGGTTTTGGTTTTGGTTCATCTGGTTTTGGTTCAGCATGATATTCACTAGATTGTAAGATTGTTCCGTATCATTAGCATAGATCCAAGTCTCATCAATAGTAATTATGCATTTCCGATCATTATCAGTCTGAACAAGCATCTCTTCAGACGCCGTGAGGACGTTGTTTTTCAAACAAATTCAAATCTTTTTGAATGAGAAAATAAATGGGACAAGCCCAAATCATCCTTTAATATTGTTTGTTTTATATAACCAAGAAAATCGACTAGGTCTCTGTAAGTCAATGTGAGAATTCAAGCTCCTTGATTTTGTTGATATTTTAATAAGTAGTTGAGGTAGTTGATGAAAACTGTTTTATGAAAATTAGGAAGTTTTCGGTCTTAAAAAGCTCGAATACATTTCACAACAAATGTCACAATTAAGTCAAATAAAATATGTAATTTGCACAACTATTATTCCTGATTTATATCATTTATCTCGAAATCAATTAATGACGATAAATGAAGTGCCTACACACTGTACTTTAATTCGTTTAATTTCTCAATTATATTTATTTATTCGAGTGTCATTCTATTCAAACACATTAATAGTACACACCTCCAAAAGACGTCATACTTGTTGTTTTTCAACTAATTTCGCATAATCAGTGCGGAATCACGCGTTATCGACGACAATGGGATAATTTTATAATTTTTGCAAACTGAAGTCAAACGTGATGACACTGATCATTTGAATTGAAACAAATTGTTAAGTTTAAATTAGTAAACTACGCGTTATTATGTCCGCTAAATAAATAACTATTTCGGGTTAAGTTTAATTTATCAATCAACTACACATTTACAAACATATATACATATATGTGTTGCGCTAGTTATGCGTAATTAAACAATTATTTTTTTTTTGCCGACATAATCAATAAAATTAAATTTATTAAATTAAAATTATTTTAAGTGCACATACTATATTCGTTGTTTAAAAGCTGAGAGGCTCTAGTGAGTGGCAATTCATTTGTTGACGAAATCGCTATGCGGATCTCTTACTTCCTGACGTATCTCGTATACATTATATCCTTAATTCTCTCTTCTGAAATTTTCAGACGAAATTAAATAATATAAGTAATGGATTTAAATATTTGTTCGAAGTTTGTCTTCTTATATCATATTTCAGTTGATATTTCGGTATTATACCTGGGAATCGAAGCTTAGCTTCTATAAATATAGGGAATTTACGATTTTAGTGATATCGAATTATAAAGTTTGTATTTATTTAAAAGTACAATCCTTCCGGTTAATAATGGAAAATAATTTCATTCAAATGGCTGCCTCGGCTGGCCATGCAGTAGCCTACACGATCGGTCCAATTTTTAAGCACATTACCGATTGTGTGCAGCTGTATTTCACCAATGGCTTCACGAATATTGTCCTTTAAAGCGTCAATTGTCTCTGGCTTGTCGGCGTAACACTTATCTTTGAGGGCACCCCACAAATAATAGTCCAACGGTGTCAAATCGAAGCTCCGAGGTGGCCAAACGACATCAGCTCTGCGGCTGATAATGCGATCTTCAAAAACAGGGCGCAAAAAATCGAGTGTAGCTTCAGCTGTGTGACACGTAGCGCCGTCCTGTTGAAACCAAATGTTGCCGTTATCCTCCTCTTCAATTTTTGTGAACAAAAATTCGTTCAACATGGCCCGATAACGATCGCCATTGACTGTAACGGCCACTCCTTGCTCAATTTCGAAGAAAATTGGCCCAATTATGCCTCTGGACCAAAATCCGCACCAAACAGTGACTCGTTTTGGCTCTGAACCAAAATCCGCACCAAACAGTGACTCGTTTTGGGTGTACCGGCTTTTCAATGTATACGTGCGGGTTTTCCGTGCTCCACATGCGACAATTTTGCTTGTTTACATACCCGCCAAGATCAAAATGAGCTTCATCCGAAAAGATGATTTTTTTGGCAAAATCGGCATCTTCTGTAAGTCGTTCGCAGGCCCACTCAGCGAAGCGAAAACGCATTGGATGGTCAGTTGGCCTCAATTCCTGAACCAATTGGACTTTGTATGGCGTCATACCAAGGTCTTTATGCAAAATTCGTCTCAATGATTTCTCCGAAATGTTCAATTGTTGAGAACGACGGTGAATTGATGTTGATGGCACATCACGCACACTTTCTGCCACAGTATCAATATTCTCGGGTGTACGCAATGTTTTTGGCTTTTCACGCTTTGGTTTATCGATGAGGATGCCAGTTTCTTTCACTCTTTTCACAAGATAACGAACATACGGAGCTGACGGTGCTTCTCTTCTTCCAAAATCCGTACGCAATTTTCGCACACATTCTGCAACATTACCATGATTTTCAAAGTAATGTCGCAATATTTCTCAGCGTTGTTCAAGCGTATACACAACCATATTCGTTCAGCGGAAGGATAAAATTAATTATCTGTCAAATCAGACATGAGCTAAGTGTTACCATTCACGAAATAAGCACTAGTTGAAAAAAAACTTTAGATAGCGGACCCTTTATTATACATGCTGTAAAATATGGTATTATAGTATTCTTTCAAGTAGAAGACTACTTAATGGAAACTTTATAAAAAAAAATAACCTTTTAAGATTACTTTTCAGTTTAATTGATTATTAACTCCCGATCTTCATTTATTATAAAGTGTGTTTAGGTTACAAACCTTTACTGAAATCCCCTCGATTATCAAATTTATAACTTTTTTTAATAATTTCTGAAAGTCGAGTTTAAACATAACTAGAGTGTGTTACAGGGTCTTAAACCTTATAATTATTTCAAAATTTTTAACAAAATGATATTTATTTAGTTTTTATACAATAATTAATTTTTGTAAACACTGAACAATAAACTTAACAAGTTGAAAATAGGAAAGTACTGAAGATTTATACATGAATTTAAGAGAACCTTTGAGAGCATAGATCCAAGCATAAATCACCTATGTATAAAGTATAGAATGTACTTAGTGATCTCGATTCAAGTCTACTATAATGAATTATTATAATTGCCTAAACGGAGATTCAATGCCTCATTACTTTGAGTAAGTATACCTTTCAAATTGATCAGATTGTAAAGTTCTATTAGAAAAACTCCTTTACAAAATTGATACTGGTCAGTAAAAATTAAGTCTGAAAATAAAATTAGTCCCACCAGATTTAGTTATGCAAATGAACGTTAGTATTTCAGAAGATAATTTTCAAAAAATTTTCATATAAAGTAAATCAACAGTAGTAATGTTATCTGAATAATTCTTCTTGAATGATCTTGTTATATTTTCACCCATACTGCGTCAACAATCTGACCCCATCGATTTTTTGTCATGAACGATCATAGATTTTTTATCATGGTAGAGCCGGCAAACGTTTTTATTTAAACTGTTGAAAACAAAAAGAAAAGTTCCACATTCAGGCTTATTCACATCGAAAACAACAAAAACTTGTTTTCGACGTGAATAAGCCTGAATGTGGAACTTTTAGGGGTCTGACTGCTCAACAGTATACATTATATTATAATTTACGACTTTCTTAATCCTTTTGGAAAGGTGGAACGAAAAGCTAACTATCTTCTAGTCTACAGACTTTCTTGACAATTTTTAAAACATCCGTGTAGAAGTATTCAAAATACTATGGTTTTACAACCAACTTTTCTTTCAAAAATGGTCTTTATAAATCTGCCTTAAATTAATAGTCGAATTTATTTGTTAATATTAAGATATATGAAGAAGAAAATGATAAAAGAGGATCGTCAGTGCTTGAGTGAAATTACTACTTAAAAGAACAATAAATATTAAAGCAGGCTGTAATCCAAACTTAATGAAAAACTTTTGGGTGGCCTCTGTACTTAAAGTTGATTGTGTATCGATATCTCAATATCAATTAATTTCTTACAAAATAAAAATCGAAACTCGACATACCTAACGAATTATTTCTTTCACAAAACTTTTCAAAGATAAGAAAAGACATATAAATATTTTTTACCTGCACTTATATTTGACAAACATTATTTTATGTGTGACAATTTAATCATACGATTTAATCAAACGATTGGCGAAAAACTTTTCTTTTGTTTCAAACATGTCCCCAATGTACTCCGAATAATATGACTAATTCGATAAGATAACAATAATTATTATTATAATATATTTTTATAAATTAGTATTCTTTAAGACATTAGTACAAAACCATCATGTGTCGAATAGTGATTCTTTTATTAATTTGTTTCGGGTTAATTACTGATTCCCAACAAAACGTTATAATACCAAACGGTCGTATTGTACATGGATCGGCTGCTGCTGTTGGACAATTTCCATTTTACGCTCGCATTAAATCTATCACCGCCAGTAGTGAACGACTATGTGGTGGCTCACTGATAACAACCGAATGGGTTTACACAGCGGCACAATGTGTTAAAGGTTATGATTCGTTTGAAATTGGTCTTGGGTCGAATACGTTGAATAATCCTGTTGTAGTACGTACATCGACTTCGGCTAGAGCTCATGTTATTCCGCTTTATAATCCGGAAACAATGTATCTAGATGTTGCACTAATACAAATCGATCCATTGACTTTAAATAATGTGATCAAAACTATTGATCTACCGTGGTGGATATATGGGTATGAAGATTTTTTTGTTAATTTAAACGCGCAAACGATGGGTTTTGGACAATTGGCAGGCATATATAGATTTAGTTATAAACACGCTATACAAAGATACGATTATTTAACGTTTATTTTATAGATGGCACTTATCCCAATCAACTCCAATATGTTAATATGGTAACAATTCCAACCACTGAGTGTAGCGCAATCTATGGACTTGATAAAATTGGTTCTGATAAAGTATGCGCCAGAGGGGTAGATGTCAAACAAAATATTTGCTATGGAGATTTTGGGGGACCTCTGATTTTTACAAACGGAACTACTACATTCCAAATTGGAATCGCTTCATTCGTTTCGGTGATGCCATGTGCATCTGGCTATCCATCTGCATATACTAGAGTGGAGAGTAATTTAAAATTTGTCGAGTATATAACCGGCTGGTCGGGCTATTGAACAGTAGTTTGATCCACTGTACGAGATACAATATTTTCGTCTTCTAAACATATTTATAGCTAAAAATTTATTTATGAGTTTTCCAGCGTGTATTTGTATATAAAATTGGTTAAGTTTTGTGTTTTTATAATACATACATATGTACATATGTATATTATTGGGAAAAAATTAACGAAAATCTGTGTTTTTATTTTTAATTTTTTTATTTCTTCTATTTCTCAATCAACTAATAACTTAAAAACCAAAAACCATTTCTGTTTAAGCGAATTTATTCGATTTAAGGAATTTCGATTATACATGGAGCATTGAAGATATGAATTTGAAATTTACATATATACATATGTTTATGAGGGCCATACACTATATACAAATCTTTAAATCACTGTGTCTTATGAAATTTTAATTAATAGGTCGGATATACATCGAGCACGAACCAATTTGTTCAAGATCATATTAATATTTTGATTGTATAAAACTACTCGTCGCCGAAACCTTGGTAATCAAATTAAATATGTCTCATGTTTTTTGTCACTTTGATAACAAATTCATACGCATACGACTACTCATACATAGATTTAGTCCGATATTTAGGGTAGGCCAATATATTTTCTATTTGGCAAATTAGAATAAATAAAATATTTATTATAAATTAAAATCAAAGCAAATATCAATCAAAAATACAATTTTTTTATTATTTTTTTGATAACAGTTGATAAAACTATTATTAAATTGATTACGTCAAGACAAGTTAACTTTGAATGGTTAATCGAATTAAAATACATGTATTTATATGCAAGTGTTTAAAGAGTTAAGACCAATAAACTCAAGAGACCAAACTTTTTAAAAGAAATGTTTACTATAGAAATGTTTATGCAAAAAATATTAAGTCCAAACGTGATCAGGTCGAAATTGGCCTAGCGAAAATCCATTACACAGGTGAAGCCATACATTCAATTTACAATGACTCTACGTCTGTAACGGCTGGTTGAGTCAGCGCCTTAGCTGTCAATCAATAGCACCTTTTTGGAGTTCATGCATAACTCTCATCACAGTCACGTACTACAGAATATCATCGCTCATAACATATTCTTCAAGACTCAAACTGGCAATTCAAAATAGAAAAACTTCAAAATCTTCAAAACATCCACCAAATACCTAATATCTATCCCATCCCTTTTACCTGTATTTTATTCCCGAAAATCGCAATTATTTCTGTCGCTTGTATCAGTCAAAAAAACCATGGTGTGGTGTTTTGAGAATTAAACAACACATCCAGGAGTGGACTTTGAACTACTATATACCAGAGTCGAATACATAATTTGAGATATGAGTATTTTAATAAGCGCCTTAGAATCACCCATTATGAACGCACAATATAATTTGTATTTACTGTCAGCTGTTCTTATCGGGATGGATTCAATAAAATTTCGATTCTAAAGTATAACGATTCAGTTATTTTGAGCTTCCATGAATAAAACAAATCAATCATTGCTCGTCATCTCAAAACGCTTTTTTACTCCAATGTACACAGAATATTTCTTTATATGTTCCGATATGTATACATGTACGATATACATATATAATTATGACGTGAACTATTCATACATGTATTATACTATACTCGACGTATGTACATATATATATAAAGCTCATCTCGATGAATCTAAAATAAACCCATTCAATTTATTTTTTTACTGTATTTAATAGTAAATGTAAACAAAAAGCAAAAATAAAAAAAAAGTAAATTAAAGAAAAATTCAATATATACTACAATCTCTAGTCGTTCACTTCAGTTTTCGTTTAGTTTATAAAACCAATTTTTAAATTTTAGTTGATAATCGTCACTCAAATAAGACGTTACTACAAAAATACTAAAAAAATTTAAGTGATAAAAAAAATAATTTGCGTGCCTATATATAGTGTGATTGAAGTGCATTAAATTATTATTATAAATATTATAAAGTTCATATATACGATTAATAAAATAGGTAAAATGCATATACATCCTAGTTCACCCAATTCAAGTCAAGCGTTGCCCGAGGAAATAGCGGCGACCAAAATACAAGCAGGATTTCGCGGCTACCGAGTGCGCAAACAATTAAAAGAAACTGAGTCACCGCGGCAACAACAAAAAACCAGTAATAATGAAATTAATAATAAAAAAAATTATCGTGTAAATGAAAAATTAACCGAAAATTCTCATAATCCCGTAACAATAGGATACAATGTGCACAATAATAAATTGAGCAGTGGGGCAAATAGTGTTAATGGGGACGGCATTGAAGATAAATCGGCCACAAAAATTCAAGCTGGTGTTCGCGGATTTTTAGTGCGTAAGAAGCAAAAGGCGGCCACCGATGCGGCAACCAAAATTCAAGCTAGTTTTCGTGGTTTTAAAGTGCGAAAGGAAATTAAGAAGAATAGGAAATAAAACTGTTCGACTTATCGCTATATAGTGACTAACTAAATCTGTTATATATTTTTGTATTAATTAATAATAATTATGTTTAGCTTATTTTTTACTAATCGATCAATAAGTTATAAAGTGTTTTCCACATATTACAGTATTTTGACGATAAAAATCGTTCCGCACTATACTTCAAAAATTAAACCAAAATTATAAATTCATTTGCACACATTTGTACACGATTTTTATCGAAAAGGCTGTAATTTATAAATTAATAATTTAAATATTTTAACATATATCTAAGCTCTGTAATTAAAAGGGCACAAGTCAAAAATTATAAGTTTTCAATAAAGCAAAAATAAACTTTAAATTGTATTCGAAAACCACTAAACGAATCGGATGTTCCGATTTCAAGATCAAAAATTATGTAACGTTTTCAATGTGTGTTCTATACATTTAATAGGTCAAGTTTAAAATGTATCAAAGAAAAAAAAACAAAAATTAATTTTTATTAATTAATTATTTTAATTTGTTGACATTTTAACAGTATACATCATATAATTTACATGCAATGATTCAAATTATTTTAAAATTTATATGAATTAATTACAACTAACTATAAATAAAAAATATGTAGTATACGAGTAATAGTAAATTATACACAGTAATTAAATTACCGGTAAATTATAAAATATAAATTGAAAAAATTACAGCAAAATTAACGAAGTGTTAATTAATTTATAATTAAAGTGAACATTTTGTTTTTTTAATTTATATGATATTTTTAATTAATATTTTTAAGATTATAAATAAAACATATACATATATAAATGATATATTTATATAATATTATTCCAATATAAAAAAAATTAAAATAAAACATTTGTTTATTTATATAAATTTTTGTTATCATTAATTAGTATTGGCTTACGTGTACGATAAGAAATTTCTCTTTAGCTCACTTCAAATAATATTGAATATAGTTCTTTGACACGACTAAATGTGCCATATACAAATCAAATTGGCACCATAATATTTGGAACGGATGCCGGCAAATAATAATGATGGGGATGATAAATTAATTAGCAAGGTAAGTTAATTCAAGTTTTATTTTTTATTAACACGTTTGTATGAATGTGTTATATGTATGAATCAATTTTTTAATAAAAAAAACTTGTTTCTATTACAATCAAACGCGAGTATTTAAGATGTCATCGCATTTAACCTTTCAAGACATTTTCGTGTTTTTTTTGTTCATTTATTTTAAAATTAGCATACTTTGATCATATTATTTGTTCAAAACTTTTTTAATTATTATCAAAAGATAAATTTAAATCCAAAAACATTGGCCACCGGCCAATTAACCGTGCGTAAGCGTTGCAATTTAGTGAGACAAGGCACAGCTTTGGAATAAGTACTTATATATATTCGTTTGAAAATAGAATAGAAACAATAGGCTTTGTTTCTTTAATAAATTTTTTATATTAAAATGTTTATTATACGATTATGTTCATTGAACAATATTTTAACCTAAAGGGTATAAATACAAGTAAAGCTAGACAAGTTCAATCACATTTCCACAGTACAAACCTTAAAATTTCTTGTTACACTTTTATAACAATTAATTTAATTCTTAGGCTGTTTTCTAAACTGATACTTATTGCCGACTTTTTAACAGAATTTTATTTTATTGTATAACAATTTTAATCGGCATCACTTGCAAATACAACTAGATTAAAAAATATTTTATTCATAAATTTTGACAATCAATTTAGAATTGATTGCAAGAATAAGATTGATTGCAAGAATAAGAGTACAAGTCAACTGACTAAGTTGCTTATTTGAATTTGATCATGCTTTTAAATATGTGAGAAAGCCGATGGTTACTATGTTATAATTACACCAGATAGCACATTTTAAAATTTCGATAACCTGTAAAAAAAATTAATTAATACTTATTTTCAATGGTGCACATGTTTGGCCTAAAATATATAATTTCAATTCAAAAACAACTTTTATCTTTTCTAATTTAGATCATGTCTCCTATTCTTCTTAAATAAGTTAAATTTACGTACTCAAAAATACTGGTACTTATTCACTGTCCATTTTTCCACAGAAATGTGAAAATCAGGCTTAAGTTATGACCAGAGATACTGATTTGGGTAGCACTACTAGAGCGTCAGCATTAAAACAAAGACACATTGAAAATAACAACAAAATATTCAAAATATTGAATGTGTCAATCGCATATTTTTTTGGCTTTTCACAAAACGCATAGAATGTCCAGTATACAAATTTTCCTGCAATTTTTTTTCTATGTTGACAGTTTAAAATAATTGATATCAACAGAAAAGTCGGAAACTACTTATAGCTTGCAGCACTGGTGATAAAATTCTAAATAGAATTAAACAAATGATCGTCGATCAAAACATAAATGTTACTACGATTGAAGAAAAATTTCTTGTTTACCATTTTCAAAATGGTATTATCGAAATAATATTCGATGATCGACTATCTCTATCGAGATCTGCTACCAAGATGATATATGGTTTATATTGATTTCTTTCACTTTTGGATAAAATTAAAACAGAAAAACCAGGTACTTGCAGTTTGATCATGACTACACATTAAGGGTTTGGTTACATCTCAAATTATTTTTCATCTTGTATAAAACTTTCAAATTATCACTACAAACATATCGACTTTTATAGGTTTTGGTTCTCTATTTTTGGATTACTTCTTAAATTAAGATTATGTTGTTGATGGGATGAATCGTCATAATTTCAAAATTAATTAAGATTCATATCAAGAAAACGCTTTTATAGTTACAAACCAACCTCTTAATAAACATTTCTATATCCAATATAAAAATCTAAATTTAAGCATCTAAATGATTTATTACACCAGCCTGCTAGACGATGTAAGGGTATAAATCTACATATGTTTAAGAATACAGTTGATGCAATGAAGTTTATTTTTGAACAAAGCTAATTTTCATCTTCTAAATCTGATTTATATCCATAACGTTAGATATTTTTAGAGTAAATTTAACAACTAGTATCATAAATTCTAACTATTATGGGAATATTTCTGTACTTTAAAGTTCATATGTTGATAAAGATAGTATTGTCTATTTTCAAGTGACGAAATTTGTTGCTCAATTAATCCAACAGTTTCTTCAATGGATAGAAGTAAATCCAACTTGTGATCCTCAGGATGGTTTAACATTTCTTGGGGAATGTCGATTATGCATCAACACTGAATCCTTCTTTTTATCGACTTTAATAATTCTGATTCGCTTATTTCGTTTTACTTGTATCAGCAGTTGGACTGGTCTACAACTATAAAGCTCTTTATCAATATACATTTTATAAATAATTATAGTTTCTATAAGGAGCTGACAAATTTATTCTTATTATTATTATTTTCCAACCATTTGCACTATATTATTATATTTAATCAAAAATGAGCCAAGTATAGCGCACTCATAGTCTACATATTCAAAAAAGCGGATCATTTCTGACCAGATTTTGAATTCGACAATTCGTTGCAGATGCAAAAATCCTTGACAAAAAATATTAAACCAAAGAATAATGATTAATGATCATAATATCAAAACATATTGAATCGAGGAATAATAATTAAAAATCATCGAAACACTAAAATCTTAACTATAAGTCTTATTTTTTTGTTTGTTTTATATTCTGTTTTTTTGTTTTATATTATTACTGATATTTACAAATCATCTAGTAATTTAACTATCATAAGTTATACACGGTTGGAGAGGCATAACCCATTGGTTAGTCCCAATAAAAAATCACAACAGCAGTCAATTTTACCATTCTAATTTTCATCTCCCAAGTCTAACGGTTTTTCCTTTGTAGCCGTCTTAATGAGTCTCTATTCAATAACATGCAACGTATCTCATCATTTTGGTGGTGAACCAGGCGTTTTACATGTTTCCTTGCATGTTTTTTTATTTCTTCATTGATGGTTTCCACTTTTAGATCGCTGTGAACGTTGGTATTTTTAATGTACCACGGAGTATTCACCATGTTCCGTAGAACCTTATTTTGGAATGTTTGTCACATTTTTACATTTGTCTTCTTAGTACAGCCCCATAACTGGATACCATAAGTCCAAACTGGTTTTAGGATTTGCCGGTATAAAAGCAGTGTAAGCTCAGATCTCCGCCTTAAGAGCTAGTAAATGTTTTTGTATTTAATGTTACTCTCTGCTACTTTTGTCTTAACATGCTCTTTCCATTATAACTTGAGAGTTAATACGAATGGGTATCCGTTTAACTTTCCTATTAGTAAAATTAATATGAACAAATTTTGATTCATTAAGTTTAATTTTCCATTATTTTGTCCAGTGACATAATGTATCAGTGGTTTTCTGCAGTTTATTACTCGCCTCTGCCACATCTTTTCCAACTGCCAGAACTGCAGTAATCATCAACAAATGTTGCTATAGTTGTATCGTCTATAACTGGCATATCTCAAGTATATAGATTATACAATATTGGCCCAAGTCTTGTTGATCTGTATCTTACACCACATATTTATAGCACAAATATAAGATCTTGATCCAAGTTTGACATTTATATGAAATATTAACGATATTAACATTACCTGAGTAACACGTACACAGTACCTGAGTTACATGCCCAAAATAGTTTCATTATATTTCCTTGGTTTAAAAAGAGTGTATTTTGTATGCTCTCTAATCTCTAATCTCTATGTTTCTTGTATGACCAAAATAACATTGTATCATGGTTGTGTTCTTCTGGAAACTCAATTTTATAGGCCGAATCATACTGTTTTGCATCTTCTACAATAAGATTTTCCTCAATATCCGTTATTATTTCGATCTTCGATTTCTTGTATCGGATATTGCAAGCCATAATCGTGTAGATCACACTTGAAAATACCATACTCTAGACATGGTGCGTCGAACTACATTTGATGGGGCCCAAAAACTTGTTTTGGCAGTTCATCACAATATTGACATAACACACATCAAAGAATTAAAAGGTGTTAATTAAATTTTGGTATCAATTAGTTACCGATTAACTGTCGTTACACCTTGTTTGGAAGATAAGTCTCAAAATCCTATATTTAAGTCACAAGATTTATACGATAATTTATTTATCAAACAAACATTTTATCCAAAACTAAAAATAGCAAACAATTTTTAATTTGTTGCTCGTGTGTTAGGACAGCTCGCAATTTTATAATTACGAGACGGAAAATAAATAAATTGTTTTGTTTATATTTTATTTACATTGGCGCGCAATCAATGCAAAGGCCAATCAGTTTATTTTGTTAAAGAGAAAATTCGAGTTGATAAACAAATAAAACACCGGCGAGCAATGGAAAACGATTAGATGCACGTTATGCGAATCTGATTTGTTTATTTTAAGCACCGGATTATGATAATATTGAGAGTGAGTTCAAGGTAGATAAACAATTCAATTAGAATTTGGTCAATAAAAATTTATTTTCAATCAAATCTTTTATTTACATTAACATTTATCTATTAGAATTCGAATAATAGTTCGGCATTCCAATTCGATCTATTTAATTGTTGTTCGTTTTTAAAGCGCAATAATAGCGTATCTAATGTTATGAATTCTTGTTGATCGTTATGTTTACGTTATGGAGATAATAACAACGTAATTGAAGTAATGAAAAATAATTAAATCAATTGCTTGTCAATCCTAGGTTTTGTGTAATTTATTACAATTTTCAATATAACTATGACAATAACTTGACAATAAGCTAGACACTTGGGAGTTAGAGCTGGAGGTACCGAGTCAAAGTTCAATAGGGCAGAATGCAAAACGTATTTTTCGCCATCTGATTATGATCGGTGGTGTGAATGAACACATATATGATCCCCTGTTGAAGTAATTCACGGATTGAATATACGTCAGTAGGATTCGTGTTGTAACAGATTTAGGAGAGATCCTCATCACGCCGTGGTTTCGAGTTCGCTCACCGTTGACCACAAATGAACATATAAAAATGTACTGGATGACGTAAAAAGCGATTGTGTGTAGAAGCATTTGTTGAGCTGACCATCTACAATGTGCACCATTACGTTAAAATAGTTCGTAAGGTCTCAGTTGAGACGTGGTCACTGAAAAAAATATGCCACATAAATTTAATAAGATAACCATATGGATATAAAAATATGATTTCATATTATAGATTCCTAGAATTAAATGAAAACTCTTCTTAATTTTACATTTCTTTCTTATTATTTTAAATAGAAAAAACGACTTATTATTTTAATAGTTTTTCTTTTTGAAAATAGATGATTTCTGATTAACCATTTATCAAAATATGGTTTTCTTATTATATTAAATCAGAAATCCTATTAATTCTTTATTACTGCGCAATTTTTTGCATAGTAAATCGATTTCCTTATAGATTTAAATAGGCTTGCATATAATAAATAGTATATTCGGAGGTAATCGGAATATGATCGTACATCAAAAACAAAAAATTATAAAGAGTTTTGTTTATGTGGTTTGAACGTGTTCAATTGTGTATATAGTACAAGTGAATTTGTGTTTAAAAAATTAGAGCCCGATTTAAAAGAATTGCTGAATAGAATATCGATGATCTTTTTGGAAAAGTAAATAATGATTATTTTGGCGAGAAATTAATTTTGAAATCAAATTTACGAAAATGGCGGGGTAAGAACAGGTACAAATATATAAATATTATAACATAATCAGTGATAAATTGTAATATCAATTAATTTTGAAAATGATCTTTATATCGTTTTAATATATTTTCATTTTTTAAGATTTAATTGCGACAAAAACAAGGATTAAGTATAATTTCAGTCCATGGAATATAATAATTGAGAATTGGACGAAAATATCTTTGCTAAAAATCACTGAATGAAAATGTATGGGAGCGAGTTATTAGCGGATTGGCCCTTGTATAAAAATCATGATAGCCACCAGTTCACAATACTAAATAATAATGAATTTTTTATTATTATATTTTACTAATTGGTTTTATTAGATAGATATTGATTTTGAAACGCTCTTTCCTAAAAAGCAACTTCTGTTGCTAAATGGCTTTAATTCATTAAACTCTTAAATTTTAAAACTATATGCAGATAAAATCAAGGACAAAAAAGCACTTGAGCATCTTGATGAAATTAATGCCAATCAATTAAATTCAGGTAAAAATTATAGATGAACTTTAAATATATTTTGTACAAAACAATTTTATTTCAGAATCACGTTAATGTATGCTAATTCTTCTTCTTCATGCCGTTCTTCAACCGTTAAGAATTAATAGGAACCATAAACCTACAAGTTTAGATGCGCAAGAAGATTTCTTTATTCATCCAAAATTATTGCTGTTGGTTCTGATCTGTATAACTTAACAGAATTGTATATTTACTGCGATTGAGTACGATACAATATACGTTAAGTTTCATTCGATGCACTGATATAGTAATAAAATTAAGCTATGTTTTTAACACAAAATATTCTAAAATAAGGAAATTAGCATACATTTTTTTAGAACAATTCTTTTTCAAGCCTTGGACTATCCTTTGATTTGTATTTCCAATCTCATTTATTGTGAGTCCTCACTTTTTGATTATGGACGGTCGAATTAATTTGGATCTTATTTCTCAATTTACGATAAATTACACAGTTTTCTGGTATGATTTGCAAAATTCTGGAATGGGATGAAATTAGTGTTACCTGATGAACATTTAATTATTTAGTTGGATAAAATCCTGCTTTAACTTAACATGGTAATTGTATTATAGTAGGAAAGGAAACAGACAAATTTAAATTATTGAACTTTGAAAATATTGATGGCCCTAGTGTACATTTTAACTTAATAAATAATGGGCTTAAGCTATTAAAATTAAAGTTATATTGATAAATATTGAATTAATGTATTGTATATAATGTATATTTTTAATTTTAGTTTTTAAAATATTTATGTATACACATAATGTGAACTCTAAATAAATAATAATGAAATTCATATTATTGGTTTGTCTCGATATTACGATTTTTTTATTTTTACCTCAGAAAAACGATGAAAATTAGAAGAACACGCGACTAAAAATAAACAGATTGATACAATCAATCTAATAAGATATCCTTTTAATTTGAATCGTTCGTCATTTTATAATAATAAAAATTCCATTTATTTATAATTTGCATAAATAAATATGGAATTCTTATTATTTTAAAACGATGTCAAATGAAATTATCAAAAAGAAATCATTTTACCTTAATGTGGATTTCATATTAAATTTTAAATAGATTTTCCTTTTTGTTTTAATTAGCTTGTCTTTTTGGATGAAAACCATAAAGAAATCTTCTTGAACTTGTTCGAAATAATGTGCCAAATTTTTCTGTGTCTAAGGGCCGTTTACGGCTATATATATATATATATATATATATATATATATATATATATATATATATATATATATATATATATATATATATATACATATATATATATATATATAGATATATATATATAGATATATATATATATATATATATATAATATATATATATATATATATATATATATATATATATATATATATATATATATATATATATATATATATATATATATATATATATATATATATATATATATATATATATTAGATATAAATTAATAATCGTTCCGCAGCATCGGCGAGAGCATGCATTTTATGGAATTTCAATGCCTTAAGTCCAAGATGATCTTTCACCTCGTTATGGTGCGATACACAAACATATCACTCAGAGAAAAACTTGAGTCAAAAACACCAAAAAACTAAGCCAATTTAACCAAAAACTAGTATTTTTCAACCAACCAAATGTCTTAGTAAAATAAATAACTAAATTCTTGGTTAAAATAATTTTTAATTTTAAATAACGAAACTTGGGTTGTTAAAATAAAACATTTAGTTACTTTAACCAAAAGTATTTGGTTATTTTTTAAATATAATCAAAAATAATTATAACCAAATAAAAAAATTTAACTAACCAAAAAAAAATAAAATTTCACAAACGGCTTAGTTAGTTTTAACAAGTTTTAATATTGACCGCCCAGGTGGCTCAGTGGTTAAAGCTGTAGCAGTTGGAGCGGGAGGTACCGGGTTCGAATCCCGATAGGGGCAGGATGCAAAAGGGAATTTTCACCATCTGATTACGATCGGTGGTGTTATGAACACATCTATGACCCCCTGTTGGAGTGCAGAACTCATGGGCCGACCCATCTTCCATGTCAGTACTATAGGCTGGCATGGAGCTATGCAATGCGCAGATGGTTCTACGAAAATCGGACCTATAGCCGTACGTCCTCAATTTGGCCGTTAAGGCGTAAAGTAGGACGTAAATAAGCGAACCGCGAAAGAGCTGGGAGAGCCTTGAGCCCCAAAAAAGATTGCATAGAATAAAATATAAAAAAAAAAATAATATTTGATATAATCCCAAATTAAGTCAATATTTCAGATTATTTTGGTTGTGCAGATCAATTTTTTGTTTAAATTCACCAAAAATTTAGTATATTTCAACAATTGACAAGGGTAAATTCAACAATTGACAAGGGTTCAATATAACATTAAACAATACAAAATGTTAGTATATTTAATCTTATTATAAGAAAGATTCAGTTTATTTAATAAAATAAATTTTTATTACATTCTTTTCATCTTTACAAACACTTTAAATTGAAAATTTAACGAACGAAACCGGTGAATTATCATCATCAATCCAGTGTTTTTAAACACTGTCCACTCGTAACTAGACTTTCACGATTGAAGTGCACCGAAAATACAAGATCTGAATGGTCCGGAAGTGTTTTAAACATTAACCTGTTCGTACATCTTATATTCGTACAGCCTTGTCGAAACATAGTTATTGTGCCCCTGTTATTTGCCAGATCTTAATTCCCATATTTTAGTGTTTTGTCATTACTCGCCGATACAGGTAGCCGGCTGTCATTCACCCATACAACATCGCTTATGCCCAATTTGTGTGCTTCCCAATTTTTTATTTATTTTAACCGTCGAAACGGCGTTTTCGTATGACAGGCTAATGTAACTTTGAGTGTATAGTTTGGTTTCTAAAATTAAATCGTAAATTAATACTGGAATTTTTACTGACTATTTTATGGTGTTAACTCACAACTGACGATGCTGAAACCTTGAGTCATAAATTCGTTGATAAAGTATTCGGTCCCGATGTTTTGCATTTAAGGAGGGCCACTATGAACTGGTAGTCCCATTGGTATCTTTTATTTCTGTCCAGCTACAATTGAACAATATTTTCAAAATGTTAGTAAAGGCCAATCTTATTTAAACTAAAAACTATTGTAAAATGTTGCTTACCAAATAAATCCAGACAGAACTCATAATATTTTGATTCATTATAAAATTGATTATTTATTTTTGGAGTATCGCCCAAAATTGGGACGTGTTTTCTTTGAAGAAAAACAACACAATCTGATATGTAAAATTGCATTTCTAATAAAATCGCGTTCTCTAGTAACCAAGAATTTTGTTGATGTGAACTAAATATTTTGTTAAAACAAACAATTGTTGGTGAAAAAACATACTTTTACTTTAATCGAGGTATATTCTACCAAAATTTCTTTAAAAATTTTGACAAATAGTTATTGTTTGATCAATGTTACTGAATTCTTTGGTCAAAACTACTAACTAATGTAAAAACTTAACTTTGTTATTTTAAATATATTCTTAGGTTGTTTACTATTTTTGAAGATAATTTAACCAAATTCACGTACCAATATTTTGGTTAACCAAATTTTGATAAATTATTGCTTTAAACAATTAGCAAAATGTTTATTTTTTATTTTAAAGTATAGAGAATTGGTGAATATAATCAAAAAAGCTTGTGTTTAAGATAACCAAATTGTATTACTAAGACTTTGGTCATAGTAATTTTTCTGAGTGTACTATTTACATGCAGATGTTTTAACTGGTTAACAATCTGCGGCTGTGGTTTTCCAGCCAAATATAGAGCAATCAAATTATTACGCTTGAATTCCATTGCAGCTAACTTTTTTTCTGAATATTGGACAGTAAAAACATCAAATCTACCGCGTACGTATAATGAGATGACTGTTTTCTGTTTAGTCAAACGGTCATTCAATGACGTTACTCGTCAGTTCTGTAACTAAGCCTTAGCCTAGCAAATACAACTATATCATTTAAAATCACAAAGCCTTCAAGGTTTATAGTACTTTCAGTACCACTTCTAGCTTAAAACTTTCAGTTTTCAGTTTCCGTTGGAGTATAAAATACACAAGTTTAAGGCAGCTATCAACCTATACTTGAAGGATCGTGCGTTGGGTGCAGTAGCTCTGACAGTTTCAAGGAGCTAGGACAGTCTAAATGTCCGCACCCAATTAAAAACTAAACGTAAAAATACGGCAAATATAACTTCTCACAATGTCACAGTCTACCTTCTCAAACGCAGTAAGGTTCTTTTCTTAAGATAGTTCCAAGAAGTTTGATCTCATGCTGCAACAAGCTAAATCACTAAGCTCAGTTAAATTGGGTCCTTTTTATGAGTATACTTATAGGTTTGAATCATGCCGCAACAAGTCTCTGCAATTATACTAAGTCTATCACGAAAGACACTCACAAGCAATACTATGGCAGATATTCATCATAATCAGTCAATTAATCGAGTGGTAGCTGAGAGGTAAATTTGACACATAAACCAAAAATGTATAGTCTTCTCCTCAGTTGATAAAAGTGGTGTTGTTAAAAGAAAATTGAAGAAGGTGGAAATTATTCCAAACTCAATGCCAATATATAATATAATAGGAGGGCCTACAGTTCAATCTACACACAATCATTGATTTTATCAACGCTCCTTTCTCTGCCACGAGGATGACTTGTTTGACGTATTAGCAATATAGCAGTTTAGTATGGTATTGTAGTAAAATCACTATACACATACGTTACTTGTAATATGCTTAGTTTGTTTTGTTGATTATATGGTTTAATACAATATTTGTGTTACGTTTTTATTTAATATTTTATTTATCATATTTGAACATTTCATTTTTTTTTCACTCAAAATTCTTATCATAAATCTTGTTTACTACCATAAATAAACTTTTTGTTATTTGTCAAATATTTCACATCCATACAAAATCATCTTTCCAGAATTGTTTGTAAAGCCTAAATGCCACTGGAATTGAAGGAAAATTTATTTGTGGTATCATGTGGTTCATTGGTTGCATATTTAATCTACGTCAAATACTGAATCGATACATATAGTCTGCGAACTATTTATTTTAAAAGTCGTAACCCGATCCGGACATATCTTTCGAATATAATCTAAAGATTTATTGTGCGAAATATTTCGAGTAATATTTAAACAAACAAATTTTTAATTATTTTGTTTTTTAATCTCGAGCGAACAAGTGCAAATGACTTTAAATTCTTCTACTACGAGCTACCCGTATCAACGTTTTGCGAGGAATTTAGGTCAACGTTAATAAAATCATATAATATTGTGGCCAAATTTGATCCCAATCATAATACACGAACAAATATCAAATAACTTAAAAATTGTTTCAAATATAATTTGATCTAAATTATTTTTATTGTATAAACAATATAAGTTGAGAATTAAAATTATTATTATTTGCCAAAATATTTCAATAATTAAATTGAGATTAAACGCATACTCTAATTACCGAGCACTTAATGAATCTGGACTAGATCGAATTATACGTACAATTCAGATAAACAAATGTTTTTCCATATATCAGATTTGGGTCAACAATGGCTTATAATATTATGTACTTATTAATTTTGTTATTTTTATATTATAATTTTCAAAATTTCACACATAATAAAAAAAAATTATTATATACCATATGATGAATGATGGATTAGTTTTTAGAATTTAGCTCTCGTAACCAAAGCATGTATCGATACTCGTAATATTGCAGTGTATGTATGTATAATATCGTGTTTGTGAAAATTGAAAATGGCTCGGAAATAGGTCAATAAAACTATAACATACTTTCGAGTATTTACATGTGTACGTTGGTCGATATAAGTCAAAATCAAATAACTATTTTATACATCGGAACTATATAGGCAGAATTTTTATCATAAAAATGGGTTTAACCAACTCAATATATAACTGAGCAAACATTGATATGAAAGCCCTTAAATACACTATCACCTGTATACAATCTATGGGTTGATAACATGGATCAAAGTATATGTTAAATTATTTTAAAAAATATTTTTGTGCAACGTGGTTGGTCAAAGGTGATTAATTTGGTAAAACTTATCATAACAAACTCATAAGTGTCTGGTGCTAGTTGTTGGAAATAAGACATCCACAGTATACCATCAAAAAAAGAAACCAATCGGTGTTAAATCGCAACATAAATCTATACGTAAAATATGTAGTAAATTGGAAAAATCACAGTCAAATGTGGTTTTGATATTTGTCATAAGCATTTGGGTATTAGAAGCTTTCGGCAATATCAGAGCTGTGTTTGCGTCCAAATGATCAAAAACAGAACCCTCGACCACTTCGAAACAGACATCCGTTTGAATTTGGACATTCGTTCAAGTGAAATCTCAAGTTTGTGAAAATATTATGTCGTTTTATTTGATCTATTTTTAGATTACCTGACTGGAAAGTGGCCTCATTTGGTAAAGAAATATTCTTAACCCAACTTAATTTTTCATAATCAAAATTGTTTAATTTTGGTACGATCTGATTAACCACTAAACAACACTTTTGGCTTCTTCATCTTTTCAAATATGAAGACATAGAAAAATATATGATTTCTAAAAATTGTGCAATAGTTTAAGAGAGCTGGAAAATACTATAACAAAATCAATACGTTTGGCACTTGAGGCAATACCGAAGAATAAAATGAAAATTTCTGAAATTTGATGACTGCTTACCATTTTGTTGAAGCACTGACATATTTAAAATAATCACAGATTATTGAACTCAGTTTAATTTTAAACAGATTACAATACTGATATATATATATATATATATATATATATATATATATATATATATATATATATATATATATATATTTGCAGCCCATTTCATTAATGTGAGTTGATAGTCTCTACTATGGATATTTTAAACCCACAACAACGGACCTTTGAACTATCGACTTTCTACAAAAGTCTAATGCTCTATCGCGACTGTGATACTAACAATAAGTGGGCCCGTTTTCGTATACGAAAACTTGTTAAACGATAGTTAGAAACTCTCCATTTGTGTAGGACCAGCTAACTTGTTACGATTAGTGTATATAGAAAGCAGGGCAACGTATGTTGTATGACAAGTGGTAAATTCCGAATAGGAAATAAATATAAAAATACACGTTTAACGGTTTATGTATGTACTTGAGGTTGTTTATTAATAGACTAAGTAAACACTTGAGATAAAAACAATGATAAATAAGAAAATAACAAGATAGTAGTATCAAAAATTATGTTACAGTTTGCAATGATGAGCTTAACAAATAATTTTATGGTCTATCGTTAATGTATTTAAAAAAAAAATTGAAGCAATATTTTTGAGACGACAATAAATAAGATAAACACTTAATGTAAATGAATTTGTTTTCTTAAATATTTGTCACCTTTTTAAATTATGATAGCAATTTAAATGTGTTAAAGACCCAATTTGTGACAATCGGTTGTGTCAACATTGTTAATCAAATTTGATTTTCATGGACAGTGTTTTTGTGGACAAAAGAAAGATTTATGGTTGTAATTAAAAAGAAAGAATTTGTATTATGTTATATTAGAATTTTAACAGAATATCACCTTCGAATTATTTTGGTTTATTTCATAATAAAATACAGCCGAGAGTATTATTTTTTCACATATTGTATCATAACAAAAAATGTCTTTCAAATGGATTAATTGACAAGATGCCTGATCTTATATTGATCTATGCTTCTATTGGTTGTCAATGCAGTTAAAACTTGGTACTTATCTACTTCAGTAAGACTAAACAATTTGAATAGATAAGAACACACACACACATGCAATATATTGCCCATTTGTGTTAATGAGGTTATGATTGCTATCAATAACCAAGTTTAAAAAAAATTGTATTACTTAAAAGGCGCTTTCATCACCAAGAGGTTGTTTCAGAGATCTGCTTGTTTAATTGATACATATGTAAATTTTGCTGAATTTCTATCGAAGAACGTAACAACAATTGTTACCAAAAATGGTGTTCTGAGAGTGGATGGCAGACTCGCGAAAGCTAACTGTTCATTTAAAGTTAAGCATCTAATTATTTTACAGAAATTTCCTAACCTTGGCGCAAAATATTGAGTACCTTTAGACAAAAACGTCTAAATGTACTCAATATTTTATCTGGATCTGCACATGTAAATCGACGAACGCACGTAAATCACCAAATCAACTAAATGGGTCTATTACCCAAGATTCTCAATACTTCAACGAGGCCGTTTGTGAATACAGACATGGCTTAGCATCAATGCTATCTCATTGGCAAATAAACGAGGACGTGTTTCCAAGTTATTAAAGGGCTAAATTTCAATATTTATCTGTATTGCCTCAAAGGCTATTCATATAGAGGTAGTTACATATTGCAGTACAGATGGATTCATTGCAGCATTAAGGCGATTTATTGCTAGAAGAGATCATCCATCAAATATGTATACAGTGACAATGGGTCAAATTTTGTTGTCACTGATAGAGAGTTAAAGAAGATGTATGGCAGTTATAGGTAGTAATAAGCGAAGTTCAAGAAATAGTATCATCAAACAACAGGGTAGAAAACAATATCAACTGGCATATGAGTCAGTATAAACTCATCTATAATACTCATTTATATACAGGAAATGCTAATTTCACATACGAGGAGTTCACATGCAATTTGCCGCTGAAACACAGAAGCTATGCTAAATTCTAGATCTCTAACAACATATTTAAGCTCATTTCTTAGTTGATGCACCAATAACAAGTATATAAATAGCAATAAATAAGTAATAAATAAATAGCAAATCGAGAAAATCACTTCAAGATTGATGAGATCGTTTTTATTAAAGAACAATATTTACCTCCATTTTAATGGGTGCTGGGTCATGGTACAACTCTTCATCCAGGTGAAGAGTGTCAAATAGGTGAACCCCTTAAAAATAGGTGAACCCCTTAAGGCCAGGAGAATATTGAAGTTGCCATCACCGTAAAGAAAAGCAATACAACAATGAAATTTATGCTAAAATAAACAAAAGAAACCAATGTTAACGGAGAATCTGTCAAAATCATTAAATGAAGACAGCAAGCGTTATTTTATATTTGGAACACAAAGTGTATAAAATGTAAAGCATCCATCAATTTGTAAATCAAGGATCTCACAGATATATAAATGGAGATAGTTATAAAAATTATAGTAGGGTGGTTCATTGCGAGTCCTCCTTTGATGATTAAATTTTATGCCACCCTTGAAATGTTTTAATCTTTGAATTCAACAGTCGAAAACGAAGAATTGAATACAAACACAAAGACATGTAATAGTGGAACATACGTATTATAGATTTTGAATAGTTTAAGCAAAGATTATAATATCATAAAGATGATCATAGTGATATAGCATCTTCACTCAGAAAACTAAATTTGTAAAAAGACCAGTACAAAAATATATTTAAGAAAGTTTGGCACGACTAACTAAAAATATAAACTTTTTGAGTTGATTAGATTTAAAGAATTCATTTTGAAATTTTTGGACAGTCAATATTTTACGACCATCTTCATAACAAAAACCGTATCAGCATTCCAATCAAATTTGTAATGTAAAATAATTGATTTCTAAAGTATGTCTGTTCTATACCGATAGCCGGACATGCTGTGTATCGCGCAACTAGTAGTACTAAACATTTATTTATTAATCGACTGTTGTTTGGCCCAGGTCCAACTTCACCGCCTGTTGCAGTTATTTAAATCATAATTAATAATATCGTTGGTCATCATCTTGAACCTGCCAAAATTAATTGAATTAGAAAAAACATATAAATTTGAAAATTATGACTTATATAGATTTAAAAAAATAAATGTCGGTCATTATGACATTAGATAAAATTTGTGTATATATATTTATACCCTACATGATATTTTTTTATTTTAAATTAATAAATTATAAAATTCACAATTTTTAGTTTTATTTCGACTTAAATAAAATTTTTATTATCTTTTTAATCTTTCAAAATTTTCAAACTCAATTTTTAACACTTAAATCAGAAAATATTGGTTGTTCGCGCCTACTCTTACACACGGAGCGCTATATATATTATTAATAAAAATAAAAATAAAATTTTTAAAATAAAATCCTAAAAATAAAATTTGATTTATTTTTTGTTATTTATTTTTAATATATATTATATTATTTTTTTAATTTTGGAAACTACGTAAAATCACAATCATTTGAGTGAATCCAGAATAAATAAATTATATAAGTGTTGCGATAGCAGTTTAAGTAAACCATTGTCAAAAAAACAAATCGTTTATGTACATTTCCAATCGGAAAATTTCTTATTTAAATAAAATTAAAATTAGGAGAAATGATCACGTACACAGAACATTGGTATTTCCTGTCCGGAGTATGCAAACGATGGAAAAATATTTTAACAAGAATAATTTTAAATAATTACAAATTTTATGTTTAAACCAAGAAAAAAATAATTCTTTATTAAATAAGAAAACCATGTCAAGGTTTTAATTGCGTTGATGAAATTTTTTATGAATGAATTATTAAATAGTTTTGTTTGTGAACGGCGTTCATTAAGATGAAACAATAACGAATTCAAATTAAAATTGGAAATTTCATTATCTAAATCCGATTTCGGATAATGATGCTTTGAAATCATGAGCTTCTGAACCAATTTAAGACTGAGGGCATAGCTTCTCACTATACGAGTATCATTTGTTTACGTTTTATTACGTATATATATATATATATCAAACATTCAAAACCGTTACCTTATCGAACCTAAAACTGACGTGGTCAACTACCCCTACTTGCCGTAAGGCAAAATACTTTATAAGGGGACTTAACCCGAAGCTGACCAAATACGTTCTTTCGTTGAAAAAGGACAACTTGAGAATTTTGGTTGCTCTACTTACTGGCCATGGCCGTTTCAAAAGTCATCTTCATCGCATGGGTCTTGCTAGTGATGCCGTATGCGATGAATGCCTTGAGGATGTTGATGACAGCCTACACTTCATCAGCACCTGTCCGGCTTTCGACCGCATTAGATCCCTTGTGTTCAACTCCAGGAATATTCCTGTTAATCAACTGTCTCCTCTGCCGTGGTTCAAACTGCTCCAGTTTGCTAAGGTTGCAGAACGCACCTGTGTGCTTTGATGAAACCCTAGGTTTGCACCATGGGCCCTTTGTGGCATTGAGTGCGGAACCTTTAAGGGTTCCTGCCAACTTTAATAATAATAATATATATATATATATATATATATATATATATATATATATATATATATATATATATATATATATATATATATATATATATATATATATATATATATATATATATATATTATGTGTTTTTTATTTATTTATTTATTCACATTGAAAATAATGTAATTAAATAATATTATAATAACATAAATGTGCTATTTGTGACAATGGTCAGGAACTATAATAAAGAAAAGAGACAATCATCTCCATTGGATTAACTGGATTAACCATTTAACGCCAAACCCTTCGTCAAACTTTCCACTACACAATGTTTCATTGATAAATCATTTATATGTCTATGATTTTATGTCTTATATGAGCGACAATCGATAAACGCATGTATTAATAAAGAACTTAGATAGTAAACAACAATTGTTGTAAAAATTAAATAAATAACTTTAGGTATATCTAAATAAAGATATTTTGTTGAGCGTCATTAAAATTATAAAACGTCAATGATAAATTCCCGACGATTTTTAACTATACAAAATTTGAAAATTATATACTTGGTGATTATGTGCTTTGGGGTTTTAATTTTAAATAGTTCAATTTGGAGTCAAATTCAGTAAAATAATTTGGCCAAATAAATAACCGAATTTGTGTGAAGGTAATTTCGACCTTCTCCATTGAGTTTTTCCATAGATGATTCCAATGATCGGAAATAGTATATTTTACGACTCGCTTTAATTCAAAGCTCAAAAGTGAGTAGAGTAGATCTTATTTAAACTTATATAGTCTATAGAATTAGGTTTAAATATAAGGAATAACTGATGAAATATGTTTCCAGCTTCAATGTGCAAACGAATGTGTGTTTTCTTATAGAAATATTCGAAAGCTATCAATCAAAACCAAACCACATAACAAAGACATAGTGTAATTCATAAAGTCTCGAATGTTGAATTTTAATTGTGTTTTAAATAAAATGTTTTAATTATGACTATCTTTAAAACTACAAATACCACATACAATACTCTGTAATTTTGTTGCTTTATCTACGTTATCGACACACGAGCTTTAAATAAAAATTATAGTTTACATAAAATACATTAGATGGCTAATTAGCCTAGATCCAAACCAGAACTAAAAATTTTGATATTTATTTCACCACGGAAAAAAAACAAAACTAAAAAGTTGGTTAATACGTTTGATAAGTTCAAAATTGTTTGTTTATGTGCTTTAAGCGAGTCACATTTACAGCTGATACATAATTAAAAATAAAAACACATATTTTAATTGCTAACCGTCAACAAAAAATAATCAGACGGTTCATTTTTTATTCTGAAATATCGTCTGAAAAGAGTGCGAGCACGGTAGAGTCTTGATAAAATTTCCAGATTCCAGACACTATTCAAGGATGTAAATCATTTTGTATCGTTCAGCAGGAATCATTTTGTATCGATTTTAAACAACTCTTGAACTTAATTAATGTCCTAAAGTTATGTTTATTTACGCCATATAAGACGCTGACCATATTAGACTGTATAGTATTGCGGGAGCTAATTATTGACTGAAATAGTGACAAAATGCTGTGTTCGATTCCGCAACAAATCTTTAATTATGTTGCTCTTCTGACCGTCACAATAAGCAGTCATAAGTATACGTTTTTAACAGAGTCAAAGCTGAATTCGCTAACACACCTATATATACATATTATAGATTTCTGTAGTATAATTTATATTTTATTGCTTCACCTTACCTTCCAATTTTTAAATAAGGAAATGTAAATAGAAAATGATTCAATCAAGTTTTGAGACCAGATTTATTAAGTGATATTGCATTGCAATAATTAAACAAAACATTCAAAATTCAAAATAATTAATGTAATACGCGTTCAAATTATTTCCTAACGCTCTCGAATCACATAACTTATAAAATAAAAACACAGTTTAATTATTTATAACATATATAAGTATTTTAACAATAGATTAACAATAAAAAATAATAATTAAAAACTATAACAATTATATTTGAAATTATTTGTGTTTGTGATAGCAAAATAATTTAATTGTGTACTTTTCGTTCAGTCGGTGTTTTGTATCTTATGAAATGTTCATATTTCGGCATACTGGGAATAAATATCATCCCAGAATTTTAATCGATCTGATTCGGGATTCACTTTTGGCAAAAGACGGGCCGTTATGTCTAAATAGTTTAAGTTATTTGGATCAGTGGTTACGGGTAGCCAATTGACAGCGAGCACTGGATCTCGTTCACCGAACGGTGTTGGATTACTGTGTGTAAAATATAAATAAAATAAAATTAGTAAACGTTTCTAATCGTCATGTTGTGTAATTTGGGTAAGACATGCGGACATAACAGGTTTGAAAACTTATTAAAACCTTGATGAGGTTAAATCTTATATATATAATGTCTGGTATGTTTACGATCGTTAAAGCTACACACACATACATTTAATTCGATCCCAATTAATTACGAAACATGATTGAATAATTATATATTTTATAACGAATTAATGACCTACCCTACACCATTATAATTTTAATTAGCAAATCAAATTTTTAATTTCGGCTCTTAATAATAATTGTGGAATGGAATAGAAATGTGAGCTGGTGCATAACTTTATGTGCACAGCATGTTTTACTTTTGTACAATTATGAAATTATATTTTATACTGACAGTGACAACACAACATAATTTAAATGTGTGATGAATGGTATCTTTTATATACAAATTATAACAACATATAGATTTATTGCTAAAGGTCATTAAAAATTGGATAATAATCGCGAAACTATATTTATGCAAATTTTGTCAAAATCACTGAAAATTGAAATCATGTATATGTGTAATATATAGTTTGTAAGACACAATTTGGAACAATGTGAATTAGCAACTCGTCCATGAAACTATAAAAACTTTTGTATTCATTTTGTAAAATTAATTCTTACCCATATTTAGCAAAATTTGTCCACATTTTGACCATACGTTTTTTAACTTGGATTTCGGACGATGCTGCATCAAGACTCAAGCTGAATGCACCAAATTGAAATAAGTACCCTAATTCATCTCCATGGCATGCGCCTGGTCGTGAAATGCCTAACAGCCGTTTGTACAGACCGAGAGAACCATCAAAGCCAAATCTATACATGTATGTGGAGTTTGAGCCGCGTGCATGGAGACGGGCCGAATCGGCAATTCCTTTTAAGAACATCATATCGGTGAGTAGCTAACAATATAAATAATTAATTATGTTTGCGTTTTATTATACTTGCGAGGTCAATACTTACAAAAATCATTTCCTCAATTGTCTCTTCGGTAACTGGTCGCTGCCCAATATAAAATTCACGCATCTTTTGGGAAATTCTATACGCTTCGGTTGAATCCCGACCACCCGGAATGTATATATTATTTGGTACCATTCGAACAAAATCGTTATTGATTGTATCCAGTAGTGATGGATCCTGACTAAGTCCTTTAATTTATAAATAAACAATTTATAATAAATAAATAAATATATTATAGTTAATGTCTTACTTCTCATAAATAGTAATGCTTCATGTGAATTAAATCCAGTCATATATGGAATTTTAGTAACCTTGCCTGAGCTAAGTGTTTTCATTGGTGACTCAGACATAAACGTTTGGTCGCCAATTAAATTTTCATGTATTCTATAATCGTTTAATGAACCGCCTTCATATTCCCAATCCTCGATAGTCGGTACAAATGGAAGACCTATTTGGTTGCGAGCATCATCAATTGTTAGAGTTTTCATTGCCGAATCGACTAAATGTCTAGGTGATTCTTTACGTAAAAAGTCGAGTAGTGCTTTTGTACTGTTTGTTCTAAAACCTAATACAGCACCTAGTCTAAAAGCACGATCGCGAGGATTTCTTGCCATGGCCCACGGGTTCAGAGATGAACCACTTTGTGATATTGCTCGATGAAAGAGACCCGAAGCCATTGGTGAAATCATCAAGTATTCGACTGATGACGCACCAGCCGACTCACCAAATATTGTTACTTCGGATGGATCGCCACCAAATGCTGCTATATTTTCTTGTACCCACTTCAAGGCGAGCACTTGATCCTGATTTTGAAATACAAAATAATTTAGTGTTTTTTATTCAATTTAAGATTATGGACGTTGGCTACTATACATAAAAGCTATTCATACAAACTTGCATTTTTATACAATATACTTGTTGATATTGCATGAAATTGGAAAATGTAAATATAATTATATATTAAAGAAGATATAAACATAACAATTACCTTTAAGCCAGCATTTCCGGGTGCATCAGCACCAACACTAAGAAATCCTAGGGCACCTAATCGATAATTAATAGTGACAAGTACAACACCCTCGGCAATCAAAAAATCTGGCCCATAAATAAATGAGTTACCGGATCCAAATGAATATCCACCACCGTGTATAAAGAACATAACTGGTAATTTCGGATGTCCATTTTTGGTCGGCAATTCTGGCGTGTACACGTTCAAAAATAAACAATCCTCGTCGCCTTTGTACGTATTTAAAATCATATTGCGATGTGGACACGAATTACCTTCGCGCATTGCATTTCGTGTATTACGCCATGGTTTCTCCGGTAGTGCCGATTTAAATCGTCGTTGACCAATTGGCGGTTGGCCATAGCGTATCCCCTTAAAACTATAAAAATATCCAGGCGTTCCGGATTTATAATACTGTTGACGGCCTCTTAACTTCCCGTTTGGCGTAACAATGACCACCCTCAACTCTTGCTGTGTAACATAATAGATAAACAAAACATATAATTCAGTTCGTTACGCAAATTTTACCAAATATGTAAATTACAAATTTATGTTTATAGTTTTTATGATATACTTTCACCTTCCGTATCAATTTTGGTATATCTCCGCGTACACGTAAATGAAGAAATGTTTTTATTTCTTCTCGTTTGCAATAGCAATATTTTACTCAAGGTCGATTAAAATAACCATTTGACATAAGTTTTATGACCGCTGTGGTAAGACATTGCAGATGTTAGAAATATTTTAATGTACGGATTAAAATCGCAATCTCAGTGGTTTTTGCTAAACCAATTTAAGATAAAAGGTGGTTGATAATGATTAAACAAGAGGAAGAGAAACTAGGATTGATCTTTGAGTCTAGTTCAATAAACTTTGTAACTTGAAGTGATGCAATGGCGAAAACGTTAAAGTACATCATTGCTTTATATTGTCAAATAACATTACTATTCACGACTAATCGTGTAGTTAGACCTGATCCTTATAGTAGCCTATAGTGATGGAGTTATCAGTATATAGAAAACTATTTCTGTAGTTCATAATTAGCAATAAAACACAACAAAAATATTTCAATGAACAAACATCTAAGATTGCAAATGTATTTTAAAGAGAAAATTGTCAATCAGTGAAATCCTTAAGCTTCTGAATAAAAATACAAAACAACAAATAATTTTTCGAAACAAATCAAATTATTCAACTACCACTAAACTTTATGTATAAAACATTCAATGTCAGAAACAAACGAAAAATTAATCCGTCAAAGTGTCAAAATATTTGAAAGCTTAACATCAAAACTTATGTTACAATTACATCATATAATTATGTATGTTGCAAATCATTAAATAATAGTGCCGTTCATTGACCTCAACTATATATGGTCATTCATACGCTCATTCAATTCAATTGCGTTCAATGTCAATAAGACATAATTGTAATTTGTTTTATACAAAAAACATTGTCATTATTGGAAACATGTTTGATCAACCCAGAAACTATGTACTCGTAACTTGGTCGAAAAGCATAGAACAACTTGTTAATGGACAAAAATATGCTTTCATTGCGTAACAGGAAGATGTGGTAAGCATTGAGCTGATTAGTTTAAGGGTCCTATATACCATCTTTATACTTGACGCAAACAGTCAAAGATGGTGATGGAAAGACTGCAATATTTTTTGGGGCTCAAGACTCTTCCAATTATTTCGTGATTCGCTAATTAACGTCTATTATATAGAATATGGGTCGTTCCATGAACTCTGCACTCCTACAAGGATTCATATATATGCCCATTCACTACACCAATCGTAATCACATTAATGAAAAACTCCTTTAGTATCTTGCCTCTATCGGGATTCGGGAACTCAGTACGTCCCGCTCCAACTACCGCAGCTTTACCCACTGCGCCATTTGGTTGGTAATAGTTTTTCTTGATTTTTATTAAAGATTGATTTGGAATGTTCATCCAAGCAATGTCGATTTCGCAACAATGAATGATGTCCTTATTGATTCTAAATTTCATTAGATATCGTTGAATTATTTTCGACTCGTTGAGGTATATACAAAAATAGTATTTATAGGTGAAATGAGCATCTTTACACTTACGTAACTTTTTTATCCGTAACGTTTTTTTATACCCTTCACGTCCACATACATTTAATTTGTACCCAGTAACTTTTACAATTTTCTAACAACACAATTAAAGCTCAAAAACAAAATTAAACTAAAAAATTACAACAAAATGTCATTGAAAATATTTCTATTTCAGTTTTCTTGTGTTGGTGTGTTGCAATTTTTTGAAGCTACGAAAACTTTGGTTGAAAAATGAATCCGCAAAAAAACCTATTTTGTAGGTAAACGGGGTAAAACGAAGTAGTTACCGGATAAAAGTTACCGTAGTGTGGAGATGCACGATGGGTTTTCATATTGCCTAAAATTCAAACAGATAACTAGGACTCTTATAGATACCAAACATTTGTCTATATACTGTCTTTAACTGCAAACAAATTATTAGCAAGTGTTTGTCCAGTCGTTCATATCATTGTAGAGTCTCTTAAGATCTCCATATTGGCTCTTTCGTTATCTTGGATTATGAAAGATTCTAAAGCTAGTGCAACATACGATAAATCGAGTGTTTGTAAAACAATTTTTTGCATTCATTGTTATCATGTTTCCGTGGTGTAGTGGTTATCACATCCGCCTAACACGCGGAAGGCCCCCGGTTCGATCCCGGGCGGAAACATATTTATTGATAGATTTTAATACTATCCGTGTTAATCCGAAAACAATGACAGTCTTTGTGGAAACCAATAGGTTATAAAAACTGCTATAAATATTGTAGTCGAGCAAGATCAGGCGACTTGAATTAAATTTCTTCTATATAGTAACAACTGTGTCAGTAGGGTAATACCTTGTTCAGTAGCCTAGTATAACCCTCAATCAGTCTTCAAATGTGACCAAATTTGGACAGTATACGTGCCCAAATAAATTTCAATTAGAACAAATATGTTATTACATTCACTGCTATTGAAATTAATAAATAATCAAACAAAATAATTGAAAGGATGTATTTATTTTCAATTAACGTTCAATGTCAGATTAATCAATCAAAATTAACTCTGTTGTGAATATCAAAATTTCAAATCAATTTCGTGCATGCATATTTCATGTTTAAACTATTTTTCTAGATTGATTGAATTCAAGATAACATTTCACGTATCATGTGATCATAAAACTATTAATTAAATTTACGAAATTTTAATCTAATTTTTGATATAAACAAATGGCTCAATTAAAACTAAAATTGGGCAAACATTTACTTTTACAGAACTTTTGAACTCGATTGTTAAATGATCTTGAGCTGAATATACACATAAACTTTCATTGAAAAGATGGCAAAAAAGTTCAAAACATTAAACATATTAATTACTACATGTATGATTAGAGATTGTCAATGTTAATAACTGTTTGCTATTTATGACCGTGAAATCATCACACGTCATCACCCATAATAAACTATTTAATAATTTCACGGTAATATGCACCATTTCGCAATACGATGACAAAATGTCGACAAACAATATATATTTACCCTGAATGATCCCACCACCTCTTGTACAACTTCCATAGCACGGGCGGGTAGCGTTCGCACAAATGAATTCTGTTGTGATGTTAATATCTGCCATGCTGCTGTGTCCTATAATTAGAAAAAAACAAGAGAGTTAAAATTTTTAACTAATCCAAACTAGTACATAAATGAAATTTTACATTTTCATCTTCAAAATTATCAAATATTCTTTCATTGATCTCGTTTGTGTTTTCAGCTTGCCGGACACGTATTTTTAAATCAACAAGTATTGCAATTATTAGTAGCAGCGTGCAAAAAATTAAGGTAATTTTTAAAAATGTTGAAAAAATGTATTTCATTGTAACGTGGGTACATCACCGAATGGTGCCCGATTCACTAATGAACTTTTGTAATGCATATTACGTTATTTATTAATTATATGGTTTGATATGATCTGTAAAAATGTTGGCGGTAGCTAGTTAATCGTAACTCGTGACCAATATATGTGATAATCAAGAATTTTATTATTGTTAGTTATGTTGATTCCCATATGGTTTCAAACGTTCATACAATTAGTAATGGGTTAGAAGTGCCACCGTGTACAACGAAACTAACGTCTACATTTCCAAATTTAAATTTATGTTCTTGAAATGAGCTCAAAGAGAACCCACGTAGGCTTTTTCATTGACTCGTACTTTTGTACAATATAGGACGACAGCACAGAAAAAAACCATTTGGTATCAAAACTTGTGCGCGTCACTAAATTACTTACAATAGCGCTGAATATGATCATCATTGTGTTCTAAAATTGATTAGAATCAATTGTTTTTTAGAACGTTCATCGTTGGTTTGATAGTAAAGGATTAGGATTAAGACCTTCGTTCGTTTGGTTAAGTTCAGTATCAAATACTGGTGTTATTTCTGGAAGGGCATCAACCTTTATAAATCCGAACCAGTGTTAGGAGCCTCTCAAAAAATAATTAACATGAAAAAGTAACTGACATCGACAGAGAGTTAAACATAAACCACCACAAGTCAGTTTTATTGGTATTTAATTTCTTAAAATTTCAGATAAAACATTACACTGCTAATTAGACAAGATATGCCTTAATGTCAATCTACATATTGTTATTACTTTCCGTAAAAGCTTTAAAAATGCAGTTTAGCGCTGGTACTGCAATCTATAATTCGTTGGAATTAGAAAGAGTGGACCATCTTGTTTACTAGTTATTTCGAGTGTCGCAGCACTTACGTCATATACTTATTGTAGTGACCCGTTAGTGATAAGTGTTACGTTATCATCTTAAGACTATCCAATACTTGAAAGACCAAATCGAAATTGCTTTAAATGAGATAAGAGTAATAATCGAAAATGTGAAAAATTGGGTTGATAACAGCATGAGAAATCATTTGAATCTAATTGCGTTGCATGCTTAATGATAATGGATACTCTTTCTAATACAATTTGAATTTAGGGCCAAATGAAATTACAAACGTTTGATGAGCCACGCTTTAATTGGTAACCAAAATATTTAAAATTTCAAAACGGTTTTTGAGCTCAAGTATAAACTGTCGCTGAAACTTGTTTTTGACTAGTATTCTGGTAGTAATGAAGAAATCTTATATAAAAATTGAATACACACTTTTTGAGCAATCGGACTCTGAGAACAAAGCAACAAGAAGACGAAGCTTTTTAACAAAACTTTTTATATGTCAAATAATTAGTTTAACGAGCATTTGGTCTCCGAAAGGGATAATAAAAATTTGGGAATCGGAAAATAATTAAAAATTTATGAATGCTTTAACTTCAATGTAAAAGCTTGTCGAAATGTAAATTCATCCAATTTAAATAAAAGTTGAAACCATCTCCTCAATTATAGAAGTTATGGATCTGTGGAGCAAAAACATTAGAGAAATAATTTTACATTGATCATTTATAGATAAAGTAACTCAGGTGGATTTAATGTTTAAGGTATATAGTGTTGTTTGCTTACGGTTATAATCGACTGTAAATTTACGTAAACCAACTTAATTAACCAATTTTCAGTAACTTCTTTAAGCATTTGGTACAGCTAGATTACGACTCTTCTATGACTGAAATGTTTACTTAAAATGTTTACTAAAAATAAAATGTTTACTAAAAATAAAGGGGTTTGCCGATTATTTGTGTTACTTGAGTTTACATAATGTTCACATACTAATCATTCTAAAGGATCATCCGACAAGGATTGAAATAGGTTTAATATACAAGTAATTTAAACTTCGTTATGCTGTTGAAAATACATCAACCAAATCGAATTCAATCGCTTCAACGTCCTTGTCATATATTAATTCACTCCAATCCCTATGAAACCATGAAACTCGTTGTTAAATTAAAAGATAGACCTGATCTCTGAGCTTGTCGATATCGAGAAACTTGAGTTTTGAGTCTGTAATCTAGTTCGACTCAAAGATGGGCTTAATGACATACATAAAATAAACCGCCCAGGTGGCTCTGTGGTTAAAGCTGTGGCAGTTGGAGCGGGGTGGTACCGGGTTCGAATCCCGATAGGAGCAGGATGCAAAAGAGACTTTTCATCATCTGATGACCTATTGGAGTGCAGAACTCATGGGCCCGACCCATCTTTCATGTCGTCAGTACATACGTCCAGCAGTACGCCCTGGATTTGGCCTGTAAAGGCGTGTAAAGTAGGACGTAATAAACATACTTAATAGACTTCATTATATAATCAAAAATTGGATTAGCTTTTTGTTACTGTGTTAGAGAGTGAACTTTTCATGATGTCAATTGTTTTTACTTTTAACTCAACAGATTTTGTTTATTGATCTGTTGGTGTTCCCGACATCTTTGCATCAATAACACATTTGTATGTGATACCAATATCGGATTAGAGGTCAGTTTAGAATTGATGAGTGACCTCAATGAATAACAAGGTTGGTAAAAAAGATCATCTCCGATACATATGTAATATGTATCGATGTGAATAGTGTATTTTAATTTCTATTGTGACATTTGAACATTGTATTTGTGATAAACCGACGAATTCGTAAAAAAAACAGTCCTATACAAGAGTAAACCGATAATATTAAGCCGAAACCTCTTTAAATTTAGCATACACTCTCATCATTAAAGAAAATCGTTTTTAACATAAAGATTAATTATCTGGATCGAATTAATTATCCCAATTTCAATATTATATTTTTGTGATTCGAATAGATTTATACCCTACTTCCGCAAGCTCTTTATCATTTACTATATAGAGATATTACTCAACATATAGTAATTGGAAATTAAATTTCTTCATAAAACATAAGTACATAAGACAATATAACAATCATCTTTAATACATTTAATGTTTGTTATACTCGTATTATGAAAATAAATCATAAAAATGTTTTTTTACATACCTCGGTGCACACCAAATTGAACATAAAATAGCCAGTTGCATCAATGTTAGATAATCCTTGCCTAAGTTCAAAATTGTTTAATTGTGTGTGTATGGGATTAATTAAATATTTTTAATTACTTAAATTGTTAATATCACCGCACACATATATGAACGCGATAAATTCCGCATGAAATGTATCTATCCGATTGCAACAGAGCATAAAATTAACTAAACAAAATATATTATGTTAAAGTGTTGTGGTGGAGTGGTTAATACATATTTATCTATATTATGTTTACTATTTGGGTGTATAATTTATTGTTTTTATCTTAATCATTGTGCTATAAGATATTAACCAATCTGTTTGGTGTATGCGTATGCTTGAACTATCAAAATACCGAAATATTTCAACATGCTATGTACTAAGTACTTCTTGAATTGATTATCTCCATTGTATTATTAAGTTATAATACCCAAAACCACTCCAATTAATTAATATACCTTTATAAAATATTTTAATGTATTCACGAATTGCTCAAAATAACTTTCGATTATTTATTACATCAATAAATTGATTAAAATGTTAATGATGCATTTCATCAGCAGCACGCATGTCACATATCATATGCACAAGAATTTGTTCCAACCATATGGCTCAATTACTCGCCATCAAATTAAACAATAATTATTAATTAAATATTGGAATGAAAATTTGTATAATGGTACGACAAATATTAGTTATTTTGATGGCTTATTTGTAATTCCGATTAGCTCAATGTATATGCGAACTATAATTAGAAGTGTAAATAAATTCGGGCGACAGCACGACACACCAAAAATCTAGTTAATTGATTTTTTGATCATTTACATTGGTAATTTAACTATATAGATACTTATCTAAAGACTTGTTACATCTAGACCATAAAAGAAACCTTCGACATGATATGATGAAGAAATTGTATTTAAGTGGCACATATTGTTTTGTAATATTATCTTATAATTGGTGTTGAAAATAGCAAAGCCTTGTAAATATAGACACAAACGTGTGAACAATTTTCCATTGCATGAAACTTAAGAATTTGCAGACTAGTAATTCCTTGAACGCGAATGAACTGTATATACTTATAGCCAAGAAATATGTGTGGTTTTTTTAAGCAGCTATCGCATCAACTGTCATTCATAAATTTACAAAGAGACATTCTCTTTCAGATTTATTGTTATCTCTAAAGTAGGAAATACATGGGACAAAATCGTTTCAATTTCTTTAATGGAATAGTTTTTAGAAATTTTGCAATAATCAGTGAGAGTCTTTATATATATACTTTGAGGTAGTTATTGGTTTTGTATTATTATTATTATTATTGTTATATAAATCCATCGCATGATCACTTGAATTATATAATCATTCTGCCTTTCAACTGCGGTTTGAACCAAGTGATTCGAAATGCATAAAGCGAAAAAAATCAGATATCGCGGTTGGTCTACGGGTTAGTATAACTATCAATAGAAAAGGTTCTGAAAATTAATAATTATCTCGTATTAATTTTATTTATTAGTGGCAATCAATCGATGATTAAAACAATTATATAACTACATATACAATCAAACAAATGAATATTAATTTAAAAACTAATCTTATTATATTGTTTCATGCCGATTAACATTTTATAATCCTATTAGTACCTGGGTAGTTCAAATCTTAATATATTTTACCTAGATTTGGTATGCTTACTTTGAATTTGAGAGGTATACCCAAATAACTAATAATACTATAAGGGAAATCGTGTCAATTTTCAAAATAAATGCCAAAGACAGCATGATTTAAATATAAGTTTCGGAGAAGATTTCTAGATGGCATACCAATACGTTTTAACGAGAAAAATAGATAGCACGCTAAGTAATTTTTTAATGAAATGAAATAATTTTAAAAAAACAAATTTGGTTTTATTTATTTATTATTATTTATAAATAATAATAATAATAATAATAAGCCCATTTACTTCAAAAATTTCCAATTTCGTTTATAAAATGATTTTTTTTTAAATTTTAAATTTTGGTTTCGTTAATAATTCGTTGAATATAAAAAACAGCAGTTAAAAAATGTAAACATTTCGTTCAACTACTACTAGTGCCATCTTTTAATCTTCTCCGGAATTATATCATGTTGATAACGCATTGATGCTTCTTTGAAGGAAAAAAATGATTCTTCGATAAATTTTTTTTGTTTTAGACAACCAGACTACGAAGAGTCGCTTATATTTTCAAAGTATTATTTTTTTCGTGCACAGTGCCAGCATTAAAACAGTATTTTCAAGTAGTGAAGTTAACAGGTGGGTAAAGCAGTAAACAGACCGAAAATATTTAATGCAGAATTTATTTTAGGTACCTTGTCAAAAGATTAGAAAACTCCTCTTTTTTGGTTTTGTCCACCAATTCCATTTTTTGGAATTCATAATTAAATTTAACTTCTTATTGGTAATACTGGTACCAATAAGCTATCAAAACCCTTTCGAGTAATATTTATGGTATACTAACTGATTTTCCATGCAAACCAATGCCAAAAAGGAATTTTAATCAAAATGTGTTTTTGGATCAGTTGAAGTCATGAAATTCGTCATCTATCAATAAATCTATTAACACATCAAATATATTACCACGCATCACTAATATTAAAAAGCTCTTTGGGTCATTATATAGACATTTCAATCTCACTCGTTCGAATATATGTATAAAAATCTTGAACTAAATAATTTGGGTCAATTTCATGAGAACTGACAAGTTTTTTTATTATCATCGTTACAAAACTACCGTCAATTGTATATATATTTATTTAGGAGCTGTATACTATTAAAAGTCAATTAACAACGTCTTTGTTCCACACGTGGTGTTGGAGCAATAATCTTGCATTTAGTATAAGACATAAAAATGAGTTTAGAAATATTGATTTTGAAAATGTTCAAGCATAAAAGTAAAAGTTTTAACCCAGAATTGTTTTAATTAAATAAATTTTATTAAGTATACTAACAAAAAAATAATCATAAAAAAGTTTAAGACGTTTCGACAGTAAATTACTAGTCCAAACCTTAATATCGACTAATTCGGTTAAAAGTAGATTTTGAAATTTAGTTGTGTTAATTAAGAAAGAATTGGAAATAAGAAATCAAAACTTTAGTCTTACCTTAATAGAGTTTGATATTCGACCTGCACTCGCCACCACGCCACCAACTGTTGATGGTGCTAAAGCCAATGCTAGCACACATTGATTTAGGCACACTAAAAACACTGATATTTTAACTATAATATTCATTTTATTTGTTGAACAACCTTTTATATTCACTGTACACTTTAAAACTCACTTTTGAACGTTTCAAATTATTAAACAATCATTGTTTAAAATAATGTATTGTTCATTTATTTATACACAATATCAATAATTATATATAATGTTATTTAATTAAGTGCTTAATAAAATGAGGTGCGGCTAATTGTTCTAATGGAGCATATTGGTTAATCAATAATTTTGAAATTAATTTTTTGTTGCAATCTAATAGAGTTTTAACGGAGTTAAATTTTTATTTTAACATTGTAAAGGTCAGTGGTGAATTATCTTTCGCCATTGAAGTATATCCAGACAGTTTTGAATTACTTCTCAGATTTAAGGGCTAATAGGTTTAGTCCGTTCAAATTATTTATGCCACACAGTTGATATATATTGTATTCCTGATAAGGGTTTATACTATATACAAAGTTTCTCTAAATCTCGGAAGCTCTTGTATTATCAGCGTGATATCTATATCATACACATAACTTACTTATTAAGATAATTTAATTTCAGAAGTGGACGTGGAAATCTAGGAATACTTGGTTTACATCACGAGGTGTTTCATAGTACTTGAAAAGAATCATCCGTAGCGAAAAAACTTAATCAGAGACTGACCGATTTGAGGTCTCCGATAACTTCCTCAGCCAGAGAGGTCATTTTTTATTTTAAGCGATCACCAATTTTGAATATTGGCCAAATTAACGCGGGTACTTTCCATTCTTCGCAATACCACAATCGACAAAGCTACCCTAACAAATATCAAAAACTCTGCAGTAATGGAATCTACTCTAGGTGAACGATTTTTATTTAATCTCTGCATGACCTTCGTGAATTCCTCATGCGATTTGAGGGTATTTAAATACAGCTTGTGAGATATATGAAACCACCCTACAACCGCGTACATTGCTGAATTGTTGTACCCTTAAGATCTTAGCCTTTCACCATTGGTGCTTCTTCCGTCTATATATTCGGTTAGCTGCCCTCCTAGCATGACCTGATAGACATATTTTGGTAAGCTTAAGTACAGTCAGTATAAACGTATATCAATCATCACATTAATCATTATTGTAAACTTCATACATTTAAAAACCAACTTAAGTCATTTTACATGTATTATTTTCATATAGTGTTATAATTAATTATACGGTCAAGACATATCAATAGTTATGCTTGAGGTATGTATATAATAGTCTTTCATTTCGATTCTTTTACACAATCCTAATCTATGTTTTCAAAATGTATTTTGAGGTTAAGGATTAACTTTTTATTGTAATTTCATAAAAACTTTCATGTCGTTTCGTCTCCAAACATAATTTTGTGATTTAATGAAAAACGGTATATCTCTTAAAATACAGCTACTTTGAATACTGCTTGTATCTCGAGCTTTGTATTGCTTACCTTATTCTGAAAATGTCATTTTCAGTAATTCGGTGGTTAACCATCACTGATATGCCCCATTTTGGATTTCAATCGAAAACTTAAACCTTTGAGTATTGTTTTCTAACTGAAAGTTTCAAAATTGTTTCTATAGACATAACTAAACTCTGACTCTGAAGTCGAAGGGTCTCATCGATTTCAAAGTTTATTGTACTGTGAACTGATAATCTTAATATATTATATGAATTACAAAACATTTATAGGAATATACAACAAATGCTTCCATGTGAGGAACACAAATTACTATAAAACAAATGCTTCCATGTGAGATAAACAATATAGATGAAGCAATTCAGAATCACATATTACTGATGAAAATAAGAAAAAAGTTCGTTCACAAGATTGGTTGTTAATTTTTAAACACCCATATAATATATACACAACAGTAAATTAAAAGCGCGAATAATTTAAATATATGAATTATACATTTGTGGTTATACAAAACACTATTACACTATTCACAATACTATTATTCAACAAAATAAACAAACATTTAATAAATATTAATAAGTCGAACTTCACAACAGCTCTAAGACACGATTTAAATGAAAAAGAAATGAAGAGACAACTGATATTCAATTTTATATTAAACAATTTTTGCAATTCTGTCAAAGTAAGTTATTATGAAGACAAATATGAGTGTGTATAAGAAAATATTAACTTTAAAAAAAATGAAAGTGAAAATCTTTCTTCAAACCACACAAGACAACACAACATATCGCTCATTCTCCAATGGATGCTATATAGTAAAGAAGTATTGCAAGAAATAATCAAAATGAGTCATTAATTATCTAATATATGACTATATCCATTACGTAAATAAGAGTTTGTTACAAACATACTCGTACAATATATATATATTGTGCACATATATTTTTTGCTGTGTACAAAATTGCAAACCGACAATATGTTGCAATTTTTTATCCATGAACTTAATTTCAATACCAGGGACAGAATTAATCTTGGCGGTCAAAAATATATAACGAGTTTTAGATCCGTAAGATAAACTATGTGTACAGTAGTTTTCTGACTACAGTGTAGATTATATATAGAATATAAAGTAGTAAATGGAACGTTGCACTTTATTTTGAATATTTGGCCACCTATAAAACTATAAACCTACTAATTAATGCACTTCCATGTACCAAAACTATTTTCACGTAATATCAAAACACTTAATACATAATATGTATAAAATACACATAAATTTCAATATCAAAAGCAAAGTTTAACCAAATTTGTTTGTGTTTAAAAACAAAATATTTAACCTGATTTATCTTACATAACAACGATGAAAAATTTTTTTATTTAAATTAATGTTAAAAATATGAATTTGGTAGCATATTACATAAAAGTACTAGTATCGTCAGTCGATATTCGACATGGAGAAATTTAAAAGAAAAAATTTAACATCAAATAATTCTCACTATACAATATATAGGTTTGATCAGAAGATCAATTTTTGATCAAAATTATACACAATAAAAACAAAATTGTTATAAATAAAAGTGAAATTGAAACTAAAATAACTAGTTAAAGTGTGATTTCTTATGTCTTGATCTCTTCGTCTCACTATCGTTTGAAAACTTTTATTTTAAACTTTAACACAAACTCTTTCTCTTATATACATATATACTTATTATTTATTTAAAAAATTATTAACAATATACTATTATTAAATAATATCAGTGTCTTTCAAACACTACAGTTATTGTTAAACTGAAAACTATATTTTATCGGTCAAAAGAAATATGAGTGTTTTGTTTCTTCGTTGCTCGTATTATTTTAAGGAGTGGGAAAATCGGTGTATAGATCTTGCATGCACTTTTCCCACTGTTTATTTTAACCGATCGATTCTGTGACCACAGCTAGTAAAAATAATTTATCTTGTTCACATATAATATTGATAACCTACATTAACTACATTATAGTTAGTAATAAATACAGTTTTGTCAATCTTTCGGTCATTTTAAACTTACTCAACTTTAAGATAAAACGGATCAATCTTTTTATTTTCTTATGATTGTATGTTTCTATATTTATAATAAGATGAAATCAAACGTTAATCAAAGAACATTTATTGTGAAACCAAAAGTTTTGTTGTATAGTTAAAAATGTCCAAATTTGATCAAGATTTTATAGACTACATTTCATATAAAAACTAATAAAAATTAATTAACAAAAATTTCAAGTTAAAAATTAATTTTACGTTAATTTTCATAAATATATTTTACTCTAAAATTTGTTTTGAGGCCGAAATTATTCCTATTCTTTCATACTCGTTTCATATTTACACCTTCGTCCGAACCAAATTTATACTTCCGTTTCTTCCTTAAGCCCTTATTCGAATAAAATAAGAAATAAATATTCTAGTAGAACAGAAACTATAGCATTAATAATCTTTATTATGGTGTTTGAAGTTGTCAAATTGAAGCTTGTACAAAATATTCTGGATCGGCCTTTGTCTGCCATACAAAATTCAAAACCAATCGGTTTATGTAAAAGACCTCTCTTGAAGCATTGAATTTGAGTTAATCCACCGTTGATATGTTAATTTCATAGTCTAAAATTAAGCTATGCAACGAACTATAAGTCCTCGATTTGACTGCTAGATAAAGACGTTAAAAAACGAATGTCAAGGCGGGTGTCCCATAACAAATTGTAAAAAAAACAACATTAATACTCAGTAATTATAAAATATTAACTTCGAAATCAAGCGATCAGAAGTCCCGAAATTAGGCAGAACTCTGCCATGTAAAAAATCAAATAGACATTAAACCTGTAAGATAAGCTCGAGCAAACCGAATAATGATATTAACTCTTGCTCTGCATTTAAAATTATTCTTGACAGCCAACATACTAACAATTCCGAAATTGATGAATGAAATGGTTTTGATTTTGCTAGTAGAATACAGAGGCGCTACTATACTACACAGAAGCAGCAACATTAATATTTTTCTTGTGTGATAAAATATGATAATGACTGAGTATAATTAAGATTATATGTTTTATTATAGTAATAATGTTTAAAATATAATAATAATTATTTTTTTTAAATAAATTCCGAAAAACGAACACATCTCAATTCCGAAAAAAATTTAAGTTCAGTGGCTGAAATTTGAGTGACGAATTTTCGCAAAACTAAATAAAAGTGAAGCCACAAGCCACTACGTTGACGACATTGAAAATCTTTTGGTGAATTTATTATTCACCGCCATTTCCATCTTTGTAAATATAAAATAGAAATTGTAGTATTTTGTGATATAATATCCATTCACATATACAATGGTGCCGGTAAGTAATAATTTATAATATTGATTTTGGTTATCTTGTGATCATATCAACATTGTTTTTGTTTTGTAGAGAACTAAAGTTTTTGTTGGTAGTTTGCCACAAGGTGTGAAACCTGAGGAATTGCGAAGACTTTTTGAGGATTATGGTGTAGTTACAGAATGTGATATTATGAATCGATGTGGATTTGTACACATGCAGACTGAAGAGATGGCAGAGAATGCGATTAAATCATTGAATAATACACAATTTAAAGGAATGAGTATTACAGTGGAACGCGGTCGAATGAAAGATAGAAACGCTGGTGGTAATGGCGGTGGAAACGGCGGCGGACCTGGCGGCAGAGGTGCTAATAGAGGTGGTGGTCGCGGTTTTGGCGGGAATAGAGGCGGTGGAGGAGACCGAAAAGATCGAATGGATGGTGGTGGTGGAAATATGCGAGGTGGTTTTGGTGGTGGAGGAAATTTTAGAGGTGGCATGGCAGGTGGTGGCGGAATGGCTGGAGGCCCAATTAGAACTAACCGTGATATGAGAGGTGGTGGAAATCGTGGTGGACCATATAATAAAGGCGGACGCGATAGTATGAACCGACGAGATGGTGGCGGTGGAATGAGAAACGGTGGATTTGATCGTGGAGTAGATGGACCTATGAACCTATTAAACAATCAAGGTCCAATGGATCGTATGTGTATGGTAATTTTAGTAATGGGTTTAAACTAATTAAAGTCTTTTTGTTTAAGGAATGGGAACTGGACTCGGAAACAACATGATGAACAATCGATTTGATGATGGTGGATTCGGATTCAGTAATCAAGACCGACGTGGTTTTGCTTTACCGGAACGACAAATGTTTCCTAATGAGTTAGGAGGACGAGGTGGTGGCGCATTTGGCGGTAACCCTGGTATGGGTGGAGGTCCAATGGGAGGCAACCTAGGTAATGGTGCTGGACTATTCGATAGAAGACCGCCACCACCACCTTTAGGAGGATTAGATCAAAGTGGAGGAATGGGTGATATGTATAGTAGAAGAGGAGGACCAATGTAAGTTTATAATTTTAAGGAAATTCAACAATTTAAAAAAAAAATCTATTTTAATTCTAGGGGCGGTGGTGGAGGAATGGGTGGTGGTGGCCGAGGTGGATATGACCGAGGAAATGGTGGAGATTATAATCAGTCATTCCCAACGCTGGGAGGTGGAGGTGGTCCAATGAATAACAATCGGTAAGTGTTGTTTTTATGTATCCCTTTAAATTTCCTATTCACGCATCTCGAAAGAAAACGGGTTTATAAATGTGAATATAAAAAACGGTTAACAATATGTAACAAATAGTGTCTTTCTATTAACTTGTGTTGCGGTAAACTTATAATCGTTAGAGGAGATTGCTCAATACCATATCCGGTTGGCCTTATATTGAAACGATGCCCTATAGATGAACATACACGAATGCGTACATTAAAAAAACCTTAACGTCTCTAATAAAATTCATTAATTTTCGACATTTCTTAATTTTCTCTTATAGCAATGGACCTCGGATGAATCGTCGATTTTAATTTAAAATTTATATAATTATCAGATAATTATTCATTTTACCATTTTGAAACTATATAAATATGAAACAACAAACTATTGCTAGTTTTTTAAACATCGTCCGGCGAATAAACCGATTATTTTTCTAATTATTATTACACAAAATAAAAACTAAACCAGATAATGAAATAAACTAAAACTACCTATCACTTATAGAATAATGATAATTTATAGGATCTTAATATATTTACATGTTATATAATAGTGACAAGAAAGGAATTTTAAAAATATTAGTTTTTAAAATTTACAGTAGAGTCCTTGGATAAATTTTAATTTTATTTATTTCACATTTTATTAGTAGTCATACACTTACGGCAAACCCGAACTTTAAACACAACTTTTTCCAGTAAACTATATGAGATTTTGTTATATTACTATAACTTAAAAACTATTTGTGTATATATGAAAATATTATTGTTTATTATATTTTGTTATTTACGTAAATTAAACACAACAAGTTTATAAAACTTGAGTAAGAAGCAATACACATTTTTTATGATTAAAAAAAAAAGAAACGTTCAGCTCGCAGTGCTTCATTATCATCATGCAGAGCGTCTTAAAAGTTGAAAACACAACAGTAAAATAAAATTTTATTAACACAAAAAACCTAATGTTGTATTAATATTTTATATAATTTTTATTCAATTAAATTCGGGCCAACCGATTTAATAAAAAAGTAAAACAAAAAAAAAATATTAAACGATAATGTACAATTTAGAATTAAAAATCATATAAAATAAATAAAAAGAACAAAAAATATAATTAATTTATGAACCTTTTGAAATTTCATTTTTCAATTCACACGAAACCATTATTAAAAAATATTCTTTACCGATCAAAATCTATAAAAAAAAATTATGCGGATTTTGTTCAGCATGCCGAACAAACGTACAATATCCAAAATTATATCCTGAATTACGTAACCAATACAAAACTTTGAATAGGATAGGCGAAAATTGTCTCTAAGTGCGGTTCTGGGTTGATGGATTTATATCAAAATATTCCAAGAATCTTTGAAAACGTTTATTTAAATGTACATATATTGAAAGTAAGTAAATACCAAGAAAACTATTCGCGCAAACCAAATTTGGTTTAAAGCAAATTTTTTAAGTTATTTTATATTATTAGATATAAGATTTTCATTATTCAACGAACGTATATCAATAAAGCTCTTAAGCTTTGATAAGCTTGCAGTTGGTTGGCGATAAACATTCGTTAATAGTGAATTAGTTAGTAGAACGACCCGAAGGGGGTAAAATAAGGAGCGTTCCTCGTGTGTGTGTGTGTAAGAGGATCACGAAGTTATTTAGTCCATACGTTTACCCGATATACGATTATTTATAATAATAACTGATGTTTGCGATAGATAACGTTACGTTCACATGATAATTCTAAACGTATTGAGGTCTAAAGTGGACGTACATATTATGATGACACACCTAATTTTGAAATTATTAAGATTATCTAGATATTCAAAAATAAATAATTTATTTAAGAGTTTTACGAGATTTACTTAATATAATTTACATTTTTTAGCTGTCGGCTCACAGGAATTGGAATAGGATGAGGGTTTATTGATTAGGATTTTAAATTTTTTAGCGTAAGTATTTTGCCTATTAATATTGTTTCAGGTACGTAACAACTACAGCAAAAGACGAAGAAGTTGTGAATCATTTGTTTTGTTATAAAAAGTGCAAGTATCTTAAATTGATAATAAAGTTCTAATCGCAGTTTACAATTGAATATAATGTTGTTTTATTTAATACTTATAAATTAAATTAGCTGTACAGTGTGTCCGTAAACCTAGTAATTTAAATCGTTTCACTGGATTCTGTACCCCCCAAAAATCGAAAATATCTAAAGAAATTCTTGCAGTCAATTGCGTGAATATATTGATGGAATCCGTTTTTTCGTTGACCCATTACAAAATAATTTGGTTAAAATCGATGTCGACAAGATACATATATGGATTGATGGTTGTGGTGACAATTATGACTGGAGCGTAAAATGAACCTAATTTTATTATCAGAGAGTAGTTCATAAAATAAAATTATACTACTTCCAGAACTTAGGCAATTTACGACCATTATATGATTCACTTAAACAGTATAAATACCAAGTTTTTTGAATCATATGAATTTGCTGAAAGAAATGATAGCCTACAGACGAATGAAAAACGTTTTAACCGTTGCAATATATTTTGGGGCTCAAATGAACTTCCTCCCCAAACTCTTGTGGTTCGTTTTTTACGAGTAGGTAAATGAATTCTGGGTTCTATTATGAAACATTCGACGCGCGTATTTTTTCGACGATGTCGACCAATTCGACAACGTCGAAAATAGCTATTATGAATTATTCGACAACGTCGAAAATATAAATCTCACAAAAAAATTTAATTAATATTATAAATATATGCACATTTAGTTTAGATTATAAATATATCTAAACTAAAGCAATATTTATTTATTAAATCGCACTTTATTTTACTATTGAACATTCGCATTCGTCACCTTAATAGCTGTCGTATACTATTCGTTTTTATCGAAACAAATAAGCGTCGTTTCTTTTCGTTTTTTTCATAATAGCATGCGTTCGACGACGTCGAGAAAAAAACGCGCATCGAATATTTCATAATAGACCTCTGTACTCACAGCGGATCATAGATTTGCTCATTGATAAGAGATCGAGTTCTTTTTCAAAATATGGTGGAGGACAGGGGTGCATCTCTATCGGTATTCGACCTCTGTACCTAACGCTCCATAGGAACAGCTTCAATTACTGAGTCAGTTAGTTCATTAGAGGTTATTATGGAACGATTAATGTAGATGTTATCATTTTCCATTCAGGAATTAAGTAAAATAAGATAATGTATATTGTTGATAGTTACATTTCTTTGTGGAATGACCGTGAGCCATCTTTAACACCAAACCCAATAAGGATTTGATCTGCTGAATCGTTTCTGTTTATCATTTGAGTTTACGGAACGATTCCGTAAGAAGGTTCTAAAGATCAACTTTTATCAAATAAAACTAAAAAAGGATCAATTGTAATATAGGTCGACCTAGTGTGTCTATGTCTTGTTAAAGAAATAAAACGTTCTTTTATGGTTCAATACTTAGTTTAGATACATTTGTAAATAGATCGAATGGACTGTGACTAGCTAGTACCTAGTATTTGTTCATTGGTTATCGGGTACTTGAAAGATCTAAAAACCTCTTGATATTCAATGATGTAGTAAACCTCAACGAAAGTAACGCAGTCACAATGCTGTGTCAAAGTTGAGAACAGGCTATCGAGATCTTTTGCAACTAGTTTTGATGTTCCACAAGAAGGCGCTTTCCCCGATAGTTGTTAATCTTATGTGGGAATACGTTCAACGTAAAAGTGTAACACCTCAAGCCAATATATTATTCCGACTTCTGTTGGGTTGAAAAACAACGAGTCCAAACCGAAATATCTAGTTTTAGAGGCCATATCTGGTTTGAAGGAAATTGTCTAATGAACATTAATAAGGCCACCTGACCTGATGGAATTCCTTCGAATATTGAAGAAGTTTGCCAGTGACTTGGCTCCAATATTAACTAAAAATTTTCTCCTTTCTTACAAGCAAGGTAAATACCCGAACGCCCGGAAGAGTGCGATGGTGCAACCGGTTGTTAAACGTTCCAACCATGACTAAAGTTTTTGAGAAATGCATTAACCAACAACTGGTGAATTATCTTCAGATTAATAAAATAATTTCAGATAAACAATTTGGCTTCCGCGAAAGCCGCCCCACAACCGATCTCTTGACGTATGTTGTAAACAAGTGGAATTTCGCACTTGAGCACCACGGATAAACCTTTTGATAAGGTTTGGCATGAGAATCTCATTTGTGAACTTGTGGCATACGGCTTGGATTCGATGACCGTATAGTGGATACAAAGCTTTCTCAAAGACCGAAAGATCAACGTTGTGCTAAATGGGAGATCATCAACGATACACTCCCCAGATGCCGGAGCCCATCATGGATCAGTGTTGTCACCAACTTTGTTTTTGTTATACATCACTGACTTGTTGGATAACACTGTGAACCCTATCCACAGTTTTGCTGATGATGCAACATTGCACTCTTCTATTTCATTCGAGGTCGAGCCTACTCCTTCAGTGTTAAACGGTTAACGGCTGGAAGTTGTACCTTCTCTTAATTCCGGTTTGAGTACAATATTTGAGTAGGGAGAAAAAAATCAGGTCAAATTTAACGAGAAAAAAACACAAATATGCACGTTCTCGCGTAAAAGAAGTTGCAACGAATACCCTTTTGTGGTAAAAGGTCACGTTCTTGTGGGTTGTGACTCAATTCGTCTGCTTGGTGTTCAAATTAGCATCAATCTGAAATAGAAGAACACATTACCGCATTAGCCAAATCAGTTTCACGTAAAGTCGGATTCCTCAATAGATGCAGACGGTTTTTTAAATCGCATCAGGTTCTCCAGATATATAAAACCTTTATTAGACCTAGTATAGAATATTGAGGTCAGTTTTGGGGTGGAGCATATAGCATTTCTCTCCGTTTGAGTATAAAATGCACAAGTTTAAGGCGGCTATCAACCTTTAATTGAAGGATCGCGCGTTGGGTGCAGGAGCTCTGACAGTTACAAGGAGCTAGGACAGTCTAAAAGTCCGCCATGCACCAAATTAAAGCTAAATTTATAAAAAAAATATTGAGGGTGATGATATCAAGGTTTGCCTTGTCGTTTGAAAACGGGATTTATGTTCTCTACGTTCACTTCTGAAATCATATTATCTTGTAAATGCGGATAAGCTGAAATTGGATATGAAAGTTGAACCTTGAGGGATGTGTACGAGAGCCGTATGATTTCATTCGAGAGAACAATCAATTAAATGTGAAATACTTATATCGTCCATGAAATCAGGAAAGGAACTACGTTGGCTCGGTGTATTGAGATAGTGTTATATATAAAACTAGCTCAATCGTTTCAATTATTGTGAAGAAACTTTTGACAAAGTTTGTAAATCGAGCTTTCAAATCCAAAAATTCAGGATTTAAGAGAAAGTATTTATCATAGAACAAGCAATTGAGCTCTGTACTTAGGTATAATACTACGATAGCCAAAATATCATTGATCGAATATCATGTCTACCCAAATAGTTGGCACCAGATGGCATTTTGCTAAGGATCACGTTATAATGGCAGTTTTATAAATTAAATTGGAACAAAAATGAAAAACTACTTTATTTATATCAAATAAGTCGACAACCAATGTTTTTAACGACAATTGTAGCAAATGAAAAGTACCAATTATTTGTTTGCAGACGTCTATATCAAATCTAAATTTGTACCAGTTTTCTAAAATTGGGTTTAAACGGAATTTTCTATAATACAAATAGAAGTGCGCAGAATCTAATAAAAAAATCTATTTTCTGGAAAATTATTTCTATAAATAGTCAAATCTCTTTAGAAACACAAACGCCACAAAACATAACATTTTCCCGAATGAAAATTCGGTACTAAAGACACCGTGAAAATTTTTTATCCTTTGATGTTATGTCAAAAACTGATGTATTCAATTTCGTGCAATTATTTATTCTAAACATGTTCGGCAAAAAATTGAAACAAATCAATTTTTTAATATTTAACCGCATCAAATTGATTTATGATCAAATGTAAATAGTTTAAATAATCAATCAAGTTAGTTTGGTATATCTTAATATAATAATAAATAATTAAGTGAGTATAGTTGCAAAGATGAGTGTCTAGAGGCTGATCATAAAATAATCCATAGCCTACATGGAATTAATTATGCAAAGACATCGAAAATAAATTTACGATTTTCGTTTTAGGCCTGATTTCTATTTATGTACTGAAACGAACAAAAGTGATGGTGGTTCAATGGTATAGCAATTTAAGTAATCGTACAATCGCGATTACAATCATCTTATGTTTGTTTATGCTGTACTTTTCCTACACTTTTAATTCGTGTTTAGTGCCCACGATTAATCGTACATTTAAGAGGGTGAGTATTGGAAAATTAGGTACAGACGTTGAAATTTTAATTATATTTTATAACATTTTTAGACAAAACTACGCACTTTTATGTCACCGGTGCAAACAACCGAACCACCTGAAATTAAAATACTTGGTTCAATTGTGAGGATAGTGCCGCTAACGAATCCATCGAATAAATCATTCGAATTGAATGGTTCACCGAAATATAGATTTTTACGCCAACAGGGCTTGAAACCGAACCGACATTTACCAGCAGCACTAATAATTGGTGTAAAAAAGAGTGGTACGCGTGCTTTATTAGAGTTTATACGATTGCATCCAGATGTACGGGCTGCGGGTTGTGAAGTTCATTTTTTCGATCGGCATTATGATAAGGGTTTGCATTGGTATCGACACCATATGCCCTTAACTATCGAAGGCCAGGTTACAATGGAAAAAACACCGAGTTATTTTGTTACCAAAGAAGTTCCTCAACGGGTTTATCATATGAATCCTAATACAAAGTTGTTAGTGGTGGTTCGTGATCCAGTTACACGCGCCATATCCGATTATACGCAGGCTGCCAGTAAAAAGAAAGAAATGAAAAAGTTTGAAGAGCTAGTATTTGTGAATGGAACGTCTGGTGTGGTGGATACGGCATGGGGTCCAATAAAAATTGGCGTATATTCGCGACATTTGGAACGATGGTTGCAATATTTTCCACTATCGCAATTGTTATTTATTAGTGGTGAACGATTAATAGTCGATCCAGCAATAGAAATGGGGCGAGTGCAGGATTTTCTTGGACTCAAACGTGTTGTCACCGAAAAGCATTTCTATTTTAATTCGACTAAAGGATTTCCTTGTTTACTTAAATCGGAAGCGCGAAGTAGTCCACACTGTTTAGGTAAGACAAAAGGTCGGAATCATCCACACATTGAACCGGCTGCGATTGAACGGCTGCGCGATTTTTATCGGCCATTCAATGCAAAATTTTATCAAATGACTGGTATCAATTTTGGATGGCCTTAGAAAATAATATTTCGATTTGAATAGAAATTATTTTAAGATTTCACGTTTTTGTCATATAGCTCAACATTTTTAAGCGTTAGGCCCGAGTTAAAAAATGTTATTTATATCTTCGCAATGTAGAATATCTTACTATTAAAATTAAAAAAATTAAATTGTTTCCACAGATAAAAAATACAGATGACCAGAATAAAAATTAAATGTGTGTCCAACGGTGTAACTATACCGTTTCTGGCACAATTTGGTCATACTGCTTGGCTATTGATCTATGTAATTGTTATCTGTGTTAGAACCATATAAAATCATTCTATCCCACCACTAGACATTATATAGTGTAGTTTGGTAGTAACTTAACAAAGCTTTATGATTATGTTTTATTAGTTAACCAAAAGTAGACATTAATTAGCCATATTATAGGGAATATTTCTTCAAGCTTATTTAAGAACTTCCTCAAACGTAATGACATTTTTTGATACAAATTTTCTATACATTTTTATTAATATACACGTAAATATTTTTAGAGCACAATTTTATCCACGTCTTCCGTTTACAAAGCATAAACTACAAACTAACTATATATGTATACAGAAGTTATTTCGCGCGCGCTCTTTTAACTGCTTTTAGTACTGTTCTAAACAAAGTCTACTTTTGAACTAATTACTATAAATCATTGACCAATTTAGTTCCTTAATGCCAAATTTATAAAAAATTTAATATTCTTACCTAGCCTACATATTAGGTATATCATATATGATTATCTACAGTGTAACAATGTGTATTGGCTTGAATCAAATTTTGTTAGCTTGCTTGTAGTTTACATAGACTCGCTCCAAATTTAATTAAATATCTACTAAAAATAAAAATCAACGAAATATTTAAAATCACGAATGTATGCCAAAAACTATATATATTATTAGAGTGCAGAGAAATGAAGAAACTGCTATCAGAACATATCTCTATAGTTAAATAGTTGGATAATTTTTAGTTTAGTTTTAGTACAACCATTTAATTTAGTACACCAGTTGAATAAAATTAAATGGAACGGTTATTTATGATGCCGCCATTTTTAAATCTTTTTTGATAACTCAAACATTCAGTTGGGACTGAAGTTTAATTTAATTAAGTTTTTTTTGTATAATTCCCAAGACAATTTTATAGGATGATAAATAAAATTCAAATGTTTATGGACAGGTTTTACTGTCAAAGTACTGTTAATTCGTAAGTTTATTATTAAAATATAAAATAAAATGATATATTTATTTTATATTAACTAAGAAGAAAGTTTCGCTAAGCACATGGTTAATAGCAAATGTGTTAGTTTTGTTTTAATTTGTTTTTAAATTTTGAGCTTATTAAAAACTTGTAAATATTTTTAAATCAAAATTTAAGATCTATACTTCATAATGAAGACTTTTATTTAACCTTATTTATTGGTAAAAACTTTATTAAACTTATTGTACCTGGTTTCCTCTTTATATTATATTATAATATACTTAGTCTATGTTTAATTTATATTTAGTTCAATTTAGTAAATTAAATAGTTTTCCGTTTCGAAAATACATCGTAATTATAAATATTAAAATTAAAAATGCACAATTTAAAATAATAAAATCAATGTAGAATAAATTTGCACCAACATTGCTCAATGAACAAAACAAAATTATAATTGCTCAAATAATTTTATAAAAATTATTATATTTTGTTTTTAATTAGTCTTAACTATAAAATATAATAAGGTCAATTAAACCATTTGTAATGACTAATGAGTATTAATAAATGATATGAAGTATTGGTTTACTTTTATAAAAAAACAAACAATACTATTAATTATAAGAAAATAATTAATATAAAAAATATTTTATTTTAATTTTCATAAAATGAAATAAACTTTAAACAAACTACACCAATAGAAAATAGTATACATAAATATGTTTTAATTTACCAAAATTGATTACTTTTGGTTTAAATTTAATTAACAAAGTTGGACTGTAACCCTTATAGGTTCCACACTCAATGCCACAAAGCCTATGGTACAAATCTTGGATTCTAACAAAGCGCATAGACGCGTTATGCATCCTTACCAACCAGAACGCGGATTCCGCATTTTATAGGACAAGATTTTATTAATAGGTTTCATCTGACAAATTATTAGTCAATTAAAACACAACAATAAAATAAAATTTAACAACTTAAGTGAATTTCAAAAAGCATTATTGCTAATTTCATGCTGAAATTTGACAAATTCGTTTAAAAAAAATCCATATTAGTAAAATTGCAGTGGATTGGATTGGAAAACAAAAATCCAAGGGAGAGGACATTATATAGGAGAGAGGATAGTGTATCAGAATATTCCTGGAATTAAACATAAGGGATCTGCTGAGATCGAAATAGCTGTTGATGAAACATAAGTTATTATGGACATTCTAAAAACACTAGTCACATACTATATCACTGGTAAGTCTGATGCTATGAAAATTAATTTTTTAAACGACCATGTCCAGTAAGTTTAGAAACCAATATTCTCAAATTATCATTTTTCATGGAAAGCGAAATTGGTCATCTTCGGATTAAATCCTCTGACAAAGTATTTCTCCTTACTACAAGCTGTCCACGCCAGCTTTAAATTCAAAAGAGCAACGTTTTTAATTGTTTTTTTAATAATGTAAATAGGCAAAGAATCAATTCTCAATTCACCTAAATTTAGCTACTTACTAAATTGTTTGATTATGATGTTGTAATCAGTTAAAAAAACTGATATTTGAAACGCACAATATTTGAAACTGTTAAAAAGCACGTTTTAGGCCAAATTACAAGAGCAGTTCAATAAAACGAACGGTTTTGACATACAAATTTTCTCTTCGTCAAATGAGGTTCTTTAACTCGGTCCATCCCGGTTTTTAATATTTTCCGTTTATCTGCAGTTTTTCAATATGGATGCTTGTGGATTTTCAATGTGTATTTTTTCAATTTTGGCCATCGTTTTCACTATTATAAAGTTGTCATTCGATTAATTTTGTGATCAATTGTATATAAGTAACCGCAGCCCAAAAGTGTTTATTGCTTACAAGTCCAAATATTTTAATTGAAATGACAACTACAGCAAATAACTTTCCTGGTACAGCCAAAACGTTCATTATTATTTATTCGACCCCAAGGAGCAATCTAGGCAGGGTGGGCATTTACCACCTTATCTGATGAATATCTGGGTGTCGGTGTAGTAACCGAAGAAAAGCACATATCTTTGTGAAATCTTTATGAAATCCAGCGGTTTGTAAATATGTACGGCAAGAACGATATAAGTACATTTTTCTCAACTGAATTATTTGAGAATTCCATGCTGCATTGGTACAATCAATTCCATGCTAACGTTTTTTGTTTATTGTTCCTGCGGTTTGTATTAAAGGCTAATAGCAATTACAACCCTGTGTCATCGATGTTCAGAGAATTAGCCAAACTCTTATATTATAGTGCCATCTTATAACTTCGACATTAGTAACCTAAATTATGCTCATTGCAGTCAGCTTAACTGGATCAATTTTATTTATTCGTTACCATATATCAACTGCTTATTATTTCACGTGACATACATTGAGAGCTAATGAGTCGTAGTTTTAATGAATTAGGATACTGCCATCTTTATGATGATAGCTGCATTTATATATCAAACAAAATTATTTGTTTTCTTAGATTAAATCTTATATGAGTATACACCTGTATGGAAAGTCTAATAAATTATAATTATCTTGCCAATAGAAAATTATTATACTTAATGTTTAGTTTATATTAAATTTGCCAAACAATCAATCGAATATTTTATTTTACGTGATAACGTATATTATCTCGGGAAATGAACGTGATCGGATTATGAGACCTAAGGCAAACGTGTATATAAATAAAAATTTTATTTTAATATATTATTTATTGTTACATTTGCAAACTTTTATGATTAAACAATAATTCCAAAAATTACAAATTAATCTCAAAATATTCAACTTCCGTAAACATGTAATTATTTTCCACAATTATCCTGAGTTTGATAATAGGTATAAGAAATTGATTCTTATAACTTTTTGTGTCATCAATAATTACGAAATTTTGAAGATAGTAACTACTTACTATTAGCTGGTGGGATTATTTGTCGAATCAAATTTTATCGTACTGGGAGGGTGGGGAGTAGGTATCATCCGTCAACGGGGCCACATTTGGTGGTAGATTTTGGAAATTTTGTTGAGGCATCATCCCAAATGGTACGGATGAATTATTTTCATTGTTGTATGGCTCTGTTGTGCTATTCATTTGATTCGGATACGTTGTATTGAGATACGGTGTTTGTTGATATTTGGGATATTGTTGCGGTGGTGGCAGATAAATTGGTTGCCCAGTTGGATGGCCATATTGAAACATATTTTGGGCATATGGTGATCGGTATGCGCTATTATTGGGATCGTATGCAGGGGGTGGCATTTGTGGTTGCATTTGTGCAATTTGTGGGTGGCTGTGCTGCAAGTACATTTGTTGTTGGTAATATAATTGAGGAGTTTGTTGCCCATCATAATTCCCAGTATTCACCAATTGATTAATATTGGCATAATTATTTAAAATATTTTTAATTTCGAACAACGAACTGTGTTTTCCATTTGGAATTATGAATATTCCAATCAATCCTATAGTAAGCATAATAACTATAAATGTTAAGGCATGTTTAAAAATCAGATCGAAAGTCGACGTTTGGAAAGTATTTAATGACTTAATTGTAGTTTCGTATTGCAGTACACCGATAATAAGATGTTCAATAAAATAACCGATGGCCAAAACAATTTCATTCGATTTCAAATTTGTGTACGAAAGAATATTTATATCGGGATGCGAAAAACCAAAACCAAGTCCCATAAACACATACCAGAATGGGGTTTTTACATAATACCAATCCATATGATCGGACGAACAGATTATAAGAAACAAAATCATTAACACACATCTAATTATAATCGATAGAAGAAAGTTGATTTTAAAGTTGAGGAGTATCATCAATATTAACGAAACTACAATGCCAGCGGTACCAAACCAATTGACAATATAAATTTTCTCATCGTTTATGTATATCGATGCCATGATAAACAGCAACAAAAATGGATAGTAGAAGAACATTAATGATAAAAATTTCGTTGCCAATGTATAGATGATGATCCCCAGTTCTTTGATTCCGGACGATTCTGTTTTTAGTGGCACATCACGAAGCGGAACCTGTGCTGATAAATGTCCCAAGTGTGGTGGCGTGATATGAAAGTATTTATTTTTCAATATTTCCTTATTCACGTTTTCTCTGTTGATGTCATTATCCAAACTTTCCTTATAGTTATACGATTGCATACTGAATTGAAGAACTTCGCTGATTAAAAATCCGCCAAGTATCGCACACGATGTAATCAGTAGCACGGTTCCTGTTGATTCGCCAAAATACGTATAATCATACCAGTAGTAATCATATATTTGAATTTCAAAAAATTGATAATCATTAGATGTCCAAACTAATGTAGAACCAAGGCTAATGCCAAAGAGATAAACCATGTGTGGTATTGATAATTTTAGGTAACGATGTTTTGATTTCCCCGTCCGAATATTAATATAGCTGAGCGCCGAAATGTAAATAATGCCATGACCAGCAAACCCGATAAACGCGACCGTTTTTAATTCTGAAAATAAAGACAATGAACGTTCACAAACGAATTATTTTTGGTTGAACTGTATATGTTCACACTATCCAGATAGTAAAAATATTTTTTTTAAGATAAACGTACCATCACCAAACATCAATAATACGCCCGTTATCATCAGTAAGACTAGTCCGATCATTTGAAAATACATATGCTCATATTTGTACTGCTTGTATTTTAGTTTGATTCCCAGATGCACTATGCCCATTAGCAAAGCCATAACTCCACCAATAACAAATGGCCAAAATTGAATATTGTAAAAGGCATTCGTGGCGTACAAGGTTGTCTGACAATAATTCATCATGTGCCCCATGAATATTCCAGCCGGCAAAAATATTAGCATGGCTGAAATGGTTTAAAATATTAGTTAGATTTGGATTGAGCATGGCACTGTTGAAATTTTACCCAATATTTCCGGAAATTCTTTATAGTTTGCCATTTTTAATGCGGTCTCTATATCAATAACAACACAACATTCACTTTATTAATAATTATAAGCTTTAATTAAACTTCGTTATTAGGCTGTCCTATTCCAACTAAATAATATTTAACTTTTATACTGGTTACGTATATATGTATTAACTATAATGAGTGATATCAGCTCTAAATAATTGCTGATAACAACATGGGCTGATAATATAGATATATATTAATTGCATGTATGAGAATTTTGTACCTATTCGTCCGTCGATTGATGATTTTCTTGAGTACAGATAACACTGTATACATGTATATTCACATAATAATCAATGGCTTAGAGGCCGGAAACGGCCCTTACCGCGTCTCAACTGAGACCTTACGAACCAATTTTAACGATTGGTGCACATTGTAGGTGGTCAGCCCAACGAATGTTTTTACACACAAACGCGTTTTTATGTCATCCGGTTGCATGTTAATTTTTTGGTCAACGGCGGGTATCGAACTCGAGACCGCGGCGTGATGAGAAACTCTCTTAACCATTAAGCTACAACCGGCGACTGTATATTCACATACATGACCATTAAATATTTTTTTAAATATCTTCGATTAGAGTTTAAATATAGTACGAGTCTGACTGAATTTTCTATTTTAACGCGCTTACGATAGTAATCGACTGGCCACCACAGATGCTGGGATGCTATCTAAGTGATGGTGTCTTTTTATGCAAATGTGCCAATGACGCAACCTACAATTGGTTTGTCGAGGAGCTGGCCAAAGTAGGTTTGGAGTGGTTGTCATCTTTCAGTTGGTGACCCTCCTAAACCACTGCTAATCCATACTTTGGTCCCTGGTTCTCCGGAGGAACCTAGTGTGGTTTTAGCCAACTTAAGTGAGATGAATCCAAATGTAAACATCAATGGATGGAAAATCGTCCGACACAGACGAGAGGCTAATCGCCAATCAATTGTGTTTCGGGTCGATTTGAAGTCCATTGAGATCAGCTTTACTGTATGTGCTTGAGAGAATCTCTATTAAGATTATCTCGAGCCCGTAGTGTCCTATTTTATTTTTTTTTCTTTATCTTGCTGTTGTTATCATGGCATCTATGCACTTAATCAAACAGATCAACTTGCAACATACAACAGATGAAGTTGCTTGTTAATGCGCACACAGATTTATGTTTAGTTTAAGAATCTTACCTTCTTGATGGTTTGGTTTCTGGACTTAACACCCCCTGTGGTAGAATTCTGTACAAGAGTTGAACCGTGAGAACCAGAGTGTGCATCTGTATCTCAAAGATCATTAATGCATCTCTTATTGAGGAGTGTAGTATTTTCCTTACGATTCTGTCACTCCACCGCCCTCTGAGGACTTTACATACCTAGTAAGTTGGTGTAAGGTTAAAAACATTCCTCTAATAGAGGGTTATGTGATGTTAATGCACATCACTCTTTATGGGGGAGTACCGACGTTAACATTAGAGGTTCTGCTCTGTTAAACTATCTAAGTTCTTCTGAGTTTGGTCAACCACCTCAATGTTGGATGTGAGTTGGAATCTTTTGTTAATTCTGCCCGCAGGGAGGTAATCGACCTTAGTTTGTGTTCCACGTGCTTCACTAAATTTATATTAAACTGGAGAGTGACGAATGATATTCTCACGTCCGATCGCAGGTGCATTTCGTTTAATATTAATCTTAAAAGATCACCGATTAAACCTTACCGCAATAGGAAGCTATTGCCAACTGGGAAACATTCTTTCTTGAGCTTGTTCCTTTACTCGAATCACCTATGATGATTCATTCGTCTGTGGATATAGAGCTGCAGGCTTCTGCATTATCTAAAGTAATCTCAACTGCGTTTGAGATCTCGTGTCCACTTATATCTCACCAAAAAACTCGGAACAAACCTTTCTGGTGTTCTGCTCTCAAACAGTTAAGGAAGACTACCAGGAAGCTGAAGAACAAGGTCAGAAGATCTAATCTTCAGTCTGATTGGGATAGCTTTCTAGCTGCACAAAAAGTTTACAAAAAAGAATTAAGAACTTCACAGAGATCCTCTTGGGTAATCTTCTGTGAGGAAATTAATAGCTTACCTGCTGCAGTTAGACTCAATAAGTCGCTCAGCAAGAATAATAGTTGTAGACTTGATTCACTTCGTCTACCTGATGGCAAGTTTACTTCCTCCAAAAGGGAAGTAGGCGACCTACTTCTCACTACTCATTTTCCGGGCTGTATAACCATTCCAACCGACAATACTGGTGTAGTCACCAACGATTCGGAGGTAATTCCCAATTGGGACCTAGCCTGCAGATTAATTAATTATGAGGTCCTACGTTGGAGCTTGTTCTCTTTCAAACCCTTTAAATCTGCTGGTCCTGATGGTATATTTCCTGCTCTATTACAGCATGGATATTCTATGATTAAGGAGCATGTACTGCATCTGTTTCGGGCATGTCTCGCCTTTAGTTTTGTTTCACAATCTTGGAGCAGAAGTAAAGTAATTTTTATTCCAAAAATTGGCCAGTCGGATTACACCGACCCCATATCGTTTCGGCCTATTTGTCTGTCATCAACTTTTCTGAAATCTTTAGAAAGGATTGTTGATAGGTTCATTAGGGACCCAAAATTTAGTTACCGCTCCACTCAGTAACATGCAACATGCTTACAGAACGGGTAAATCTTGTGAGACTGCCTTACATGAACTCGTAACTAGGATTGAGAGATCTTTGCACAACAATAAGTTTCTTGTGGGCACTTTTCTGGATATTGCGGGAGCCTTTGATAATACTACTTTCGTCTCGATTACGAATGCTTGTACGAAATTCGGTACCGAACCCAACATCATCAGGTCGATTAAATGTTTGCTTGAATCTCGCATTGCGATATATGATTTTGTCGATACCTTTATTTCAGTCAAGGCTTCCAGAGGATGCCCGCAGGGAGGTGTGCTTTCACCCCTGTTGTGGCTTCTGGTCATTGATGAACTCCTTGTACTTCTTCGTGAGTCCGGTTTTATCGCTCAAAGTTATGCAGATGATCTGGTTCTGACAGTTTCAGGCAAGCACTTGAGTGTCTTATCAGATCTAACTCAACACGCTTTTTTCATTATAGAAAAGTGGTGTCATTATAGAAAAGGGTTTACATGTGAACCCGTCAAAAACCGATATGGTTATTTTTACAAGGCGTAGGAACACCGCAGCTTTTTCTGTACCATCACTTTTCGGATGTAAGTTTAACAGCTCAGTCTTCGTCGTCTTGGAAGCATCATCTAGATTTCAAACTACAAAAAGCCACTGCGATTTTTTGGCAATGTCGTAGAGCTTTTGGTAGTTCCTGGGGTTTATCACCCAAAATGGTTTATTTTATCTACAAGTCGTTGGTTTTACCAATGCTAACTTATACATCTGTTGTTTGGTGGCCAGTGGTTAAATTTAAATCTTCAATTCAACTATTTGCAAAATATCGCTTGTCGAGCTGTAACGGGAGCTATGTCGTCAACTCGGCTCCTGGCTTATGCTCCCCCTACCCCAGTTACAATCTTTCATTTTAGGCACAGCTTGTTCGGCTGCCTTTCGCTTGAGAAATGCTTGGGCGTGGAATGCTTTTGGCGCTACTTCAGGTCATAGATCAATTCTCAACGAATTTAAACGAGCTATACCAGAAATCGACATGGTTACTGATTGGCTTCTGCCTGTTTTTAATTTCCACAGATCATATGAGGTGGTTTATCCATCCAGGGATATGTAGTTCTCACCAGACTTGCTCAAACAGATATATCTGAATCGCTTGTATTCTTCTCAGATGGCTCTGTCTCTGAACAGGGTGCTGGCTTTGGTTACTACTGTCCATCGCATGATTTGAGAATATCTGGCAGTTTGGGGTCTTACTGTACTATTCATCAGGTGGAATTAATTGCGGTTACTCACTGCGTGTTTTCAGCTTTTAATATCGCTGCTGTCGACAAAGAGATCATATTTTGTACGGATAGCAAAACTGTCCTCAACTTAAACAATCCACTTACCAGCTCTAAACTGGTAGGTGATTGTAAAAAATTGCTGAACCGACTTGGTTGTAACAATAAGGTAACGATCATGTGGGTTCCTGGTCATTGTGACATTATTGGCAACGAAGTTGCAGACAGTTTGGCTAAAACTGGTTCTCGCTTATTATTCGTAGGCCCTGAACCAGCAGCTCCTATACCTCTTCACATAGTGAAACAAACAATTAAAACCGTTGCGCTATCAAATTTAACCACCTCTTCTTGCCGCAAGGCGAAATACTTTGTAAGGGGGCTAAATCCGAAGCTGACCAAATACGTTCTTTCATTGAAAAAGGACAATGTAAGAATATTGGTTTCATTACTTACTGGTCATGGCCGTTTCAAAAGTCATCTTCATCGCATGGGACTTGCCAGTGATGCCGTATGCGATGAATTTCTAGAGGATGTTGATGACAGCTAACACTTCATCAGCAGCTGCCCGGCTTTTGACCGCATTATATCCCGTATGCTCAACTCCAGGATTATTCCTGTAAATCAACTGTCGTCCCTGCCTTGGTTCAAACTGCTCCAGTTTGCTAAGGTTGCAGAGCGCGCATGTGCGCTTTGATGAATCCTAGGTTTGCACCATGGGCCCTTTGTGGCATTGAGTGCGGAACCTTTAACGGTTCCAGCCAATGTTAATAATAATAAAATAATAATACCACCACAGATGCCAATATATCATCCCTACAGTTCAGTTTCACTATGCATTATTTACCCAACAGTAATTAACGTTTCTCATATTTGAATCATGCGTCTTCTTCGCCATATTCGTGCTTTAAATTATTATTTTCACGGACTTTTGATTCCCGAAATTTTCCAAACAATTTTTTTACTACTATTAACTCTAACCTATTTAACTTTAACTCTCTAATTATTTCTACCTATCTAATTTTAATGAAAACCCAACCTTTTCTTATAATATAGTAGCGTGGCAATAACTCTATTCCTCACAATACGGCCTAATTAACTTATGAAGCGCGTTGAATTGAGTTAAGCTCACTTCCTAATCTTCCTATATCGACTCCTACTTAACTCTCACCCGTTTTCTGTTATTTTGTTATTTGAATATTGATGACAGTTCAAAAAACACTAAAAGTTATAAGTTTTATAATTTTACAAACAAATAATGACAATAATATAACTTGTATAAAATCATGTTTAAGTTAAAATGTCGCTGTTGGCAAGGAAACGGAACAGTAATGACATTTGCGTAGCGTGGGACTAACTATAGCGTGGGAGAATATCGATTTCTGATAATGAAACAGTTTTTCAACTATATATATTTGGTTTTGTATCATAAATGGGCAGTAGTTCAGTCCGAAATATACCTTGCTATGTTTGTATACGCTGAAAAAATACTGACTTAAATTACTAAATAAGTAAGTTATGTGACAAAATAGCATAACATCGATAATATGAACCTTTGTAAATATAAGGGTTGAATATTACTTCAAATATCTCTCACATGGCTGGATTTACAGACGTCGTTCCGACTTTCATAATTTTTGATGACAATCCCCAATAGAGACGCACACTTTGTTTTCAAAAATTCGTATAAAAGTAATCTAATGGTAATACTATCGCATTGGCCTGCAACAAATTCATAAATCTGCGACGCGGATTTAAGCGATGTTAAATTTCGCAATTCGTCGATATTCTAATATGTAGTTTAGCCAATTGTCGGTCACACTTTACCTTACAACAAGTGATATTATCTGACAGCGAACTGAGTTTTTACCTGCCATGCTTTGATTCATCCACCACAGAACCCGTAGCCTCGAATTTACGCACCAAACGACCAATGGTTATTTAAGTTGGGCGGTTATGATTTTTTTTGGCAAATGGCTAACACTCGACTAACAAAATGGCATGCAATGACAAAAAAGAAACGTGGTGTCTTTGGAAAATTTTTTTTATTTTTCTCGCATCTCTTTTTGGACAACTCCTTAACATAACCATATAAAACACACTCGATAGTGGTATCTTTTCAGTTTAAAGGATAATCACACTGTAAAATTTAAGTAGCTATGTTTATCATAAAAATACATTCATACAGAATTAGTAACACCCGCTACAGCGTAGTTATAAGATTTAAAAAAAGCGAGGTGCAATTAAGACAATCAGAATCTGATAAGATAACACTTTATTGCTCATTCCACATCACAAAATAAATATTATTGAAAAATGTTAATAAACTCCAATACTTATTACACAATCTTGATTATAAAATCGGCTGAAACTCAAGAAGGTTATAAACTCAATGCCACTAATCGAACCAGAAAGGAACGATAGCTCGCCAACGCAAGCTAGAGGTTGAACAGTTTTGACTTGTGGTAGGTAGAGGTGGCAAACCACTTTTCCATTAAATCTGTCAAAAGATAAGAGTGTGGAGCAGAACTAAGCGCAATGCAAGGTTGAAAAGGTGAAGGAAGTAAGTGAAAGAAATGCCATTTATTGTAATTCACCTGGGAAGATAATATCAGTGGAAAATAGAACATACTACAATCGATACATGTCTCTCCAAGTACTCTTTTTGACGAAGTAAGCTGTTAGATTACGAACATCAAGATTACAATGCTTTTGCTTAATGTTTTGTTAAGTCTATCATGACAGCAGATAGACTATTGAATTTCACCCGGAAATATCCATGAAGGCCTGTAAGCGGATATCAAACTCTTTTATATTTTTTTTGATTGACTAGGAAACTATTCCAATCAACCCGAAGGCTAGCAACTCTAGGCTTATTCTTCACTTTTCTATAGTGAGTTTCGTTGACTTTTCAAGCTCAGAATTAAGACTGTCAAAAGAAGCCGAAGTTGTGAACAGCTATTAACGACATCTTAGTTTATAAAAAAGTTCTCACAAACAGCTCTCTAAAATGATTTTTATGTCTCCAAACGGAAGACTAACATGCTTCTTAACAGATAAGATTATTTTGAAATTATATTGTTAAATCGGGTACTGTCAGTCATGTGCACTTTACATGTAAAAAACTTTATTTACATTTTTATGTAAATAACGTAAATTATAGTAAAAAACGTGTAATTTACATAAAATATGTAAAAAACGGGAAAACTCTGAAAAATAACTGGAAATAGTGTATAAATGGTTGGAAATAGTTATAAAACAGTACAGAGCTAAAAAACGAGTACAGTAAAATTTACGTATAAACTTAAATATCTACGTATAAACTTAAGTTACTTAAGTATAAACTTAAGTAGATTAATCAGACTTATACTCACTTAAAACCATTACTGCTTTCTCGGATACCGTGCTAAAATACTTTATGGAAACAGACTCGATACATTGATTCCATTCCACGACTAAAGTTGTAGCTATTCTTTAAGTATGGAGTCTAGTATACGCTTTAGTCATCACTTCTCGTTCTTTTCTGCTACACTCGGTCATCCCACTCGAGATACGATCGCGAAAACATTTCACAGCAATGGAGTAGCATAATAAAACAAGATCCATATTTACAATCGTGCTTTAGTTTCTTTCTTAATGTTGGTTTTATATTCTTATATTCTTCAGTTGCCCCGATTTAATTAGTGATAATCGTGTCCGTGAGTTTGCTCGTCTCGTGTAGAAAACGTGAAACGTCGAAATATCATTTTTAAAATATTAAATAAAATAATAAGAGAGTTTTTCTTCAGGAGGTATATTTGATACACTACTGGTCGGCACTCCTGAAAGAGACGACCTGCACACTCTTACATCCACGCGATCCCATCGAGTAGTTTATTCTATGGGTGTGAGTTTTGAGGACCGATCTTCGTTTTTCATTCCAATTATTTTATTCTGCCAAAGATGCTTTTCCAACTACCAAAATGCGCAGCACATCTGGTTATAATTTCTCACAGTTGTGTTCCAATACATCCGTTTTTTGTATTAGTGTGATTTCCGCCTACTCTTCTTGTAAAGACCAAAAAATAAGAGAACGTTCAATCACTCCATTTTGCTTCCTTACAAGAGATCAACAGATTTGTTGGAATTTTAGAATGCTTGTAAGGTTTTAGTATAAAAGTAAATATATTGGCGAATTTTGCCGCTTATTCATATTATCTGCCGAATATTTTGGTGTGACCGAATAATTATGGAATCATTCTTTGAAATGAGCAACTATTTTTACTGCTACCTCGGGACTATTGGTTGCTTTCAAAGAAATTTCCGCCCAATACATGGCTCTGGTTATCGCATCATAAATACCAATCAAACCGTTCATTTAGACGGTCAATCATAATTATTTAAGACTTTTAGTTATCTACAAATTCTAGGTAAAGTTTATTTATGTATCAACACTGCCATCTGTGTTCAAATTAAAATACAGATATTATCATTGCTAATACATACTCTTGTTTTTTTTACCAAAACGATATCAAAATTTTTTGACATATTAATTTGTTTTTGTTTTATTTGTAACGTTACACAGTAAATTTTTACAATAATTAAATTATAAGTTATTAGTTGTTAAATTATATAAAAGACAAGCGCCCTTGTCACGAAAAAGTTATTATTTACATTACGTATTGTAAAAAATAACTTGTGTAATTTACATGTAAATTACATGTTAATAACTGTGTAAACTACATCGTGTAATTTACGCGCCCAACACTGGGTACTGTACTTTAAATGACGAAATCGTAGTGTAATAATACTAATTGATAAATGAGAAATTTTACGTTGATCGTAATTTGCCGAAAGTATATTGCGCTATTGTAATTCCAAGTACGTCTACGTTATCTACTATTGCTTTATACGATTTCCACAGTTATTTTGATTACAACACACACACACATATATAAAGTTCCGTCTGATAAGAATAATATACAAGTATGAGGCAAATTCCCAATTTTGTGTACTATAGATATAATGTGACGCAAAACTTTTGGGACAATAAATCAAAGTACAATATTGATTGATAACTGATTGTTGAGTACATGACGTCTGCAATTCAAGATCAGTTTAATAAAATTGAATTTATTGAGTGAAATACATTATTTTATGGGATTGTATACTGGTGGAATGTATTAGAACATCAAGTAATGATATATGTCTTATATAGTCACTTCTATAGCCAAATGATTGGGTGTCAGACTTAAGAGAAGTATGGAGCGGCTAAATCACTAGATCGTAGTTCCAGTTTTTATCTTCAGTTTTGAGGTTCACTTTACTGTTTGCAATAATAAGATTAAAATCTTTATTTTAAATCTTACAGACATTTCGTCCGGTATCATTTGTTTCTGTGCGTTTGATAACGCTTCCTTCAGTGCTATGATCACTGCAGGTGAAAAACATGGCATGGAGACCACACTTGTTTGGTGGTTTAGTGCCATGCTTAGAAGGCAAAAACTATCAATTCTATAGTGAGTAGTGTCCAAAAGAGCTTAATATTTTGGACGCTATTTACTATAGAGGGAGATGATCTTTTCTGATGAATCAGTATGCTGTAATATGGCTGGTGTCAGGTAATATATGCTTAATCTTGAGGTGAATTATCTATCTCCTTCGGTAGGTCCTATACTGTCTTTCAGGAGGAAATCGTTACAATTTGAGAGCAGCACTCTATGTAGACGAGATGAATTATAGAGATGATAATACAGTCAAATCTGCATCCTTTCTGACAACCAGGCTAGTCTAAAGACGATTTCCATCGGAACTGATTTTGGAGACGGTAATTGCCTTGAATGGACCAGGCAGTTTGTATGATTTTAGACTTCACTATGGATACCCTGTATAACATGAATGTATCAAAGGAAACATATTGGCTGACAAATTGGTCCGTTTGGGTGTAGCTTTCACTTTTATGGGACCTGAGCCCTCTATAGGGATGACGTTACTATCTTTTAAGATAGATATTGACTATCAGATTGATGATCTGCACCATAAGAGATGGAACTATTTAATCTTTTGTCGCTTATATAAACTCTTCTTAGAACAATAAATCAGCAAAGATCCCAGCACTTTTTGAATTATGATATACGCAGTTTGAAGAGCTTACCGGGTATTCCCCCGGAACATTGTTCCTTGAATAATCACATATTTCGGAAGAAAATTCTGAATAACGCAAACTGCCAACAGTGTGGGGATATGAAAAAGAAACTGTTGGGCACTTCTTAAAACTGAAGATTGGATTTTCTGGTTTCGTTGACCTATTTAGTTCAGAAAACTAAAAAAGTGTGTTGCTAGTTTTTTTTCTATCGATGAGTCGGTATAACATGATATTTAATCGAGGATCTGTGGCTATAGATTCGCTTACGGAGAACCATCTGCACATTGCATAGCTCCATGCCAGTATTGACATGAAAAATGGATCAGATGATGAAAAATCCTTTTTGAATCCTGCCCCTATCGAGATTCGAACCCAGTACCTCCTTAAAAACTCATTGCATTACTGTTCGAAAATGAGAAGCCGACCTAATTATTTAGTCTTTTAAGAATCTGGCATTAATCAAAATATAAACTTGTGTGTGTATTTATGTGAGAAGTGTGTGTTTGTGAGATGTTTGGTTTTTAAGATAGCGAGCGCATTTAGCTATATAAAAATTATTTTATCATATTATCACTGATAACAACACATTAATCAATTAATAAAATTCCATTATCATTATTAAAGTAATGGCGAACCTATTATCAGTAGAGAATTACATTTTATTCAAATGACTGTTTCGCTAAATAACTCATTCAATATATTGGGTCTAGTATTGAACATACGGTGTTAACGTTATAATCGTTTGAGTGGAAGTTCAATTTTTAAAATGGTCTCTAAGAATGTAGATTTACGGCCGGAAGTGTTAGGTAATTTTGTTGTACCCTGTGCTTTAAAATTGTCTTTACGTAAATATATGATTATCGCTAACATTTCTACCACTTGGAGTGTTTCTGGGATTCATCACACATTTTTATTTTATCAACTCGATGGCACCGAAAATATTATATTTTTACGAACAATGAACGCACGTTGTTAGTTCAGTTTGTGCTGTCATGACGGGTTTAGTATTCATATTGAGACGTGCCAATCAATCGAACAGCCGATATCACTTCGAACATTTTTACATTCTAATGTTCGGAATGTTTTTCGTATTACTTGGTGCAATACTACTTGTAGCAGTTGAGCATAAGTCAATTTTAAGTTAAAAGACGGTGAACGATGACCTGTGTTTTGTTGAGGAAGGTGATGATATTGTGTTATCGAATTGGTGTGTTTTGAATATTCCATATTTTACGGAGCAAGATTAATTCATTAATAGATTTTATCTGACAAGTCATTAGTCAATTATAACACAACAATCAATAAAATTTAACAACATTTAACATTTTAATATTTACTGACAGTCAATTTTTGTCATGGAATAGAGCCTTTAAGTGAATTTCAAAAAGCATTATTGCTAATTTCATGCTTAAATTTGACAAATTCGACCAAAAAATTCCATAATAGGAAAATTCGTAGTGGATTGGATTTTTCGATGTCAAAAAAATCCCATATCGCATTATTTCATAATAGCATGCCAGGGGAGAGGACAGTAGGTGTATATGAATTAAACATAAGGGATCTGCTGGACCTAAACATAAGGAATCTGCTGAGATCGAAAGCCGAACAGCTGCTAATGAAATGTAAGCTACTATCGACATTCTTAAGACATTAGTTACATACGTCATCACTGGTAAGTCTGATGCGATGAAAATGATTTTTGAAACGACCATGGCCAGTAAGTACATATATCTAAACCCAAATTTTCAAATTATCCTTTTTCATAGGAAGCGTATTTGGATAGCGTATTTTTTTTTTTACGTTTTGTTTTATTTGGGTGCAGGGCGGACTTTTAGACTGTCCTAGCTCCTTGTAACTGTCAGAGCTGCTGCACGCAACGCGCGATACTTCAAGTAAAGGTTGATAAACGACTTTAACTTGTGCATTTTATACTCAAACGGAAACTGAAAGCCGGCCAATGAATTTCACTTCTTAGATGTTCGTTAAATAAATTTGCGCTTTGGATCTTCAGTTCGAGGTTTCAGCAGCTTCACCATAAACCAATGTGCATTAACCGTTCCTCGTGTTACCCGTCCTGGCATAACAACTGGTGGTATTTTCTCTTTTAATTCTGCAGAACATTTACCATTTATTAATCTATAGAACACGCAGAGTTCTGCAACATCTCTGCAACTGGAGAGCAGTGCCATATGCTCCACCCTAAATCTGGCAGTAATATTCTATACACGGTCTAATAAAGGTTTTATATATCTGGAGAACCTAATGCGATTTAAAAAACCGTCTGCATCTATTGAGGAACCTGGGTTTACGTGAAGCTGATTTGGCAAATGCGATAATTTGTTCATTCCATTTTAAATTGTTGCTAATTTGAACACCAAGCAGATGAATTGAGTCACAACCCACGAGAACGTGGTCTTTTACCACAAAAGGGTATTCCTTGTGACTTTTTTAACGCAAGAACATGCATATTTGTGTTTCTTTCTCGTTAAATTTGACCTGATTTTTAACTCCCCACTCAAATATTGTATTCAAATCGGAATTAAGCGAAGTAACAACTTCCAGCCGTTTACCGTTTAACTCTGAAGGAGTAGGCTTGACCTTGAATGAAATAGAAGGTTGCAATGTTGCATCATCGGCAAAACTGTGGATAGGGTTCACAGTGTTATCCAACAAGATAGTGATGTAAAACAAAAACAAAGTTGGTGACAAAACTGATCCCTGATGGACTCCGGTATTTGGAAAGTGTGTGGTTGATGATCTCCCATTTAGTACAACGTTGATCTTTCGGTCTTTGAGAAAGCTTTTTATCCACTTGACGGTCATCGAATCTAAGCCGTATGCCACAAGTTTACAGATGAGATTCTCATGCCAAACCTTGTCAAAAGCCTTGGATATATATACAAATGTTGTGGAGCGGCTTTCGCGGAAACCATATTGTTTATCTGAAATTATTTTATTAATCTCAAGATAATTCACAAGTGTTGTTGGTTATTGCAATTCTCAAAAACTTTAGCCACGGCTGACACAATTGATATTGGCCGGTAGTTTAAAGGGTCAGTTTTATCACAACAACGTTTAAGAACCGGTTGCACCATCGCACTATTCCAGGCGTTCGGGTATTTACCTTGCTTATGAGAAACGCAAACAATTTTAGTTAATATTGGAGCCAAGTTACTGGCAAACTCCTTCAATATTCGAACAGGAATTCGCAGCCCAAAAGTGTTTATTTCTTATACAATTCCAAATATTTTAATTGAAATTACCACAACTATAGCAATTTCACGTACTATAATTCTCCTGCTATAGCCAAAATGTTCATTATTATTTATTCGACCACAAGGAGTCATCCAGGCAGGATGGGCAGGCACCATCTTCCCTGATGAATATTTGTTTGTCGGTGTAGTAACCGAAGAAAAAGACATTTTTACAATCAATTCCATGCGATCGTTTTTTGTTTATTGTTCCTGCGGTTTGTATTAAAGGCTAATCGCAATTACAACCCGGTGTCATCGATGTTGAGAGAATCAGCCAAACTCTAATTTTTTCACGTGACATACATTAAGAACTAATGAGTCGTAGTTTTAATTAATAAGGATACTGCCATCTATATGATAATAGCTGATTTATATATCAAACAAAATTACTTGTTTTCTTAGATTAAACCTTATATGGGTATACACCTGAATGGAAAGTCTAATAAATTATAATTATCTTACCAATAGAAAATTAGTAAACTTAAAATTTAGCTTATCTTAAATTTGCCAAACAATCAATCGAATATTTTATATGTTTCGAAATAAAATATATTATCTCGGCAAATGAACGAGATAAGATTATGAGACCTAAGGCAAACGTGTATATAAATAAAAATTTTAATTTGATACATTATTTATTGTTACATTTGCAAACTTTTATTATTCAACAATAATTCCAAAAATTACAAATTAATCTCAAAATATTCAACTTCCGTAAACATGTAATTATTTTCCACAATTATCCTCAGGTTGATAATAGATAAGAAATTGATTCTTATAACTTTTTGTGTAATCAATAATTATGAAATTTTGAAGATAGTAACTACTTGCTATTAGCTGGTGGGATTATTGGTCGAATCAAATTTTTATCGTACTGGGAGGGTGGCGAGTAGGTATCATCTGTCAACGGGGCCACATTTGGTGGTAGATTTTGGAAATTTTGTTGAGGCATCATCCCAAATGGTACGGATGAATTATTTTCATTGTTGTATGGCCCTGGTGCACTATTCATCTGATTTGGATACGTTGTATTGAGATACGGTGTTTGTTGATATTGGGGATATTGTTGCGGTGGTGGTAGATAAATTGGTTGCCCAGTTGGATGACCATATTGAAACATATTTTGTGCATATGGTGGTCGGTATGCGCTATTATTGGGATCGTATGCAGGGGGTGGCATTTGTTGTTGCATTTGTGCAATTTGTGGGTGGCTATGCTGCAAGTACATTTGTTGTTGGTAATATAATTGAGGATTTTGTTGTCCATCATAATTCCCAGTATTCACCAATTGATTTATATTGGCACAATTATTTAAAATATTTTTAATTTCGAACAATGAACTGTGTTTTCCATTTGGAATTACGAATATTCCAATCAATCCTATAGTAAGCAAAATAAGTATAAATGTTAAGGCATGTTTAAAAATCAGATAGAAATTCGACGTGTCGTCGAAGATATTTAAAGGATTGAATGTAGATTCGTATTGCAGTATACCGATAATAAGATGTTCAATAAAATAACCGATGGCCAAAACAATTTCATTTGATTTCAAATTCGTGTACGAAAGAATATTTATATCGGGATGCGAGAAACCAAAACCAAGTCCCATAAAGACAAACCAGAACGGGATTTTTACATCACTCCAATACATATAATCGAACGAACAGACTATAAGCAACACAATCATTAACACACATCTAATTGTAATCGATAGAAGAAAGTTGATTTTAAAGTTGAGGAGTATCATCAATATTAACGAAACTACAATGCCAGCGGTACCAAACCAATTGACAATATAAATTTTATCATCGTATGAGTATATCGATGCCGTCATAAACAGCAACAAAAATGGATAGTAGAAGAACATTAATGTTAAAAATTTCGTTGCCAATGTATAGATGATGATCCCCAGTTCTTTGATTCCGGACGATTCTGTTTTTAGTGGCACATCACGAAGCGGAACCTGTGCTGATAAATGTCCCAAGTGTGGTGGCGTAATATGAAAGTATTTATTTTTCAATATTTCCTTATTCACGTTTTCCCTGTTGATGTCATTATCCAAACTTTCCTTATAATTATACGATCGCATACTGTATTGAAGAACTTCGCTGATTAAAAATCCGCCAAGTATTGCACACGATGTAATCATTAGCACGGTTCCTGTTGACATACCATCATATGAATAATTATACCAAAAGTAATCATATATATCACTTTGATAAAATTTAAAATCATTAGACGTCCAAACTAATGTAGAACCAAGACTAATGCCAAAAAGATAAACCATGTGTGGTATTGATAATTTTAGGTAACGATGTTTTGATTTCCCCGTCCGAATATTAATATAGCTGAGCGCCGAAATGTAAATAATGCCATGACCAGCAAACCCGACAAACGCGGCCATTTCTAATTCTGAAAATAAATACAATGAACGTTCACAAACGAATTATTTTTGATTGAACTGTATCTGTTCACATGACAGATAGTAAAAATATTTTTTTTAAGATAAACGTACCATCACCAAACATCAATAATACGCCCGTTATCATCAGTAAGACTAGTCCGATCATTTGAAAATACATATGCTCATATTTGTACTGCTTGTATTTTAGTTTGATTCCCAGATGCACTATGCCCATTAGCAAAGCCATAACTCCACCAATAACAAATGGCCAAAATTGAATATTGTAAAAGGCATTCGTGGCGTACAAGGTTGTCTGACAATAATTCATCATGTGCCCCATGAATATTCCAGCCGGCAAAAATATTAGCATGGCTGAAATGGTTTAAAATATTAGTTAGATTTGGATTGAGCATGGCACTGTTGAAATTTTACCCAATATTTCCGGAAATTCTTTATAGTTTGCCATTTTTAAAGCGGTCTCTATATCAATAACAACACAACATTCACTTTATTAATAATTATAAGCTTTAATTAAACTTCGTTATTAGGCTGTCCTATTCCAACTAAATAATATTTAACTTTTATACTGGTTACGTATATATGTATTAACTATAATGAGTGATATCAGCTCTAAATAATTGCTGATAACAACATGGGCTGATAATATAGATATATATTAATAGCATGTATGAGAATTTTGTACCTATATTCGTCCGTTAGGTGATGATTTTCTTGAGTACTGATAACACCGTATACATACATAGTCACATACATGACAATAAGATATTTTTTTTAAATATTACTTGTTCGATTATAGAGTTCGATTAGAGACTGTATTTAAAAAAGTTGTATCGAAAACAAGCAAGTCGATACTCCTTGAAAATAAAGTGCTATCAATGGTGAAAACCGCAGATACGTATTTGATGGTTGGTTATTTATGAGGAAATAATATATATCCGCCAACATCAAGAGATGAATTCTTTAAACGTTCTGCTAATTGTTAGCACTGTTTTGTTTATTGCGAGTGGAACCATTGGTGGATTGCCATCAATAGCCATATTATCTATGCAGAGACCATCATCTTCTACAACGACTTTCGAAGATTGGAACTATAGTTTAGTATTACTTCAGGTAGTTGATAGTTTTAATGAACATTAGAGTATATATTCGATGTCCTATACGCATATTCCATTGCTTTCATTTTTACCACAATTCCTTTATTGTGCATTGCTTCTACTGTTTATCATTTTACTTTGCACTTGCGTTTTCCCTTATCTCAAGAAACTCTTACTTTTTACATCGATCAAGTTCATCGATTACCTATCGAGATTGAAAGGAAGACTATATATTTCATAATTGTTCTACATGCTTTCGATAGAGTGTGTCAAGAGACTTTCATATTCAAGATAGGGTCGTGGCATCTGCATAACAGCCAATATCTGGAGGGTAGCATATTAGGACCTGTATACATGTTCCATATAGTAATATTGATTATATACAGTCTAAATATGTTCCGGCTATCTCTAAGGTCTATCAAATTTTGATTATTTAAATTACAAGTCTGTCTACAAGACAATTTAATAAATGTAAATATATTGTTGATTGGGTGACATCGTTGCATAATACAACATTGTTTTCGTGTTACAAGTTTTATCAGTACAAAGAATTATTTAACTAATTAATTTTATAGCGTGGGAGAATATCGATTTGTGATAACGAAACAGTTTATTAACTATATATTTGGTTTTCTATCATAAGTGGGCAGTAGTTCAGTCCGAAATATAATCTCATATGAATACTTTCCTATGTTTGTATATGGTGAAAAAATACTGCCAGTATAACGTCGATAGTCCGAACCTTTGTTAATATTAAAGTTGACAATTATCTCGGCAATGATATTAAGTTTTAGGTCTTGGATGGTGGCTGGAATATAAAAAGTAATCTAATGGTGTTAAATCGCATTGACCTTTAACCAATTCACAATTCCGCGACGCGAAATTAAGCAATGTAAGCAACTCACGAAGTCACAACATAGCGATATTATCTGAATGTGTGCGAACTGACTTTTTGCATTCCATGCTTTGATGCATTCACCAGAGAACTCGTAGCCTCGAATTAACGCACCAAACCACCAATGGTTGTTTCATTTGGGTGGTTATGATTTTTGTTAAACTTTAACACGGTCGTCAATGAAATATGACTCGACAGCGATAAATGGCAAATACAAATACTCAACTAACAAAATGGCATGCAATGACAGAAAACAAACGTGGCGTCTTTGTAAAATATTTTTTATTTTCTGGCGTCCCTTTTTTTGGACAACTCTTTAGCATAACCATATACAACACACTCGATAGTGGTATCTTCTTCGATTTCAGGATAATCACACTGTAACATTTAAGTAGCTATGTTTATCATCAAAATACATTTATACAGAATGAGTAACACTCGCTACAGCGTAGTTGTAAGATTTAAAAAAAACAAGGTGCAATTGAGGCAATCAGAATCTGATAAGATAACACTTTATTGCTCATTCCACATCACAAAATTAAGATTAATAAAAAATGATAATAAACCGCAATACTTCTTAATTACACAATCTTGATTATAAATCGGCTGAACTCAAGAAGGTTCTGAACTCAATGCCACTAATCGAATGGTGCTAACCGAAAATTCTATTAAAATTTCGCAAATATACGCTGGTGTGTTGTAAATCTGTACAAGTTTAGACCAAGAAAGGAACGATAGCTCACTGGGCTTGTTCACTTTTTAAGCTCAGAATTCCAAAACAATTTGTTCGAAGTATTTTGGTTGCAAATAAGTGGACATGAGGACTGTCAAAAGAAAGCTGAAGTATAGCTGAATACGAGTACGGTGTTTAATTCATAATTATTCTTTAGTTGTGGCCGGTAGACTAACATGTTTCTTGACAGATGACATATATTGTCTATAATGTTCTGTTGCCACCACTACACCCATCACAAACTGAGGCCTATCAAGCTAAAAGACTGCTGGTAGCAAAGTCAGGATGATTCTGGTAATACGTGTTGGTTTATAGTAGACCACTAGTATTATATCGCATCGGGAAAAGTGTTGCTACCTGAAAATTTATCAGACGGACAGGTATGACACAAACAAGTATCGACAGAGAGTTTTATGACCATGTGGCACAGATAAAGCGCAATTTTAACGAATAATGTTATTGAAAGTCAACGATTCTTTCAACGTTGGAGTTTTTAAAGTTGGCCAAGACCGAACATATGTTATCTGGATTGTGATACATAAACGTTTGATATGAATTGTCCGAAACTCCCTTCTAAACTGTCATTGCACATTATATCAGACATTATTTTGATGATGATTAATTTATACATTTTTTAGCACCCTGTGTAATCTTGGATTGACGATACCAGAAATATTTCTATGAATATAATTTTTTTTAATATACCATCGATCATTAGCTGATAAGAATTCATGACAATTTCCTTAAACATTTCCGAAAAGTAACTATCAATGATAGGTGGTGTATATTCACGTTTACCTGTTAACGGGGCGGTATACCTATATAATATAGCAAATAGCCTTTACGAAATCGTATTGTGATAATACTAATTGATAAATGAGAAAGATTACGTTGAGCGTACTTTGCCGAAAGTATATTGCGCTATTGTCTTTCCAAGTAGTCTATACGTTATCTACTATTGCTTTATCCGATTTCCACAGTTATTTTGATTACAACACATACACACAAACATATATATACAGTTCCGTCTGATAAGAATATTATATGAGTATTAGGCAAATTCTCAGTTTTGTGTACTATATAGATATAAAGTGACGCAAAACTTTTGGGACAGTAAATCAAACAACAATATTGATTAGTCAAACTTATTTGTTAAGTGTATGACGTCTGGTTCTATTTACAAGATGCAGGAATCAGTGAAACTTAAGTCTTGTAAAAATTGGGGCTTAAACCATTCCGCTCTCTTCAAAAGTTAAGTTTCTGAGGATCTGGTTAGATTGGAAGATTACCTGGCATAAATACATCGAACTATTTACTGCAAATGCATACAGTCATTATAGGTAACCCCTAAGCCGCCTTCAAAAATTTGTTTGTCTGGTTATTGTCACTCTATGTCGAAGAGACGAATTACAGGGATCGTCATAGCTGCATCCTTTCTGACAGCCAGGCTACTCTTAAGGTATTGATTTCATACTATTTCATTGGAACTGATTTTGAAGACAGTAATTGCCTTGAATTGACCAGGAAGTCTACATGAAGTTAGACTTCACTGAATCATGAATATATCAAAGGAAACATACTGGCTGACAATTTATCTCATGCACTTCCTTTTTAAAGGAAGTAAGCGCACCATTTAATAGACCTTAAGTTTTATATAGTATAGCAATCGTTCACACTATGTTATCAAGAGTATATTATTTCTTTCTTATGAACGTTTAGTAGGACTGTACAGCCTCTCATTTAGTGTATTAAGAATCTAAAATTAATCAAAATATAAAGTTGTGTGTGTATTTATGTGAGAAGTGTGTGTTTGTGAGATGTTTGGTTATTTAAGATAGCGAGCGCATTTAGCTATATAAAAATTATTTTATCATATTATCACTGATAACAACACATTAATCAATTAATAAAATTCCATTATCATTATTAAAGTAATGGCGAACCTGTTATCAGTAGAGAATTTCATTTTCTTCAAATGACTGTTTCGCTAAATAACTCATTCAATATATTGGGTCTAGTATTGAACGTACGGTGTTAACGTTATAATCGTTTGAGTGGAAGTTCAAGTTTTCAAATGGTCTCTAAGAATGTAGATTTACTGCCAGAAGTGTTAGGTAATTTTGTTGCACCCTGTGCTTTGTATTATCTTAGCTTAAATATATGCTTATTATTTATGAACGATTTTAGCGACGCTAACATTTCTACCACTTGGAGTGTTTATGGGATTCATTATACATTTTTATTTTATCAACTCGATAGCATCCAGTATATTATTCTATTCCGAACAATGGCCGCACGTAGTTAGTTCAGTTTGTGCTGTCATGACAGGTTTAGTATTCATATTGAGACGTGCCAATCAATCGAATAGCCGATATCACTTCGAACATTTTTACATTCTAATGTTCGGAATGTTTTTCGTATTACTTGGTGCAATACTACTTGTAGCAGTTGAGTGTAAGTTAATTTTAAGTTTGATTATAAAGTGCGTGTACTTGAAATAATTAATGTTTGTGTTAAGTAGTCGATTGGTTTTTTGTCATCGCGTACGGTAGATTAGTAAATCGTAATTTGTGAAAAAATTTGTTTTTGAAAAAATGAAACCGAAAAATTCTAAATCAAAATCGAAATCAAAATCAAAAGCGTCAACATCATCGGCTTCCCCACCTGGCCGTACTCAAGTCAAATTTCATTGTACCAAGCGTCCTGGACCGCGACATTTGCATCGAAATGAGGATTTGGAAAATGTATATACGATTTCGAATCCAAACCCACCATGTGTCTGTCACGAACCTGAGTGTTGCGAAGAATGTTGTCATGAGGTGGAGGCCGATGAATTTTATAAGACGGTGAACGAGGACCTGTGTTTTGTCGAGGAAGGTGGTGAATCTAGGCCAGATATTACACGAAAGGATGAACTGTACTTGGATCATTTAGCTATGTTGGCATATATGATGCCACTTGTTAATAATTCAGCGCCCGACCTACCATTGGACACATATCTAAGATCGCCGAAACTTGTATTCGATTTGGGGCGATTGAAGGAAATCTACGATCAAAATATGGATCTTGTTAAAGCGATCGTACACATAAAACAATGGCACGGCTATGTTGATTCGTTTAATTCGTCAGCTGGTACACAGTACTCGAAACTAGAAGCCACTTATCTAAAGTTAGTCGAAATCGAAAAAGAAAATAAACAAATCTATCATCGAATTCTAACTCGTGAACCAAACTACCAAAATTCTGTTTACGCAAAAGATTGGCTTAATGCGGTTAAAAATATTCGGCGCAAAGCTAAATTTCCACTCGTCGGACCGGCATTTGTGCCGAACCATCTCGATCTGATGGAATCTCCAAAATCATTAACTAGTTTTTTGGCATTGGCACGGCCACGCGTATTTATCGATCTAAAGATACGCGATCTTCGTAAAATTGGCCGTCTCACCATAATCCTGTTTGCCGATCTTGTTCCACAAACGTGTAAACAATTTTACGAACTTTGTTCGAATTACAAAAAATCAATGTCCGAAACGGATGGAAAAAATCCAAAACTTTATCCAAACTATGTCAATAATTCGGTTGCGTATATATTCACGAATCTATATGCTGAATTTAGCCAGGCAACAGAGGAAGATGATCTGGTCGACTATGAACATAAAGATGAAAACTTTAAAGTGAAACATCGGCACACGGGCATGCTGGCAATGTGTAAAAGTTACGAAGAGAAGGGCACCACACGTTTTACGATTAGTTTCAAACCACTGCCGGTTATGAATGGAATTCGTGTGGCATTTGGACGGGTAGTTCATGGTGCGAATGCGTTAAAAAATCTTGAAGGTTACGGCACGAGGCATGGACGACCTCTAGAAAACATAATTATTTCAAATATGGGCATTTTAAAATAAGCTCGACATAATTAAAAAAAATTAACTTTTTATAATTCTCGTTTTATTCTCGTTTTACAGTACCGTACGCAGGAATATACATAATATTTAGCGGCAAAGGTGTGTGCTATATTGCAGCTCTGTCATATTTAAATGTTCGGGTAGCTAAATCACGATATCGAATGATAAAATTATCATTACCCCACTGGGTGTACTTGTTTGGGGTGGCTGTTGGTGCTTCGATTACCGGCACGTCCACCAATAGTACATTACTTTTTCACTATGATAATGTTATAAAACTCACTTCGATTCTTATCATAGTTATGGCTATAGTATTGCTTTGCGGGTATCTGACAAATGAATTGATGCATCGTCAGGATAAACTTAACTACAAGCGCAGTTTAGACAATGATATAAATCGAGAAAATGATCAAAACCAAATATTCGAGAATAAATATTTTTTTATTGAAGAACCGCGCTCAGAAGTGATACTCGATGGTCTGATAAATAAAAAGCACGAGACGGATGAAGTTAAGGAATCATTTTCAATCGTTCTCGCATTAGTCGGTAAAATCATTGGAGTTATGTATTTTTATGCACCCTTTATGTTCCTTTACATACTTGGGTCGCTGGTCAGCGATTCAACCTCATTATCATTTTTTGTGATCAACTGGTATGGGATGATTGGAATTACCGCATCTATAGTCGTATTATGCTGGAACCCATTTAAACTAAATTTTCTCATTTCGTGTGGCATTAAAATGTTGATGATGGTACTTTTCCTCTCGACAATGGCAATTAAAAATGATCTTGAATCATTTAAGATAACTATGACTTTTGTATTCATAGTTTTGGGTTTTGGTTATGGGTACTGTGATATAAATATCCTATCGTACACAAATTTAAAATACAACGAGCTTATATTAGCGGTCGGATATAGTGTCCAGTACATTACCATTGGCGTTATGCAATACTATACAATATTTTTACCTACATATGTCTTCAATTTTACAAGCGTCAGTCAATTAGTGCTGTCACACTCACTTGTGTTGGCCGCACTGTTTACATTTGTTGGTATTTTAGCGATATTTTTACTTCCAAATCGTAATCAAATATCGCTGTTGGAAATAAAGAATGCAATGATTCGAAAACCAAATCTAACACACACTGCTCAGGTGCCGGTGGTGCATCCAAATAATGATTATCCGCCACCATACATGGGACAGCCAGTGTATCCATATGCAAATCATCCACCAGGATCACAGGCGACGCTACCTCAAAGTGTCGTACCGGGTACTAATTATCCGCAATACTATCCACCACCACAAGCTTATTCTCAACATCCAGCCCAACCATATTATTATCAGCAACAACCGCCGTATCTAGCATACGGTGGCGCCAATCAAGTTCATCCAGAGCGAACATCACCTCCACCAAATTATAGTGAGCATCCGCCTCAAATGGCCATGCGCAGCGATAAAGTAACAGAATTGTAAATTTAAAGAATAAAAAATTATGTATTTGTACGGCAGAGCCTGAACTGTATATTATTTGTAAAAAACCTTTTTCTGTAATTCGTTTCGTCTGTTCATTTTATCTTAAATTAAATTTAATCATGTTACATGCGATAAGGCGATATAATTATAACAATTATTTGAATTAACATATGGGCTTAAATAACAATTATACCTGAAACACCCATTCAGTACAATTACTGCATCGCAATGGGATACTATCCAAAAAATTTGTACGGAGTTCCGCAATATGTTGCCGCATTCACCTTCTATCCGATGGGACTATTTTTCGGATACTATCTAAATTTGTTTTATCTGAACCAAGGAACACGAAATCTATTGACCGATATTGCAATTTGGCCCATTTGTGCGGGTGTTCTTGCGGCCGGAATTACGGCATTTATCCAGGTTGCGATTAAAATCACGTACAAAAAATATATTTTCGAACACTTCTATTTACTAATGATCGGATTGTTTAGTATTTTTGTCGGCGGAATTATAATTTCGAGCAATGAAAGTGGTGAGTATACCGTAACATAAGACACTTATGATATATATCTTAATTATTCTGTGTACACATAAATGTAGATGTAAGCTCATCTCTATTCATATGTTTCATTGGGCACGGAATCTGCTATGTAACATCAATGAGTTACATTAATATTCGGACAGCTAAATCTGAAAAACGTTTTGTTATTGTTTCGATACCAGGATTAATGTACCTAATAGGGATCACGATCGGATCACAGTGTACGATTACAAAAGTAAAAAGCGAAATTGATCCTTTAAACGAATATGAAGAAGTGAACGATATAGTCGGCTCGGTAATAACACTTGCATCAAGTTTAATCATAGTTTGTTATCTTGTTAACGAGGTATTGCATTGGATTAACAGTTACGATTATAAATCATCGCTCGATCCGGATGTGAATCGTGAAAATGTTGCTCGAACGTTGTTCCACGATAAATATTTTTGTGTCACGAGTACGAACGAAGGTATTCCGATCAATTGTCGTTATGGAGCAAAACCGAGTCTTGTTAAACGTAAAATGCGCGCATTTTTTTTTATCTACTCCAATTTAATATCGATCTTGTATTTTTACTTTCCGTTTATCTACTTCAACAAGTATACGCACAGTATAAACGAAAGTGACAGTTTTTTTCTTATATTTTGGTTTGGTATGTTAGGCTGTGGCCTCTCATTGATCGTGCAATTTTTTTTTACCAATCGTGTTGTATATTTTGTAGCAATCGTTTTTAAAATAATCGGGCTATGCCTATTTTTACTATTCCTGGAGATTTTCAAATCAGAATCACATGACATTATACTGTATGTTCTATTCTGTACCCTCGGTTTTCATTATCAAGCCAATGACGTAAACATCATATCGTATGGTAGTTTAAAGTACATAGAAGTCGAAATATTTATTTCATATATGCTTCAGTATTCAGCGATTGGGATAATACAGTACATCACGATAATGAGCCCTAAACAATTTTTCAATTTCGATCGTGACATAGTCTTTTTGTATCACCAAGGATTAATTTTAATGGGACTATTGGTTGTGTCCTTATTTTTAGGCGCATATATCTTGCCAAAAGGTAAACAGATATCGTTGCTCGAGATCAAAAATATTATTAACCATCGGCCACCACCAATAAGGCTCACGCATGTACTATCGGTACGGTCACATTCACATACAGCATCAACATTGTCTGAATTATATCCACACTTCAATCATCAATGCTTTCAACCACAGTTTCATCATTATCCAAGGATGGAGTGTCGCCAGGTAAATTCGCAGCCGTACAATTACCAAAGTAATCCAATTGTGCTTACGCCAAACGAGTTTGCAGAACAAAAATGGTAATTTAATTTTTAAGAAATTTATACAAATATGATAATAAATTTTGAAATGTTACAATTCGAATTTTCACTTGGAGTTTTACTATAGTTGTATTGTGAGGTAAGTTACTATAACTGAGTAACGAAACTTTAGACGAAATTCATTGTTTAAATGTTAATTTTGATATTGGGCATCGCATAGATCAAGCTTATACCCATTTCCACCGATCAAATGGCAAAGTAGTTAAAGCTCCGGCAGTTGGAATTGTAAAGGTACCGAGTTCAAAACCCAGAAGGGACAGGATTCAAAACGATAGTTGGTGTGAATGAATACATGTATGGATTCCTGTTGGAGTGCAGAATTTATGGGCCGACCCATTTTCCATGTCAGTGCTAAAGGCTTACATGGACCTATGCAATGTGCAATAGGTTCTACGCAAATCGGAGTTGTAGGCATGCGTTATAAGCCGTGCGTCATAGGACGAAGTATACAATCAATATAACTCATTTCCAATCAGAAGCTGTATATGTCTAAAAGATAATATTGGAATCGAAATGATGTGTGATGATGCGTGCTCTTCATAACTTTCGCACCGTTTTACCGTAAAAATTCTGGATGAACTTTGAATAGTTGAAAGGCGTCCGTCAAATTAATTGAATAGGATTGCTCCCCATTTATTAGTTGCTATTTACCGGAACTGCTTATTTGTGTTTTTAACATACTGAGTTTCAATTGATTGTTGGACCCATTGTTTATTCCATAGGATGATCCAACCAATCCCATGTCATTTACTGGTAATTTGATTGTTTCGCTGTTGCAGATTGCGTCTGTTTCAGATATGATTATTATATACAGTCATTGTCAGATATGAACTTCGGTGGCATTTTGTAAATGTTATATAGAAGATAACTTTTGTGGGTGATGCGACTGTTTCTGTTGACAAATTTGTGCCTTATTCGATTTAGCGCAACCATTTCGACAACATGAATTGTATTTTGGCCATAGGTTAGGTTAGGTTGTTGTGGCTGCTATCATACACTCAGACCGGCGATCGGTCCTTTGTGATAACACTCTATGTACGGCTATAGGTCCGAGTTTTTTCGAAGTACCATCTGCGTATTGCATAGCTCCATGGCAGCCTATAGTACTAACATGGAAGATGAGTCGGCCCATGGATTCTAAACACGACAGGGGATCCAGATATATGTTCATTTTTCACACCGATTGCACCGCCCAAACGATCGAAGGTGAAAAACCCATTTGCATCTTGCCCCGAATCGGGATTCGAACCCAGTACCTTCCGCTCCAATTGCCGCAGCTTTAATCACTACGCCACCTGGGCGGTTATTTTGGCCATACATTGCTGTTTGTTTCAAATCTCAACCAACTTCATTTCAAATCATATATAATAGAGCAATTTCAATCTAACCTAAATTAGAAGTTTCAAGATGCAGGATCAAACAGACCGCATCAGTTTGAAGATTTTATCAAATTTAAAATGAAATTTATAGAAGAAGCTCGTGTTGTTTCCCAAACTTGATTTCTGATTAGTATTTTCGAGGAACAATTCGTTGGTATAATAAGTTCTAATATGTGGGCAGAAGTCCAGGTTCTGATTAAATAATTTGAATGTAGACAACGAGGTCATAGTATCCTATTCCGTTTATCTCTATAAATTTAGGTCAATTACGAAAGTGTTTACATTTTACTACCAGAACGTTAACCTAGGAGGATTGTGTTGAATTGAAATAACTAAGTTTTACACGTACCTCATTGGCATCATTCAAAAGGTGAAGTTTTACTAATTTGGTAGAGTTCCCTATAGTGAAACTAATGAAGCCCACATGCAAGTTGACATAATACACACATGTGAGATGTTTTAAGTCAACGTCCTGAATATCTGCTACGACGCAGTTCCATCGAAGGTATAGGTAGTTTCTATTTGGCTGATTGTAAAACTGTACACCACCTGTTTTCAGATTGTCAATTTTATTGCGCAATTGGTTGGCTATTTTTCGTTTCAGCAAGTTCTCGTTGTTCTTTGAGATTTTTCATTTCTTCAACGACCGGGATTCAAAACCTGAACTAGTTGTTTCTCCAGGTTCTAATCCTGCTCTAAACTCGGCTTTCTCGGACCAACTTCTTCCATTAACTTACGTAACATGGAGTTGGAGGCTATGACACCATATAGTCTTCACTACACCTTCACTACTTCACAGGTTAAAACACGACATGTTCGATACAGCGATTTAGCTCTGCTGTATGACAAATCAGTTGGACTCTCGATCTTTCCATTCTACTCGCAACAGTCAATGTAGTAGAGCATAAGGCATAGTATATTTCGATTCGTTGTAGTTGATTTCGAGATGTTTTTATGCGTCACTGTATAGTGTCTACAACTGGTTTCTGTCACTCGTTGTATTCTCATGATGTCGATTTAGCTGTCGTATAGTAGTTACCATAACTACGATACGCCGCTAGCTATAATCAATCTCCTGGCGTGTATTGCGTTTATTTCTGGTTTATAGGAAATTTAGAATTTGTCCAATAATCATATGTATTCCCAAAAGCATGGAGAATATAGGCGTATCCATTATCGATAAGGAAGGTAATATAATGTTTGATGCTATAATGAATGGCTGAATCTCAGATGAAGGTTTAACATATTATTCTCATTTCCTCAATTCGAGGAAATTCGCCAACAAAGAACAACTTCTTCTGTGGCCAAATACTACGACAATTCCCCATTTCCGTTCATCTTGCTATAAGGAAGTACTTATAGACTCTCTATTATTCTTTACTGAACTCCTGTGTAATGCCCACAATATTGCCTCGTAACATAATATGGTCAAGTACCTTGGAAGTTGGGCCTTGTTAATTTAACTCCATACGACTGCCGTAAACTCATAGGGACACAGGTACAGTACTTTATAAATTTACTCCACTCACTAAATTACGTAGCACAACCACAAAGGTCGAACAATAATTCAACATGAAAATCACATATCAGTCCATTGGACCGAAGGGCGATCTAATCCCGAACCTCTAAGGGATAGAGTAAATGTAAATACACTGTATCTGTCTATGTGATAGCTTTCACTAAATCACTACACCTAAATTCTGCAAAGTTTATTGAAAATATTCATTCGGATACACCGAACGATATCCAATAATCCAATAATAAAATCAAATAATTTTTAAAAGAAATGAAAGTAATGAATGTCTTTAAAATTATTTTTATTCGATCATTTATTGGATAACATTCTTCGCAACATTTGAATTGCTATCAGTCGTCACCATCTGTGTAGAAAATAATTGCATAGCGGCCGGATTCGACGTATATGGAGGTGGTAACTGTTCTGCACCTTGTACTGTACTATTATACGCAGGTGGTTCAGGTACTACTGCCCGTAACATATACGGGTGATGATCGGTTTGTTGAATCGGCGTCTGAATATTATAGTTTGCCATTCCAGGTTGTTCATAACCGGGTACTACAACAACTCTAGTACGATCTGCCGTATTTGAAGTATTAAGTGGCTGCTGCTGCTCATTCATCTGAGCATCGTTAGTATTATCTCTTCTCGAGAAACTATACGTATTTATATAATTTTGTAGCTCCAGCAATGATTTGAAGTCGCGTTTTGGCATCAACATTATTCCGAGCGGGATGAAAACAAGAAGGATCATGAAAAATGCAAAAGCATGAACAAATATAAGCTTAAATGTTGTCTGAAAATTTATTATTAAGTGCGGTGTTCGTATCGTTACGTACTGTATTACACCAACGGTCATATTCAAAACTACATAACCGATGGTTAAGACAATTTCAGTATACTTTAAATTAGTGTACGACAAAATATTAACATCGGAGTTGGGATATGCAAAACCGAGGACCATAAACAAAAACCACATAACTACTGTAATTTCGCGTGTAACCCAATGATCAAACGAAAATATAACCATGAGTAGAAACATGTACGTCACTTTTAGCAATGTCCCGATAACATGCTGTATTTTATATGTCAACGGTATCAATAAAATCGTCGAAATGGCAACACCAGCAAATCCAAACCAATTGATTGAGGACAACTCAAAGTTGAGTGACGTGATCGACATTAGATGGTGTATGTACATAAACGGCCAATAGAAATACATGATCGATGTGATCTTCGATAAAACGACGAACGATAAAAATAAAAAAGTATTAATCGGTTTGTTTGTGATGGGTTTTGGTGAGGTTGGTGCAACAGTGCCATGTTTCGAGGTGATCAAAAAATATTTTCGTTCGAATATCGAGAAATTCTGATTCTCGCGATTGATATCCTCGTCCAAACTCATTTTATAATTTAATTTGCCATAGTACACGTTGTATTCGACTATTAGTATACAGCCGATGGTCCATATCGATGAAATAACCAACAGTAAGCCAATTACATCGTTAATCGGGGCTGTTGGCGAATTAAAGCTGAGCAAATTTAGATGTCTATAAACAACGGTTGCACCAATCGCAACGGAGAAAATATAAACCACAAGCGGTATGGATAGACGTATAAATCGAAATCGGGTTTTACCCATCCGAATGTTTATATAGCTGAGTGCTGCAATGTAACAAATTCCGTGGGCTATAAAGCTTATATATATTGCAGCATACGGAACTGGAACAATAAAATAAATAATTTTATATACTACAACTTGTATTGTATTAACTTACTATTTGTGGTCATAAATAATATGCCGGCGATAAAATACAGCAGCATCCCCAAATTTAAAATGTGTAAATGTTCGTAACGATATTGTTGACATTTGATTTTCATTCCAAATAGAAAAATGCCGGTCAATGTTGCTGCAATCGAACCTGTAAACCATGGCCACCATCGTGATGCGGTTAAAATCAATATTATATCATGATTTCGGTTAAACGACCCGGCAAAAAGGTATTGCATGATGTAGCCCATAAAAACGCCCATTGGGAAAAAGGCTGATGTTGCTGTATATATTGTAAAAAAATTCAAATTATTATCTAAACTTAACTAATACTTCCAGTTAGTAAATAAATTGTTGATAAAAATGTTCAACACACTGATAACATGAACAACCAGAATATATTATGAATCATTTTTCAGTTACACTTAACACAATTTCACATATATTATTGATGTATCTCAGACATACCTGTTACTTCTGGGAGAAGTTTTAATCCTGCCATTTTGATCACACAGAGTATTTACAGATCCACGCATATAACGTTGGTTATCGGGTTCACTCAATAAACTGATTTGAATATATGGTCATTGCGCTTTTTTTGAATAAAATTGATAACGAACGGATTAGGTTAAGCTTAAGTTAAATGGAATCAAATAGATAACGTGCGCATAAATTTATATCGGTAGGGTTGCCTAATAAACAGTTACTATAGCAGTATGAATATTATATTGGATTGGTCACATTGTTGGAGATATTGCTTTTCTCATATGTAACCAAAACACCATTGATTTCACTGCGAAATAATCATACAGATTGGCAATTTCCTTTAAATGAATGCTGTTAAAGTTAGCCGAATGTTTCCAGCCAAAAAATTAAAAAAATCGATAATGCAGATAGTGTCTTTGCTATTCCAGCCGAAAGTTAAAAATTTTATATTTATTTGATTGATTTCCAACCAAAAATTTTTCTAGCCATTTCCCAGCAAAAAAAAATTTAATTCTTCGAAAAATTACCAAACTAACCGAAGAACACTTATATTAAAACTAATTAAAATACTCATATCTAATATTGAATAATATCATAAATCTCTATAAAATCAACCTTTAAAGTGTTATGGCTGGATATAAGTTTATTTTAAGCGGTTTGCCAATGGCTATCACTGGAAAAAAATTTGAGTCAAGTTTCATGTGGGGAGTCCGGGAAAATTCGATTCATTGAACCCGTAGTCCGAATCGAATTTTCCCGGACTCCCCACATGAAACTTGACCCAAATTTTTTTCCAGTGATAGCCATTGACAACCCGCTTAAAATAAACTGATATTTAGCCATAACACTTTAAAGGTTGATTTTATAGAGATTTCTGAATTTACACATTATTATCACTGAAAAAAAAACTATGTTCATATTGAACAAATAGATTTTGTTAAAAAAAATTGTTCACATTTAATAAATATTGTTTATTGAAACAAATATTTTTTAGTTGGTTTAAAAATTTTTAGGTTGTATTAAAAAATGAAATTTAATCTTGTTAATTGTTTGTATTAAATAATTGTTTTTAGTTTTTACCAAATTTTTTTTTTATATTAAACAAATTATTTGAGTTTCCAAAAAAAATTGAAAAGGTTTATTTAATAAACTATTTTTTTATTATTGAACAAAATTATTTTAAATATAAATATTACGTTTGTTTAATACTGCAAACTCTTGTTATTATCAAAAGAATTTCTAGTATTAACAACATGTAAGAAATAATAGAAAAATTTTCTAATGCATAATGTCACTCATAACCAGTGATAAATATACAAGTTTAATCATTTTTATTTTAATTATTTAAAACATTAATAAATATTAAAGTGAGTATTGATATATTTATTTTATTTTATCTTGAATATTAATTGCATTTTGTATTTTATTATAAAATAATGACAGGTTACAAAATAACACCACATTATGTTGTGGCTGCAGCAAATGGTCAAAGTACAGTCAAAAATTCAAGAGGCATGGCCTAATTATAAAGACACTAACGGCTGCAAAATGGTAATATTACAAAAGTACTTTTAATAAAATATTTAAATTAATTTGTTTTTTCTTAATGTCAGATCGATATAGAGGTTTAACGCTGATGCTCCCGCAAGTGAATTTCGTTTCCGTTTTTGGATTATGTGGATATATCTATGTAATAATTGTGTTGAGATGCCTGATTTCGCCCGCTTAATGATTGAGGCTTGTTGCCGAAAAAAACGAACCTAAATACATGCTGTATTTGTCGGTGCCCGCATTCGCTCATCTCAGTGATGCATGAGACTATACCAAATAGAGCATATATAAATAAAAAACAAAAAAAAAAAAAAAAATATATATATATATATATATATATATATATATATATATATATATATATATATATATATATATATATAAAAGAAAGTGATGTTAGTTACTACGCTTATAACTCGAGAACTCCTGGACCGATTTCGGTGATTAGCACCAATTCGGACAGGTCTCCGGCCAAATAAGAAGAATACACAAGAAAATTTTGGAAAATTTCCCAAAAATAAAAATTATGAAGAAAATTCATTTTCACATACATTTGTTTTTACAACGCTATCTTAACTCAAGAACCCATAAAAAAACATGATTGTAAATGCTATATTGCCAGTAGATGGCATTGTATGCACACTTGGCAGATGCAATGACATATGTGACTGGAGTTTTAGTAACATAAATATTGGAATTTTCTTCAGCTTTTATCAGCTTTCGTTATTTATTTAAATTAAATTTGATTTAATACATTATTTTGAAACAATTTACTGTGAAAATTCCCAGCGAAAGGTGATTTCATAGAGGTGAGTTTAGTTTAATGAAATGCACATTGTAAATGGTATTGCGTGCTCATCGATAATCAACCCAAACGTTCATTTAGGATTGTGCAATTAATTTTTAGGTGGAATACTTTGAAAATTCATTTCATTTCATTCTGATTGATCATTTTGGTGTTAAATTCTATTTTCAAACGGTAAGTTGCCCAGAAAGATGTTTATTTTGTGAGTTTATGACATTTGATATTTTGTGTGTTCGTTTATCAGTGTAATTAACAATGCCAAGAATCAGAAGATCGAATCTTTCGCATCGCACGCGAAATGCAAATAGAGTTCGGAATATTGCCTATCAAGTGACGGCGGATGAACAGCGCCGTGTTAGTATGGCCCGACTTCGTGCATCACAAACACAAGAAGAAAGACAGGCGGGAAATGAAACGGCGCAGTTGACAATGAGAAATCGTCGGGCAAATGAGACAACTCAACAACGTAATAATCTAAATCAACGTATAAGAAGAAGTGCTTCAAATGTTGATTTGCATCGAGTAGCGTTTCATTACGATTGCAGAATTGACTACAGCTCGCATCCTTCCGTTCAAATTCACCCAATGGAGGTTATGTGCAACCATTGCCGTGCATTGAAGTTCGTTGGAGAAACACCTGGATTGTGCTGTCTCAGTGGAAAGGTTCAATTACCACCATTGCCCTTGCCAACAGAGCCATTGCGTTCTTTGCTTACTGGTGAAACACCAGAATCACGTCATTTTCTGTCGAACGCTCAGAAATACAACGGTTGCTTTCAAATGACTTCATTTGGAGCAGATATTATTCATGAACGCGGATTCAATCCAACATTCAAGGTAATAAATTAACCGATCACTTTCTTTTGATGAACAAAAAATATTTAATCTAATTTCGTCATTGACTCTAAAGATCCAAGGCCAAATTCACCATCGAATTGGATCATTGCTACCAATTGAAGACGCACAACATAAATTCCTTCAAATTTACTTCATGGGCAATGTGGAACATCAACTTGTTGAACATCATGCATTGGTCCAGTTATTCAAAACTGCGTTGGATCGCATGCCAACTGATGACTATAAAGTCGTGATCAGAGCGGATAAACGACCTGCTGGAACGCACGAACGCCAATTCAACGCTCCAACAATAGATGAGTTTGCAGTTGTGATTGTTGGCGAAAACCAGGAATCACGCGATATTGTGCTCGCACGTCGGGACTCGGGGCAATTGCAACGAATATCCGAAACACATCGTTCATACGATGCATTGCAATACCCACTGATGTTTTGGCAAGAAGACGATGGATATTATATCAACATCAAGATGATAAATCCATCGACCGGTGAGAATAGATTTCATAATAATTTTCATTTCAATATGACACTACTGTCACTGATATCATTTTAGGTGAGGAAACTACCAAGAATGTCAGTGCAATGAATTTTTACGAGTATCGTTTAATGATTCGCCAAAATGTTGACAACTATTTGCTTCGATTTCGCCGATTGTTTCAGCAATTTTGCGTCGATATATGTATGCCAAAATAGAAGCGGAGCGCCTCCTTTTTATCAATTTAAATCAAACCAAATTACGTACGGAGCAGTACATTCATTTACGCGATGCAATTAGCACCGAAGGAAATGCATCTGATTTTGGTCGGTTGACCATTTTACCGGCGACGTTCGTTGGCAGTCCACGTCATATGCATGAATATACTCAAGATGCAATGACATATGTACGTCATTACGGCCGTCCAGACCTGTTCATCACCTTCACGTGCAATCCTAAGTGGAAAGAAATTGTTCAACTGCTGCTTCCTGGACAAACATCAAGTGACCGCCACGATATCACCGCACGTGTATTCAGGCAAAAAATCCAATCGCTCATGCACTATATTGTTAAGCATCGTGTCTTTGGGGATACTCGATGTTGGATGTATTCGATTGAATGGCAAAAAGAGGCTTACCGCATGCGCACATTCTTTGCCGGGTCAGCTTAAAAGAAAAATGGGAAAATATAAAAAAATATGTTCGAAGAAAATCAAAGTGGAAACGATAAAATTTTCCTTTTGTTCGTTGCGCTATGGTTGAATTGGATGGATGGAAACAGAAAAATATTGAACTCGAATTCTTTGACGAATGAGAAGGTTAATTCCTTAAACTATATCTGAGTATATGAAAGGATTTGAAAGAAGTGTTTCTCTTTGTGTTCGTACTATGTATATACTACTGTGCTAAATGATTATTGATATCTTCTATTTATCGGCTTAAGTGATACAATAATTATTGTATAATATCGTATTTGCCTTTTTCTTATCAATTATTTTCATTACATTTATGTTACAGTGGGTTTTATATAGTTATGAGATTAATCGGCCGATTCATTGTTCTGGTGTTGATAAAATCAATAAATATTATTCGAATGTGATTATTATGGGAAAATCAATGAGCTTTCGGACTTGAGTATCAATCTATATATATAAAATGGAATGTGTTGTTTATTTGTACCTTATAGGAGACCAAACCTCTGGACCGATCTTCCTTCACAGCATTTAACTGGGACTCTGGCATGATTAATAGGGTACTTTTTTTCGACCACATCCACTTTTACGCCCACATTTTTAAAATTATGTAATTGCTCACATATAGATTTTAACAGATTTACTTCAAATTGTATACACATTATGTACTCCAGGCGAGGTAGAAATAAACATTTCTTATGCCACGCCCCTTTCACGCCCCTTTTCTCGACAAATTTTGTTTGAAAGTTTTAAATTTTTTGTTCTCTGTACAAATTTGTTCCTTCCAACTGAATTTTTTTATTTGGTAGTATATTGCTCTTAATACTGTTAACGTCGCCATATAACTATGAACCACGCCCTCTTCACCGCCAAACACCTGCTGAACAGCATATTCGTAGATTTAATGCACCTGTTCTTGATGATGTTGCTGGAATCATGGTCGGCGATCGTACAGCTACGCGGGAAATCGTGATTCGTCCATCATCGTACATAGACAGTCCACGTCATATGCAAGAATATATACAAGATGCCTTGACTAACGTGCGAGAATATGGGCGGCCGTGTTAATTTATCACCTTCACAAGTAATCCAAAATCGCCGGAGATCACATCCTTACTATTGCCTGGCCAAAGCGCAATACACTATCATGACATTACACATGTTTTCAGATAAAAATTGAAGTCTCTAATTGTTTTCATTACAAAGTTACATGTATTTGGTCCCACACGTTGCTGGATGTATACCGTTGAATGGCAATAGCGCGGGTTACCTGATGCACACATTTTGGTATGGTTAATCGATAAAATACGTCCTGAAGAAATCGACAGTATATTGCTGTTTATAGTATTGTTACTGCAAATATGATTCATGGCCCATGTGGCAATCTGAATGGCATACGGGAAATGTACTAAAAGCTTTCCAAAAAAATTCACTGACGATACGATCACATATATTGATGGATATCCAATATATCGCCGAAGAAATTGTTTTCTTTCTAAACAATCCCTACAAATAATGTATATGGCAAAACGAAGTTTTTATTAAATGTCCCTGGAGGCCTCGCGCTGCGTAGCGGGCGTAGCCAGCTAGTATATATATATATTTAACAAACTTTTTCGAGTATTAACTTAAATAAATATTAATATTACAAAATGTATTGTTATATTAACAAAAGTCGTATATCATTTTTAAATAAATCCTTGTATTATTAAAAAAAAGTTTTTTATTTCTAAAAATATATTTTTAAATATAAATAATAACCATTTTTAATATAAACAATTTTTTATTCGGTAATTAATGACGTCATCAACAACTTCCAATTAAAAAAATGTTTGGTATTATTAAAAGAAGTTTTTTTAATTTGAACTGAAGCTTATTTAAAAAAATTATTTTGTTAATATAATCAAATGTTCTCTTTACCCAAATTTATATTATTATTAAACACGGTTTTTCTTATTATTACCTACATTTTTTTTCAGTGATACATATGAGTATTTTAAATAGTTTTAATATTAGTGTTTTTCCGTTAGTTTGATAAATATTCGTAGCATTAAATATTTTTTTTGGCTAGAAAAATTTTTGGTTAGAAATCAATCAAAAAAATATAAAATTTTTAACTTTCGGCTGGAATAGCAAAGACACTATCTGCATTATCGATTTTTTATATTTTCGTCTGGAAACTTTTGGCTTACTTTAACAGCATTTTAAATGAGCCTTTGAATTTTCTTCCAAATTAAACTTGATTCACGGCAATACATGATCGATAGTAAAATCGAACGAAGCGGTTAATAGACAACTGGTTAGGAGACTTAAAGTAAATGTCAAAATTAATCCAATTTATACCAATACAATCATTTAAAATTGGTAACCTGTGACTTGAAAAATCATTCTTAAATTAAATTAATTATAGAGATAAAGTTTGCCACAGTGAATTCGTTCCTTCCGTTCCGCACCGTTCATCCGTTTTATCAAGCAGAATGTATTCGTTCCATTATTAATGTGATACACGTCAAATTTTAAATTTTTTATTTAACGTCCGTTTCGTTTTCTTCCGTTCCGTTTATTTATGTAAATTGGTATAAAATAAAATGTAGTGGACGGGATAATCATTGTTCTTAATCTATATCGTAAATAATTTGGCATCATTAATTTTAAACACCTGGACCTAGTTGAGCTTATATATGAGTCATAAAAATGTTACTTGTGAGAAAAGAACGTGATTGCTAACTGAGTGATCATAAAAGTACACCATTCTTTCTAAACTTTTGGTCGCGCTCCTTCTCTGATTTTACTTAAAGATTGGGTTTCCTCTTTTGAAATATTTTTTCCAAGAGACAAATAATAAAATAATTGCGCGTATTAGCTCGTTTATATCTGTGCAATACCCGTCCGACACCGCTATTAGTTCAACATTTCTTATCCGTTGACATTTGAGGTGTTTCGATATTTGTAAATTGGTGTTTTTCATCTCCAGAATAATTTTTTCGCACCTGTCAACACTTTGTATTCGAATCGGCCTTTGTTCTCTTTCCAAATGCATATTCAATAAAGGTGGAGTTTCCGACTCATAACGTTGATTTCGGTCAGGGATAATGGTTCCTTTTTGTGTGTTTCCCATTTGTTTTGCCCTTAATTTTTCACAAAACCCACCAACTGTTTAACAGGTATAGGTCCTATAAGAAGCTACGTTTCATTTACCCTCTGCTTTACTTCATATTCTCTTTTAGAATGAATTGTTATGAAGTAGTTTTAATCTGGCAGGGATCGAATTAGTCTCTAAACTCAGAGATCAATTTTTTGGTTTGGCTGTCAATGATTTTTAGAGGAACGAAAGCTTTATATTGTGGATCGATCATCTTTTACTTTGTTGTCACTTAATCCAACCACAAATAAGCACATGGTGGGATAAAGGTACCGGATTCGAAAGAGATCTTGTCTGAGGCTAGCATATAGTCGCGGCTTTTGCAATGACAAACCCGTATTGGTTGTTGCCTCAAAAGCTAATCACTATCAGCTACTGATTCCCTATCGACTGCTTTCGTTACTTTATATGATTGTGGTGGTCGTTTAGTTAGACTCCACGGTGTCCCATAATTATATGGGATAATCATTACGTCGATACCCAACTCATGACACCTATTGGAATAAAACAAAATAACTGCACATAAACTTAACTTTATTACAAGATTTTAACAATTCAATAGAGAGGTTGTTTGTGTTCACGATCTACATTCTCACTTGTCACAGCATCAGGTGGCCCGACCATATACATTGGCGTTATATGCGATTCATATGGTGGTAGTTGTTGTTCTTGGCCACGATGTTCCATTGCATACGCAGAGGGTTGCTGTCTCACCACATGAACCATATACGGTTGTTGATTATTTGGCTGATTTGCCATTTGGAAGTTGTGAGGCATCGTTCCTGGTTGTCCATAACCAGGAAAATGAGTAGGCGATGTATTCACTATAGTGTTTGATGGTTGTACCATGCCATGCTCACTCAACGTGCGCAGAAAATTTTGTAGTTCTAGCAGTGATTTATAATCACGTTTAGGGATAATGAACATTCCCAGTAAAAACACTATTAGCAAAATAATTAAAAATGCAATCGAATGTGGATATATAAGATGGAATACAGACGTGCTATTTATGACCAAGTCAGGAGTTTGTATCGTTATATACTGCAAAGCACCCACGGTTATGTTTAATACAACATATCCGATTGATAACACAACTTCGGTGTGTTTTATATCCGTGAACGACAATATATTTATATCACAATTCGGATATCCAAATCCGAGGGTCAGGAACAAAAGCCACATCATCACTGTAATCTCTCGTGTAAACCAAAAATCATACGAAAATATTATCAATAGTATCACCATATACATTAGTTTCATTACGATTCCAATTAGATGCTGAATTTTATATGTTAATGGGATTAATAAAATCGTCGATACGGTCACACCCGCAAATCCAAACCAGTTGATCGAAAATAGATTAAAATTTAATGATACGATCGACATGGAGTGATGTATATACATGAAGGGCCAATAAAAATACATCACCGACGTGCTTTTCGAAATTATGACGAACATCAATAGTAATATCGAACGCGAATAACTATTCTTCACAGTTAATTGCGGTGGCGGGACGGCATTTCCATATGTTGGGGTGATCATAAAATATTTTCGATCGAATATCGTTAAATTTTTATTCTCTCGATTGATGTCCTCGTCCAGGCTTGATTTATAATTTAAGTTGCTATAATAGACGTTATATTCGAGTATTAGTATACAACCGATGGTCCATATCGATGAAATGACTAGCAGTAATCCAATTATATCGTTTCTCGGACCAGTTGGATTATTTAAAATGCCCAAGTTGATTTGGTTATAAACTATTGTCGATCCCACCGCTACCGAAAATATATAGAACACAAGTGGTATCGATAGGAGTATAAATCGAAATTTAGTTTTACCCATACGAAGATTGAGGTAGCTGAGTGCGGCAATATATGATATTCCATGAGCTATAAAGCTCATATATATTGCGGCATACGGAACTAGAAATAGGAAAAAAATTGTATATATTTGGTCAAACCCATGAATATATTGTATATACTTACTATTTGAGGTCATAAATAATATTCCGGCAATAAAAAATATCACCATACCAACAGACAGGCAATACAACTGATCGTATCGATTTCGACGAGTCTTTATTTTTATAATATAGAGAAATAAGCCGGTTAATATCGCCGCAACCGATCCTGCAACCCATGGCCACCATCGTGAATTATTTAAAATTCGTTGTATATTGTGATTATTATTTATTAAGCCAACAAAGGGATATTGCAGTATGTAGCCCATAAATACGCCCATTGGGAAGAATGCTGATATGACTAAATATAATAAAAATATTATCTTTAAAGTGATTTAATATTTTGAGTGATAACAAAATTCATTGTTATGAATCATTGGACCGAGTGCCACAACACTTTCCAGTTAAACACTTTACACACACACACACCCACCTGTAGCTTCAGGGAGATGTTTTAAAACTTTCATGTTGATCACATAAATTTTTTCACTTTATATCATAAATATATGTTTCCTTAATGAATTAGCCCGATGAACTGAATTAAGTGTGGGAATAGCATTCACCTTTAAAAGAGAGTGATAAGAATTGAACGGAATTAAGTCTAAATGTTAAATCAAATATAATAGATAACAGAATACTAAACAGTAGCGCTCGGCGGTAACAAGACGTCTAGTATATCTGCAAGCATGGGGGTGCGATATACTAAATCCCCATATCAATGTGTTACAATTCCTTCAATTTTCTATTTAATTCGTATACATGGGTGTACATTATAGATATGAGGGATTACCTTTTTATTTATAATTTAATGTTATGACTAATGTTTAGTTTTAAATTGTTTTCGCTGATAAGAATTATTGGCTAAAAATTAGGTGTAAACGGTTCAAAGTGTTTCTCAACTATACACATGAAGTTTATTCAGCACAATGAATCACAATGAATGTCTGGCTCACAGAGCTCTAAGTGGGTTTGGAAGAAACTGTCATCCACCTGCCATTAGTCCACCTGAATTTGAATGTTTGGTATACAAATCACAGACGTCCTTTTTCACTAGTATAATACATAGTAGACTATAATACATTTCAATAAGGGGCCCAAGATTCGATCTAGGCAGTTACATTTTAGGTGGTCAAACGCCGATTCTGCGACAAAACTAAATTAGAAAGTTGTATAAACCATGAAACACAAACTGGGAAGATATATACAGACACCTACAGATTTTAATCAGTTGCTACGACCTTTAACTCAGAAACAGGCACAACAAAACTTCTCAAGAATGACACGAATCATATAGGAAAACGGAAGACAAACTCTACAGATTTTTTGAAACAGATTTCAGAAGAGTTCGATTTCATAATTTAAACATGTGTCTTAAAACTTTACTCACCAAAAAGTGAAAATATGTACGATTTTAAAAACATATCTCAAATACGATGCCAAGTTATGAGGGATTTGAACTTGCAGACAAAATTTTAGGCACAGAAAGGATATCCCATAACCACCCATTAAACAACTGAAAAGTAAATATGTTGCTAGAGAGTTCAATATGTTTTTCATACCCATAGGTCCATAACGTTTGCCTCTTGTGTTTGGAGACCTAGAAAGATAATGAATGGTGTCGGGGAAACATTGAGTCATTTTCGCAGACATATGTTTGTCTTGGCTATATGCAACAGTGATTTGTAAGATAGGTGACAAAAATTATAGCATTAATGGCCATTGCCAAATATATGTGATGGGCAATACTACGCGAAACTATATATATTGTAATTAGCACCGGATAGTGATCGTTATGTAGGATCATCTATCCTAATTTGATGTATACAAATAAAATGCAAATATCGTCCTATCTGACTTTTCTCCTCGAACACAGATTTTGCAAAATTTGTATGGAAACAATAGTTAACTCGAATGAGCTTGGTAGTTTGAACTTCAATGAATACCCAGTCACATTTACTTGGCCCAGCAGGGTGTATTTTTGACTTTTGTTAGACCTTTTGCCCTATAGGCGTGACGTCTCTTAAGACAATTACTTTAACGATAATATTTCTGGCAAACGTAAGTTTTTATACCAACCAATGGTAAGATTATATAGTCCAAACATTTTGGCGTCCTCTCACACACAGTTAAATCTGCCAAAAACCATTTTTGTCGTTTTATTTCATTTAAATGACAGTCTCGGCTGAACCCAAAGTTTCCCATTTTGTCGATCCTATTTTTCAGTATATATTTTAAGCCCCTTTTTCAACAGTAGCTACTTAAATTGTCCTCCAAACTTTCAATAGTCTCTGAGTTATTAGCAGAACATTTGTCCTTGGCTGGCTGTCAAACCATCATTTGTTGGTTGTAACTAAGACGTCAGTTGACATGGAACGATAACGGTCGCTGTAACAATATGAACCACCCTATTCTACACCAACAACCACTTATGTAAAACTCTTAGTAGCCAGTTATTAAAAACCATTCAATCGATAAACACGCATTATCATTTGTCTCACGCCTCTTATTATAATATACTCATATAAGTATTACATGGTGTCAGAAGTGGGAATACACAAGACACAATAAAAATTGAAATACGTGAATTACACAATAAAAATTGAAAAGTGGTAAATCGAAAAAAAGGGAAATTAATAATATTTCGCCGTCAATATCACAATCAACAAAAAAGAAGATTCGAGAACAACGGATGTTCACTTATTTTACTTAATTGATTTTCACTTATTTTTATTTTGTGTGTAACAATGTCCGGAATTAAACCACCGAAGAATTTTGTGATAAATTCAGAGCTAGATATGGCTGAAGAGTGGACGGAATGGATCGAATTATTTACCCATTACAGTAATTCGATTGAATTAACAAAAAAGACAGCAGAAATTCAAGCGTCAACATTAATTTCATGCCTTGGTCGGGGCGCATTGAAAGTATTAAATAATTTGGGCGCCTCAGACGACGAAAAGAAGGATCCGAAACAAATTACTGACAAATTAAAAAAATATTTTGCACCATCACGCAACAAAACGTATGAGCGATACCAGTTTCATCGTATTAAGCAAGAAGAATGTGAATCATTCGAAGATTTTTTGCAACGTTTGAAAACGCAAGTTACGCGTTGTGGATATAGCACAAAAGAAGATGAATTCGTGATGGATCAAATCGTAGTAGGAATTTGCAACGAAAATACCCGTCAAAAAATGTGGGTTGAGGATGATATGGAATTGGCCAAAGCAGTTAAAATTTGTCGTGCTGCAGAGCGTGCCGAGAAACAAATAAAGTCAATGAGTGATCTATCGACGCCTGCACAATCGTCACCAAGTGTAAACCAAATAAATAAAAAGGACGATGACAAATTTGATTGTAAGCGCTGCAGCACACGACACGGTAGGAAACAATGTCCAGCATTCAACAAAAAATGTGATCAGTGCGGTAATAATGGTCATTTTAAAAAAATGTGTCGTTCCAAAATAAAAGTATCGAAAAAAAAGTCAAAAAATAATAAATACACAGATAAAAAATCCGGAAAAGTGAACAAAATAGACAGTGATTATTCCGAAGGTGATTCAGATTCGAGTATCGAGAGCGGGTATGACTACAACGTGAGCAGTATTAAATGTGAAAAGGACAAAATAACAGTCTGTTCAATTAAAAAAGACAAATGGATTGAAACATTGAAAGTCGGTGATGGCGAACTGGTAGTGGATTTGGACACAGGAGCTCACTGTAATGTAATATCCCGGAAAGAAGCGTCCAGATTAAAATTAAAAGTGAACATTTCATCGACTAAACGTCTATCAACATATAATCTCGACACAGTCAAAGTAATAGGCGAAGCCAAAGTATGGTGTATATCGCCGCAAAAATCAGGACAGGTGATTTTTAAAGTAATTAACGAGGATTTAATGTCAGTTCTCGGTCGACATTCATGCGAAGAGCTTGGATTAGTGAAACGCGTTCATAAAGTGGATATACAGTTGAGTTGCTGCAACAATTATGAGTATGATATCGATTTTATTGATAATACAAATTTCAAAATAATTCCACCACGTCGAGTTCCAGCAGCATTTAGAGATAAAACAAAAAAGGAATTGGACAGAATGGTTGCAATGAAAGTTTTAGCACCAGTTACTGAACCCAGCCCAGCCGTAAGCCCTATGCTTGTGGTAGAAAAAACCGGAAAAATTCGAGTGTGCATGGATCCAGTCGAACTAAATAAAAACATAAAACGACGCCATTACCCGTTGAATACAGTAGAAGAAATAGCCGCAAAAGTAGGAAAGGCCAAGTTTTTTACAAAACTGGATTGTAAACATGGTTTCTGGCAGATTAAAGTGACTGAACGAACGTCAAATAACTTGGTCATCAGTACGCCATGGGGACGTTACCGATACTTACGCATGCCGTTTGGTATAAATTCTGCACCTGAAGTATTTTCGCAGATTATGAACGAGACACTGCAAGGCATCGACAATTGCGAGGTTGCCGTGGACGATATTCTTCTCTATGCGAACACAAAGGAAATATTAGAGAGAATCACAAAAAAGGTAATGCATCGGTTAAAAGATGCTGGTTTCACAATAAATCACAGTAAATGTGAGTACAATAAGACAAGAGTGAAATTTCTTGGACATGTTTTTACATCCAATGGTTGTGAGATTGATCCAGATAAGGTATCAGCAGTTCATCGTTTGAACACGCCAGCTAATATCAAAGAATTACAGAGATTGCTTGGTACAGTAACATACCTTGCAAAATTCATTCCGAAATTTTCAGATTTGACAGAACCGTTGAGAAGATTACTAGTGAATAACACTGCATGGGTATGGGAGGTTCACCAACAAACAGCTTTTGAGAAGTTAAAAGAGGTCATCACAACAACGCCAGTTCTGGGTTATTATGCCATAAATCAAAGCGTTAAAATTTCCTGCGATGTAAGTTCAGTAGCCCTTGGAGCTTGTCTAGTCCAAAATGGAAAACCGATCGCATATGCCAGCAGGGCATTGACGAAAGCCGAGAAAAATTATCCACCAATCGGCAAAGAAGCAGCCGCCATAAGATTCGCATGCAAAAAATTTCATTATTATGTGTATGACAAAAAATTAGACATCGAAACAGACCATCGAAACAGAAAAAATGGTTTCCGATGGTTTATTGGAAACCATTTTTAAAAAACCGATTTCACAGGCGCTGATGCGTTTACAACAAATTCTGTTTGATGTTTTGCCATATTCGCCAACAGTACAATACAAGAAAGGTGTGGACATGAAAGTAGCTGACACACTCAGCCGTGATTGCAAAGCTAAACAAATTGACAAAAATTGGACCGAAAGCGAAGAATACAAAATCAACGCTGTAGTTGCTATGTCGGATGTGACGAAAGATCACTTAGCAAAATTGACAGAAGAAGATTTCGAATTACAATTGCTACGTAAAGTTGTCGAAGGTGGATGGCCAACTGATGATAGCAAGTTGCCAGAAGCAGTCAAGCAGTACGCAAATTTCAAGGAGGAAATTTGGTATGATGGTCAATTACTATTTAAAGCTAATAAAATTATTATCCCAACAGCTGAGCGTCCAAAAGTGTTAGCTGATATACACAAAGGTCATCCAGGGGTGTCGAAATCACTAGCAAGAGCGTGAACCAGCATATACTGGCCTGGACAAACAAAAGAAATCAAGGAATTTGTCGAAAAATGCTCTACATGTCAACGTACTCAAAGATCAAAAACAAAGGAACCATTACTACAGAAGGTTTTACCGGATTATCCATTTCAATTAGTTTCTACGGACATGTTTACGTTCAAGGGCAAAGATTACATTATTATTGCTGATCATTATTCTGGTTTTATGGATTTTTAAGAAGTAAAGTCGACAACATCGGCAGCAGTCATTTTGCAACTTAAAAAATGGTTTGCCACTCACGGAATACCGGAAACGTTGGAATCAGATGGTGGTCCACAGTACACATCAAAAGAATTCAAAATTTTCGCGTTGCGTTGGCAATTCAACCATCGCATATCATCACCACATTACGCTCGGTCAAATGGATTCGCTGAACGCAACGTTCAGACAGCAAAAAATCTACTCCGCAAATGCTGGCACGACGATTCAGACATTTATGAAGCATTGTTATTGTTGCGAAATACACCACGTAATGATATTTTGGGGTCTCAATGTCAACGATTGTTTAGCCGTCACACAAGAACATTTATTCCTATTAGACAGGATGATTTGAAACCGCAAATCATCAACGGTGTCACCAAAGAGCTGGCAAAATTTCGCTTTCAACAAAAGTCGTACGCCGATCGTGTTTCATCACCATTTAAGCAGCTAGAATTGAACGAAAAAGTTCGTTTACAAAAAGGCCACCGTGATTGGGTGTCAGCAAAAGTCGTAGAGAAGTCAAATAATCCACGGTCGGTGATTGTGGAAACAACAACGGGTAAAAGATACCGACGAAATACAATTCATTTACAGCGCTCATCAGCTAATATAAATACAAGATGTTCCAGAAGTTGATATCAATCATGATATCAATGAGAATACGAACAACAATTTAACATCGACTCAGGTATCAAATGAAAGGGAAATTATCTCCGAGGCCATTTTACAACCGAAGATCTCTTTTGGGTGTCAAATCTGAACAGACATCTGACATTCAAATCAGTAACCAAGGGAATAATCAAGAAAAAATAACAAAAAGTGATCGTGTAATTAAAACACCCAAACGTTACCAATTATAATAAACATTTTTATACTTTGTATTAATTTTGATAACTGTCAGTCAGTTGCGAACATAAAACTAGTAAATTAAATAGTTCAAAATTAACATTAAAAAAAAAAAAAAAAAAAAAAAAAAAAAGGGATGTAACGTTATGAACCACCCTATTCTACACCAACAACCACTTATGTAAAACTCTTAGTAGCCAGTTATTAAAAACCATTCAATCGATAAACACGCATTATCATTTGTCTCACGCCTCTTATTATAATATACTCATATAAGTATTACAGTCGCAATCAATGGATAATCCAGCTCCAGATTTCAAAAGAAATTGGTTTTCTGATGCTTTTGAACCATATTCTACACAAGTGTCACTCGTGTTGAGTCTCAATTGTCAACATAACCGAAAAATATGATTTTTATAGTAATAATGTTAAACTGCGAAGTCCCAATTCACAATCAACTGCTTTCAATCCTACAATTGAACTTTATCCTTCATACCAAGGTATTTGTGTAACATTATTCACAAAGTCATATGACTGTTCGGCAAGTGACTCAATATTATGGAAATAAGTTGTTGAAATAAGCTTTGTTAGTTAAACTAGAGACTGGAGGTGATTCAAATGTTGAAGTGTAAACAACTGAGAAGTTTGGTCTACTGAAGACTGATAAATATCGGCTCGTTTAAAAATATTCAGGTTTATCGACACCGTGCACTTGTATACAACCCAGTTTTAATTTCAAAAACAGAATCTCAACAAACCTAAATAAAAATTCCGAATGCAAATATTATGTTCCATTTGCAAAAAAAAACGTTTTTCATTTGAACAATTTTTTATGGGATTTTAATGATACATCAATCTATAACTATATAAACCGAGAAGAAAACTAAAAATGCTAGTACATTGCCTCATATATGTTTTATGTTATTCGAACCCATAACGATTTTTCTATGTCAATGTCCACTGCTTAAATTTTATCCATTCGAACACTATTCCCAACTCCATCTACGATCGTTATATTTCCGAAATGAATTTTTAACCAACATAACCCCAAAAGTCGAAGACAAAAACGAAGAAAATGTATTAATTTCCCAGCTGAAAATTTATTTATTTGCAAAATTTGATACTTGGAATTTAATTATCTGCCGATCTAGAGATCAAAAATATCTTATATCCGTTACACTTATATATAAATATGAACACGTAACTAATTTATACATTACACAAAACGAATGTGCAGTTGACCCAAATAATATATACTCATATAATGTATATGTTGTACAGCATAATGCCTCGTAATTTATCCTCGCCGGATGGTATTCCCATCTTTATCGCATATTTTTGGTTTGTATCCAATTCGATTGTTTTTCATCAATTTTTTGAGTTCAATATTCAGTGGCGTCTCCTTAGGCGCCGGCGTAAATTCATCAATCATAATTTCGGACGCTTTCCGCGATGGTGGTTTCCGTTTTTGGTAAATCAAACGTGGATCGGGTTCTGGTTCGGAACGTTTCGAAGATATTGGTTTTTCACCGGGCTGGCCAAATGATGCAAAGTATTCGGTGTGCTTACGTAGTTCCTTTAATTTTCGCGCCAACTTCATATCGACCTCGTCCGATTGCAAACGTTTGATGTCTGTCTTGATTTTATCGTAAAATGGTTTGTATTCTTCCAGATTTTCTTTGTAGAATTCGTGAATCTCTTTGACACATGGCTGGTTGGGTGGCTCATCGATATACAAGTTGTGAGATAATTTCCAACCTATCACTAAACCACCTTCGTTGACACGTTTGACTAATTTGAACTGTTTCAAACGTTTGGGTGGTTTAAACTGAATATCGTTTGTTGTTACAGTTAAATAGTCCTTTTCATGATCTTGAAGTTTAAACATTTTATTTTAAAAATATATGGGAGCACAAATATACGTCTAAAATACGTCAAAAATAAAACAAAATGAGGCATTCAACAAGTGATCGGCTTCTTTAGATTCAAAACTACAACGATTCGATAGAATTATTTTATGTTAGTACTTTATTTATGTATTAGAAATATGCAATGTAATAGTCCTTCCACAAACACATTTACACTGCGGATGTGATTTATAAGGTTGGTAATGAATGGGTACCTTAATCGGTTCGCTTTTAAGATCGTTCACTGTTAAATCGATTTGATTTGTAGGAATCATAAATAACCCAATTAGACCTAAAATCGCCACGATAATAACACAACCGATAGCATGCCAATTCAGCGACTGCAATAATTTGATTGATTCAAGATTAATAAGTGTTGCATATTGTACGATTCCGATCGTCAGTACTTCACAAAAATATCCAACTGCTAAAACAACTTCATTAACTGTTAGACTTGCATACGACAATATATTGATGTTCGGTGCGAAAAATCCGAAACCTAGTACAGTATACACCAGCCAAAATATTAATTTAATATATGGATAGTTTATCATATCAGTCGAGCAAACTATAACCAATACTGACAGACATATTATTTTGAACAATATTGAAATCATGTATGTCATTTTATATTTTAAGAGTGCCAGCATCGCACAAGATAGTATCAAGCCTAAAAGACTGTACCACTGTACTTGAAAAATGTTTAAATCGTTCGATGATATTGACACAACCGTGTACTGCATGAATAATGGATAGTAAAATAAAATAGCTGTTAGCATTTTCGTTCCAATACTGTACGCTGACAAGACTATAATTTTTCTAACATCTGCTTCCGGTACACCACCCAACGTTGAGTGTATTTGAAATATATTTTCACAGTTTAAATCTTTATCGAAACTACGCTTATAATTATAAAATCGCGCAATTTGTAATATTTCATTAGTTAGACACCCAATAAATAAAACAGAGCACGTTATGGCGTTAATAATTCCAATCCTTTCATTGATATACATAAAGGACATATCGTCCTTAAACGCCATCCATGTAATTGTGGCACCTGTACAAACTCCCAGTAAATATACTACATGAGGTGTGGACAGTTTAAGTGACCGAAACTTTGAACGACCAGTTCTTATATTGATGTATGTTAAACTTGATATATAACAAACCCCGTGGCCCGCGAACCCGATGAATAAAGGCATGTAACCTAAAACAAAACAGTTATATTACATTTATTGTGGATAAGATATAGTTTATAAAAATACGAACCAGTTGGGTATATAAACACATCAAAAATTTCACTAGCACCTAACAACACTAGGCCCACCATTGTGAAATAGAAATGTTCGTACATATAACGTTTATATTTAAATTTGATGACAACATGACAAATCGATGTAGTTACAGCAGCTATGCCACCGGCCAAAAATGGGCCAAATTTTATCGATTTTAAGAGGACCAGATTATGATTATCCAACAGATAGAAATGTATAAGGTGTCCAATATAAATTCCACACGGGAACATTGTTAGTGATGCGAGCAGTTCAGGAACTATGGCCAAAGATGTCATTATACCCAAAAGATGTGTCTCTTCTAATAACCAATTTGTGCTCAACTAATATTTTTTGTGGATAATGAATCGATTTTTATGGTGATAAGTACTAATCTGAGATTACAACAAATGATAACATATTGATAGTTAACGATAACATTTAATGGAAAGTATTTGGTCTAGAGTATACCAGTCTCCGTACAAAATTATTTAATTCTGATTATTGTTGTTTGCTAATTAGATCAGATACATTACAGTAACTGTGTTGTATGACTATCCAAAACTATTATATATGATAATATGTATAATATATCGCATTTATCTGTGTCTTACAGTAGAGTCGATTAGACACAAATAGAGACATAATAAGGTACTTAATACCATCTTCATCTAAAAAAAATTTGTTCATGTCCAGTGTGAGATTACACTGTCTGATTATTTAATCCATTAAAAGAATTATTTAAAATATTTAACTATAACTGAAGCAAACACCAGACGCTTTTAGGTTGGCTGTCATCCCGTCTAAGTATGGATGATATTGAAAGAATAAATGTCACGTGGCCGAAGTAAAACCTCACAAATATAATTAATGTGTTTTCTTCAGGCGACATATAGAACATCAGCAAACATTGGTAGCTTTTGGGGTGGTGTCATTATGCCAAAATTTGTATAATATATGTATCCAATATAATTATTCAGAGCAATAACTCCGCAGTAATTGTCACAGAATCAACTGAATCGCCAAATCATTTGGATCATAAACCAGTATATTGAACTAGGAGATACATATTCAAAACTCAGGATCGATTAGTCCACTGTTCGTTTTACTCAGTGTAAGATAGCTATCCGGTATCTTGAAAGTTGTTAGTTTCAGGTCAGGAACTAATACGCTTGACAGACACAGAAAGTCTTCAACAGTTTCAGCTTCTTGTCCATTGCAGTCCTTATTTACATTAGGAAACAAACATATATATGATAGCTCCAAGAATAGTGTCCAATTAGAAAACCAAGTAAGACCATTAAAGTATATTCTCAAGATTACTATGTACTATTCAACTTAAGACCTATTCTATTCAACTTAAAACTATCACAATTTATATTAATGACACTACTGTAGCGATCCAGCATTCCAAGAGAATAACATAACTTAGCTGAGAGAATTATATAATTATTTTCTGATACTAATAAAGTACAAGAAACCTTTGACAGCTTAGCACTGTGGTATGAGTTTAATTCATTTAGGCTCAACATCGAAAAGTGTAAATCATTATAGCTTCATCATACAGCTTATGCTGTTACATATGGGTGTTTTACATTACACAAAGCACCGATAAAATAATGATGGTCTGGTGACATTTTGGATTATACTGCATATGCAACGTACATGCAGTATGTTGAATGTATATGTAATTTGAACTTCCAATTCGTATTGTAAAAAACAAAAACTACCCTGCGTTTATTCCAGTCCAACTTGATCTAAACTTGGTTTCAAATCGTCCTTATGTACCGATCTCAGAAGTATTTAAGCATTTTTCTTGTGTGGAAACTTATTATGTTTGGTGGTGTATTTAAATGATAATATCGAGGAGAGTAAAATATTAAAGCTATATTATATTTTCCAGCCTGTTAGTTGCTTCCACTGCCATTCAAACTACTTTCAACTTCAACATTTAGGCGAATTGTTAAAGCAAGTCTATTGGAGTCATTTGATTACCAAACAATTCGTATGTACATCGATTGTTGCACAAATGATAAATGGAAAATTTTGTTCAACCAAAATCCAAAGATTTGTATATAAATACACTTTTTTGGAAATCGAAACCCTTAATATGGCCAGAGTGTCAATTTTTTTCCTCAATGAGCAATTGTATAAATAATTTTAATCGATATTTTGCCTAAATGTGTACTAGTTTAATTAATTTACATTTTGTATGACATTTAGGCGCAAAATTTACACTTCATGTTGTAATATAATATGTATGTGCACGAAAAATTTGTTTTTTATACATATAATGTTTTTACAGTCATCTCATTACGGTCTGTCGCCTTACATGCTCGATGAAGGTCACAAAAGATACTTAAAATAAATATTTTTTTCGGAATTTATAAATATGTCTAATTCTGAGATGAGGTCCATTAATCCGTTTGCGTTCTAGATTCCAGAAAAATTTCGGCCTACTTAAATTTAGCTAGTTGTGATTCTTTATACATTCATGTATTTTGCGCATGAATACCAACGTCATATTTTAATTAGATAATACTAAAAATTAGCCCATTCATCGGTCACATTATTGAGTACGAATTTCAACACAACAATAAAAAAATTATTTAAAAAAAAATAATAAAAAAAATTCGAATACATCGACAAAAGAAAATTATAAAACAAAATGAAAATACATATTTCAAATACATTGAAATATAAGTCCGCTTAATCTCGCACTCACGAACAATTTCTCAATCTCGTATGAAGATTTTCTTCATGAATTCATATTATACCAGTACGGATGTGTGTAATGATTTTTGGGAAATCCAAAATTAATAAATTTTCTTCTGTATAACAAATACAATAAGAATATCAATGATAAAAGAGAAATGTTTCCTACAATCTTTTATAAGAAAATTATTTGAATAATTTCAGAACGGATTTTTGTGAAATTTGTCACCAAGTAATTCGAAAAAAATGAAAATGTCAAAGTTGTTAGAAAAATCGACTCATCAAATTTCTTAAAAAGAAATCGAAAATATTTGTTTTGTTATGATATAGAAAATTAATGTATCAACACAACGAAGAAAAGGCAAACAATTGAATGACTTTAGTTAAAGAAATTTTTTTTCGTAAGGAAAATTTGTTTCTTCTAAAAATATAATAAAATATTATAAGAATATATAAATATTCTTTTATTTAAAAGAAAAAAAATAATAGTAAGAACAATAATAAGAAAACCAAATACAAAACACAGTTTGAGAAAATTTAGGAATTTTCATGAAAATTATTTTATGAAAGAGTATAATATATAGTTGTGAGGTCCATTAAAAATAAAACCTGTGTAACGATCACAATATTCATCTAATATATATCTTGACTCCCAAATTGTTATTCTTATAAAATTTATGTACTGTGAGCACATCAAAATCTATTGTTTAGTGGTACATACAGTAGCAGAGATGAGTGGAGGAATCTTAGATTACTGCCGCCGCATTTCGACATACCAGATATGAAAGTATATATTATATAAAGCAGATGTTGATGATTTGTAATTTATTAAAAGTTTTTATTTTCAACATCTCACACAAGCACTTGGTTTGATTCTGCTGTGCATGATACTCTTTTAATCTTTTGTTTATACAATAATGGCGTTAGTCATGCATTAATTGTATAAATATTCTTTATAACGCTGTAATAAACAAATGTGAGGTGTAGGGTTGCTTAAAACTACTTTAAATTTCGTGTTGATAGTACCGAGCAATTGAAGAATAGTAGAAAATGAGATTACATAGAATAGAATCCTATAACTTATTTTATTTGAAAAATATAACTTAGATTAAGTAAGGTAGATTAAAGAGCTTTATCACCCACTTCTGGTAATTAATCCTCATTACATTTCTTTTATTTTTGGAATATAATTTTGATTTCACTATACAAGACCAAATATGCACTCTCGAATTAAGCAACTTAGAGCTCTAGAGGTTAAAAATATGTTTATCCACACTGAGTTCAAAATCAAATGACGATCGTTGAGACATACAATACTTCTCAAACAAAACAGCTATAACTATCTACATAACAGGATCGTAGTGTAGCTATAGCTACGACATATATTCGAGGGTAGTTATACGTCGTTTCGGTTGGATCAATTTTAATATCGGATAATTCGAAAACAGGTGCAATCAACCGTTGACAGTGAAATTGTTTTGCCGGAATAACTTTTAAAGGTTGATAACTAAAAACAATTTTTTGAAGATTTAAGACTACATGACGATTTAAGACTATATGACGATTTAAGCTAGGGGCAATAGAATTTGATGTTTAATAACTGGGTTGATAGAATTCCAATACGTTGTGATGGTGAACAATCGAATGTCAAATTACTGTTAAATGGTATTGTAGCATTAATAGGATAACCTTTAGAAACCTATCGAATTACAAAAAAGAAATAGAAACAGAACTGAATTATAGTGATGGCGACTATGAATAGTGACATTGCACAAGAAATAATCACATATATAGGAAATAAAAAGACTAGAGAAGTTCAAAATATTATTCAAAACGATAGACACATCCCATTGAATTGGTAAAGAATATTAGTAAAACATCAATGAATTTGTCATCTTATAGATAATGTTTACCATTTTTGAAAAAAGGAAAATTCCAAAAGTGCATTATACAATTGAATGAACAAAAATTTTCTTCGTAATATTATATAACGACCCTATGTCGTGCGACTATTGACGCAAATCGTTATACGCATTTTTGACGGATAACCTTCGATTACCATTTGTATACAAATTAAAACGTTACTAAGAAATGTGTTGTTTTGTACATTGTCATGTACTAATATCGGTAGGTTAAATGTCACATCGGATGTGTCACAACCAACATTTTCTTTCTCGATTAGGTTTTGTTAAATTTAAAAGTATATTAGATCACATCATGGATTTTGATAATCTAATCTCTTATACCTTTATAAATTCAACTATACTTTGTTTGGTGTAAGTCAACCTAAATATTGTGACCTACAATATATTCTCAATTGACGTAAGTTCTGAATAATACGACATACGTATATAGTACTAAAGTAGGCTGCCCAAGAAAATTATCAAAATATTTTGTATATCTAATGTAAACACACAGCAATTATTCGACAATCGTGTGTCAAAGAAAACGATCGGATGAGGGTTAAGTACATATATGAATATTCGTTTAATAAACAAATGAATCAATAATTATTAATTACTTATTCGTGTTCGACGAACTAATGTATAGTGCCACACAAAATGTTTTGGCCACCTATAATAGCTATACGCTATTCCACATACACGATAATTTCATACTTTACAAGACACTAAAATAAATTTTTCATATTTATTTTTCAGTTTTATGTGCTTACACACACACACACACACACACACACACACACACACACACGCGCGCACAAACATATAAGAAAAAAATTTTCTTTTTATTTTCTCGATTTTTTATAAATATAATTGTACAAGATCGTCGAATTAGTGTTCTAAATACATTTCACAACGACGGTTTTCTAGAGTTTCCAGAGTTCATTTGCAAAATAATTTATCCATCAAAAATAAATAATTATAAACTTATATTTAGTGTTTAATATTAATAAAAAATATTTGTTAGTTTGGTGAATATATCATTATTGTTTAAATAATATAATTAATTAATTATTGAAAATATTTGATTATTGTTTTATTACAAAAATAGTAAATTATATTATTGTAATAGTGTTTGGTTTGTGTATCTGTGTATATAATATATAAAAGAAAATTATATATATATATATATATATATATATATATATATATATATATATATATATATATATATATATATATATATATATATATATATATATATATATATATATATATATATATATAATATTATATTTTTTTAAAAAGTACATAAGTGGAAAAGAAATGTTTTTCAAATAAAAAAGAAAATTTTATAAAATTAAAACAAAAAATTAAAAGAAAATTAAGTGAGACTAACTTTCTTGTTGAAAGAAAATTTATTTCGTGATTTATATGTATATGTACGTATATGCATGTGTTGGAAATAATTATTAATTTTTAATAATTTTTTTTAAGAAAAAACGTAAGTATTTTCAAATTAATGTCATTATTATGTGCAAAAGATTTAAAATTAATTCTTTTTGTGACAAAACCACACATTGCTCGTTTTCACAATAATTTTATTGTTTTAATATTTAATAATATAATAATATTATTATAAGGTGTAGAATAGATCCTTCTCAAAAATAAATACATTATTCACGGGCACCGTAGTTTTGTCATATGGCAAAAATGAAATATTTGTGTAGTAAATGGAGAATAAATGTTTAATAAATCATTTTATTTGGCGCCTCTATACACTATATAATCGAGTGTTTGTACTATGTCAGTTGTTTGTAACGTTTTTGTGGTTAAAACCAAATGTTTATGTAGAATATTAAGAGAAAATGGATTATATTACTTATGTAATTAATAAAAGACTAGTTTTTGACCACTAAGTTATATGTTTGAGTAGAATCAACCCCGACCGGCTATACTTAGCTGAGATTATATGTATATATTGATTACGCAGACGCATACAGATGTGAGATTAACCCATCACGTTAGAGTACTGTGATTTATTAACGTATATTTAATTTTAATTATATTATGTTCCCAGTTAGATACAATAATTAATACAATAGAAATTTTTTGGCAAGCTACTTAATCCTCGACACAACACACATAGCAATTATATTACGCAAATAGTATTTTATCAAGATCAATGCTTATTGATAATACAATTGGTTGATTTATAAAATAAATAAAACGGTTTAAGTACGTTATTGAAATACTTAATGGTCTAAACTGTACACCACCTAAATACCCAACTTTTAATATCATTTATTTTAAATATATACTTGTGAACGCTTGCAGTTTAATCAGTTTCAAAGAAATGATTATCAAAAAATTATTACAGTGAATTTTGATTAGCTACAATCACAAATACTACTAGATCAAAAAATATTTTATTCATTTTGACAGTAAATTTTCTGAAAATTTATGAATAAAATATGTTTTGATCTAGTAATATTTGTGACTGTAGCCAATCACAATAGATTGTTATAATGTTTGGACAATTGTTTCTGTTGTCCAAATAAGTAAATAAAATCAAAATCAGTTGTAAATACTTAAGGCAATATCGAAAACCTAATTTTTTATGGAACCAGGGTGCTCATTTTGAGGTGCTTTATCACATTTAGTGATAAAAAGTGTGATAAAACGAAATTGTCGTAGCTTACTGCCAGTGAATCATTAGTGAAGAACTTTACGTCGTATATTAAAAATGGTAAAAAAGACATTAATATCTTCCATATCGCCTTATCAGTCAACATAATGTTTGTCATATTTCATGTTAAAATTGTTTCAATGTCATTAATTAAGTTGTATTGATATACGTACCACATTCAAACATTTGTGGATAAAATATTTTCAATCTCAGCAGTATTGTGGCTTTAACAAATTTAATGGTTTGTTAAATTGTTTTTAACTATAGGGTGCATCTCTCTACATAAGTGCAAATTACGTATCTAGTTGAAAAACTGCTTTTGTCTTCATATTTTGTGTTAATCAGCCCATTTTATTTCTACAAACATTCGAAGCTTGTATATCTCACGTGAACCTTCATACTAATTCTTAAATTTTAATTTTCACACCATCAGTAAAAATATGTCTGAAAAACTTCCTTTACAAATTTAAAATGGTTGTGCGTAATCTACATATTTAATGAGATTTTATTTGAATTAGACCAAAGTAATATATCATTTATGGATTAAAATTAATATTGTTGAAGGTTTCCAAAATAATTTTACCATAATCTGTAATACAAAAATAACGCAACACATAAATTATTTTGATATTGAGAAGCAGAAAATCATCAACATTTCTATTATAACTCATATATACCATTTTTACCAATCGTATCACAGCATGTAGTGTAGGAAATATCGATGAAATAAAGAAAAGTTATAAATACTTAGAAACACACCTCTGCTCATTCAACTGATTGTTTAGTTTAATTAATACACTAACCATTAGCCAAATTTATATAACATATATAAAACACGAATTAGCTGGAAAAAAACTTATTAAATATTTTTGTTGAACTGTGACATACCACTGATGATCGTTAAAGCTACTCATACCTAAACTTATCATCACTTTCGGAAGCAAGGTTTATTTCTCACACTTTAACATTGAAAGTCGTATTTGATTAAAGTTTATCATTAACTATAGCTGATGGTCAACACTATCTATCTATATATATATATATATATATATATATATATATATATATATATATATATATATATATAGATATATAAATATAAATATATATATATATATATATATTTTATAAATATATATATATATATATATATATATATATATATATATATATATATATATATATATATATATATTATATATATATATAATTAAATATATATATATATATATATAAATATATATATATATATATATATATATATATATATATATATATATATAATATATATATATATATATATATATATATATATATATATATATATATATATATATATATATATATATATATATAATATTATATTTTTTTAAAGTCTCTATACTAAGATGGCGCTGTACTAATAAATTAAGGATGGAAGTATTGTATTGATTGATTCGTTAGAATGTTTAACTCGCTGGTGGATATATTTTGTAGGATTTATTTATAATAATGTATAGATGTTTGCCATATAAAATTAGGTACATTAATCACAATACTTCAAAATAATTGACTTTTACTCTTGATGAATTCAACAAATCCATCAAGTCTAGTATTTGATCTAGGAACATGGCACATAATAATACTTGCGCCAAAATCAAACAAACTACATTCAACCGGATTATGATAAACCCACATAGCGTTTTTGTATATATGTGCATTGCATTCATTATGAAATTAAAATATAAATGATTCAGTGTTGAAAATTACAAATAAAATTAATAAACCATTCATTAAAAATTATCTTAAAAATAAATTAAATTTATAAAAATATTCGGACACAAAATTATTTATAAGTTTTTTTGTGTTTTAATGAATGTCGATGACATAAATGGAATTTTTCGCTGCATTTCCAAAAAAATTATTTGTTATTTGTTGTAATTCAAAAATATTTAGAACGTTTAAAATATTATTTTGAAGCCAATTAAAAATATTATATTAAGTCATTTAAATATTTTTTATGAGCGTTAAGTTTAAAAATAATTTTATTAACTGCACAGATAATATGTCTACACACGTTTGAATGAATTGGCTCTATCACATAGTTTATCTATCCGGTCGTATAAATATCATCTCGTTTGAACCCCTTGTACGTGTAACCTTCACACGATTATAATATTAACGTATGGGACTCTATAGACTTTGATCTACATATATATTCGAAACTTATGTATAAATACTATATAACATCATTTTATAGTGTGGTATATAATTCGAAATAAATAAAAATATTTTCATTAACCGGAATTGGTTTTTATGCCACAAAAATTTCAGCGATCGTTTTAAAACGGATATGTGCATTGGTGTATAGTTTAGTATAAACATGTATATACATATGTATATAATATGACGGCGGCCATTTATCCTAACCCCATATCAGCAAACGATTCGTGTGTTGAAACGATAAGTTCTAAAAACAAATTCCTCGAAATCATTTTAATTTGATTGAAGCGTGAAAATCAAAATGAACATTTTTTTTTATTTTTAAGAAATAGTAATAATTTTTTATAATTTATATCCCTCGAATAAAATGAAACAAAAAAAATTTTCAAAAATCATATTTCTTTCAATTTGTTCGATAAGCACACCGTGGCCAAATTATTAATTATTTCATACACAAACATATACACGTTAACATTAATATTTTCCATAAACAACAAATTAGAAATATTTTTGCGTAAAATTACTAAAAAACAAATAAATAAAATTATAAACAAAATCACAAAAATTTTTAATTAATTTATTTTGGAATTGAAATAGAAAATATTTGGTTTATTTATATACATTACGTGCGTCTATAGAACAACATTTTTGTAATTTTATGAGTATCACGAGCCTATTAAAGTTCGCCATATAAACAAACAAATACTGGTACTAGTGCAATTGTCAAACGTCTTAAATTTTACGTCTCTGAACCAATAATATCTTTCTACACGTCATTTAAAACAACTCTGAAGTTGTTTGTTTGTTTGTTTGTTTTTATCTCTACAATCTGTTTTGGGGCTCGAGGCACTTCCAACTCTTTCGCGGTTCGCTTATTTACGTCCTTACCTTACGCCATTACAGCCAAATCGAGGACGTACGGCTATAGGTCCGATTTACGTAGAACCATCTGCACATTGCATAGCTCCATGCCAGCCTATAGTACTGACATGGAAGATGGGTTGGCCCATGAATTCTGCACTCCAACAGGGGGTCATAGATGTGTTCATTTACACCACCGATCGTAATCGTATGGTGAAAAATCCCTTTACTATCCCGCCCCTATCGGGATTCGAACCCGGTACCTCCCGCTCCAACTGCCGCAGCTTTAACCACTGCGCCACCTGGGCGGTAACTCTGAAGTTGTATGGAAAATCACAGATAACTATCAACCTTGATTATCAATCCTGATGCATTTAATCAACTTTGCATAACGGTTCGTTTGATATTGCTTTGAAATATCTAAAACTTTCACTTAACAATAAACATAATTTAAAGATTTCTCGTATTATACCAGAGCCATCTTTATTAGAGCCGTAGTAATATGACGTATTGTTTGTTGAGCTTTTTTTAGAGGAGGTACATTTTACACTTTTCTATAAGAAGTAATGTAAAAATCACATTTTTCGAAATAATTTTTATCAATAAAAAATTGTATATTTGATTTCTGTTTTAACAGTGTTAAGTACATAAAATGTTGAAGTTAATTATATCTGAAAATCAGTTACCTAAATATCTTAATTATTTAATAAAACAGAAATTAAAATTCAATATGAATTTAAGATATTAATTGTACAGTAAAATATGTATATGTGTATGTGAAGTCGATTTTAAAGTTAAAGCATATGCCAATAAGAGCGGTATAAGATGGTTCTGATTATACTCTAAAACTTTTTTGAAACGAGAATGTGTGCTGCTTTTGACTATACATAAGCTTAATAGTACTTCATTAATTTCAACAATTTTGAGGCGTTCAAAAATATTACTTTTTGAACTTATTAAAAAAACTCCTATTTCATAGAATGCAACTTATAGTTAAAATTAAATAAGCGCTTTCCAAATTTGTTCTTGTTGAGTGAGTGTTTTAACAGCGAATGTCGCTGATCTTATCAATTTTTAAACATCAATGGCTGCGTTTCAACGTTATAGTAATGCTAGAATTATTAAATCTATATTGGTGCTATTTTAACTGGCTTAAGCTATTCCGGTGTGTACAGTGCAAATTGTTAATGTGTGGATTGTATTTATTAGATGGGTAAAAACATTTGATCACTTTAATAGTAGAGTGTGGTCATTTATGGAATATTGTAAAATAATCTATATATAGTTCCAATTTTTATAGGCATACCTCTAAGCACTTGGTCACGTAAGTACTTAGGAGAATATTATACATTATAGTAATAGAAGGAAATATATTTCAATTTTTCAACAATTATCTTCATAATAGTGAAGATTTTGAACTGTAGTGAAAATTCTGGTATCCACAACGGTCTGTTCTTTGATCATATGTTTAATTATTTCAAATCTATTGTTTGTGTATGGTGCTGCTTTAGCAACATTTAAATTTCTTTTATTATCATAAACTATAGTAATGGGTCATAATTTGATGCTTATGAATTTTATCACAATTAATTAAACTTCGTTAATCTACCATGGAAATGCGTACAATGTTCTTCTTGTTTATTTATTGCTTTGTACTAGTTTTCGTCAGTGAGTTGGAAATGCCATTTCGTCAGTGAGTTGGAAATCCCAATTCCCACCTTACTAAACTGAGAGATCATTTTATCACACTATACAGTGTAATAATTTTATATCTCAAGGCTATTTTACCCACCAGGAAGGTAATTGTATCATGCACTAGCTGAATCCATTTAAAAATAATTCACCTGTGGCCCTATTTTGGTAATTCCCGGGGAATAGGGAATTGAGAAATGATTCTATATGTAATTTGGGTCTCAATATTTTTTTTCTGGCATACTGAGGTAAAAAGCTAGTGTAAAATTGGGAACAATTTTCCCTTCAAGTTTTTATATGGAAAAATTATTCCAAATTTATAAATATTTACATCGAACTTTTTTCGTCAGTAGGCCAGACACAATGTATTTGAACAGAAATTACATATAAATTGCCTATTTATTCCCAGGGAATTACCAGAATAGGGCTCTGGGATGATTTTGCAATGTTTTTAAAAAAACTGCTTACTTAATTCCTGCGATTGGTTTATTGCCCTAAAGACGTCGGTGGTAGTGCCGATTTTTAATTATCGTCCTTTCTATCTCTTTCTTATTTCTCTTTCTAACTATGTATATTTAAAAAGGTGCTTGAATTTCATTGATGTGGCTTTATTTAATGACCCGCAAAATGGTTTAGCTCAATCAATCCAAGTAAATGGTCTCATTAGTATAATAATATTAATATACATATTATATGTTAATTACACGTTTATGTAACTAAAGTTTCTATGAATACACTTTTGTGATATTCTTTCCAAAGTGAGAGAAAAGAGCAATTTTTTGTTTTATCAAAGAATACAAAAAAAAATTGCCTTTTTTGTCATGTATTGGTGAAAAAAATACAAATTATTATTCTATATAACCACAAATTTCATAGTATAGTCTTTTATAATATATATATTTATTTTATTATAATCCTTTATTATTATTAAAAATTTAAAAATTTATATGTGTGGGTAAATTTGCGAAAAAATCGAGATTTTTAAAAAGGGCTCGAGTTTAAAAAAAATCTCGATCATTTGCTAAAAACACGTAATGTCAAAAACGCACGTGTTTCGAGCAAAAAGAGCACTTTGTTTGTTCTCAGATCACTTTTTTTTTACGAAAGAATATCGCATTAATTTGTTCTATTACCCTGTATCTCTTTAGACAAATCATGGATTTAAAACAATTTTGAGTTTGTGAATGATAAAATTATCTCTAAAAATCTCTAAAAAAAACTCTTCGTTCTAAAACATTCCGTTGGGATCACCAATATATAAATATGGAATCACCGCGGTGTAAACCATTCAGAATGTTTTCCCTACTCAGTATTTTTAATTTATAAAACACATTCAACATAAGTGATGTTCAATGAACCTCATAACAACTTTCAACATCAGTATAGGGTTAAAAATAGCAGCTTTTTTCTAATAAAAAACTAAGCTGTATGTTCTTGGTTCTAATTTACGATAGACAACTATTACGTAGAATTCATATAACGTGAAACAGGAACAGGAATCTTTTGCAATATTTCATGCGATAGAGATCTGTGCAATATTCTAAACAAAATCCATTAAGCAAGAATGTTCAATCGGACAGCCAGCTAGGTTTGAATTCAATCAGTTCAATATACTGCAGATCAAACTGATTTGGAACTGTTTCAGCTCGATAAAGCAACTAAGTAACCATGAATAAGATAACTCTTATATTGCTGCCGGGCATGTTGGAATAGAGGAAAATGAGGCCTCGACTCGTACCAAACCATTTATTGGACTGAAGCCGTTCTGCGATACCACATATTGACACACCGTTCCAGAACCAAGTAGGGTAAATAGCACCCAACAAACCTAAGTTGAGCCATTCACTGGCCTCTCACAGATCACAAGGGTTTAAGATAGCACCTTAAACAAATCGATCTGAGTTGCCGTGAGTCGGAAATGGATTCTGCAGAATATGGCATGTCTTAATGGGCAGCTATTAATTTTAATAATATATATTTCCAAGATTAATCCAGACGTAATGAAAAATTTGGAAATTTTATTTATTTTTGAAAGCTCAAACAGGTAAAATGAACGCTACTGGAGAAATAAATCTGTTTACTCTTTAGATTTGCTTTGAATTGGGTCCAGTTCTCTTTTATTGCTACCTCAAACTAATAAATGTTTGCGAACAGTTCAGTGTTTCAATACTTATAGCTGGTAAAACAGAAATTCAGAACAAAGTAGAATACAACTTTTTTCAACCGTCTGCAACTTTTTTTGTCGCATTTGTAATTTTTATATTTCAATACATGTTTTATAATTTTAGTTTAATAAAATGATTATAAAGCGTTAAAATTATACAGCTGTTCATCTCAATAAACACAAAATACTCAAGTAATTGTATATTTAATGTCAAACTTTATAGTAACCTTAACCCGGATTAGCACCCAGACGACGATATTCATTAAGTCATTACCATCAATCATCTGGTTTAATCCCTTTCGTCACTAACGAACAATCGTATTTATATAAGAACGACACAATAAGAAAATTATTTGTATGTATATGAATCACAATACAACACATTTATCAAAATTTTCCCATGCACAAAATAATAATAATAATAATATAGCTTGCCGGGACCGATTGATATGATTTAGTGATAGAACACTTGTCTTATATAAGTTACATTACAAGTTAATCCAATATGTGCGACATACACTCGCATAACGAGAAAATTATTTTTATCGTCCATCTGTATTATGTATGTTGTGTTTTATATAAATATATGTATATACAGTCGAGTGCCAAAAATACTGTTCGAACTGGTTGGATTCTCGCGGACGCCATTTTCACTGGGGTTTTTTTCCAATGAAACCATAATACACTTAAAGATCAAATATTTTTTTTTAAGACGAATTGATCCCTGCTGTGCGCACTATATATCTCATTGTTTTTCGCTCAAGTGGTTTTTTAGTGAATTTATTTTTAATTTTTTTTTCTAAACAATAATGCTAATTGTGCGGGCGTCGATGAAAGATTACAATAATTCTTAATGTATTTGATGAAATATTGAAAATTTTGATGAAAATTTATATAAATTTTCACACGTAGAACCAATAATTGTTTAACGCTCGAATGACATAATTAATTAATTAACTGTGTGCCGAACTAAATACTTTATCCTTGGGATGTCGAATGAAATTATGCGCGCGCTCTTATTTAATGTAAAATTCCAAATTCTTCAAGAATTCTCAAGTGGATCGTAAAATATATATTTTCGTAAAAAAAAAAATTGATTGATTTTCAATTCTTATTTATTATTAATTATACAAAATTAGAATACATTCACTTATGTTTTTTTGTTCTGAAACATTTGTTAAAAATTTATTTTTATAAAATTCGCGTATATTTTTAGAATTTCCAAAGGGTCCCCCACACAAAACTAGAGTACAACAATTCGTAAAAGTCAAATTTATTTTATTTATATATCTATTTATTATAAATATATAATATTTAAAGATATAAAAAAAATCTCAGAAATAAATCAAAAATTTTATAAATAAAATAAAATTTTTGAAAAAACGGAAATATCTTGAAATTTATAGATTTTATAAGTGAAAATATTTGTGTCGTCGTCTCTGTATCACTCTGTGTATAGAGTACAACAACAACAAAATTTCCGCGTTGGATGATTTTTCACCCATTAGCATGTTAAAATTGTCTAAATTGTTTGTTGACATAATCTATATGTTGTTGTTATGCCGCATCTTAAATATTATTATGGACAACCAGTGGCGTTGTTTTCAATTTTGCTACTGTGTGATAAAAAGAAACCATAGTTTTAATTATAGTTGCGTATCCGAATGGATTATTATTCCCGTATTGAATCTCTAATGAGTTATTAAAGTATGTATATCTAAAGGCACCTTAATAAAATAAAGCTGCAATGTTACAATCATTCATCTCCAAAAAATTTTAATCTTTAATAACTATGAGTCAATAATCAAAGTAGCACGATGCGAGCCTGGATATGATGTCCAGGAGAAACTAAACTTACCTATACGCTTACCTCTTTCATAGACCTGACCTCTTAAATAGAACTTGAACCAATAATTGGTTCCTTATAATTAAAAGGATTTGTAATAAATACATGTACCATTCTTTTATACTATTATATCTGCTTCCGAAAGTCAATCTTCAAACTTTATTTGGCGATTCATTGATATTTTGTTATAGAAGTCTATATATAAAAAGTTATTCGCCAGTCATCTCTCGAATACCATTCGCTGAAAGTAAATTTGATCGATTGTATTAAGGACAATATTATATGGAACAGAATCTGCATTATTAATCGTTTCAGATCTGTTTGATATAAATCAATAGTTTGCTGCGACTAGCTTTTCAACTTCATATCAAACAATTAGATATACAACAAAGTATTTAAAGGGGATTACTTCTCTTCCTGTTATATGAAATGGTTTTTTAAAAGCATCTAAGAATTCGCTCTATAAAAATAGAACAAACCCCAAATAGGGTAACTGTAGGGCTATAATTGTACACAACTTTTTGCAAAAATTGGTTTCTAGATCAACAGTATCTTAAAAGGCAAAAAGTGTTTGATCAAACTGATTCTTCAAAACGAGAACCTGATATAGTTTGGAACTCTTTAAGGAAGTCTTAAAACAGATAAAAGTAAAATAAAAACCAGGACTTGAGCTGAATCGATAAAGAGAAACTTATACCCTGATGTATAAATGATCAATCAAGATGATAAAGTATTGAATATCTTGCAATATCATGCATGTTAAAATAGTCAAAATCTGTGGGAACACTATGCAGTTGCTCAGAGTTTCTCTCAAAAAATCTCTCGAATATAATTGGTAAAATATAATCTTTATAGCTTTTTGTGTGATTTAGGAGGGCCTTTCAACTTTAAAGCTAAACCGATTACTCTTTGAATCAGTAATGAAAAAGATGAATCATGGAAATCGCCCAATCGAACTTTATCATTGCACCATTACTCTTAACAAAATAAAGTGTGTCATAAGGTATTTTTATTTAACTACAATGATACGGATCCGTCTACAGATTTTGTATATTTCACTAACTTAAAGCATGTTTAGTCTATCCAAAACTAACACAACCATTTGAATATCTATATAATGACTATGAGCATATTAATACGTTATAAATATCCAATTTTTATTTAGAAATAATATTAAGTGAAATTCTTGATAACAGGTTGGCTGAGTCAATATATTAAATTTTATTGAACACTTGTAACCCATTCATTATTTGTCAACGTACTCGTGTATATACACAAGCATACATATATATGAACACATTATGTCAAACCGAACTGTTCGCGTTTCTTGGAAAATAATACATCATTTAGCATTTCTTATAACAATTTTTTTCAAAATATTATTTTGATATCAAGTTATTTAGTTAAACAGGTGACATTTTCATTTTATGAATGGTGATGGTTGTCTCGTCTGTTTACATACGAGTACATATATATTTATTCGAGTCTACGTTTAAATATTAAATACTTAAAGTGATGTGGCTTTTAACTGTTAAATGTATTTTAAAACGTGAAATTATTACAATACTACCGAACAACCCAGCAAAACATGTCAAGAGCAGATCGTGAAAACATACAAATTCTAGATTTTAGTTGGAAATTCTTTGATCTGTTCAATTAAATAAAGGGATAGCGGTTCGTACACAGGAAATGCTGATCATAAATTTTCTTCAGCTATGTATAAGAAATAATTATAATATATATTTTGAACAAATGGTTACTGTATACAGGTGCCTCCCACCCACAAAACATATCATAATTATTAACAATTACTCGATTACATATATATATATATAGAATCCCCCGCATATCTCGCACAATTTTCCATTCCGTTTGATCTTCAAATTTTTTATGAAAATTATTAATTGAAAAAAATAATATCATAAAAGAAAATTTTCTTTTGTTTTGCTCATTTAAGAATATTATCTTATCTCTCTTAAAAGATTTTAAAACGATATAAGATACATTTAACGTTTGTGAAAAATTATCTGTATTCTGTATTGCTGTCAATATTTTTGTACGTATGTATGTCCGTCTCTAATATAAACACAGCAACTGTTTGGAATTTTTAGAAAAATTCTTTCGTTGTTCGGTTTGTTGTTGTTGTCAAAATGAATATTAATTAATACATAAAATAAATAAATATGTAATCGAATAAAATTTAAATTTGTTCAAAATTATGAAATGATAAACAATTATTTTGCTTTCATCTTTCGAGATCATGTTATGCGGAAAATTATGCTTTGGCAATTAATTCATTTCTATTCGGCTACATGACAATAAAACTAATATAAATTGTCTACGGTTGATTAAGATTAAATTAGTTGGATGTTAAATTGCTTAATGTTTGTTGAGTGCTAATGATTACAGGGTGATATATATAGTAGATGTGTAAATCCAAGTTCTGACTATACGGATTGTGTGGTACGGTTAGATAAGGAATGATAGAATTTCACCTGTATTTCGTTACAAAGTATTCATTTATCTTAATTGACTTCAACGACTTCAGCTTTGTTTCAGTATTAATTTTCGAATCCATCGTAGTTGACATGTTAAATATATAACCATATATAGTTAAGAATCAAGACGCCGGTCGTAGCTTAATGGTTAAGTGAGTTTCTCATGACGCCGCGGTCTCGAGTTCGATTCTCGCCGCTGACCAAAAACGAACATGCCATCGGATGACATAACATGCGGTTGTGTGTAAAAACATTCGTTGGGCTGATGACCACCTACAATGTGCACCAATCGTTAAAATGGTTCGTAAGGTCTCACTTGAGACGCGGTAAGGGCCGTTTACGGCTTCTAAGCCATAGATTATTTTTTAGTTAAGAATCAAACTAAAATTTCGAGTTAACCATTATTTCGTTGTAATGTGTCACTGCTAACCATGGTTTGCAACTTGGTTTACCCGTGGATTCGGAATAAGCTATTTTTCTCATTCCATGGCATTTTAAGTGAATACCGAAAACTATGAATATTGGTTTTTTCATGTATTTCTTTATTTTTTTTTTTATTAAAATTATAGTTTTCAAAAAAATAAATTAATACAGAATTCGATAAATTAATGGAAAATAAAACTGAAAATAAAAATGGGAAAATTTGGGTGGAGAGTGAAACAAAAATATTTTTAAACCAAACGTAAAGATTTTAATGAATTATGATAAAATGAAATGAGAACTGTACAACTGTATTCATGTATTCTCTTTTCAGAAATCATAGTTTCATAATCATGGTTACGAATGCAGATATGTGTCTATGTCGTTTCAACAGACTTTTTAAACTTGCTTTTTACAAGACTCAATATATTATGCAATCTATAAATATCACTTAATTCTAGTACAACTAAACTAGCACTAATTATTATGTTAACATGTTAACTACCTTAAAACAGTTTTGAAAGCTTTACATTATCATATTTTTTATCATATAAAATGAATTATTTATCATATAAAATGATGATATTATATAAAATTCATCTCGAATTTTCGAGAGATAAAAGTGAAAACTTTAAATTTCGAAAAGTTATAATAAGATTGAAAAGACGCACACGACATAACTGTTCAAGTTACCCGATATGTGTGCTTCGTGTGCTCATTAAACCAACAACATAATCTAAAGCACTGCCTCTTTGATTGTTCTATAGTACAGTATGACCAGTCTAATGACAATATGCTAGTAAACAAGTAAACATTGTTATTCCTCTGGTTCTCATTTGCAGAATTTAAGAAACAGGTGAACTCAAATTTTCATAACTGGTAAAAATAAATGGATACTTTATGAAGTTTTGTTGTATCTGTATAGTGTCTTTTGAAATATGGCAAAATGTAATAGATTACCCTGTTTAGCAAATCTTAACCATTTATATGATGTGGCCTAAATCTAATAAAAAAGTTTTACTTTACTTAAAATGTTGATATCACCTCAAAATAATTACTCACTTTTTAAACAACTTTGTTGTGTCTACCTTATCTACTTACATAGAAGCAGTAGATATATTGGAGAGAGTGGATTTGTGACGTTAAGTAAGTACCAAAAATAATTAATTCGTAAAATTAACGTCACAATCAAATAAAATCGATATTTCGAGTTTTGTTCTTGTAATTCGCTAGAACTGTTGCGTCACGACTAAACGTACATATACGAATTGCACAGTATGAATCTTTTCGTTCACACAGTCATTCAATGACGTCATCATCAGATCGAAACCGGCCTAACGAATTACAACCACATTTAACTATCATACATCACAACTTCCAATAACAATTCACAAAGATTTACAACAACACGGCGATACAGAATATTATTGTACTCCTCTACCAAGAGCACGCGTTTTGAAATGTCGTCGAGACACGCTAAATGAGGTATAAGTCATATGTGAGTACCCGCATTCATACGCCTATTTATCGATACCTTAACCCTTAATTTGTTTTTGATTGTTTTTTCTTGTTCAAATAATACTATATGGTACCGCACTGATGCATTAATATTTGAATGTATGTAATCATAATCATGATTTAGTGAACAGCTCGAGCAATAAGGACTACTTGATGGCATCGGTACTGAAATCATTGATCTTTTGGACTTAGTAGCATTCATTTCGCATTCAATAACTTGATAATATCTTTTTATTAAAAATTAGAAGTCAAACATAATTTTGAGACGACAGGTGCTTCATCACATTAAGTGATAAAAATTGTGATAAAACGAAATGGTCGTAGCTTACTGCCGGTGAATCATGAATGAACAACTTCACGTCGTATCTTGAAATGAGTAAAAAAGACAACAATATCTTCCAACTCACCTTACAGTCAACATTTTATACTTTGTCATATTTCATATCAAAATTGTTTCCAATATCATTAATCAAGTTGTATTGATATACTTACCGTTACCACATTATAAAAATTGTTTCACTACCACTTCATATAAAAAATTATATAATTACTTTTGGGGTTATGTAGAAACGTCAATTTATCACTTTAAAATATTCATTTCTCCTTAAAATTCATTATTTCCCCTTTTAAATTTATTGCACAGCTTTGTGTTTGTAGACTTATTTAATATTTTTTATATCACGAAAAAAGTCTCCAACCGTGATATAAAAGTATGATTAAGAACCACAAAATGACCACCCAGCTGTGGATAATTTACAAATGATATAATTTTCCTTTGGTTGGAATATAGTTCGGGTTGAAAGTTATATAATCTCATATCAGTCACTTCACCTAATCGCTTGGGTACAAGACTTAATTGTGCTGTCTAAAGCCAATTTCTTGGCTATTATTATAAAAAAATTACTAATTTTTCCTTCTGATAGTAGATCACTGAATGTCGAGTAAGGATGGAGCATTCCAATTTAATTATTGTAAAGGATTTTCTTTATAGAGTTATACAGCTTTAAATCATAATAAAACAAAGAAATTTATTTTTAAATCAATGAAATGGGCTTTATTGGATTCAAAATTTTATGACATTAACGTTTAAATATGATTTTCATGTGGCCACTACGGCTAGCTCGTACAAGGCACAATCTGGAACACCAATTTTCACAGCATTTCCAGGTGTTCAATTGTCTCTGGTTTATCGACGTAGACAAGTGACTTTACATAACCCTACATAAAATAATCCAGTGGGGTTGAATCACACAATCTTGATACCATTACACGAAATTATTCTTTCAAAAAGTTTTTTTGAGTAAATCAATTGTAGGTCGCGCTGTGTAGCATGTGTGATGGACGATTACGTACGCAATAACATGGACGAAGTGCACGATAAGTTTGACGAACAGAATCATTATTTTGATAAAAAATTTCAACATTTTGCATGCGCTGCTCTGATGTCTCTGACAAGCAACTATCAGCTGTTAAATTGGGTTTCAAATAAAGCAGTGTTGCCAACTCACAGTTGTAAAAAACACCATTTATAAGTGATTCTAAAGGATTGTTGGAATATTTGAGTAGTAGTTGCTCCGCAAGCAAACGAAACAAAACCAAATTGGATGGTTTTACTAATGAACCTCGAGTATACAAAAAACTAAATGATGAATTCAGTTTACTAGCACAAGTTTAATGCTTATTATAATTATAACCTAAAACCATATATAAAAATTTATTTGACATGATAAACTTAAACATTATTTATTATCTATTGTTATACAAAGAGCATATAAATAATGTCTACACATTTCCTTTGCCGGTTCCGTCGAACTTAGACGAACATAAATATAAAAGAAAACAAATAAAACAATGTTTATTGTTGACATCCAACAACGATGACATTTATGTTTTATTTATAACATCGTGTTTCAAATCTTTTTCATGTTTCCAACTTAGTTACTATAGTATATATGTCCGTATGTCCAACGAAGATATAAAACAAACTCTCGATTAATGATTGTGACTTGTGAAACATTTTTCGTTTGATGAGTGATCGTACCGTGTGACTTAAAAAATTAAACGCGCTGCCACTGACTATAACGATCACTTTTTGGATATACATCTGCAGAAATTCGATAGAGATATTTGCGCGGATATAAAATTTAATCTTGTGCTCGCTCCTAAAAACCAAACAAGTAGATTTTAATCGTTTGAATGATTCACACCAATTTTTTATTATCTTAATTCAATCAATCAAATTTATTTAATTATTTATTTTAGTTAAATTCGAAAACCTTGAATTGTTATAATTATTTTGATTAACACGCGGAATTTCTTAATTCTGGTTTTTGCAATGATAGTAATAGTAATAATAGTAATAATAAATGTTATTTGGTATTGTGAGTTAATACGCTACAAAAATGAAACAACTAAGATTAATTAGTGATGAGCTGTGTAATTCTTGGCATCCAAATATAACTATACATACTCCCGCCACCTCGATAGTAATAACAATAAATATCAGGATTATGAATCAGCGTACGTTAAAAATTGAAAATGTGCTGAACATATATTAATAAATATTTCATCGTAAACCATAAAAAACTATTTATCATATCACTTACCTATGGATCTCTTATACAAATTTAAGTGAGTCTATCTATCGCAATAAATAACGTAATAAGTTATAGTAAAATAGTTTTTATAAGAAAGTTAATTAAAATTATACACACATCGAATGAACAATTATTATTAGGTAGTGGTGCGATGATGATTGCCGATTAAGAAGAAGAAAACTCTAAATTTTCTATTTCCATGCCAAAACAAATAAAATGTGATATAATCATTAATTTATTTACATTGTTTATAATTATTTAAAATTTATTTTAAATTTAATATTATAATTAGACATGTAATACATACCGTATAATAATAAAGTATAATAAAGCTATCTAAGTCATAACAGTGTATGGCAACCAAACTCGATTTCGGAAATAGTTACAACGTATGATCTATGACATTTGTTTTGTGCTACCCGTCACTCAGGCCCAATTAGCCCATTGTGACATCCCACTTTTTACTTAACGTTCTGGCTATAGGTCCGATAGACGTTTACGTAGAAACTATCAGCACATTGCATAGCTGGCCATACCATCCTATAGTACTGACATCAAAGATAGGACGGCACACGGATTCTAAACTCAACAGAGTCTCAGATGAGTTCATTCGCCCCCTTTTTGCATCCTGTGCCTATCGGGATTCGAACCCGGTACCTCCCACTCTATGCCGCAGTTTTTTAACCACTGCGTAACCTGGGCGGTTCTATGACATTTGCTATTGGCAAGTTTATAACATAGTTTATTTTCATTTACCTACAATATCTCAGATAAAATCTACTTAAACTGTGGCGTTCACAACATAGTACAAACAGTACAAAAATAATATCATTGAAATACAATGAACCAATCATGCCACAATAGAAAATCATAAAAATTATCGAAAAAAGATTTCGATTTAAAATTCTTTAATTCGCTAGAACCGTTGACACATAGCCTCACAACAATATAGAAACGAAATCAACGTACATCAAGCCGGTCGCATATGCCTGAAGAGATGGATTTGATATTTTCGATCACACAACGAGTCAATGACGTCATCAGATCGAAACCGGCCTAGTGAACGAATATTACAGATCATAAAAAAATGCCATATATTTCATAAGACACAAACATCTTCATCCATCGGTTGATTCAGCGCATTAGCTGTCAATCAATGCCACTCTGTGAAATTCAAGTTAAACTCCCATTCATCATTTAGCTGTCACGATTACAGCTCCGCAGCATCATAATTAACACATACTTAACTCTTGCTAAATATTTTATTATTTCGATACCTGGGAAAAAATAAGCTGATAGGAAATGATTGGAAACCAAGTTTATAAACAAGTGTGACTCCTCCCATCTATTTGCTTTAATGAACTCAGTAGCTTCAAGATTCTCGTTTTAAAACGCTTTCGACTTTACATTTATGTATCACATGTTTGAGAAAATTTTGCAATTCATTTGTTCTGTTGGTTTCATTTCCGTATTCTGTGACAGTACCAATTTCTTCTTTTCTTCATGCTAGATTATTTAACCACAAATATAATCAAAAGTTTCAATTTTGTACACAACCTTTTCATGAAGATTTATATTGAATACTCAATTGGTTTAAAAAACTAAACCTTTTCCTTTCTGCTGTACTACCTTCAGGCGATTTTGAGGAGTAATATAATTTCTTTTTGTTTTTGGTCTTTCACTTTTTAAATTTTGCTTATCAACAAACGATATTGTTATCGTACAAGTTAGACTTCACATTTTTCAACCTTCCTGCAAATCATTAACTTCGAAATTTAAAAACAAGAATGATTAAAATTAATCAGAATCATTCAGCTATAATCAACCATTCATCCACTATTATTCTTTAGATGAGTCCTGATTTACAGATAAAATTGCAATTTAAAGCCATCAATATTCAAAAGCTGTTTATTCAACTGAAAAATAAATTTTTCAGCCTCCAGGTTCAATTGCTTGTTCACTTTATTCAATAAATTAATTACCGTTTCTATTTCCGTTTATTACTCGGAATTAATGGATGATTCATATTCAACAGAGAAATAGTCGTATCACATTGCCCAGTTTTAAAATGCTCTAAAAAAGTAAAGCAAAACAGAGAAAGAATATGATTAATAGTGTAGACAACACGATGTCTACAGCAATACATATTTTGACATTTCGTAAAAACAGATAAAATTATTTTTTAATGAATACGCGTCCGTAATAAATTGGCGTTTGCTTATGCTATTAATTCAAGCGAAATCAAAATTCATACTCTTTTCTGCACAGATAAATAGGTAAAAACTAAGAAAAAATTCGAAATGTAAAAAAAATTGCTTCATTAACTTCTTGAAAAATTGAGCTACTACTTTTTTAAGCATACCTTTAGCTTATTCACTTACTTTAACACACAAAATTAACATTGAAAACAACCAAAAATAATGGTAGAAATTTTTATTATAGGGTGTCATTTATTTTATATATACCTCTCGCTCTTATAATCTATTTCCGAAAAATTGATAAATGTAACAGCGTCAGTCATAACATTCATTAGTCATTTTAACAGTGTTCTCAAAAAGGATGGAAGAACACATAATACATATTATTATATTAATAAAAATTAAAATATTTATTTATTCCTTTTTAACATATGAACTAAATAATTTCAATTTATGATTTATTTAACCGTCTCCCAAAACAACAATTAACCTAAATTTAAAATTGGTTTTTTGGATTCTCTTAATACAAGAAAAAGAAAGAAAATTTTTCCTTCTCTATTACACACTGAATACTTTTTTCTGCTGCCATTTATTTTTAAAGTTACCTCAGTGCTTTAACACATAATTTGTAAAGATATTATTGCCTCCACAAAGTTAAGATGGTCTACCACTGATAAAGTGGAAAACACTATTACTAGCTCAATGTCTTTTTTAACCAATGGTTGAATTCATCCCTATTTTGACAAACCATAATTAAAACACCTTGATTTAGGTCGATAAATATGTAACTAACCGTTACGTATTCGTATTATTTCTAATCAAAATTTAGCATATAACGTTGGCTTTGGAATTTTTACAAACGATCACTATGAAAGCTAAATTTTGACATTTTATTTAATATCTTCAAGTTGATGTTTTGAATATTCAAGTACTACTAGATTACACTAAACATAGTTTTAATATAAAGTAAAGTTATAAAACAAGTATAATTGAATATAAACCGTGGAAAATTCATTTAATTTCAGCTGTCTACGAGATTTAAGTCTTAATCACAAATAACTACTACAGATAGCCAAACTATATGGAAAAAATAATGTATATAGACTGAAATAAGGGGAAATAATTGTACCCTGGATGAAAAGGCTATATTTGAATTTTATTGTCTCTTTTATTCCTTAAGCATTGATAATACGATAAATAAATATTTGTAAATAAATTTTGTATAAAATATGATGAACTCATTTACTGTACTGAATGAAACTAATCGCAGTGGCTTGAAACATTTATTTGATTTCATGTATGTATTTGAACTTATGTCGATTTCGATTCGATGAAAAAAAGCAATCTGTGACGACAAAAATTGCTTTTCCTGCTGTCAAATCATTTTATTTGTTTTGATAACTTACTCGGTCGAGCGAAATATTTGCCCGATGAGAAATCTAGATTTTTTGGTCGATTTACCCCTTATTCCACTAATACCAACATACATTTTCATAATATTTACAATTTAATATTTACAAACATTAGTAAAACCAAAAGACTACTGATTTTTATCGGTTTTTTGAAAATATTTATTTAAAAATATACAGTCGTTTCAATTCATGTTTTTTGCAAGTGTCAGTTGATTTTTTTCATTATATAATAATATATTATATAAAATATATATATATATTATATAAAATATATTAATTTTAAAAATATCATTTTAAGCATTTTAAAGATTCCTTTTTAAACATAAATAAATCAATTAAAAACATATATAATATATGTCATTAATGTTTATTTTCTAAACGTCAAAAATATACGCATACTTCTCTAAAAAAGCGCTTTGTTTTTTTGTTCGATTCACAGATTGCTTTTTCAAGAGGAAGTCAAAAACGAATCGAAATCGACATTAGTATTATAGATTTGATTGAATTTTATTTATCGTAATATCAATGGTAAAGGAATGAAAGAGAAAATAAAACTCAAATATAGCCTTTTCTTCCAGCGTACAATTATTTCCCCTTATTTCAGTCTATATACATGATTTCTCCATATAGTTTGGTTATCTGTAGTAGTTATTTGTGTCTTAATTATAACTTTATACTGTGAAAAACAAAAACAATTGATATTTCCGATAGAAAGAGAAGAACATTTCTACCTGACGTAACAGTTGCTTTCCAATCGACCAACCGCTAGTACCGCTATTAGTACGTTGCGTGTCTTTACTAAATAATCCATAGTAAATTTAGCAAAGACAGACTACGAACTACTATCGGTTCACTAGCGGGTACTAGCGATTGGTCGATCGGAAAGCAACTAATATAATTAACCTTACATTTTTGTTTTGAACCTACTACGATTTATTACCAATGAATGTTCATTATCCATATTCATAAAAAAATGTGATTTGCAAATGGAGTAGGGGTCACCAATTGTGAATGGGCGTTGAAACATATAAAGAATGTCGGAATGAAATTTGATTCCAAATTGATTGGAATTCCGTTTAATATAATTATAACTTATAAACAAATATTTCACTAATTTAATTCAATATTTATTGTTTTTAAACAAAACTCATACATACATATGTACATACCTCGCTTTCTATACAAACGACAGCTATAATAAATTATAATGAATGAAGAATCGAATTTTAGAAATATCTTAGAGTGTGTTTAAACAAATTATATGTTTTAAATAAATTTCATTCATTAAAAATGTAAATTATAAATAAAAATTGTTTTTTCCAGTGCAAGACTTAAATATATAAAATCAATTAATATTTACATGATCGCTGATCGATATTATATTTTTTTTTTTTAAAATACATAAAAATCAGACTTCTGGTTTTCGTAAGTTCACGACGATTCGATATAAATAATATTGTAAACACTGCCGTTATTATGTATCAAGAAAATTATGATTACTTCGCGTTATTATCGCGCGCACATCATCAATATTTATTGCATTTGCACATGTCTATTTAAAACGAATTTAGCCAGTCGATTAATTTTGAGGCTGTACATAGGCAAGCGTGTCGTCGCATCGTACACAAAAATTCAAACACAATATTAATTCTATATACAAATAAAATTGCTGATTACGTCATCGGGAAAATATTTTTTACTGTTGTCTGTATATAGAATAGTCACATGAAAATTTTCATTTATACATATTATGTGTTCGTGTATCTGTGCTTTTATTTATTTATTTATCTTTTCATTTTTCATATTTTAATTGATAACTTATGCCAAAATACAACCTTATGGTATATATTCATAATCGCGCGCACATTCCAATAATTTGATTAGTTATTCATCTTAAAATATTACAACAAAAATAACTAGACATATACGATCTTAAATATATATATATAGTCTTGAACTAGATTGTTTATATATTGTTGCAGGGTGCGTCATAACACGAAGGTGGTTGATTTTATTTTAAGTTTTTGTTCTATAGATCAGGATTCACACTTGAAAATTGTTCGTTTGCGATCTTAAATACCCTGTCTTCGGTTTGTTTATGTTCGCATGATTGCTTATTATTTATATATTGATGACGTATATAGAGTGAAAATATGAAAATCAGCCGTCAATTATTTATATATGTACATATGTGGTACAAAATATTATTAAAGTGTTGGAAAGGTAAACGATTTTTAAATCTCGTTTAAATGATTTTCTTTTTCAATAGAGGAAATGGTTTCTATAATTAGTTTACTTATAAGATTGTGCGTATATTAAAGAGAAATCTGAAAAGCTACAAATATATGCTAAACTGAACTAGGTCATGGTGACACCATTGATTAGCTCTTTCTAATATTTCCACTGATCTTACAATATTATGATTCTTCGTGTATGATATGCAGCCGCCAGTTTTCTATATCAGGTGTATAGCACATTATTTATCAGTTTTATCTAAAACTTTTCAATTTATCATCCAATTTTGGAATTTTCTACTTTGGTCCTAAAAAAAATATGGTTCATAAAAGATAACATCAAAACTGATCAACGATGATGATCAGAAATTTTGTTCATCAAAATTAAAAATTCCTCATTTTGAAAACCACATTCTATATTTTTCACAGATATTTAAATTTACCAATTTATATCATATGTTCTTCCCAGCCAAAAACCAAACCAATGATCAAAAATACGATGTGAGGTTTGCGGTAACACAAAATTATAATTTCAAACAGACAATCCAGATAGTTGTGTAACAGCATTCACATATATATACTCGTATAATACTATTGAACCCCAATAATGCGGTCATTTTCACCAAAATTGATGATGAGCTGTTTAAAAGTCAAAAAACCAAAGAATAACAAACGAAATTGTTTCGCTATTTTCTAACATTTATTTATCTTAATAATTTCTTTGCATGTTTTTCATTTTTTGCACGCAGATTAATAATGGAAACCAAATTTTTTAATTAACAAGTTCTTTTCTATCTTTAATTATAGAAATTCAATTCAACATAAAACATAAACACTGTTTGATTATGTAAAAAAAACAAGTTGTAAACGAGAGTTTACAAGATGATGTTCACCGGTGCCCATGGCCGTAAACGGGCTAATAATGTGCAAACATCGAGTCATCGAAATCGGCCACGATCATCACATGATGTAAGATTATTTTCGGTTTTGTGTTTATATATATAATTAATTGGAAATTTTTATTTATTTTATACAGCACAGAGGTATTCGATATTCTGCCCCTCGTCCATCAAACCGTGATCCCGAACTTAGCTATTCACCACAACAAGCACCTCGTTCATTACCAACAAATATCATACCATCTCAGTACCATCGATATCAAATGCATCAAGATTATTTAAATGCCCTTCAAAGTAACAGTAGTAGTAGTAGTAGTAACAATAATAGTAATAACGCTAATTGCAATAGTAGTAGTAGTAGTAATAATAATTACAATAGAAATCCTGGAAGTCATAGTAACAGTACGACGAGCAATAGTTGTAGCAGTACGAATAGTAATAGCAATTTGATTTCAAAAGCTCAAGAAAAGCAATATGACCAACGAAAATTTAGAGGGAAGTACATATCAAAACGTCGAGGAGCAATCAAACATCAACGCACTCACGAAATTAATGGACATAAATTTGTGGCAAAATTTTTCCGCCAACCAACATTTTGTGCATTCTGCAAAGAGTTTCTATGGGGTTTCGGCAAACAAGGGTATCAATGTATAAGTAAGTCACATAACAATTTAAATCTCCTATGTACATACTAATTCTTAATACTTTATCCAGAATGTCAAACGGCGGTGCATAAAAAGTGTCACGAAAATCTACTGGGCACATGTTCAGAATCGAGCTTTAATTCGGAAAGTACAATAGTAAGTATATATCTCTCCATTATATATATATATACAATATAATCTACTTTAATGTGTTATAATTACAGTATTTACGTGAACGATTTAAAATCAATCTACCGCATCGGTTCAAATTATATACATTCATGTCACCTACATTTTGTGATCACTGTGGTTCGCTGTTGTACGGTTTATTTAGACAAGGTCTTAAATGTGAAGGTAAGTTTCTTGGCTATTTGTTTCTTGTACAAAAACCTTACAAATTCTCTTTTGATATTGTATCTCATCGACATTCAGGCGACAGTGTAAAAATATATAATTTTTTCGTTAAGTTTATAAATAAAATGTTTTGAGTTTAATAAATTAATTTATAACAATTTTTTATATATTTTCTATTATGATTAATCTTTTTATTGATGCTAAAAAATGAATAAAATTGTTGTAAAAGTATTTGAAGTGTTTGCCAAAAAATTGGATAATTTATAGTAAATCTTAACGAATAATTTATTGGCTTATGTATGGTTTTGGATAATATATTACTTTGGCTCCCAAGATTCCGCTTTGGTTAGATTAGCTTTCTAGGTGGGTATATTTAAATGCAGGTTGATTCCGATATATTTTTCATTAGACAATGCACCTTTAGTCTGGTTCATTGTCATCAGTGGTCGTAATCAGTTAATATGCTTACCTTCCCAGCTTATTAATGAGAGCTTTAAGTTCAAGTAAAACTAACATTTTATATATTGTTTTTGTATCCTGTATATCTTAACGAATTATAAAAACTTATCTCCTCGAATCGATTATCAAGACTTTGTTATTTGCTAATTTCTTATCTAAATGAATGCATCATCGTTTGCAATGAGGCTTTCTAAACTTACACTGTTAATGTATAGCATACAGGTTAGATTCTTTAAATTTTTGACTCTGCGAAATTGAGAAATTTACGTTTACTGCCAACAAAATTTTCACTTAACCGAGAACTGTCTGTTTGTATATGGAAATCGATGAACACATCAAATAGTGCAAATTGAATTCTTCTTAATGTCTACCTATATAGTCTTCTCTCAAGTTTAATAATTTAAAAATTGGCAACCTAACAAAGATAACAAATCAGAATAATAATTTTCGTTTTTCGTGTAAACACTTAGCATTTCTCGAAAAACATGATGTAAAATAAATTAAAGGCAAGGAAGACCTTCGTTTGGCAATCAATTCGTTCACTCGCCTGATTGCAATGCACACTACATGTTAACGCGGGACAGTAATTTCACTATCAATTACATATTTATAACGTGTAACACAAAATAATCTGAACATTTGCCTAAAAACATATTCATTATATTTTGAAAATTGTTCCTTCAACTAAATATAAATAAGACGCGAAAAATTTCACCCACATACATACGAGTCACGTGCCCCGTGTTTTCATTTTGAGAAAAAACCAAAACACGTACGAATTTTCATCGCACGCAGCGAACGTAAATTGCAAGTTGAGTCACACAAGTCATAACAAAAACTTTTATTAACTCGCGTTATCCAAATGAAATCCACCAAATTAATATTTATAGAGTTCGCCACCAACCCATTCCGCCTATATCGATTAACACTAACAATAATATTTTATGAAGTCAATACGTCAACAAAATACAAAAGAAAAACAAAGATTCCACTGTTAACAACACAATCAGTCTAAATTTAAACATTTATTTAGTCGTTTTATTGGTTCGCGGCTGTAGCACGTGAAAATTATTTACTTTTACGAAAATTTAAAGAAGCAAAATTTTTATGAATTTGCTAACTAAAACGAAAGTAAATATTTAAAATAATTTATTATGTTGCTATTTTGTATAAACAAATCCCGAACGAGATGCAAGCCACATCAATATATATTCTGGTAACTTCTGACTGATATGTGATTGTATCATATAATCTCGCAGGATCATTTCTAATACTCAGATTTTACTTAACGGCCAACAACGAGCCAATAAATATAAACTGGTGAATCAATCTACTTTATATTGTACAAAACGCTAATTAAAAATAAACATCGTCGAAAAACTCAGGTGCCCCAGTACACTATACAGCGCAATGAGAACAAAAACAAAATATATATTTTTTTTAAATTTTCAAATTACACGTCCAACAAAAAATAATTTTTTCGTAATTTTTAAAAATAGCAAAGTTCATAAAAATCGTACAAAAGACTTTCTTACATATATAACGAGAGTATACAGCAGATAGTCTACCTGTTATACACGACGATGAAAAATAATAATTATTATACTGTCGTCCATCATATGGATTTGTAAGTTAGAATTCTATAAATATACTTAAAAATAAAATTCGTTGAATTTTCCACGTCTGAGATTATAAAAACATAAAATTTGCGATCCTAACGACAGCCGATATCAATTAACGCGTACGGATTCGAATAAAATTTAATTTTTGCTGTTGATTTGAAATATGTTGCGTTATCCATGCTGAAAATAATGATAGATATCATGGCAACATCCAAAATAAATTAATTAATTTAATTAAAGTTAATTTGTGTAGTCTTATACATACAAATATCAGTTGTTTGTTTTAATTTTAATGATTTCCGCGAGAGAGACTTTTTCTGACCGAACGAATTCGTACGTGATTTAATTTTGCTTTCTAATTTTTTAGAGGGACACAATGATTGTGAAAATTGTAACTAACTGTCGATCACCAGTTACATTATTAAATTTTAATAAAGGTTATTTTCAACATCATAGTAAGTTCAAACTAAAAGCACATGAAGCTTAATAAATAAAAACAAATGAATAAAGTTCAGATAAGCCAAATAATTTATAACGCCCCTATTATTGGTATGAGACCTGTAGCTCATTAACAAATTCACTCTCGGTGTACTGCCATTACACAATGATGAAAATAATATTGCACGTGCGCCATCTAAAGCTCTCTCAAATATATTTTCACCCATCATTGATATGTGACTGCCCAATTATATGTTTGAAGAATTACTGTGTTACACCTCGAAAAGAGGCAGTTACTATATGAGTTGTTCACTTTATTTAAGACGTCATTCTAGATATTAATCCAATCAAAAAATAATTCCACAAATTTAGTGTAACATCTCAATTGTACGCCCCGATGCGTGTAAAACTACATCATCGCTTTCACTCGCGAATATATACATCCTATCACCTCTCAGAGTTATAGGTGGTTTAGGTATAGTCATGTGAGTTCATTCCGTCACATGTATTTTTTTTCCTGTATCTGCAATTGTTAGAAGCATGAAGTGTCTCCTAGGTTGGACCATCTTAGTCTGTTCGAGGCTACAACTTTTAAATTTACTTGATTTACTAAGATAATTCGTTTCAGGTATAGCATTGTTCTCTTCCATTTCTACTTTCGTCTCTTTATTTCGACCTGTATGTTTGACTGACTTGGTTTTCTATGCAGTTCAATGCTAACATCCTTGCCTTATTCCTCGAGTGTTACAGTATTTATAAATTGGTTTGCCTTTATATTGAACTCGTTTTCCAGAATCTCGATACATTTCTTGTATGAGTTCAATCAATTTCTTTGTAATGCTCATTTTGCAAAGTGTCTTCGAAATCGATGAAAAGCAGGTACAGCGATGAATTCCATTCAATGATGAATTGTTCAATCATGAAACGAAATCAGGATCAATGCTACTTTTTCCTAGTCTTAAGCCAGCTTGTTCGTTTTTAACTTTTGCATTGATTAAAAGAAAGATTCTGTCAATGATAATCATTCCGAGTATCTTTATTGTTGTGTTGAGGAGAGAGATAACTCGCCAATTTTTTAAATTCACATCTAATACATACATCAATTCAATAATTACGTGCCTGGAGGGATGGGTTGATCTTCTCAATTTAACGGGCATTCGTCAGTTCGAAACTGGCCTATATCAGAATATCAGGCAAATCACAAGAACAAATCGTTTTATCTCAAACTTTTTTCAGTGATAAAACACCACATTAACCTGCTTCCATTTGTTGTGGCTGTATACCAGAAAGTTAAAAAAAGTTAAGTTGATGTGGCTGCTATCGCACACTTAGACCAAATTTGATCCGTTGTGATACCACTTTATACGGCTATAGGTCCGAGTCTTTCCGTAGAGCCATCTGCGCATTGCATAGCTCCATGTCAGTCCTATAGTACTGACATGGAAGATGGGTCGGCTGTATACCAGCCTTATATATTCTCTATCAAGATTACAGTCACTGGAGATTATAATAACCGAATGTGATATTATGAATAATGATAAAGTCCAACGCTCTCATATAGTTGTCAAGAAATGTTAAGTAACTTTACTGATTAACAATTCTTAATGACCGCCCAGGTGGCGCAGTGGTTAAAGCTGCGGCAGTTGGAGGGTTCAAATCTCGATAGGGGCAGGATGCAAAAGTGATTTTTCACCATGAGATTACGATCTGTGGTGTGAAGGAACACAACTATGACCCCCTGTTGGAGTGCAGAACTCATGGGCCGACCCATCTTCCATTTCAGCACTATAGGCTGGCATGGAGCTATGCAATGTGCAGATGATACGACCTCGAATTGGCTGTGCCAATTCGATACGATATGTGCGATACGACCTCGAATTGGCTGTGATGGCGTAAAAAGTAGGGAGTGCATTGAGCCCCAAAACAGATTAGAGATTAGATAATAAAAAAAAAAATAAATAAAAGTAAACAATTTTTAACGATAATTTATAATTCTTAAATTATGAGATTGGTTTCCTCTTTCCTTGGAAGTTTTTAGTAATCTATCATCCAAATATGTTGTGAATGATGACAAATGTGAATAAATAATTGTTTTTAGTTGCGGTTTGATTCCGAGTAGGCTCCGCTTCTGTTTTAAACAATTCTACTATACAATATTTATAGATCTTAGCCATGTAGGAAAAAATTAAGATTATTAATTTATTGCTAAATATTGTTGTGGCTGTATTTTAGAAAAAAAAAACGGTTTCGTGATCCTAATTGTCACGAAGACATGGCTGATTTAATTGGTTATCTCTAAGAAATTATTTTGGTCATCTCTATTTTTTGAGAAAATGTTTGGTTTGAGAAACAACAAAAAATCGTATGTGCACTATATCACAAGATCACCAATTTTCAATAGTACTTAGTCATCGCAGGTATACAACCGAGTTTATTAATTTCTTGGCCAAAATATTAAAAAATAATCACTTTGGCGATTACTAAAATTTTCCTGCGTGCAGATATACATATTTTGTTGATATTTCGAAGATATATCTCCAATATGATAACATGACTTCGGATTACGATGACCGGTAGTAACAGTAGTGCAGACAAAACCATCGGATCTCTTACTATCTTCAAATGTAAGCCTCTTATATGGTTTACACCCATTCTTATGTTTAGCCAGTTGCAGTTGCTATACAACAATTCTTTTATAAGACTTAAATCATAGTACATTGTATGGTTAAAGCTTTTGTCTTAGGATTAGGAAATTTAAAAGCTTTGATTTTTAGTTCCATTCAGCAGACATCTAGTTCAATAACTTTGTCTTTTGAGAGTTTCTCCTACAATATATAGGTGATTAGTATCTTGAAACTTTTTATTCATTACTTTCTAACTTCTTTGATACTCCAAATAATTTTTTATGTTGGTTCCAGTTCTTGATATGATCGGTAGTTTTATTTCATATATTCAGCTGCCACCTTCTCCATAGCAAATATCTTTATAGTTCCTCTTGCGTTTTACTTGGTAGAATAGATAACCATTTGAAATGCTTCGATAATGCATTTCTAGTGTACAACTCTAGAATTAATCTCATTAAAAAATTTTGAATATTAAATAACTCGGACAAGATATTTATTATAAATTTTGAGATAAATTAAAGAATCAGTCCTTTCCTTGGGGCGTAGCATGAGAAACCGTTCAAATCTACGTAAATTAGTAAAAAAAAAAGTATCTGTTTTTCTTGTGCAATCGCAAAAGGTTAATTTAATTGATGTTTATACAATGTTAGCTCAAATATGACGTACACTCGGCGTAACAATTCGTCAATCGTGGTCACCCATTCTAAAATAATTTTAAAAAAATCTCGCGTTATATTTTTATTTTTTCGAAAAATTTAAAAATATTTTTACAAAAAAAAAACTTTATTAAGTTAAAAAATATTCATCAATTCTGAGAGTTTTAGTCTCAAGAAATAAACGAAATGTTACGGATCGCGAAATCTTAAAATTATATATCAGATATAAAATATTTAAATTGTTTTTATTGTTGCTGTGTGTTAAAAAAAAGAGTTATTAAGAAAATTAATTAATTTACTGTTTTAATTTATTACAATAAAATCTCAAGTGAAAAATAAATTTGATTTACAAAAATACTCTACTCAAAAACGTGAAGATTCTTTGGTTCTTATATAACATAAAAGATTTGAATTGTTTTAAACATTATGTGATTTTATTTGTGTGTGCGGTATTATATTGATATATTGTTAATATTTTTTTTTATACAAGTGAACGGAAACAGTGAATATGCCTCTCTATTCCTCGGATCACTATAATTATGGCGGATATACATCAACCTCGTTTGGCACTACGCCATATACAAATTCCAGTTTATACCAGTCGATTAGTGGATATAATCGAGCGATGGCACCGTCCTACACATCAGGCCGATCGAATTATGTTTCACAAAATAGATATACGCCAATGTTGACGCCGATATCGGAAGCGGCGCTAATCGGTAGGCGACCATTGACCAGGCTAAAGTCACCAAAACTATCGTTACACTCATCACCGAAATATATTGCACCTCGACCAATTCCTATTAATACAGCTGATATTGATGTGTCTGCCTCACGATACCATCGAGCTAAAAAAATCGATTCATTTTATGGATCTGCTTCGCCAACGGCATCTGCGTCCGACACATCGTCGACTCATGAAACCGCTAGTGATACAAGTTCTAATGTCGACGAAAATGAAAAAGTACTGCAAAAAAATTATGAACCTCCAGCTCGTGGAATAAATCGAAATCGTAGTGTTGTCCGTCTATCGACAATTCGAACGCGCAGCAAATCGAAATCCAACGAGAAAAAGGATAAGGAAGATATAATTAAACGTCTGAATAGGATAGAAAATAAAAGTCCAGAAAAAAAATGTATCGATACAAGACCGGTGAAAAGTTCGTGGCGTGAAAATTTCGATGAGAATGAATTGCGTAAAGTCCCGAGCAAGGACAAGCCCAATAAATCACCAGGTGAGTTGCTATTGGAAAAACATTTAATAAAACGCCGCGAGGAAGATGAAAAACCTGTTGTGGTGGCACCCAGTCCAGAACCAGTGCGACGTCGGTCGGTGAAAAAACGAATTTCAATGAAGAAAATCCCAAGTTTTCATGAAATTTGTGAAGATATTTCTAAAGATACGATTACCAATGATTTGAACGCTTGTGAATTGCGTGGTGTACATCACATGACCGCTGAGGAGCATGAGAAACATTTGATACTAAAAATAAGACGATTATCTTCTGGAAATATTGGAGAGATCAAACTGGCATCGATTGAACCCGAACCTGCGGTACCCAAAAAAATAATCAAGCACAAGATAACCGCAACTGTTGATATTGAACCGAAAACAACGGTGAAACCTTTAAATTTAAGCTTTACAAGTGATTGTGATATTGAAACACCGCCAACGAGCCCACTTAAAATTAAAGCCGTCGTCGAAGAGGAAAGTCATACAGTGAATACAGTATTAAAATTACCGAAAAAAGTGGTAAAAAAAACACAAAATCTGGTGCGTGACAAAAGTAGTGATGGTATTGATTTTTGGGGTGAAATTGGAACACGTGAAACAGTATACCTTAATAAGCGAAAGAATGAATTGATTCAGTCGAAAAAGGAGTTAACTCAAACCGCAGAAGACTCGACTGAAGAGAATAATGAGAAAACGATCCCAAATCAGAATGTATTTAATTTCGAAAATATTAAGAAGACTGATGGTAAAATTGAAGATGATGTGAAAAGTGAAAGTTCGATTACTTCTCCGTCAAGTAAAAGTGTGACACCAAAAACGCCAGTAATATCGCCAGCTACGCCATTGACATCTCCTGAATGTGTAGCCGATAAAAAAATAAAAAAGTTTAAAAGTCCTGCATCAACTCCATTAACATCACCCGATACTATTGCTAAAAAACCTAAACCGTCTGCAATAAAATCACATGATCATAAAACAAAGGCAGCACCACTTATCGTAGATCAAAATGAATCGACTCCGAAGACTGAACAAAAATCACCACCATTGAACTCACCTGTACATGAAACACCAATATTTGAATCAAAAGAAACATCGTCGGCGGATAATTCAATGCCAGTTGTTAATCAAAAGTCAACCTCTGAACTCGCGAAGGTAAATGAAAATAATTTGAAAAATTCTAAATTTGCAATCAAAGAAGTGCCAATCGAAACAAAACAACAACAAAAACCAACACAAGATCTAATTAAAAAACAAAATGGTGAGTCAACAGACGACAAAAAAACAACAATCGTCGCAGATCAAATAAATAAAAAGGCAGTCGTGCCGAAAAAATACGGTATTAAAAAACCGATACAAAAACCACCTCCAGTTGAAGTGAAATCTAAACCTGATGATCCTACGCCAACTCTTGAATCCCCAAAACCAATCGATAAACCAATTCAAGAAAAAGTGGACGATGCCAAACCTGATCTCGGAAATCAAATTGTAAATGAAATAGTTAATGAAAATTACCGCGATAATAAATCAAATGATCATGGTTTGATCTCTAGTACAACTACCGAAAAGTCTGGCAGTCTGACAAAATTTGCAACTCTAACAAATTTAAATCAATTGTCAATCGAAACAAATAGTATTAATGTATCAATTGATCAAAATACATCAACCGAAGTGAAAACCAATAGTGTTGCATCGAATTCGAATCGTAAATCACCTGAATCATCAAAAGTTGGCGATTCAGACGACGGGGGTGACGATTCCGATTGTGATTCAAACATTAGTGATAATATAGATACGAAGGACGGTGATAGTATGGCCAATAAAAAGAAAAAAGTGGTTATGAAACGTAAAAAATCAAAAATTCAACCCGTCGAGTGTGCCCATTCTAGTGATGAATCGAAAAAGAAAATCTCAAAAAATAAGAAAAATGTGTTAAGTAGTGATAAAAAAACAAGTGCTAGTGGTGGTTCTATCAATACAAATAAACCTGGTAGTGATAAAAATGCAACTGATGAAAATGACCAACCAAAAGAGGATGATAAAAAGGCATTCGATCCGACCCTAAAGGTAAAATTCGATTCGAAAAAAATGAAATGTTACACCGTCGACGAACCAATGTTGCGCCCCGTTGTAGCACGGCCGCGACCACTACAAAAGAAAAAAATAATTTATTCGTCGTCATCGAGCGATTCGACCGACGAGACAAGTGACGAGGACGAGAGTGATGAAAAGAATTCCGATAGCGGTGGTGGAGACGATGATTTCGAGGGATCCACGTCTAAAATAGAAAATGAAATCAATAAGGATATACGAATGAGTACGTGCAGTATCGATTCAGGATTTGAAGGCGGTACTGCACCATCTAGTCCAAAACAAATGCTTGGTAAGTGATGACGCATTGTTATATACAGCATATACATATGTACGTAATATTTATTTATGTACTGATCTTGAAATCGAATTTAGCATTGATGCTATATACGAGTACTCTCTCATTTGCAGTTCGATTGAAAATGTGTGTTTTTATATGTAACTCACTTTGAAAATAAATTAGTTAAACGTGAATTGATGCCAAAATTACTATTATTACTATTTGATTCTATTCAGTACTTTTTCGATACATATATTACGTCTGTCCGTATACACAATCATGCGGATAATTAATTACCGCACTGATGCGATTATATCCATATATCCACACTAATCTATTTTTATACATACCTTCACTCTGATGTTGTTGTTTCGCATAAAAATCGGTTCCAAACTTCGTTTGTTTGTTTTATGATTTACACATTGTAGGGGGCTGAGTGGCCCATATAATCACTACTTATTTATGATTGATGTTTGATTTATTGTTTATCTACATAAATCATAAACAAAAAACAAAATCATGTCTTCCGGCTGTGTGTGACTTTTATTAACTGTGTAGTTTATTGCAAACCACAGGTGGCTGATGAATATTTAAGTTAGTGACCGCTTTACGATAGTAGATATTTATGAGGCGGTTCCAGTGAATTTTTATAAATAAATAAATGATTTTCTTACAATTTTATAAACTTATAATTCAAAATTAATGGATAACATCTGATTTGTGTTTTGTAAGTTTTAATGGATCTGTCATTAGATGTATCGATATATCCGTCGACGTATGTTTACATTAAAATTTGTTTTTCCTGGTAAACCGATTTAAATTATATCATAATGTCGAATGTATTAATTTCGAGGAAAGGAATATTTATTTTTTCTAATAGGATCAGTTCAAGTAGTCGGAAATATATATTATATTATTTCTAAGAATTTAAAACCCGGATTGTAGTTTAAGCCAATTTGCAAACAAATGCAGAGCATATATGTTTATTTTTCAAAAAGTAGGCATTGACTTCTGTATTACTACAGAAGTAGTTGTTCAATGCTGCACCATCAATACTATTTGATTTATTTAAAAGGATTTTAGGAAAGATAATGTAATTCCAGTTTTGGGTAATAGTGAGCTTTCTGAGTTATAGGGAATTCTTAACAAATAAGAGGTCGTTTTAACTCAGTTTCAAAAATCCTTGATAATAATTAATTCATTATTGGGCAATTATTTCACATGTGAGTATAATTCCGGATTCTTCAATTCTGTGATTTATCATAATTAATTGTTCGCATTAGTAGTTATAATTTATCAAGACAGTTGGCTATATTTTTTGCAGGATAAGCTAGATTTTTTCCTTCTGCTTAATGTTTACGAGAAAATCTATAAAATTAACCTATTTTAGATTTAAACATTTTAAGTTGCCTTTCGAAAGCTTTTAAGTTAGTAGTTAGTATCTTTCAGTCTGAGTTTAAAAAAAGCTCCATATTAGATATAGATTTACATTACTCTAGTTTGTGGACCACCTTTAAGTTGTAATTCCATGAGTCCTTGAAGAATTTAAAATTTAACTAGACTTGTCATACCCAGTAGTTCATGCAAGTTTCAAATAGATGTGACTGGAGCAAATGTTTAAGTTGTGCTTTATATCTAACTAAACTTTTAAATCTCGTTCAAATTGGGATTTCTAATTACTTTCTGTTTGTCAATTGTTGAGTTCTGGCAATTTAGTAAAAGTTTCCTGCTGACATTAGCCGTATTTCAACTGATTCAGATCATATCACATTTTCCATGCAAACCAATGAACATTTTGAGCCAAATTAAATTTTAATCAAAATGTGTCTTGGGTTTGCATGGAAAATGTGAATGAGAATCAGTTGGAGTGCTGAAATGCGACTATTGTTTGAAAATTTCGTTAACTACTATACATACTTAATATTTTGAATTAAAACAGATTACTACATATAAATTAGATTTTTGCAGCTATACGTACATGCAATTTATATTTTGCAAATATTTCTATATTCGATTTCAAGGTCGGGGATGTTTATATATTTAAATTAGTTCGATTTTTCGGTTTCTTATCTTTTAGTTTATACATTATGCTGCACATTCACGTACAATAAGATCAATAATATAATTTGTTTATAAAATAAATTATTTATTGATTATTTGTATAAAATGAATTTTGGCACTGTACATATCGGCTATAAAGAATTATATTATGTGTAATACCATATCTGCTGCTACGTCACTTAGTAAACGTATTTGTAAACGATATGAACTAGAATTGGCTTTTCTACAAACAATCTTTTGGTTTAATATCGATTTGGAAAATTTAAGTTTATAAAATTAAGCTTATAAAAATTGTATAGAAGTTATATTTCAAAGCTAGAAAGCTAATTTAATCTCATATCCAAAGCGTTACTATTGTCTACAAAAATCACAACGTTTCTACTCCAAACACAGGCTCCAGATGTTGAGTTGACATATGTTGAAATGCAAAGTGAATTGTTGTATATAAATGGTCAAATACAAATAAACTTTCTTTTAAATTTGCAAGAGCATATTATTTATTCAATCGTCGTCTAGATTATGTAATGCCGTTTTAAGAGTTAGGAGTCACCTTGGGCCAAGTTAAATTCCGTTGTTATAGTAAATAAACAAATAAGTTTTAAAATCGCGACGTATAATTATCGTCCACATTCGAACAAATGTTTATATTTAAATATAACATTTTAACTAAAGTATAACAAACAGATTAAGGTGAAACTAATTAGACTAATATAAATATAATTTTCATTTCAAACCTCACTAATGCGCTAAATCTATAAATCATCCAATACAATTTGATTGAAAAGAATCATATGCACCACAAAATCATAAACGCATATAACCGTGTGAAAGTATTAAAATCGAAATTTTAATTAAAATTTTAAAAATTTTGTTTTGTGAAAATATTTTGGCAAAATACTCAAATTAATACTTACAGTTGTAAAGATTAAGAAAAACCAACCAACAGGCATGCGAGGTGGCAATCAATGTAAATAATTCATACCTGTTGTAATTTATAAATACGTGCGTACTTTTCATTCAATATGAGCTTTGAAATATTATTTTTAGAGATATCGCCGAAATTGAGATACATACAATATCAAAAGAGATTTAATATTATAAATTTTGTACGTCAACAAATTTATAATATATTCTTATTTTTAACAACAACAACAAAATAATAATTTTTATTTTCTTCTTATATAATTTTGAAAATAGACTGTGACGTGAATTGTCATAAAAAATGTGAAAAACTCACAGCAAATTTGTGCGGCGTTAATCAAAAATTAATTGTCGAAGCACTATCATCGGTGAGAAAAGGTATAACAATGTAAACAATAAATTGTTGTCTTAACTATTTTTAACACAAAACATTTAATCAAATTTTAAGACATAAATCCGAACAAAACGTTAAACAGATGATATTTTGGTTTGTTATTTATATTATTGTTTGAATCATATACATAATGTGCGGTTATAAACATAATGTTTATACAACAAATGTTATTTTCGGAAAAATAAAATATGACAGCACAAATAATATTATATCACAAACATATTCTAGAAAGTGTAAGCGTGCTTTACGAGCATACGACAACCGTACACCTGTGCTGCGCAAACTTACGATAGCATATAAAAACGTGATTCCAATCTATGTGATGTGTTTAGTCAGAGCATTTGTTAATTTTAACTGCAGCTGAATCATATATACATATACATATTCTGCGACACTTTGAAATTATTGTACCACCGGTGGTTTCGTTGCTGATCAATAAATTTATATAATTAAATATTTTGCGCGTGTTATCATCAAACATTCCAACTGTCAATTATTTTTATATTTTTCAAAACAAATCATTTATATATGCTTATGGTGCGCGCGTTCACACACCGTGTCGGCTCAGTCAAAATATTATTAAAAAAATAAAAATTTTAATTGCTGTTTTACGTTGATGAAATTCCATTTAAAATTTTAAATATTTATTTGAAACAACAACAAAAAAAATTTATTATAAAATTTTCAATTTCATTTTTCTGAAAAAATTTAACGTGAAAAACTGTGTGATGGTTTTGGTCAATGTCATGACCGATTGTTATTTAATTTATGAATGACTTTTGTTCTATTTTAAATACATGATGTTAGTATTTTATTATGTTTCCGACATTGAGTTCGACTTGACGCGTGCATATTTTATATAATGCATTTGGATAATTGTTGGACATTATATCGATTATGAAATTTATTTTAACAATGATTATGAACTACTTAACAAAGTGGTGCGTGTTATCTTATGTCATTCTTAACCAAATTGGCTTTGTTTTAATGTATATTCTACATATGCTCTTGTAATAAATCGCCTTTAAAAGTGTAAAAGTGTGCCATCTTTCACTACTTTTAAATAAACTTAAATATTGTCAATATCAAATTCAATATAAAATATGGGTTAAGATGTGCACAAATAAGTTGAACCTTCTCGGCAGTATATTTGCTTCAATTTGTTATTTAGAAAAAGTTACAAAATCAAGAAAAACTTAACATATAAAAATGTTAGAACCAAGCATTATTAAAAAAAATCTAATAAAATTAATTGTTGAAATGATTGATTTTTTCGTACAGCCCAGGCACTTTATAAATAAATTCGTAAATATCCAACTTGTTTATAAAAATTGTTTATCAAAAATTTAAATATCATTAGTTTGTTTTATTAAAAATTCTTTAAATAGCATTTTAAACCAAGTGATCGTAATTGGTGTATATTCAGTACCTTATTATACTGATTTCCTAGACTCTATAGTTTTTATTCCATCAGTTTTTCTAACACCAGATACAATATTAATATGTTTTGCCACATAACTCCATACAAACTATATTTGGTCTTCACTTGTCTAATCGCATTAGCTTCTGTATATGACTGCAAATTAACGAGTATTTTGATCCTCATAAAATCAATCACATCTAATTGAAGCTTAATTGATCGATTGATTATAGTTTCCATACAGTCATAAAGTAAGATCGCTCGGAAAACCAGGATGAATCAACTCATGACAAACTTAACCCAATTGCTAACGCCTAATTAAGCCAAATAGACAAACAGCCAAATACATTTTTATTTATCCATCAAAACTAAAGAATGACAGATTACCACATAATATGTATTTGAAACCATTTGTCTAGTGGATAGAGGTTTATCTTCGTTCCATAAATAATTAGTTTGTCATGTTGATGAAATATTCGATAAAGGAGTTATTATGACAGAAATAACTGTCAAAAATGTATGACAACTAATTTAGATTGGTTTATCGCAACTAGAAAAAAGCACCTGTCCAGGATATACTTATTTGAATAAGTTCCAGAAACCACTTTTCGTTTTGGAAACAGGTTAAGAGTAAGGTTTTTTTTAAAAGGAACTTATTTGTGATAGGTGACTTATTTTCTATTTCTTTCTGACAAAAAAATCTAAATTGATTGTATCCAATCTAATTGATTGTCATAATTTGTTGACAATAGCCGTGTTTTAATATTTGCTCTGGATGGCGGCTCCGGATAGCAATGCTAAGCAAGCTTTTTCTTTATTTAAAATCCAATTTAATGCGCTATTTATTAGTAAATACAATTCATTTAACAGTAAACTATAATATTTCATTCAATTAGATATCAAAATTTGTAAAAATAAATATTTAGCTCTACCTATTTTTATAGAGCACTATCCGGAGCCGCTATCTAGAGCAGCTATTATTTGATGGGAAATTTACGAAAAATATGGGTTTTTTAATGTTCATCCCTGAAAACGAACAATTTCATTGCATTAAATGTCAAAATTAATTTTTTGCACGTATTTATTTTGAATTAACAGAGACACTCGTGGATAATAGAATATGTTTGAATAGAAATTTCCCTAGCTCCGGATAGCAAGCTCTGGATAGCGCGAATATTAAAACACAGCTAATTATTCCTATCAAAATAAAGTTATGGTAGAATAAGTGAAATCAATTCGAAAGGTTTTGAACACTTATTTAAAAGGAGCAAATAAATTGGATATAAATATCGGCTTCGAAAACTGTCTAAGTAGCATATATAATAAGTCTACATTCGATTAAAACATAGTAGCCACACTTTAATTTTTCTACACTTCAATTGTTTCAATTTTCAATATTATTAAATTCAATTTTCAAAATTTTTAATCAAAGCAATCACGTTTATTTCAATTTTTTTTATATACCTGGGTGGTCATTTTGTGGTGCCTTGTCATAATTTTATATCACGGTTGGAGACTTTTTTCGTGAAAGAAAAATAAAATAAGTCTTCAAACAAACCCCTGTGCAATAAATTTAAAAGGGCAATAAATTTGGTGAATTTTAAGGTGAAATGAATATTTTAGAGGGATAAATTGACGTTTCCCATAACCAGGCAATTAATTATGTCATTTTTTATATGAATTGGTTGAAAAGGTATTGATAAATTTTTTAATAGGGTAAATATATGAAGAGAACTTAACTAATGGCATTGGAAACCATTTTAGCATGCCATATGAGTCATGACTAACAGTATAAAATGTTGGCTGGTAAAAGCGAGATGGAATATAGTATCGTCTTTTTTACTCGTTTCAATATACGACTTGAAGTTGTTCATTCATGATTGACCTGCAGTAAGCTACGACAATTTCATTATATCATATAGTTTTTATCACTAAATGTGATAAAGCGTCACAACATGACCACCCAGATCAAAGCCACTTTAATAAAAATTGTATAGTTTAGGAAAATTTGTCGTCGTTTTCAAATAACATTGGCATAACTTCCGGTTCCATTAGAAATTATACTGCCTCTTTCTGTAAGGCACTAGCAATAACAAGGAAACTTATAGAATTTATTTTTTATTTAATATTTATATTGTGTCTTCGGCGTTGATATTGTTTATAAGATATCTTACGATATCTAAGCATCCCTTAGCAAGCATATTCGTATATTATTGACCACATGGAAAAGATTTTTTTATTGATCTATACGTTCTGTTTTCAGTAAGGACCATCCAATGGTCTGTTATTAATGTTTACCTTTAATTTTGGTTTTAAAATTGTGTCTCCTATATAGCTTCCAAAACCGTAAGATACGCCAAATTAACGAACTTAAAAGAAAGAACTTGATATTTTATATCAGAGAAAAAATCCCGGGTTTTTTGCGTTTGATCCAATATATATAACCTGACCGCTTAAGATATAATATCGTAGAGCTTTTTTGCATTAGACTGATCACACTACCATATGTATTCCAAGTTACTTTATAAGAGTGTATTCATGTGGCAGTACTAAATTTTTGATCTGACTTGGTTCAGAAGAGTAGAACTGGTTAAATTAAAACTGATTAAAAAACATTTATTCGATGAAATGTCCAACACAAATAATTTCATGTTTCTTGAAATAATTTGTCTAAACTTTAAATACATTTCTGCTTCTGTATAATGATTTCAAAAATGAGATAATTTTAGTTTGTTTTATTTAAATTTTGTTAAATATTTTTTTGGCAAAAATTCTATCCGTCCCACCGTTTATTTAATATTTATCTTGATCACTGACCGAATCATTATTTATAACCACTCTTTTACAGACACCTCTACTACATAAGAGTGCTCCTGAAAATAGCTTTTTAATTTCTATTTCTAAATGGATTATTAACAAAAAAATAATAATTTGTTTATATATTAACGATAAATTAATAATAATATACAGCGTTAAAAATGAAATTAATTTCGAAAAAAAAAATCTGCAATTAAAATGTTTTTTCTTAAGGTAGAGCGGATTAGTGTTCTCGCGTGTCTTAGAAAATGTTTTTATTTTTACAAATTATTATGTTGAATTGCCAATTCGTCATGAGATTAGTGAAAGGTCTTATATTATAAATATATATATGACATACTGTACTATATATACTGTGACGCAATTGATCAAACAATGTGATCTATTTTGACGTCAGCTCAAGTATTTATTTATCTAAAATATTCTGAATCTGGCAAATAACACATTAACGGGATAATAAAGTGTTGTACGATCTCTAAAAATGTATACTTACGAGTGTATACATTTTGCGCATAGGCAAGCCCACCTCACAACAATTAAACTTAACATTTATATATGTATAAAAATGTCTATGTACATTATTTTTTCTTGTGTATAGCCCACCCACCTAAACTTTAGGTAAAATTTATTTTAAAACATTTTTTTTTATAAAACAATACACTTAAAAATAAAATGAAAATGAGAAAAGCAAGAAAATCGAATTGAAAACATTGGGCCAATGTCATTTACAATATATTACGATCATAAGTTGATTTTGAAAGTTTTATTTATAATACATCTATGATAGTATAGTATAATATGCACCCAAACGAAATCAAACCAAAATATCATTTGAAAACGTTAACGTTAAAGCGCTTAGAAATGAACAAACTCTTCAAATAATTTTACAGGTGTTCACGATGCACGAGAATCGCCAACTGTTACGCCACTGAGCCATAATCCAGCGTACCGAATAGAATCAAATAACGATGACGATTTAGGTATTTATATATACACACATGTTACATATATACAAACACATTCTGTAGTTTTAAGCATTAATTTTAAGATACTGAAAATAGTTTATCCTTTTTAACCCTCAAAATGTCTTTCATCTGTGCAACATGATGATAAATCGCAAAACCAACTAGTGATAAGATGAATTGAAGAGTTCCATACCAGTGCACTATTATAATCGAAAAACCTCCCCGTGAAGTTCCAGAGCCCGAGCTACGATATACATGCAATCTATGTATTCGTAAATCTCCCAGATTAGCAACTATAACTATTTCTGCTATTTAATTTTATCTTCAGTCACAAATAACTATTATACAGACAAATAAACTATATGGAGAACTAATGTATACTAGACTGAAATCACCGCAGTGACATGAAATAATTTTTTTTCATAGTATTATAGATTTGATTGAATTTTATTTATCCTAATATCAATGCTAAAGGAATAAAAGAGATAATAAAATTCAATCAATTCAAATATAGCCTTTTTACCCGGGGTTTCTGTTTCATCTTATTTCAGTCTAGTATACATTAGTTCTCCATATAGTTAGTTTATCTGTATAATAGTTATTTGTGCTTCAGTTGTAAATTTTCGTAAATTAATTGCGAATTAGCAGAAGGATGAATGTTTTCTCTTGTGTAACCTACTCCCATACAATTTGATCTCGTTTTTATTTCCAAGTTACTCGCGTTCATCGCATTGCACCAAAAAAAATGTTTGTTCATAAATTTTGACAATCATAGTTTAAAATTTCTAGCAAGAAAGAGATAGAAAATAAATCTCTTATTAAAAATCCCTTTTCAGGATTTTCAATTCTAAAACACTATTTTCGAAACGAATACTTATTTGTGGAACCTATCTTATTCAAATAAGTAACATGACGAGGCGACATATTTTCTATCTCGTTCTTGCAAAAAATCGAAATTGATTGTCAAAATTTATGAATAAAATGTTTTTTTTTCGGTCGAATTTGCAAATGTAGCCAATCAAAATTGAGTAATAATTTTTTGACAATTGCATCTGTCAAAATAAAACTTCTGTCATAATAACTAAGTGGAATCAATTTCAATGATTTTGGTTACTTATTTAAGATGGCGGTACTTATTTATTTATTTATAAATAAGTATAGGTTTTGAAAGCAACCAGTTTGTACGATTTTTGTATAAAAAGGCCATTTTATTATGAAGAGACGTTTGAATAGAAAGCTCAAAAACGCCTCTATAATTTGTCTTTAATAATTTCTCATTCATTCATCGACCTTATTTTGTTTGTATTGATTTTGGAAACTTAGGGCGTGCTCCATTTATCTTATGTATAATATTTTCATGAATTCGACATGTTTTTGTAAGATCTTTAAAAGAAACGTTTGGAGATCAATCTACATATCGTTGAAATTGGTTTGCCTATAGTAAACGTGAGAAAATAAGTAAATTTAAAATAATCCCTACGTGTAGCATACTAGTAAACCTCGCAGTATCAAAAATGTTAAGGTTCCAATTTCCGAATTTCGATTTCATTGTGTAAATCAAGCAAGTATACGGATTAGGCAAGCTTATATTACGCCTCTCTGAGGGCTTATCAGGTGCATTAAGTCAAAATAAGTACGATTGTTAGCTCCATTAGACCAGTTTTTTTTGTGACGGTTTGACTAATTTTCGCCAATCTTCAATATTTGTGCGAACTTCTGGCCACACTAACATTCCCAGCTTTTAAGTTACAAAAATTGTAAATAAACGAACAACCCAATTCTATTTGGACTTTTATCAAATTATCTGATTTGTCAATGGAAATACGTATAAAAAATAATGAGTTCTTAAAATTTCTATCTGCCGGGTTAACTTTTCATTGAGAAAATAAAAAATGAAAATATTTTAAATATTACTTAATAGCACCATTAATTTTTTTAAATCCTGTAAATTATAAAATTAAATTTAAACGTTCAAGATATACTCGTAGTTGAATAAAGGAATTCACAGAAAAGATTATATAGGTTGATTTTACACTAGGCTGTAAAATACTTCATTTAACCGTGTCAGAAATTCAAATAAAACCTATAAAAATCTCAACTTAATAACTTTAAATATTTTATCTGGCACAGTGCAACAAATCGCCCGCTATAAACGTATATCACAAACTTGGTCTTTATGCATATATATCGTGTTATTTTAAATATGCAATAATATATAAAATAGTCAAAATAAATAATTTTAGCTACTAAATTAACGAAATCATTAAATCATTTAATTATAATTATTTATTAATTTAATTTATGATTTAAGTCCAAGAGTTCATTATAAATATGATTTATGTCCAAATATGTGCAATTGCGAGTGTACATATATGTACATGTACACAAAAATATTTTGTTCACTTGTACGAAATTGTTTGCTTAATTAATTAAAAACTGATTAAAAATTAGATCCAAAATTTTGTTTTTCTCAAAATAATAAATATAAAACGATAAAACGACAGATCGTTTCACTACCTCCTACCTTGTTTTATTCAAATCGTCTTAAATCTTTTGTTATTTTCAATCAACAAAGCGCCTATGTATATTAACAGACACGTACATATGTGATTGATGCTGAAGAATTTCAATATACGTCTTTAATTTTATAAATTTCTTTTTCATTCTTTTGTATTTCACAGAAACTTCATATACATACGCACAATTTCAGAGGTCAGGTCGTATTACGGCACCAGCCACAGTTATTCCAAGGTTTAGAAAATATGGTGTCGATGATTTCCATTTCTTGGCGGTGCTTGGTAAAGGCAGCTACGGAAAGGTATAAATCAGTTTATACATGACATAATCAGTTCTAAATAAAAATTAATTTACAGGTGTTACTGGCGGAACTAAAAAAATCAGAATATTACTATGCTGTGAAATGTCTTAAAAAGGATGTTGTCCTAGAGGATGACGATGTCGAGTGTACACTAATTGAAAGAAAAGTTTTAGCATTAGGAACAAATCATCCATATTTATGCCATTTATTTTGTACTTTCCAAACAGATGTAAGTATATTGTCTACACCTATATAAGATAACCGATATAGTGTCAACTATATATAGTTTCTATTTTTATCAATCGAAATGATTTCTAATGTGTTAAACCTTGATCTATAATTAACTAACACGGAAGATTGTTTATTTATTATATGAGAAATAGTATTTTTACTACCGCATGTATCTATATAGTAAATCGCGTGATAATGCTAAACTTATTCAATTGTTTTTTGTTGAATTTATAAACAAATAATTAAATCATCAAATTAGCTCTTAATTAATTAGGTTTATACCCTTTACATAAACACAAACAATATTTATAATAATTATTTATTTATAAAATAATTTGTTCGAATTATGCCAAAAAGATTTACGTAAATTTGTGATTACCGCGAAATTAAATCGTATTGTAATTAGTCTACTTGTTCCTATATTCATTAATTTAATTTGCGGATGACGTTAATGACGTGTATTGCAGTATACGTTATGATTAAAGTGATTTTGTGTTAATGCCAAAACTTTACGTATAACGATCATTGGGTCCACAAAGCGAATTGGGACAGCAGTAGACTGTATACCATATGCTTTTAATTGGTTCAAGATGTGCAAATTGATCGATAACCAACTACAATTCTCAATCTCTCGTTGGTTCTCAAAATGGAGTGGGTGAACATATACTACACTAACTCAAAAATTTTTTTATTGAATTAAATAACGATAATTAGCTACCTCAAGATCAAAGGATATCTCATTTATGACACTAAACATAACAAGGTGGAACTGGTATCCTTCTCATGAAAAGACAAATGTTGAACTCTTAAAATACTACCAAGAACAAATCCTAGCAAGTGACCAGGGTAATGTATCATCTCTGCAAAGAAGCCAGGAAAATAAATCATCCCTGCAGTCAAACATTTATCAAAAGGAGAAATTGGAAATATTTTCAAAAAATTTTTCAACGCAATTCTTTTAAATGAGATTTAAATTAATATCTTTGAAGAGAATATAAAAACTGAATATATTACCTTGATCGAAAAGTTCCCGGAATTTATTCAGAAAAATACAAGTTTATTAATCTAAATCTACAGCGCTTGATCCAATCTTCAATACATTCGATTTTATATTCGGTTTCAGTATGTCCATCAGTGCTTCCTACGATTTTTCCATTATTTCCTTTTGGCTGCTGAAACGTGTTTCCCGTAATGGGTTTAACTCGATTGAACAGAAAGAAGTCACAAGGATCCAAATCAGGTGAATTCAGTGGCTGTTCGATGGTATTTGTTGCATTTTTCGCCCGAAAATTACGAATAATGATGGCACTGTGCGACGGTGCGTTATCATGGTGCAAAATCCACGAGTTTTCTGCCAACAATTCTGGTCTCTTTTGACGAATTGCTTTACGCAAACGTCTCATAACGCCCAAATAATACTCTTTGTTTACGGTCTGGCCTTCTGGCAAAAATTCTTGATGCACTACACCGTTGAAATCCATGAAAACTGCGAGCATTGCCTTTTTTTACTGAAAACGACGTGGTTTTTTGGTCTCAGCCCATTTGGTGAACACCTGCCTGATGTTTTTTTTTCACAATTTTTTTTGGATTGCGTGTTGTACTCATAAACCCACGCCTCGTCTCCATAGTAATCATCCTTTTCATGAATGTGGGATCGGATTCAGCTTCGCAAATAATATCTTTTGCGACGATCTCTTCTTTCACCAACTTTGCTGCTACACGACGGAAACCTAAATTATTAACAAAAATGAATTGAACGGATCGATAATCAATGTAAAAGTTCTCCGCTATCTCTCTGATAGTTCCTTTGCGGTTATTAACCATATCAATGTTTTCGTCGGTTTCGATGTCGATGGTCTGCCACAGCGTTCCTCATCTTCGATTGACTCACGACCACTTTTAAACCGCTCGTGCCACTGATAAACGATCGACTTTTTTGGAGAATCGTTACCGAAACACTTTTACAACATTTCCAACGTTCACGCACCTTTAAGTCCGTTTTTTACGCAAAATTTAACACAAGTTCGGTGTTGCAAATTTAAATCCATTTCTAAAATTGTAAATAATCACCAACACACACACAGAGATAGCTGTGCTCATGACTACTTAACTTTTGCAAATGTCAAGCTATGCCGCTAACTCAAATCTGAACGATGGGAGCGCCACACGGTGGTTATTCCGGGTTATACTTTTTGATCAAGGTAATATATCCTTGATGTCCAGAATCAGTAACAAGGTAATATATCCTTGATATCCACTTGGCATATTGATAGAATTCCAATTTACAAGACTGTTGTATAGAACGAACCGTGTTACAATGTATTTTCTAATCATTATTCAGTCAATGACACATAACAAAAGATAATCTGAAATAACTGACATCCTCTAGAGTCCTGACGAGATCCCTTCAGTAGATCTTCAAGCGAGATTTTGACACAGTAACTATGACTAACAGAATGCTAGAATTATAACTGACCCTTATTAATGAAAAAGACTCGGAGGCTCAATATTATCTCAAGAGACTACTCCTTTAAACAACTTCTGTAACAACATCTCAAACTTTCATTCTCGCCTATTCATCTCAGTAACAGAAGCCGAAGACATTATTTTTTGAATCAGGCAAATATTGGCACGACATCAAAGCAACATATTAAAACTAAACCTAATATAGAGGAAAAATGTTTATGTTCTCCTAAACATGGTATAAAAAATTCGAACTAATGAACCGCGAACGCATATTCTATCATTCTTTACAATTTGTAATTATGTGTAAGAAAACATCATAATGAAAGAGATTCAACTTGTGTTCGTTGTGAGCACGAGTGTTGTGGTTACAATCCTGCAGAACTACCCGGATCTAACTAGTTACTTTAGCTGGATCATTATCCTTCTACGAAATGTAGAAGTTCGTTGTTCATAAGTAGATTATACATTTAACTTTTGTGGCATTATAGGTCAGGTTTTCACTGACCCAACTACATATATACAGGCCTCAGTGAAATGCTAACAACCACACATCAATTTATAAAATGTCTACTCACAACTCCCTTTATTCATTTCAGAGTCACTTATTCTTTGTGATGGAATATTTGAATGGTGGTGATCTCATGTTTCATATACAGCAAGCCGGTCGATTTCCAGAACCGCGAGCAAGATTTTACGCCGCCGAAATTATATCGGGTTTGAAATTCTTACACAAAAAGGGCATCGTATATCGGTAAGACTTAACACATCTGTTTTGCTCATTATACAGCCGAAATTAAAATATTTATTTGTTTGTTTACAGTGATTTGAAATTAGATAATGTATTATTAGATTTTGACGGTCATGTTCGGATAGCAGATTTTGGAATGTGTAAATTACAAATATATTTGGAAAAAACTGCCGACACATTCTGCGGTACACCAGACTATATGGCACCTGAAATCATTAAAGTAATTTTGTATATAAATATTTTATATTTAATAATAATAAATATATTCTTTTTATTAATGTTTAGGGTGAAAAATATAATCAAACCGTTGATTGGTGGTCATTTGGAGTTTTACTATACGAAATGTTAATAGGACAATCACCATTCAGCGGCATGGATGAGGATGAATTATTCTGGTCGATTTGCAACGAAATTCCATGGTTTCCAGTTTATTTGACACAAGAAGCTTTAGATTTAGTGAAATCTCTTTTAGAAAAAGATGCAACGGTTCGTTTGGGTGCACCGTTCTGTGTGAGGGGCGATATTACTGAGCAACCATTTTTCCGACCTATAAATTGGGAACGTTTAGAAGCCCGTGGATTGGAACCACCATTTAAACCACAAGTTGTAAGTCAAATATTTTATATATCTAAGTTGACATTTACTTAATATCATTTGTACTTTTACAGCGTCATCCGCTCGATACACAGTATTTCGATAAAGCTTTCACTCGAGAACGTGTACGCCTGACACCTATCGATAAAACAATACTCCAATCAATGGATCAACAACAATTTGAAGGATTCTCATATACAAATCCAAACGCAACACTAACGTAATACATATATACACCCGTTTGTGTCGTATGTGATGTATATAAGTAAAAATTATATTTAAATATTCTAGTCCCTATTTTTAAAATTATAATAGTTAATTATTATATATATATATATATATATATATATATATATATATATATATATATATATATATATATATATATATGTATATATATATATATATATATATATATATATATATATATATATATATATATATATATATATATATATATATTTATATATATATATATATATATATATATATATATATATATATATATATATATATATATATATATATATATATATATATATATATATAATTAATATTAATTAATCATGTTTAATTAAAAATTATTTCTATATTAAATTAACGCTCGTTAAAAATTGATTTTAATTATAAACAAAGCGTAAACAAATTCTTAAATTATAATTTAATTTTTATACTCTTTTAATTAATAGGTTTTATTAAAAGTCCCCAACACAAAAAGAAATTAATATACTTTAATTAAAATAATTAATGAGTTAGTACATAGGTATTTAATTTGTACAATTACAAAAAAAAACAAATACAAATATTATAATAAACAATTTAAATATTATTTATAAAATAAATAAACTTTTAAGGTATTAATATAAATGTATATTTATGATCTCTAATTCGATAAATTGGCTGGTATTCGAGATTTCTTTAAAGACATTAACCAAAGGAACTACGCCGGATTATTCTACTTTATTGCCTATCTCTTAGGAAAAAATGTTGATAAATGTTGAGTGGTGAGTTGTTAAGGTAGACTACAAATCAGAATCGAGGTCAACGATAACATTAAAATTAGAAGTTGCGCTAAGAACCATCCTCTTTCTATTAAAGACTTAAGCCTATCTCTATCCCAAATGACGTTCAGTCAACAGCTATCATTAATATAACTTAAAAAAACACAAGGAAATTATATACACTAGACTCATCTTTATGGACCCTTTATGGATATCAGATCCTATATGTAATCTTGAATCAAAACAATGATAACATGTCTTAAGGTACAATACAGAAGGTTTGAAGTTGCATCTCTTAATATACTTTGCTAATGTGATGATCCTATATAAATTAACGTTAAGTTTTCGAATAAACTTAAGGTTTCTGTATTTGGTTTTGAATTACCGAAACACTTATTTAAAAAATATTTTGATTTACTTAGATCAACTGTGATTTTAGTAACGATACCTTCTACAAGTAGGCGATTTAAAACAATGTATTTTATTTTCTAAAAAAAAAAACAAAGAAAAGTAAAATCCAAAAATGCCGAAAAGATCGAATGCTATATTGAAGTAATACACATATATATCTTGTTTACGTGGTTCGTAGTGTATAGTGTAGCGTAGTTATGACTACAGTACTTATATGGCCGTTCACCTGGACGTGTAGTGTAGTAACCCTACCAATATGCCCCTGTTGTTGAAATATTATACTCAGCATATTTGACATTTCTCAATGTTTTTTTTTGTTTGGCGTTGGTGTTAAAAAAGTTTTAATTTCTTCTGTTTCCTAAATTTAAATTATTGCCTCATCAATATCAATTTTGTTTTTCAATAACATACGATCTCAATTCCAAATGATTTTGAATTAAAAAATTTTAACAAACCACAACTGTCAAAAGATATTACACTACACTACGCTAAGTGTTCACGTGGTGCGTAGTTGCAACTATACACGTAGTTCATAATACACTACGGTAGTGTTTTTTCTTTGTACACGTGGTGATATAATACACTACACTACACTACACTGCGAACCACCTGAACAAGATAATAGACTAACCAGCGAATTAGAAAAACAACTTGTCTAAGTTTAATTTTATCTATCATTTATAGATGTCGCCTTCTAATTTAAATGTCTTACTGATTTTCTGGCTCGTCTACATGTTTATCAATTATTAGCTCCACTAGACCTACATGATATCAAATTATTATATATTACAGCACCTGATAATTTTTTCTGCAGACTCAACCCACTGAGATAAATAACTTATTTACCTCAGTCACAGTGGCAACCAAAATGATCAACATGTTGCATGTCTAAAGGTTCGACTGTTTAATAATACAATTTTCTTTGATCGAGTCGCCGATGTTTATTTTATTTTAAAACTAAAACAAACTTTTTGTTTTTATATGACAGAACATTAAATAATCGTATAGCAGTCAGGCAGTGTGTTACTGAGTTTCAAAACGTTAATGAAACGTTTTGTTTTGTGGAAATTATATAAAATAGTACTGATTTTAAAAAACAACGATCTGTTATCGTCATCGGACCACTAGTTTTGAATTTGAATTACAAAGAGTAATTTTATCCAACAGTCAAAATACTATGATGCGGTATTATGGGATGGGACAGTCGTCAAAGTATGCACGAAACACTAACCAATATTAAAAGTATGTATGTGTTTTAATTAACAATAGTAGAAGATATAATTCCTAGCTGGAATGTTAATACACCCAAATTTAGTAGCATAACACATTCATATGGTTCAATCAAATTTCTAAACATATATTTCATATTTTGGACCAAAGTCTTAATTATACCGGTCGCATATTTGTATGTGATAATGTCTTCGGCGTTAGCATCTCGCTATAGATAAATAATTGATTGTAATACTTGGTCCGTAGCTAGAAAATCATTCTTGAAGACCACATAGCTCAATATAATATATTATAAAACAATATAATATAATATAAAACAATATTATAATTGTTTTCAAAAATATGGGATTATAGCTTAAAAGTTTTGAATATCTTATTATTTCTATGTTAATTTCTGATCCTTGCCAACTATTTCTATGGTGTTTTACCTAATTGCAAATGATTGTTTTGACGTGATAAAATTTCTTTATTTATAAAATAACAGTAATGAAGACATAATTTGGGTTAAATTTGAAAAGCAGAAGCCTTAGCCAGTACCTAACCCGAATTCAATTTCATAATTATTCTTGTTTGGAACGTTACCATTAAGATTTCGTTAGGTTATAACATTGACATAATTTCAAAATTCTTTTAGCGTTCAGACGTCAATTCAATCACCAAAATGTGTTCTTAATAAATTTGGTAATAAAATATTTCAAATGAGTAAGATCTAGATGCTTTTGAATACCAAGAGCAAAGCCTACACCTTTTAAAGGAAACATTTTACTTTCTAGCCGGTCAACAGGTTAAACAAAATTGCTGGTTATGTTTGTTGAATAACAGCAGCAATTAACTGACACAATGGAAAAAATTGATACGAAACCAAAAAATGCAATTTACAATACAAATGATGAAAATTTGGAGTGGTTTGCAAGTTATTCCTGCTAATATAATGATATTTCCATAAACACATCGAGTTCTGCATCACACCTATAATATTTTGGTTAAGTAAATTCTAATTTTCTAAATTAAAATTTTACCTTTCTATATATTTTATATTACCTTTTGTAGTAATCCAGAAGATCACAAATTACCCATGAGATCGGTTGGATATATCATATAATAGATGTGTTCATTCAAATTTCCAATCCAATTTCATGATTGATTGATTTAAAATATACGAGCATATATTAAGCCAGCCTTCCGGATGACACCGAGTCTGCCATATACTATCAGTACATACAACATTTATACAATCAAAGGATTGAGCCACTTAAGTAGTCAAAAGTTAGTTTTTTCAAGGCAATATCAAAGATGGGATAGGATAGTGAGTAATGACAGGCTAGTCCCAATTTCAAACTACAAAAGAATATTGATTAGTATTTATTTATTGATCTCCCATCTATTTATCTTAACGATTGCGTAGTAAAAACTTAGGTTATTGGTAAAAAATCACAGGTAATCGTGGCTTTGTATCAAATACTGCAGGATATATTGTTAATGTTATATATGGCTCAACTATTTATATTTATTTATTATGAGCTTTTAAGCTCATTCGTAATAGAATGTCCAGTTTAATACAAAAATACAGCATGGCAAAAAACCTTTCATATCCCAAATTTTGCTGAATTTCTTTTGTATTTTGTCAGTCTTTTATTTGAGTCGAATTTTTCATGCAGATTTGATTTGAACATTTAGGTACGATTGAAAATTTTTACATGATGGGGCATTTTGATTTAAAGCTGAATTATTAAATGCAATTGAATTTGGGGGATTTACATTTTAATGGGGTTGGCAATGTTAAACAAGCATAGCAATAGCTTTCTGAAGAGTAGAAGACTTGTGGAACCTATTTAACCACCAACCCTAAACAGTGCTTTCCAGAAGATGCAATTGATGTGAATGCTGCAGTACCATCAACGTCAAATAGAAATCAACATTAAAAATTAAAGCTTCGCCGTTGAGTGACTCGATTATATACATCAGGCATTGTTCAAAAAAAATTAGTTTTGATAAAAATAAGTGTTCTTTCACTCGACTTAAAGAAGTTGCAGAAATACATCTCTGTATTTCAGCAATATCCGTGCCTTCAGATAGGCTTTTTTCAAAGGCTGGGCAAATCATTACTAAACGTCGAAATAGGTTAAAAGAGAAAAAGTTAAATGAATTACTCTTTATACCAAACAAAATAATTCTTATTTTAACGAATAAATCTAAATTTTAAAAAATATAAAAAATGAACAATTTTCAGAACTATCGATAGTATTGATATTATCGTTAGGTTTTTGATATTTAATCGTAAACTGAAAGTTTCGATGTTTAACGTTAAAATGTAAAAAATTAATTCGAGCGTTCAAAATGCGACGCAAATGGAATTTTATTATTTTTCGAAACGCAAGTCGAACCGACGCAACTCGAGGTTCTAGTATATATATATATATATATATATATATATATATATATATATATATATATATATATATATATATATATATATATATATATATATATATATATTTATATACATATATATATACATATATATATATATATATATATATATATATATATATATATATATATATATATATATATATATTATATATATATTATATATATATTATATATATATATATATATATATATATATATATATATATATATATATATATATGGTAACTATGGTTTTTACATATATATTGACCTACCTCGATAGTAAGATACTGGGAACCGCCCATGTTGTGCACTGGTTAAAAAGCTGCGGCTTGGAACGAGAGGTAGCAGATTCGAATCCCGATAGAAGCAGGATGCGAAAAGGGATTTTCACCATCGATGGGCGGTGGGTGCAATCGGTGGTGCGAATGAACTTAACCATGGAGCTGGCATGGAACTATGCAATGTGCAGATGGTTTCTACGTAAAATCGGACCTATAGCCGGAACGTCAAGTAAAAGGTGAGATGTTACAATGGGCCAATTGAGCCTGAGTGACGGATACTAGTACAGATATTGGTTACTCCGGTTAACATATTTAACCCTATCTGATTTTAAATATAGTTAGTTAGTAAACATGCTATGTGCTTATCAATTTTATGTTATTAAAAAAAATCTTGACATATCATGGCACAGTAAAAATATGTACGACTATGATTTGATACATTCGAATTTATTTTATTTGCAATATAAATATAGATTATAAATAAAATATAAAAAGGTCTGTAATCAAATGTGAATATATCCTTGTAAATATGAAATGAACGCGAAGAGTCTTCCTTTATATTTACCAATCCTGCACTTATTTATATTTTATTTGATTGATAGGAAAGTATAGTCATATACACAAGCAAATACATTCCTATGTATAAATTTCTATTTCTGTACTCAATGAATAAGTAATTTATGTATTATTGTTACAAAAATATTTCTTGGTTGTACATATTTTTGAAAAACTTGCAAATCAATAATCGATTTTAAATACTAACGATAATTTGTCTATTGAATAGAATACCAATTCTGTATTTAAAAATAAATTCTTACAAATCTCGGATGGGTGACTATTTTGCAAAAAACAACAACTTCAAAAGTCTTTTTATTTATAAAAGCTTAAAATTTTCAATCCACCCTATACATAATTGCTGTCTACAAAAAACCCCAAAAAAAAGTCTTATCAACAAAACTAACAAATAAATATCAATTCAACAAAACGATATAATTTTTATCATCACGACAATTTATAATAGTTAACGAACACAAAACAATAATGTTTTCGTAGTAAAAGCTCGAACGAATGGGCAAATCAAAACTAAACAAAACAAAAGTTCAGGGTTGGTGTCGTTACATTTCGTTATACTTTTTTAGTTTTATTTTATACTTTAACTCGTTCACATTGAATATTATTTAAATTTTGTATTCTTTTATAGTTTTGTATTTTGTCTACTAACAAAAAAGTTTATTTTGTTGGAGCTTTCGGTTTTTGTTTGTTATTTACGTTAGGCTGTTAGGAAAATTGTATAAAAAAAAATTTACGTAGCAAAAATGTTGTCTCCGCGTAGTTTTGGTGATATTAATTCAAAAATTATACGAAATGAAGAAAGTAAGTGATAAATACAGTTTTTAGTTTTTGGATATATGTACTTATTTTTTTATATATATAAGTGTATAATATCGCGGAACAGTAGTAAACGCTGTGAAAGGAACTGATTTTATAATGGGATAAAGATGTGATGTTCCGCTATAAATCCTTTTGGTTATTAATAATTCGAAAATGTTTAGTTGGTTATAAATTCCCTTTTGCCACTAATTCCATTAATTTTAAATATCATTCGTCACATAGGTTAGAACTGCATCCACCGTAGTTCTTGTTTGAGTGTTTCTGCCTTTTGAAACTTTAAACTGTTAAATAATATTGGCTGTACCGATAAAGTTGGTTGAATCGTATTTGAAGTCGCCGCAGCAAAATTCAATTTAAATAGTTGCTAGAAATAACGTTAGCTTTGGATAGGTTCGGCAACATTGATTCGAGGAAAACTTCATAGTTTTTCTTAAATCTAAGCAAACTTATCGTGGAGCTAATTAGTGTTTCTAGTGGAAAGCGGCTCGAAACAACCGTAAGTTGAAGTATTCACTAATTTTCTAGTGAACATTTTATGACTTAAACAGTGGCTGAATTAATATTCCTCTGATAATATGCAATACGAATATTGTTACAACATATTAACACATGAGCGTGTATGTAAATCAGACGAGGTAATTAATAGATTAATTCCGTTAAAATTCATCTTAACTGACTCGGGTGAAGGTGAATCAAATCTTTTTCCAACTAACAACGTGGACCTGAAAACTTATTGTTTGAAAACAGTTTGCACTGCGAATACGTGACTTCGTTTTTACATAGAAATATTTTACACAGTAATTAACACTGTCATTTACATAAATAATGTTAAAACGTTATTTACATAAATAGTGTTAAAAAACTCATGGGAGTTGTTAATCTTATCGTTTTCTTGTTATAAAAATTTTTGGTCTCCGATTCTTAGTGAAATCTGGTACAGATCATATACCACTTAAAAAGAAGCGCTGTGCAATCGGTGTCATAATTCTATTTTGTTTTTTTGGCGCTTTTTCGTTTGCCATTTTCTTTTATACTTTAACGAACAATTCGATTTAACGACATCGATTGAAATGATCTCTATGAGGAACTAATATGTTTACTATTGACATATTACGCAACCATAAAATCGCAAAAAAAAGTTTTGAATGTTTTTGAAAAAACAAAGTGGTTAGTCTATCTGTTTTTTTCGCCATAAAAATTTTTGGTCTCCGATTCCAATGAAATCCGGTACATGTACCTCTTAAAAATAAGCGATGTGCAATCAGTTTCATAATTTTATTTGTTTTGAGGTGTTTTTGGTGCTTTTTAGTTTGCCATTTTCATTCATATACTTTTACTATCAATATTTAACGAACGACATCGATTGAAATGTTCAATCGACTCGTATGTTTATTATGGATCACACGTCGAGTTAAGGTCAACTTCCGATGGTAATGAGACTGAAATAAAAGCGAGTAGAAACAATTTTTAGACGAATCGAGTTAAATCGAACATAACTCGACTCTGTAAATATAGTAGGAAATAATCCCGTGTCAACAGCTAATCAACTAGCAGCATATACAATATAAAAGTAATTCAATTGTGAACATGCATTATGAATGTTTCACGATGTCTTATATCACAATGTGCTAAGTAGTTTAAACACTTTTGCTGAGTGGAAAGATATATAAATAAAATATTTTAGAAATTAATTAATGCAAACCAATTAAAAAATTAGCTTATATAGCAGAGCGTAGTTTCGATCTACGGACCTCTGGGTTATGGGCCCAGCACGCTTCCACTGCGCCACTCTGCTTGAATAAATCTAACCATTACTATCTAAAAGAATCAACAAAGATAAGAAACATTTACAATTATTTGCCAAACTAAGCAAAGATAATTTAATTGTTCCAAATAAGATCCTGCTGACCACATAATACTCATCGATGTTGGAAATTTTCAAATTAGCGATTTAAATGTATCACTGAACGTAAATACACTTTAATCCCTTCTTAAAGACGTGTAGGTCATGAAGTAAATATCTACTGTAAATCCATTTATGTAAATGTATTGAATTCTAATTTTGATCTTTAACAGATGATTTGCTGGTAAAGAACGTTCTATGCTGGTTTATTTGGCATATCGGCATAATGCAGATATCTCCACATCCATATTACCCTCAGTAACCACATGTATATAATAATAATAATTGCGTTCTGCTTCCACTACGAATGAGGAAAATCTTTCTCCATTTTAGTTTTCCATCTTATTTTAACAATAAACTTAATACACAACAGCAGAGTGGCGCAGTGGAAGCGTGCTGGGCCCATAACCCAGAGGTCCGTAGATCGAAACTACGCTCTGCTAAAAATTTTTGTAAAAGGTTGTCACCTCAACCATTACCTTACCATGGATAAATATTCTCGTATTTTTTATTCTCTTCATTAGATATTCAGTATTTAATCGAAAAAAATTGTACAGTCAATTGTTTGACAAATTCAATTCGTAAAATAGTAAGAAGATTATTTAATAGATGGTGCTTTAATTACAATTAAATTTGATAAGAGATTTGATTACATCATTTTTTACATAATCTTGTAAAAAATGATTTAATGTAAAAACACAAAGACTGTAAAAACTAACCTTATGTAAATTATACGCGTTTTACATGAAAACCCATGCAAATTACATCGTGTGTCCAACTGTGTATGCAGTACCAATGAAAAAATTTATTCGGTAATTTTTCAACAGGAAGTTTGATTTTGACTATATATATCATCTGTTTCGGGGCTAAAGCTAAATTGTGGGCTCGATTTCCGTAGACTATCTGCATTGCTTCATTTTAGCTTAGATAGAATACTGACAATAAAGATGGATTGGCCCATGAGTTTTGCGCTTCAACAGAAGATCGTGGATATGTTTAGCAACCAAACCTCTTCGAATATCGGAATTCGAACACGGTACATCTCTTCTGCTCCAACTGGCGCAGCCCTTAAGTCGGGATTAAACATTTTATCGAATTTCGAAACAAAAGAAATTTATTTATTCACGTAATGTATTATATAATAATTAGACAAAAAATTCACAACAATCGTTAATTTGTTATAAATATACTTTCTTAATCTTATAGAGATGGTTGACAGAAAATAAGATAAGAAATTTCATATTATGATAACAAGAGTATATCGTTGTTTCGTTTATCGACCACCTTTTTAGTTATAATACATTTTAGTTTAGTAATTCCAGATAACGATTATCTGTTGTTGTTTTCTACATAATATTGCATCATACAATTTTAACTATTTGTTGGTAGTAGCAAGTACACACCTTTCACTTTTATATACTGTGAGATATATGTAAATATAAAACAAATAATTTGCCTTGAATACAACAGCAGAGTGGCGCAGTGGAAGCGTGCTGGGCCCATAACCCAGAGGTCCGTAGATCGAAACTACGCTCTGCTATAAAGTTTTTATTAAATTATTTTTCTCATTTTTTCTAAACAAACTAATAATATTGTTACGTTTATGACGTAGTCGTTGAGCACAATTAGACCAGTATTAAGCATTGTTTACCCGTATGATCCACTCGACTGTATAGCTAAATCTCTAACGTATGGGCATAGATCGCGATATGTTGAGTTGGACGGATATCTGTGAATTAACTTCGATTCAATACGTAGCTTATATTACATTGACATTCGAATAAATGAAAATCGTAAGGATCAGGTGAAAGCCTACAAGTATTTGGGAATATGGATAGATAGAGGACTGGATTTTAACATATAAAGAATGTGATCAACCGGGTATGTAAATTTTAATGAACTGCACACCCAGACTTAACTGTAACATTAGTATACTCTAAAATTGGATAACCAGATAATGAAAGTTGAGAATGTATGTGCCAGAGAAATGAAGGGAAGATTATATAAGTATATAACTTATAGATCTGTGAGTGGAAACAAATTAGTTGATGATAGCATCTGTATAATGAATGCTGAACTGATAGGTTAGACGGAATTAAGTTGGCCATATAAGAGGAGAAGAAGAAAATAGCATATGTTCTGATTCTCAGGGTCGCTTTTTAAACGGAAAAGTGAAGCTGATACAAATGAAAATAGTTGCAAAAAGAGATGTTAGAGATATACGTCGAATGTTGCAGGCGAATGAGTCCAAGCTTAATGAAATGAAAGAAGTATAGGGAATTATTTAGTGACCCTTTGAAAGCACTTTTTTACAAGACACTCTCACCACTGAGAGAATGGTAAGAACGATCGAAAGAATAAGGATGAAGAATCATGACAATTGGAAAGCGTGTTTGTCTAAGCATCGTTCAGAACAGAATAAAGTGTGTGGGATTTGTAAAGTTCCTGAAGATATTCAACATCTTGTGCTGCACTGTAACAACTTTTAACGGAGTAGGAGTAACTTGACTGGCGTTATAAAAGCAAGTGGTTATAAAGATATATACGAGTTTGTGAGAACAAGTAGACTAAATATCAACAACATACTAGCAGACTATATACAAAAGCTGCAAATCTTTAGGACCTCAAATATAAGAGCAAATATTGGCCTCAAATATTGGCAGACAAGGATTTTATTACTATATATGGATTACACGGAATTAAGGGCAACTATTGTTTATAATCTAACAACAATTTTAACAGTTTATCAAATTGTGAGGATGATTTAAATCTTTAGAATACAGTTCTACCATACAATTGGGTGAGCTCAATTTTATCCATAATAATAGATATAGCTTACTTGAAGCTTGTTGCAACTATAAGAGTTCTGGCCCCATGATTTCATGAAACTTACTCCCAGTATCGTCTCTGTATTTATTGTCACCGTATAACAATTATTTAAAAAATAATTTTGAAGAGTTTATACATGGTCAATTGTAAAGATAAACACATATTTTATGAAATTATGAACGCGAACTAAGACCAATTCACAACCCAAAATCATTCATACCAAACAAGCTTTAGGTATTCGTGCCACCTGGTACAAACATAATTTTCCAAAATTTTCATTGAGAACAGAATATAAATAAATAAATAAATTAAAGAACTAAATTTTTTTCGAAATATATATTTATAAACCGTTGACATACACGTCTTCACCCCTATAATTGATTTTTGTGTCATTTTCAACCAAAATAAAAATTCCTCGAACCAACTCCTGGTTGTATTCACCCAAACCTTTGACATAAAATAGTTCATGACCTATTTTATTTTTATATGTTTTCCAGAAATACATTTACTGGAGGCAATAAATACAGTATTAAAGGAGCGCCACGAAATTGAATCCAATTATAAGAATTTAAGTTTAAAATTCACAAAAATGCAAAAGGACGAAACTGAACGACGTCAAGAGGTATGTAGACATCATAATTATTATGCTTATATTTATGTTTAACAATGTTAAACAAATGTACTTTATTCATTTAAAACAACAATTAATTTGTTTTCTGTAAACACAATAAGCGCGTCATATCATGTTGAATGTTATAGTTCGTGTGGATATGTATACAGGCATAGTTTAACCAAAATCAACACAACAGTATAAAAAGTTAAATTGAACTTTATAACTTTAGTTTCCTTACCCTCATACCAATCACCTTTGGTATACGACACAAGAAGTTGTTTATTTTCGGTTCTGTAATGCGGGTGTTCAACTGTATATGCAGAAAAAACTTTTACAAACTTGAATAATTTGAATTCGTTGTTCTCTAGAAAGCTTCGTTTTTTGTAAGTTTCTGTACGTTTATACAACCAACGAAAGCAAAATTTTTATATATTACTGTACACATACCATTCCCAAAAAAATAAAAATCACGTGAAATGATAAATAATGTCGATATAAAAACAATATTAATCCTTAGCAAATCATAAATCATATTTTTAAAACCATGCTCGTATAAATTTTAGTATGATCAGACACGAAAAGTTTATTTGGTGGAATTGGAAAATAAAGGGAATGAACTGTGTAAGGAGCACAGTCGACTTATGCATCAAATCGAACATTTGCAATGGCATATAGAGGGTTGTGCAAAACACAAACCATGCCACAATAATAATCAATCGTCGTTATCACAGTCGCAGCATGATTTGAAAAAACCATCAACATCGACGACCATGAGTTGCCAGTCATCGACGGCAACAAGTGTTTGCCGACCATCGTACATGGCAAATTTACGGAATGCAGCCGAACGACTTATAAAAAGTATTATCGATTTGAGAAAGAAAATTTATGTTGTCGAACAAAAATTAGAGCACGAAATTAAGGTGAGTCGAATGATTTTGCAATGCGGCCAAATCATAATTTTTTTGTGTGTTACAGAGAAAACGTGAAATGGAAAAGAAACTGTCGGATATGCGCAAAGATATATCGCGACAAAAGAAATTGTTAACAATGAGGCGTGCAACACCATTGCCACAATCGTTGCCACCAATCAAATCGAAATGTTCGGTCAAATAGCATAGGACCAATTCAGAGAGTGATTGTTGTGGCATTTGTCCGCACAAAAATAAAATTACGCGATCGGAATCGAATGATTTATGAGAAAAGCTTAAATATTATGATTTATTTCCAGATTATGATAGTTGCTGACATGTAAACGAAAAATTTTACGTTTTTATTTTATTTATGTTTTGTTAGTCAATGGAATGGTAAATTGAAATGTCACCAAATATTATTCATCGTCATCATCATCGTAATCATATAAAATCATTCGTCATTTAACATCATGCTCACAAGAAAATCCCTCTGAATTAGATATACCTATAAAAATACATAAGTAGCAAACCAAATACTTCCATCATTATGTAGACGGCTATAAAATAGCCACTCTTGATAGCGCCAGGCTATATTGTAATAATAATAACTAACATTAGAGTATGTTAGAAATTAAACCCTTGCACACACTTCGACTGCATTTATCACGCAGAATAACATGTAAATACAACTTTTCACTCACGTCATAGCACTTTACAGTTTTGATCATACAAATCGGTGATTTTTAATTAATAAACTATTTATAGTAGTTATTAAAACTATTTGTAAAGTTTAAAGATATAGTATATATGCGGGTCTACGTGACAGGCTCATTCTTTATCTAAACGATGATTAGATCATCGTATAGAATATAGATCGTTTGTTAAAAATAGGAATATTGGCAAAATTTGTTTATAAATTTTGTTTAATGTATGTTTAATTTTAAATTTTATTTATTTTTAAATTAATTAATAATTTGAACGTTATAAGGACAAGATTTAAAGGTTCGAAAATTGTATTTGTTATGTGTAAATAAATATGGCATTAAAACATTGAATACATTTTATTCATTTTTTTCATCTGTCAAATGAGCGATCCTTTATCCGATTGTGAGTTTTACATGGGAACGTTATGAAGCGTTTACATAAGCACAGGGAGCCATTTAACGATGGCGACTGAATAAAGGGATAAGGCCGTCATGAGTGTCAATGCACTAACTGGCAATGGTATGCTTAATAACAGGACAGGCTTGGAATGTCTGTATCCGAAGTTAAATGACTCTTGAAATATGGTCACAAAACCTTTCCTAAAGTCAAAATCTAGAACTATTACAACAATTATCAATTAAAGCTACATTAACGAAAAAAAATAAAAAACCTTCGAAATATTTAATCATAACTTTCTGATTTAACAATTTTAACATTCATGGTCATACACAAATGATAATTAATGCTATCCAGTTCAGTTGAAATAAGGAGAAACAATCAAAATTGTTATTACTAAAATTTAACCAAGTGTGTTCAAACAAAAATAACGAACTAAATTCAAAATGGGTTCCCTACCTTACCGACACAAATAATCTAACATTATTTGAGTATAAAACGCACTCATTCTCGACATACAAAAATATTATCCATCTGTCAAAAAGAATGACACCGGAATATTTCAAAACATCAAAACGACACAACCAGGTTTATCACCATTTTTAATAATTATTCTCAATTTTTTATATTAAATTTGCTTAAATATAATTAGTAATAAATAACTTTGTGCCTAATATATACCAAAATGTCGAATAAACCAGTTAATTTATACGATTTAGTATTGAAAAGTTTCGATGAAGTTGAAGCCCAACTCGTGACTAATCCCGAACTAAAAACTGTAAAGGATACGGTAAGTTATAACTTAAATAAGGATTAAATTGTGCTCACAATAACTCATAACTATAATAAATAGAACGAACGATTTTTACTCCATTGGGCCGCTTCACATGGTAATGAACGTCTTGTCGAGTTGATTCTGTCAACAAACGAGACTCAAATCAATGCGGTCGATGATACTTTAGCCACGCCATTAATATTGGCCTCACTTGGTGGACACTCAAATGTGGTTAAAATTTTGATCGAGAGTGGTGCAAATATCAATCATAAAAACAAGGGAGGACACTCAAGTTTACAATATGCTTGTTCCAAAGAGAAAATTAACATTGTAGACTATTTACTACAACATGGGGCTGAAATTAATATCACGGATGAGATTGGTGATACACCGCTTCACCGTCTTGCATCGAATGGCAATATCGATATACTTAAACTACTGTTAAACAATAAGCCATCACCAAATGTTAATCAACAGAATAAATATGGAAACACCGCACTGTATGTTATATCGTTCTGCTTGTTGTCCCAAATTTAGATCCTAGTCTCGTAACATTTTTTTTTTCTATTTATTAGATATATTGCCTGCGAGGAAGATCTCACCGCATTTGCATTGGCTCTAATCGACGCTGGTGCTTCGATCGAAACCGTTAATCGCGACAAGCAATCACCACTCGATGTGGCCAAACCTGGACTTCGGCGCCAAATTAAGCAGAAGTTAAACATTGAAGACTAAATGTTTTCTATAAAATAATATATTTTTCTTTTTAAAATTTACAATTAAGGATGAAAATAAATTTATCACAAAACTATGACACAGAATCTCTTTTGGGCAGTAACTGTATTATACTTCAAAAGGTTTGTGCCATATAATTTATAAAATTAAAACAATTAGATTTAAAAATTGTAGGGTTAAATTGAGATAAAATCCAGAAGAATTAAGTGGGACGGTTATTTTTACACTGGTGTCCAGTGGTCAGCTCGCCATATAATTGCATGAATGTGACCACTGCGATCCTTTTGTGATTCCTTTGAGAGATGGCGTTTTTCACCGCCGACTGGAGTTGTTGCATGTGTCGTTATAACATCGGTATATCGATCGATTAGAGATCGATATCCACGTCCAATTGTCGCTATGAGAGGCGTTTGTGAATTACCTATTTTTGGAAGAGAAATGATACATCGAACCTCATCTTGAAATGGTCTGAATACGGTGATCGGCCGAAGTGTTTGTTTCTCAACGATAATCACACATCCCCATGTCGTTCCGATGTACAAATCATTTTCATACACAGATAGTGCTGAAACTTGACATTTACCTGGGCTCAAGTGCTCCTCAATTGAAATAGATTTTAAACTTTCCGAGCATGGAACTAATTTTGAACAGTCTAGTCGATTTTCAATAGTTTTTGTCACAGCATTCCATTGATATAGTATACACTGCGGTGAAACGTATGAATATACGTAATTATCAGAAGCATACAATAACGAAACACTAAGTCCCTTTTGAGTAAATGAAGAAGAAAAATGGGATAAGGGGTAGTGTCCCGAGACTACTGAGTCTTTTAGCGAAAATACATTGATTGCACCATCGGTTTCACCACACCATAACTCGCATACATCATCGTCGCGCCAAAGAGCACAAACACTTTGTAGTTTCTCACCAGAGCCAAGCTCGGTTAAAACAAAACTTCCTTCACCTGACATACAGTGTGTTGGCACCATGGTTGAGTCCAATAAAAATAAACGTCCACTTTCTAATCCAGCAGCAACTCGATTAATTCGACCCAAATGTACCAAAGCCACAACAGGACATGGTTGACTTGGTTCCAAAGCATAGGAAAATGTATGCATACAGTCAGAAGCGCTAAAAATAAAAACAATTAGATGTTATTGTGTCATATATCGCAGATATACATACTTGAAAGCATATATATTGCCTTCCGAATCACCAATCCAAACAGCTTGCTCTACTATACATCCGGTAGTCAATTTCATCGGTACATGATGCTGCTGCGGGGCTTGTCCAAAGTTAGCGCTGTGTGATGAAACAATTTTTTGTGGACACAGTATCCGGTGATACTGTTGCCAGCCCTTTGAGGACCCCAACAATAAATCGATCCGAGAATTATTACACGGTAGCCACAGTTCGTATCCGGAAAGCGTGTCTTCTAAAAAATTCAAATCTATAAATTATGATTTAAATTACAGTACAAAACCAATCACAATACCGTCATAATTCGAAACCGGGCATCCAACCCCAGACAGTACATTCCCATTATGCGATAGCGAAATTACATCAATCAAGTGTGTAAATTCTGGAGCACTCGCAATAGAAACAATTTGACTAGCCGATGGACGAACCTTAGGCTGTTGATCCCAGCACAGTACCATCAAATCGAGACAATATGAAGGGAATTGTGTTTCTCGCTGCGTTAAAACAGGTCGACCACCTTCCAGAATACATTCTTTTACAGCCTCATGACCCTCAAACGGTTGACGAAGAGAAATTAATTCATACAAAAACATACCGAACGAAAAACAATCGACCTTTTCCGTATATTCCTCTTCACCATTGTGGCGCATAATTTCTGGAGCCATAAATCCTTCAGTACCACCAAAACCTTTAGCTCCAGATGGCAATGTGACACGACTTATACCATAATCAGCTACTTTTATATGAACATGGTTCGCCGGATGATCTTCGGTATGCGGATCTGGAAATTCCCATACGAGTACATTTTCCGCCTTTAAATCCCGATAAATTACGTGTCGACGATGGAGGTATTCCATAGCACGAGCAGCTTGCAATACTAGTGACTGAAAGCAATATGGCCCGATTCGAGCACCGCTTCGTCGATAGTGGCGTAAAACTGAGTCCAATGCTCCTTTCGGTGCCAAATCAAGTACTAGTGCGAGAGGTTGAGTGCATACACCGACCAACGGCACAATATTCGGATGTTTTAAAGTTAACAATACAGCTAATTCTTGTCGAGCCGTACAATACGCTTTGCAGGAATGTTGCAGTGGATCTCGTTCCCATTTACCAAGTGCCGCTTTGTAGGCAATTTTTGCACTTTCTTTTGCGCGTGAACCGGGTGGCACAGGTTGCAACATTTTCATTGCAACCGGAACTACGGTACGATAGCCACGTGTTTTACAGGTTGCCTTGAATACAAATCCAAATGCACCACGTCCAAGTAACGGGCCTCGAGTAATATCTTCTGGTTTGATTAAGTAACAATCCGAAAGATCTAGGAAAATCTGTAATTATAGTTTTAACTGGATTAGAATCGACATCTATTATTGACGACAGTAAAAAAATAAACAAGTGTTATTTCAAATCAATTTTAACTTGGCGAGTAAATACCACACACAGAATGCACGGATTAATAAATCCAGAATGGTCAAAACTATTTGTTTTTTTTTATCCGAAATTCACCAATCACGATTAGTCTGTCTGTGGTACAAGCGAAAGAAAACTATTTAGCTCAGCTACAAAATTTATTAAGATTTGAAATAAGATTGCAAGTAACAAGAATCTACATACCACATCAGGCGTGATTGTCTTCAACTCGATATCCCCATGTGCTGGACATGCCACAGATTTTTTATCGTATGCAGCCAAAATACACTCCTCCACCATCCACGAATAATTGGGAGGAGTATTTTGAACCTCGTCATTGTTGATCATCGGATGACCCTCGATTGAAGCATTTCGCGATGAGCCTGTCGAATCGGGCCCGACACCCGAATCACAATCAGACCATCCAAGCGAATCTTGTGATTTTCTTGTTCCCACTAGCTCGTTTAAGATTCCGGGTAATTCATTTAATCCACTTGATTCACCTGCGTTTCCACTTCCACCAAATCCATCTCGTCGATCAAAACTGAGCCGCTTTACCAGCCCTTTTCCACCATTTCCGTTGTAGCTATCTGTGTTACTTTTTTGATTCTGAACGATTGGCTTTACAATTCCGAAGTTTGTACCTTGATTTCGTTCTTCGGTTCGGCGTAAACATTTAGGACAAGGTACTAGTCGGGTGACTAAAAACCTTCCCTCTGATGTATGCACGAACCTCGTTCCTAGAGTCGGGTACCAATCCTCAAGTAGTATATCTACATGATCAACAGCCAATGCAAGTAGTTGCGATAAGCATTGTACATTTGTTTCAATTTCAATTATTTTGGTTTCATGACCCCTTTCGTCAAGACGACGTACGCCAATCGCATGAAGTGGAAAATAAATTTCCAAAATACTCGTCGATTGCATATCGATATCACACCAAACACCGTCTTGTTTCAGTTTATATCGATTGTTTGGATTTCGATATGGAGAATTAGAGCACATCGCCGGTATTTCGCGCATTTTAAATATAAGAGTTGTTCCATAATATAGGGCAAGTCCATTCTGCCATACATTCCATTGCGATGAGATGTTGAGAACTTGAGTTATTTCCGGATCAGAAGCCACATCTTTTGGTATCGGGTAGATATTACGAAGTGCCTCAACTACTTGATCGTCGGCCAAAACTCTTGTAATCAGGCGCGACCAAAATCCTGACGGGAAATATGACATTAAAAGGAGGCGAGATATAGATTTCTCAAGCCGTGAAATTGTGCAAACGTCATAGAAAGTGTTAATAATTGGTGATGGAAACATTTCCGGTAGAGATGATGGAGATGGTGTGTCCAAATTTAATGATTGATTTCGTTTACTTCGCATCGCCCAACCACGAGATCTACCCGCAATTTTAACAATTACAGCGTGTCCAGGTCTACAATCTTCGTCGGGAGGTAGCAATGATGGAATTAACAATGTCCGCGAATCCCAGGTTAGAGCTACTTCAAATTTATTCAATAGGCTGACAATATAACCTCGATTATCGGTCGCACCCAAACACGAGCTTTTGAATACGTGTTGGAGGTCATCCAATTTCATAACACCAGTCCGGGCAAATGGATTTATTTCACGAACAGTCACTACATGTGCCAGCATGTCACATAACCATTGTGGATCAAGAAAATATAAATCTCGAAGAGTCGCGTCATCATAGTGCAATAGAACTCCATTGTCGTGTAAGAACATTGTGGCCTGATTTAATTCCGAACTATCTCGAAATCCCTTATAGCCACGAGATTGCATTTCCTGAGTAACCATTTGTCTATATCTTTCGACGTCCAGCACTGGATCCGCACCTACTTGCTTTAGTCCTCCTGCGATTGATCCCACAACATCCTCAAGAGCTAAGTAACTAGCTGGTACTCGCTGATGTAATAATGGTTCTTTCGAACCTGGACATCGTAGGGAAAATGCCGTATCATAAATTAAATTCGACAGAAGCTTAATATTGTGTCCAGTTTTACAGCTAACTTCAATAGAATCCAAAACCCGAGGTAAGCCCATTTTTTCGGCGTCCGCCACAGCAATAAACCGTTCTCGAATTATTTGTTGTAACTCTTCTGCTTTCTTCGCTGGAAATAATTCACCAACAACGTCATAATGAGTACCGACTATGATTACAGGTGAATTTGGGGCCCGAGCTTGAATATTCCCCAGCCATTGTAATACTTCGGCCAATCCACGTTTACCGTCCGTTATTTTCCACAATACTAAATACAAGCTGCGTTTTGATAAGAAATATTGATGTGTTGCATAGTATTCTTTTTGCCCGCCAAAATCCCACGTGCGAAATACCACTGGACCGTGTACTGAATTCCCGCGCAATTTTTTTTCGCACACCCAATCTCCAATATCGACTCCGACCGTAGACATATTGATTCCTCGACTTGTTTTCGACGTTATATTTTTATGACCCATTCGCTTAGCCCAATGGTCGACTGGCTTTTTATTTCGTCCTGAACCGTCATGCCTCAACTGTTCGAGTAAACTGGTTTTTCCAATTCCCTGAACTCCAACAACCATTAGTTTCATTCTGGCATAAGGGCGTGCATCTTCGTAGACCGATTTAAGATATCCTATTATATCCATTGTCTTATATTTTTTGCTATCGATCATCGAGCGTAGAGGATCCTGTAATGAACATCCTCGAGTATTTAAATTCCATAAACGAGATAGAAGGCCCATATGGGGCGGAAGTTCTGTAATATCAACGTTTCCACTTATATTAAGCACACTAAGATTGTTCAACTCGTGGATTGAATGTGGAATGTCTTTAAGACAATTATTACTTATATCTAACATCGAGAGATTCGGGAATATTAATCGTGATTTTGCCACACCAACTAGGCTCCATTCAGAATCGTCGGTGTCGCTTAATGTCGTAACATCATCGGTTGATAGTTGAATACGGGTGAGTAAATTGTCTGCAAGTACTAAAGTTCGAAGCGATTCAAGTCGTAAATGTCGTCGATGACAACAAACACTTTTGAGGACAGCACTCCGCAGTGATGTAACACTATTATGGGTCTGTGTCTTAACCACCGCAATTTCACTTAAATTACTAAAGCTTTCGGAACTGGTCGTCGATCCTTTAGCGCCATTTTTTCCACCATTTTTATTCTCCTGCGGATTGTAACACGCTAAATGGGGATCTGAAGCTGCAATTCGTGGAAGACTTGGCCAACACGTTATCTCATTATGTCCCAAATCTAATTGTTTTAAACTTGCAGGATAACTGGTCACGTGGCCCATAGATCGTAAACTATTGTACGACATATTCAAACGAGTAAGTGTAACCGCTAGACACGGCAACGCTATTGGAATGCTTGTAAATAAATTATTTGCTAAATTTAGGCTTGTTAGTTGAGATACTGCTTCATCATTTTTTGAATCAGCTAATCGCAGCTCTTGATCGGTCACCTCTAAAGATTTCGACCAGATGTGATGTCGTGTAACTTCCACTTGAGTGACCGTCCTATGTCGAAGTGGTCCACTTTCGTCTAGAGTTTGATTAAATAAAAACGCTTCGGTTACAGGACTTGGTGGTTCATTCATACAACTTATCTCATTCGGCAGACTAGGCAAATCTTTCAATAAGTTAAAAGCTATATTCAACTCCCGTAGTTTAGGCGCCTTCCACAGTTCGAACGGAAGCAACTGTAGCTTATTGTTTGAGACGTCCAGCGTCAATAACGAAGGTAATCGAAATATTGCGGAAGGAATCACTTCCAATCGGTTATCTTGAAGATATAATTCTTCCAATACCGGACAATTGTATTCTTTTAAACTGATCGATGATTTGGAACTTCGACGGTTATTTGCTCCTTTTTTTGGCGAAAATATTTCCTCGGGGAGTGGTAACTTATCAAGTTTGTTCTGAGCTACGTTTAAATAACGCAAACTACACAGTGAAAATAATTCCGGCGGTAACGATGTCAAGCAGTTATGTGAAATATCAATTCGAGTTAAAGCACCGAGAGCTAAAATATTTGATCTTGGATGCTCCTTAAGTTTAGGATTGCACTGCAACACTGCCTCACTTAACCAACTTATACGAATTGTATTTAGTTGGCAATTATTATTGTGCCAATTGATCATGGTTGCGATGCTCGGGAATAGCGAGCTGTATGTTAAATTACTAATTGTTGATTTTACATTGGTCAAAGACGAGTAGCTTTCGTCGGACGAAAGTGCTTTTTTATTAATTTTAAATTCTGGATCGGCGTGTGCTTTAATTGCCAGTAATCGACATACGATTTGTTCATCGCCATTTAAACACGCTATACTTAAAGCATTGGAATGATCGTCTTTTGCACCGTATTTTAGTAATAGTTCGACCATTGGAAGAGATTTTTGTCGCGCGGCTTCCGCAAGCGGAACATTTGAAAATCCATAAATTTCATCGCACGCCTTTGGATCATTGTGATCCTCCATCGGCTTGGCTACAATATTCGGATCCGCGTCATTATGTAAAAGACTTTGTACAACGTCTTGATAAGTACCACGAACCGCTGCTAAAAGTGCCGTTTCCCTTGCAGCACCACACAAAATATTTAACTGTAACGGATTTTTAAATATTTCCTCCAGTGAGGGCTCTTCTATCGAATCGCGTCCTAAACTAAGCCGTGACATAATCGATTGTATTCCGTACGATATTCTTCGCTTTGTTGGACTCACCGGCGTCGATGGTTGGGATGAATTTTCCTTTTTACACGACTGTATACATTTGGGTCGCCAATTAAGTAACAAATCGACAAGTGGCTTGTTGCCTAATAAACAAGCCACATATAGCGCTGTTTGTCCGGTAACATCTTGTGTATTCGGATCGAACGCTAATTTCCATTCCCATTCACCTGTAGGATCTTTAAATGTGTATAGTAAATATTCGGGATATGAATATTTCAACAAAAGTTCCACAACCGCTGTATGCCCATTTATACAAGCTGCATGTAGCGGCAGCCATCGTTCAACCGTAACCTGTTGTACTAATTCAGGAAATTTTTCTAATAACAATTTTGCTACTTTTATATGTCCATGATGTACGGCGGTATATAGCGGCGAATATTTTGTAACTGCATGCGCTCGCCCATCCGCTCCAGCTTCAACGAGCATTTCTACAATATTGTCGCTGCCACTTTGACATGCCCTACAATAGAAATAAAAATTTATAGCACACATAATACATACATAAATCCTAGTAATACGTACATAAATAGTAAAGTGTTTGCTCCAGCTGGCGCCATATTCACAATTATTTCACGTTCTGGGCCTAAGGCATCTAATAATATTTTAACAGTGTTTTCGTCATTTGCAAGTACCGCTTCGCGTAAATCGCGATGTTTCACGGATCGTATTTGTTCACGTGCATCTGGAATTAAAAAAAAACACATTAAATATTTTCTACTCAGACCAGACGATCCTTAATTAAGTAACCGCAAAACTCGTGCATCGATAATCCATCACGTGAATTAGTGTTGCTATAAATAATTTATTATTCAATTAAGACATGTGTCTTTAAGAAAGTGTAAGCCGTATAACGAATGTTACGTTTGCGGTTTATTATATTATTTTGTATTTATGAATATTCTCATGAAACAGGTATTTTTTGTGCTCGTTCTAAGTCATATAAAATGGTTTGTCAATTAATACTTTGGTAAATAAATTTGGCCGCATAACTAATAGAGTGTTGACCAAATCATTAAGGAATCCAATTACATATATCAATATTCAATCGGTTTAAAGCTGATATCAACCTCAATATATAGTCATACAAATAAATCGTACTAATTAGATCATCATTCAAACTATTTCCATATTTCATCCAATTATACGTCCAAACGATATATACAGATACACATCAATTGACCGAAATCACCATTGAACTTGAGTCACAAAAGAGTTCTTAGTTGAAACGATACGACATAATCCAATTTCGACTGTACACAAATCAATCAAAAACCGATAATCCTCGATAATCAGTCAATATCATCAAAATTTACAGAAAAGAAACCTTTCGCGGCCACATTTTCGCGAACGTGTATAATTAGATCATATGTTGTGATTTATTTTGACCAACATAAAAAACCACCTGGTTCATAATATAATATACATACTTTAATGTACCAATACCATCAAAACCTATAAGTCTATAAATGGAAAATGAGAAAATTTTGCGTTGTCATAGCAAAGCGGAAAAAATTGGGGCTCACACACAACTATATAATAATAAGGGTGGAAAAACTAAAATTATGCATGGTATTTTTGGATAACACTAAAATTTAAATAACCAATATTACTTGGTATTTTCCACGGCTCCAGCACTTCGTCAACAAAATAGTCGCATGCATCGAGCGCTGTTTCAGCTCCCGCCTTCGGAGAGTCACGAAAATTCCAAGACATGTTTTTTGTGTAACTGGTCACTAAGTATTCGATTGTATATTTTTTATGCAAAAACTATCGAATGCATTTTGGTATTGAAAATCACTACTTCGTTATGCTAATCATATGAACACTTTTTAATCACAATGATATTTAAAAAAAAAAATGAGAACTCGTCAAAGGCAAATACAATTATATTTTGTATTAAAAGCTATATAGATACTTAATTAAGCTTAAACGAAATTGATTAATCACAAAAATTGATAAAATTGTATAAATAAAATTTGTATAACGAACTAAAAACGCGTCAACCGTATTACGCTTTCCAATTAAAACTAAAAATAGGTTCACGACATACAGTATAGTGATGAGAAAATTTTCATTTTACTATGGTGTATGGTGTAACTGATATATCGGCTAAATGTTAGTACATTCCCTAGGTTATCGTTCACCGACAATTCTATAAAAAACCATTTGTTACTGACTGTATATCGAGCACATAATTATCGAGCTCAACTATTCAGTTCCTGATCTACTAATTATAATCTCTATAATAGTTTGATACACACACACACACACACCAGTCGATTCGAAACGAAGCAATACACTAAAAACTTTTCGTCTATATTGTCTCACGGAAAATCAATATTAATATTTTTCTTCTCTATACATACACACAATACACACACACACACATCCCAAAATAAAAAAAACCCAAAAAAGCGCCAGACACGAACGATTTTTAGATCAAAATCGTTAGAAAACATGCAAATAGAATTGTATGGTGGGAAATGGATAGGGGAAATTTGTGATTCATGTTTAACGCCGAAAACGTGATTCCGCTCGTTTAATTTATCCTCCTCAGATAATAAAGTGTATTAAATTTGTAGTTCTTCGTCACATGGAAAATGAGTTTTTCCTTTTCGTTATTTTAAATGTTTTTGGTATATGGTATGGCGATATGGTGGCCCATATTTTTAGATAATATGCTGCATTATGTCGTCCAATGAACGACATGGCAAATTGCAGCCGCTAACCACGGCTAATTTATATGATACAATTTATTAAATGGGCTTGTTATGGTGAAAATATATTTATTAACATAATTTGTTTTATAAGTTTATGAACCTAGATGATAAAGTGTTTGACGAGAGATAAGCCTGCCATCCTTTTGTTTACTTGTAACATTTGTACAGAGATAAGACGTCTCATTAAAAATGGTTTGAGATCTTATTGGGGAGATCTCATTCTTAATTTTATCTCGAGTTTTTTAACATGTTAACAATAAGAGCCAATAACACATTGGGGACGGATCCACAAGTTCGAGCTTATAGTGATTTGGGATCAAAAAATTCTGGCTGATATCATATTAAGCATACAATGTAACTTTGGTTTTGTAACCTATAAAGTTAAGATTCTGTGTCAGAGAGGAATCAAACTATTTGTATTACGAGAGATCTAAAAGTTTTCCTTAACGAAACACTTCAACTCAATCACCATAGAAATGAGCCAACCATGTCCCAACAAACGGAACCAAACTGAAGAAGCCTACATCAAGTCGGCTACCAACAATACAATCGCAAACCTTGGACTAGTGATGACACATTGAAAAAGATTGGAGAACGCTGTCAATTTAAGCTATAAATGTATCAACAAAATACAGCAGAGGAGAAACGCAGATACGAAGAAATAGCGCGTTAAGAAAAGAAGACGGCAAGCAATAATTGAAGAAAATATGCAGAAAACATTTTACTGATAAAGAGGCCACAGCAGCAATCCAAAATATGCTAGCACTTCAGTCAGGAAAGTCACCGAGAAAATTACAAACATAATAGTCAAAACAGATGAAGCAAAGTTAAAGAGATGGTAAGAATATTTCTAAGAAGACATTATCAACAGCATCGAAATGTTCAAAGGAGATCCATCTTCAGCATACATTTTTTTTATTTAAGCTTTAATTGGATGCAGGGCGGACTTGTTAACTGTCAGAGCTCCTGCACCCAACGCGCGGTCCTTCAAATAAAGGTTGATAGCTGCCTTAAACTTGTGCATTTATACTCAAACGGAAACTGAAACCCGGATTGAATTCCACTTCCTGGATGTTCGATAAATAAATTCGAGCTTTGCACTTTCAGTTCGTGGTTTCGGCAGCTTCACCGTAAACCTATGTGCATTAGCCGTTCTTCGTGTTACTTGTCCTGGCGTAACAAATGGTGGTATTTTCTCCTTTAATTTTGCAGAACATTTACCATTTATTAAGCTATAGAACACGCAGAGTTCTGCAGCATCTCTGCGGTGCTCTAGGCTGTCTAGATCTTTCGTAAGTCTGGAGTTTCGTTATTATTCGAATAGCACGCCGCTAAACTCTATCCAGAAACTGGAGAGCAATGCCATATGATCCTCCCCAAACCTGACAGCAATATTCTATACACGATCTAATAACGGCCGTCTGCATCTATCGAGGAACCCGAGTTTACGTGAAGCTGATTTGACCAATGCGATACTGATTTGGCCAATGCGCATACTTGACAGAATCTTACATACGATCAGTGCAAAATTCAGAAACAGGAAAAGGTTACACTGTTCACATCAACTTAATTCGTATCCGAATAATGCAGTGAATGGAATTCGTCACCATACCTGTTCTTTATCAATAACAAACGCGCATTTAATACGATATAATAGGAACGCAATATACACTTGGCAAAAAAAGAGCAAAAAAAGAGGAACAGAGGAAGAAATAAACAAACACAAATAAAGCCAGACAAATATTCAACATGTTACATAAAGTCGGGAATTCTTCAGTCCGTTCACGAAACACAACGAATACGAATGTTAAACTCGTGTGTGAAATCAGTACCTCTGTATGGGTGTGAGGCAGGGAAAACGCAGAAAAGGTGAGAAAAGAACTAAGTACAGGTGTTTGTACCCCTTTGACGAATACTGAAATGTGTCTGGTTTTACACCATAACATAAATAAAGAGACGAGAGTTGAGATGGATTATACGCTGAAGAAATCACCAAGTGAAATAATGACGATGTCATTGAACTGGAGTCCGCAAGGGAAAAGGAAAGTAGGAAGATCAGCGAAGACATGAAAAAGAACATTTCAAACTGAAGCAAAACCACTTGGTCAATCATGAGTAGCAGCTGTAGTCCCCAACGAAGTAAGAAGGTCCAGCCTAGTAGAAGCCTTATATGGTCCTAAAATTGGAGATACAGAACTAAAAACCAGTAACGATTTAAAGCATCACCATCGAGATCGATCACATCACCAAACATATTTTTGCCAATTAAACAACATCACATCTCCTAGTCACGACGAGTGGCATATAAAGGCGTAGTACTCGAAAAGAATTTTATTTTGTCTTGTGCAAGCTCATCTGGTATATAATTGGTGATCGTTGAACGATGAGGACTATTAATTAATGAACATCGTCAGGAGTAATTTTTTTGACGAGTTGGCAATCAAACAAATAGAATCCGATGATCGAAGAAATTAGATGTTATCTTATTCTCGAAACAACTTGGTAAAACGTGGGAATATATAGCAACTGTAGTCGCCAACAGAGTAAGAAGGTGCAGTCTAGTAGACGCCCTATACTCCTGAAATTGGAGATACAGGTAAAAAAAGGTGTCCAAACTTTTAAAGAGTTATTCTTGTTACAAGCTAATTAAGACAGGATTTTAGGGGTCCATAACCCTAATTGGAATGACGTATTTGCAAATGAAACTAGTCCACCCCAGTCGTTACATAAAATGTGCTTAGAATTCTGCCACCAACTTAACTGATGTTGTTCATCATAACATAATCTAACGAATTATACGCATAAGTATATCTGGATATTAATTTAATCAGAATCGTAATTAAATTGGCACCAGCAACTACGAGTACTTACAAGTTAAGCCAGTAAAACATAGTAAAACGGTTATCTTAATCGTTACTGTATATTGAAAGTCGATCACATCAGCAAACACATTTTTTCGTAGTAAAACACCTTCGTATTCCCTAGTCATGACGAACGACGTAGTAATTTAAGAGATAATCTTCAAAATTGTACAACCTTATCCGTTTCAGATAAAAGTTAACATAATAAATTGCAAATGGCGCTGTTCTGGTTTGAATTGATGATCGTTGAACGATAATGGGTTATTGGTCAATGAAAATCGTCAGGAGTAAATTTTTTCATTGTCATATACACTTAGAGTATAATGTCGGCTAGAAAATAGTCGAATTCGATGCATGATCGATGAATGTAGCTTACTTATCTCGATGACTAGGAAGATAATTCTAAACTTTGGCATGTCTATGGTTATAACTATAACCGATGAAGTCTTAACAACGTGCGATATTTGACTCGATTAAATCCGTAATAACATAATATTGACAGTCATCGATTATTCACTTATCCCATGAGAATTACTAAAAGAAGCATGTAAGTGTCTACATATGTATATGGACAATTAATCTTAATTGATTTGTACAATTTATCTTCATATTTATAAAATAAATCGGTAAAGGGATCATATTACACACTCGCACCCATACATCACAATTAAATAGTAAAATGTAATTAAGACACAAATCAATATTTGTAGGAACGGATGTATATACGAATATGTACATACATGACTAAAAAATTTATAAAATATGTGAATTAATTTCTATATATGCTACAGTAAGCAACTAGGCTTGTGTTACAATATGTTATTTATACATGACTATGGTTTATGTACGATGTAAGGAAGCTAAACTATCGTTGTTGTGTATGTATTACATAATGAAAATCAATAAAAAAAATTTTTGTTTTCAAGAATAGCAAAACGATAAAAATGGAAATCAATAAGAGCTTTCCCAAAATACTTTTGACTTTGAATAAAAAGTTTTTAGTCTAAATAACATCCCCGCGTTATACGTGGGACGAATATACAAACAGAACATGATCAAAATCTTTTAACTTTCTAAATGAATGAAAAATCAAATATAAATTTCCACAAATGGAATCGCTTTATTATATAGAGTCACTCACCTATTTGGAACGCCCACATGCCTATATCAATAAGATACAGCGAATGTGTCATATTCCTTACGAATTTCTTAATAATTTTTATTTATTTTTAGATCTCCATGACACCATAACTGTGTTAAATTACTATTGTTTTGGTCTGTAACCAAATGAACATATTTTATGGCAGAATTTTGTATACTGGCAATTTATTTTCTACCAAAATTAACATTTTATGTATTATTTCAAATAGAGACGTTTCACAACATTTTGATTGATTACATCGAAATAAACATAAATGTTCATTTGGTTGTTTAGATACAGTCAGTTCTACAGAAATATATAACTAGATGAAAAGGCTGTCGATTATATTCCAAACCAATTCCTCTTGTTAATATGGAAAATTTTAAGGTATTTCCGATCATTATCAACATCATCCGGAAACTTTATATAGAGATACGAGTTTAATCCCATTTAAAGAGTCCAAACGTCGAATTCACTATTGATAAAGAAAATTGCCATTACTCTTCTAATCGGTTCATAATAAAGTTGGAAACTATAGAAACACCCATTTGAATCAGCTTGTGTTTAAACTTTGCAATACTCTGGTTTAGTGTACAATATTTTTTCACTGGCATACAATTAACGAAATGAACAGGAAACTATAAATCAAATTTAAGAAGACGAAATCCAAAACGAGTTCAGAGACATCTTCTAAACTTCATCTTTTGTAACACAAACGATACCGCTCAGATGGCCTTAACCACAAAGCTGTGGGAGTTGGAGCGGGAGGTACCGGGTTCGAAGCCCGTATTTTTCACCATCGATCGTTTGGGCGGTGCGATCCCCTGTTGAGTTTAGAATCCATGGGCCGTCCCATTGTCCATGTCAGTTCTATAGGGTGACATTGAGCTATGCAATGCGCAGATGGTTCTAGTAAATCGGACCTATAGCCGTACATATAGTGGTATCAAAACGGACCATCGCCGGTCTCAGTGTGCGGAAGCAGCCAACCAACAAAAAAAACACAAACGGTATGTTAAGTTTGATTTATCGCAACGAAACATAGCAAGAAATCATAGATATAGTATTTCCTTCCAACCTTAACTGTAAATATCCTAATGATATAACTTTCTTCTAAATTACTACAATAATAATAAAACAATCGAATTCTAACGATAATCTCACAGTTGATTGAACGTGAAGTTGTGGGAAGAACATTTAACTGTGGGAATGTGTTATTATCATTATTGGATAATATGTTGGCAAATAGACCCCATCCAGCACGTAGTGAAAAAAAAATAGAGACGGTAGCTGAGTATATGTACGCGATGACTGTGATGAATCGATTCGGCTTGACTTGTCGTATGGTGGCGCAGTGGTTAAAGCTGCGGCAGTTGAAGCGGGAGGTACCGGGTTCGAATCCCGATAGCGGCAGGGGATGCAAAAGGGGAACTGTGGCAGTGGTTCGAGGACAATTATAGATTAGCTTAACAATCCGTTTCTGTGCAATGTAAAGATCTTCAATGTTTGAAAAATAAGTCCCACCCCAAGAGGAGATACCATACATAATAATAGTTTCAACAAGAGCATGATATAGTTTCCTCAGCGTTGGTGTTGGGCAAAATTTACGTATGTTGTAGAATTTATACACTGCTGTGATAACATGTTTTCTTCTATTATCGAAATGGGATTTCCAGTTCCAGTAGCTGCGAGTCAATAACAATACCCAAATATTTAAACTCATTGACAGCCACAAGTTCAAAGCAGTGAGAAGCAAAATTTTTCTTATTGCACAAGTATTTATGATACCTGATAGAATCTGGGGCCACCGTAGTGGTAGAAGATCCAAAACGCATGAATCTGGATTTGTTACTAATAGTGAGTCTGTTGTAATAAAACCATTTACTGATTTCAGTCAAATCCTCAGTAAGTAATTATATATATTAAAGCTAGGTTATCAGCAAACACAGTAGCATGGCCGAGGAGATTAATTTCAAATATAGAATTAAAATATGTATATTAAAAACAAATACAGAAGACTTGCTTTTAATATATGACCCAGTACAGAACCCTGAAGTACACCGCAGCTCAAATTTCCAGACTCACTAACCACACCATTTATTTTAACAACTTGCCGACAGTTTCAAAGGTAGCTGCTGAACCATCCTAAAATCTTACCTCGAAAGCCTATATGCTTGATAATTTAGCCAGAAGAATGTCGTGGTCAACAGTGTCAAATGCCTTCGAAATGTCAACGAAAAGTGCTAAAGGTTTCAGAGGCTTATTTAATGTGAGATATATGTGACTCAGAAAAATTAGAAGAGCATCTTCCGTGGATTTCCCATCCCTGAACCCGAACTGCTATGGGAAATTCGCCACTCTCCAAACTCAAGTTGAAAAGGTATTTCAGAACGTCTACCAAAAACCAAGAGCAGTTTTTGATAGTAAAATTGTCAAATTCATCATACCCCTTGGATGATTTATTTTTTAAATTCTTAATCTAATTCTTAAATAATTCTTAACTAAGTTAGAATAGTTAGATGACGGGGAAATGTTAGTAAAAAATTTATTAAATTCATGTTTGATGTCAGGGTGTCTGTTTGATGTTTGTAAATTTGATTGAACACAACTATGACCCCCTGTTGGAGTGCAGAACTTATAGGCCGACCCATCTTCCATGTCAGCACTATAGGCTGGCATGGAGCTGTGCAATGTGCAGATGGTTAGGAAAATCGGACCTATAGCCGTACGTCCTCGAATTGGCTGTAATGGCGTAAAAGTAAGGACGTAAATAAGCGAACCGCGAACAAGTAGAGAGTGCTTTCAGCCCAAAAACAGATTAGAGATAAAAAAAAGACTTTTCGTATGCAACAACATGACGTATTTTAAATAATGTTAAAACAATGCAAAATTCAACTCGTGCAAGAATTGAAATCACCGATGTTCTAAACCATGACGTTTCAGTCTTTTGGGATCTTAAAAGGTTTGAAGGAGTTCCGCTGTTTTTGACCAAAATTTTTTCATTGATGAAAGTAATTTCTGTTTTAATGGCTACGTTAATAAGCAAAATTGCCGTATTTGAACTGAAGAGCAATCCAAAGAGGTTCAAGAGCACCATTACATCCAGATAACACAGTGGTTTGGTATGGTACGACCATATACATAGTTAATTTCAATCTTTGGACCAGTGAACTGTCCATCTATAGAACATGTGGCGTTGGACTTTTGACTGGGGCTCCATAAAGTCTACGTGAATAAACGGGTTTTTTTTTTTTTCGCGGTTTTTACAGGCCATTATTGGCCCGTACCGTGTCAACAATCTGACTCCAACGGTTTCGATCACGAGCCAGATCTTCATACTGTTGCAAGCAGTTGGAAGATGCCAGATCGCTCTCTACGCCGTGGAGCCATCGTCGCCGACAGTGACCTCTTCGCCTAGTTTTTTGTTCCGAAAGGCGGTTCTCCCTTCAAAGATCGCTGTATCATTCGGTTCGGATCAGCACGCAGAACGTGACCGAGCCAGCGTATTCGCTGTCCTTTGATTTCATGCGCGATATCAGGAATTTGCATTAAATTCCTGATCTCGTGATTGAAAAGAACTCGGTAAGTGCCATCGACGTCGCGTTTTGGACCATATATCACACGCATGATTCTTCTCTCGAATGTTAGAAGCCATCTTTCGTACTCATCCGTCAAGGTCCAACTCTCACATCCATACATGACAACGGGTCTGATCAACACTCTGTACAGTTTCAGCTTATCCGTATTTGCAAGATATTTTGATTTCAGCAGTGGACGTAGAGGATACAAAGCCCGATTGCCAGCGGCAAGGCGGACCTTGATATCCTCGCCCACACTATTATCGTGAGTGATGAGAGATCCAAGATACTTGAATCTCATCACTCCTTCAAACGTGTGGTTTCCACTACTGAAATCAATTGCGTCGGGTTACGATTGAGAAATAAGAAGCTAATATTATACGCGTCATTGGCCAAATATCACTCGAAATGCTCGAACGCGTCATCGAAAATTGAAACTGTCTACAACTGTCGTCATCGAAAATTGAAACTGTCACTGTGCTCTACATACCATTAAAGACATACATGAAGAACAATTATACTCAACCATTTAAAGCAAATTATTGCCCGATTATCGCGTAATGAATCAGTATGAGTATTGCATTGTCTTTGTATTCCCAACGTTATTAAAGTCCTGAACATCAATTTTTTCTCCAAAATAACAGATACAGAGACTAGTTCACAAGAATATACATAAATAAATCATTAACAAAAAATAAAATGAAACTATTTTCGATTCAGCTATCTGTAATTCGCTAGCCCTGTTCCAACACAACTCACTACATATATACAAACACAATGCTACATTCTCCAAGTTCGGTAGCATATGCCTGATGAGATTGGATTTGATCTTCTCGATCACACAGTAAATCAATGACGTCTTCATCAGATCGAACCGGCCTAGCCAAACAAAATTAAACTTTAAGTTGTCATAAAAGACCCAACGTCTTTTAACTATTGGTTGATTCAGCGCCGTACCTTTCAATCTATGCAACTCGGAGTTCAAGCATAACGCCCATCGGTGTCACGTTCACAGGCTAGCATCGCATAAATATCATTTCTCTATTCCTACAAGTATTTTATGCTGTGAAACATAAATATAGGTGTGAATGCAAGTGATAAAATTTAACCTACTCTGTTTTGTACGGGGACTATCACTGGTTTTGAGCTCGTCAAACATCTGGGTGTACTCTTAAAATGCTTATTTACAGATCGCTAATTTTACCTATGCTATCTAGAAACAGCTTATGCATTAAGGCGTAGAACACTTTTGGTTTAACTGTGGTCAATGCAGTGTGTTAATTACATCAATACATCTATACTAGAAATTAATATGTGCATGACAAATTAATACTAGAGTTTAGACCCAAGTGAAAAAAATGTGCTGAATATACAGAGAGCAAAACTGAGCTCAAGTCGTCTTCCAAAACCCACTGATCACTTCCAAACCTGGCCAAGGACTGCACACATTTTATTAGTCTTATTTGTTCCGACAATAGTGTAATGATCACATTGGAGGAAATAATGGCCAACTCTTTACCAAAGACGAATTAATGGTTGAAATGACACATTGGTACGAGTCAATGGCCGATTCAAAACAAAACAAACTTGTTCTAGATTACTTGTGTGATAACTGATAACTGTCTCGAAAAATGTAATGATTCTGTTTATTTTGTGCACTGTTGTTCATTCTCGGATGTTGTTCGATCACACCTTTAAACTATAGATCTCTTAGAGAACACCAGCTGTTCGATCTGGTTTGTACTTTGGTCTTACAGCAGAGTATCTGCGAATTAGAATAGAATCCTTGTTTTGCACTATGGACCAAGTGTAGCATTTAGTACGAGACCTTTCTCGGATAAAAACATATTCTTTGTATGAAGTTCATCTTTTCATTAAATTTAAAAAGAATTGACCACTCAACACAGTTCAGAGTTGGTTTGATAATTATGATGAGATACACTAATCATTAAAGTTAACAGCCACTTTGATCTGCAACCAATATGACTTTTAGCCCAACTTATTCAAAAAGAAATAACAATATATTACGTCATTGTGCATTGTATATAATACCACAAATCCATATATGCACGAACAACACACCTAAATTAGAATAGAACTATTGTATAATCGTACTTTAACTTCCCCCGAGATTATATACAAAATAAGTTATTGTAAAACACAACAATCATGCACGATCAGTTTGTTTGTTCATACGTATTACATTGACGAAACAAGCCAACCGAAAACAACAATTAAAATTAATTTCAAAAAAATTGACTTTTACATTTCCTACCTGCTGCTTCACGCAATGCTTCCATACAATCTTTGTGTCCCGATCGTTCAGCCAAATCGATTGGCGTCAATCCATTTGAATCGCGCAATGCAAATGATGCATTGGCATCCAGTAGCGCAAGCACATTTGTCAAATGGCCATATTCAGCGCTCAAGTGGAGTGCAGTTTTGTGTTCACCACGTGGCCCACATTGTATATTTACATCAGCACCATAGCTTATAAGTAGTTTTAGGCAATTTGAGTCAGATGTGACGGCAGCCGCGTGCAAAGGACATCGTCCCCACGAGTCTAATGAATTTATTTGATTACTTTCGTCGCCTTGTAGTAGATCGTGCAACAGTTCGATATTGTCCCATAATGCTGCCTGGCGATTAAAAAGTAAGAAAACAATAATCGTTTATTTTGATTGGTAATTTTATAGAATTATGATATCTGCAAGTCATATTAATGTATTGTGTGACATTTTATTGTATTATGTGTTTAGTTTTTCATTTTGTACACGTGTTGTATTAGTATTAAACGAGGTTTATTCCGCCATTGTTGGCCGCAATATATAATGGCAATTATCTGTCTCCATTGGTTTTGATCACGAGCCATACTCTTATATACAACAAATGACGACAGATTGAAGCGATCATCATCGACAGCAATCCCTTCAATCAGACCATGGCTCCCTACACGCATACTTGCGTTTTTTATCTTCGTGCCACGATACAAGAAATTTTGAGTTAATTCCTGATCTCGTGATTGAACAGAACTCGATATGTGCCTCCATCTACATATATATATATTTTAACGAATTATCACTGCATCAGCACACTTTGCATAATTTTAGTTTATCTACATTTACCAGACTTGTAGAATCCAGAAACGGAGAGGATACAAAGTACAATTTACTTCGACAAGATGCATCTTGAAATCTTCCCCATCATAAGAAATTAGAATCACGATCGATGTCTAACATCATCGAGGGCAACTGAAACTAAATAATATACTTTTTTCAGTGGATCAAGTAACTCCCAGTCCCCAACCACTTAATGTAATCACATAGATATTATCTGAATATATGCAAGCATTTGATTAGGTTGTCGATGCTGTTTCGACGTTGAAAAAGTAAAGAAATTAAAAAGTATCGGGGATAGATCCCTTCCATTTGTAAGATAAATTCAATTGTAGTCTGGCAATCACTTATACGAATTTGTTTTAGGACTAATAGTCTAACGCCTGCTGCGAATGTATCCATATTTCTGGGTTAGAATGTCGCTGTACCCTGTGGTGACACTTAATAAGTTGATATGATTTGTCCCACCTCTATATAGCGGCAACGTGCAGTCTCCAGACACACACTCTCCACGTTTTAACTATATCTACCCGGAACTTTGTTATATCCAATTAGAAAGGCTGTCATATCAACAAGTTTTTTCAGAGACTATGAACGTTCCATGTCCCGTTTATTTTTCTTGTAGAATTATTTTTTATAAAAGAGCTTTTTAACTGTTAGGTGTTCTCAAAAGAAAGGCTTGTGCGTTTGAGAGACGCGATGGGGCAAGCTAATGTAAAGGACACAAGAAGAGAAGATAGAACTTCTTTTCAAACTTCCAAGTATGTTTAACCCTGGACACGTGTACTACATAGGTAGAGTGCCCATACACAATAGATGTTAAAGTGAATGTTGTTGAGTGATCGCAAAGCGTATCTTCCGTGCCTTTTTTCCGTTTTCAGTCGCAGTTTACTATTGGGTGTGACCAATTTCATTGGCATGGTCTATAGTTTAATCTATAGTTTCTTCGAGAGTTATAAGCTCCAGCTAGATGAAAAGCCATCAATGTGTTTTCTAAATAAATGCACGTTCTACGTGCTTATACTTAATCTCATAAAATTAATATATTAGCATGGTATATATGTAGTGCCCCTATATAAACTCGTAGCACAATGGTAAAGAGAGTTTCTCATTTCTACAGTCTCGAGTTCGATTCTCTTCATTGACTATAAATTAAAATGCTTCGAATGACATAAAAAGCGGTTGTGTAAAAACAATTCGTTGACCACCTAAAATGTTAGTGTGCATCATTACGTATAAATGGTTCGTGTGGTCTCAGTTGAGACGTGGTAAGGGCCGTCTACGGCATTTAAGCCATAGTGTATTTTATATAGTGCGTCTGCCATATTATTCCTAAAACTTTCATCAAACAAATAACATTTAAAACTGATAGTTACTTCTTGAAATTATGACTGGTCAAGGCAACTCATTTGAATCGAAAATCTTCGTTGAACTCACGCGCACATGACTTTAACCAGGCGCAAAACATGATCAACACTCGCAGATAAAAAAACAAAAAAGGTCCGAACTAGCAAGACCTTTTTCACCCTTATTTATCAAATCATAAGAGATTTTAAACCTATTGCGACCAATCTGAACCGATCAAATCAATATTTACCAAACTATACTCCCATGACGATATAGGTAAACCTATTGACATAACTATTTTGGAATAACAACAAAATTATTTTGGAAAGTTACGTTTTACATGCATCTGTGATAATTTAGGAAATAATTATATCTGACATTGTTCAATTGAACGATTATGAGCAATAACGCGGAAAAGAAATATATAATTAATTCTCAAGTCAATTAAATGATTTTAGGCCACTTTTGATGACAGAATTTAGAGTAGAAAGTATAAATGTAGTGTTAAGTGGCAATATTGTTATATGTTATATGGGCTGTGTTATATGAAACTAATTCGATTATAACTAAGGGCTATTGGAAAAGTATTACATCGCAGGTTTCATGTATAGGAGTATATATGTAGATAAGAACTAATTGCTCCAAGAATTGCATCAAAATAGGGCCATGGTTGTGAAAGGTTTTGCGTTCCTTCATCACTTCACAGTAAAGATTAACTAGGCACCCTTGGTTTTCGATCTCTTAGTGTTTAGCACCACTTAAGTAAGAGATCAGTCCAGATATTGTATGAATGCATACTGATGTTATCCAACCATAGGCCATGGGTGTAATTCACAACGTGAAGTAGTACTCGGATCTGGTTAGACAACGAAATAAAGCCTTAGAATCATTAGGCAAATAATGTTAATCTTGCGAGACGAATTTATAAACGTTAAAGATTGATTGATAGTAAGCTGAAGATTTGAGAGTATAACAACTTATAAGACATTAATAAACCATACTTAGATTTCTGATGTCATTAATGTGTATCATGTGTCAAAAGCTGTAATTGAATATCTTAAATACAGACAATTGCGTTTAACATTATGTAGATCACATTGACATTATGAAAGGTGCTACTATTTTGGTAGATTGGTTAAGATTAGGGATCTGATCTGGAAGACCGGCATACCGTATACCACGTACGCGTTTCTCCCTTTCTACTCGACCCGTTTACTGTGTTACATTAACACAGATATTCGTTAAATTATTTAGAAGAGGTGCTCCCAAATATTTTATGACTGTGGCCATTTAATTCTGCTTCGACCAAAACTTCAACAGATGCAAAGTAAGTAGAAGACTGTTTTCTTTTTTGTTATTCTACATTTTCACAGCTACAACATTAATCAGGTTGGTAAACTCCAAGTCTGTCCCCGCGTTTGAATATGAGACAGCGTCCCGTAACAATCGACACCACCGCACTTATCTAATTTCACCACTATCCGGATATTGACGAATCCAATTTTGGACAGATAATTCTATTTATTACACGTGAGATTCTATCCTTACGACAGGTAGATGTAATTAACTTATTGTTTATACTTAAACCAAAATTTACGAGAGAACATTTTTCGCTATCTTAAAACGTAGGAAAAGTACGCTTGTTCCATTATCGCAATTAATGCAGAATGCAGATTAAAAAATGCTACAATAGTGCCTCACAGGAAACAAATGCAGATATTACGCCTTCATTAAGTCCAGTAATAAGTATGTCACCTTGGTAAGTAAAACATTAAAACTAAAATTCTGAACCTAAATGAAAATAGACGTGGGCTTTAAAAATATACGGTATGTACTCTTAACAAACACATACATATATCTATACAAAAGATGCTGAAATTGTATTGATTCCACAACTTCTTAATTAAAATAATGAGACAAAAAATGATACATTTACTTTGATGCTACCTACTTATTAAGAAGAATTTATTTCCTTTTTGAATGATTTAATCACCCTTCTTAGGATTTCTTCTTACTTTCGTCGTTACATTGTATTTTAGTTACGAAAGTAAATAGAATTTTTGTTTAATAAATTTACATTTTAAACCACCTGTTCTTTCATCTTTAACCACATTCTTAAACACCATACTGACGACGTTACTTCTCTCCTATACATACATAGAAAGTTATGTTTTAACTCACTGTTGTTAATTGAAAGTTGAATGAATCAATCGAATTTTCAATCTAATACGTTACTTTGAGCTGATGCGATACACCTACGATCAATGCAAAATTAAGAAACGTACAAGCTGGCTTGTGACTGATCACATCAACTGATGCTCTTCGTCGACTTAGAGCGCGCATTTGATACGATAAATAGGAAAGCAATGTGGCAGACACTTCTCGATCCTAAAGAAATTTATTGAACTCATACACGCAATGTATCGAGATGCTGGAAACACAGTTATAAAGGCAAACAAAGTGAAAATAACATAACATTCGAGACGTAAGCCCATGATGCATATCTCACCAGTTCTGTTCCTGATCGTATATTGGATAATGTAATGTTGAAATTCACGTCTCCTAATCGCATACCACGGAAATTAACAGATAAACTCAATGACGCAGATGACATATTCCTAGTCACACACAAACGAAGGAAATACAACAGCTTTCAGATCTAGCTAACAAACTTAGTCTCAATATGAACATCAGAAAAGCCAAGACAATATAGCCACATCGATCCACATCAGTAATATATATATTGAAGCTGTAAATGTATTTGAAAACCTTGGCTGAATAATAGCAAAAACAGGTAGGACATGAAGACATACACAATCGCATAAATAAAACAAAACATACATTTAACATATTACATAAAGTCTGGAATTCTATTCCCATGTCACGCAACACAAAGTTACGAATGTTGAACCCGCGTGCGATATCAGTAGTACCGTTATGAGTGTAAGGCAGGGAAAACATAGAAAAAACGAAAAAGAACTGCAGGTTTTCGTTAACGAGTGCCTTCGAGAAATACTGAAATGCGTCTGGCCTAACACTATAACTAACATTGAACTATAGAAAAACAAATCAGTCACGCATAGAGACCGAACTAAAGAGATGGATTAGCTATACGCTGACATCATGCATATCTATTGAGCTAGTCTGGAGGCTACAACAACGATAGACTCTGTTAGATCATAACGAGCTCATAGATGAGGAATTGTGAGTGAATGGAGCATGCTTAGCACAGTAACGAACACTCTACATGATCTATACTAGCAATAACTAACTACTTATAATGTCATAGTTAGTCATGTTAGTTTTGTTTAAGCCTAGACAAAATCAGACTTCACCAGTTCAGTTTTAAATCTTGAAGATTTAGTAAAATAATATCACAGAAAATCCAAGTTGATCTTTCACCAAATACTCAAACATCTAGGGAATATAACAGATAATTTATTACCACAATCACAAAACACTAAGATGCAAGCTAATATTGTACAACAGGAAATAAAACTAGTCTATTCTGCATAAATCTAGGCAGATCACCATCCGATCCAGAACTTGCAAAGGTATCGAGTTGTAGTTAATTCATTGGCTTCTGTTTTCCACCCGTCATTCAGGCTCGATTGACACATTCCCTCCCAGACGTACACTCTCAGTCCCGAAATCTGTTTTCCCGAAAGTCACAGATATTCTGTATCCTCAAGGATCCTTTAATAGGAATTGTGATCAAAAGTAGTACAGTCTATGGGAAGAGTATGAAGGTCAGAAAGACAAAAGGTGCGAATATTTTCTTATTTTTCTTCCCCACACTGTTCGCAGTTTGCGTTATGCTGAATTTTCATTCGGAACATGTTATTATTCAAGATCCGCGTCTATCATAGTTAATTGCAAAGAAGATTTTGGATAGGCAACAAGAGATGCGGTTGTGCAACATTTTCTAGTGCTCTGTTAAGATATAGGTAATAACGTCACCTCTAAAGCGGGATCAGAGCCCACTAAAGTGGAAGCTGCAACCAAAAGGGCCAATTTATCAGCAAACAGGTGATATCTATTTGATATCCATGTGACTGTGTATCCAGTCGAGTCTAAATTCATTCAGACTGCCTAGTCGATTTAAGGCAATTACCGTCTCCAAAACAAATTTTGATGAAACAGTTTTGGAGTCAAGCGCCTTTAGAGCCACCTGGTTGTCAAAAAGGATTCAGACACGACGATATTCTCAATTCATTTCCTTTGCATAGAGTGCTGCTATCAAAATTCCAGGCATTTTCGCCTGAAAGACAGTAGCGTACCTACCAAGGGGGAATAGATAATTCATTTGTTATCTGGTTGGTGTTTGAGTATACAGCATGTATACTCAAACACCAACCAGATAATAGCATACTCATCATATCATCACCGGACAGATAGGATGGGCTGTTGTAGTCCCATTTGTGTCTTATAGGTGATCGGGCATTTACGCTGTACCCTTTTTGATCCTAAAGATGAAGCGGCAGCAACTCAACAACCATCTCAAGTGTTGCAATGGGTATGGTGTGCCAAGCTATACAATACCCAGACAAACAAGTCTTTCAATACAGTTGAGAGGTTTCTCTCGGTGGGCCCTTGTTAGGCAGAGATACATATTTGGTAAAACGACAGAATAACTTTAACATGTTTAATAGTGGTTTCTGTTCTGCTATCATATAGCATCAAAATTTAACATAACATTTATTGAATTCGTAAACAGAATGTGTACCTAATGGACCTGAAATTAATTCTTTAAATTTTAACTTTTGGATGGTTGTTATAAGTACGCCCCCGACATAATCACTAGTTAATAACATAAATGGGTTCAGTTAAACCATTTCCTAATACTTATATAAGGAACAATTACTTAATCAGTACAAACAATGTTATCTTATCAAACCAAGACAGGTAATAACACGAACAACTCGTATTCAATCAAAAGTTTATCTTATATATAACGCACCTGATGAAGTAGTCGTCCTGGATAGTCCTCATTCTCCGGTGTTGATGACGATGTATCCATATTTCTCTCCGTAGTTATCGAATTTTTCGATGAAATTACGTAGGCAGAGGAGACTGATTTGAGATTTTCGCTTTTGTTTCTTTCACGAACAAAATGATTTTATATAGTTGCACCACAATTTATCAATTTCTTTTGCATCTTCATAATCTCTTTCACATTTTCTTTTATTTAATTTATAAAATAAAGTAATTTTTATGCCAAAAAAACACAACCAAAAACCAATTCACTTCACAATTTCACAACACCAAAACGTAATAGTAAATATTTTCAATAAATAATTCACGACTTATAAAACATTAAATACACTTTATTTCTTAAAACAATTAAAATCAATTAAAGCTTGGTTGAGCAGCTGATGTCGATTAAATGCAAAAACTATTATAAACCATTGAACAGCATTACATATACGACGTATCAATTTAACTACTCAAAATCGACTGAGTTAATGTTTTCTGCGCTTGCGTTGCATTGTGCGAGAAAAATTCATAATCGGTTCAAAAAAAAAACGAAACAAATATAAATTCGTTGAAGTTAGAACGAAAAACAAACCTTTGTTGTTGAAAATGAAGAGTACGCTTACCGTATATTTTATATATCTGTTTCATATACATATCGGTAAAATATTCAGGCGGGAATCAATATTCGGTTATATTATTTAATCTACTCTACACTAGATGGTAGTTTATTATCAACGTTTAAGAAACACTGGAATTCATCTGTCAAAATTTCACGTTCATCCCAGTGTTGAGTTTCGCGATTTTTTTTCGTTCGAATTTATTTCTTTTGAAATTTAATTTTATTTACTATTAACAACGTATGGAACTAAATTAATAATTATTTTACAATCAATAATTTTTAGGAGTTTATATTGACAATGGTTGGTTATTTGATGTTTGCGGTTCATCATATTTTTTGAGGTTATATCATCTGGAAAATCGTTTTTATTTGTTTTTTCATCCGCAGCTGCGACTGTTAAACCGATCCCAGCATTATCCGATGCTGCGACAAGCTGTTAACGTGATACATCAAACGAGGATTGTTAATAATGGAGTTCGAGTGCCGGTGGTAAGTTTGATGGGAACAGTGATGTAATAGTGGTTGGTCTTAGGTGACAAACGAACTCATCAAATCGATTTAAATTCATATTTTTCTTTTCTACTTAGTGCTACTATTCTTCTGCAAAACGACCCAGCTTCATATCCCGGGTTGTTGATAACTTCAAACAGGAGCTCGAAAAAAATAAAGAAATGTCTGAAAACATCAAGAAGTTTCGTGAAGAGGCTAACAAATTAGAACAATCTGATGCATTAAAATCTGCGCGTCAAAAATTCAACACTGTCGAGTCGGAAGCTTCGAAGAGTGGTGAAGCGCTCAAAGAAACACTCGATTCGCTTAAGGAAAAGGTCGAAAAAGTATTGGACGAGGCTGGTAAGACGGACATCGCCAAAAAAGCAACTCAACTTGGTGAGGACATATCGAAAACAGCTCAAAATGTTGGAGAAACGATTGCCGAGAAGGGATCAATGATTGGTAAAACTGGAGCTTTTCAAACAATATCGGACGCCGTCAAAAGCGACTTAGATAATCAAGGACTTCACGGTCGTGTTTACCGTAGCCCAGCAAAACTACGAAAACGTGTGGAAGTGGCAGCGACAGCAAACGATCGATCATTTGAACCGAACGCTGAAGCTCTAGGCATTGAACTCCACAAAGACTCAAAATTTTACCAGCAATGGGAGAATTTCAAAAATAATAACGAATACGTGAATAAAGTTCTCGATTGGAAAATAAAATACGAAGAATCTGATAATCCAATGATTCGAGGTACCAGATTTTTTACCGACAAAATATCCAGTGTTTTTGGTGGTATGTTCTCTAAAACAGAACTATCGGAGACGCTAACAGAAATATGTAAAATCGATCCAAATTTCGATCAAAAACAATTTCTAAGAGACTGCGAGAACGATATCATCCCAAATATTCTAGAAGCAATGGTACGCGGTAATGTTGACATCCTTAAAGATTGGTGCTTTGAAAGCACGTTTAATGTGATTGCTACACCAATAATTCAGGCCCAAAAATTGGGATACTATTTAGATTCAAAAATTTTAGATATAGAAAATGTAGACATTGCCATGGGCAAAGTGATGGATCAAGGCCCCGTACTAATTATAACCTTCCAAACACAACAAATAATGTGTGTGCGTGATAGTAAAAAGGCTGTGGTCGAGGGTAGCCCCGATAAAGTGATGCGAGTGAATTACGTGTGGGTATTGTGTCGTGATCCCGAAGAACTCAACTCTAAAGCAGCATGGCGACTTATGGATATATCTGCAAATAGTACCGAACAATTTGTTTAGCAAATGTAAATAGTTTTTTTATATTTTTGCTATGTAAATATCTCCTTCTCCATCCAGAATCCCCCTGTTATTTTGTAAATCTTAACGTTATAAGTTAGGGCAGCCGATTTCTTATTCATTTATTTATTAAACAAATCGCCGCGATTATCTCAAATATAATTTTGTTCCGTAAATAAATTTAGTAGAAATTGGAACATGGGGCATTTTTTTATCGTCCTAGACGAAGCCACCCGCAATCGATTAAATTTTATTATGTACGACAGATTGCGTTTTGACTCGACTAGGACGATGAAAACCACCCCCGAAAAAAAAACTGAGCTTTATTATTTTTGAAAATAATAAATAAATTTTATTTTAAAAATTAATTTGTTACTGTATTTAATTTTTAACTAATTAATGGTAAATAAATAAAAATTATATAAATTAAATAATATTTTGGGTTTATGAGTGGTAGGATCGATGATCGTCCTCTTACACTAAATACAATTAAACCGTAAATTTCTCACACATCCAAAACAACATTTGAAATAATCTACGACCCTCTGTTGGAGTGCAGCACACATGACCCGACTCATCTTGTTTGTGTCAAATCTGTTTTGAACGTTCTACCTTACGCCATTTCATCCAACTTGAGAACGTACGGCTGCACATTGCATGCCCGCCTATAAGTTCATTCATAGGAGATGTGTTGGAATCATAAATGTTGCACTGCAACGGGGGATCACCGATGTGTTCATTGCCTAACGTGATTCGAACCCAGTACCTCCCGCTTCAACTGACGCAGCTTTAACCACTGCACCATTTGATCGACCCATTTTGAATTTTGGTAGTACAATTGGGGCAATACAATAGCCGTACATTCTCAATTTGGCTTCGACGGAAGGTCGGGGTTTTAAAGTGAACTACGAAAGAATTAACCACCCGAGGAAATGTTTAGTCTATGGAAAATAAGACTGAACTCCGCTTATGTGGTTGACTTGACTGTTATTTTCGAACACCGAACTGAGGTCCACCAGGTTCTGCAAAAAAAGTGTTCCAAAAAAATTTAAATCTATTGAGTGTATGTAGTTTGTACCCTCGGTAAAGAAGGGAACTTTGCTTTAATGGCTTCTAGCAGAACCGACTAAAGATGGCTCTGCTTCTAGTTATCAACGAAACAGTGTCAAGTATTAACTGATTAAACTTTTTCAAGCCCCTTCTTGATCTATAATTTATACTTTTATTACCTTGCTTAGTAGAATGGCAAAAAGTGCCCTAGGTCAGAGTTCATTTGTTTTTATCGAATTACTCAGCTATTCGTTAAGATACGAATAACTCTTTCTAAGTTACTTTCAACGAGACAAAGCTTTTTTGTAGACTGAACTTTTGAGAAGTTTACTTTTTTGAAGTTTAAAGAACAGCCTGACTCCGAAAACTTCAATGGGCATAAATATTAATGACGGTTGTGGCAAGTATATTAGAGTTTGAATTGAATCCATTAGTTCTAAACAGAAACAAGTCAATTATTACGCAACCCCGCAAACTGGAGGACTATCAAAAGAGACACAATGTTCATGGTCTAGACCGATAGCTTGGATAGGAAAATTTCAATTGGTGATTAGAATCTCAGAAGCGATAAATAATCCATGGGAGGTGCCATGAATTCATTCACATCGGTCACGATAATCTCTTACGCACTATGCAACTTTAAGATTCGAATTCACCACCAACCGCTTCAACACAACATAGTTAATGACTTATAGGAAACATAACAGTCCACAGTAATAATCTAAAACCTTGAATTGAACAAAATGTTTAATTATTTCTCGTTTATTTGCTTGTATGTTTTTTTGTCTCTTCTCTCTGTTTGGGGGCCGAAGTTCTACATTACAAGCCAACATGTAGTTCAAAACAGAGAGTGCGTACATTTTACATCACCGATCGTAATCGAATGATGAAAAATCTATATTGCCTCCAGTACTAATTGAACTATAAACCCCGTACTTTTCGTTTCATTACCACAGCTTAAAGCTAACCGGCTTCCAATTTCTGTTGATAAGTACTAAAACTATACTCCTCGTATTCTATACAAAGTGTAGATAGTGGAAACAACTAAGTCTCGAAAAGCTTTATCACACAAACCATAAATGGTTTCCATCAACGAATTCTACTACAGTAATCAGTGGATCTCATATAAGACGGCTTAATTGCATTGTAGCTTAAGTTGTAGAATAACTTAGTATACCTGGGATATTGAATGCCTTATCACTTGAGAACATAAATTAAACAATGTCATAGAATAAATGGCGAAATCAATATTGATCATGACCCCAATGAATTTGGATTCTTCATTATATCGCACCCCCATTTGGGAGATATGTACGTACCTGAATCTGTCTGTTGAACCAAAGTGATCTTGATTAAATTATTATTAAGATGGCTTTGGTATAACACTCATAATTTCAATTGGTTCATCTGTCGAAAACTATTTGTTGTAAATTTAAAGTCCGCAAACATTTCTAATTAACCAAAATTCCAAGAATTCTTGCATGTATTTTTGTAACGATTTTTCATTTCTAGGAATTCTCACACACAATTAACAAAACAATGGGGAAGGGGAAAGGTAGCACACATTCTTATTGTGCTATTGGTGTATCAATATTTCTCCATATGCATAATTCATGTGTTGCGTTGCGGGCGCTCCACAATTGTTAATTATGCGATCGCATTAACGCAGTTTTCAAATCGATTTCGGATATTTTTGATCTCGGGTCATTTTGTGTGTGTTGTCTTGTGAATCGTAGTGCCTGCTTCTCGTTTTCTAAATTTTCCAACTTCAGTGTTAAGTGGAACCAAAATCATTTTAAAAAGTAACTAGTAAGTATCAAAACTTTATTAATATTTATGATCGAAAACAGTAAATGGCGGTGGCCAAGATCGTATCGATGGTACGTGAGGAGTCATTGAGATGTTTCAATTGTGTATACAAATAGAACAAAAATTTCTGTTGGTTCATCTGTACTGCAAACCACAGTCATTTCTAGGAATTCTGCTGTATTCTCAAACAACAGAGAGAGGAGAATATATCGCACTTAGTCGTATTGACGAATTAATCACGTATAGGCGTTTCAACTCCAAAGGACCGTGATCAATGGAATTCAAATTCATCGAAATAACACCTTGCATGGCAATCGCTATTCGCTACAAGTAACTATTTATCGAAATTACTCGTCGGTCGTACAATTTAATGCCTCCTCTCGATCGTAAAAGGGGAAACGATTTATAAAACAAAACATAACAAATATACGAAACGGGATCCAGTGTTTGGATTTTTTTTTAAATATTTTGCAAACTAAAATTAGTCTATTTCACGATCTCGATCATTTACCATCTTCGGATATTTTAATTTGTTAAATTTTTGGTTTAGTAGTGCATTTTGTGTCGTTGAAAGTGTTGCATGTTTGTCATTTTGTTTTATAAATTGTTCAATATTTTATTGTGTTCAAGTGGATTATCCTAATAGTAAACGAGTAAGTAGTCCGCACGCAAGTCTAATAAACAAATTTCATTCATCATATGTGATTCGGAAACGGTTAATTTCGTATACGAAATAGCCGAACATAGTTAAAAAAGGAATAACGGTAATTTTCTGTTTTGTTCTTGTTTTTATTGTGATCAAGGTCGTTGAGGATCGACTTTAGAGAATCTACGACCTTATTATATTATTAACAACTGTTTTCCATTTGGTACATTGAACCTTTCGTCAAACGGTTTATACATTTCCTTAGTATCTTAGTTGATCACACAAATTCCGATCGAACCTAATATGAATTTACGTGAGATATGTGACGTGAGATATTAGTTCATTAGACAAATTAAAAACTCGATTTGTGTGAAGACCTATTATGGTGTCCTACTATAACGGTTAATGTTTTCAAGAGTACTCTGTGTTTAAAAGCCCGTTTTTAGTTTTAGCAGATTCTTAAAGATTTGATTTATTTTCCAAATTGTTAGTGATTTACGATTTCTTATGTTTAATTTCTGCAATTGGGATCAAAAAAACTGTTAGAGCTGCTTATATGAAATAAAGCGATTCTATGATTACATCTAGGCGTGACGTAAGATAAAGATTACACCTCTTATTACAGTTTATACATCGCACTTACTATTGCTGTGGTTTAATGGGATTTAGCTCAGAGTCTCAAAATTTTATATACCTGAGTTGCTGATTTAGCACTTTGGCTGCCAATGTTGTAATGAGCATACATTCTAAATCCCACCCAACCATGTCAAAGTTGTTCTAGACATACATTCCAAATTCTGTTTTCCTGTGCCAGTGTTGTTATAAACATCAATCGTATTTTCACACAATCACACAGTGTAGTTATAGACATAAATACCAAATTTCATCTCATTAAGCCAGTGTTGTTCTAGACATGCATTCCAAATTCTATTTTATAACGCCAGTATTAATACACTTGCATAGGAACACATAGTGTAGAATGTATGTTGAGAACAACACTGACCATATGAGAAAGATTTTGGAATGTATGTCCGGAACAACATTGGTGTGGTTGGTTGGCATTTAGAAAGTATGTCTGTAACAACATTGGCACAAGATAACAGAATTTCTTATGTATGTCAAGAACAACATTGGCATGGTTGGGTGGAATTTAGAGTGTATGTTCATCACAACATTGGCAGCCAAAGTGAAAGAGCGCTTAGTCAATTAGTAATCGCTTCTCTGGGACTTTTCGATAACGCTGAGTGAAATTATTCAACTAAAAAGTAAAAATCAATCGTTATATTAGTCCCATCTAGTAAAACGTGAGATTTTACACGTGAGACGGTTGCCGGTTGTAGCTTAATGGTTAAAAGAGTTTCTCATCACGCCGCGGTCTCGTGTTCGATTCCCGCGCTGTTGACCAACAAATTTGCAACTGGATGACATAAAACGCGTTTTTTGTAAAAACATTCGTTGACCACCTACAATGTGCACCAATCGTTAAAAAACTGGTTCGTAAGGTCTCAAATGAGACGCACGGTAAGGGCCGTTTACGGCCTCTAAGCCATAGATTATACACGCCGGACTCCATAATTAGTGTTGAAATAATCGGTTTCCAGTGTATTCCCACAGCTCCAGAACATCTTAGAAGAATATGTGATTCGAAAACTCTTCTAAACCATAAACCTGATGTATACTTTATACTCAAGTTGTGCCAGTTCATCGCTGAACGAATCGATTTTTGTGTTGTCATGTCAAAAGGGAATTCCAATGATTTATTTCGGATAGTCTTGTTGCAATATTGGCCACCGTATGCTTACCGAACATATCGAATATCAACCAGAAAGTGGAAAATAATAACCTTCAATGTGAGTGAAGATGTTGTCCTCAAAGCTATGTATGTTTCGCTTTCATGACCCCGCACCAATCAACGCTTTTTTCAGATCTCGCCAATAATAATATAAATTGGAAATAATTTGTAACAATTAGTCGTCGATTTTTTAATTTCGAGAGTTCAATAATCGATATTATTGTATTAAATCTTATTTTCATTTTTAGTGGCTTTTGCATCAACGAGCCGAAGTTCAATCCCAATCGATTACAATTATGTCGAGAACAACGAAAATAGCGACGAGAACAATATTTGTTCATCATTCAAAATATTAGAAAGTATTTTTAACCTGGAGATAAATAAAAATTTTAATGGTAAGTAAGAAGCGACTATAGATAAACAGAATAAATGTATTCAAGTCTCCGCCCATTGATCGAATCCATTTTTACTATGGCTCATTCTTAAAAATGGTAGAAAATAAGAAAAATGGAAGACACTGAATGAGTAGAAACCATTTATAAATACTCGATTAACCATTATTATTTACAGAGTCGCACTATCACGATATCCGAAGTGATTTCAATAACAATGGCGTTGATTGTGATATCAATGAAACTTTACGAGATGAACAAGATGAGATAAATGCATCTACGGATGAGTTAATAAATGCATCGCCAACCTCACCAACTTCATCACAATATTATACGTCACGTACCTCACAAAAAAAGTACGCTCTACTCGGGGGTGTTCTACGAAAAATCAAAAAGGATTCGAAGGGTCAAGAGGTAGGTCATATAAAATTACATTCCGTTCATAACAGGTTACTAAAGTCAGTAGTTGACAGTTATATTTTAGAATCGGCCGACTTGTTAATTTTTGCAAAGCTTGTTAAATATTTGGTTTTTGTTATTGTATCGCTTTCAAAGACCTAATTCTTCCTTCCAGTAATTCTAAAAAACTTCGTTGTCTGAAGTTCAATAATTGGGTCAAAACTTAATGTCAAGAGATATGTTTCTTCGGGAAGTGTTGCTTGTCAGTTTAGAACACTTCGATTACGTTGTTGATGTCTATCGTAAAAACGGCCACATATGCATTGTAAAGTTGAGGTGTTTCATACCAATACACCAATCATTGCTCAAACGAAAGAAGTGTAACCTAGATGAACTTCAATGTATTATGGGTATTGCGGCTTCGTTTATCGCACGAGTCGTTTTGTTTCGATATGGAGTGAGAAAGTTTTGGTTTCCATGAAAAGTGTTATTTGATGCGGTTCATGATCGTTCAATGCTAAGATGTTGAAGGGTTAATTTTGTAACTAGGAGTTGGTCGATGTAAAGTTGGAGAAAGAATTTCCCGATTTTTACGAAATAGGTTAACAACAATTATCTTTCACATCACATTTTCACAAATGTGATGTTTAAATGATGTCTAAGGAATCTGAAGGATGTGCATGCGAGAAACAAAGGTTTTCAATTATCCTTTCGACGTTAAGGTTTATTCATTGCTTTGACAGAGTTAGTGGTTATAGTAAACGTTGATGACATTACCAATTATACTTGTTTTTTGGTAGAGCTGCCAGGTTGAGCTTTTACTGTGGTATTTGTTCGAAGAGTATAAGTAGGTCTGTTTACGCTCCATGTGTTAAATATTGTTTGTATTTTCGACATGGGAAGCGAGTTTTTTGTTTATATATACTCCTTCATATACAGTCTGACCATCGTTCTCTCGTATTACAGAATCTTTGCTATAGTTTTACCACCGAATGTCCGTCTTTCAGTGCTGATAGTTCCACTTCTCTGGCGTCTTTCCTGGAGTTATTGTCTGCAATCATCTCAGGGTTGGATTTTGTTTGCTCGAACGCCTGGGTAATTAGCAAAATGTTTAATTTAACAATTATGTTTTGTAGTAAGACAATTACGTATTAGATTAAGGAGAGGTTGAAACGTTTAATTTAATGAGTAAAAATAAATATTAAATAAGTTTAATTTTATTTGATCCAATCTATTTATTTATGACTACTTTACAGCTCTGTGTGTTCTGCAAAAATAATGGTCAACCCGAATACGTGTACGAAACACATCGCACGCACGACGAATACGGTCGTGTAGTATGTCCACACTTGCGCGTTTATACCTGCCCGATATGTAAAGTATCAGGAGACGATGCACATACCGTCAAATATTGTCCACAAAAACCAATTATCACCGTTGAAGATACAAAAAATTCAACATCTGCCTTATATAGAAGGGGTGTGTCGTCACCCGCAATTTCTATTCCGCATCGTAGAACGAATGCGCCACACACAAGAGTACAAAATAATTTTCAAAACTATCTATTTTAATTATAATTGAACAATTATTAATAATTTTATTAATTTCCGAGATTAAAATCGGATTCGATATGAAATTAAAATCAAATTTAATTTACCAATTTAAAAATAAGAAATCATTTTTATCAAAAAATTTACTTATGATGGTGCATGACACTAAATAACTTTTTAAAATAATGAAATATTTTAAAAATTAAATGAATTAATGAAATAAAGCTTTTTTAATTTTATAATTATATGTTTGATTTTAATATAGTACAAGAATATTTATAATTATTTAATTTCCCATTTGGGGCCATCCTTAAACTACCTCACACACTATTTTTAAATCATTTTTAACCCCCACCCCTCTTTGTCACGACCCATTAAACTACATTAAAAACTATGTCACAAATATACATCTCTCGTCTCGCCCCATTACTCAGAAAATCCTTCCAACTAAAACTACAAATGCGTTCATTCCAAATTAAGGATTACGGAATCGTAAAGTGTATTATAAAATCAATCGAAAATATAACGTTTGTATTTATTATTTAACTTTCGTCCTCATCTTTCCACGCATTTTGTAAATGTTCTTCAACCGATATAATTGAATAACAACGAACTGGTGTTTCCTCAGAAGGAATATTATTTACTTTATTCAACTCCGTTTCGTCAAAGCAATCAGCAATTTTTCCTTTTTTTTGGGTGAGCAATCACGGGCATTAATTCTTGCAGTCTGTGCACAGCTATCTGGTACTGGTCTTATACAGTTGGCCCTGCATCTTTTTCGTGGATGGTGGAAACGTGTTTTCGTAACATTGACTGAGTTCCGAAGTACATAACACATGTAATGCAAACTCATCTTTTAAAACCAACAGAAGAATATTCTTGTTATGTAATCTTAATAATACAAAAAGAGAATGGTAGTTGATCGAATTATCTTTCAATCGTTATTCTGGTGCCCGGAGTCCTCTAGCTGTTTGGACGAGGGGAATGGGTGGTGGAAGAAATCGGTCTCTTACTTTCTTATTATGTCAAAATACGAGACTTTGTTCAGCATATTTGTTTAAACATTTAACAACCTGTGTCTAATGGAATATGAATGCACATCGTACCAATGCAGATCTTTACAGATGGGCGCCATAATGATCATGAGGTAATATTAGTCCGCGTAAATTCTTCTTCTTTCAACGGATGCGCTGGGGTACGTTGGTGGCAGTAAATCCATCATTATGCTTTAAAAACTGATGAACCGACACACTGTAATCGTATTTTGATATCGTGGGTTTTCATCTGGTCCACCATCAGCGTATCAACTAGAACAGATTTTATTAATCCATATCTTTTCCGTGTCGAGTAATAGTATTGAATTTCTCTAAATCTTTTCAAACAGACTCGTTGTGTGATCGAAAAGATCAAATCCATCTCATCAGGCATATGCGACCGGTCATGATGTATGTTGCATTTCGTTTCTATATATGTTGTGAGGCTATGTTGCAACAGTTCTAACGAATTACAGAATTTGAATCGAAATCTTTTTTCGATTATTTTGTTGCTACTTCACTGTTGTGGCGTGAACGCCTTTCAAACCGTTTGTCCTTTTAACCGTTATTTCAAACAATAAACACAGCCAATCAAATTGAGTTTTAGTGGTTAAACGCACGTTTATGCAATTGTTGGGTAATGTAACGTCACATTTTATAATCCCTCTCCCCCCTACATTACACATCGTCACGTTAGTTTATTCCCCATTCCTCCCTAAAGAGTGGGACGTTTAGTTTATGAATGGCCCCTTTCTCTCTAGCGTACCTCATGATCTTTTCATATACTTTATACTCCAAAGATTTTATCACGCATTCCGCTACTCGCCAATGTGTAGTTACCGAACTAAGGTACATAGTTGGTATGTTAAGCGAAAACTAAATATTCAAATCATGCATCACTGAATCTAACAAATAACTTAAAAGGTTGGCCTTAAAAATTTACGTCAAACAAATTTATGAATCTTTAAGTTAGTAAAAAATAGTCAACCGAAGTAGGTGTACGCTTGACAATTTAAGCAATCAAATCTGTGTATGTACATATATATCCAAAGGTAAGTGCAGTTTTGTATATAATCTGTAAATTTTTCCAATAAATTGTAAAATATTATTAATCCAAGTATAATTTTAATTAATTAATAATTTGATATGATTGTAGAGTTACAAGCCAACCAATACAGTGATCGTGCAACGTTACCATAATCCTGGAATATGTTCATCAACAAAGTACCAAATATGTGAAAATTCAACCTGAAACATGCCTCTCATCAATTCTTCAAAACCAGAATAAAAAAAAACAATTTATTTATATGCATCAACTCTAAAAGATTCCACTATGAAGACCTTATCAACTTAGAACAAAAGTTAAGAAAAACTGTGTAAAAAAGTTTCTTTGAAATATCATATGCTTTTAGCATTGCGTATGTTTGTTTTAATTAATCTTCTTTTAATTGATGAAATTGTAACCGAGAATTCGATAACTGCACTGAACGCCTTCATTTCGAAACCCATATTACACGATCAAGCATCTTAAACTATCCTCCTTGTGCGTGTTCATACCAGCACGTTTCTCAAATAAAGTAAAGGAAGCCCATCCAGGAAAAAATATATACATACACGCATATAAAACATAAACAATCAAAACCGACTGTAGTGTGTGTGTTTCACACTACAGTGTGAAACACACACACTACAGTCGGCTCTGTAAACAATACATACACTCACATACGCATATATACATACACATACATACGCATATATACATACACACACATCAAAACCTCCTCTACTTAAAGCCGTCCAAACGTCTTAAATCACTAATATCATTATGATTTGCCAGACATTTCATAATGTTACTTACAACAACAGTTCATTGACAAAATATTTTTACGTATTTGAGTTTTGCTTTTTATATGATTCCCCTAACATTCTCTTAAGGTAGAAACCTTTTAATGTATTTTTGCTAAAGACTTGTTATATAGGAGATTTTGTGAATGAGCAAAATTATTTTTGTAAGTAACTAACACTATGAAATGTCTGGCAAATCTAAATGATGTTAGTAATTTTAAAAGTTAAACCGGCTGTTAGTAGAGGAGGATTTGGTTTACGAATAGAAGAATATTTACCAATACCGCTAAAGATTGATATTTTCATACAGCCTATGACTGCATAAAGTTTGGCTTGTAGTAGATAGGGTTTTAAGTTAAACACTATTTTATCATTCATTTGGAGGTAGACTAAACACGTGCATCCCCGTTCACATCACAAACGAAACTCCATTTTAATTGAATAATAATTTGAACCAACACATATTTAAACCAAATAATGATCTTTCACAGCTAACTCTGTGGTCAACCGTTATCAAAATAAGTAAGACTCAGCCATAGAACTTGATACTAGCCAAATGTCAGAGATAGTAAATTTGTCAAAAACTTTATTTCTAGCCGCACCACGACTAGACAAAACCATTTTTTTAATGGAATATTCCGCCAATTGGAATATTTAAAATGTCATTGCAAACAATATGTTTGCAAAATAATAAACGGAATTAAGATTACAAATTTGTTTATTTACATATTTTGGAAAAATCTCTCACGGTGAATTCACCTCTCGTGTAATTACATGTTGTAGTATATACCTATATGTATATTGAGGTAGTAGATTTACTTCTTGTCTCCCACTACTTTCTAACAATTCACCCTCGCTGTTTGTATGGTCGGTTAATCAATGTGCTTGCTATCAATTGTTCTAACAACATTCGGCATCTCAGTATTATTACTCATAAAAATCTTCATCAATTGTTCTCCACTTTTGTTCAGTCGGTGGTGATAAGCAGTTGTTACACAATTTATTCCATAACATGCTGCTTCATGCACTAAATACCTAAACTTTAGATAAATGATTTTATTTAATTAGATAGTTTTTATCGTAAATCGTACATTTACATACTTACACTAATGTAAACACCAATCGACATTCTGGGACAATTGAATTCCTAACCAAATCTTTTTGTAGATACGGTTTTATATTCCATACGATTGGCGAACGACTACTTATTTTTTTCTTAATTATAAATATAATTTTGATAAAAAGTCGTGCAACTTCCTCTCACTTTTTAAATTGTAGGCTATATTGCGTGCAGTTATTCTGTCCATCTGTTTTCAGCAAAACAATTATACGAGACCAACCTCGTTTTGTATCAATAAAAGTAAACCTCAATAAATTTTTCTTAAATATTTCAATTATTTTTATTTTTGTATTTTTAATAATAATTATTATTATATTTACATAATTTTTTGTTTTTAATATATATTTTGGATAACATTTTTGTTTTATTAATTTTTAATTATATAATATTAATATTAAATTTATTTCCTTTCTATATATTTAATTATATAATATATATTCATATATATAGATAGTATTTCATTCAGATTTTATTTTTAAAGATTTTTAATTAAATTGTATTATATTTTTGAATCAATGTCCATCCTTTTGGTTGTGTGATTCTATATATTTTTGTACAAAATAAACAGAAAATTAATGTTGGTATAATAATTAATTAATTTTTTTTTCTTGAAATATAATAATAATAAATTTTAAATGTAACATTACTTTTATTAAAATTTATACTTATTTAGTTATATCTAAGTATGTATATATATAATTTTTCCGATTACAAATTACAATATAATTTCAAAATGTTTATAATTTTTATTTATTTTTTTCTTCATTTTTAAATTTTCAAATAGTAACTCAATGTAATAATTATATTATTATTTTTAATTATTTATTTTTTATTCTAAATTTCATTTGTTTTTTTTTTATTGAATAATAATATAAGATTTTAATTTACTAAAATTAAATAATTAATTCAATTTGTTTTTTTGAAATATTTAATTATTGGAATAGTTATATTTATAATAATAATTATTATTATTTATATAATGTACTCTATATAAATTGCTTAAATTGTATGGCAACCATATTTTTACTCATTTGTATGCGGTCTATATTTATTTACAAAACAAAAAATAATTAATGTTTATATTGTAAAATAACAAATAAAATAATTTTTAATGTTTTCAACTCAAACTTGATCGTTCTTTATTTCACTGACTAAATAATAATAATAAAAACTAATGTTATAATAAAATCAACGAAATTAAATTAATTGATCAAAAATATTCTAAATTAAACTAAACTAATTATGCTAAAAATAAAGCATAAAACTAGTAAATTGAAATAAGCAAATAACTATTTATTTTTAATTGTTTTTGTTTATATTACTTTATTATTTGTAAATCGATTGCCTCTTAATAAACGATTTATAATTAATTATTAAAACAATAAACCATTTATATATAATTTATTTTATATATATATATATATATATATATATATATATATATATATATATATATATATATATATATATATATATATATATATATCCGTTTTATTCAATTGTTTATAAAATACAAATGTTGGTTTGTGTGTGTGTATGTATTATGTAATTTAAAATAATTAATTTTAATATTTATATACCTATTTTCATATAATATTTATATTTATATATGTATGTATATAGATTTAATATTTAATATTTATTTATATTTTTAAAAATCGATTGAAATTTATTTTTATAACAAACCACAATTTAATATTTTTTGTTAAATACTTTAAAATTAATAATAATAATAATATAAAATGAAAATAAGATTTAAAACAAACGAAAACTTAAATAATGTGTTTATATAATAAAATTGAATTTTTTAATTTTTATATATTTAAATATTTTATTTATTTTTATTTTACAGCTGAATATGATTGTTGTTGCTGCTGTTGGTTTGATTGAACCCAATTTCCAAATACGTCACTGAAAATATGGAAACATAATGTTTTGTTATTTTTTTTAATTGTAATAAAATTATTTCTGTTTCGATGAAAATATTACATTCGAGCGGAATACATGTAGCCTCTAATTTATAGTTTTCACTAATCAGTAAATTGTACTAGTCGTCGAAATAGTCTTGAATTTTAAAATTCAAACACCCCAATTCACATAGTCGAAATCACTTCAAATTACGTGAACAATATTCTTGAAGATGAAATTCGAACCGTTGCCTTTAGATTTATTTCAATGCTACGATGTTAAATATAATAATAATTTTCAATAATATTCAAAAACTTATTAAGTGACAAATGTCACTTCAATAAAATAGGTCGCATAAAGAGTCTTGAGAATCGACTAAGAGAATACGGAAGTTAATACAACGTACCACTCGAAGGGTGAAAGTTTCAAATGGATAAGTTAACCAACATGGTTCTTGAACAGTGGTTATTTAACAATTTCGAATATGGTAGTGAAGTACAACTCGACTTTACTAATAAAAATTAATTTTTTAAATGCTGTTGAAATACATATTGAAAGCTTTTAGTGGTTAATGGTCTCTAGAGTGGTGATTCCACTTGATAATCGCTAAAGTGCATAAGTTTGATCAATCAATGATTTCTAAAAGTTTGAAGATTATTAGAATCATTAAATAGCAACGAAATGTATGAACTGAAGCCAAGAGATGTCGAATAGCAACTAAACACTAGGATTTCTTTTTGATGGAATCGTAATGGGTCATAAAAATTCGATAAACTACTCCAGATAATCCCAAACGTAAAACATTATGATCAAGCAGAATATTTATGGACGATAGTTTTCGCGTTAACCGACATATTAAGCAAAACAGGTTAGATTCCTCGATAGAATTCGACCGTAGATTATTTTCCATAACAATTTTCGACCTTATGTTGCGAAAGTAATCAAAAAAGCTGCGAAAGTGCTTATGTAGAATGTTTAATATCACGCGTTGTATTCTCCGGATATTGCTTCTCCCATCTACTGAGTCATTTATTGTTAGGATAGATGTTGTATTTTCGGTGTAAAATCCACCTAGTGCCTAAACGATATAAAACGTATCACTGTGTAAAATGGTGAACCAATGACATAATTGCCTGAGCATGTGATCTTGCGTTCACGCCAAAAGCTAAACTGATTTGTCGTTAATCGGAAATACTCAATTATCCTACTTGTTACCTATCATTATATATCAAACTAGAGGAAAACAGTTTTTTATTGCATCTGGCTAATTGTACATATAATAATCATTTTCTACTTTGGTTCAAATTTAACACATGTGGGCTAAAATAAATCCAGCCATTTTATTAACTTCCCACATCGATAGTATACGAAATTTGATTGCTATTATTTAATTAATACTAGATATCGTTAAAAATTGTGTCACTCTAATCGCAACTGCCCATCATACATAAAAATAAAATTAAGGGTTGCAATTTAATTCTATAAAATTGTTCGAATGTGCCGCAATTTAATAAATTTCAGTTCTTGATAAACACAATGTCTTTTGCAATTTTGAAAGTTCAGTTTAAGCGGCTAAATATTACCTCTTAAGCTCGTTTGTTTATAAATTTTGTCGTTTCCACGCTATGGTGTCGCACTCCTATTATTCTCAATTGCAGCTAAATTTGCTATGGTTACTGATTCACTTTAATATTTAAATGGCCAATGATAAAATATGCTACCTCATTAGGTTTAGTCAACATCGAAATTTAAAAAATATTCCATATGATAAAATCCAACATACCGACAATGTGTAATGACACATTCACTACTACAATATTCATCCTCCCAATCAGAATTAACAATAGCTTGGTTGGTGCATCCATGGCGAATGCATAGTTGGGGATGTTGCGGGGTATTCGGATCGTTTGAAGGAGGTGTACCCGAAACAGGGGATGGTTGTTGCTGTTGCTGCTGTTGTTGCTGCTGCTGCTGATTGGGCTGCTGCTGCTGATTGCCCTGCTGCTGCTGTGTCATTTGAGTTTGCTGCTGTTGTTGCTGCTGTCCCTGTTGCTGATTGTTGGTTTGTTGCTGTGGAACGGTATGCTGCGTTGCCATTTGCGGATGCATCTAATAAATAAAAATTTAAATAGAAAATTAATTTCGATATTCATTTTGGCCATCTCTCATATAGAGGTATGAGTAGAGCTTATCTATTTCATTCTTGATTCAACAACAAACGAGATCAACAAATATATTATTTTTTATGTATGTTTAAAGCAAAAAAAATTCAGTGTTAGTTGAATATGAATACATGAAGAATACGGAAAATTCTATCTAAAAGTTTTTCCATATTATTTTTATCGTACGTATGTAGACAAAATTTCTTTTTTTATTTCGTAATTTGTGAGTTAGTATGTAAAAGACACCATCACACAATGTGAGAAGGGATGAATGAGTTGTAAAAATATACAAAAATCATAGAATAGAATAATGCACCTGTTGATTCATATACTGTTGAGGAATTCCCATACCCATCATTCCGTTCATGTTCTGTTGATGTCCTCCCATCGAATGATTCATCGGTGGCTGCTGCTGCTGCTGCGACTGATGCTGTGGTGATTGATGTGGCGGATTCATTTGCCCTATCATTTGATTCATTGGATTCATTCCCATCATTTGGGTTGGTGATTGCATACCACCTCCACCGCCTAACATTTGTTGATGCTGCTGCATCTGTTGCATATTTTGTTGCATCATAACCTTAATGTCCGAATAATAATAAACCGTTATTAAATTTTTCTTATTGACAGATTATATATTGTATTTACCGATTTATGTGGTGGTGACCTGTATGGGGATTGGTACGGCTGATAATTATTTTGCGACTGTTGAATTTGTTGATGCGTTAAATGTGGGCTCGTCTGTGGAATTGGTAAATTCTGCGAATGATGCTGTGGCGATTGTTGTGGATGATTCGAAATTACGTGCTGCTGTGTTTGCTGCGATGGTGAATGATTTTGTTGCTGTGGTGATTGTTGCACCTGTTGAGTTTGCTGTTGTGATGCCGCTTGATTTGGTTGCTGTGCTGGTGGTGAATATATATTCTGTGATTGTTCTGAATCACTTCCCTATGATGAAAAAACGGTTATTTATTAATTATATTTAATATAATTTTAGCGAAATTTTCGAAGATAATTATTAAGATAAGATCTTCCATGCTTCAAAAAAATACGATCTCCCGATACGATACTATTCCCTTTCATCACAAAACAAATCCTTATAAGCACCTGAAGATACTAAGACATCGATTTCACACTCTAACACAAGCTTTGGCTACCACAATCAGGTTTGAGAATTTAAAATTCTCATTTAATTTTAATTTCTTATTAAACTTTTACATTGCTTTCTTGCAAGACGAATAAAGTTTGGTTAGAAGTTATGATAATCCCTATATGTAATTAACATCTGCCTATTTTAAAGAATTTAATTAACATTCCATTTTGCTATAATACTGCCATATGGGCGGACCTAACGATCGAATAGACTGCTGACTTTAAATATCTCAATCGAACACGTGTGCAAAATATTCTTCACCACGATTGGGTATGCAAAAGTTATCGCAGACTTCAGATTTAGACAGATATATTTATTTGGCATATTATACTTTTAGGAAGGCAATACATGAGAAGTTTTTACCCATTTGCCGACAAGATATTTTGTTATTCGGGAGTCTTTAACATTAGATTGACCTGAATGGCAGCGAAATATGAAGCGTTTACCCCTATAACCTTCGGTAAGCACAATTACTATGACCCCGACATGAAACGATAAAAATAATATATGAATTTATCTTACCCTCGATACTAAACTAGCACGATAAGCAGCTAATGCTTTTAAATATTCCTTTTTGGCAGCCTCTGTCTTCTTTTTATAAACCTGTAAAATAAATACAAAAAAAGACCAACCATTAAAAATTATCCCAATATTTTATTTGTTTGATTATGTCCTTAAAAATTATAAATAAATCTATAAATTAATCATTCACCACATCCAATTATATATATATTGTATAAAAGCGCGGCTCAACCAAACCAACCAACCAACGACCTTTTCCTGTCTCGTATAAACACACAAACATGTATCGCAAGATTTCGAGGGTCGTAAAAATTATGTTGACAGAATCTCATAATTTATGAATGTCCAGAACATATAAATAAATTCTATATTCGGTGGCGATAACATATTATAAAATCACGGGAGGTGGAGGGCGGGGGCTCGCTAACATTGTGTAATGGTATGAAGAAAAATCAGGACAGGATGTCTAAATATACATTTTTCGTTATATATTCAAAAGATTTACATCCCGCGTATTTATTCGCGATGATAAAAAAAACAAAAAAGGTTTATGCGTTCGTTAGTCGTCCTGCGAGCCGGAGCATTAAGAGAAAGGGAAATTTTACACATACACACACAGAGAGAATCATAATAAAATCCGACAATGGAAACCACTAAAATCAAGAGCAATTTTTCATTTAAAATGGAAAAACAAAACAAAAAATTTTCCACATTTTTCTACAAATTATCATTATTATTATTCTTTTTCCTGTTCTTTTGTTTTTATTACTTTTTGTTGGCGGCGACAAACTAGAGTTGGAGAGTGAAGCAAACCCGAAACCAAGGAGGTGTAGGACTAAAAAGGTTTTTTATGTTATTTGCTGGTTCGTTCGTTATTATACTTTCATTGAAGTTCGAACGGAAAGAGAAAGTAGTTTTTCCAGAAGTATTTTCTATTCTATTGTTTATTTATTTAAAAAAAAAACCTTTTCAGTATTATTATGATTATTTTTTATATTATGTACTCTCTTATGTACACTTATATATACATATAGTATATAAACATATATTTATGTACATACACTACAAATACAAGATGCACTTATAAATTATATGGTTTTTTATTATGAAAAGGAGAACATACCTTCTTTTACTATCTTGAATTACAATTTTATCCTTATTCTTTTGTATAAACACTACATACACACATTATGAACTTTTCGACGAGCAAATGGACAATTATTGTTATTTTCACTTTAATAAATTGAAAAGAATTTTCCTTTTTTCTTCAACTCCTTTCGTCTAATTTACCTTTTCAAAGAGAATCACTATTATTTTACATGTAGTGTATATTTTATAATTAAATTAAAATATAAAGTACACAACTGTGTAGTATTTGCTTAAGTATATTACGATACTAACGAAACATATCAAAATAAAATTCTTTGCCAACATAAAAAACAAAAATCAAACAAACTATTACATAGGCGTAAAGACAAACAAGGGGATCTCGTTTTTTCACACATCTGCAGCTGTATAAGAATTCTAATAAAGGATCTAATTCTTATAAGATCGAAAAAGTACGTACGAATGTTTCTCTTTGTATTCAATTTCTTAACAATCGGTCTTAGTAATGATAGTGGACATCTTAAAACTAAACATATCGCAATGGACAAGATTTGCTCAGTCTAATCATAATTTTGTACACATTTTGAATTATAAAGTAAGTTGTAAAGTATTTGCTAATTGCATTCTCAAACCATTTTGTGGTAAAAAGTAACATCTGTCTTAAATTATATATAGACATTTGTAACATAATGCAGTGACGTTCATATAATGAAGTATACAGAATGGGAAGGATTAATAAAAAAATAAAATATTATGGTGTACTACGGACTCCAAGACAGACTAGGTAGGGATTAACTAAGTGAGATTAACTATGTCCATCTATCGTAGTAAAGTAGGTTTGACCATCAAAACGCGATTAGATGTCATAATTAACGATTGAAATACGATGTATAGTAACATTAGCGAGGCACTGGATCTTTCTGCCACAACCAATGATGGTGGAATGGTTAATTAAATCAAAACAATTTTTTTGAACAACTCAGATGGCTTATTTGGAGAAAAACAGGGTTACTTCCGATTCTATCTAGCAAAAAATATAAATATTGACTTTTCATGATTTACTGTCAAAAAATTAATTCAGATCACTGTGTTGTCTAATTATAATAAGCCATAAATGAGAGAATGGATGTGAATTTATCAGAGGTTTAAAGCTACTTAGGTTTTTTTTAACACAAAAACAGAGTATCTGGTTTACTTCCATTGTGGCTAACGTATTTCATAATGGTAAAATATAAATATACAATACCAAAAGTGCTCCTGGAACATAAACTATGATTCGCTACTATTGTTAAATGGTAAGCTTCGATCTATGTAGGTTCAAAACTTGTGAACGAAGATGAGTGCATTCTAGTCAAACATTCTAGTTCTTAAATACAATAAAATGATTAAATTTCTTCTATAAACGCCATAGAAAGTATTCGGGTTCCCTATCTAGGAGCACTACGTATAGAGTTAATCAGCGAAGTAGACATTTGTATTGGTTATCTCATGAAAGGTTTTCGTCATTAATTTTTTTATTAAAGTGATGATATGTCACTTCACTAGGGAAATAATTTTTACAGTGAATCAGGTACTCCAAAATCAGTTTCGTCTTGATTCGCAGCTAATTTTTAACATATCTATCTACTCGTTACGTACAAAAGGGAACCTGTGGAGAAGACCATTTCCTGTTGCCAAGTGTAATTTAGATAGAAGAGATGAATTTGGAATATTTAAGATTCAGAAAATATTCGTTCCATTTCCCATCTTTTATGTCGGTATGTAAACATTGAATAACTTTGAGACTAAAACAATCGATTTCTTTATACGAGATATTTTTATTCGACCTGGTCCTTTGCCATTTATTGAAACTAAATTTTGAATACAACATCAATTAAGTGACCAACATTATTGGCCAAATCAAAATGTGCCCTTTTCAATTATCTCGGGCGGTACATCGTTGATTTCAGCACAAACGTTTGTCTTGAGCTCGACTTTAAACGACTAGAAGTGTTATCAGGAGATGCTTGTTAGCCACGATATTTTCTTCGATATGCACGTTGAGATAACAAAACTGAACGACTGTTGTCAATGTAAAGTGAATGTCACTATTTTGGTGCGGCCGAATCAAATCAATCGGTTGAGACAAATCTCAACGTTATTCATTGTTTACCGACATAAAAATGGGGTACCCTGTGTTTATGTAGTAAACGTCATTGGGTCAATGGTCGAGAGGCCAGCTTTTCTTTTCTATTGAAAAAAAAAGCTGGCTCAAACCCATGCAATAAATTATGTGCACAACATTAGTGATATATTCCGGCCAATTTTTCACAGTTTATTGAGTGAAATAAATAAAGATATAAGATTTGTGGCGTTCACAGGAAATTAAACAAAATAAACATGATTAGCATTTAAAACAATCAACAATCACGCCACAGTACAAAATTACCAAAATCTAAAAACATTTTCGATTCAAACTATCTGCAATTCGCTAGCACTGTGTTGCAACAAAGACTCACAACATATATACAAATACATATAGTCTGGGCACAAGGATTTTATGTTTAAGATCAAACAAATATTCAATAACGTCATCAGATCGAAACCGGCCTAGCGATCCAACATTACAGAGTGCACACAGATGCCACCTCGGAGTTCTAACATAACTTCCATTGCCATCATGTTCACAGCCTTACATTTATCACATTAATTCTATAGATTTGTTAACTACATCTAAGACGCCAATAATTGCATATAATGCTCTGGAAAGCTGTTCAATACATATATAGTGTGTATTTCTAAACTTTATATGATAAAAATAATTAGAACGTTTAACTGTATATTTATGTATGGTAATGATAATGAGCTGTAACTTAATATAAATATCTATACCTATAATTTGTGCGCCTAAAATAACCAGTAATTAAATGTCTAAAATTCCAAGAAAGAGGTGAGACCTCTTACGTCCATGACTCATGGTCATTAGTAAGGATAAACTGTGGGCGGATAAAATGTCCTCATAAAATATAATAACAATGATGTACTTGTATTTGTTGTTTATTTAAAGATTACAAACAAGGAATTAGGACGACTTTGTAAACTGGGTGGGTAAAATTTAAGACATATGTGTGCGTTTGGTTCAATCATAATGTCTTTAACATTATAAAGATTTATTTATTTCGATTTTACATAAACATCCATACATATATATATAAAAATTAATTTTTAAAATTTAATTAAAATTATAATAAATATTAATAATAAAAAAAAATTATAATAACTTTTTTGGTTTATAATTTTCATATTTTTATAACTTTTCAATCTCTTTTCCATATATAAAATTATGCATATAAAATTTATACATAAAATAAAAAGAATTTTCTTTTTATTATTATTAATATTATTATTTTTTTCTTATTTTCCACACACACCCAGATACACATAAGACGGAAAAATAAAAAAAAAATTATAATAATAAGAGAACAAAAATAATCATAATTTTTATCACAGCAACAACAGAAAAAAATGAAATTGAATTTTATTTATTAAAAATTAAGATTAGAATGTGATTTGGAATATTAAATTTAAATTTATTATATTTGAAATAAAGAAAAGATTTATAGCTTTGATATATAATTCTGATGAAAGAATATGCATGACTGGCATATATCAGAGTTGCTTAACCTTTTTTTGTATTATTCAGTATTCAGCAGACATACACAAAGCTCAATTAGTATAATTTTGATCGACAGATTTTCAAATTTTTAAAGGGAACATTCCGTTCGAATACGAGACAACCGTGAGTATTTATTTACCAAATGGTAAAATTATTATTTCTATCCACAAACATTATATTATTTTATTATAAATACTAATTTTTTTTATTCGTTGCAGATAAGTAATACCTGGAAAATGATTGAAAAAAACTGGGAATAATAGCGCGATATTAATAATAAATTTGTTTTAATCCATTTCTTAGAAATAAATAAAATTGATAATAAAAAAAATAAGAGATTAATTTTGGCGAAATAAAAATGTTTATGTTTTATCAAATTTTATGGCCACCATTTTAAAATAAAACCACAACTATAATACCTATATCAACGACATTATTATATTATTATAAACAACATATAATATCAACTATAATAGTTGTTTGGTTTAATATTTGAACTATATACAATTTTTGATGAGTAATCAAAAAAAAAACTATATCATTGAATGCACTGGCAAAAAGAACAACAATAAGCCAACAGAAAATTGATGACTCAAACTTTATATGAGTATATATGTACATATGTGGAAGCAACACAAGAGGAATGAATATATTATGTAATAAATCGATTCGATTTGCTTATTTTTCAATATTTTCTTATTAAATTATCTAAAATAACATACCTATTAATTTTATTTGAACGTCATATATCTAGCGATAGTTATATAAAACACAATATTATAAAATATAACTTAGTAACGCACAACTACAACCTGTATCTAAGAATTCTAGATCACAACTAAACTTTTTATTGTTTTATAATGTGTGAAGGCGTCTAACTAAAATTTAAATATTTCGTAAAATATTTCGCTTAAGTTTAAGAACATAGATGGCAGGAAACTCATTTTGTTTTTAAGACAAATCGATGAATTTGGAATGCGTTTTTGGCTTATTAGGCACATCTTGAATTTTAATCTTGACATCGTTGAATTATTGCACAGTTTATTTATGAATTGATAAGGACATGGGAACTGGAATACCTATTGACTGCCAAGACCCTTGGTTCATTTACTACGATTTTATAGACATTAAGATTGAAACACTGAGCTTAAAGTAGATCCAAATTTAAGTTGTTTGCCGGTGTGTCAAATACCGGGTTTAATTGGTTCTATCTCTGTGTATGCATCCTGATATTTTAAAACAAACAATTTTTTATTTAGATACTATGTTTAATATTCTATACAAACTGCCTTAAATCGTTCTATAATTCCAACATTTGTAATTCGACATTCTGTCTTGTGACTTAATTTAAATATATGGTCTTGAGTTATGTTTTTCTCCAAGTAATAGTTTTTCTAATTATTTAAACATATGTAGGTAATATTAAACTTTACTGGTTAGCAGTTGGCTGGTTTCTTATAAATATTATTTGTGAGATATTTCCTTGAATCAAGAAGTATCCAATCGAGGAATTGATTCACGATTTGTAATAGCTTTTAAATTTGTTATTCTCGCCATCTCTAGTTTTGAAGAATCACTGTAATACGTAATAGCGAAATATGTTGCCTTGTTTGACTAAGAGATTAAGTTGCCATAGTGGATAATCTGTATTTTTGATTTCAGCAACACTTAGCCCCTTTCAACTGGTTAGTGATTTTATTAAGCTTACGTTGATCTTAATTCCTCTGTTACTTTATATTCTCTTTATTTTGCTTGATATTTTTCTTATATATTCTATAAAGGATTAAGGTGGGCGATTTATAACGCAGATAATAAAAAGAAATGTGGGATCATTTCCCGATCTGTATGCAAATAGTTACGTTCTCTTGAGGGTTGCATTGTAATCGCCACCTACATAATGATTATAATTATTCAAATAAAAATGAAATTATTTTTATTTCGGGCATTGACTCTGCCGACATCTCACATTTTGAAAGAGAAGAAATATTAGTTATAGAAACAACTATACAGACAGCAAAAACATTTTCTAACTACATTAAACATTTGAGAGTATTAGATAGTGTTAGTTGGTTAGGTTATGTAAACGTAAAAAATATTCCTTTTCGAGAAAATATTTACCTTCTTTTGATGAAATTCTCATCATCGGATTTGACCTACTACTATCTTCGGAGATAGAATACCGAGTCGTAACGGAGATGCTAATTGGCCAACGCGCAGCTGTGATTGGACTTCGTTTGACTTAATCAATGTTACGGTAAATCGAAAATGTTCTACAAAATTAGGTTAACAGAATAAGGTTAAGACTTTACTTTCAAATTCATTTATCTTTGAATTTAGAGCCAAATTAAAATTTAAATGGCCCCATAATTTACATTTTAGGTGTTTAAGAACTGGCGTGCTAAGTACCTCGGTTTGAGGTGTTTCCATTTATCGGGTTTAATGTTTTAACCAGTAACTTCTCAAAGAGTTAAGCCATAACTGGCAATGATGAGGTTGGACTGTGATTTTACGTATTTTGGAATCATGATTATTTCTTCCAATTAAAATGATATGGGTACATATTCAATTCTAATAGATCAATTTATAAAATTACTGAGGGTTTTCAGAACTAAATTGAAATGCTTTTAAAATATCTTTGTAATAAGACTTAGAGAAGGAGCATTTTTAGTCCGCCTTGAATTTGACTCACTATTGATGTATTTTGCCTTCGACAGGTATCAATGGATCTAATAAATGATGAAGCGCAAACTGTATGGCATCGACAACCTTGGTTTTAAATACTTTCAATACAGAATCCACTTTATCAGACTAATCACATCTTTATATGCTCGTTGGGCTTCCTCATTTATAGACTCTATGTTACTAATGTCTTTTGAAAAACCCGCCCTTTTTAAATCAACAAAGGAGTAATTGGATGCACGATGTTTTGTTTTTTTGTCAAAATAAAAATAGGCGATACAATTTATATCGTTGAAAAAAATATTCAAAAGTAATAGTTCACAAGAACAAATGACTGGGTGTTGTTTGAAAAATTGTCGTACCGCGATACGAAGCAAGTAATAAAGTAAATTATCTTTCTTAAATTATCACTGTTACACACATTTTATATAATTTTCAGGTTAAACTTACTCATATATTTATAATTACAAAAAATCTCGACCAACTTTCTTTAAGAGTTACTTCAGTGACTTTATAAGTAAAACTAACGAAATAATACATGCAAGTTTAAAAACAGAACCTAACCATTGTATAGTGTTATCTCTGCATTAAGTTCAATTTATTATTTGTTCAGGTGTTATAGTATCAAACATATTTTAAATATTTTGATCAATTCCATGAGTAAATTCTTATCTAAGATTATTCGTAATATGATAATCTAAGCTCGTTCACCTTAAAAATTTGTTATTGATTGTCCACAACTATCATTCAACCATTTTAAATTGTAGCAAACTAATTCGTAAGTAAAATTTGCTATTGAATCCAATCTGGTCAACTATTGAAACAAAACTCGTTTCTAAAACTCAGCGCAAATTTATACTTTTCTCTTTTGAGTATTTTGACTGGACTGTTTTTCTGAGAATGGTTTGTTATGCTTTGACAAGATTGGCGATTGCATATCTAGTGCAACGCTTTGTGTGTTAATCTTTTAACTTAAGAAATTTTTACGTACACCACCTTACTTTCGCATTACAGGGGTTCACCAATAAAGCGTATCTATTTTGTCGGTCATGAGATATTTTGATAGAATGAAGAACATATTATGACGAATTGAAACCGTCTTTGCATAATAGTTTTTGAATCATCGAAAGGCAAAGTTAGATTTGGTCGATTGTTCTTAATGAATTCTACTCTAGAAAATGATGCTTGTCGAATAAATTTCACTAAGGCAAATCATAATTTCGTAGCCCTAACGCCAAAGCTATATGGCTAATGGAAATTGTTTGACGTTGATCTCTTGGCAAAGCATTTTCAGGAATGATACACGCTGATTCAATTTATTAAGTAGCCGGGTACTTCATACTCAATTCTTAGGTTGAAGTGCGTATACTGTAAAAACATATTTTGTTCTAAGCAAATTGAATCTACCTCAATAACATGTTGTTGAATTTACCCGAATAACATGTTTTCCGCGACTTATTTTTAAACTTTTCACTCGTATATGGCTTGGAAAAAAATGCATATTAATGATGATATATTGCTAAATTCAAAATTTTGCAGCATGGTAAAAAATCTAATTTTACGGATTGTACCGACCTTTCATGCTTAATGCTATAGCCATAATAAAACAAAATGGGCTCAGAAATTGGACCGACCGAATAGAGTACGCTAAGACCAGCCGCGGCTTCCATTTGCATGAAACCATTTTCCATAAATAACCACGAGGATTGTGCGTTCAAATAAAAATATAAATTTTGAAATACATTAAGCTATTTTTGTTTTATTAAATTTTTAGGTCTGAACTTGTTATTGGGACACCCTTTATATATGATTTGGTTCACCAGTGTAGGAAGAAGTTTTAATTAAAATACAGTTTCCTAAAGAAGACAATTTAAATAAGACAAAATAATAATAATTTCAAATAGCATTTAAATTAGAATATAATTTTGCAACGTGTTCATGATAAATTGCACCCCTTTTTGAGAGAATGGCTACAATATATATTTTACAAATATTAAGACCCGATCACTATATCGATGTACAAATTTAATCAAGACATAATTGGATAAATCCACCCAAACCAAAATTAAGTAATTACATTAATATGATTATATCCTAATTACACAATTTTTTTTTGTTCAACTACATAACGTTAAAGTATAACCAACTACCCCATAAATAGCTAATCAGAATCCGGTCCTGTATACATACAAATGTGTTCCAACAATAAATATCAATATTTTGTTGTTGTTGTATTTTTCATTTCAACAAAAATAAAAAATAAATGAAAATTCATTTCAAGTAATGGGAAACGAAAATTTAAGGAGAGGGAAGGAAAACAAGTTATATACAAAATTTAATATCCGGAAAATGTTTTCCATGCAAAATTAAATAAATATATTTTATGTATATATAAGACGGTTTTAATATTTAGGAATAACTAACCTTAAACCAGATTTAAATTGAATAAATCATAACATGAAAAGACCTTGGATTTTTCATCAAAACTATAATATTTATAAGTTTTTATTAGCGGTGGTTCACAAATATTTCACTATTTTGATTTTTTTTGCACCAAACTAATCTAATTTATTTAATTTTTATATTTTTTTTTTTCAAAAAGCAAGTGCAAAAAAGTTATTATTTTTTGTTTTATTAAATCTATTATTACAATCGTAAATTTTCTTTTCCTTGTTGTAAAAAAAAAGAAAAATAAAATTTATTTATAAAATATGTAATAAGAAAAATCCTTTCTTTACTATTTCTTTCCTTTTCGGAAAATAAGAAGTATATATATATACGGAAAAGAAACTAACAGTGGTAAGAAGAAGAAAATTAATTTTATTTCAATTTTTTTTTTTCATCTTATTCTTTTATTTAATTTTCTTTTCAACAAAAAGTCTGTGTTTTTTCAACCAAGCCAACACACACACACACACAAATGCAATTTTATCTTATTTTGCTCATTCCTGCAAAATGGAAAATAACATTAGGAAAGTTTTTCAATTTAATTTTTTAAGATCAAACATACAAAAAAAAAAAAAAGGAAAAACGTAAAATAGAACAGAACTAATGCAAGAAAATGAAGAAATTATCTTTACGGCATGCCAATAATCGTTTAAAAAGGATATTCTTCGTTTTAGCTTGTACCTTTAGTTACTTTGTAAGTTAACTCAACTATGAGAATAGATGATGGTGCCTATTTTGTATATTTGTTTGGTGGATAAAATTTAGATGAAGAGATATCAGAAATGCAACAAAAATGTTTCTCAATGCTAAGACATTTAGTAAGCACTATCGTATAAGATAAAATTAAGATTTTTGTTACACATACGTAAATAACTTATTCTAATCGGTATAATTTGTGAGTCATTTACAATATAAACATAAGCGTGGCAGTTTTATAAAATCAAACCTATTTAACTGTGGAGTTTTCTTATCTATTGACAACAGTTTGTGTTAACCTAACTTAGGTTAGGCTGAACTACTACAATTTCCCCATAATTAATAAAACCAATCGGAAATTATAAAGAAGGCCCATGGACATAAGTAGTAAAAGTAAACAGCAACCTCTTCTGCGTCGTCATACCTTCTACAGACGTCATTAGAACTCCGATCTAGCCTTCTTGTATTTATATTCCAAAAGATAGCAGGACATTTCAGTATTTTTACGAAAAATGTAAAATCTTTTCGCAGTGAAAATAATGTTTTAGAGCACACGAGAACCAGGTTTGGAATTTGTCTTGCTATATTGCAATGCTAATTCTTTGTTCTGTTTTCGTTCGTTCGAAGTGCTTCTTCTAGTGCTATAATGGGTCTATTTCCTTTTATGGTATACTTCAGTTTAGCTAATGGAATTAGTTTGTATTAGACTATAGATGTCTCTATTCAACTCGTAATGACAAGTTATTTTAAGGAAGAATCAAGTTATGTGAATCAGAAAGAGCACAAAAGATAGAAAGCAGTGGTTGCTTGTTGCGAAATCACACTTTAATAAAAAAAAATAGTTCAAAATTATTAACAACTATTCGTGATTGCGATCTACACGAGGTTTGGAGTGGCAGATACAAGGAGTGTTTTAAATGATCAAACACTCCAAAATATGCCATTTTTTTAGAACATGCCGTTCTAGAAATAAATAGATTTTGGTATCCATGAGCCTCTGACCGCCCATTTTGCGCGGTTAAAAGGATGCGGCTTGGATCGGGAGGTACCGGGATCTAAACCCGATTGAGGCATGATGCGAAAAGAGATGTTCGTACTATCGATCGTTTGGGCGGTGCGAATGAACTCATCTGAGACCCTGTTGAGTTAAGAATCCGTCCCATCTTCAATGTCAAAACTATAGGCTGAAATGCAATGAGGAGCTATGCAATGTGCAGATGGTTTATACGTTAAATCGGACCTATAGTCGGAACGTCAAGTAAAAGTGAAAGATCACAAAGGGCCAATTGAGCTTGAGTGACGGATAAAAGAAAACAAATCAATCACTCTGGAAATGTAATCACTATTTTGCATCCAAATGCTAATTTTGTACTTTTTGGTGCAAAGTATTGCAAGCTTCTACGTATGTTCCATATGGATTAGATAGAAGGTAAGAAGCCAATTAAAAATCTTTCAACAATCATGTGACTAATTTTTCTGAAATAATAAAAGAAAGTTGTGCTATACTCATAAAAATATGATTGATATTGACTGCGCAGAAAACACGAAAACTTTCGAAATGGCAGGTATGATAATTTAATTAAATAGATTTATTTTTAATTCTTTAAAGCTCAAGCCACTCCCAACTCTTTCGCGATTCGGGACGTACGGTTATAAGGTTCGAGTACGTAGATATATCTGCACATTGTATAGCTCCATACCAGCTTACAGTGAAAATGTCGGCCCATAAATTCTGCACTCCAACAAGGGGTTCATTGATGTGTTTAATCACACCACCGATCGTAATAAAATGATGAAAAATCCCTTTTGCATGCCCCTTGCTTGACAAGAAATTATTTTGTCAAATTATATAATAATTTAGAATTACTCTAAACAAACCAACTCTAAATTTGTCTGTGATTTCTGATAATGGCAGTTTGTCGAAAAACAAATTTTAATTATGAAACAAGGTTCACCGTACACGTAGGCAAGCAGTACATCGTAAATATAGGATTTAATGAAGCAACATGTGTTTGATTGTACAACCAACACATTATTTTGGTCACGTTACACTCTACAAGTTGTATGTACAATATAATACAGCAAAGCAATACAAAAAGTGTAGTTTTGTTTTAATTATACAACAATGACTAATAATTATACGACTTCAGTTGATTATGCAATAATAGTGGTTGTACAACTGTTTGTACAACGAAAAATGTGATGCTGATATTGTATATACTATACGTATATACTCGAAAATTGTGTATGACGTCAAAAGCTTTAACCTATATACTGTAGTACACGTGTATAGCCATAAACTCGTATCGAATGAAAATCACTTTCAAATTTCATAACCCTTCTTATATATTTCGGTGCGAGAGGCTTAAATAAAAGAGAAAATTATTATTAAAAATATATAAATTTTTATTTGATTTTCGATTATCATAAAATAAAATGAAAATTTATTTATTTATTTATATATACATAAATAAAATATATACATATACATATTTATATAAATAATTTTCTTATTTTCCAACCAATGTACCACAAAGAATATTTTGTGGTATTTTTATATTATATAAATATAATAATTCGGATTTTTTGTTATTTTTATTTTTAACACTTTAAGAAGATAAAAATGATTTAAGATGAAATATTTAAATTTCTAATAAATAATCTAATTTTATTTATTTTTATTATTTTTTTTCTTATTTTTTGTGAACAATTTTATATTTAAGAGAAAAAAAAGAAATTAAATTAAATTTAACAACACAAAAAAATAAAATAAGATAAATTAGATTTTTATTAGATTTTACAGGATTACTTTTTCTTTGTTGAGCTTTTTGCATATTATTATTATTATTTATGTGAAAGAGGAATGGAAATTCGACAAAAAAAAAGATGGCGCATTTTTTCTTATATTGTTTTGTTCTTGGTAAAAGATGATGTCATAGAAATGCTAGTTGAAGGAAAGTGGATATAGTTAGTTTAAAGTTAAACGGAATAAATTTTCCAGGTTAACAAGAATTTCTGACCAAAAAGTTTAAATTACCAATTTTTTAAAATGTTTCCTTACACGAAGTAAAAGTTTAAATGAGAACTAACTACTGGAGTACTCTGAAAATATTGATGCCTATTTAAAGTGTAATTCCATCCAGATGCAATAGCTTCATCATGTGTTGTAAATGCTTTCCGACTAACAAATTTTCTCGGGTTTGGAACCGTAAACAGTCAGAAGTAACCATTACCCTTGAATGTATTATTACTACTACTTATAAGGATTGAAAATTCGTTGAATTTTACATAAAACACTTGTGTGAACACGTGGATGAATAATGATTTTTATCTTTAAAACAGGCTTTTTCTCAGAAATTAAGTATCGACGTTATTCAAAAAGTTACAATATTATCAAAGTTAAATGTTTTATAATCGCTCTGCTGTATATATTCGCGTTGCTGTATGTGAGTGGTGGATTCAAGATTTATAAAGAGTTAGACAGTGACGCTTTTAATTCAGTGTATTTTCTATAAAATGATCCAAACACAATTCGTGTGGACGAGCTAGGCGTAAATCATCTTAGAGGACCATAATTGAAAGAAGAGCCTATTTTTTCACCGTCAAAATATGGGTTCTACCTTTTTTATTTAAAATGTTTGGATACAATTTAAAAAACTCATCGAAAAAAATTACTTCTATTCTAATCGAATGAATTGACGCCACCAACTATACGAGTGTTCTTCTTAGTAAATAAAATGCAAGATATCATTTATTGAAAATATCGTAATTTTTTGTGTCGTTAGCGACCAGTCTCAAAATCAAAACGAGACCAAAACTTAATATCTAATCTTTGGTTTTACAGACCAAAACGCAATTATTTATTTCAGTAGTGTTAACTACAAATATCAAGGTCTACCTTGCCACTGGCAACACCTTTATATTTCTTACGTCCAAATCGAAATATTTTATAAATGCGAATAGGCTAAAATTGTATAGAGTGTTGATCAGATCTGTTGCCATGTATGGATGTGAGAGTTGGGCCTTGACAACCCTTGCCAACTGAGTAGAATCAAAAGTGAAATAGAATCAGTTTACTGAGATATTTTGCAATCAGCACAGATTCTTAGTAGTCAGTACATCAACACTACGATTTTTCATTTTCCTTTTCCTACCCGAGATTCGTTTATTTATGAAAAAAAGGAAAATTTGATCATGCAGAATAGAGACAGACAAAACTCAAACTATTGGCTGCCATGTTAAAGGAAATAATCATTATGTCCTAAGTTATAGTGTTGCAAACTTCAAAGATTATCGATATAAGTCAACCAAAATGTGTATCATGACAAGCAACTATTTAAAGAAACAAACTTGATTAAATTTTGTAAGACATATGAAAGAAACATATAAAGAAATATTACTTTTGTGGTTCGAGGAGTAAATCAGGACCATGGTTTAGTCGATTTCGATCTATAAAAGCTGGTTGTGGTATAGGAAAATTATTTCAATATTATAATTTTACACTGGCAGGCACGTAGTTTACATGAAAAGTCAGTTGAAGTTTCTCACAATAAGCAAATTTACCATTTTAAATGTGATCCTTAGAAATACTAATAGTCATGCCTTCGATATAAACGATATTTAAAACAAACAATCTCGTGGTTTTGTTAACATTTAATTAAAATTCTGAGCTCTAGTTGCTCAGAATTATAAATAAAAAAGTATTCTTTTTAATTAAGCAATTTGTAAATAGCATAAAAGATCAAATAAAAAATCAAACTGTATGTGCACATATATATTCTCATTACACATAAGTATTTCGAACTTTTAATTAAATTGTTTTTTAAATAAAATTTATTTTCTGTATTTTCCGAAATAATATTGAAAATTTAGATGAAAAGCTTTATCTAATTGTGTATGTTATGTTAATATTATTTTTTTTTGAAAGTTTTTAATTGATTATAAATAGTAACAATATTGTGTTTATATGCCTTTTGAGATAAAAAAAAATTGTATATAATATATGTTCTATACATTTGTATATACTCGTACATATTTAGATTTTCCTTATATACTAGAAAAATGTACATATTATCTTCGATACACAATGCGCATGTAATTCAATCATTGTTTTAACTTCGAAACAAACCAACAAAACGAGCGAACGAAGAACACACAGCGAGATGCGTTTAATATAAAAGGGTGGAAAACGGGACGCGCGCCATGTCTTTCAATATAATTTATGAGGTGTTCATAATTTTCAAGCAATTTATTGTACTCCTCTCTAGTCTACATATATGTACGTATGTAGTATTCTAGATAACACACAATAGAATATTAAAATTAAATGTTGTATTGATTTTATTCCACTGTGCTGGATGTTTTATGTATGTGCTGCTATTGGGTACATAGAGAAAAGCATACGTATGTATATATACATTTATATCTAAATAATAAGAAAATTATGAATTCTTATGTATTTCTTGAGCTTGCTTTCTTCTATCTCACTCAAGATATAATAAGAAAGGTAGCAAAGAGAAAAATTATTTGATGGAAAAACAAATAAATTTTTCTTTATTGTTTACATATATATATATATATATATATATATATATATATATATATATATATATATATATATATATATATATATATATATATATATATATATATATATATATATATATATATATATATATATATATATATATATATATATATATATATATATATATATATATATATATATATATATATATATATATATATATATATATATATATATATATATATATATATATATATATACTCGTATACATAGTAAAAAGACTCCCAAACTTATGATTTTTTGAAGTAGCAGCAACCACAAATACATACATACGAACAATAAGAAAAAAAAATATATATATATATATATGTATATATATATATATATATATATATATATATATATATATATATATATATATATATATTTTCAATCTTTTGTGAATTCTATTTTTATTGTTATTATTTTATTTTCGTTTGAATTTCTTTATGTTTTTTCCACAGACGAAAAATCAAAAAAAAAGAAAATGGCACAGGTCGGCGACCTTAATCCTAAAGAGATGAACTGAGATAAAATTAAGATATCATAGCTAATTTATTTATGTTTTACTTAACTTTTTTTTGAGAAAACAATCACTTTCTAATTAATGTTTGGTAAAGCATCTAGTATGGCAAAACCGCGATTTACAATTCTCAATACTTATAATTTAACGATTTAACGATTGGTTGAATGGTTATTTTGACCTTAACACGCTGATGGGAGTTTTATTGTTTTTAGTAAATATACTGGTTAGTAAACTGTAGTTTACCTGCCGACAGTTAAAATTTATGGATCGGGTTGTCTTATGGGTTTTACATACTTTAATATTAAAAGATGAAAATGTTTACCAATTTACAAATTTTTTTTTCGAAACTAATTTTTAATGTTTATATAGTCAAAATAATATAACGATAATATGGAGTGTTATTAACAAACAAAAAATACACGTTGTTCACAGAGCAACTTCAACTTAGCAAGTACACTTTTAACCTATTTTTCAATTGGTGATTCAATTATTTGAACTACGTTCATATATATATATCAATATTTCTGTCAATCTCTTTGTACAGAGCTTGAATTTGAATAATTCTCGACCTACTGATTGGTTATGATTTAGAAGTAATCAAATAATTTCCTATTATAAATTTGCTACGTGTTTATTTTTCATATAAATGGAAAATAAATGTTGCAGGCCAAATTATTACCTTAAAACTATGAAATGGTGGACGCCGCCTTAAAGATTGCTCTTCGCTGAGATACCTTCTCGGACAGACTCTTTTATATTATCACCAAAATTTGATATTTATTTATTAAAGACCTTCTCGGACAGACTCTTTTATATTATCACCAAAATTTGATATTTATTTATTAAAGAACGCTGAATGAATTTCATATCAATCAAATTTTTATTATTCGTATCCCCATTTAATGTTCATTTGCGAAAATTGAGAAAATGATCATTTGAAATAAGAAAATATTTTCAGTTCAATGAATATTACAAAAATATATATCTCGTATCAGACAGGCATACGTTGGTTCAATTTAAAATTCGACATAATGGTGAATGTTACCTCGAGGAAATTTTAAACAATTGATGATTTGATTATTAGAATTTTATCGAACTAAATGCAAACATACAGTTTAATTTTTAAAAATTAATTGGTTTAAATTTTAGATGGTATTGACTATAATATTCTTTTGAGACGATCCGAACTACAAGTCTAAAATTAGATCAAATATTAGAATGCATTGTAAATATGTTTACAAAAAAAGGCATTATAAAAGTTGAGTATGAGTCTATGAATTACTTCTCATACATTTGTATGCATTATATATATTCTAACTTATTTCTAGTTCGTTTTTAATGATATGGTGGTGGAAATTTCATTCCATAAAATGCTTAAATAAATTTAGATTAAAGACGTTAAACCTTATACTAGTGATATTCTGTTTTATAGATTGAAGATTCATCTGAATGGTGTGTCCTCTTCAGCATATGGGTATTATATATATATATATATATATATATATATATATATATATATATATATATATATATATATATATATATATATATATATATATATATATATATATATATATATATATATATATATATATATATATATATATATATATATATATATACATATATATATATATATATATATATATATATAAATATATATATATATATATATATATATATATATATATATATATATATATATATATATATTTATATATATATATATATATATATATATATATATATATATATATATATATATATATATATATATATATATATATATATATATATGTATACATATATATATATATATATATATATATATATATATATATATACATATATATATATATATACATATATATATATATATATATACATATATATATATATATATATATATATATATATATATATATATATACATATATATATATATATATATATAAATATATATATATATATATATATATATATATATATATATATATATATATATTAATATCAAAAGTTATGCTTAAATGACTTCTTCAAATTTGATTAATATATTGGACTATAATATCACTATAATTACCAAACGCAAAATTATATATATATTTTATAAAACACTCGTAATTTAAAAAATTATATACATTATAAAATTGTATTTATATTTTTCGAATATAAAATGTATCAGAGTACAAAAAACTGACAGAGTTTTCATTTTTCTGCAAATTTCATGCTCAATGAATGTGTCATACGCATTCTTTATACGATGTAAGTAGAATAGAGATTATATTCAAGAAATAATTTTATAGCAAAATAGGATATGTATGCGTATCATATATTGCATAAATATATACATATTATGTGAATTGAATGTAAAATAAATTTTCACTTTTCCTTGTAAAATAATGGATTTTTATAACCTAATTTAAATAACTATTTCCTGTAAACTAAATAAATGAAACCCTTGAAAAAAAAGTTTCTTTTCCATCATTAACATTTTCAAAATACAAAACAGAAAATGGAAAACGTTATAATAATAATAATAATGAAGAAAATGTATAAATAAATAAAAAATTTCTTTCATTTTTGTTTCAAATTAATTTTTATTTTTTGCATAACATTAAAGTTTGCTAATTTGAATTTTTATTGTTTGTTAAAAAGTGAAATAAAAATAATAATAATAAATGAAGAAAATTATTACTTAAAAGTTTTTTTTCCATTCTATGTGAGTGTGTGTGTGTATATATATATATGTATATTTTATTTTTAGGAAAATATTTAAAAGTTTTTCCGTTTTTCCAAACTTTTTTCGTTTTGTTTTGTTTCGAGTAATATTAAATTATTTAAATTTTATATATTTTTGTTTTTATTTTTAATTTAATATATATTGTTTAGTTTATTGTTAAATTATAAAAAAACGAAAACAAAACCAAAAGTTTATTTAATTTTTAAATTATTAAATATATAATGGAAACAGGTAGTTTGTTTTAAAGTTCTTAGTTTTTAAAGATTTTTGCTTTTGTTTATAAAAAAAAATGATATTTATTTAATAAGCACCCTTTTTTATATTAACAAAACGGGTGACAGTAAAATTTATTAGATGTCAATTGGAATTTTAACTATATTAACTATATTAAGTTTTGTACTCATAGTTTACAATACTATGAGTACAAAACTTAATCAAAACTTAACACCCGCGGAACAACAATTTGGATATGGATTAAATATTGATTATTTAAATATGGATTATTAAATATGGATTCGATTAATTTGACAACGATTAATGCTAGTTTAACGTAATTATAATAGACATCAAGTATTTTATGTAGTTGGTTGGGACAATTTTTTTTATATATTGAAGTTGATCTTAGTAAACCAACCCGCCTCTGACCCTAGTCAAGCTATTTTGACTAATTATTTAAAAATTAAAAATATATTTTGCTGTATAACGTTGACATATTGAACTGAAAGATTCGGCCGACATTTATAAATATATGCAAACGGCATGCCTATATCTTCAACATTATCATGTTGGAAATTTCACTATCATACAGTGAAGTAATATTTGGGGAAAAAATTTGGTTAAAATAAAGTCACGTATTGTATTTTAGAACAAATAAATACAATTACTCTTTTAATATGTACTTCTAATTTGATGCTTATTTAGTTTATTTATGCACAAATTTTGACTAATGAACAACACTATTAAGTTTTGTCACTTGAGACACACAACATGAATGCACAAACTTACTAAAACGCTTTTGAAATATTTAAATAAGGTATATATATATAATACCATTAAAAAAACCATAAAAGCTCTGACTGCTTTTCACTATATTTGTACAATACATTAGAATATATAAAATATTTACTGCACTAATTATTTCTTTTAAATAAATAAATAGGAAAAATCAACAAGAAATCCAAAATGCTTAATTTATTATACACAACTAATATTATAAAAAATTTAAACGAAAATTACAATTTTCTTTTGGATGTGTGTGTTCCAATTACTAATGAAAATTTTGCTTTTAAGTATAAAGTCAATAATAAATTAAATAGCAGGTCGTGTGAACCTGCGAAAAAAATATTTAAACTGAATAATTAATTAAATTAATATGCAGCAACTGTCAAAGGTCTAATGCAATTCTGCAATTTAGAATACCTTAACAATGGAATTAGCTGTAAGGAACGGCAATCGGCTATTGTACAGATACTCGTACTAATATTGCAAAGAATACATATTTTAGTAATTATGTATGTATACCGAATGCTGGGTCTATAATTAAAACAAGGGAAAAATAATCTATGGCTTAAAAGACCGTTAGAGACCTTAACCGCGTCTCAACACCAACCGTTTATACGTATTGGTACACATTGTAGATATGGTCAGCCTAACGAATGCTTTTACACACAATCGTTTTGTATGTCATCCGGAGCATGTTAATGTTTGGTCAACAACGAGAATCGAACTCGAGACTGCGGCGTGATGACAATTGTGGGAGATGAATTTATAACAATCGGTCGCTACAACGCGAGACATAGACATATTAAATAGGATTACTCTTCGAAGTTACAGACACTTAGAAAGCAAGTACTGAAAATACTGCTATCTGGATCCTAGACGAACATACAAATTGGTTTGAATTAAATTCTACCGTAACTAGAGTCTACCGTCTTAAGACGAAAACCAAATTGATGCAGCAATATACGAGGGCTGCCGGCATATCGTAATACTATTGTTTTTCGATGTCAGTTAGTAAAAAAGTGTAACATTTCTAAGGTTATGTTTCTCAAAAGTCATCTGTCAGTTCGCATCGCAACATTGTCCTTTATTTCACTTCATTCGACTTTTGGCAACGAAGCATCATTCTTGGTTAGTATTTATATTTGGTACAGTGAATTTAAACGCCAACGACATTCACTCAAAGATAAGTCTAGTGAAGGTCTGTTTCCGACAATCAAAGGTGAGATTTCCGACTTCCTGTTTCCGACAATCAAAGATGAGAGAAAATGAAGAAGAAGTGATGTTAGCAAACATATGACGTTGGTCCCTTATACAACAGTTGATCGCCAGATCAAAGTAATTTAGTCAATAAATTGTATGCTTTCAGAAAAATAAAAAAAACTAATAGTAATAAAGAAAATTATTTAATTGCGAGTAAAATTATTATTTATAGTTGGAAGATAATAAATAAACTATTTAAAAATATTCTTAAAATAGTAAACAATAATATAATGCGAGTACGCGAATTATCGTATCGAACCACTCTCCGCGATCATCAGTAGTATTTACTTGTTTAAAAAAAAATACTAAGAAATCAGGTCGCAAACGAAAGAGTATAATTTACAAAATTATAAAATATAAATTATTTTTTTAATTTATTTATTTAATTTGAAAAAATTCATTAAAAAAATTAAATTAAATAAATAAGCAATAAAGCCACTTTTAATATATACAATTTCCGCTAAATTTATTACATTTTCTTTTTTTTTTTTAAATTAAATCTTCAAAATGGAAAAAAAAGACGACTATACGAAGAAGAAAATGGGAAAAACTTAAATTACACCATAAAACGGAAATTATAAATATTGATTTTATGACAAGAAAATTATTATTTTTTTAGTGGTTTATAATGGAAAAATTTGTGTACAGAATTTTTTATAGTTTGTGAATCTAAATTAGTTGGTACGGTGCGACAAATTTTCGAAATTTTGACTGTGCGTAATTAAGTAATTTGATTAAGTTTTCCGATGAAGATTTATGTTTTTTTGTTCAAATATCACTAAACTCTATGGCAACTACAATTTCGATTTCGTGCTTATTCTTCGTATATAAAAAAAGGGAGGAAAAATCTATATATCGAAAAAAAAGATAAAGAAAAACTATTTTTTTTTCATTTTGATAAAAAAAATTGTTTTTATTGCTATTATTTTTTTTTATTTAGGAATTTTCATTTTTCGGTTTGTTTTTGTACATATTCGTTGTGCTGTTGCCATTATAAAGATAAATTTCGAGGATGGGGTTCATTCGGGGTGGTGGTTTGTTATTAAAGTTAGAATTGGTTATTTGTTTGTATCGTTCGCTACACTACAGTAGTGTAGGAAGGATGTTGATGATGTCATACTTTTTAAAGTATTTTTTTTATTTTATTTTGGTTAGCGTGTGCGCTAACTTTTTTTTTAAAGAACGATAGACTATCAAATAACTAAAATATTTAATATCGTGTACTTACATTTTTATGATCTGTTGGTAATGAATCCCACATCGATGCAACAATTTTTGATACTTCGCCAAACGACGCTGTTGGATTTTGACCTTTTATTGCTGCTTGAGTATCACGAAAAAATAGTGCATACGCTGATACTGGTCTGAGTTGGAAAAAGTAAAATAAAAATAAAAAATGAGGAAAATTATTTATATAATAATTGAAAATTATTGTTATTTTTTTTGTTTATTTCAACATTTTATTTAAATTAATTTATAGATAAAAATCTATTTCATTATTTATGTTAAATTAATAATAGCGTGTTAGAAGATTTATTACATTTGAATTTAATTTAAAAAAAAATATTTAATGTTTTTTGTAACAAAAAAAAAATTAATTAATGAGGTTCAATCATGCTAGAGGCTACCGTTTTTTCATTTCATTTTTTTATGTTAGTTTGATTTAATGTGGCACACAACTAGTTTTGTAAAACTAATTAATCCTGTCTATTTTTAGTTTTATACATTTGATTTATTAGGGGCACCAGATGTCCAGATTTTTATATTTTCATACTAAAACAATTACCTTTCATAATTAATTGTAATGAGTTTTTTTTAGTATGTATTTATTATACATTTCGTCCTGTAATAACATAGATCTTTGGTGGTGTATCTGCAGAAGTAGTTCCAACTTGTATCGTAAAAAAACGATACTAAGGCTAAATATATTTTTGGCAATACGCGAGGACGAGACTAGCGCACGAAAGAATCATTGCACAAATTTACTGATATAAAGGAAAAGATTATTGTCCAATCTAATTATTCGACTGTATAATAACGCATCACTTCAAACTTCTTCCAATAAACATTCTTTATTAAAAGAAAGTACTCCTAAGAAACGATGCGAGGAGTTTATTGAACGATTTAAATATGACGAAGGGTAAAATACAAACTGTTTCATGAGTTTGCTAAAGTATGCTTAAAAGAGATAGAATGGCTAATCATTATTTACAAAAAACTTTTCTTTTAATAGGCGTCACTTGATAATATAGCGCTTTAATATTTGATTTCAAACGACCATGGATGCAGTCTTTTTATTATGCTTCTATTTGATGCTAACTTAGATGGGGAGAATAACAGACACTATATGACTTTTCGGCGAGTCGATTAGATAAATATGAAGGAATATGTGTGTTCTATCAGTACCGCATGCAAACACTGCTAAATATCTCGGCATAACTTTACATATTAAATTTAGATGGAAAGAACACATAAAAAAGAAGAGAGAAGAAAGAAACATGAAATTCAGATAAATGTGTTCGCTCTTAGACAATCTGAACTAGCGATTCATAACAAACTGCTGGATATACGCTGTATGCTGACTTTCATTTCAACAAGAAAACTGTAAAGAACCAAACCTCTAGACTTGTCGCGACCAGGTGTCAGTAGATCTACTGTGGCGAAAAATTTGAGGATATTAGAAAAATCTTACACGAAACGGGTGATAATCATGTAATTACCTCGACTAATCTAATACATTACTATGCAATGTAATAGGTACAAGGCTCAGTCGTAATATAAATAAAAATAAGTCAAACTTCAAGGTCAGTTACTATTATCAAAGTAGAAGCACGGTAGATAAGTATTGTTTCAATTATATAAATAATAACGTCATCTTAACCAAAAGATGTTGTATCTACTTAGAGGATATCATTCGTTTCTAGATGCATTAGATCAAAAGATTCATCAAGAAGCAGAACCTATATTCAAATTATATCCCCCAATATAGTCATCCAACTCAACATTAAAACATATTCAACTAAAAGAGGATCAGTTAATTTTTTTGTCAACCAAATCAAATATTTAATCAATCACATATTTGACATTTTTACCATCTACCATAATTCAAATTAAAAATGGTTTTAATGATTGGGTTTTTCGCTAACTCATTCAATCTTAAACTAAGATTAAACTTTAAAAATTTCAGAAGTGTTTCATGTGAGCACATATTATATACAATAGCTGTTGGCCAAAAAAAGTGTTTTACAGGATCCATCAGCACGATTTTTGAGGTACTTTCACTTAAGGAAATTTTATATTTCAATCAGCCAGACGAAACCTTACTTTTGATTTTTTAATTTAAAAAATCTTTCAACTAAAATAAAAGACATAAATAAGCAGCAAGCCGAAAGAAAAACGAAACAATAATAATAATAACAATTCAAACCCTGGTTAAATGATCTGGGATTTTTGAAAAAATTCACGTTCCGATCATAAAAATTCAATGTTCTGGAAATGACAAATGGGATATTAAATTTATAGAAACAGAATAACAAAACAAATAAAAAAAAATCTGCAAACAAACCAACAACAAGAAAGAGTTCGTTCGTTTATTTCCATCCAAGCTATATGGAGATGTATGGAAGAGATGGAAATTGTGTTTTTCTTCGGTATTGCTGTTCATTTGATTTTAATAGGTTTGTTTTTTTCGTGTTATTCATGCTTTTCTAAATTAAACAAACCGTAACATATATCTATATTTATACATAAAACACAAAAACATCTATTGTCAATTCTTTTTATTAAATTTTTTTTATAAAGCACAAACACGAAAATGTCTCCTCCAGTTGTCAACAAGCAACACTGAAACGAGGCTTCATCACATAGATATATATATATTCACAAAAACCCAATTAGAGACATTTAATTACATTTCAATCATATAATTAAAAGTACAAAAAAAAATCTCCGTATACGTGTACGTATACACTAGACCTATAATCAATTTTCATTTTTCAATCAAAAAACCTAATAGAACAAAAAAAAAAAAAGTTTCAATCAAACTGATTGACAATTCAAATTAAAAACCAAACCTAGAGACGAAACAAACAACACAAATCACAAACAATAAAAAAATCAAAATTAATTTTAATGCCTCCCAAAACGTCATTGATTTCGATTTTAATTAAAAACTAAACTAAATTGAATTTATAGAAATTATCTAACAAACTACATCTTATTTTATCGCGGTATAGTTTCAAGGATAATTCTAATTAGAACGTTGTTTTGAATAACATAAAGAACTTGACCTTCTTCAATGAATAATTTTAGACTTCTTTCAAGGTTGGTGATTTTATGTTTCTTTATCTTAACTCTACATCTCAACTATTGCTTTTATGTATGTTAATAATGAAAACCGGAATTCTATTGTTCTACTTCTAATAAACGAATTATAACAAATAGTTTATATTGCTATTAGAGTTCTAAGCTCGGTATATAATCAATCCTATTCTTTCTAAAACTATTATTACTAATACCAGTATTTTTATTGTACAGAACTTGCGCGAAAAATGAATTTTTCGTAATAATTTTCAATTTTGTTTTATTCTATTAAATGTCGTGTGCACATACATAATGTATATGAAAATTAATTTAAAAAAGATTTTTTTCTTATATGCATACATGTTCGACTGTAAGTTTGTATATACACCGTTTTCACTTTAATATAAGCTGCGAAAAAGCAGTCAATGTACTAAAAATTGAAACAAAGATTTATTTAAGAAAATGTTATTTCTTTTAAGGGAAATTTATTTGTAATTTTCTTGATTTAAAAAATAAAATAAAAAACCATAACCAACCATTTTCTATTTTTCGTTTTATTTATTTTCATTTCGGGATTTTTATTACAAATTTTTGTTTTTATATTGTTGTTCTATTACGTTATTAAATAAAAATGGAAACAAAATTGATGGAAACTTGCAAAATTCATTTTAGTGATAGAAAGACATTTAATATTGGCAGTCGTCTGATATGCTAGTATAGAGAAGCGTGATTTATCGTCTTTATGCAGACGAAATTTGTTAAAAAAAACTATACATGAATACGATGACATCGAGAAAAAAAAATGATTTTAAATCATTCAGATCATACATTACATAAGGATTCAACACATATGTACAATGTTCTAGTCATTCAAAAAACTTATACGTAACATGCCATATTGTAGAATTAAGCACGTCAATAGATGCCATTACACCAGAGCCTCGAGTAGCTAGATTTTTTTCACTGTTTTATCTTGGGTTAGAAGATAGGAGATGTCGAAAGTTACGCATTAAATAAGTTAAAATAATGTCTCTGTTTATATTTATAAAAGAGCTATTGATATGCGATTCAATTCAAAAGTAAATAGCGAAAAACAATGTATATTATGTTTAAATTGTCTAAACCCAGCCCTGTTAAAAGTTTACAAAGCGTTAAAAATTTACTTGACGAGTGAAAAACCCAAGTTTTTTATATTTTAAATAGTTTTAAAATCTTTATTCGGAATTTGTGATTAACATTAATATGAAACTACACGTTATAATTGGTTCAACCCAAGTCTTCTTTATAGTAATCCAGCTTTCTTGTTTCTAATTTTATCTATCACTTTCTAATAATCTGCTTTTGTTTGCTGTATCAGCCTTATAGTGCTGACATTGCAAGATGATTTCTGCACACCAACAGGGTGTCATAATTTAATCAATTATAATCAAATGATTATACAATTTTCATCTGATAAAGCTTTTGATCACTGGACCATTTGGTCGGGTGGTTTACTGGTAAATGAAATAAGTCTTATCTATAGTTGTAAATCATAATAAGTCTTATCGTATCGTTTGGAACTATAAAATCACGCCAATTGGACAGAAGAAATCACGAAAAAGTCTTATAGATACTGTTTGAATTCCCTAACTGTGAGAAATCTGAAATTCACAACATGGCACTTTATACCTTCCTGATAAGAGTCTACGTTAAGTGTTTGTTCATTTTAACCTGGAAATAAACTCCAATAAATAAATCTTTCAATATAAAGATTATTAGCTCTGTCAATACACATAATATATATCTACAGGAGTATACAGTTTGGGTGTCCTTTTAAAAAAATCATCCTTAATATTTATTATTATTAGGCTACAAATAATAATAAACCGACGACAGTTAAACTTGGATGTGTTTTGCTTGTTGTTATAATAAAATTGAATGTTATTACTTCTTTCCGCAAACATCATCATATTTTATTGTCTGTGATCCCCTTTTTTGGTTTAGATTCTTTTTATTGTTAATTTAAGGTTTCTGCAATTAATTGGGATTTTCTGGGATACTAAAAATGGAATATAAATGCTAATTAGTTTGCGTCTATAAAAAAGATATTATGTATTTTGAAAAATCCATAATTAAATTGTTTTCTCTTGTTGTGTGTTATTTTCCTCTGATGGGTGGAAAATAATAATACTTTTATACAGATTGATGGGTATGTAAAATTTAAAAATAAGGTAAAGATAAATCAATGTATAAACAGGACATTATAATAATATCCCGTCAGCACACATTATGAGCTTTCCATTCATGAATTTAACATTAGACGACTCAAATTGTGCAACACAAAATCAACCCTTTTGTTATAAAAATAATATAATTTCATCAAAAGCTTTGATGACAAAAAAATATTTTCAAATCAATTTTCATTCAAAATTAAAACATAAATTATGATTATATTCTCATAAATTTAATTAAAAAAGAATCAATTAAATAAATTAATTACCAATACAAAATGTATAGAGTGTAATAAATTTTAAGGAAATATGATTTTTTTTGGGCTAAAAAAAATTCCATTTCCATTAAATGAAAAATGATTACCACTTAAATTACAATATTTTTTTGTTGTTGTATGCTGTATGTATATACATAAAAAAAGCATAATGGAAATTCTATGTTACGTATTTTTTTATTTTTATATATTTTATTATTAAATGCTAATAAACACTCATTATAAAATATAAAAACAAAAACACACGCGCGTTTTTTTACCCTCTCAAACCAAATCAAACCTCTTACCATTTTTATCCCACATCACACACCACGACCACGTATAAAACAACAACAGTATGGAAAAATAATGAAAAAATAATTAAAATTAAAATCCTTTTTTTATATTTTGCAATTTATATATATAAACACATACACACACATATATATGTATACGGAATTTTCTTTTTATTTTCCTGTGAATACAATAAACACCGCTACCAGAGTTGTATACAAGCGACGAGGCGAGTGTTCCATATAGACTGCTACACACACAATACAAAAGAGAAGAAAATTGTAGGGCGCGCGATTCTGATTCAAACAATTATGCAGTTTTTGTTTTGTTTACGTACGATAAGGGAATAATTAAAAGTTCATCTACACATGTGACTAAATTATTTTCCCATTTTTTTTGGCTAAATTATGAATTTAATGGGAATATGCTAATAAAAATGTATTAATTAACTAAAATTAATTTAATGAACTCAAATGTATTGTTGCCTTAATTTTATGTAATGGATCGCCCGCCGTATTGTTATATTATCCAGCTAATTTATCCACCTCTGGAATTGTACATAACAATTTTACCCTTATACGAGCATGTATGTACTTATATATTGTATGTATACAAAATATCCAGTTTTTTTGTTTTGGTTTATTCTAATAAAAACGAAAATTAAAAATAAATATCTAAGTACATTTTTCATTATTATTATTTTTTGATTTCAAAGAAAAACAAGAAAATTGTGTTTTTGAAATGAAAATTTTCCTTATTATTATATAATTATTATTATGAAACTAATTTATTCTAAATAAACAATTAATGTATGTTATGCTTGTTCTTAAATAAAAACCATTGTTAATTAATTATAAATTTTAATTAGATGTACGAAAATAGACGAGCACAAAAGCTTTGTTTATACTTTACAATATTGCCCACCCACATTTTAGCACCTAGCACTCTTCAACCACATTCCTGGCGAAAAAATATATAGAAAATGTTCGTGTAATTTCTAGTGAGCTGTTTGGAGATGGTTCATGTATGGTGTGTGGGAATCTAACTTTTCTTCAGAGAATTTGGGATGACAGGTAAGAAGTCCTTAATAAGTAAATTCTAATTTAAAAACGATAATTTTTAATTTAGAAACGAATAGAAGAAATTTTACCAGTCTATAAGTTCGATTATTACTATTTTTGTAATCTGTAATATTTTGAATAAGAGATTGATTATTACTATGTGAACTCTGACCATGATGGAATTGATCGACACCCGAGTCACTGGATGAAACCAGCCTATAAAAACTTTAAATCCTTTCGTAATAGAATAGTGTTTTTATTTGCACTAAACCAGTTTTCATTGTGCTGGGAGAGCCTTGAGCCCCAAAACAGATTGCATAGTATAAAATATAAAAAAAATAATGTGAAAAATTCAAAATTAGTACGGGTGCCTGAAATTGTATCGTCATTGTCACTATTAGAAATTTTGTATATCAATAAAAGCCAATCATTAAACGATGTTTGATAAATGTACCGGTGTATTTAGAACATATTTAATATAAAAATCTTGTCATTCACATATTCTTCTATTTCTTTTGTTTCGTGATGTAGAATTTAGAATCCCATTTAGGACAAAAAAAAATAATTTGTTTTTTTTTAAATAAAATTAATATCGTATTTCCATAAAATATTAAATTTCTTAATTTTATTTATTTAGAGAAAAATGTTGTATCTGCAAATAAGATTTTTCGAGTGAAACTCGATAAAATGACAGAGTATATATATATATATATATATATATATATATATATATATATATATATATATATATATATATATATATATATATATATATATATATATATATATATATATATATATACATGTTTAGAGAGATAGTCTGTCAGAACCCCTTCAAAATTAAAATAAACAAATTTATTTTGATATTATTTTTTATTATTGTTGTTGTTAAATTTAATATTAAAATACTTTGACATGTTCCTTTTATTTTGTATTGCTGTATTCGTTAGGATAATGGAGTATAAATAGTAAAATCGAGTGCGTGTATTTTTAATATAATTTAATTAATTTCTTGTTTCTCAATTCGTCTCGTAACTAAAGTGGTAATATAAAACAACACGTATATAATTTAAAATTGATTTCCTGGAAATTTGTTTTCGTCTGATAATATGTTTTTTATGTTTGCATATAAATATTTCTGGATTAGCATATCTCCGTTCGTTTCGAATGAAAAATATATAATTTTCCAAATTATATTCGTTCATGTTTAATAAAAAAAGAGAAAAAGTACTAATAATCATAAAAAAAATATATATATATAATATATTCATAGTCGCTAATTAACTCGCGGTTGTCCTTCATGAACGTAAACTAAACTAAACGAAACAAAAAAAAGTTCAAGGATTTCATAAAAATGCTAGTGAATCCAATCATATTATGAGAAATTAAAATATCGTAAATCAATCAAAAAAATGTAAAATTTAAAATGCGAAAAGATTGTAAAAATATAATAATTTAATTTTTATTATTTTGCATAAATAATTTAATTTAAGTATGAAATAATTAAAAGCAATAAAAGGAAATTAATAAAAAAAAAATTGTTGAGAACTTTTTTTCGGAAATAAAAAGTATAAATTTAAACGAATTGTAATTAAGTTTTAGTGGATTTTCTCGGATACAATTTTTCATGTTTTATATGTAATTAGGGAGTAATTTTTTATTTGGTAATTTAAAAAACGAACAGTAATCAGGAAATGGAATGCAGTAAAACGTTTGTTGCACCAAACACAATTAATTTTAGCATAAGTATTGATGCGATTTACGTATAACAATGATCTAATTGGATTACTCCATTAAATGCATTTAAATAATTACAGTACATAGTAAACATTTCTTACTAGAGAAGAGGTATGATGTTAACTAAATATAGCGAAGCGATCACAGCATAATCAAACATCAACAGACTTTAGTAAAATTGAAAAGATTTGAAGATCTTAAGAAACATAACTAAATGGATGCCACAGAACAGATAGACCGAAATTGGCTAGATCAAGCATGAATATAAAAGAAACATTACACCTTTTAGCAAGGAGTTTTAACATGTATCTTTTTTCGATGACCAAAACTGGATACTTCAGTTGGTATGGGGCACTATAGTAAAAAAAATAATTTCGGTGATGGAAGTCTATTATATATAGGATGTTTATCGTCTACTTAGCACTTTTCAATTTCCATCCAATAGAATGGATCGCTAAGAGTACATTAAGGTTCTTAAATATCTCTGAAATTTACAGCAGGCCCGCTTGCAAACTAGGTCAGAACACTATGGAGAATAATATTTATCGAGAATAATTAAGCTTATAGTGGCAACAAATCTTGGCGAGATGCAGCCATGATTGCTTATTATCCGATTACGATCGGAAGTTAGAATGATCATGTATAACCTCCAGTTTAGAGTAAAAAGTCATGGCCAGACATTCTAGATGCCATGATAGATGCATTACAGGTTCTTTTGGAACTGAATTAATTATTTTTGAACTAGAAGATCATTTATTATTTAATTTGTTATTAGCTCATCCAAGTAGCAAAAGATATATTTGTAACGAGCATGTCTAACAGTCTGATACAATTAATATGTCATTAATTAATATTTTTTTTTTGGTGACTGCTACCGCGAACTTAGACCGGCGTTGGCCCGTTTATATGTCAATAATGCATGTCAATAACACATGTATAAAAATATGACAATAATACATGTACATATACTCAAAGTAAGTCGTCATTAATTTTACTAAAACCTCTGAATGACTTCAGTTTATGTATTAAAATAAAATAAAAGTGAAAATTTGTACTCACTTTTGTGGCTCATTGGGATCTCTTTTTTTCTTTTTCTTGGTCACTTTCGGTTTTTTACTAGCCGAAGCCGCTGATTTACCACTAGCACTAGAAGGTGACACCGATGGATCCGGTATTGGTTCAGGAGACGGACGTTTCAGTGTATTCGTCTATAAATTTAATTAATTAATTGTCGAATACTAAAATTATTATAATTATTCTTTAATTACCGGAATTCCATTATCATCGCTATCTTCACTTGTATTTTCAGTACTACCATGTGGACCTTGAGGTGATCGTCCCACATACGTATTCATACCAGCACCGTTACCACCCATTTGGGGTGACATTTGCGGTGGCATTTGGGGTGACTGTTGAGGCGGTTGCATCAGTAGCATCTGTTGACTTTGTTGATGTGAATTTTGTTGGGTGGGACTTGATACCGGGTATTGAACTCCTTGACTTGACGGCGAATGCATTGGATAAGCTTGACTATATAAACAAAATATAGAAAATATTTTTAATATAAATGTTCAAGGTTATACATAGAAATAAGGTATGATCAAACATACCTATGATGTACTATATGTTGAGGTGGTTGCTGATCCGGATGCCATTGACTATACTGTTGTGGTGGTTCATTATAATTGACCATATGTGGTGAACTATTTGGATGATGTATTTGTTGATAGTGATGCTGTTGCATTTGTTGCTCCATTTGATGATGATGTGCATTATGCATTTGTTGTTGATGGGCGGCAGCTGCTGCTGCAGCAGCGGCTGCTTGCTGCTGTTGTCCTAAATGTTGGCTCATTGTGGGTATATCAAAATCTTCGTCTCCAAATGATGGTGTATGAAATGTCTGTAACATCATAAAAAATTATCATTCAATTAATCATAATTAAACTATAAAAATCATGAATTTTAATTATAATTATTATTTATATAATTAAACATGAAGGTAAAACAAATTTATTATAACTTAAGTAAGCCTTGAACTTTTTTTTATTTTATTTTTATATTTTAACGGTCTCACTTTAATTATAAGACATAAAGCAGTTGAAGACAGAAAATGAAAAAAATGACGAGAACTCAACAACAATTCAAGTAAATCATATATAATTAGGTTGGAACAGTATTCAGATACACAACAACGGCAATATATATATTTATATATAAAATTAGAAAATTGGCTGTGAATTTATAGATAATTAAAAATCGTCAAAATAGTTTTCAATTAAATTTTATAACACATCCGGATATAAATTATGCAACTAAAAAATTAATTAAAATAAATTAATTTTATTTTAACTTTAGTTTTTATTCTCACACAACCATTCTATACTTTATTATTTATTGAAAAACTTCTTATGTTTATTTCTTTTATACTAAAGCTTTTCGTTTAGCGCTGCTGTACCGGGGTTTGTGTGTGTGTGTATGTATGCTGCTATTCTTGTTGTTTATTGAAGTTGTTATAATTTCTTTTTTCCAATCAATTAAGAACAACAATAAAACAAAATTAATTAATTTTTTATTTTATTTTCAAAATGTTTTTACTGATTTCACACAATTATCACAGAGTAACATCTGGATAGGTTATTTTGGTTATTATTTTTCTTGTTTTTCCACACACTCGCTCTCTTTCGATATGGTTTTCGTTTTTTTTTTGGGATTATAATAAACGAAATATTATTAAAGTTAAGGATCAATTCGTCTATATAACAAGATACATTATATGTTAGGAGATTTGCAACACGTGTTAAATTTTAATTATATGTATACGAGTATAAAGCCTAAAGGTATATTATTGATAGTTGCTTTGGCGTATTAATAAAAGATTAAGTTAAAAAATGTTTAATGTGAATAAATTAATTATTTGTATATTATATGTTTTACTACATCTATCATTTTTATTCCTAAATTTTAACTATAATAACGAGTGCATAGATACTTCTTGACGTGCAAAAATATATATCACACTTTGATCGTAGGAAAATAAAATTTATACTTATAGCAAGAAAAATATCATGAATTTATATCAAACTATCGTGATAATATCACTATTAATTTTATGTTTTGGTCACTTGAATTAAGATTTGGTCAGCAAAATGTAACATAATAATTAAAATATGTACATTCAAATTAATTGTCAATATTGTCAGAATAGTCAAAAACCAATTTTATTATTTTATAAAATAATTAAAAATTCATAAAATTTAAAATCCAAAATTGGTTCTAAAGAGTGATCCAAGAGGATGTGCCTTTTAAATTGAGATTTATGCGTGACAACTGCTATGTTCATATGACATTTGTGTTCGGTATTCATTGACATTTCACCATGAGTAGACTTACGCGAGTACGTTTATAAACTGCGGAAATTTATGTCAAAAATAAGTGTTAGTGAAAAATTGTTTTCATGCTCTTTGATCATTTTATGGTGTTCATAACCGTACAACTAAACGAACTCACTATTCGCGAAACAATCGATAAACTTTGAACTACTTTTACTTTATAGGATATTCATCCAATACGATAGTTGCTGTAGCCGAAATTGTATTCGGGCAGACCACAATCAACCAATTCGTCGCCGTTCTCAAGCTCTGGGTCTCCTCTTTTACCACAGTAACCAATAGTGTAGACCTTAAGCGTCTCAACTAAGTTGGTGTACATTGTAGGTGGTCAGCCCAACGAATGCTTTTATACACAAACGCGACAAGAGTTGAACTCTATTAACCATTAAGCTACAACCGACATATAATTTAAGTACGATCTTTGAATAATTTCAATATGAATTTTGAAACAAAAGCATCTGCGCTACTTGGAACACAGTACATATTTATAATTATTTAATTTGTCTGCTTTATTTAATATGAAAAACGTTCGAGTCCTTAAATGAATAAATTGTATTATGCAAATTAATTTTTATGAATAAATCAATTTTCTTTTATGCGCAAATTTATTTCGGTCGAATAATTATATTGTCTGAAAAATGCGATTTATATTTAATTTTTTTTCTGAAACGATTATAAGACGATTATAATGATATTGAAATCCTGGGACAGTACGATAGTATTTTTCTGGGCTGACATTGAAATCCAAGACTGAGGCGTATGTAGCTTGACGACTCTAATGTTCTACGCTAACATTTAAATCCTAGATTGATAGGACTGTTTTGGTGTTGCCATTTCGTTTCCATGGGATAAAAACTGGGCTAACTTTATATACATTAGTTTTTTCAAACAATAAAATGTCGAATTTATATAAAAAAAAAATGTTTCTAAATTTTGCAACAAAATTGAATTTCTTGGTATTTGTATATGTGGTACATAGCCTAACAACTATGAACGAGTAAAATATTCTATTCCGCGTTTCCATAAACATAAATATATATATTTTTTTATGCAAACAGAAATATAAAAATCGCATATAAATAAAATAAATCAATGGTTATTAAAATTTATGATAAAATAACTCTATAATAATTTTTTAATACAATTTTTAGAGATAGAAAAAATTGAAAACCGTATATACAATATAATTCAATTGGTTTTTGCCGTATACCAAATATCGAACCACTATATTGAACGTATTGCGATTGGACCGTTTAAATCCAATTTTTCATTACTTTGAGGCGATAAGTTTCATTTAATGTGAATGCTTCTTCGAGTATGACAATAACGATTTTGTTTTTAATTTTGAAGAATTTAGACACAAAAGGGGTACTCGTAACAAGCAACAAAAAATTATTGTGTTTTTTTTAAAGTACACAATATAAATAAATATTTGAAGGCTCCCTAGTTAGTGTCCCAAAGTTAAATGTAGCAATAAATTGTGAAAAAAAAAATTAGTTTATTGTTTTGGAAAAAATATTTTTTATTTATTTATATGAAAATGTTATTCAGTTTTTTTTGTATTCAAGAGCTTTGTTTTCAGTTTTTTCATAAACAAGAAATAAATAAAAACTCAAAAAAACAATAATTTATTCTGTTATATGCATACAATTTTATTTTTTGTATTTAGTTTTGTTTCTAAATCGATACAATTTCTTTTTTTATTTTATTTTTTACCCGAAACTAAAAAAAAATAACTATAAAAACATGATAAAAAGAATTGAAAATAGCATACTAAAAAAAATATTTTATTTATTTATTATTTTCGAGTAGAATAGAGCGATAAATTAAAAATTCGATTTTCTATTTAAAACGTATATAAAAAGAATAACACGAGGAAGAGGAAGTTTCCTTTCTCTACCAAAAAGCTCTGTGGCGACCAATCTTTCCCTCCCGAGATAAACTCATTCATTCGGTCCAGTTAACTTCTCGATAGAGCATACACAAAAAAAAATATATTTATTCCACAATGTAATTAATTTCAAATCAACCTAAAATTTCGTTTGTTTCTTATTATTTAATTTAATTAAAAATTAATTGCTTTAATTTTTTTTTCTGTATTCCAATGTCATTAAAATTAATGAGTGTTTCCCAAAACAACCCTTTCTTATCTTTATGTAATTAGAAAGTATTGTTATGCAAATTTTCATTTTTTGTATTTAGTCTCGATTACACAACAAGAACAACATAATAAAATTAAGATATAATTTGTAATTATTTTATAGTTTACCATTTAATTTTTTTTTATCTTATGTGTATAAAATTCATTTAGTGAAGGTGTCTGGTGTTTAAAATAAATTTATGATAGATTTACAAGTAATGGTGTTTTTAAGATTGCAAACAATTAAATAAGTAAGTTTAAATACTATATTAATGATGCATTTAAATAATATAAATCGTATAAGCAAGCGAAATGTTCAGGTATGAAATCGATTCTTGGCTTGTGAATACGATTTATAAATTTAAAACATGCTTATTAAAAACATGTACATTTTTAAACAAATGTCTGTTTATTAACTACAATTAATCTTATACATCAAACAAACTAGGAATTAGCTGAACGCGATAAGCTAAGCTCGACCCAATATTGACGACAGATATAAGATTAGTTCAATAAAAATGCTTGTAGTGTGCGATATCTGAATGAATTCATACCATATACGTCTAATAAAATATTTATTAAGCAATTGGATTTTGATATATTGTTCACTAATCGCACTTGGTCATTAATATCTAAATAAAACGAGATTAGTTAATTTTGAATTTGACACAATAGCTAATCTCGAACAAATCACTAATCGAGGTGTTCGATACTCTTTTACATTGAAACTCGGGACTTTAGCCATTTTACAAAGATATAATAAAAACCCTAGTTTCGAATTTGTGTAACCATTTGGATCATTTTTATACTAGAACTCAGCCGGTTTATGATGTATAAATTTTGCAGCCTGGTCTTAATGAATCTCTCATTCTCTTCTCGCTTACTAGTTTTCCCACTTTGAGAATGTAAATCAGTTTTATAATATACTGATATGAGTGTTTCAAAATCATATTCCACTAAATATAAAGCAAAGTAGTTTAAAAAATAGTAAACCTTAAACTTATGTTAAAAAACAAATCTAACTGGAATATCGGGATAGGTTTCAAATTGAAAACAAAAAATTAAAATATTTAATATCAAAAATGAAAACAGAATGTGATGCTAAAGAAATAGTCGACATGTTGGCATTTTTGGTTGTTTACTTCGTCCGATTGACTCACCATTTGAATATTTTTTTTGATATCTTTATAAGAACGGGCTTATAAGAACTACGATAAGTTTATTTGTCTACTTAACCGATTGCATTTAAAAATACTCTACTAAGAGTAACACAATTCGTCGTAAAACCAATTAAAAATTTTAAGAATATGTAACAAGTTTGTTTTACTTTGTGGATTTATATTTTGTATTATTACTATACTGATTTCACGGATAGCTGAATTAGCATTAGTTTTTCTAAGGATCTGAATCGTGATTTATATACGAGTAGAATCAAATATACACTATTAAAAATTGAAATTATAGTAAGATCAATATTTTCACAACTATATAAGTGCACTTAAAATTATTGGTTTAAAGTGTAACCACGATATTAACAGTTACATGAATTTCTAATTAAGATTTTTACTCAATATAAAACTCCTTTAAACTTGGTTTTATAATGGAATAAATTCACGAAATCGTATATTATGGATACAACCATTATTTTCTTAAGAAATGCATTGAGCCAAAATTTTATTGTAGAGCTGTGTAAGTATGTACTACTTAGCATATAAGTAAATAGTGATCACAAAGTACTTTATACCATACAAATATTGACATTGAAAAGCTCAAACTGTACAAACACATTTTTAACATTTATTTCAATGTTAAATTATTTCGAAGTTTTCGCACCAATAATTTTTGAATATAAACCCTAATCAGCATGAGTCATTAAATTTCCCACTGTACTCGTATATAGAAAAAAATCTATTCCTTGTACAATTGATCTGAAATCAAATAGCTATTAAAGTTTAATGTTAGGCTTTATTTTTGGGTAAGATGGGCAGATCAATGATCAATCTACCTTGTTGTATGTCAGAACCAACTAATACAGAAGAGATTCCCTATAAAATTGTGTTCTTCTTCCCGTATAAAATTTTGACGTTTTTACCGTAAATGTGTAAATTTAATTGGCTTATAGTGTAAATTAATATGTTACGGTTGAGCAAATCACTGTACAATTAGTGGAAATCTTAGCAATATCGACAAAATCGGTTCTGGATTTGTAACTTACCAATGAATGACACACCGAAAAAAATAATTTACATCAAACAAGTAAACGATTTTCTTAGTTCTAGTAAATTAAAATTATATCATGTTTGCTTAATTTAGACATAGTTTAATTGATTTGAGCAATTACTATTATATATAAAATAAGTAAATTGTAACATCATTCAAGAAAAGGTCAATTTACAAAAATCAAGAAAAATTTACTCATTTGAATCGATTATTTTTATGATTAAGTGGCTGCTTTGATGATTATTATATTTTGAATAATATTTTTGTGGCAGGTGGAAATGAGTAAATAGTTCTTATTATTTGAAGAACCTGCTAAATTCAAGATTAAATTGCATAGTCTACACAAATTTTGCTTAGCTCATGCGTAATTGGTTTAGATATGATACGAAGTTAGTTTTAGTGTTAAATCCACGAAATCGAAAGAACAAGTGAAATAATAGCATCAGTTTTAATACGTTTATTGTACAAACATAGGAACCTTCTATATCAAGTGTTTTAATGAAGGATATTACTTGTCATTAATTATAGTTAAAGACACGAATACAATTTATGTTTAAAATAAAGCTAGTATAAGTACGTGTATTAAATAAAATGGATGTGAACGTTTTACCATATTTTACCAACAATGGAATTAACAGTGGTCCATTCAGTAAATGGTTCAAACTTTGGACAATTTCTTCGTCAGAAATTCAGGTTTGTAAATTTTCTGTTTAACCAATAATAATTTGTTATTTTATATGTTATATAGGAAATGGAATATTTAAAACTTAAATTTAAATTCTTTCAAATTTAGCCAGAAAACTACGAATCATAGGAATATTTCTACGAGGGAATGTTTGAACAGAAAAATGCAACTATGAACAAGGTAACACGGTATTTATATAGAATATTTTTTATCGATTGTGAACCAAATTCATAATTAAGATTAAAGTGAATAGTAATAAATTTTAAGACTACTTTTAAAATAAACATATGTATTCCTTTCTCCCATAAAATAGAATACACAGATGTTTTATATAGTGTTTGATTATTATTATTCCATTATAGATCTTATTTGATAAATACTTTATATTTTATTATTTATTTAATAAAACAAACTAAATTGTATACTGCTATCAATCGATTAAAATATTTTGGACTTGTATTTCAATTTTAATTATTTCATACATATTATTATGTTGTAATATTTATGTGTTTGTTTCTTATTTCAGAAGAAAAAATTGAATTTGTTAATCGAACGAAACATTAGATGGCGTAAACTTCAGTATACTTGAAAAATAGATCAAAACATCTCTCATCACCCTTTTATCTTAATTAAGATGTAAAAGAGAATGTAAAAGAGTATAATTTACACTCATCACAAAATTGGACTGCAACTATAATAGTGTAGCATCATAAGTCAGATAATTGGCATTTATTATCTTTAGAGAAGCCTATAGTTGTTAAGATTCATGAGATATGCAAATATAGTCTTATTTAAGAAAGATTGAATCATAAAATGCTTTATATAACTAATTACATAGAGGAGTTTCCAAAATTTTTCAACAAACCAATTTGATACCTAAAATCGTGGTTTAGATATATGTATTTTATTAAATAAATTTAATATATATTTGAAAATAAAGATTTAATTCTAATAAAAAATAACAAATTTTATTTTTTTATTTTAATATTTGGGAAATTATTACTTGAATCATGCAAATAATGCTATAAAAATTTAAGTAAGTTTGACATACTTTTAGAAAATGTATAAGGTGATTTGAGTTTAATTACATGATTTAATTCAAATTTACTTAATTATTCATGTACAAATACCATGATTTTAATCTTATTTACTTGGAAATTTCATGCGCTTTTTGCTTATTTCATTCATAATAATGCATGATTGATTTCTACTTTCATGCAAATATTTTCTTGAATCAAGAAAAAATTTACTTAAATTTTAAAGTAAATTCTAGTAAATTCTAGAAAGGAATGCTTAATATCTTAAATTTTTTATTTACTTATAATATGCAAACGAATTCATAATTTACGTCCATTTCTACTAGGCTCGAAAACGATAGGGTATATGCATGTTTTATGTTAGTTATGCATAATTATTTCTTTCAGTGCATATTTTTCGATCATTATGTTTTCCTGTGGGTCACTATTTTGATAATTCCCAGAGAATGGGGAATAACTTTTTACCAATAAATATTAATTAATAGAAAAAAATCTGTTACCAAATGATAAGATCATTTTTTGCAAACTTAACGTTTATCACAATACTTGATACATGATGATTAAAAGCCCATAAATACTTGATGAATAGTAAGACAGTTTTTCTTTCTTGATAATTGCGTGTATCGCAGAGTTAAACATTTTCTTGTTTCTCTCAAATTAAGTAAATTTATAAGCAAATTGATAGTTTTATTATTCATCTATAAGATTTGTATAATAATTGATAGTAATTATTATTCATCTATAAGATTTGTAAATCTACAACATATAGATTTGTAAATGTGACTAGTCTATATACAGCAAATGATTTAAGAATCTTCTGAGATTTTGTTAAATTATCATTAAGTCCCCGACAAGTTTGGTCCCTTGTGATTTCAATATTTCAGCAGTTAATTTGAGTATACATCGTCTTTAAAAGCAACAATTGAGAATTTTACTGTATTTCAACTTTCTTCTACAATTATTGCTCATATATAAACAATATTGAACTTGCTTAGCAGCAACACTAAAATTACACTTTACCCTTTCATGTCTAAAATGAATGAATCACTCAGTAATGATTCATATACCCATTTTCATTTTAATTACAGTAACAACAACAATGACAACGACGGCACCACACAATCGATAGTATATGTATATAGTTTATAGAGAACAATAAATAGTTGTGATAAAAACAATTTTCTTGTAGGAGGAAAATCTATAAAAAAATAGATTAATTTACATGTTTTAAATGCGACGGAGATAGATGTCGACAGTAAAATTGTTTTTCATTTCGGTGCAAAAGTGTGATTATTTGTAATTAATTCAATCAATAAAAGTTTAAAATATAAAAGTACTATATAAGTTTTTAATCATGTACCCCGTAATTGAATAAATAATTAGGCATGACGTAAAAATAATAATATTATATCGTATTAATACTGTAAGTACAGAATTATATACATAAGTAGGAGAACTTTAAATAAATTTTATGAAAACTTTTCTAATCTTTTTCAATATTCTTGTTTACTAGATAATTTGTGTAATTATTTAAAGTTATATTGTTAATAATAAAGTACATAAAGGTATAGTGTAGTTTAAAACAAAACTTACAACCACTATACTTCAAATCTCACGACCGCATAAAAACTTTTTTAATTTATCAAAAAAAAAAAAATTATCTCAAAATACTATCCTTCATTAAAATCATCATTATACCACAATTTTCATCATCAAACATCATCATTTTTCATCATCCATTCTATAATAAAAACAGATGAATAAAATCCACAAAACTTACAAATTATAACGAAAAAAAAGTAAAAATAGTTGTTTTTAGTTTTTATTAAAAATAAAAACTTTATCGCATTTTATTCATTTCAGTGAGCAAAGTGGATTTATATAATAATAATAATAGTACCAGAGTAATGGTTTTGTTGTTCAAAATAGTTTTTCATTATTAAGAGATGGATTGAGGTGGTTTGATTATAAAGTTTTATATGTGGATATACATAATTTAATTTTTGATATTTCCCATTTTCAACAGAATACATAAATACGTATATTGAAATTATGACGGATAAATCCATATCAATAAATTTGTATAGATTTCGTAATAAACTACGTACAATGCAAACTAAATTGGTAATATGGGAATAATAACCAGAATTATGCTGTTCCTTCTTGCTTATCAAAATATCTCGTTTAATGTTAACAAAATATTTTGAATAATTTAATTCTGAATAGTTAATAGGTATTTCCAACTTAACATTATTGGGAATCTTAAGATAAAATTTCTATGACAAGATGACTCTTAGCAGTTGTATTGTATCTATTTTGCACGTTTGATATTAGTCAATCCTAATGAATATGATAATTGTAAAATATTCATTTAATTTTGAAATAAAATAATTGGATTTTTCGAGATAAAATAATTTTAGATGGAAACTATACCATGTATAATTTAATACTCTAAATTCTGTACGAGTGCAGATTTTGTTTTTTGAATTGACTCACATTGAGATTTTCCATTAAAATATGGTATGGAAGCTTTATTAAGCTTCGTAGAATTTCCACAGTTTGAAAATTCTGATTTTTATTTTGTAAGTTTTGATTTTATTATAATTATAACCACTATTCATTAACAAGCGACTACATGTGGGAATAAATTTATTATTATTGGAGAGATTTTAGAAAAGAATCAATCTGCTTGTCTAACCGAAATTTTAGTGGTTACAGTCATATGTTATGATATGGTTGGCTTGCTATTAGTGTTTTTAGTCCACAAGTTGGCTGAGAACAGATAACGGACAAGATATGTATATTAATTTTTGTGCTGGAAGTAAATATTTAAGTATGCATACTTCGTTCCCGTCCTCCATTTTTATTGGTTTTATAAAAAAGTTTTAATAGTTGAAAGAAAAATTAATGTTTAAAAAAATAACTTCCAAAATGGTGGGATATAGTTTCGATTTATAAGACTTGTCAGAAAATCGTATCATTACAATTTTAACGAAATATCTTTACCACATAATAACCTCTATAAAAAATTAATATCACCAAAACTTTGTTGAAAAAACTATTTAAAAACCTTTGAAAATAGGAGCTTTGCTAAGCTTTGAATAGGGCTGTAACGATTTAATGCTGCAACATGATGCAGAATAAATATAAATTTAAAGACAAAGTATCAAAATGTCTCTAGAGTCAATAAAACTTTGGAAAAACTTTATATGTATATCCTTAGAATTTTGAAAATGATCCTTCTTAAAAAAAACAAAATTATAATATACTTGGATTATTGAAACCCAACAACTGAAAACAAGCTGTGATTCATCCAAATTACTATCATGGAATCAAATACACTATAATATTTAAGCATCCGTAGCTCACATATTTATCAAAAATTGCAATTCGCAATATAGTTGCCGACCTTAATTTGTTTGGCACATGACATGGTTACTTATGTCGCTCAATGGTCTATTGACAATTTAAATATCCATCGTAATTTATTCATCAAATTTCCTAATTCTACAAACAACGATAAAAAAAATCAATTTGCATACTTTTGTTAAAAAAAAAAAGTTCGAATCTTCTTATTTTACATCACTTTGTTGTTTTATCCCTTTAATTAAGTTTAACAGGATAATAAAAATAAGAAAAAAACGAATACAATTTTTTTCTTTTCTTATACTTAATTATTATTATTAAATATGCAAATGAATCATTTTATTTATCTTTTTATAAATTTGCTTTTTGTTAACATTTTTTGTAAGTATTTTCTTTTCATTACAACAAAAATAACAATTTTGTTTGTAATTTTTCTAAATTTTTTTTATCGTTAATTCCCTAAGGAAATTTACATTCGTAAAATATATACGTATTATATTATTTTCCATTTTTAATAAATGTTTGAGGTGAAAATGTTAAGACTTCAATCAGAAAACTTGTATTTTTCATTCTCTGTCTCACTCTTATACACATTCTCTATTTATCTAACTCTAATAAATACACTCACATAAAAATGAGACTAATTTAGATTTTTACGAAAAACTCATTCTAAACTTTTTTTTTATTAACAATTTTTTGTAAGAGAAAATTGATTGTAATTTTTAATTAAAATCAGATAGGAATAAAAGTAAAACAGGAAAATGAAAATAAAATTATAATATTAATAAAGAAAGGTGAGATGAAAATTTATGTTTTAAATAAGTTTCATAAAAAAAATTTATTAATAAAAAGTTTTCTTTTTCAAGAAGGGCTGTATAAATTTTAATTGTTTTACTCAATTAATAATCAAAGATAAGTAATTAAAAAAATTATTATAGTGGTGGTTTATAAAAATAAAAATTTATTATTTATTTTTAATCAGATAATACCTACACTACTGCTTACATATGTATGATTTAAGTATACGAGTAAGATTACAACGTGTTTTTAATAATACTTGAACATTAGTCAACTGTTAAATCAAACTAATCAATTAATTGAATGAAATGTAAGGATATCAACAAAAAATTGATTTTTTTTTATTGTATTTTAAAGCTCTACTCTTTTGAAATATTTCACGTAGCACATTAAAGAAAAACTATGAACAAATTGGGAGATGGGAGTGTGAGGACCCCCTTTGCTTTATTATTAAAGATGACTGAAATTCTTTAAAGTTTTACAATCAATGCAACAAACCTATAATGCCAGTTTAAGCGATCGTAAAACAGAAGACAAAAAGAGTTACGTAAATCTACTAAGAGATAGATACAACATATCTGTAATTTGATCATTACCAAGAAGATTGTCCCATAGTGAGAAGAAGTACTCAACTTGAAAGTGTATAATGAGATTCCATATTGTCAAGCAAGAAAACGCAAAACATAAAATCATCTTGTGAGTAATCATATTGTTAAATCCCCTAAATAGATGAAATAGAAGAGAGAACATCATTACCTACGGTCCTGTATAGTATTAATACAGTAAAGAATTTATTTTACTATTAAGGCATATTTAATGATTTTAAAACAATCCATGGTAGCCATGATATTTATAATATGGATCGTGTGAAGCTTGTTCCTTATGAGCTGCAACATATCTCCCATTCAATCATATATTTTGGTCTAAAAAGTCGAACAAAACGCTATGATACTTTAAAAAAATAAACGGCACTTTTTAATATCCTTAAAAATAAATTACGTTGTCCAAAAAAGTTGTGTCTCAAAACAGTAAAATTAAAAATTTCGCTAGTTTTAAATTATATTGCGGCTTCTATTTCATTTAGATTCAGCTTTCAACAATTTGTATCGATTAAACGTTTTGATTTATGTATCATCTCAAAAAGACTACGACTTAAAGAAAATAAAAAGACATAAAAATAATTGTAAAATTAAAAATTTATTAGGCTCGTCAGAAACTCATAAACCTGTCTATAAAAAAATTACGTTTATTTGTTTAATTTTTGGTATAATAATTAAATCTAATTAAATAAATATTTTTGTATTCCGTAGAATCATTACAATAACCATCACTGAAATTGAACTGAAAGTGCTGTAGAAGTTGATCTAAACAATACAGTCAATCAACATCATGACTATATGAATACAATTTTTATGTATAAATAAGTTTAAAAGTTTAGGATTTCGGTTATATACGTATTTAATTGTTTTAATAGAAATCTTTATAATCGTTAAAATAATTAATATCTGTTTTAAATTAAAAAATTTAATTTTAAATCAAAATTACGAAAAAACTTTAAAACAGTTTTTAACTTATCCTGTACGAAGTAGCTTTCGCTTAAAATTACTTTAAGCTTTCTTTTCTAATATTATTTAAGCATAATATATAATATTTGGAACTCTAGTTTAATTATTATGATATCCATATTTGGTATTAAAGGTTTATTTTAAAATACTTCTTTTATTATTAAGGTATTCTTGTTCTATGCCCAAAATATATAACAATTATATTTATTTTAATATGTAAATATTAGTTATATTTTAGTCACTCTCGTGCCAGAGAATGATGACCAAACATCAATCGCGATTGGGTGTTTTTAACTGTAAGTGTATGTGGGTTGAACTATGGGCCAGAGGCCATTGAGGAATAATTTCCGCCTTCTATATTTTTTTTATTATTTATTTAAATACATAGTGTTAAGTATCTCATTGTATCTTCAACATTTTATAATTAATCAACCTTATATAAACCGTTTGAAATAATTTTATAGGCGAATTATACAGAGCAATACAATTTTGATCTAAAAGTTTCAAAAAATTAGAAATAAATCTACGTTCAATTTCGTCCCAAAAAGTACAATTATGAGCATGTTAACCTGACGAAAAAAATTTAAAATGAACTAACTTATTTCTGACGTTTGTAACTTATATTGAGCATTTGAAACTTCGAAACGAAAGAATTAAAAACAATTTTAAGTTTCAACACACATATGCATAAATAGTAATTTTTGAAAATGAAACTATCTATATGCTTAACCTTTTTTATTATATTTGGCTTTTAAGTCATAAAATATGTATGTACAATACTATATACATTATATTAAAGATATTTGGTTATGGTCTTTTCGCTGAAATTTTAGACTTTTTATACAGTTTTTGACCTCGAACCAAATAGAAATTAAGTTTAAGTATTTAAAAAACGTCTATTGTTTTTTTTACATAAAATACAAAATTATTGCTTTTTTCATTTTAAAATTGAAAATGAATTTAAAATCATAAATTTAAGGCAAAAACCGAAAAACATTTTAAGACATGCATATTTCCCATTTGTTACATTAATCTTGTTTGTCAAATCTACGAAATTTATTTCTGTTGAATTTTTTATATTAGTGTGGCGTATACATAAACAACATAACATGTTGTTATCCAGATTCATGGATCCTGGAATTATTTTATTATTATTATTGGAGATTGCATAAACTTTTAAGTGAAAAAAAATCATCGTTTGTTTATTTATTAAAATATATTCAACCTAAATAGATAAAATATTTACAATAAACATTAAAAACAATAAAGACTTTCATCAAACAATAAAAAATAAAAAATTGAGATTATACAAATATTTTAACTCTTTATCTTTTACAAGAACGTAAAGAGGAAAAATGCATTTCACAATATAAACGAAGTAAACGAAAAAAAAGTTAAATTTGAACTTTCGCTTGAATATCTTTTCTCTTCTCTCTTCTGACTCTGTAATAACAATAAAATTCTTTCTTATCAATAAAAGATATTTTAGTTTTATTCTTTTTCGTCTTTAAATTTATTGTATTTTCATTAGATAATATAAAATTAAGGTTAGGTATGATGATGATGGTGTGTATAAATTGAATCATTTATTTCCCTAACACAGATAAAAATTGATTTTATGAACGGTACCGTACAACACTGGCGGTTAAACAAATTAAAACTTTAAAATGCGTTTTAATGATCGACTAAACCTCAAACTGGAAATAGGAAATACATATTTGTATTTACATATGGTAAGACTTTAAACAAATATTTAACCAAATCTATTTATTTTATCGCGAAACCACATAAATTTATATATATATATATATATATATATATATATATATATATATATATATATATATATATATATAAAAATATATATAAATTTATATATATATAATATCGGGCTCGTGTATAGGAGCTGCCATGTTTTCTGCTGTAAAATAAAATTTTCTGATGATCTAAAAGTGGTCAATTCTCCGCGCATGAATAAAAAAGAGCGTTATTACGATTTGCGGATAACCGATTGCTATAGATTTAAATAATTTCAGTTATAGTTACATATATAATTGCAAATTACGGAAGTAAATAATTTAAAGTGTCGAGTGTTACGGAAGTATATAATTTAAAGTGTTAAGAAACTCAAGTAATGCACTTTAGTGTAACATTTACATAAACAACTGATTTCACGGCGTTTGTGTTATCCTTATAGCAAACTAGTTTATAACGACGAACTTTTTAAAATTTGGAGTTGAACAGAGGCATTACATTCGTTCTAGCATCAAATAGCTGGCTTGATTGCTTGAAAACACAAATTAATATTAGATCAAATATACTTTGTGGAATAAACAATAAAGAATATTTCGATTCATTTCACGCTGATATGATGAATTCCTATTCTTTCAGTCTCTTGTAAATACAACAACAAAAATTATGTTTGTTACTGCACTACAAGAGCATGAAAGAATATATATATATATATATATATATATATATATATATATATATATATATATATATATATATATATATATATATATATATATAAATATATATAAATATATATATATATATATATATATATATATATATATATATATATATATATATATAAATATATATATATATATATATATATATATATATATATATATATATAAATATATATATATATATATATATATATATATATATATATTATATATATACATATACATATATATATATATATATATATATATATATATATATATATATATATATATATATATATATATATATATATATATATATATAACGGGTGATTTTTTAAGAGCTTGAGAACTTTTTTTTAAAAAAAAACGCATAAAATTTGCAAAATCTCATCGGTTCTTTATTTGAAACGGTAGATTGGTCCATGACATTTACTTTTTGAAGATAATTTCATTTTAATGTTGACCGCGGCTGCGTCTTAGGTGGTCCATTCGGAAAGTCCAATTTTGGGCAACTTTTTCGAGCATTTCGGCCGGAATAGCCCGAATTTCTTCGGAAATGTTGTCTTCCAAAACTGGAATAGTTGCTGGCTTATTTCTGTAGACTTTAGACTTGACGTAGCCCCACGAAAATAGTCTAAAGGCGTCAAATCGCATGATCTTGGTGGCCAACTTACCGGGCCATTTCTTGAGATGAATTGTTCTCCGAAGTTTTCCCTCAAAATGGCCATAGAATCGCGAGCTGTGTGGCATGTAGCGCCATCTTGTTGAAACCACATGTCAACTAAGTTCAGTTCTTCCATTTTTGGCAACAAAAAGTTTGTTAGCATCGAACGATAGCGATCGCCATTCACCGTAACGTTGCGTCCAACAGCATCTTTGAAAAAATACGGTCCAATGATTCCACCAGCGTACAAACCACACCAAACAGTGCATTTTTCGGGATGCATGGGCAGTTCTTGAACGGCTTCTGGTTGCTCTTCACTCCAAATGCGGCAATTTTGCTTATTTACGTAGCCATTCAACCAGAAATGAGCCTCATCGCTGAACATAATTTGTCGATAAAAAAGCGGATTTTCTGCCAACTTTTCTAGGGCCCATTCACTGAAAATTCGACGTTGTGGCAGATCGTTCGGCTTCAGTTCTTGCAGGAGCTGTATTTTATACGGTTTTACACCAAGATCTTTGCGTAAAATCTTCCATGTCGTCGAATAACACAAACCCAATTGCTGCGAACGGCGACGAATCGACATTTCACGGTCTTCAGCAACACTCTCAGAAACAGACGCAATATTCTCTTCTGTACGCACTGTACGCATTCGTGTGGTTGGTTTAATGTCCAATAAAGTAAACTGAGTGCGAAACTTGGTCACAATCGCATTAATTGTTTGCTCACTTGGTCGATTATGTAGACCATAAATCGGACGTAAATCGCGAAACACTTTTCGAACCGAACACTGATTTTTGTAATATAATTCAATTATTTGCAAGCGTTGCTCGTTAGTAAGTCTATTCATTATGAAATGTCAAAGCATACTGAGCATCTTTCTCTTTGACACCTTGTCTGAAATCCCACGTGATCTGCCAAATACTAATGCATGAAAATCCTAACCACAAAAAAATCACCCGTTATATATATTTATTTTTTTCGGTTTTTACAGGCCATTGTTGGCCCGTATCGTGTCAACAATCTGACTCCAACGGTTTCGATCACGAGCCAGCTCTTCATACTGTTGCAAGCAACCTGAAGATGTCAGATCGATCTCTACGCCGTGGAGCCATCGTCGCCGACAGCGACCTCTTCGCCTACAGAAAGGCGGTTCTCCCTTTAAAGATCGCTGTATCATTCGTTTCGGATCAGCACGCAGAACGTGACCGAGCCAGCGTACTCGCTGTCCTTTGATTCCATGCATATATCAGGAATTTGCATTAAATTCCTGATCTCGTGATTGAATAGAACTCGGTGTTTGCCATCAACGTCACGTTTTGGGCCATATATCACACACATGATTCTTCTCTCGAATGTTCGAAGCCGTCTATCATACTCATCCGTCAAGGTCCAACTCTCACATTCATACATGACAACGGGTCTGATCAACACTTTGTACAGTTTCAGCTTATCCGTATTTGCAAGATATTTTGATTTCAGAAGTAGAGGATACAGAGCCCGATTGTCAACGGCAAGGCGAACCTTGATATCCTCTCCCACACTATTATCGTGAGTAATGAGAGATCCAAGATACTTGAATCTTATTACTCCTTCAAACGTGTGGTTTCCACTACTGAAATCAATTGCGTCTTGGTCTCGAAAACCAGAGATCAGATATATATATATATATATATATATATATATATATATATATATATATATATATATATATATATATATATATTAATATATATATTTATATATATATATATATGTATATATACAGATATATATATATATATATATATATATATATATATATATATATATATATATATATATATATAATGAATTTTAGATACTATGTAAATATACCACATATTTAATAGATAAAAATAATAATAGCAATAATATATGTTTTACATACACACACACACACACACACACACACACACACACACACACACACACACACACACACACACACACACACACACACACACACACACACACACAATAAATATATAAATTTCAATCAAAATTAATTTTCAATAAAAATTCCATTTCTAAAAATTTATATAGAATAAAAAATAATTCAATTCAAATAATTTATTGTTTATTTGAAAATAAATTGAATAAAAAACAATAAATTTCAATATTGTGTGCTTTTGTGTTCTCAACTCGCTCTGTCAGTAATAACATCTTCTAGTCTTTGTTTCAATCCATCTTAGTTTATTTGGAAATTCTTATACGTATTTCATTATATTAGTTCTATTGTATAGTTTTTCATAATAAATAAATTAATTGTATTTACTGTTTAATATTGTTATAATTATATATCACAATACACCTAAAGGGTTGTTTTAATATCAACCATCAAAACAGTGCCATTTAGTCACATTTATATATAGATGTTATAGCAACTAGAACGTTATTGAAAGTAAGACTTCTTTTTTTGTCTATGCAAATAAGAATGAATAATTCAACTCATTCAATACATTTTTTATTTAGTTAAAAAATTCAGAATATCAATATCGATTATATCGTGAGTTTGATCATGTCATTTATACTAAATACATGTATAGTTTCCTATATAGACTTTAATGGAGAATCGTTAGAAGAAAAAGTGTTCCAATGAGTGGAAGAGACAAAAACTGTATGATGTGATTAATGGTTGCATAAGAACCGTGTTTAAGAAAATTTCAGTCTTACTATTAACTGTATGCATACATTCAGTTTGGCATATGTTGGCCTTATTTTGCCAGAAGCGGAATTGGCCTAATTTTTAACAGGATCATATTTATAGGCTATCGCAACACGAGGTATTAAAATTCCAAACTCATTACGTCAGATGTCAACAAACATATTTAAAAACATTTCGAGTCACCCATTTTTTGGTTCGTCGTGGGCTCACCTATTGGTAACTGCTGGTCGGATGTTATACGTTACTCACTTCATATTTCAGATTGGGATTCGATTAAAAACGCCAAGCTAGAATTTGTACGGGAAGCAGTTTTATGTAAAAGATTGTATTGAATACCTGGCTGAATTTCTTCCTTTAGTCGAGTGTAGCTTCCAATTATATAGTTAACGTTTTTTGATGTACAATTTGTTAGAGAATACAAGGGGACGAAAGTTAAACTCAAGGAAAATACGAATGGATGGAACAAATGATGTTTCAAGCTTAATAGATACTATCTATATTGAAACAAAACAACCCCAAACTTGTTTTGAACTAAAAACAACCCCAAACATGATCGAGGTACTAGATATAGATCTTTAATATTTTTATTTATAATATTTATTGAAACACAATATATGTACATGACTTCTATAGTATGTATATACTTTGATCGGTTAGTTTAACTATATGTATTGCAAATTTTGATCGGTTAGTTTAACTATATGTAAAATAAAGTTTCAGTTAATCAAAGTATGTTATAATATTTAATATGAAAGAAATTTAAGATTTTATCGGTTTGTAAATTATAAGAGATAAATGTTTAAAAAAACAATTGATTTCTTAATGTTAATAATTTTTCAAAATACCCTATTTGACAAACCAAATCATTCCCATTAATAATGCCATTGACGCGCGTACATAATCTTAATAATTAATTATATTCGCGACCCCTTTTATAAACATAATAAAGAATATATACAAACGCTTTCTTCAGATAACAAGACCAACCCTATTGAAAGTGGAAAAATGTTACCATATATATTTATGTATTATATATTTATATGTACATATAAAACATAAATTTGATTCAAAATTAAAAATACATAATTTAAAAAGGATATTAAGTTTAAAAATAAAAAACTATAAAATTAAAATAAAAAATGAATAATTCATTTTTATTTTATTTTCGGGATTTAAATGCAATTTTCTTCGACGTCACCGAAACAAGAAGATGTATAGTGGAAATGCAAATTTTTTATTATTATTATTACTATTTTTATAATATTAATCCAAGACTGACGTTTAAGTGATTTATGTTTTTTTAAAAATAAATAAAAACGAAATTAAGTAAGTTTGATTGGATTTAATATACATACATATATATGTATGTACGTCTTAAAAAATCATAAATTATGTTCTGTTGAATTTTCGATTTTTTGTTAATACATGGTAATTAAGTTTTCGAAAGATCAATCGAATAAGAATAATAATAAGGTATGTAGTTTATTGGCCTCGAAACTAACTATAAACTAAAAATAATTAAATTTAAGGTAATTAAATTAATTATTATAATTATTTAAAAAACTTAATTTAAAATGGCATCGGTATGATTTATGTTGAATTTATTAGTTTTTTTGTTCCGTTTAATTTTAATTAGTGTGTGGTAAATAGTCTCAAAAAATATTTAACAGAAAATACATAATTTAATTAAAAATATATATAAATCATAATAATGAAAATATGCTTGACTTTATTTAATATAATATAAATGTAGACAATGTTAACGGCGACTGTTAGCCACAAGCACAAATACAGACACACAAAAAATGACATTGGAATACTCATAAAATGAGTTTTCCTAAAGATCATAAATAGAAATATAATTTTTCCCAAAAACACATGGATGAGTATCAAAAATGAGGAAAATATTAAGAGAAAGGCGATTTTTTGTTTGCTGCTTTTTGTATGCACATATTTGGGTCAACAATTAGAAAAGGCAGATGGTTAAATAACGAATAAGAGTTATTTAAAAATAAATGTACAAAATTAAAAATTTGTATTGCACAACAGTAGGGTAATATGTATAATATGGTACAATCGTGGCATGCTAACATGTTTTGAAGGGATCGTTTTGTCAATATTCTTTGTATATTATTCTCAATATTATTATTATGGGTGGCAACTAATGGGCATTGAGCCATAAAGCACCGCAACCTAAAAGTTCCTTTACGCTATGTCCCTCTCCGTATATGTTAGTCGTCCAAACCTCATGCCGATATCAATCCATTCAGACTGATTGTTCTGCTTCTGAGGTGATGCAGTCGTCAGCGGAAAATAGCACATGACATGCTCTACAGATTCTTTCGAATCTGATGATAGACCTTTGCCGACTGCCCCATTTTCTTAATACGGTATCACGAGGATACCAGTGAATAGCTCAACTAATTTAATTGCTTTAAAATTTTAAAATATAAAATTTTAAAGCAATATTCTAATGAGGACCACCTAGGTTCCACTCATCCCAATCAGGTAATACCATATTACAAAACATTGTGAAATTTTGTTTTGGTCGTGTATACAATCGGAAGGTATTGTTTGACTATAGTTATATATATATTATTATGATAAGCTGTACCGCCTCTAAACTCACCTGATGGAGAGTTTTGTGAGATAACGTCTATATACGAGATTATTTCCTTACAATAGATAGTGTTAGCATATCTGATACAACGTTTCGCGTTTCAAGTTGATCTATATTCGTCCACGTTTCCAACTTTTTTCTTCAATTAGTAATTGAGTTAAAATATAGACTACGTGGTTTTATTTTTGTTAGCCCGTCAAACCTCTTACTCATAGATTAAACTATATTTATGTAAAACATATGAACATATGCAATCAACGTATCACCATATATAACCATTACTCTCTATTCCATATTCTCTTGCTGGCGTAGCAAATCTTTCAAATCGGAGATTAGCATCACGGTTGCCTCGCTTTGTTAGTGTCAATATAATAAGTGGCTCTTCATAATATTATCAAATTAGTATCAGAATTAATTTAATATGATTTAATATTTATATTTATTGTATTGTATTTGTTTTAGATTTAATCAAAACCTTCCTTCTCTATTTTAGTAACTACAATTTTTACATACAGTTTCATAATCACGATAACCAAGTCTTTTTTTATTTAGTTGTGTGATTTGTATATAAAGAGTACTTCATTCGGTCGATGGCCATATTTATCAATAGAAATACGTTATCTCCTAAATACAAGATAGATCTCGATTGGATTGCCTGATACACATTTTTATAAACTTTGACACTTTCTATTCTGCAGCTATGGATTTATGATAAAACACTTTTATCACTTGCATGTTTGATCCATTACATGGTATATTTAACAGGTTTATAACGGGTGATTTTTTTGTGGTTAGGATTTTCATGCATTAGTATTTGACAGATCACGCGGGATTTCAGACAAGGTGTCAAAGAGAAAGATGCTCAGTATGCTTTGACATTTCATAACTGAAGCCGAACGATCTGCCACAACGTCGAATTTTCAGTGAATGGGCCCTAGAAAAGTTGGCAGAAAATCCGCTTTTTTATCGACAAATTTTGTTCAGCGATGAGGCTCATTTCTGGTTGAATGGCTACGTAAATAAGCAAAATTGCCGCATTTGGAGTGAAGAGCAACCAGAAGCCGTTCAAGAACTGCCCATGCATCCCGAAAAATGCACTGTTTGGTGTGGTTTGTACGCTGGTGGAATCATTGCTGTTGGACGCAACGTTACGGTGAATGGCGATCGCTATCGTTCGATGCTAACAAACTTTTTGTTGCCAAAAATGGAAGAACTGAACTTAGTTGACATGTGGTTTCAACAAGATGGCACTACATGCCACACAGCTCGCGATTCTATGGCCATTTTGAGGGAAAACTTCGGAGAACAATTCATCTCAAGAAATGGCCCGGTAAGTTGGCCACCAAGATCATGCGATTTGACGCCTTTAGACTATTTTTTGTGGGGCTACGTCAAGTCTAAAGTCTACAGAAATAAGCCAGCAACTATTCCAGTTTTGGAAGACAACATTTCCGAAGAAATTCGGGCTATTCCGGCCGAAATGCTCGAAAAAGTTGCCCAAAATTGGACTTTCCGAATGGACCACCTAAGACGCAGCCGCGGTCAACATTTAAATGAAATTATCTTCAAAAAGTAAATGTCATGGACCAATCTAACGTTTCAAATAAAGAACCGATGAGATTTTGCAAATTTTATGCGTTTTTTTTAAAAAAAAGTTCTCAAGCTCTTAAAAAATCACCCGTTATAACCATATGTTGATATATGTTTAAATTTTTAGCTTATAACTATAACGTACTGAATAAAGTTTTTTTGAATTAAATATATCATAATTGTAATGCATTTAGTGTAGACAAATAAGGTAGAAGATGTGCATGTCATTAGAAAAATAATATACATAATAATAAAAAGTTAAGCTGCTGATCGCATTTCATCATCATAAAAACATTTTTTGCTTCTGTGAAAGTCAACTATATATCAAATAAGAAAAACCGTTGAATTTAAGCTCAATGCAACAAAATAATGTGTAACTTTTTGGTATGCAACAGGTGAATTTATCTTAACAATGAACGTATTTTAACAGTAAGACATAAGTATTAATGCAAAACTTAAACAAATAAAAGAAGGAATAGTATATAATTGCCAAGAATCGACTTATTAACATAAAACACCAAGCATCTGTTTTTTGTATAAAATTTTTTGTTTAAATTATGATTTTAAAAATTGTGTATTACTCATTTTCTTATAATCACGTCCTATGATGGAAAAATATGTAAATAGATACGACCGCATACACTAATTAATTATTATTCCCTAAAAAAGGTGATTTCGATTTATTTTTTTTGTTACTCATTAATGAACTCGAAAAGAAAATATTAATTAGAAAAAAATCCAATTAATTAAGTACATAAAATAATAAAAATAAACGACGAATAAAAACCTCAAAATTCCAAGAAGTTCAAAAGAAATTCAAAAACAATTTGATTGAATTTTGTTTCGGCCTATATTCTAGGTATATAGTCAAAGAGTTATGAAAACAACAATTCTTGGAAATATTTAACTCTTTGTATATAATTAATGCAACTTAAAAGATTCAACCATAAATTAATTTTATGACACTCGGTGAAAAATTTTTTTTTGAGCCATTCATATTCTTCTAAACAATAACAACAACAAATTTCAAATAACTTAAATGCTTCGAAAAGTTTAATAAAAACACAAAATTTTAATGAAAACCTAACAAAAATGTAGTACATATGTTGTACATAATAGTCAAGTTATACTACATTATTTTTGTTCAGTTGTTTTTAGAACATAAATTCATTGAACATGAAAATTTGTGGTTTTTCATTTATTTTTATGTAACAAAAAACCCCAACAACAAAAACATTATAATAAATAAATTAAATAACCCAACCTGATATTGATGGTCAATGTGGTTGATCAAAATTGTTTTAACAACAAAATAAAACTGTTGTGTGTGTATGTGTGGAAAAGAAAAACTGGAAAATTCATTTACTTTAATAAATTAATAATGGTATTGTATTGTAAAAATGTAAATTGATTTTCGAGGTTGAAATATTCGAGTTAATATGGTGAGAAGGATTTACACATATCAACGTTCGTTAAATAACAGAAATGGAAACTTCCACAAAAATTATATGGGTTAAAATAATATCGTGTCAAATAATCATAAATCGTGGATCCATTAAATTCATATTAGATACTGAAGATCTCAGAACAAGTTCAATAGTTTAAAGGACTAGCTCGCATACTTAATAAATTGGCAAAACGAGATTTTGAATTTAATGGTTGAATACATTTCTAAATCTAACAATAAGACATGTGCTAGAAGATATTAAACACTTGACTCAATGTTCAATCAGAGTATGTTAGTATAAAATAAATAATTTGATTTTAGATTTGAAAAATTTTGCACATTTTCAAACTAAAATAACAATTTTGGGAATTTTAAAAGTAAACTTTTACTGCAAAAGTTAATTTATGTCTCTTACATGAACCACGTTTTTTATATACCATTCCACCCCTAACTATAACTAAATAAAGAAATATATAGTTTTCAAAATAATAATAAAAAATAATTCGAATTCACCATGTTACAAAATTTTCTTCTATTTAGTCAGATATAGTACAAACAAATGATGAGTAAGGTCAAAAATAATACATTTCCAACCCCTCTCTCCCATTCTCATAAAATCTAATTCCATTTAAACAAAGTACAAACAATAAAATCAAAACATAAATAAAATAGAAAAGTTTAGTATATGTACGAGTGTTAGACCCATGATAAAAATTGAAAGCCTGATTTAAGATAAATGAAAACAACAAAATATCGTTGTAATAATAATAAAATAAAAAGAAATTAAAAATAATTACACAACTTAAAAAGGAAGAAAATTATATATATATATATATATATATATATATATATATATATATATATATATATATATATATATATATATATATATATATATATATATACGAGTATATTTTCCCCTATTTTCCGAAAATACATAATAATACTCTGGGGAAAATATTTATTCATAAATATTCTTTTTTAAGGGTTACAAACAAAAAAAATCACAAATTTATATGCTTACCTGATCTCCCATATCGAAATGTGGATTTGGTTGATGATGGCCGTTGTATTGTGGCACAGATAATGAAACGTTTAAATTTTCGTCGTTTCGCTAAAACGAGAAAAATAAAAATTAAACATCTAGGTAACATATACGCACACACACACACATGTAATTTAAATTTTCAATTTAATTTAGATGAGATCTGTTTTTCTCACAAAAAGTTATAAATCTAAAAAGCTAATTTTAAAACGATAAATTTTCAATTTAAAATATTTTCTTTTTATATATAATTAAGATTGTTAATTTCGAACCGGAAGCAATTTACTTTTGTTTTTAATTAATTATATAATACCAAAACAAATAATGTCTCAAAAACTAATTAATTTTCAATTTATAATATACAAAAATAATAAAATTCTGGTTTTAAACTAATCATTTAGTCATTATAATGGATTGAATCGAACACAGCACAGACATAAATTTTTTATACATGGATTCTGGATGTAATATATACGTATAACATTATATATAAATTATATACATAAAAATAAGATAAAAACTAAAAAGATTGGAAATAGATAAAAATAAATTTGAAGCCATAAATTATTTAACAGCTATGTGATGAAGCAAAGATTATACACAGCACACCAACCAACCAACAGCAAACAAACTCAGAACAAAAATTGGGTTATAAATTTTTTAATGTCTGCGAACAAAAATAAAGAAAAAATTGAATTCAATACAATTTTTTTTGCGCTGCTGCGTTTTGTTTGATCCATCATTATCATACGGTTTTCCCATATTATCATCCAATATCAACAGTATTTCTAAAGGAGAGCATAATTTTATTGGGAAACTGTCTGTCTGGCAAATCAACAAAAAAATGTAGAATAAAATTTCAATAAATTCGCGATCACAAATTTAATAAATGATGATAATCCGAGTGTGAAACGATTATACATATATAGAGCAATCCAATGTGCACATGGTCAATACATACACCGCGTCGAATAGCCGTACTTTAGTGTTGGCTTTTAGAATCTATAGCTTGATTATATGTAATATATGTTATTACCGTAGACTTGCAAAATCACGAACACACTACTTTATACCGCGGAACTGTGAGGTGTGGGTACATATTCTACTAGACTCGTGAAACAACACAAACTTGCCAGCGACTTTATCTTCCAAAAATATGATGATTCGAAGGACAAAGCGAAAAATGTAACCAAATGTTGTAGGACAATTGTATGGGTAAAATTAGAGAGAAGAATAGTTTTCAAAAACGATTTTTCAAAGGGCCATTTAATACAACAATTAAGAACGATTGAATAATTCAGGAGGGATTAACGAGATGTTTATTTAATCTGAAAAATACTTTACTATAACACTAAGGAGTAATTTAAGTGATATTCCAGCAAAATAGAGAAAATATAAAAATAATAGGTCATATTAAAGTCGCCACGGGTTTTGGTACATTTTTGGTACCAAACTTTCCTTTATTGAAAATAAAATTTAACAAGTATATATATACTTGTTAAATTTTATTTTCAAACTATCTAAAATCTATTTCCATTTTTCGGGTAGCTTCAGAATTCCATCGTTGTAGAACTTTTACGGTTTATTTTTTTATTACGGTTTTCCGCAGCGTTTCCAAACTGTCATGTAGTTGATGTTTAATGCCTCCACTGTTTTCTGACGTGTCTGTCTTGCTCCGCTCATGATAAAACGTTCCGTCTAACCTAAGTTTGTCGAGTCATTTATAAAAATTACAAGCCCAAATAATTGAACCAAATTAAGAATGTAAACAAAGCACGGTTAACAAAAAGCTTTTCGCAGAAAACAAAATGTGGTTTGCAAAACGGTTCTCGGAACGAAAAATGAAAATCTAAGGTTTAATCTTCTGTTAGGTAGTAATACAAATGGACTTTATCAATACCATTATAACGTCCATTGGCAATATTTTGAAAATTTTATAATATTATGCTTTGGTATAGTTTATTAGCTTCAAAATAAAATAATGCAATGATATTTCGAAATCCTTAAAACAAGACTTGACGATAAAGAATCTTTCTGTAGATCAAAAGTGAAATTGTGAAATTACCTTAACAATAAAATATACCATTGAAGCTCCTTATAACATTTATTCTCATATTTGAACTTGCTTGGTTTAGTTTTTTTCGCGTTATCAATACTACAATAATTATATATAATCACTCATTTATTTGTACTAACTAACTCTTCCACAAATAAGAAACTTTAATTTGCATTTGTGTCTGGCTGTACACTTTGCTAGTGTTATCAATTATAACATGGTTAGACGTTTCATTAATATTGAATGAATTTCTTGAATTTACAAACTAAAATTTGAAGTAAAACTAAAATCAGCCAGTTAAATTCATCAGCCAACATAATTTCAAAATACATAAAAAAATTATTAATAAAATTATACTATGTACAATTTTATATCTATTTCCATTTTTAGAAAAAAATACGCGACTATAATCAAAAATAACAACACCCAATAATTATACTCTACTCCCAAAAAATAACAATTAAAAATATTACAAATTTTTTTGTTATTGTTTTCTAGTTATAAACAGTAATTAGAAGAAAAAATATAACGTAAGTATATAATTTATATTTTATGATTATTACAAAAATAAAAAATAAACATAATAGTAATAAAAACCAACCCTTAAGCTATTAAGAATTATAATAATTATAATTTTTATTATTATAATTCTCCAACACTGTTTTTATAATAATTGGTTTTATTACAGTTGCTTGGCGACAAAAATGTCTGAACATAAATTATAATTTATTGTAATATTTTTAATATTTAACACAAAAAAATATTTTTTTTGTAGTTCAATCAATATAAATAATTTCATATAATTAACATTAAAAACATGTGTTTTGAATAATAATATGATTTATGAACATAAAAATAATTTAGCTGATTGATTTTTTGATTCTTATATAGATTTTATTTTTCATTAAACTTTATTCGTATTAATAATGGTAGACATGAAAAACAAGGGTCGAAAATCTAATTTATCACCCTTAATATATTTAATATAATAGGTTTATGTGTCCTGTGTGTATATACATATGTATATATTTTATTCAATAAATTCAATTTCAACCACTTAAAAATATTTTTCACATAATTTATAATTTATTTTAATTGAAAATTGGTCACATATTTAAATTTTGTTATTGTATTATTATGTTTATGATTTATTAAAATATTAAATAGAAAATTTTTATTATTATTATATATAATTATAAAATATTATATATTTATTAAACATCGTTCCACACAACCGACTATATATTGATCATATGATGATGAAAATAATTATGGGTGGGGACTATTTTCCAAAAAGTTGTATTACTTTGCTTAGTTTTGGATAGTAGGAATAATAATAGGATCCCTAATTTATTTTCCAAATAGATTTTATAATATGTAAATACAATAATCTCTTATTTTATTTTACATTTAATTTATTGATTTATTGGTCTCAAAATAATTTTTGCCTTTAAGCATTATAATTAACTAATATAAAAGCCAAAATATCAAATAAGTGAAAGTTATGGCTATTTTTTATATCAGTCCGATTTATTTATACTAACATAAAACAATAAATTTGAATTATAAATTTTTAAAAAAACATTATATTACCACCAATTTATATTTTTATTTTAATTAAACGTATATTATTATTACACTATTCAATTATTGTAAAATAGTAATATAAAAATAAAACTAATATTATTTTATTATAGCTTTTTAGCCTTTTGCACAATATACACATTAAACGAATCTAAGTAAATTACTTTATTATGTTCAATATGTACTTCTTGAAAAATTGGAAATTCGATTTAATAAAAACTATCAGAAATGTTTTAAAAAATAAAATACAGTACAGGAAATGGTATTCAATTATTTATATTTTTAAAGCTTCATGCACACACGGATAAATTCTAATAGAAAAAGGATATTAAGGAAATACAAATTTATTGAATTGATTATTGAATATAATATAAAAACCAATTATCGATAGTAAAATAAACTATCAAAATTAGAGAAAAGTAATATGGTTATCGTAAATAAATTTAAACAATTTAATTTTTATTCGTTTTTATGTCATTAAAATCCAATTTTGCGTACACATTCTCATGTGAAGTGCGATCATATATATGTAAGGATTATTACAATCCAGAACGGGTTGTTCTGCATTTTGAGTTTTTATGTTTTGTTGCATTGCCATCAAAATATTATAAATATGTTCATTAATATTTATAATATTTTGATGGCAATATGGACCGATACACCATCGATAAGCACATTAAAATCGCCACAGTTTACGAAGTATTCATTCCAATCCACAATTCGACCGAATTATCTTCACATTTTCTTCGTAGGACATTGCTAGTAGAAGCCGACCAAATCCTTCTAAGCGTAACCGCATTAAAACGTATATTTAAATACAATTCAATTGGATTCGGTTGTTTTCTATATATAACAATCATTCGCGATTTATGGACTACTATAATATGATATCATCGAGATTTGCACACGACAACCGAATTTTAATTAGAAAATAAATTTACTTCACTAAAATTAAATAGCCCACAGAGTTTATTCAGACTACATACACAACAAATCTCGTATTTCCTATTCAACAAAAAATATTTTCTTGATCTCCCTCTATAATTTTCCTATTTAAATAATTTAATTTAATTTTTTCATTATTTCTATTTTAATTGGATATTATTCAATTAAATATTTTATTATTAAATTTCCTATTGATATTATTCTATATGTGCATTAACATTTAGTTATATACATATTTATTCTTTTTTCATTTGTTAATTAAATTTTTAATTAATTTTTTTTGTAAGACTAAAAAATCTAATAAAATAATAATAATAATAATTTTGTGTAACACATTGAACTTTTATAATTTATTTATTTCAATCATACAAGTATATATTTATATATACCTAAATAAATTAATTAATGTTGAAAACGCCATTTTCCACCCACATCATCTCAGTATTCTAATAATGTATATTTGACCGAAATTGACTTTAATTTTATTTTATAGTCGAACAGATTAATACTGTATCAAATACTTGTTCTTGTATATAATAAAATACACATAAAAATGTAATAAAAATTATTTATCAATTAAATAAAAAAAACAAAAATAATTATTTTTTGCCACACTTTCGTACTTAATTACTTAATTATATTAAAACAAGACTAAAGAAATAATTTGATCGAATCGACAAAATTAAAAAAGGGATAAGTTTTCAGAATTTTTATGACCATAGTTAAAACTTAATCCCCAATAGTGTTCTATGTAGCACTTGTTTGTTTCGTATAGGATCTCGTGCAATCCAAAATTTAATTATTAAAAATATTATAAAATAATAAAACTTTTATTTTAATATGAACAACAAATATAGTCTCTGTCTCGTATAAATATATACATTTTATTGTAATTAAATTTTAACAAACACTAATGAGTGTAATTACCAATTAATATCGCATTTTAGACTTAAAAAATTAAAATGTATACAAATTTTATTTATAAAAAATATATATATTAAATAAAGTAAAAAGTACCATATGCTGTTTAAATATTATAAAATTTGCATATCCATATTGCATTTTCATACGAAAAAATAAGAATAATAACAATTGTAATAAATAATAATAACTTTACAATGTGAACGTACATTTTTTATTCAGTTTCTCAAACTGAATTATTATTAATTTTTGTAAATTTGACCATTCCATAATTGTATGGTAATTATTCGCAATTGTTTGGTATTTTAAGGTATTAACAATTGTGCCTGGTTTTGCCACATGAAATGGTATAAGCCCCAATAGTCTCAACCTATACTCCATCTAGTTGAAGATAGAAACTGATTATTAGTTATTATTTTAATGGCTTATGTTAATTGGAGTAGAAAGTGATAACTCAAAAGAAATTCGAATTTCCGGAAAACTTTAACTCTATTATTATTATATTATTTGCGCTTTAAATGAAAACACTGCAACTTCGTCAAATATATTCGTGTATATACAGACAACATTGTATTTACCTTGACAGATAAACTAACGCCTTATGTTTGCATACTTTGACAATTCACAAACTCTGCAACCCTGTATCTGTACCAATACAATGCTTTTCTTTCTATTTTTTTTTCAAATTTAGCATATTGTTTAGGAAAACTCTTTGAATACCTTACGTCACGATATTTGGTGAGCATATTGTAAATTATACATTTTCAGAGTTGTAGTAGATTTAATAAACTCTCTCACATATATCCAATAGATTTAAACCCAAATATTACTAAGCTTTTAACTAACAATATTTAGATCAATCATATATTGCTACAAAGTGATGGCTATAGTTAAAAGGTTGTGATCATCTAGACTAAATTGAAACTGGTGTTTATTCCACTATCATCGAGGTGTCCAGAATACAGTCAAATCTTGTGTTTCAAAGAATCCATAAAATATCTAATCGAACTTTCATTTACAATATGAACAATTTTTAATTGTACTGTAACCAGCCAAATGAGACTTTGGAGCTTCAACCGAGAATAAATCTTTTAAACGTCTCACATAACCTGTATATACAAATAAAGAACGTAAGCTGGCTGATATGAGTTTTTAACTGGGATACCATCAATTATAGGTTTAACGTAATTTGTGTTGTATCCTCTGGAAAAGACTGAATGACACAACATATAGTCGATAAATGATCATTTATATGTAAATCAAAAACAGTCTTAGGTGATAATTTATTATCATTACGGATTCCTAAATTAATATTGTCATGCATTTTTCTATATGGTGGCATATCGTTTTCACAACAGATTCCATTATCTTAGATATAACTGTAGTAATGAAATGGGACGATAACATTGCTACTTAACTCATATTTAAGCATTTGCAGACTCGAATTGGTATAACAGAAGCAGTTTATAGATGAGTATCTCGTGAAACAAATACAGTATTTTTAATATTATTATGTATGTGAAATACTTTTCTTAAATACAAATCATGGTCATTTCAATGGCGCTCAGATTTGATATGCAATGAGCGAACTAACTGCTCATAGATCCACAAATAAACTTCATTCGAGAATTATGAGAAAAGTGAGCATTAGAATATAAAGCTTAACGCAGGAAATAAACCGAAAAGGATTCTGAAAGAAATCAAGATTTACAAGTTCACCAACTATTGGACCGAAACTTTCATCAACATATATAAGTTGGGAATATAAAGAAACATCATAGAAAACAATTGTTTATTGAAAAACTGGCTGGATCTCTAAATTAAAGGTCATATAACTAGATGAGTTCATATACTGTTTCCTAAAGGAGTTAAAAATTTGCCAACCTTTTGGGATCCAACACCCAATACCAGGAATATGACTATGTTGTTTCTCAGATTAATTTAACCTGAGGTACTTCGAATGTTTGAATAATTCGAAATGGTTAGTCAAATTTAATTTGCAAGACGTCCATTCTAAATCTTTTTATAGTGAGCTGTAAGAAATTATTTAATCCAAATCATCAACCACCTGCCGTGACACCACTTTTAGTTTATATAATATTTGCAGAAAAAGTTCAACAATTAAATGCATATATATGTTTATATCAAAATAAATATTATAAACACATGTTGCATATGTTGTTGCACATACTTTTTATAATCCATTACAAACAACAAATATATTATTTATTATTCATTTGTCAATATTGTGATTAAAACAACAACAATTAATTTTTATCTATCAGATACTATATACATATGTATGTATATACATATTACATATGTATATATACAGCCTAATTGAAAATTATTTTCACTCACCCAAAAATTTTACAATACATAATTTGTTGTTTTAAAATTATCCCACCTAACAGTGTCGTAATAATAATCATGTTTTTTGTTTCTCAATTTTCATTCATAAATTATTATTGCCAATTGATTTTCCGGCGATTATTCAAATTTCGGAGTTTTTCGGCAATTCGGAGTTTATATATATATATATATATATATATATATATATATATATATATATATATATATATATATATATATATATATTATATATAAAACAAGCTGAGAATTATGTGTTGTACAATGGTTTCGAGGTGGATAATATTTATTATTTATATTAAATCCATTTAATTAATTAATTCCAAACAAAAAAAATATATTTATAACAGAAAATCAAATATTTATTAAATTGAATTAAATAGGGATTTTGTATTTAAATATTGATTTATTTACGTATGGTTTTTAAATAAAGTTTAATTGATATAAAGTTAAATTATTTTTGTAAAATATCCAACAAATATCTTGTCTATAAATATATCAATTGCTTGCTGAAAGATAAAAAAAAATTATCTTAATTATATTTTATTAAAATGTTAATGAACTCGATGACATTTATAATAAAACTTAATAAAAACGAATAATAATTCAATGAATTAAATTCATAGTTGAAATTTTTGGTACATTCCATTCCATTGCTAATTTACCGCAAGACGAATATCTTAAATTTAAAGAGCATATATACATTTATTTTTCTACAATAGCAACAAATTTGGTTAAGCAAGCAATCATCGACCTTGATAAAATATTTAAGTATATATATACACATCATACATAAGCAATAATTTGTATTTATAGTTTTGACATTCGATATAAAATATCGATAGTAGATAAGATTAGATAAGATACCAAAAGGGCTTTATACTATGAGTGATATCATAATTATATTTTATAAGCATTAATTTCGATCGCGACATTTATAAAAAGAGTTTATTTTATTGACAGCATAAGTTCAATAACTATGCATTATTTTCTATACTTTAATGAGCACATTATTTCACAACTCACTAATAATATTATTAATAGTTATTTTACGTGACTATATACTTAATTTAGAAAAATATATTCCATTTCGATGTCATACAATCATACAGTTAATGGATATGTTCATTCAGCGATCACGTTTTATAATTTTATTGGTATCTAGATAAAATTCTATTACTATATATGGCATATTAGGTTAAATAAGCCGATCGAGTTACTTCCATGTCCTAGATTATCTCCTGACTATAATTATTGGAATTTCTTTAAAATATTTCATCCAGATAGAATAATAACAAAAGCGATTCGGTACTTAAAACAACTAATCAAATAGTCAGTATATATATATATATATATATATATATATATATATATATATATATATATATATATATATATATATATATAATATATATATATATATATATATATATATATATATATATATATATATATATATATATATATATATATATGAATAATAACAAAAACGATTCGGTACTTAAAACAACTAATCAAATAGTCAGTATATATATATATATATATATATATATATATATATATAAATACATATATATATATATATATATATATATATATATATATATATATATATATATATATATATATAAACGATATCTTGATATACGATATCTTCAAGCAACTAGTCGATAATCTTATCTACCCACATTATACCCACTATAAATGTTTATTGATAATTGAATCAAATCCCCGAACAATATATTTCTCTTCAACGTTATATTCGATCACCCATATTTTTTAACAACATAATTATTTTTTTCCTAATTTAAATTCATTGATTACGTACCACTACCGACCAGCTTTACTATATACCACCCTCTGTCGAGCCATAAAAAATGAAATTAAATATTAATTATAAAAATATATTTTTTGATTAATTACCAAAGTTATTGATTAAAAATACTAGAAATAAAATAATAAATTAGTCTCATTTTCTACCTTCTCTTACCAGCAACCTTAAAAAAGTGGCAAACATTATTTCTACAAAAAAATGTCGGTGCGGGGTGCTATAGCTCCGATGGCAATGGCAAAACAAAAAACAATTTAATTTTTATTTTTAATATTTTATTTTGACTTTAATTAAAGTTTCTTGTTAAATATTATTTTTCTGTCTTTATTATTGAAAAAATAAAAATAAATTAAAATAAATAAAAAGTTCCCGAAATATTTCAAGAGTACGGGAGGACGCCAAAATAAAAAGAAAAATAAATTATCGTAACAAATTAATGAAAAACTTTATTTATTTATATAAAAAAAATTTTGTTTGAAAAAAGGAAAATTTATAACAAAACTTTTTTTTTATATATTTTATTTCATTTTAGATACATAAATTTCGATAAAAAATCGAAAAAAAAATTCGAGTGAAAATTTATGAGAATTGATATAAACTGAATATATTCGAAAGAATCGCGCACGTTTTGATTAAAATAAATAAGTATGTATACTACACCAATTTAGAGTTTGAAGTTTCGACCCACAACCAAATTGACAAACTGTTGTTACTTTAAGAAAGGGTCATCTACATAAGTACTACTTTATAAAAATTCTAATAATATGAATACCCCTGTTGAATATAATTTTTTTTTATTTATCTTAATTTTTATGATTAAGGTTATCAGGTCATCTATCTTGTTTATTGTAGAGGTTCATTTCTAGGAAAGTCAAGAAACTTTTCTTCATTAAAAATAAGTGAAGTAATCAAATAAAATGAAAAAAAAAATACATTTTTAATTCGTTTAATATATTTTATTATATGAGTGTACATATTTTCATCTAATCCAACTGATCTAAAAAAAATTTATTTTATTGTAATTTCAATCGGAGATATGACTTTGAAATAATAAAGAAAATAAAAAAAGAATTATCGATAGAAATGTTAGAAATGATAAAAAAATTTTTTGTCGAGATACTTTCTAGCGATAAGTTATTTCGTTCGAAAGATTGATGGTATTTTGCCTGGAGCGATTGTTTTTTTTTTGTAAAAGTTATGCTGTTACATATTTTAATGCTTTTTAATACACAATAAATTTTGTTTATACTCGGTGTCGCCGTTATTATGTTTTGATGCTGCGTTACTACTATTTATGATTGTGTTAAATTTTTTTTTGGCACGTTTTGTATATAATGTTATATAAAATGTTCAATAATACTTCAGAATGGGCTTTGAACTGTTCAACAACACTCATTCTCTTGAATGATGGCTTATCTCGAAAAATAAAATGCTTTTAATTGGCATTAATAAATTAATAGGAATAATAAATAATATGCAATAGTAAAAACAATTTATATTAACATTTCAGAATAATGACGTCAAAACTATTTTTTAGTATATTCGAAATTATAAAACCTAACCAAAAACATTAATTTAATGATTTTGATCAAAATCTTGTGCATCATAATTATATATGATAAAAACTTTTAATTCAAGTTTCACTGTTACAAATAATATAAATAATTACGTCATTAAAACTACATTAATAATTAATAAAATATTTTTGTAATATATAATATTTTATTTCTTTTCTCCTGCTTTATCTTAGGTATCTCGGGAAACTATATAAAACTTGAAATAAAAAATTATTAATTATATTTTATATTAATTAAAAATTATTTAAGATAGTGTCTATATGAAAGTATCGTTAAGGACAAAACCACAATCGATAATAATTTACGTGTGGATGTGTGTAACATTTACATGAACAAATACCTAAATACAAAAAAATCAATAAAAGTGTGAATTAAATATTAAAACTAACAACACCCCCCTCTCTCTTTCAACTCAATCGTCAAATAGTAAAAACGAAACTATTTTCATTTTATTAGTTCAATCTATATTACTCTATGAATAAATATAATTTATGATTGCCATTTATTTTTTATATAATATATATATTGATATCTAAATAATTTATCTTTTTATTAGATTTTTTTTTTAAACATAATTTATTATACATATAAATTTTTTTATTTAATGAATTTAATTAAATCTAACACAAAAATAATAAAATAAAAAACTGTATAAATTAATTAGAAAAAAATATTATTTTTTATTTCCTCTCTGGATTTTATAATATTTTTTATATTAAAAAAGATATAATAAAGGGTGGGATTATTAATTAAATATTTTTAATTGAGAATATTGATCTTTAACAAATTTTAATTAGTAACTTGCTAGTTTCAATTATAATGAAATTAGGTATTGAAGGAAATATTTTTATCGTACTAAATAATAATTTATTTGTTTTAATTAAGCGACCACTTATATTATAAAAATTGAAGTATCAAATATTCTCACTATAATTGAAACATAACTCAACAATAAAGGCTGCTGTTGAAGAACAAGTAAATTGAAATACCTGTGAAAATACGATATATTTTGCGCTATTGTCTAGTATTGGATATATAGATGTGACTAGGAATTTCAAATATAAATTCGTGATCAAGATGCTTAAGTATTTTTAAAACTTCAAAAAGACAATTATGTACAAGAACTCAAACAAACAAATAATATTGAGAAGTACTTTTATTAATACGTAAATTTAACCCTAATTAATCAGTTTTATCAAGTATATTTTTGTTTGTTCATGATTCAATGTACTAAAATAATTAGTACATAATTTGTTAACTTTGCTCTGAATATTATTGTCGTATACATGAACATTTATATATAATTATAATTATACAAATTTGAGAAACTTGAGCATTTGTCGTAATATCAACTTTCACCAATGACCTATATTATCGTAAAATCGAATTTTATATAAATGAAATGGTTTATGATGAAAGTAAGTGAACACAAGCACACAACGTAGCCAGACATCAATAGAAAACCAAGGTACTGCTTTGAGATTTCGTCAAATATAAATTAAAAGGTGAAAGAATTTTCCAAAAATTTTCATTTTCATTTAAATAATCTAACTATCAAACTTTTAACTTGCATCTGCAAAATGGGAACATAAAAAATGTTTATTGATTAACTATTCTCTATAGTACAGTAAACAATTAACTACTTACACTATTATAAATAAATAATGATGTTTCAATTCGCTAATAGAACTAACATTTCTTTGGTTTATTAAAAATCAAAATTAGTACAATAAAGATTAAAATTCTATACAATAATTATAAATGTTCCTGTAAATATTCTTTTAACGAAGTAGGAATCTGAAGAGTGAAATGTACACCCTTTGTTGATTGTGACTTATAAACGTTTAATTTAACTGGTTAGAAATTGACTGGTTAATAAAGCTGGTTGAAATATTTAAAATACAAGTCTCTGATTAAGATTCCACAGCTTTATCAATATCAAAACAGATCTTTTCGCGTCTTTGATAAATATACAGCTGTAGAATTCATTGGTTTGGAGGTTATCGATTTTGTTAATTAAAAAAAAAGATTTAACAGAATCTTCGTTTTAAATAGCAAAACCGATAACCTCCGAAAATATCTCTGTTAATAGAAACAAATTCAGATTATTGTTTAAAAATAGAAGAGTCATTGAAGAAAGACGAATATAATTTCATGGAACGTTAGAATCGCTCGGTCTAAAGATTATTTTCACTGATTGCCGAGTTATCTCATTTTGCGATGAGTGAAGAAACATCACCTAGATATTGAAATATCTTGCGCTATATAGCACAGCACGTGTATTTTGTGCAATAAAAACCAATTAAACTATATAGAAAGATTTTTCTTTGGTCTCTGCATGGTCATTGTGAATTCCTCATAGAATGGATCCTCAATGAACATTTCTGCGGTCTGTATTTGAGGGTATTCAAATACAGCTTGTGATACATGTGGACCATTAAGTAAATCAGAAAACTGTTCACGCCATGTATCGAGTAGCGCATCAGCGTTGACACAGAGGTTTCCATCCTGGTCCCGAATGGCGGTTGACCGAGATCTTAAGTTATGGTGCAATTCGGTGATTCCTTTAATAAAATCACGCGAATTGTGCTTATTGCTGAGTTGTTGTACTCTTAAGACCTTAGTTTAGTTATATCAACATTAGATTCTATTTCAGTTATGAGAATGGGCATAGGAATATTTACAAAATACAAAAATGCGGAATTTTGTTACATTAGTAGTATCAATTTTTCTTTCAGTACCAATTTGAAAATAACAATTTCTTTGAGTTGATAAACAAATAAAAGTATTGTACTATAATTAGAAATAAAATACTAGATACAATCATGCGAATTTAGATATTTCGTATAGTTAATTTTAACGGACGAATATGTTCCTACATTAAAATTCATCTTTTCCATTTTTTGTTCATCTTTCGATTGTTAATTTACAAAGAAAAAGAAGTCAAAAGAATCTCTATAAAATAGTAGTGTATTATTACCTTTAAACAAGATACTTATCTAGCAAGGATATGATGAGAAACAAATTATTTTCATAATTTTATGTTACGTTCAACAACAAAAAAAAAAATTAACGTCAATATAAATTATGTGATAAGAAATCTTTATAAAAAAAACTGATTGAACAAAAACCGGAAAACAGGTGATAGGATTAAAAAAAACTAATGAGAATATTTTGTGAGAAACAGAAATCGACAAAATATACGATTTCTTTGTTTTTTCAATCACAATGTGCAGACAGTCTAAAAAATGAAAATTTACAATACAACGAAAGTTAGTTTAATTGTCAAAAAATATTTAAAACAAAAACCCTCAAACTACAATTATTTTAAAATTATGATTATAAATCGGTTTTTAATTATTCTGTTTTTTTTTTGTTAAGTATATACATCCACATCATTTTTAAGAAAATTAATTATAAAGAGCTAAATCTTTTTCTCATTTTTATATTTGGATTACCAACAATGCAAAGTTAAAAAAAGATTGATACATTTTAGCCTAAAGGGTTATAATAAATATGTATATAACGTCAGAATAAAATGATTTATATTTAAGTATGTAACCCTTGCAGAATGTAATATATTTTAAGAAAAAATGATAAAAGGGTTAGAAATTGAACAACTTACTTTAAAACGAGTTTCTGATATTCAGTTAAATTTATCGATTCTTACTGCTCTTACCTGAAACGACAAAAAACAACAACAGAAAATTAATATTTTGTTTAACTTGGTTATCAAATCAACATAAAAATCGATACAAAATTAATTGAATATAAGTAATGTCTTCACGATAGAATGTGTAAAGAAAATATATTAAAAAGGTTGGACAGTTGGCGCCAGAATGTTGAAATTAGTCAGAGCTTAGAGATGTATATATACCTTACCAATGAACAACAAAATCTACTATTCGAAACAAAGCTAGTGCGTTTAAATCTTGTCACTATTATAAATCTTTTCAATAAATATGGTATGTATGCAATTTATCGTACAAAAATGAATTATAATTTTTATGCTAAAAACCGTCAATATTTTAATATTCTAATACAAGGAAATCATTTTCCTATTCGAAAGTAGACAGTTTTCTTTGTTTGTTTAATATTGTACAAATTATTAATAATATATATTGGTTAAAACGATTACAATGGCACCAGCCAACCGCGAATCCGCATATTTGAAAACACCGCTTTTAAAAAGGAAATACACATACTCTTCAATTTAATGTAAGAAATTAAGATAAGTTGTGGTTAATTTCGTCTAATACTTATTAGACTTAAGATAATACATTTTGTTTTTCATTGTATACGGAAGTCAACGTTCTATAAATATATTATGATAAATCCAGTTCAAAACCAAAATTGGAATTAGAACATTAATAAAAATTTGACGATAGTCAATTGGTTCGCTATAAAATTCATCTAAATCAAAAGAACCAAAAATCAATCAAAATGTTCAACATAAATTAATGTTTTTGCTCTCAAGATTAAATTATTACTATTATTATTATTTTTTTTTTCGTTTCAATAAATTTATTTATTTTTACTTTAATCATTCATTTAGAAACAAGAAATCCAAAATTTATATCTATATAGTTGCTTGTCACTTTTAATTAATATGCGAAATAAAAACTAAAATTTAATTTTTAATTTTTTATTTTAAATCAAAACAGAATTAATTATAAAAGTTTCATGTTTTATTTTATGTTATAAGAAACCATTTGAGTGGCATGAAATCATCTGTTTGAGGAGCTTGAAATTATTTATTTATTTAAACTTGTTTATTTATAACTATACATAAAAATATTATTATGCATTTAATTTTTATGTTTAAAAAGGAAAACATTAAAGATTAAATTATTATTACTATTATAAAAAATTAAACTTCATTTAAAACCGGATACCGGATAAACTATAAAATTATTAATCAACAGAAACAAAAACAAAATAAAATTGTTATCTGTCATATTTCTTGTTTTATTTTTTTTATTTTGTTTGTGAGAAGTTGATTAAAATTGAATTAAACTTAACCACTAGTACTAGCTAGTGAATACAAGAAAATCCTGATTGAATTGTTTTGTTTTAAAAATAAATAGAATTTATTTTTCTCACGGAATTCATTCATTGATTTATAAAGAACATACATATGTACATATGTTCAACACAATGATAATTGCAAAAGTCGCGGGGTTTCAAACAAAACAATATAATAACCGCGCAATATAATGACATAATCGCGCACAACTTTCAAATTTTACAAAAAGGGTGGAGTTTATTACATAAATATTGCAATGAGAATTGAAAGCAATTTTTAATATTTATTTGTCATTTTTATTTTTATTTATTTCACCTTTAATTAACGTTAAAACTTATCATGCACGCGAAGTGTGTGTTCCTTCACCCACAACACACCAAAATAATTTTAACTTAATTTAAATTGATAGGAAAAGCAAAAAAAACATAATTGTTAACCCTCACGAGTTAAATTTAATAAGTTCACATTATTTTCGTTACAAAAATTAATTAAACGTAGCTAACAGGGTTAGTTAGTTTTTGTTAAAACAATCACTTGATATTAAAACAACCTTAACCCCAAAACAACTTCGATATATAATTCCTATTCATATGTGCATAGGTATATGTTTATAAAAAAAACTTTCACTGATTTTGTTGTTGGTTGCAAAAATTGATTAAAAAATTGTTAATTAATTTTTTTATATTAGTTGGGAGAGATATGTATGACAAATAAATGAAATTATTGCTGGAGGGCATATTGCGAAATTATATAATACTTGAAATAGTTATGAGAAGAAAGCAGTAACACATCTTAATTTAATTTTATTATGTTTTAAAGAAAATTATATACATATTTACTAATATTTTCGCTATTGTTTTAAGACTGATAATATACTAATGGATTATTAATGTACGGCACACTTCAATTACCGATACTTTATTTTATACAGCTGTGTATGGCAATATTCATTGGTTTCTCATACACCTGACAGTTACAACAGATTCAACTAATTCAAAAGCGTGAAATCTATTAGTAATTATGTAATTATTTTTAGAATCTTATAAACTTGACAAGATTGTTTTCGTCAAATAAGATATTAGGTAATCAAAGAAAGGTTTTGCTACTCTGGGTCACTTCACCCAAAACTAAAACTAATTTATGTTTGAGTATTTATTCAAGATAAGATACACATAACTTGTTTACTGTAGATATAAAAAAATTTAGATCACCCCAATAGTAAAAATTTAATAGACAAAACTTCTTCGGCGCCACGTTTTCTATTATGAATTTTAATAATGTATATATATATATATATATATATATATATATATATATATATATATATATATATATATATATATATATATATACAATTGTTTAAACCAAAACTAAAAATTGTATACACATTTGCCTAAATCTTAGCAAATATGTCATCATAAAAACGAGTTTTGTGCGCGTGTACATTCTCTTGAATTACTAATTTTAATTAAATGCATGACCTATTTCACCACCCTGTAGTATATAGACTGATATACATATCTATAGTCACCTTCACCATATTAAATATACATACATACACATTATATATTATGTATACAAATATATTTATATTTTATTATTTTAATTTTCTTAAAAAAATAAAATAAACGTAAAACGAAACAAAAAAAATTAATTTATCTAAATATTTATTTTATTATTTTATTTTGATTTAATTAAATAAAATAATATTAATAATAATAACGAAAGTAAAACAAAAAAAAATAATTCTCTCATTTTAGATCATCAAATATAATTTTTTTTTTATGTTTACGAATAATTATGTAAATATAAACATTAAAAAATTTTATTTTCTATTAAATCAACAAACAAAATAAAAAAAAATATAATATTTATTTATTTTAATTTTCAATAAAAGTAATTTTTATTTTATTTTGTTTAGATAAACTTAATTATAATTTATTTTTTGTTTTTAAAAGAAAAATAAATATTTTTTTAAATATTAAATTAAATAATGTTATATTAGTATTATATATTATTAAAACAATATTGATTTAAAAGTTTTTCGTTTCGGTTAATTAAATTAATTATTTAATTAGTATAGAAGTATATATAATGTGGGTACTTAGTTTGTAATGGAAAAACGATTGACCTTTTATAACATCTCCTGGGAAATTTAAACCACAAATCATAATAAAATCAAATAAATTTTTTTTTATATCACAACAAATTATAGTTTGTAAAAATTCTGGTTCCATTTTTCTTTATAAATATTTAGCAGCAGTAGATATTGTATTTTCCAGGCGCGCATCCATATATAAATTTTCATTCAATTTTCTCGAATACAATTTAAAAATTTGTTTATTTTTATATCGAGCTAGTTTTATGACATACTCGTACTACCATAACAACAACAAATCTAAATAATAATAATAATAATAACAGAACACATAAATTTTAATTAAATTTTCCTAAAAATAAATAAAAAGATTTTTCGAGTCGTTTTTACTTCTATTATGTATATATGGTATATGTGCAATTTTTGTTTGTATACCGAAAACTAATTAAATTATCGAAAAAAATTGAATTTTTATAAATAATTTTTTTATTTTATTTTGTTGTTAATTTAAATTTTAAAAAAATTAGTGATAAAAGTGAAAATTGAAAATTACAACAATAAATTTGCCGCATTTTTTGTTGATATCACGTATCGTATTTACTTATTAAATTATAAATTCTATGTTGGTGGTTATCGAGTACGTTAGTGTACAGTTATCATTTATTAATATTATATTATTGATTTCTAGCAATTTTATTTTATTAAACATAATTATATTTGATCAGTACGTTGTATATATGTATATATATTATTACTTCTATTTAATAATTGATTTTTCCTTCATATATCCGTTCAATAATGAGAGACGCCAGCATATTTAGTTAGAATATACCAGAACAAAAATCCATTTGCATCGATTTTTTGTTTCGTACCGTAGTTACATAAAAATGCTGATTTTATGCTATACGATAGTTTAAAATTACATTAAAATCATGATATCTCATATTTTAGCTATTTTATTCTTGTTGAGTATGTAAATCGTAGCTTAGAAATTTGGTGGCCATCAAAACATAAAGACATAACATAAGTACATAAGTATACTGACTTGTATATTCTGAACTGTTCAATCATCTTTGATTTCTGAGACAACATTATTAAACTAATGCGTTGGTAACTAATTAAATCAGATATGAATATAATATCAGAGGTAGTTCAAATAAACACTTGAAGATTTAAAAATATCATTTCGACCTAAAACGAATGTTACCTATATAAATATACAAAATGAAACTAAAATATGGCGGAGTGCAAAATTTGCATCGAATCAGTAAGCTCCTAGACGTAACAAAGTAAGTCTACATGATCTTAAAATTTGTTGGTGTGATAATATAGAAAAGGTGAAAACATCATATAAGAAATAAATAACTCGGTATACAAAGTAACACTTCTTATCTTTTGGAAAAAATGTTGACTAAATATGAGCGAAAACATAATTCAGCGAAAACTTTTTCTAATCTAGTTGAGCATAATAACGTTGTTGGACCCAAACCCAACTTTGTTATAAAATATAAACTTTATTATATATCGAGATAAAACATTGATTCAGTGCTTTAAAAATATAAGTAAGCAAGGCCTATCAAAAGAAAATGTTTTTGGAAATACGAGTATAGCAAAATTATGCATACAAAAAGCTTTAAGTATCCTTCTGTATGTCAGTCTGTTTCCATCTATGAAATCTATTTTGGGGCTCAAAGCTCTCCCAACTCTCGCAGTTCGCTTATTTACTTTCTACTTTACACCATTACAAAACCAAATCGTGGATGTACGACCACAGATCCAATTTACGTTGAACCATCTGCTAGCCTATAGTATATTGACATGGAAGAAGGGTTGGCTCATGAATTCTGCACTCCAACAGAAAGTCTTAGATGTGTTCATTCACAGAACCAATCGTAATCAAATGGCGAGAAATCCCTTTTCCATAATGCCCCGATCGGATTTCGAACCCGGTACCTCTCACTCCACTGCTGCAGCTCTAGACCACTGCGTCAGTTAGTCGATCTAAAGTATTCTTAAGACGTTAGAAGTGTCTTAGTCCGTCATGCAACTGATTTCCTGACACTTAACTTTCTAGTTTAAAAAAGTTTAAGAATTAAGATTTATATAGAAATATGGAAAAAAGAAAAATTTGAATTTGTCTGATCTAAAATTTAAAAATCAACTCATTTAGAGTAAAAAAAATGTGTACATTTCGAACCAGTTCACCTTTAATACAGCTGCGCATACATAATAAAAATTGAAATCTTATAATAAATATTACGAAAGATTTCTTTAAATCAAATTATGAAAATTAAATTACCTTCAGGGCAACTATAGTGGTGAACCCATATAAAAATATTTTTTTAAACCTAAAACTATAATAAAAATTGGTGGTCTTTCATTTTAGTCAAAACATAAAAATCATTGAGATTGAATTTTTTGTATTATCTACGACAAGAATCACCATAAGATTTTTTTCTTTGGTGTTTTTTCAAAAAAGAAATTGATTAATATTTCTCTTTTTATTTTTAAATAATTTCTATCGTTGTGTGAAACATAAAACTATACATTATACACACACACATATACAAAATGTTATGCTATTGGTTATAAAATAAAGTAACTATATATGTATAATAAAATAAATGTTTTATGTGTAGTGGTAAGTAAGCATATGGTTGTAAAACTTGTTTTTTTTTAGTAAGACGACTCTCTTTTAGATTAAACTAACTCACAAATCAGGGATTATAAACCATTTTTTGTTTTGATTTTATTATATTATAAATTGGGATCGTATTTTATATCGAATCTATCTCAGCTATATATTTAAGTAGGTACAACATTGATTACGTGTAGTATAATTTGTACTATACACGTAAATCTTATATTCATCTTGTATACTCTACAATTCTATAGCATACGTTTCTACGATTATAAATATTATTATTACAACATATTATACATATACATACAAATATAGAAGGAAAACAAAAAAATTGATTTAATAATTTTTTAATAATACCAATTTTCGAGGTTGAAAAACATAAAAATAAAAATTTATTACTTTTTTTTTTAATATTTGACTTGAAGATGATTTAAAGCGCCCAGACAGTATAATCAAGTTATGTATAGTACATTATATATAGGTACATAAATAATGTTGTTGTTGTAAATATTATTATTATTAAATAATTAATTTTAGTTTTTAGTTAAGTTATGCGTACGTTTAGTTTATTAACTGCTGTACGCTGATAAATAAAATTCGGGTAGTACATTTGCATCCGAACACTTATACTATTCTTCTAAAAAATATTACATATCTAAATTATATAGATACATTGAACCACCTTTATATTATAACAATTTATCATATTTGATTGAGATAATAATACTATTATTTATAATTTTACAAAAAAGAAAATTATATAGTGAAGATGAATAATAATATTTAAATGAAGTTTTTGCTAGACTTAATAGTTGGTTGGTTAAAATAATCATTAAGGTGGTTCATTATAAAACATTTATTATATTATTATCAATTTTGCCTGATTAAAAGTAAAAAAAAAAATACTAAACTGCACAACTAAACTTATGATATATTTATAAATGTGTTCAAAGTACATTGCACCTGATTGATATACATTATAATACAAAGAAGATGAATAATTAAATTCAAATCAACAGAAAATATTCATTAGGTAAAACAGAATTTCAATCAAGAAACAATTAAGAAAAGAAATCCACCTTCCAATCAGAAAAATATTTCTTTTTTGAACAGCACTCTTCTGTATATTTCTTGTTAATCAAAAACTCGTTTTTGACATTTCATTAAAGTGTAAAACGAATTTAACAAACTATATACACACTAAACCAATCCAAAAAAAAAATACTAACATCTGTTAAAGATTTGGTTTTTGTAGTTTTTATTTGATACGTTTATTTTCTTCTCTTTAAATATCTTAAGATATTATTTTAACTCCTGTTAGGTAAGTAGGTATACTGTATGCATAGATTATAAATGAAATATTGGTTATGGTTAAATTTTTAATTTTAAATATAAAATAAATATTATATATAATATTTATTTTATAAAATATTGCATTGCTTTACAGATATTATATAGTGCATTATGCTAAAAAAGAAAATATACTAAGAAATATCTGATTTACTTAACTAAGAAAGTTGTGTTCAGTTCTCCATTTTATTACTTATTCAGCATACCATAGGTTGCGTTATCTACAGGCTAACACAACTAGCTACCTCAGAATAAAAATAAAAGACATAAAAACTGAAACCGAAACAACGGGTATTTTTACCAAACGAATAAAAAGGTTAACAACTCAAATACCATACTAATAATTCAATAATTAAAAAGCTTTTGCTTTTAAAAGCATAGAAAAGTCAATGGATATATTATAATCCCGCCTCTCGAAGTGACTAGAAAAATAAAAAATAAAATGAATCAATTTGAAAGATTAATTTAAAAACGAAGGAGTTCAAGTTCATTCCACAATTACTCAAGTTAAACATCTGCTCAGCAATATTTTTTTCTAAATGTCTGATATGAAAGCTTATAATTCAGAAAGTCATATCTTGGCAGTTCTATAAACTTTACTTTCTATAAACTAAGTTCTATAAACTTTACTTTATGACAAAGAAATACTTTCGAGATAAGGTTAATGTGAAGAGCAATTTAAACACATTAAGATGCACTAGACAAGAAAATCTGTACAAAACCACATGGAAAGACTTCTCAACCACCCATTAATAGTGAGAGAATTAGTAATACTAATAAAACTCGATAACTTTATATTACCAATAGGGTTCTTTTTATTATTACAAGGATCAATTTAACAATTAAATGTGTTGTTAAAAAGGTTTATACATAAAATTGTAGAAAATTGAACAATCGCATATAACTATGTATTCATACGAAACGATTGATTTAAAATGCTAATTAAAAATTTGCAAATTGTAGAAAGTTATATTTGATATTTTAACAATATGCAAAATATTCATATTAATTTTATAGACGTATATGTCAAGAATATAACAGCCCAGGTGGCACAGTGGTTAAAGCTGCGGCAGTTGGAGCGGGAGGTACCGGGTTCGAATCCCGGCATCGGGCAAGATGCAAATGGGTTTTTCACCTTCGATCGTTTGAGCGGTGCGATCGGTGAGAAAAATGAACATATATATGGATCCCCCTGTCGTGTTTAGAATCCATGGGCCGACCCATCTTCCATGTTAGTACTATAGGCTGACATGATCGACCTATGCAATGCGCAGATGGTACTACGAAAAACTCGGTTCTATAGCCGTACATAGAGTAATATCACAACGGGCCGATCGCCGGTCTAAGTGTGCGATAGCAGCCACAACAACTTAACCTAACCATGTCAAGAATATAGAATTATAATTAGAACTCAAAATAAATTTTCGGAGCAAATATTAGCATTAAAGATTTCCATGACGAGGCGGTTGATCCACTTACCTCAAAAATTCTAGTTAACTTCTTTTATAAAATTACAATAATGGGAAGAATCAAGGCTACTGATGTATTTGTATATTTTGCTAGCTCAGCGGAATATGTAGCTATATAAGGATTACTGATCAACATGATCTCTCCCTATGTTAGGAAACCACAAAAAAAAATTATGCCACTTAATTAAATTGCAGAGTGGTATAACACTTATGGGGATGATAAGTCATATAAAATGATTAAGAAAAATTAAAAACACGTGCACATATTTTATTAATTATTTTAATCGCACAAAAGAATGAGCGCATACACACACTTTAACAGTAATATTCGCGATAATTTTTTTATCGACAGTTTTTCATTAATTTCATTTCAATAACACAGCAAAATACATAAAACATTGTTATCTCAAATTTTGATAAATTTAATTTAATTATGTTTTTATTGTGGCGAAAACACTTGCTTTTGTGAGACGCATTTTTCCTCATTTCTTTCCCGTAAACCCAAATTGAGTTTGTTGGTACAAGAGGAAAGAAAACGTGTATAGAAATGCATCTCATGAGAGCAATTGTATTTCGTGATGTTGTATATAGCAATATTTTAATATACTTTAGTGTAAAAATAGCAACAATAAATAATCATGTCACCGGAAACACAAAACGAAAGCATCGGAAACACATATGTATATAGTACACACACATATGTAAAACAGATCGCATACAAGAATAGTAGATAATTTACATTAAAATTCATTCGATCTTTGGTGCTTTTATTTAAAATATAAGTAATATAAGTACAGTAGTAGATCACATACTAATCAAACAAATCAAATATATCAATTTAATTAATTCAATATATCAAATTTTTTCTTGAATACTTCATCATATGATTAGTGGTATGAATGGCAAAATGTTCAGATCGCAGGTCTCGATTTTTTCAAAAAATTATAAAAAAGCTTCTATAACGATATCTGTAGAAAGAGAAAAGCGAAACACCAATTCACCCACTTAATGTCAAAGATGTGTTCCTGAAGAGACATATTTTGACAATATTGAATTTATTTATCCAACATTAATTAGATTAGAAATAACATTTTTTATTAAATTCGACATTTCTATACACATTGAACTTCGTATAAAATGATGAAATGTTTAAGTCAGTTTGGAATTATGTCAATTAAATATTATTTTATATCAAAGTATCAATAACTTTATAGTCGTCATCATTTAAAAGTCGTCATCATTTAAAAGTCGTCATCATTTAAAAGGAATATTAACTCGTACGGAAATTTGAAAAACATATCCACTGCCTGCTACGAGGGATTTAAAAACGTGCCTAGTCGTTGTCCTTTCAAGGTGATAGGAGCAACAAATATTAGTTAAATTTTCAATCGATTTTTTAGTACACAGAGAGAATTTATCAGTTGCAGGATAAAATTGCGTGGCTAATCATATATTTGAAAAAATTTCACAGCAGTTGAAAGGTCAAACTGATTAAGAAAAAAGTGGTGTACAAATCCTAGTACAAATTTTCACCACATTCGAGTTTAACTAACAAATGTGTAATAAATTTTTTCATAAGAATTTTTTCATTGATGTGATCGAAAAAATAAGTATGCTTTTATATGATATACTGTATAGAACAACCCTGGGAGCTTGGATTTATTTTTGGAGAGGTCAACAAAAATCAAGATAAGAAAATTTATTTATTTTATAAACCAAGAAAAGGTTGAGATTGAGAGAACCGGTGTGTTATAGAAATTTTGTTACTTTGTATAAATTGTTTCAATGTTACATAATAAATAACTAAGCAGGATAAAAGTCAGATTCAATGATTAGGAGGCTAATACTGGTAGTTTTTATATTAGTTTATATTATTTTTTTAGTTTTTCACACTTTATTTATAACCATTTTCTCGTTTGAGTAATGCTTTTTTGAATTAAAACTAATAATAACAATAACAAATATTGTAATAATTATTTAATTTCTCTTCATTTTTCCTTTTTTTGATAAAACTTTATTTTCTCAAATTCCGCGATAATTACGTATATAACGAGAAACTTAATATACTGGAACAATAAGTTTTCGCTAAAACATTAATTTAAATATATGAGTTAAATAATGATAAAAATCTATTGATTTTCCAAATTAGACAATTTTTTTATTAAGCCAGGTTTATTATAAAGTGTTAAGACTTTGAAACGTATGTCGCCGCTTGTAGCTTAATGGTTAAGAGAGTTTCTCATCAAACCGCGGTCTCTAGATCGATTCTCGGCGTTGACCAAAAATTAACATGCAACCAGATGACATAAAAACACGCTTGTGTGTAAAAAGATTCGTTGGGCTAACCACTTACAATGTGCATCAATCTTTAAAAAAAATTGTTTCGTAAGGTCTCATCTGAGACGCGGTAAGGGCCGTTTACGGCCTCTAAGCCATAGTATATTTTTATTAAGACTTTAACAAATTGTACAGTGAAATTATCACTTAAATTATTGAATTGGAAATGAAATGTGTGCACACAGCGGTGAGCTGCAATCATTGAGATGACAGGTGTCGTCCCAAATACAAAACAGAGACTGAAAATTGAACGTCTGTATTTGTTTTTTTTTTGTACTGTAATAATGTTAAAAATAAAAACCTAAGATATTGAAGCAAATAACGTGTATATGTACGATTAGATTACCTTTATTATTCATCTATGGTGCTGCATATGGAATTAAATAAAATATCATATGTCACATCCATCATAAACACACGATATTATTTCATAAATAGGATATTCAAGTAATTATTTATTTCAAGGAGCGCGTACACATATATACACTCGTTAAAGTGTAACAAGTACTTGATCAAGATAAAATTTATTTGAAAATTTTATAATAATCTTTCGTATTCTAATTATTTATAAGAAGAAAAGCGAGAACAATATCAATTAAGAAACAATAGAATTAAAATTCATTAAAAAATAAAAATAAACAACGAATTAAAAACCAATAACACCTGTCAACTAAATCTTCTCATTATCCATCTTCTTTTTTCTACATCTTATTTTCTTCATAAAAATAAATTATAATCTTAAGATTAAGATATAACAAGAAGGAAACAACCAACAGTATACAACAACAAAATTATAATAATAATAATAATAAGACGAGCACACAGAGTGAGACTATTTTTCTCAATTATTCTTATTATATATCTTATATATGTATATAAAATAAAAGAAACAGATTATAAAGTCTGCGCGTGCCCTTTTACCCATCTTCAAGAGACGTAACGACGAAATATACAATAAAAATTAAAATTAAATTTTTCCATTTCCCATTGAATGAAATGCTTTTGTGTATTTTATTTAATATTTACGAAAAAAAAATCTTAAAATTTTATTATGTTTTGAGAAGACAGTTATGACCTCCATATAAAATGGAGGAAAATGATTAACATTTTCAAAATCATGTTTCAAGGTATTTCTTTAATAACAAAGATTTTATATTATTTATTTTTGTGAGGTTCAACTGGTTAACCGCACTAAATAATTATTGTACAGTTCTTTTTTTTCATGATATAAAATTCAAATATTAATCTTGAGCAACAAAATTCAATGAACTGTTAACGACTGTTATAACAACGAGAAAAAAAGTCTTTTGTACCAAAAAGGAATTGGAACAAACAAAGAAAATTTGTTCTAAAAAAAGGATCAGGTAAAAATGATGGATGTATGTATTATTTTTAAGTAGATTCAACTTTAATTATTATAATAATTGTGAGGTTTCAGTTAAAATCATTTTGGTTGAATTGTTTTTATTTATGCTAATTGAATATTATCGGATTATAAATATTTTGACGAGCAGGATGGTTAATACGGAAACAGTCATCTGTTGTTTATTAAACTTCACAAGTTTCTGAACTATAATCTTAATTCACACATTTATTTTCAAACAGTTTGCTAGTTTCCACTTTATCAAAATGGCGGCTAAACATTTTGTATTTATTAACTATTATACAAGTTCTAAGTCCCTTACAAGTTGATATTAAAAACATATGTATGACACGAGACTATATTCCAACCACTACAGATTGGCATGGAGCTATGCAATTTGCAGATGGAGTAATATTTGAATATCACAAAAAGAAAGTGATATCTCAATATGGTCCGATATAAAGCAGAGTAATTATAAATTTCTTCACAAGTGCTACATGTGTAATTGGAGAGTGTTGTGTGGATCTTCATACCGAGTGGACGTGTTTTTGTCTTCTCGGTGTTTCTTTAATTAAATTAAATTAAATAAATGAGTTGTGTGTGTGTGTGTGTGTAGTTGAAAATCTAATTACAGATGAGTATCGTTATTATATTATATTATTATATTACATTTCTTTATATATTATTACATAGTATTATATTTTTATTTTATTATATTATATAGCCTGTTCTTGTTTCTCCGTTATGTATTATAGTATATAACGTTTTGTCTTTGTATTCTATATACATACATCATTTTCATATCTACATCACAATATTCCGTTGGAAACGATCGCATGCGATATGTCTTTCATTCTGTCTCGTTTAGTTACCTCATTCCCCATCCCATAATTCGCTATTCATATAGAACGCTATATATTCCCCTTTCCTTTAAACAATTTTTAATATTTTGTTTTATGTCTGTACAATGCGTATATGTATACGGCCGTTTCCCATCGAAAAACATGGCCGATCCTATGTATGTGTAATGGGTTAGAAAGTGGTAAATACATCAACAATCGTATGAAAAAGCTGATTTTTTCGAAATTTTTGACTTTTAACTTCCTATAACTTGGTAGGCACGCCCGATAACCAAATACTCACTATCCAGAGTTTGGAAAATGATTATTTATCAACAATCCTGGATTAATAATTTTCATTTAAACCAATATTTTAATTCATGATTTTGAAGATTTAAGAATCTAGATTTTTATATTTTCGATCGTGAATAACAAAATAAAACGAAATGAATTTGTAATATCGGGTTTAGATATTAGATTGTGCTCTGTTTCCCGTTTACAAGTGCTAATATGATTTTATTTTACATCCCGCTCGTTTTTTTTCATTTTCCTTCGTTTCAATGTTTTTTTAGAAATAATGCAAACAGTTTTGTTCTTCGTTGTCTTTTAGTGCATTTCGCTTCATTTTTATTTTATTTTTGATTTTGTTTCTTTGTTTTAGTTTGCTACGAGCATTTGAGGCGAAAGCACGTGTTCGTTGTCAGTATGATTTTGTTTTTACGTAATATTTTTAGATCACATAACATTTTATGAGTTTTAATTTTTTTTAGGCTTACAGAATTTTTATTTAGGATTATTAAAACAGTTTGAATTGTATGACTTAAATTACTTTCATTCTTTATAAAAATTATAAAATTGATATTTTGGTCAATTACGTTTGTTGTGCTTTGTTGTCTTTTAGTGCATTCGTTTCGTTTTTAATTTATTTTTGATTTTGTTGCTTTGTTTTAGTTTGCTACGAGCAGTTGCAACGGGAGGATGTATTTGTTTTATGATAAATTTTATGTTTTCGTAATTTATTTTCAATATACATAAAATTTTATCTGTTTGGAATTTTTTTTTTTAGGTTTTTAGATATTTATCAATTTTATTTGGATTTTGATAATATCTATCTGAATTTTAACTAGGAAATAAATTAAACAAAACGTTAATTTTATTATTTCCAAATATAATTAAATTGTTGTTTCGTTTAATTTTTCGAAATAGAATTAACGAATTAACAATTATACAAATTTTGTCAACCGATATATTCAATAAAATTATGAATTAAATCATATAAAATTTATTTATATGTTTATTAAAATTTATATTTTCGCAAATATATTTTAAATTTGCCAAAAATTAAATATATTTTAGGTCAATTTTTTTCATACTGACAAGTAAACATACAATACAATACAATAACAGTAACAGACAATGTACCATCAAAAACAAAAAGAAACAAAAAAATCAACGTAAACAAAACAAAAAAAATAATTTTCGTGACTTTGTGTATTCTTTGTGTGCTAGAGTGTTTTTCCCATACAAAATTCAAATGCAAAAGAGGAGTTACGTTATATAATTACTGTTTATACATTTTCTCGAATCACATTGAACCATTTTGATCATGTGATCATATTCGATAAACGAAATATTATCGAACTAACATATTAGCCGAAAATAAAAATAAAAATCAGGAAAATTTCTTATGAATGAAAAATTTGAGCATGTATCAATAAATGGGAAATTTATTGTACAGCAGTCTTGATAAATAATCATATTTAGATGCCTCATATACAAAAATTGATGTTAAGGCCTGTATTGTAAGATATAACAAAGCAAAGTCACAAAATTACGAGAAATCGACAGTTTACGAACGAATTGTACAAATTATGTTGTTTTCTAACCCTTTACTCATACTAACTCATAAAAGAGAATAATCGGCCTGATCTTTAGTGGTATTGGTCTGTATCAAAGCATACAGTAAAAGAGATTTTGGAGATTTAAATTTAACGCGATCACTGCCATTGTGCGATCGTTGTAATGGCAACTATATATACATTCAATGTAATTGGCGACTTACATTTTATTTGTATATACGTTGGTATTGTGTATTGTGTGTAATACGTCCTATGTATTAATATTATGTATATAACATATTTTTCGTTTCGTCTATCAAAACTCCTATCCTTCTCTTTCCTATGTTGGTCAGAGAATTTTTGTTTGTTTTATTTTATATTTTGTGCAGGTGTTCACTTGCACGGGAAAAAAAGACAAACATTTTTTTTAAATATATATATACAAGTATCCCTCGTTACACGCGGTACTTATACAACGCGTTTTCGATATAACGCGATTTGAAATAAAAATCTGTTTCAGCACAACGCGAAATTTCTTTTTTAACCACTTTTCATGAGATATAATGTTTGAAGACAGTGAAACAGATCAGTCCTGATCCTGAACAACTGAACAACAAAATGAAGTTTGTTAATTAACTTTTAATTTTTTCAGTTTGTTTTTAAATATTATAATACACATGTTAGTATATACATACATTTATATCGGTAAAAACAGCAAAACCTTCCATATTGATGGATTTGCTATTCAAAAGATTTTGAAATGATGCATTCATATTTGTATCTTATATCAAATTTGAACTAAAGATTATATCTGTAAGACTATTGAGGTTTTGATGTAGTGCCATGTGTATTGATGGTAGAGGGGATTGAAGATTGTTTTAATACGATCTACGATTACTGCCACTATACGATCATTATATTGACGATAATATATATGATCAGTAAAATTACCTATTTTTTGGCGAGATTTGAATTGGCTAAAGTGTTGAAGTTTGATTTAGCAGATGCTTGTTCATATATTAGGATAATCGTGTTTTAAAAGAACGGTTAATATCCCTCTTGAATTTATTTTGTCAATAAAGTCCACAATTTAGCTCTTGGGTATATATATGTACCATGGTATGTTGTACTCTTAAATAACTTTTGTCTTTATTTCTATGGAAAATACTAAATTATTTAAATAATTTTGTTTTCTTTATTCATATAAGTGTAAATGGATAAGATTTCTTGAGTGACATTCTTAACATTAGATGGGGATCACTTGACTGGTGGTCTTGACCAGAAAGTTTATTTTACTTTAATAAGCAGCTTCTTTTTGCTGTATAATAATTCTATTACAAACTATTAAACTTTCTGAATCGGACGGCCGCTTTGGTGATTTCTTTCATTGAACTGTAGTGTGTTATACAAGAATTCTACTTTTGTGTATTGTGTGATTGTTTGTTGTAAAATCTGAAAACGGACATAAAGATAGAATGTGTGGAATGGAATGATCGATCAGGTTAGCTAACTATGACCGCACTAAACTATTTATTTATTTAAATAGTTTCCCTTACAAACGAATTGACAATGTATTAGATCATCATATTGTATATAGAAATGCTGTCGGGCCATTACGAAAATTTATATTCCCCACGCGTTAGATGGTGATGGATTGGGAATTATAGGGACACATCTTTAAATACAGCATATGATGAGATGACCCAAAGATGTTTTTTAAAACACTCCAGTTTAACTGTTGAGGCGATACGAATACTTATGATGAATTTAGAATGGTCCTTACCTATCCAACTAACAATAATAACAAACTCAAATCCAAATGTGAAAATGATTATACTAACAATATATAATAATTTACTAATATGTAGTTAGCAATGACTCTGCTGTGAATTATCACCTTAGTCGTTTCTGTGATTGTTTCCTTTTCCTAAACCTTATATGTTGAGATGCAAGCAGGGACTGGGCCCGCATAATTTTGGAGTAAAAATTCTCAGATATCTATTTGGAACTCTGCTTAATATACTCCAGGATTATGGTAACAATCTCAGATTCACCGTAACTGGTTGGCTTGTACTCTCCTATCATATCATATCATATCATATCACAAGTGCTACATGTGTAATTCATTAAGAATAAATATAATAGCCATATAAGAATATTTGTGAGTTTTTTTTTGCCACATTGTCGGTTCAAATGCTTCGGGTGCAAAAACGCCCCGAATCTTGATTTTTGTTCATTACCCATTATTGCAATTAATTTAAGATATTTAGTATTTAAGATGGTCCATCATAAAAGTCTCGTACCGAAATGTACATTAAAATAAAATAGGAATTACCTTAAATATTGATGTTCTTCGACTTCTTATTTTGAATAGCATGCACATATATGAAATAAGAATTAAATAATATAAATTATTTTGTTGGATTAGAATTATTGTTTAGTAAATTTTTTTTTAAGAATCAGTTTGTAAATAATTTTTCAAAATGAAAATAGCTTCAAATTTAATAATTCAATTGTTATTATAAAAGTATTTTCGGATCAACCACAAAAAATAACAAAATGTTCCCACTCTACCCATTTTATTGCTCAAAATTGAAATACTTATGTTTATATTTGATTCTTGGATTTTTAAATGAAAGAAGTCTTAAAAAGTTTATTTTATGACCTTCAGACGAAAGAGATTTTTTTGTGTAGAAGAATTAGAATCATTTTTATATTTTATGTTCCTAATGTTATTAATTGGAGGATAAAAATTAAATAAAGAATCAGAAGTCAAAAAAACGTGAAATTAATGTTTTTTAATATCATTTTAATTAGTTACATAAATTTTCATTAAAAATTGATTTATTTCACAGAAAAATATTAAATGATGTAGTATATAGCGTTTGAATAAACAAAAAAAAAGAAAATGTTGGTGCATTCTAAACCTCATACTTTATCTACATTTTTTGTTACAATTTTAAAAAGACTTTCACTTTCCATTAAAAATACGTAATCAATCATATTTTTGATGCCCTGAGCCGTAAATTATTTCATCAAACCACTCCAGACATGACTGTTTTATTTATTTTTAGTGTTTTATTATCATTTGTCGGGAAAAAAATTGAAAAAAAAAATATTTAATAAATATCACATTGCTGTTTATATAATATCCCGGCCATTCTAAACTCAAATATGTACTATATATATGTATATTAAAAAACGTGAATGATTTCTTCTGTCCAAAACATGAACCAGACTGAAAAAAAAACTTAAAACTGAAAAACCATCGACCACCAACAACCCAACCATCATTAACGAGAAAATAAAAACAACAACAAAAATCTGTAATAATAAAAAAAATGAAAATAAAACGAATTTTTTAATGCAATTTTAGTCGTAAATTTTGTTTATAGACATAAATTTTTAAAATCATAAATCTTATTTTTATTTTTTATTTATTTACAAAAAAAATTGTTTTTGTAGGAAAATGTATAACCGAGTTCACATAAATACCATTAAAGAAACTCATAAATATGCATACCCTCAGTTGTATATAAACGTATATTTAGAGTTATAGTTTTATATACATATTATAGTTTTGTTGCATAGTACAATTCATTTTAAACTATTTCATTTTTTTAGAAATAAAAATATATATATATTTCTCTATAAGACAGACAGTTATTTACTTTTAATTTGCCTGAACATAGAAAATTTATTAGGTGTTTAGTCATGTAAAAATTATTATAAGTGTGACAAATTTTGATTAATTTAATTATCTTCGCACAGTATAATATATAAGCATACTATGTATGTATACGAATGGGTATAGTAAATATTAAATAAGTATATACAAAAGTTTTTCTTAAACTCAATTTTCGGTGTGTGTACAATAAAATCAACAAAGGCGAACATATAAAAAAATCCTACTCATTCAATCTCACAATTTCCTTCTACAAAATACTATATATAATACACACACACAGAGTATAAAATAAAAAATTTCATTCATGAAAATGTAAAGAAAGTTTTTCTTTTTTTGATAAATTTTATATAGATATTTAAGGTTTTTACTTGACCTTTTCCTATAAACAAGGTTTTTTATTTCGTAAAATAGCAACAAAAAACACTAAAAATAAAATTTTACTTTTAGTTTTTCTTTCCACATAATATACATACAGAGTACGATCGTACGTACAGAATACAAGCCAATTCACAATCCAATCCAATAGAGAGATTGAATGATGAAGATTTACTTTTTTCGGTATTTTGTTTGTATGCTCCTTCCATGATAGTATTTTGAATGTCTGATTTGATAGTTTGTATTTGTATAATACAATTATCTTGTAGTAAAGATAGTTTGTACATATAATAATATTGGTTATTGAATTAATTTTGTAACCTTGAAGCAGGTAAAGGGTGTGTTAATTTTAAATTTTACCTACATTTTCTATATACTGATTTTAGCACATTGATATGTGTAATACCACAAAGTTTGTACTCATATACTAATGTAGTATATATAACTCATATACTAATGTAGTGTAATGTAATGATACTCATATACCAATGTAGTATAGATAATAGTTTGATAACGTATTTATATTACATTCGTGACTTAAAATATTCAGGTGTAATTAGCAAGAAGTTTATCATTTGTATTTAAAGTAAAAACATAAGCTACAGTGATAGCTATAAATCGCTAATCAACTATTTTATCAAAAATGATTGATTAAAATATTTTTTAACAAACTCTGAAATGTTATTTTAAAGTTTCAAATATATTTCGAAACAGACTTTTAAAAACAGAGAAATTGAGAATAGATTATTTTCTTTATTTTATCAATCCGCTTCTATGTAGGGAGGTATGTATATAAGGAGATAGGTAGGTATATAAGTTTAGTCTATTCATCGGTACTTCGGGACAGGCATTTTTTAACTTTTGATCAAACAAAATACTGATCCGCAAAAACAAAATACTGTAACAGTTTAAGCTAGAACAAATATATAAATTTTAAATTTGTCGGTAATTTCGTCTGTATTAAAAGAGGAAATTATGACAAAACATGTAATTATATAATCTTAAATCAATAAATACACGACAGTTTTAACTTTAAGTTTACAACTCATTTATAAAAACCTTATAAGAAATAGACTAACCAATCAACTTACGAGTTAGAGATAATCGACGATTATTTAAACGTTAGAGTAACCACAGGTTTTACCTAAAACTCTTGTTCTCAATCTACACAATACTTCTTAGCACCATCGCATGATCTAATGATCACCATTTAGATCTAATTTTTTCATAGGTTTAATCTGAACTACTGGTTACTAGACCTGTAAGCTATCTATATCAATATCACACTGTATATCTTAATATAAGTGCAGATGATTAGAAATGAATTACTTATGCGTTATATAAAATTGAACTATTATAATAAAACTAAAAATCTCCTAACGAACACTATTCTCAATATCTTTATAAAATTATACATTTCTTATTGTGCTTTTTGTCATAGAAAACACACCGTGTACGACACACATACACACACACAAAACTAAATCACATTAATTTTCCCAAAACGAAAAAAATCAAAAATTGAAATCATGTCGCACACATCATATTTTCAATTTTCAAGGAAAAAGTAAAACTCAACCATCTCAAGAGATCTCAATTTTCATCAACAAAATGTATTTCCTTTTAGATTTTTTTGTTTGTTGATGATGTGTGCTAGGTATATATATATAAATATATATATATATATATATATATATATATATATGTATGTGTACTATCCACACGTAATCGCATATCCAAAATATTTTGTGAAATCCATTCACGTTTTTTCTTCTGGTTCTAATTTGCTTTCTTATTCCTCAATAGTGCGTCGTGTGATTGTTCATACATATATGTGTAGTGTGTACACATATTGTGTTGTAGGTAGTCTGAGATAATTTAAAAATTGAAAGTAATATTAGTTTCTGTTCTACCTACGTAAGTACATAAAGCACTTGGTGATTCATATACACAACATATAGTGAATCGCTATTACAGGTGACATAAAATTGAAATTTCTGGGGAACGAGGTACACACGCATATATGTATATCATGTGTTTTATACACAAAATATGTCTGTTTATACGTTGTTGTTGCCTTTTTACTATATAGCTATACAACACCAAAATATATAAATAAAATTTATCTGTCGCACTCACAAAAATTTCATTCATAATTTTTATAAATTAACCAACATTTTTGCTCACGATACATAATAATAATAACAATAATAATGCGGTTGTTGTACACAAAATGTTTATTACTGATTATTTTTATGAATGAAATATAAAAAAAATAAAAATTGTTCGTAGTTATAATACAAAAATTTAAATTAATGAGGATGAGCCTAATAATTTATTCATATTAAGTATTTATACGTTATTGTATACGTGTTCATTTACTACATGTATAATAAGTATGTAATTGACAAAACCACAAATATCAGTCATTCATTGATGACTAAAATATCAATTTTAAATTGTCATTTTTCTAAATTATCTATTTTCCCATTGAAAATTTCCCAATTAAAATATATGAAAAATAATTGTGTGACGAATAAAATCCCAATTAAAAACGAAAATTTCTGGGATATACATACATACTCGTATACATAAAAATAGTGCAGACATATGAATTACTTTTTTTCGTTTCATTATGTTTATTTATTAAGTTAATTAATTAAAATTATAAATAAAATATATATATATATATATATATATATATATATATAATATATATATATATATATATATATATATATATATATATATATATATATATATATATATATATATATATATATATATATATATATATATATATATATATATATATATATATATATATATATATATATATATATATATATATATATATATATATATATATATATATATATATATATATATATATATATATATATATATATATATATATATATATATATATATATATATATATATATATATATATATATATATATATATATATATATATATATATATATATATATATATATATATATATATATATATATATATATATATATATATATATATATATATATATATATATATATATATATATATATATATATATATATATATATATATATATATATATATATATATATATATATATATATATATATATATATATATATATATATATTATAAGCATAGTTCGAACTTGGTAAAATATTCTAGCACGACATAAATCTGAGCGTAATCTTGAACTACGACCAAACTTTTGTCAACAAACCACAGCCCTGTTACAAACAACTTCAAGCTGAGTTGATTGTAAGCATGCTCTATTACAAGTTATTCCTACAAACCTATAAAATTAATAACATATTGAATTTTAGGTCTTATAATAAAATTATATCGCATTGCTTTATGATATTCAGTGATCTGGAACGTACCTCGTCTATTTATGCTAAGTCAATCAAGTATGCCAAGTAAAAACTGTTGTAGATTGATAACATGGTGTCCGGCAGTACGAATTTATCAATTTAAACATAAGGTCACTCTATGGTTAAGTTTAAACCGATCTCGTTTAAATCTACCTTGATTCCTATGACACTACCTTTATGGTTCCTAATTTAAATCATTTGCAGATATATTCACATTAGGTTACACTACTGGAGTAGAGAAAAACAACTTTGCGATCTGATCCTACATCAAAAGAGAATAATATTTAATAAGAGTCTTCTCATTTACTCATTCTCTTTCTCTCTCTCTCTCTCTCATTCCGATCCGCCATTACATTAAACAGCTGGACGCCATCATTTTTATTATCTTTTAGTATATTGACATATTGATATCCAAGAAATAAGCCACAGTCATGATCACAAATATAGTAACAATATATTCTTATTATTTGTAAAATTTACAAACCTTGTATAAATATTGGTCAAACATTCTGTTTACATCAATGTCAGTTCCGACATTAAAAGATGCTTCCATAATATAATGAAACACGAATAGAAAACTAAAAATAATTTTTTAGTAAAAAAACTTAAAAACTAAAACCAATAATAAAACACAAAATTCACTTTCTTGTTGCACTTATTATAAATTTTTTTACTTTTATAAATTTTCTTTTCTTTTTTAATAATAATTAATAATAGAAAAACAAACAAATGAAAAACTTAAAAACATCACTCGAAAATATTAATTAAAAACTTTCACAAATTCTTCTAAAATTTCACTATGGTAAACGATTTGTCATAATGATTTTTGAAATTATATTTCACAATATTTTTATGATAAATACTACCAATAAACTATTTTTTATAATAAATAAACAAAACAATAAACCGCATGTATATATGCACGAAACACGATAAAAATTTTCCCCAAAATACTGATCTTAATTCACAGAAATATTACAAAAAGTCTTTAAATAACAGAAAATTTACACAAAATTTGTTAACATCAAATTCACATTTACGCTACGACGGTCGACGACCGAATAAGAGAATAAAACGAAATTCATTTTCAAAAGAAATACAAGAAAACAACACACATATTCTTTTTCGTATTTTTTTACTACTCGTAAGAATGTGTTTGTGCATGCATTTGACTGTGTATTTCTCTATTTTCTTTAGAAAATTTTTGTATTTTATTATTTTGTTTTTGTGATTGAAATACCGAACTCGAGCGAAACTCAACGCGAGCTAACGACAAAAAAAATTATTTATTTCATTTTTTTTCTACTCTTTTTTCTTCTTTTTGTATAACTTACTCTTACCACTCTCTTATGCAACTCATACTCCACAAATTTTATGTATGTATTATTATTATAAACAGTTCAACCCTAATAATTTATCAACATTTTATGTTATATAAATCAAGGTTAATGTATTTATGTTTTTGTCTCTCGTCCAACACACATCACTATCAATATATGCTCAAGAAATGTATACACATTAGATTTCTTCTACTGTACCCACGATGATGAATATGATGGAAAAACAAAACGAAAAAAATAATAATAATAAAGCCGCCATTTTGAAAAATGATCAATTGAAAAAAAAATCAAACGTCCCGCGCATGGTGGAATAAAAAAAATACAAAACAAAATTTTCTATTTATTTAATTGAATATTTTTTCGTTTTCGTTTCGTTTTCTCTGTTGATGTTCGGATGTGAGAATGAAGAAGAAATCTCTTCCTCCATATACAAATAGAAAGAGAAGTGCAAAGCAGCAAAACAACGAGAACATAAAAAAGAGTGAATGAGTTGAAATAATATAAAAACAATTGAAAAATATAAAAGAAAGACTAGGAGAGAGATGAAGAAAAAAGAAATAAAAAATGTTAAGGTTTTTCAGAGCTTTTTAGTTGTGTGGGATGGAGTAGGGTTCGAACGATTTTTTTTAACTTTGTTTTTTGGGAGAGCGCACCAACCCCCCAAAAAAGAGGTATTTATCATGCAAAAAAAGAATCGATAACAGAAAAATAAATTAGTTTTTTTGTTATTTCTGTTTATATTTTTATTAATTAACAAGCATTTTTTATTTGCTGTTTTCATATTTCATTGTATTTCACTATTAATGCTAATAATTATGAAAAACGTGTTATTGAAACAAGTTTTATAGCTCCATCACACACATCAAAACACTAAACCTTCTAGAGTATTTCAAAACTAATAAAATAGACAAAAAAAAACATAAAAATTCTGTCTGGAATGCAACTTTCATTTTAATGGAATTTTTTATTACGCGCATAATTGAAAAATTTATTTTACGTTTTTAATTTGTAATTCGTTTTTTAATTTAAATATAAATTATTTTTATTTATTTATTTAGAGAACGCAATCTCCAGCAAAAATAACATAGTAAATTATTTGTTTAATACAAACTCAAAAAACTTTTTCGAAAATTATTTATAAAAACCTTCTGATCTCACATGAGCACAATTGTCGTTATTAAATCGCTAACATAATAACTAGAAATTGTTGAAATAATATTTCCAATTTATAGCAATATAAATCATTAAAATTAATATAAAAGTAAATTACATGTTTATACTAGTAAATATAATGCATAACTTACCGTTAGTTTTAATGATGTTCTTAAAATATCTAGAACAAAAAAAAGTTCAGATTAATTTTGACTCTAAGAATAATAATAAACTAACAATTTACTATATTTTACTTTCATAATTTTTGTTAAATAAATCCATGTTACTTATTTTATCAACACAATTCAATTTATCATTCATAACCATTCATAAAAATAGGCCAAAATTGTTTATCTTTCAAAGATATATAAAAATATATTTTAAATTAATTTTAAGTTCTTCACTTAATCGTAACGTAATTTAAACTGCTCAAGATCTACACTGCTGGCGGCAGAGATCAATTCTCGGTAGCTATATTCATCAACGCTATTGGTTATGCTCAGGTCAGGAACCAGTTGTATATTTGTAGAATGAAACGTCACAACACATAATCGGAATGAGTAAATGAAAGAAAATTACAATTACAAATCCTAATTGAAACGTAACTTAAATCGTCTAAAGTTCCAAGCAGAAAGTAATCATTCCTCGCAAAACATTATTTTTCTACAAAGTAAAATGGAGAGTTTAACGATTTAGAGATACTGTAGCATTAAAAAGAACAATGGAGAGACCCAGATATAGTTCCAATTATAAGTTGGGAGGAGGAAGTTCGAAAATTAAGTTGGCATGAAATACTTTCGAGAGATTACTCTGTTCTTGAATTACAGATAATGTACCCTGAAAAGGAAATGGAAGTTCGCTGATAGAAAGGCAGTGATTTAACAGTTAGTACTACCAAGAAACAGAGTACAAGTAATATTACAATAAACATGTATTTATTACTAATACGTATTAAATGCTTTGAATTAACCTAGAGTTGCGGATAGTGGCTTAATGCAAGAAACTATATAATATATTGTAGCATCTAATAAACTCCATTTGTTTAATTTTCAAGTAAAACTCCGTAAGTTGTCAACAATCCGAATTTCAACGGTTCAAGAGTCATTAAACAATTTTTAATGGTGACTAAGAAAATACAATAAATTCGAGGTGGTGGAGGACATTTATCTGAACCAAAGATTTGTGACGGCACTATATTTTAAAATTTACAGATAAACTAATTGATTTGCGATAAGAAAACGGTTATTGACAAATTAGTGTGTAATACTTTTTAAGTTATGAGTGAAATTCAAATTGACTATTTAGTACTTTAGTAGTACATATGTACATATATTTAGAATCTTTATAACGGCTATAATATAAATTTTTATTCATATTAGTGTCTAGTTTATTTATCTTTGTTTGTCTTTACTATCTGTTATGGGGCCAAAGCATACTCAATTTTTTGTGGTTCCCTTTTAATGTTCTATCTTATGCCGAAGCCAAATCGAACCTGCAGTTGCGATTTGAGTATAATATCTGTCACATTTTGATATTGGGATGGGTGAAGGATTCTTCAATGAGTTGTTTATTCCAACAGACTTGTTTGATCCTCATCACCGATTGAATGATGATAAAAACTCGCTGCTAAATCCAGCCGCTCTAATTACCGGAAACTTTATCGGACTTAAATCCTAACAAAACTGAGATTTTCTCAAAAGTCTAAAATTATTGGATAAGTTCAGTCTTACACAAATAAATGCAATATATTCGGTTTTGATCGTAAATGTATATACAGTAGTAATGCAAATGCAAGAAGAACGAAATCAACGTTTAAACGATTATAGATTCTTATATTAATAAATTCTATTTCTTTATTTAGTTTAGTGATATGTAAATCACATTTGACTCGACACGTGATGGAATTAAAATTCTATACTTTGTAAAACTTATTAGGATTTTGCAAAAAACTAAACTAAAATCTAAGTTAAGCGGAATTACATAAGATGAATATATTTAAAAATCATATTAATTGAAACATTCAGATAGATTGTTACATACCACCTTTTGATATTAAGAACATTAATAGGCTAAGAATACTTCTCGTATTTCTCAATAAACTTTATCGATGAGTTAATATTAAACATCTTTAAATCCATTCACCTAAATTCTTTATATTCCTACAAACAGATTTGTACGTTCCAATAAAAAAAACTTTCTTCACCTGTATTACAAACGTAAAATATTCATTGACCACGCATGAATAATACGCTTATCTTAATAGTTATTTACAATAAAACAATAATAAATAAAATTATATATATGAACATTAATAATATTAGCATGTTTATATTAATGGTATAATGAGGCAAGAAAGAAATGGTAATATGTACGATTGTTTAATATTTCTAATTTGTCATGCAATGATCCACGGCCACGATTTAAACTTCTCATAACTTTATAATAAATATACGTTGTACATAAACAAGAAAGTAAAACATTTACTTGTCTTTATGTTAGTATAATAGTTTGAATTAAAATCGTTAGACTTAGTATCAATTTACAAACAAATACGATAAGTACAGACATCGTATTATAATCCTTCTTTATTGAAACAATGTTTTTGAGTAATAAAATGACATAATATTATATATCATTACGCGGTTTTTCATTGCGCAGTTTTTCACACTGCGCGAGTTGAGATTTTAATACCAATTTTCACATTGTGGGATTAAAATTTCTAAATATTTTTTAAATATTTTATTATATTAAATTTACAGGTGAAGCAGCAAGTTTGGATATGAAGCAGCAACCAATTGGCTGCAGCTTCATATCCAAAAACCTTGAAGTATTATTGTCACAAGGGAATATTTTCCAAGTCAAGTTTTCGGCGCTAACAAACAAGGAAAAGGCTATATTTAGGAAAAGAATGCTTGAATAACTATTCCTAAACATGAGATATACTTACAGTTTAAATATGTGAAAATGCAACTGGTGATTGCAAAAACAAACAAAATAATCCATATACTTCATAAAAAACCTCGTGCTTTCAAAACACTCATTATTTCATTAGTTTCATTATTATATTTCATATATGATAGATAATAAAAAGGATGGATGACCGCGATAATGTTTGAGAACTGGTTTTTCAATTGTTTTTGTAACTGAGAAATATTGCAAACCTAATACCATTGCTTTTAAGATTCTATTAATTGTTGATAATACTGCAAAAGATAATGCTGCATCGATGTTATCATCGATAATTTAGCCGATGGACCATAGCCGCATCCTAACGTTATTATATTTAAGAAAAATTTTTAAGAAGTTTAAGAAGCTATTGATTGAGGGTACTGATGAGCCAGATAATGTCTTTTTCGAGACTTTTGAAACCAGTTACATATCTTATCTATACTGTATGATATTTAAAACTATCTTTGAACGAATAAAAACTCAACAAGAAATGCTGTCTGGAAGAAAATATGGCCTAAGATGCTTTGAACAAGCTATACGGTTGAGGTGCTAGATATTACGGAAATTGTGGCATCACGGAAAAAATTGATGGAGACTGTTTTGAAGAGATAGTATCTTATGGAAAGATATTATGGAAGCCATTGAAGATATTAATGAAGCAAATATGATTGTAATAAAAGCGAGAAGTAGAAGTTATTAGCGCTAATAAGTTTACAAAAAAACACTTATTTTCAAGTTTATATATATAGTTTATATTAATTTTTTTATTGAATAAACATTTTGAATTTTCTTTTTTAAATGTTGGCTAATATTTGGAGCCTTATCCTCCAATTTGAGACAAAATGGAGTGTATATACACACACACACACATATATATATATATATATATATATATATATATATATATATATATATATATATATATATATATATATATATATATATATATATATATATATATATATATATATATATACATATATACATAATCCTACAGATAGCTATAGGGTTCTTCATAGTTTAAATCAAACAACAAGCCATTGTTTATTATATTATTAATATGATTTATCCATACACATAACAAAAAAACAATTTCGGGGAGAAAAACTAACAAAAAAGCTATAACTAACTACTCTTATATGTATGAGTTTATTATTCTATTTGCAAATTAGATTTTTTTTTGTAGTTTTAAAAAAATCAAACACATTTATAAATTAAAACAACAGAAACATCTAGACCATCTATAAAAAGCTAAAAAAAACAACCAATTATTCAAATATAGGTCAATTGAAATTAAAATACCAAAACCAAAAATAGTTTTTTATGAATATAATTTATAACTATGATGATTATTTATTTAACAATATAAATTGAATTTAATTGGGTTTAGGGTTAAAATAAATAAAAAATAATTCCCTTTATATAGTTTGCTAGAAAAAAAGGATATTTCTTTCTTACCACAGTATTCTTTAGAATTTTGTTTATGTCTGAGGTCTATTAACAAAATTACGCGAAAAAATTAAACTGTCGTTTAAAAAATTGAATTATTTATAGTCTCATGCTCGTCGTATACATGTAAATATTAGCTGGCCCTGTTTATTAAAACAGCAACATTGTACAAATTTAGATGTCCAAAATAAAACGCATTCTTCGCCTAATAATTAAAATCAATTATTTAATTAAAAATTAAATTTATTTTTATTTATTTTAAATTAATATTGAAGGTTTTGTGTTTCTGTTTTTTTAAGAAATAGAAATGACAAAAAAAAGTTCTAATATACATCATAAATAAAAAAATGTTGTACGATGGCTGTGTATTTAGAAATGAGGCGCCAGAGTATATTTCCTTTTATACAAAATATTATTTCGTATATCTTGTATTTATCTAGGCGCGCTAGAATATTTGCGTTGTTTGGAATTTTTGGTTTAATATTTATATAGATAATTTATAGATTTTGAAATTAGTCATCTCTAGTCCCCGAGGCATCCTTAGCAATCAATTTATTGTTGTTGTGGTATTCGCTTGTTTGTAATGTCGCTGCTATAAAAAACGAACTCGTATGCAAATTATAATTTCGATATCACAATTACTCAATAACTATATTTGTTTTGGTGGGAATCAAGTTCAGGTCGGTGACATCTACAACAAATAACACACAATCACATGATTATCAATAGTTTTTTGTTTTGTTCCCGCTATTCGCAAAGAACTGATTTGAACGTAAATCGACACGAAACTATCAATATTATATTCCAATGTTTGCCACATCGATAACAATTTGACCTCAATGAAAAATATACTCCAATAAGCGAGTTTACAGCAAATTAAGTTTTCTGAAGAAAGAACAAATTAAATTTATACCTAAGTATATCTTATATGACCAATTAAACAATAATTTTAGAGACTGTCATATTAATTCCATGTGAAGTTACATTTCCATTCCAACCCAGTAATTTTATAATTTTTACTTATTTTATTAATAATAAAATTTATTCAAACAGACTTACTATCAGAAACTTAAGTCGGAAAATTTGCCATATCAACAACATAATGATACCCTATAAGTCAATTCGGTTTTATCTCCTATACAATTGGCAATGATTTTAGCGGCGTTGTAGGTACTACGTGGTTGAGAAAATATATTTTATGTAATGTGTAAGGCAACATAAGCCATTTGAACTATCTTAGAAGAACAAGTTAACGGTTCTTACGAATCTGTAATAATCATCCTAAGTGATCGGTCTTCAAAAACCTCTATGGGTTTTATGACTAAACAAATTATGGGTACGTTAAACAAATGGTAAAGTTAAACTAAATAAAATGAATTCTTAGACATCATTTCAAAATTTAAAATAACAAGGCACTTCCAACTCTTTCACAGTTCGCTTATTTACGTTCTTATTTATCTTACGCCATTATAACCAAATCATTAACGTAGGAAAATAGATCCGATTTACGTATGGAACTCTGCATATTGCATACCTTCGTTCCACAGTCCACTCAATAGTACTGACATGGAAGATGGGTTAGTCCATGAATTATGCAGTCTTTCAGGGGGTTATAGTAATCAGCGTTCATTCAAAACCCCAATCGTAGTTAGATGATAAAAATTCCCTTTGTATCCTGCCTATATCCTATATCGAGATTCAACCAGGGTTAACCACTTCGCCAAACTATAATTAAGTTTATACATATGTAATACTAAGTTATCTAATATTGACATAAGTTTAAAGTAATCTCTCATGTGTACAGCTTTGCGCTTACCAACTGCGATTTAAATACATAATCAATTAATAATTTATATTTATATATTTTGTTACTATTATAAAAATAAAATTATTTTCCTAACCTAAAAGAAATTACTTTTTTTTCAAGTTCATTTAACATTACTTTTTTTTTGTTCATCACACAACAGAAAAGGAAAAATAACGAAAATAAAAAAGCGTAGAAACAAATCTAATTTCATTTTAATGCTTTTTTTATATTAAAATTTTCATAAATTTTCAATGTTTTCTTGATTTTATTCTGGCTCGAAAAATCCTAAACTGAAATTGAAAAAAACTGATTCATATGGTTAAATATAATATACTATTTCAGTGGGCTCTGTGCACAGCATTTAATATACCTTATACCTCTATATATATGTATAATGAAAAGCATATAACTTTTCTAATCTTTAAACTATATATGTGTAAGGAAAACGTATTCCTTTTTCTACAAAATTGTTGTCGTTAATAAAAAAAACCAATATACTTCTCTGTCCACATAAATTTATAAAATTGAATTGCAATTATATATTGTTTTACATCGTCTAGCTCTTATACACACAAATGTTTATAAATTAACTGCAATACTTGATTATAGCTTTACAAAAGTCATTCATATGGAACTATAGTTAAATATAAATTTAAGTTCGTACATTTTTAGTTACGAATGGCACCCTGAATTGACAACTCATATCACTTATCCAAAAGAACAAACAAGCAAAGGTTTTAGCTCTTCCTGAACTATATTATACACGTACCTTGACGACCTTACGAATATTTAACCTTGACGACCTGACGAATATTCTTAAACGACACTGGTCAGTGAGAAATCCTATGTTCTGAATGGCAATTTGTAACAATGGAAACCGTAAGAATTGTATAGACGAAGAGAAACAAAATCGAAAACTAACAATCTTGAAGTTTTTTTATTCTATACAAGGAGATTAATAAAAGTTCGCTTAGTAAACGACTCATTTATATTTTTTTTAAATACCAAATACTTTGCAATTGTTTTATGAAAATTTCTTCCAAAAATGTAGAACGATCGGTTAAAAAGGGAAACAAGATAACGCAAAATGACTGAGGATGCATCAGACGCATTCCACCATCAAAGCAAACAAAAATGCATTGTGATTCTCTTCGGTTTTCGGAGTAAATTAAAGCCACTTCAAATATTCAATGAATACCAAGTTGCATATAGAACTATTACGCGGTTTCTACAGATTATTGCCAAGTGGTTCCGAAGATTCCAGATGGGACATTTTTCCGTAGACGACGAGCCCCGAAAAGTTAAACCATAATCTTCCTATGATAACGTTACTGTGGCTCTGATAAAGCGCAAAGTTGTCTAAGATCAACGATTGACACAAGATGGCAGTATCGCGAATATTAAATAATCATCTTGGGATACACGAAGAAATCTGATCGATTGGTTCCACGAATTTTAAAAGAGGCGAGAGCATTTTGCTAAATTTTTCAAAAAAAATTAATAAATAAATAAATAAATTCGAAAATGGACAGTCTATCAACTTTAGTAAAGTCATTTCTGGTGCCGAATCTTGATTATATAAGTACAATCAGGAAATTAAATAGCAGTCTATGGTATGGATCACAACAGAAAAAATCCTCCCGTAAAAGCTTAGCAAGAAAAGTAATGATGGCAGTGTACTTTACCCTATCAAAAATTTAAGCTGCTATTCCCCTGGAAAACCAAAAGTTAGCCAAAAAGCTTACCAAAGTTTTCAAAAATTTATTAGAAACCTGGAAGAGGATTTGCGATGCTACTTTTTATATCAAACTCACACTACTGAAATAACGAGTAACTTTATTGCGATCTCTGGCATCGAAGAAATACGACCAGCAACATATTCTCCGGATCTGTGCACCTTGTGATTTCTCATTATTTCCAAAGAAAAAACAAATTTGAAGGTAAAGGTCTTTAAGAATAACGCATAGATAATTAATACGATTAATGCTGAACTTGGTAAGTTTAAAAAGCAAAATTTTAAAGATTGATTTACAAAATTGTTCTATAAGCTTAAGAAATGCATTGAGATATTAAAAAAAGTCTAAGAAGAAATAAAAAAATAATTTTTGTTTAACATTTCAAACACAAAAAAACCTCTTGATCACAACCACATAGAAATAATCACATGCATATAAGGACTTAAGATGGTTTATGACCTCTAGAGTTAGTTTTATTTGTATTCCAAATAAACGACAATGATTTTCAAAGTGAACGTGATCTAATTTAGATGACATGTGTTTCCATCAACGATGGAGAAAAAGTAGACTCAAGATAATTTTTGAACAGTATCATAACATTACGTGTGTTCAATTTATTACTAATTTATCCATCAAAATCAAATCTTCATATACTAACTATGTATAATTAATATTTTATATAATATAATTATTATTTTTTTGACATATTTTAGGTAAAGACGCAATTGTACGAGTATTCCTATCAAACTTAAAAAACAACAAATGTTAAATGATATAGGATTCGGTAAATTTAATCTATCACTTGACAAACTTCGGGGAAATTGCGTAGCTAATAAAGAAAATGTCTAAGTACTACATAATTTAAAATAAAATAAACTAAACGAGACATAGTAAGGAATGTCGATTTATAGACGCAACAAAACTATTTTGATAAGTTGTCTAATAGATTCGCTGGAAGGGCCATAATTCAATGAGTTAAAATATACTTAAACCAATCGAATGATTCACCTCGTCTAATTCTTAGACACTAATGTTGGAAACTTTCAATGTTTCATTTTACTTTTATGATACACTAATTAATTTATATTACAACATTTTATTTATTTATTTGTTGTTATTTTTTATTATTCTCTTTAATTTATGTACAATCAAAAACTTTTTTAATTAACTTGATTATTATAATTTTATTTAAGTTTAAAAAAGCAAAACAACAACAAAATTGAATTGTGTAATTTAATTAGTTTTCTAATTAAATATAAGGACTATAAAATAAAAATGTTGAATATCAAATTTATTATTATTCTATATTATACGATATTTAATTTTGTATTTATATTAAAAATTTTAAATACCTAATTGCCGTATTATATTTAATAGTTTGAGAAAAATGTATCACCCACTCTATCAAATATATTTATATATATATATAAACAAAAAGCTCTTTTCAACTTTTTATTTTAGTCTACGAAAATTAAAAGTAAATTTCCATATTTTCAAACACCTATAAAATTTGTTTTAATATGACTTTAAAATAAACCACATACACACACGAACGAGAAAGAAAACACCAAACCGAGGAACAAAACTAAGAAGAAAAAAGCAAAAATTTTCAATATATGAGCATAAAAAATGTTTTTATTAAAAAAAAAAAGCAAAAAAAAAATATTTTATAGATCTTTTTTATTACAAAAAATTTTCTTTGTTATAATTTTTTTTTCTGTTCAAAAAGAATAAAAAAAATTCTTTTATTTCTCCTTAGTTTGTTTCTTGTGATCTTTTTTAATTTGAAACAAAAATTTTTATTACTATTTTTTGTTTTTTCCTTTATATTATTGTATCTGAGAAAAATGAAAATTGTTTTTGTGCTTTTTTCCACCTTGCTTTTTTTTTCAAGGAACAAAAATAACAAATTCAGTTTTTAGCATGTATGTATGTATATGGATGTACTTTAAATGTACAAGATGTTTAACGATACGCTAATGGAAACAAAAAAATATTTATGGATCAATTTTTAACAAAAATATTAAAGCCAATTTCAATTAACTCATTCAACAGTAATACAAAAAATAGAAAATATTGAGATACAATATATACTTGGCAAGGAGTTTTGTTTAAATTTTATTTCCTTACCATTTCTAATCAGATCTTTAATTATCTTATTTTTGTTTTTAGTTAATCTTAAAAACTTACATTTTCTCTTCCTTTCATTAAAAATATGAATTTTTTAGTAATAAAATTAGATAAAATAAATTGTGGAAAATGTAATATGCATAATAGGTAGTTAAATATAAAGAAGAAAAACCAATCATAATTTTATGTTTAAAACAGTTATGTTAGGAACTATTTTATACCGTAATTGAGTATAAAGTAGAAATTAAGAAAACTGTCACGATCACCAGTTCGAATCTCATCGATGACCAAACAAAATAATTATTCTATTTTAAAACTTTCTTAAAGCTTTATAAATATTTTATGACCCGCTATATTAAAATTTAATGATCTGAGATACCTGACATCCAAAAACTAGATAGAGAAACTTATCTGAATTATCAGTATACCTGGTTTATTTTTAAGTTGCAAGATTTTAAAAATGTTCGTGTAGTCTGTAATTTGTCCACTTTTAATAATGTTATTGAATGTTAAACCAATTTCATTAGAAACGTGCTAATGATCTTAAAGATAACAGATAATTTTTTCAAAACGTATTTATTATTAATTTCATAATCTATTCTGGCGTGACGATCACTATATTTATTATATGTGTTACATAAACTGCTAATAGCTGACGAGATGGATTGTGTTTGATGTATGGTAACGTATATAAGTGCTTTGGATGTGCTTTGGATCGCGTAATTAGATAATTTAAGCATTATCAACCAGAGAGATATAGTTAACTCCTGACAGTCATAACAGATTATACTATGGACAAAACAGGCTATATGGGATGGGAAACATACAATAAAAATAAAACATCTCTAACAATTGACGATAGTAAAATTGTAGAAACCCAAACTTTTCAAAACGAAATATATCGGGTGTTGCTTGTAAACCACTTAAATTGAATTCTGGGTATTCAGGGATAGCATAACGATTATAATACATAAATCAAATATTCTTATATTTTTCGGCTATGTAAAAATTTATTGTACGATCGACGTAATGCTAAAAGCTGAAAAGCGAATTGAGTGAGAGTAAAACAGGCTAAGTGACTATGGTGTAATTAAAACTAATTATATTACTATTACTAAGTAGTATTATATTACTTATAAATCAAAATTTTAAAAATGATCTTTGATCTTATACGAAATCTGTTAATTACTGCATGAAAGACGACAAATATAATACAATTGCACGATTGAAAACAGACGACTACTTTTGGATGCGGGTTTTATCGAAAATGACCATATTGATTAAGCTTACTTTTTTGAGGATCAACCTAATTTATTGATATTAACATTTATTATATTGCAAATAAAGATTTCTAAAATTTATTGTTTTAAATAATAAGGCTTCATATTTTTCCGATTCGAATATTATTTAACAATATATTAAATAAAATTTCCATTTTTCCAATTTGGGAACAAATAATTTTACCAAGAAACAAATACAGAAAGTACAGTTGAAGCAATATCGTAACGCAAACAAATCTTTAATTGTTTTAAAAAATTATGTTATGGCAATTGTTTTGTCTACTTATTATCAGTAATTTACGGATGTAATTGGTAGAACTGTAACATGTTTGATTATGATTTTATGTTATACATAATATGTCTGTTCAAAAAATTAAAACGATATTATCGATTCTTCAGTTACTCAAAGTATTGGAAACAAACATATGGAAACTTATATTGATCTATAGTCAACGAGTCTTAGTGTTTATCGCACTAAATACCAACTGTATAATACGGCTAAAAGCTCATCTAAAAATAATTCTTATAATTTTATTCGTTCAAATTAAATCATATTCATCGTTGTCCGGAGGTCGGATCCACCTAGCTTTCACACATTTTATGGTGTATGTAACAGTTGATCAAATCATCTTTAAATTTTACATTATATTATCGTTGTCAAGCTTCATATATAACCTTACTAACATAAACCCATACATTTTAGTTATACGTATATATGTATTGTTAAGAAAAAATTTTAACAAAACGATAAGAAAACGAAAAAAATCGTTGATAATAAAGGGTGACACATCGTTAATACTTGCACATACATGTGGTTGTTACATATACGAGGTATATATAATTAATCAAATTTAAATTAAAGTATATATTTTAACATATACGTCATCTTTAATTGTGTATTTTTTTGGTAGTTTTAACTAAATTAAACCTTTTTCAAATTTATATAGTAACAGCATGTTTAGATGGCCAATAAATCAATCGAAATGAAAAATGACACAAAAAAAGTTGTGTAATCCGAAAAAAATATTCCTAACCCATTCGCAACCGATATTTGTCATCTCACTTAGCGTAATAAAATCGTAAAAAAATAGATTGAATCACCCTACTACTAAAACTCTAACTTTTTCCGTTTTTTTTATTTTAATGTTTGAAGAAAATTAAATTGAAAAATAAACTTTTCTTATTTATTTTTTTTATTATTATTATTTTCTTCGTATTAATTTATTCTTATTATTATTTTGTTTCTTATATTATATTCTCTTCGTCGTTTTTTCTAATCTTGTCAAAAAGATGTCGTCAAAAAGATTTTTATTTTATACTCATATAATTCTTTTTTATTTTCGTCAAATAAAAAATTTCCATATATTATATGTTAAAACACATACATGTATTTATACATAAACATACATATATACGTAGTATGTATATAGAATGTTAGGCAGCTTAGTATAAACATTGTCAATTTGTTGACCAAAAATTCACCCATTACTTATTTTAAAAGAACATTACATATAATTTATACATAGCGACCTTATTAATTATAATCCAACTTATTGCACCTCGAAGGCATGATTTCCTCATTAATCATAATCAGGTATAGTTAGAACAGTATAAGTAATAGAAAAAGTATTCAGGTGTATTTAATACATAAAAAAATCAAAACTAGCAATGATCTACTAGTCGAAATCCGATCCCTATTACAAATTAGTGAAGATTGTAGATGCGTTGCCGGTTAAATCCGCTTTTATTTACATCCGACATGTTTTAATTTTTGACAACTGAATCAACCAAAACGAAACATTAAACTGCAACCCCTACGACCTAAACTATCGAAACATAAATAAATACTTGTATGCTTGTCTTATTAGTCTGATGCCGAATTTATGTAGAATTATGTACAGTAGTTACCACACAAAGAGTCATCTAATCATTATCGCAATGCAAGTCTTCACACACATGTTTAATGGAGTTTAAGTCGGAGATGTAGGGCGATGCATTTGTTTTCGAGGTGTGTATAGCACCTGTAGATATACCTGTCTACCAATGATAGATCATATTAACTGATTTGGAACACACCATTAAATGGAAGTCAGTATACCAGTATGGCACGCGGTCTCTACATTAAACAGAACTGTTTAAAAGCTGTTCTGTTACATAATAATTGTAATAATTTCTCATTTCTTGTTGTTGGTGGCTCTTCATTTCTTCGAAGGAAATTAATTAATATTTTATAAAACTTAAAAAATAATAAAAAGAAAACGAAAAATAGAAGTAATAATAATAAAATATTAAATTAGTTTAATTTGATTAGAAAATTAATTTAATTTATTTATGTGTATGTATATGTTAAAAGAAAAATTGAATTAAATTTCTTTCCCTAACAATTTTTACATTTTCATCTCTTCTGAAAAAAGGCAGATTATCAGATAAAATTAATGTGATAAAAAAGGGATTTAATTTTTTTTCTTCTTTCTCATGTATGAATTTAAGATTTTATTTTTTTAATAAAAATTGATCTAATCTTGGAAGTAAAAATGAAAATGTTTATAGGAATCATTTTATGATAATATATTTATGGGATGTGATTATAAAAATGAAATGTGTGTTGCAGTATATCGCGATGTATAGATTATTCTATATGGGTGAATGATGAATTAATTCATACTCAATAAATAATTAAACTGTAAATTATTTATTTCTTTAATTTAAGATATGAAACTGAATTTATTTTGTCGATTAAGCAACAACAAACAACTGAAACTTCAATCAGTATTTATATCAAAATGCCACATGAATCGAAAATTTACAAAACATGTATATGACGTTTTTTTTTTGGTTTTTGATTGAAACTTTTTTGATTGAATTTTCTCACAGCAGGAGTTTGAGCTTTGTTTCGTAAAATATATCACTGGTGTGAAATATTCACCAACAATTTTGACATATTTGGAAATATACAACAATTTCAATTTGGACTTAACTTAATATATAGATTAATATTCATTTAAAACAATGCTGAACAACATTGTGTAAGAGAAAACGACTCAATCTTGAAGTGGGTCATGGAAAAATGTGATCTTGGATCGGCTTACAGTACTGTTATCAATGTTGTGATACCACAAATGCATAGATATCAAACGACCCAGAACCAAAACATGAGATGTAATTCAGCACCATAATGTATGAGCACCAGTACAATGACTAGTAACAACAATGTTAATGGCCTTTTTTACGGTGTGACCGGAAATTAACAAAAAAGTATAGTCACACATAGATCGAATTACAACTTATTTCTGTATTATATAGAACAGGTCTTAATGAAAACATAAATGCCAAATAATGACTGATAGAATCCATCTCATAGAATCTATCAGCGACAAGCAGGTATAATCATGAAATGTATTGTGACTTAATTTATAATAAAAGGTCTCTAAGCATCTCATTTTCAAACCGAATTTTGAAAATAGTCTAAGTATAAACAATCCGGGGCACAACAGTAACAAAATTATTGCTATGATTACAGGCTTCTTTTGTCTATTATCTATTATTGGTCCATAAACATCTCAGCTATTTCAGTTTTTAACGTAAACTGATTTTTTTAGCTCCATTGCTTGGATAGAACACCCGAAAAGTTGGTTCTGTGATATCGAAAGTTGGTTCTGTGTTAAGAAAACGCGTATCGTTTTCAATCGGCCGCGTTTCTGCTGTCCTATTTGAATAATAATAATTATGAATTTTAGACAGTTAAACAAACGCATAATTCTTTTCTCACGTAAACGAACTTATTATAGGAGGTTATAAACGTGTAATTTCAGCTAAGCTAAGCTAAGCGATGTGAGCTATATTCGTAGCTCTTAGTTGTAAATAAAGTTTTATATGGAACGTTGCACACTTGAGCTAAACTATGCGAGCTACGTTTTTCTGTTTTGAGCGATGCAAACTAACCTAGCTCGAATTGTCTTTGCAATGCAAATGTCAGCTATATCGCTCACACATGCATTGATTTTATTTATTTTATACAAAAAATTTTTTATATACAATATTTTGACAGATAACTCGTAGCATTTTATTTACACATGAATGTATGTTTGAGCGATGTTATAGTTGAAGTGTACAGCGGTATAGGAACTAGGCGAGCTAAACTAAGCTAACGAGAATTATTTTTCTCGCTTAGCTTAGCTGAAATGTGCAACGGGTCTTAGGGTCAGTTTTTTAACAGTAAGAGGTCGAAAATCGAAACACATACATATTTAGTGAGCTTATATTTCAATTAACTGTTTTTGTTATAAAATTGCTCGTTTTGTGTTGTTAAGCATACGACCATTGTTTCTATAGTCTGAACATTTTCAAATTGCTTATAAAGAAGCTTGTACACTACAACATCGAGTGTATATTAACTATAAAAAGTTGCTATAATTCAGAAAAAGGAAAAAAGGCTTTGATAGTATTTTCAACGTTTACACATTTTCGTTTTTCCACAAAAGAATACTGAAAGTAGTAGAGTCACAATGTAAACCTACCGAGAGTATTGTATTAAGCCTGATTTCAATTATGAAAAATATACTTACAGTATAGTCAAAATAAGATAAAAATATATTTCTGCGTTATGTGGGAGGGAAATACAAAATATTTCCAGTACAAAACATTCATTTAATACTAAATAAATTTTTATAGTTATACTGAAAAAAACATTTTAGCAGCACTGACAAAATATATGAAGAGAAGTATTATTTTATTCAGTACTGGAAAAAATATTTTACAGGAAAATTGTGAATGCATGTGAACACCATTGTATGCAGTGAAGTTATATTTTGAAAGTGAAGTTTTTTTTAAATATGAAGCATTTTATAGTAGTTTCTTAATGGTAAATTTATAATTTTAACACTTCGGGTTTAATTTCAAATGGAAAAGGAATAATTACGATAATTTTATTTTATTTATATTTATTGTTGTAGATTCAAAATGATCAATTGTTTTCAATAACAAAAAATTGGAAATATTATTGGTTATGTTGTTAACATCTGTCAAATATATACATATAGTTTAGCTATAAATAGAAAGGCAAAGTAATGGTCCTTGTAAATCTAATGGTATTTTCCTTTATGTTTTATTCAGTAAGAAATACTGTCAGTATTTTTTTTTCATAGTGGAAATCAGACTTTCTTGAAAAAATTATTATAGCAGTACAGACAAAATATATCAAATACTTTATTAAGTACTGCAAAAATATTTATGGGAAAATTGTATATGGATTTTAAGTGGTTTCTGTGCAGTGAAGTCATATTTTAAAAGTGAAGTCATTTCTTAAATATGAAGTATTTTACAGTAGTTTCTTTATGATAAATTCATAATTTTAATTTAAGTTTTATGTCATTTATTTTAAATCATAGTGGAAAATGAATAAGTGCGGTAAGTTTATTCTGTTTATATTTATGGGTGTGGATTCAAAGTTTTTTATCAATTTTTTTCAATAGTAAAATATTGTGGATTTTATTGATTATTTTATAAATATCTGTCATTCTATTTAATTTTGCTATAAAAAAAAGTAACAAATGGTCTCTGTTATTCTAATGTTTTTTCCTCTTTTTGTTTGAGTCAGTAAGAAATACTGTTATTATTTTTTCATAATGCAAATTACGCTTTAACTATAAAAATATGCTATAATTAAAAAAAAAATTCTCCCTGTCGCTTTGATAGTATTTTTGAGTTTTATATTTCGCTCTTCCACGAAACAATACTGTAAGTAGTAGGGAAAGAGAAAACCCTCCGGAACTGCCATTAGAGTGAACGAAATATGTATTTTTCATTTTTGTTTTATAGCAAAAATTAACACGGGAAAGAAAATTATAGTAAGTATATATTAAATTATTTATTTAGCAATATGCAATTTATTTTATGAATGATACTTAACCGATTTATTTGTATATCGATTCATTTTAAAAATAAAGATTTATAAATAATACATCCAAGCGATTAATATACACATACTCGTACTAACAAGTCATAATTTATTCATAATGTTGTAAAATTAGATTACTAATTGCTATTAGAATATAGTAAATTAGAATCGGATGAATAAGGAAAAATAAGATTTATGTAACTAAAATTTACCTGAATTATACGAACAAATCCCATATATAAAATAAAAATTAATTTAAAATAATAATTGTATGTAATTAAGTTATATATAGATAACTGTCGCTCGTTAAACGTTGTTACATAATTACCCGATCATAATTATTTTATGTGGATACGGATGTAACGTTGTATATACTATAGAAAAGGATAATTTTGATAAACAAATAAAAATATAAAATTTTTGAAAATTATTATTTTTATTCTATGGACTAATTACTTTTATTGTGTGTTAAAATTATTTGGTATATATGTATATGTTGGTATCTGTGTATGAATTACTTCAAATTAGTTTAATTAATTATATTTTTTTTATTTTAATGTTGATTAAACATATAATGTTTATGTTTTTATTTTATGAATATAATTATGATATATTACACCATGCTTTTGTGTTTATTTATTATCATTTTTTGTGCTGAATATAAACATATTTATTTAAATAATTTTGGATATGTTTTGTTGTTGTGTTAATATTTGAGATTTAGTGATTTTGTTATAGGGGAATTTTTCTGAACGTATATGCCTGAATATATTTTAATAATCACTTACAATAACTTTAACTAAATAGTATGCAATAGCTAAATAGTGAGCCACGTTCTGTATAATATTCATGTCATACAATCAAATAAATTATAGAAATTGTTTAGTTCCCCGTCTAACAATCAATCTCATATATAAAATAGATGAAGAATATTTATGATCACAATGATTTTCGTGCATTGAATTTTAAATTAATAATTTGAATTTTTTTCTATGTATAGTTTTCGCTATCTTCTAGAAGATACGGGAAAAATATATTTAATAACGCCGAATCGACGAATAATAATATTATATATTTCTGATTAAATCTATAAAAAATCATACTTATAATAAAAATATAATATTTAATTAGATTGTTTGGTATGTATAACTAAATTAAAAGCGACCTGTACCCGGTACAATCAATTATTCTGTATATAAATATCATGAAATATTAAAAGAGTAAATGTGCAAATAAATTTGCTCCCTTTCACAACTTGTTGACACAAAAGTTATGAAAAACTCTTTTTGTCTTCATTATCCTTAACACCAATGCCATTATAATATTTTCTTTACACAAAGAAAATAGCGAATTAAAATATAAGCAACTCAAACTTTTTGTAGTACACAAGAAAAAAAAGAAAATGGAAAAAGCACTCCATCATTTTATTACGTTTTTCTTTCTTGTCGTACAACTTTTTTTTTATATTTTTCTTTTAATAGTGGTGTTGTTGGTATGTGTGAAGAGAGTGCTGCAAAAAAAATATTTTTCATCAACTTAGGCGCGTGCCATGTTTTTTTTTAAATAATACGAACTCAATCAACTTTTACGTCAGATTTTTCTTGTGATTTTTCTCATAAATTGGAGTCGTGCAAGATTCAGTCAATAATATTGTGATTTGTTCGATATTATTGTTTTGGAGTCATTACGACTGCGTGTATAGTTTGTAAAATCATCACAGGTAGCAGAACAAAATAAAAAGTTTAATTTAAAATACAAATATTTGTCAAATCTCCGATATTTCTACTTAGAACAAACTAAAGCTATTTTCACGAACAGTGGTGAACCATTGCATCTTTCAACCACTTTAGGTTTACACTATATTCAAAGTTCAAACACTATATTAAGCGAAAGGGTGAAGTTTGTGAATGGCGGCATAACAACGGTCTAAACGAACTAAATGTAGCTTGGGACAGCCGCCTAAACTTAACCTTAACTTTATACGTTACTATTCAGTAACTATATCATAGTTTTAAAGTTTAGATTCGAAAAGCAATGTATTAATAATGTCGTTCTACAAGGTGACCAATAGGACTGAATGATATAAGACAAATATAACATTAACAAGCATATAATCTACATTGAGACCATTTAAAATTCACTTATTCATTAGATTATTTACTATCATACCGCCCAGTTTGCGCATTGGTTAAAAATCTGCGGAGTGGATTGGAGGTACCATGTTCGAATCCCGATAGGAGCAGGATGCGAAAAGTAATTTTCACCATCGATCGTTTAGGCGGTACGATCGGTAATGCGACTTTCTCACAAAACCGAATTCTCAGATTTATATTTTATCAATAGACGTAATAAAAATTCCAATGATCATGTTTAAAGAAATAAAGAAAACCCCCAACAAACAGTGCATTCTTGTGGAAACAATTGAAGCTCTTGTAAATTCCTGTAACCATTTGAGGCAAAAGGAATATATTATGACGCCTCTCTGTATCTTGCACAATTATAAATTGAAAAGACAATATATCGAAAACTAAAATGATTTAAACACTGTCTTAAATGAAATGTGCTTTAGGAAAGGTGCCTTTCTTTAAACCATAACATTAAGCCTTTCTTAAACCATAAACCATAACATTAAACACCTAATAAATTTATTGGTAACAAATAGATATAATCAACAGTTGCTGGTGATATAACCAACTATTTTGATATCACATAAATACTTTCACACTTCCTTACTATAATTGCAAAAATAATTATGTCAATTTGAGGAAAACTTTACTTTTAATACAAGCTAAAATTATGCCAATATGGTTAGGTCATTATTCAGTTCCCCAACACCGCATTAAATTGAAAACTAATCTCGATGCCTAAATTAACACATTGGGTAAAATTGTAATAATTTTTACTTATAAAATTTGAATACTTCTTGTACATAAGTGTTTTCTATTTAGTTAAGAGTTAAGAAAAAAGCCAGAACAAATAAGATAAACTTCCATGAATGAATTATGTACTATATAGAATAAAAAATATGTGTTCAATTGTATATAATACCCATGATTGAGACAAAATCAATAATTTTGACATTTTTGTTCACGCAATCAAAATCGGCATCAAATTTCAAAATACCAATCATAATAAACACTTGAAAATGGCTTAACGCATACAAACATTAATTACCTCTTTCGTGGTTTATTCTCTCCATTTTTGTTTTCTTTCTTGTTTTGTTTTCAAATTTTATTGATTCATTTCTTGTTTCTTGATTAATTCGCATTCAATTTATCATGATAACACAAAAATTTATTATCAATAAAATCGATATTTTATTTATGACAGCGAAAAAAAACTAATTTGATTGATCGTTAAATCATTTTAACATTAATTTTCATCAGTAACTTATATATTTTTTTTTTCAATTTTATTTTTATTACTATTTGTTATTTTTGTTTAATAATAATAAAAACTCATTCAACTTAAAGAAGAACAGCATCACACACACATTAACAAGATTAACTAACACACCGAGTTAAATTGATCGATTAGTTCTGATTGGGATTGATCAATGATCTCTTGAAATCATTGTATATTTCTATTTATTACAATGCTAGTTTTATTGTTTTATAATTAAATTGATTAATTTTTTATGTGATTTCTGCAGTCATGGAAGAAATTAAATTTGTATGCTAAATAGTGAATCGCATTTTATATCAACACAAAACTACATTTTAGAGAAGCTATCCAGATGACATGTACACCTATAGAGATATATGCCTTAAATGTTTCTGAATCCATTCATTTTCAAATTTATTGCAATCCACGAATATCAAAAAACAAATACAATTCTAAAAATATGTTTGATAAATTTCCCTTTATGATTATTGTTTTTATTACAACACGTTTTATTATAAACAATAAACTAGCTAACACACACAGATACACATGCACACAAACAAATGCACACACACACAGTATTACAATATAAATAAATTGATGGTAAATAGATAATAAATGAAATTAAATAATGCCCCCTAAGGCTTACAATTTACAGATTGGCTATATAAGGAACGATACAAAATATGTATAAGAAAATATGACAAAAAACATACCAATAATTTGTATTTGTTGTACTTCTTGCGCGGTGTTTGGTATTTATATATATTTATATAAAATCGGGCGCACGAGTTTATCCAATTTTCTTAGATTTTTTAAACCAAAGACACAACATAAAACAAAAACACTGAAAATTATTATTTCTCAAGAGCAGGTGTATAAAATGCAAATTCGGCAAATAAATATAAAATAAACACTTGAATATTTTTATTTATGTGTGCGGCTTATAAAAACTTAATAAACGGCAAAAATAATTTTCAATGATAAAATTTCGAAACAAGAAAAAATTTAGATAAAATAATTCAGCCAAAACTTCACAGCCAGTTTAACAAAAAGACAAGGCAGTATAATCATACGCATAAAATCAGGATACTAAAATACCAAATAAAACATTACAAGAGAGTTGATATTCTGGAAGTGATTAAAAAAGTTGCGTCAGCAAAATTACAACTCGCAAGAATGTCCCAGCATGATCGGTCAAGACTCAGACTTTGATGCGAACTTAAACATATTAAACAAAACAATGTGTTTTCGGAAACAACCACCAATTGATTCCTTGAATTATAGACTCTCGCCACCTTCAGTTGTCATTGAAAAATTGCAAGGAAAACAACACATCGAGAGCTCGTTTTTTTATATACATATTTGTAATATTTAATTAAAAAAAGTTATTGGCGTTTTTGAAAAAGAAGGTTGGTTTATTACCAACACAGTCACTAGGAAACCGATTTCATGTCGTCAAGAAAATTAAAAATCTTATCAAACAAATTTATTTCTAACGTAATTTTCACCTCTTATTTTGCTGTATTGAAAACAAAAACTTCAGATTTTAAAATTATATTATTTTCTTATACATAATTAAAAAATTAATTTTGCTAATTTTTATATTAATTAATACGTATTTGATATGTAAATACGTATTTGATATGTAAAGGAAAAAGAAGATTGTTTGAGATAGAAAGGATCCTTACGAGATCTAATATCTTTTACCATTAAAAAATGTTGATTATATTTCAGATGATTATTTATTCTCTATCTTGCTTGTAGAATGCTCCTCTCTCATCTCCACCACGACAACTATTTCAATTCTAAACACGAGGCCGTTGTTGGACTTGTTAAGCAGACAATTTTAATAGAATAACTTTAATTCAAAGTGGACATTTTTATACATAACTAAACAAAATAAACTCTAAAAGCGAACTGGGCACCTGTTCTTGACTTACTGTCATAATGGTCAATATAGCAAAAAACTCTTCTATTAAAAAAAGATCAAACTATCCGATTTATACATAATAAAATTTGAGTGATGCTTGAGTATATATAGCTTTTAAGTTATAAACAACATTAAGTTTAATCAAGTATCCATCACGAATTTATACCTGTTTTTACAAAAAAAGCACAAATTGTAGTTAATTATACATTTGACCAAAGCTCCTAAATATACAGGCCGCAATGATCAAAAATAAGTTTATACGATTTATTTACAAATATGTACATTAATAATTCGTGACGTCATTATTAAAGAACCCAACTTTTTTTTACTTGTCAAATGTCAATTTTGTTTGTTAAATATTTAAAATAAAGAGTTTTCTCCGTATACAATTATAAATTATAATAATACAATTTTGTTATAATTAATAATTAATATTGTTAGCACTTTGGACTTGTGGGTGAACATGTAAACAATATGATATACCATATGTGTATAGTTGATGGTTTGTGCAAATGTGTTCTGACCAACTGCTTCTCCTGATGATGATCGTGGTTATCTTTCTTCTCATGGTTATCTACTCCATTCGGAGTTCAACGGCCGATCTAAACATTATTTTATGACTGTGGTGATTTAGTTGTTGAACTTTTGAATTAAAATTGATAGTGTTTAATTATTTCTTCCCACTTCAGTTACCATTTTGCGCTCTTTTAGTATTTCGGCAAATCGTTTAGCTTATTCATTCGACATACAGGGTTAGGTAACGTTAAGATTCATTCTCGAGCACGATATAAATTAACAATGTGCGATGGTTAATTTTAACAAAATTTATTATGGAATGTATCAAAAAGTATAATCCCTAAATAAATTTAAAGGGTCTTTTATTGCTGCTTGTATTATTTAAGATGCTTTTATTTGACGTACACAGAAAGAAAAAAATAGTCTTTTCATATAAAGATTAGCCAATTTCATTTAAACTTGAGCATCGATTTTTAGCCATATAATGTGATTCGCTGATTCAACTATAGTTTTTAAGTTATATGTTTTTATGATTTGGTTAAAGTTTTTTAATGAATCTAGAAGAGTTTTATATAACTTTTCCAAATGAATTGTACAAACTCATTGTATGAAAATGTATGTTTTGATCAAACATTTAACATTAATATTTAATGTATGTATTTGATTTCAATTAAATAATTTTATAAATTAATGATTTAAATAATCGAAACATATAGTTAGATTTTATCTTTCTGGAACTTTTTATTTGATTTTTGTTTAAAATATTTATTTAATTTACTAAATAAAATAGTCGAATTTATTTATATTTCCACTAAAATTGAATCATTTATTTTGATGAGTGTAAATTCAGGACGTTGTAAATAAAGAAACAAATTTAGTTTTTTATGCTTTTAAATTTATTTTTGTTATTAACTTATTTTACATATTTTTTTAGGCTTGAATGTCTTAAATGATCTTTAAATAGCTTCAAAAAATGCTACACAAAAAACTATTACAAAAACATTAAACAACAAAAATAAAAACTACTCAAATCTTAATAAGCTATAAGTTTTATGCACATGTTATTTCGATGGTCCATCCTGTACCGTTTCACTTTGGGTGTGATCGATATTCTACCGGTCATGTTGGGTTTCGCTGCTAAAAAAGCACATTATATTAAAATATGTCTGTATATATAACTTATATAAAGTTTGATAAAATAGAGATCTTCAGGACGTTACCTGTTCAGGATCAGAAGCTAAAAAGACAACAATTAAATAGTTACTAGTAAACAAAATTAATTTTATTAATTGTTAATTATCTAAATTTTAGTTGAATCGCTCAATTATTGGCAGAGATTCATCATATATAGGTATCGGAAATTAAGCTTTATTAATTTCCTAATATTAAACTGTAAAATTTAAAATTATAAATTAGTTATTAAGAATTTATTTTTGAATTTATGTAAATCAATATTACCTAGCTTTAAATCGGCTGTTCTGTTGACCTTGCCATTTAGGATTGTCATCTACATTCGTGATAATGTAGAAAGTTAAGTTATCGGTAGTTGATATTTTAAAGAAACGCTCCATGTTTGAAGATTGTAATTAAATATTGGCAGCACAAGTTTTCGGCATATTTATTTGAATTTATATTACCGCTTTTTTTATATGCTGATAAGCTCAAGCTATTAAATTTATTTTCTCTCATCCACTTACATTTTGACCGCAGAACAGGATTATCAAAAATTTCAATAAATTTTTTTGTGAAGAAAATCAATTACATTTATAAAGTTTAGTTATATTCGTATTATTATACTTGGAATCTTACACGTCCGTTCATTACCCATACTGTTTAATAAGTTTCTATAACTGAATTATTATTATTAGACATATTATAGGTAACATTCTATCTACTATACGTTACGATCTTACCATATTTTAGCTTCTTTAAGTGACGTAAGCATTATTCAAATAATTAGTGGTAACGTTTGAGAGAACCTCATCAAATTTTCTATAATTATAAACTATTTTACAAAAAAAATTTGTTATAATACTATTATTTTAAATCATACTCTGTTTTAGTTAATATTTCTCCTCTGTTCGTTTATGCACTTAAAAACGAACTGTTGTAATTTGAATACAGTCCCAATTTCTCCTCCGCGATCAATATACTGATAACTCTTTATTAATGGATTTAAACTCCTTAATCTAGAATACAATGTTCTTATTACTATATGTACATATAATTTTACTTTTTAATTTAATTAATATTTTTAGAAACCATAATTACTTCTCTAATTTATGATCGTTGTGATACACGCTGGCTATAAATTTAGCTGAATATTTAGACATATTCCACAATCACACTTTTTTAATAGCTATATTCAATTTATTTATAGTGTATAAATTATTTAATCACATTTTTGTTAATGAAAGTTTTTATCACTATAAACTACAAAATAATTAACAAACATATTTCACTAAATTACAATACTAAATGACACGATACATTTTTACAAACAAATTGTCATGCATTTGTCTTCCATTTTGAAAGAAAAAATATTAATATATTTACAATATTATATGAAACAATTAATATAATTAATTTAATATAACAATTAATTGTTAGATTCTGCTATTGCTTTAGACTATTCAAACACATAGTTTTTTGAAAATAGCTCAAACATAAAATGTTTAAATAAAAATAAATTTTTTTGACAAAATAAAGTTGATCAATTATTTTTCATGTTTTAGCAAACTAAAATATTTGAAACTGTAAACACTTTAACAGATTCGGCTAATTGATTTTTTAATTTGGAGTGCAATAAATCAATCAATTTTCTTTAGTAAAATCGTTAAATTTCCATTTTGGCATTTGTTAAATGTTTAGGTAATACATATAAATTATTAAATTTAATCATATAATTCAATAGTTGATTATTCTAATTTTATTTTTTCTGTGTATATATAATAGTATACTTAAAAGTTTACAATAAAAATGTAGAATCAAAGAATTTTGAGTACGAACATAAATTTATTAAATAATTAAATATTGTATAAACTATTTCAATATTTATTATTAAAACAAATCAAACTTTGATAAAACCTTTAAAAATAAATAATCGAAATTGTGACGTAGTTCTATTTCAGAATCTTATATTGCTTATTTTATAGATTACTCTCCAAGTGATCTATAAAATTGTATTACTTGAATTTGCTAAAATCTTTTAAAGGTGTTACTGTTATTTATGTAATAGTTTTGTGACAAATCAAATTTCTAAATTCAACTTCAAAATAATATTAAAGATAAATGAAAAAATTGACAATATTTTTAAAATGAAATTGATCTAAGGACATAAAATTTTGATAAAAAAGAGAAATCGTATTTGACGTAAAAATGTATAAAGACACACACACACACATATATACATATATATATACATTATATATAATAAAAAAAATCCTACAAATTTTCAATTTTTTAACTAGAAAATTGTTCACGTAAAAATGAAAACATCAAATTTCCGTCTCAAATTGAAATGAATGAAAAAACTGAAAATCAATTTAAGCCAATTTTTCAATTTAGCTAAAATAATAAAAAAAAATGTTGAAAATTGTTTTTTTCCATAGAAAAAGGTTTGCACAGCACACAGAATAAAAATCGAAAAATAAAATAAATATTTATATAACTATATAATAATTTAAATAAAGTATTTAGAGAAAAATCTAAAGAATTGTATCCACATGTTGTAGTAGACATAAAATATTTGTCACACTCGACCATAAGTGCAGCATGAGGAGGGCACCAATCGAAAAAGTTTAGTTTAAATTTAAACACATTTCTTAAATTTTCAAACTAATTTTTCTAATCAAATGGTTCTTGTGCAACAACAACACAAAAAATAATAATAATAGCATAAAAAAAATTAATTTTTATTTTAAAAGAAATAAAAACTTTTCATTTTCTTACTTTCTGTTAGAAAATAAAATTTGGATTAAAAATGAAAAACAAGTTAAGAGATATAACTTTTTGTTTCTAAACTTTTCACGAAAAAATATGTATAATATACAGGTTTCCTTTTCATTCCGCGGGGTTTTCAGCGTCATTTCGTTGTTACGTTGTTTGACATTTATTTCAAGCTGGACGATTTTATTTGGCTTTACGAGAATTTTCTCCTTTTTTCATTGAGCATATATAATTGTTTCCAATTTGTAAAAGAATCACATTAATATTCTAAGGAAATTAGAAAAGGTTAAATACCTGATCTGTTTCCAGAATAATGACTCTAGCAAATGGTCTCTTATGAGAGAAATTTCAAATTTTTGAAATGGTTTTTCATTTTGAAAAAAATTATTTATGTTTTTTCGTTTCACTGAAACTCGAATATCACTCTCACTCCTGCTTATTCGAATGAAGCCCAAGATATATATCCGATATTCTCAATATCGAAAGTTTATCATAATTCAAGTTATCGTTTCTATGAATCAAAACTAAAAATATATTCTCGAAAGAATTGTTTAAGTTTTATTTATTCGAATTCATGTATATACGCATAATTATTTTACTGAGTTAAGCGCAATGCGAGTGGAATCAATAACTTATTGTACTGCTTTACTTGCAAACTAAAGCAAAAATTAAACCAAAACAATATATTTATAGGCCTGTATGTAATATGTCGAAGCACTTTCGTTTGCTTGATTTTAAGTACAAACTCCTTTGCAAGTTTCGAATCAGACCGACAACTAACATATTCTTTCTCAAATATATTAGAATTTGTTTTCAAAATTTGGGATTCGTTTTATGAACAATCGCAAAACATTTGTAAAAAATTAATTTAATTTAAAACTAAATCTTAAGTGTAACTATTTCCTATACTCTCGTTTCTACAGAAGATATAGAAGAAGAATAGCCTATAGCTATTTTCGGATAACACAACTTAAAACACGTATACCGTGTCTTATGTTGTGTTATCCGAAATAATACCGATTAGCATTATGAATATAACTCGCCGTAATTCGCCGCATACCGGTCGTTATCGAACCCAACTTCGATTTAATCACAGATAAGGAAAGTTGTTTCTTATTTTGACTTTACCACTCGAATATTATTTAGTTAGTCATTGAATATCATTATGTTATAAAGATTGTGGAAATATATCGATTATACCAATAAATATAAATATATTTTTAATACAGTATCATATACGACACCAAGACCGAATTCGAACAGCTGTAATCTCACAAATAAGTAATATTATTCAAGTAAGTTCTTTAATAAGCTTTGTCCACGAATAAAATATATTATTGTAATTTTAATCGCGCCTGCTATAGTAATATTTAAGTATCTCGACTGATTAATCCAATACATTAAATAATTATCCATATATTTTTAATAAAGAATTTAAAAAAAAGGTCTTATGACAGTTAAACGAAGAGTATTAAGTTAAGTGTGCAATGACAATTGCACACTTAACTTAATACCAAAAAAAAGCAAGAACTATAATACAAACATCGAACGACTTGATGTTCTAAGATAAATGATTCAGATAGTTTACTCAAATCAACTCGATATATGTTTTTCTTCGTTTTCGGGATCCGCATAATGTAGGTAACTAAAAACGAACTGGGTGCTTCGGTTCAAAACACATTATAGAAATAAAATGAACAAATAATGAACCTGTAACGTGAACATTTCACAACCAGGGTAATTTTATGGTAATTCAGGGTTATTTTGTGGTGCTTTATCACATTTAGTGATAAAAAGTAAGATAAAATGAAATTGTCGTAGCTTACTGCAGATGAATCATTGATGAACAGCTTCACATCGTATATTGATACGGATAAAAGAGACAACAATATTTGCCATCTCGGTTTTACTAGTCAACATTCTAAACTGTTTGTCATGCCATGTTAACATTGTTTACAATATCATTAATTAAGTTGTATATAAATATATACTTACCATATTATACAAAATGTATCACTAACTTTTCACCACTTTAATAAAAAACGATATAATCAATGTATGTAGAAATATGGTTATGTAGAAACATCAATTGATCACTTTAAAATATGTATTTCCCCTTAAAATTCATTATTTCCCTTTAAAATGTATTGCACATAGGGAATCCAATACCGGTTTTCGGTAAACCGGTAAACCGGGTTTACCGTAAATTTTTAATTACCGAAAAACCGGTAAATTTTCAAAATTTACCGAAAATACCGAAAATTAAAAAAATCATATAATTAGTATAATATCTTTTCATACTTTTACTGTATAAAATAAAATATATTCACTTATTCAATTTAATAAAAAATGTTCTTATTATATTCATTCTTTTTATTTATGGATCTATATGAATAGGGCTTTTGATTTAATTTTATACCGAGATTTTTAAACGTGCTGATATAAATCTGCTTCATCTCATTCATTTCATTACGCAGATGTGACTAGACTTAAGGTTAATTCATGGTTAATTCGAGTGTGTCAACACTAATTTCAATCGTCCTAGGAAATTTAATTTCTTTAATGCTTGAAATTAACGGAACGGGTTATTTTACCCCTAATTAAAATCAGAAGTATTCTATACCCAAAAGGATGGTAAAAGTCAAGCGGTTATGGTATGTTAAACTTTGTAGTAGGAACTAGGAATCAATATAATATTGTGATACCCAAACTGTAGGAAATTTAGGTGGTTAATTCAATAGAAATAAAATAACTGCAAGACAATTAGTGAAAAGAGTCGCTGCTGCTCAAGAATTGAACATTTTTTCGCTGTTTTGTGATGCGCATTTTGAATTTCGGTTGTCCGTTCGTCAATTGGGCTGTGGAACGCACAAATAATTGGAAGAAAATGAAGTGATTTACTAAAAAATCTTTAGAAAAAATTTGCAAATAGCCGCTCTAACATTAATACGCGGCGTTACCAGGCCATGATAAACAAGTTTTTGTTAAAATAGACAAGCAGGATATTTGGAAACAACAAATAAGCAGTCGTAACGGAGATGTCAAAATGACATGAAGCATCTACGATTTGACTCTGAACGACTTTTTTGGTAGGAAGCCGTTAAGGATAATAAGTATTACGCTTATCATCTAGAGATTATCCAATATTTAGTAGATCAAATTATATTAGCCATTGACGTGATAAAATGCCAAACAGTCGAAAATATTCTGAAAAATAGGGGTTGGCAGAATGTAAAGCTAATAATCATTTGAATGAAATGGTGTTTCATTCTTAGTGACAATGTATCTCTTTCTAATAAAACAAACCGCTTTACAAAACATTCGTTCGTTTTTGTATTTAGAGCCAAATTAATTTGTGGGCCGCCCTTTATGCTATGAGGTTATGTAATACCAAGACATGAGTTATCTGTTAAGATTTTCTTATCTCTCACAATACAAATAGAATGTACAGCCATTTCAGTTCGAAATATAAAAAGCTCAATTTTTACTTTGAGTTTCATGAAATTAAGCTCCATTTCCAAATTCCGGTTATATACCTAAGATGAAATAGCCAGTTGTTTTCATATTGTAAGTTGAAATTTGTTAGAAATAAAAGCTTTCTGCCAATATATATTGAGAGAAGCCATTTTGGTGTTTTAACACGAACTACCACTACCAACAAAACAATATTTATAAATTAAATTATAGATTGTTTTTATTTATTCTATTATTGTTATTATTGGAATAAATTTTAAAATGTCTTTTTTCTTAAAAAACAAAAATAATAAGTAAATAATTAAGATATATTAGATGTTTCAATGATGTTTTTGTAGGTTAAACAATTACCGAAATTTACCGGGAAACCGGTAAATTAAGAAAAAAAAATACCGAAACCGGTAAATGAAATTTTCGGTAAATTTGGATTCCCTAATTGCACATGGGTAGTGTTTGTAGACTTATTATTTTTATATAACAAAAAAAATCTTCAACCGTGATATAAAAGTAGTATTATATAGTGACCAAATTAAAATACTTTAACTGATTCAAGAAGCGACTCAATTAGTTTGATGTTGGCTGTAAAAGGATGGTAAAAGTCAAGCGGTTATGGTATGTTAAACTTTGTAGTAGGAACTAGGAATCAATATAATATTGTGATTCATTTTAAGTGAATGCGAGATATCTCCTTCGAGGCTTGAAACATAAATGCTATAAGTCAGTTTCAAATAATGAAATATGTATTGAATAAAAGAACAAACAAGATAACACTACACTTAAAATATTAGCATCGAAACATTATTATCAAACTTATAAGCTCAACGCATGATTAAACTTTGTTATGTAATTTTCAAACCTAAATATAATTCTGATATAAAACGTCCGGTAGTCGTTACTATATCATTTCATAGTAACCAGAACCCTATCCGTAAAAATTTGATTCCGTGTCAAATGTAAACGCACGTTTAGTGTCCCAGTAAATACACAGTAACATGGCAACATTGAGCTAAAAAATTTTAAAAAAATAAATGATGTTCTATTTTTCCCTTCAATTTTCATTGAAAAAATTTACATAAGAAAAATATTCTTTTTTCGACGTTAGTGATGGCAAATGAAAATAGCATAAGAAAATGAGTATACAGGAGGGTGACTATTTTTAATAACAATAAAACACGTATTTGACCATTTTTTCAATACCACTACCATATCCTTAAAATAATAAACAATTTAATTCCATTGAATATACACCAACTCGTATAAGTGCTCGATATTTCGTTTTTGGCACCTAATTTTCTTTACTGGCTAAACATTTAAAGACGATATTATACTATCCTCAGATAAAAATTTAAATAGAAACACTTCTTTATTTACATTTATTTTTTTGTATTTTCATTCTTAATTTGTATCTTTTAATCTGGATGTGTGTGTGTGACCAAAAACATACATGTTTATGTGAGCAAATATGATTATACAAACAAATTATGTTAAAGCTTTTTTTATATCTTTAGATTTATTTTATTTAAAAATTCTAATTTTTTAAAAATAGGATGATAAATTGAAAATTTTAAACCGTGAGATGTTTTACTATTGATTTTTTTTTTCAAAGAATATTTTTGTGCAGCGTAGCAACCATCTAATAGGAAGTAGCAACTTAATAGTTGTGAATTATCGAATTTTGCTATCGTAAAATTCAATGAGCACATATTTGGTTTGTTGACCTTTTATAGAAATTTGTTTTTTTATTAATCCAAATAATAGCCATTATAATTAGAATAGGAATTAATAATTCAATGTTTAATTTATTTAAATAACATAAATTTATAATAAACAAAATAATGGTTCATACATAAAAAATTGAACAATTTGATTGATAGAAGAAGCATAAATTGAATTAAATATTTATTATATTCTGCGATATATTATAAAAACAATATTATATATATATATATATATATATATATATATATATATATATATATATATATATATATATATATATACATATATATATATATATATATATATATATATATATATATATATATATATATATATATATATATATATATATATATATATATATATATATATATATATATATATATATATATATATATATATATATATATATATATATATATATATATATGTATATATATAAAATTTATTAATATCAAATAAATTAAATTATATATTTAAAATATAAAACTAAAATCTCATTCGTAAAATAAAAATAAAACTACAAGGTATAATAGTAGAATCAAAATATAAAAAATTTGTTTTATATATACAAAACAAAAACAACAAAAAAGAAAATGGAAACATGAAAAAATCGATTGAATTTTTTTCCATTTTCCATTTTTATTTTTCCATTAAAATTTAATTGAAATTTTCTTTTTTCGTTTCTGTTGTTTTGTAATTTTTCGTAGAGCAATATAGCCTCTCTTCCGTGTCATGTGAATTATATTTTATAAATATTCAAATGGTTTTAGAAAATATTCACAGGAAATGAGTTGCTTAAAGCCGATGCGTGAGATTTGAAAAACAAATACATATTTTCGGAGTGGCAGCAAAATATCATAAAAGTTACTTATTCGAGTACTATTCCTTTCTAATGTAGTAATAAACTAACAAAAGAAAAATCAATATGAGAACCCACTTTAACTAAAATTTTCGTCCTTTATTTATTGTTTTCCATCTAATTATATATTTAGGGGGAAAAACAAACCTATTAATTTTCTGACAAAAAAAACTATAAATACGAATGAGAATACTTTTAACTATATAGAGTAAATAAAACTAGTGAAAAAATTCGAGGGAAAGTAATGAATTTCATCAAGTTTACGGATTTTGAACAACAATTTTTAAGATGTTTTAACTATTACACAGTTTGAGTACAGTAAGATAAATAATTTTCACTCTTCAATACATAAGACAGCCAGAATAAACTAAACTAATATTATTTTTTATATTAAAACTTTTTAAAATGTATTTCTAGTAATTTAGTTATTTTTAATCTTAATCCTGTTACAATCACAAATATAAAAGTCACAGAATTTTCTTACATTATTCACACTAGTTATAATAGTAAGTAAGGTGATGACGTGCCTTAGAGGCTGCTCGAATACTTCGGTTGTTATTTGTTTGCAGTAGTTTTTGGGCACAAAATAATGTATAAAAATAAGTACTTGCACCTTCTTAGCGTGATAAAAATATGAAGTTTTCACGAAAACTAATTTCAGAAATACACTTAAATGTTTTCTAGTTTCATTTTGATATAAGGGTTTATAAGGACTTGACAAATAAAACGCAAACCATTTGAGATATCTCGAAAATTTCATACAATCAAACCAATTATGTATGGAATTCGACATCGTTCATAAGTCCACCGCAGGCACGTTTGCAGGAGACGACTCGTTCAACCCAATTTTCGATTATTCGACCACACATTCCGACGGAAACGGTCACTATCAGGCTTGTTTGGTTAGACCAATGATTTAACGTAGAACCATAAAAAAAAGTCTAGAGCTGTTAAAGCTCACTATCTAGGCGGCGAATCGACAAAACCTTTTCTGGATTAACAAGTGCATTGAATTTAATTTCAATAAGTCGATTGTTAGACGCACTGTGTGGCATGTCGCATCGTGTTATTCATAACACAAATCATTAATCTGCAGCTTATGCAAAGAAATAACGTTGCAACATGTCTCTGTAGCGATCTCCATTAACTGTAGCGTGACAATAATTTTCAACAACGAAAAAAACGCCCAATGATACCATTAGCATCAATACCATATGATACAGCATCAAGTGATGTTTCTTGAAGCACATGAGGGTTTTTACTGGACCAATAACGCGTATTCTCTTTGTTGAAGAAGCCATTAAGGCAAAAATGTGCTTCATCACGGAATATGATTTTACGATGAAATTGGTCATCTATTTTAATATTTCCAGAGCCCAATCCGAGAACGTACGTCGCTTCATATGATCAAGTGGCCTCAGTTGTTGAATTAACTGGATTTATAAGAGTGCAAGTAAAGAACCCTTTACAAAATTTGCCAAATTGTGGTATGAGCGATGCCCAATTCCTTAGAACTTCTTCAAATCGACTTATTGGTTCGTTTGCGGCGAACATTGTCTCACTGGCACAAGAACATCAAGGAGCGAATATTTAGACTTATTTTATCACTAGAACATGAATTGCTTCTCTACTGTGACGGTAATTATGACCAAAAATAAGAATTAAAACTCTTGAAGTTGCGGTAATAAATATTATTTCTTTATAATTTACATCTACTTTTTATTAACGTAATAAGAAAATTAAAATTACATTTGAAATACAATAATTGGTAGCTGTTATAAATTACCTGTCCGTCTGTTCATTAATTTACGTCCTACTTTACGCCATTGTATAATCTAATCGAGGTCGTTCCGCTATATGTTCCATTTGCGTAGAATCATCGTGCATAGCTCCATGCCACCATATAGTACTGACATGTAATGCCGTTGAATGTTATGGATCGATCAGCCTATGATTTCTGCACTACAACAGGGATAGATGTGTCCGATTGTAATCAGATGGTGAAAATCTACTAATATCTGTCTTTACACACTGTTGCTATCGGGATACGAACCCAGTACATCCTGCTTCAAGTGCGGTAGCTTTAACCAATTCATATTAGCAATAACATACACAGTCATTTGTTTTTTTTAACAAAATGAACTATAACTTCAACTTAATTCTGAATCAATTTGAGTACTCCACAGTTTTATTGTTGATATGTCTTTTATTAATAATAATACTCGAGTATATAATTTTAAATTATGGGCATAATTTTTGTTTAATATTATATGATATTACAATTTTCAATTATTAAATAATAAATATATAATTATTATTTATTTGAATTTTAAATTGGCTTCCATATAATTTGCCTTAGTATAAATATACAATAAAATTGAAAGTAATGCAAAACAATAAATTCAAATGGCAGCAAAATAAGAAGAAAAAAATGTCTTGGTTATACTATAAATGGTTGATTGTTATAAAAATTAGAAATGTCATACATTTTTATATATTTATAATTTATTTCAGGAGAATATTTTCTTTTTAATGTCAAGTTAAATTATATCTTATAAATAATAAAGCTTTTTTCATTTTTGTTTGTCATATAGAAAAATGATAAATGGAAATTTGTTTTTATGTATCCTGTACACATACACATAAATATATTTTCTAATTTGATTTGTACATAAACGAATTTTCGTCTCTTAAATAAAATAATAATAAAATCTTTAATACCAAAAATTATAAGAAATACATTATTTTTTAATTAATTAACTTTTATTATAAATTTTTTGATCAACAAATTACCAATTCTTATTAATTTATACACATATTTTATTATTATTTGTATTTTAATTATAGCAATTATTCATTTTTAAAACATTTTCTAATTAATACATTCAAAAATGTATTCTGGTACTTAAATTTATATATTTTTCCGCAAAAATTATAAAAATAAATTTATAAATCTGTTATGTTCTCATTGATATTAATCTTTTAAATAATAAAATAAGCAATTAATTTATGTCAGAATATTATCTTTTATTATATTATTTAGAAAATTATATGTACAATTCAATTATATTATCGAATACTTGCACATTACTAGCAATATACAGAATCTAAATAATTCAAATAATCTAAACAAACTTTGGCTATAAGAAAGGTTCGTCTCAAAGCCTCTTACTTTTATTTATTTTATTCAGTACAGTACTTACTTAGTACTTACTTTTATTTATTTTATTCAGTACAGTCAAATTATGTATTATACTCACTACTCCGTTTCTAAGGAAAAAGTATTATTTTTCAGGGTGACAAGAAAATAAAGTTTAACTAAAGCATTTATAACCAACACGTTTATGCAACCTAAAAATATCCCCTATCGGAAATTCTATCACTTCTTTATGGGTATCAATACCAGCAACATTTCTAGAGCGGGCGAGAACTTTGATAGAAGATGTATTATTTAACTCAAATAATAATTTAATTGTAATTATAATTGAATATGTCCAAGCACTAATGGTAAATCAAGCTTTAAGCATATGTTTTGACTATAGTTCGTGAATAAAGCCATTATAATTTAATAGCAATAAAATACTGTGATGACCTTATTATTACTCTATGATGCTCAATAATAATTACATGTACATTATCATAGAAAATAAATGCAGACAAAATATTTTCTATAATTTGATTGGAAAAAGGATTAAATTTCGTAAACCTGAGTATTTGCAGGTGGAACCACAACAACTATAAAAATAAGAGGACTACATTTTATTACTATATGTAATGTTCGACTTTTGATAATTAATGACAAACCTCAGAAATATGAGCTGAGCTAAACAATTAAAACGATTATATACAAATATAATAATTATAACTCGAATAACAATCAAGAACAAAACAAGGATCTTGTGTAAAAGATTAATTCATATTAATTATAGTGCTATAATTAGTTCGACAATTTCAATGCTAAACATAAATATGTAACTACACAAGAACAACCAAAATGTGCTTTATGATATTTTTAATAGCGAACGAACAACGCTTTTTTACAAGAATAACTTTGTACAAAAAAAAGCTTTATATACTTCAAGTTGCATAGAAACGAACACACACAAAATCCTTTTCACAGTGAAAATGCAACTTGTGTTGTGTACACACGAGTCTCTATACATATATTCAATTTTGTTTTTCTCCTGTAATTTAATTACGAAACCAAATAATTTTCAACTTGAATTTGTTTTTTTTTTAAGAGTTACCACTAGAAAATTAAAAAACACAAAAATATTATTACACAAGAAAATTAATAACTTTAAATCACAATCAAAAGAGGTAATTAATTTCAATTCAACAAGCAAAAAACTTGAAATAATAATATAAAAAAAAATCTTAAAAGCTCTTCTCAGTTTTAATAGAAAATACTATAAAAAAATATTATAAGGAAAAACTTTTTCACAAAAAAAAAGTTACGTGTGTGTCTGTATTTTTTTACTTTTTTCATTATTTTCATTTTTGAATGAGTTTGACTGAAAAAAGGAAAACTTTTTATTTTCTTCTACATACGTATGTATATACACACACATACACATACACAAAAAAAAGTTAATTTAAAATTTCCGTGAAAAGCAAAATGAATGAAATGCTTCAATTCACAAAGAAAATTAAAATAAAATTTTCCTTTTTTTTTTTTATTATTTTTGATGTATGATTTTTTTGTTTTTTTTTTAAACATACATTTTCCATGTACTTGGAAGTTTTATTTTATTTCTTGTTTACATTTCTTAAATTAAAATAAATTTATTATTATTGTAATTTTTATGAAAATATGGAAAAATGTTGTATTTGGATTATATATTTTTTAAATTATTTTCTTTAAGGCATTGTTTTATAATTAAAATATTTTTTTTTTCCTTTTATTATTTAAGAAGAAAATTATTATTACATACTTTTATGTATGTATTTTGATTTGAAAATTGGGAAAATAATAAATTGAAAACAAAATTGCTATATTAACAGTGTGCGTGGACTTTTTTTTTGAAAAAAAAACAATTGTGTCATGTATGACAATGAAAATTGAGTATGCTGATTGTATGTTCCGTGCAATTTGTTTAGGATTTAATTTCAATTAAATTTCTTATTTTTTGTTTTGTTTCATGTTTTAATAAGAAAATGTTAAATTTTTATTTTCTATTATCACATTATAAAATATGTATGTATATGATTTTTTTATTCTGACATCATTTCAAATATTATTTTTTGTTCCGTTTTCTGATTTTCCCATTTACGATTTTTTTATTTTCGCTCAACATCAAGGAAAATTTATTTCAAATTAAATTGAACGGAAATGATTTATTTATAAGTAAAAGATTTTTTAATTTATTAGAAATTCTTAATAGTTGAATGGTTTTACTTTTTTTTTTGGTTTGTAGAAAAATAAGAACAAAATTATTTTTGATTAAATTAAATTTTCTTATTTAATAGGATATTATTTTTCTATAGGATATATTTTTCATTTGGTGCTACATTTGAATGTTAATTATATGTGGGATTAATAAATCATTGTGAAAAAAATATGAAAATTTAGACTTGATCTCATGTTTCAATAACTTGTATGAATTACTGTAGTTAAAGTTTTCTTAGTAAGCGACCGCAAGTTATTACTGAACTGACAAATAATGATCACATTTCAAAAAGCTAGATATAGCGTCAAACTTTTTAATGTTTCGATTTTAATTTAATATAACTCACAAACTTCCCGGTTGTTAGCCAACCATAAAATTAAAACCAACTTTTGAATAGTTTTAAACCACTTGTTTAGATCGGGAATAGGTGACTATAACACAAGAGTTGACAAATCATAACTTAAATTACCCGTGTTCATATGGAGATCGGTGCAATGATACAGGTTATAATGTACACCCACGGACAAAATAAACGCATATTTTTTTTTGTAATAAAAAAAATCCCGCTGGTCAATTTTAATACTACCAGTGTCAAATGATAACACATTTATATTTTTATCAGAAACCACCTTGAATAAAGTTTACTGCAAGCCAATCAATTAAATTTTTCAAAAATGCTTAATCAAAAGTCATTGTGTTTGAAATCCAACGCAACGATCGGCTTTTGTTCCATTGCATATCAATTATTTTTAAATGCAGTACCACTAGTTCTTGTAAATGTGTTCTAAAGCAAACACCTAATATAAAATCCATTGTACCCGTTAAAGAGCTGGAGGCGGTTAAAGTGGTCACATTATATCAGGAAGATTATACACAAGTACAAATTGCACGAAAATTAGGAATTAATCAGTCTTCGGTTTCACGAATACTTAAGCGGTATCGTGAGACCTTAGAGTATAAAACAACGCCAGGACAAGGACGTAAAAGGTGCACAACCGAGCATGACGATCGATTTTTAAAAATGAATTCGTTACGAGATCGAAAGCGAACTTCTACTCAACTCAAAAATGAGTTACTTAGTGCGCGTCAAATGAATATTAGTGTCAGAACAGTTAGACGAAGATTAAAAGAAGTGAACCTAACTCCAGAACGGCCTGTAAAAGTTCCACGGCTTCTTCCCCGCCACAAATCCAGCCGTTTAGAATTTGCTCATACTCATGCAAATTGGGGAACTGATCAATGGGCCACTATTCTCTTTTCAGACGAGACCAGAATCCAATTATGGAAACCAAATGGACGTAATGAACAGAAGAGTTGGAGAACGCTACGCACCGTGTAACATGGTGCAAGCTGTAAGCTTTGATGGAGGTTCAATAATGTTTTGGGGTGGAATCAGTTGGGAGGGCCGTATGGAGCTGGTGGAGATTGGTTTGAGGATGAATGCAGACTGGTATGCTCGGAACATTTTTGGCGATCACGTTTTGCCATATGTGGGCTTCATAGGTTATCACAGTTTTGTGTTAATGCATGATAACGCTCCAGTCCACGTTGCTGCAACGGTACGACAATATCTCCAAGATATTGGCATTCATGCACTTAAGTGGCCACCAATGAGTCCTGATCTTAATCCGATTGAACACGTGTGGGACATTCTAAAACGCCGTATTAGAGCTAATCCTGCACCAGATTCGACAGCAGAGCTGAGAGTTGTAGCACAAGAAGAGTGGAATCTCATTCCGCAAGAAATGATACAAAGCATTCTACTTAGTATGCCCAGAAGGATGGAAGCTGTAATAAAAGCACGGGGGGAGGGGGAATACTCATTATTAAATTAATCAAATTAAATTGTAATCAAGCTAGTTTTAATGTTTATAAACTGCTTTTAAAAATTAAAAAAAAAAATATTTCGACACATTTTAACATTTTGCAATAAAAAATAGCCGCTATAATTCCATAACGCCACATTTGTGCTTCTTTTGAGAAAATTATAAATTTGGGATCATTTGATACCAGTTCCGCTGAAATTGTCCAGCGGGATTTTTTTTTATTACAAAAAAAAATATGCGTTAATTTGTCCAGGAGTGTAATGTTTTCTTAGTAAAATAATCGAAAAATATACTTTCCATACTTCTCGCTCTTAAAGGTGGGTTCTATTTAGTATTCACCTAGATTTATATACTATTAGAAGACTACACTGGCTTCAATATTTCATCATGTTTCTACTAGGAACTGGGTCTGGTACTCCAAAAATAACATATTTTTCAAGCACGAATCGCAAGAAGAATTATAAGGTAAAAATATCCTACCTGTATTTATTCTGACTGTCTCGTAATGACTCATTGAAGTGCCAGTTAATTTATGATTCCGAAATGCATTAATGAGGATCTTCTCATCACGTAAATCAATTTAAATTCCACGCAAATAATATTGAGCATTCTAATAAATTATTATATTTGTACTATAAAAACTATGCTAAAATTAATAACATCTTTGTGCAATTAAAATAATATTTTAAACTATCGAAAGGTTATTATTTCATAGTCAACAACTATTTCAAATGTTTATATTTCAATAAATTTACACTAATAGTAGTTAAGTATTGAAATTTAGTTATAAAAGAAGCTTATTATAAACGAGTTAGAGATTCGACAATTGTCAAAATCTGTTGTAACATGGTGTCATGATCAGCACAAACCAGTTAGTAAAAACGAAACTCCTCAGCAGTCAAGTATCTGTGTTATAGTTAGATCGAAAAATAACCTGAGAAAAAATTAAAGCATGCAATAAATATAAATAATAAAAAGCTATATATGGTTTACATTTTAATATGATAAAAACAAAACAAAATTATTCTAAATGATGTAAAACATTTTTCACGTTTCAATTATTACATATAAACAAGTGGTTTAACCCTTGCAACATGTATATTTAACCTTAATACCATCTTCACTAAAAAATTTACTTGTATACTTTAGCACAACATGAGAAGTAAATTTGTATTAAAAATGTACCGTATCTAAATATGTAAGTCGAGCTACTTGAACCAACGTTCGAATCATAAGTCTTACAGTGTTCTCTGTCCTATATATCTCGACTCTTAAAACTATGACTGAGGCCGGAGAATAAACTCTGAATTAATTTAAAAAAAACTGGGTAAAATGCATGGTCCCATTAATGCATGATCCCATTAAATGGTCCCATTAATGCATAAATGCATTAATGGGAAGCTGGGTAATCTTAGATTCTATTTGTGTGATTGGGTTAGTGACAAAACAACAGAATGAAATAAGTACGTGAACCTCTGGTTATGCATAGCAGCCTTTATGATAATAGTATGTGTAAGAAAATATCATAAAGAATTAAGGTTTTGATTAATGCAGATAAGCAGAAATTATAATGGAGATAAGCTGTAATTATACAAAGTGTGGATTAAGCTCGTTACAAGTACAAATGGAAGAATCATACATTAATCGATGACTATGAAAAACGGTTTCTAACATGCCAAAGATGAATCATATGTTTGATATATTAACAGTACGCGTCGTTGATGGCTAACACTGGGTTTGCCAGGAGAGCTTTTGATATGTGCAATTCTTTTTTCTTGGTGAGCATATATCAATAGAATGTTTACAAAGTAATATTTGTCTAAAATTTTAAGAAAATATTATTTTTATTTTTTTTTTATTGTTATTTTTAACAAAAATAAAAAATAATAATTTAATTAAAAAATTATCAAACTTTCTTGCGAAGTTGATTCCAATGAAACACCAGTTTTAAAAAGAAGTAAAATAAATAACACAAAAAGAAGAAGACAAAGACAGAGAAAACAACAACTAAAAAAGTTTCATTAAATATAAAGAAAACAAAAATAAAAGTAAATTATTCAGAAAAATGAGTTTAAGGACGGAGAAAAGAGGGAGCGCTTTTCTTCTTTTTTTTATTTATTGAAATACTTGAGATAATTGTTTTTATTTTGGAGGATTTAAAAGAGATTTGAATTTATTATTGTTATTATTTCGCTCGCGTTTTTTATGTTCTATTTAAATAAACAAAAAAATTAAATAAATAAACAAGAGTATTTGCACACCGATATAAAATATTGCAAAACTTTTTTTTTAACATTTCGTAAATGACTAATTTATGTTTGGGATACTTAGTAAATATAATGTGAGTATTTATGCTGCTGAAAATGGACGCTCAGCTTTAAATCATACAGCAAATGGATCTCTTTAATAGTATAAGGTATTTGTTTTTTTTTCGCCTAGTGATGTACAGATATATTCCTTGTATTTTGAGCAATATTAAATTATCCAATATTAAAAAAGCAGAAAATATAAATGAAAAAAAAATGTATGTAAGCAATTCATGTTGAAATTACTTTTTTATAGGGTAGTTTTTCGTTTTATGATTTTTCATTCTTAATATTAAAAATAACAGAAACAATAAAAAAGCAAAAAAAAAAGTAATTTCTCACAAAATTAAAATTCAGACATTTTTATTTTGTTTTGTGGTATGGAAAGACGTATCATAACATACCCTTGATGAGTTGTAATTTTCTCCCAAAAAAAGTATTTAATTTTGTTTACTAATTGTAAAAATTTTTAATTTCTACTTAATTAATGTACTATTTTTAATTGAGATTTTATATGTGTGCGTTAAGTATAATTAAGTCTTAATTTTCTTAATAATATATGGGATTCAAAACAACGAGAGAATGAGTTTCGATCACATCACAACTTCCTTCTTATATTCAAAAATCCTTTTATATTCTTTCTCAATTATTATTTTGTATCCAATTTTAACAAACAACAACAACTCAGAAAAACATAATCAAAATGCATTTTCATATGATGATTAATGATTTTATTTAAAAAAAAAAAGCTCGGGAAAATTTGTTTTTCTTTGTTTCAAATAACATTTTAATGATGTATTTTTCGTTCACATCAAAAACAAATTAATTTACCATAGTTTGGAAAATTTTTATTAAAATCCCTATTTTTAATTTGATCATGTTTTATATATACATGTACATAATTTTTCGTTGTTTTGTTTCTCATTAAATCCTTCCTCTCTGACTGACTTCCTTCCTTTTAATTCCGCGGAACGGAAACAGTTGTATAATTTTAAAAAAATGCATGTATTTATAGTTGTTATATTTTCTCGTCCAAAATATGATTTACTTCTTTTTTATTTAGATTTTTTTTTTTGTATTTCTTGCTTGGATAGATTTTTTGCTACTATTTTTTATGCTGATCATTAGTATATATTTTTTTTGTGGTAGGATAGCCGTGCCACAGACCAATGATTCTATATAATTAGCGATGGAAATATCTTTTTATTCGATTGATTTGTTTCAAACACAAAATTGTTGGATTACTGCAACGCGATTATATTATCCTGATTTATTATGCTTAGAAATCAATGCTTAGCAGACTTAGATTTCAATTAAAATTAAGAAACTTTAATCCTGTTAAAGATTAGAAAGGTTCGCTTACACGGTTAATCAAAAATCTAAGAAAAACCACCTTTGCTTGATAACATGAGAGACGTTAGAAAAACTCCCAAAACAAGTAATTGTTGTTGACCAAACTAAAGCAGATTTTAATCATAAAGGATGTTCAAATTTGAGTTAGCTTTTTCAATTTGCCGCCATTTGTATTTTTTGTACTTAAATCGTTTCCGTTTATTGACAGCTGTTAAATATAAACTTTGCGGTTGGTAAGTATGGCCCATACGATTGAACCGTTTTCATTGTTAAAAAATGGTCTCTTGCAGTCTAAGGAGAAAATTATGATTTTTTACCTAAGTGACCTTTAGCGTTCATCGCACATTTTAAAATTGTTGGATATGTAAACAATCAAAATTGTCTTATCTGGTGTGAAGAAAATCCATGAGTAATATTATTTTTGTTTGACGAATTGGAGCATACCTATTCATGAGCAGAATATAAAGTTTTAACATATCAAACACGACAGAAATATTCAATCTTTTGAAAGAGAATTTTGGTGATATAATTTCTCAAAGAGGAAATGTTAATTGTCCACTAAGATCATGTGATCTTATACCATTAGATTTCTTTTTATAGGGTTTTTTGGATAGCAAGGTTTACCCTTATCATCCTCAAACTGTTCAACATCTGAAAAAAAACATAATCAAACAAATTACTTAAATTAAAACACGATTATGTCAAAAGCAAAATTTACTAAAATGCCAGTAGGGCTGCTGGAGGTATACACTTATCAGACATTCTTTTCCATTATTAAATGCAACGTGTCTCGTCAAGAATGATATGTTTTATCAAAAAATTAATTAAAATTTAAACATAATTTTTTCTGCAAGAAAAACTTCCACAGTATAAAAGAAAACCGCAAGACAATACAAATTATTGCTGAAAATCTCGTTTCGGATCACCAATTTGGATTCAAAAATGGCATCTCGACCAACCAAGTACATATTGTCATTTAAAAATCACTCGAAAGTAAGCAATTTTGGTCAACAGTGATCTTTCATGTTATACAAGCTTTTAACAACTGTGTCTTTAACGTTTGATGCAAAAGATGAATTATTTACTTCCAAGCAATACAGCAGCGATATATTATAGAATCCTTAATTCAGAAATATTTCAAAATAAAATATTAGCTGAATATTCAGATAATAAATATTATTTAATGCGATTCTTTAATATTACATTCGGTATTAACGAAAATATTCAGAAATTATCAATTTGGACAAAATTTTGATTTAGACAAAGTCAATCACATATATACACAGTATAAATTCTGAAGTGAAACGATATTCAAACAAATTTCTTATATTGTATGAGATCGACTTTATCAAACCAAATTGTATAATTAAAAGAACAATGATCTCTTTCGTGAATAATTTCATTCAAGTTTATATACATTTTAAAAATAGCTTTAACATCTAGGTTAATATACTCTAAGAAGAATATATCATACAACTTATTAATAATACATAATATATTTTGCATAAATTAATATTCAATAGAATTTTAAAATAAAACTAGTTTTAAAATTATTAAATTGGACTTACCAAATATTTTGAATAAAAATTAAGTGATTCTAACCAGTCCTAGAAGAGAAAAACAATACAATTTTATTTAATGTATTTAATAAAGCCAATTAATAAGCAAAAACATTTTATTCAAAATTAATTTGCCTGCGATAAATTCTATCATCAACATGTGTACAAAATTATGAGCATGTACAATAATAACCAACCGATTACTGAATTTTAATTAATTTATTTAAAAACAAACGACTGACTATCAATTATCTATGAACAAATTTTTAACGATAAGGAACATAAAATAATTAAAGATGATCTTATCAAAGAGCACTGCTTTTATATATTTCTGTCAACATACCGAGATATTAAATTTCTAAATTAATTAATTTTATAATTTAATTTTATTCACATATAGTCAATGGAGTTCACATTACATGAGTTTTATGTAATTTCCTCACATTTAATTCAATTAAAATTTGAAACAATTAAAACAAAATATTACAATTTGTTACAATCTAATTAGTTCAAATGTTCAATTTTATGATATCAGTTTTCATGATCATTTTAACAACAATAATAATAATTGTTTCTGCGAAAATTATAAGAGGTCCATACATACGTACTTCGCGCTATTGACAACACCCAAAAAAAATAAAAATTCGTAAGGCTATTTCCTTTCAATATATTTTTCTCTTTAGAGGCAAATAAATCTACCAATTCGATCCACACCAAATTACTACAAGAAAAGAATTGTTAAGTTCATACAAAACACATAGACCAAAAACCTGCACAGTTATTAGTTACAATAAAGTTTATTTATTAGACTTCATCTGAAAATTTTGCCACTATTTATATCAAACCTACTATAGAAAATATCTTTTAGAGGTTTAGGAAGCATTTTGAAACATATTTTTGAAAGTTAGTCGTCAGCACAGTAAACGATGGTGTGGATAAATTAAAAACACACCGTGTTAACTCATTGTACTTAAAACAAAAATATGTATTACTACCTGCTGTAAGAAAAAGCATTTGAAAGTGAATATTTGCATTTTGTACACCAAATTTAAAATTGCACAATAGAATGATGGATTCATATCTGGCGTTATAAGTGGCCATTATATTTTAATTTTTGATGAAGAAAAGATTCAATAATGTTTTAGCGAAAGCAAAGATTCAAACATTTAAAAAAATGCTATTTCCGTTCATATATTTATGAGAGCAAGTGATAGTCGTAAAGTTTTTCTTCTTTTAATTTTATGTCAAGTCGGAACGGTAAAATTTTGAAATTTTAACTATCAACCACTCCGATTCTCATGCACCCCAATCTACGGATATAATCCAGTATGTTGATGACTAGTTTTAACATTCTCCATATACTAAGAAAATATTAGCATATTCAGGAAACATATTCGATTGATTAAAATTAATTTCAGAAAAAAAACTGGCACACGATTACAGAATACAGAATATTCTAAACAGCTTTAAGATTGTAAATACTCCCACCTGAGTTTTTATATTTATAATTATTTTGCTAAACTTCAATTGATTTGGATCAATTGAAGTTTAGCAAAACTTCAATTGATCCAAATATTACAGTTTATGAGAGACAATTTACTATTAATAATTTCGATTTATTTTTGTTTCAAGAATCTAATGATAATATAAATTTATATATATATATATATATATATATATATATATATTATATATATATATATATATATATATATATATATATATATATATATATATATATATATATATATATATATATATATATATATATATTAATATATACATACATATAAATTAACATACACATAAATGTAATACAAACATAAATAACATTCCATTAAATAAACATTCCCTCTATTTTTATACTTTTTTTTATTGTAGGGTTGTTATAAGGTGATTCTTAAAAATCCAAAAGCAAAACAAACTCTTATATACAAATGTACAATGAAATTGAAACAGGAAAAGTTGGTTTTAATTCGTATTTGGACTAACACACCCAGGAAGTGTATTAACAACTATAGGGAAATAATTTTATTGATCTATACAAAGAGATAGACATCAATTATTTCACCCTTATTTCAAATAAAAATTTTATTTTGATTGACAAATTAATTAAATATATCAATATATTAATGATGATGGTGACCGCACACCATTCAATAAATTTACGAAATGTTTTTGTAATAAGAAAAAATGGGTTGGTATAGCGGAATATATTTTAAGTAGCCACAGACGTGATTTAATAGATTTCAATTTATGATTCATTCATTTTGGAATAATCTCAATAAAAATAATTGAGTTTAGTAACAATATATTTATAACAAATCTTCAATAAGCGGATGGTACAAAGATCAACATATTTGACTAGAGTACAAACAATATAAAAGTCAAATTATTGGTTTGTTTAAAAAAAAAATTATTCCAACAAGTTAAAAAATCATAAATATTATTAAAACCAATAACTCACATAGTGATATATCGAGTTAACGATTTCCAACGATAAAATTTAAATAGAAACCTAATTAAAGAAATTAAAGCAACACAGATAAATAAATCATGACATTGGGTGCATACTCAAATACAGAAACTTCCATCTTCAAACTATCACTTCCATACAATTCATTGAAGTTCTAAAGTTCTCTACATCATCAAATGAATCACACAATTTTAAATAAATACACATATGTATCGAAATAATTTTTACAATAAATAAATTACACTATAATTTCTAGAAACCCTACAAAATAGAAAATCAATTCAAAAGACTGCATCACCCTGCACATACATTCATTTGTATTTTCTCTTCACGTATACATTAAAAATAAAAATAATAAAAATAAAGTAAAAATTTCCACCCTAAGAAAAATAGATTGTTTCTATAGTAACAGCAAATACAAATACAACAATTTCTGTTTTTCAGCACATATACATATACAAAAACTAAAATACATATGCAAGAGCACACATAAAAAATCCACCCTCTAAAAACAGAAAATAACAAAAAAAAATTAAATTAAATTAAATAAAAATAAAAAGAGAGAAAAATGAAAACACACAACAACAAAAACAACCACGACGCAGCAACAGAAATAAAACATGAAAATGAACGAAAGAAAATTTCCTTGTTTTTCTATAATATAGTTTGTTCTTCTTTGCGCGCGCTGTACTTTGTAATTTTCTTATTTTCGCAAAAAAAAATTTCTCAATGAAAATTAAATCGGATTACAAGAATAATTACTACGTGATTGGATTTGTTAATTTTTTTTATTTTGTTTTCTCTTCAAACACACAACTTTTTTGTTTTTTCGTTGAGTAAAAATGAAAAATTGGAAATGAAAATTAATATTTTTCGGTTCAGAGTATATAAGAACGTGCAATAATTGATTGATTAATATTTGAGATATTGGAAAGAATTTAAATTTTTCTCGTTTCACACGCATTGCGAATTCTTATAATTGTATTTTATATAGAGCATTGTGGGCGAGTTGGATCGATATATGGGAGAAAGTCAAGAATTATTTTATATACATATACTTGAAAATTCTATTATTTACCAAAATGATCAAAAATTACCCAAAAAAAATCTTGTAAACACTTATGCAAACAAAACAAATATAAAAATACGGAGTAAACCAAGCAACATACATACATATATTATACATGTACAAAAAGCTCATGAAAATGTGACCATTCTTCCATATTTCACAACATATAAAAATAAAAATTTCCACCCCTTTGTTTATACAAAAAAAATTTGATTGTTTATTTTTCATCAAAATAATAATTAGATTTGAATATAAAATGTGTATGTACCTTCACTCTTAGAATTTTAGTATATGGAAGCCATGTACATACACAATATATGATTATTTATACAAAAGCAACGTCGCGAGACTAGAAAATATGACGTCAACAAAGAATTTTTAAACGTTCGAATAGAATCGAAATTCTTATATATGCACTTTAAGAATGCAGACAAATTTTTTTATTTTATAAACACGGGGTGTGTTCAAAAAGAATTCCAAAGAAAGAACGATCAAATGCACTGTTGATTTGGAAAATGAGAAAAACAGAAACATTTTCTTCGTTTTTCATTTATAATTTTATGTTATATTATATTTAATATTTTAAGTTAATTTGTTTTAATTGATTTTGTTTTTCGTTATAACAAAAAATTAATGTTTTTGAACATAAATAGATTTGGGAAATATGTATATAACGAAACATACATAATTAGATTTAATATTAATGAATAATAATTTATTTTGTTCATGCCAAAAACAATCTTTTATTATTAATTTCCACAATACAACAATATAAATATATATATATATATATATATATATATATATATATATATATATATATATATATATATATATATATATATATATATATATATATATATATACATATATAAATATATATATATATATATATATATATATATATATATATATATATATATATATATATATATATATATAAATATGTATATATATATATATATATATATATATATATATATATTTATATATTTATATATATATATATATATATATATATATATATATATATATATATATATATATATATATATATATAAACCATATATATACAGATGCAATGTATGGTAAAGACTATATAGATACAGGAAAATTAAATTAATTTCAAATTTAATGAAGGTCAAGGTGTATAGCTTTCTTCTATTTCTATTTCCACGCTAGCAAAAAATTAAAATTATTATTTAAAATGCATTTACATGTATGTAATAATCGTAAACGTACATAATTCGACACAACTCGACATATTTATTTTTATAACGAACGAAACGGTGGAGACGAAAACGGAAACTTCAACAGGTAGGTAGCATGCTTTAGTCTTGATTAGAACATAATACATAACATTTAATAATTAACCAATTCATTTTACATAAGATGTTAAGTTAAGATAGCATTATTTGAGTGAAGTACAGAGAGAGACAGCTTAGACTGCCTGAGTTTTTTATAAGGTTTTCTGGACGATAAATCCGGAGATAACAAAATACTGTCAGCATTTTAATACTGCGACGACCCTCTTATAGTGTAAACATGATAAGGGCTTAATGACTCCTTTATAGGATCGGGGTTCGGGAGATAATGCACCACGAACATATGCTTCTCGACCAGTTCGCATTGCACAAGCTGTGGATGTTATACGATAAAGTGTCTACACTGACTCATTTGTGTCTACTCTTCGACTACAGCTACAGCTTATACCGCGAAAGAGACAATGGTGATTTTGCGAGAATTTCCCCAGATTTGACGGCCCCTTATTTTATTTTGTGTGGTTTTTTGAAGAAACGGGTTAACGTCAACAAATCACAAAATAAACAGCAACTAAAGAAACTATCCGCAATGAAATTGCAAAATTGGAGCAAGAAGCGGTGGATAACGTAATAAGTCTCTTTAAACGAACTATTAAGTATCGACAGAAAAATGGAAGCGTTTTCAACAATAGAGAGTAAATTTTAAAAGTATTGACATGTATTTGTTCGTTATCAAGTTGCAGTATCTTAACCAATTGACGGACGATTGGAATGGGTTCTCTAGCGGAAGAAAATGTAACTGTCGAACCCGAGAAAAATGTCAATATTTGTGTATTTCCTAAAACTCAAATAGCTATAACTTATATAAAAACATAGGACGGGTAATTACAAACACAAATAAAATATTTTCAGAGTTTAACTAGATAATAAAATAAAATATGAAGAGACATTTAATTTTGACATATTTTATAAATGAAAAAATCAACTTTTTGAATTATAAATTTAGCATATAACACACTAACTAAAACAAAATTCTTTTGTTATCCTGTAAAACATAAAGAAGATCCTTCAAATTAAATTGAATGATAAACATATTTAGCTAAGACAATATTGAAAATTTTTATACAACTTTTTAATGCATAAACCTATTGAATATGACGTTTACTAAATATTTTTATCTGGGCGTGAGTTATTTTTTTCTCCGATAGGTATCGCATTTAAGGTTTTCCATTCGTCAATAAGATTATCACAATGACGCATGATCATTTAGAATTTCAAGGCAATCTCAGAGAATTATTCAAATGCTTTAGGGAAAAGAATTTTTTTTAATTGATTTTGTTACGTTAATCAATATACTTATTTGCCTTCTTATATAAATCAGGGCAGCTTTATCTATACGAAGCTTTTTGTAGATATTGTAAAGAATATACCTGTCTCAATACAGTGAACGCTGTAATAGTCAATGTTCAAATGGTCAAACGCAGTGTATGTAGTAGTGATCGAAGGAATATTGGTTCGTAATATGCCTATATTTATATTGTATACAGTGAGCAAGATTTATCTTTGCAGTATAACAATAATCGGTTTCAGCTTGAGAAGTAGTTACGATATGAGAGAAGATATAGCACTATACAATGAACGGATCAACATCATAAGAATACATCGAGTGAATCGAAACCAGTTGAAGACAGTGACTACTACAGTGACGGAACGAAACATCTCGAAATATACTCCGCGAAATTTATTCACCGTTTCATTGTTGTAAGCAGAAAGGAAACACCGAGAATCCATCAGATTCGTATATAAAAGCAGTGCTTGCCAAATCAAGCAAGAAGTATTATAACCAATAAAGTATTAAATTGGTTTAAGTGACTAAACTGTCATAGACCTCACCGAACCATTTCATAGCCTTGAACCAAAACCATTTCTTTGTAGTTTTTCTATCTCAACCGAACCTTGTGTACTAATATCATAAATATCCCGGGATGAGGACATTGTCTTCGATTAAGATTTACGACAGTATTTCACTTTAGAAAAAAAAGAGTTTACATTACCCAAATATTACAAAATATTTCCCCCCCAAAACCAAAACATATAGAATACTATCTCGAAAACCGCTCAAAAGAAATGTAAATTAAACTAGAGATTTCTGATATCAGGGAATCAACAAAAATTTATAAAAAATAAAACAAAATACAATTTTTTAGTTCTTTTATTTTATAAATAAAAAAAATCAACGTTTTATAAATGATACAATAAATTTTAAATGAAATATAAATAACAATGGCAAAAATCAGCAGAAAAAAAAAAGACGAAAAACGTATATATTAAAAAAAATGGAAAATAATAACAAAACAAAAGGGAAATGTTATTTTTTGATTTATTTTTGAATTTAAAATTTCCAAACATAAATTATTCGCGTACAATGTTATATACTCTTGAGCGCTTAAAAATAAATATAAAAATTGATAAATTCTCGATTTTTTTCGTTTTTAACAACATTTTAAGCTTACTGAGGACTTTTTCTATCTATGCATAAAATAGACATAGACATGTTATATTTAGTTTCTTACACTAATAGTATAAATAAATAAATATTCTTAAACAATTAAATTTCGTTATTGTGAGAAATTTTTCATATAAATATATAATTTCGAAAATTTTGTTAAATAAAGTCAGAATACTAGAAATTATAATTAAATGCTGATGTAGTCTGACTAAGTTTCAGAATTCATTTTATACTAAATAAGTATAAAGTTTTATAATTTTCCAACTCAAATGTATATTTTAGAATTAAAGCATTTTAATGATACAAATATTGAGCCCAACATATCAAACTTTAATAGGATAAATCTGTATAATAAATCGTAATATGTTCTATTAATATTGTTATAACTAAACAGACAAGTTTAAAGAAAGGAAACTTTAAATAGTATTTCTTAGCAATTTTGAAAATTCCTCAACTGATTTTTTTTTTTTTCAATCATATTCAATACGAGGACTGCCATTAAAGCTTTTAGAACAAGTAATCTAGTTTATGGCTCGTAACCAGCGCTAATCGCATCTCAAGTGAGATCTTACGAACCATTAATACGTATAAGTGCACTTTGTAGGTGGTCAACTCAACAAATGGTTTTACACACAATCGCCTTTTATGTCATCCGATACAAGTTTATTTTTAATCAACGGCGAGAATCGAGCTCAAGACCGCGGCGTGATGAGAAACTCTATTAAGAAACCATTAAGCTAGAACCAGCGAAAAAGTGAGAAAAATTGAAAAATTTTCATTTGCTTTATTGCTTTTTAAAATATTCGCCTTTCAGATCTATACACTTTTGCTCAAACCATTTATCGAAACACTTTTGCCAGTCCGAAGATAATAGCTCTCATGGTTCAATTTAATCACTTCTTCAAGCACAATAGCTCTTCTTTTTGGACGACCTTCACAAGGCTCATTTTTGAATGAATGTCATTCGTGTTTAAATTAACTGTATAAATTTTAAACACTAGTCAAGGATCATGCTTCGTCACCAAAAGTCGAATGAAGTGATATTCGGAGCACTGTTGTTGAGTTAACCTATACTTAAAAAAATCATCACAAAATTTCCTCGCGATGCGAAATGACAGTTGACTTAACTTCCAAAAATGTTACACTTTTTGACTGACATAGAGATTTGCATCGGAAAACTCTAGTATTAACATTTTCTAGAAACTTTTGCCTTCGTAACTACCAACTTACTTATATAAGTCGAGTTTTCGCTACTAATGTTATATAGGCACCTAATCTTTTGTCGATATACATATATTTATTACACAGAATTGATTTCAAGTTTTTAATACAAAAATAAATAAATAATAATTTACTTCGCAATAATATATTTTGGTGACAACATTTAATAAGGTTTCATTTGATATAATCTGTTGGTTAAGTTATATTTTATCATAGCTTATCTAAAAGAAAATCTTGTAATTCACAACATTTCAATTTTTAAGTTTGGTTATAACATTCACCTGTGATAAATTGGGATTTTTTATAGACACCTCTTATTTTTGTTTGTCTAATACTTTAACAAACATAATCTTATCTAAAAGTATAAATTCGGAAAGCTATAGAGAACATTTTACATGTAAAACACGGACGCTTTACTTAGTGCACCTATATACTTGTAAGAGTAAATAGTAATAAACAATCTCATGAAGGCCTTATAAATGTGTTCATAGTTCTTTCGAAGTCTTTTCATCCTGCCATAGTTGGATTCGAATTCAAACACTTCGTTATTTGGTGTAAGACCATTGCAATAGATTTCATGCGGGTGTCTGTAGTTGATATTATTGCTAACGAAAATATAAACTCTAGTTCTCACTCTCAAATAGGTATCACTTACCAGGACAGAAACTAAGGTTCCTGCTCAGTGGATTCCACAAATATCAAATGAGACCAACAGTTTTCAAAAATTTGTTGGAAAACCAGCTCACACTGCTGACATAACCAGTAACTTTATTGTAATCTCTGGTATTGAAGAAATACGACCAGCACCGTATTGCCCGAATCTAGCACCTTGTGATTTTTGGTTATTTCCAAAAATTAAAACTATTTTTAAGAAAGGTCTTTAACAGTAACGCGAAGATAATTAATGTGGTTGATACTGAACTTGATAAACTTGAAAGGCAAGATTTTAAAGACTATTTTGAGAAGTAGATCTATAGGCTTAAAAAATCCATGGAAATCAATGGCGATTATGTAGAGAAGACAAAAAAAGAAAGAAAATTAAGAATAAATACGAAAAAAAAATTTTTGTTTTGTTTTCTGGTCAACTAAGCGAACTTTTGTAGTTCCTCTCGTATATGGAAGACATATTTCAAAAAATGATGTCAAATTAAATTGTGCTCAAATTAAGTTAGTTTATTTAATTTTTTGAATATTGACCAAAGACCGATTAAATAGAATATCATCACAATTTTTTATTTATCTAATTATATGATTGTGTTCCTCCTCTTGTTTCTTAATCGACCAATAAATCGATTCAAAGTAACAATTTTGTGTTTTCCATTTTTGATTTTCTTTTTACTTTGGAATGGAAAAAGATTAACATCTCCATATAAAATTTAAATTGTGGTGTGATGGCACATTTTTTTTATGATAACCACAATGGGATAAGAGAACAAAAATTTATGAGAACAATATAAAACTGTGACTGATCATTTTTAACAATTGAACCAAAACCAATCAATTTTTGTGTAATTACAAATAAACAAAAAAATTTCTTATAGACTTTTGTCTTTATAATTTACTCAGTTTTTACAACAATTATATTGTTTCGACAAGTAAAATTCATGTAATAAATTTCTGAGCAAACTGCAATTTGGGTACTGAAATGTGTTTTCAAATTGGTTTCAAGTATCTAAATTAGCTACTGAAGCTTATAGCACTGATTTCTAAAAAATAAATAGAACCCGTCTAAATCTTGTTTAGCTATAATCTGGATTATTTGAACAACTATAATATAAATATTTTATGGCATAATGATTCTTAAACATTCACAATAATTGTTTTACTTAATAATTACGCCCATCGTTTAATTTAGAAATTTTTTCATTTAACTGTTCAAAAATTATCTTGGTCAGTTCCAAACTACTGTATAGTTATATAATTTTCCAATAAATGACATAAAAAAAACAATTAAAATTAAAATAAGCTTAAACGATACCGTCATTAGAAAATTAGATATCTTGGAATGTTCAATGATATGATTTTTCAATTTTAATTATTTTGCAACTTCAATTCCGAAATCAAAATTGATAAATTTTTCCGACATTTCATAAAATCGAATTACAAAACTACATCTACATATTCTATTGATAGGCATTTGAAAATTGATATTACTGCAGATAAATGAAATTTTCATCAAAATAGGTATAATTATAGAAACGATTACAATAATAACTTTACATATACTTCTAATACGAGAGTTGTTTGAATCTTTCTCGCCGTAAACATGATTCATTTTTTTACAATATATACCAAAATTTGCCTAGGAGTTCAATTCCTAAATGATTTCGTCTTATTAGACCCACTTCCATCGTCTCGAATTTCTATCCATTGTTTCGACCGTGCTATTGGATGAATCATTTTAACGATTTTACCACATATCACAGTAAAAGATATAAACATTCGGCGTTGATTGCGGTTCTGACCAAATATCTGTTTTTTTCTTCAAAGATTACACCAGTTTCGAACTACCTCTTTGCATGCTGTTTAATCAGTCGCTGAGACTGGCCATTCCTAAAAAATAAAAGATAATCAAAATAACCCCATTATGCTAACCGTCACTTCTATAGTGATGTATCATGTTAAACAAATAAAGGTATAACATCACAATCTGAAATTCCTTCAAAGAAGTAGTGCCTTGAGATATTTCTCCGTTCTAACATGAATTCATACCAAAGAGATCAACATAGGGTAAAATCCCTATCGAATTCACCAGCAGCACAGTCAAAGTTATAGAGCCACAAGTAAGATGACGTCGTGTATACCAACTTTGCCAAGATGTTTGAATCCATAAACCATTGTCAAGCACTAGAACAGTTATACTCATTTGGGTTCTTTAATAACTTTGTTGCATGTTTTAAATCTAACTTAAGCGACCACATTCAATATATCGATTTGAAAACAGCTATGGTCTAAGTAAAATCTAACTACATTGTGTTTTCCACAAGGTCCCCATCTTGGCCCTTGGATTTCTACTATTTTCATTGACGCAACCACTGAAGTTATTTTACGTTCCAAAATAGTAATATTTGCTGACGACGGTAGAAATATACAGAACTATTAAAAAATTAAGTGATGCCGAAACCCCCAAAGAGCACATTGACATTTTGGCGAATTGGTGTGGGTCAAATCTTCTTAACCTGAAAATCAATAAGTAGAACACTTTATTATTCCACTGGAAATTGAATCCAGTTTTAAAATATTACGAAATTAACAATATGCCGCTACAGAGGTTGTCACTCAGCGGAAATCGCGTCAAAAATATCCTTATTGTTCAGTGCCTCACAAAACGACAACTTATCTTTTAATGCGAATTTTCGCAGTACGACCGATAACAGACCTCGTTCTGAACGTCTCGTAACGCTGAAAATGTGGCACTGGTGCGTGATAGTGTTGCAGAGTCTTCAGAAACATCAAGTCGGAGACGTGATTTCTAATTCAATTAGTCCAAAAATTGCTACCGAGACTCATCCTAATCAACGAAAAGAGTACAGTAATGCAATCTTAATCTGGTGAAATAGCTGGTGCAATTGAAAATTTTCCGTCTAAATTGTTAATGAGCGATAAAGCACATTTTCAGAATCCTTCATCACACATCATTGCATCCACTTAAAACAACTGTATGGTGTGGTATTCATGCTGGAAACATCATTGATCCCTATTTTTTTCAAAAATGACCAAGGTGATGAAGTTATTGTTACTGCCGAACGGTACCAAGACATGATTCGAAATTTTATTTTGCCTAAAATGGAAGAACAAGGACTAGAGGACATGTGGTTTCAGCAAGATGGGGCAGAGCACACACAGCCCGTTCAACAATTCAATTACGGGAATTTAATTTTCATGAAGCCTAATTTTGCGAATTGGCGATTTAGCAAGGCCAGCCAGATCTGCGGATTTAATAGCACCAGGCTTTTTTTTATGGCGTTTTCTAAAATCAAAAGTTTATGTGAATATGCCCCAAATGATTCAACATCTTATAGACAATATTCGTCACGAAATTGAAAAATACAGCTAACTGAGATCAAAGGCATAGGTGTTATTTTCGTCAAAAAATCGTGGAAAAAAGCATTTACAAACACATAGAACAATGTGTTGTTAAATATGTTTTATTAAACAATGAATGGAAGGTATTTATCACCTGCAGACAATCAAGAATAAGTTCTTCACAAACGTATGGTCACAATTGGATATGCTGTTACCGTTTGGTGTCAATTTTATGAAAAGAACCTGTTATTTGCCATCAAAGTCGCGTTTTGGTCCATATTCACGCGTATAATTCTTTTTTCGATTGTTAGAAGCCATCTTTCATACTCATCCGTCAAGGTCCAACTCTCACATCCATACAAGACTTTTTTTTCGAATTTCGTTTATTTCTATGCCATCTGTTTTGGGGCTCAAGGCACTCCAACTCTTTCGCGGTTCGCTTATTTACGTCCTTACCTTACGCTTTGCAGCCAAATCGAGGACGTACGGCTATAGGTCCGATTTTCTTAACCATCTGCACATTGCATAGCTCCATGCCGGCCTATAGTAACTGACATGGAAGATGGGTCGGCCCATGGATGCTGCACTCCAACAGGGGGTCATAGTTGTGTTCATTCACACCACCGATCGTAATCAAGCGGTGAAAAATCCCTTTTGCAACCTGCCCCTATCGGGATTCGAACCCGGTACCTCCCGCTCCAACTGCCACAGCTTTAACCACTGCGCCACTTGGGCGGTATCTATACAAGACAACAGGTCAAATCAACATTTTGTACAATTTCAATTTATCCGCATTTGCAAGATATTTTGTTTTCAGAAGTAGACGTAGAAGATATAGCCCGATTGTCAATAGCAAGGCGACCCTTGATACCCTCTACACACAATTATCGTGAGTTATGAGATCCAAGATAGTAAAATATCATCACTCCTTTAAACGTCTGGTCACCACTACTGAAATCAATTACGTCTTGGTCTCAAAAACCATAGATCAGATATTTGGTTTTGCACTCGCAAATTGTAAGACCTGAACAATCTTCTAGTGGATCAAGTATCTTTCTCACTCCCTTTCCATTTAATCCAATCACACATATATCATCTGCATATGCAAAAATTATCCGAATTGATTAACAGAATAAGATATTGTCTTGAGGTGTTGCACTTTTACGACGGATTTATTCCAACATGACATTAAAAATATCGGGGACAACGCATGTCAACTATGACATAGCATTGTCACTGCGTTACTATCATTTTACACAGATGTATACGCATTTGTTTGGTATTCCTACATATGCAATCGAATAGTTTCATTATTACTTTACTTGATCCAATTCACAAAAAGTAAATGATGAACTAACATTTACGAAATAATGAAGACCTTATGACAATTGAACAAACAACCTCTATTTATCATAATTTTATTTGGTTTATACGATTAACTTTTAATAAATCTATCACAGACGACAAGCTTGGAATCGACCCTTGCGTAATAACAATAAAAGCATACATTGGAACATATTATAGAAGATTTCTTGTAGATGGAATATATATCATACTTGGCCACTAAAAAATGCACTGAATCAACATGAAAAGAAACTCAGAACAATCCTCGTATATTTCATTTTCAGCTTTAGGATTCTCGGAAATGGAATTGTCTAAATTTGGTTATCGATAATTATGTGGATGTACCAACCACTTCATGGAAGCTCATACTCTATATAAATCGATTAGAATCAATGACTCGTGAACAACGAAAATACCTGCAACGAAAATTTAACCTGTAATGAAACTTTACTATACTACAAATAACTAGATATGGTTTAGATTCTAGAATCAAATTTATTTAATAAACCGATTTAAAACAATTATATATGTACGTTTATATAAACAAAACATAAAAGTGGAGCATAAATTTGGATATATACCAACGCGCAACTTGAACAAATAATTCGTTTATGCATTATTAAATTGTCACAAAACTATAAATAACAATAATACATAATGAAATATAAACAAAGTTCTTGTGGACGCGACTGGCTAAATAAATAAAAATAAAATTCTATCATTTCATGGAATCATAATACTCTTAATTATATAAATAAAAATTATATTCAGCAATTAATAAATTGAATTTCCTGTCATTAAATTTTATTTATTTATATTTTTTAATTTATTAATAATTGGTTGTTTATTTTTTAATCCAATGGCTTTCGATGTCGCACGTATTGTTGTACTAGTCTGTGAACTCTATAATTGTTAATTTTTTTTTATGCATGCATCTCAAACGGACAATAGGTGTCAATTATATTATATTAGACAATATGTAGTGCGATGATATGATCGTTGGTGGTCTTGCAGCATAATTTACCATACATAAAAATTATGTTGTTTTTTACTTTTTAATAATATAATTCAAGGTCACATTAATCTTTCGTTTTAGCACACATATACATAATATACGTGACATACAAAAAAATATTATAAATTATTTATATACACATGCATAAATATTACATTATGCTGTGTGAATCATAAATTTTGTTAATTTAACACCTTCCGGTGTTGAAAAGGAAAGTGACTTGTGTTTTGTTGTTTAGCTGGATGAATTGGTTAATTTATAAAGCTATTTATTTGACCAGACATAAAGGATGTTTTATTAATGAGTATTGTAATTTCCTATTTTATTGTATTGTATTGTATGTAATTATGTAAATACATACATTAACAAAATGTTTATATAAATTCATTACATTAAAATTCATGGTTTGGCGTCAAATTTTTATTTTGGGTTCTATTCTTAAGTGATATTTTAGTAATATTCAATTTCCGGCATATTATTGTTACATCAGCTTTTTTCATAATCAAATTAAATTTGATCAAATTGGTAATTTAAATTGAATAAACTTCAGCTTGGCTAGAGATGTACAATAGAGATTACTCATACTAAGAAGATGGCTTTTGATTAGTCTGTGAATTCGACTAATGAAAAACCAGCTCGGTATCAAATATAAGTCCTGACTACGTGCATATCCAACGAAAGCCATTGGAAAGCCAATAATAAATGGTATTTTGTTAAGCTAACAACTTATGTGTAACAGTTGCATCTCTGCGGTCCTATTAGTTTTAGTATAACTGTAAATAAAGAATATTCCCAAGAATCAATTCTTAAACGCTGAGTCTTGCATTGTTGCATATGACACATTGTGACGTATTTTGAAGAGAGATATGGTTTAACGGCATACACAATATAGCATTTCAAAAATTAAAGCCGGTAGATCTTCCTATGCCTCATCGACTTGATTTATGGGCGTTGGAACATTTCCAAATTGACTAGTAATTTTTATCGAAAAATTGTATTCAGCGATAAAAGCTCATTTTCGGCTGAATGAACAACAAACAAAATTGTCAAAAGCTTCCAATTCATCCTAAAAATGTCCTATTTGGTGCGGTTTATCACCAGGTGGCATCATCGAACCGTTTTTCTTTAAAAATGCGGAAGCATTTCGGCCGAGCGTGTAAACGTCAGTGACCCGAACTTCAAAGCAATGATCAATGAATTTATTCCCAAAAAATCAAGATATTGGTGTAGCTTCAACAGAAAGGCCCAACGTGTCACACAGCGGGCCAAACCATCGATTTACTGAAAGAAAATTTCAATGAGAACATCATTTCAAGAAAAGGACTTGTGAATTGGCCTGCAATATCTTGTGATCTGACGCCGTTAGATTACTTTTTATGGGAGTAACCGAAATCATCGATAAACCACAATCGATTCCTGCATTAGAAGCGAACATAACACGCGTAATTAACAAAATGTCGGCCGAAATGCTCGAAAGAGTGCTGGAAAATTGAATCATCTAAGAGATTGTCGCGGACAACATTTAAAAGAAATTATTTTCATACATTAAATATCATAAACTGAATGAACTTAAGTCAAAAATACTATTTTTGATTATTAAATTGATTTAATGCGTTTTATTTCGAAAAAGTTTCGGAAGCTGTTGTTATTGGATCACCCTTTACAATAAACTATATACTATTATTCAACTGCCAAGTCAAATACTTGCTTCCTGAAAAAATCAAAATTTGGTAAAAATAATCGGCTATCAGTAAAGCATTTAAATGACTATACTCACAATTTTATATTTTTGATGATTTTTACTTTTCCAGCTAAACGGACGTTGCCTATAGGACTATAAATGAAACTACATAATTGAATTTATCGTCAGGCAAATACGGCATACTGATTCGTCATCTCTCATACATTTTTGTTAAGACTATTCTATGTTAAACGATCAGAGTTACACCTTTGTAAAATACATTTTTTCTAATTCACTCGTACCGACTTTTTAAATTTAAGATTTTTGAAAAATATACGGTTGAATTGTCCACTGTTGCCTTTAAATACACCCGATGATGCTGTCTTTATATTTCGACAACAATCGAGAAAATGCGCTAAACAAAGTTGATGCTTTGTAGCATCTAATTATGAAAAATGTGATCATATTTATATTTCTAGGGACATCTGACCTTACAATGCCCTGTAGTTTCTCATAAACTCTTCGTTATTTAAAGAAACCCCGAATCAAAACACTATAGATAATATAGAAAAGACATACTAGTATATACCTATAATAACCCAGGTAATAGCCTTTTGATAATTGTTCTAGGTCGCCTATACGAAGTACTAAAATATTTCTACCAAAATTGAAATATTAACCAGATTTAAATATACATCAAAACCTCGATATGCACTGACTCGATCAACGACGTTTCGTCCTTGTTGAAATAAATTGTTGTATCCAAATTTCGTCACATAAACATATCTCACGAAGTCAATACCATTGTAAATCGAGAATTTTTAGTGAATTAAATAAAAAGCCATCGATCGTTTAAGGTTTTCGAGATTGAAACCCAGAAATTAAAACTTTCGAAGATAAACCGAGAACAATAACAATTAACTTTTTTGTCACAGTATATAAGAAATCAAATATAATATTTGAAGAATATTGAATGAGAATTATCAACTGACGAGAACAAATTTATTGATTTCTCTCAGGCAAGCATAAAGCTTCAAGTTTAGTGGCAATTGGAATTTTTTCAAAATATGATACTGATACGTGAAACAAACATATATTATCAGGCACAACCATCAACAAATTTAGAGATTGAGACTGCTATATAGAATTGAAATTAGTTAAGAATTTATCTTTATCTGATTCCAATTAATAAAATGTTATTATATTTTCATTTTAAATGGATTGTTTTTTTTATGTCGTTAATGGATCGTTAACACTGTTTTTGTTAGTGTACATATATTATAACTATATTTTTTATTATTATTTATGTACCCTTAAACGTGAGGAATTGATGTATATAAATTCAATCTCGTTATTAAACAAGACATTACTTCGAGCCCAGCCAACGTCGATATAGAAATTTCTTTAAAATCCACGTCGTTCTTATGTCGATCGAAAGAAAGCATACCTAAACAATCAGCAGCAACCATCAATCAGCAAACGCCAAGCATTGATTAAAATTTTTATTTTTTCTCCGCTTAAAATAACAAAAACATTTTGTGTTTTTTTTAGTTTCAAAAATTTATTTTAAATTGATTTTTTTTTTTTATTTCTCATAAGCTTTCAAAATATTCAAATACTAACTCCTAAAACAACAAGCTCAAAGTAATGTATTTTTGTGTTTTTTGAAAAAATACCAGAAAATGTGAAAAAATAGACGAATATCGTGATGTTTTTGTTGTTGTATCCGAGTAAAGCTTTTAAAGCACATTTCATATTTTAAGGTTAGAATTATTGTAATCCTACTCCTGCAAGATAAAGCTTAACAACATATTTTGTGTATTTTTTATGTATAGAAACCAATCAATAAATATATTCGTTTAACTCGATACACTCATACGTGTATGTACAATATTTGACGAGTTTACATTTTAATAATTACCAAAATTTTCCTAATTGTGGAAAAAAACTTCCATATTAATCTTTAAAAAATTATCGCATTCTATCTATATAATGATAAATTATGTACAGCACACAGCCTTTTGGGTTCACAAAAAACAAGAAAATCGCAATAATTAAATCGCGTGTCAAATTAATTTTTAATTGGTTTTGGTGTTATAATTTAATTATACTCGAATAAGAAAACAAATGATACAGAAGAATGTCCTCGTTTTGCTAATATCACCAGGACAAATAATAATAATAATAATATTTAAATAACAACAACAAATGCTTGGAAAAATAAAAATAAATTTTCCTATTTGCGCGCGGTCGCAGAACGTCTCGTATTATTATTGTGTTGTGTGTAGAAATTAAAATAAATTTGATGTGTACGCGAGCGAGGAGACAGAGACAATAATATTATGTATATAAAAAAAAAAGTTGCGAGCTTTAATATGCGCGGACGAAAAAGGAAAATTTCTTTGTTGACTTTAAGTGTACGAACAACACAAAAATATCCAATTTAATAGATAGATTTGTATTATTTTTCTAAAATTTTTTAATTAAACTACGAAAGTTAACAAACGAAAAAATTTGTAAGTGTATGAATATACATATTTCATAATATATGTATGTATATTTAGATATATACGCCTCCCTACCAACGACAACATAATGCAACCCATCCAAACAAGCAACACAACAAAGGAAAATGATATAAAGCTTCACAAAAATTTATTTTTTAATCAAATCTTGAATATATTAATTTAAAAAATAATAAAATAAAATAAATAAAAGTTTTGTTCAATTATTGAAAAATAATAAAATATAATCAAAGGAAATCGCAAACAATAAAAATAAAAAACAAAAAAATTTCCCAAATAATATTCAAAGAAATATTAATAAGAAGATCTATAATATATTTTTAAAATAAAAATACATTTTTTTTGTTTTAAAATTTATTTATTTGACTGGAAAAATGAAAATGGAAAGAAAATTTATATTTTGACAAGTCTCTAACCGATTTTAAATAAATATTTGACGTTTTTTCTATGGAAAATTATCGCACGCACGGTGTATAAATTTACATTAATTAATATAATATTTATAATATTTATTGTTAAAAAACCAAATTTATTGATAATTTACAAAAATGTTATTTAATAATATTATTATTTTTTTTTTATTTAATTGGCAATTAAAATATTTTACTTTGTATCTAATTTGCATCACGTTGTACGGTTCAAATAAAGGTTAATGAAATTGATATATTTTTACGAAAATGTCTTACTTTAGTAAAAATTTAACTAAGCACATTCTTCTCCCACATATAGATTCTTCTGAATACGAATATATAATAAACAAAGTACAAATTAATCATTAGTTGTTATAAATCCTTGCTCCAGTAACCTACTATTGAGTTAGTTGTGAGACACCAATCTGGCGAACAGATTTTTATACAATTATAAATGACCATGAGACCAACACCATCAATAAAAACATCTTTATCAAGCATAATTTAATTCGCAACTGTTAGAATACCCTCGAAAATATGATAGGTGAACGAATCACTAGATGTTATGTTAATCTTATATCGCTCAAATTTTCATGTAACTGAATTGTAATGGATCCAAAACAGACTGCGGTTTACCTAAACTATATAGTTTTTTTAAATTTGTATCTATTTGTAAGACAACTAGTCAAAAATCACAAAAAGTTTGACAAGTTGGCTAAGTGAATCCGTAACACAATTTATCAATATTACTTTCGATCGCAAACAGATTGAAAAAGTCAAGGTGATTTTATTTTACTAATTTATTGTTAAGAGATAAATTGAACGAAACTGGAAGAAAAGTTGTTGGTCAGTATTGTATACAAATAAAAGATGTCGCGTTATTATTTAAATTTTTATATTCCCTTATATATTCTATTCAATGTAATTGTTTATTATAAATTTCGGTTTAACTGAACTCCATCAACTGAAGGGACGAGTGTGTCCACTTGAAAAGTTTCTGGCCGATTGGAAATGTTACTGGTTCTGTGTCGTAAACGGTCCTTCTGTGCTCTACGGTAGCTCTATGACCGCTATTTAAATAAAAAAGTTAATTTTCACTTTAATCTGAAAAACCTGCCAGTACAATAAGAATTGTAACACTCCTCTTGAATTTAACAACACGAAAGTAAAAAGGTATTATGAAGCAAACTACATACATTTTAATTACTTCTAACTTACTCAGCAACGTTTAAAATTATTTCAATTTTGTTCAAGTTACATACATTTATATAGTATTTAACTTTTTGAACTCATACCAACGCTGTTTTCATCATTGTAATATAGAAGCAACGAATCACGTATCAGTCTTAAAGAAAATAAAAGTTTAAATGAATTATTTATATATTCATTCGAGTATACAATTCATGAATCTGCTACAAATATATAAAATCAACTACTTGCAATCTCACGGATAAAAAAATATCAGAACTCTGCTGCTATTTATTTATACACAAACGGTACATTTTATTTGATTAAGATCCGCTTTTATCAGAATTTTTACAGATGTTGATAGATAATAATATAATTTGGCCATTTATTGCTTTAAGCAATTGCTTGAGAAGATCTTTCCGTGGTGATACGATCGTTCAACACATATACATATGTTTATGATGTGATTACAACAGGCTAGCATGCAACTATATAATGTGATCTATCAAAATAACTGTACGTGAAAGAATTAACAGTGGTTTGCCAAAACAGTTTGTAATTAGGTTTATATTAAAACCAACGGAATCAAATGAGTGCTTGTAAAATATATTTTCTTATATTAAAATAATTTATATATTTTCAAGGAGGATGTGTATCCAAGATATAAAACAGATTTAATTTTTTTTTATTATTATTCAAGAATAAAATATGTGAATTTTATTGAAAATTTTTTTTCTAAATTATCAAGCACAACTATTTTTATTGATTTCTTAGTAAAAATTTATTTGGTATACCTATGTATACAGTCGCAGTTTTAAAAAATTTCAGAACACTTCACAGTATTTTGGAGAAAAATATATAAGGAATGCTAGTTGCTAGACATATTTAGTTTAAGGTAACCGGTCACCATTAACTAAAAACGATGATTTCAGATATAAATTGCCACACCATTTTTGGAAAATATGGAAAATTTATTAAAAATAAAATAGAGCGAAATAAGTGGACATTACGTATTCATTTATCGAACCTTCACATGTAATCATCATTCATACAAAGAAATAATGAAACCATAGTAGCAACATCTTTAATTTTCTTTCATACGTAAAAGACCCCAAATAAAAAATAATTCTGTTAAGAAAGTTATAAATTAGCCGAATCTATATATTAAATAATGCAGAAATTTCATTCGATATTCTAATATTCATCCAGCAAGATTAACAATTCCCTGCATGTATTAAAAACAATAATTAACTATGTAACATGGGTGGGAATGATGGGGAAACATCATCAGTTTGTTTGTTTGTTTTTTTCTCTAAAATCTGTTTCGGGGCTCGAGGCACTTCCAACTCTTTCCCGGTTCGCTTATTTACGCCCTTACTTTACGCCATTACAGCCAAATCGAGGACGTACGGCTATAGGTCCGATTTTCGTTGAACCATCTGCACATTGTATAGCTCCATGACAACCTATAGTACTGATATGGAAGATGGGTTGGCCCATGAATTCTGCACTCCAACAGTGGGTCATAGATGTGTTCATTCACACCACCGATCGTAATCGTATGGTGAAAAATTCCTTTACCATCCTGCCCCTATCGTGATTCGAACCCGATACCTCCCGCTCCAACTGCCGCAGCTTGAATAATGATTTGGAATAAAATATTTAGAAACGAAGGTAAAAATTTAGATCAAGTGTAATGATTACATACATTATTACATAAAGTTTATAAACAATTGTATAACCACTTCTACTGAGTAGATGTTGGATTACTTAATAATTATTGACCTGACATCATTACAAATTGTTTTGCTAGGGTATCAAAAATTATGTCCAACAAATACCAATCTTCAATATAAACACAAATTTTTTATCAGTATTTTTCTGGCTATAGACTATTGATGTGACATGTAAATTTACTCCTTAGAAAGCTCAAACTTATCTGGTGTATTTAATGAAAACGTTGCCTAAGCCGGGCTTTAATGATCACCATTAACATAAAAAACATTTTCTCTCTCGTTGTCTTAATTCCTCTGAGTCAATTATCGTTTCCGAATAAATACAACACTACTGCATTTGTACATCTTATATATCTCCATTAATAATTCTAAGCACTTGAAAGCTAAGTTTTGATCTTTCAGTTAAGTACAACCCGTTTTTCGGAAATAGTAGGTATAAATTATTAGGTACATATTTCAAAATATGTATGCAAGTTGAGAGAGCTTTGTACATCAATTGAAATGACCATTTCAAATTGTTTGATTATGTATTAACGACCATTCCTACAAAGCTTGAATCTGAATCATATACATACATTAGAAAATAATGAACTCCAATATTTACACGTGAGCATTATTTACTTATTAACAAAATCAAGTTTTTATTGAGATGATTCTAAAATAAATTAAAATCAAAGTGAATTAGTAGTGTAAAATGATTCCAAAAATCTATAAATTTAGAAATAAACTTAATCGATTGAATTGAGTTATAGGTCTCAATATTAATAATTCAAATGAAAATCTACAACATTAATCATCTATCTTCCGGTTAGCTAATGTAATTCATAATCATAGTCTTAATTGCTCTATTTCAGCCGGTGGCAGGAATAACAGATTGTTTTGATGTACAATGCCTAATCATAGAGATCTGAACTATAACGCATACTCCATTTGACATCCAATGTACAGTAGATGGAATGCTGATATATTATACGTAAAGCTGACCTTCTTTTTGGTTTTAACTTTTGAAAAAGTTTGTTTAATATCCAAACTGATCCACACCAAATGTTTCGAATTTATACGGATCTCGATAGCATACCAAATAATTGTTTTGAATAAATTGACTATCCAGCATCATGTAATTCAGCACGAACATCTACAACTATAAATTAGTCACTATTTCATATGTAAGTACTAACTATTACCACAATTGTGTAATCATCATTTAAATTTTAAGTAATCATTAACCGTATCAAAAATCGCATTTACGATTTTACGAATGACATTTACCTATACAAATAATAAAATATAAATTTCGTCTACATTTGTTTATGGATGTGTGTAGCTTAAAAATGAGCTTTTTCATGACGATTTCGGAATATTGAGGTTATGTCAATACAATACATTTCTAGACATTGAGTATAATCAAATTATTTATACACATATTTACAGTACAAATATTATGATTTACTAGAAATCATAAATAATGCCACTTACCTTATTATATAAAAACTTATGTTTATAAATTACGTCGAAAAATGCCGATAATCGAAATTATTGTATAAGGCACTCACAAACTACGTTAGAACTGAATTACGACCCTAGCAATAATTAAGTTTTTGTAATTTAACTATTTCTGATTTGATTTAAATTCATAAACTTTTGTTTAATAATGAATAAATTATACAGTAGTTAAAAAATTAAAAACAAAATTATTTTATGTTTGTTTGACACATCTAAATTATAAACAAAAGTGAATTAGCAACAAAAGTATCGTAAAGATATTGTCGTAATTTCGGAATTCGTAGGTTTTTTATTTGGTTTAAATGTTAATCAATAGATGACGCAGATCATAAAAAAAAATACATTCGTTAGTGATCTATTTGGAAGAAACTCATAAATCTTATCGCCGTTCTATGAATAATGAAATACCGATCAGTCTTAATTCAACCGTTCGGCGTTCATAAGAATAATATGAACTTGCATTACATATTTTTATTATTTTGTCTTTGCTCTGGCCAAGATATAGTTTTTGATAACAATTTCGACAACGATGATAATGTGACTACTAACATTGAATATTGTTACATACCAACACTAAAGGAGTATGGTTTATGTAAACCTGTGAGTAAATGCCAAGCGGTGATAAAAAATCGGCAAAGGTTTCAAATATGCTATTGGGATGGTAATATGCCAACGGTGTGTTGTTCAACTGATGATTCACCGCGAAACCTTAACGTAGTAAAATCGAGACTGCTATCACAAAGTTCCACTATTAAGCCTATATCAAAAGATGAAATGGGCGCTCGACGGATTAGCGTTGCAAGTAAAGCGATTTTTATCATGAACCCTATGGTAACTAGAACTAATGCAATTTTCTTTTTAATTTTACAGAATGTGAGCAATATAGAGAGGCGGCGAGTCCTTATGGCAGATCACTTATCGGTAATAGTTTAATATCAGGTGGATTTGCAGCTGATCCAGGAGAGTTTCCTCACATGTCTCTTGTTGGATGGACCCAACCAGATAATCAAATTCTTTGGCGATGTGGCGGTTCAATTATTAGTGAAAATTTTATTCTTACATCAGCCCACTGTGCCCTAGTCGACGGAAGTGCTCCGGATATTATTCGAATCGGAGAATACGATCTACGGAGTGATGATGACAATAGCAATTTAAAAGAAACGACGATTGTACGAATCGTTACCTATCCTAATTTTACGTCTACCACAGTATACGATGATATCGCTCTCATCGAGATTAACGGTTTTATTCGATTTCGACGTGATTTGCGACCAGCTTGTCTATATCAAGGTGAAACCGATCCTGTAACAACGATTGCGACTGGTTGGGGCCAAATCGAATTTGGTGGCATTACTGCAGCCATACTACAAAAAATCAATTTAGATCTTGTGGATCATGAAACGTGTGGTCCGTTTTATCCCGAAACGCGAAAATTCAAGATGCTACGGAATACTCAACTTTGCTATGGTGATCCATCTAATTCGGGTAGAGATACTTGCCAAGGTGATTCAGGTGGTCCAATACAAATTGTGCGTGGTAAAAATAATGATGCCACTCTATATGATATTGTAGGAATAACGTCATTCGGTACTGTGTGTGGTTTTAACGCTCCAGGCGTGTATACAAAAGTTTCGTCATACATTGACTGGATTGAATCGGTTGTATGGCCAATGTAATACAATTTTTCAAGAAGATAAACTGTTTGTTTTTATAGTGAATCAGTGAAAGTGTCTGTGAATAATGACCGCGTATTTTTATAGCTCTCAAATGTAGATCACAACTTGTGAATTGTATCATTTGTCATACGTAGAGTGGATCAACATGATACACTTTTAACCCGAAATTTTGATAATCAAATACAACAAAAATCTGTTTTTATGAATATTAACTAGTTCAGAGATGACCAACCGTTCAAGTTAAATTTTTTGGAAAGGTTGTTGCCAACTAAAAACGTATAGTCCCTTCAAGCTACTGCAAGCCATACAGTGGCTTGATTGTATATGACTAACATCAATTACATCGATTCAAATTCAAATATTTTTAAAACCTTACAAATTATTTATTAGTATGTACAATAATTTTGGACGCAGCCATAAAAATTTCGACCAATCCGCGTTTTGTGTCAAAATTGTTTATAATTTTCCAAGAACTATCAACATAGCATCTGCAAGAAAAGACGAAAAAATATTAATAAATTTCTACAATAAATCACAAATAAAATGTTTGTATAATAACATTAAGTGATTATTTAGTTACCTAAGTTTAAAATTTAATATACGGTTTATATAATTTATGGAATTTTAATTCATGTATAATGTACGAATTAAATTAAACGTGAGTGGAAAACCCAGATAAGGCTCCTAAAATGGAAATAAACTTTACAAAATTATATCAAATATTTACTAAAATGATGATATGTTTAATAATATTTAATCGTGCTAGTAATTAATCATCGTAAACAAGCAAAAATGATCATAATGAAATAGACACGGGGGGAAAAGTAGCTCAAATTTTTATTTTTGATTTTTCTCATTTTGATTTGGTTAATTATGAATTGGTATTACAAATTATTAGCTAAACAACCACATTTTGTTATATTTGTGGTCGGTTCATTGTCAATTGTTTGTATAATCCTGGCGCTAATGTTAAAAAAGTTTCCTAATTTCGATGATCCCACATTGGTATGTTGTTGAAAATACTTTGCCTTCAGTGAAATGTCTATAATATGATTTATGCGTGTATTTATTTTAGGGATTTGAAGCAAGAGGAACGGAAATTGGACAAAAGAATACGGCATGGAATAATCTGGTGGAGGAGACAAAACCATCTGGAAGCTTAGTTGCCAATCCTATGGAAATGTTTCAGGAACATGCAAATAAGGTAATTTATAACTTGTTAAAGAATGATAGTTTCCCGCCGTTGTATTAGAAGTGAACAACTAACGTCTAACGTGATCAGACTATGTAAATTGAGCAAAACTTATACATAACTCCTTGAGTAAACTTCTGTTTATTTCGAATAATTATGATTTCTCTTTATTTTCAGATAGCAGCTCAAGAGCAAAAAGCCATCCGACTCCATAAATACAAATCCAACAGCAGAAACCAAAAACAGAAGAATTACAATAAAAAAATCAAAATCATAAAGCAAATGTCCAGTAATCCGCCACCAACAACAAACTATGATTCAGCTTACATTGACGAATTTTACGGAAACGATACAACCAATAATACAGTTCGACATTGGGACTATGGTCGCAATTTATCGTACACGAGCGACGAAGAAACAAATAAGACTAAAGATTCGAATAATAAGCAATGGCAGTTGTTGCAAAATTTAAATCCTCCGTTACCCGATCATATCGCGGACAAATATTTTTGTGATAATCCAACAAAAGACTATGCCCATTTTGTGGTGCAACGAACCGATACATCGTCAAAGCTTAACGAATCACTGTTCGATTTAAAAAGTTTGTTGGCAATTTGTGAACTTGAATATAGATTGAGTCATATCCGATTTTATGATAAAATTTGCCAACGCGAGATAGCTTCATCGAATTGTTGTAAAATTTGGTCGTTATCGAATTATGTAGCGTTGCTGGCTAATAAGACATCGTGCTTCGATATAGATGAATACGATGTTCAAAACGTTAAATCACTATTGCTGGAATGTTTTCAGTATTTCAATAAATTGCAATTGACTAACAATTGTTTTAATTATAAATGTAGAGCGCCGGTCGAATGTGCGCAACATAATGCTGTTTATAACATGTTACATTATTTATCGAATATAGATTTTATTAAACTAAATGTAAGTTCCAATCTAGTAGGGTGTGTGGGGGTTAAACGATTTTCGTTCTAATACATTTTATTATTCCAGGATACAAACATATTTTTAAATGCTTCCATGATATTTGTGCCAATAGCTCGCAGTACTGCTGCATTACCATTTTATCACCAGCTCATCGAGGCGGAACTTTCGCATGAGTTAGTCACGATCGTTGCCATGGACATGGGTATCAAGTATGCGCTATTCGACGAAAGTCTTTTGACCGATAGCTGGCTAATAGGAGCAGGAGGCATATTTGTAATTACATGCATGTGGTTATACACATCATCATTTTTTGTAACATTCATGACAGTGGTGGCAATATTTTTCTCGTTAGGAGTTGGCTATTTTATATACACGATCGTATTTAGCTTAAAATTTTTCCCGTTTATGAATTTACTGGCCGTTATTGTTGTGGTAGGCATTGGAGCAGATGATGCTTTCGTATTTATTAAAATATGGAATTGTGTCGTTATGGATCGCGTTAAGTCATCTGGAATACCACTCACTTCAGTGTCATCATATGGTTCGGATTCATCCCGAATCGATACATTATGGTTTTTGATGGAGGACACACTAAAACATGCATCATTATCGATGTTGGTTACATCGATAACAACATCGGCGGCATTCTATTCATCGTATATTAGTTCGATAACGGCTGTTCGATGTTTTGGTGTATTCGCGGGAACCATAGTGTTAACAAATTATATTTTAATGATAACGTGGCTACCGGCCGCCGTATCGATAGCCGAACGTATCAATTGTTTTACAACAAAAACATTCATAAAAATTTTAACCAATAATATTCAGTCTTCGTTGAAATGTTTCGTACAGCTGCAACACAATATCGAAGAGACAATAATTAGTGCGATAGTGAACTATTCAAAACTATGGATCGTTCTGTTTGGTGTGATTGGCATATTAAGCGGAGTGATGACCCTGTATTATCCTAAACTCAAGTTACCCGATTCACCGGATTTTAAACTATTTGTATCGAATCATCCGTTTGAGGTATACGACACAAAGTACAAAGATGCATTTTGGTTCGAAAAGTCATACTCGTCGCCGGACTATTTTAAACTTCCGCTGCGCTTCGTTTGGGGTGTAAAACCAGTCGACCATGGCAATTATCTAAATCCACAATCACGAGGGCACCTAGAATACGATCCACAATTTAATATATCACATCCCTTATCACAGGTATGGTTGCTAAATTTTTGTCATCATTTAAAAAATCAAACATTCTATCAGAGATCATACAATTTTTTTGGTCTCATACCGCATTGTTTCATCGAAAATTTTGTTACATTTATGGAGCGCCGTTGTAGCGATGAGATGAGCAAACAGGATCGTACACCGTGTTGTGAGGTGTCTCAATTTCCATTCACCGTAGCGATATTCGATGAATGTCTACCACAGTCGATTTCATCGATTTATGAAACACCCGGAGAATATTTTATACCAGGAGTGGCAGGGCCAAAATTCTCTCGTCTTCAATTTGAAAATGAGACAAATTTGAATACAACGCCAATTGTAAGAGCTCTCGTCGTCGAATACGATAGTACACAATTGTATACCATGTCGTATACGGAATTAGAAAAATTTGTTCGAGATGTCGAACAATGGATGGAAGAAGAATTAAAAACGGCACCGGAAGGAATGAAAAATGGATGGTTTACGAGCGATTTGGAATTTTATGATCTTCAAAAAACACTATCGAGAGGAACGTTGATTGCGATAGGCTTATCGATGAGTATCGCATTGCTGGTACTCCTTTTAGTCACGCTTAACGTGTTAATAAGCTTGTACGCAATTATTACGGTTACGTTTACAATATTCTCAAGTATCGCTGTTTTAATAATGCTCGGTTGGAAATTAAACGTACTCGAGAGTGTGGCGGTCACAACGGCGATCGGACTAGCGGTCGATTTTAGTTTACATTACGGTGTACAGTATCGACTATCGCCTGATTTGGATCGAGCATCATCGACGCGATTTTCGCTTCAGCGGATGATTGGACCAACAGCAATGGCTGCAATTACAACAGGTGCAGCGGGTGCATTTATGCTACCATCAAATGTGCTAGCCTACATCCAAATTGGTGTCTTTTTGATCACAATAATGACAACAAGTTGGTTATTTTCAACTTTTTTTCTAATGAGCCTGCTTCGGTTCATTGGACCACAGTATGGTTTTGGCCAATTTCGATACCCTAAACTTCGAAATCCAGCACGCGAACAAAATAAATCAACCAAAAGTCATGTAGATGTGGGCAATCGAATTTCAGATCCAAATCAATGTACCGTATCTGAACAACTATTGTCGGCATCAAGCTCAGCGGCTGGTGATTTGATCGGATCCGAGTCGCACGAATTGGACGCGCTCACAACAAATTCTGTATTAAAACCGACAACCAATATAGAATGTTCTCGACCGATTAGCTTCGATCGGGCGTTCACCAAAAAGAATAAATCATATCCAAAGGAACAAAGTCCGTCAACAATCAGTGCAATTACAGTTGTAATGCCAGATGATTCGGAACTACATAATTAAACGTCGTCATCATCTCTCCCTCAAATACAAGATGGTTGTGTTCATTTTTAAGAAACCAAAACAAAAATTAATTTTATTCTCTGTACATACAAGTCCGGTTATATAAGGTTCAATCCGGATTCTTTAGATGTTTATAAAGAAGCAACAATAAAAAATGATTGTGAAAATTACAACAAAAACAAACAGTTGTGTTTCTATTTACCTCACCTACAAGTACAATTTGATCAATTCATCACTGACCGCGGATGGTGTTAAAATTCCTAAATCCGTAAATATCAAAGTTATATACGCGGGCGGTGTATAATCCACAATGGGATGTATCTTCAGCAAATTATTTTTGAGTTCTTTACGTGGGTATTTATAATCGTTAGGCAAATCACTTTGATTCAACGGATAAAGTCGTGTAAATTTAAAACTTTCGGTTAAAACGTATACCGGTTTTTTCATTTCACGGGCACACAATGCCATTGTATATGTCCCAATTTTGTTTATAATTCCGCCACTCTCGACAACACCTTCAGCGCCCAATAAAACAAAATCTATATTTTCCATAACATAACCAATTGCCGAGTCCAGGATTAGAGTACATTCTATACTAGCCTTTTCTAGATCTTCGATCATATGTTGGCCTGTTTCGTCGGGTGAACTTACGTATACATGGAATCGCTTATTTGCGTTTGCTGCTAGTTTGAGTGTTTCTAATACAACACGAGATCTTGAATGGGTTAGTACACGACTACCGTCGACTATGAATTGAGCACCTTGTTGGGCAATAGTGACACGTGCCTGTAATAGTTTCTTTAGAAAAGTTTTACCACGCAACAGCATGATTTCTTTGCATTCGTCCATTGTCTGAAAATATAAAAAATGATAATTCTAACTAACAATTCTGCCACTTCATTTAAATTCTAACGCTTTGGAAATATTATGGGTACCTACCTTATCATCAAACTTGCCCAATGTAATAAACCGAGAGAACAGCTCACTTCCACTGACCACAGAACTGATTGATGCCTCCGTTGTTCGCATATCATTTACTGCTGATTGTATTGTTGAATGTAATTCTTGGATTGTTACAACTAAAAACAATAATACATAAATTAATTTGATTGATTGCGATATGGTCAGAAAATACGTACGCTTGGTCTTTTCAAGCACAGTCAACAGGGTCTTTATAGCTGCTACTCCGGCTGATAAATTTTTATCCTTTTCCAATATGTGCAGGAAATATTTTTTAACATCTATGAACATAATTAATAATGTTTTATAACGGAAATAGTTCAATGATGTTGAATTGCTTACCAAATTTCTCTTGTATTTTATTTTTCGGATCATTAGATTGTTCAATCATTTTTGAAATAAGTATCTACTCTCTGGCAAATATCTACGTACGTCAATTTTATTTTAAACCTGTCAAAATAATATCGATAAAGCAGTTAGAAAATAAATATACAGCACATAACCTCAAATCCTTCCAAATATATATTCATATATCGTACCTTTTTGCTAGAGGCGATAAGACAGTTTCCTTGTTTTGGTTTTCTTCAGTTCAACTGTACTTTATGATGGCTAACGTGATTATGTTCGTTAATATCGAAACAGCCATTTTGTTAAATAAAATTTTTGTTAGTTTATTTTCAAATTTAATTTGTACTTATTAATTATTTAAATAATTCTATTTTCAAACATTTATACCCCATTTTGTGTGTATTATTTTTAAATTACTATGTTATGTATATCAAACTTAAATTTAATAGTACGTGATGTATATTAAAGAAAAATTAATAATGGAAGACTGTTCTGATATTTAAAACACTAATTTACACGAACTACTAATTAAATTAATAAATTTCCAAACGAAATTGAATAAAGATTTATTTTATTTATTTAAAATGTGTTGTGTATTGGCAAAAATTAATATAATATAGAGTTGAATGGAATTACAGTAAGGTTTGTATGTATCACATGAGTTTAGAAAGAAAACGGAAAATAATAAAATTACACTAGAAAACATCATTTTACATTAGGATACGTAGGAAAATCGGCGATTTCTAATTTATCATTAACTTTAAAAGATGGGAATAGGCCAACCTGGTTTGTTCGAACATTTCTCCCTTTCGAATAACCATTCCAATGATTACCTGCCACGCCAACTAAATCACCAACTTTTAATTGTAATTCGTCGTGATTTTTACCCGTGTGAGGTATAACCACTTCCCGATTGTGTGAATTTTGTCCACCATAATAGTAGATATCATCGAGTGATCGAAATCGATCCGATGCATCCGGATAATTGGCCTGCATAATTTCATATGCAACACGGCAAACTTGTGAACTAAATGTACAGACTAGAAAATCAGACATAGACAATAAATGTATGTCTAGTATTACACCATTTAACGAAGAATCTGTATATCGCGTGGATACAGCTGCCAAACGTGCGGTTATTTGATCGCCAATTATTTCGTAATCGGGATATTTACTGCGCGCTTCTTCGATAACCTTGGGATCGTCGGATGCTAGAAACACTCGCCGCTTTGTGATTGTTTCGGTCATTTCACGTTGCGTATAATATTCTTCGACAGCGCTCATATATTCATCGATACTATGGAATGCAGCTTCCGTTCCAACTTTATCGGTTCGTCGCACATGAACACTAAAATTAAAAAAAAATTTTGATTTGTTTGAACGATTAGCGAATTGCGCAATATTTTGGTAATTTACCCAACAATTGGCTTTTTAAATTCCATTTTTTTGATACTAGCATCTAGTAACGCCTGCGTTTCGGGTTGTGGTTTTAATAAATATTTTAAAAATTGCCCGACCCACCACACTATTGGATCGCCATGTAACTTAACCAGCCGCGGTGCCAAATCAGCGGGAATGGCGAGTGGTAAAAATGGTGGACGCGGATTTAACGAATCCACTATAGGCAAAACTAATACTTGAGTATTCGTACGGCCAGGCCAATTAGAATGTGATGCCCCATAAGCGTCGGTGCAAGTATCTGATATAGGTTTGAATACCTCTTCCCATCCACCTTTATGATATCGCCAGCCTTTCGATTTTAAAATTAATGTTCGTTCAGTTGCGTACGCCATTATAAAGCAGTATACAAGGTGATGTAATTGACATCCATATCCGCAACCTTTATTCAAACGGCAAACTAGTTTTCGAGCCGTACTACAGTCTTCCGGGTTTTGTAAATAGTAAAGTCGTTTTTGTACCAAGCTCGAAAGTTCTTCGGCTTCTTGGTACCGCCACTTCTCATAATTATCATTCTTTTGTAAATCTCTCAAATCTTTGATTAAAGCATGCTTATTCTCGAGTCCCAGCTCAAGTAAATTATCCAAACTATGTTCGACATCGACGGGCGTATCAGCCGGTATTTTTTTCTTAACATTTCGAACTTCGCTGGTAATTAAATTCCACAGCTCATCTGTATTCGTTCGTATTCGACGTAATAATTGTTGATATTCTAGTGTTGGTTCGCCATTCGATGTGGCGCTTATATGATCATATTTAATTTCAAATTGTTCCAATAATTTTTTTTTATCTTCTGAGTGATAAGTGTTATCGCTGTAATAATATTAATCACATATTTAAACATAAAAATGAGTAGAATACTTGGAAATTCATCAATGTACTTACTTTAAATACTCATCGATCAGAGTTTTTAATTCCTCGTGCTTCTGTTTGATTTGTTCAAGGTATAGTATTGCTTGATTGACACGTTTATATGTATTTTCTATTTCATTATTATTTAATTTCGTTACAAATAAAAATGCAATGATACTCCACACAAATGCAAATAGAATTAGAACTCTAATCCAAACACTTAATCCAAGGAATTGTCGAACAAATGACATTTTTCTATGTGATTTGTGAATTTGTCAATTTCTCTTTTTTAGAGAAACACGTACTTACAGATGATTAAATTCGATGCATATTTTACATTTATTTCTAAATATGAATTTTATTCGTTTAATAGAATTTAATTTATTTAAAACAATTTTATTATTTGTTTAATTGGTGTACTTGATAGTATTATCAACAAATTATAATTCATGACGTATTATGTTGACATATCGATAATGCAGAATATCAATTGCTCAATTTTTTAATAATTATTTTTAACACAATGCCTGTCGTGTTTTGATTCATCTATTGTACAATATATTTCTGCATTAAGTTTTATGACCACAACTTAGTTTCGATGATTAATAAATAATGAAAATGTTGGTACTGAAATCGGTGAACCTGAAATTAATATATTCTTATGAGGATATCAATAGTTGTGGTGAAGAACCACCATAACGATCAAAAACATAATTAAGTACCATTTTCGTATTACAAGAACAAAATACTCTTACATATTCAATTGGAATAGATGAAAAAAGTCAGTAACATGCTGAAATGATGTTTCACATATTTTCAATCGATTATTTACTTTAAAACTATGGAAAACCACCTTAAAAATTGCTTATTGTAAATACATGTCCCATTCTTTTTAATTCAATCTTTGTCGTTTCATATATCATAGTATGATCAGCGTTGCAAATTTATGTTCTGTGTAATTAATAAAGCGCATTGAGTTTGTAGCTAGAGGAAGAGGACAAACAAAATAATTCTGAATCCAGAATAAACTTGTGAACACCACTGTTCCGATTGATACTATACAGGTAAAATATTAGTTCTGTCCACACATGTATGTTTGACTTTTTATAATTTCCTCGTTTCTTTTCTCTTTACCTGTTAACAAATAAAAATATCAGAGTAGGAATATTTTGTACTCATACATTCCAAAAATTTTAAAAATGGTTGCTTTTGGATCGAAAGTTATTGGGGATTCGAATCCCGATAGGGATTGGATGCAAAACCGAATGCTATCATTCGATTACGATGGATAATGTGAATGAACACATCTGTGATGTGTGAATGATTCTTGTTGGAGTGATCGATGGTGTGATTGATCCCTGTTGGAGTGAAGAAAATATTAATTGAACTCACAGGTATAATTGATAAATTTGTAGTTCAGTTAACAGTATCTTATTAATGTCATGTTAATAAATAAAACGACAGAAAATCCACAAATTTTAATAAAATTATAAAACTACAAATTATTTCCGTTATTTAATTTGCAATATCTTACAAGTTAAAGCTTTCAAATTTTTTATGAAGGAAAAAAAAATCAACTTTAAAATTATTTAGTTGTATTTTTCCTTAACACACAGATTTCTAACAAAATATTTGAAATTCTGTATTACTTTCGTTCAAGTGGTTGTTTAGTTATGTATAAATATAATTAAATTATTATAAAAAATTTAACTAAAACATTATAGTACAAATAAAACTTTATAATTTTACATGCAAGCATAGAAAATTTCGAGCTACAAGTTTCCGAAACAAGTATCGTTTTCATTGAAAAAGTCGGAGCTCAATAAACCAACAAATTTATGTATTAATATAATGAAAAAAAAACCAAAGTAATATTACTTGAAAAAATCCACCAATCAATTCGTTTCATTTCGCGTCACATGACGAATAAAATATCTCGCTCGCATTCGCATATGATAATCTTTTCTTTCTCTCGCATGTCAGTTTTATATTTGATGTGGAAAGGTGGTGAATGGTGAATATAGGATATGTCGTGTCATTTATGATTATTAGTGTTCTGGGCCAATTTAAAATAAATATAAATAAATGCAATACAACACAAAACGGATAACCAAATAGAAATGTAAGTAATTAAATATGTTATATAATGTAAAGTGTACGTGAATTTGAATTCAAGTGAATAGAAGAACACAAAAGAAAAAAATACGAACGATGCATATTCATTGTGTTGCCCCTTTTTGTATATTGGGAGTGTTTTAGTGGTCAGCCATTTTTATTTATTTTTTTTATTAATTTCGATTCGTAATCGAATGTAGTTACAGACTTAAATACAATATATAGTTTTGTTATTCAAATAATATTTATTGTAAATACATCGATATTGATTATAATAAATATATATAAAAACTAAATTCTGAAAAGAAAATTTTTTGAGTTTACGTCATGAAAATTTATACTTTTGGCTGTGTGTGTTCATAAGTACATAAATGAAAAACACTTTGTGCTGCGCATTTTTGATCATATGAATTTCTAAAATTCAATGGCGTTATATTTGTTATAAATAACGTCTTTATTCATCTTAAAAACAATAATTGCACGCACTTGTTATATGAACGATGAACAAATTTGCTATATTTCCCTACGTACACTCACTCTGTTGATAGTTTGGTCTGGGACTAAAACTAACATTTACTCATTCTTTGAACCATAATATTAATGAGTATAAATATAATCCTAAAGATAATATGGACACTATATTGGTCGTAACATTTTCAGTTGGTTAAAATAATTATTCTACCTTAAAACAGCTGTTCTACAAAACTTCCTACATAAACGTAATACGTCTTTTGTATATCTATATCTAAAGTTGTATTTATATACAAAACGTACATATTTATATAAGAAGATATGGCTGAACAACCTCTGATATATTTATATTGATTTTAATTTATTTAATTATATTTCATTTCAGATTTTACAGAATATTTAATAATCAAAAAATATAATATATAACTCGGAAATAACAAAATACGTTACTCTGGATTGGTGAGTATTACACGTGTTTAAACGCAATAATATATAAAATGTGCTTTATTATAACAGTTTAGAATTTTAATTAAACAAAGTTATATAAAGCTTTTTGTGCTTCGTTCAACGTGATCGCATTTAGAAAACACAAAGGGTTAATCATGTACGTAAATATTATAATATAAAGAATAAACATATCTTCATGGATCATCATTTTATTTTGTTTCTCCTCGTTCCTGACAAGGTCAGTGGCCTTCGCGAATTAAACGAATTTAAGTCCAATCATTTTATTTGTGTTATATTGTGTACAAGTATTTGTGTGTCTGTGTGATTAAAACGAAATTAAAAGCAAAATAAGTGTGTATGGTTCTAGTTCTCTTCGTTCTTTCTATTTAATACTAAAATAACCCTTTAACGCTGGTTTTTGTATGTATTTACATATATTATACTATAATTGACAGTTCCTAGTACAGCTGGTGACTGGGAAATGCGGGGGTATTGTAAAAAGACCAATTGAGTTCTTACAAAATGGTACGATGAATATTATGGCAATCATAGTGATAACAAACATAACCAATTGCGTTATAAAGTATATGTCATGCTTTTTTAAATTGCGTCTTATTAGATATACTCAACATTAAAAATACTATTTATTTATTATTTCTCCTACTTCTCTTTGTTATTATATATGTGTATACGATATTATTCTCAGCTTACTTTGTATATTTCGTTGTTTATGAATGTAGTAGTGATACAAAGGTTGTTTCTTATATATAGAGAAGTTTATTGCATACAAAAGAAAATTTACACTACTTAAGACTTTATGTATGTTATATTTATAGATTACTTTATCTAAGAGTAGGATTTTATATTTTAGCTTATTTCTTAATAAAAATGACTCGTTTCAATGACAGATCAGAGCGGGTCGCTTCCAGTATACTAATTAAAAATATTACAGCGCACTTGATATACTAGCTTGATATTCTCCTATTGTGCTTTTGTGCTCGGTCGCACACAATGCTGTATATTTATTTATTCATAGCTGTGTATGTTAGTATGTATATAAGTTGACAATACAAAGGAGTTGCAGACTGAAATTTTTTTATATATTTTGAATTAAAATTAGTATGAGAGAAATTGTTGAACAGTGACTATGGTTTAAAAAAAAATTAAATTGTTAAATCAAATAAGAGTTTTATAAAATAAAATAATAGAATATTGTGATTTATATTTTATACAGTGCCAAAAATAAGAAAATATAGTGAAGAAAATATACATGTATACTAAAGTTTTTATTTTTGTTAAAAGTGAAACAATTTAAGTTAATTATATGGATAATTTCGCTATATCATGCTATTGCTAAGTAAGTTTTTCTTCTTTATGTAAACGAAACTTTCACGATATATCAACACTAATACTTTCTGGCTAGTATCACTACATATAAAATTGCTAACGATCGTTTTTATATAAAATACAATTTGAAAACGTCCTTGAATACGTTTTACATATAATATGTATATTTAACTGTTGGCTGTTTGATCAATTTTGAAAGTGTACTATTTCATTGTTGTTTCATTTCATCATTGTTATTATTTTTTTGTATTACAACTACTATGAACGGAATGAATAATATGAAATAAAACAACTTGCAGTTTTCCTTGTTTGCGTTTTATGTTATGCGTGTACTCTGTTGTATTATGTACATTGTATTGTGGGTACACTGGGTACTGATATTTGTTAAGATTCGTTAGCTTTCGAAATTTATTTCGAACAGGTTCAATATATTCTAGAATATGCCACGCTTGTTCATTAAATTCGAACAAACGTAAAATAATTTTGTTATCATTCTTTTTTTCGATAATTAAATATTAGTCATTATACTCGTGCTATGAGGTATTTGGTATTTCTTGGAAATTACTAATGGTGTTGTAGTTATTCGTAATGAAAAACATTTAAATTTCTAAAAATTTACAACATATGTTATGTTCACCGTAATGATTGGGTGGTCCTAAATTTTTTATTTTGCTTTATCGTTAATTGTAACTATACTATCGCGAAAGTTTTACAGATTTTTATCAACATTTAAATTGTTTTCTTCAGATATCAGTTTTGATTCGATAATTATAATTTATTCTGGCTGTAGAATGTGGTTATGTTAGAATTTCAAGTCGAAATTTCAAATTCTCGATATTTGAATGAAATTAATATCATATTCTTTATTATCAATTGGGTTATCGTTATTTTATTGGCAATGTATAGATTTTAATTGATGAATGTGAATCTCTATAAACTTGATCAACTTATAATTTTAAACATGTTCAATAGGATATTTGACCGTGAAGTTTACTATAAAATAAAGAAATTTTAATTTATCAATGTTACTTGATAAGATATAAATATATTATAACTTAAACTTTCGGTTATATATGTACATATTTAAATTTTAGTATATAATTTTTTATATCATTCACTAATGTGTTTTAATATATTTCTTGTTCTCCTTCATCATCATCTATTAAAAATATTATTGTACTGTTCCAAATATTTCCGGAAAATATGAAACATATGAATCAAAATAATCATAGATTTGATTTAGAGCTTCTGATTATTTTATAATCGAAAATTCCAGTAATATCGTTTCTCGACCATTTTGTTTATTATCTTCTGATTGGAATCAGTGATCAAATATTAATCTCATCGTACAACCATTAGTGGTAATTCTGATTAGTGTGAATGGTCAAAATTGTTTTGTGTAAATAAAACCTTACACCAAATAACTGATTTAATTAACTCTTCATTTCATTCTTAAAGCATCTTCAACTGCCCGTTAAAACTTTTTTAAGAATCGTTTCTATCTTCAAAATCTGTTGAGCATATCACGTATAGAATTTCATCATGTAGGTGGATGTCATTTTGATAATTTTTGAATTTGGTTTTAAATTCGTTTTATTTCTTTGAAAAGTATGATTAATATAAGTATTTGATACAAATCGTTTATTCGAAAAATTAATTTTTTCTAAATTCTCATTAAAAAGCACTAATTTGGTTTCATACTCATTTTTGATCTTAATTATATTACGAAAGAATACTTCTTATATCTCAAGAAATAAATAAAGTTTATTAAATATGGCCGAAATTATCAGGCGTACATAATACTATGTATTACGACATAAATTTATTAATTGATTGAATGTTGTTGTTCGTGAACAAATCACGACTTTTGATCACAGGCATATGCGACAGATTTTAATATAAAGGTAAATCAAGCGCAACAGTAGTTCTAGCGAATTACAGATTACTGTTTCCAAATCGTAAATTATTTATATTTTTATGGCGTGACGATCATCATTGGATTTGTGGTGTGTTTCGGGTGTACAAATCCAACACAGTTCTTGCTGTTGTAACATAAATTAATTTTAATTTTTATGTATAATTTTTGGATGCGGTACCTATTTGTAGTTCATAAAAACATTGATTGCCTATAAACCAATAAGTTTGATATACTCAACTGATCAGACAAACAAACTCAATTAATGAGAAATCTTCCAACAGTAAAAACTTTTCTTAAAATAATTTGATCACGTGAGCAATATAATTACAATGGCTTCGAGTTCATATATATGTTGGAAGATGGCTTAATAGCCCTTATTTTAATCAAGGTGAGCATTTATCGTTATATCGGTTACTCGCTCCAGAGCTTTTGATGTTGTTTTGTTAAAGATACATCTCTATGGCATTCTGTTGTATTCAATTTTACAAGTTCGAGATCTACCGAATTATTTAAATCAAACTTTGTTGAACGGTGTGCTATGTTAAAGTTATTTGCTCAATTCTGCTCACCCTATTAAGCATGAATGTTGTAATACACGAAATGGGGTGTGTATCGATGTACTTGATTTATATACTAAACAATTTAAAGTGATTTTTATACTTACTGGACGATGATTAACTTTTACTTCTTAATATATTATTATAAGCATTAATTAAGTAAATAAATGCAATTATGAAATGAAAATCTTTCGTGTTTCTACCTAGTCAGTTTTTAAATCAAAACTTCTACGGCTCAACCAGAAAAAAAATTATCTTTATTGTACTTAAGGATGCTTTTATGTTTATATTTAGTTGTTCGGAAACTTTTACGTATGATTTAAAAAATGGTTCAAGGTCATTTTCACCAAATCTAAAAAGTTGGTGTATTAATAACATCTTGATATTGATATATGCTTTTCTGTAATGCATTAGTCTCGAACTAGCACCTCAAGGTCGTCTGAGCGGAAAATAAAAACAAACATCTTTCCAAAAAGGTTAATTAATTCTCTCTTCTTAATCTGTTCAATATTAATTTATGTCTTGCTCATTCGGATCTTTTCTTATTAATTTCTCAAAATTTTAATTCTAGATTTATAGTATACACAATCGTTGACAGACTTTGAAAATTTTTTTATCTAATTTCAAGATATTTCAAATTTTCAACTCGACAGCAAAATGACCAAAAAACCATCGTATATTTGTTAAAAATATAATAAAATTGCAGATTTTATATAACACAAAATTTATATCAATATATGGTGACCTAGATTTTAATTTTTGTGTTGCTCGTTTGTATTATAAAATATGCAACGTAAGGTCATCCCGCATATAGCTTATGTATATACTTATTCGTATAATACAGATGAAAAAGAAGGTGGTTGATTACGATCGAGGATGTATTATATATACCGATATAGTAATGGTACATATTATATAGAATAGTTATAAGATAGATCTAAATTTTCTTAATGTTTTTTTTTGAGGATTTTTTTAGTTTCTATACATAAGAATGTGTATGTTTTATTAAATTACAAAATGAGGTCAAACAAATGTTTTCTTTAACATTTGAAAACTAATACAATTGCACACATTATATTTTAGTACATTCCCACTATGAGGCAAAAGTGGTATAAAAGCAACATATTTTTGTTATTTGTGTTGCATTGCAAACTATAGAAAACGCAACCCATACATTGTCTTGTTTTATTTATACATGATTAGATATGTTTTTATATAAAATTTACAAAATAATTAAAGAAATTCATCCAATTTGTGTTTGTACATATATGTATGTATGTGTCTGTAATCTAGTACAAAAATTTAATTTGTGTTTGTATGAATGAATGTTGGGTATATATTGGGTTTTTCATATCGATAAGCTTCAAATATATCCATTTTTTGTTTTTATATATTAATTTACCACCAGAGTTTGTTTAGATAAAATTGCGGCTGATATAGGCTAATATACGTAGTTCTAGGAAGTTATATGTATATATTAAATTATTAATTTTAAAAGGCGATAATAAATTTTGTAATCAACATATTTTGTATGTATTATGTTCACATTCTTGATAAGAAATTTAGCTACTGCTTAAGCTTAGAATATGAAGAGATAAGATAGCAGTTTGCATATTTCGTCTATTCTAATTATTCTTATACGTTTGCTCCACTATCAATAGCATGACACACGCGCCATATACATATATATATATATATATATATATATATATATATATATATATATATATATATATATATATATATATATATATATATAAGCTCATCAAACAAGGTTCTAAATATCAATAATTACGTATGTTTTATCAACATGTATTACTTGGAATTGACAGAAATTGTTCATGATTGGTTGTGATGTCACATGAGTTATTATTTCATTTGATGACTACTCCATTTTGAAATTAGACATATAAACACTTTTGATACGGTTGTAAAACCAAAATAATTTAAGGGAATTTATATTAAATAAAACTCATTCCTCAAATTTATCTTCAAAACCTGGATAAATTTCAATTTATATAATATAAAAAAAACTAAATATAACTACACTATATAATAGTTAGATGTCATAATAAATGCTTACCGCACATTCTTACATCATAAAATACATCATGATTAATAAAACGTCATTGGTTTTCTTTTTATCTTCAACCGTATGTTTATTATATGATGACTAGCAAATTCTTGCATGTTTATCAATAAACGATGACGTCATATTATTTTTGATTTAGATTTCACTTGAAACTGTACATAAAAATTTCGTCATTCGAAAGCACAAAATATATACAAATATATCATAAAAAATACACAATACCAACAAACGCAAGTGTATGATATTATCAAAATAAAAACAACTCATTGAAATGTTTGCTCTGCCTTCTCAGAAAAGTATATACAATACTAATATAATGTAGGAAAATAAATTGTTGTATAAAATGACGTCAATAGCCAGTATTGTTTTTAAAAATAGTTGGATTTCAATAGGATTGAGATGGCTGAGCGAGCTGTTGTATATGTATATAATTTTATTGTGTATTTCCCCATTACTGTTTATATATTAACAATTCGCTATAGTTAATGCTCTTTAAAAAAAAACAAGTAGATGAGATTTTTGGTTTTTTATTCCGTTAAGATCGTCGTCATGCGCAATAAAACTATATATTTTTTATTATATAAAATTAATAAAACCCATACACATTTACGTTTAAAAAGGTAGAGAAAAATTAATGTACATACATGATATTGCATTTATATACAGAGAACGGAGCGATAAAATATGTTGTTGTCTGACCCCCAAACTATTCCATTTTTAGTTATGTGTTATTAAAGTGTGTATGTGTGTATAAAAACAAATGGATTGAAAATAAATCCAAATTGTAATTTATAAAATTTTCATTTCAATATGGCTCATTCGTGTTTCCGTAGATGGTTTGTGCTTCTGCTAATTAAGTATATAATATAATGTATAAATTATATTATATATGTATATCTTTGTTATATAAAAACTACCTTGAAACTATCTATCATATGTGAGAGAGAAGGTCATACAGATTATTTAAAAACATAATATTAACGATTTATGTATGCTAATTTAATATCAAAGTTGCATTCAGACAACAAAACACTTTTATAGTAGAAATGGTGGGTATTTTTGTGGGTTCTGTCAGCTTGTGAGGACTAATTAGTAAGATGTTTAAGATTGGTCGTCATACAGGGTATTTTTCACTCATCTTTTGATTAAAATGCAAAAACGTAACCGTAAATAGTTCTTGTCAAGTAAATCACATTGCAAACTATTTATTTAAGAGAATAAAAAAAAAGTACACTAGATGATTTTAGATTGACAGAATACTAAAAATAATATTTTACATACTATACTGTTAGAATTAGGAAGACAGAATTGAAAAAGAGGAAATTTAATTAAGTATTTTAGACCCGATGCTGACACCGGATGCGAACACCGTCAAACATTTTTCATATCTTACCTACTATAGTTTCAAGGTTTAAATTATTTGAAATATAATTATTTATAATTAATCAATTGTTCAGAATCCATGTTATCTTCGGAATCCCCATAGAGATGGAAGTTGATAAAATTCATATTATAAAACTGTTAGAACCGAAAATATTTCTGTGTCAGCAACTAATTGGTTTGTCCAGTTCCCGGATACTCGTTTCTATACCTATAGGTGAAGTGGAAAAATGTTGTTGCTGATGATATCTTGGATTGGAGTCATAAAAGTCATTCACAAGAATATTATGTTTTGAGAGTAGTTACTGATATTCGTTTTCGCATTATCGTTCTTAATAAGAATATTTACCACATATAATACAAATAACAAGTGCAAATACATAATTAATACACCAATGAAGCTTTTACTAAAACTTTTACTTTGTTGATCCCGATTCTAATTATATTATGTTAGAAAATCTTTGTTTAGTAACATAACATAGTTATGCATATCAAAACTAAGTTAAAATGAAAGCATCCTTGGCGCGGTAACGTTGCAGTCTACTATAAACACGATGCCGTTTAAATTATAAAAAAATAAATTTATTCATACAATAATTTTAATAACAAATTATATTCTTTGTATACTTTCAGGTCCAGCACCTCATTTTTTATGACTCACTTGACATAACCATCGTCAGATTCACCGAAAAAAAACCTTTAATAATAAACAGTGAAAAAAATAAATTTATAAATTTGAAGTAAACACAGAGTTCTCTGACTTAAAAATTGAATTACAAGGCAGAACATAAGAAAATAATAAAAGAACATTTTATACAAAAAAGAAAAATTTCAAAAAAAATAATATTTTGTGAATATATTTAGTAAAAATTTAAAAAAATCATTATTAAAAAGCGCACGCAAATTTTAATTTTTTCTGTGTTATTGTTTAATATGCGATAAAAACTATTTTATGATTTATAACTATTATTAATTACAAAAAAAAATTACAATTGCTTATTTTATTTTATTATAATTTTTTCGTTTTTTTTTGTTTTTTTTTTTTTTTGCATTTTTTGAATGGTATCGGTTTATTTTTTAAATAATATCGGAAACTTCTGTTTAGAATACATCTATATAGAATACGTGGTTAGCTAAATAATTTTCTTTTTTAAACATACATACATCTTCTATATTATAATAATAAATAATTATAAATATATACAAAAACAACAACAAATAAACAAGATTTCAATAAATATATCTAAAATATATTAAAATGGAAAGAGAATCTAATCCAATGCAACCTATGTGCCGCTCTGGATGTGGCTTTTATGGCAATCCCGCTACAGATGGACTTTGTTCAGTTTGTTATAAAGTATGATCGCCTAAACTAGTTAATAAATAAGGATTTTACTTATATATACAATAATTTTCGTTTTAGGATTCACTTAGAAAAAAACAACAACCTCCGATGAGTAGCACAGTAACGAGTCCTGCTGCTTCTTCTAGTAATATAACCGTATCACAATCCCAAAATTTAGCCAATTCTGTCTCAGCTACAAATACAGCACAGCCTACAGTGCAAACTTTAAATAATAGTGATACACAAATTCAAGAGGTACGTTAAAAAAAAATTGTATTATATAAACATTTATTTATAACAATACAACGCGCGCGATATTATGTTTTTAATCATCAGCATCATCTGTTGGTAGTAACGTGATGAATTTTTTATACAATGCTAAATACAAGACGACAGACAATGCCTAACAACTTTTTTTTTTGTTTTTTTTTGTATATTTCTTGGCACGTATTTAACTATCTTAGCCAACAAATATAACATTATTATTATCACGAAATATTTACTAATCTAACGGAAACCTAAATTTTATTTTTATAAACAATTTTTTTAGAAACTCGGCAATGATGAAAGTGCGCAACAAAATAATGGTCCATCAACTTCAGCAAATAATGAAGATGAGGATAAGGAGGGTGATAAAGATGTAAAAAAGAAAAAGAATCGTTGTGCAGTTTGTCGTAAAAAAGTTGGCTTAACAGGTAAATATAACATACCAGTTACAGTATCGTATAGTATATATTCCCACCTTATCGGGACTCCCAATTAAATTCCTGTTTCGAATTTCCATCTTAAAAAATCTGATCATTCCATAGAAATACCCATAAAATACAAAAAAGAATTTAATTAACATAAAACTAATTTATTTAAATTTGTACAAAATGTTTCCATATTTTTCCACTCGTGTTATAAATTTTAAAAAGTTAAAATATTGCTTACAGCGTTTAACATCCAGTTTTGTACTGATTATATTCAATAATTATTTCCATATGTAGTTCTAGATTTATTATTAATTGTATTTCTCAAAATGTTTGATGGCCGATTAAATTAGTCTCATGATGATATAGATTGCATCACTTAGTTGAATAAAGGTGCTATTCCACTATGAATCTCTGACTTGTTAATCAAAACACATATTATTGTTAGTTTGACAGTAAAAATAATTCGAAATGATACTTTTTTTCAAGTCTGACCAAGAATATTATTTTGCCCGACAATCTTTTAATCTGATTTGAAGTTTTTTTTCGTAATGAACTACATCTTGTTTAAAATACATCTTGAATTAAATACATCTTGTTTAAATGATTTTTTTTTTTTTTTTTTTTTATATTTTATTCTATGCTATCTGTTTTGGGGCTCAAGGCTCTCCCAGCTCTTTCGCGGTTCGCTTATTTACGTCCTACTTTACGCCTTAACGGCCAAATCGAGGACGTACGGCTATAGGCTATAGGTTGTATAGCTCCACGCCAGCCTATAGTACTGACATGGAAGATGGGTCGGCCCATGAGTTCTGCACTCCAGGGGGTCATAGATGTGTTCATTAACACCACCGATCGTAATCAGATGGTGAAAAATCCCTTTTGCATCCTGCCCCTATCGGGATTCGAACCCGGTACCTCCCGCTCCAACTGCCACAGCTTTAACCACTGAGCCACCTGGTCATAACACCTGGGTGTTTAAATGATTTGATAATGTATAAACACGCAATCGTCGTGACTTGCAAGTGTATGGATCACTTAAAAATCATTACAAACCTCTTAACGTCTTAACAATTCAAGAACCCAATTAACATGAATATTAAAATATATTTTTATGAATTATTATTATATTAATTATATGAACGATCTAGGAATAATTTCAAGACTGAATTATTATGCGAAAATCGATAAGATTAGCAGTTTTTATAAAACCAAATTCAAAATTAAACCTGTACTTTTAGGATATAAGACAGTTATGTAACATCTTCAATCTTTGGTACCGTTGTCACACCAAATATAATATAGTCACGCTTCATTGGCAAGCAATGGTTATTTATTTTAATATGTAAGCTTTAATTGTACTTCTTCTAGGCATGTGAATAATTACTATCGTAAAAAGTAATATAGCAAATTATTTTGCTATTTTTGATCGTAATAGCCACAGTAAACCGTTTAATATTTATTAGAAAAATTTAAACTTGTTTTGTTTCGAAACATGCATTGTAGCCCCATTCTAAATTAAATTCAACTACATGATCAAATTCGTTTGAATTTTGATGATTACTGAATCAGAGTGGACTATTGCACACACATTATACCCAGTCGGAATTGTTCCATTAGTAGAAAATTAAAGAATATAGAATAAATTTTGACAGATGTCTACATGTTTATTAAAGTTAAGAATACGTTCCGAATATAGAGGACAATCTAATATATTTAAAATTAATGTTCTTGAGATTATTTTTTTGGCAAACATAGCTTGAAGACAAAATTTAAGCGACGAAGAACTTCTATTTCAGTTACTAAGTTTGAATAGTATGTTTATAAAGATGATGATATCGATATATTTCATTCGACTCTTCCTTCGTTCTTAATTATAAAACGTAACTTTTTATATTCCTTATTTATGTTTTCATATGTTCTCTTTTAGGTTTTGAGTGTAGATGTGGTGGATTATATTGTTCAATTCATCGATACAGTGATAAACACGACTGCACGTTTGACTATCGAGAACATGGAGCTCAAGAAATACGACGTAATAATCCCGTTGTAGTCGGAGAAAAAATACAAAAAATTTGAACACTTGTGCCATCAATTAAATTTAATCATAAATATATATAAATAATATTAATAATAATTAATTAATTAAATAATCAAATAATTTAATATTAATTTATCATTCAATTTATCCTATAAATATAAATATACATATAAATATAAATATTATCTTTAAAAAAAACTATATTATAATATTCAAAAAATAAAAAAAAGCAAAAAAATAATAGATTTATAAATAAAAAAAATTAAATTTCATATATAAATATATATTTAAAAAAACACACCCACAACCATACAACAAATCAATAGTATATTATTTAAATTATTTTTTGTTAATATATTAAATAAATAAATAAAAAATATATTTATTAAAATTAAACGATTAAACTCAACAAACGATTAATAAAACCAAACCATCTTTGAACAACAAATAAAAACAAATCTGTATCTGTAAAATACAATTTTTATACAAAACAAAACAAAAATTTATAAATATACATAATTAAATTTAATTAAAAACAAACACTGTATAAATTAATTTAATATAAATAATAAATACATAATAAAATCAATTGAATTGAAAGAAATGCAATATATGAATAATGAGTAAAATTTATAATCGAAAGTATGAGGCCTCGATCATCCATTCACAAATCTATATATTTACAACACACAACAATTCTTTTCAAATAAATAGTTAAACAAAACAAGAATATGAAAAAATTACCAAAGCCCTTTAAATTTAAGAATTTCTAAATAAATAAAATGTGTAATAAATAGTTTGTACTCGGTTGAATTGTGTGTAAGTTTGTGATGAAGGGGTTTATATTGAAGTAGTCGTTTGATTACAAAACAAAAAATCATTATGTATGTATATTTAAGCTGTTTTTTTATTATTATGAAACAGATTGATTTAAAAAAAAAACTATTCATATTTTTTGTAAGACTTATTAGAAAATAGTGTTCTTATCATAAACCGTTTTTGATAAATTGAAAGAAAAAACATAATTTAATTGGACATCAATAATATACGTGGCATTTTCTTTTATATTAGTTTGGTTTCGTGTTACAGGTTAAAAATAATTGGCGGTTAGTTTCCGCTGGATCGGAATTATTTTAACTTGAATTTATTTTTGTTTTTTAAGTTTAACCTTCTATTTTTGGTTTGAATACTATATATTAAAAAGGCGGATTTTGTCAAAGCTCAAAATTAAATTAATATTCAAATTTATTATCAATATAATGGAATATGTTTCAAATTGTGTTCATACTAAAGTATTACATGTCCTATGATAATGATATAATGGTTTTGACTGATTGTTTATCTAACAGAACTGTGACAATTCTTCAACACCAAGTATTATTGCTAGTTGAAATTAACTCTGTAATATGGTAATGAACATTTCTATGACAATTCCTATCTTTTAAATTCGTTTTACCTATTTGTTAATTGTTAGTCTATGTTTATATCATCAAATTGCGTTCTAAACGTAAATCTTCAAAATATGCTTAATTTATATATTAATTTAAAAATGTCATGAACCTATTAAAAAAAATAGTGAAATATATTATATTTATAAAGTAAAATCATTTTATAAAAACACATTTAAATATAATAACAATGAAGGCTTATCAAATATGACTTAGAAAAATGAGAACAAAATTTATTTTTACTATAAATTACAGAAATAAAATTTAAATAAAGACAAGAGAAGAAATTCTGCCAAATAAGGCTAATTAAAAAATTTTTTTAAGACTATGCTTTCCTCCAAATTGATGAATGTTCTAACTAGATGCACCCACATATTAAATTAAAAAATATTGAGCAACATTTTTAGGCTACTTTTTAATTAACTAAAGTAAAATCAAAATTCAGTCCATACATATAATATTTAAAAAAATTAATTAATTTAAGTCTCCAATTTGGTGTAAAGGATAGTTACTTTTAATAATTTTTGTTTTGAATTAAAAAATTAATAATTTTCATTTTAATCTTTAAATTATAAAGAAAAAGTAAATAGTTTAAATAAATTTAATAATTAAATAAATAAAAACCAATATTTTTATAATACACATACATGTTCTTTTCCAAAAAACTAAAAAATATAAAAAAAAAAAGTATGTAACGGAATAATTCTTTTTACTAGGTTAGATATTTTATGGATGTGGATAAAAAAGCGTTTTATAATTATTAATTTACCACGAGAGAAATATAAAAATGATATTTTATTTTTATTAAAATAAATTTATTTAACAATTTGAAAAATTATTTTTTTTTTGTTTTTATTTTATTTTTAATTGTTTTATTCTATTAAATATTTTTTAGATTATTATTATATAGAGTAATTATTATTATTATATACTAAAAAACTAGTAACAAAAAAAACAAAACGGTAATACCATATAATTAATTATTCGACCTTTTCATTTTTTGATTAATTTAAAATCATAATAAATTTGCCAACTTTATGTGACTACACATCTATATATATATACATATTATGCATATTTTTTTGCTTTAAAATTATTATTTAAATAATATTTATAAAAAATGTACGTAAACTAGATACACAAAATACAAATCATTAACAACATCAAAAAATCTCCTGGACTAAAATACATAAATATAAAATGGAAATGTTCCAAAAAAAATGTGATAGATTTTCACTAAGCTCTAAAAATATTCTAACTGTGCAATTTAACAACAAATAAAACTTGGATTTAAATTTTGATTTCAATTAAGAAAAAATTAAAAATAAAACATTTTGTAATTAATTAAGTAGAAAAGCGTTATTTTTAATTTTTATTAAACATTATAAGTAGACAATTTTTTTTAATTATTATTTTTATTTTTGTGTGAACGAGATTATATATTATTATTACTACACTACCTTTATGAAATTTATACAATACTACTATTGAAATCGGTTTTTCGTTAAAAAAAAAAAATTATAATAAAATATTGTATTTTGGATGTTTAATTATCAAATTATAGATTTTATTAACATATTAGCTTGTATTTTATTAGTTGTTTACAAACATTAATTATTATTATATTATTTTATTAAAAATACACAAAAATAAAAAAATTATATATATATACATACAACATACTTATAAACAAATTCATATTCTGAATTCTTTGATATTTGTTTATTTTTATATGTATAGTAAAAAAAGAAAAACAAAAAATAATATTAATAATAAAAATGTATATAAAAAAATTAAATAATTTGACTACAATTGCTAATAAATTTATAATGATTTAAAAAAAAAAAATTGAAAGTAAAATTGTTACTTTTGAATTATGGTGGTGAACGAATGAAATGTGGAAAATTGAAAACCAAATGAAAGAAAAAAAACGAAATAAAAAACAAAATGAAAACTCTATACATTTTTGCATTGGTGTTGGCCCAGCAGAACAATATAGTTTTATCGATCTTGATAAGTCTAGCAAGATCGATAAATTAATTCAACAGAAGTTAACCATCAATATACACAACAATGGTAAGTTCGGAATTATATGGCTTGATTCGCCCTTGTCATAATTTGATTAAAGACGTTGACTATTGGCACTTGTAAAGTGAGGTACCCTATGCCGAAATGAATTCGTGGAATGAAAATCATTCAAAAGTTTTAATAGACTTTATTTATTTAATGCTTATAATTTATTTAAAGAAGGTAAATGCACCATGGAACATGTAAAAGTTATTACTTCCATTATGCATAAAAACTTCTGAAATTGTATACTGAAACAATTATTGAGTACAAGCTTATTTACAGTGGTATGAGTAGCATGAAGCAGACAATGTTAAAAAAAACTTTATTAAGTTAAAGTACCTATATTGCCACTCTCGGCAGATTTCACGCTCCTACTACTATGGAACAGAATTCCATAGAGAAATACCTCCAACAAAAAATGAGGAATTTAAAGACCTAGTAAAATTTCAAGCAAAGAAATATTAAAAATTGGAGTCCTGAGACCTGGTAAATTATAACTTTTTCAATAGATAATTTGGTTCTTTCATTACCAGTAGCTTCTAATAAAAGCGGAAACCCTAAACTCATCAAAACTAGCCATAAGCTTAGTATAGGGTGAAGTATGGTCAAACTTCCTAACCAAAAATAAAACGAGTGGAAGCATTAAAAGATCTTTTTAGGATATAGTCGTATTCTCCTTAAATATACAAAATAACTAAACATCACCATAGAGAAAATATGGAAGGAGATAAACATTCTCTTTAAAACCCTTCCTCTTTATACAGATAACTAAGTAAGCTAAATATCTTACTATCTTTAACTAAATGGTCAACACATGTAAGAGTTTTAACCCATTAAGATGAATACAAGGAAAACAAAACGTATCCAATGATGTTTTGTGAATAATAATAGATTGCGATTTACGAGCATTTAAGACGAGCCCATTGGAAATCGACAAGCCCATCTTTTCGTTAACCAGAGAAATATTACTAAGAATGGAATATTGATCTAACTATTTCTGTAAATTTATACATCATTAGCGAAAATGTAATGTAGTAACCAAATTTAAAATGTGCAGTATGAAAGTAAAAATTACGATGATTTTTTGATAATCTTCAAATTTGGAATGACTGATGCAGCACTACGCACTATTTATGATTTAACCACTTTAGTTCCAACTATATACTAATTCCTTATTATGTGGATTATACTTTTATTAGTAGAAAAATGTATCTACTGTGTTGTTATCGTGTTTAGATTTGGCTATCATAATGTTAGTTTCTTAGCGTTGATCAAATGTAAACGTTTTTGCAATAGGCACTGTATTGTTTGAATAAATAGACTGGTAATCACACAAATAAAACAGATCTATTTGTGTGATTACCAGTCTATTTATTCAAATAATACAGTGCAATTCAAATTGAAATAAACTACAGTACATAAGTATTTTTTGATATTTTTAATAGGTTTCGTTTTTTTACGGATGCAGGTCGTCAGCCCAACGATCGAACCAGATTTAGTCGCGTCCTACGACAAGCTCTGGATACTGTGGTGGTATTCTATGAGTCTCATGTTTCGTTTGTAATATTTACGAAACATGAATGCCCCAAGGGCTATATCCTCTACGTTCACTGCTGAAATCAAAATATCTTGCAAATGCGGATAAGCTGAAACTGTACAGAGTGTTGATCAGACCCGTTGTCTTGCATGGATGCGAGAGTTAGACCTTGACGGATGAGTATAAAAAATGGCTTCTAACATTCGAGAGAAGAATTATGCGTGTGATATATGGGCCAAAAAGCGACGATGATGGCACATACCGAATTCGTTTCATCCACGAGATCAGGAATTTAATGCAAATTCCTGATATCGTGCATGAAATCAAAGGAAAGCGAGTACGCTGGCTCGATCACGTTCTGCGTGCTGATCCAAACCGAATGATACAGCGATCTTTGAAGGGAGAGCCGCCTTTTGAACGCTGTCGGTGACGATGGGTCCACGGCGTAGAGAGCGATCTGGCATCTTCTGGTTGCTTGCAACAATATGAAGAGCTGGTTCGTGATCAAAACCGATGAAGTCAGATTATTGACACAGTACGGGCCAATAATGGCCTGTAAAAGCCGTCAAAAAAAAGATAAGTAGTTTTCTAAAATCAATTTTTTATTTAAACATTAGTACATAAAATACTTTGTACGATACATTTATTTATATATAAATTTTTGAATAGAAATAGTTATGGACTATTTGACTTTACTTTTTGAGCACCTCAAACTTGAACCCATGTTTCGAAAGTTCGGAAATTATATTAGTTTTAGCAAATGCAGCTGCCGGAGGTAATACGCCACCATTATCTGGCATTTTATCGCTCTCATTAAGAATCGTTGTGGCTGATAACAAAAGTGCAACACATGTAGCTCCATATCCGGGATTTGTTCCACAAACCTGGGCCAAAATATGTTTATTAGGTGGTTCCTGAAATGTATCAGTTGACTCACACACTTCAACGTCTCTAGACCATCCACTTCCCGAAATCATTATTCTAAAATCATTACCTCGCATATTTTCTTCCGATGGACCTTTATGAGATACCGCACCCAAAGAGAATAATCTTGGATAGTTTAATAATAATTTACGGCCAAAATTACATCGGTTTAGCGCCATGAATACGATCCCAATTAGGGTCACACCAACAATACTTATAATATCTTTCATTTGTATATAAGCTTTCATTTGGATTGGACGTTTATTATTGCGTTCGTAGAAAAACCGTTGTGATCTCGTCACAACAGATTGATCAACGGTATGAAATGGTATACAGTATCCTTGAACAAAATCACGTTGATGAATAAAATGTCGATTTGTTAGTTTTGGTTCGAATTTCGGTAATTTTGTTTGGTATAATTTTGCTCGCAAATCTTTCATTTTATGAGTATTTGCAAATTCGTTAACTGCTGACGCCCAAGTACCATAGTGAATTATAGCTTCTCCAGCTTTAGGTTTACGTTTATTATCATTGCAGACGTATGTTTCAACGGAATTTAGTATACCATCGAATTCTTTTTCCATATATACAATGCCTAAATCTGTAGGAATGCTATCAAAACCACAGGCAGATATGATGTATATACCCTTTTCACGTGCTTGGTCGTTATATTTTAGCTGCATCGTTTCCATGTATTGTGGCTCGCCGCTAACATCAACGTGGTGCGTACCCGCATCAATGCAGGCTTTAATAACCTGTTCACCGAAAAAGCGATACGGTCCACAACAGTTTACAACAACCTGGAAATTAGATATCATTAGTAATTACTATAAGAATACAGTGTGAAAGATATTAACCTTGCATCTTATGGCCATGTCTTTTAACGATTTAGGATCATCAGTATCAGCTAAAATAACAGGAATTTTTGATAAATCCTTTCCAGACTTTTCACTCATTTCTTTTAATGTCCCTTCCAATTTGGATTTATTTCGACCGGCAATTCCCCATTCTAATTTTGATAAGATTTTGACAGCCTCAAACACCGTATATTTACCCGTAAATCCACTTGCTCCGAATATTATAACATCCAATTTGTTTGCCAAAGCCATTTAAAACTCTAATACAAATAATAATTAAATCAAGAGCAATATTGATTGCATTGATGTGTAGTGTGTATTTCAGACTAGTATGATGACGTAATTGTTTTATTTATCAATGAGCGACCATATGATGTTCGTACAGTTTGAGACTGTTATAATGTTGATATAGGGTGTGTATTACCATTCGCCACTAGTAAATATTTTTACGGATTTGTTTTTTATTTTTACAATCTGTTTTTTTTTATGCCGAAGCACTCCCAGCTCGTTCTAAGCTAAATCGGAGATGTATAGTTATAGGTGCGAATTATGTCAATTATCTGAACTTTGGATTGCTCCATTCGGAAACTTAAATAATAACCTACCAAATGAATTTGATCTTAATAATTTTCGTTGATCAAATCAAGGCGTACTATAGAAGTGACGAAAGCGAATATAATCGAAGTAGATAAATATAACTGTACTGTTTAGATTATATTTCAGTAAGTTCAAACATAAAACTTTATACAGTCTGACCTTTGGATCCTATGAACTTGTTGTTTTTCATCTACATACCTAAACCACATTAAATCAAGAAAGTTCAAGCTATCATTGTATTTATGCTGGTTTTGAATATAATTTACTTTATATGCATGTAAATTGGATAAGGTTGGGAGAGAAAAGTTAAACCTTAAATAAGAAATCAATGTTTAATGTAGAAACTTTAATAAAATAATTTTATAAGATATACAATGAAATTATAAAAAATGTTGGATAATAATTATGGTTTATTTTTTAAGCACCTCAAACTTGAAACCATTTTTCGAAAGATCAGAGATCAAACTTGTTTTAGCAAATGCAGCTGCAGGAGGTAATACCCCACCATTATCTGGCATCTTATCACTTTCATTTAGAATCGTTGTAGCTGATAACAATAGCGCGACACATGTAGCCCCATACCCAGGATTTGTTCCACACACCTGCGCCAAAATACGTTTATTAGGAGGCTGTTGGAATGAATCTGTTGGCTCGCATACTTTAACATCTTTAGACCATCCACTTCCTGATATTATAATTTTAAATTCAGTATTTCGCATACTTTCTTCAGACGGACCTTCATGAGACACCGCACCCAATGTAAATATTCTTGGATAGTTTAATAGAAGTTTACGGCCGAATTCAAATCGATTTAGTGTCAAAAAGAAAAATCCAATTAGAGTAATCGCAAGCATACTTATAATATCTTTCATTTGAAAATAGGGTCTTATTTGGATAGGGCGCTTATGATCGTGATCGTAGAAAAATCGTTGTGATCTTGTTACAACAGATTTATCAGAACCATGAAATGGTAGACAGTACCCTTCGATAAAATCACGTTTGTGTACAATGAAACGATTTTTAATTGGTGGATTGAATTTCGGTAACTTAGTTTGGTATAACTTTGCACGTAAACCTTTCAGTTCATGAGCGCTTGCTAATCCATGAATCGCAGAAGCCCAAGTTCCATAATGTATAACAGCGTCGCCAAACTTAGTTTTACCTTTATTATTGGCACAGATGTAGGTTTCGACTGAATTTAGTACCCCATCGAATTCTTGTTCAGCATACACTATTCCCAAATCGGTTGGAATACTATCAAAACCACAGGCAGAAACAATGTATATACCTTTTTCACGGGCCTGTTCATTGTATTTCAACTGCATAGTTTCCATGTATTGTGGTTCACCGCTAACATCAACATGATGTGTACCTGCATCAACGCACGCTTTAACAACTTGTTCACCGAAAAAGCGATATGGCCCGCTACAATTTACGACGATCTAAAATTAAAATATTTAATTATTAATCATAAAATGTATATAAATATTTTTTTCGATTTCCAGAAGATAGTATTGTGTAATCTACGCAACATTCAAATGAGAACTTGCAAGTAAATTACCTTGCATCGATCGGCCATATCTTTCAATGACTTTGGATCATCAATATCAGCTATTATAACAGGAATTTTTGATAAATCAGTACCAGACTTCTCGCCCATTTCTTTTAATGTAGCTTCCAATTTGGATTTATTTCTGCCGGCGACTCCCCATGTTTTATCCGATAAGATTTTGACCGCTTCATAAACCGTATATTTACCCGTAAATCCACTTGCTCCGAAAATTATAACATCCAGTTTAGTAGCCATTTTATTTATCAACCTTTATCACAATTAAAATATTGTACTTTGGTATGTCTAACAACTTATGTCGATTAAAGATTAGCACACGTCTTAATCATATAATTACCTTCCCCATGGATAATATATGTAATTAAAACTGCACAATATATAAACATTGCATATAAATATATATATCTCTCTGTTACACTTTCGAAATTTTGTTTATACGTTATATATTTGACTCATATTCGTCTCCATTATAACATTAAGTTCAGTGATACTGATGTCATTAATTTCGAACAGTTTAAAAATAATACAAAATAAATTTACGGTTCAACTGTATACTATTTATACAAAAATGTCATTCAAAAATTCATCACAATAATTTTTAATATTAAATATTAATGTGGTTTAAAACAATATTACGCTTAGACATAAATAAAAAACAACTATTAAAGGTTAATATAAGAGCTTAAATTGTATTGAGATGTTTAATATGAATTATTATCGTTTCAGTGTGGTGAGCGTTGGATTGGAAATTTGGGCAATATGAAATATTTAAATCAAACTGAAGCTACAAATATCGACATAGAGCTATTCAATGAATACAAATTTAGTGTTGATCAGCTAATGGAACTTGCAGGTCTGAGTTGTGCCCATGCTGTTCATAAATGTTTTCCACACAATTGGTCACGCTCTGCCACAAATGTATTGTTTTGTGTCGGTCCCGGGAATAATGGTGGTGATGGTTTGGTAGCTGCGCGACATTTAGCACTGATGGGTTATAAATCAGATATTTATTATCCAGTCAAAACCGATAAAAGTCTTTATCATAATTTATTGGCGCAATGTAAATCGTTTAATATTGAAGAACTCACCACTTGTCCCACTGTCGAAGAAGTAAATTCAAAATATAAGGTCGTTGTTGATGCATTGTTTGGATTTTCATTTAAGCCTCCGGTTCGACCACAATTCACAGATATAATGAATGTTTTATATTCAACTACTGTACCAATAGCAAGCATAGATATACCGTCTGGATGGCATGTCGAGAATGGCCCACAATTAGAACGCAATATTGAGCCTAAACTGCTTATTTCATTAACGGCACCAAAGCAATGTGCAACTCATTACAAAGGAGAACACCATTATTTAGGAGGACGATTCGTTCCCCCAGCATTGGCGGAGAAATATGAGTTAAATTTAATTGAATATCCTGATTATGAAATTACGGTTAAGATCACCAAATAGAATAAAAATTAATAAGTTTCCTGGTTATAATGTTGATATGTAAACTGGAAATCAATATTTAGATATGTAGTTCAAATAAACAAATGTATAATAAGTCCAAGTAAGCCAATTATGATTGTAATCCAACGTAAGCGATTATTTTATCCTAAAAGCAAAAAAGTAAATTCATAGCTAGTAACAGAATCACAGGGCTTAGGTGTACTTACTTATCTTTTACAATAGTATACTAAATTAAAAACCACATTACTTATCGCTTAATATTTTAGGTAACCATATCACGGAATAGAAATTATTAGATAAGAAAAAATTATATTACATATCATGAAAAATAAAATATGTAAGACCTAATTATAAAAATGAAGGAGTGTTATGGCCAACATTTAATTTTCTTATAGAAGTCTTAATTTATTTAAGACTTCTATAAGAAAATCGTTATCTCGCTAATGTTGGCATGTTGAGCTAGAATTATTTAACCCATCAGAGATATCATTTTGTCATACCTTAAAATATTTTGGATTTAGTCAAGTAATTTGGATCAAGGTTTTCAGTTTACTATCTGTTGAGATTTTGCAAATTACCAGAAGTTAAATTATTCTTTGCTGTTATTTTTCCATGAAATGGTTTTCAGGATCAATTTTATTTTATTTTTATATTTACTGGTAAATTACAGTCCAGCCTTAAGCTCTTATTTCATTATATTTATAAGTAGTAGTTCTTAATGTTTTAAGAGTTTGGTACAGGGCTATACAATTATGAAATCAATTCGAAAGGAACTTGCTTTATTCTAATTTAATATTCAAATTTCAATATGCATCATTTGATTCTTGGAATGCGCCATAACTTTGTTTGTTTCTAATCTTAGCAATCTTGTGTTGAGGCTCAAAGCACTCCCAACTGCTTCGCAGTTCAAATGTTTATCTACCTCAGTTGTAAGTGCTCTTTAGTCGGTTCGCCATTTTTATTTCTAAAATCTTCTAGAAGCCGAACCATTCTCAATTTTCACAGTTCCCTTGCTTATCCTTTTAAATATGTAGTGTCCGATTTTCCGTAATTCCTTTTTTAAATCCACATGATTTAAACCCGGTTTTGTTTCCGGTTCGTGTATGATCGGTTCTACAACCCTACCAAAGCCGCTAGTAAAGTTTTCAACTTGAACATCGTAGTGTTTTTCACAATTCACTGCTCTGTCATTTCATAGTCTACGGTTTTTCTGTGCTGAATTTATATTTATTTATACGTTAATAAATTAAATTCGACGAAATGCAAGGATTAAGTTTAGCAAGCTTGAAAAAACATCCAGCTGTAAGTTAATTTGTTCTTTTTGTACCTCGTGTAATACGCTCAAATTAGATTTCCAAAGTGACACTAATGTCAAGTGAGCTTACATAATTACTGCGATGTTATAAATTTTCTTATTGTATTTTGCAGTTGATCCCATTATATGTGTGCATTGGTGCTGGTGCCATTGGTGCAGTTTACTATACCCTTAGATTGGCCACTCGTAATCCAGATGTAACATGGAATCGTAAAACCAATCCCGAGCCTTGGCAAGAATATTCCAACAAACAATACAAGGTAAAAATTACAGCGTGACTCGCAATAATGCAATTTATTGATTTTTTTGGCAATGCGATAATTCTTTGAATATAAAATATTTTAATTGATACATATATTTTTAGTTCTACTCACCGGTTCGAGATTATTCAAAAATTGAAAGCGAAGCACCCAAATTTTAAACTAATGTACGTATATTTACAGCAATAGCGCAATATCCATCAGTTGCATATAGAAACTTAATGAAATAAATGTAAACTAATTGATCTGTTCAACAAAACAACGTGTTTTATTAACTTATTATCGACAAACTGATAAGTAAAAATAAATATGTATAACAAAAGCAAATCCTACCCAAATTTGTTTAGATAAGATATCAACAAAAATTGGCGAAATTAAGCAAAAATGTAATCGACGTAGAATAATAATCATGTTTTTATCATTAAAAACGTAGACCAATTCCCACATTTCAACTTATAGTCTAGGTTATTTAGCGGGATATCACACATAATTTCACAAAATTTCTTTTCTTCTAATTCTGGATTAGTCGGAACGCCTAGTTGTCCATATTTGTTCCAACCACAACTAAGTAGTTTGCCTGTATCAGTTTGCACTACTGTATGGCGTAGACCACATGACACGTGACTAATATTTAAATCATCGAAATCAATTAAAACTGGAACGCTAGTAATCACTGAATCATGTCCAAGTTGTCCATTGGAATTCCATCCCCATAAATAAAGGTCATGGAATGATGATATCGCAGCAATGTGCCATCCACCACATGCAATTTCGATTATCTTTATCCCGCTTAAAGCTTCAATAAGTACCGGATACTCAACAAGATCGCTAACTTCTCCGTTCCCATGTTGACCTCGCCTGAAATAGAAAAATTCGAATCAAAATAATGTATAATTATGTACCTGAATCGAACTAATTACAATCCACTACCCCATACATATACATCTCCATTGCCGTTCAGAATAGCTAAATAATCATTACCGCAACAAACCTGACGGATTTTATTATCTTTCGGAAAATCAAAACATTTTATTGGAATTGTATAAAATGAGTTTTTATTTGTAATTGCTATATTGAGTTTAATACCACAGGCTATATCGATAACAGTTTCGTTATTTTCTTCAATCGGATTAGTTTGTTCGGTACCTAAAAAATCTAGTTTTGTATTTAGCTGGGTGCCTATATGAAATCGATAGAGGTCCCCATTTTCTAAGAGCACTAGGCAGTGTTCATCAGAACCGCTTATCTTTTTAATTAAATGATCATAAGCTATATCGTATCGCTGTGAGCCCGATATGATGAAAAGTTTATTTTTTATTTGAAATGCGTTATAATTCCACAATGATATACAGTCGAAAGGGTCTGCTAAATCGAGTTCTAAATTAAATTCTAAAACAAAGAAATATATTTTAACCGAAACAATTTCCAATATTTAAAACAATTTTTATACAAACCATCTAGCTTGTCAGAATATAATTTCTTACAGGTTGAAAATTGATTGAAACCATTGTAACCACAATACAAAATACGGTTTGTCATACTTTTTAATGCATTTGTCTAAATAGTTTTATAATTAATTTTTCTAAATTATAATTTAATTAAAAATTAAGGAGATGACCGATAGTCGATATTAATTTTAAATGAAAATACAAATATTTCAAATGTCATAAAATATTTAAAAGTTTCATAATAGATGACACTCCAGTGCAAAAGCTTCATAATGACTCTAGTGGAAAAATAATAAACTTCATAACGTCAAAGCTATATAGAATCACTTCTAACTTCATTCAAATTTATATATAAAATAATATAATTTCAGTTTATTTTTGATTGGAAAGGAATTTATCTAATAATTTTAAAAATATGGTAATTAAATATTCTTAATTATTAATAAAACTTATCAACTTATCTTTGTTTCGCTTATTAATAAATTATTTCTTCAGATATATCTTCAGATATATTTTTTATTTCACATTTGATTTTGTTAGTATCCGTTGTCATGGAAACACGTGTTAACAAAGGCCGCAAAGCATAACAAGTTCTCATGTTTATTTACTACATCAAACATATTTATATATATATTGCATTTAGTGATTAATACTGTAAATAATAACTAGGTTAAGGTTTAAAATAATTTAATGGGTAAAATTGCTAAATGTTTGATTAATTGATTGATATGGTGCGTGTTAAAGCTTGTTGTCTCACCTAAGAGTGGACTGCTAAATATCAATTAGAATATTTACTATTTAAATTAACTAGATAGATAGTGTAATCAATTGTATAATACACATTAAGATCATTACAGAGATATAATTTACTATTTTTTTACGTGTTTAAATATTTTTATATATACAATTTTTGTCTTTTGATATCCTTTATTTGACCGTTAACGTTACGCAATATTTTGTTTATTTTTAGGGGCTCTTATCACTTCTACGCAAGCTTAGATCAACGCCCGATAAAGAATTACGAATACTACTTCTTGGCTTGGATAATGCTGGCAAAACTACTCTCCTAAAACAACTCGCCTCTGAAGAAGTAGCACACGTTACACCTACAGCTGGATTCAATATAAAATCGGTTGCTGCGGATGGCTATAAACTTAATGTATGGGATATAGGTGGCCAACTAAAAATTCGTCCATATTGGAAGAATTATTTTGAAAACACAGACGTTTTAATTTATGTGGTTGATTGCAATGACCATAAACGTGTACCAGAATCTACGGAGGCGTTAAGCGAAATACTTACGGACGAGAAACTAAATGATGTGCCTTTATTAGTTTTTGCAAATAAACAAGATTTGTCCGATGTATTGCCAGCTGCTGAAATAGCAATTGCTTTGGGTTTAGTTAATTTAAAAAATCGAACATGGCAAATTATCGGATGTTCTGCGATTGACGGAACAGGAGTAAAAGTATGTTATTATAGTTTATAGGTTTGTAATAAAAACTATATAAGATTTTATTATTCCAGGAAGGGATGGAATGGATTTGCCAAACAATTAAAAAAAAATAATAAAACTATCGAAATGCATTGATTTGTCATTAAACTTTCCCTCAAATCTTTTAAATGTTACAAGAGTGTGTGCACAATATTTATGTGATCCTTGATAATTTTTTTTGTCGTTAATATTCAAAAGAGATATTTTTTATTAACATACTTTTATTTTCTTCAATCTTAATTGTTATTTATATATAAAATAAACTATAATTAATTTAAATATTAGGTCAGTCAAATGAAAAATTATAACATAAAATAATGTTTTGTATATAGAGCAGCGACTCTAAAACTAACTTTACATTCAGCTGAAGCTTATCACAAACTTAATTAAATACAAAACCTTATAAACTACAATTTAATTACGTGATTTGAAAATATTAAATGTATCTTGAAATTTAATTTTTGTTTTGTGTTTTGAAGAATGGCGCCATGTTTCAATTATTTGGAAAGAGCTAACCAAATTTACAACTCATTGTGAATATATTCTGTAGTTACTTTTGCTTCATTGTCGTGGAATCCGGAACAATCGACTGGGAATCGAGATTGACAGCTATGTGGTTCGTTGATGACACCGAATAGGGTCCAGAAGGGTGTACCTGTCTCCGTGCTAATAAACCATGCCGCAGCCATACTACCAAATTTAGTAATACCCGATTTAAATTTGGCGAGCCCAAAGTTTTCTCGACCATCGTGCGAATTAACTTCACACAATATATACTTATCACAGTGAGGTGTTTCGATCGCATGACGATAGGCGCGATATACGCGTAGCACCGGTTCAATAACTTCTAGATTTAGTGTATCAGTTAATTTATCACTAATTTCGGTTGAGTTGAAATTTTGTAGTAGACCACGGGCCTCGCCAAGTTTTAACAAGTCTTTAATATAATTGATTGTTGGTTTTACGTAAATGAGTGATTGTATTTTAATATTAAGATGTTTTTTAGCGACATGATCGATTAAATTCGAAACAGTTTCACTTGGTCGTGTTGTATCGAAATGTGTTTGTTTTGGGTAGCCTTGTGATTGTAAAAATCCGTTTAGCATCATTTGGCCTGTATGGAAATATCTGTAATATAAATTAAATAAATTTCATCAAAATCTAATGTCATCAAATTCTTTGATCTACTAAATTCTGAATTAACAATTAGCATAAATTTCTAATTATGAATAATCAAAAATAAATCTTCTTTCAATCAGTTTTCGAATGGAGGTGATATTGAAGACGTTAAGAAGAAGATGCTAAGGTGTAATCAAATAACCGTTCGTTCATTCAAATCATAATTATGTTATGCAACATATGTTGATGTTCTGAATTCGTAATCGACCGATGAACAGTTTTTTTCTAATTTACTAATTAAATAACAGTTATATACGATATATAATGTCGAGACATGTATTATATATAAATAAATTAGTGTATATTTACTTTTACGTATATAAATAAAATTATGACTTGTTTGTGAAGAAACTAAATTGAAAAAAAAAACTTGAAAGTACGGTTAGTCGGAATATAGGTTACGAAGACAGAAATTTATTTTTTACAAGAAGTCATAAAGAAATAATAAATGGTATTTTGGGTAAATATCAAGGGGGTGAGTCATAAATTTCGTTGTAATAAATTAATGACTAGACAAATCTATATATAATCATTACTTACCTAGTATATACTTCTGGGTTGGCAATGTAATTAGCCCAGTCGGCTAGATACAAAGTAGCTTTCTTGATCCATTTGCGTCTAAATGATTGATTTTCGAGTGATTCAAAAAGCTTCTCGTAATCTAATTTTTCGTCCTTTCCAACGAATCCCTATATAATAACGATTCAATAAATGGTTGTCTAGACACGACATAATCTTTATATAAAAATTGATATATAGTTTTACCTTAAATACGGTATGAATTCCAGATTTTTCCCATAAAACTTGTGCCAACTCTGATTGTTGGAAATGATCCCAAATAACGTGAATTTTTTCCAAAAACGGTGGTAAAACCCAAGCATGCTCCTTATGTTTCTGTTGTGTTTTTTGGCCTTCTGGTCCGGCAAACGAGTTAAACGCTTGCATCACCATCGGAAGCAATGTCATTAGACCATCTGTAGCTGCAGGTTCGGCCTGTCGTTCTTCGCGATGTTGATGTTGTCTTTGTTTTTGAGGTTGATTTTGGCTAGCCAAAAATGTTGTGGCCAACGATAGTACAGTATCCATAATAGGTGATTTTTCATCACTTCGTTTGTTACGATTATTATTATTATTATTATTGTTGTTAGAACCGGAATTTGCTGAAGCAAACATTTGAATTACATTTCCAATAAGCGCTGGATCAAATCCACCTCCACCACCTGAATTGCCACCGCTATTCATACTCGATATTATACTTCCAATGCCGGATAATATTGCTCCAGCACCATTATCCGATTTCGCTCCACTGCCATCCGGTTGCATAAAAGTTCCAATCAAAGATGCGATCCCTCCAAGTCCACTGCCGCCCCCTCCACCGTTTTGATTTGTTAATGTTTCCTGTAGAAAAGCTGACGCCATATCAAAAAATGGGCTACCCGCATTATCTTCTTGTGATTCGTATGGATTACTAAAACTTCCGGGTCTTTGTGTTGTATGACCCGTCACAACATTTAATAGTACTAAGGTACAAGCAACTGTTTTAAACAACAACATTTTACAAACAATCTTAATCACTTAACACACACACAAAAACACTTTAAAATATAGTAAGACAAGAATTTTATTTCGCGTCTTCACCAACCAAACATTCAAATAGTTCTGAATGAAAAGAAAAAGATTTTTGTGTGCTAACGATACGGTGTTATGATCATTTTAATATTGGTTTGGATGTATAACAGTAATTTATTTACGTCTTGTTCACCGCACTTCACTTCTTTCGCTTATTGTTGTGCTATTTGCTAATGGATATGTAAGAAAATTCATACGTGTTGTTTTGGCTTTGGTTGCGATTTTTTATTAAACCGTCTTATATCCGTCTTATGAATGTTAGTAAATAATAAATTAGAATATAATAATTACTTAACTATGTCTTATATATATATATGTATATACATATACCTATATATAAGAGACATAAAACATCCATATGGTGATTGAATTTATGTATGTGTTAAAGAAATATGTAAGAAAATATACAGATTTGAGTCTTCCAGTTTGTATATAAGAATAATACAACTAAAACACAATTCTTTTATATGTGATGTAGATGTAGATTTAAGCACATTGACCTTTTTAAAATGTGTATTGAGATTTGTGTCGGAAAAAATTGGGTTACTGTCCATCCTTGACCTTGTTATTTTCTTATGTATAAAGTTACTATATATATCTTTAGCTGTATAATGTAGATTGTTAAGGTATTCATTTGCGTATGTATATAAGTTTGGGACAGGTTTAATGTATTAATTATGATTTAGTTATCGAATAACTTATATACATATATTAATCAAACATATTATTTTCACGTCCGTTTAATACAAACGGTTTAGGCATTTAAATATAAGCACATTTGTTTCCAACTATATGTATATAGGTCATAAGCCAAAATTGTTTAGTTGTATTCTTAAGTAATCCTGTTCAAACCATAAAAAGTGCTGCGAACTCGTATAGATGAACGAAATAGCCTAATTTGGCTTGAAAATGAAAATAAAAATTGTATCCTGAGTCTCCAAGTCAAAAAGAAGACTGCTAAAGGTTAAAGAAAATTTATAATTTCTTATTTCAAGCTTTCATCGTACAATAATACTTCCTGACGACGAAATGTTCATCACTTTCGAGACATTTGCATGAAATGATACATAAAACGCATATATGGTTTAATGTTTGTGATGTTAAAATGGAAATTGGATCATAAAAATCACTGCAAACGTTGAAATTTGTATGTGCCAATGGACCATAGACCTACCTTTCGAGATACGCGGTTTTTAGTTTTTTTTTTTCAAATCAAATATTAAATTTTAGTTTCATTACAGCAAAAATAGTTGGGATAAATTATTCGATACCTTAACGTATACGTACTATGGAATGAACGTGAATATAATATGCCAACAGATTATTATAGTAGAATGCTATACTTGAGTTGATACTCGTACTTGACTTGATATGTAGTGAGACGTATTACAACAGTACTCTAGCTTATTATTAAGTGAACAATGATAAATTCGTATTTGAACACACGACAAGTGCATAATAATAGACTACAACAAAAAATTCTATGATATAGAACATCGGATGCTCTTTCCATAAATTTCCATCTTTATTGGTTAACATTACAATACGATAAGTTCTTTACGTAATTTTGAAATTCCTCGCTGTAGAATTCGTTCAACAACATGCAAATAGTAAAAGGTAAATTATTTATGGTTAAATACTACTGATAATATGAAAAACATACTTTCGAAGCTTCCAAAAGGAGGATGACTGCACTATTAACACACAAATTCATTTAAAACATAACATATGCTGTAATATCAAAGCCGGCGTATTTTTCACTCGGTGCACTTTTTGAAAATTTCGCCCTCTATAAAATCCGTTTCCACATTAGCCTATGGAGATAAGATTTATAATGCGTATTACCGAGGTATCTCCAAGAAACCTAATCTTCATAAGCAAAATAAATTAAAACAATCAGACTCTTTGAAAACTTGCTGATGCTGATTGATTATTGAAAAAGTTAACTCAACAAAACTCAGCAAAATGTATTGATTGGTGGTAGTTTTGGAAAATTTAGCGTTATTATGTTTTCAGCTCATCAAATAATTCTGATCCACTATTATCTGATTTGCCATTATGTGAAAGTTATAGTGCTCTAACTTCATACAATAATTCTCTTCTAAAATGACAGAAGTATATGATCGTATCGATGAAATTTCATATAAGAATTTAAAATTTTTATGTGGTACTTTAATTGTTGTGTTAATCTTCAAGGGAAGTGTTGAGACAGAAGCTAAAGCAACGTTTCTTGTCTTCTAAAATTACTTAGAAATAATTTGTGTACTGATGTGTACTGACTAAACCGTCATCAATATCCTCTTAATTTAAAAATAATGCATCATAGGACTTTCTTACCTGGTTGTACATAGAGGCTTGATGGTTAAAACCTTAACGTTCTTTTCGAAATTTGCCATCTAGAAACTATGCGCTAGAAAAGAAAAGAAAACGTATATAGACTTTGGACAGTTTCGAAAAACTATATAGGCTTACACTGAACATTGTACTGAATCTAAAAGTACCAAATTAGAGGCATGAGATGAAGGAACAAAACACGACCGAGATTCCAATTGCCTTATACGCTTGCATTCCAATATTTTTCGCTTTTATATTCGAACCGTTGTCACAGCCTCTACAGTCATTAATAGCTCATCCCAAACTAACTAATCGGCCTAAAACTAAATCGGTTAGTATTGTTCCGTGTTTTGAATATTTCTTTTAGGTATATGAATTGTGGTTCCATTTTTGAATGAATTTGTTTATTTTTTGCTAATACATATTCAATTCATCAATGAAGTTAAAGTGAATATATATAGAAACTACCTTTTGGTCATACTACATAAGCTTGGAGAAATTGCATTTTGCCATCCTCAAACTCAACTATAGTATGATTTCTAGTTTAGTCAAACCAGCTACAAATCTAACGTTAAAATATGAACATTAGATGTCAACAAATATTACAACAATAAGCAAGAAACCTATTTGGAATATGTAACAGAAATTTCGGCTAAATATAATAGATTTTACACCTAAATGCACTAAAACAAATTTACCGTTTTTTCAACTGGAAATGATCGGAATTAAACATATCCTACAATTTTTAGAACTTTGGAAATATGTACTTAAAACCAAATTTCTGATTAAATACATGTATTGCAGATTTAAGATACAAAAAATGGTCATTATACAAACATAAACGAGGTAGCATTGAGCCAAGTCTTATTATTAACATTAAAATCTTAATCCTATGTCTTAAGAATAATTTTGTTATTTTAACGATTTCTTTTGAAATCCAAATTGACTTAATTTACTTTGAACTGATGTTTGAGTTATGGCGGATTTTGATAGGCCTACTCTTATTCGAGGTTTAGACTTCGCTGGAGATTTTTTGTGTACTTTAATTGGTGATTTTACAGGTGATGACTTTATAGGGTTTTCTTCTTGAACAATCGACTTCTTTTCAAACGTAAATGCTGTGCAAATATTTTCGATATTACTGCTCTGAGATCCAAATATTTGCGGTTCCTCAATATTACAAGTGCCATCGGGTAGTTCAGAACAATTTGATTCATCTCCAAATTCGACATAATTAACTATTCCATTGTCCTTCTTTTCCAGCTCTATTGTGCCTGGTTTTGTAGGTGAAATTTCTTTCGGTTTAAGCGCATTGAAAAATTTACTTAGAACAACTTTTTTATTAGCTGCCGCCGTTCGAGTTGAACTCAGTAAAGCTGATGTGATACTGCGTGTGCTTGGTCCAGATTCCAAACATTGTTTCTTTTTCGGTGGTGAACTGTTTTCGGTGCTAAATCGTTTTTCCAAACTCGTTTCAGTAAGGACCGTTCGAGTCGAATGAACATATAAATTTACTATGGCATCTTCAGAATTGCTGTCTTCAATTATATCTTCTTCGATCTTTGTACTGGTTCTATCGGATTTGATTTTTAAAATCTTAGTTGTGGTCTCAGTTTCTTGCTTGATCATAGTTTTAATAGGAATGTTTAATTTTCGAGGTATATCGGTGGCCGATTTTATTTTCCATATGCTCGGCTTTTTACATATTTTGTTCGTAAACGACTTTGAATTCTTCCTTACGCCGGACTTTAATGTGTCTGGTGACCAATTATCCAGTTGTTTTAACGAAAATGGATTTAAATTTCCAAGTGCTAGATTAAATGCCATCTCTTGATCTTTCATTAAAATTCCAGCATTTACACAATATTCCTCATTAGAGGATTCAGTGAGTTCATTTAATCGAACTTGTTTCCGCTGTAGAGGGTCATATACCAGCATATGTCTAAAAGTGGCCGCTGCCTTCATAAATCCATCGATATATTCATCAGGAACGGACGCAATTTTTAGTTTAAGAAACGATACTATTTTTGGTAGAGCATTCTTGATGTCTGGATCTTGAGTGCTCATAACAAATTTTTTGGCTTTTACTAGCCCAACTCCAGGTAAAGATTTCAAATAGTCACAACCGGAAAGGATGCACATATATAAAAATTTGTCAAATACATAATTATCTTCTTTACATCCCAACGTCTCATATAGTTTATTGGCCTCAACCAGAACTGCGGTACCTGTTAATTGTAACTTAAATAGAATTTTATTACAACCAAACAATACCAGATCTGAATCTTCGGTTATAACATAATCGGCCAAATTGATTTTATTCAAGTACGCGAGTTGTGCATCCGCTTCATAAGGGGCAACAATACAGTCGACATTGACAGCACGGCATTCTTGAATTAATTTAAGCGCCATTTCATGGGTCACATCCACACAGCGAGTTAGATAAGAATAGGCTTCACCACCTTTGCCGGCTCGGAGCAATTTAAGACCTTGTTCTTTAGCCTGTTTACGAGATTCACGCCGTTTCGATTCTGTCTCCGCTTTGGCAGGTAAATGTTGACCATCAAATACTAAAATAGGTTTGATGTCATGGTCCAACAACATATTTACGTATTTCATACAGTAGTCTACATATCTAATGAAATAAAATGAGATTAGGCAATGTATTAAATAATATATAATAATCATTGTACTTATTGGTATCTTCTCCGCGGACCAGTTTTTCAGCACAACCGAATGCACCTTTGTGCAACCAACAATACGTGTCTATCGCGACCGTAGATCCACGAATATCATTTAATGTCACTTTTGATGACGCTTTTTCAATAAATGGCAATAATCCAGTTACCCCCATTATAAATTTAATTCAATTATTTCAACATTAAATTATTTTGCCAATAACGGCGGGAATATATACAAATACAAAACCAATGAAAATTATAAAAAGTCAATACGTCAAAAGAAAACCAAAGTTGATGTGTTTAATTGTAGGTTGAACTATTTATATCAATGGCAAAAATTGTACTAAATAAAGGGGAATTGGTAAATATTTATCGGAGAAGTACGAAATTATATTCAACCCTGGATGAATTTATTTGCAAATTGTCCATAGAGTTTTATGTAGTTTCGTTTGCACTAACTTAACTTATTATTTTTAATCAAATTATATTTATTTAATCCCCTACAACCGTATTAAAACCTATATAATGGTAACTGTTTAACTGTTTTTCCTCCCCTACACCGTTTTTCATTTGGAAAATATTATTATTCAGTTAACAATGACCCCGATCCCGTGAGAATACCCACCAAGATCCTCAAAATGCGTCTATTATAATTCAATAAGGGCTGAGGTCTTTTACTGATTTTTGTTCCAACGAAGATTTTGGATAGGCGTCAAGAGATGAAGTTGTTCCACCTCTTCTGATGCGTACTTCTAAAGTATCTAATGAAGTCTATTCTTGTAATTTTTTCTGTGTGATTTATTTATTTTGAGTTATGATATTCAGGAAACAGACTTCTGGTATATATACCACTATACCACAAATGATTGAGCGATAATATTAACCGTTACATTTACTGTTTATAGGAGTAATTTAATGACTGGATATTCTACCAAAATTTTGTATAAGCACGATTAGGTAAAACATTTCCGTGGTGTAGGTTTTACCACTCTGTATTCGTCTGCATTCCTCCATATTCTATAAATGGAAACTATATAATATGTACATACTTACGCAACTGCTTATTATGATCATATCAAATAAATTTACGTTTAATCAAAGCCAATTAAACATTTTTCTTGATTTTCTCTTTCAACTTATTACGTCTGATCATAGATATCAAGAAAAACTAAAACTGTATTATCATCACGATCGCATGCTAATCTACATGTTATAAACACTTTCATGTTTTTCTTTTATTGAAATTCAAGTATTTTTCATTTCCTCGATCTTGGGGTGAAAGTAGTCGAGTGTGTGTATATATGATAATTTTATTGGCATAGAATTGTTTCAGTTTTACTTTAAAATTTGTGCGATACAGTTCAATTTTCGCACCGAGTGGTAAAATGTCGTTAAAATTCGATCAAATCGATGCAAACATATATCAAAAATTACATAAGATATTTCCGGCGCCCGAAACTTTAATCGCAATCAATCCGGGAAATATAATCTTGCCGAAGGATTATATCAAATTTCACAACAAAATTAAAAATTTTAAAGTCTACAAAGATGATATTTGGATTATTTCATATCCGCGAACCGGTTCAACGTGGGCCCAGGAAATGATTTGGCTGTTGGGAAACAATTTTAACTTTACAAAATCAAAAAAATTACAACTAATTCGTGCTCCACTTCTTGAGTTTTCGGTTGTGCTTAAAGAGCTTTCGGGATTATCGAGTGATTTCACTGATTCAGTAGAATGTGTGAGTAAACTACCAAGGCCACGATACATTAAAACACACTTGCCATTGCACCTTCTTCCGAGCGAAATCGATACGGTCAAACCAAAAATTATTTATACATCACGGAATTTAAAAGATTTGGCCATATCATACTTTCATCATTTAAAATTGTTGCACCACATGGCCGACGATTTTGAAACATATTGCGACTTATTTTTATCGGAAAATATGCCATTCGGATCAGCACTCGATCATATGCTAACATTTTGGAACAAACGGAACGATGAGAATATATTATTTTTAAAATATGAAGATATGAATCGGGACTTAGTTGGGGTCCTAAAAAAGGCGGCCAAATTCTTAGAAATTAGTGAGGATGAGATGACTGACGAACGGATGAATAATACGCTGATGCATTTGAGTTTTACAAATATGCAGAATAATCCGGCTGTAAATTTGGAAACGGTGCTAAAGTATCCGGAAAATAATGGAAAATTTATCAGGAAGGGCAAAGTGGGCGATTGGAGGAATTGTTTTAGTGCCGAAATGTCTGCGAGATTTGATGAATTAATTAGACATAAACTGGAGCTGAGTGATTTGGAATTTCAGTATGAATAAATGTTTTTGTATTTAAATTGATTTGAATTTTTTTCTAATAAAATTTCGTTTTACATTTTTGATAATTTAAACAGGTTTATCATTCCACGAATAAGGTTTTAAGATTGCTGATTAAAAAATATTTATTCGTTTTATATATCGTTATGTTAGCATTTCAAGGGAAATAATTCGGGATGATTTTAAGTGTAAGAGTAAACATTTAAGTGTAAGAATACATATTTTATGTTTCGATGCTAGCATTGGAAATATAATCTGCAATTGGTCTAAGTAAATCAAATTTATGGCAAAATTCGTCAAAACTAATCTACAAAAGAGTTATGAGGGCATTTATTCCTAATATAAATTCTTTGTGCCTTTGAGATTCATTGATGTTTGATACATCATCGTGGTAACGGATTCAAAGAGATACTTCGTTTACTGTAACATTATTCAATTTTCATTGAAGATTAAGACACTATTGATTTAAGTAGTGGTACACATTTGAAGGTGTGGTGGTAAAGACTACCAAAACGAGTTTCGGAAAGTATTAAAAATAACAAAGATTATCATCATATCAAAAATATTTTAAAGTTTACAAAATGTTACAAAATAACATGTTACAGGACAGACGATGCATGACGACTTGTGTCGTTACAGAGGTAAACTACTATGAATTTTGATACAAATTGCTTCCATATCGAACATGTTCTTCTCAATTAGCGTTCTAGAGTTGTTCTGAAGAAGTTATTAAACGAGCTGATATAAATAATGTTCAATAGTCTTGTTTCATAAGCACGATACGATACAATTTTGAATCACCCTACTAAGTAAAAATAATTTAAAAGATTGTACTAGATTTTGATGAAATTCATTTTGTGTAAAATTCATTTTAGTTTTCTGTAAAAATTTGGCCAAAGTTGTCGTGTGTAAAAAGTGGTCGTGGATTTTGTTTTTTTTTTAAAATTTTGTGACTAAAATAAATCGAATCGAAATCAAATAAAATCCACACAATGGCTCTAGTAAATCTATCAAAATTGGGCGTCAATTATTTATGGAGAACTCCAGCATTATGTCATAATTTGGCATCGAAGCACACCTACTACACATATTCGTTAGAACCATCACAACCAATTCCTGGCCGCAGTCCATGCATTGTTGATAGTCCAGCCAAAGCTGTGGAATGTATTAAATCAGGTATGAGTCGAAAACTGCGTCAATCTACAAAAATTTTGCGTATTTTAAATTACATTTGTGATTGTTTATCATACATGTAGATATTAGATAATAGAGGTTTTATTGTATGTATTAGTAACTTTTTATTACAAAAATTTAAATAATTAAGTAGGTACATTTGAAATTGTATTTTATCCAGATATTGTACAAAATTTCAAGAGAATATTTCTTATTTAGATCTAAATTTGTTCCCAGTTATTTTTGACGTAAGAAACTTTATACAATGGACTTTGCGTTCATAAGTAGAATATTGTTATCACGGCATAGATTATAAAATATAGATTGAAAAGTATACGTATAATATACATACTTGAAAATGTAATATGTATATTTTATTTATTAATATATAATGTATATGTAAAGTAATTTTATATTTTTAGAAATTTTTTAAATTTGCAGAAATTTTCTGATATACATTCGTATATTTTTAATGTATAATGAATGGATTATGTGATATGTCATACACTCATAAACCTCTGAATTATGCAAAGGCGGCGTTACCTGAATGTACGTATGGGGGTAAAATGTATTCCATACCAAAACAACTACATATGTATATATATACACACATGCATACATATACAATTTGACTTATATTTACAATTTTACCAAATGTTCTGTTTTAATTAATTCGTTTTATACTAATCCGGTTTTTTATTTTTGCATACAACGACCGATGCATATGTATCATGTAAACATGGAGACGACACATTCACAAAATGCTATTGTTTATCGTTTTGTTGTTATTTACTTCTGTTATCACTAAGTGTTATGTGAATTATATAACTGATTTTCGACATTAATAATTTATTATTGAACTTAAATAGTTGGTTAAGTTTTTAAAATCCCAAAATATATAATTACCTATATATTCTATTTCTAACTTAATATTTCAATAACACAGACTTTGACCCTGTAAATGTAATTGTTACGATTGGCAAACACGACAGTAAATCACAATACACATTTTTCTAATCGTTAAAATATGTTATATCGATCTCTAACGTTAGTTATAATTATATTTACTTGACTATTTATGTTAACAGTTTAAGTACATTTTTTACTAATATAATCTTAGTTCAGTACGTAAGGCCTTGATATCTAACTATATTGTTTTTAGTTATTAGTCATTACAATAATATTGTGTATTTATATATCTTATCAGTATTCCTTGAACCTAGCTTTTGGTTTAAAGTGCAATATACAAAAAATTGATACAATCACTGATAGGCTCTTTACTCGAATGTTGCACCTATGAACGAATAAGCAAAATATTTTAGAACCAAAAATAATGAATTTAAGAGGAAAACTTATGGCAAAACTGACCAAATTTACAAACATGATTTCCATTACCATACATTTTAAGCGTTTGTCTTGCAAAACGCTTTATTTACATTTTTTTTGTTATTTCTGTTCTGGTGCCAGAGGTACTCTGGTTCGAATGCGGAAAAGGCAGTAGGGAAGAGAGATGTGATTACGATCGGTGGAGTGAATGAACAAATGAATGAACCTATAATTCGTAGAGCCGACGCATCTTCTCTATTCAGTAATTATATGGACTAGTCGCATGGAACTATTCAATGTGAAGATGATTCTACGTAAATCGTTCTTTATAAAAGCCGTACGTCCTCAATTTGACTGTAATGGCATAAAAAAAAAAAGTTAAGTTGATGTGGCTGCTATCGCACACTTAGACCAAATTTGATCCGTTGTGATACCACTCTATACGGCTATAGGTCCGAGTTTTTCCGTAGAGCCATCTGCGCATTGCATAGCTCCATGTCAGTCCTATAGTACTGACATGGAAGATGGGTCGGCCCAAGGATTCTAAACACGACAGAGGATCCAGATTATGTTTATTTTTCACAACCGATCGCACCGCCCAAACGATCGAAGGTGAAAAACCCATTTTGCATCCTGCCTCGAATCGGATTCGAACACTGCGCCACCTGGGCGGTTACTGTAATGGCATAAAGAAGGACTTAAATTGCAAACCGTGTAATTGAACATAAAAAAAGTATTGCAAAGATAGAAACAAACAATTTTAAATTTATTTTAAAGTTATTATTTTTACACTAGCTAGATATGGTCAAAACTGGTCTTGATAAGGTTTAAATGTCCAAACAACATCTTTACCTTAGCAATGTTTTGGGTGTTGACTAGCGTCAGTAATATTTATTGTTTCTGTAAAACGAAATAAAAATATGTATAGTGTAACTTAAGAAATGTATATGCTATCTAAGACGATAATTTAGAAACTAATAACTTGATCCACTTCATATCAGTTCCAACTTGCAAAAACGATTCTCATGAATGTGTTGTCTTGTGAAAAGCTTTGAGTATATAAAATACTGGTATTCGAATATATTATACACTTTACTAACCTTGAACTAAAGAAAGCCATTCAACTACTTTTTATGAAAACCAATCCGAAATAATCAAATGAATTTCATTTAATGCTTTCGGTTTGTCAAGGTGGCAAATATTCAATTTTATTGTTGAAATACTTCATTCATAAGCTTGAAGGTTTCATTACGTAATCTTCTACTAAGAATTTATTTATAAGTAAGAATTTGATGCAATATGTATATTAATGGATTTATTTATATCACATGGTGATATATATTTAAAGCCAAAAATAATAATATGTACCGAAAGTAAACTCTACAACAATAATGCTATTGAAGGAAATTTGAATAATGTATACAAGCCTTAATGGCTTACAGACGAAACTTTTAATAGAACTTCTTACTAGGACTTGATATTAAAAGTTTTTAACAATTAGTTCAGTATAAAATTTGGCCACATAAATTATAAATTAGAATATATAAAGTGAAATGTTCATGAACCGTAGACAGTTTGGTTAGTCGGTATTGCAGATAAATTGATTTTGATCACTAGACCGAACGTCCGTTAATGTATGTAAAGGTAAGTTATGGAAAAATAGTTTACTGGCAACATTAAGTCTTAGTGGTATTTAATTTTGTTTCTTTTATTTTAGATCAAATGGTATTTCATCGAAGGAACATTTATATTAAGAAAAGGTAAAAATTTGTTGACTAAGAGCAGAAGTATGTGACAAAAAATTTAACTAGTCTTTCACAAATTACCAAATCTTTCTATTCAATATACATCTTCGAAGTTGCTGTATATAGTCTTACATGAATTGAACTGCAACACTATAAAATAAGATCAAATTTCTTCAATTTTTTTGAATGGATTGATATATAAATATAAGAATATGGTTATGTAAGCCAATGAAAATTCGTTTATTAACAAAAACTGTAGGTTTTATGTGAAATATCGCGGATTTTGATTTCAGTGCTTTAGTCACATTGCCAATACATAATTAAGAACAGGTATATAAACATTATTTGCTTTATGTAAGTAAGATATAAAAATATTAAAACCAATTATTTAATGAGATGGAGTATTAAGTAAGGACCTTAATGTTCTCTATAAAAGAACATAATAGTTTAAAAATAATTTTAACCTAAATCAGTGAATGCGAAAGTAAAAGCATTGAGCCGTCTCCGTATAAAGATTTAATACGAGACCGAAGGATTTAACAAATCAAACTCATAATAGGTTTAAGGTAAGCTAAGGTGAGTTATTTTTTCAACCAACTATCAAGTCATCCATGATTAATATTGTGTATTAAAATCGGTGTTTATTTTGTTTATTTGTAGATCAAACTGTATTTATACAAGGTGGTGCTGCAACACCTATCGAATTGGTAGAAGCCATGACCGCTTACGGCAAGAAATGTAAACTAAAGAACATAACCGTTTGCCACATGTATACTGAAGGCACCGCTGAATATTGTCACCAAGATTACAAAGGAATTTTTCGCACAGTTTCATTTTTTATGAATAAGAATGTGCGCGGATCGGTATATGATGGTCGTTCTGATACTGTGCCAATTTTTCTTCATGAAATTCCGCTTTTATTTCATAAGAAGATTTTTTGTCCTTCTGTATCTTTAATTCAAGTATCGCTACCCGATAAACATGGATACTGTTCGTTAGGCCCAAGTGTCGATTGTGTTCGTGCTGCTCTCAAACATTCGAAAATTATTGTTGCTCAATTTAATCGACAAATGCCGCGGACATTTGGACAGGCTATTATACATCAATCACATATTGATTTTGCTGTTTGTGTTGATATACCATTGCCAGTCTATCCATTACAGGATGTTCCTCCAACAAAACCTCAAAGAAAAATCGCTAAAATAATTGCTGAGAAGTTAGTTGAGGATGGAGCAACACTTCAACTAGGCATTGGGAGCCTTCAAGAAGCAATATTAGCACAATTACACAGTCACAAAGATCTTGGAATACATTCAGAAATGCTTTCAACTGGTATGGTGGATTTAGTTGAAAAAGGGTGTGTTACCAACACCAAAAAGACACTAAACCAAGGACAAATAGTTGCTTCACTTGCATATGGTCTCAAAAAACTCTATGATTTTGTAGATAACAATCCGTTAATAAATATGATGGATATATATTATGTGAATAATACAAAAATTATATCACAAATGCCTAAAATGACAGCAATTAATTCGTGCATCGAAATCGATCTCACTGGCCAAGTATGTTCGGATTCAATTGGTTCAGTAATGTTTTCAGGATTTGGAGGGCATGTGGATTTTACTCGAGGTGCAGCTGAAGGTATCGATGGACTGGGTAAACCAATTGTTGCTCTTCAATCACTTACCATAAGGGAAGAATCCAAAATTGTACCATATTTGAAACAAGGTGCTGGTGTTGTTACGTCAAGGGCTCATGTTCATTATGTTGTTACAGAATATGGTATTGCTTCGTTATTTGGGAAAACATTACGGCAAAGAGCATATGAGTTAATTGAAATAGCTCATCCAGATCACAGAGATCAATTAGAAAAAGCTGCATTCGAAAGATTAAAATGTATGCCCTCGGCTTAATTGAAAATTATGTTTAATTTTATAATAAAGAAATGTTTGCTGAAAGTGTTATCAAATCGAGTTTAATTTACGATTATTAAAACTAGTACAAAAATTATAGCCAAGAATACTTGTCAGAAGTTCTCAACTTATAAATGTTATTAATTTTAATAGCAGTATGCTTTGAATTATGATTTTTTTCAGTCATAGTTTTTACCCGGATAAATAGGAATCCCATTTAGGTGCTGTCAAGGTCAACGGACGGACCATAGTTCGCATTTTACCTAAGCTTATTACTAATCCGTTTATTTATCATAGATCATTTATGTTTTATATTTCATTAACATTTAATTATTTATATTTCTACGATTAAGTAAGCTTTAGAAGGTATATATAGAGGTACTGAACTTTATACCTCAATTTTATTCAAGAATCTCACTTAAATTGGTCCAATTATTTTTCGAGATCAATTTTACAAACAGCTAAATGATAACTCTACTTTTGAAATGCTATTAATAAACGAATACAGAGGAAAGTAATACATATGTCGAATACGACTGTATAGACTTCGAGTTCAATTAGAAGATTATTATGAATTAGCTTAAATTTTTGATTTGGAGATTTTTATTGATTTATTCTATAAACCACAATCATCCGATGATGTGAAATACAATGTGAATGAGATGACGTTATTCAAGTGAGCTGAGGTGCAAATGAAAAAATAGTTTAATTGTATAAATGATAATATTCTGTTCATCACCTTCTTGATAATTTGTATTCTAACTATAAAATAAACAAATTATGTATTGTATTTATTAAACAAATACTCAAAATTTTGTATTAAGGTTTTTACTCATCTTTTTTTTTGTTATCTTATTTATTTCAGATAGTACAGTCTTCATTCAAGGTGCCGCCGCTACTCCAATCGACTTGGTAGAGGCAATGACGGCCCATGGAAAGCAACAAAAGCTTAAAAATATCACTGTGTGCCATATGCACACCGAAGGCAAGGCTGAATATTGTAATCCAGAAAATGCAGAAATTTTCCGTTCCTTATCATTTTTCATGGGTGGCAATGTACGAAAAGCTGTCGCCGAAGGCCGGGGTGATTGCATACCAATATTCCTACATGAAATTCCACTTTTGTTCCATAGGAAAATTGTGTGTCCAGATGTAGCTTTAATTTCAGTTTCACCACCCGATGAGCATGGTTATTGCTCGTTAGGAACAAGTGTAGATTGTGTCCGTGCTGGTATTTCTCATTCAAAAGTAATTGTTGCTCAAATAAATAAACAAATGCCACGAACATTTGGTGATGCTATTGTACATCAATCGCATTTTGATTTTGCTGTTAATGTCGATACACCATTGCCTACTCATGCAGATAAACCACCAACACCCGAGGAAGCTAAAATTGGAAAATTCATTGCCGAAAATTTAGTAGCTGATGGCGCAACTCTACAAATGGGTATTGGTAGTATTCCGGATGCCGTATTAGCAGGATTACACAACCACAAAGATCTTGGCATTCATTCGGAAATGTTTGCTGGTGGTGTAATCGATTTAGTTGCCAAGGGCTGTGTTACCAATAACAAAAAAACTCTACACAAAGGACGCATTGTTGGATCATTTTTAATTGGAACCAAAAAACTTTACGACTTTGTCGACAACAATCCGTTCATTGAAATGTTAGACGTTTACTATGTCAATAACACAAAGATTGTATCACAAATGCCTAAAATGACGGCCATCAATTCATGTATCGAAGTTGATCTTACCGGACAAGTGTGTTCCGATTCTATTGGAACACGTATGTATTCAGGTTTCGGTGGACAAGTAGATTTCATTCGTGGTGCGGCCGAAGGTTTTGATGGACTTGGCAAACCAATTATAGCTCTTCAAGCGGCTACTAAGCGTGGTGAATCAAAAATTGTTCCAACATTAAAAGTAGGCGCTGGCGTTGTTACCACTCGTTCTCATGTGCATTATGTTGTCACCGATTTTGGTATTGCATCTCTATTCGGTAAATCATTAAGACAACGGGCGCACGCTTTAATTCAAGTAGCTCATCCAGACCACAGAGAAAGTTTAGAAAAGGCTGCATTTGAAAGATTAAAATGTATGCCAGTAGCTTAAGCTAAAAAAAAAAAATTAATTTATAAGTTCAAATATGTTGATAATTAGAAAAAAAAACTATTAATGATATCAATAGTATATACATATATAATTTGCATTTAGAATAAGTTATAAAGAATCAACTGTACATTGCAAACATCTTCCAAAATAAATTACGGATTCTTATATCGAATATAAGAACATATTTGCTACTTTAATTTGGACAAATTTATATATTCTATGACGATAAATTCAACATCTAATGTTAACAAAAAAGTGTAAAATAAAATATATATAAAAATAGAAAAAAATGATTTGTTTATTTATTTTAATTAAAATTGGACTATTTTTTTTAGTGTACTGTTTCCGAAATTAGTCTGACAACCATTTTATAGATTTATGAATTGAAATAATCAGCAAATGTCTGAGCAGAAGGTCCAGGACTTACTTTGATAATAATCCTATTCAAGAAATTAATATCAAATTTCGCCAGTAAATCAACTGTTAAGACCGCAAAGCACTTGGGCGACGTTGCAATACCGAAACAGATGATTTCGAAAGCTTAGCAATCGATGAACCATATATTGATTGTAGTATAACAAATCATGGAAGAAGTTCGTTCGATCGGTGGTGTGAATGAACAGATTTATGATTCCCTGTTGGAGTGCAGAATTCATGGCCCAACCCATCTTTCAAGTCAGAACTATAGGCTAGCATGGAGGTATGCAATGTGCAATGGTTCTAAGTAAATCGGATCTATAGCCGTACGCCCTCAATTTGGCTATGTAAAGTAGGACGTAAATAAGTGAACCGAGAAAGTGTTGGTCGAGGCTTGAAACATATTACTACCATTTACAATATATCAATCGATGTCGTTCGTTAATATTAATAGTTCAAGTATGAGAGAAAATAGCAATCAAAAAAAGCGCCAAAAATCAGGTCAAAACAAATAAAATTATAAAACTGATTGTGCAGCGCTTATTTTTAAGTAGTATCGCATGTCTGTATGGGATTTCATTGGAATCGGAGACCAAAAATTTTTATGCCAAAAAAACAGATAGGTTAACCACTCTATTTTTTCAAAAACTCTCAAAAAATTTTTTTTTTCGATTTTATGATTGATATTGATTAATATATCCATAATAAACATATTAGTACCATAGAACACATTTCAATCGATGTCGTTCGTTAAATATTGATAGTAATATTGATAGCGCTCGTTTGCACCAAAAAACAGCCACACCAAATATAATTTTGAAACTGCACAGTGTTTATTTAAGTTAGTTTACACTACTTGGTCAAATATTTTGAACGGATTGAGTAATAAAACTTATTTGTAATGGTTTGAGTACGGTTTATGGTTTTTAGGTAGTTTTTCCACTCAATGTTGATCTAGAAAAACAATTCGAGTCAAAAGTATTAAATCAGTTAACGAAAGCAAATGCTGGAACACTTGTTTCGTCTGTTCAGAAACAGCATCATAAATCGGTCTAATTATCAAAATTGTAGACTATGTTATGTTTACTGAACATTTTCAGACGTTTTATGGATTATAGCTGAAATTACCTTATTTCACAGACAGGCACCTAAATGGGAATTCTTAATGTCAACCAAATTATATTTTATAACCATAATAAAGAAATTCGTTACCTTTATCAATATATATACTTTCCATTTTGAATATTAATGTTCCTAATCGGGTTCTGTAAGGAGGGATAAAATATTGATTCAAAATTGTCTGAAAACTACTTGTCACCATTTTTTAGATTAGTTCAAATATATACTTTTATGTATAAAATGGTAACTCTATTTTTGAAAGCCCTTAGGCAATCGGCATAAAATCATTAGATAAGAAACCAAGTTCATGGGAGTTTGCATTTTATTTGTTTGATTAAAATTCAACTGTAACTGTCTAAATATTGTTTTTGGAACGAGTACGATACACGGTTTAAATCTTTTCTGGTAATATTCAATTAATTCAGAAATATTTTGTAGTGCGAGCTTAAAAGATTTTCGTTGGTTGAATTTGATTAACCATAAATTTGAATATTAAAGCTACAAATGAATGTATACCATTTTCTCAATGTATCAGCAACATCATTTAGCTTGGAGTCGACTTGGTTTTCTATCTCAATCAATTTTGAGAATTCAAATTGGTTTGACATCAATTAATAGTTGTAAGAATTGCTAACATCTATGTGGACATATTAGTCCGCTATAATACGAGAAGAAACAGCTTCAAACTCGTCATTACCAATGTTTGCACATACCTATTTAATGGAGTCATATGAGTACAAATATAAAACATCTGGTGAATTAGATGTGATTTTATACGGCAGGTTTTACAGCATATATCTGTTGTTGACCAAAAATTAACATGCACCGGATGACATAAAAACGCGATTCTGTGTAAGACATTCGTTAGACTTGACTTCACCACCAATGTGCACCAATTGTTAAAATGGTTCATAAGTTCTCAGTTGAGACGCGGTAAGGGCCGTTTACGGCCTCTAATCTAAGCCATAGATTTTTTATTTACAGCATATATACACATCAGGCCTGTACACTGTGAAATATGAATATCTTTCATCAAACCATATATAGTTCAATCTTCTATATATAGTGTCGCGACAGTGTCAGCGAATTACAAATATAACCTTACTCGAAATTTCGGTTTATATTGACAATTACATTAGGCAGTGGGTAGTATGAAATTTTAGGAGGTGGTTTCAGAAAAGCTGTAATGTATATGCCACGACTGTATGGATCACCAATACAATGTAAGGCGTGAAGCTTTTTAATTTTGACTTGCATTTCAATTGTTGCTTGTATATTGTAATTTGCTGGTTTCTATCACTGAATGACCGGTTAATCGAAAAGATTTATCAAATCTAGCTCATTAGGTGTATGCTACCTGACTTCATATATGTACACTGTTCAATTCGTTTATGTATAGTTAAATCGTGTCCCTACATTATTATTTGGTGCTTACGGTGCTAACTTGATACGAGGGCTTTAACGTGCGAAGTGTAGAAGAATAAATGATATTATATGTGCGCTATCCAGATAAAATTCACAATACAATCGCTATCACCATTTTGTCGATATACAGCCGTTAACTAAAAGACACCATTTTGTTTTAGAAATTATTTTTTATTCATTATGAATTAATAGAAATTTTGATTTTCTTTTTTTTTAATTAAATAATTATTCATATATTTTATTAATATAATTTATTAAAGACCAAATTTGTATATTTGTTTGTTACTATAGTTTGACCAAAATGTTGATTTATTTGTGCTGATATTGTAAATTTATGATTTTCTTGTTGTTTTTTTTTATTTTGTAAATTAATTATTTTGTAGTTTTTAACTCATACAGTAATACAATATAATAGGTAATATATGTTTTAATCATATAATCTTAATAATAATATAATTCATATAGATATACATTTATAAAATATTTAATATATTTATAAACGTATATTATACTATATTAGTGAATATATTTGTTATTTAATTTTTTATTTCTATGAAAATATAATGGTTTTAGTAAATGGTTGGTCAATCAAAATAATATATAAATATTTATTATAATATATTAAGCATACGTAAAATTAAAAAAAAATTAAATAATAATAACTAGAAAATCTGAGGATGAGGAGATTACATTCTTTGGAAGAGTATTGTACAGTATCTGCACTTAATAAACAGGAAATGTGTGTTTTGTTTTTAGGTTTTTATTGCTTTGGTAATTCAGACAATAATAAAAGATAAAATTACATGCTAAAATATGTATACATAAAAATGATTTTAATTTAGTTTTAAATATATTCATAAATCAAAGACTAGAAAATTAAATTTTATTATTATAATTATGTTAAATATTTTTATATAATTAAATTATACGATGGCACTATATATACAAAAAAAATCAATCGTTAATGGATTTATTATAACATATCTTATATTAATAGCTATTTAGCGGAAGTTCTAAATATTTAAATAACTATGAAATTACTTCCGCTCAATATACTGAAGATTATCATAAAAATTATTAGTTTTTATAAATTTTATTTATCACATCGAGAATAGGGTTTTAGTTAAAGTTTTTCATTTTATAGAGCAATAGATGAGCACAAAGAATCGAGCCAGTATGTCAACACATCGCGTGTCAGTGCTGATTATGTAAATAAATTTTAATTAAATCTGGAAACATTTCACCATTTATATTATTACTAAAGACAATATTATGCCATTGCTTAATTTCAAAACGTTACGTTTATAGTCTCCAGTATAATATTGGTCTGAATAATATTTAAAATTAGCGATTGCTAATATACGTGACGCTGAATTTGAGACCGATATTCATTTACTGCTCAATAATTATGGTTACATAATTAATAATTTTATTTAATATATATTTTTAAATATTATTTTCGAATTCAATTCATCGTATTACAAAAGCAATATTTGTTTGTTTTTCTATACCCCAATGAAATTGATCGAAATTTAATTCCGACTTCGCGATCTTATATAGATAGGTATTCTCAGAAATTTTTAATAAATTAAATTATTGTGTATTTTCCATACTACTTAAATATTTTATAAAAATATAATCAGTAATAATATTATTATTGTTGTTGGATCGTTGCGCGCATCATAAATTCACAAAGAGGTATAAAATTTGTTAAAAACATTGATAATTAAGTTTTTACATTTATACTTAAGACAGATATATATATATATATATAAATAATGGCGATCCCGCGTCGAGCCTGTGTGGTGTCCTTCTTTAATATTTAGTATTTGTTTATAATAAATAATTCGTTGTTATATTTTTGTACATTCACACATAATTGTGTCAAATAAATTTTAATACACATTCGTTACCATATCCAAGCATAGGTGATGATCACGTTTATCACCCCAGCCACCATTACCTTTGCGCAATTTTGTTTTTTTTATAACACTCGCCATTGTTAGGCTTAAACTTTTTGGGTACAATTGGCCAGATTTGGTTGCGATACGAATAACTTGTTGCACTTTAGATATAACCTGATTCGATTCACAATTATTTTTCTTATGATGTACGCCACACTCGCCGATATGAAAAACGCGTGGCCCCTTCACAACCATTGCATACAATTTATTTTCTAAACACTGTTGGGATACGTGTTGCAGTGACCAATCCCAATTGTAATCGTCGTATGAACAAAAATATTCGGCACATTTTGTTATTTTATGAAATGTGGTACGATTTAGAGCCATGCCCATATTGTGTTTACTGCTAATCCATGGTGTTACTTCAACCTTTATGAGGATGGGAAATAAATTAGAAATGTTTTATTAGTATAAATTTGTAATTAAAATAATTAAATAAAATATATAAAAGATAACTTAGAAAACACTTTTAACTAAGGTTTATTACACTAATAATGTACTTTCGGCAATTGAGATGATCGATTAGGTAAGGTAATGAAATAAATTTATGATAAATGTTCTCAAATCTTTACGCCTGGAAATACAATTTTATGAGCGTTGGCTTATACCAGTTCAATTAAAAGTCCAAGTGACTACGACAGACATCGTGTGATATGAAAATCAAACTTGCAAGTGATCATTCAATTCGATTTTCTGTCATAGAGTTCACTACTCTGGAAATTATTTTGAACTATGGTAGTCTAGTTTATTTCGTTGACATATAATTCATTTCGTTGTTTGTCTGGTGTTATAAAATTATAATCTAAAACAGAAATGGTATGTGGTGAGCAAGTTGCCAATCAAATAAGAAAGCTAATATCTAGCAAACCCGCATTCTGTTGACCAACCAAATAGAGGAGTTTATAAAGCTCAAGGAAGATAAAAGTTGAATTTGCTTCATCAGGAATCAGCACATTTTCTATTGTATTGTATTCTGGTTTGCTTGCTTTTAAGCTGTAATTGGTTTAGGGAGCGTAAGCTGGAAGTAAGCCAAAAATATGAAAAATAGAAATATGTGAGCTGGGCTGAATATAAATAATTCCAAGAATGATTATTTTTGTAGATATTGGCGCTGGCAGCTACTTACTATCTACAACAATATGAATAGCTCGATCTGATGAATTTCACCAAAAATTGATTATATACTAACGAAAAATGAAAAATAATAATCTATTAACTGAAAGCATTATAATAAGGGCTAAGTAACTAAAAACTTACAATTCACTTAATGCGGTCTAGAATAATTAATTTAGTCAATTGACTGGATGAAACTCTGAATACTAAAATAGTATAGATCAATGGAAATCACACAATACGAAGAACAACATAATTTGTCTTCGAGTACTTACTAATTGGCTGCGCATTCCAGGTAACATAGCGATGAACGAAGTTCGAATAAATTTCAAAATTTCCAACATATTGTTTTTCTGCATGTATACGAGACATTTAACATAAATTAATACATTTTCAAAAATAAAACCATCTTTGAAATTCTAAAAGTCTACGAAATGTTGAATGTTTGAATAAAATAACATTTCTGTTGAAGGATCCTGTAAGGCTAAAACTAATTTCACACGTATAGTAGAATGCATGAGATGAAAGTCATTTGTCTATGAAACGTTTGAAGACTGTTAGTAGAGTGTTTTTGTTCGCACTAAGGTTGGACGCATATAGTGAACTGAAAAATTCACATACTTGCAACTCGATTACTAACCCGATAAGGACACGATATTGTCATTATTTATTAGATGCAAGAGGTAATTCAACAATGAACGATGAAGCATTTAAAATGAAACGATGAAAGCGTTGCTGGGTTCCAGATGTATATGTCTGTTAGATAAGTTACATACCTTCCTTACATAAAATAAATATATATTTGACTGTTTTTGGCTGAAGACGAATCTCAACCAATTATTTTAACGATTGGCATAAAAAAATGTCAACTACATCTATACCTTGTTTTCACTACACGAGGAATCATATTGAATTCCATTATCATCATAAATACTTTCATAATATGTGCAGTAGTAATGTAATGTGTGTTTGATTTGATTTACACAGTTAACAGTTAGCTTAGCTAGAATAGCACTCCCGATTGTGTATTGCTACGTAAGTTTGGAAGATCTGTAATAAAAATTTACTTGATATCGAAGAGAAAAGATTTACTTGCTTGGATATGTGTTTGACCAGAGTCAGCGTATGTTACCATATCGAGAGTTCGTCGTAAAACTAATGTTTAAAAATCACATTGAGCCAGCGGTACAAATGTAACGCAATAATTTTGAAGTAGTTAACACATACCTAGAGGTTTACGTCCCTTGCTTTCGAAGAATGCTTTTATAACTCATGATTCCGTTAATCTGCAAATTTCGGACTGAAAAAAACTACCAAACAATGTTAACGGTGATAGATCAGTTCCTACAAAACCATGTAAGTCAAATATTCTTTCTCGAAGAGCGGGTAGTAAAAAACATCGTTGCTTACTCCATTTTTCCTTCGCAGATAGGACAATAAGGGAAATCATCTTGCTTGAGCTTATATAGATAAGCGCAAAAACAACTTTGTCCTGTCAGAAACTGACATAAATATAAGACAATCAACTCTACATGTTCCGTATCTAACCATATTACTAACGAAGGAAGTAAACGACAGATCGTCCTACCTTTTTCCAGACTATTCAAAAGCTACATGTTGACGGTTTCCGTCGATACTATTTTCGGGAGTATATAGTTTGACATTCTTTAACCAGTAAGTAGTTCAAGGCAGGCTTCTAAGAGACATCCAGCCTAATCTGATACTGCCCTAACCAGTCGCAAAACGCTGAACCTATAAATATAAGCGATATACTGTTTGTAAAATAAAGCTGTTCTCTCCATAGCACTGGCCAAATTGGTGCTCCATACATCATGAATGAATATTCATGATATCCCATATATTTAATAAATGGTTTTAAATTAATCAGTTGACCACTAACTGTCTCCTTCATGATCTTTTCATCCTACTGGTACACTTCTATTAACACTACTTCCGTTTTGTGCTCCGCCAACTGTAAACGATTAGAGAATAATCAAACTTGAATTTCTGTATAACCTGAATAACCAAACTTGAATTTCTGTAATGTTGCAGATTTTAGTCCACAAAACCAACCACCTTCGCTTCTACTGGTAACAGTAATCTAAAAATTTTATCGTACATATCTAAAATTTTAATTAACTGTAGAATTAGGCCAAAATCTTGATTTATAAACCTAATTATTGATGCACAGCTAATATAGCTTTGCAACCATCACTACATTTTTACACCACTAAACGTTATCAGCAACAAGCCAGTTAATATAATTTGCAAAAATAAACTGAAAACCACAAATCATAATTCTACCTTGTAAATTGCAAATGATTGTGTGATCATTAATTAGCAAGGGAAGGAGCATTGAGCGAGTAGTAATTGGGAACGTATATGATGGTTTGGATAAAAATTGAATATATTGAAGAACGTTTAATCTGAGAGTGAATCAAGACTGCATACTAGTGAACTTGATATTCGAATAAATAGAAATGGGGCTTGTTGTTAATTAATGAGAGTTAATTAGTGTAGTATTAAGCACTCGACCACATCATTTGGTCGGAAATGAGTGATCTATCCGCCAATTATGTAAAAGGAAATAAACAAATGTGCGATGCATGATTTTTAGGTAGAATGAAGTTTTGTGCGATTCGATAAAAGTAGACCTAACAAATTGTGTCTAAATTTATAATTGTTAAACACAACCAAAAATAAATCGAGAAATAAATCGACTTGTTTCAAAGGTTTCATTATCGATTTAACGAAACATACTTTTACTAAGCTTTATAGCTTGGTCAGTTGCACAACCAACTCAGTTAAACAAAACTAGGATTTAACTCAATGAAATCAACTTTTTTGTTCCTTCTGCAATCTCACTTTAGGGGTCGGTATTCTTCGTTTCGTGGCCTATCTATGTTCAAATACTATTTGTGTTTGAAAATATTGAGTCTACTACAATTGAGCCAAGAGGTACTAATTGTTATCACCTGAAAGATTAAAAGTGTCTTTAACATGAGTACGTCGTATTTAATATTGCAGCATAGATTAATGGATAGGTCTACATAGTTACTTAAGGAACCAAAAGAAGTTATATAATAATTGATCAATTCACATTTTCTATGTAATATTGTGCTCCATTCTTATGCTATTGCCTCTGTTATCTCAAATGATTGTAGACACCGAGGGAACTAACCAATTTTTGTAGTTTATTCTGAATGTGTTTTGACGGATTTAGTCATATTATTTTGCTAGCAAGTCCATTATTCGTATTCTGAGTTCTGTTAGGTATATTATATGTACAAGGAAAGTTTTACCAATCAATCCAATGTAAGGTATAACGTGAACAGCAAAAATTGCATTAATGTTCGATCTTTGACGTCAAGTTCTGCTGATTACATCCACGACCTAAGACTTAGGCAACAATGAGTGAAATCGATATTAAATGGTATTTTAGATGGTTATATGATAATTATTTGTTGTGTTTTGATTTATATTGCTCTTGATTTAATTTGATTCTGCTAATAAAGTGGACTTTGTACTATTACTTTATTATTTCTATAAAAAATGAACTTTTAAATCTTAATATAAATTAATAAGATTTTTTTAGTGATATGCTTAATATTGGATAGAGATTGCTTGAACGGTGGTTTTGATCAGGAAGTTTATTTTATTTTCAATTAGCAGGTACGTTTGCTGTGTAAATCAAACGCTTACAAAATAGAAGATTTTCTGAACAGAATACCCGCTTTAGTGATTTCTTATTTGATTGAAGATAATTAATTTGAATATTATATTGTATAAATGTTTATAAAAGACAAACACGGACATAAAATAGAATGCATAATGGAATGAAATTAATGTTCAGGTTAGCTCAATATGACTACTTAATTACATTTAAAAGTGTATTAGATCATCATATTGTTTATCGCGAACATTTATATTTTCCTACGCATAAGATGGTGGTCGATTAGGAATTATAGAGATACATCTTTAAATACAGCACCTGATGAGATGAGTCAAAGTTTAACTGTTGAGGCGACACGAATACATATAATAAATTTAGAATGGTCCTAACGTAACCAACTAGTAATCTCAAATGCTTTATATATAGAAATGATATATAATTTATTAACGACTTATATTTTATACTTATTTTGTAGTTAGAATATGGCTTTGCTGTGGATTGTTTCTGTGACTAATATTTCTTCTCCTTATTACATCAAAAGTTGAGATGCAGGCCCTTAGCCCACATAATACGTTTTTAGATCTATTTGGTACTCTGTTGAACATATTCCAGGATTATGGTAACACACCTTGTACTTCTTCTATCACATCAATAGGAATAGGAAGTTAATGTACTTATAAAACATTAAAGGACAGGTTTATTTATGTAGAATCCAATGTGTATCAAAATAGTTATAGTTTAAAAATACGTTGTCATGCTCAAAATTAAATATTTGCCGAAAGTACATAAAAGTTTATAAAACAAATATTCACAACAATTAATTATTTAATAATAAATTTTGAATATTTGTAAACAATTATAAATTGTAAAGTTTTCAACGTGCTTTTTCTACCCAAGTAAAATGATATTCGGTTAGGTCACATATATATTCTATGTACAAAATAACGAGAAAAAAATATTAAAAACATAAACAATATATATATATATATATGATGGCAATATTATAAATAAATAAATGAAATTTAACAACAAAAAAATAATCGTTAAAGCAACAAATAAAGCTTTGTAACTAGTTAAAAATTAAACAAGTGAAAATAATACAAAAAATTATTATTTATAAAATTTACAATTTGAAGATAATTCGAATAATTTTTGGTTTTAATTTTTTGTAAAACTACCTTTTGATATATTGAATAAAGCGATGGTAAGACTTGATAGCCCCATGCTTGATTCGACGTATATTTATCCGTGGCGTCATTATTATTGTTATTATTATGTTTTGTAATATCATCATTATTATTATTGTGTGATGCTAGCTCATTACTATTTTTATTGTTGTAATTATTGTTATTGGGTAACTTTTTGCGATTGCCATAGTAATTGAGCCCCATCATATTTGATGCGCTTGCTGCATATGATTGTCCAAAAAAAGCTTTTTTGTTGTTCTGTTATTTATAGTACCGGTTAGTCGATATAGGTAATTAGATTATGTCAGTGATGATTTATCGTATAAAATGATTGCAATGAAAATGATGAGAAAATTTTGTTGTTTAAAAATTTTGACACACAATGTACACACACACACACAAAACTCATTTTCACACGCACATACAATATTTTATTGATATATAATAAGAAAAAGATTAATATAATTTTACAAGAAAATAATAATGAAAACAGTGTTATAAATATATTACAAATTTGTTAAGTATTATAATTATTGACATTATAGATTTGTAAAAAATAAATAATTAAATAAAGCTCTAGTTGTAAAATATTGTTGTAATTACCTTTTTATTATTATACGTATAATAATTAAATGTTTTTAAATATGTTCCTAACGACAAAATATTACACTTTGGACACAATTCATTTGATTTGCGTTGCATTAAATCCAATAAATAAATAAAGTCTTCGGCTACGTAATGGTCCTCTTCTAGAAAAAGGACCAACCCTGTAAGATATAAAATAACGATTTATCATCGTTGTATAGAACTCCTCGTAATCACCTACCGGAATGATAACGAGTCACATTCAATTGATCGAATACACGATTTGCCTTCCACCACCAATGATGTTTGGTTTGTGTAAATCCAGCTTCCCGATAATGGCCATACGAATCAGGTGACTGGGCATTTTTACAATTAAGCCTAATCGCTCTGTAATCAAAGATAAACATGATGTACAATAAAACCATAACAATTTAAAGATTCATTTTAATTTACTGATCCCTTTTAATGTTCCTTGGACAGTCTTCGGGATCAGCACCTGGAAATTCATTGGGATGTGTTTGTATCGAATGCGGATAGAAAATCTGCATAACTTTACAAAAGTCAACGCTTTGGACCAGCTCGTTAATATCCTCATCGTAAAAATCATGTGAGAATATTAGTAGGGCTCGAGATATGTCACGAGCTTGTGCCAAGCTAACAATTAAATGTCGCAAATATGTTATCCGTTTGTGGACCTGAAATAATAAAAAAAAAGTAATTATTAGTTACTTTGTTGCAATCTATATTCTAAGTGTTTAATCAGTTATTTAGTAGCCAACACATATTAATTTATCCTATATTACCAAAAGGGTTTGTACCTAACCAGTTTAGAGTAGCAAACAGTGAGCAATACATTTTGAATGGGCTACATAATCTGGAAATCGTGTTATCTGAGCTCGGTATATGTTTATTGATTTCCTCTTCTGATATCTCAGTTTAGTGACAAAACCTATCATGTGGATTGTTTATATAAAACTATTCAATCTTCTTTGGGATAAAATAACGACCACAAATAGAACTTCTAAAGCGGACTACATACTGACACTACTTTCTTATAGTTAATAACTAACCTAAATTGACGGTTTACGATTGTAAAAGATGTATAAATTCGTCATAGGATTTGTCTCCGAACACTATTTAAATATTAATTAGTTCGACAGACTTCCTGAACTATATTCATATTAATTGAAGACCTTACCTATATTTCGTTTCTTGAGTGAGTTACTTTATTGTATATCTACTTTTTGACTACTGGAAAAATAGTTCTAACAGTCTTTGGTTTAGTTCTGTGTAAAAAACTCTGACTGTTTTTAATTTCTTATGAAATAAAACACCATAAGTCGTGGTATTCATAGTACTCGAATAAAGTACGATTTGAGCAACTGAGTCCGTGTATCGGAAATATTGATATCAATGCTGGCTTTCAAGTCGTTCATAGTCTCTAAAACTAGCAACTTCACATCACCCCATAGAAAATAATAAGGTTAATATATCTTTATCACGCGAGCTTCGAGATCTTTACACAAGTTCATGTATAATGATGTGGTGTTCGAATGTTTTCTTGTCAAATAGGCAATATAAGCAATAGAGGCATAGGCAATATAAGTAATCATAGCTTTATTGGCATTGGACTGTAACATTCTGTCCAACAACGTCTGAGGAAATATATATTGGATTACAAACGACACCAGATAGTGTCTTTTTGTAGATTTTATATGCAGCAAAAGTGGAAGTAGCCGTGACCTCAGATTATAGGAGATATTTATTTGAATTGTGCAAAGGAAAAATTACAAATAAATTATGACTCATTATCAGGATTTGAAAAGACTGTTTATAAGATACAAATTAATGTAGCTAAGTGTTATCTTGATTATAGAATTCTTTATAGAACTCTTCTCTTTACTCGAAAAGCGAAAATTTTGCTTGTTGATTTCATTCGACTGAAAATAAGAGTGAGGGCGGATTTTGTTTACTGCCAAATCATGTCAATTGAAGAGGGCTCCAGTTTTTGCATTAACTGGATTTTGTGAGAAGATAAAATCATTTTGAAAATTTGTCCATGATGTGGGATGGACACAGCTTCTACTATTGTAAACCATAGGCAATCTTCTAGTTATAATCTTCGAATTTCAGTCGGTTCATATTATCACTATAAGTATGCGTAGACCACAAACGACCGATGGTTAATCGAATTACTTGCACGAATGGATGATTATGTCGAACGTTAAATTAATTGCAACAACGACTTTTGAATTTGTAGTAAATAAAACGCTTACTACATTCCATGTTCCTATAATATTCTTCATGTTCTTAATTTCTTAAACTATAGAGACAATTGCAGAATTACCCGCTCATTGTGTTAGCATTGCAAGAGCATAGATAGTCTGGGAGCGGGCTCCATGAAGATATTGTTAACATTTTACCTCGCAACACGATATTAAATTTTGGTTAGCCTCGACTAGGCGAATATAACACCCCGTATTGCTGCCAAATAAACCAAAGGAAAATTATTATGATCTAAATATCTGTGAGAGTCAGGCAAATTGACGAACTAGGTGTTAAATAATTAGACCGGTGTTAAATTTTGGATTCGCCTCGAATTTGGATGAACCAGGAAACCAACAATTCTTAAAACATTACGATACTGTAACTACGCATTGATTAAATTCAATATAAAAGTGGTTTTGGATGAATGGAATAAGTTGAGACAACACAGGGGAAACGGTACATCATTGAACAAGATCTGAGCTATATAGGATATCGGAGCTAGAGGTAACGGGCGATTAAACGAGAAAAATAGAGGTATTGTTCAGGCAGCAAAATCATTACATGGGATATAATAACCCAGAGATATAAAACACGAGAGATCTAAAAATTGAAAACATGTTTAACTAAGTGTAACGAACCAAAGAATGTGTTAACGTATTATCTACCTTACAAATTTGAGTATGCAATCATTTCAAGCTAAATTAAGTTACTAACTACTGCTCGTCCATACATTAATTAAGCGGAACACTTGAATTGTTGATTGGTGGCTATCACCAACTAAAATTGAGTTATGATTGTTCAAATTAAATTAAGATTAAACGCTTAGTCATTTAATCATTAATCACAATAACATGCGATTAAAACATAACACAATGTGTAAATCAAGTGGATAAACTTAATTTCGTTTATTTTCCATTTGTAATAATTGAGTCAAATTGACAGCCATTCAAAATAATCTACGTTTAAAGCAACAATTAAACCAACAAGTGAATGAGTGAGAAAATGGAGAACGACACACGTATCGAAATCAAAATAGTAAAACTATTTTGTAACATAAATCGTGTAAACGTATAGTTACGAACATCATATATAGCCTATATTTTATGGTTAATCAACAAAACTTTACGGGGTATATACATAATACAGCGATACCCTGTTTAACGTCGTTAATTCGTTTCGAGGAATTGTGATATTGAACGAAACAGCGGTATAGGGGGTAAATTAATCTTAAACATTTATCAATGTGTTTAGATCTGTACATCATTTTTATTTGGTAGAGTTCTGACAAATGTTGAAGCAACCTTAAATCAATTTGGTTATATCTTTCTATTACAGCTAAGCATCAAACATTAATGGTATTTGGTACATTTGCTGGCAGTCGGGCGACTTTTCCGGCTTCAACTTAAATATAGGTATACTCTAAAGCATCCATGTCCAGTTAGGAACTTGTTCAAATAGAAATCGACCCCACCATGTTGTCTGTTAAGCTCTTTATCGATCAAGGAAATCAGACGTTAAGTATATTGGCTTTTGGTCGAATCATCCGATCGTTTCTACTGGTGTCGCGTCACCACATTTTAGATATATAAGTTGACGTTCCTTCGCCACTGGAATGCATTCCATAGAATTTCGCAACAACACAGATAGGGTCATCCACTTAATCTGTTTAAAGATTCGAATTTTTTATGTAACGAGAAGAGATCTACCTGTATTCGGCGTTAGCCGTACATTTACTCTGCGTGCTCTTTCACTGGAGGTAGTAAGATGTGTCTTTTATGACAGTCTAGCAACAATCATTACCCTTAGGTATCTAATGACCGGTTGGGTTTCTATGTTTTAGGCACCAACGTTATGCTCTCCATAGTTTATCTGCTAGTGATTAGGACTGCTTCTGCCTTGTGTTTTGCTAACTCAAATACCCTCCAGTAGATGGCCGCATAGAAGCATATTGGACGGTAAGAAGAAAGTTCCCACAGTGGCTTGCATTCTTATAATGAACATCTGTTGGTCTGTGTAAGTACCAAACACCATTTTTTAAAATGTCTAGAGATTCAATAGTAACAACGTTATTGTGAGGTCGTATGTACGCACTTTATAAAACGATGTGACATTGTACGGCATATGACTGTACAAAGAGTCTTACATGAAACGTTTCTTTATCCCATTCCTTTTTGAATATTAATAAAAAATATTTTGATGAATAATTTACCCTACAAAAGTACAAAAACATCTATTGATTACATAAACTATTGCTAGTACATTTATTATCAAAAAAACTAGTCATTATTAAGATAATCAAAATGTATAATTTGACATGCGATTTCTGTCAGAGATACCGCGAATTAGACAAGGTTTGCTCGTATATAAAAAGAAACTACAATAAATAATAACAATAAACTAACAACAAAGTTGTATATAGTAAATAGTTTTTCTATTTAGAATTATATTATATATACCACCCACTATTATCCCAGAGTATTCAGTTAGTTTAATAAAATATTGAATAAATTTTAATAATAATGTAGACCCAAATGGCAATAAGTTTTTGGTTTGCGATTAGTCTGTTATCAGTAATAGTATCGTAAAGTTTGAACAAATATTTGTTGTAAATCACATTTTATGGCTTACAATAAAATTCATTTTAAACTAATCGATGAGTGGAAGCCAAGACAAAAATTAAAAAAAACGTAAATATCAATAAAATTATTAATTCTTATCTAATTAGCCTGTTATCAATCTAAACAATTCTATCTAACCACAGTTTGCCACCGCGAGCCACTTGGTGCAGTCCAGAAACATTATTTATCATCGCTGAATTTACATTGCGCAAACATTATTTTACACATTTGCCGAAAGATTTATTTTGGCCGGCAATATTTGGACAACTACGGTCGAACGAAATTATCGCCATGTGCCAATATTTGACGTCGACCAAACGACGAAGTGATGTGAAATTTTTGAATCATTGGGAAAAACTAACCAATTTAATGTATCGGAATAAGAATACGAGCTTCGATAACAAAATGTTGATAGGCAATTTGAGACGCAGAAAAACATTAAATATTGTTCCAATGATATACGGAAGTGATAGTGCTCAGAATAATGTTTCGGGTACTAAATTTGAGATGTGTCGAATAGAATTGAACAGTTTACCGTTGATTTTATAATTAAATTTTATTACTAACGTTTAAGTTCCATATATAGATAATAAAGTGTTTGTGTGGTTGGTTTAAGTTGTTGATTTAATTTTAACGAATTAAGACAAATATAAAAATATGAAGTAAGCGATAACGTATTTCTATCATTTTGCCTTTAAGTCATAGCACCTTAATGCGGTATGCTATTTATTTATGTTTTTCGAGATTATTTAATACCAAGTGGTTGGTCTTTTCAACGTCAGCTTAAGTTTTACCATTAGAATTGATTGTCAACTACTATATCGCTTCTTGATCCTTACTAGCAATCTTTTATTATTTCTATCTCTCCATTAATTGTCGTATAGGGCAATTATTTAGATTTGTCTTATATTTTCATCTTCTAAGGCGAGTAATAGTGTGTTTTTCGGGTAATAAGACAACACTTATGATTGTAGTATCATCATAATATTCTAGTTGAGTTTAGTTAATTGTTTTATGGCAATTCCCATTAATTCCCATTTGGTAGACACGATATTGAACGACACGAAAAGTTGTCCTTTTTGAATCACTAATCGTAATGCATACATATCTTGCTCTTTCCTTTTTTGGTCTTTAGGCGGATAAATACATTTATGATCAATTTACATCTTTAATTGGGCTTTGGTTGAAGATGAATCTCAATAAAACTGCAAAATGCTTGGGAGAATTGAGCTCCAAAACAGATTATACACAAAATGTATTTTTGATGAACAAGTTGGTATAATGTCTCATAGTGATTTACTTACTTAAAAGGTAGTGCCTCCAATCCACACAAATTTTCGTTTTTTTTATCTAATATTACGCCTTAATCTTTCGACCTAGCCTCGAACACCCTTCATTTAACCAGTACCACTTCGAAAATTGGTTGCGTTAGTGATTTTGCAAAAAAATAAAGTGCCTTATGAACTTTCGAAAAACAACCCACCAATCGCATAAACTGCTGAACTTGTTTGTGAATATGGGTACCGAACTAGTAGCTGACCCAGCGTAACGGAAATAGATGTTTCATCGTTCCAGCTCAAGTAGACATACAGAGAATTTGACATTTGCTTAACACTAATACAAGTTGTTAATACAAAGACGATAGGTTGATAAAGCACTGGTGTTTCTTTAAACGTTTTCTCTTTTGAAGCTACTGTGTTACTGATCGATACCTTGCTTGCAAAACACATCTCCATTCTATTCACTAGAATTTCAAAACTAGCTCGTTAACCACCACCCATTAGTTTTATTTTCTTTGGATTCTGGCTGTATTAACCAATTTATTTCCTGAATCAGGGACCAACATTTGTTCCTTGGAATTTTACTGACCAGTACAATCTATTTTATCATTATGGATACTGATCAATAAAATTCAGACCTAATAACATTGAAGTTTTAGACAGTTATCGTTTATTATTCACGTAAAACAATCCGAAACCAAATTGACCATGTGTTGATTTCAAAAAGGGCGGGCTCGGGTTGTCCAAGACGTAAGATCGTATCGGTCGTCAACAAAATTCGTAGGCAGTGACCATTTTATTGTTGCTGCAAAGCTACGATGGAAATTTTCGTACAAGTCAGAGAGGACAGGGGAATATTCAACACGATTCTCCTGTAAAGGGCTGATAAATGAAAAACCGCAACGTAAATATCAAGATCTTGTCAGCAATAGAATTTTACGATCTAATTACCAATCTGATGAAGTAAACAGTTTCTGAGAAGTATTGAAAACCTCGGTTGTCGATGCTGCCCAGAACACTCTCGGTATAGTGAATACTAAGCCAAAAACTGATTGGTTTGATGAGGAGTGTCATCTTGCTGATGAGCAACGAAATATAGCCTATAATGAAGCGCAGACTCGGTTTACAATCGCAAGGAAAAATAAACCAGTTCTTGCAAGGAGGACAGCTAAACGAATTTGTAGACTGAAGAAGCGAGAATGGTGGAAGGCTAAGGTCTTAAGAGTACAACAACTCAGCAATCAGCACAATTCGCGTGGTTTCTTTAAAGGAATCACCGAATTGCACCATACCTTAAGATCTCGGTCAACGGCCATTCGGGATCAGGATGGAAACCTCTGTATTAACGTCGATGCGGTACTCGATACATGGCGTGCACATTTTTAGGATTTACTTAATGTTCCACATGTATCACAAGCTGTGTTTGAATACCCTCAAATACAGACCGCAGATATGTTCATTGAGGATCCATCCTATGAGGAATTCACAATGGCCATGCAAAAATTAAAGAAAAATCGTTCACCAGGAGTTATTTGCATTAATTCAGAGCTCTAGATATTCGGAGGGTTAACTTTGTGGAATTGTCTTTATGACCTTATTCGATTGGTATGGCGAAATGAAGTTATGCCCGAAGAATGGAAAGTGGCAGCGTGATGTCCAATTTTCAAGAAGAATGATCGCCTGAAGTGCGAGAATTATCGCGGTATAGCTCTTCTTTGCACAGCATACAAGTTACTGTCATACATCATCTTGAGGAGAATTACTCCTCTAGCGGAGGAAATTGTCGGAGACTACCAAAGTGGATTTCGTCTAAATCGGTCAGTCACTGATCAAGTTTTTTCGCTGCGGATGATTCTTTCCAAGTACTACGAAACATCTCGCGATGTTCACCAGGTATTCCTAGATTTTAAGCAAGCCTATGACTCGATCAACTGAGATGGTATGCGCTTGAAAATTTAGGAATACCGAAAAAATATGTACATCTCTGTAAAATGACAGTAACGCAGTCACAATGCTGTGTTAAAGTTTAGAACAGGTTATCGAGAACTTTTGCAATCAATGCCGGTGTTCGACAAGGAGATGCGCTGTCCCCGATACTTTTTAATCTCAAGTTGGAATACATCCTTCGTAAAAGTGCAACACCTCAAGAAAATATCTTATTCCGACAATCCAATCAACTTCTTGCCTATGCAGATGATATCTGTGTGATTGGATTAAATGGTAACGGAGTGAAAGAGATACTTATCCACTGGAACAGTGTTCAGCTTTCGTTGGTCTCAAAATCAACGAGTCCAAAACCAAATATCTAATCTCTGGTTTTCGAGACCAAGACGCAATTGATTTCAGTAGTGGTAACCACACGTTTGAAGGAGAGATGAGATTCAAGTATCTTGGATCTCTCATCACTCACGATAATAGTGTGGGCGAGGATATCAAGGTCCACCTTGTCGCTGGCAATCGACAACCTGGCAAACTGGCTTTGTATCCTCTACGTCCACTTCTGAAATCAAAATATCTTGCAAATGCGGATAAGCTGAAACTGTACAAAGTGTTGATCAGACCCGTTGTCATGTATGGATGTGATAGTTGGATCTTGACGGATGAGTACGAAAGATGGCTACTAACATTCGAGAGAAGAATCATGCGTGTGATATATGGCCCAAAACGCGACGTCGATGGCACATACCGCGTTCTTTTCAATCACGAGATCAGGAATTGAATGCAAATTCCTGATATCGTGCATGAAATCAGCGAGTACGCTGGGTCGGTCACGTTCTGCGTGGTAATCCGAACCGAATTATACAGCGAACCTTTACGGGAGAACCGCGTTTCGGTAGGCGAAGAGGTCGCTGTCGGCGACGAGGCTCCACGGCGTAGAGAGCGATCTGGTATCTTCATATTGTCTACAACGGTTGGAAGAGCTGGCTCGTGATCGAAACCGATGGAGTCAGATTGTTGACACGGTACGGGCCAATAATGGCCTGTAAAAACCGAAAAAATCGTTTATTATCGACTACAACATTTACAGAATCTATTTCAATTTCAACCATGAATTTTACTCGCGCGTTGGGTATTTCCAGCGACTTATTCATTCCAATATGGCATACAATACTATTAGGTATCGTTATTTAATAAATAACGCTAGTGGCATTACTATCAGACATTGTGACTAACCACCGCTATTAACTTGATCAATCAATATAATCTCATCGATTAACATCTTTTTGGTACATTTTAGAATAAACACTCTTTATACCCTTTGAATGTACCTTCTGATATAATTTACTTTACGTCTGCCATAACGTATGCACATACATTTCATAATTCAATTAAATTTTGATTTATATTTATCATTTACAGTCATAATAATCTATGACTTAAAGGCCGTATTCGACCTTAACTGCGTCTCAACTGAATTGGTCAGCTTTAAGTTTTACAATCAAGCGTTATTGATAAACTATAAAGAGCCTGGAGATTATTTAACATTCATTTTATATGGATACTAGGGTATATTATGAGGAATAATAAAGATGAAAAGCATGTTCTTGCATACCTCATCTTATACAATTATGGGTTTCTCTAGAAAGTAGCTAAAAAAAGTAATAATAAATGATCAAAGAGGACTAAATTAGGCTTAATACTAGCCACATTTGGTCAAAACTACACTTTATAAGGTTTTATTAGCATATGTCTATAAAACAGCGTATCAGTAACGAAATTGTGGTTGTTATTATTGCACACTGTCTCTTTGGTAAGCATGCTCGATGACTTTCTATCATGATTATTGTAACGTAAAAATTACACTGTCCCAAAACAATCTAATATTTCTGTGAGTACACTTTCTGCACAATCTGAATATATCAGAAGTCTTTCATACTGGGCCGAAATGAAGGAACCGTGATTATAATATTCACGTATTTCAAATATAAGACTGCAGGATCCTCAGAAAAATTGGTAACGACTGATAATGCATAATTTAATTTTCTAGAGTGCTTGGTACTTTTCAGTATTCAAAATGCGGATACGATACTGAAGAGCAACTTTGAGAACGAAAATAAATGCAACCCTACGAAATTAAACAAATGTCATAAGTTTTTCAGTGGGTGAGAGCCTCATTAGAAAAATCCTGGTGGTTTTCGGTTTACAGAAAAATCTTAAACCTTAAAGACTTCACAAAATAACTGGAAAGTTGCCGACCAAACAAAGATAAAAAACATTATTCTCTTCAATTTCCTTGTATGAAATCTAACCAAATGCACGTCCGAAATGATTGAAATTCACTTTCTCATTTTTGTTGAAGCGCTGCCACAGATATTAATATTGAAGTCAGAAATTTTTCAAACAACCCTCGTATACGATAGAAATATCAAATCAATCTGTAACTGAGAAGTCATTAACGTACTTCAATAATATAAATATGTATTATATATTAAAAACTCTATAAAACAGATTAAACTGAAAAACATATTAGTTACTTTAGGTAATAAAACATAACTTACTTGGACAACAATAACAAGCGAATCATTTTGTAGAGGTCCAAACGAATCTTCATTCAAAATTGTTTGGGCCTCATTATATTTATAAATTTGCTGCCTCATTTCACTTATATTCAATAAATGATTCATATCACTAGTCGTACCATGTGAACTATTTGTCTCCGTGTTTCCTGTACTATTTCGAGGTTTTGTTGTTAAATATTTATGAAATACTGGCGGTACCATTGATAAAATAGCTGCTGTTGAATCATTGGCCTCAATCGAACCCTGATCACGATAATTGGCTGCAACAAAAAAAATAATAATTAATTTAATATTTAGTTAATAAATTTAACAATTATACTTACTATTATTTATAAATTGCATTTGAAGAAATGCAAACAGGACTAGAAATATAATTAAAGCGGCTCGAATGCAAAATGCATTTTTACGTCGACCCATAGCCCCAGTATTGGGCAACGGAATCGGAATTTTTCTTCCTGTAATAATAAACAAAGATATTAATTAAAATTAACAATTGGATCAACTAGCAATCAATGCTATAAGAAATAGTTAATTAAAATAAATTTACCGTGATGAGACATACTGGAATAGTTCAATTTGTAAGTGTGGACTAACTTATCGGATTTTCTGTAGTAAGCAACTTATTCTGATTCACTGCTCAACCAAGAATGTTAACCCAATCGGGTTGTATATTGTACAAGCATTTATTGAATCTAATAGGTTGTCGAAATATACTAGACGTCCAACTATGTAATCTAATACACCTTTACTCGACAGTTCATATAGAGAGAGAGATAAGGCTGAACGAAACTGAAGCTCGAATAAAACTGTAGTTTTATGATTGCGGCTCATGAAATTACACTATATTTGCTGGCATAAACACTGTATATAAACTACAATATAATCACAATTATGAATCTGAATAATTAAACAGAAATCATTTAGTTGTTATTGTGATAACACACTATGTGAGTATGTTATAAAGAGTTATTCAATAGGAGATATTTTTTTTTTCCAATTGGGATTCTCATGCGTGACAACTGGCATGCAACGTGTACAAATTTTGGAAATTTATTTCAAAAATCAGTGTTCAGTGAAAAATTGTTTTCCTGCTCTTCGACCATTTTATGGTGTTCATAATAGTCCTATTCACGAAATAAGTTCACCCGACTAGAGCGTACAAATCGACTTAATGTGAATATTGCTGCTGTAGCTGTAAGTGTACGTTAAGACCGCAATCAATCAATTCTTCGCCGCTCTCAAGCTCTAGGTCTCTCATATGGCACAGTGTGTCGTATTTTGAAGTTAGATCTTCGTTTGAAGGCATACAAAATACAGATTGTTCAAGAATTGAAGCCGGTTGACCTTTGTTTGCATCGATTTGATTTATGGGTACAACTCCAAATTGATCCGTTTTTTATCGAAAAATTGTGTTCAGCGATGAAGCTCATTTTTGGCAGAATAAATAGGTCAAAAGAGATTCAAGAGCTTCTAATGCACCGTTTGGCGCGGTATATGGGCAGATGGCATCATCGAATCGTATTTATTTAAAAATGCGGGGCTGCGTGTAAACGTCAATGGCGCAAACTATTCAATGAGCAATGAATTTTTATTCAAGATATTGGTGTAACCGACTTGTGGTTTCAACAGGATGGTGCAACGTGCCACACAGCAGACCAAACCATCGAATTATTGAAAGAAAATTTTAATCAGAACATCATATAAAAAAAGATTCGTGAATCCTAGATCTTGTGTTCTGACGATGTATAAGATTACTTTTTATGAAGGTATTCTGAAATCACTTGTTTATAGATCGATAAACCACAATCGATTATAACACGTGTTATTAACGGAATATCGGCTAAAATGCTCGAAAGAGTGCTAGAAAATTGGATCCATATAATCGATCATCTAATAGGTAATCACGAAAACATGTAAAAAAATTATTTTCAAACATTTAATGTCATAAACCGAACTTACGTCACAAATACAATTTTACGTTGACAAATTAAATTGAATTTAATGCATTTTATTTCAAAAAACTTGAAGAGGCTCTTATTGGATCACCCTTTAATAGAAATTATATTATTTGAGCGCACACATAAATTGATTTTATAATAATGTATAGTGTTTTAAGAAGCACCTAAATAAAAATTGTTCACACTATTTAACACGAAACTTCATATATTACACGTATTTACCAATAGTTTGATATAATTTAGAACACAAACTTATTTTAAATGTGTTAAGCTTTTTCGAAATAGCCGACAACTAACGTAAACTATGGCGATAATTATTGTTATAGATAAGATAATTTCGATAGAATTTTTTATACATAATTTTTGTTATTTAAATATTTAAACCTATTTATAGGCATTACCAACTATTCAAATATACCGCATTGAACTACAACACCGAAGTATACAGTTGTTATCCTCAATTAAATACAAAAATATTTCCAGTTGATCAAATAAGAAACATAACAACAAAAACTCTTTCAATAAGGCAAATAATAACTAAGCAGCTTACTGTTGGTAATTTAGTACATCTGAGGTAAAGCAGCAAAATCAGATGGGTCTAAAAGACTGCAAATACCATATAAATTGATAGAGCTTAATGAACTTAATAATAAAAAGATATTTTACTGGCCATGGTTTGCTCGTAGCACGTCAACTCTCTGACTCCATTGGGTTCAAGATCATTCTCTACGCCATAAAGCTATCATTACCAACAGTATAATTTCCTCCTGTCGAAACGTGGCTCTTCATTAAAAGACTGCACTGTTCGCTATATATGAGAAATTTACTTTATATCAGGAATTTACATTTCTCGTATTACTTCGTCTCTACATGACGTTCTGATTGATCAACAATTTGTAGAATTTGAGCTTATACGCATTTGTAAGATATTCCGACTCGGACATGAAACTAGAGGATAAAAAACCTATTGCTAGCAGCAAGGGCGTAACTTAATATTTTGGCTCACAATAATGAGGGATCCAAGATACTTTAATCTTTAGGTTTATGTTTTAGAGGTCGTTTTTGTTAGGCACCATCGAAACTAAGTTTATCATAACGCCGTTAAACTAGTGGTTACCACTAATGAAATCAATTGCGGCTTGGTTAAGAACCAGAGAGATCAGATATTTAGTTTTGGATTCGTTCTTTGCTGCGTTGTACTTTTAGAACTTTAGCATTAAAATTTTTGATCTCTTTTTCGATCGCTGTTCTCCTATCAAGATCAGCTTTATTCTTCCTTGCGATTGTAAATCGAGTTTATATGCTTCATTGTGGCTATCTTCGTCGCTCAACAGACCACACTCCTCATAAAATTAATCATTGTTAATTGATTATATAGTCTGCTATACAATCAATTGCGGCAACGACCACTGCAAAGTTTTCAATATTTCTCAAACAGATTCCACTTCATCAGACCAGTTCTTGATATTGTTGTTACGTTACTTCATTTATCAGACCTTCATAAGAGAATTGCATTGTATATTTGGTCTCCTCATTGAGTTGTAAAAAATCTTCTATCGCCTAGCTTTGCAATGACCAGGTAACGGCCACTTCCTACGAATTTGGTTCGAAACCGATACTGTATAAAAAACATAACATCTGTTTGTGAAGAAGAGAAGGTTTAAACTATAATAAAGAAACAATATAAGATCAGCTTCAAAAATATAATAAACATTTTTTTTTTATCTCTACTATCTGTTTCGGGGCTCGAGGCACTTCCAACTCTTTCACGTTCTTACCTTACGCCATTATAGACAAATCGAGGATGTACGGCTATAGGTTCGATTTACGTAGAACCATCTGTATATTGCATAGCTCCATGACAGCCTATTGTACTGACATGAAAGATGGGTTGGCCCATGAATTCTGCACTCCAACAGGGGGTCATAGATGTGTTCTTTCATACCACCGATCGTAATCGTACGGTGAAAATCCCTTTTGCATTCTGCCTCAATCGGGATTCGAACCCGGTACTTCCCGCTCGAATTGCTGCAGCTTTAGCCACTGCGCCACCTGGGCGGTAAATAATAAACGTTTTATGAATACGGTATTGGAGTTTCCAACAGAATCTTCGAATATGTAGAATCATCGTGTTTTTCGTTAATTTTCTCGATTAAAACGAACAATTTGACGTTGTTGTGAAAACCTACAGAATAACTGATTACAACATTGTTAAACAATTTGTTGAGTAAGTCGTGTCAGACAATAGACGAGTAAGATAACAGAAGTAATGAAACTCCTTGATAACTTTATGATGAACCTGCTCAATACCATCCTGTATCACCACTTGAATGTATTCATTAACGTATATGGTACAACCCACGATGTCTGGTGTAGATGTATAGATATAGTAGAAACAACCCTTCACGTCAAAATAAAGATGATGTAACTTATAATGTTATTAAAACATCAATGTAGGAATAACTAGAATTGGAAATTTCTTAATTATATTGCGTCGTTTGAGATTGCTACAGCGCGATCTTCTATATGGCGATTAAGCTATACTATAACCAGGGATATGTCAATTTTATTTAATGCTTTGCTAACAATTAAACTAACTTCAATGATCGGACTAAGTTGTATATCGACTTAAGGTTTAAGACGCAGTCTTTAAATGATCATATTGGTCTTATGTATTACCAATAGACGGTGTAGTATATTAAACTTTACAGAAACGATATCGCTTTTACTAGGTAACATCCAAAACTTCGAGCAATACGTCTCAATTAATATAAACCTTAAATTGAAATAAACAACAGGTACTCTTGTTAACAGAGACACGACAGTTCTTCGTTGCACGATACGCTCAATTTAAATTATTGGGAAGTTAACAACTTATCTACATGAAATATCGAACAAAAGCGCGGATAATTTGAAATTGTATGGAGTGCTAATCAAACTCGTATGAAGGTGAGAATTGGACCTTGACAGATGAGTACAAGAGATGGCTTTTAAAATTCAAGTGACAAATTAAGCATTTGGTATATGGCTCAAAACGCGAAGTTGATGGCGCACATATTCCTGAGTTCACGAAATCAAGAATTAAATGCGTATTCCTAATATCGTGCATGAAAATAAATGGCAGCGATGGTAGGTTCGGTCATGTAGCAGCATTTTTTTTATAAAAAACCACCTTCTGGCAGAAGAAGAGGTAATAGACGACATAGAGAGTGATCTAGCATCTTCTAACTGTTTACATACAAACGTTAGATTTGACTCTTGTTCAAAATCAACAGTCAGATTCTTAGGATGATACTGACAATGGCCTATAAGAATCCTTTAAATGCAACAATAGTTGATAAGCAATTAGTTTATAATCACTAATCATCTTTCATTGTTAGTAACCTTCTGAAAAATAATCAATTTATCAATAACATCATAGATAACAACACGAAAAAAACTTATCATGGCCGATCTACAGTTACTAAACGCTAAATACAACAGCTGCACATATATTAGTATATATAGAAACTGGAATACTTAATGAATGTACATAATCTTAAAGAGATGCTTTGAGGTCGTTCAAATTGATAACGAATTTTCGTGCAATGTTTCTTCAGCTGATGTTCTTTATCTATACGCAATCGACTAGTTAAATAAAACTGAATATTTATATAACAAAAAAATATTATCAGTTTTTAATATTTACACTTATACTAATTATCTGGTATTATATAAGATAATCGTATAACAACATTTTACAAAATAATGAAGTCTATTACATCTCTTAAATTATTTATTTTTACGAATTTATTATCGAAAAACAAACCGACTTATGTAATAATTTATTATCAAAATGGAGCAACCGCACTCTTTCTCGATAAAAATCTCCTAGGAAACTTTACGCAATATTTGCCAAAAGTTACTGGTTAAAAAATTAAAACCGACAATGGAGAAAACCACTCAAATCATCTGTTCGGTTTTAACGCTCAACAATCAATCAAGTATCCAGAATCATCAATATTACTGAAAAAACCGGTTTATCATTTTTTGGATGTGGTACAGGGTTTGAATAAAGCTTGGCATGAAGGATTTTGTCTTGCCGATGCAATTTACAATTAACCGGGAATACAATACCTACTGTACAATACCTACCAATGATCTTCCTGTATTAGAAAATAGTACCGTGGCCTCTTTTGTTGATAACATGGCAATCCATAGCGGTTGGAACAACTAATGGCAAATCAAAACATATGATCTACTGTTTCTCGCCATACAATTATCATCACGCTACAATCAAATAATTAATAAAAAACGAAATTTCGAGTAAGGTTTCTTTGTAATTCGCTAACACTGGCGCGACACGATTGAACACTACATAAACGAATCGCAGGGTACATATAGCAAGACCGGTGGCATATGCCTGAAATGAGAAGAATTTTTGATTTTTTCAATCAAGCTGGTCTAGCGAATTACAATACACAATCTGTTACCTCACAACAAAATCATAAATGAATGAAGGTTCCAGTAATACGAGAACAACTCTTAAACAAGTCAAATTTATTACGCCGACTCAGAAGAATAAAACCTTTTGAGCTTAGTGCAAAGACTAGTGTAAGCAACATATACTATTGATCTAAATCCACAATATCGATATGAAAGGGCAAAAAGCCAAATACAAAAGATAAACATAATTAAGTATGTAAAGTCAGAATTAAACTGCTCAGTCAAGATGATTAGATTGTAATAAATTAATAATATTTTTGCCCGTCACTCAGGCTAAATTGGTGCATTGTGACATGCTCTCCTAGACGTACACTGTTGTTTCTTTGAATGCAGTAGAAGATATCCGGTATCGTCAAGGTTGTCAGTTGATCGTGAAATAGGAATCTTGATACAAGACAGTGCAGTATAGGGAGAGTATAAACGATAGGAGCACAAGAAGTGCTCAACGGTTTCTTCTGCTTCTCTCCTACACTATTCGCAGTTTCTATTATTCCGAATTTTCATTCGGAACATGTGATTTATTCCCGTTAGAAAACCTAGCAAGATCTTCCAAGTACATCTACCATTATTCCAAAAGGACTTGAAACTTTGCCGATTTCTTGTTCCAAAGAATATTTTAGTTAGGCGACAAAAGATGAGATCCTGGTGCAGACCACTAAATAAATAGCCGATATCTATCTTAGGAGATAGTAATGTCAACCCTAGAAGTGGCACTAAGTTTGCACCCAAACCAATTTATCAACCAATACATTTTAAGATCTTGCCACGAACTGTCATTGACGACAGAGATGGAAATCTTTGTGTCATAAACGATGAAGTACTACTTCATGGTGTAAACATTGTTGAACACATGCTGTAATTATAGATATCCTCATATACAGAGATCGCAGGATCTAATTAAACTATAGGCTGATTTTTCGACCTTATACGGTTGCAATGGCGAAACGAAGTTATGCCCGTGAAATTTAAAAATGTTTTATTGACACGGTGGTACCGTACAGGTCAAGTATTTCCTGTACAAATCGTTAAAAAAAACTCATCAAATATTACATATTAATGATCTATACGATTAGTTAATCATTCAAATTAAATGACATAAATTATGTATATAAATAATGTACGCCCACAGAATTACAACGCAGTTTAAGTTTAGAATTTTATAGTAAATAATCGTTTTAAATAACACAATTCCCTCTGATCGCAATCTGAATATAAAAAAAGAACGATGACATATGATCTTAGAGATCATAGTACATATTTTACAAGTATATCGATATCAGTTGACATTATATATGTATGTACCCATTATATTGATTAGTAACACAAATAATTTATTATACTACTTGTCATCAGAAAACCGATAAATATTGAACTCGATCTGTTGTTTTATAGATCGTTGATCTTAGAACATAAAATATTAAAGAAACTAAATTATACTATATAAATCTATAAGACTCACCTCTCATACTGTACAATATTAATGTAGTAAATTATCAACAAGCTGTTGGTCAATATCACTGCTTTGTTTTATAAACAAATACTGCCATGATAATGATGATGTTGATGATGACAACTTATCGAATAAGTATTGTATTGAAATTGGTTTCCACATCTGAAATTATAATCAAGACCAAAAAAAAAAGAAAATTAACATTTTAGTATTAAATTATTGTTTATTTGTCTGTGTGTGTGTATATGCTAAATTATTAAATTATGGTGATTTTTAAAATGTTAAATTTGAAGAAATATTCAAATTTATTGTATACATTTTTGGTATATCGTGCGAATTCAATGACACAAAAGTCTTTGTTTGTAAAATTCTATATCATTTCGAAACAAAATCATTTAAAATTTATAACATTTTCATTTAGTCTTACAATTATGTCGTATATATCAGAAGAAAACTTAATAGTGATGAAATATAAGCAATTTGCATTACCATTAATACCCGAAACCATAAAGTAGTGGTAGCCGCAATATATTGCCCACACAGATATAACATAAAAGAGAATGTTTATACTTACTTCTTCGAGCAGCTAGGTGCAATATACATAATCGGAGGTGACTTCAACGCTAAACATACGGATTGAGACTCAAGACTACCAACAACAACTCAAAGAGCTCCATCAACCAATAATTAAATACAAGTGCAACTGGCACTCTAAAGATAAACCAACTTATTGGCCCAGTGACCAAAATAAAACACCAGACCTAATTGACTTTTTTATAACAAGAAAAGTCCTGATTGATTATATACAAGTGCAAGAAGGATTAGATGCCACGTCTGACCACTCCCCTATTTTAATGAGAATAAGTGATACAATAACTACAAATGACAAACATCCAATGTCACAAACAAATATACTCGAAAAGATTTAGAAATTAACTAAACAATAGCATTAATTTTAACACACAATTCTCGTCAGAAAAGACATTAGAACAGGGAGTAGAAAAGCTGGTCAAAGATATGCAGAAAGCAGCGTAGAAATGTGGATAAAGATAGCGATTACTCATTGTGGAAAGCAACCTAATATTTAAATGACTAGTTACGCAAATACCACCAATAAGAAGAAATAATGGTCACTTGGCTAAAACGAAAGAAGAAAAAGCATAAAGTTGTGCGGATCATCTGTTAATCAACAAAGTTTATTGATTGAAAATCATTTAACTCTCTTGAGACAGGAAATCCCAAATTCTAAAGAATTGAAACAAGAAAAAAAGAACTATAGTATATAAAACTCACCTGGATTTGACCTGATAACTGGAGAGATTATTAAACAACTATACCTTATAAAGCTATTAGAAAAATTCAGACGTAATTAATACCTCCTTCAGACACAGTTATGTCCCTTTATGTAAACAAGGTAAGGCTCCCAGTGAATTAATCTCATACAGGCCAATATCGTTTCTTCCTAATTCCGTTGTCAAAACTGTTTGAGAAACTATTACTAAACAAATTAAAACTGCAATTGAAAAGTCAGGTCTATCAACTAAATACAACTATCGCCAGGTTTGCAGATGACACTGCAATTCAAGCTGTTGGTGACACAATCGGTGAAGCCACATTCAAACTACAAATAGTCATAAATAATATACAAGATTGACTATAGCTAATTCGAAAATTAAAGTGAATGAATCGAAGTCTACTCACATTAATTTCACTAATAGATCAATAGAACTACTACTTGTGATTCTCAATAATATTCCTGTACCACATGCAAATCAAGCAAAATTTATTAGTATATATGAATCTTGATGGATAGTTAAAGTGGAAAGTACACGTGAAAAAGAAAGCAGAAGAGCTCCATTTAAAATATAGAAAAATTTACTAGATAATGGGAACAAACTTTCAGCTACCCATTCATTATAAACTTATTCTTTCTAAACAAGTGCTGAAGTCGGTCTGGACATATGGTAGTCAAATATGGGGATGCTGCAAAACCAGCAATCAACAGACAGTTCAACGATTTCAAAGAAAGTTCTCAGAGTATACACGACCCTTGGTCATTCATAATAGTGACCTTCATAGATATCTCGGAATTGATACAGTCGCTGAGGAAATAAAGGAGTGTAAAGCTCTTTCATCACCCTGACTAGTTACCTTTGTTAAAATTTTTATTGTTTTAAAAAAAATATTAAAATATGGATCAGAATCCGGAAGTGGGAAGTTTTAAAATTAAAGGTTGAATGGCATATTTGTATCTTTCAGGCTTCACATATTATAAGGATGAACAGATAATTACTAATTATAGAATTCGTACAAACAATAAGCAAAGAAATCAGACATATGTCAACCAATGATCCATAATCTCCATAATAAAATTATTTGAACATAAGCCAAATAATTTTATTTTAAAGAATGTACTTACAAAACACCAAGGTTCTCATCGAAAAATACAGTCAACGATGGTTCTATAACAATGATGTCGATCGTTTGTACTCACTGATGTTTCGCGAAATTTAATTAAATTTCTTTGATATCTAAAAGTGACGCTTTGAACTTGATCTATTTTGATATTTTAGTTGGGATGTCAATACACATATTTTTAAATAAAATAATATCAATAAAAATATTGGCATGTAATCATGATTAACCATCATTCTTATTAATCACTTCAAAAATTCAACTTGGCATGAAATGTAATTTGGACAAATTGCTACCATCCTATCCATACACCTAAATCGCCCCATACATCTCTATGTAATATTAAATTAAGAAAAACCTGCCGGATAGTTCAAATCTTCGATTTGTCGTTCTCAAAACCAATCGATCGTTTAGTTCGAGTTTTGATGGCATCATTCGAGTTGAAATATTTTTCCTAAGTCTTTGTCAAAGTTTAATCTAAAGCACATAATGCTTTCATTGAAACGGGTTTTATTAACCTTTTGAACCATTTAATACGGTTGCTAGGATGTAAAATGTGTTATATGCGGCGGGTACTTACTGGCAGAACAAGTTCCATTAAAACTTCTGTGGCCGTTGGTTTCTCTTTAATCACAATTCTTTAAATTTATGTTGTCTGGCGCTGTAAAATTTTCTGATTCATAAAATTGTTCGTGATTTACAACGATTTGCCGATTGGAATTTTTGTCACAATTTTGTAAATACTAATGTTGGAAATACACTTAACTAAACGTCTAATATATACAAAGCCCATCTAACGTTTTCAATATAATTTGGATCTAAATTCAGAGACGAATGAATATTTCATATCAGTATACTTCAGAATATAAATTGCCATGAAGTATGAAATTCAATTTCATTCAAATTTTTTAGCCTAAAAACGTCGTTGAAAAAGATGTTGCTCATTTTCTTCCAAGCGTTCCACAGCCCAGTTATCAAACCTAAATTCGTAAGCACGATGGCAAGTTGATGAACACATTTTAAGAAAAAGCTTAAATGTTATTGATTGTATAGGCGATGTAAATGCACGTGCACGTGTTAGTTTATTCAATTCAGTTTCACGAATTCGCTTCACAAATTGATCTACAAATTGACTTGAAGGCGTGTCATTTTTAATGAATTTTCCAAGTAAATTCGCCCGAAAGAGATGTCCTCAGCGGGGGTTCTGCCACCACTCTTGTGGTGTCTTGTGGTCAACTCACTCCTAGTCCAACTAAACGACAACGGATTTTTCTGCCAGGGTTATGCTGATGATATCACTATAATACTGGTAGGTAAATGTATGGATGTAATATGTGCAAACTGCGATTAACATAGTTATAGCCTGGTGTAGTGACCAGGGTCTATCAGTCAATCCTAGGAAAATGGTTCTTTTCACTAGACGCAGGAGTCTTGGAAACTTTAGTTTTCCGAAAATTGGGGCTCACACGATCCCACTCTATTCCGAAGTCAAGTACCTGGGGGTCTGGTTAGATCGGAAGATTATACTTGGAAAAAATATATAGAAGAGAAATACAACAAAGCATGCAACATTTACCGGAAATGCAAACAGTCATTTGGTAAATCATGGAGCCTGAAAACTAGACGCATGTACTGGTTATACGTTTCAGTGATCAGATTGGAGGGAAACATCTAAACCGCCTTCAAAGACTTGTTTGTCTTGGTATAGTATGAGCTATGCACACCACTCCTACTGCAGTTCTTGAGATGGCTGTGGGTCTGCTGCCGCTTGATCTTTGGGTCAGAAGGTGTGCAGCACAAACAGCCGCTCGCCTACAATACAAAGCCAATCTATTTGGCCCTTCGAGGCACTGTCAAATATGGAGAGGTGGGCCGCAACTGCCCACATGCCTTAGATATTATCGTTGATTGAATATAATAAGATATTACCATTGAGATTTTATCCGCTACGTTTGGTTAATGTCGCCACCAATCACTTAAATAGAGACAATAGTGTAATACAATAATATAACACGAAATAGTGTTGCTTCTCTTGCAACATGATTTTGAAAAAAAAACATGCGTAGCATGAAACAGCACATTTAAATTGTTGTTGCAATTTGCAGTGGTACTATCTTAATATATTCAATCAACGATATTATAGTGACGAAGCACGTCTTCGGGAAATTATGTCATGTAACTATTACTGGAAATCACATATGGGACTATAACAGTCCATCCTACCCCTCCGGCAACGGTATGTTCATATTTACTGACGGATCAGTATGCTGTAATCTAGCTGGTGCTGGGTTATACATACGCTCTTGTTTTTCAGGCAGAAATTGCTGCAATTTTGAAAGCAGCACTCTTTTTAAACGGGATAAATTGCAGAGATTGTCGTATCTGCATTCTTTCTGACAGCCATAGGCTGCCCTAAAGGCGATTGGTTCCAATACTATTTCATCGAAACTTGTTTTGGAAACGATAAGTGCCTTAAATCGACTAGGCAGGCTGAATAAAGTTAAACTCCACCCAGTCACTTGGGTATCAAACGGAATATATTGGCCGATAAATTGGCTCGATTGAGTGCGACATCCACCTTTGTGGGACCTCACCCCGTTCTAGGAGTGACGTCACTATCTCTTAAACAAGAAATTGATTATAACTTTGGAGATCTGCACCAAAAGAGATGGGATAATCTCATCTTTTGTCATTTATCCAAAATCTTCTTTGGATCAGTGAACCATCAAAGATTCCAGTCTTTTTTAAATTACGCTAGACGCACTTTAAGGATCTTGCTGAGCATTCTTACAGGGCACTACTCCCTGAATATTCATATGTTTCGAATGAAAACTCGAAACGCTTCATTCTGCGAACAGTGTCGGGACGGGGAGGAAAAAACTGTTCAGCACTTTTTGCGCTCCTGTTCTTCATACTCTTCTCATATACTACACTGTTTCGTGTCACAATTCCTATTAGAGGACCAATTGACGACCTTGAGGATAACGGATATCTTGGACTTCATCAGAAGAAGAAGCAGATTCCGGGACTGAGAGTGTACGCCTAAGAAGAGATGTCTCAATGGGCCAATCGAGCCTGAGTGACTGGGAAAACAATAAATTTATTTCACTTTGGATAGAAGACTCACCAGCTAGAAAGTAAGTTTGCAATATTTACGAATGTTGTTAAAACACGAATGGCGTAAGTATTGCCTTAATCAAAATAACCGGTAGTTGTAATTCTAACACGAGATTGGACATTATACCACGAGATGGGACATGGCGGGAGTAACTTTTAAACTAAGATAGGAAGCCATATTTTTTATTGCAGATACGGATTCTACGACTAAAAGTACGTATGATTTGAATGAAATATTTTGTTCGTTTCATGATAGATGGCGTTGTAATCGACGAAATTCAATTTTTTCAATTTCTTCTTCTTAGAACACACGCATTCGATTCTGCAATACGTTTAAAATAAAATTTATCATCAAAACAATTTATTTAGTTTTGTAAATCACATTTAACGTTTGTGTTATTTCTTATCTTCATGTTTTTCGTAGTTGCAAAATAAACGATAAAATACTTTAGAATGCAGGCAGAGGAGGCCCTCGTTCAACTGTGGCAGAGAAAATTGAAGTTTATGGAGAAGCTGGCAAAAATCTTAAAAATGCTGTTGCTATTTACGCTCAATGTTTTCCGGATAGGATTCATTCACGTGCTTCATTTGACCGTACTATCGCAAACAATTTATTACTGATGGAAATGTTCAACCGAAAAAGAGGACCCGTAGAGCAACAGTCAATGGAGAAAATAATGAAATTGCTATGTATTGGCAGCAGTGGCTCATAATCCTCATGTAAGTACACGAGAAATAGTTCTCAATTCCGGATTGTTCCTCACCAGTGTTTGGAGAATTTTAACGGCACAAGTATCATCCATATCATGTGTCTTTACACCAAGATCTTCATGGCGCTGATTTTCAAAATCGGGTAACTTTTTGTCAATGGGCACGTGAACAAATACAACAAAACCCCAAATTTTTTCGTTGCGTAATGTTCTCTGACGAATCGTCTTTTACAAACCCAGGAACGGTTAATCGACATAAAATGCATTATTGGAGTGTTACAAATCCGCACTGCCTTCGTCAAGTTGAACATCAGCGTCCATGGACTGTCAATGTAATTGGCAACAAACTCATAGGCCCCCACATTATTGAAGGCAACTATAATGGTCAAATGTACCGAAACTTTTTGTAAAATGAACTGCCAATATTACTTGAAAATTTGAGCTTAGAAGTGAGACGGAAGATATGGTTTCAACATGATGATTGTCCTGCACACTATTCGGTCGTGGCACGTGAAATACTTGATTGTGATTGCAATGGTCGCTGGATCGGTATAGAGCTGGTCCGATAAATTGGCCCGTCAGATTTCCAGATCTTACTGCGCCAGATTTCTGTTTGGTTTGTGGGGCCATCTCAAAGACAAAGTTTACAAACAAGAACCAACAACACGTGAGAACATGATAGAGCGAATCAGAAATGCGTGTGCTGAAATTCAACCAAACACACTTCTCGCAGTTGTGTACAATTATTTGAAATGCGTATTACTACAAGTGCATTGAAGTCGCTGGCCATCAATTTTGAAGCTAAAATTATTTTATTCACCTGCCATTTACATTAATAAATTGTTTTGAAGACGAATTTCGAGTATTTCCAATGAAAACGTGATGTTTTTTATTTCAAACGTATTGCAGAATCGAATGCATGTGTTCTAAGAAGCAGAAATTGAAAAAATTGAATTTCGTCTATTACAACGCCATCTATCATGAACCGAACAAAATATTTCATTCAAATCATACGAACTTTTAGTCGTAGAATCCGTATCTGCAATAAAAAATATGGCTTCATATCTTAGTTTAAAAGTTACTCCCGCCCCACCTACAAAGCGGGGGTGGGGGAAAAGTTTTTAAGCACTAATGTATTTCCCCCGCGGTATGATTAAATTTTGATTATGGACAATTTTTCCGTAGAGTGGCTACTTTTCGAGATATTTGATCGTCTCAGTTTAAAAGAAACACCCGGTATACTAGTTACACGCATTTATTGATGTTGCAATCGGAACTTCTTTTGTTTTTTCTTGTTCAAATACGATCTATTTTGATTGCTACGTTTAACATTTTATTTATTTATGCTTCGCTATTTGTCTATACTGTAGAGTCGTACAAAGCTGTAGCTTTCATTGAATTTCGCGTAGTGTATATGATTTGACGACTAATCTAATTATTTTATATATTTTAAGCACATTAAGACTATTTATTAAGAATACAATGTTTATGCGATAATAACAAATATGCCATTATTGTGAACATCACTGTATATATTATCAAACGACTTTCAATTTGCACATTAAATCTTATTATGTGAGTTGATAACAATTTACAATGTTATGTGAATTAATTTAAAACATAATCAAAATAACACACACACACATGCCAAATAATGAAATTGTCAATCAATACACATATTACTATACAGCTACATTCATGAACTGCATTACATTCATATCCATGTATTATTTCCCTAGTTAAAACTAGTTAGAATGTATAAATTTGAAAACGTTTATATATACACTATACAGTGACTTAATCATCTAAATGCTCTATATATTGTTAATATACATATATGTACGTCTTGTGAACATATCAACAAGTTAAGAATATGTTTTTAGAAATATCTGATTCATTAATAGAATTTCGAAATTAGTGCTAACCCTAAACTGAATATTGAGTCACTGTATATATAAATTATATAATGCTCATATATGTCGTATATTAGGCACAATAGTGTCATTATATCGAATACATTATGAAATAATTCAACATATTCTTTCAAAACTATTTAATTAAATCTGAATTACCCTACATGTTACACTAAATAGTGTGTGTGTGTGTATGAGTCATTTAACTTTATGGAAATTGTATGTCAAAGTAATAAACAAATATTTTGTTTTTTGGGGAATTATGGCTTCTCAGCATGGATACTATAGTGAATTAAGAATTCACTATGGTATCCACACTATACATTTAATCTATTTGAATATCATTTATTGTTTTGAAAAATTAATTCTGCTATCATTGAATAATTATAATGGCGTCAATTGCTTCGTCACAGCTTGGTAATAGTATTCCAGCAAGTCCGACATCAGTAATTTGAACCGAGGTTCGTAAATTTTACACATTGCAATTGTGTGACATTTTTCCATTGTTTACTAAATTCGGACAAATCCGATTGGTCCAAAACCGATGTATAATATTCCTCCGTTGTTCTTTCAATACGATTGTTATAAGTTAATTATTTTGAATTATCTTGTGTATTACAACTTTTTTGAAATATCTTGCCATCTACAAGATTTGGTACGTCAGTAAATTCGCTGCCATTTTACAGAAACCTTTTTATTAGACACACAACTTTGGTCTCGTCGGTTTTTAAACATCAAGGCTTTCTTGTAAAACACTTATATTTTGATATTGTGGCCACTACTTTCTCTCATATTTCAAGCAGCATTCGAACCCTGCGTTTCAAGAACTCGTTATATTTTGGACCGATATACGAATGATCTAATTTTTAACTTTTTAATAAGACTAAAAGTGCTGGTCAGTAAGACCTTGCCATTGATCGAGCCAATTGAAATAAAACTTCTAATCTTTACAACTTGGGATTTTCATGCTGTAAAATTATTTTATCTAGTTATCGTTGTATTTCGGCCGTTTGTCTTTCAATGCTAGCCTGACACTCATAATTGCGTTCGAATCCCTGTAATGGTTTAGTTCGGTTTAGACAGCTCTACGGTTCCGACTCGTATGGCACACTTTGAGGCGTTTTGAAATTACTTTTATTGAGTCGTACCATCTCTTCTTGATTAAGCAAAACCTCTAACTCTTTTTCTTCAAAACATCATTCGCTTTTCCATCGATATGTCGTTCGACGAGAAAATCACCGCTCTTGAAACATTAAAACAACTCACGATTTGTTTTTTCAATCATAGCGGCCTCACCACAAATTTCTCACCCGCAGGTTTCTTTAACTTAAAGAAAATAATTAAAACCTCCTGCAAATGACGAGAGTTTGGTACATAAACTGATATTTTTAATCACAAATAACGTTATGATGTAAACACAAATCTACAACTTGTGCTATGAGAATATGTTTACAAGATACGTAAGATATTATATCCTGTCAATGAAATAATTATTTCGACTACTTACAGTTAACGATATATAGCAAAACGGCAGGAGCAAAGTTGTTTACTTAATAATTCATTATTTTTGTAGTAAAATAGGTCTGCTAATATCGCTATGGCATCAGCTATTTCATATAGACCATCCCATTGTTGTAATTTCATTTTGTCGATGGTACAAATTTACGATCAACTTCATCTAAATCTGTTATATAATGTAAAACAGCTTGTAAAACGCTCACTGAATTTAATACGGCAACTGAACTATTTCAGTGAATCAATTATTACTTTCACTCCATTGTTCTATAATTCAATTACATGCGGATATCATTTCCATATACTTCAACATAAAATTAAACTGTATCATGACCCTCCGTTGGGGTATAGAACACATAAGTGAACCCATCTTCTACGTCAATACTATAGGCTATAGCGGGCAGTGCACATTTCAACGCAAATTGGGTGTATAGTCGATGATTTATTTACGACCTAAGAAAAAGAAACTATGGAAAAGAGGTTGGAGTGTTTCGACTTTAAACTATGTATATAAAACAAATCGATCATCTCCTTGTCGAACCTAAATTGATGGACAAATTCTCGATAGCATGTTTTCTATTTTAATATGTACAAAATTGTGACTGTTTTGTTGTCGTTATAATTTTTGCATGGCTATTAGAAGACATTACATTCCATATGGATTATACTCTTTCTATATTGATCTATATTCGTATATAGACTTTTTTGAAATCGGGATGCATGAATAAACCAGTGACCATTCGCCATGGACATTTCCCAAAACGAGTGAGACAATTTGTAAATGTGTTTAGCAGTCATACCGCGATATTTTCTTAACTTTAAACAAAAACTTTTTTATATTATTAAGACAGTTCCATTATGTTTCCTCTTCGGAAATTAACACTAGTACAATCAACTGTAGATGTAAATAGAAATTGTAGAAATCTATTAATTTAATAATCGATTAATCTGGAGCTGTTTTTCAATAAATATATAGGCTACCGACCGAAGAAATGGCGCAGTGGTTAAAGTTGCGGTAGTAAGAACAATATGATAACGATCGGTCGGTGGTGTGCATCTATGACCACCTGCTGGAATGCAGATATTATAAGTCAACACATCTTCCATGTTCTATAAGCTACCAGTTGCTAAGCAATGTACAGATTCTATACGTAAATCGGACCGTAAGTTCTCGATTTGGCTGTAATGGCGTAAAGCAATACGTAAATAAGCGAAAGTGAGAGTGTCTTGAGCTTCAAAACAAATTGCAAGATAGCAAACAAACAAATATAGGGCAATTCAATAAAACGAATCAAAATCACTTATCAAAAACTGATTTTTAATCATTATTTATTTAATGATTATACACCTAATTTCATAGAAATTATTCACATATATACCTAATATTTATCATTTGAAGTAGGTGTACTGTATTGTTAACGACATATACCCTGGTATTATTAAGAAAATTTTAGCATTTGTGAACCATTATTCGGAAGTATATTCTTTAGGATTCAACATAACCGACTCTGATTAAATAGAAGTAAAAGCAGGAATTGAACATTTCACTATAGATTATATCAACTAACCAATTTTGATTTCTCCTATGACTTGTACTATAACACATACCGCATTCTTAATATACTTTACACGTAAAATCTGAATTTAGAAATTTTTAAAACGACCGAATAGCACATGCACAACTACATCTTGAACAATCGGAATATATTAAGACGACAATATTTACAAAGCAACTCATTGAATTTATTGATAATTTGCAATGACGGGATTAAATCTATTCCATCCACCTATATCACAGTAGAATAGGATTTTTTTGACGGCTTTTACAGGACATTTTTGACCCGTATCGTGTTATCGCAATCTGAGTCCATCGGTTTCGATCACGAGCCAGCTCTTCATACAGAATATAAGAAGATGCCACATTGCTCTCTACAAAGATCTGTAGAGAGCAATGGTGCATCATTTGGTTTGGATAAGCACACAGAACGTGATTTAATGCATCAAAATGCGATCAGGAAATCGCATTAAAATGCTGATCTCGTTTTTGGAAAGTACTCAGTATGTGCCATCAACCATATGGTTTTATGGTTTTACGCCATATATCATACGCGCATGATTTTTCTCTCGAATGTTAGAAGCCATCTTTCGTACTCATCCGTCAAGGTCCAACTCTCACATTCCTACATGACAACGGGTCTTCAGCTTATCCATATTATCGCGAGTATAGTGAGAGATTCAAGAAACACCTTCAACCGGAGAGTAGGAAAATATTTCTCCCATTTATCTATATTATTTATCACGGTTCGAACCCGGCTAATTCTTCACCATTTCGCCGGTTGTGCTGGTTTTCGATTAGTTTTGAATTTGTATCTATTTGTATTTGTATATTTATATGACGTTTAACGATTCGCGCGATCGTCGAAATATAAATATCTGCAATTATATTTGTAATTCAATTGTCGACAAGCAACGGAATGTTGTGGTTTAAATTTATTTTTAACTATAAAGTCTAAACCACTGACAATACATTATACAAATATATATATATATATATGTTTAACAGATCTTACTCATCCTACATGAAAATCTTGAGATAAAAATGAAATTATATAATCGCCAAAACAGACACTATACACATATATTCCAAAAACTAAACACACAACATATAGACGAGAATATATGTATAGCGATTAAATCTATTCATTTTCATATAATTATGTACCAATAATAATATGTCTTTTTGGATTTTTCTATTTAAAGAAAACCTTAACCATATATTTACAATATGTCGTGTGATCCATCGATATATTATATCTGCCTATAATGTAAATACATAATTAAACATCGTTTTCTGTTTATGTATATACATAATATAAATAAGGATATATTTTACAACAACAAAAATGTATATAAATTTGATTGATTTTAGTATTATTTTGCTGTTCGAATTGATTTATGGACGCGTGTGCGAAGGATGTGGTTCGCGAAATTTATATAATATTTTTGTTTATTATTTATGATTAAACTTTAAAATCATGCCTCGAGTTAAAGTTTTAATTAACGAAATATTTATGAACTATCATCTATAAACACGACGTTGTTGAATATAATCCGATACACACTCCCAATCATAAGAATACGTTCACAGAAATTTTTACAATTTTAAAAAAAAAATTCGATTTTCAATTGTGAAAACAAAGAGTGCCTTGAAACCGAGAAAATAGTGCAGTGATTGTACATAAGCTGGAGCAGATGAAGCGAGAGTTACTGCGGATCCCAGTAGGTACATGATGCAAAACACATTTTTCATTATATGAATACGAACGGTGGTGTGAACAAACACATCTATGGCCTCCTGTTGAAATGCAGAATTCATGTCGGTATTACAGGCTGGGATGGATTCTGCCTTAATCGGACCTATTTGGCTATGTAAAGGCGTGGAGTAGTTGGGAGCCCCAAAAAAGATTTCAAAGATAAAAACAGACAGACTGCAAGAGTACCATGATAACGTCATTTAAAAACAAAATCCAGAAATCCGTAAAATGCGCCATTAGAGGTCTTCGTAAAGAGTTAAGTCACTAATATTTTTCTTATTGTTTTAATGTAATTTCGAAAATGTATTTAAATACTTGAAATTAATTACAGATTATTTATTGTGATAATAAAATGAGCAACGCAGAGGTAAAATCAACAGTTGATGTTTTGCAAAAAAGATATTATAGCCGAAGTATTGGAACCAAAATAGGTCGAAGCTGCAACGTTCTCAGTTCTTATTTAAAAGATATGAGTTCTAACATACACTCACTATATTCACTAGCATTTCGACGGTAGATTCATCAAACAATGCTCTTACCTAAATGGACGAATAATGAAAACCCAAGTCTAAATGACCAGCATCGAGATAGTCGTTTGCTATTTGCAAAAGAAGTGATTACTTGGCCTGAAAAGTGGAGAAAAGTAATTTTTACTAATGAAAAAAGTTTAATTTTGAAGCCCCGAACGGATTTAATTATTACTTACATGATTTGAGAAAGGAGAAATAAGTTTTGATGAAGAGGCACAGCAAAATCGGTGGTCCCATGATGTGGGGTGCAATTACACCTTACATAATGGGACCATCGAAATAGAATGCTCGTCCTTAACAATTGTAAGCCCCGTAAAAAACTTAGCCGGTTTAAAAAAAATTGAAAAAATTCGGTGAACCTACTCATATGATCGGGAGTGTATTTACTGATATCATAATTTATTATACTACATATAATACTTGTATTAATTAATAAGATCACGTAGCTCAATAAAATATTTAATATACGAATATTTTACCGAGTGAGCGTATTAATTTTACTACTTCCCCGGAAATACTATGTCAACGATTATCTTGCTTTTTATTTGATAAAATACTTATGTGATAATAAAATCATGATTTATATTAACATTTTTCGGAATATCATATGTAAGTATATGTATATTGGTATTTTGAATATTTAATGTAGTAAAATAAATGTTTCAGGTGGGAAATGTGATACGTCACATATTTAATATTTTATAATATTGGGAAACTATATTCTTTCACCAAATTTACGAACCACTAAACTATAGCAACAAAGCTATTAATTATTGCACCATCACAAAAAGTTGATATAAAACAAGCAATCTAGGATATGGATTAGTAATGAGACGATTTTATAAATGTTACGCTATTAGTTGATTATAATCGACGTCGTTTTGGCAGATCTGTCTATAGTGTGGAGCGCAATCTTGCCACTTGATATTTGTGTTTTTATAAGACACGTCCTTGTGTAGCAGTTTAATGTATAGAGCATGTTTGAGCAACAACTCAGCTTGACAAAATGTGACAAAAAGCGTACTGTCGTAATATTAAAATGTTTAAACACATACATATGTAAAATGAAAATTAAACTGATTAGCCATCACGTCTGCAATTTTACTGTGATTGAAATTGTAGACTCATGGCATATGAAAATAATTTCAGGAATATGATCACACGAATGTTCTTGACGAAACGCATTCTACGTTTAATTTGGGGCTACTTTTTTAAACACTGTTGGCCATATATCACAAATAACTAGAACAATGTTAGCTTCTAATTTCTGTCAACATTTGTTACATACTGAACGAATAGAACACCTATTCCTGCAACTAAGTCTTCGTGCCCACTTTTCTTTACAGTGGTATAATATTATCTACCACATCTTCGGCATGTTATGTGATATACGAAACAATATGTGATATACGAAATCTATCCACAGCTCGATGGAAGGTTTGCTCAGATGAACGATTACGTGCACTGTAAAAAATACAAAGTCGTTTAAATAAATTTGGGTAATCTGGGAGAGTTGCTTAAATGTGAGTCTGTTCATGATAATTTGATAAAATATACTGATAGTAAACGGTAAACAGAGAGCGAAGTTTAACAGGTCATTTGACGTTTAACACTTTAACAAGGTTTATTTTAAGAAAAAAACAGACAGTGGTGAGATAAACGAAGAGGCTTACATTTATTTCTTAGTAGAAAACTATATTCAATATTCGGCCTTCTACACGATTTCATTATTAAATATTTTGGATCTATTTAATAAAGATAATCCTATATCTAATCATAAATCTAATTCTAATTAGGATCGAATTCTTGAAATCTCAACTCTTAACTTAATAAAACGACCACGTCTAAACATTGTCAACATAACTTTTAAATCAATTAGACCCTTTCATGAAAACATGTATTTATACGAAAACATAAAACATGAAACAAACCCTAACAGAATATACTTAGATTATATTTCCTAACTACCACTAAGAATTTCAAGAACGATGCTCAATCGAGCCACACTAATTTAGTTTTATTCAGGAGATCTGCCGTTCTGTATCGAGTTTGTTGACTAATCTAACATCAACTTCTTACATTCTTGTGGTATAGTAGATATTTATACTTTTTAAGTATTTTTCTCGTATTGAACGGTTACATATAGTACAAATTTGGTATTTTATTTGGTCGCTAAATGAACTACCTAAATGAGGCTTGAACTAGAGGCCATTATAACATCTTTAACGTATTTTTATAACAATTCACATTTATAATGGTGTGACATCGCCAGATAAACAATAGCTAATTAAGAAAGGTAAATCGCTCACAGAAAGACAATTTTTACGATTTAACCGATTTTCCCAACACATTTTTTTAAAGAGGACAGTTTTTGAAATGACACTATTTTCATGAAAATTGGTTCAGTAAACAGTTTTACTCCCGAGTCTAGAACGATTCGTATGTTTCCCTATTGACCTTATTAATGTTTTAAGGAATAGCCATCCACACCTCAACTAACGTAATCTTGAGTTCACTGATGTTATAGCTGCTACCAGATTTTTAGTTCGAACCCCTCGTTTTAGTTTTTCCCATAAATGCTCAATTGGAGTAATGGCTGACCACTTCATCGTTTTGACCGCGCACTTTTGAGTTAATTTAGTTGCTCGGGAGTATAGTTTTGTTATAAGGAATAATCTACTTATTAGACTTACGCCACGGTTAGCGTCGACTGATGTTTGATTTCTACTAAGAACTAATTAATTATGACGATAAACAAACATGTTATATACGAACCTTCATTTAAAATAAGATGAATATGTACACAATAGACACGTGATATAATTTGTATTCATAACTAAAAACGTGTTGCAAATTTACAAACTTAGTATTGTTTCTGCATTGCATAATATGAAATATTACAAATTAGTACTTATCTATATTAGATCGACAAATTGGACACGAATCATTAATTTGATGTTGCATGTAATATTATTTTCTCGCATATATTTACATTTTTATATCATTATGATTGATCCAACTATTAACAGCTATTCATTATATAATATAATATTTACAAATATAGATAATTAATAAGTGTTTATTTTGTGTACACTTGTAATATATAAAGCTCTTTAAATAAAGAACTTGTCGATGGCTACATCGTATATATAATTTTAATTACTAAAGTATATATAATTTTAAATTGTTTGCCACTCGTATGTACATTAATTATTTGGTTGTTTAATTTTTTAAGGTTAACGACACTTTGGAATAAATTTGCTTATAATGATTGAATCAATCTTTACTTATCTTGTATTTGACCGTAAGACGCATATTATAGACATCTGCAAATAATGGCTAATTATATTGTTTTTGTACATTTTTGCATAAATTAACGGTTTTAATAAGTTATTTTTAGATAGGCATGGCCAAAAAATCTATATAATAACTGTCTATAAATTTGTTACGATTAGATCTTCATTTATGTTATAGATGTGGAAATTCCCATACTAACTATACATGCGCATATTAAGTACACATCAATCAAACTATTAAAATATACGTACAGCTGCTTGGAAAACCTTACAATCACAAATCAATGTCTGTTAATTATCGGATATCGTCATGCCCAATTGGATATGAATGTCGCGAATTAACTTATACTTTATAGTATGTATATAGCAACATGGCACTTTGGAAACATTAATAGTTAATACAGCTCTTGAAACCTAATAACATTTAAAAATTCGTTAAAATTATTATTTATAATTAAATATTATAAATTATTAAATATCCAATATGAGATTATTATACTAAGGCATATGTTTTGTAAATTAAAAAAACGAAAAGTAGGACGTCATTACACTTAAGACCAATTTATTAACAAAAAATATATATAATATGGAGCAAGTAGTTATTATATTTAACCAATTATACAAAACTATTTAGCAATGTTCTAACATCATGGCATACAAATTCGCGATATAATACAGACATCGCAGTAAGGCTGGTAAACAGTTAGCTGAATTTGTACGGTATATTTCCACACATTTTAATTGAATAGGTAGCTATAATGGATTAGATAGCCTTAAAACTAGTACTCGTGGAATTGTTGAGTGCTGCACTTGATAATATAAAGTGTTACAACATACCACTTAAATAATGATATTTATTCTTACGGTTTTACAAGGTATTGTTGGCCCGTACCGTATCAACAGTCTGACACCACCGGTGTTGATCACTACCCAGCTTCTTATTGTTGTCAACAATTAAAAGATGCCAGATCGGTGTTTTTTTTAAGATCGCTGTTTCATTCGGTGCGGACAAGCTGACCGAGCCAGTATAGTTCGCATTAAATCCCTGATTACGTACTTGAAAATAACTCGATATGCACGCACCATCAACGTCGCGTTTTGGGCCAAATATCACACGCATAATTCTTCCCTCGAAGTCATCTTTCAAACTTCTCCAGTGCTACTTACATTTAGCTGCAAAATATTACAAATACAAAAACTTAATTAAAACTGTGCTACTACCTCGTACGAGGTTAGTCACCTATATTGTCCTAAACCATATTAATAATGACGAACCTACAACTTCTCAACATAATACATGTTATATATTATTACTTATCTTTTTCGAACGATACCAAGATTTATTTGTTAAACACAAATAGCTTTTTAAACGTGATTTAACTGCAAATACGTTCAATGACTTTAGTATGGTTTTTAACTGCGATTGAATAATTTAAAGATTTCCATAAATATTTTTGTTAGTTCATTCGTTCCACAAATTATTGGAGCTTTGGAGGAATTACGAATGGTCTGGTAAACAGTATTCACAACCAAGATCTGTATAATTCCTAGTTATAATTTTACGGTTATATCTTCAAAGTAGACACATTTTTTTGTTATCTTGCTCCCATGTACGAAATTTCAAAACTAATTCAGTGATCAGATAACGTTTTATAATTAGATTTATGGTCGTAAGCAATTAACTATATTATGAAGTATTTTATTTCATCATAAAGAATTTCGGCTCGCCTGTCACCATCTTTATAGAGATTCAATAAATAAAGTAAGTAATAAATAAACTTAGTAAATCTAAGAAGATTGTTACCATAAAAGCTGGAATGATAGATCTTAAGCCAATTAAAAACATTTTATTTAAAAGAAAGCTGAACTATATGGTTGTCTAATACTGACAAGAAGAATTAAAGAATTTGCGGGCAAACAATATTTTTTTATCTAGCTTTACAAAACTTTAATAATAAAATCCAATTATTTAAATTTTATTATTTCTCAAAATAAGATTTAGTACTTAGTTAGCATTTAACTTACTCCAAAAACCTGTTTTACAAACTACATTTATGATTCTATCATGGGTGATGATTTAGTTTCCAACGAGAAAATGTTTTAGTGTATTCGGAATGAATGCCAACTGGTTTCGTTAATAACCAAAATCTATCATAGAGTAAAAGGCCACAATAACTACTAAGGTATTATTAATTCTAGAAAGTTAAGATTCGATAGAGGAGTTTTCATCCCCTGTTGAAGTATTATAAGCTAGCATGGAGCAATGTAATGTGCAGATTGGTTTCAGCGTAAGGTGGAGTATACACACTACAGAAACAAACAAGTAGTTAATGTACGCGTTTTGATGTAACTTTATGAAATGCATGAATAAATTACATGGACAATGTATGTAATAATGGTTCGAACGTTACACTCATGCCATAGTCAATATACATACTTACATTGTTCAATAAGTCTAAATTATATTATGTACAGCGTTCCTACTTTTTGGCACATCTTAACATATGTTTTCTTTATAAAACCAAGCAAGAAAAGGTCACGACATGAGTAGTTGCAAAGCAAAACTGTTGTGCTAAATATTTATTGGAATTCCCACATTTATATAAAAGGTATATTTTTTTTGTAATCAATTATTCAGGTTTTTTATACTATTTTGAAAATGTTTTTCGATATAATTATCCGGGATCGTTCGAATTAGACATATTTATCTTCTTTCCTTTGTAACCCTTCATTGAATGAATATCTATATGGCCATCAATCTGATTACGGTTCAATTGTTATGTACGACGACTGTATTCATAAACGAGTACATATAAAGTTCAATTTAATATAAATTGATTAAATTATTGTTTGTTATTATTTCAAATTGTAATAAAAGTAATAAAATAAAATCACAGTTGTGTGCCAATTTTGTCGGATATTGTAGTGCGAAAATATACACAAAAAAAAATTTAAGATGAATGAAACACGACCAGTTTTTTTCCAATCATCTCAAATTAGCATAATTTGCATAACACACAAATTGTGGTAAAAAAAAAGGAAAATAAAAATATATAATTTTTCGCACTAACCTTCCGTATTGTAGCTAGTTTTTAGTTAACCAAGTCGTTTATTATTTTATTGATTAAAAATTACACAACACACAAACATAACACACAACAACACAGCTCGAAAAATTTTCACTTCAACCGAAGCAAAACAAAATACTAGTTTTCCTCATAATTCTTAAATTTTTTAAATTAAAACATTGTATTTTGTTATAAATTACTACATAATTTTTTGAATAATTGTATTTTAATCTAATTAACTATATGAAACTATTTATAATATAATTTTTTTATATTGATTCATAAACTATTCACAGCACACAAACTATATTCCGAATCACTCTTCTCTCGTATGTTGTATCGCGTATTTTTTGACAGCTGAGATTTTTTATCCAAGCAAACCGAATGAATGTTTCTTTTCAAATGAATGACTCAAAAAATTGTGAAACGGCAATAATTTTCTTTTTATCTCAACACTAATTTTTATTCTTTCTTACACAGGCATGTGGCGTATAAATGCAACTTTATAAATTTATATATCTATCTTGTTTTACCTATTGTGTCTTGGATATTAGAAAATAAAGCATTGTTTCTGTCCTGCTCTTTATAAAGAAGGTGTATAGTAAGAATACAAGAACTTTCATGCCACTTTCACTTTATTTTGTTATGCTGCGCAATGTTGCACATTGTATCCCTTCTTTATAGACGATAGAAAACGGAAGTAAATACGTCATGGCTTTAAATTATCGGCTAGAGAAATAACAATATTGCCGATAATTTCAATGAATTTATTAAATCGGCTAGATAATAGAAAATTATTTCAGTAATAACGAATATTCACTTTGAAAAGAGAACCTATCAAATGTCGTTTGTCTCATGAACATATTCCAATTAAAACTTAAATGATTTATATCTATACATACAAAATATATAAATTTTGAGAAATATAAACACATGAGTACACGACCAACATACCCTAAGAAATAAACGTTGAAATTACCGTTATTTACCGTTTAAAAAATATTTATCTGGCATAAAAGACTTAACTGAAGAAAGCATCGACCCAGACTATTTCCTGGTATAGTTTCTGCATATGTATTCAGGCTATCTAATAGATCGTTATACACAAAAACATACACAAGACCGCAATCCCACCGAACCCGGATTGATATTGATCGTGTATAGCTTTTTTCTGTCACTCAGGCTCGATTGGCCCATTGAGACACTCTTTTCCAGACGTACACCCTCAGTCGCGCAAAAAGTTTGTTCTTCGAATAAAACCCAGGATCCGGTATCCTCAAGGGAGAGTATACAAGAAGCACAGGAATACAAGAAGTTCTCCACAGTGTCTTCTTATCCTCCACAACACTATTCGCAGTTTGCATTGTTCGTTACATTCGGAACATGTGATTATTCAGGGAACAATGTCCCAAGAGCAAGTTTGTCTATCACAATACATATCCATTCAATATTTAATTAGGACTGGGATCTAGTCGACAAGAAATGAGAATTTCTTCCACAATTTCTCAACTTAGGCCTTACGAAACCATTAATACTTTTTGGTGCAACATTGCAGGTGGTCACAGTTCAACAAATAATGCTTTTATAAACAATCGCTTGTTTATGTCTTTCGGAGAAACTCTTTTACAGGCAACACGAGATGATTTGAGTACATTCCCAAAAATGATTTGAGTACATTCCCAAACCCGATAGATGATCAACATTGAAAGAAATCAAATGGATCTCGTACATGGCGCCGTCTAGTTGTTGAGTAATTTTAAGTTTGCCAAAATCACTTCGTGGAGTATAGCGCCAGCAGGAATAAAAGCAGTCTAGACTTTAGTAGATTATTGATAGTAAGAAAATAATTAAAACTGAAGTAGATTAAGTATATCTCTGTAACAATTGTAATTTGTATGTTGAGTCTTGCGGAAACAATAAACGTTCATTACAATGTTATTATACTGATAACAAACTTAAACACAGCACACAATTTATTAAAACTATTAACATGCAATTTTTTTATGTTTAATTATCAAGCTAAAGTATTGTACAACAACAACCGTTTGCATTGGTACTTTTGTTAGGTACATCGTCTATTTGTAGAGTTTGTTTGGCCATCTGCTCCTGTGCTAGTACAGTGAAATAATCTTCCATTACATAATCAAATAATTCAACTAAACGACAAAAAAAAACAAGGTCAATAAAAATAAATAATTTTTTATTATTACTCATCACTGGCTCACCTATATTATCGCCCAATTTGGCAGAAGTTTGAAAATTTTCGATTTGTAACCCACCAGCATAGTTCATTAGTGTGTTGCGAGCCTCACGTCTATTCATCGGGAGCAGATCTGATTTTGTACCGCACAATATCAATTTGCAGTCGATTTTCGCCCTTATCGCTCGTACCCATTCCTTAGCGTCTTCCCACGACTTTTTATCATTCAAATTATGACACACTAGTACGTATTTTACATTCGACAAACTATTCAATACAATGTCCATAGAGTTTTTATTGCCCGTTGTGTCGGTTATTTGTAAATTAATAATTTTATCATCTTTTATAATTTGTTTGTTGTAGTTCGTTAGGGCAACCGTCTAAAAAATAGAACAAAAAAAATATAATATGTGATAACACAGTAAAAAAAAACTAATGAAACACCGACTTTTATAGGCCTTATCGGAAACACTTCTATTGCAAATCGTTCAACCAATGACGTTTTACCACATTGTTCACCGCCAACGATAATCGTTCGAATACAATACTCTTTACCCGATTTTGCCTTGTTTTTATCTGGCGGACTCATTTCTACACTCTAAAAACTGTGTTAATTACTTTATATCAACTCGAATATGTCTGAATTCAATTAAATCAATTTATGCTATGGATATCATATAATTTCGTTAATTCACAATCAATTACGTTTTGCGCACGAAAAGTCCCTATTTTATGGAGATAGACTATCGGATTCATTGGAAAAACGATATCATCGTAAATATATATGCGAGTCAGTACACATCGATGTGAACTGAATACGTTTGGGTTGGGAACATCATCAATATATCTGTACATATATTGTTTCGTATATATTATTACGTGAGTTGAAATATTAGATGGTTATTGTGTCGGCAACAGCATTTTGTGTAGTAAGATCAGCCGGGTAAAGTAAAGTTCTAGTTCTTCTAATTCATAGCCATATTTAGTTTACTGTGTTAACCAGGTTTATAAGATCAGCTCTGCTTGATAAATATTCAACAACTCTGAAAAACAGCATGGCGGTTACATTGCGCATGTGTAACCGGCTTTACAAAGACATGATGCAACAGAAGACGAATGATGTAACTTAAAAATTTTAATGAGTTAAAACTGGTTTTTTGAATCCATATCTCATTTGTTTATAGCGTGGTGGCCTCCTCAAGGATAAAAAAATAATAATAAATGGATTTACAAGCCATTGATGGTTTCGATCACAAGTATTATACTATTGTAAATGTTGCCTTGACTTTGCAAAAAGAACGACTAAATGGGAACATCTCACGCTCGGATACTTGGTGAACCTAACTTATCATACTGAGAAATATGCAGCATATTGAATGGAAACCAAAATACCTATTTGTAGAAGAATCATATACAGTTTTATCGAAACATTATCTGAAATATGAATGGTTTACAAAATTCAGATGCATGATAATGCCAGCCAGGAATTCACATTAAATTGTTGATTTTGGATCGTTATGATCCAGTCCAACCTATTATCTATGACTTCAGGACCAGTACATGATATTTCGATTACCTGTCAACACTATAATTATGATTAATGAAGTCTCTATATACATGAACCTCTGGAACGAAGTTCGGATTTCTAAAACCAGACAGATATTCGGAATTTCGACTCATTAATTTTGAAACCAACGAAACCTACATTCTATTATTTTACCTTGAGACGTTAAACCAATACTTTTTAGAGTTTTGGCTATTATATTATTAGGTTTTAGAAAAGCTTATTAATGAACACAACAGATGTGTGAATAGCCGAAACTATTTAAACTAATCAATGGCAGGTAGTTTCGTTGCTATCTAATTATATTCAGGATGTCAATTGAAAGAAGAATATACTCTGCAAGGCACGAGGAGGTATTGCATTCTACGTTTTTCATCATTATCATGTAAGTTACTTAATCGGGCGCTGGTCACCACATGCCTACTCCGTGAATAAGTATTCATTTTACTATGAATGCTTTGCTTTTAAACGATTTATTTACCATCTCCAACAACCGACTAATGTAAGCATTGTGCTCATTAAGATTACTTTGCTTCGAATTCTAATAACCATTCTAATGCGTTGAGGAGGAAAACAGGCTAGACTTATTGGTCTCAAGTCTTTCACTTAGCCATGTGAGTTAAATTTCCCATTAACGATTAACAAGCTTATTAAGACACTGTATGACGATCATCTCCAACCAAGGACGAATAAGTTTCGGAAGTTATTAAATGATCCGGTCTGAACCTGACTATTTTTTGTAATGAAACGCCATTTAGTTTCGTGATAACTACCCTCTTTGTGCTCACCAGTACCCAGAAATTCCCGTAATGAGTTTTTATGAGACGTTTTAACGATTTCTCAGTTATAGTTCACTATAGTACATCCTCAATTTGTTTTGTACAAATCTTTTTATCATATCGATCATTCCTACAAGACGACCGCAAGATCTAACATATTCACGAGAAATAGCGAAAATTTTTTTTTAAAACACTTTGTAGTTATTTATTTTTTGTGTCCAAGTGTTATTAACAAAAAAAAAATTGCAAAGGTGACCTTTAACATTAATACATTCAATGAATATTTTGTAAGTAGACTAATCTTTATTCTACGAAACCTAGTCAAAACTCACCAGATAACTAGAAACGAGTTAATCTATCTATTAAACCGCAACCACAAAAAATACACGGTGTATGTATTGCTTATCGTAATAAGCTTACTATCACAAATCGTAATAAAACTTCTTACTTATGTATTACTTAAAAATGAAATGCGAGTAAACGACCTACAAATATATGTATGTATATGAATTGCAAGAGAACACGACATTGTTATCAAACATGTGAGTATGATAACAGATTTTTATGGGATTGTGTTCTTTCTTCTTTGTACTCGACGATTTAAAGTTAATTAAAGAACACTTACATTTGTGTTCTCACTTAGCTATATACAACAAATAATCATTTATTTATTTAAAATTGGTATACAAACATTCTCTTTGTATTATTATTATTTTTGTAAAATTTTGTTTACAATTTATCATTTAAAATATAACTTTCGTGTATACTTCAAACATTTATACATGACTTGCTTCTGATACATTGAAATAGATTTTTAAATATTAGTAAATGAATCATAATCAAAATAAATCTTTATATAAATATAACAATTTAAATATTTTCTGAATTATGTAACAATTATAAATCGATCATAGCATAATATACATTTTTAATAATTAATGATTTTATTAGTCGGTGTTTCGATGTGAAAATTATATGATTGCTTTGTACTCGTGTACAAGGAAGACTTGTATATTTCTTATTTTTTGAACTTGCTCATTGAGGTAGATTATTAAATGATTATATTATAAATGTTAATCGTATCGTAATAAAAATAAAATTATTTCTCTATTTATATAAACTAATATTTATTTGCCAATCGCTGCAACTTTGAGCATTGCACGAAGAACGCATTTTTCATCGGCAAGAAAATTAATCGGGCCGATCGGTTTCATATCGTGATCAAAATCGTAAACAAACGGAATACTATTGGGCATATTAAATTTCATGATATCCTGATCGGATAAATTTTCGATGTGTTTCACTAATCCGCGCAAACTAGTTCCATGCGCTACGATTAATACTTTACGATTTTGTTTGATTTTTGGTACAATTTCGTCTTCCCAATAGGGAACAACACGTCGCATGGTAGTTTCAAGTGATTCCGTATCGGGGAATTCACTATCGTTGAGCTCGGCAAATTTTGGATTTGATCGTATAACCGCATAGTGGGGATTGTTTGGTGTTATTGCTGGTGGCAAAACATTGAAACTACGACGCCATATTTGTACTTGCTCCTCCCCATATGCCTCGGCCATTTGTCGTTTATTAAACCCAGTTAGAGCGCCATAATGGCGTTCATTGAGCCGCCACGATTGGTGAACGGGTATATTGGAACAATCTAAATGTTTTAAAATTATATTTAGCGTTTGATTTGAACGTTTCAGCGCAGAACAATAAGCCAAATCGAATGTGAAATTTTCTTGTTTTAGCGCTGCTGCTGAAATATTCAAAGCTTGATCAGCTCCTAAATATAAAAATATAAATAATTATTTAGACCAAATTAAAGTGTACTTATTAAATACATACCTTCACTCGATAGATTAACATCGTTCCAACCGCAAAATAAGTTCAATTTATTCCATTCACTTTCCCCATGGCGTACAAAAACAACTCGATGCGAATCCATAATTTAGAAAACGGTCACTCTGCTAAATAAAATCATTAATTTTAAAATAAACCATTAATTCGATCTAGTGAATTAGTACCCTAAAGCTAATGAACTATAACAAAATATTCTAGAAAATGAGGAATATGTATATACAAATGAAGGATATATATAGTAATGAACGTTGAAAGCACAGCACAAAGGTAATTATTAGAGTTAATTAAAAAGATAACATTCAGATTAATCATTTACTTAAATAAATAAATTCTACATGAAAAATAAATTAAACAATAAATAAAACATGGTGCAGCCAGATTAATTAAAAAATGCACAAGAGTTTAAACATGCACATGAGTTTATAGTTTACAATTTACATAAAGTTTAGTTTTCGGATATTCGACTTAAAATAGAACGATCTATTAAGCGAAACGGAAATTTAGATTTTAATTTGAGTAATTCGTCAATTACAACAGAATTTGTTAATTTGTTTCTATCTTTTTAGTTTATTGGGGGAAGGAACATACAAGTACAAATCGAGGCCAGTGCATTGGTAATAGAACTGAGAAGATAGATAGGCCCACAAATTCAAGACACCAACAGAGTCTAAAATAATTTTAAATCAGTAATCGTTCAAAGCTTGGATCGTGTTTCTTTCGGATCTCGTACCGGCACACCTTATTTACGAACCAGCAATAAATATATTTTTTATCTATTTAGTGCACGTTAAATAGTATTAAAATCTCATACTTATTTCATAAGTTATATACAAAAATGAATTGACCTTCTAATTAAAATGCGACTTCCGGTTGGTAGTACCTGCCAAATTTCACTATAAAGCGCTAATTTATAATAAATATTTTTTAATATTTAAAACAGTAACTTTTTCTGACAGATTTTAAAGTATAAAATTTAAGGTAAATCGATTTAACAGATAAGGAGAAATTCAAAAATTTGAACAGTGAATTGCATATAATTTCACCAAACATAACTTAAACGAAAATATTATGTTTGATAAAATTTATAAAAAATTTCTTAACATAATATATTCGAGCTACTAAAACGACCTTCACGTGAATTATAAATCGAATATCTTATACAAATGCAGTAATTTATATCTTTTCGTCTTTTAGTTGGTTATAAAAGAATATATTAATATATATTAGGAAGATCGGTTAACACTTTGTGGCCAGAAAAGTAGTAAATGACCTTGCGGAATACTTAGTAAAAACTAGAAATTCAAGATTGAATTAAGATAATATATTAATAACAACTTGGTGGAAGCAGTATTTTCTTACATAGCTGAGAACTCTAAGAATAATATTGTTATAATTCAATTAAAGTTAGTGTAATTTGAAAAAAATATAATAAATAAAAAACACTCCACTCAACATTCTTAACTTTCGTTTTAAATATAAATTATATTTAGAAATTTTATTTTATTTGATTATATACATATAATATAGCAACAATACGCTTATTATTATTATTATTAATATAAATTATAAAAAAAATACTTTTGGTTTTGTGTGGTGGTTGCGCACTTTACACTTCCGATCAATAAAAATACATACAAAAAGGTATACTCAACAAGCATTTATTCGATTAAAGGTAAAATTTATAAATGGTTTATATTTACCATATCATTTTAAATGCAAAATTTAACCACAATAATTTACTTTAACAATATAACGAAAAAATAATTTCCTCAAGTCGATAACAGATAAAAACTTTTTTTATTCTTATTTTTATCGAAAAACAAACATTTTGGTGTGAATGTCAAAATGTCACATGCTATGCATCATGCGCGAACAGACACATCTAGTGATGAATAGACAAAACACTATCAATTGCTTGATATGCAAAGTGCAGATACTTTCAAAATCGGGCCCATATATCATCAGTTTTGTAAAATAATTAAAATAAAAACACTTTATTACAATTTCAAACTGTTTAATTTATTAATGATGTACGATTTACAGTTTGTTCACAAAATTCACTAATCACATTATCATACTGTACATTTATTGGCCACGGTAGTGTTTAATGTTGGTGAGCACATATAAAGGAGTTGCAACCCAGCATGCAACCATAAGGACACCAAACCCAAGTTTTTCCTTAAACGAAAAAGAGACACCACGATATATATAAATTTGGTGTAAAATTTTGTTACGTAATATTATATGTAACAATGTTTAAATACGGAATAATCAAATATAAAATAAATATTTATAGCGTGTCGTTATCCTAACTAAACCAGTCAGGATAGCTTTTGTTCAACCTCATGTACTTTTTATCCCAAGAATACTTACAGCGAATGGAACATGGACTGTTGGTGGGCCACTTACTACAGTCGATGGTTCAAAATTTCTACGTTGGATGATATTTCGTGTTACTGGCCGTAAAAAGCTTGATGCTTTATTCGCAATCATTTTTGTTTAATTATTTAGTTTACTTTATTCTAGAAATATTTTAATTAATTAATAGAATCTATATTCACAACGGTGTAGACTTGCACGAAAAGTATGGCGGCTCGAAGAAAAAAATTTACATGAAAATGACAAATAATAGGTAGGGTTGAATTTTTTATTCCTTTGTTTCGAGAATCACTGAACATTTTCGATATCGAATACTTTGAAGTTATGGTTTGTATTTTGTAGTCATAAGCGGTATGTTTCTTTGCTAGGTGGTGTTAACACGAGTTTCCCAAATAACGGATGAGTACAATGAAAATGGTATAAAAAATATTTTCACCCGTTTAACGAAAAATAATGATACAATAAAATTATATCAAAATAACAGCTTTCTTACAAAACGTTAAAAAAATTTAAATTCACTTTAACATACCACGAGTTTTAAACTTTATATATTACACACGACCCTTATTTCATTCTTATTACACTTGTTGCGTGGTATTTGTGAATCTCATATTTTACAGCTATTTAAATACACGTCATCTTTTTATGTATATATATTACTAATTTTTATAGTTGAATTTGAACTGTTAACCGAGAGATTGTTCATAACATTAGTACAAATATCTACTTTAGTATGGGCTGAAAGTAAATTTTTCAACTCATATTTATCCGTAGTTCAGCTCAACCAATTACCAAATCATAATTTATTTGATTCGAGCCGAGCTAACTACAAAAATAACTTTCAATCTCGATTCGACTTATACTAATAATTTGGTTTATAATAAAAACAACATTAATTATTTTATAGACTTTTATAAAAATCAATACATGCTTACAAAAAAAGCTTAAATAAATAAAAATTTAAATTGATATAAAATATTTTTAAAAAACCCATGTAATCGAAACTCTATTCAACAATAATATTAAATTGATCAACCATTTCGCATTCCGTGTTAAATGACTCGTAAAATGATAGAAGTTCTGGATTCTGTAAGGTAAAATAAAATATGAATAAAAACATCTTTCGATTGTTTTATAAAATGATTGTACCTCTTGGATATTCTGTTTGGGGGGAGGAAATTTATAATTTCCATAAACCTTTACAAGAGCTTTCTTAGTTGGAGATTTTTTCTGGACAGTTTCAGTTTTGTCATCTAATAAAATCTACGATAAACAGAATATAAATTAGGTTACTAATTTATTGACAAATAAATAGCTTAACTTACGTTTCTAATCTTCTCAACTGGTTCCCCGATTATATTGTCGAATAAATTTGACTCGTTTATATTATTATCAACTATATTTTGATGTCGAGAATATGTTCGCCGAATAGTTTTCTTTCTAGTTATTGTCGGTTGTACCAATGTAGATGATAGTGCTTCTGCGAAATTAATTGATCCTTCTTGCCATTCTTTAGTTGTTTGTTTGAAAGTTTTAACAATTTGCCTCTTTGGTCGTTTTGAAACCCGCGGTGAACTAATTATAGCACTAGATTTTAACATTTTTAACTTTTCGATGAGTGATTCTTTACTTGCTGTTGTTGTCCTTAGGGGTGTCGATGTATGATCGGATGAATTTTTAAATGAAGATTCGGATGTCAAATCAGATGTAAAGCCAAAATAATTTGTAACGTTTGCATCTTCGATTAAACAATCGATTTTCTGCAGTTGCCTTGCTTTATTACTTGTAATAGGTGATGTAATCGGCTGCTTATTTAGACTTAAACGTTTTAGAAGTAGATTCCTTAATGGTGTTTGTATTTTCGGCGATGGTTCAGTTCGAATGAATTTATTATTCAATGGTTTTAACGGCGAACGTACCATTGGTTTTACCTGTAGTATATTTTTATTGGATAATGATGAATTAGGGTTGATATTTTCAGCATTTGAATTATATAGATTTTCATCATTTGTAAAATTATGATCATCGTTAATAAAATGATCATCATCATCATTGATATCTTGTATGGTTGGCAGTATTGAATTGTTTTGATTATATGATTTTAGCGCAGGAGACTTTTCTAACGGTTTTATTGTTTTATTTTGCACCACTTCTATAATTGATATTTCGGTTGGTTTGGATACCTTAGGTTTAATATATTTTCTTGCCCTTTTTATGTCAATTTCCTTCCACGGTTTAATTAAATCTTTTGCGTGTTTTCCCTTTTGTCGGCTCTTTACAACACGAACTTTACCTTTGCTTTGCAATTTTTTTATTAATTCTTTCATGGAGCCATCACTACTCTGAGAACTTTCCGAGCATTGTACAAAATCATAAATGCTTTCATCCCTATTTGCTTTAACTTCTGAATCTTTTTGGCTTTTAGTAATATTTGGGTTTATATCAATCACTGGAATGTCAGCTTTACTCATTTTTATATAACAACGATTTGTAAAATGATTTTTCAGCATCGACGATGGAATACTATCGTTTTTGGAAATTTTCACTGAACATGATCGTGTTTTTGGTGTTATATCAGGTTTACTTTTTAAATTACTGATAATTCTTTTTCGTTGTTTTAATACCTTATGCAGTTTTTCCTCACATTCGACAGCAGCCTTCCTTTTTGGACGCGACATTTTCAGTTAATTAAAGCGAAAATATTTATACATACAAATTGTGACAAGTAATATGGCGTATAATTCAGTAAGTGTGAAGTTAGGCATAATTATACAATTTCGAATATTGCATAGAAAATATAAAACATACTCATTGTGTTTTAACTACTAGAGCCCTCTACAGCGATCATCACATCTTGACATAAATAACTGTCAACAAGTTTGTTTTGTAAACATCCTTCAATATGGACATAAAAAACACTCAAAAATTTAATTATACATATAAAAATTATGATGGAAATACTTTAACAATTTCTTATTCAATTAATATACCATTTACAAGCGATGTAAATGAATTGGCTCATCAAATATGTCAGGAAAACATGGATGAAATTATGCTATTTATTGATGAATCAGAAAGTGGGTAGTTCTCACGAAAAGAAAATCAAAATATATTTATTTACTTATATTTGTAGGAGTAAAACTTGAATTAAAACACTTTATAAATACAGAAAACCAAAAATTTTACGATGATTCAGATGAAACTTTAATCAATCAATTTATTAATAATAATAATAGTGATTATATTGCTAAAAACTTAGAGAAATTGTACAAGGAAGAGATATTAGAATTTGCCGATCGATTCGGACCATCAGACGATGAAATTTTCGCTCAATCATATCACCATTTGGTACATTCACCCATTTTGCCGGAGCTTTTAGACCGTGAAACCAAGTATGCTAAGACTGTCGGCGAATTCAGCAAAAAAATGGATGCCCAATTGAATATGTTGATTAATCTTCAGGAAGGGGAAGTAAAAAAGAAATTGCAGGAGCTTGATGTTTCTGCCACATCTGATGTATGGATCAAAACATTATACATTATGTTAAGATAAATACTTTTATTTGTATTGTTTTTAGGACATCAATAAACTTATTAGTAAGCAATATGATAAACGTGAATTGATACAACAGGAGTTCCAGTCTGAAATGGAGGCTATACGAGGACATCAAAAGAATAAACACAGAAATTGGATTACCAGTCAAATCGGAGAAAATATCCTTAATTCACCAATACCAACTCCAATAGGCAACAAGTATAAACTCTGCACTCTTAACGCAAAAAAATGTATTTATTTAAGTGTCATTCCAGATCATCTATGTTTATTCCGCAAGGTCCATCAATGGAGGAAAGTTTTACAATTCATCTTGGTTCTCAATTAAAACACATGCATAACATCCGAATTTTAAGCGCAAACATTACTGATCTCTGCAGCCCTTTGCACGAAAATGAAAGTTTATCTGGAATGAATATAGCATTGGGATTATATTCCAGCTCACTATGTGGTGTCGTAGTTCTAACGCCATCGGGCAATGTAAATATGAATCGAGAAATTTTAAAAAACGCTAACATGTCAACCGATTTCCATTTCGATCAAATCGATACTCAGCTTGACAAAATCGAAAGTGATTTATCCAAACATTATGAAGCCGATAAGCCTGGTCGAAGATTACGTTCTGGTGATGTTATTCTGACAAAACATTCAAACTTATCACAGGCTCATTTAATATTTCATCTTATTGCTGATGAACCATTTCAAAATTCAACTGAAATTAATTCAAGACACCCAATTATTTTAGGACTACGAAATATTTTAAAAGTAGCAAGTAAACATGATGTCACCATGCTTACGATTCCAGCATTGCTCAGTCATGAAATGTCAGAAGATATGACTGTATCGTGGTGTATGAGACGGGCCGAGTTAGTTTTTAAATGTGCTAAAGGGTTTATGATTGAATCAGCATCTTGGGGTGGAACGGAATTAAGCACACTTCAGCTTCTTTTACCACATAATATATCTGAAGAATTATTTATCTCATTAGCCGGTATGGTTCCAACAGTATTCCGAGTAGCAAACCCAAAAATATTCTAATCTTTTATTTATGTATTGGCAAATTTAAATAAAAATTGTAATTTATTTTAAATGGTTACTGTTTTTTTATATTTACAATTACAGGAGCTTAAAAATTAATTGATTATAATTTAGCGCTCGTTAAATATTTTTCGTTTCAATAAAAAAAATGTGGTCTGAAATACATTTCTGTAATACCAAACTAAAGATAATGTGAATGTCTTTTAAAATTGTCGTAACGTAACAATCTTGTCGGGTTTGATTTCTCTATCGTTTAAATAGATGCCAATGCTGGTACCAAGTAATAAAATAAAAAATATTTTGAGCGCTTGATAGCTTTTCACACATTTTCCTTAAAATACGTCAAACTTTTCTTTTTAAAAAAACAATATGGAAAATATACTTATACGAGGAACATTTATTTCTTATTTTTATTATTTTTGGCACCTGATGGAACTTTGCCTTTTGCATTATTTGATAATTTTTGTTTCTTTTTTGGGTGTTCTTCTTCATCCTCTTCATCTTCCTAAAAATTAATAATACAATTTATGATTAATATTTTTTTTTAAATAAAGTAGTTTAATTATTTACCCCTTCTTCTTCCTCGTCCATAATTTCAGCCATTTCTTCAATATCATCAATATCCTCGTATTCTCCTATCAAACCTGTGATAAATTGTCCATGTAAATGTACTGGGCCTGACCCATTTGTTAATGTGAATGTAACGGGTGAATCTGTAAAATCTAAATCCATTTGTGCTTGACGTGTTTCTCCAACTTTTAATACAGCAATTGGAATTTTAACTGTATCCCGTACTGACATTGTTTCAGCTTGGACAACGTTGTATTCGTTTTCTTTAGCTTCGACGCCCAAAAGTACTTGTTTAATAACCAATTTGTTTCTTAAATCTTCATCATCTTTAAATGCTGGCTCCCAAACAATCGAAGGTTTGGCAGTAGTTAGAGTAACTCCTTAAAATAAAATAATGATTTGAACATTAAAACAAGTTCCAATTATTAAATGGCGTAAACATAACCTCAATACGAGTAACTAAAAACCGGTAAAAAAACAATTTGCTCTTAAAATTAATTTTATCAATTGCCACGATTTATCAAACATGCTCAGAGGATGTTTCATAAAGGACTATCCTTATCGCACGAAGACGGACCTCAAACGTGTGTAAAAACCGGATAATTAGTAAGCGAACATAAAAAAATGTTTTGGCGTCTTTATACAATTTAGTTAAGATTTCCAAATATTTTATAAGCGAAATTGTTAAATATTATATAATAACAAACTAGAATAAAATTGCAGTGCTTTAAAATTTCTCAGTTACGAAAAAATACTAAATTTTTATACATATTTTATAATGGCGTTTATGTTACTAAACAACAAACAATTTGTCCCAAGACGCGCATTTTTTTCTAATCCTTTATATTTTAAATAAACTTTAAATAACAGTAATATTATCAAAAGCATTATTACACCATATTAAAAAATACTCCTTACCATAAAAATATTCTTCAGGCATTGTGATTAATTGGTTTTTTAAAGATTTTAATTTAATAAATTTTTTGAAAGATTTTGTTTTTTATAACACACAAAATGACACAATCAAACACCGGGCGTCCTCTTGAATATACGAATACGATGAAGTGAAAGCACAATCTGATTTTGTTTTAACAAATTCCCAAATTTTATGGATGAGTTCGGTAATTTGCTTAAAAATTCTGTCAAATTTGAAGAAATCGCATATTTTTTCAATTTATTTTTATTAGTAATCATTGTATTTCAGTATATTTATATACGAAAATATAATAACAAATGTCAAGCTTAATTTACATCATTAATGTTATAAGATATAATTAATAAAACGATAAAAAATGTACAAATTTGATTTGCAAATTTAAAATTAAACTGCTAGAATTCACCAACTGCTAGAAACGTGAGATTGGTAACCCGAAATAGTTGTAATGAGCAAAATTGAGGTTGATTTAAAAATCATGTATGTATATATTTTTCCTTATGCACATAATTGTTACACATTAAAATTTAAAAATTAAAATAAAATGAAAACAAAATATATACATTTCTATATATACATTATACTATTACAGTACTATATTATACTCCTAATATTATACTATAATTAGGAGTACAAATTGAAAATGCGGGATTGACAACAGATGGCGTTACTAACGCTATACGCATCAGGCAGTACTGTGACTATGTTCATGTCAAAGCTACGTCTTATAGCTTTAATTTTCAGTATGTGTCAATTTGTCGCAGTGTCAAATTCATAGTTTTTTTGAGCTCTCAATATGTCGAGTTTCGTGCCAACAAAACAGCATTTGCGGGAAGTTTTAATTTACTTCTTTAATTTGAAGAAAAGTGCTGCTGAAGCACATCGATTGGTCTCCGAGACTTATCCGAGTCATGTTCCATCGGTTTCAACGTGCGAGAGATGGTTTGTGCGGTTTAGAAGTGGTGATTTTGACGTTGAGGACAAAGAGCGGCCGGGCCAAGTGAAAAAGTTTGAGAATGCTGAATTGGAGGCAATACTCAATGAAGACTCGTGTCAAACTCAACAAGAGCTCGCAGATTCATTGGGAGTGACACAACAAGCCATTTCCCATCGTATAAAAGCCCTCGGAATGATCCAAAAGCAAGGACATTGGGTGCCGTATGAGCTGAAGCCGAGATACGTCGAGCGCCGTTTTTTTGCATGCGAACTGCTGCTCGAACGGCAAAAACGGAAGGGTTTTTTGCATCGCATTGTCACTGGTGGTGAAAAGTGGATCCATTACGATAACCCGAAGCGCAAAAAATCATATGGTTACCCCGGCCATGCATCATCATCGACGGCCAAACCAAATATTCACGGCGCCAAGCTCATGCTCTGTATTTGGTGGGACATGCTGGGTGTGGTGTATTATGAGCTATTGAAATCGAACGAAACCATCACAGGAGCACTATACCGAACTCAATTGATGCGTTTGAGCCGCGCACTCAAAGAAAAACGGCCACAATACGATCAAAGACACGACAAAGTAATTTTGCAACATGACAACGCTCGGCCACATGTTGCAGCGCCGGTCAAAACATACCTACAAACGCTGAAATGGGAAGTCTTACCCCACCCGCCGTATAGCCCAGACATTGCTCCTTCCGATTACCACCTTTTCCGATCGATGACACATGGCCTAGCTGACCAGCGCTTCCATTCTTACGAAGAAGCCCAAAAATGGGTCGATGACTGGATAGCAGCCAAGCCGGCCGAATTTTTTCGCGACGGTATCCGTAAATTGCCAGAAAGATGGGAAAAAGTTGTGACTAGCAATGGACAATACTTTGAATAATTCAGTTGTTACCATTTTTTCAGAATAAACGTTCAAAAATAGAAAAAATCCCGCATTTTCAATTTGTACTCCTATAAAGATATATACTATATATATATATATATACTATATATATATATTTTTTTTTTTGCCGATCTTTACAGGGCTTTATTGCGCCCGTTCAGTGTCAACAATCTGACTCCATCGGTTTCGATCACGTGTCAGCTCTTCAAACCGTTGTAGACAATTTTAAGATGGCAGATCGCTCTCTACGCCGTGGAGCCATCGTCGCCGACAGTGATCTCTTCGCCTAACGAAAGGTGGTTCTCCCTTAAAGGTTCGCTGTATCATTCGGTTGGGATCAGTTCGCAGAACCAGCGTACTCGCTGTCCTTTGATTTCATGCACGATATTTGCATTAAATTCCTGATCTCGTGATTGAAAAGAACTCGGTAAGTGCCATCGACGTCGCGTTTTAGGCCATATATCACACGCATGATTCTTCTCTCGAATGTTAGAAGCCATCTTTCGTACTCATCCGCCAAGGTCCAACTCTCACATCCATACATGACAACGGGTCTGATCAACACTCTGTACAGTTTCAGCTTATCTGCATTTGCAAGATATTTTGATTTCAACAGTGGACGTAGAGGATACAAAGCCCGATTGCCAGCGGCAAGCCGAAACTTGATATCCTCGCCCACACTATTATCGTGAGTAATGAGAGATCCAAGATACTTGAATCTCATTACTCCTTCAAACGTGTGGTTACCGCTACTGAAATCAGTTGCGTCTTGGTCTCTCAAACCAGAGATCGTATATTTTGTTTTGGACTCATTGATTTTGAGACCAACGGAAGCTGGACACTGTTTCAGTGGATCAAGTATCTCTTTCACTCCGTTGCCATTTAATCCAATCATATACTATATATACATTTCTATATATATAAATCTACTAAATAACATAATAAAATTCATGCGCTCTGCGGTTCTGCTCTTTGGCAAAATCATGTTGCAACGGAACTTTAATATGAAAAAGTGTTTCCATTTATATTCTAAACTCCATTCAGTTTAAAACCAACATCATTCCGTTTTCAAACCAACATTACATTGAAATTATAGGAAGTTCATATAAAGGTTCGTTATTACAAGCACTTGAAACTTTTGGTTATGAGATCCCTAGACCACTAGAAATCTTTATTGCAACCAATAACCGATGTAAAAAAGTACTGTAGAGTACTTATATGGATAAATGTTCCGTCTCATTAAAAGTATTATTTAATTGTATTGAATGTTATAAAATTATTAGCTATTCTAATATTGTCTTTTGCGCTATACATATTTTATTAAAGCCAACTTCATGCTTGCCTTCGTCCGTTCGTTCGTTCGTCCAGACATTTTTTTAAAGCAATTTCATTGGTTGAAAATGACGTGTTGTTTGTTGTGAAATTTTTTCATCAAGAGCCTGATTTCCATTATGAAAAAATACTGACAAAATAGTCAAGGCGGGATAAAAAATTAATTTTTTCTTAAAGTGCGAGTGAAATAAAAAATATTTCCAGTACAAAAAATTTAGTCAGTAACTGAATAAATTTTTATGGTTACTGAGAAAATAATTATATATAGCAGCATATAGCAGTACTGACAAAATATATCAAGAGAAGTATTTTTATTCAGTACTGGAGAAATATCTTATAGGAAAAATAAAGATGGCTGATTTTTTGTGGTCAATGAATAATTTTAACATTTCGTTTTGTGTCATTCATCTTAATTCATTGTGAAAATAATTGAAATAATGAATACTTATGTTTAGTTTATTATTTTTTAATTTATTGTTGTAGATATAAAGAGTATTTTAGAGAGTATCTTTTGTCGGAACGAACATGGCGAGAAAGAGATAGTATTATATTGAAATGAAAGAAATGAAAATAAAATGCCTTCAAATGTAATGTCAAACATTTTATGTCGGTAATCGGTATGTCGAGGGAAGAACAACATATATAAAAGAAAATAATTGAATAATTTTTTAATAACAAATTTATTAAAAATAAAATAATTAAAATTTATTTTAACATTATTTTATCATTATTAACCAGTTATGATAAATTATAATAAATTTATATCCGCGCCAATATCCACAAATATAAAATTAAAATATTTATCACAGATATCACAAATAATCACATTCATAGTTTTAAAAATTTAAGAAAACCTAAAACAAAAATTATATAGTAATCACCAAACATAATCAACAAAATTTTATGAAAAATGGCAACCATCACAAATAATGACAATGACTTAAATTATTTACCTATAGATAGCAGCAAAATCGTTATGTACTTTATCCATCAAGCATAATATCGCAAAAAAAATAGTCCGGACGAAAGAACAAACGGACGAAGGCAGCAAGCATGAAGTCGACTTAAACGTTACTTCCATTTTACCTAACATTACTCTGAAAAGTATACTTATTTCACTAGTGCACAATATGTTATGAAATATGGAAAATGTTTGAAATATCAAAAAAATCACAAATGATGTTAAAAAGATCACAATAAAGGCCGATTTAGACTTTACAACAATGTTGGCAACAAAAAATGTTTGGAAAAAGAAACGATTAGTACATTGCGTTTTTTATTTGTCTAAGAAGAACAGAAATATAAACAAACATTATTTTGTTGGGTTTTTTTATTTTTTTTTGAGCTATTGTTTGAGCAAAAACGTAAAACATACTATAAAATATAGTCGGGTCGAGTATATTTTATGGGAACAATAAAAAAATCCACAACAAAATTGGCGATTTTTATATTTTTATAGTACAAAACGAAAAAATTCAAATTATTTTTCTCTAGGCGTTATATGTTTATAGTAGAAAAATAATAAACGACAGTGTTTTTATACATAATTAAATTTAATTTATTTTAAATTTTGAAAACAAGAGGATTAGAGGACCATTAGAGCTACACACGGATCAAAGAAAGAACTTTGAATAACATTAACAACTAATAGGTAAGGCCCTCAATGATCTGGCTACGGCCTTAAGAAGCGCAAGACATGATGAGAGAAAAATAAAAAGAAAGACGGAATGGTAGTAGCTTGAAAGTGGTCATGGTCAACAAGAGTTTATGTCGTGAAATAACGTGATTTATTAAAAATGCTTTTGGATGAAAATTATCATTTCACGAATTTTTATTACATTACAAATAATATCGAATTGAATAAAATCTTTTGAAGTTTGTGTTAACTAGCCGGTTTTATAATTGTGGTAGTGCTATACCTGATTAATGAGACTGAAACTCAAGCATTGCTGTATTTATTACTTCTCCTTGTATCTAAAGCTAGATTATCGAAACTAAACAATGCCATTGCATCTTGAATGGATGTATCTTGACTCCGGCTATAAGTTCCAATCCTAAATTGTTTTGCTACCAATATGCTCTTGTTGGATTGTTGCCAACTTTAACCAGGAAACACCCACTTTCGTTCAAATCCAATAGATGCTAATTATACATCCATACACATTATAGCTTTATAAATAAATTAGTTTACGATATACCTCACGATTTTAGATTGTCAACTGTCGACATTTCGTAACATATACATATATACGTTTTAATTACATGAAATAAATGTATAACTCATTTATAATCCTTAAAACCATCTCGAACCGCCCAGGTGGCGCAGCGGTTACATCTGCGGCAGTTGGAGTGGGAGGTACTTGGTTCAAATCCCGATAGGGGAAGGATGCAAAAGGGATTTTTCACCACACGATTACGATCGGTGGTGTAAATGAACACATCTATATGACCCCCTTGTGGAGTGCAGAATTCATTGGCCAACCCATGTTCCATGTCAGTACTATAGGCTGTCATGGAGCTATGCAATTTGCAGATGGTTCTACCTAAATCGGACCTATAGTCGAACGTCCTCGATTTGGCTGTAATGGCGTAAGGTAAGGACGTAAATAAGCGAACCGCGAACGAGTTGGAAGTGCCTCGAGCCCCGAAACAGATTGTAGAGATAAAAAACAAACAAACAAACCATCTCGAAGTATACATTTTTATTTTTACTTGAAAACACACAAGAAATATATTTAAATGAAAAAAATTATAGCACGACGACATTTTTATTTTACTATTTTTCCCTTTCTATCTCATAGGCATTATTTATATTGTGCGTAGCTTTTTTGAACCAACAAAAAATGTTGTGGAAAAATGTTGTAAAGTCTAAATCGGCCTTTAATCTTAATCTCAACAAAAGTTTTGTGTGAAAAGGCTTCTGAGACACAGAGCAAATTTGATTAATTGAAAAGTTTTTTTTGTAATTGTGGACTATTTTAGAAAATGCAACGCAACAATAATTAGGTATTAATGATTTTCGACCATTTGATATTAATCTCTATAGAGTACAATTGTTTTAATTAAAGATGGCCATTTCATTGTCAAAAAATGACAAATTTTATATCGAAATTTATTAGAACATTTTTATAGAAATTTAAATAAATTTATTTTATAAAAATAATTCTGCATCGTTTGAATAATAAGTTGTTTTATAAATATAGTTTTTTAATCTTTATAATGTGATGGACTTTATACAAATGAGTTTTAATTATTCTGTGTAAAGGTGCCGTATAGTAAAATTCCAAGGAAAATTCATTATGTGGAAGTGTCATAAATGTGGAAAACCCGTATATTTTGGTAAATATAATTTTCCATTTCTAAATATTTATAATGTATATAATATTTGTCTATAAATTAATATTTTTGTAGCTGAAAGGAAACAATCACTGGGTTATGACTGGCATCCCGAATGTTTGAGATGTGAAGAATGCGGTAAACGCTTAAATCCCGGGCAACATGCTGAGGTATTTTAAACAAATTTCGTTAGTTTTTCTTTGTTTCATTTCTTAAAACGTATTTATAGCACAAAGGAGTCCCATACTGTCATGTTCCATGTTATGGTGCCCTGTTTGGGCCTCAACTGTTCGGACACGGTACACGTGTTGAATCTCATAAAAGTTTTGGCCAAAAGGGTGTTATGCGCTCATCGAGTGCTAATAATGGGCCTTCGTTACCTCGAGAGATTTTGGAAGGCAAATTAAAAATTTTTAACGATTTTTTTGATAGTCGAAGTATTGAAGTTCGTAGTCGGGAAGTAAACGGACGTACAATTTTAGAAGGTCCATTACGTGTATATTGGGGTGTACACGGAGTTATCCATCTAAAAGAAGATGATGACCAGAGAACTGTGGTTACGATACGAAAACGCAATTCATGTAGATTTCCAAATAATTTTCGAAATTCTGAAAATCTGGAGTATTCTGATAATTCGGAATTGACTAGTCCTAGTATAGAAAGTGATATATCGGTAACCGATACGTATGATACAACTGAATCATCTATACCGGAAGATTCCACTTCGTCGAACTCGTCTTCGAAAGAAGTATCTCCCGCACATCACAAATCATCTACTCTTCCGACAAAATTGAACGTAAAGGAGTTCGATTGGGACGAGATTGATGATCTGTTACAAGTCGAACGTCGAGTAGACGACACTGGTAAATTATATCAAACGATGCCTTCACCGTTGCCTTCACAAAGCAGTTTAGATTCGATAACAGCCTCAGAAAACAATAGTACTGAGGAGATTACAAACACATTAAGTCCGGGTAACCATGAAACTCTAAAATCCACATCGACCGCATTCGAAGATGATTCCGAATGTCATACACTAAAAGCGTGCGACTTTGATGAATTTAAAAAGCAGACCGATGAAGAATATATCACATGTGCCAACGAAATGATGAACACGAGTCAAGATACACTAAAGCTTAATCAACCGATTGATCCATCTCGTATTAATGACTCGTTAAAGTTATATTCGGAAAATATGATGAGTAAAAGTTTTCACGGTGTTGAAAATAAAGGCTATTCGTTACAAAAATCCGGATCCGCTACATTGCGATCACATATTGTATCTGACGATGATACGAGTTGGCTGGAACGTATGAGCTCATTGAATCGCTCGAAATCGGGCCCAAATTGTTTTGGTAATAATTTTATCGATAATATAGACGATACATTGCGGCCATCTACAATTCGTAAAGTCGAAAAACAATTCATTAATATTAATATGGATGATTATAAATCGATTCCGGACGATTCGAATACTGAACCCTTTAATGGTGTAAATAATTGTGATGAGGATTCAAGTGCTGAAATAGATGACGAAGTTGTATTGCGTCGGCCAAAAAAACCTGGTTCAACAGCTATAAAACGTCGTTCCGGAAATCGTAGATCACGCACTAAAATTAAACGACGTTGTTCAATAAATGGACATTTTTACAATCGCGAAACATCATTCTTCACACCTCCACATGGTTCACAAATGAGCGTTTGGATTTCATCACTAGTAACCACACAAGAGGTGGTTAATTTATTACTCGAAAAGTATAAGGTAGAAAGTCGAGCTGAAAATTTTACATTATTTATTGTACGGGATAATGGTGAGCAGCGCCGTTTGAGGGAAGATGATTTTCCGTTAATTGTTCGAATAATGCTTGGACCGCACGAAGATATAACAAAATTATATTTAGTCGATGCTCAAGATACGCCTGAAATCAGTAGCGATGTTGCGCAATTTTTAAATTTGTCAATACCAGAATGTCGCTCGATATTGGATCGATATAACGAGGAACAAGAACGCGAAACTAGGCGAATTAGAGAGAAGTAAGTACACTCAAGTAAATTTTTAATCAATCGTATTAAGTTTAATAACTCGAAAAATAAATATTTTATATTAAGAATAAGATTACACTATAATTTTGTAGATGACATTTATTTATGACTATTGACTTATGATATTTATTATTTCCTTCCTAGATACGCTGAAATGAAAAGGCGAATAACCCAACGTATGGAATCTTTAAAAGTTAGATTGTAAATTTTGAATGATAACAGAAATTCATGAGTTATTTCAAAATTTTATACAAATCTATTTAAATAATATTCATTAATTTTTTACAATACTAATATGGATTTGGGACTGGATACGCTAAACTACGAAATGATTGGTTAATTTTTTTTATTGAAAAGTACAAACGCAACAAAAACCTATAAAAATCTCATGAATTAATCTCAATCTATACTCTGCATTTTTATTAATTTAATAAATAAATTTCTATTCCTGTTACCAACTAGAATTTTAAAACAAAAATTAAATTGGTAAACTAAAAGACTTTATTTTTATATTATATAGTGAACAAAAGTAAACAAACTAAATACAACCTTTTCATATTAAAAACATTTATATATTTAATAAACAAAAAAAAACTAAGAACTAATTTTTTTAGACTAATAAAGAAAATGTTATATTTATCTTAATTTTTTTCTTTTTATATATCATTCATGTTATATCATAATCAAAATGTTTATTATGCATACTATTTTTAAAATGAAAGTGTTCTAAAGTCCATGTATTTGCAATAAAAAGTTTAAATTATAGGGCTAACTAATTTAGTATTACCAAAGAATATATGAGGATGGCTTGTTACAATTTATTACATTGTTACTATTATTTTTTTTGGATAATACAAATATGTAATTCAGAGACAATATTTAATTAATTAGAGAAACGGTAACGTGTAAATTAAAACAAAAAAAAGGAAAATATATAAATATAATACAAATTCTTTTAAATTTATTGTATGAATTGTGGAAAATTGGTAAAAAAGGTTGATATTTCAACATGTGGGTTTTCGTTTTGGAAGGCCATTTGATTAGTCGTTTACTTCTCCCTATTTGGTTGAAATCTATTCAAATGTCGCCCTTTATATACGATTATATTATTGATACAAGCGCCTGAATCTGTTTCAAAACAAAATTGATTTTCTCAGCAATTTACAGAGATGTAAATTCATGCAAATGACTAAGGTCAATATGTTTCTTATAACTTCACACAAGTCATGAAATACCAAAAATGAATGTAATTAATATATTTCAGAAACTCATTTTACTTAACTGCTACATCGAGATCAAAGGCCACACTATCATACAAGCAGTTTATTCTCACATCTTATGAGTATTTTATAATCTCAAAGCGGTTTGGAGTTAACTTCAAAACTATCGGTGATAAATACATAGCAGACGATGAATAAAACGCCAAATGTACCCAAAATTTCATTATTTAAAATTAAAAATTGTCTATAGACCCCCGGTGTAGTTTTGTGATTTATGTTGGCCGGCAGGTCTTAATCCCTTAATTAAGGTATTTTTTTTTATTTTTATGTTTTTGTCTATACAATCTGTTTCGGCTCGAGGCACTTCCAACTCTTATGCGGTTCGCTTATTTACGTCCTTATCTTACGACATTACAGCCAAATCGAGGACTTACGGCTATAAGTCCTATATCATAGGGTAGGTGTGTTCATTCACACCACCGATCGTAATCGTATGGTGAAAAATCCCTTTTCGTGACTCGAACCCGATACCTCCCGCTCCAACTGCCGCAGCTTTAACCACTGCGCCACCTGGCTGGGGTGTATCCTGTAAGTATACCTCGTAGATATTTATTTGGGGCTGTGTACAATCCACCTATAACAAACAAGTGGTGTTATACACAATTTACGAACTCCCTACTAGATATTGAACTTTGAATCTCCTGCCAGTATGATAAAATATTCATCTCAGGTGACTTCTAATTAGTATTATGCCTTCTAATTAGTACCAGTACATAATACTGGCGAATCAACTTTTTTTGTCCAACCACGTACGGTATCGCTTCTTCTCCTATTGGTCATGTTTTATCGTTCACCGATAACTCTTTGTTTTTTCAATCTTTTATATCTCGGTTAAGGATCCCATCATGACCTATAAGTATTATCTACTAATTTTTATTCTCGTCAGAAGCCCAAAGGATTTAGTTTTAGGGATTTTTGTATTATAGATTATTTTTATTTACCACTAGTTTGTAGCTCGATTCCTAGGAATATCATTTTTTCTCTTGATTCCTCTACTAGTCAAATCCCACTTTTCAATGGATTTATTAATTCGGTTTTCGATAGTTGTGTTCCTCAATGAAAATTAAACCTAAATCTTCTCAGATTTAGGGTAGAGTAATTTCGCCTATGGAAAAAGATTCGGTGATAGTGAAAGATTTTTAGTTTACGAACAAGCTCACAATAGGGTAGTAAGATTGATTAGGGAAGCCCAAAGTAGTTTTTTCCAGGATAAATTAGATCCTTTTGTTTCACCCAAGGTTTTTGTGTAATGTTCGCATTTTAGGTCTAAGCAGGTGAAGAAATAATCGTTTGATCTTATATCGGATGAGTGTTCTTATCTATTTTCATTTTCTAATATATCCTTACATGTCTTAACCAATACCAGTTTAAATTAAAACATCAGCGCAAAAGTATTAGTCAGGGAAGAAATATGTAGGTTTCGGCATCTGCAACATAAAACAAGAACCATCTAAGTTTGGATATATCATCTAAGTTCGTATATAAATCAGAAGATATAGATATGTGAATATAGTACGTCTATCTCACTCATTTTATCAGAGCACATTCAGCGAACATTAAAAGGTTTCAAGTGGTGTTACATTTTGGTTTTGGAGAAACGTGCCACAAATGTGGAATATAACCCCAGTGAAGCCAATTATAAAAGTAGACCTCAAAATAATGTTTTATGTTACAAAAGTCTTACATCTATATCATCCATATAGTTTAATCGAAACTACTCTTTAACATTGTAGGTGGTCAGCCCAACGAATGCTTTTACACACAATCACTTATTATATTACGGTAATTTTTGGTCAATAGCGAGACCTCGGCGTGATGAGAAACTCTCTTAACCATTAAGCTAGAACTGGAGACAATCGGGATAATGAACGTGGTGTGAGTCTAATTTACTTAGCTTTAAAATTCAAATCACTTTTCAAAAGTTGAACATCATCAATAACTTAACTGATAGTTCATATTTATGATCTAGTCCAAAAAGTAAACCAGACTAGAAGAATGCCAGGAATCCAATATTTTATAATTTAATATGCACGCATGGCTCAGAGAAGATTCATATTTTGATTATCGCAAAGTTTTCAAGACTCGGACCCTTCTTTACTTCGGAAACATTAAATATACAACTTAACTGAGTTGCGATAATTGGATGATATTTTGAGTAATTCTGTAGGCGTTAACAAGTGAGGAACTAGATACAAGACTAAACTTGGCGAAGTTCTGATTTACTTATACGTTAATTCAATTGTATGATAATGGACAAAAAATTAATAAAGCACTCCCAAAATCGCTATAAAGTTATTTTTACCTGATTTACTATATACAAATCGGACAAATTGAAGTTTAACTAGGGTCGTTTCAGGTAACCCAATAACAGAGCGTTATAATATAATAATTATAACTAAGTTAAACTAAAGGGTACGTTGAACGAATTTGTCACATATCGGTTATTCTGCAAGATGCTTGAAACAACACCAACACAAAATGCTCAATCTGAGTTCTAATCTTCAATTTAAGTATTAATTCATGGGACAGTAAAAGGTGGTCGACAATCGGCATGCATGGTTTAATACATACGTACTGTATGGCAAGAACCATGATGGGTGGATAAAGACTAACCATATGGGTGGATTAAGTAAAGTCAAAGTGTATATTGCTGTAAAGAAATACTGATCAACATTTGACTAAGTTTGTCATGATAAAGTAGTCCTTACTGATATATTTTTTAAAGTGACCAACAATTATGACACAACTAACTTCATCAAAATCTAAACTTAATTGGGATGAAAAGTATTCTGCACAAGCTATAAAATCAACCTTAATTGAATTAATATTTTACATTGTATTCCTAGCGGGCACCTCTTTCTGTACGACCTCTAGAAATTGCATTTATCTGTAACTAATATAAATTACATTTTATTAAACTATATTGCAGTGGCATTCCAATTATCTGGAGCCCGAATGTATTATTTCACCCAAATAATGCGACAATTGTTTATCGATCCAAATTTTAACGATACGAATTTCAATGGAATGTGTCTCGTCGAAGAATTTTGGCTATATTGCGAAAATGTTTTATTACCAACCATTTATGGAGACGATACACGAATTGTAGGTGAAAATCAACTTATCGGATTAGTGCGAATTCGACAGATACGAATAAAAAGTAATTCATGTAAAGTACATTATCTCTTTGCTAATCAGTTTAAATATTGCTATGCCGAGTACAATCGGAAAAATGAGGATACTGAACCGCTAATTCAAGGCAATTCTACTTGGTCTTATCTCGAAGAAAAACTGTTCTTAAAAAAAACCACGACATACGGTGTATTGTCGTCGTACCCATCGGGCGGTTATATACAAGACATGGGTCGGACATTACAAGAAAATGTTAAAATTTTGGATAGTTTAAAATCGAATGAATGGATTGATCGTGCCACACGGGCTATTATCATCGAATTCACAATTTATAATGCGAACAGTAATTTGTTTTGCGTGGTGAAGTAAGTAAACGCGATAAATATTAATTTAACGGCTACACTATATTATGATGTAAACTATTAGATTAGTTTTAGAAGTGCCACCATCTGGAGGAATGATTTCTAGCTATATGTTGCGAACAGTGAAATTGCTTCGCTTTCGATCATCGTGGGATTATATCATACTCGGGCTTGAAGTTTGGTTTGGCATACAAATATTCTATTTTACAGTTATAGAAATAATAGAAATTCGAAGTATCAAATGCGAGTATTTTAGATCGTTTTGGAATTGGATTGATTTACTGATTATAATGGTATGTTGAAGTCGAACAGTTTTATTTCATTTTATTATATATACAAAAGTAATTTACTCTATTTAGTTGTCTTACGCAATGATTGCATACTCGGTTTTTAGTTTTTTCTATATCCAAAGAAAGATAGCAACATATATTGATGAAAGCGAAAGTGGGTTCGTCAGCTTCGATATTATAACGTTTTGGCAATTAATTTACAACAACATAGTGGCGATTGTTACGTTTTTGGTTTGGATCAAACTGCTAAAATTTATCAGCTTTAATCAGTCAATGTTACAATTTAGTACTACGCTAAAGAGATGTGCCAAAGATTTACTAGGTTTTAGTATAATGTTCATAATCGTTTTTGTAGCATTTGCCCAACTCGGCTACATGTTGTTTGGTACGGAAAACGAAGATTTCCGAAATTTTAAATATTCGATCTTTACGTTGATGCGAACTGTTTTGGGTGATTTTAATTATGTCGCATTAGAACAGTCGAACTGGCTGCTCGGCCCAATATATTTCCTAGCATTTATATTTTTGGTGTTTTTTGTTTTGCTCAACATGTTTTTGGCAATCATAAACGACACATATTCTGAGGTAAAATCCGAACCAGTAAAACCTATACATTTTTGGCGGGTATTAAGAAGTCTTTGTCGAAAAAATAAACAGGAGGATACTGTATCATCGATCGAATCTATTTCTAGAAAGGACGAACAAGAAATGGATACGACTCGAAATACAGAAATGGACGAGGAGTTTAAGCAGTTTGTAAAATACGAACTAGATCAATTGGATAAACGTTTGAAAACGGTTGAAATCACAATCGATGGACTTGTGAATAAACTTGATATGCTTATTAAGAATTTAGAGGCTAAACTATTAGAAAGTCAATAAAAATATTTTTGAAAGTATTGGTTTTATTTATGCAATACCTAAAACCAGAGAATCGGCCTCATTCAAGTTAGAATAAAATCGGAAATAATCATAAACATACAAAAATTACATTACACTGTATTAACTTTAGAAGACGAACTGGTGACTTGAATGTTTTCATAATTTTACTTGTTGCATGATCTCCTAAAATAGATCATATAGAGAAGTGCAACCGAATTAACTCTGGCGAGTATTGCGACTTATTTTGTTATGTAAAACGACATTTTTGGACAATAGCGAGAAAAATAAACAAAGAGTGACAATTTGCAGTTTCTGCAGCCCAAAAGTTTGGTTCGAGCAATTTTGGATTTCGAAGCGTTGAATGGTTTATTTTTCTCACACCGCACGATCCTTTCAAAATCATCTCAGTGCACTCCACGGTTCTAGTCTGGTTTGAGTCGTTAGTAGGTGGAGAATGATAGCAACATTTGTTGGAGGAAAATGTTGAACTGGATCAACTTGAATTGCTTCGACTACGGAGTTTAACCACACAAACCATCAGTAAGGTAGTTAATGGCCGCAATACAGCAACTTATAGTAGGCCTCCATTGAACATGAGTACCGGTTAAGAGCAAATGCGAACCGAGCAAGAGATATAACTATTGGAGATGAAAATTTAAAAACCGAAAGCGCGATTTTTTGCGGAAGAGGAGATTATGAAAGCCGAACAAAAACATGAGTTGGAACTAGAAGTGTCAACAATCTTGTATATCAGTTAAATTACCATATCGCTAATGATGGAAATGGACCAACAATTCAAGGTTACAGATCAACGATTTATGAAACTAGAAAAGATTGCACCTAAGAACCAATGGTACTGCCAAAATTATCACGTTTGATATAACACAAACCGTAATCCGATTAACCTGGCTGTCTTGTTAATGCCAATTGGTTGTTTCATCATGGACAGACTTAACTATCAAAGCATATTGGATCCAATATGATAGAACATTGTCATTCGATGATGGATGCTTAAAACGGACTTGTAGGAGCTCCGAGGGTTAAACAAAACAATCGTTAGTTATAGTACCCATCATCACCTTGATGCGAACAAGCAGATGAGGGTAAAATGAAAGAGAAGATTAACAATATGCATAGCTTTATCAAAAGTTAAAGAAATATTGTAAAGTTGACCAGTGATTGAACGAAGGCTAGATACGCCTTTAAAAGTGTTATTTTATTTTCAGGAATGCGCCTTTAGTCCATTTCCCAATGGACTAAAGGCGCTAGCTTCTAATCAGTCAATCAAGGAATGACCATAGGAGTCTATATTTCACTGCCATTAAACGTTGATAGTATTTAACATTCTTGGTAGCTTCGATTTGACACAACAATGTATTGGCCATTTCGATGGTGAGCTAGTCGAGTTAATTGACTTCACCACTGATACGCAAATGTGCGGACTGGATGCTGGATCGACATACCACTCGATTTCGTGTTCATTTTTCTTCAAGCAATCGTATACAGGGAAACGAATATAATCAAACCGTAATCAAACTGACTTGGCTGGCTTGTTAGTGCCAATCGGTTGTTTCAACTTGTTCTTAGGCGAGATGTACATATTAAAAATTCCAGAGATATTTTTAAAATATATTTTATTTGTTTTTTTAATAATTTTAATTAAATTTCTATTTACAATATTTAAAATTTTATATTATTAATAAGAATTATATTTATTGTATTGTAATAATTAATCATTCGTAATTATAGTTATAAGAATTTAAAAATTGAATAAATTTGTATCTACATTATACATAGTGTTTAATTTTAATAATTAAATACATAATAATAATAAACAGATTATGTAAATTAATGTAGTTTTATATATATATATATATATATATATATATATATATATATATATATATATATATATATATATATATATATATATATATATATATATATATATATATATATATATATATATATATATATATATATATATATATATATATATTTGCTGTTTTTATTTATATAATTAATTAATATTTCTTTTATATCCAATTTATATTTTATAATTTGATAAAGAGATAAAATATTGTTTTTATAATATTGAGTATAAAATGTTTGTTGTTTATAAATTATTATTATTTGTGTTTAGTTTAACCATTATAAATTTTAATTTTTCATTCTTTCACCGTTAAAGATTTTCTCTTTTTAGATTTTAAAATATATTGTTCAGCCTTTCAAATCAGAATATATAATTAATTTTGTTTTAATTAAATAAACTCTTAAACAGCTACATAATATTACTTTTATATATAGGTGATTATTGTTTTGTTTATTTAACGTTAAATGTTGTTTTTTTAATTTAAATAATATATTTTTTTTAAATATATCACAAAATTTAAATTAATAGAAAATTTATTATATATATATATATATATATATATATATATATATATATATATATATATATATATATATATATAAATATATATATATATATATATATATATATATATATTTATATATATATATATATATATATATATATATATATATATATATATATATATATATATATATATATATATATATATATATATGTTATTATTATGATTGAATACAGAAAGGGGATCAACATGTTCTCGCATAAGAATGTACAAATTTTAAATTCTATCCGAAAGTGAGCTGTCCCAATGTAATTTGTTTTATCCAAAGATAGATAAGTCGTATATAATTTGAAAGTAGATTTATTGGAAGACCAGCTAATTATTTGGTTCCTTAAAAACTATAGTTTAATTGTAAAATAATATTGCCGAATAGAGATGCCGAAATCATGATTGTATTCGTAAAATAAATTATAGAAACTCAAGGTATCTGAAATCGTCTTAGATGTTGGTTAATTAACTTACATTCTCGTTTTGTTGTTAATTTTAATTAAATCTTAATTGAAGTACTATCACAGAATAATAAAAATAATAATAATAATGATAAACACAAAAAACTTATCGCGCTGAATGAACCTATAATTGTTTATATCAAAATATATCAATAAAAATGTGTTTATTTTTAATTTAATTTTTGTAGGCACAACTTTGGAATGTTATTATAAAAAATAAATGGGTTGCAGCTGGTTACATATTGAAAATTTTCTGAACTGAAGAAAATATATTCAAGCGTTTTGATATGTAGTTTAACAAAATAAACGGATCCGAAGTAGGCGGAATCTCTATAATTAAATCTCTGCTAATCTCATTATATTATTTATATAGGCTTGTCTAATTGAGTACAATGTATTGTGTGTGTGTATCCAACAACTTTTGATGACTAAAAAAAAATACTCAACAAAACTACAATTTGGTGTCCAGGTGTATCGGTTGGCACACGCTTGTACTCAATTTGGAAAAAATCCTATTTGTGGACGGGACTTTATTCATACGATACACATATTCACTTAACTATTAATTAACGAATCATTACATTCAGCCATACCTTCACCAGCTGCAATTTCTGAATCCTGATACATCGACGATATCATTAAATCGTCAACAATATACGTATTATTCTCAATAATCGATCGATCATCGTCGATCGAATCATAAAAATCATCTGACGATTCTGAATGTGTTATTTTATTAACGAAAAATTTTGCTTCGTCGTCGATTTTATCGAAATTCAACGGTTTTCGATAGAATAGGACACAACTCTGTTGATCGGAATTCTCTGAATGTGTATACGACATTTTCGTATTCGTATTCAATTGAAATCCGCTAAGCTGTTCCCACGTTTTAATAATATTTGGATTTACTTTACCAATTAATCGACACGAATTTTCTTCTTCACTTTTTACGGTTGGCGTTGTTGGACTAGTGGGTGTCATCATATCGGTTGCCGATTCAGTCAACGATGAAAATGCTTGCTTATTTGGTGTTGGTACAATAAACGATTCGTTGTTATCGTTACGCTCGTCATCTAATAGCATAATCGGATGTTTATAAGCAACATCAAACGATGAATTTTGTTGTTCGACAGCACTAATAACCGTAGGTAATTGGAAAATTGGTGGCGGTACACGATTTTTCGTTAAATATTCTTTTATCAAATCTCTCGAAATAGATTCACCCATGATTTGTTCTTCCTGTAAATAATAAGAAAGTGTCATAAATTTGATTTGACTTTAATAACCAAATTATGTATATTTAGTGGAGGGTGATCAGGATAAGGAACATAACCAAACTAAGCTATAGAAAAACATAAATCCCATCCCAAAAAACTGAATAAATATCAAATAAAAATCTAGAAAATCCAATTAATAAACAACCGAATTTAGTAATAATTTATATAGTTTTGAGTTTTGATCTGTTTTTTTAATTTTTAGTAGATTAGCTTACATTCGCAGGAACTTTAAATTTTTCATAGATTAATAATTCATCGACACAACAATTTTTTTTATTAACAATTTTAAAATATTGAATAGAAAATTATTTAAATACATAAATGCAGCATGCAAAATTGTGTTAACATACATATTATAATCTACATTATTTAATGTGATAATGAATATTCGTTTTACTAAGCAACTACTATCGAATAGTGTTTGTACCCAATGACCGTAACGATTACCTTTGTAATTAATACTGAAATGAAAATTAAATTAAGGTTTGACATCAACTTGTGAAATATTTGGTTTTGTGTGAAATTAATCATATAGAACATCAATGGCAAAAATATGTCGTATTGGGATGTATTGTGTATCGCAAAAAATATCTTAAATTCGATTTAAATTATTTTGATATTTTAAATCAATAAACTTCCGTGCAATAGTGGCTCCACCGATAGTATGATTCTTAAATCCATCATTAACACGCAGAATGCAATCTAAATAACAGAATATGAACAGTGAGTGTTTTGTGCTTTCTAGGGTTTAATGATCTTGGTCAGACACATTGATATTCAACCGGAAAATAATCTTTTTATACTTTTTTTTTTATACATATTTTATATTATGCTATCTGTTTTGGGGCTTAAGGCTCTCTTATATCTTTTGCAGTTCGCTTATTTACGTCCTACCTTACGCCTTAATGGCCAAATCGAGGACGTACGGCTATAGGTCCGAGTTACGTAGAACAACATCTGCGCATTGCATAGCTGCCTATAGTACTGATATGGAAGATGCGTTGGCCGAGAGTTCTGCACTCTAATAGGGGTCATAGATGGGCGGCCTCTTTATAAACCTTTGAAGTGTTGACGTAACTTTCGAGAGCATTAGAAAGAATATTTGTTATCAAATAAAGTTTAACGTTGAAAGAAAATCATTAAGTCAGTTGACAAAAATATCGATTAACATGAGCTTTGCGGTTAAGATGTTTACCATTAACGTTGCTTTTATAACATTCCGAAAACCATCAAGCCTTTAAACTCAAAATTAATTAAATATTAATTGTTTCAAAAATTGTACGCTTATAAACTGTAATATTAATTGACTTGAAATATTACGTTGGTAGGAAATGTCTAATCAATTCATCAACGTCGCCAAAGATAACATCACATCAATTATTGATGCGAAAAAATCGAATAATTAAATAGAATATAACACAAAAGTTGTGGGAGTTCGATAAATGACGCTTGAGAATTTTCCAAAGTCCAAATAATCTAAAGCCTGACGACGGTACTGTACAGTTGGTTTTTTTTGTGTCAGTCGTTTTGAGATAGAATCCTTTATTCAGAAATTATGTAATTTCAATACATGATCAAATGTCGAGATGGATGTTTGTCATATAGAAAATAATTTATATAACAATTTTAAATCTTGACACAATGTTCTAAATTCAATCAAACCAAATAATGTAAGAATGTAGATTTTACAAATTCAATGAAATTCTATATGTAATAAGAATACTGAACGTAATTATATGTTCGAATACAATACAAAATATTTAAGCAGGTAATTTAAAACATACTTCAATGCTACATCCAACAATACTATTAGAACAATAAACAAATGTTCAATATATTCGCAAATGGAATAGCTAATCTACTATTACAATAAGAAAAATTAAATCCAATTATAACCAAATCTTAACAATAAAACCAAAACTAAAAAAAAGCAAACCAAACCAAAATTATATGAAAAAGGATAAAACATGATAAATATTACTAAAACTAATAAATAAAATGAAAGTATAAATGGAATATTAATTGAATTATGTTTTTTGTTTTTTTTTTTAGTTTTTAACGATTTTTTTTTATTTTTATCGGGACTTACAAAACAGGAGAATAACGTTTTAATAGAGGCAGGCGCTGCAACAAAAAAAATCCTTGCGTCCGATGAACTGTGTACATGTTGCAATCCCTTTGAATGTAGCGTATATTTTTTGAAAATTTTTGTTTTGTTTTATTACGGATATCCTTATTTTTGCTTTTAATATATATGTATATATTTTTTTAAATTTGTCTTATATTTAATGAAATTTATATGATTACGATTTGTTAGTAAATTGGTTTACACAGTTAAAATAGGATATATATAAATAATATAAAAATACAAACAGAAAACGTGCTAATTATTACTTTCAGATGATCATAAAATTTATATGTATATATAAATAAATTAAACAAAATCATATGTACAATCGAAAATAAAATATTATGTATCGGTGATTAATGATCGAAAGAAAAACAAGTATTGTTGAATTTATTTTTAAGAAATATAAAAACCGCAAATTTATATTTATAACCATGTGGTCGAGATTATCGAAATTACTCATATAACATATATTTATTCGATTTAAATAAATATGTAGATTAGGTAGGAAAAAGTAGTATCCGTTTAACGCAATAAGTAAACAATTGGCGCCCAACGTGGGGCATTGGCATATTAAATCAAGCACGTGCTATCGCCCCATGTTGGGCGCCAAAATATATTATATTATAAGTTGATTAATAATCACCGATTTTAAATAAAATTGTTAAAACTATTTTATTCTTTACTTTGAGTTTTGTTAAAAACTAATACATAAATTTTGTTTAAATGTCGACGAGATGAATGAAATTATTATTTATGAAAAACATGTATACAATACAAAATGAGTATCAAACATAATAAAACGTAGGAAAATATATAAATAGTAACTGTTAACTATATATGCATATATTATAATATATGTATAGTATGTGTTGTGTAAATCTAGAAATTAAATATAGTATATTTACGTTTATGTAGTAATTTAAGGAATTAAATAATAATTTGAAAAATTATGAAATAAATAACAAATAATAATTAAAATTAATACAGGAATTATTATTTTCTTTTTGGTTTTTTTCATATTTTTTTTTATATTTTTTGTTTACTAAATCATAATGTTTTATATAAAATCACAATTTTTATTTTATTAAAAAATATTTAAATTTTAAATTTTTAATAATACGTATAATTAATTAAATTCATAATAATATCTCTCTTTCTAATTTATATATATATAACTATTTCTTTCTTTATTATTTAATTATTTTTTATCACACTTAACAAGTCTCCTTAATTGTATTTAATTAATTAAATTGTTTATAGTATAGTTGTTTACGATGCGCGATTACTACCCTCCAATTTTGATTGTTTATTTAATTTAATTTAAAAAAATATGTTTACTTAAAATTATATATAAAGTTACATATAGTAAAAAAAACAGAAAAGCATTAATAAAAATAAACAAAAAATTAAATTTTCAACCAATTCCAGATGCTTGAACGTATATTTCGTACCTTTCCATTTTCTTCATTCTGATGTTCATTGCCACCATTACTACTATTATTATTATTATTATTATTGCTATTACTATTAGTATTGGAACGATTCACTGATACACTACTAACTCGTCGTACTGGAACAGAAATTTGTTTTCGATCTGGTCGCGTGCTTCCCGTCGAAAAACTAGAACTTAAATCTTTTTTCGACACAGATTTATATAGTCCAGACGATAGTGTCGGCGATTGGATTCGTGTTAATGAATCTAAATTTTTAACTTTTGACGTTAGCGAATCACGTTTTGGTTTGATTTGTGGTGATGTTGGCTTTATTGCGGGACTATTTGATTTGGTTGATATGGGAATTGATGAGCTACGATTATTTAGCGATGAATCACGTCGCCAACTTTGTACCGAATCAGATCGTGTTAAACTGGGCGTATCTTTTTTAAGTAAATTTGAATCGGATTTACCTAATAGACTATTAGTACTTTTACTTAAACTTTTGTTGGACGATGGGCCCGAAACACTTTTATTCGCCAACGAATTTTGGCTTCGTCCGGTTGGCGGTTTTGGAGCTGAATACGATTTTGTTGGTATTTTACTTGGTCGCCGTTTTGGTGTTGTTTCCAAACATTTATCTTTATCTGCTTGATCTTGAGCTGATTCGGTACTACTACTATTGTGTAATAATTCGTCAATTTGAAGTGGTACCATTGCTTTCATACTAGGCGTTGACACCGATTGCATTCGTAGCGTCGATTCACGTGACGGAGATAGTGGTGAACGTAAATGTTCTGGACTATAAATATGTTTTGATTCTATTATACGAAGTTGCGCTTTTGTACCTTCAAGCTCAATATTTTTCTCTTCCAATTGAAATTTTAAGTCTTCAATATCGTCTTTTGCCTTTTCAATGCGTTTAACAAAAACTAATTTTGTTTTAACTGCTGCTTCTAGACGCTGCTGTAAGACCTGAAAATAAATAAGAAAATAATTCAATGTTCGTCAGTGTTGCTCTCTTGAAGCTATGACATAATAAACGACAAATATTATTTTTAAAAAGATCTTGGTTACAAAATCTTTAGTGACCTTGAAAGTAATTAAAATAAATGTGCATTATATTGGTGAAAAGTGTTTTTACATCGCGAATAAATCATATGAAGATCCAACAAGAAGTCACAAACACAATTAATCTAGTTAGTGAACTCGAAATAAACACTCGGACTGGAAATAATTTAATAGATAGATATTGTTGATAATAGTTTACTTCCAATCACAAAAATTACACATATTATAAATTTCATTGTGTCATTCAATATTTCTTAAAACGTTGTGTTGAAAACCTTGCACCATCATAAAAGATGGTAATGGATCGATCGAGGACAATCGTTCTAGCACAATGATTTAAATATTAAGTAATAAAATTAATCAACCGTTAATTCATGTATCCCAAATAACTCATATTTTGAGTCCTCAGTTAATTAATTATTTAAAATGTTCACAATGAATGAACAATAAAAGATCGAAATTTACACATAAAGACATTTTAATTATTGTGAATTGAAAGATAAACAACAAAGGCAGGTCACACAAGACACAGTTCGAATGTCATTGTTCCATTTGAATGATTTGATTGTTAACAAATAATTATTTGAACAGTGTACAATCGAAATTGACCTTTTTAAACACAAACGGTTTAATATCTGGTGAAATATTATCATTTTTCGTTCGCATAAAATGTGCTGCTATATAGGTGGCTTTTAAAAAACGAATAAAGTGATATTTCATTTTCAGGAAGTAAGGTTGATAGCTTTAGTTGGTTTGGCATTTTTCGCCTTTACAAAATTTAATAAATATTTTAAATACAATAAAAATGTTTTTTAAAGTAGTAATCTCTAGATAAAATTTAACTCTGTTTAAGTTGTCTTGTAGTTTAGATGCATCGTTAAGATTTCTCATAACATTGGATATTTTTAGGTCATCGATACATACTAAACCATCCGAGTTATAGATGAGAGCCTCACAATAACTTCACAAATATATTGGAAAAGTCAAACTTTGACCATTCCATGGTCGATTGAGCCAAATCTGTGTATATTGAGTCAACTAGCATGTGATTAATGGTTTTAATATTTTTGCTTATTAATAATGGAATAAATGCCAGTTTGGATCAATGATAACTTGTAGGATATATGGTATCTGGACATCTAGATTAGATTCATTTTAATTCATTGGACATTAGAAATTATTCTTTTGATTTTTGGTTAAAATTTCAAAAGAACATTGCATCTTTCTTGATATTGTTTTGTAAGGTATGCTCTGTATTTTACTTTAAAATAATCTTCATATATTGTTTTAAGTCTATATTAGAGTGTATATGTAGTTGTATGACTCACAAAGGAACATGATTTTACAACGTTTTGGTTATCCGGTGCTAAACAATTTTCACTTTCACATCTATGTTGTTTTGTTGGGACTATCGTGACAATTAATCAATTAATCAATATTAATCTTTTATATTCGTCTATAGTATCACAAAAGTTAATAAGCCTCATATAATTTCACACATACTAGTTCAATAATATATTTTCAAACTATTACCATTTGGTTTGCAGTAATTGCTTTGTTTTCCATTTGAACTATATAATTTCAAATAATCACATTTTCCTACAAAACCTAACGGCTTCTTCTGTCTTAAAATAATATAATTACTCATTACGTAACAATTACTTAATCGGCTATTAAATCACGATTAATTTAATTTAGATCATACGGTATTGCTCATTACTTTATATAAATAATTTATGTGTACCTACAGTTATCTATCTATTTTAAATAGTTAAAATCATTTTTCTTTAATTGTTTATTAATTACACTTCCCATATTTGTTCACCCGCGCTAATATTGAACAAATATATTTTTTGAAATTGAGAACAAATATTTGGAGGGTAATCGATAGTCTGTTTGGTCATAATTCGTCAATACATATTTGATTTGTGCTAATATCGCAACTTCTATGTATTATTTGTTTAGAATATTATTTGTGATAGAAGATAAATACTGTGATTTCGTTTGATTAATAACAATGATTTTAAATTTAAGCTTGTCATAACTACACACACACACAGACACATCAAAAGTCTAACAATTTTAGAAAGTTTTTAGCGTTTTTTTCTTGGTTGGATTAATTTTCAATGAAATTTGTATATACATATGAAATACAATGTTTTATTACATACTTTATTACTAAATTCAACTACTAGTGTAATCGCCGAGACAACAAAATGTGTACGCATATGTTTATATGAAACAAAAATAGTTGAAGGTTAATAGTTTATAAAATACAGCATTTCGCGAAAATATTTAAAATTAATTATGCTTATTGTTTTGTATAAAATAATGATATACACAAAGATTATATTATTATAAATAATCATTTGAGTTAGACAAATTATGATTTACAAACTATAAAAAATTTTGCGTGTGTGGGAATAAATTGTGAAATTAGTCTCTTTCGTTTTATAGTGGGATAAATAATCAAATCGCGGTTTCTGTGTACTTGATGTACTTTTTATAATATTCACCAGCGATGCTCAACAGTTATCGTACATCTTTAAAAACCATAATTTAATTATTCGACTAAATCATTTCGTGGAATACCACTGACATATACACCTATATAAAATTCACACTTTAATGAGTATTCAATGATTGTAAAATTTTTATATAATAGCGCAACCATAACTATATACAAAATAACCAAAAATAATGTTTTTGACAAAAGAAAAAGGATGGAGACTAAGCTTAGACAAACAATAACAAACCAAATATATTAAACAAACACTAACGACTGTCATATTGAATAGATTTTGATTTTATGAACACCGGAAATACATGAATAAAATTTCGTCATGCAACTATGGAAGGTTGGTTTAATTTTAAATAATATATTTATAAACCAAATAATTGTATCTTACCTGATTCTGAAATGTTACTGTCAACAAATGTCGTTGCAATTCAATTGGATTTGTTTCTAATAATATGGCAGCAATTTTTTTCGAATCGGCAACCCGTACTTTAGTCAACCGATTCGGTGTACTCACAACCCCATCTAGTCGACCTAAATTTAATTTTGAATCCATTATATTTTTATTGTCGTATGTAATTAAGTGTGGCAATGGTTTTAATATAATCGGACTATGTTTATGATTTGTTCCTAACGTTGTTGTTGTAGTTGTGGTCGAACATGAAGTTCGAGTAGGTAATAACATTTCTAATTTATTTGGTGATCCATCAACACCACTATACTGATCATCATCATAATCATTATTATATAAATCGGTTAACCTATTGGCGGAATTATTAAATTCCATTTTTTGATTTAATGCTATTTGAAGTTGATCTTCGATTTCCTGTTTCGATATACACATAGCTTCTAGTTTTTCCTCCACCTGGGAGGTTCTTATTTGACTGGTTAATGTAATTGCTTCCATTTCGGCTAACTTATCTAATAAATGATCACGTTCCTTACGAAGAATATTTTCATCGTCTTTATTTAAACGACCTAAATGGGTTAAAAAGTGAGGTGGTGGTGGTAATGGTGGTGGGACTGCTGATAATGCTGATGATGATAAACTGCTAGTTATGTTTTTATTTTGCTCCTTTTGCTCAAAACTCTGCAAATATTCCATTTCCTCACGAAGTCTTGTACTTTTTCTGTGTATAACATCTAATAAATTCCATAATTCATCTTCAGCATCGACCAACGGCAAACGATGTTGTGAATTAACAAGTAGAATGGTCTGAGTCTGGAATTAAAATAATATTTAATATAAAAAATATAAATAAAATAAAAACAAAAATACTTACAGTAGTAGTTCCGCTTGTCGACGATGCACTATGTGTTTCTTTTGAAGAATTTGTCTCGGTCGAGAAGCCCGAATCCTGTACCACACTCCCATTTCCTTCACCACTCTTTGGCTCTTTTTTACCACTATGTGAATTACTTCGACTTCGTATCAAAGAAGACGATGATATTTCGGAATTTTCTTTTTGCATTAGTTTTCGCCGAACTCGTATTCCGGGCTCCCATTCTCGTCTAGAAATTAATTGAATACATATAATAATTATTAATTCGCTATAAAACGTAGACCTTAAGTATAATCGACATACCGAGAAGCTAAAGATGATTGCAAACCGGTAAGAGTACTGGAAGCTGATGATGATGATGCCATTTTATTTTTAAGATCAGGGAAGGTCTCGATAACCAAATCACGAAATTCCAACAAAGCACCAACTTCATTCTGTAACTCCTGCAGTGATTTTGTTTGATCATTTATATGATAATGATATGGACCAGGTGGTGATCTTAATGGCATACACTCCATACCAGTCCTGGGACCGATATCACACAGTTCGATCTGTAAAGAGAAAATCAAAATTATTATCAAGCTATAGGAGGCATCAAGTTTAACAAATCAAGGATCATTTTTTTATATTCCAAACTATTTTCAAATTGGAAACACAATATATGTGGTGAGTTTGTGTTTTTTTTATCCAAGTATAACATTTCTGTTGTTATGTTTTACAACATTGGAAAATAAGTAATGAAAATTTTACTACGTTCAGTAGTTTAAAAAATTTCTCTTTTGTTGATTGCATCACATCGACAGTACTCAACAATTAACTTTTTTTTTGTACATTTTGTTAATAACAATTGAATATAATAATTGAAAACAGAAGTGTATAATACGTCATTACTAATTTAATTAGGCATGCCCGTTCTTATTAAAAAAGACAAATAGTTTTATCTTTGTACAAGCACAGTAGCGCGCACCAATAGCATATCCGTTTATAGTTCATTAGAACCGAATCTCGTATTGACAAAAAATACAAGAACATAAACTTATTTTGTTGTAAATATTAAGTTTATGTATTCGAACCTCTTGGCACCGAATATTGATTCAATATCGTTTCGAGTTAAACATGCAAAATGAATAATTCATATTCATATAACTAATATTGTTATTTAAACAAAACTAGGGTTTATATTTGGAGACGAGGAGTGTCACTATTCCATATTTTATTGTTTAATAACGTATTTGACCTAAAAACTACATATGTATTATGTACTCTCTCAAGACGAGGTAATTAGAGACTTGATTTGCGGTTTCTTATATACAAACTCTAATCTTTGGAAATAATAATTTGCACATAATCACAATTTTGTTGCTAATTATCAGAATGAAATCTAAAATTTGTCACAGGTCATGTCGTCCATATAGGGACGATTTCAATTAGTGAGATAATATAGGGGGGCGAATCAAAAAATTATAATTTTATCTATCTAAATACTTTCCGGGTGTTAAAACTAAATTATTTATTACCAACATTACGCACACCTCCACTACATTGTACACGTACGAATATACATATTCTAATCATTAAAATTAATTACAAAAAAAAATCATTGCAGGGGATTAGAGGTTTGTTTAATATTATTTTTGGTTTCTAAATATGGTGTAATAGAATATATTTTATTATTATAGTTTCATTTGCAATGCTTTTTATGAACGTGATTGATGTTTACGAAAATAATGATGTAAATTGGCAATATATTGAGATTTAGTTAAGTCGAACACGTACAAGGACAGTTCTGATGAGATTAAAAACATAATCCATTTTGTAAATGGAATTTTATTGGTTTAGTCCATACTATATATAGGCTGCCTAGACAACATACTGTACAAACAATGCCTAGATATTGTATTGGAGAGCTCTCAAATTTTAGTAAAACTCCGGTTGAAATTAAACGACCGAAGGTATCGAAGAAGCTTTTTTATATCAACTTCGTGAATTTTTTTATTTATATACAAAGTGACCAAAAACAAACATTATTTTGAAATATTCAAACTGAGCTGTTTTTTCTCCTTCGTAACGAATCCAGTCGCTTTCGACGATGGTGTCAAAATATGTTTCACTTTCGTCGATTAAGACTGATAACTTTTTTAACCATTCGGGCATATCGAAATGTTTATATAACATATTCAACCGAGCATGATTTTATAACCCATTTGGAAATCAATACATAGTTTTGAATTTACATCTTAGAATTTAATTTTAAGTTTAAGATTGAACCATGGACATTGTCATAAAATGATTGCGCGATGAACTGTCATAGCACAATAGCACATTTCACAACACTTTCAATAAACATCTTTATTTTCGAACGTTTTTTCTGGTTCACAGATAGTAAGAGCCTAAGACAGGACATATAATTCCAACCTTAGAAATAGAACTGGAGAATCGAGAACAAACCGGCCTAATATTTTCGTAGTATGGTAAAACTAAAAGATATTTGGTTTATTAAGAGACTTTCTACTATAGTACTCTAAATTCACAACACGTTGCAAGAATTTAACGTGAAAGTGTATTTGAGTATATAACCGGCAATTTCAATGCCAATTTTCAATGGTGACAGAATTTTGTACTCAATTTAAAAATCTCAACACGTTGTTATTGGATAAGATTGTGTAAGTATAATTTCTAAACAAATGTAATGCAGTCTACAGTATAAACGTAAGTGATAGTGAAAACCTCTAATTGGAGTTAATATATTACCGTTTACAAATAATTTACTAAAAAAATCGAAATCAGTGACTGCAACTTTAACAGCGTTAATTTGAGAAAGGATCTTTGCTTGCACCTTTATAAGATCCAGTTAATACATGAACTAAAGCCACTCGATCATGAAGTACATAATATATATACGTACGTTCTCGGATTGTGCTCTGGAAATGGTGAAAGAAGATGACCAATTTAAACGGCTTCGTCAATAAACAGAATATGCGTTATTAGTCAGTTGAAATCTGTCATGTGCTTTAAGAAACACCACTTCATGCACAAAAAATAACAGTATGGTGTGGTTGAAGGTGGTCATAGGGCCGTTTTTACTCGTTGATGAAAATGACCGTCACGTTACAATCAATAGAGATCGCACTACAAAGACATATTGCAACGTTATATCAAAAATAGTCCTTTCGATTGATCGCCTAGATCGTGTGACGTTAAATCATTGGTCAAGGCAAAAGGCCAGCGTCGTTAGAGGAGCTCAGAACCAATATTCAGAACTGGGATGTCTTAATTTATCGTACTTCTCTATTTATCGTACTACTCGAAGTCCTCTTTCATTGGGATACCGTGAAATCCACTTATTACAAAAAAATGAGAAAACATATTGGCTATCGCGATGTGTAATTTTTTGGATCATCAATTTTTATCTCAATAGTGGGGTTGGCTTCAAACTCATTTTTTTTATATATGCCAGTAATCTAAAATGTACAGTTGGCATCTGTATATTTACAAAGATAAGCGTTTCAGTATATCTTAAGACTACAATTTATATGAGGAACCAGACAAACTGAGGGTTATCTTAATCAATGGTACAGTTCTATATACATCGTCTAAGATATCGTTTATTTACTTTATTGTAGTTTAAAAATTACCATCCAATTTAAATTTGGGGTTAGAAGTTCATTATATGTATAGATTTTGGTCTCTTTGATAGTTGAATAATAATTAGTTTAACCTCCATAATAACTTAAAGATCTCATCCAAGTAATATTCTTCATAAATCAGATTACAATACGCTCAAGATCTAATTCACAACAAATATATAAGTATATACATAACTGGAGAATCAAATAATAAATTTCATCTCAAGATGTGCGCGCGCGATATCATCGCAACAGCATTTCGAAACGATCAACATTATATAAAACAAACATGAGGAAAATGATTGAAAATGAATCACATTTATGACGCGCGTTTATATTGTTGTTATTATTTATATATTAAATAATAGTATTATTAATTCGTTATATATGTACCAAAATGATTGAATAACTTTCTAAATTTTCAAAAAATTATTTTGTATTTGCTCCAAACACCGCAATCGAGTGTGTCTCGAACGCGCCCGGCGATGCTTGCTTATGTACCGATTTATTATTTGAAAGTAACACCGAGTTGTAGTAATAGCCATGCATTTTGTTAATTTTAAATCGAACAACATATATAATTGTTTATAATTATTATAGAAAGTATTTATAAACTAAAATAATATTATACGCGTTTTTGTGCCCATTACACATTATAATATTATCGATTGATTTAAATTACAAATTGATTATGTACCTTCGATATCGATGTGAACACATAATATACTGTCGCAGTGCGGAAATTAGATGCGTCGTCGCACGCAAAGTGTTCAGACTAATCCATAATCTCGTTGAATCGCTTTAAAGAAAGTACATATACCAATTTACACTTCATTCATAAACAATTTTAAATTAACATAAATTGCTTTGATATCGTATAATAGAAGAGTAGAAAGCATGAAAGTATGTTTTTTTTAATGTTCAAGCCAACTGTAAATACATAAATAATGGATTTGGTCTCAAACAAATCTTAGATTTTATATAATATACACATTTATTATTAGTTTTTTTGTTACGGTTTATGAATCCCAATAAATATTTTATTTATTATTTCATTTAAATAGTATCACGTGTAGAATATGCCTGTTATATTGATGGCACGCGAACGAACACCTCTAACATTTTTACTATATACATAAATGATTCATGTACGATAGATAGTGGGGTTTGGGTTTAAATTATAACCTGAATAGTTTTATAAATTCATAGTACGAGGGGAGTAACATAAGTATTCTAAGTATGCTACAGAACGATCAGTTAAAATGAAGACGAGAAAACGCAAAATAACTGAGGATGTATCAGACGAAATTCCAGCACCAACGCAACAGAAATTCGCAAAATCTTCGACTGATGGTTAGGCCCGTTGCACATTTCAGATAAGCTAAGCTATGCGATGTAAGCTATGTTTTTGTAATATACAAGTTTAAATAGGTCGCTTCACATTTAAACTAAGATATGCGAGCTATGTTTTTTGTTTTGAGCGATGCAAACTAACTTAGTTCGAGTTATGTTGACCTTATAACATAAAATATATCGCTCACATATACATTGAGTTTTTCCGATTTGTGAAAAAAAAAAATTGGAAAAGTAACAAATAAATCATATTGGAGCGTCAAAAACATTAATGTATGTGTGTGAGCGATGTATATTTGATAAGTGCAGCGCAATGAAATAACCGAGCTAAACTAAGATATGTTCACCGATTTTCATAGCTTAGCTTATCTGAAATGTGCAACGGGCCTTACTGTGGCTCCAGTAAATTTAATATCACGAATATTAAATGATTATCTGGGATACACGAAGAAATGAAGAAAGAGAGGAAAGGTCTTTAACAGTAATGCTGTGATAATTGAAGGTTAATGCTGAACTTGATAAGCTTAAAAAGCAAAATTATGAAAACAGTTTTGGGAAAGTGGATCTATAGGCTTAAGAAAAGCTTTGAGATCAATGGCGATTATATAGAGAACATAAAATAATTTTTTTACTGCTCAACTAAGCTAACTTTTGTTACTATCCTCGTATATAGTTTTTTCTTGCATTGTATATTACAAACTAGTTGGATAGTTTGCAAGTATTTAAATATCAATTATATGTACATTGTTCTTGATATCTAAACTATCATAAATTGATTGATTATATAAACATGTTTATATTGTATAGACTCGTATCAATGTAGACCGACGACAGTTTTCGCTTCTGGGTTGGAAAATTATTTGCGACCATACAGGTAAAAATGCGCGCTTGACTCATCATCACACCGGAACTTGTTTTATGATATATGTACATATATAATATATTGCAAAATCACATTCTAATTTCTCTTCCATATTTGAAATTGGTTTTGTTTGTTTAGTGTGGAAAATCCGCAAATGGCCATTTTTCGTTTTGGAAACATTATAATAACTAATATTGCGAAAATTTTGTTAAAATTCTTATTTTTGGGTCATACAGTAATAGTCGAAAATATCATGGCCAACAGACATTGTCTGACAATAATATTCATCGATTGGTGTCAAATTTTGTTGAGTACGTGACAGTGAGAGTCCTTAAAATGCCGTTCCACAACGACCAAGACGCTCTAATGAACTGGAATAAGAGGTCACAGTGAGCATTTTAGCATCAGTGGAATCACTTTGCGGCGCATAAAGCGCAATTATAGAATATTGCCAACAACCATTTTAAAACCTACCACGGCGTTAATAAGTATATTGTCTCATTTGGAAAACATGCTATTCCTTGACTAAAAACTGACTATTTGGCCGTTTGCACTCAAACCAACATTGGGCAATATTTTTTCAGAGAAAAAGAAACAGTTTATAAGCGATATCGATGCCTGCAATTGCGTTTGAAAGGTTTAAATGGTTACTGGTTTCAACAAGATGGTGCGCCATGCCACATTACTTCAAAAACTTGTCCAAGGCGCATTCTGTATAATTACTCAATTATACATTTAGCATAATTTTATAATTACTTCCTAAAAAACTAGTAAAATTCAAAAGCAAACTGTATCTCTTCGAGCGAGCTCATTGTCATAAAATATCAATACAGTCCATCTTCCTAACGATTTTAGAACCATAGTCGTGCAGAAGTTTGCAACCTCTAGATTCTTTATTGCGTTGTTCACCCCACTGGACGGAGAGTAAATTAGAAAATGTTCTTCGAAAAATTGTGTCGGAACGGTATAGTCAATAAAGATAGCAACAACCTCTTTGATGATGATTCGGAACTTTTGATGTCCATTAAGGATCGTATTACTTTTTGTAAACGCTTTTTTGATTCTAAAAATTTTATCAAAATGTTGGACATTACACTAATACAAGCAAAAATTGTTACCGCTCACACCAACGACTAATGAATCATTGAGATGAGTACGTACAGTATAGTACACACATACTGATTTACATATATACCGAATGAATTTCTCAATAGTGTATCTCTGTCGTTAAACTTTTCTCTTCTTAATTGATTATTTCAATCTACACTATACTTATAAAACTATTATTTACTTTTGCTTAAACATATACAAAGTTTTTGCATAAATTCAAAATAAACGAGATAAAATCTGATCGCACTAATGTGACTTTTTGTCAAAATTTCTCAAAAGAATTTTTTTTTACAGTGAAAACAGTTTTCTTTCACGGTTATGGTGTTCGGCTTGAGTCATTGCATTTGCTTTTCAGTTGTTATTTTCTTAATTCATTACGACAAATGTATATTTAAACTGAGAAACGTGGTATATATTTTATTCAAAATAATCGTAATTTGACGACGAGTACTTATACATAATATTGGTTAGGATCTGATTTTAATGCCTTAGATTTTAATGCCGTTGAGAAAGTAAAGAATAAGCATATCAACCGATACTACTTTACGATTGACTGCATTAATGTGAAATCTTTAAGATGTACTGTCCATCGTTCCACGAAAGGTAAATACAGTAAAAAAAAAATTACAGGAGGTGCATCTATCGTCCATTTAAGGTATGTGTCTTATTAAGGTATATTGTGCATGAAATTATAAGATGATAATGATTTGACTTCGGCTGTAGAAAAAGCAATACTTGTCTTGCTTACTAGAAGACAGAAGGCGACCAACATAGGGTACAAGCAGTTGCTCTTCGGGAAAAGCTAATAAAGTAACTCTTTGCTTCGCCTCAATAGGCTACTACCCAAGTTTGGAAGTCCAATAACCGAAGACGGAGATTGTTGATCCTTTATGGGTTCGAAAAAAGGGGAAGGCTAATCCTTCGATCTAACGACAAAACAAAGGAAACGAATCTATACCACCAAAAACGTAATGGTGAATGTTACGTTCGAAACCAAAACGTGCCTGGGATATAATACAACAGTACATAGTCCTACGAACTAAAAACTTGAAAATAGATTTCTATGATGAAATAAGATCACTGCCAAGTTAGACAGTAAAAACAAAGTTGATAAAACAACCGCGAGACACCATCTTGGAGCTTCGTCTTTAATTGTAGATATATGTATATATTTGTAATTATTAATTAATAATAATTGACTGGGTTTTGCTATATATACTCGTGTATCAGATCAAAATTCAGGTTCATACCACATACAAATATAAACTTAGTTGCTTTCCAATCGACTAACCGCTAGTACCCGCTAGTAGTTCGGTTTTTAACTTTGTTAGCAAATAAACCATAGTAAAAATTAGCAAGGACAAGAACGGAAGTTTGTCCACTAGTAGTTTGGTTCTGGTCTTTGCTAAATTTACTATGGTTTATTATCAATGAAATGTTTCTAGGGCCTGATAAGGTTATTTTTGTGCTAATATTATTTAGTTATTTTCATTTTAATCAGTCTCCGTATGTGATTGTATTACTTGGTCTAATATAAATAGAAGTTTATCGACCAATTATAAATAATAAATAAAAAGTAAATACTAAGTTTTTCTTAAAATCAATATTTTTGTTTAATTAATTTATACTGCCCTGACCCAATTGTACAAAATATAATCGAATCAAATTCACCTTCAAGACAAAACGATATAAATTATGTACCTTGATAGTAGTATAGTAGTATTGCTTATATATCAAAAACTATAATGTGTACACACATGATCCACAAAATTATTGATTTTTCACAAAACAAAGCGAAGCTAAAATGATAAAAAAATTTTAAACATTCCACCAAGCGGATATCATCAATATCAACAAAACAAATCACTGATTACGATAACACATTAAAAACATTGCATATTCTAATCATAGACTACCTAAAATACAATTATCAGTAAATATTTTTAATTTAAACAACAAAAAAAAATTAAATAAAAACAATTGCGATATTTAATTAAATCACTTTGATTGACTCTCGAAAAACATATGTTAGACAAGTATAACTGATTTGTACATGTATGTACGGATATATGATATATGTATATTTTTAATTTATTAATTTTAACGTTATTAAAAAAACTTTCTTTTTAAGTTTTAACCAACTATACGTACATAATGTTCAAATCGAAAACTATCCGTACAAAATAAAATTGCGGAATACTACATACAAACATATACAAAATATGTACCAAAAACCAATGAAACTATTATTTATATTTTACTTTCCTTTTCCGGTTAGTGTTACGTTACTGTTGTTTACTATTCTACACACTACAAAAAAACAAACCATACTGTTTAATAATTTTTGATTTTAATTGTATTATTGTACTATAAATTATTATTAATTTATAATTGTTATCGTACAGATATACGCAAGCATTGTGTATTGTATGTCGACGAAGCGCACTATCATGTTAACTATAACCGTATAACGCGCATCGATGCATCTCTTCCATCCATTTTCATTGGTACGAATTGTACAATTAAAGATGTTAATTAAGTTGTTATTAAAAACTAATATAACCGTTTGTGTGCGATACTGATATGTAATTTAATTTATAACGGATTACTATCGCGATTCGCGCTTATATATGTACATACATACGTCATGTAGAACATATAGAGTAATTGAAAATAGGTTTGCAAAATTTAAATAAATTACCGCTAGTTATAGTTTAAAAAGAACTATATATTTGTTATAAACTAATAAATCTTTTTATATATAAAAAAACAAAAGATTTTGTTTAAAATAATGTGTGCATAGTTTTTAAATGAAGGTTATAAAAATTCTTTGCAATTATTACTTTTAACCAACAAAATTTGTAATGCGAAAAGATTTTTAAATATTCGCATACATGCCTTTATATCTTTTCATAATTTTATGACATTGCAAGATAAAATAACGGTATACATAAGATAATTATTGTTTTCTTCTATGGTTCTTAATTTCAAACGAATTGCTAAATCAAGCAAATATTGCAAATCGTTTATTATCATTAGCAAATTATGGTTATTAAATGAATTAAAATTCATCTAAATAAATAATAAATATACTAAAATATTAGATTTTAGAACTATGTATAAACCAAATAAATGATAAGAAAAATAAAGTTTCGGTATGTAAAATAATAAACTTAACGAATAAAAAACAGAACGAAACCCGTTTTTTGCTTTTGTGATTTAATCTAACCAGCAACTCAATAAAAAATTTAATGTAATATGTGTTATCTATTTGTAAAATGAATTTTTAAGAATTGTTCATTGTTTGCAAGTTTTCGTTAAATTTTAACGGACGAAAAAATTACCTATAACTTGATTTTAAAAGTTATACTTGTAAAAGTTTAACATTTATTGAGTATCAACTAAAACTCAACGAAGATATAAAATGTCCCTAAAAGTCAAATAACTTATAATAACTATAAGGGAAATTGCGTCGATTGGCATCATGTTGGCAATGCCATAATTCCTGAGATATAATTCCTGAGAAGATTAAAAGAAGGCACTAGTAGTAGTTGAGCGAAATGTTTACATTTTTTAACGGCAGTTTTTTATATTCTACGAATTATTAACAAAACTAAAATTGTAAATTAAAAAAAAAAAATTTATTTTATAATCGAAATTGGAAATTTTTGAAGTAAATGGTCTTATATTTATAAATAATAATAAATAAAAAAAACAAAATTTGTTTTTTTTTTAAATTATGTCATTCCATTAAAAAATTACTTCGCGTGCCATCTATTGTTCTCGTTAAAACGTATTGGTATGCCATCTAGAAATCTTCTCTGAAACTTATATTTAACGAATTCATGCTGTCGTTGGCATCTACTATGAAAATTGACACGATTTCCTTTATAGCACTATAAGTTATTTGCTAAAAGTGTCAATATGCGTTTATTTTTGCTCGTATAAAAATAATTTGGTTCACTGGGTTCAAAACATGAGGAAATTAACGAATGTAATATTAACAGTGTGATTATTAACAGTGTGATTGTGTATATTTATGGTGTCCAAGTCCAAATGAAGAGAAAGAGAATCTCTAGATTTATCACTTAGCAGAAGTGTCAAGTTTATGAGTTTTTGAATTCTAAGGGATGGATTGGTGAGATTGGACGCATCAAACCAGCCTTATTGTAGAATGACACTAAGATCTTGGAATCAAACAGTAAAGTGATGTGTCGATTTTTTCCTTAGATGTATAAACAAGGGTGTTATACAAATTATCGGTGGTCGGATGATTAGTTATTTCCGACTGCACAGACAGGCATGATGTATACAAATTTTTAACTATTATTTTTTTATAGAAGTTTTAGCGATTAACGTTGAAATCGATATGGCAACAATTGATAGGAACAAATAGAAAGTGTTTTTATAACTTTTATGGCATGGATAGGCAATTTGATTACTGGATGGTGATAAAATTGAGGATTTCGACTCAATTAATTATGGTTTCATAATTTCTCGCGGAACAATTTTGTTCGGAGTTAAATGTTGTTAAATTCTCTTAATTTTGAAAAACGTACAGAAGTAGAATCGGAAGAATAATAGTTTTATAGACAAATGCCATCATCATAGTAGCATAAATCTCCTAAATAATAATCACAACTAAGTTTACGGCAATGGAACGGACTAATAAATATAATATATGCTACGACTGATGCCTTATATGAGTATGACGAAATGAACGTGGAAACACTGGATAATTTATAATCTAATATGAAATTCAAATATTGTATAAAAACTTGAAGAATTGTTGAAACCATGGTTGGGTTGGGAAGATAGATAACCCCTGAGTTATAAACCAAGGAATGTACTCCAGTTTTCTAACTTGAGGAATACCTGATATGTACTCATAACTAACAAACTTATTTACCTTAGATGGATGAATTGTATTTACCTTAATATAAAAGTAGTTAGATAATTACAATAATTGCTTTAGTGTTAAGACAGTGGTGCTTAACTCCATATATCTATCTGATATTTGGATATTTGGATATGTTCTACGAGTGTGCTATGTGCCTACCAATGTTTTTCCGAAATGGATGCCAGTTAGTTTTATTCATATTCTATCATTAAAAGCATTACTAATTGCAAACTATGTTTATAAGTTCTAAATCGATTTTTCTGGTTTTATTATTCGAAAAATCGATTTTTAATCGGTTATTAGAGCCAATTAAATAAAACAATAAAATTCTTTTTTAAAGCAGTTAAATACGTTTTGTAATTTATTTTCTCTAAACATATCCAAGAAGGTACTCAGAAACGTAGAATCGAGGTGTTAAAACTTGGCCAAAATGTGTATAGTGAAGTATAAGCACTGTTCAATAAATTGGATGGTCTTTACTCCTTATTTTCAATTGGTAAATAGATATTCATAATAATTTTAAGTTACATACGCAGTCGACAACTCGCAAATAAAAAGGTTTTGTTGAACGGTTAAAAATGGATGATACGAGTAATTTATAAGCTGTATTGCTCTGTCGTTCTAAGAAAATAGTGCACAGGCACCAATAGAGATTGCGGCAATTCACGAAACTGTGAATCAGTTTTTAATTTTTATACTAAGGCCTATTTACAACTACAATAACCTGAAGAACGTGATGTAAAAAGGTCACTTCATGTCTAGTGTGTTTTATCTATCGATACAATAACATTTAATAATTTTTATTTTTGACACAAACAAATAATTATTGACAGAAAAAGCTAAGTGGTCATTATCAGATTTAGATATTTGACATAAAATGAATTTGAATCAGCTTGTCCCCAATAATCTTGAATTACATACGAGGGGAGTATCAAAAGTTTGCTTAGTTGACCACAAAAAAAATCTTAATCTTCGTTTTTTACCTTCTCTATATTCGCCATTGATTTCAATGCATTTCTTAAGCCTATAGATCCATTTCTTAAAAACAGTATTCAAAATCTTGCTTTTTAAGCTTATTTAGTTCAGCATTAACGGCAGCAATTATCTCCGCGTTACAGTTACAGACCTTTCCCTTCAAATTAATTTTTTGAAATAATCAAAAATCACAAACTACTGGATCCGGCGAATATGGCGCTTGTCATGATGTAAAAAGTAGCACTGCAAATCCTTTTTCTTCCGGTTTTCCATGTAAACTTTTGGTAAGCAATCTTTGGTATACCATTTGAGTTACCGCCTGACCCTTTTCCAGAGGAAAAGCAGCTACAATTTTTGATCGGGTGAAGTAAACTGACATCATTACTCTTGTTGCTTAGCTTTTACGGGTTGGTTTGCTCCTGTTGGACTATATATCACGGACTGTTGTGTAGTTTCCGGGTCGTACTAACAGAACCAAGATTCGTCACCAGTTACGGCTTTGCTAAAGTTGCTAGACTGCCCATTTTCGAATTTATTTAGGAAACATTTAGCAAATTGCAGTCGAGCCACCTTTTGGGCCTAATTTTAAATTTATGGAACCTGTAACGTAGATTTCTTTGTGTATTATTTAATATTCGCGATGCAGACATTCAAGGTTAATTCATCAGAAACAATTTCTTATGTCAATCGTCTATTTTACTCAACTTTCGACTTCATCAGACCCACAGTAACGTCACCAGTTGAAGATTTTGGTCGAGCTTCTCGGTTCTCTACAGAAAGATGTCCCGTCTGGAACCTTCGGAACCTCTGGAAAATGATCTGTAAAGACGATTTCGAATTCAATTTTCGTCTGATGCATCTTCAGCTATTTTGCGTTTTCTCGTCTCTATTTTAACCGATCGTTCAAAATTGTTTAAAAGAAGTTTCATAAAACAAATATTTAAGAGTTGCCTACTAAGCAAACTTTTGGTTCTCCCTCATATTTTCTATTTTTCAAATGTTTGTTCGTATAGTTAGCCTATAGTAACTAGAAAAGAAACATTTTCGAAAAAAAACAAATTTGAATCTCGTCATAATATCCTTACTTAACAATTCTAGAACTGGATGAGATTTGTTATTTCTTTAAATGGATCAAAAATAAATCATAATTAAACGTTATACAACTAATCTATAGACCATACAAAATATTATATATAGATAATTAAATAGTTCCGGCTTAAATAAGAAACCAATTTGAGCAGCACCCTTCAATTATAATAGTATAATTACTGTACACACATATATCTAAATTACGACAAATGACCCAGTTTCAACAAGACGTTAAACATGCATTACACAGTATGTATCTAATTAAAATACTTAATCATACTATATCTTAACATATATTTTATTTTAATTAATCTTTGATATAGAGAGCATTAGACCAATTTTCGTTTGTTCATATACATATCTTACGCATATATTTCAAGTACATTTTTATTCAATTAATGGAATTATTAAAGACGAGAAGAGAAACAGTTTTCATTCTGTATTTCAATTTAACTTACATTCTCGTATATTACAACTATCAATCATCGTAGTGTATAATATATATAAATTTATTCGTATAAATATAGCACAGTAAACTGTTGTGTATAGTAATAATAAAATGAAATTGATGTTTTAACTCGAAACTAGTAATTTTATGAAGATGAGGGTTAAATATCATATATGTATAGTTGCATGTGAAAAAATCAAGTCTCGTTCATCATGTTGAATGAATTTTTATTTATTTATGAGTTTTTAATATATGTTGTACATGAAAATAAAAGTTGTAATGTTGTTATCATTTATATATGACTTAGGAATTTAAGTTACACTTGTACCACAAAAAAAAATTAAATTGTAAACTATAACAAATCTCAAATGGAACGGTAAGATGAAAGTTTTGTACACATAATATTTTTTTTTTTAACTTCTAACAATATTATCTATCTGTAGCTGTAGCATTCACCGCGCAAACATATAAGAAAAAACCGAAAATTTATAGATAGTTATAATATGGAACAGTTATATACAAAAAAAAACTAAATTTTTAATTTAAATTTTTTTATATAGTTTATATACACAAAAAAGTTGACTAAATTTATTAAAGGCAAACATATTAAAGATATAAATATTTTGAAATCATAATAATGTTTGCAAATTGTCTTATATACATAAATTTTTTTATTGTTCAAAAATCACGAAAAGTTATACGAAATTATTTCAACATTTGCGGGTATTGTTGAATTATTATGATTTTCATTCGTGGAAATTAATCAAGTATAGGGATTTGGGACATCGATGTTTGGGTGTTATGTTTATTTATACAATATGTGGGAAATGCCTGATAAATCACGTAAGCCATGATTAATTAATTTAATGTACAGGGTGACGTAAATTATTCTACTCATATGTATTTTCACGGTTAAATTAATATTTATTTATGAAGTACAAGTCAACCATTACGATGATCCTAGGTTTGATACCATAATCCTTAAATATCTTCAACAGAATACCAAATATATAAACTTCGTCTCACTTTTATAAATATTATTTAATTTTAATTATTATTTAATCAAGGCTGATTTTATTGCTAGTATTAATTCATATTTATTCTCAAAATTCATTCCTCCTTCGCAAACTTTTTGTTATAGACATCCCAAAACCTGTTTCATTACGTTATGAATTAAGACACTGAATTATGTTGAAATCTAACGCTGTCCATTCAAAAGTTCAGTAAATTTCTTGGAAGTTAATTTCAAAACGGTTTTATACTCGAATTTGCTAACATTTTTACTGACTGAACTAGATCGATCATTCTTAAAAAATCTTTTCCATCTGGCCCGCCAAAATTTTTGCGGAAAATATCCCTTATGTCACTCTCTTACCCATCAAACATGTTGCTTTGCAGAGCAAAGACGTTGGTTCCTAAGTGTTTTTTCATTAAACAGAGGTTTTATATTATTTTTTTGGATCGATAGGATAGAATTTGAAGTTTTTAAAAGAATGGTCCGTCGGTCTTGGACTGTTGTGTACCCATCTCACACGGCTTTTACTTTTTCCATAACTTTATGTTACTGAGGTAATTCTTACATCAAGGATTAACCACAAACTGACATCCTGCGCTCCTTTATTTTTATTTTTAACCATTAGAAATGAGATATTTTAGTTGTTGTTTCGACAAATAAAACTGCAATTTTTAAACGTGCTCTCCGTTTTATTTTTCCTAAAGTGTTCGAAAAACAAATGAAAGTCCAGAAAACAAACTTGTTCAAAATTCTTTGTAAACAAAAGCAAATGTGTTTGTGATTCAAGAAGGCGAAACTTATTTTACTTTAAATGGCAACGAATGGAAGCACAAAATCTATTTTGACAATGGCGCATGTTATATCGAGAAGGTGAAATTCATACAAAAAGAGAAGTTTCCAGAGTAAGTTTTACTGTGGTTGAAAGTAAGTAAAAACAAGATTTCGGAGCCTGTGTGTTTTAAAGCTGTATTAGTTATTAATAGCGGAAGGTACAAGGTCGAATGTTTAATAAATGTTGAAAAATTTATAAGAAACTAAAAGTTGTTTTTTTTGGTCGGATTTAACAACGACTTATTACCTAAAAGGCAGCACAAATGAAATGTGGCACTTGGGTATTCGTTTTGTACCAAAAAACGAATGTGCCTTAGTTGCGCCAAAATAGAGGTTTATTGGCAAACCTTAATGTTCTCGATACATCAATGTTTAAATCGGCGATGGAAAGAGTTATTTTATCTTTAAATTTGTCTTAATTTTAAAAATGTCCTAGCCTAATCAATTTCTTACGCAATTATATCACTATCTAACAATCTCAATACTTAATGTAAAAATGATATATATTTGACTAAACAATTATATTATATAGTTAGAGAATGACTCTGATTCGGGTTATCGGACTAGGCGTTTCTGTAACTAACATTATTTATCTCACAAGTTTTTTATATTCAGTGTTGAGATACAGACAGGGTCTCGACCAGCATAACTCCGTCTTATTTTTTTAAGAACGCTTCGTTTTTAACCAGTATTTTAGCATCACTGGAATTTAATTCCTAAGGAACGATATGATTTAGCCACTCTACCAACTATATAATGTCTTCGCGTTTTTTTGACAGTAATGATGACTTCGGACCACTTCATGTCTTTTTAGAACTGCATTTTTATTCTTAAACCTTTTAATGGAATTGTTAACTATGTTTTACAACTTCAGAAGTTACTACCTCTGAATTTTAGAACTTCAGGAGTTACTCAAATGCGAAACAATCTTATACTTATATTAAGATGAAACAATATTTCGACTAGTGTCGTCTTTTAGAATTATACTGTTTAGATTTCTACCTTAGTTTGGGATCTAAACCGTGTTTTGCTCATCAACTTTGTCTTATATTTTCGCCAAAAATTACGTATGTTCTCAATTTATTTGAGTTTAAGTGGTTATTTTTTCCATAAATGCGGAGGAACTTTTAAACCACTCTTTATGTATACTTATTCACAGAAACATAATCCACGTTCAATATAATATTTCGTTTTAATTCTATACTCTGTCCACAATTAATAATTATTATAAGTTAATTGGTGCGGAATTGAAATAAGCTTTCAAATATTATTGTTCGAATACATGTCATACCGGATGGTCCACTTAACATGAACTTTGAAAATATGTAAGTATGTTTGTATGTCGAAAAATATGCATCCTATGGAGAGAAAAATTTATAAAACGACAAAAGAGCTCAAAAATAATATTTAAGTTATTTCACGGAACTTTATTACACGATGTACCCTTTTGATGACGTATCAGTTACCACTAATAAAATGGCATCAAAGATATTGAACACAAACAAACAGTATAATTAAGACTTAATATATTTGATATTAAAGATTGTCCATTTTCGATACTTTGAAACGATCTGTGGTCTAAAGCATTAATATATCCATATCTAAAATTCGTAATTGGGTACTCAATATGGTAGAAAGAAGTTGAATTTCCGAAATTATAAATGGACCTACTTTCCGTCTTAACGTTATTCTTAGAGTAAAGATTCAGAACACAATCTATATATATATATATAATAATGTTTAAGTCAAAAGTATTGGCGTTGTTTGTTTATCCGTTTTTGTCTAAATCATTTTCTAAGACCGAAGCACTTGCAGCTCTTTCAATGTTTCTTTTTACCACATGTAAAACCGAACAAAATAGAGGAGATACGGCTTAAGACCTCAGCGTTGTATCATTAATTGTCTTTAGCCATCAAATAACTTTCATATATGCATATGGTTTTAGACTAGTTAATTGTCGGAATTCGAATAGCAAATCAATGGAGCTAATTGGTCAAAGACAGGACTCATCGTTCGATACACAGTATCTTCTCAATTAGACACGCTATTTAGACTAGCCTCAGTAAATAAAACAACAATTTTGAGTTTTAAAAAGATAACGACTTTAATCAATTAAAAAAGAACACACACACACAAAAATCTAAGCCGTACACAATAATTTGACCACCTTCTCGTCTAATAACACCATCAAATTAGTATTTTGGAGTATTTTTTTCACCTTGGAATTCAAAATTAGCCGTAATAATCGTGTAAATAACAATGAAAAGTATTTTTCAAGTCTCACATAATTATGATACATAATTAGTATGATTTGGCAAAAAATCTTCCAGTCTATTAAAATGATATTCTAGAACTAAACACAATAGAACTATATTTACAAAACAAAACACCGGGCATATGACATATCAACATAATAAATTCGTTATGTTTATGGGGTACTTTTTGGGAGTTTATCGATTATTTTATCACGCATTACGATTACAGCATATATACAACATATATATGTACTGGGATTAACCGGAAATAATATTTTCATTATATTATACAGGAAATGCACTAAAGGGTTAAGTTATATAGAAACCACTCGCGTGTACATTTTACATCATATTTAATAATAGGTTAAAGTTAGGTATCATTTTTTAATGTGTGCCATCTTAATTACAACAAAGCTGTGTACATTAATCGAGAGTGTATAATATATGACCTTTCTAAAATCTTAAAATTGACGTGGTTTAAATATATATAATTACATCATCAGCTAGCTAGTGCTACCGTCACAAACACACACGTCACGTCAATATTATATTATTACAATTATAGTTTTTATTTGTATTTTTTGTTTCAGTGAATATGTTGACTTCCTGTATATACAACTGAAATAATAAAAAATATGTACAATCTCGTATACATAATAAATAAATCATACAGACACATTTTGTATATAATTCGCAGTTCAAGGATGATTTGCTAAAAATGAACAGCAAATCGCTTAAGTATCAACACACCAGCTAGATTGATTTGATAAATGCAAATAATTGAAACTATTTAAGAATGAATGCGAACCCCCACTGGGCTTTGCAATACATTACATCATGTTTTCATGATGTTAGTTATTTGTCATCGTGCGCGCTGAAGGCGAATATTTCTGTATACAATATTTTGGTTATGATTGAGTTGAGGAGTTAAATTATGCTTAATAAAACAACAAACTAATTAATTTTATTTTATGATTTTATGTCATCAACATAACATGTGTCAACTGTAAGTATGGATGGCATATATGATACTTGAGTTACACAACATAAAGGCCAAGGGAGAGCGATATGATATTATATTATATATAGGAATGATTTTTTAGAATCAGGATTTGGTTTTATTTGGCACGTTGTAAATTAATATTTTACTGATGCTTTTGTTAGAATCGTGCAAACCATAAACGTAAAAATTTCGTAGGATGTTCAATATATATAGAAGAAAAGAAAGTGTTGTATTATAGATGTATACTGTTGCATTGTGGAATTACATCATAAATTATATAAAGGCGTTATAAATAGTTGATTCTATACTACATTTTGGGGTTTTTATATAACAAACAATGTACCCATTGGGGCAACAGAATAGTGTGATTTTTGAAAAGGAGTTACTTTGTATTATTTGGATATTAAACCGATTTCGTCCATATAGTTTTAGATTATTTGTAATTTATAATACGAACCCTTGATCCTGGCTTATTAGTGGCCATAAAAATGTATTTAAGAATGTATTTAATATTTCATTCACATTCCTTGCACTCATCATGAGGACATCGAAGTTTATTCTATTGTGGTTATATTTGTTGCACTTTAGAAGCAAATGTTCAATGTCCATAGACAACCATACAAGAATCAAACACCAAAATGACGTTTATGCAGAGATTCCTTTCAATTTCCATGATTCAATCTTACTCGCTTCATTGTTCGAATCATTGTAGTGTATCCTTTGTTTTCCTTAAAAAATGCTTTTGTCCTCATTCAAGCAACCCCATATCAGCTCTTTTATTACCTTTAATATATAGATGTGAAGGTATCGTATCCATTAAAAAACAACTTCACTCTAACAAGATCGAATGTATTCAAACAACTTATTCAGATAAACATTGATCTGAGTTTCTCCTTTTTACTTATTAATTCTAAACCAGCGTCAGAGAGTCGGATAGTAAAAGAACCCTCCTTCTCTCGTTAATAAATTGTAGTGTATTGTATTTATCTACAACTAGCTTTAAACTATTGTCAGAAACGCAGATATATTGGCAGCCATACGTTAGATTTTTGAAATAACTAAAACTACTAGGATAATAATACCTTGGTAGGGCAACCGTTGAAAGATGGTGTTAACTAAACGTATTTTTCTGATAAGATAAGACAAGAACAGAAAAAGATAAAAAACAAATACAATTACAAAATTATAATTTATCAAATGTCTTTAATGAAATATCATTGAACTTATCGAAAGTTAATTTTCACGTTAAGACTTTGTTTGATACGGTTGTCTGGCTGACTCAAGTTGTAACAAAGCAGATTTGCAATGTAATAAAATGCTATACTACTGTTAGATTTCATCTATTCACTTAATGAATAGCATCAACTAATGAAACAATTTTTGTTTACATCGATTAACTATCAATTTAAGTATACTTATTGAATAATGAATCAGTTATATAGATGGAAATGGGATAAAGTTTATAAAGTGACAATTTATGTGTATCTGATATCTGTGTATCTGTCTGAATAGTCAAATGGTAACAACTTCAAGAACAGTGAATACCAAACACAGTATTTTAGATTCTTAATTAACTCGTTCTTATGACCTTTATAGTTTATATATCTATATGAATAAACAAATAACGAATGTCGATTGTATTAAATTTATATTCTAATAAAAAAATTTCTTTATCACTCAAGCGTAAGACGTTTAACTATAACATGTTTGTTTTATTAATTTAATATTATTAATAATAATCAAGCTTTCAAATTGAACACACAACTTATATATGACTAAAAATCGAATATTATTTTAAAATATTGACCCTATTCGAATAAATTTGGTTGTGCTTTTAATTTAGAAATAAATTTAAATTTCTTTGTATATATATTTAAATCAATCACAAAGCATAAATTAAACGATTAAATTATAAAAATATTAATGTTTAATAAAAAAAAACAAGCGCAATGGCAATTTAATCGTAAATAGGAGAAAACAGTTTTCACTTTAATGATAAAAAGCACTAAATTTGAAATTCACAACATTTAGTTTAATTCACATATTAATATAGTATATACATCATATATCTCACCGATTATAATTAAATTAATGCAAATTATTTGTAAAATCCATTTAAAATTTGTGTAATATCCAATTTTGTTTCATGATAAGAAACTGTTTTAGTACAAAATAATAATATAATAGTAAACATATATTTGTCATATCACTACACTAATATAGATAAAATATTTTTTTTTTTGGGAATCATATCACCATATTTAATTCATTATTCACCAATTAACTAATTATAAATTATATTTGTTGTTGTTTAAATAAAACATTCCACTAATTAAAAATATATAGTTACTAGTCACATAAAAACCATAATAAGCACAAAAACTATTTAATATATAAACGAAAATAATTATGCGCGATTCAAACAACGACCGTGTTGCCTCTTAGGCAATTACCGTCTGACTCATTCATTGTCTTTAAGTATATATACGTACAGTGCATAATACGTTCGTTTGCTCTCGTTATAATATAAAAGTTTATGATTTAACAAATTTCGTTACTATCTCTATCTATGTGTGCGCAACACTGACTTTAGTATTGTTTTTTGAATTAAAATGTGAGTTTATAGAAGGTATACATACATAAAATGTACCAACCACATAAAAACAAAAAAAAAATGTATATATATATATATGTATACATAAAAATAAAATAAAACAAAATTACTAGTTTATTCTCTATATGCATTTATGTTCAACACACTCTCATAAAATATAAATAATTTAAAAATATTATTTTATTTGAAAGAAGTAGATCCTCTGTTTGAACGGTGAAATGATTAAACTTAATAGAGTTTCGAAGATTTCTAATAATGTCGACAAAGATTGTTTATTAATATGGTGCTTGAATCTGATGACGCTAATATGATGCTTGGATTGAAATAGATTGAAGGCCTTGTCACTTCAATCTTATTTGCAAGCCATGTCAACGATCATCTATTATCATTCCTCGCCACAACACGTTGTGTCGAGAAATGATCATAGATAATCGTTGATCATAGCCGAGTTATCTTTATTTTAACCAACCATTACGTTGGTTGGTTAAAATAAAGGTAACTAGGCTCACGTCATATTCCACTGAATGGTAAGAAGGAAATGTTAAAATAAATAATTGTCTCTTTTCCATTGTTAATGATGTTCCACTTTTAATTTTTCCTGATCGTATGTCGTTTTGCATCTATGTATTTCTCAATCAGATACTTTATTGATCAAAATGTCATATTGATAGTTCTATTTTCAACAAACGAGCAAAAATAAATTCTTCGATGAGATGATCCTCGTGCCTATAAACTTGACATGAGCCAATAATGTGCTTCATTGTCCCTAACGTCAATTCATTTATTTAAAAAGGGGACTTCTAAAAAGTTAAAGTTCGTCTTCGTTAGTTGATATTTTGTCGATACGTGTTTATACAGATAATTAATAACAGTGGAAAAGTATAACTAGTATACTGAAACAGAGGATTAATTAATGTTTTTCTTATTGCTTGAGGTATTGACGACGTCAATACTGCAACGAATATGCCTATATCAAAGTAGTAAACGTTATAGCAGTCAATGGTTACGCGGTAAACGTAGTAGTAGTCAAAAAGATGTTGCTTCGAATCGAGAGCGAGAGATGTTTTCCAGAGAGCGAAAGTTGTTATTTTTTGAATGTCTCAAACGGCAAATGAGGAAAGAAATAACAATATACGACGAGACATTCAATATCATGAGGATACATCGAGTAATAGAAACCAATTGTAGGCACTAGTTCAATAAGGAATGGCAATACATATCTTGATATATATACTACCCAAAATATATACACCACTACATTTATTGTTGCGAGTAGAATGGAAAGATCGAGTCCCACTGACTGGTATATAAGCAGTGCTAAATCGCCGTGTCTGACTAGTTTGATTTTAACCAGTGATGTGTTAGTGTTCAAAAATGAAGTAAAGATAAGTGTCATAGCCTCCCAAATGGTTATCTTAAAAACTTATTGTGTGGAATGTCGTTTTAATTGTGATCATCATCGGAATCGTCAATAATCCAGATACGAACCGTAAGAGTCGTTACAATACCTTATTTTGATATATTATTACTATAGTGAATAATTTCATAAACATCTATGGCTTAGTAAACGGACCTTACCGCGTTTCAAGATACCTTACGAACCATTTTAACGATTGGTGCACATTGTAGGTGGTCAGCCCAACGAATGTTTTTACACACAAACGCGTTTTTATGTCATCCGGTTGCATGTTAATTTTTGGTCAACGCCGGGAATTGAACTAGACACCGCAGCGTAATGAGAAACTCTCTTAACCATTAAGCTACAACCGGCGAATAATTTTATAGAATTTGAAAAATAATAATTCTTCATTTCAATATATTAATAAGACCTATAAAATGCTTTATAACGACAGTTTGCAGATATAGAAAATTTGATCATTTACAAGTAATATGAATACAACAAACTTTTTTTAATACGATTTAGAAACATTGAACGTCAATAAATAGGTAGATAATTTTTTAACATGGAACGTAAATAAGTAGCTATGTAGTTGCATGCGGGTGGTTATTAAGTCTTGTATGTATTAGCTTTAATGCCACTCTATATAGTTACCTCATTTTAAACTGGATATTTTGTAATTAAAATGAAAAATACATCTTGCAATATCATTTTTAGTGACATTGTTGATTACATAAATGGTGCAACTATGAAGCTGACTAATAATTTAGTCCAATCATTAATAAAAATTGTTTGAGATACACATGGTTCAATCAAATTATAGACACTGAAAATGACATGTTTATCGAAATGAATTCTTATAATGACAGATCAAAACGAAATTTAGATAAAATGTAGTTTTATCTAAATTTCGTTTTGATCTGTCATCAAAACGAAATTAACAATCAAAACGTTTTATCGATCCCTTGATCAATAAATTTCACAGTAATCATAACTTGATATACGAATATCAACAGTGAGTGAACAAACAACGGTTATGATGCAGAGACTAGAAATCTGGGTACATACAGATCCATTCTGATTTCCATTGGTTTCTAGCCTGAATACTACTGATGATGACTAGAAATTTTTGAAAGTAATGTTGCATATATTTTCGTTTATTTCGTTTTAGAAGGTATACTTTATTTTATTTACTGGTCTGGTTTGATAAAAACTCATTACTTATGTCATTTTCTCGACTTCCAATATTCTTGCTTTTAAGTTGTATTAAGAAGGAAAGACAAAAATGGTAGGAACATGTAAAAATTATTACTTCCATTAGGCATGAAAACCTCTCAAATTGTTCACTGAACAAATCAACACCATGCGCACACATTTTATTTTGAGTACAAGCTTATTTACAATGGGACGAGCAGCATGGAGCAGACATTAAATAATGTTTTCAAAACATATTCGCTAGATACTAAGCTGGTTTATTAACCATCTATCTATTTGATTATAGTTTGCACTTTTAAGTCCCAGCATTGTAAGTAAACGAGTAATACGAGCTACAATTTAAGAGCAACTTAAGATTTTCGGGTTTTTAAACGCGAAAATATTTTCAAGATATATATAAAATGCGAACATTCTTTTCAAGATATATCAAACCTAAGGTTTCGGGATCTATAAACCTTAGGTTTAATATATCTTGAAAAGAATGTGGATAAACCTTACTTTGGATAAACATAACTCTTTAGTATACAAGGACGACTGTTATGCCAGCTGCCATTTGTATCGATCTACTAAATATTTAAAATGTAGGACATTGAACTTTAACAACCGTGTTAATCAAGGGTCACACAATAAAGATACAACATATGCATTTTCATTTAATACCATATTATTAATATATTATTTCGAAAGTATATGTGTAGGTTTCATATAAATAATACAACCTAAAAAATTAAAAGTCGCGACTCGATAAAAGTTTTAGAAAAAGATTACCTCTACTTATAGTTTATATATCTGTATACACTAAATTCGATTATCATAGTAAAACAAAACTAATAAAACGCGTCGAATAAATTAACCAATGATTAATCCGATTTTCGGAAAAAATTGAATCCATACAATCATCATTTTTGGTTTGGCAAATGACTAAATCGTTTTAGTAGAAAAACGACATAGTAAAAATACTCATACAAATTATTGAGTTTTGTATTGTATTTTATTGCTTTCATGCTTCAAACTATAAACTACATTATAATATACAAGATCGTGATATCGCCAAAAAAATATATATTTTTGGTACTACCTATACTATATAGCATATAGTAAAAAATATCAATATATAAATTTATGTTTTCTTAACTGTGTGCTTCTTTTTGCTGTGTTGAAACGATATTAAACTGACAAATGCCATCGTAAACATGAATTTTTTTTATGTGGAAATTGGATGTTTTCCGGGGTCACGTTATATAAAGTTGGTGTGAGCAATGTAGATACGATCGATAAGGGCCATCAAAATGTCGCCGCATTAAGGCATTAATCATGTACGATAAGTATACATGAAGACTAACTAAAAATTTTGCTTATGCGACATTCACCCTCATTGTATTTTTAAAATATGCAGTGTTAGTGAAGCAGAAATAAAAATATTCATACTATTGCCACTGGTTGTTAAATAAAAATACCATACAATATTTTATCATCAAAATAATTGTGATTAGATAAGTGAATGACTTCATATAAACAATATACGTAAGAAATAATAATTCCCATTGACAACAACACACACTTAATTCAATATAAGACATAAACTGCGAGTTGCAATTTATTTTCAAAGAATATGCTAACTATCTTTCGAAAAATAAAATTTCAACCATATATGTATGTACACAATATATAGTCAACTAAACTGTTAAAATTGAATTTAATATAACATAACATTTTTTTGTAATCCACAGTCTGTTTGCCGCATGTTTCACACTCTAGAATTTTTTATTATTATTATTATTATGTTTATGTATCTTGAAAAGCATTCCACCATGCAAAATAGTAATAATATTGAGCTGGAAATAGTATCGTAATAAAACTATATAACGTAATTAGGGTTTAAGATAGGTATAAAATACAAAAAAATATTAGAAATTAAAAAATATGATGATGATATTCAGTCACTCTAACATATTATATGCTACGTGTATACTGTGCAACCCAAACACACACCCAATATCTAACTATTGTTTATATTATTTCTCGTTAAGAACTATCGCTAATGTATAAACAAATACGGTTTTGGAAAAATCCTATAGAACTAGTGGAGAAGAAATAATGAATATTTAAGTTCAATAACAATTTATTTTATTCCATTGAAAAGAATGATCAATTTGCACTTGTAAAAAGTAGGATGATAATTTTTTTACTTCCCTTATTTGGTCAATTAACATTGGCAGCAACAACTAGAAAAAGTTGTTGCATTAAGAAATTGCGTTAAGTTTATGTTTAACAAAACGTTTGTTCTTATTTGACTGGTGAAGTTATATTTTTTAGAGACAGCTATACCATCCAATCTATTAAAACATAATAAATTTTAATGTAATTCAAACACATATACTCCATTCGAATTTACAATGTAGTAAATGCGCAAGGGAAATCAAATTGAACACACCTCTTGAAAATCGATGAATGGTAGGCAGATTCATTGAAAGTAAACATAAATACCCATATATTTTACAACAGAAATATTCAAATATTTATGAAACAATGATTTTAATTATTTAAGCAACATTTTCGTAATCAAATTAAAATTGACCAGAAATATTACAACCTGAAGGAAATAAATTGTTCCCACAATTTAAATAATAATTTGGTATCATGCAAGAATGTATTCTAATTTATATTGGTAACATCTGTTTACTGGCACAAACATAAAACAGACTAAATATTTTGGAAATTGACAAAAAGTTTACTGTTCACACATGAAAACTAAGCTGCATGGAGCTATGCAATGTGCAGATGGTTAGGAAAATCAGACCTATAGTCGTACGTCCTCGAATTGGCTGTAATGGCGTAAAAGTAAGGACGTAAATAAGCGAACCGCAAAAGAGTGGGGAGTGCCTTGAGAACCAAAACAGATTGCAAAAAATAATAAAAACTATTAAGCTACTATTAAGAATCAATTCTATATATCCGATTACTCTTGCAATAATTTACTCTTACTTGATACTTTGTGTAACAGATGCTATTCTGTAACTTCGACATTGAGTATAATAAAAATGATAAATTTGTGTTTAACTTTACAATTTATCAAAGGATACTTTATGCCGAAATATATTGAAATGCTTCGACTCTAAGCATAATAAAAGACTGTTTTCTAGACACCTAATAGCCTATAGATCACAAGGCTCTTCTTTTCTTTACGGAAAATATAGAACATTCTTGAAACGAATTACGGTTAAAAAGCATCAATTGCCAAATTATAATTTTCACTACATTGATTTGTTCATTTGCTATGCAGTCAATGTTTTGTTGTATCTTTGAGTATTTGAAAAAAGTCGTTAATAGTCGTTCTTAAACGCACAGATAACAAAATATAGAGAAAATAGAAGTAATTATCATTCGTTAAACTGATATTAAAATGTTCGGTAAGTTTTTTATACTAATCCTTTCCAGCTCTGGTCCTCACATTTTAAAAACTCATGGCATGTAAATGAACACGAATTTAAATATAATCGAGAAAACATTATTGGGATTGGAACGAAGCATCTCCTTTTTAGAATTAAAAGATCATCAAAAAAAAGAAAGCATAATTTATTCATTAAGGAGAAATAATAACTGGAGAAAATTCTTGTTTGTTTGTTTTTATCTCTACAATCTGTTTCGGGGCTCGAGGCACTTCCAACTTACGCCATTACAGCCAAATCGAGGACGTACGGCTATAGGTCCGATTTACGTAGAACCATCTGCACATTGCATAGCTCCAAGACAGCCTATAGTACTGACATGGAAGATGGGTTGGCCCATGAATTCTGCACTCCAACAGGGGGTCATAGATGTGTTCATTCACACCACGGATCGTAATCGTATGGTGAAAAATCCCTTTACCATCCTGCCCCTATCGGGATTCAAACCCGGTACCTCCCGCTCCAACTGCCGCAGCTATAACCACTGCGCCACCTGGGCGGTAACAAAATTCTTTATACTTAACTTTTTAAAAACTTTCGAAAGGCCAATAGACGGTTTTTGAAGCTTGGACATCGTTGGACCGACTGTAATTTATGAGATCGTTTCTTAAAAATAAAATTATATTATATTTTGATAAAATTGCTATATTCAATAACTAAAAATTATGTTGGTATAATTTCAAAGATGGCAGCACCAACTACATTTAACCAAATAAATTTGTTATTTAAAGACAACGAATCCGATAAGGATTTGACATAAATTGCTCTCATCTGAAAATATGTTATAGATATTATATTTTATTTAGATAAGTCCTACAGAAATGCAGAATCTGATTCTAATTCATTCAAAATAGCTTTATCTCTTCTGAGGTAGGAAGATTACGATTTATTTGTCAGATCTCCGAAATGAAAATAATATTTACCCAACCACACTATTGTATCTTACCCTAGTAACAATATTATGATGGTATAAATAAGTCAAATACTAACTAATGCATTAATTTCATTTAATTGCTGGCCATTATTTTATATAAACAATAAAATGAATAATAATAAAGAATATTATATAAACATAACATATTCTTTATATTTAAAACGTGTGTAAATCAATATCCTGTTTTTTTTATGCAAAAAGCACACGTATGGGAAATCGTATATGAAATCTCTTTTGTCTCCTTGCTAATTTTTTAATTCAATATCGTCATGAATTATTTAAATCTATATTATTGATTAAAAGTTTTACTCATTTATATGCTATATCTATTATTTCTTCATAAAATATTTAATCATATTCATCCCACTAAAGATTCATAGTTTTATGACTCTAGGTAGTTAAAAGGAACAATGTATAGTTTTCTACTGTATATCATTTATGTATATGCAGTGAAAGCTTGTAATTATTTAATTAATTTTATTTAAACGTTAATTACATATGGGAATGGCCTTCTTATGTACATAGTATATTAAACCTCTTTTAGTAAATAGTTATAAAGATCAAGCTTAAACACTCGAATTTTCTGCATTAGAACATGGAATTAACAAATTTCATGGTTTCACTTACCCCTCGATAAAACAGTGGCAATGAAGTGGATGGTCTTTTATCTTCGTTCTCAATTTCTTTTTTCCGTCTGCTCGTCATTTTAATTTCTCGTTTTAATTATGATGAAGTAGCACTGTACAATAATTTATTATGTGTCAATATTCTGTCTACTTGACCAAATCACTCACTCACTACATGAAGGCATTTTTATATAAAATTTATCAATCATTTTATGTTTAAAATCCATTATTTGTATAATTTTATTTGCACATTATGTATACAACACTTAATAAACTATAGTAAAATCGACGAAAAACATTTTTCACAACCATTTTGAATATTTTTTATATGGATTGACAGACTGTATACACTCAAATTGAAGAAGGTAATTAAATTTAAATTTAGAACAAGATTTTATACGTATATTTATAAACGATTTTAATCAATAAATATATATCTATTATTCATAAAACACAAAATTAAATTTTATAATTTTAATGAGATATGAAAATTCGCGTTTATTTTTTTGTATTGAATTTTTTTTTATTATTTGTGATTGTATGTATCTCGTATACGGTCGATAATTTTTTGACAGTCTGATGACGAAACTGTATTATCGATAAACTGCTAATATCGATATTAGTACAATCTTAACGCATGTCAAAATTTGATTATAACAGTTTACGTACTCAAATTGTATTCAGTTCAGTCCGAAATTTTGTCCAAATCATATTTTATTCCATATCAATCATTTGTTCAAATAAAATTTGATTTAGAAAAAATTTCTAGTCTCAATAAATATTTTATAAACGGAGTATAAATTTATAAAATATAATACAAGTTTGACTATCGTAGTAGTTTTATTTCGTCTTAGAAGTCAGCCATCTTGATATCTCTAATCAAAGACCCTTTCGGCTCGCTATTACATTGTCTGGTTAAAAAAAGCCAGAATTACACACATAAAATAAAAAACATTTCAAATGGCGTTAAAAAGAATTAATAAGGTATGTTTCAAAATAATAAAAAAGTGTATTGTATGTAAAAAATATCTAAAATAAGTTGGTTTGTTAAAGTGTACGAGTAGAAAAATAATTGTGCAAACAGCAAAACTGATTGCATATTCAATGGAAAAATGATGAACGAAAATTTTTTTTGTACAAAACGCCCTGAACTTATTGTACATATTTCGAAACAAGGCAATATGAAAAAAATGATTTTCAATAAAATTATTCTGGATATTTCGAATTGAATTTTTTGAATAAAACTATTCACCATGAAAAAGCTGTGTGAAAAACATGTTGGGCCTATTCGTGCGGGTTTAAAAATAATTTCCAGAAAAAGACTCGTCATTTTTAGTAATATTCACAATAACGGGAAATTTTCTCTTTCTTAAAAATAGATTTTTGCTTTTTTCTGCAGAAAAGTCTATCTGACAGACTGTATATAAAAACACTGAGAAATAATTACACAAAATGCCGGATATAACGTAGATATTTTTGATATATATATTTTTTCACTTAATATAAAAAGTTCATTAAAATGAATGTACGGGGAAAACATGTCGAATATTTTTTATGCAACAAAAATTTTTTGTTTTGATCCAGTGGCTTTTTATGTTAGCGCTTCCCTCATCGATTTTTATTCATGTTTTGATATAAAACGCTATTTATAAATTATTTAATTTTTAGGAACTCCAAGACTTGGGTAGAGATCCTCCAGCACAATGCTCAGCTGGGCCAGTTGGGGACGATTGTAAGTATTTGTATACATAATAAGTATATCATATACAGTAATGACGACATCCATTTTGCTGTGACAGTCATTTATATATGATTAAACACTGTAATGTATGCGTCATTTTGTGTCATGAGTCTCAGTTTTTTTTATATATAGGAGAGCAAAATATATAAGAGAAAGTTCCTTAACCTTGCTAAATTAACCCTCCTTTTATTTTTATTTGCAGTATTTCATTGGCAAGCAACAATTATGGGACCCGTAAGATAATTTCATAAAAAGTGTTAAACTGCACTATATCTACACGTTCTAACGTCTTTTATTGTATTTTTTTTATTTTAGCCTGACAGTCCGTATCAAGGAGGAGTATTTTTTCTAACAATTCATTTCCCTACAGATTATCCATTTAAACCACCTAAAGTGGCTTTTACAACACGTATATATCATCCAAATATAAACAGTAATGGTTCAATCTGTCTCGATATATTAAGATCTCAGTGGTCACCAGCATTAACTATTTCAAAAGGTAAGCCATGCCCATTACTAAATTAAACTACATATTATAAACTATTGAATTGATTAATTATCTGTATATACATACATTCATATGATATAAATAAATGAAAAATAATCGATAAATGAGCTGCTTAGTGTTCCGAATTTCCGATGTCGGGGTTTTATCTTCATATATTTAACGAGTTTCGACATCACTCTAAGAAATCTAAATATATTAGTATGAATGTGTGTGCTGTTTATTAAAATGACGTATTTTATCTCAAGTTCAACTCAAGGCGAATCCGCTAGACATAGATAAAAAATGTTTTTTTTATATAAAGAACATAATATTCACTCAACATATTTAGGTGGCTGTCGTATGATTAGTTTTTCTTAGAAGTCCTATTTCGATCTAAAGTAATACATCCAACTTAATTTTTAGCACGATGAGTATTGTGGCTTCTAAAGAACGATTAGAAAATTGCTTTTAATAACGTTGCGTTTGGTTTAATCTGTTACTCAAACTCGAATTGCGGGTTGTATTCATAGTTTTATATTTTCACAATTTAGTTGTATAGTTAATCTGTTATGGCTATTCTACACGAATATCTTAGAAATCGTTAACAGAAATTTACGTGTCCATTGATGAATAGTTAATATCTGAATATAAACCAATACTCAATTTGCGTATGTGTATATCAAAAGTGTGTATAATCTGAATATCAAATTTTTGTAGGAATTATTTGTCTTTTCTTAAGTTTAATCATCGGTTCAATGAAACGTTTGCTTTTCATTGCTTTATCATCGGTTGAGTTAACACTCTGTGTCGTACGGTACTGTAAAAGCTATATTTACGTGTCATTATTAATGTATCTAGTTAAATTAAATATATTTATTCATAACCAAACTACTATTTATCAAGTAACAATTATTTCTTTAAGAAGTTTTTAAATTTATATTAATTAATTACCACTATTATTGCCAAAAAATTCGTCCATCGTCGTGTAATAAAGAAAAAAGCTAATTATATTGATCATTAGCACAAGAATTTGACAAGTGTTCTACAAATCAATTGAAATGTGTCTATTCCTAAAAATCATGAAAGAAATATACAACCAACATGTATACTAGACTGTTTAAATGTTTACAAATCCAATTTTTAAAATTCGTCTTATTTTCGATCTTAAAAGTTAAACTGTGAAGTCTTACAATTTCAGGTCCTATTGTTTACCACCCTTGTTTTTCAATTAATTGGGTAGCAGTTTGCTTGAAACTAGTATAGGTCTCTTGAATTAAAAATCTTTGTCTGAATCCTTTATTAATCTTAGAACAGTACAACATTATAGAGCTTTAATGGTCTGGATGGGATACAATATTATAGTTTGTGCTTTTATATTTTAAAAGGAACAGCAAATATTACATTTTTAGTTATGTTTATATCATAAATATTGTAAAACGAAAACAAAACTAATTCTTTATTTGTATAATATTTTACATGGTACGAAATTCTATTCCAATGGTTTAACTACTATCAGTCCAAGTACGATTGTGCATTACAATTTTTATTCAAATTGTTTATTAATGATTAGATAATGATACAAAGCTAATTAATATTCGAAAAATAAACAATTGTTAAGGCAATTTAAATTAAATTAATTGTATAATATACTTGTATTTTTCATAATCTCCAAAAAAAATTCATTGCCAGTACTACTGCCTTGAAATCGGTAGTACCTTAGATATGACATATTAATAAATAGATATCAATTAGATAAGACGATATATCTAAAAGTAATAAAAATTTCTTAGGATTGATATAATTAGACCACACATGAATTATGTGTTTTAATTCAATGAAGTATACAAATTTGGGATCTATTAAATTTTACCTAATCGAAAATTATATAATTCACATCTAATATTCTAACTTGTTTTCTTGAGATTCATAGTAACGCTTCATAAGAATATATTATGTTTGAATTGTAATATGCTTAGTATGAAAACGTACTTAATCCATATGAAATTCAGAGCCAATGTGAATTTTCTTGTTATATTATGGATATTTAAAATCATTGTAAATATTTGAATGTAAGCTTAATTAGGGCTTTGTTAACGATAAAATAGATTTTGTTAATCAGCAATTATAAATTCCGTAGAACACTTTCTTCAGTCAGGTTAATCAATAAGTAATATTGCAAATTAATTAAGATTGTGGTTATTATTTCTAGTTTTACGAGTTTTCATTAACTTGTCACCGATTGTAGTTTAAGAGTGGTTAAGAGTTTTTCATCACGCCGTGGTCTCAAGGTCTCAGTTGAGACGCGGTAAACTATAGATTATTATTAACTTGTATTGCTTGCATAATTTCTTGATTTTTAATTTCATTAACTTGTTAAAAATCCTTACCTAAAACTTCAACGGCTCAAATAAATTTTACTATAAAGCACAAGTATTACAAAATATCGATTTAATATATCTTACCATTTTATGAAAATCAATTAATTTAATTAATACAGTAAAAACGTAAAATAAAATTTATTTTGGTTTTTTGATTGGTTGGTGCAAACACAATTTTTTTCCGTTCTATCTAATATTGTCATGTTCAACGTATTTATTATAAAATTTGTGAATATTACCGAATTTTAATATTGAATTTTCTTGTAGTGTAAAAACTGAGATGTGACTTTGCTGATATTAAGTAGGTATACCGTGAAATACAACTGCTAGCTTTAGTGGAGGTTAGATTTTGGTATATGGTGAAGATAGTATTTTGAGTTTCGAATAAATATGACGAATTAAGTGTACCAACTTCTTACATATTGCCACTCCGTCCTAAGTGGGCCAATGAAAGTAGATTTTTAGTAAGTTATATTAAAATATGTTTTTTGAACATTCGGCATATGTGGTGTCAATAGGTAAGTACCATCTTATTCTCATGTTCCTTAACTTTGAATTTTAAGACGTTGCGAATATTATACATATCTCAAACATTTCAAAAACATGCGATTGAATGCAAAAAATATATATTTTTATTATTAAAATACTATTTGGTCTTTATAAGAGATGTGTTTATGGTTATTATCTACATAAATATATCGTCTTCTCAGCATATGGATACTTTATATTTTGAATTGTCATGATAAATGACGTGATTTATATTTTATTTAATCTAATACAAAAACGCTGTTATAAGAGAAACAGTTCTATACTTTAATATTTCCTCCAACCATGTCTTTCGGTTTTTTTTTGGTCTGTCATGGAAGCAAATTTTTTCTTTACAAACAATGTTCCCAATCCAAACCATTTATTTTTTATTTCATTACTGACCGGATTCTCTGTTTAAGAATCAATATATTTTACTTCAATCAAGATATTTAATGCACATTATATTTTCAATAATTTTATTTCTAAATTTGGTTGCATTTGGAAATGTGTATGCCAATCGATTTAAGTGGAAATATTATATGGCATTTGGATTTTATGTCACCACTTACCATTCAAATTTAAAATCTACTTTTCGGCGAACAATTCAAATAAAACCCCCGCAATTATTAAACATATTATTTACTTTTATAATTTCACTTACAATTTTTAATAAAACACATTGTCATAAAACATGAGAATATATCCAGTTTTTAATAAAGTCACATTAAAGAATAATTATAGTAATTTTCCCGTTCAAAATCGATCCTAATCATGTGGATTTTTTTTCAGTTAATTCAAGCTTGATAAGCTTATAAAGAAAAATTTGGTAGAAAGAGAGGAGACGCAAGAATAGTACTCGTGTATTTCAAATCAATGATATAGTTTATATTGTCAAAATAGAATTTGTAGTTCATAATGTAATTTTTGTATTGCTTACGTATTCTTTTGTAAATCTTATTTTTCATCCCCGTGCTTGCTGTTATCACCATAGTTTCACAAATATAATAGTTAGAATAATACAAACATTTTTACCATTCTATTGTGTAATTTTGTTATATGTAAATATTTTTTATTAAATGGTTAAAAAGTTTTCATTGCTCTGGCTTCTTTAGTTCACCAAAGTTATTATGCTTCGTCTGGATATAAATTGTAGTTATAAAACAATTAGTATGTATATGTAGTACATTTATTTTAAAAAAGTACATCTACACATATTATTACAGAAAGTTACATACCATTTTATGACCTAGGAATTGTTCGCACTTCAAATCTTCGTATATCTACGAACTCAAAACTAATTTATCAATTATAGATTTTGTGTTACAATTTATTTATATCTTCATGCAATGCAAATAAAATGGTTGAGAATAGTAGGGGAGGGTATTGATATTATAATAATGCATTAATTGTTCAAAAAAATTGTTTAACTATTGTTGTTAACAATTAAATATATTAATGCAATAATAAAAAGTGTAATGTTTGAAAAATGGATGAAACCTTCAATGTTCATTTGTTTGTACCCATTACAACAAATTTTAATTGTATTATAATATATATTTTTTTATTATTTATTGAAATTTTTTGAATTAATATGAGTGTTTTTGTTTTTAGTTTTGTTGTCAATCTGCTCTCTGCTTTGTGATCCAAATCCAGATGATCCATTAGTTCCTGAGATTGCCAGAATATACAAAACTGATCGAGAAAAATATAATGAATTGGCACGAGAGTGGACAAGAAAGTATGCTATGTGATGCGTTCCATATAAAACAATGATCCGTCAACAAGTAATAATAATAATTGTCTTAATATTATTGAAAATTAAAAAATGTAAAGATCAAAAAAATGAGGAAGAAAAAACTAATAATTATTTAAAAATTTTAAAAAAGTATGCTGAAATTCAAATTCAATACAACTACTACAATAATATTTGCTACAAAATCATCTCCAAATAAAAATATATCACTTTTAAAAAACAAAAATACAAAAAAATGGAAAAATATTTAAATGTAAAATGCCACAAACCATAAACAAATCATGCCACTATATATATTATATATTCCTTATGGTCGTGTTTTAATCATCTTATATACGATCCCTACCTACTTATGTATCCAAGTTTTCTTTATATTTTTATTTGTATTATAAAATATATATATATATATATATATATATATATATATATGTATATATATATATATATATATATATATATATATATATATATATATATATATATATATATATATATATCCACATATAATTTAGTAATAGTATTATCTACTTGATTTAATACTATTTTATATATTTCCAACCCAATAAAACTAGATTAAAATATTGGGGGTATTCTTAAATAAAATACAGAAAAGACATTGTGAGAGTATGCGGGATTTGATCACAAGAATAAATTTATATAAATAAATACACATTTAAACAGGAACAAAACGTATGTAGAACATATATTTTTATTTAATTTAGCAATATTTAGAATACCCTTAATTATTTTGTGTCTCTTAATTAATTTAATAATTTTTGAAATGTAATTTTTTATAATTTTTAATATTTTAGACAATTATTAAATTATTATTTTTTTGTAAAATCAAACATAAAATGAGAAAAAAAAAGAAAAAAAACAGAAAATCATAAGACTTCTACTTTTCTTTAAATTAATAACGAAATAAAAAAAAAATCATATTTCCCACCACACCAGCATAATTATCATACCCACTTCCTCATATCCCTTCTATACTATCCCAATTTACTCCATACCATCCCTTAAGACCATTGAACAACAACAAATGCCAGATTAAAGTCCTTCGTGTAAGAGTGAAGTACATTAAAATAATTTTCACATCGTTTATGTTTTTTACTTTAAAACAAAATGATAAACAAAACTTATTTAAATAAAAACTTAATTTGAAAATGGAAGATAAAGTCGTTAATTTGTTGTTTGCTTTATTAATTATTTTATTTGTTTTTTTCTTCAATTTTTATGATTAATTATATAATTCGTAAACAAATTTAATTTTAGAACAATCCAGATATATCGATCGTCGTATGTGTTCATAAAACAAAAAAACGAGTTAAATATATTTTAAAGGATTTTCCTAGCTCATAAATTAAGTATAAATATAATATTATTTTTTATTATATAATTATTATGATTGGAAGACTCAAATGAGCGCGTCAAACGAAGTTATGATATGCGAGTCTTGATATCAACTCTCAGTTTCTTAGGTCTTACATAAATACATATTTTTTTTTTAAATCAATCATTAAATTTTGTCCTTTCCCCATCTCAATTTAAAAATAATTTAATTTAGAAAGGTATTTTAATTAAATAGATAATTTTTTTCTAATTTTGTCACATTTTTTGTGACAACTTAAATTAATTTTCTTTTTAATTTAATTAAACTTGTTATGAAATAAATTTTTTTTGCTTAAATTAATTAATTTTTATTTTATTAAAATTGTTTCGACGGCAGTGATAATTAGGTTCTAATATAGGCATAATTTATAAATAATTTCGAAAGATAGAGATTTTTATATACTGTTCTATTTTAGAGTGGTATATAGCTAATACGCTTGTAAATTACACATACACATTAAAAATATGGTTGTCTTGTTTGTGAATATTCGGCATTTAATTTATAATTTTTTAAATAATTGAAGTATTTCAAATTCACCACTAAAATATAGAAAATGAATATTCATAATATACAAACCGGGAACTCTGATTAATAACATAGGGATTTTGTATAGGCGAGATGATTATATATGAAAACTTTGCATTTTGAAACAAAATATATATAAATAATTTTAAATTAAATATTTTATATAATAAAAATTAATTTATAAGTAGTAAATCTTATATATTATACTCTTAATGCCCAAAGAAAACCAAACTCTGTTTAATTTTTCGAATGCTCCTGTCTAAATAACATTTTTTTACTACCTAATTTATATTTAATTATGCATATAAATATATTTTTTTTAATTAATAATAAAATTCTTGTGGCTGCATATACATATAAAGATTTTTTTGTTAGTCATTAATTATTATATCTTATCTATATAAAAGTATGAATTTGAAATATATACAGTATTTTTGGAATTGTTAGTATATATTATTTTATTAAAGCAAAATATTAAGTAAACAAAAATATGATCTAAATGGTTAATTTAATTAAAAAACAAATATAAGTTTGATATTTAATTAAGGCAATTTATATTATCTTTTATTCTTTAATATAGTAACTGATTTTCACTTAAATTCTATTATTTTCAAATACGGCTACCATATTTTTTTTTTGAGACATTCAATTATAGTTTGTTCATGAGGTTTTAGTTTATTTGAAGTTAAACCTGAGAATTATATTTTATTTAGGTAAGTATGGTAGGTCTTCGAGATCACCAAATAATGATTATTAAATTAGCCTATATTCCAATGCAACATACATAATTATTAATCCTAAACTTTAATTAATTTATTAAATAATTTGGACATAACAATTTTGTAACTGTATCACTTAGAGTACATAAATTGGTAAAAAATTGTTATACATTAATTCCCGATATACGTCGAGAAGCGTTCCAAAATATAAAGCAAACCGTTAACCGTAAATCGAGAACACCAGAGAAACTGAAAATGTTTATAAAATCAAGGTGACTTTTCAAAAAATTTAAACTTACATATTTGTTTACCAAGCTTAGATTTAAGTCCAATGTAGTGTGTCTATTGAAGATTGGGTTAAATTAAGTTTTTTTTGCCCCAAAAATCTTTATACCGGCTCACACTACCACAGATTGAATTCCTTATCATGAGCAAACACCTCGACTTCTGTGATTAATTGATTAGGATTATTTATGTCACCGTCGTAAGACTCATCTATACATTCGAGCTATACTTTTCTCCATGGTTCATTATTGACACAGACCCGACAAAATGATTTATGTTTTCTATTTAGGCTTGTTCTAAGTCGTTTTTCAGTGTTTCAATTAAGGTGTTTCTGATTTGTATATTAATAACAGCCTTAGCTTAAAAACACCGCCCAGGTGGCGCAGTGGAGGGTGCGGCAGTTGGAGCGGGAGGTACCGGGTTCGAAACCAATCCGCAGCCACATCAACTTAACTTTTAGCTTAAAATAACCACATGCGTTGCCTTGAGTAGCGTTAATCTATCGCATCATCCTGAATTCAATAAAACGAGAAAAAAATGAAGAACGTAAATCGACGAGAAAGGTTTCAAACTTTTTTGCGACAATCGAAACGACGTTAATTGAGAGAACATTTAACATAAAAATTGTTTTTATGTTAAATGTGCCTTGACATTTATTCCTATAAAACAATTGTTGATAGCCCATAATCAAAGTTAAATATCTTATTCCAGCATCAACCAAGAATTTAAATTATCTAACTAAAGGTAAGTTTTATAATATGCACCATTAACTCTGATTCAGCACGCTGAATGTAATCCAACCGTCGTATTCGGTGCGGAACTTCTATAGAAGCTTAATTGCTTAACTGCTTAATTTATAAATACCTTTATATACCTTTAAGGTATCTATAAATTTATAGATACCTTTAAATGTGGAATACATCACATCGAAACAGAATGAAACGATTTCCATAGACTCATCGCATATTTTGGGATTTAAAAATTAACTTTAAATTTTCTATTCTTAAATTATTCATGTTTAGTAGGTATTGCAAGCGAATTTGTAACAAAAAAGTTTGCAATTAATTTTGGTTCTTTATATCGATCAATATTATGCTAAAACATAGTTTTTGTAAAATTATCAAAATTAATAATTACTATGCACCAAAACGTAACTGTCCAGATTTCAATCGTACAGATTTTTGGGTGTTTCATAAATTTGGGTGTTGATAAAATCAAATGATATAATTAAAAATATTTTTTAATTAATTTATTAACATATATTTAAAATAATTTTAACTAATTTATAAGATTGTTTACTATAATATGTATATAAATTATAAAATATAATTTCTCTTATACCTATTACACAAGTATAAAATCGTGATACCAACAGATATATAAAACAGAAATAGTAATTCAGGTAGTTGCCAAAACTAATGCTCTTGATTCCGGTTCTATATTGGATAGTTTAATTCGTAGATAAGACTCCTCGTGGTCTAAATCGGTTAACATTTTGGTTCTGATATCGACCAACAATGCAAATGCCACTTCACTCAATTGGGAATTTTTAAAAATCAATAAATACTTCATTGCCTTAGTTGCCAAATCAGGATATTTTTGATGGGTGGATGCCCAAAAATAATCTAATTTTTTTTCATCAAATTTAACTGCAATAAATCCGTCTTTTCTTAAATTAAGCAGCATTTCCTTCTCGTCTTCTGATAGATTTGCCGGCATCTTATCGGGCACCACATCAAACGGATTACGAATCCATGAACAATTTTCAATTTCCCAATCTGCTATCGGTAAGTAATGATTCATGTAATTATGAAGACATCGTAAATGTTCTAAAACCGCCAATCTAATTTCAGGACTAATATTTGTTACTTTCTCAGTTTTCATTAATTGTTGAAGATGAGTAAATTGTATGAAATTATATAGTTCGACATTAGATCTATACATTTTTAGTAAATCAATACTAGCGGTGATTTTATCATATATGTGAAATGTAGAAAACTGTTCAGTTTGAAGATCTCGATGTAATCGAGTAAAGAATTCGAATATATCGACCAGATACGTTAATTTGTGTAACCAATTCGGTTCATTCATTTTTTCCTTAAAACTTATTAGTTCCGGCATTTCTTTACATTGTCCAAGCATCTCAAAAAGTCGCGTCAACAGTCGACCATATGATAACCAATACTGGTCGGTGTGATAAAATATTTGTTGATATCCATCATCGATATCATGTTCAAGTTTAAGCATCGGATTTTGTTTTAGAATATTAACAATTTGAACAGCATCGTGTAGTGTTTCAAGCAGTATATTCGGCAAATGTTGTTCGATAAAGGAGGCACGCCGAGAAAATGTATATGTTAAATATGGTGCTAAGCCCGATTCAAAAATATGTTGCATAAAATTTTTAAGCGATTCGCTTTGTGCTCGTACATCGTCCATACAGATACCGACACACTTCTCCCAATCCATTTGATGAGCATTCATAAAATTCGTTATGACCACATAAATTTCATCCGCAGTCGTTCCGGCTAGCCTTTGACAAAATAATATTTCATCTTGAATGCGTTTCTCGTATTTGTAACGAATTGTTACAATAAGTGACATGAAGTTTTTGATATCCATAAATTCAGCTAAATGCAATGTAAAATATGGACTTTGACGTACTCGTCTGACTAACTGATCGATTATATTATTTGATATGGAAATGATCGCACCTTGAAATTCATCAGTCGTGATTGTAATGTTACTAATACCTTGTAGTTTTACACTCGCATCAATGGTTTTCATTGTTGTAACGAAATTTTTTATCGTAACGCCAAATGTTTCAGGTAAACCTAATTTAACGATGGCTTGTGCAGAACATAATGGATCACGAGGATTTTCTACGATAGACCTACTTGAACTTGGCGTTTGAACAGTTGTAGTGATTTGTGATTCATTTATTCGTTTGTAGAGATGGGTCGGATCAACGTTATCGGAATCCTTTTCAGAAACTTCTTTAAAAACTTTCATAGTCGAAAAACTATCATACGATAATTTGGTTTTGTGATCCTCCATATGCCCAAAATATTTATCGTATGTTTTAAATGCTTTAATGCAAATAGAACAAACCATATAATCTGTATCTTCGTAACAGTTACCATCCGAATTGAATACTACTCGCTTTGCTTTCTTTTCGGGGGTTTTCATTTTTTTAAATTCGTTGCTTCCGGAAGGTTGTTTCGAATTCACATATTTTCTTATATCCGTTTGCATTATTTAACGGAAATGTGTAATACGTGTTGGAGTGGTCAATACAATCTAAATAAATAATGTATTTTTAATATGAATAATTTATTTTATTTCAATCTCAATACAAAGTACCTACCAAACCAATCTACCATGCAATAATATACAATAAGTTTTACTAAGTGCAAGTACTTTAATCATTTATTAATATAACTGAACGTATATGGAGGAAACATTAGATTAATACAAATAATATGTTTCTTTAAAATTTATTTGATATACATATATAATATATAAGAGGTATACAAATTTTCACGATCTGCATTCCGATTTCCGCTATGCCTGGCCTGTGAAATTGTCAAAAATGATAAGAAAACAAGTGTACTAAAACTATGTAAGTGTCAAACGAACGCAAAGTGTGTCTCCAAACTGCAATAGTACCGTTAAACATTCTCAGATAGTAGCACTAGTCATATGACGATAATTTATTATTTTCGAACGTGTGAAAAAATATGTATATTTTCTATTCTATATTTTTCAGTAACGACATCATTATTCCTGACCCTGGAATTTATTAGTTGAGACGAACGGAACGAGGAAAAAATCAAAGAGAAATTAGAGAGCTTATCATTTAAATAAAAAAAATGTTTTCAATTAAAACAATAGCTTTTTTCTTAATAATTTATTTTAACCAGTTTCATCACTCGCATCTTCCTCACTAAGCAAACCATCAAAATCACTATACGAATCATTATCTTCATCGTCATCTTCTTCATTTTCTTCCTCCAAACTAATCATTTTGATTTTATCAATTAATTCATCCTTGGTATGCGGCACAAATTTGGCATCCTCTTTATCCTCGCGATCTTCGACATTTTCTTTGCCTTTTTTCATAAATCTCAAGAATGTTCTTCGTTTCCTTTCGGGCAATGCTTTTAACAAATGATCTAGCTCTGATTTCATTCTCATTTGTTCACTTGATGTTGGTCCTCGTGGCTCAATTTGAACCGCTTCTGATGCTGTTTTTGTACACTTTGCACAGCACTTCAATTCTTTGCAGCATCTAGAGCACATAACATGATACGCCTTTTTGATCGTACGTTCCGAACATTTGATACAAGTTTTTGGTTGTTTAAGAGGTTTGTATTTTTTGTACTTGATTTTCCATTCTATAACACTCTTACAATGTTGGCACACTTCTGATACTTGGATTGAATTGATGAACTTGATTTGCGGTGTTTTATCGTACAAATCATTTTTGAATGCATGCCGATTTTTATATTTTTGTGGGCGATTACGACGTTCGGTGTTCCCTTTTTGGGTACTCATTATTGTAATTTTTATCAAAATTTAATTTAAATGATGCACCATACAAACTGGTTGATTTTGAGTTTTGACAGTAAAAGAATAAAACTTGAAAGCATGTTGTATATTTTTGACGTTTTTTTAGAGCTGCCATATTCAAGTAGACCAAAAATGAGCAAAATTATTGTAACTACAAACGTCAAAGTTCCATGCTGAATCGAAAATCAAAACAATCGATAAAAGATGTCTGATAGAGAAATTTACTCGTTTTTAAAAGCACAAAACTGTTGTAACACATGCTGTGCGCGATTTTTGAAAGGTTGGAAAGAGAATTATGAATTGTGCCTTGAAATATTAAAAGCGGTGAGTGAAAACAAATCAAGTAATGTCAGGTTATGTTTTGACTGAGTGGTTATAATTTATACAGAAAGACATCGATTTTGTAGAAGACACGGTAGTAAAGTGCCCTTCCTGCTTGGATATACTTAAACCATCGTTCGTTGAGTCAATTTTAAAAAATTTACAAGGTTGTTCTCAATTTGAGGTATACGATTCGCCTTACATTGTGATAGCAATTCAGTTTCCAATTATTTTAAATTTAAGTCAACTTTCTATTTGGATTGCATTGTTGGATCGATTTCCGGGAAATATATCAAAAAAGCATCTAGCCGATTTATCATTAAAAGATGTGTTCAAAAATATGCTTTTACCACGAGTATGTGAGATTACAAAACGCGAATACAACGAAAATGGACTATTCGTGAATGTGTATTTAGTTGCAGACAATGAGAATCCAGAACTGGCCAAGTTACTATCAGTTCGACCAGATGTTTTTCAAAATCGACATCGAAAAGATGGACGTGCGCACGAATTAATCACCCGGAATATTTTTGATCGAGAGTTCACCCCGGAAAAATTATCAATGGATTTATTCAAAAGTATCTTTCCAGATTTAGAACATCTCAAAGATGTGATGATTCGGCTGGATAAAATTACGTTCACTGGACCTACAGTATTTATGGCGGGTCGGTATTGTAAATTTTCACGAAACTTAAGTCAAACACCATGGGTCATTGAGGGCAAACGAATAATGGATGATAGTGTTCAAGAGTTGATTGTGGATGGAGTTAAATCCTATTTTGAGGTAAAATACGAGAATTTCATATTTTCTTCGAGTGGACGTGAAGATGTTGATGTACGTTGTTTAGGAAATGGTCGTCCATTCGTTTTAGAAATCCTCGATTCACATAAAATTCGTTTACCCGACGATATTGCGTCGAAATTGGAAGCGGAAATTAACAGTTTGGAAAAGGGAGTCACAGTATCAGATTTACAAATGGTTAAACGGGACGAATTATTTCATATTAAATCGGGTGAGGAAACAAAAAAGAAAATTTATCGAGCTTTGTGTAAAGTTGACGCTCCTATAACAGTAGACATGCTCGAAAAATTAGATTTACCCGAAGGTTTCGTTACACATCAATGGACACCGTTTCGAGTTCTACACCGGCGTCCATTACTATCAAGGCCACGTACCATATTCAGTGTATCTCCAAAGTACTATAAAGATGAAAAGGCGGGCAATGAAATGTTGATAATCGATTTAATAACACAAGCGGGGACTTACATCAAAGAGTTGGTTCATGGGGATTTTGGACGTACATCACCTAATTTTACATCCATCATTGGTGCGAATATGGATATAATGGCATTAGATGTAATGGGAATTGATTTGGATTGGCCACCAGTTCAGAGGAGGGCGAATGGAGTAGAAATAAAAAGTATGGAAGTGAACTAATCTAGAAATTTTGTTTTATTATTCAATTTTAGAGGCAATTGGAAGCCATCATTTTTTCTCGATACCATTTGCGTGAATTCGCAGCTTTTGGTTAACACTACGCTTTATTGCTGCTACGAATAGAATTTGAGTACGTCGTCTCAACACTTATTAGGATAATGTAGCCGGATCGCAACGTAGAATATTTAAATTTTTTCGATCAAAATCATTAAAGGGAAATTTCTCTCACGTAACATATTATGTAGACATATCAATACCAAAGTTCTAACATAAATTCAAAAAATTGTTTAAAAAAGCAAATTAATCTTAAAATAAAACATTCTAAATTAAAATTTGCGTTCAATTTATAAAAATCCTAATGGAGGTGCGGGGCATCGATCCCCGTACCTCTCGCATGCTAAGCGAGCGCTCTACCATCTGAGCTACACCCCCGATAATCATTTTGAATTTATAGTTATATATAATTTTTAGCTATAATTTCTAATTTCTATTTATGTTTTTTACCGTCATATGTACATATCCCTAAACTGAAACTATGAAAGTAATAAAATATATACCTATTACATAACATCTTTCAAATTATATTCCATGGTTTTTTTGCTTAGCATGCGAGAAGTATGGAAATCGATGACCCGCACTTCCTCTTAGTTATTAATCCTTAAAATAGAGGTTACTAAAAGTCTCTATTCTTTCGCGGTTCGCTTAACTACCTTCCTAATTTAAATTACGTACCCAAATCTCAGATTTACGAAGTAGAACCATTTGCATTTTGGACATTGCCTACTTCCATGCCAGCTGACATTGAAGATTGGTTGGCACATGAATTCGTCACTCCAACATAAATGTGTTTATTAACACCCGATTGTAATTAGATGGTCTCTCTTGGACCTCCCACACCAAGTGCCATAACTTTAGACGCTGCTCCGTTTGGTGATTAAGGTTTTTGTTTTCACTGAAAATCAGCTGTAGGATATAAAGTTTTACATTGGGTTATTACTTACTGATTTTGTCGGTAACAATCAGCTTTATTAAAAAACGAGCTTTATATGTGGTTTGTTTCTCGACTAAAATAAGTTCCGAAAAAGTGTAACTGATAGAAGAATATATGAATACAGACTTAAATAGACTTTGGTTACTTCAGTTGTGAGGATCGTCGATAAAAGAGAAAATTATATGTTATGGTTGCAACCACATAATACAAAGAACTTGAGAACAAGTTTATGAACTGATAAATAAGAGGCCATGTTGTGTGCTTTTTCGATGAACGCGGTAGTATAATCTATTTAGTGCAGAAAATATTATTTTCCTTCGAAGGGTGTAGTCGCCATGGCTAAATTTCATCGAAATTACTGAAGTCGCATTTTTTATAATATATAAGTGTACAAACGAATAGAAACACTCATTTATCGTACATTTAATGAACTTGCCTCGTATGGACTTGGCTTTGATATATCTAAACAAAACATATCATTTCATACTTTATTTTATAGTAATTAAAAAGACGAGTATATCGACTCATAATTAGTATTTAATAACTTAATATAGGATTATTATTATTACCATGAAAGCATTAGAATAGAATTCAATTCTATAGTATTTTTCATCATACAAAATAATTATGTGTTTGTCAGTGATGTTGAGCATTTCTCATTTTTCAATCAGGACAATTTTTTTTACTTCATTGTGAAAATTGAAAAATTCTTTTTAATCCAAACATACCATCAACCATTACTACCCTCTTCGTCGAGTTATAGATATGTATTTCTATTTTATATTATGTATAATATGCTCGGAAATATTTTTTAAATATGCGAATACCAATAAAAGTTTGCCTCTATATATGTACATACATACAGTACATAACAATGATAAATTATAATAATTTACCAAATAAATAAGAGGAATATTCGAACAACAGAAAAAAAATTGAATTATTTTATTATTTGTGAATTTAGAATATTTGAAATTTGATTTTTAGAATTTTCCGTTTCATGTATTTTCGTTCATTGATTTTATTTATATATGTATATTCAAATGTGGTGCGAGTGTGGTAGGAAAATTTTCTATTATTCCCAGATTTAAATGGATTTCGTGCTAGTAAAATTGACGAGATTATACGGTTTTAAATGAGAAAAATTAAATAAACGCGGTCGAACGATATTATTTATGTATGTAGGTATCCACATAAATTTAATTCGGGCTTAAGGTGGTCGCCTGGGTAACAAAGGGAATCATTATTCTGAACTTTAATTTCGAAGGACTTAAGTTGATGAAATTTTGTCCAAACTAATTTTGCCACTCGTAAATCATAAAATTGTAAATCAACTTTAACAGGAAACCATGCTTTTTAAGCCATTTTACGATCAGAAACATAGGTTAACAATACAAAAAATGTACGCACTGGCGATTTTCTATACACCACTGAAAGGTTACTTTCATTCGTTCTTATTTTAAATCTAGGAAATGACTATAGCTGACTGTGACGCTAAACTCAACCAATCTTGTTTAGTCTACAGTTTGATGTAGTATGTATTCATAGACTTTTCAAATCACTAAATATTCATAGGGTTCGGAAATGGTATTGTGAATGAGTTTGTAAGTAATATGTTCAAATTTATAATTCACCATCTAAAGGATTCCAAGTTATTTTAGCTGTGGACGCCCAGTCATGTACAGATTTCAAAATAATTTGTTTTCATTCTTTAGTTGGTTTTCCAACAGGATTTCAGAAGTGGACGTAAAAGGCCTGATTGCTAGTGGAAAGGATCCATATCCCTTTCCGCACTTATAGTCATGAGTAATGAGAGATATATGATACTTGAATAACACACTCTTTGAAACGTATGGGTACGACTAATGAAATTAATTACGTATTAGTGTCTAAAACCAGAGATTAGATATTTGATTTTGAACTAATAATTGATATTGAATCCAACGGAAGCTGGACACTGTTCAAGTGGATCATTAAGTATCTCTTTCACTTCGTTGTCACTTAATCCAATCACAAAAATTTTATCTGCATATATGGGAAGCTGATTGGATTATCGGAAGAAGATGTTATCGTGAGGTGTTTGACTTTTACGAAGAATGTATCCAACATAAAATTAAATAGTATCGAGGACAGCGCATCTCCTGCTAGTGCATTACTGTCATTTCACAGATCGGATGACATAAAAAGCGATTGTGTAAAATCATTCGTTATAGTCTACCATCAAAATCCCCAATCGCCAATCTGGCTAAGGTATATAGAGACCAACAGATTATCCCCATAATATGGGGTTCGTTTGTACATATGTTTAGTAACCGATTTCTTTGTTCTTTGACTTTATTTTGTTATCTGATACGACAAGAACTGGTTACTGTGGTGGTATTGTAGGATTCCCAAGCTTCGCCGGAAATTTCATTCACCGGACCTAAAGTATATATGGCAGGTCGGTATTGTTCAACGGTGCCACTGTAGTTTTTATGGTGTTACATATTTTTCAACCTCCGTGGAAATGTGGCACGTGGTTTGCGATATTTACTGTCTATATAGCTACTAATATTTACGGTTATTAACGGCATATATTTTGACTGATCAACTCTTGCTCTATTCGTGCTAAGAGCCATGTTCAATTACATTTAGTATGGCGAATAATGTTTATTCTTCTCATTTCAGTTAACATTATCACCTTGCGGTTCTACATTAAGATTGCTTTGAGCTTACATTTATTGGAAGCACAACTATGTATATATCATTCCAACAAGGTGAATATCATATGATGCATTAACACCTCGGTAAGTATTCATTATTCAAATTTTGAGAACGAATATGACGTCTTGGTGATCATCAGGAGATCTTTAAGATTTTCGATATTGCCAATCCTATATATGTATTTCACCTCTACAATGTAATAAAACAATTAAATGGATCCGATTTTCTCGGTTATCTATTCGTTTTATCAAGATTTTCATCGTTTTATTTTTATTTTTTGCGAATAAAATTCTATGGTGACACCCTTATAACGATAACGAATATAATCATGTAGGTAGGATCCTAATTCTATTTTATTGTATGGATATTACCGCCATCATATCACAAAATAAATTATGTTAACCCTTTATAATAGGGACAACATTTTTCGTCTTCTAATTGTATATAACAAAAAAAATTTTTGTACGTGATATTTACATATTTTGTTTTGAAATGGATCCATTGCCCAATCCTTAAAAATTAGATACATTTTCTTAGTTTTCAAAAATGACCATAGGCAGATGTATCCTATAAATATATATATATTCTAAACATATAGTATACTGCTGAAATGGGCTAAAATAAATATTGGAGAGCAGGGAAGGATTTTCTATATCCCAAAGTGGTTTTATTTAAACTACACATAATCTGTTTTATGGGTACACGCATATAATCCGTAAATTTGGCTTAATTGAATATTTTATTGTTCGAATCTGTAGGGACAATAAATATAATTACTGGCCTATAATCGACGTATAATTCAGTTTGTGAAATAAAATGTTGACCAGATCAATATACATCGATAAAACCAGAATAACGAAAGCTTTTAAAGAGTTGGGCTGAAACTATTTTTATTTCATGAACGATATAACTCGCTATGTCACTATATAAATCTCTCTTGCTACATAAGCTTCATATATTGATTTATCATATACATAGAATTTATTAAACTAAAAATAAACAATACACAAATATATAACATCATAATGATCAAATTCATGATTAATTTATCTCCAATTATTTCTATACGACTTTCCAACTCTGGGCTTATTGTATATAGCGTCCGTACTACACAAACTCGAATACACAAAGCCCAACAAAGCACTATAAATCTATTCGCAGTATTGGCAATGTAAAATTTTTATCCAAAATGAATTTGAAAAAAAAAATAAATTAAATCGATTAAACCGTTTTGTATTCTACAGCGGCCTCCGTTAAATCGTTCAGCAATGTTGTATAATGTAAATAAATTTATTTTGATATAATACGAGATCAAGGTATATTTTCCATTTGAACATAAGGTAGATTTGGAGACCAGTCCAATTAATTTTGCAGCCGGACTAGACTTTACTCGAAACGGTCCTTAGGTTATAATAAAATGTTGAGGAGTTGGAGTGCAAAGATAAATATGCGATTTAAAAACAAAAATCTTTCTTAATCTAACACAAAGTTAAAAAATGGAATATTTTGGAGGAACATCCCTAACAATACGCAAATCTTCGAATTTACAAATGACAGTAACAACAGAACTATAAACATTAAATCACCAACAGAGTGTAGAAGTTACGGTAGTACCATTCGGGTTCTAGAGTGGCGTTGGGTTGCCACTTGTCTCGGAATGGAATGAGTAAGAATTTCAACGTTCAAAATATCTGGGTTCCTGGCCACTCGGACATCATGGGGAACTGCAGGGTGGACGAACTAGCGAGACAACTCTGCAACTGCTACCGGATAGGGCAAAGCTGGGAAGGCCCATTAAGGCATCAAGATCAAAGAAGTAAACAAAGATGTTAACAAAATTTGAACCCTTTGGTTCGTCTTATTTCGCAACTCTAAGCTAACAATGTTAAATTCGTGTATGAAATCCTTGTTGCTGTATAAGGTTGCGAAACCAATAACAAGCTGGTTGTTGCAACTTACGGTGCAAGGAGAACCTAAAAATCATGGGTGGAAGTTAAAGCAATAGCACCCAGCAGTGTTACATGATCCATCCAAATAGACGCTTTAGGTTCCTAGATCAGAGAAAATGGGGAAAACAGTAAAAGCAGGGCTTAATTAAAGGTGTATATACAACAAATCAGGACAAGCTGGTGATGGTTTATACTAGTGTTAATTATTATTCACTATTTCGACTACAAGGGTAGGATATATGTGAGAATTTGGTGAAATTTAAAGCGTATACTTCATTGATTTTAGACAGGGCAACTACACACGTGTGCACCTGTGCATTGTCTTGAAAATTGGAAAAGAACTTTTTTCTTCGCCAAGAGATGTGGTTTTTGTTTCAAACGGTCCAGAAGTTAATTGTCAAAAATATTCGCCATGACTATTCTCCTCTTTGAAGGTAATTATGTCTCGTACATCCCAAAAAACAGACGCCATGACCTTGTTGGTCGATAAAACCGATTCGCAAGTATAAATGCACTGTTTAGACTGTTCTTTGGTCTACGGTGTATATAGTGATGGATCCATGTTTTTAATCTTCAGTTATGACACGTATAGAAAAACTCCTTTTCACTTCATTTGAACAACGCCAAACCTGTATCTGAAGTAGTTACACGTGTGCGTTTTTGGTCGATTATAAGGAAATGCGTACTATATTGCACATACTTCATCTGAGATGCCGATTATCTCAGCCATATCGGTCACTTTCACTCTGCGGTCTTGCAATACCGTATCATGGATTTTGTCAACTATTTTTGGTTTGATGATTTCATTTCGGCGTCCTGAACATTCGGCATCAGATGTACTCGTAGAACTACAGCCAAAATCATCAAACCACATGTGAATCATTCTAATCGATGGTGAAGGGTCCCCATAATTTTTATCAAGTTTTGTTTGGGTTTGCTTTTTCCACGCAAAAAATATTATATAGTTAACACACGAAATTCACTTTCTTCCACTTTTGCAAAAAACAATGGCAGTCAAAACTGAACTAAATGACAGATCTGTCTGAAAATTTTAATTCGGTTTAGTGACAGGTGGTATTGACACATATGACATCTATAGGATTTGCGATTGTGACACCCTCTGTTGCAATTTTACCAGACCTCACTTCGTCGTCGTATGAGTCATGTTGCAACAGTTCTAGCGAATTACAGATAGTTATATCGAAATAATTTTTCGATTTTTTTTAATTGCTATTGTAGCGTGACGGTAAACATCGACATAATTTATCAAATCGATAAACTTGCACGTCGATCTGTTGCATATTCTAATAATCTATGGTTTAGAGACCGTAACCGGCACTTACCGCGTCTCAACTAAGCACGAACCATTTTGTTAACGTATTGGTGCACATTTCCCAACGAATATTTACACACCCGCTTTTTATGCCATCCGGTGCATTTTAATTACTGGTCAACTGCGAGAATCGAACTCGAGACCGCGGCATGTTGAGATACGCTCTAAACCATTAAGCTACAAACGGCGACTAACGTATATATATTCACGTTCACGTTATACATAAGATGTTATTCGTTTATCATAAAAGCTCTTGTATTCATTTCCAATCTTAATATATGCTAATTAAAAATTATGATGTTTTGTGTTCCCCATTCCGCTCGCACACCTCACATAAATCATTTGTCTATATATATAGGAAATATTCGCAAAGATTACAAGTCATATAATATAAGAAAACTTTTACATACATACAATTCGGGTAGCAATGTCAATGGAAAATAAAACAAACATTAAATTAAGCTCTCGACAAACAAACATGAAAAGCAACAACAACAGTAATAAAAAAAGCTTTTCCTTAAGTTAAGTTAATATAAATTTATAATGAGAAAATGACAACAACAACAATATTAAAGCACAACAAATGAAAATCGCAGGAAGTTTTTTGTTAGTTCGTTTGTTGTTGTTGTCGTCTTCGTCGTTGTCGTCGTCATCGTCTGTTGGTAAGGTATAACGAAAATGTATAAGCTGTGTGTGTATGTCCTTAATTGTTATTTTATCAAAATGAAAAGAAAAGAAAACGAACGAAGAACGACATAAGTTACACATCTTTATGAATAAATTATTAAGGTTTAAGATATGTTTTTCGCATACATACCTACATTTACATACATACATATATACATATATACATATATATATATATATATATATATATATATATATATATATATATATATATATATATATATATACCAACTTCTCAATTGTTGTAATATATACATATATGACAATATACTTGACATATATATATTCAACATCTAGCATAAATATGTTATTATTTGCATTTGGTGCGGCGGATCTGTATACCAAACAGTTTGGGATGGGGTATCTGTACATACTCTTACTAAAATTTTCTCTTAGATTTTCTTTTGCACATTTATAGCCAGAATTTATGTTTTATTAATTGTGATGGGATGATGTTAAAATCAAATGAAATGAATAATATTGACACAATATGTCTTAATAAATATAACATCTTGTCTTATTACTGTCAATAATATTTTGATATAGGGTTGTAGTTAAGGTGTAAAAGCGTGTTGGACTGATTGCTGAACGTGATCGACGAGCAAGGAAATTATTAGTTAAAGAACCAGAAGATGCTATAGGTCGGTTTCCTTCGTCATTTACAGCATGTTTCGTATGTGTATTATGGAGCCTTATTTCGTACTTATTCTTTAATGTGGTATTGTGTTTGCCTCTTTGAGAAGTGGTTGCATCAAAGAACATCATTGTTTCCCGATTGTCGGTCATAGTTTTAAATCGACAGCTGTATTATATAAGATGGTTGGATTTCTGCTCTACGGTCACCAGTCTGAAGTTGTGATTTATTCTAACTTCTGTTTGATTGGGACAATTCTTTAAAAAAATGGAGGATTTTCTAAGTTAATACGAAACTACCACACCGACACTTCATAATTCCCTCTTGGTTTCACAATTCCATCTTACAAATACTTTTAACTTAACTATTTAGAAGACTGTGACTCTATTATATATTTATATACGTAGGTGCAATTTTATTGTGAGATAGCGTTCTGATGAAAACATGGAAGTTACTGTTCAGCTCAATATGAATGCATTTTGGTAACTAGGGTCTACCGTGGCAGTCTTGATATAGGCTTTTTTGTTTGGTTCCATTTTTGTACTATATAGTAATGGCTTCATTTCTATGCAGATTGAGTTGGGGCGTCTGTTTGTCTGAGAAAATCTGTTTGTGTCAAATTTCTTCTTAGTAGTCTTTGAGTGTTTTAGAGCTCCTGGCTTGATTTAAAATTTTGCTATTAATTGGGGTCATTTTGTACATCTTGTAGTGACGTGAGGAATTTCTTCATAACAGTTATCAGGTCGGTGTTGTTTGTTCCAATTTCGACATTGAAATCATATAATTCCCATTGCTGCAATCTATAACCTCGATGTAATTTTCTTCTCTATTTGTGCTAGCCTTGAGGTTTTTGTTAGAGTTCTGATATTCCATCTGATGCATGACCCTGTACGATAGCCAAATATCGATATTTGATTTTGCATCGATATTTTGAAAACTTCTGCTGGAACTATGCTTGAGCTATAGTTTGTTTACAATTGCGACAACGATATACAAGTACTTGTTTCTCTAAACACAGCTCATATGTTTAATTAGACGTCTTGTTAATTGTAAATTTATTTTTTGCAAATTTTTTATCTAGTCTAAGTCCTACCTGTGTTGTGATTTTATCAATAAATCTTTGTTAGACAGTAAGCTTCCCAAACCAAATAAAATTACTTAATTCTTATAAATCTTAAAATAATACAAATTAAGAAGAATCCTTAACTATATTTACTCCAGGGTATAATAAATTTTTCTAATTACATTAAACAATTGGAAATTTAATTACATATATTGATTGGAATTTTCTAATGATAGTTTTCCAAGTTTGTTGTTGTCACATTTTAGATGAAAATATTTAAGAATTCAATCAACAAGTATACTGTACAACTACACATCTCACTATCTGTTATGTTTTACCTTCATACATAAATTTCATTCTGTAAGATGGAAATTGAGTGTGAAAATTTTATAATAAATCATTGTACTGTATATACAACATATAGACCGATAAGATTTTTGTAGGTATAGGTCCGATAATTAAAGTTTTGAAGGTGTGAAGATAACCTTCATCGTTATCAGATTTAACACCTCTGAACTTCTTGTTGTGGGGGCATCTAAAGAGTAACATATATACATTAGAGCAAATTAGAATCATTTGAGCAACCGTATTTTACTGAACGTGTTACAAATAAGCTCTAAAAGCTCTTACTTTAGAATTTCTATATATTTTAATCTCTATAATTGTGTATGTAATACCTTACATGTACATACTTTTTATAGTTGACTGTTCTATGTTCGTAAAGGTATGTTTGGTGTTTATCATTTCCTGAAAAAAAACTTTAATTAAACCTGGATGTATTTTGTTTTAACAGGGATTTAAATTGCATTTATCCCTTTTAAAAGGGAAAACATTATTGCATCACATCTTCTCATGGCAACTTTTCTCAAAATTGCAATCATCATCCACCGTTACGAAATGACAATTGACGCTAATAATTTATTTATACAACGAGTATATGGTATAACAAATGCAAACACAACATTTTGGTCCATTTCGAAATTTATTTGAGTTGCACACGAAAAAAAGAGTTAAATTCGGGGTATCAACATGTTCGTAAATATTTAATTTAAAAATGAAAAGCATGACGAGGGATGAAAATCCAGACAACAATTTTTTTATTCTATTTTCGGTACCAGAAACGTTGGGCGAAACTAACAGAATAATAAATTGTCATTGAGTGCAGTCGACTAAATATAATTTGCTCCGTTTTTTAGGTTAATGGTTTGTGTGTTACAAAAGATGGATATGAAATGTTAGCTCATTATTCATTATCACTTTGTATCCCAGATTAGCCTTACCGGTTAGAGTAGTAGACTGAAGATTATATACTTAATTTTAATATATAAACGTCTCTGTTCCTCAGTCTAACTAGAAAGTGTTTTACTTGCCAGGAATTAAGTTTATAACAAATCAGACATGGAGGAACTTTAAGAGGCAAGACTCAATTGTGTTGGGAAAATAACTTCAAAAATTGGAAAAACAAATTTCGATTATTGGTGAAAGATATAGAAAACTTTCGTTGCCACCTTTCTTCCACTGTCCCAGTTTTGACTTGTACATGATGAATGGTGGTGAAGGATACAAAAAGCATGCCAAATTGACTGCCTGTTCTGATCGTTCAAAATAAGCTATAATCATTATTATCCAAGAGTTGGTGGCCAGATGAACAAAGAAGAATGAAGCTTGGATTTGTATACAGCAAAGTTAATAATGAAATCTTTCAGTACACTTGGAACTTCGACTGACGATAGTGGCTCAAATGAAATTTAGTCTTATATAAATATAGACGAAACGCTGTTGTCTACGTTCAATGGTACCATACTGTGTGCACTCCGATTTAGCTGACGAGTTGAACGCTGTTATTGTGAAGAATGTGTTTAAACGGCCATGTATCAATTATTATTAATTAGTCTCCATTGGAGTATCGGTTGATCTTCGTGCTATTGAATATTTTTTAAATCAATTGAAACTGATGAGCATACAATTTAATCCAGTGATAGTAACCAGTCAGGATTTATACTGTTCCTTGTTTTACACACTTTTAGCCTACTTTTAGGAGTAAATTAAATTTATAGTCCAGTATCAAATAACTTATAATACTATAAGGGAAATCGTGTCAATTTTGATAGTAAATGCTGTCGTCATGATTTCGTTAAATATAAGTTTCGGGAAGATTTCTAGATGGCATATCAATACGTTTTAACGAGAACAATAGATGGCACGCGAAGTAATTTTTTAATGAAATGACATAATTTAAAAATAAAAAATTTTCTTTATTTATTTATTATTATTTATAAATATAAGCCCATTTACTTTAAAATGTCCAATTTCGATTATAAATTAAATTATTTTTTTTTTAAATTTTTAATTTAGATTTTGTTAATAATTCGTTGAATATAAAAAACTGCCGATAAAAAATGTAAACATTTCGTTCAACTACTACTAGTGCCATCTCTTAATCTTCTCCGGAATTATATCATGTTGGCACATAATATCGACGGGATTTCCAAAAATCAAAAATCAAATTGCATTGTTTAGGAGATAGATGCATCGTCTAGATATGGTGTTTGGCGGATGCGCACGCATCATAAATCTTGGTGGAAATTCGGATATTTTTTGAATATGAATAAATATTTGTACACATCGCACCTTTTGTAGAACCATATTTACTCTGATTTTTCAGAGACTGTGTCCAAAAACATTGTCGGTGTTTTTCTCGATTGATTTTCAATTTCGATTTGTGCTTTACCATTTTAATCTTCCTATATTTTGCTAAAAGTTGTTTTTATGCACTTTCACATCTGTTTAATACAAGACTGTACTTTCGCAAAGCTTTTATATTATATTTGAAAACTTTGTGTAAAGTTAATTTGATAATAATGGTGTCGTCATGGGGAACGTAAAGCAACGGAATAAATTAACTTTTTTATGAACTCAGCAGTTGCAATACCCTTAAGACTTTGTTATTTAAAAGAAAATTAAATTTATAAGACCAAAGTTATTCGTTTTCTTATATAGTGAATAGAGCGACACAGTATAAATTTATTGTTGTCGAATTAATATGACTGTATTATTCAAGGCAGATTAAAACTAGTCTAGATTTTCGAAACTATTATGGGGTAATAAGTTAGTTGGAATTGTCTGGTTAACAACACAGTACAAGATAAGGAAGTGCGCAACCATTTAATGTAGAGTATAAGAAAAACATACGAAATATACGTCACTATGACATAATATTTTTGTATTTATAAAAATAAATGCCGAACATTTAATTAATTTAAAACAAGAAAGAAATTAAATTTATTTTTATGTCTTGTTGTGTACACATAACGAATATCTATACACACATGCAACACCACATTTAATATATAGTGTGTTCCAAAAGTCCTTTCTAATAGGTGTTCTCGGTGAAAGGTAACGGAACTTTAGTTGTATGATGTTGCAAGTAGGAGGCAATTTGGTCGAATCACATCCATGTGCTGAATATAGCCGTATAGGAAAAGCGGGATTTTAGTGTCCGACATAGTAGACTGACCATGAGGCAAATTATCCTGATTTAAATCATTTGTTTTTAAGTAAGTCGACCTGAACAAAATTGGTTTAAATGGAATTATTTTTTTAAACCCTCCTATCTCGATAGAAACGCATACTACTGCAAGGTGGTACAAGTAAGGCCATGTCCTCTTTTATCGAAAAATATAGAAGTACAACATGTGCCAGGTAATGTTGGGAAACCCTGTATATACAAAACTAAGAAAATGGAAAATTGTTTTCATTTTTTGTTGTTATTGTAGGAAATACTACTGTCTACTTTGTTTACATCGAAGTTGGAATATAATTACATGGTTTTAAATTTTATTTTATATAGTTCGTTTCGTTTCGTAATGTTCTGCAAAACTTTATAGTTTTTTGTATTTGATGTATATTAAATTGCATGTAATTTGAGTTAGGTATAGTTAAAATTATAAATTTTTTATTTATTTTATATGTATAGACATTAGTATTGCAACAGTGTTCGAATGACGGCAAAATTTGTAATTATAAAGATTTCATTTTGAGACAAAATAGTAACAATTTAGGAACAATATGAATCAGCTGGCCGTTAACACGAAAGAGTGCATAAGACTATTACATACTCTTAATTAGTTAAAAGAATTATATAACAGTATACTAAAGTAAGTAAGGTCAATGAGTCGTTTAAATACCGTGGTAAATTATAGAATAAGTAAGTTTGCTTTGTTATATAAAGACAAACTGGATGTAAAGGACGTTTAATGAGTACTGTCTGATACTTAATTTGGCAGAATTATAATGGTAGTTTTAGAAATTTTGTATTAAGCGCTATTTATACTGGAAGATCCCAATTCGTCTTTTATAGATATACCTTTAGTGATTGGAGGTTGGCCAGTAAGCACAATTTCTAATACACCGTGCACTCAGTTGGATATGTTTTGGGTTGAATTCACCACCTATATTAAGGCAGCTTTCAATTGCTTTCTAAATTTAATTGAATGTGTCAATTTCCTGCCCATATATACAGATGCTATAGTTGCATGGATGCATTTATCAGAATATTATTCTAGTTCATTTTGTAATATCGGATGGTTAGTGCTATAAATGATGCATCCTTTAATTTTAAAGTGGCCCAGTAACATTTATTTGAATTTCACTTTCATTGTATTTAATATTGTATCTAGACTGTTGCCGATGTAACCTTAAAGCTAAATTAATTATTAAAACAAAAACAAAAGATACATTTTTGAAAATTCACCTTCGAAGAAATCATTTCTGTTTGCACATGCCGAAAATGAAATTTAAACAGAAATCGATCAGCGAGATGATTAACTAATGATGGGTATCGAATAAATTTTTTTAAAATTCCAAGAATATTGCTGATATAACTTTGCAATCAGTCCAAATATTTTGTAGATGTTAATGTAAATAGATATTGAAATTTGAGCCGAAGAAGAAATTAATTATTGATGGTCTGATTTTATTTGGTTTGAGTTAATTTCCAACGAAAAATGATGAATATTTATTCATTTGTCATCCTTTTGGGACTTTATGTTTATATACGTACATAATTGTTGGGGAAAAAGTTTTGTTTTTAGACGGAAAATCACAACTTAAAAACGAAGAACCAAAATAATAAGAACAATGAAAATTGTGTAATTGATGAGCACTGAAATAAAGAAACCGGAAATTAAATTAAAATTTTTTTTGTTAAGGAGATAAATGTATCCTTTTTGTTACTACGGCACATGAATTTCGGTACTTTGATTGAATAATTTAGCAAAGAAAAACAACTTAAGGTTCAATGGAAACCTATGTACAACATTTATAACAGGAAAATTAGTCTGCCCATTTAAATCAATAATATTTTGTATATTGAATCAAAGATTTTATTTTTGTTATATTTTCGTCCCTTCCTCGACCGTTCATCGAGATTCTATAATCATACGTATATATACATTCGTTTCATGTTTGATTTTAGGTATAATAGATTCAACACATTAGTATTCAGACAACGAATTAACTAAAATGCAATCGTGATAAACCCAAAAGTGCATTGACCTTTATCTCTATGTTTATGTTCGCCAATATTTTGATAAAATTAAACGTACGTGATATCATTACTAATAAATGAGTGTTTTAACAATAACTGTAAATATACGAGAGTTAATCTGAGATATATATTTTGATTTACAATATCTTACCTTCAAAACTGGTTACGATCACCTTGGTTAGATAGTTCAACAAACTTGTGGTTTAAGTCACCAAATCATATTTTTATTAGAATTAATTATTAATTTAGAGTTTACTCAAAGGGTTGATTTGTGGCTTTCAGGTTGTTTGAACTAATTTATCAAAATTATTAGTATTAACGTCTCTCATAGGGATTTGGCATTATTTCATTCTCATTTTCATTAATATTTCATTGTATACATGCATTTTGACCTGGATTCTGAAAATAAGTTCAACAGCCTCTGATTTCGCTCAGAATTATTGGAATTGTTCTGCTTTACAAAGAATGAGTCTTTCGTTACACTGCAACTTGTTTAAATTAATAATATATTTGGTTGTTCTATCCCATCCATTTAACTCTAAAGGTTTCATTTTCTATATCAAAATATTGAAAATAGTTCTACCAGAAAATTGTAAGCAATCGATGAACACCAACCTTGTTATGATAGACTATTCAAGGTTCGGTTCAACATAAATCATTTTAATGAGGGCTTAAAATAAAATTATTAATTTGAAATTTCCGAACAGAAATAGACGTTTGTTAGCAGAAACCCTACTTTACAGACCAAATAAGTCATTATAAAAGTTTTAGTTTGTTTTTTAACTCAATGTCAAAGCAAGATCAGAAATTATCAAATACATGTATCAACGTTGAGATTTTAGTTAAGTTATAGCTATTCTAATCGTTACTAACGTATGAAGAAATCTAACGGATCCATGGATAATTATTTCGGTATTATTAAACTGGAAATATTTCACTTAGTGCTCAAAATTCTTGGTCTTTTGGTTAATATTATTTTGTTAATATAAATAAATACTTATTTAATTTCTGCGAAATTATTTATTAAATATATAATAAATTTTTTTTGTGGTTTGCTTTCTTTGTTTGGCTGGAACTATTTAATACCAACGACTAAATCACAAAACAAAATACGAATAACGAGTATTAAATTTAAAATGTCAGTTGAATTCAAACGTAAATAAAACGAAGTTAGCTACAATTGCGCAGTACTAGAACGTTTTTTTATCTAATTAGGTGTGTTTATTCAGTAATATTAAGGATTTAATAAGTTCTTTTGACGTTATGTAATAAAATATATGAAGCATTAAATATTTAAACAAACAATCACTAAATGTACTCTATTTTTGTTTTTGTTTTCAGAATATACCATCCATCGCCAAATTTGGCAAATTTTGAATATCAATTATCAATTCATAACATCATCAATTAAGTTCACAAATAATGTTGACAATTTTGTTTTCAAAAGCTGTAAATATCCATCAGCTTTGACATAGTATGTAATGCAAAACATATTTATTAAATAAAACATATAACATGGCTCCACATAATTCAATTTATATGATTTAATTCATTGCGCCTACTAAATGTGTGTGTATGTGTCTCCATATATAGACATACTGGTACGTATATGTATTGCCAAAGCATAAATTCAAATCAAAATCGCATATCAACCAGATGGGTTGTTTTAATGTTTGATGAACTGTTAAAATGTTATATATCCATATATTTATGTTATTTGTACCCCTTTATCCCTTTATAGAATTTTATGAATTTCGATGATGATGATGGTGATAGACTAGAATTATGTGAGTAGGTGGTTTACATTTTTCCAGACCAATAATATATATGAGATATGTGTTTTATGTTTTGCTATAATAGATACATGAAATTATGTTACACATATATACTAGTATGCTTAAAATTGTTTCTTTATGTGTAGTCGTTCAAAATATATATTTATGTGTTATTTAATGGGATGATTTTTGATTTACTATACATTATATCGAAATACCAGAAGGTGGTAGACAACTTCATGTGAAGTGTCTATGATCGATGGATATATGCGGAACAAAGTTGTGATATAGATCCGAGAAGGGGTTGTACTTATGTGTGTGTAGAATTTAATTTAATATTTTGCGATAAATGGTCAGTTGAATTGATTACATTTATTGATCCATCGTGCAAGGTGATTTAATTTTTAAATTTAATGATTTTTCAGTAAAGGGTGATATTACATTGATTTTCGAAAGATTTTAAGGTCAGCCTATATACAATATAGTGATCTGCAACCACATCCTCAACTATCTATCCCCTATAAATATATATATTTTTAAAACAGACGAATCATTTAATTAATTCTGACACATTTGGGTATATTTACCCTATACAAATCTAGAAGAACCATACCAAATTTTGGTTTTTCCACAAAAATGTCGATTTAATATTAAATTATGACCACATTGGGGAGAAATAATTCCCCATTAAGGAAAATATATATAATATGTAGGTATATTGGCTAGACGTGTACTGGGAATATAAATCGAAAATGGATGAAAGTTATAGCATCTTCATGTTCTTTATGTTTCTTCTGTATCGACATTTTATCCCTTTGGTTATTTATTGTGGGTTGATTAATCCATATAATCTTAACAATAAAATCAGAGTGTCAGTAATATATTCCGATTGGTTTTTTATTTAGCAGGTTTGGATAGTTTTGTAAGTGAACGGGAAGGTATACGTTTAAATGATCATTTGGACCAAACTATTAAAAATTATTTTCAGTTGTAAGACTGAATACCGCGTTGATAGGTGTCTATATTTTTCATATTAAGTTACAAATTTATCATTGTTCAGGTAGTTCCCACTCAAAATAACGCTTCACTAGATTTACTAAAAAACAGAAGTTTGAGTTAGGACTAAGGACTGCACAATGCACATTAAACATCGGTTGAATTTTAAGCGATCATGTTCATCAATTAATTGTTGGAGAAACCTAAACTTTAACTCTGACAGCTGTTTGACCAATAGTATGTTTAAGATGGGTCAACCAAACGAATGAACTATACCTCACATCCATTTATATATACTATGATGCTTGTCTACACATGCTTGGTACATATATTATGTATTGAAAAACAGAATTCAACTTGTCACAAATAAAAACTAATAACTAAACTAAATTGTAAAATTAAAAATATCCTATAAGCTTTATAAACGTTTGCAGATTTTCATTAAAGTTTTGTCAACTTTTTAAAAGTGAATGTAGGCCAAACCGAAACTATATGTACATTTTGATGTTGGGGAAATGTAATTATTTTATCAATTTCAGCTGAACCAAACAATAACAGCAGAAGTTGTTACTTTATCTTAAGATTATATTATAGCGTCGGTATAGCTCTCCTTTGCACAGCATACAAGTTACTGTCTTACATAATCTTGGGAAGAATTACTCCTTTAGCGGAGGAAATTGTCGGTGACTACCAAGGAGGATTCCGTCCAAATCGGTCAGTCACTGATCAAGTTTTTTCGCTGCGGATGATTCTTTCCAAGTACTACGAAACATCTCGCGATGTACACCAGGTATTCCTAGATTTCAAGCAAGCCTATGACTCGATCAATCGAGAGAGGCTATGGTATGCGCTTGAATATTTAGGAATACCACAAAAATATGTACATCTGTGTAAAATGACAGTAACGCAGTCACAATGCTGTGTCAAAGTTGAGAACAGGCTATCGAGTATTTTTGCAATTACTTCTGGTGTTCGACAAGGAGATGCGCTGTCCCCGATACTTTTTAATCTCATGTTGGAATACATCCTTCGTAAAAGTGCAACATCTCAGGACAACATCTTATTCCGACAATCCAATCAACTTCTTGCGTATGCAGATGATATCTGTGTGATTGGATTAAATGGCAACGGAGTGAAAGAGATACTTGATCCACTGGAACAGTTTTCAGCTTCCGTTGGTCTCAAAATTAATGAGTCCAAAACCAAATATCTGATATCTGGTTTTCGAGACCAAGACGCAAGTGATTTCAGTAGTGGAAACCACACGTTTGAAGGAGTGATGAGATTCAAGTATCTTGGATCTCTCATTACTCACGATAATAATGTGGGAGAGGATATCAAGGTTCGCCTTGTCGCTGGCAATCGGGCTTTGTATCCTCTACGTCCACTGCTGAAATCAAATTATCTTGCAAATACGGATAAGCTGAAACTGTACAGAGTGTTGATCAGACCCGTTGTCATGTATGGATGTGAGAGTTGGACCTTGACGGATGAGTACGAAAGATGGCTTCTAACATTCGAGAGAAGCATCATGCGTGTGATATATGACTCACATACCGAGTTCTTTTCAATCACGAGATCAGGAATTTAATGCAAATTCCTGATATTGTGCATAAAATCAAAGGACAGCGAATACGCTGGCTCGGTCACGTTCTGCGTGCTGATCCGAAACGAATGATACAGCGATCTTTAAAGGGAGAACCGCCTTTCGGCAGGCGAAGAGGTCGCTGTCGGCGACGATCGCTCCACGGCGTAGAGAGCGATCTTGCATCTTCTGGTTGCTTGCAACAATATGAAGAGCTGGCTCGTGATCGAAACCGATGGAGCCAGATAGTTGACACGGTACGGGCCAATTATGGCCTGTAAAGACCGATAAAAAAATAAAAAAAAAAAAATATTATAGCATCTATGTATCTGATGGAAGATGGCATGAAATCTATCCCCAAAACAATTTATGGTAACAATTATACTTTATGACATCACATTGTCAATGTCGGTTCAAAAAAAGTTTTAAGAGGAACACCAACCAAAAAATGTATTTATAAACAAATTGATAAAAAGATACACGAATCGTTGGTTGGTCCATTTTCTCTTCGGACTTATTGATTTTTTATCCAGTACATAATATAATCCAAGATTTGTCATATATCGTGCTCCAATCAATCTATTCTTATTGTCTATAATATTTTAAAGGTGTTAGTCGGACATACATGCAAGAATTGCTGAACATCTTGTATCTGAGAAGAATTGATGAGTATTTGATTAATGCAGGATTGCTCGATAACATTAAATCGATATACTGATCTCAAGTTTCCCATCCCATAATAGTTTGTCCCTCAATTAGAGATAAAGTACAGCAGCTTTTTGATTAATGAGAATGGAAACACAAAAAAATTATTTGCCCATGAGAACCTATGTATAGTTTGAAACACCTGATATTTGTTCGGTGTAAAAGAAGAAACTTAAAATTAATAACTTTAGAATATTTTCAATTTGCATCCAACAAAAGTTTTTTTTTATCAACACAACACAGCTTTGGAAAATATTCAGAAAATTGAAATACATATATAGATTGAAAAAAACTTGTTACAATATTCTAGGTAATAATAACACTGCAGTATTGATCTTTTATAACTTGGAAACTCTTTTTATTAGGTTTCATATTTGGTAAGAGCTTTTTAATAATATTTTTATATTACGTTTGCCCAATAAGGAAATTTGTATTTTTAACTTATTATATCTAGTTATATATAGGCGTATGTTTTATAAACTGTGAGACGGTCTAGTTTTAAATTTCCAAGTATATTTTGATTACTATCGCGGCCGAACATTGTCAAACTGAAAAATAATTTTATTGTGTTTTTCGCTGTATTGTGGCCGGTCGTCTTCTCGACTCAAACGTATAGTAATTGCGTTTAATAACGATCCGCTGTAATTGCTTCAGACGGTCTTAACAGTTAATATAATAATCCCGCATCCAAACGGGCTAATTTATCAGCCAATACATTTCCTTTGAGACCCATGTGACTTGGTATCCAATGAAGTCTAACTTCATTCAGATTGCCTAGTCGATTTAGGGCAATATTTGTCTCGTAGTATAGTCGCCGGTTGTAGCTTAATGGTTAAGAGAGTTTCTTATCATGCTACGGTCTCGAGTTTGATTCTCGCCGTTGACCAAAAATTAAAAATGCAACGGTTGACACAAAACGCGATTATGCGTTAAAGATTAATGTTTTAAATGCGGTCACTATCGTCACTTAATCATGACACTAAATCATCAAACAAATGTGATCTCCGTGCTATATTTTTCAGCTGCAGAGATCATTACACTGAAGGAAGCGTTGTTCAACGATTTTTTAAATCGGTCCAACGACTTAATGAAGTGCTGTTTCAACAGATATGGTATGTGCATTGTTTGGAAGGTACCAATCAAGTATTCGCTCTAGACATTTAAATAGAAAAAAAGACAGGCTGATAGGTCAAAAACTCTTTGTCTGCCCATGTCTAGGCTTTCCATCCTTCGGGATGAACACTACCCTCACTGTTTTCTATGAACTTGGATGAGTTTTCATTAGTACATCTAGAGCTTCTTGATTTGCATTCGTGTGAGTTCTATCAGGTTAATTTAGAGTTCCGATAGTGGCCTTCATGTTACCACAAACAACTCTCTTGAGTTTAGCAGTTGCTGTAAGGCTTTCCTCTTCCTCACAGAAAGATCTTAATTTCTATTTATTTTCACTTCGAATACATTTCTTGGACAGTCGTTGTGTAGATTTGTATAAGTTCCAATCTTCCGTTGTACCGGTTTTCATGGCTTTGTTTAGATGTTTTCTTGTCTACTTCGTCAGTCTGTCTAATTCTCTAGTCTACCATGGTAACACAGTTCTTTTAAGCTTACTTTCTAATTTTCATTGCTAAGATAGAAGTCAATCAGTGTTTGTTTGGTTCCTAAATTCGATATGACTAGGTCAGACGCAGATAGGTATTCCAAGAGGTATAGTTTATGTGACATTTAAATTAAGTCAACATAGATAGTGCTTATCAGTTGCCCCGTCTCACATATTAAAACTTAAGTTGAGGCGATCATAAGTAAGAGTACGAATAGCAAACATTATTTTTCTGTTAAACAAAACCACTGTACACAGGTAAATGTGAACATACGAGTAAAGTATACGAAAAGTACATATAACAAGCTCAACTAAATTTAAAGCTTTTTAACTTCGTAAAAAATATCTTTACATATATACGGATATAAAAATAAAAATAATTTGCATACACAACATTATTCTGGGTCAACTATTGAAAAAGCTTTTTTCTACTTTTTATATGTAAATTCTGCTGTGTACTAAAAAAGCTAACAAAGAAACTTTTTTAAAATAAATTTGCATTATTAGTTGTAAACATTTTTTATGCATTCTGGGTGACAAACAAAAATAGAAAAGCTTGTGTGATCGATGCTGTATGAGTGTGTAAAACACGTATACTCGTACATGATTGGATCTGTATTATACGGAGCTTTTTTTACATGCATGCATGAATTGTATGTGAAAGTTTTTTTTTGTAAAATGTGTTTTTTTGTAAAAGGTTGTATGTGTGTTAACCATATGGATGTTTAATTTATAAAATGTATTATCAGGGCACTATCAACGATATATTTCTATAAAGAAGTTTCCAATAAGAGGTTTCATATTGATATTTAAAACCACGAATATTTTTTAAGAGAAATCAATGAATGTTTATTTCATTGTAAAGAGGAAGGTATGCCATTAACATTTCGTAACGATATCAGCCTTTTCATGAAATTTTCCATCACCAATTCGTACATTTCCGGCTGTCTGCTCTCGATAACTTTACGAAAACCATCTTTAAGGTCTTAAATCAATTGTGAAGTATTGGCATAGATCTTATATTTGACGTGGCTCCAAAAAAAAGTCTAAAGGTTTTAAATCACAAGACCTCGGTGACCAATTGTGCTTACTTCTACGAGAAATAGTACGGTAGCATGTAGCGTCGTCTTGCTGAAAAATTACGTCGTACACATCAATATCTTCCAATTCCGGCCACGAAAAAATATTAATCATATCTCAGTAGCGCAATCCATTCACCGTAACAGTTGCAACAGCATCATTTTCAAAAATGTAAGGTCCAATCACACCGCCAGGTGTGACTGGAAATGATCTAATCACTGAAAATGATTTTTCGATGAAAATCCGAATCATTTCGATGCATTTCAAAGACCCAATCAGCGAAGTTCTTGTGTTAACTGAACTTTAAAAGCGTAAGACCTAAGTCTTTAAGCAAAATACGGTTTAATGTCTAATTCCAAAGATCAATGAGGAATTGACAAACCTGGATTTTCTTCAACACTATACGGACTGCAGCATCGTACCATTTTTATAGTAATGGCGTAGTTTTTACTTGTCAAATATTAAAATATGACAGCTTCAAAATTAACAGCTATCCAAATAGCAGGCTATTCAAAATGAAAACTCTTATTAGATAACCCTTTAGTTACATATAGAGACATACTAGGGCATATAGTATTCACACATAATCGATAATTCTAAATAGAATTCCGATTTTTTGTTTCTGTATATATGCATTCGATTCAAGTACATATATGTGGATATGTATAATCTACACCCATATAAGAACATTATTCAAATAGGTTGTTGAATCAAACAGCAAAATGTTTGTGTAACATGAATTGGATTTTTTTTTATTTATTTACAATGTTCATAATATTTATGTGTACAAGGTATTTTAATTGGGTGTAAATCCGTATTGTAATCGTAATGTAAATAGTTGTACAGTTTATATAAGTTAATGCCATCGAAAATGGATTTAATTTATACATTAATGGTTGTTTATAATTAATTACTTTGGTTTCGAATGGAATGATGCTTGATGCCCTAATAGGGTTTATTCCTAAATATAATATGTATATACTAGAAAGATGATCAGCTACACATCGAACTAAGAGCTTCTCTCATCTACTATATGCAAATCTTACACTTAAATCTTATATGCATGCTACAACTACATTTGACTGACCGTTTTCAGACATCATCTAACGAAAACGAAAGCTTATATACAATCACAATTCACAAACAATACAATCACAACCAGATATGAAACGATTTAACCTGAAAAGAATAAAACATTATGTAGTTAAAATACATTTGAGTTTAGATAGTCAGAACTATAACGCAACTCATTCTAAAATGGATATACAACTCTGAAGCCACTGGCTTATTTATTAACAAATAGTCAAGAAGCTTAAAGCAATCGTTTAACTCTGTAACTTTTATCGATGCTTGATCCGCCACCATCCAAATCTGTAGCGGACATAACACGAATTTGCCAAAGTTCACCAAACAGATCATCACGCTACATAATATAATACAATACATTTTTAAATATATCGAATAATGTTGCAATACCATATTTGTTGCAATACAATATTGTTGCGTAACAAACCTCCGAATTGCTCGACGTTAGAATATGTTTTTCAACGGCAAATTACAATAGTAAGAACTACGATTGAAATGTCGCATGTTTAATATTCGATCTTGAACCAATTCTCGTGACGTTGGTCGTTACTAACCAAAATCGAGCCCGTAAGTCTATTATTCCGATTAACTTACATCATTGTAACATTGCATTGTTTCAATCCAAGTTAGAGTACACATATCGTTTTGTACTGTATAACAGGGGATAATAGATGAGGTTAGGATCCCAAACTTTTGGAATTCAAACCCGGTATCAACTGCTATGAACTCGAAAAGTATATAAAATTAGCCAACGAGTGTTAAAATTATTATTAACAGGTTTATCCGTACAATTGACACAGTACCCGGATTCGAAAATACTATTAAATGTATATATGCTGTTGCTATTAATTGCATTCCAGTGGGTTAGTTAGTACCCAATATAGTAGAAACATTAACGTCTTTGCTAAATTAACTACTCGCAACTGTCCTCTCAATTTTTCATGAGTAGTTAGAAGTAGTTAACCACAATTTGACCACTACGTGGCCATGTGTAGACCCACTTCGTTTATTCCGTCAAAATTATTTTTATGTCTCACAGAAAAGTTTTGAGAGCAAGCTTCAACAGACTATACACAGACACACTATAATATAGGTTATGTTTTACTCATATCATCCATTTTTAAGCCTTCATTCGACCATAGTAAAGACCAAACTTTTATATTATAAGTACAAATAAATATTATACAGATAAACAAACTCTATGGAGAAATGATGTATACTAGAATGAAATAAGGGGAAATAATTGTACCCTGGGTGAAAAGGCTATATTTGAATTTAATTATTCCTTTAGCATTGATATTACGAGAAATAAAATTCAATCAAATTTATAAAACTAAGTTGAAATACCATACATGAAATCAAATAAATGTTTCATGCCACTTTCATTCAGGGCAGTAAATGAGTTAATATTTTATACAAAATTTATATGCAAACGAAACATTTATTTATTGTAATATCAATGCTAAAGGAATGAAAGAGATAATTAAATTGAAATATATCCTTTTCACCCAGGGTACAATGATTTCCCCTTATTTCGGTCTAGTATACATGATTTCTCCATATGGTTTGTCGACTGGGAAGAAATTATTAATTTTAAAAAAAATCATTTTTCTCATAGATGGCTTTTTGACGTTAAATCAAAACTGAAATTAGCACTTTTTTCTTAGCTTAAAAGCCCTATTCCATTAGAAAAGTTGACTGTCAGTAAAAATTAAAATAGGACAATAATATTGATTTTATAGTAGTGTAAGTGAAACAGAAAGCTATCTCAGTCAAACTTGACTGGAAAAATATTTGTATTTGTGGTAGTGTGACTGCCATAAAAAGTATAAAATTGAATACTTCTACAGTCTTCTACATACAATTTGTGTAAGACAAGAAATTATTTTCGCTCAAAACCAATTTTATAGTCAAGGGTCAAATAGTCCATATGTTATTTTGGTAAAATTATAATTGCATTGAAACAAAAATCATCAGTTAGAACTATAAATTATATTAAATGGACAGCGAGAAGACGCTTAAACGAAGCCAACCGGCATGCCATAGACGTTTAAAATTAACTGCACTATTAAGACTATTAATTAACTGCATTAAGAGCGACTGGAATTGGCACGTGAACATACCATTCCGAGTAATGTAGGATCGATCTATTTACTGACGAGTGCAAAATATGTTCCAATGGTAGTGATAAGAGAGGCAGAGTCCAGGAGACCGGTATTCACAGTGCTGTTATGCTGAAAAAGTGTCGTGCGGTGGTGGTTCCTGGATGATGGAGGCTGGTAAATCGCTTGAAAACAAAACCAATCTTGTTGAAACTGTTAAAACATTCTTGGAAAACAGATTCCAATAAATAATCCACAACGTTTTGATATGATTATATTTTAATCAACTGATATGGTCGATTAATGGATGATAGGTATGTTCAATGTTCATGAATGTATTTATGTTCATCAACTGGTATTACGTCAAACAATTTAATGACGTTTTTTTGTTTAGCTGTTAATAGATTGAGGATTGCGTGTCAAAATGTGCTATATATGTAATAATAATAACGTCATGAACTTTAGGTATTTAAAAGAAAAGGTAAACGTCATTAAGTTTTACGATAATTGATATTCCCACGTTATGTATATGTACAAAAAGGATAATGTGTATAGTGATGTGAGACTTAGTGGGATTTTGAATATAATAAAAACAGTATATACCCGTAAACACGAGTATATAAAGCTGCCCACACAGTTTTCTTAAATTTTTCTTGATTTGGTCGGTCACTTGAACATAATGTGTTTTGCGTGTTAATACTCATTGAACTGTATATATATAGATTAATACGATATGGATAATAAATTTGTTAATGATGTCTGTCTTATGGTTAAAATTCGCTTTTCATGAATTTGTAGCTGCTATCAGTTTCGAGCACACCTAAAGACACAGAAATATATTATAATTTAGATTCTTTCGACTATCCTATAAACGAAATAGTTATGCAAAAAAAATCGTAACAGCTAAAAGAGCTTTATGAACCGGACTTGCTAACAGACGTTCACTCATTAAACGAAATATGTAATACTGTTGTTTGGTTTATACTTTGCCCTTGATTATTTGTCTTGTCTAAAAACGTCTCAGTGCGATTTAGAGTCGATATAGCGGTCATGTTTCAATCTCAGCAGTCAATTTTTTTCTATACAAAGGTGCATAGGAAACTATCATAATTAAATCTAATACGCACTCGATAATTTCTACATTACTTATAGCTTAATCCAGAGGATCCTGATTTCTAGTATTCATTTTCTGAGGCTGATATTTAGATGATGACCTAATTGCTTAAATATCTAACTGGTATTTAAACTGTGCTACAGAATGGGATCTGTTACCATTTCGATATGTAGATCGCATTGCAAGTTTGCATTATTGGAGAACCGAATCGCACAAAATGAGAGTGTCCTTGGGTATTGCAACTATAAAGGGTTTCCAATAAGGATAACAATTTTGTCATTCAATTTATATCGGCTCCTCTAAAATGATGTTGGTTTCTTGGCATAAACATTTGCAAACTTTTGTTGGTGTGCAATAACGCATTCTTGTTTATTGACAAAGTCAAAGAGTTTCATCGCTGCAGATGGTTTTCGATGAAATCCAGAATGTTTTTCAAACTTTAGCGGAGCTATTTCGGCCCTTCAAATGATGAGGAGCTTTTAGCGTAATAATACTAGGCATTAGGCTTAGTAATACTCCAAATGACAGGCTTTGAACTTTTTACTGTTTCAAATCTAATACTCTATTCACGTGTCGTTACTATTGTGAATTAGAAAAATACATTCTCCGTGATCGTATAAGTTTTATAGTTCAATAATTCGGCCAACAACAATTTTATTTGCTGAAAAAGCCATTATACTTGAACAAGTTTTGATAACTCGATGTATTTCTATATGAGAAGACCAATACTACATATATAAATTTCCCCAGGATTTCTTTCGTTTAAAGAGCTTTTAATTTCACTTTGTTCAATATCATCGCCGTGGGTCATTTAATTACTTCGACATTCATTCCAATATATTTCGAAAAATTTTACAATGGACATTGAAATCGTACATTGCTCCATTCCATTATATATGTATAGGTACATTACATCAAATTGAAAAGCAGAGTATAGCGTACTATCCACCAAAATCAACAAATGCTGATAAAAGTTCGACTGAATTTCTATTGAATTGTCGTATTTTAACCGACATAACTCAGTCAATAAACGAACAAAACGAACTTTATTTAAGATTTTCGGCATCTTGTATTCACCATAATACAATACTATCAAACAACACTGTTGGTCTATTACCAATAGGCTGAAAAATGAACCCTGAAAACATCGGTCAGCGACCTCTTTGCCAACCGAAAGGTGGCTCTCCCTTCAAAGATCGCTGTATCATTTGGTTCGGATCAGCACGCAGAATGTGAACACGCTAGCGTACTTGCTGTCCTTTGTTCTCGTGATTGAAACGCACTCGGTATATGACATCAACGTCGTGTTTTGGGCCATATATCATACATACGTTTCTCTCGAATGTTCGAAGCTATCTTACGTGCTCACCCGTCAAGTACCAACTCTCACATCGATACATGACAACGAGTCTGATAAATATTCTGTACTTCAGTTTATTCCTATTTGCAAGATTTTGATTTTGATTTCAGAAGTGGACCTAGAGGATAAAATGGCCAGATTGCCAGTTGCGTATTATAAGATATTTGAATCTCATCAAAGAAAACGTGTGGTTAATACTACTGAAATCATTTGCGTCTTGCTCTCGAAAATCAGAGATCAGATATTTGGTTTTGGACTCATTGATTTTGAGACCAACGGAAGCTGAACAGTATCTCTTTTACTCCGTTGCGATTTAATCCAATCACACAGATATCATCTGCATAATCAAAAAGTTGATTAGATTGTCGGAATACCATATTGTCTAGGGGGTCACTATTACGAAGGATGTATTCCAACATGAGATTAAAAGGTACATTCAATAGTGTATATATTTGAACTCGAATTTGGAACGATTATTATAGCAAAGTAACAACCACCGGTTCAGAATTGTACTAGTAATTTTTAATAATTTTCAAACATGGCTCATTCGGGAACTTTTGACGCTTTGACGTTGACAGATCATGAAAAAAGTTTCCGTTCCTATGTTTGTATTGAAAATCCCGATATATATAATAGTTTAACTACTGATTGGAAGTTGTTATCGAGAAAAGCTCATTCAAAACTATATAAAAAACGCCTTCGCCAAAACAACACCATAAACAAAAATAAATTAGTAAATTCTTTATGTTGGTGCTCTGAAAAATAGGAAAATTGAGAAAAATGAAAAATAAAATACTGTAATTTTCATTTATTTTTTATCAAACCAACACACAAATCATTTTTCATTTTTTCCATAACAATGGTTTTTCCCAAAGTTTTTCCTACCTAACTGTAAATTGAAACACATAACTAAAATAAAATAACGAACGGCAAAAAGGTGTATATAATATGTAATAGAGGTATGTACACACCGAACTTCAGGTGAAAAAAAAAATCTGAAAGATTTGAGATTTATAAAAAATAAACGAAAACAAGTTTGTAAAAAAGGTTTTGATCTTTAATAGGATTAATCCTTTTTTAGACATTTTCCTCGTTTTTTCCTCTGTGTTGTTCTTGTGATTTTTTTTTTCTCGCAAGGTAAATAAAATAACATGCGGAGCAAAGAAATGTTAAAATAACAACAGACGAAGAAAGTTGAGATTGGATGGAAAAATGGAGAAACATTTTTTTTTCACAACAAAACAAGTTATTTTAAAAAGGATCAATTTTCATCCCAAATCGAGTAAAAGAAAAACAAAAAAAAAATCACAAAAGAAAATATAATTTGTCATGATTTTTTTGCTTTTGATTTTATGTGTGTGTGCGTGTGTATTACTATGTAAAATCACTATATAATGCGATTCGAAAACAAACGAACAAAGCTCAATCAAAAGCTTTTATACGGTTTAAGGCCAAATGTGTATAAGAAACATTCCAATAAACGTTTGTTTCGCTCCTATATTCTTCGCCCGAGAATTTGTATTACAAATAAAATTGAAGCTATAAATTTTTAAGGATTTCCATAAAGGATTTTTGACTTAGGATACGATTATTTTATTTGAGGTAGCTTCAAGGTTCAAAAACTGTTTTGTGATTTTTTTTGTGTGTATGTTATGCTCGATTTCGTTTTCCTTGAAAACAAAAAGAAAACTGAAACAACTTAGACTTGTTATGGAAATATAATAATATATAGCATATTGGTAGGATTACATTGTCCTTAGAAAACAAAAAAATCATAAACTGTGTGTGATTTAATATTTTATATGTGTTTAATGTTAAATTAAAATGAACTCTATATATATAAAAGGACGTACCAACGTTCGTTTAGTAAGTAGGTGATGAAACACGAATTGTTAAGATGTCGAACCTGCAAAAGAAAATTATTAATAGTGAATCAGCAATAGAAGAACACGTAATATTATACTTATCTTATATACAATCAAAATAGGTGTACATCCCTTAAATATTGTATATTAAATATTGAACACCTGAAATAATTATAAATATTGTTAGTATTACACACACACTATTACATAAGTACTTACCTGTATATTAATTTTTATATTTTATTATCTTACTTATATTATTAACGTTAAATTCAAATTATAAACTCACCTGAATAGCTTCATATTATAATATTATCTATGTATAGTTCATATTGCACTTTATTGTAAAACGGTTAAGTACATATACCATTAAATAATGTATATTCTTGACCATACAGAATTCGTGGTCATTCTCTCACAATCTGTAGTATTGTAAATACATAAATTTGTTATTTAAAATTTAATTATTTGCAATCATTCAAACCATTCAAAGTCACATTCACACAAAACATTCATCATACAAACATTTTTTGGAGGTTCTACCGAGATTTTGTTTTGTGATTTCAACAATTTGAATGGCTAGAGATTCATCTCAAAATTAACACGAAAAACTGAGTGAGTACAATAAGTTTAAACACGTTCAAGAAATTTCGCGGCATACGATTAAAATTCAAGTTTTAAGTCTATCGAACATCTTAAAACTCTTATCATAAAAGTGTTTAAAATAAAGTGACTCAAGATAGTGATATTCGTTTTGAAACATTCATTGAAAACTGTGAGTGCATTACCGTAATTAGTGTCAGTAAATTAGTGCAATTCATATCGTTGAGAATCAATAATCGCAAGGTTGCAAAATGAATGCGGATGATAAAAAGATAATTGATCGTGCAATAGACAAGAGAACACGATTATTTGATTCACTAGACCGCATGGAACGCTTTATCATAAACATAACTGATCAAACAAAAGTGGAAGAAATTGTGGTACGGCTCGAAACTTTAAATGATGTTATGTTGGAATTTCGCAGAATCGAAGACAAAATAATGTCATATCCAGATCAAATCTCTGAGATTATTGAATTTGAAAATCGGTTTTTCTCGGCTAAAGCCACTCTTCAGCGTCATATCAATCAACGTAACGGTAATACCACAGATATAAATGAACAATTGAGACAAACGGTAAACCAACTAACGTTAAATCAAACCACGTTTTTGGAGACGTTCAAATCGGCAAATTCTAATTCATCCGATATTCGATTACCAAAAATAAAAATTCCATCGTTCGGCGGACAGTATGAAGAATTTCCAGCGTTTAAAGATCTCTATGAATCTTCTATTCATAACAACGCTTCATTGAGCAACGCTCTTAAATTTCAGTTTCTTAAAGGCGTTTTACATGACGATGCAGCTTCATTAATCAAACACATCAAGTGCACCTCTGCTAATTATGAAGAAGCGTGGAGTAAAATTGTTGATCGCTACGATAAAAGAAAACAAGTTGTGTCTAAATATATACAATTATTTTTAGATATTTCACCGATCACGAAATCAAATCAAATAAATCTTCGGTCTATATACAATACTGCTGATGAGGCGATACGAGGTTTGCGTGCATTAGGGGTTGAAGCAGAAGAACGAGACCCGTGGTTAATTAATATTTTATTAAGCAAACTTGATCCAGAAACTCGTCAACTATGGGCACAAAAAACATTGCATAATGATTTTCCCAAATTCGAATCATGCTTAAAGTTTGTTGGCGAACGCTGTGATACTCTTGAAAACAGTGAATCCATTTTAACAGCTTCCGTAAGCAGTAAATTGAACAGCACACGTGTCAAAATAGCATCTCATCATGTAGTTAATTCTTCAGCAGTCAAACGAACACCAAAATGCCAATGTTGTCAAGACTATCATTCACTGTACAAATGCCAGAAATTTAAAGCAATGCACATTCCAGAACGAAGAGAGTTTGTGTTAAAAAACAACATTTGCTTCAATTGTTTAACAGTAGGACATTCTTCAAAAACATGCAGATCACAATTTTTATGTCACTACTGTAAGGGGCGGCATCATTCGGCTCTTCATTTATCGTCAACGCCTACCACCACACTAACAATTGGAGTACAAGATCAAACAACATCGCAGTCTCACACAGTTCAACAGCAACCAACAACACTTCAAATTGACACAAACATGGCGAAGAAAGTATCCTTATTAGCAGAATCTTCTAAATTAAACATGGATCAATGTACAGGATCAGAGCATTTATTACCAACGGCTGTTGTTAATATTTCGAATATTCACGGAGAGTTTCTTCAATGCAGAATACTTTTAGATTCAGGATCTATGGGAAATCTCATTTCACAATCACTCATCAAAAGGTTACAACTTCCACAAACCAAGTCCAACACCATTGTAAGCGGAGTAGCATCAAACACAACGTCACGATGGAAATCTACGGTAACAATTTCATCCCATATTGATCCAAAACGACTTCTTACCATTGATGTACATATCTTACCGACACTTTCTTCATTACCAATAAAATCGTTTACAAAGCTGCAATTACACCAGTTAGAAAATTCAACATTAGCAGACCCAAATTATAATATAAAAGGTCCAATTGATATTATATTGAATGCAGGCACAGTATTTAGTGTTTTATTATCTGGTAATTTCAAACTGCCTAACTGTTCAGTTACTGCTCAGAATACGATCTTTGGATGGGTTTTAGGTGGTGATACATCTAATTTAGCAGAGCTTTCAGAATGTATCTCATCAAATTCAACACTCTGTTCAATGCATACATCATGTTTAGATATTGATCAGACACTACAGAAATTTTGGCAGTCGGAAGAAATTTCATCATCAGTAAAACTTACACCTAGCGAACTTAAATGTGAAGAAATATTTAAGAAAACAGTAAGACGAGATTCTACAGGACGATATATAGTAACATTACCATTTGCTGAAATTCAAAAACCATTAGGAAATTCGTTACGATCGGCAGTATCACGATTACTAAGTATCGAGAAAAAACTGGAGAAAAGTGCGCAATTACATGATGAATATCATTCGTTTATGTCCGAATACCTCTCACTTAATCATATGGAAAAAATACCACCCGAAGAAATAAACATCAATACACCAGCAGAACAGTTTTACTTACCACATCACTTCGTAATTAAGAATGATTCGTGCACAACAAAGCTACGCGTCGTATTTGACGGTTCGTGTTCATCATCATCTGGCGTTTCATTAAATCAAAACCTACTTGTCGGGCCTAGAATACAAGAAGATTTAACAATAATCATCATGCGATTTCGAATGAACAACATTGCCTTTTGCGCTGATATCGAAAAGATGTTCAGACAGGTTTTGGTAGATCCAAGCCAGAGAGATTATCAACGTATCGTTTGGAGGTTTAATCCTACTGCTGAAATTGAACATTTTAGATTAAACACGATAACTTACGGTACAGCTTCAGCTCCTTTCTTAGCAACTAGAACAATACACCAACTAGCACAAGATAACAAATCTATACATCCTTTAGCAGCAAAGACAGTCGCTCGAGATTTTTATGTGGATGATCTTCTCACGGGCACATCAACTGTACAAGAAGCTTTAAATTTACAAGCTCAAGTAGTCAAACTTCTAGATTCTGGTGGCTTTACACTACGTAAATGGTCTTCCAACTCCTCCACATTCATGAATCATATTAACCAATCAGACTGTAAGGAAAGTATTCCAATATTCAAGCTTGAGGACGATACAGTAAAAGTGCTGGGACTTCACTGGCAACCTGAAATAGATAACTTTGTTTATAAAGTGCAATCATACTCTCCAGATACAATACTTACCAAAAGAAAATTTCTTTCACAGGCATCAAAATTGTTTGATCCATTTGGATGGTTGTCTCCAGTGTTAATCAACATCAAAGTTTTATTCCAAGAATTATGGTTGTTCAATTTAACTTGGGATGATCCACTTCCAACACAATTTACTGAAAAATGGGAAAACATTAAGTTAAATTTGAAACGTTTAGAAAAACTCAAAATTTCGAGACAAATACTATTCAATAAAGACAAAATTCAACTTCATGGATTCAGCGACGCGAGTGAAGTCGCATCAGCAGCCGTCATTTATTGCAGAAGTTATGATTCAAATGGTTATCCAAGAGTAAAACTAATTACCGCAAAAACGAAGGTTGCCCCAGTTCGCACAATATCCATACCTAGACTGGAATTAAACGGAGCTTTACTATTATCTAGGTTATTTTCTCAAGTACAACAGGCCTTTGTGGATTATGAAGTTGAACGATGGGCTTGGTGTGATTCAGAGATAGTACTTGCCTGGCTATCCAGTCACCCAAATCGGTGGAAAACTTATGTGGCTAACAGGACTTCAGAAATTTTAGATCAATTACCTCGTAAACTTTGGCGACACGTGGACTCAAAGGATAATCCGGCAGACCTAGCATCACGCGGGATACAACCAGCAGATCTAATAGAAAACGAATTTTGGTTTTCTGGACCATCTTGGTTAAGTAACAATGCTGCTATGTGGCCATCAACAATAAAGGAGTCGTTGCTTACTACAGAATTAGAAAAAAAGAAGCTAGTACTTCACGTTCACACAACTACAAAGGTAACGAATTCGGTAGAAGATTTATTAAATCAAATTTCATCCTGGACCAAGCTGAGACGTATAATAGCATTCTGTAAAAGATTCATTCATAACTGTCAACCATCCACTTTGAAAAGAAATGGCCAACTCACAGCTGATGAACTGAAAACAGCTGAAAAAATATGTATCAAATTTTCACAAAAAGCTTGTTTTTCATCTGAAATTAACGAACTAACAAAGCAAAAATTTCTCAAGGGAAAATCACATTTATTAACCTTGGCACCTTTTTTAGACTCTGAGAATATATTACGAGTCGGAGGACGGCTACATAACTCAGCAGGTGCTTATGACAGTAAGCATCCTATCATTTTGCATCACTCCCATATCCTTAGTAAACTGATAGTATCCCATCAACACATATTTTTCCTCCATCCTAGTCCATCCTTACTTTCTTCTCTTCTTAGGAACAAATATTGGATAGTTGGAAGCAGTTATCTAATCAAACGAGAGTCTCACAATTGCACTAAATGTGTGAGATATAGACGAAGCACGTCCAAACAGCTAATGGGAACACTACCGCAACCAAGAGTATTACAATCAAAACCATTTAGTCACACTGGTATTGATTATGCAGGTCCAATCATGCTACAATCCAAGAAGGGCAGAGGGGCTAAGCTTATAAAAGCCTACATATGCGTTTTCGTGTGCCTCTCCATTAAGGCAATTCACCTCGAAGTGGTCTCTGATCTTAGCTCAGAAGCATTCATTGCCTCATTTAAACGGTTTGTGAGCAGACGAGGACTTCCCTCTGATGTATACACTGACAACGGTACCAATTTTGTTGGTGCCTACAAGAAGTTCAAAGCAATATTTTCAATGACTGAGCTAACCAGAAACTATGAGAATATTCAACTATTTTGTGCCGAACGAGGTATAAATTGGCATTTTTCACCGCCGTCAGCCCCACATTTTGGTGGAGTTTGGGAGGCGGCCGTAAAAAGTATGAAAACTCATTTATGCATAGTCACAGGAAGGGTAAAACTAACTTTTGAAGAAATGTGCACTCTAGTTACTGAAATAGAATGCATCCTAAATTCTCGACCGCTTTGTTCACAATTCACAAACGATATCAACTCATTGGAAGTCATCACACCAGGACACTTTCTAGTTATGGGTCCATTAACAGCAGTACCAGAAGCCAGTTATGAAAATATTCCATCAAATCGGCTTAAGAGATGGCAACAAGTACAGCAGCAAGTCAACACTTTTTGGACCAAATATCATAAGGAATATCTCAATACACTCCAACAACGAAACAAGTGGAAGACAGAAACAAATAATTTAACAGTAGGTGATCTAGTACTTATAAAGGATACATTACCTGTTGCACATTGGGCATTGGCACGCATTATCAACGTTCATCCTGGCCACGACGAAAGAGTCCGAGTAGTTACATTGAAGACACAAAATGGAATACTGAAGAGACCAATTCACAAATTGGTTAAATTACCAGTTGAATGAATACCAATGGTACTTCATGGGGGGAGAATGTTAAGATGTCGAACCTGCAAAAGAAAATTATTAATAGTGAATCAGCAATAGAAGAACACGTAATATTATACTTATCTTATATACAATCAAAATAGGTGTACATCCCTTAAATATTGTATATTAAATATTGAACACCTGAAATAATTATAAATATTGTTAGTATTACACACACACTATTACATAAGTACTTACCTGTATATTAATTTTTATATTTTATTATCTTACTTATATTATTAACGTTAAATTCAAATTATAAACTCACCTGAATAGCTTCATATTATAATATTATCTATGTATAGTTCATATTGCACTTTATTGTAAAACGGTTAAGTACATATACCATTAAATAATGTATATTCTTGACCATACAGAATTCGTGGTCATTCTCTCACAATCTGTAGTATTGTAAATACATAAATTTGTTATTTAAAATTTAATTATTTGCAATCATTCAAACCATTCAAAGTCACATTCACACAAAACATTCATCATACAAACACGAATGTTTTTCGACCTGTTCGCTTTCATGAACTATGGATGATGTACGACAAAAAATCTATCCTGATCCATCTGTGTCTACTCTTCGACGTGTTACTCAATTGGGAAGCTCGCGAACACCACTGTGACGCATTCTCGAAATTGATCTGAATATGTTTTCATTTAAATTTGTTTGATCCAAGAATATTATTGCCAAGAGATGCACCAAAACGACTACAATATTTGGAGCACGGAGAATCTGAGTTGATTGCATCATTATTAGGCGTGGAATTTTGGCTAATAAAGCTATCGTTCCATATTTTTCGAAAATGAGAATGATAAATGCTCAGAAACCGTCTCCAGAGCAGTATTTCGGACCATAGTAAAAATTTGGTTTCAGCTAGATGAAGCTGCAGCTGATAACACGAGGGAGTCAATCGTGATTCATCGAGAAGTTTTTGATTACCGAATTACTTCAAAATATGCTAAATTCGCGTGGCCATCTCATACCGCAGATTTTTTGAAGTCTAATGAATATATTACAAGGTTACGTCTACAAACTACAAAATATTTACGAACTAAAGCACAATATTCGCAAATAAATTTTACAATTATAAAACCGTTGCACAAAATGCATGTCTCTAAAAAAGTAATTGGTTGCCAAGAAGAAAATGGAAGTTATTTAAAGGATGTCATTTTTCACTCTTATCTTAAAATGAATTTATACTTCCATTACCAGTCAGTCAAAGTAGGCCGACCCTGTATATTGTATATTTCAGGCCTGAAGGATAATTCGCCTTTGTCAATCCCATTATTCTAAACTGGGTTTAAAGATATTCTAAATGTATAAGTTTTGCTCTAATTCTAGGGTTTAATCTAAAACCTCGACGAAACGACGAGTAATTTATTCTGACCAGAATTTCGGTTTAACGGTTGAATCTGCCAATTTTCATGTGAATTTGTATTATTCTTAAATTATCAGCTTCATCAAAAAGGCCTCCAACCATATGCACGCTTTCTAAACGCGGCTTGTTGATGGCAACAAACCAATTGTTCGACCCGGACATTATTTTCACTTTTGAGCCCAACAAACCCTTAAAATTTCTGTCTGTTTTCAGCCAATACAGATACGTTGAAATTACAGATATGACGTTCAAACAGTCCTCTTATTGTAATGGGGTATTGGTACCCCAAACGATACTATGACTTCTATTTAATATTAATTTTAATTTTAAGAATTACATCCTCGACATTTAATGTTTTATATTTTATTTGCTCGTATCTTTTCCGAATATCAATTGATATTGAAACGGCTACTTACTAGACAGTGCTAAAAGTGTCGAAAGCACGAGGATATATAAAACATTACTTGTGGGGTATGATAGCACGAACTGACAAACACCTTGGTGGTCTCTTTTGATACTAAAAAAGAACTGCCTTTTTGGGCACAGCATGGATATCGTCTTCCACTCCATATTTGAAAATAGAAATTTCCAAGATATTACAAGGTAGAACAAGAGAGAGGAGACAAAGCTGAATAACAAATCACAATTTTCCGGTACGGGTCTAAGTAATATGAGCAGCCACTAACCAATCCGGATCATAAGCCTTCCGTTTTTTCATGATTCACAAAACTCTTATCTTTCGTTGGCTGTTACATTATACAGTCCTTCAGGGATAGTCATTTTAACACAAAGACGATGGGTTTGTTATGAATATATGCCTGGAAAGTTACCCTATTTTTTAGTCTATTTACAAACCACCCAGCGTAAATTCAATTCAACACTTCTCCGTTTCGTTCCAGCATAAACCAGAGCATCAGCAGGCTCATCGTCCTCATTAAAAACAGGTCGCGTACTCTACCACAGTCAAGTATGGAATAATTTGGATGCACTACTAAAAAGTTAAGATTATACTACATTGACTATTGGAGTAGAAGAGAATGATAGGGAATCCATCATATTTGTATATATAAGCAGTGCTACACATCGGTGTATTGGGCAAGCATTGTTTTAACCCGTAAGCGCTTAAGTGAGAAGTCGTAACACTATATTAGTTCAGAGGTCATCTAGTACATTTGTTAAATTTAAGGGAGCCTTGTCTCAAATAGATATACATAAACTTGACTCTATTGGGGTCAAGTATAATGAATTTTCGTTTGAGACTGTTACAATACTTATTCTCTTCTCAAATAACTTAAAATCCTGAAAGAAACGAGCTTTCATAATCTATACAAGTCTAAATTAATTTAAACAGACTTTATCCACGGTTAATTAATTAATTAGTAATTTTAGAAACTGTCAAGTTGTCTACCTCTTTATATATTTATATACCTTATATAAATTGTTTTCTATTTGTTAAAAGTTGTTGTTGTTGTCAACTCGTTGTAAATAAATTAAAGACACGTTGCTATTATTCCGTCGTTTCTTAATGAAATCTTATTTCAAAAAAAAATTTAATTAGCTTCACTGTAATTTCAACAATCCGAGATGAGACAGTTTTTTTGTTTTGTTTTGTTATTTAATTTTGGCGGGTACATAATATGGAAGAGATAATTTCCTTTGTGTCTTAATTTTTTAATTAAATAAAAGTTGCTAATCCTTTTGCCATGAATTCTCATTGTTGTTGTTATGTGTGTGCTTGTATATTTGAAATAGTGGTAACATCTGCAGTTCACTGTTTGAAGTTTAAAAGTTTTGGTTTTTAGTTGTTGGTATTTTTGGTAAAATTGAAATTAAAATTTTTCCAAAGTGCATTCAAACGGATTTTAGTTTGTTTTTGTCGTCTTCCAAATAAAACTATTTGTGGAGAAAAGTTTTAATTAAATTATTTTTTCTGCATACATATTTTGTGCTGGTGTCGAATCATTCAAAATGAAACAAATTAGCAGCAAACCACTTTTTGAGGCCGTATTTTGAAACAACTCATCAAACGATAATCCAATTTGGCCTAGACAAGTACATTAATCCATTATAAAATCGTCCTCGGCCGTAAAATAAAATTCCTTGTCATTATTAATTAACTGTAATCACAATTTACGAATCTTTTTGTTTTTGCTCTGTAGCATCCCTAAAAAAAAATTGAAATAAAAAATTAACCATCCATTTAAATTTTTTACGAAGATAATTTCCGTTTATCCACCATTTTATGATTTAAAAACTGCGAAAAGTCTTAAAATAAGAAACGAACTAAAGTATGTATATATATGTATGTGTGTGGTATGTGGGTGGTTTGCCCAAAAACTACGCCACTTTTGCAATTATACAACAAATAATTTTTCCGGAATGGAAAAAGGAAAATTTTCCGCTTTTTATAATTACAAAGGTCATCTTAATAATAAAATTTAATATTTAGATTTAGAAGGCAGTAAAAAAATGAAAATAAAAATGTATATCAAGCAGACTCGCAATCTCGAGATGATGCGATGAACGAGGGGGGCAGGACATAGAAATGAAGTTATAACTCAAAGAGTACCAACAAGATGAAAATGTTTAATTGGTTTTAAAAATCTTCTACAACAAAAAGGGATATACCATAAAGATAAATAATTTAATTATTTTTAATGAGTTAAATTGTTAACGATATATTTAGCGCCTAAATGATCAAGTTTTTTGATAGAATTTTTATTATATACTTTTTTGTTTCTAATTCGGGATTTTCACACAATTTTATCTTAAATCATTTTAAACATATGATTTGTATCTGTGTATCGAGATACAACATTGAGGTGGGTTATATAAATGGTGATTTTCAGTAGTTTTCGTCTTAAAGTTGGTAACACTGTTTTTTCATAACCGATTTGATAGCTGATATTTGCTTTGTCATTAATTTGATTCGCATTTTGATGAATGAAAATTGTTGAAATTTTTTATAAAAATTATAGTTCTATTCACCAAACTCATTGGGCACTACGTCTATATTACGGTCGTCATAATCGACCGAAAGGTTTTATCTAAGAATCTTGGTTTAAGTGCTTACAAAGTTCATCTTGCTTAGGAATTAAAGCTACCCGACCATCGGAAGATAAAGCACCCAATTTTCGAATTTGTCGAATTTGAAGTTAAGACAATCCACAAGCTTATGCCGAAACACCATTACAACCAGAGAAAATCATCATAATTTACATCAAATAAATATTTACATCAACCAAAGCAAAAATTTACAGAATGAACGAATTGTTTTTTGTTTTGTTTGACTAGGGCAGAGGCACCCGTCACTATGTAGTAGTATCCGGATTATTTTTGTATTTTAAAATGTTACTCTGATTGAACCATCTTTATAGTGTATAATAATCTTTGCCTCAACTTTAATTAAGAAGGTTCAATCAGCCCGCATCTCCCTGATATGACGCAGGTTATAGCAACTTGCAGGAAATTTTATTTTTATGACTACTATTGGTACATTAATACTGTCGACATGAAGGTAATTCTTTTGGCAAAAATGTTATGTTATCAAGTCACAAAAATATTCACTTAAAGTTCCTTTCCTCGATAGCACTAATCTATATCACTTTTATGCCATCATGAGACCTTTCGGATATTCTTTCGACCTATAACCCTTTTCGCATTTGTTTGTCAAATTGTTAATATAACACCTACACGAGTAGCCACTAGTCTACAAATTAATCACAACTAATTGTTTTATTTATAACAGTTATGAAATATGAAATAATTTCACATGTTTTAATATTATAAGCCCAGAAGTTCAAATTATCAGGATATACTAATTTTTTCCAACTCAAATTATGCTTTATAATAAATAAATTAAATTGATGATGTTTGTTCTCGATCATGTCTGAAATCTAGTTCTAGTTTCAATCGATTGGATAGTATGATTGTTATCTTTACTGCGAATACCGAATTCCCGGTTTATTTGAATTATTTGAAACAAATTCTCCCAAAAGTTGGCTAGATCGAACATATAGTTTAGATTGTAACAAACTTTTACCCCTAAATGACTGCATAATTCGGATTATTATTGATTTACACTGAAACATGTTTCTCGACTTTATGAATTATTGGGGATTTGATTTTTTTTATAACCCTTATGATGTTAATCGTTGCCCATATTCGCAGCAAAGCTGACTGGCATGTTCTTAGTTCACATGGAAATGGATCCTTTTCAGGCAACAGAAAATAGCAAATAGATAACATGAAGAAACTTATTGAATAACATAAGTAATAATGTTTATGTTACATTAGACAAATTCTGAGAGAGAATAATAAATTAGTATTGCTTGATGTATACGTAAACTTCACATACAACATTTTTAACTGTTTACTGGGTGTTCTAGATCTTAAAGATACTAAGCTCTGAATGATATACATATGTACATTCAAGATTTTGTTTTATGTTTTGTAAAGTAGGGATGTTAGATTATTTCAATTGGAAATGCGCTAACTGTTTTTGTACTAAAGAACTCATGGACTCAACCAAAACTTATGTATTTAAAATTTAAATGCATTTTTTTTTAACGATGATACTTCTTTTAAATTAGCATAAAATTGGTCGAGTTAATTTACGATAATATGCAATTTATATCAGTTGTTATTAACATTTTGCACATCACAACGCGATGAGTATAGTACCAAAAAAATGTGAATATTTATTATGCCAATTAAACAAATATAATTAAAACATAAATATATTTTAAATGTATATAATATGTAAACAATATTATATGATTACATAATTAAATGCTGGACACAAATACAAAAATGAGAGGGTGAAGCTTCCCTTATAATATCAAGTAGATAAAAAAGTTAATGATGTAATTTTAATATTGGCAGTGAAATTATTTATTCAACCAACCGTGAAAGTAGGAATTAATAATTATGTTTATGTTACATAAATTAACTATACTGAATTAATTTTATGTATACTCGTACTTGTATTTATCAATATTGTGCGAGTGTATGATATATATAGGTGAATGAGCAATTTGCAGTTATATCTCCAAAATACCATCATCATTTTCACAAGCTTTTAAGTTTACAATTTTCGTTAATTCTTTTCTCATTTTATAAACGAACGAAAATTGAAAATTGTTAACTTTTTATTATGCGCTGTTATTTTTAACTTTTCAATTTTAAGCATTAAAAATATACAATCTAATTTTGGAATGGAAAATTAAATTAAAAATAACAATAAAATACAAAATAATAAAAACTTCGAAATGAGATTATATACTATATATGTATAGCATTGTGTTCAGGTGAAAAATATTTTGAACAAGAAAAGGCGTTGTATAATTTTTCCTTATTTTTTGTAAAGGGGTTTTATTCGTAGTTTCAAAATCTGTAAGATAAACTTTATATAAGTTTTCGATTTATATGTGGCAAGTTGAATAAAAAGCGTAATAATAAGAAAATGAAACGATATAGAGCTTAAGAGAGTGAAAGTATAACAAAAAAATATTTAAAATATTAAACCTTTTCGTTATGGGTGGGCTTTTCATGAGTAGGAAATTTAAATATTAATATTAAATTATTGAAAAGTTAAAGTTACACTTACATACCGACATTGGAATATAATGCATAACAACGAGACACAGTAAATTTGGATTAAAACTGGGAATGTTTCCACTGTATATATGCACAGTAAGCATATTTCAGCCATTGTTATGAGAAATACAGGGAGAGTTTTGGTTCTATGTGCCTGATTGTGTCATGTTTATGCGTTTAGAAATCACCAACGTTTAAGATTTTTTATTGTGGCTCCGTTGAATTTATTTTTCTATTTTTACACACGGTACATTTGGAGAAATTATTTTGCCTATATATGTAAACAATATTTTTTGTCTAATCTGTTTTTTTGTGTATCACCATCCAACTATATCATCCGTATAGTAGAAATAATTGAAATTTCATTGTGGGCCAACCAGAAGTGGGTCATTATTTTAAAAATTATCTCTTTGAAATACCTCTGTATTTATACCTCTCAATACTGTGTTACATTTACAGACTGTAATTTCTACAAAAATTCTTACATATATAATTAACCATAACACTATGTTGTTACAAAACTGTTACTTTTATGTAGTAACTGTCCAATGGTAATCATAATTTTCAACGGGGAGTTATTAAGTTATAATTTAGTGGTAGTTTGCAAAGGCTTCGAATTAAGTGATACGATAACGTTTCAGTTTTACAAGCTTTCACATAGGTCAATTTTTTGTTTTATGTATAAAAGGCCATTACAAACAGACAAATTAGCCTTCCTGTTAACTATTGTTAAATACTAAGTGAATTTAATGAAAATATCTTTTTCGTTATAGCCTATAAATTGTCTCTTCAAGAAACACTCATTTCGTATAAATCGAAATTCACTTTTCTTTATATATCCCGAAAGGTTGAAATTTCGATTATGGTTCTAGCAATTTAATAATTCCAGCCTTCACTAAATAAATATTATCTTATAGTCTATTGGCTTAAAACTGTCTTCAAGAAACACTCATTTCGGATTTATTCTAATTCACTCTGTCTCTGAACTTTATCAAGAATGCGTTTGAAAGAAGTATAGAACGCAATTTATGATTTCAGTGGCTTACACTTAAACAGTATACCTTCAGCAATGTTGAATGCATCTGTTGGACAAAACGTAATAAGAATGTATTTTTTTAATCATAGCGCGCTATGAATATCGATATGTAACAGTCATTCAATAAGTCCGTAGGGTAAGTAAGAAAAACAACAAAATTTTGACAAAAAACGATTTTATTATTCAACATAGTTAGTTGTCTACGAGGGCGAAGTGCACAGTAATAGTCGCTTTGATGGTGGTTTCGTTTTGGAGATAGTCAATGAATATTATTCCGTTCGCATCCCAAAATGCAGACGCCATCAACTTACCAGCCGATTGTTGCGTCTTTGCTCGCTTTGAATTCGGTTCGTCGACTGCTGTCCACAAAGCTGACTGTCTTTTGGAGTCTGCTGTAAAATTTTGAAGCCATGTCTCATCCGTTGTCACATATCGACGAAAGAATTCAATTTTTTGCGGTTTAACAGCGCGAAATACTCCTCTGAAGCATCGATTCGTTGTGGTTTTTGGTCGACTATGGGCTCACGCGGCACTCACTTTGCACAAAGCTTTTGCATACCCAAATTTTCGTGTAAAATGGTAAAAACACTACCATCTGATGATATCTTTACAATGTCAGCTGGCTCGTGCACCTTCAATTTGCGATTGTTCATAACCAATTTTTGTTTTTGTTTTTGAATTTTTCTGGAATAACAGCCTCATTTGGCCGTCCACTACGCTCTGCATCATTTGTGGGGAAACGGCCACATTTAAATTCAGCAATCCACTTCCACACCATTTGTCTCGATGGAGCAAAGTTCGGATAATGCTAATCAAGCCATTGTTTGGTTAAAAAAGTTTACGCAAAGTGTTATGGCGATGAATGTTTATCAAAATAAGAAGTTATTAAGTGGTACAAATCATAAGGTGAGGTCGTAAAGAAGTCAAAGACAAACATTATTCTGCAAGGCCAGCACTCTCAGCTATTCATGAAAATAACAACAAAATCAAGGAGCTTGTGTTTTCAATCGTCGTTGAATGACATTCCACAAGCACTAGTCATGACGGTATCCACGATAATTAAATTTGATTCAATAGAAGACCTATAAGAAAATACTCTGACCGTTTTGAATTCTATACTTAAAACAACGATGGAATAAGTGTATTCTTTGAAGAAGACACAATACATTTGGATGAATAAAATATCGTGAGTTTTATTTCATCAGTCTCATTCTGTTTTGTCCAGAGTGGTTTTGTCAATATTAAATATGAGAATTAAATATGTTTTTTATGTTATTAAGTCTATGTCATTTGTTTCTATAACCCCAAAAAAATTATAAACAAAAATGTCAGCTTAAAACAAAAGAGATTCGGTATCAAATTGTTTAGTAATTGTGTTGAAATGTAGAGGGATTCTTTTTACGGGGTGTACATTTCTTAAGCTCAATTCTGATATTTTTTGCTTATTTATTTAGATGCTTCGATGAGACGATAACTTTGACGATAGAACCTTTGAAGCAGAGGAAATATTATCCTGATTGTATACGGTTTAATTATATTTCTAGTATTTTGTTGAAAGCTTGATCATCGCAATCAGACTATACATATTCTTTTCTCTGAATTTCAATGACTGATTGTTTTATTCACCTTAATAATTTTTTTTGGTTGATTTTACTAAAATTTATTTTGTGCATGGCATCTTCAAATGCGAAAGTTACATTGTAATATACGCATAATTAAGCAACATCTTCTGAAATGCATTTATTAGAATATTGAGTTGTATTGGGATATAAATATGAAGATAACAGTTGTGCATTGTTGTTCATGATCTTAATGGTTTAGGTAGTTATAATGTGTTTACAATACGAAATGGTTGATATATGTTATGTTATGTCCCCTCACTTTTGATCTAATAAAAATCCACTTTACATGACAAAAAATTCATAGACAAATGGGTATTAAACGATGATTAATTTAATTAGAATCGTCGTGTACATTTGTATTACATTTCTAAATTGAATTAAAGATTTAAAAACTATATAAATATAGTTGAGCTCCCAACAGACAAAAATATTTTTTGGCAGATGCTTGGTACTAGCTCAAAAATTGATTTTGTTTCCAATTACATAGTAAGGAAAGGGTTTGTTGCAAACTAGATGAAGTCAAAAAACTGGCACATTAAATAAAATTACATGATCGTACAATTTCCTAATAAAGAGAAAAATAATAGAACCCCGGCGTAAAATTTTATTTCGCGTGCAATACCTGTAGTATATAAAAAGTCATGTGCTTTCCCAGATCCCGCATATACTCGTTTGTTTTTCACCATAATATTTCTTTTGTTTAGGTTATTATTCAAACTAATCTTTTGTATGCACATGCATTACATATTTATATATGTAGCTGCATAGCTGGTACTTCGTATCGTATACTTGTATTTATATTGTTATACCAAGTAGATTTTATCGTCAATTTACTAATTCGGAAATGAAGCCGCAAATAGTTTCCCATCATTCGTTTGTATTTCTATTCATTCTTTTAGATTGTTTATTGTGTCTGTTTTATTTCCTCTACAGTTAGAAAATGGATAAACTAGACTATATAGTCTGCAGTACATTAATTTATTTTCAACGTCTATTCTTCTTACTTGCTTTTAATTGTTGTAAATGTGTTAAAAGTAAAATATTTTATAATTATATCGACGACAAGTTAAAACATTTTTAATGAGCTTTTTTACGATGCACACATAAACACGCTTAGTGGCATTTACGATTAAATACGAGAATTTGTTATCTGAATACTGAAATCTTTATAAATGATTCATCCATCTGAATAAATTAATGTTTGGTATCAATGGTTTTGCAACAGCTACAATTGATGCTGGCCAATGTAAATGATGTCAACATTTTAGTAAGCAAAGCATCGCAAAGAATAATTGAAAATGGATGCAGTCCAGACGTCAGTTGGACTGGCGAATCACTGGATATCCACATAGTTGACTGATGAAGAGTTCAGTTTGCGATCACCAGACATATGGACGTGATGAAAGACTATGGCTAAAATCTAACGAGCGAATTATGTCCCGTATTCTCAAGAGACCCGTTTCATGACTGCTCACTAATGTTGTTGGCAGGCATGTCGTTCGACGCTCGCATAGATCTTGGATTTCTATGCGGTGGCAACATATCTACGACCGATTTATCGTGTACTGTGACTATGTGTCTTATATTTCGTTCGAAATATTTATGCATTAACTGGCAGAAATTGGATCATGCAACTATGGTAACACTTATTACATTACGGAACTTTTTTCGAATCCACTCATTCTACAGTCTACAAATATGCTTTTGACCAAATGGATGTCGCATCATTTGTCAATGTGGTTTACCAAAAGTATTATACATAATCTGAGTTGTCCATCATAGACATTTTCATATTAGGCATATACAACATACATTTATGTACTCGTATGTATATTGTTAACAACATCTATACATAATTTTGATGGACATAATACACAATGAAATATGTATGTATGTTGATATTTTAAAATAATTTGGTCTATCTCTGAAACATATGTACATATATGTATATAGCCATACCGACCGCTACATGACACTCACTAAACATTTTCTAAAAACTGTACTGGGTAAAGCCTCCCTCCCACTCACAACATATCACAAAAAGAGGAAAACTGACACAGAAACCACAAACATTATAATACCATATATGTATGTATCTGAATTTTATCTAATTTTTCCAAACCCAACAATATATTATGGCAACAACAAAATCTTACAATCTACTGCTAATGTTCCGAACAAAATTGTAAAGTAGCTGCTATATGCTGTTTTCGACGGTTGTTCTAGCTTATTTTGCCAAAATTATGTGCCACCTAAACAATACGAGTATATAGACGAGGTATACATATACATATTCCATATACACATATACGTATTATTATAGTATACAGGGAATGCCATAATTGTTACTCCATAATATGGTTTTTAATGGATTTCTGTCGTTTGATGATGATCATGATGGAAACATTAAAATAAAAAATTTAAACCGACAACAAGAGCAACAGAACAATAATACACCAACAAAACATGAAAGCTCTAAAAGCCTCATTTAATAATTATAATGCATTTCATACTAAGTGTAGACACATACCAAACATATTATTGATTGTGCCGAGGAGACGGAGGCATAACATCCAAAAAAGGTATAAAAGTTACATATATACATATTATGTATATACATAATACAATTGTATGTATGAAGGTATTACGAAATGAGTTTTACACAGGTGTGAAACTAATTAAAGACCATTTAATAATACCGTTATGAACTGGTTTGTGTTTGCTATGCTGCTTTAATTGTCTTGCACAGATGTACATAGTTTTATATACTTATAAGTATAAAAGGTGTTATAATGTTTTTAAATTAACTGTAAAATAGACTTCCGGTTTTATTATAATTGAGTTGTGGTCATTGTAAATAGATGGCATTCATTATATTAAAATGCAATCGGTTATATTTTTTGTTTTCATACTCAAATTCAGTTAACTGACGATTGGAGTAATGGGGTTTAGACTCATTTTTGACTTGCAACTAGTCGCCCAAAACTGTGCGGCATTGGGAGGAATGTAAATCCTCATATTATGCACGAGTAATCAATTCATTCGACAAAACTTACTTTTGGATGTGACATCATAGGACTTTACTTTTTAGTGAATAGTGAGCGCTATCTTGACACATTATATTATACTATTGAACTGAATTTTTGTGGTTATGACATTGATTGAGATGATATTTGGATTTAACATGACGGTGTGCCACATGTCACAAAAACCGTGAAACATATGTTTCATTGATTGATTCTCAACCCGGTATGATGATTTGGGGTATTTTGAAAAGTGAAGTGTATAACAATGATGAACGACCAATTCAAAGTTCTTCGACCTTTAATATTGAACTACTTTTATGCTATGTAAATAGTCATCGATAATTTTGATTTTCGGATCCAAGCCTGTTCTATGCCAGTAATTCTCAGTAACAACCCGGTCTCAGATAAGATCTAAAAATGGAATTTTAAATTCAATTATCATTAATTAATATAGATAAACCAATAGCTATAAAACCAATATATATATATGAAATATATAAATAAATTGTAAGATGTGCAGCCTTTTTGATATTTACATGCAACATTTATTGCATGACAAATCGCCTAAATGAATACTATTTGTATTACGCGTTATTTAATTCGGTTGTCAGTTACGTTAACGATTTTTCGTAACAATTTACGAGTGTTGGTTTAAAGTGTAAACTATAAACACTAAGGAGTTCCTTTAACCATTGACCGTCAATCTTTGAGAAATATATGTGTTGTAGTTCAACCAGCGAATCTGTTACAACTATAAAGACGCGAGATATCGATTTAATGTCCATATAGTACTTTTTCTGTAGACTTATTAAATATTATCTTTTCTGATAATATTCTATAAGTAGTAAATTGACCAATATATGTTTATTTATTCAGAGACATTAAGGTAGTATACTAATATACTTTTCTATTCAGTTTGTTTAGATAGCCTCCCTGATATCAGAATATCAGATTTGATAAAGGTAGTTTAATTATTTTCGGTTGTTGACGGCTCTAGCGGATCAGCGACCGATACTCTGAAACAACTGAGCTCTCGTAAGTGCACATTTTGTATAGCTCGCGTTTTGATTCTGAATTCTAGATACACGGCGGGTTATAATTTACAGAAAAGCGCAAAAAAACAGGTCAAAACAAATAAAATTGTAAAACTGACTGCACAGCGCTTCTTTTTAAGTAGAACCGCATTTCATTCATGTTAAAAACGAAGCCAACACCATTCGCAGTGCCATCTGTTTTAAAATGTCAAAAATCTACCAACGTTCGGCTTGATCATTATCAAAGATAAATGCTTATGTGCCAAATCAACTAGTTTTCAGGTTCATGTTATTAGTTGAAAAGCGTTTTTTTTACCTTCATCCCAGTCAGTTAAGGTGTTTTTTTACTGGAATTAATATGTTAATAGTTCTAATCCAAAACAAATTATTGTAACATATAGTCGAAACCAATTGTACACAGTAAATTATGTCTCAAAAAACTATTTAAACTGGTAAGAAGATTTTTTAACAGATGGTGATTTATTTACAATTAGATTTAAAAGAGATGGTGCGTCAGTTTTTTATATAAAATTATTTCTTGCATTTGTACATTAAGAATGTAATCTTGTGTAAATTACAAGTATAAAACCGTAGAAATTACACGATGTCTAACTGTGCTCCAACTGGCGGTTGTAAATGTAAAAATGTTCATTCACGTCATCAATTATAATCTCAAATGATAAAAAATTAGTTTTGTTTTCAGGTCCTATCAGGATTCAGATCACTGTCTTCAAATATATATATATATATATATATATATATATATATATATATATATATATATATATATATATATATATATATATATATATATATATATATATATATATATATATATATAATGGTGGTACCTCAACTTCTTAGTTTTTCAAGTTTCGACATATTTCAATATTAACGTGATGAAGCTACTTGGGCATAAAACATATAGCCAATGACTATTGGCTCACATCCTCCAACCACTGCACAGTAACGTTGCAATAAACTGTGTTATAAATGACCAGCAGATTCTGTCGTGCTTAGTTTGTAAACAACAAAAGATATTAATCATATACAACATATATACAAAAAGTTGTAAATAGTTTTTCATATTTTTCTTGTCGTATATAGACGTATTTTGTTCCCGTATTTTCTATTTTTCCTCTACAGTAGACAACAAGATGAAAAAAAAAACTATATAACAGTCCAATTAATCATAATCGTTATCTTATTGTCATTTTATCTTACCTATTAAAAAATTCATATCACATACTTTGCTCGAGTTTTGTCGTTTTTTCTTGTTATATAGCTATTTTCCATCACGCTTTTCAACTTGCTGTATAAATATGTCCTGTACGGTACAACAAACAATTTCTTCTGCTCTTCATCGTTGTGGAAAATTCGATTTTTTTTTATGAATGTCATAATTTTTCTCTATTATGTATGTATGTATGTATGTTGTTATTTTGGTTAAACTGTTATATGAAGATATGTAGAAGTTGTTTTTTGTGTTATACATACTGTCTTACGCTTACTTGAAGATAAACAATAATAATAATAATATAGCTGGCGGACCATCATTCTGTTCTTCTTGTAACGGGTGATTTTTTAAGAGCTTGAGAACTTTTTTTTAAAAAAAAACGCATAAAATTTGCAAAATCTCATCGGTTCTTTATTTGAAACGTTAGATTGGTCCATGACATTTACTTTTTGAAGATAATTTCATTTAAATATTGACCGCGGCTGCGTCTTAGGTGGTCCATTCGGAAAGTCCAATTTTGGGCAACTTTTTCGAGCATTTCGGCCGGAATAGCCCGAATTTCTTCGGAAATGTTGTCTTCCAAAACTGGAATAGTTGCTGGCTTATTTCTGTAGACTTTAGACTTGACGTAGCCCCACAAAAAATAGTCTAAAGGCGTCAAATCGCATGATCCAATGATTCCACCAGCGTACAAACCACACCAAACAGTGCATTTTTCGGGATGCATGGGCAGTTCTTGAACGGCTTCTGGTTGCTCTTCACTCCAAATGCGGCAATTTTGCTTATTTACGTAGCCATTCAACCAGAAATGAGCCTCATCGCTGAACAAAATTTGTCGATAAAAACGCGGATTTTCTGCCAACTTTTCTAGGGCCCATTCACTGAAAATTCGACGTTGTGGCAGATCAAATGATGAAATGTCAAAGCATACTGAGCATCTTTCTCTTTGACACCTTGTCTGAAATCCCGCGTGATCTGTCAAATACTAATGCATGAAAATCCTAACCACAAAAAAATCACCCGTTATATAGATGAGCAAACTAAACTTTTTATAATAGTATAAGAAAAAAAAATGTTTAGAAGATGGATGAAATACTTATCGTTTAATCAATCGATCAAATAATCATTTTTCTTGTCAACGATGTTTCCGTATCGTATTCGTTTTTATCGTATGTGTACATATGTACTTACATATATGGATGGTTGGTGCGTCAACTTAGATGGTGATTTATCAGTGGTTGAATAACGCCAATAAGATACGACAGGATTTGTGATAACATACTACTCTTGATGTGATTTCATATTAAGTTGCTATGGAAACGTTCCAAGGTGGTTGTGTACATCAAATCGTATTAAGAATTATTTGAATCGGTAAATTAAATCAAATAAAAGATTTGGCTGTTTATGTAAAGGTAATGAGTTATCTCCTATACACAGACAAGAGCGTGACCAGTTATTCCTTCTGTTGTCTGTTAAAAAATAATGAGCGTTCTTTAAGTGGAATTTTTATTTCGAATCTCTAATCTGTTTTGGGGCTCAAGGCACTCCCTTTGTTCGCGGTTTGCTTATTTACATTCTTACTTTTACGCCATTACAGCCAATTCGAGGACGTCCGATTTTCCTAACCATCTGCACATTGCATAGCTCCATGCCAGTCTATAGTGCTGACATGGAAGTTGGGTCGGCCCATGAGTTCTGCACTCTAACATAGGGTTGTTCATCGGGATTCGAACTCGGTCCCTCCCGCTCCAACTGCCGCAGCTTTAACCACTGCGCCACCTGGGCGGTTAAGTGGAAACTTATAATGGGTATGGTGAGGTTAAATAGATCTAATTTTAAGACAAGCGAAGCGAGTATTAGTAGTGTCAGTTGAGCGAACAAGCTACAGTTGGTTTTTGACTTTGCTCATAAGCAATTATTGTGAACATTTTTAGGCAGTGCAAATCTAAGATAACAATGATTATGTGTAATTTCCATATAGTTTGTTGAACGAAATGGAGTTCGCAATGTATCACGATAACTTATATCTGATAAGATTATTTACATAATAGCGAATACTATGGTCTGTTACCCTTTACAATATTCGTGATATTTGAAAATTGATCTCTTCATCGTTAAAAATTATTGTTAGATCGTTTAATATATTATGCGATAACAAGCACTAATGTACATATATCAGAGACTGCAATTGTAAACATCAAAGAGATTATCTACTCAGACACTTCAGAATTAATTTAATCCAGCCTTTATATAGAATGTTGTTTTAGTACTGTTTATGATTCTTGGCAAGCTGTCTAAACGATCCGCCATCTAAAGTTTTTTTTTTCAACTAGTGCTTATTTCGTGAATGGTAACACTTAGCTCATGTTTGATTTGACAGATAATTAGTTTTATCTTTCCGCTGAACGAATATGTTTATGTATACGCTTGAACAACGCTGGGAAATATTGCGACATTACTTTGAAAATCATGGTAATGTTGCAGAATGTGTGCGAAAATTGCGTACGGATTTTGGAAGAAGAGAAGCACCGTCAGCTCCGTATGTTCGTTATCTTGTGAAAAAAGTGAAAGAAACTGGCATCCTCATTGATAAACCAAAGCGTGAAAAGCCAAAAACAGTGCGTACACCCGAGAATATTGATACTGTGGCAGAAAGTGTACGTGATGAGCCATCAACATCAATTCACCGTCGTTCTCAACAATTGAACATTTCGGAGACATCATTGAGACGAATTTTGCATAAAGACCTTGGTATGACGCCATACAAAGTCCAATTGGTTCAGGAATTGAGGACAACTGACCATCTAATGCGTTTTCGCTTCGCTGAGTGGGCCTGCGATCGACTTACAGAAGATGCCGATTTTGCCAAAAAAATCATCTTTTCGGATGAAGCTCATTTTGATCTTGGCGGGTATGTAAACAAGCAAAATTGTCGCATTTGGGGCACGGATAACCCGTACGCATACATTGAAAAGCCGGTACACCCAAAACGAGTCACTGTTTGGTGCGGATTTTGGTCCAGAGGCATAATTGGGCCATTTTTCTTCGAAAATGAGCAATGAGTTTTGCGCCCTGTTTTTGAAGATCGCATTATCAGCCGCAGAGCTGATGTCGTTTGGCCACCTCGGAGCTGCGATTTGACACCGTTGGACTATTATTTGTGGGGTGCCCTCAAAGATAAGTGTTACGCCGACAAGCCAGAGACAATTGACACTAAAAAAAATATTCGTGACAATATTCGTGAAGCCATTGGTGAAATACAGCTGCACACAATCGATAATGTGCTTAAAAATTGGACCGATCGTGTAGGCTACCGCATGGCCAGCCGAGGCAGCCATTTGAATGAAATTATTTTCCATTATTAACCGGAAGGATTATACTTTTAAATAAAAAAAGAAATTTGAGAAAATATTCAGTAGTTTTTTTTATAGCATTTTCAAAAAAAAAGTTATGTGGCGGACCCTTTAGATATTTAGTTTTAGTCTGAACTGTAATCTAATCTACATAGATATTTTAATAATGTCCTTTGAATTTCAGATCCATCGTATAGGTTTCCATCGTGTTTTGGGAATTTTTAGGTATTAATATAATAAAAGTCTGGAATTAAACCTTTAATAGTTCCATTCGTTTTTTTATATTTGGAAAGTAACTGCCTTACAAGAACCTAATTCTATTTCTCTTGACAATTCAAAATACTAGAAGACCAACACACAGTTAAAACATAATTCGACTACCAAAAAAATGGTAGGTTGTGCACGGTGTCAATTAAATATGTACTCTCTTGTATAAAGTTCTTTCACATATTAAGCTTTCTAGTGAGTTGTCTTCTATAAATGAGTCAATGTTTTTAACTGGATGGTTAATCTCACTCGTCGCCCAGTTAAAACTCTACTGTGTAGCAATGTATAGCCATGGGATACATGACAAAACGTGTAGGCCATCCATCGAGTTTTTCGAAGAGCATCGAGTTCCATCTAATATCTTTCATCCGTCAACCACCAGCTTCTCTAGGTGACTACATGTTCCATCTTCCACTTACGCAGAGATCTCAATACTTATTTACAAGTAACTATATAGTATATATATATATATATATATATATATATATATATATATATATATATATATATATATACATATATGCAGAAATAAAATATAAAACACATTCCCCATTCAATTAGATTTGATAATTTTAAATTATTCTCAGAATTTAATAATTATGAAATTCGATATTATTTTCAATCACCCTAGATTGATTCAAATAATTATAATTATATATGTTTGATAATTATATTGTTATCTTTCCTTACATTAATATAAATTAAGAAGCACAAAACGATGAAAATTTTAATCGTTAAAAAAAAGGTATTTTCTATTCGTTGATTCTTGCAATTATGAACTAATTGCTAATTAGATTATAATAAGTACATTGTATATACGCTGGTGAAGTAATTGAAAGACGGTGGTAGGAACACAAAATAATACTCAACCTTATCAAAAGCGTCCAGGATTTCTGGAATTCTGAATTGTTTATTCATCCACTTATTTGTTTCGTAAATATTCGAGTTCAATTTCAGTTTGAAAAATATTTAAAAAAACATTTGAAAATTTAATTTTTATATTTATGCGTTCCAGTTATTTGTGCTTTATGAATTATAAATGGTTACATTTCCCAGTAATAATCAAATTATTAATGAGTAAGTATTGAACTAATATTTTACAGGTTTGAAGGTCAAAGTAGAGCTTGAAATCGAAATTGTATTACGACCATAGCTGAAACCAAGAAAGTGTGGCATATGCAGTGAAACTACTCAGACCCGTTGATACAACAAACATATCAAAATATCCCTATTTATAAATTTTATATTAAAATCAAATTTTATATTGCAAAAACCCTTAATCCCGGAAATAAATGCTTTTTGGGTTATTTTTGACATCAAGAGTACACATTCTTATATCAAATATTCATTTCTCGTTAGAGAGTAATCGGAATTTTTAATTTTCTTAGTAATGTTGAGTTCTTTTGTGACTTTTAGTAAAAAAAAACCCAATTTTTCGACTGTAAAAGAACAAGAGATAAAAAACAATTCATTTTGCGATTGCATTGGTGAAAAAATGTAAACAAACAACGTAATTATTTTAGGTTATGATACCTTTGTTTTGATTGGTCGGAATAGGTTGATTGGTCGGAATAGGTTTTCCATTTTAAATTCAATATTTTAAACGGAAAAATTATAAATTATTTAAATGATTAAATTATCTATTATCAAAATGATTGAAAAATAAAAATTATATTTCTGCCCAAGTTGGATCTATAAACTAGTTATTTATTGCATCTTTACACCATTACAAAGCACAAAGAACCCTTTTTCTTCGAAAGAATAGTACCCAACTGATCGTTTTGTTGAGTTTAGTTTATTGTTGCATATAGGACCATAAGAGTTCGGGTATTCAAATGTTTTTAAATTTATGGAACCATTTTATTAAATGAATATTGATAAGTTTATGAAATCTCATAATATTAGCAATGGCTTCCGCAGCCAAACCATACCGATAGTTGCAACGAGATCGGAAACTAGTGAAAGATCAACTAACAGATCTTCTATGGCGGTGTTTGGTGATGGCATCTTCATTTAAACCCTTAGTTATTGAGTAATTCATTACGGACTGCTTTAAAAATCTTTACATTTCCAAACTCGGTCTAGACTACTATGCAAATAAGAATACCTAGATGACTAATTGTATATTTCATATTTATTGGACTAGATTAAATCAAAACGCTGCACAGAAAGATACTGTTATATTTGAATAATAGATTGTTGCATACAAATGTAGAGTATGCAAACATTTAACTAACTTATTGACTTCGAATTCAGCAACTAGAAAATAGAGAAATTTTCGTTTGATACTAAGGTGGAGTTAGTGATGAAGTTGTAGAACTTAATGGAGAAAGTGCTATAAAATCCCAACGTATGGTTTTATTAACGGAAGAGCTGATAGAACAACAGAAGCAGCAAGCTGCGATGATTTCGTACACAAAAACAGCAATGCGTATAAAGAAGTAAAAAATGTTTGGTGCAGTTCAATAGTGCGTGAACTCGAAACTGTAAAAGGAATTGTTTGAGCGGTTTAAATTAGTCAAAACAGCATCATTGCAGAAAATAAACTCAGTAATGCTAGAAACATCAATTAATTTTAATTGGTGTCTTGAGATAAAATTTTTTGTATCAAGACGACAATCAACGCTTTAATGAAACAGTGTCTTCGAAGGAATCGAATTGGCGAAAAAAACAGAAAACATTTTATTTTGTTTATTATTTTGTTACAAATTACATAATATTAAATACATAATTTATTCAAATTAAATTAAAAAACAACAAATATATATATAAGGAAAATACAATTTCAACAAATAAATTAAATTTTTGTAATTATACAACAAAATAAATTATTTTATTTTATGAAATCAAAAATATGTAAATTTAATATACAATTTTATAATTGGATAGAAAATTAATTAATTTTATTAAGGACGAATGAAAAATTATGAAACGTAAACATCATGTCGAATAGATGCCCGAGATAAAATGGTCCAGTATAAACGTGATTTTTACTTCACAATTCAAAAATTATTTCGTATATATTCACTGTACATAATAGATGTTAAGAGAAGCTTCTTTTGCTGTACGAAATAATTAATTAAAATCTACACAAGAAGGCAAAAAGTAACAACGTACATCATAAAATTCATCATCATACATATATGACATACGAGTATGTGTGTACGAGAAGTTGTACACATATCGGCTATTATATATGTATACATATTATACATATACATTTTCTCTCTAATATACATATACATACATAAGATGACTTCAAGACTATAATTTTATGTCTAAGATTATGTTTCCGTTTTTCAAGTAAATTATGTTTCATGTACGTGCATAACAATTTTATGAAGATTTCTTTTTCATTTTATTGTTACTCTTGTTTATTTTTTGTTAAAGTTCTTCAAGTTTCTATACATTAGTTCTATAGTTACGAGTATAGTTCCTAACATATTGTGCAAATGAGATAGAATAGTAAAACGTATTAAATTATAATTGGTTTTAGTTCAAAATATATGAGAACTAAGAAATGCTTTTGTTACATTGATAATAAGTAACATATTACAACTTATGTGTTATATTAGATAGAACAACGCGATTTTCGACAGTAAATATACATATTTTACCATAAAGTTTAAAAACTATGTTTGCACATCTCTAATATCAATCCACTCGTACACTCGTATGTATCTTGTCTGACGTGTCATTTATCATATAATTTTAACATGCAGCACATAATTATGTATATATTTAATAAAAACTCAAAAAAATATGAAAATTGCTAAAGAAAACTCAAATAGTTTACAATTTCATGTGCACGACATATTTCTTTCGAAAAAGCTCAAATGCAAAATACTGAAAGACACAAAAACAATTTCCTTTACTATAGTTTTTTGCAATTTCATGATAAGTTTTTTTGTTTGAATACAATAATTTCATCTAAGACATTGCAAAAAATAGAAAATTAATGATAAAAGTAATGTACAGACTGAATAAAAACTATACTTTTTTTACAAATATATAAGACCTCTTAATTTTTATAATGAATCTTATACAATTATCTGTGAAACTTAAATATGTGTGTGTGTCGCTTAAATTAATTAACTGATTATCTGTCAAAGGGAAGTCTGTTCTATTTAAAAATACGTTTACTGCATTTTTTTAATTTTGTGCAATAACTGTACTTAATTAACTTATGTTTCCAAATTTCCAGGAAATAACAGATAGGAGTGGGGCCCAGCCTCCCGCAATGCTATTGTCACCGCAAACAGGTGCATGGCCATTTAAAATGTCATGGTATATATTTTTATTAAGTCAAAAGGTCAAACAACATGGTTATCAAAGTCGTTAAATCTTCTGGAGATATAGACGATTTATCTTTAGAAGATTTACCTGATTTACCATCCTATATTATTTTAATATTTTGAAACATCGGCAACTGATTCATTTGTTATCTTTTTTCGCCAAATTGTATCTTTGCTTAGATCAGTTTTAAGACAGCTTCAGTGTTGCGTTCCCTCCTTCATTCGTTTAGTGAAGATGATTTGTTGAAAATGACGTATTTTTTCTTGTGTTTTTTTTTATCAAGTTAGTTTAACTTCATCATTTGGTCGAAACAAACATGGCGAGAAAGAGATAGCATGATATTTAAATGAAAGAGAAAGAAATGAAAATTTTTGAAAATTTATTAAAACACTAATTAATATCACAAAACAACCGACACAGATAATACAAATAATCATAATTAATAGTTTTTAAAAATTTAATAATACGAACAAAATAAAAATTTCATAATAATCACCAAACATAATCGAAAAAATTTTATGAAAAATACCAACCATCAAGAATAATGGCAATCACTTAATTTACTTACCTTTAGATGGCAGCAAAATCGTTCTGTATTTTTTCCACCAACCATGACATCGCAAACAAAAATAATTAAACGAAGGAAGAAACATAAGACTGAAGGCTTTATTCTGTAATAAATAGCGTTGTAGAAATAGTACTTTTCTGCAATTTTAACTATTTACTTAATTGTTGCACTGATATTCCTCAAATTTAAAGATTATTTGTTGGTGAAGTATTATCGAAAGTTTGTTGTTTTTAGGTATTTTGAAAAGTTATTTATTGGCTAGTTAGTTCACGCCAGAACAATAAAACAAGGCTACAACAATATACAGAGTAAAACAAAGGACCAAATTGTAAAACTAAATCATGTTGCGACATGAACAAATGAAATTTTAATTTTTTATGCCCCGATGAAAAAGTAGTAGTAATGCACTGCTACTTAGATTTAGTTTTTCCGTGTCACTGTTTTATTTTTTGTTTAAGAATGTACAAAAAGTACGCACAAAGTAGATTAAAGTAGTTTGATTAAAATAAAAAAATTCTAAATACTTTTATCCATGACTAATGACAAATGCTATATATTTTATACGTCTACGAGAATACACGAAAAGCCCAAGCTTTTGTGAATAATGATAATTATTTACATGTTGTGGGTGTGGCACTAACATGAGTTGTGAAAGTAACCTTAATCTTGACAACTCTGAGAAGGCCAGGTCTTAAATATACTTTTGGTAGAAATTATATTGTGGTGCGCTGAGATAAACTATATATCTATTAGTATACAGCAACCAACTTAGTATATATGCTCAGATATAAATAACAAAATTTAATATTTTAATGATATTTTTATAAAACTTTGTGATGACCATGTCCCAATTAAGCGTACACATTTAGATAAAAATACAACTTGGTTCAATCATGATACTTTCGAGTTCTTAAAGGCTCAGTCGAATTCTGATTATAAATTTAAGTTAAGAGCGTTTGACAAACGGGGGTTTGGATTCAGAAAGATTATTCCTGTTGGATATAAATATCACCCTTAAGATGCTTTTTTCGAAAGAAACTTATGAGCCCGAAACTTTCCAGAAACCAAAAAAGCCCCAAACGAGTCCATTTCTGTCGTTTTACTGTATTATCAGAGCCATCTTTATTAGAGCCGTAGTAATATGACGTATTTTTTGTTGAGCTTTCTTTAGAGGAGGTACATTTTTCATTTTCCCATAAGAATCAATGTAAAAATCACATTTTTCGAAATAATTTTTATCAATAAAAAATTATGTTGAAGTTAATCATATCTGAAAATCAGTTACCTAAATATGTTAATAATTTAATAAAACATAAATTAAAATTCATAATGAATTTACAATATTGAATGCACAGTAAAATATGCATATGTGTATGTGATGTTGATTTTAAAGTTAAAGAAGATTTAAATAAGAGCAGTTCATTTTTTTAATCTAACCGAACACGTTTACTTTTATTTTGCAGCAAAATGTCCGTAGCTGTATTGAAATATATTTAGACATAAGAAATTATGTTTTTGCACATAAATAAAATTTAATAACTACAATAAACAATAATTTTAATTAAATAATAAAAAAATGATTTTGCGCCTTTAGTGTTACCTACTAAAAACGAAACTAAAAAATAAAAAAAAAAATTTTATGTCGATCTAAAAGAAAAAAAGGGTGGTCCATACGAACAGCACATTTTATTTTTATCTGACTGCAATATTTTCTTTTAATTTCGAATCAAAATAACCGTAACTTCTTTGAAATACATTTATATTCTAGAAATTATAAAAATAAAACATAATTATTGTTAAAAAATAATTTTAATTATAAAATAATAAATTGATGGAATGTTTATAGGTGTACCCTATACTATAAAAAATAAACTAGAAACATGACATGGCGGAAAAGCTTTACAAGAGACATCTGACATTCATAATAAAATTAATTTATTTGTTTCACATATCATAATAATTATTAATTATAATTATTATATTCAATATAGATAAAAGTAAATCTATTTAAATTTAATTTATTCAGGGTAAAATGTTAAGTTTTAGTACTTTCGTTTTAGTACTTACGATCTTTCAATAGATGTCAGCTGGGCGTTATTTTTTTTATCCAAAAAGTCGCTAGATTTAAAAAAAATTTCTAATGGATTTGGTTTTACCAATTCAAGTTAACAAGTTAACGGTTAAATTTTATATGTAAGTATATATACATACATATATACATACATACATACTCGTATATATCTTTATAAAATCAAATTTTCCTCCAACTCGAAAAAAATGCTAACCTTAAAATTCTTACATATATAAGTTTCTTGACAAAACACACAATTTTATCAGCAAATACTCGATTTCATACGGATTTTAGAATATGTTAAAGTATTTTATCCTGTAAAATGTAATAACATTTATGATAAAATTTGATACAATATAATTCTACTGTACGATTCTAGTTTTAATTCCTATAGAATTATAGTGGGATTCTAGTAGTTTGACCGTTTTTAGATAAACGTTTAAGTAAATGACTATATATTTTAAATCTAAATTAAATTAATTTATTTATTTTACATTAGTTTGGATTAATTTCGAAATTTTGAATTTTGATAATCAAAAAGTTTTTTGTCAAAAACAAAGTAGCTTTTTGGTAGTAGTTTTAATTTTTCCAGAGATGACTCTGTTGTCATTGATCGTACTCGATCGATATTTCATATTGCTCATGCGTATAAATGACAATATTTTTTTTTCATATGATACGAGTATGTATGTATTTGTGCGTATACATATTAAAAGTTCTAATGCGATATTTGAATTTAATGATTTATTTATTTAATTATTTATATTATATTCAATTGATTTTATTCAAAAATATTTAAATGATATATTATATAAATAGTTTTTATATGATTTCAACATTAAAATGTTTATTTTGTCATACTTTTCATTGAAATATTTCATTTTAAAAAAATGTTTACTTTCCATATATTTTGTATGAGAATTTACGTTTTTTCCTCTATTCAACCTCCTCTAATTAAAGCTCAGTTTTTAATATTTAGGCTCTGTTATTTAGTCGGTTCTGGTATTATAAGATGATTATTATATCCTTTAAGATGAACTAAAACAAATTATAAAAATAGATTTTTCGTTTTGGAATATCTATCATTGTTAAAACTTTCATCAAGTTATTCTGCCGGAAAATTATTTTCCAGAAAAACAACAATTTATTTCTCGTTTTGTTTAACTGAAAAATATATATTTTATTTTCATTATTATTAATGACAAATGCATTCCACTTTCTGACAGATTATGATAAATTTATAATCTTACAGTGTTATATGTATGTTCAACTGAAAAGAGTTTCATATGTTAGATACATATACACGTAGGTGGTATATGATTTATTAAGATCGTTGTTATCGATCCAGTAGTAATTAAGGCCTTGCTAACAATACATGTACGAACTTAATTTGCATCTTCTTCACATATTGTGAAAGTTAACAAATTTTATTGGAGTGTATTGAATGACAAGGTTCAAACAATAAAAAATATAACCGCGTTCCTTGTTTTGGACAACGGGAATAGATGAAATAGAGACTATAGCTAAAATATGAAGCTTTGGCCCTAGGCAGCAAAGTTTTTACTTTGCTGGTAGATTCAGCGAAACAACGACCAACCAATCCAAGCATTGTTCAAAGTTTCAAATGTTTATTCATATTCTTTCTATCTGGACAATACACTGCTTTAAAAAGTTTCATTGTGAGTTAATACAGATATAAAGCGTCGCTATGATGAGAAAGCTTATTTTAAGGATTACAATTTATCGAATTAAAAAGAAGTTAGTAAATCGACCAAATGGTATGGTCCTGAAAGCTGTGTCTATTGAAGTGACAAATACCAGGTCCAAGTTCCATGAGTTCTATACATCAATCGATTTGGTGTGTAGAACTCATGGGTAAATCTGTCACTTGATACTATATGCAAGCATATTGTAATGCAATGTGTTGTAACGCACTTAAACAAACTTACACTATATTTAACAATTTAATCCTTTAATTTGAGGAACAACTATTATCTGTGGTATAGTATCGTAATATTTTGGTCATTTTAATATGTGAACGCTATAACGTTAACCAATTTTATATGAGTACATCGTGTGGTGTGAAAATCAGATTCCATTGTGCACCAAACGAACTATTAGAAATTTTTCATGGTTTGACGATCGACTCATAAATATAAAAAACAATAAATTTACAATGGTGAATTTGAGGAAAACTTTAAGTAGAAAAATATTTTGTTTCCTATGTGGTGTCCAAGATAAAATAAAACCCTATGCGAAATGAGAAATTGAGGGAACCCGACAGATATGTCCTACAATAATATCACTCCAGAATATCTGTACTCTATAACATCATCTATTTTAAAGAAACATCCTAATATTTTGTTGTATCCATTGCGATATATCTTTATTATTGGTAACCGGTGGAAAATATCAACAATCACATCAGTTTATAAATTAGGTAAAACAGATGACATTCCTTGTTACACAGGGATTTCAACAACTTTTAAATTTCAGTTAAATTAAAGACTATACTCAATTGGCGATTAATTCCTACCAGTTCTTCATAGATGGCACTGCGAGATTATCTCTATAACTAATCAAACTTTCATTCTAAATTATGTTGACTTTTGCCAACTTCCATATAAAATCTGAAAAAATTTCAGTTTTTAAAAATTTCGTAGACGATTTCCTTAACCAATGACCAATTTAGAAAAGCTGACGGTTTAAAATAGTTGACGGTTTTCGCATGCGAAAAACAACAGCGTTAGTCTTAACATTAATTAAGACTTAAAAATTGCAATATTGATTCACACCCCATGTTCCGGTAACATCACTTCATTTTCATCGGTTTCCAAATGTATCTACTAAATTGTTTTCTTTAAGTTATAAATAAATAGAAACTGAAAAGAAGTAATAAAAATATATATATTTTGTATTTCATCATACCTAAAGATAATATATTTTAACAAGAGATAAAAGATGTATATACATACATGAATAAGATTTCAGCCAGTTGTTGTAATTCGAACGAAAACGATGGTCGACAAACATATATGCATATATACATATATAAAAGTTAACCATCCGGAAGACGTAATGAAATATAAGATATTCAAATATGCAAAGAATATAAAAATAACAGGTAGGCAAAAATTTGTTTTCTATATAAACAAACAAAACGTAAAAATCACCAGCTCGTAAAATCTAGGCTACGTTTTCCTTAAGATATCTTAAAAAATCTTAAAGGGAGCACCTCGTTATAAAGAAAACAAATCACACAAAAAAATTTATTAATTTTCTATCAACGAGTACCGCTCGGTCCAATTACCGTAATGGACAAAGTATATTTTCTTTGTATAAAAAGTTTTGTTGTATGTTAAAGTATGATGTACATCTTCATCTTTACAAATTTATAATATACATTCGATTGAAAAAAATATTGACTTTTTAATAAATGAAGATGAATATTAGGGTAAATGTGGGTGTTAAGTTTCCAGAAAATATGCACCAAATGTTAGAAGGAGTTTTTATATAAACAAGACTTAAATAAAGGAACTCAAAGTTTAAGTTACTTTCTCCTTAAAAACTTCTGTTATAATAGAATTTAAGAGAAGACATGTCTATACACCGTGGATCCGATAGCGAACTTTTTCGCCCACTGAAAGGCGTCTCACACTTAAGAACAAACACTAAGTACTCTTTTAAATGGGTGTTACTACTACTATTTCTCAATAGTCTGGTGGCAATATGGAAACATAACTGTAACTGAGTTCTTCTTCTCAAAATAATGTATTAATAACTTATCTGCTGTGCAAATGAGAGTGATATCGACAGTTTTCGCATTTTAAGCAACCACTTTCCATTTATTCAACATTACTGCTTTGCACCATACCAATCGTATGAAGTTAAAAAAATAGTTCGATACATTTAGGCCTTCAAACATGAAGAACTCTGAATTAATGCAATCAAATCGAGGTTTTCTTTAATCTCTGCATGAACGTTGTGAATTCCCTAAATGCATCTCTACGGTCTGTTTTTGAGCATATAAAGGGTGGGGCAAAAGTCCCGGTACCATTTTGATTGCATATAAGCATCTTAACACTTAGGTAACTTTTCTATCCGTAACTTTTTTTTACACCCTTTACGTCCACGCACATTTTATTTGTACCCGGTAACTTTTATAATTTTCTATCAACACAAGTAAATCTCAAAAACAAAATTTAACTAAAAAAATACAACAAAATGTCCTTGAGAATATTTATATTTCATTTTTCTTTGTGTTGGTGTATTGAAATTTGAAGCTAAGAAAATTTTGGTTGAAAACTATTTTGTAGGAAAGGGGGTAAAACGAAGTAGTTACCGGATAAAATTTACCGTGGTGTGAAGATGCACTATAACTTTGTTCAAAGAAAAGATAAGTAGGTTTGGTTTTCATAAAAAGTTTTTGGTTTTTTCGTTATAATTGGAAAATTATATCGGCTAAATGATGACCGCGATTCACTATGCAACTTTTGGCTCTTTTTACGGCATTTTTCATGATACCTGCAACATCTCAGGCTGAATTCCTTGAATTTCGTGACGAATATTGTCTTTAATATGTTGAATCATTTGGGGCATATTCACATAAATTTTTGATTTTAGAAAACACCATAAAAAAAGCCTGGTGCTATTAAATCCACAGATCTGGCTGGCCTTGCTAAATCCATTTCGCGAAATTAGGCTTCATGGAAAAAACCTCTTTAAAAACTCGTAATTGAATTGTTGAACGGGCTGTGTATGCTCTGCCCCATCTTGCTGAAACCACATGTCCTCTAGTCCTTGTTCTTCCATTTTAGGCACAAGATAATTTCGAGTCATGTCTTGGTACCGTTCGGCAGTAACAATAACTTCAACACCTTGGTCATTTTCGAAAAATAGGGATCAGTGATGTTTCCAGCATATAAATACTACACCATACATTCGTTTTAAGTGGATGCAATGATGTTTGATGAAGGATTCTGTGTTCCCCAAATCCGACTGTTCTCTTTATTGACGTGGTCACTGAGATGAAAAGGTGCTTTATCGCTCTTAAACAATTTAGCCCAAAAATTTTCAATTTCACCAGCAATTTCACCAGATTAGGATTGCATCTCTGTACTCTTTTCGTTGATTAGGATCACTCGGTAGCAATTTTTGGACTAATTGAATTAGAAATCACGTCGCCAAATTAATGTTTCTGAAGACTCTGCAACACTATCACGCACCAATGCCACATTTTCAGCGTTACGAGACGTCCGTTGTCTGCGTTACGATAGTTGTCCAGATTTGTCTGTTGTCACACCGTAATGTCGAAAATTCGCATTAAAAGATATGTTGTGGTTTACAGGACTATTAGGATATTTTTGACGCGACTTCCGCTGAGTGACAAATATTAGAAAGATTATTTTCAATAAATATTGCCACTTTTCTGCTCGTTCTTGTGGCGTTTCATTAAAAAATTGGGGCATCTACACAACACATTGGTTAAAGCGAAACTGAACTAAAATTCACATGACCAAGATGGCGCGGAATTAAAATGGTAACAGAACTTTTGCCCTACCGTGTAAAATTCACAGTTTATAACCACGGTAACTCACTTGAACTATCTCATCAAATTCCGACTTTCTCAGTATTGCTCAACAAAAAGCTGTATTTGTACATGATTATCAGATATATTTTGTTCCTCAACAGCATGACGACAACATTCATCGAAACAAACAAGTTTTCCTACAGATTAGCTGACCACATGTTCATCATAGCTGACCAGGTAAGTATAGGCATCATCCTACTGTGGAGGTATATAGCAAAGAAGTAGCCAGTAACTACACGTTGCGATCCTTAAACTCTTGTCTGAGTACATGGAAACAGAGCGAGGGTTTTTTATTGTTGTTCAAATTTTTGTCGTTAGACAAGTGATCCTATCCAACAGGTTTAATCGCCTCGTATGACAAGTTTATATATATATGGTATTCTATGAGTATCAAGGTCACAAGGTCAACAAGAAGCCGTTTTATATGTTACTTCGAGATAGAAGACGATAAAGGAATTTATCATGTTATTGAAAAACTTCATATAAATATTTTTATAAAACCTTTAGTTTAAAACTAACCCTTGAGGTATATGTGTTTGCTAATATGATATCAGTGACCAATTAAGGAACAATAAAGATTTAAGTTTTAAAATTTAAAATGTCGGTAGTTTGGACTATGGGATGGGATAAAGGCACATCATATACATTCCCATTGTAATTAACATGTTCATTGTCTGTTCGTGTACGAATACAGCAGTTTTGAGTTCTGGTGGCGAACACAGCAACAAAAGAACCAAAATCCACAACCACTGCATTCCCTAAAGCACTAGAAATGTTATCATGCTGAATAAAAAATTTTTTTTTTACATCAATTGTTTCCCTTTATCATCTTATATTGTTTTAGGCAACATCAACATCATTAGTATTTTTGTATATTTTAAATTGAAATTTACCAGAAACGAAAGAAAATGAGTACAGCAAAAACAAAAACCTTTGTTATTCTATATATTACACATTAAAGCACAACCGAATACAGAACAACAACGTGCACGGTATATAAACAGAGGAAAGTCAAAATTTTCAAAAAATGTTCCTCATACCCTTGCGTACAATACATACGCATGTACTCGTACCAACGAAAGCTGAATGTGTAGTAAAATATAGAAAGACAGACAGACACACACAGACACCAATAACAAAAATATGTAGTCGAGCAAATAAGTCCAAGAAAATAAATAGAATTTATGGATTGAAACGATGGCACAGTAAAAAAAAAAGCACAGAAAAAGCTCTTTTTATATTTTGTTGTTGGCATCAATTTTTGCTAATATTATATGAGATGATACTATACCAAACTACAATAAAAACACATTAGAGTCAATGTAGTAATTTAGTTATCTTTTAGTTCCGGTTGATTTAATTTTTTTTGCTATATTTTTACAATATGTATGTGTGTGTGTGTATGCGCTTGAGTTATTTTTTAGTGCTTTAGCCTTTTTGAATTGAATCGTTGTTCGTCGACTAGCTATCTTACTTAAAGTTTTTTTTTTTTAATATACTTGTACATGATATTTAAGCAAAGCTTTTTATATATCCCGGCTTTAAAGTGTTTTTTTTCTCGATTGTATTTGGTTGGTGTAAGGGGTTGGTTGGTTTTAAAACGAATTAAATTTTTTCATTCGCTTTGGTTAAATACTCGTATTTTGATTTGCTAGTGAATTAAGTTAGGTTGTAATTTAGATTTCCGATCGGATAATAGTACACATATATTATTTCTATATAGCATTTATTTGTGTTATACGACGTATTCACGGGTTGAATGGGGTCGTTTAAAATATTTTTTTATTTATCGGTTTAGTTGGGACATTATAGTAGTTAATTTATCTCTTGTTGGAGATACGTATCTTACTTTTGCTTAACCTGCTTCATACAAGCAAAATGTTATTTATGGAAGTTGATTTATAGAGATTGAAGCATTTAAGAACAATGGACAGTTTCACCGGCACGTCTTTTCTACACACTAAAACCGTTTTTTGTTGATTCTTGTCTGACATTTATAATGAGTTGCACTTCATTCTATCGTTTGTAATGTTGTGTAACTTTATACGGGTAATAGCCCGTATTCTTGCTCTTCAAATTTAACAAAGTTGTTACACGTTTCGATTTGCCAAAAATCAATCCTCTTTGGCTTTTGAATATGTTTGACCTAACTTTAAATTGGGAATGATAAGAAGCCGTTATACTGAATGGTGAAGATCATGACAAATAACAAAGTTTATGTGTGTATTTGTATTAACTTTTAAATCAACCACGGCAAGATATTTACCCATTACGTAATGAACATTAAACCGGAAATCATAAAAAACCAGCTACACACAATGAGTGAAAACCTAAAACGATACCTGGATATAACCTTATCACAGGGAAAATGCTACAAGAGCTGCCAACTAAAGGTATGGGTTTTTTTAAGTAACAATACATTACTTATAGAATCGGTTATATTCACTGGTTAATCTGAGATCTGTACGAAAAGGAGATTTAGTACTGCTTAATGCTTATACAGAAATCGGATGGATTCTCGATCGTTCCTCGTTTCGCTTGCTGTATTTGGGTTATCTCTTCCCTCACCTCGTTTCTATTTCTTAAAAATTTTTTCAATCATAGATTAAAATTGAACAGCGTAGCAGCAATATTCGGTTTTTTTTGTTTAAGAAATCTATATTTCTGTATAATATTACAACTAATCTCAGTGATTATCTGGTAAATGTTTTGTATTTTTAAGCAGTGTAGCATCTTATGGGATGAGAAAATCGGTTCATCCCATTTCGTTCAGTCCTTTGATTTCAGTAGTTCAGGGAACCACTAATTCTAAAGGCTTTGTTCTTTTTAGGCGCTTTGGTCCATTGGTGTGATCCAGTAGGTTCCGCAGCTCCTCGTTGTCATGTTGCTGCAGTCGCAGTACATGACTCCTTGCAAGCTTATTTATTTCATCACTGACGTATTCCATGTTAAGGTCTCGATGGAGGTTGTCATTTCTAATATACCATGGAGCATTGACAATGCTACGTAGTACTTTATTTGAAATGTTTGTACGATCTTAACTGTAGTTTTCTTTGCACAGCCCCAAAGTTGAATGCCGTATGTCCAGATAGGTTTAAGGATTTGTTTATATAATAGTAGTTTGTTTTGCGTTCTCAGCTCAGAGTTTCTTCCAATAAGCCACTGCATTTTTCTGAATTTAAAATTCAATTCTTGTCTTTTCTTTTTAACATGTGTTTTCCACCTTAGCTTAGTGTCTAGTGTCATGCCAAGGTATTTCACATTGTCTGAGTAAGGAATTTGTTGAAAATTCAGTCTAATCGGGATGTATTCTACTTTCTTGTTGGTGAAGTTGATGTGTGTTGATTTTTATTCGTTTAGCATTATTCTCCAAGTTTTTGTCCAAGTGTTTACTGTATTAACAGCATTTTGTAGTTTCCATGTTGACTCGAAAATACTGATATCAGTGGTCATAATTGCAGTGTCATCAGCAAAAGTCCCTATTCTGGCTTCTGCTATATTTGGTAAATCATTTGTATACAGAAGGTAAAACACAGGGCCAAGCACACTACCTTGTGGAACTCCTGCCAATATTTTCTTTAGTTTTGAGTACTCTTCTTCATGTCTCACTCGAAAATAACGGTCATTTATGTATGACTTTAGCAGTTCAAAATAATGTTTTTGTAGATTTCGTTGAAGCTTAAATTCCAGACCATGGTACCAAACCTTATCAAATGCTTGGGCTACGTCTAGGAATACTGCTATTATTCGGTGAGTCGAATTTCGGTGAAATATCTGAAGATATTTCTTTACAAAATTGCCACCATTCCCCTATTGTTGCCTGCTGATCTATAAGTTAGTTTAAGTTACTCCCATACTTTGTTAAACTTAGTGAAAGAAGCAAATAACATCGTATCAAAAATCATAATAAGCGACGAAGCCGATTTCAACTTACCGGCAATTTGTTAAATTGGGTCTCGAGCATTGTTGGTTCTAGCAGAACATAGAAATCTTGCAAGTTTTTAAAGTCAATATTATGTACACAAATATCAACCAATTCACATTGTGATATTGCTTTCGCTCCACCTTCCCCATTTTTGAGTACGCGTCACTACTTCAAGCTTATAGTTTATGGAAACAATATTGTAGACAAAAAACATTATAACAACAAGTAAAACGTTGACCAAATGTTACATAAACAATACATGTTAGCAATAAAAACAAATATGTGTAGGCAAGAAACTAACGAAAATCCTCTTAACTGTTCTATGGAGGATGGTAAAAGTTATCCATCTTTTCAGTTTCTAGAAATTTCTCTTTAAAGTTTTTCCTAGCATAGAAAAAGTATTATCATCTCTAGCAACACAAAAAAAAAACTAACAATACTATCCTTTCACTTGAAAAGGATAATACTTAACTTTAATTAAAATTTATATTTTTTGCTTTACTTTAATTACAATAAATTTGAAAATTAGTGACCCACAAGAATGGTTTCCTATTTTTCCTCTTACCCTGTGTAACTCCTTTTTTAATGGTATATGGTAGTAGTATGTATACATAAAGGAAAATTAGACCCTTCCACAATTGTGTAAAAACAAAAAAAGGAAAAATTTTGTTCCATTTGTGTTCTGCCATAAGAATAGACAAACACAATGTACAAAATAATACAGTTATTTATACAAGAAATTAGATTGTTACCTTAGGTTTCTTAACGAAATTATCAATATTCCCTTAATTTTGTTGTATAATATTAACGTTAGATAACGATATTAGAGAATTTTATTTTGAAATCTTTTATTTTCATCCTAAAATATAAAATCGATAATCTTAGCTTAGATACACACTCTATATGTATATAGACAGATATATACTGTATAAATTTAAATATATAGGTCAATGAAGGTGTTAATGCTACGATTTGCTTAAATATTTTTGGGGTAGAACCAAACACTATAGATTGTGTATATAAAAAAAATACCCCAAAAGTAAACGAATTAGCCAAGTCATTCTAAGAACTTTTTGGGGTGTTGCTTGTGTTAATTTGTTGATTTATTTAAACTTATTTTCGTTACCTGCTAAAATTTCCACATGGATTAATCAAAATAAGAAATGAACGTTATGCTTTCGAAAAAGATAAATATCATCATCATCATTTTCAATGTTGTGTTTTTAAACGAGTATGTACGTATATATAGGTATGTGAAAAAACAAGGTGGGAAATGTTGAAAATACAAAAAAAAAATAATTTTACATGTCATAATTTTTATTTTTTTACCATTAAGGTAAAATTCATATACATACATATATCTACTGTAATAAATGGTCGAGCAACTATATTATATATATATACTACACGATAGTTTTAAATCATTTAAAATGACACCAGAATATATGTGTCTGGTCATAGTTTATGACATTTTTATGTCATACAACCAACCGAAACCCGTAACAGTAGGAAAATTTATACGTAAAAATGACAAAATTATGTTTGTGGTGGCTGCAATAAACTTAAAACCAACGATATTTATGCTAGTATGTGCATTCAGAAAAGGAATATAAGGTTGAAGAAATTTATATCATCGATACTTTTACTTTATGATAAGGATGTCAACCGACAACAACTAGTTTTTTAATAATATTGCGGAAATTTATGATAACCGAAGACCGCAAAGGTATTGTAAATCTTGCTGTTGGTTATTCGTTTGCTATATATACTATGTGTATATAGTTGTAAGATATTGAGCTAATAGATTGCTTGTCTATGGAACAGGGTTGGTATGTTTAGGTTACGACATTACAGTTATAGTGACGACACTCGAAATTAGATTAAATGTTGATCGAGAGATGGTTTTCTTAAACTTACTGTCTTTTGAATTTCTCTCATTTTCCAATACTAGATTATCTATTTCAGATCTGATAATTATTTTCACCACATACTCTGAACAAAAATTGGTTATGTACCAACTTCTATTCCAGGGATTACTGACGTGATTTAATTTTAACCAGTTATAGATCAACATTTAGGTCATTACTTGTTTATTTTTGTCTATATACTATCTGTTTTGTGACCGAAGCACTCCAAACTCCTTTGCAGTTCATTTTTTCTTTTTTAGTACCTTATACTCTGAAGCCAAATCGAAGACATACGTACCATATAGCTATAGATTGATTTATGTACCATATGCACATTCATGAGTTCTGTATTCCAACTGCAGATCGTCGATATGTTAAGTGATTACAATTTTATAAAGATTTGGGGTGCTTTCCAAAATTAAGGAGTATCAACAATATGAGTTACTTCACACTTGACGGGTTTGCAACACAGTTTTCGGATATTTCACGGAATTCAGTACTTTTGTCTAACGATTTGGTAATATTGATGTCAATAACGAATTCAATTTTACAGCATTTACTGAAAGCTTTCAGAGTTATTTATGTTAAATTGAATGCACTATACAATATGATACAAAAATTCGTGTAAATTTTGGTACCTGTATACCTCTATATATAGTTACATAATAACACCTTCCAGTTTTCCTGAGTCGTGGCAAACAGATGTCAGTACTCCAGATAGATCTCATATTTAACAAACGATTTTGAATTTCTATTGTTTAATAGTGAGTATGTAATTTAAAACAGTTATTAACTTAAATCTTCTTGATGGATGTCTTAAGAAATAAGAAATACAATCAGATTTAGGGTAGATACATTTCGCTCATGGACAAAGTTCGGATATAGTCAGTCATATTTAGTTTACAAACCAGCTCGCTACTCTATTTTAAGATTGTTTTGGTCAGCCAAGTAGTTTTTTTCCAGAATAAGTCATATCCTTCTCTTCCGCACAAGGTTTTTTTGGCTTTTTCGGTTTGTAATGATCTAAATGGTATTATCGATTTCTAGGCTGATGACATAAATTCTTATTTTATTGGCTCGCATCATTGTAAGTCTTATGTCAGAAGAGTGTTCTAATCTATTTTCATATTCAAATATTTGCTTTGAGGAGTTACAATTTGGAAAATTATTTGGAAAGTTATATCGGAATCTTATATGTTCTTCATTTCTTAATTCCAATTTCAAAAATTAGCAATCAGCGATAATATTTGGCGTAGTATATGGAAAATAGGGAACTGACACCTCTAACTTTGTTAGATTTTTCAAAAGCATTTGATTCAATAAAACACAAAATTTATTGGACTTAACACGCAGACAGATTTTTGTTGGTTGTTGTTATTCTTTCAACTTTCCCTCACGGTACTTGTTCGCTATCGGTCTCGTGGTTATATTTAGTCTTAGATGGAGTTTACCACCAACTTAGTGCTGCACTATCAAGCAACACGACTCTCAAGAGGTTCATTGATATAAAAGTTGATTTTATCAATAAATTATATTCTAATTTTCTTCCAGTTATTTAAGGTCCTCATTGATTTTATCAATAAATTATATTCTAATTTTCTTCCAGTTATTTAAGGTCCTCAGGTTCGATTCTTGGTCCTTTATTATTGTACATGTACATCAATGACCATCACGAATGGTTTGAATTAATCCATATCGTTTTTCATTTATTTGAATCGAATTTTAACTAAGGTTTTGATACCCACCGCCAGGAGTTTACAATATTTTCTACATACAAAAACAATTTAACAGGCCTACTAGATTGACAAAAATTTCTGTATAAATCGATTTTTGACGTCATAATTACAGTTTGATAGAATTTATGAATATTAAGGAAGATATTTTGCAGTGGGTATGTAAATGTTTAGTATTTTAATATTTGTTTAGAATTTTAATGTCGAATTTTGACTCGATCGACTGCACTCGATTGTACTATTTTTTAAATAATGAAAATAATGTAGACAAATTACTTTAAGAATACGCTGGATTTTTTGTTAACGTCCATCGGCCTAAAGAATACTAAAGCAACCCTTTTCTAACTAAAACAAAAGTCTGTAGATAGTGTCATTTAATAAATAATTATCTTAAAAATTGTGTTCATTCAGCTTCGAAAAAAATACCTGTATAATTTTTGAACGTGAAGTTTGTTTTCCTGTACACAAAAAAATTGTGAAGTTGGCTACGATTCGATCGCAATTATAAAATGGTACTACTCAAAATGACATTACTTGTACGTTACTAATAGCACAAAGTTCAACTCGTCACTTTTGAATTAAAATCTCATTCTCATTGTTTCGTTATTTTGTGGCGAGCACAATGTAAAAACAGATTTGTCATTTGTAGAATAATTTTTGTACATGAAAATAAGAATATATGTATTGATGATCAATAAAATTTTAATTCAGAAATGAAAAATCAGATATTTCGAAATAAGTAAAATCATTAATCTACGTATTGTTCTTTCTCTCGATTACGTTTCATTTTAAATAAATCCGGAACCTCAGTTAGTTCGTTTTATTATCCATAAACTCATTGAAAGCATCATAATAATTTGTATATCTCGAATCAAAAAGGCTTATATATAAATTTACAGTACTGATTATGAAATGAATACATGCTTGTTGGAAAAACAATCTCAATCTACTATACCATTCGACGCTAATGCTTAATTGATATATAACATAGAGATTACATGGCTTTCTGATTACATTTATTCCATATCTTATCATGAAACACATTCATATATGGTGTACTCGTATATACATATAACAGATATTTATCCTTTATATGTACCAATGCAGATATAAAATCTCAAAAAATCTATGAAATCAATAGACGATAAGTAGTAAGCACTAAACAAGACAAGTATGTTTTTGTTTTGATCTACTTATCTGGATTATATATATATATATATATATATATATATATATATATATATATATATATATATATATATATATATATATATATATATATATATATATATATATATATATATATATAATAAGTACTTACGATTATCCTACATATCTCAACTTTTATACTCGTTTAGATACACATTCGCACATAAGATGGAAACTGCTACAAACTCTTATATGTTTGATTTTTTGTTTATGTATTTCAAATCGAACTGGGATTTTCTTCAATTTTAATTTTATTTTCTAACATTTAAGCACAAGTCATCATTATTTCATTGAATTATATGTGTTATTGATCCAAGGTTTAGATTGTGATTTGAGTATTTCTTATATATATGGATACATTTATGTATATACATACGAGTATTTATTTATAGATCAAAACTCTTAAAAATAAGATTGAACATTTAATGAAAGCAGCCTGTGAAATCATGACTAAATAATTTCGTTTGTTAAGTGTTGCAAGATTTGATATGCTAACAATATATAATTTATAACTTTTAAAGTTAAAAATAGCTAAAAGTTGTTTATATAGTGAATACTATATACATAAGATCTATTACAATCATCTATTAAAATATATTGGAATGTTTTGCATACAATTCTTTCAACAGGAACACGATAATTTGAAAAAATGTATGGACCATGCAAGCTGAGAGAAATACGGATGGACCATAAACTGTGTGCTCCTTTCACCATATACGCCCTCCACGGACTCACTGCTTAGATTTTTATATTTGAAGATCAACTAGCGAGCTTGAAGACACCGAATATCTAAGCCTTCTTCGCTCAACCGATTGATAGATATCGTGATTAACGAGGAAATTTAAATGAACTTAAATCGTAGACAGCCTATATAGTACTGTCACGGAAAATTGGTCGCCCATGAGTTCTGCACTTCGATAAGAGTGTCGATACTAAGATGAGCTCGTCGACTTCACTTAGTCGATCGTATTTAATTTTTAAAAAAATTTATTTTCAGCTCCTATCAGGATTAGAAGAGTAACATAATTTGATAGATATCGATTTCATGTGGATTGGATCGATAACTGTGGCTTGGAAAATGAATTATGGAAGAGTACGATAGTAAATCAGGTAGTAATATTCATAAAGATTATTCAAGGGGTCATCTAGACCTTTGTTAATTAAAAATTTATCTCTCGACCAATGTCTTTATTTTTCCTCTCCATCTATAAAGATGCCAAATTTTAAATCTTATTATGCACGAAATCACGTAAATGGCTTAACGATTTTATATTCTACTTATTAAGGCTTTAATCTTTGAAAGCTATAATAAAAAACGAAGTCAAAATATATAGCAACAACTTATGTCATAATATATATCCATATCCATATATATCTTCAACACTTCACCATACAATCTTCAGAATATCACTTACTTTCCAAAATTGATCGCAATAAATTGATGAAATCGAGTTAACTCAAATTTATTTCCGACTGTCGATTTCCAAATTTAAGATCGAAAATATCTTCTAGAATTATAAAGATATTCGACGTTCGTATAATTCCAGTATTAATAGTATGTACCACTAAGTTCTCCACTCAGATCATTTGGATATAACTGAATTATTATCCTTTTCTAAAGTGCCTAAACCATTTTAATCAAGGCTTTCGCTTGATTCTTTGAAATACTTTGTTTAATATCTTTAATTTCTCTCTTAGCCATGGAGTTCATTCTCTCTCTATCCCAATTACACTACTTCATTTTTGGTGCAGTTGATGCGGTTTAATTTCGCTTGAGGAGTGTTTAGGTGTGGAACGTTTAAGGTGTTTTGTCCACTAGACTTCAGATATCCGAATCGTTTGTATTCATTTATAGGTGACCCTCTCTCTCCCTAAACAGAGGGCTGGCGTTGGCATCTATTGCCCATCGTATGATTTGAGAATCTGTGACAGTTCGAGAACAGAATGTACTATTAATCAAGCGGAATTAATTGCGGCTACTGTGACGTCGTGTTTCGCGTTTATAACATTTGGGTTAAGGGTCAGGTGAAGGAAATTGTCGGATTAATAATCTCCCATACCATATTCCTATCCTATTCCAAATTTCATTTCCCTACTCACAAGATTGGTGTTTACTTCAAACCCTACAAGTTCCAATTCGGCGGATTCATGCATAAAAAAAAAAGTCATCAGAGGGTTATTTTTGATGTTATTGCAATTTGTGGAGAGATGGCGATGCTCTCGTATTAATTTGCACACCGAACGCATTAAATGGCGTAAAGCAGCCATTTGTTGACAAGTTATATAAGCCATGGGTAACAAAGAGGGAGTCTCTTGGATTTTGCTGCTTGAACGTGCGTATACTCTTATACCAGATCACATCATTTTTGGATAAATTCCGGATTATTTTATGTTGCCGCTGTACTTTGGTGTTATGTGTTCTTGAGCATATACTGCTGTTTAATAGATAATTGCAGGTTTCTGTGAGCGCATAGAGTGCTTAGTGATGTAAGTTGGATTGTTATGTGATCGAGCTTGTGATACATAGGACAGATAAAATAAATCGTCTAAAATATTCATTTTTTTTTTAAATAAAAAGCGTGGCGTATCACAGTGTACAAAATATTTGAGCACGTCATTGGTAGATTCATCTATTCAGTAGTAACGTTTGAAGCTGGTATGGCTTGTGTTTTTTTTAAGTTTTGTGTTAGTGAACATAAGTAATTTTACATTTAATTGGTAGATATACACTACAGTGCAAGAGTACTAAAATATTTGTGAGTTATTATATATATATATATATATATATATATATATATATATATATATATATATATATATATATATATATATATATATGTATATGTATATGTATATATATATATATATATATATATATATATATATATATATATATATATATATATATATATATTTGTAAATATACACGGTACAGGCGGCTGTACTGAAAGATTTGTATCAGTTCTCGTGAAAGATACAAACAAATAGTGATTTTACTCAATGTATATTGTATATATAAATCACGAGTTTTGTAATATTTGTGTGTCAGTGATCAAGCGGGAATTATTTTTGGTAATAATTCAATCAGTCAGTAAATCCTATTATCAACTGGAAGTGGCTGGAAAGACGAAAAAATTGTATAGTGTGCGAATAAATACCTACCAACACACTGTGTGCATGCTCACTTTGACATTAAAGGCGATGCGTTTGCAGACTATTTGGCTAAAACTGGGTCTAGCTTGTGTTTCATATGATTTGAACCATATGAGTTGCTCCTTTTCATCTTCACTTTGTTAAAAATGTAAATAAATTTTGCGCTATTAAATCTAAAGGTGATGTAGTTAGCGATCCCAACTGGTCTTTTTCTACTTTCTGGCCATGTAACTACGTATGTGACAAATGCCTTGAGGATGTCAATACTCAATAATAATCTACATTTCATCAGCAGCTGTCAGGCTTTCGATCTTAGCAGATCCCTCGTGTTCAATTCCAGGAATATCCCTAGTAACCTATATACTGTCCTCTGCGTCCTGATTCAAACTACTCCAGTTTGCTAAGGCTGCAGAACGTGTTTGTGCGCTTTCTGTAAAGAGATCAGTCAAATTACATAAGTTACATAACTTACATAACAAATTCACACTCTATTTAATCTAAAGCTGATATGGTAAGCGTTCCCAACTGGTAGTTTCTCTACTTTCTAGCCATGTAGGCCATTAGCAGATCCCTTGTGTTCAATTTCAGGAATATTTCTACTGTCCTCTTCGTCCTGGTTCAAACTACTCCAGTTTGTTAAGCATGCAGAACGAGTTATTACACTGTGAAGAGTTCAGTCAATTTTCATAATAATAAAGAAGCTCCACAAATAAGTATTAGTTTCAAAAAAAACGTTTTGATAATACACTATACTATATTACTTCTTACGACGACGTGTTAATTAATGAGATAAAAAACCACAATACTACTAAATCCTCTATTCATCACAAAGATTTTTATATTAATCGAATAATATCATCTCATTTTCACTTATAATTTCCATTTCAAACACTAATTTAATAATAATAATATGTAATCACATTATATTAAGTGTTGATATATGGTATGTAGTCGAGTAGCACTGTACAATGTAACGCCAAAATGAAAAACTCTGTTATCTCTCAATTAAATTTTGTTTTTCCTTTCTGCTACAACCCCACACCCAATATAGAACACAAAACTAACAAACTATATAGATTATAGACTATATAGATTAAACAAAAAACAGTTGAGTATATATAAGAATAACACTCGTGGCAGAAGGAAAATAATAAGTCACCTCCCAAGACAAGACATCACATAAAAATTTGAATAATGATCAACATTTCTATTACCTATGATTTTGTCAAAAAAAAAGTTTTTCATTTTATTTTTATGAGCTTTTGTTATCATTTTTCTTATTTTATAGAAAAAACAACATTTTTTATGGATTTTTACGCTCTCTCGTCTTATTGTTGTGTAAGCTTACAATATATTTTGTGGGTGGAATGAACAAAGTGGTGGAGAATTTTGGTATCGATTTTCCGGGAACTTTTCATTTTATTATTTTATTTTTTTCATCTTCTGGTTCATTTTTTTTTATTTTATTTTCTTTTTCGGGTTAGTTTATGTGTTTTTCCTTTTATATAAAAATTTTGTTTGGTTTAACAGCCAAAGCATAAAGAGATGAAAGAAAAAAATTGAAATAGGTCAAATATTTTTTTAGACATGAGTATGTGTGTGTATATATGGATGGGAAAATGGAAAATACAAGAACAACATAAGGGAAAATATGATTTCGTTTTTTATTTATTATTAGAAAATAAAGAACTTTGGTAAGATTTATATTGTCAGACACATTTTTTATTTTTACTATATATGACATGTACTGTATACTACTACTTTATGGCTCGGTTATTTTTCCATTTTTCTTATTTTCATTATAATTTATATATTGGACATTTATATTTATAACAGAACATACATTTTTTTTATTTATTATACATACATAAATAAATTTTGAAATGATGACTCAGTGGTACATAATTCTAATCTGATGTTAGACAACTATCAATTACATTTATTGATGATGCTGTAAATTAAATGGTTACATTTTTGGATATTAATTTTACAGTATCTGTGTGTCCATATTATGTTTTGGTACGTGTTAATTTTCCAACTATTGATGCGATACTATTGAGTATGACTGTGAAAAAATAACAAATTTATCGCCTAAATGTGGAAAATAATGATATCTTACAATATAGTGTAGATTTAGGCAAATTATACTCTGTGGCAATAATTCTGTAGTAAAATTATCTTTCACGCCACAATAAAACAAAAAATTAATAAAATCGAAATTTCGAGATCATAAATGCCGTTAAATTGGTTTAGGGAAAATGACCCTGTTTAAGGAATATTCATTACACGTCATTACACCTTCTGGCACAACTTTCCAAATCTTTCATGCTCCCTCCTATAACCTAGCACGGCAAAGAATGTCTCCTCACAATGTGTAATTATCAATGTTTTTGGTGGTAGACCACTCCCCAAGGCTCAGATATTTCCAGGAAGTCAAACATCTAAGGTGGGCGAATGCGGCGGTCACTCACAAATGCAGCATGCAGTCAGTCAAGTCTTAGGTTCGTTTCATGCCGTAACAAGCTTAAATCATCACTAATTGGCAAAACCAGAGCCTCCCTACTTCATTTACATAAAATATAATCATAATCAAAAACGGCGCCGAAATTCTCTTGCGAAGGGAGTAATGTTTGACGTTCAAAAGTAACCCAAATAATTCTATAATACAATAATATTACACTTTTCACGTCACAATCAAATAAAATATTAATAAAATTGAAATTTCGAGAAGTCGCGACACGACGTCATCATCAGGTCGAAACCGATCTAGCAAATTACAACATACAAGCAAAACAACTCGAACTACAAATCACAAAACGCCCCCTATATAGCGTTCAATGGCTCTTAATCACATTACCGACCATAGAGAGAGATGGATTATCTATTAAATTAAAACTTTCGAGATCCCGAAAAAACCAATCACTTAAAGGGTCAGCACTTTGAAGTGTTACCAATTAAAAATGCTGTAAATTTGTGAATTTTTAGATTTTTTTAGCAGTCTTCCCGATATACTAAATACGTTGCAAGAATCTGGTGCGATGGCATTTGGATCCATTCTCGGTGAACAGCAAGGTTTTAGGTATTGACCGTCTTATATTTTCTAGTTAATACTTTGGCCTGCAGAATGAACCATATAGAAAAATACATTGAGTTCAACTCCGGGGAATATGGTGACGATTATTGTGAAAAAATAGGCTTTATATGATGGTGCCGTCTCTTCTTGAAACGTCCAAAAATTTCTACCGAATAGTTCACGTGCTTAAGGTAACAAAACATCGTTTAAAATCTTTTCATGTAAGATTTATTGATTAACCTTTCGCCTTCGTTAATGAAAACGAGCTTGTAAACAATATGACAGATGGCCAAAAAATGAAAGCGCTGTTAGGTTAGTACAGCAGCGTAAAATTGGTAGCATCTCAAGTTCCAACACCTGTCTATATGGGTATTTTGATTTTGATAAAAATAAATTTCTAATTCAATAAAAGGAAATGCAAATCCTATTCTGCTATTAGTCTTATGTCTAGCATTGTCTTTCATTATCATTGATTTTCTCATTAAATTTTTGCCCATGAGAATGCGCTATTCTTCTAATCTTCATATCGGTTTGTTGATTCCATGCATTTTTGATGTGAGAAGTAATTGAACATTTAGTAACAAAAACAACTGTCTAAACCATTAAGTTACATACTTCAATAACTTTCTACAATATTCCTTAAATAAGTCTCAAACTTCCTTATAATAAACCTCTTTTAAAGCTCTTATTATATTGTGGCACAAGCTTAGGTGCCAACCGATAAATAAGACGAAACAATAAGACATATTTGTTATAGGGCATATACACCCAGTCATGTCACCCAGTCATACTCTAAACAATCGTTAAACTCTATAATGATCATTGAAACAGCTCAAAACAAAAAACTAAATAAACGTTTTTTTCGAGCTCATAAATCGGTTATTGATTCGATGTGTTTTGTTTCTGTATCTCCAATTTTGTTTTAAAAGCATATAGGGTTACAGCTTTTATCTGATCCTATGATTTACTTAAATTGAGGGCTACAGCTTTTACGTCTACCTATAATTTATTAGCATTGTTCTATGCCATATCATCACTGTTCTTCCTACATTCATTTTCCTTGCGAGTCCAGCCCAATGACATTCTCTTAATATCAGTTGGTGTTTTTTTTTAGCGTATGGTCAATCCTGCTCCACTTTCGTCTCTTTATTTCGGTCGGTCTGTATGATTGATTTCTCACGTTTTCTGCGTATTTCCGTGTCTCAGTCTTCCAAGTATACAGTGTAGTACAGATTTTTTCACTTTGTTTGCCTTTATATTGAACTCGGTTTCTAGCACCCCACGATACATTTCTTTTATGAGTTCATTTAATTTCTTTGGGGCGAAAGAAACTACAGGTACAGCAGTGAATTCCATTTACTGGATTGTTTGGAAACTGTTCGTTTCATAATTTTGCAATGATCGTAGATAAAATTATGTTAAGGATAATCATTGTATCTTTATTGTTGTGTTGAAAAGAGAAATACCTCGCCAATTTTTGTATTCTCTTAGGTAACCTTTCTTGAGGATTGTAATTGTGAAGCCTTCCTTCTTATTTTGTCGTTTTCTATCAGAATTCCACCCTTCTTGATTTATTAGTGTTAGTGTGCTTGTTGTAGATGATTTTTTTTAAATATTTCATCAGTCTTATTGATATTCAGCTTTTCAATGTCACTTTTAACATCCCGACCAGTTGGTGGATGGGTTGTTGCTAGTTTCGTTATTGGTGTCGAAATATTATTTCCATCTCTTTAACTGTGCTTAATCCTTTGCTAATACTCGAGTAGTAACATCGCTTAAATGTGTGACGATTTCATATAGCTGAATTGTGGTTTGTGAATTATCTGGATTATCCTTTTATAAATTATCCAGTATATTTATATACTGTATATCACTGCGATAACAATTTAATAAATCAATTCAATATTGTATGTGCAATTGAGCACACAAAATAAATAAAAAAAACAAATAAATGTATATTTGATATAATAAAACAGTACAATGGGCAACAGTCAACATTTTCAATAAATTATAAATCAAAATGGGTGAAATAATAGTTTTGGCTTTGTTGATGGTTATTTAATTTTATTTATATGCAATTTTGGAATATCGCCACCAAATTCCAATGTTTAAGCAGCAGACACAAAGAGTTCAAATAAATAAATAGTTTGTGTTGATAATAAAAATTAATTTAATTTTTCACTCCGGTAAACAAATGAACCGCGTGGAATTTTAGAATTATTTATTTTGGGGTCACCACTTGTGTTGCATGTATAGTTTTTGTTCTTTCACTGCACATGTATGTGGTATGCTATTTCAAACATATTATATGTGTTAATGGCAGTTGATTAGATTACATATATCGCGTGCACTAAATTATTACTATAACCACTTTGTAATACACATATAAATAATTAAATTTAAATAATTGCATTTAAAATTAACTGACGACAGCGAATAAAATAAGGATATTCTATAATTTTGTTATAATTTCTAGAATTCTTAATTTAACCATTCCTATAGTTCCATTCGTATCTCTTCTATATTGTCATGCAAGCAATTTCAAAAAAATAGTTTAAAATAGCCGATAAATTACCAGCAGGAATAAATTGTCCAGGGTCTGGGGATTAAGCTTTCTACCATTGATCACATCAACTCAATCCGTATCATCACTAAACAATCTTCGTCAATTTCGAACGCGGATCTGATATAATAAATAGCAACGTAACAGACATTTCCTGTGGTAAATCACAGAAAAATATAAAATCTGCAGCCCGCAACAAGGTAAGATGGTCTAGTCTTGTAGATACAGGAAAAATTGTAACCTTCTAATTTTCATATGGCTGAATATAATTTCTAAATATTCTAAACTGGTACAAGTTTTCTCAGCGAGGATGGTGCATTTCATGCCTTCATTAGAATTTCAATTTGTCATAACTTAAATCCCTATCAACAAACAATAAGTCGATGGCCATGCTAGGACACCTACAAAATAAATGTGAACCACAATAAATGTAAGTCATTCCATTACACAATGTAATTGCCAGTCTTAATTATTCATCGAGCATGTGAGTCATTGTATATTTAGATGAGAAGAAAATTTAAACGTGCCAAATTTGACACGCATACGACGTATTTGCGTGTACTGCTATATTTAAAGTAAAATCACGATTTTTGTAAGATAATCAATTTTTGATGTTAGCGACAGAAATAACGTCGGTGGATATTGTTACCTTCTACATAGTTACCCATAAGAAATATTAAAATAGAATTCAACAGTAATAAAATTTATATAACATTTCGTCTGAAAATCTTAAGCTCCAGCAACCTCGATTAAATAAAATTTGTATAAATCGATCGATTAAACGTAACAATTATATGAGACACCGAAAAATACCATAACGACGGGTGTAAAAAACGCAAACCGATAGTTTGAAAGATGATGGTTTGAGTCTATTTTTAGAACATATGTTCGAAGCTGACAGCGCTTATTGAAGACATCGTTAAGATAGTTTTGACTACAACAACTGCAACTATAGTTAAGTTGCTCTAGAAATCTATTCTCAAAAACTTCTCTTTTTCGATCTTAAGTCCATTGGCTTGGGAAACAAGAAAATGTGCAACAAGTTCCTATACATCTAAGAAATTTGTGAGTGTCAGAGTGACAAAATGCAATGCATTGAAATCACAATATTGATTTATATAGCCGAACGATACCAATATGAAATTGATGCTGAGTTTATTGGCGATCTTAGTTCATTTATAAGTAATTTCTCCAACCATGTATATAGACTTCGGGTCGTATTTTGATTTGCATTAAGCCTCTTGCTTCACTGTTTCATGATATACTTACATACTTGAATAGTGAAATATTTTCAGCACACCATATAAAGTTATTCGGAGCTATAATTATTAACACGCCTAAATGTTGAATACAACTTATACTTTTTATTACGTCACTCAGGCTAGATTGGTTTATTGTGACATACCAGTGTACACTATCAGTTCCGAAATCGATATATTCTTCAAATAAAATCTAAACAATAAGGGATCTTCAAGGCAGTCAGATTCGTGAGCCAAAGCAGTACATTCTATGGGGAAATAATGAAGGACAGTACAGTAAGAGTTTAACAGTTTATTGTATTACTAATAAACTGTTCGTATTTTCTTTCGGAACATATGATTATTCGAGAAACCATGTCCCGTGAGAATACCCAACAAAGATCCTAAAAGTGCGTTTATCATAATTCAAGGAGGACTGGGATTTTTACTGATTTCTTGTTCTATAGAAGATTTACAGACCACCAAAGTAATAGTCGATATCTCTTTTTAAGGGATAATAACGTCATCCATGTGATGATTTAGGGCAATTATCGTTTCCAAAACAAGTTTGATGAAATAGTTTTGAAGTCAAACGCATTTAGAGCAGCATCACTGTCAAAAAAGATGCAGATATCTCTGCATATAATGCTGGTCTCAAAATTGCAGAAATTTTCATCTGAAAGACTGTAGCATTCAACTCAGGATTTAGTATGTATAAACCGGCAACTACCCAGATTAAATCAAACTGATCCATCATTAAAAATCATCATTTCTTCACCGGAGAGGTAGAATTGGCTGTCATAACTGCCCACATACCCTCGGATACCATAGTACCCAACCCAATTATGTGCCAACCCATCTCCCTCCATATTTGGCAGTGCCCAGATGGGTTAAATTCATTGTTTCTCTTTTGTACACGAGTAGTTGTTCGCACTGCACACCTTCTGATCCAAAGATGTAGCGGCAAAAGTGCCACAGCCATCTCAAGAGCTGCAGTATGGGTGAGGTGAAATAGCTTTCACAGTTTCTTTCCAACCCCATTTTATGCTATCGGTGAAATTACCGACCAGATCCCCTGATATTAAATTCTGAAGAGAACGGGTAACATTCAAATTTCAACGTAAAGTGTTGTTTTGATTAACCTGTAATTCGACGAAAGCAGTTATGTAGTAATATTTTAACGTCTTTTAAAACGATAAATATTATTTTGAAAATTGGTATTTCAACTCAATTAAATTTTAAGAGGTTATGCACTTTATAATTAAATATTTTCTACTACATATAATTAATTAAAATGTAAATTGGAAAATTTTCTACATTTTCAAGCGTGGGTGTACCACATAGTTAAATTAATGATAAGAGCCACTACTATACATTACGAACAGAAATGTGGCTAACTTTATGGATAAAATGAGATCATAAAATCTCCGGATTCATATCAATTCATCGTCCTGCCCGTAAATAATCAACTCTGCACCATTATAACAATAACAAAACAATATTATTAATGTCGTAATATTTTATGTTATGTTGAGTTGGTTTGGTAGATTCATTCGATGGGTGTTAAAAATCGTAAATAATAAACTCAATTAATGTAACAGCACGAATTTCTGTTATGCATATACATATATTCAAATATATATGTACAATACAAGACAATATAGATAGCATAAAATTCAACAACAACAAAACTTAAAAATAAAATTTATTTCTATAATTTCGAATATTTTATTTTTAATTCAACATAAACTTTTTATTTAAATTGAACTAATAAATTTATGATTTCAACATACTCATACTCGTAGTATGCGTGTTATGTATATGTATATATCATGGCTTTGCTTTGTATTTAATTGGGAAAAGTCCATAACGCGTTTATGAAGACAACGAACTCGGCACAATTAATTTGTAAAAGCTCTCCAACCAATTTAAAGTTGTTACCGTTATATCATATCAAATATGCAGATCTCTGTTACACAGGTTTTCAGAAATTATTTGAACAAATCTAGAGATTCAGACTGATATCACAGATAATATATACTTTGTACAGATTAATATCTTCGCTTACTATTTAGTTCTACGTCGCCGAAATATGATTTTTGTTTTTGTGTTTCAAATGATTTTCTATTAAAGGAGTACGACAAAACATATCTATGGGCCTAATGAAATAAAAAATAAATAGGAAATCAGAAACGCCTAGCTTTTGGAATTGCATGGAAAAAAATCAATCCATGCAATTTTTGATATGAAAGAGAAATAAGTTAGCGATGATAAAATATGTTAAAAGAGACCAACACTATTTCAATATTATTTTTATAAACTTATTTAATTTTGTATAATACGCATGTGTAAGTGCACGCATACTATATTTTGTATATTGTATCGTCATTTTGTGCTATTTTGATTATTTCAGTACAGTACATACTTTTCATTTGAAAATGAAACAGATATTGTCGATCCTTATTTTATTAAAATTTCGAGACCAAACAGAAACTTTTTGAATTTTTTGCTGTTTTATGAATGAGTTAATCATTCACAAACAAAATTATATATACATAGTTATGTTGTTGCATACTTACCCTTAGTTGATAATTTACTCATAGTTGAAATTCAATGTTAATATCTACACAATGAATTCGAATTATTTAGAAGGTATTTAGTTCATAAGCTTTCTGCATATGACTTTAAACAAGCTTTTGTGCATTTGATAGCCAATCGCCATTTTTGTCTATCTTAATCTGATATTCGCCGAGAATATCTATCTTTCGTAGTAATTCATAAGTTAATGAAAACGTGATGAATATTTAGTGCTTAAATGTATTATACTATTTCTCTTAGAGCACATTTCTTCAAGATAAATATCCCACATTTTATGGGATTATTAATATTATTAGTGAGCAAATATCTGTTAGCTAATTGAAACATTCATATTGAAAAATCGATGGCTGAAAGACCGTAAACGCGTCTCAACTATAAGACTTACGAACCATTGTATGCACATTGTATGTGGTGAGTCAAGCAATTGCCAAAAATGTCTTATCAACATATGTATCCGAATGACTTTCAAAAAATGAGTATCGGTTTAGCAAAATCCACAATAAGCTATACAGTTTCATGTGCAATTCGAACAGTTTTAAAAACTTGCCCGAAAATATTTGGAGATGATAAAGACAAAGCGTTACCAACAGCCGATCTGTTGGAACGATTTAATAATACATATAAACGATTTCATTGATACTTAATATGACAAACATGGATCACCATATGACCAGCCAATATCGGTTAACAATAGCTTGTTTAAGTATCTTAAAACTTGTTTAGAGTATTTGCAATCATTAGAAGTCATTTCTTCTACGCAAAATTATTTTAAGTTTTTAAAATGATACAATCCAACAATGCAAGCACAAATTCAATTAATTGAATAGCTAGAACGGTTTAATGGTATGGATTCAGCCAAAACTGGAAATACAGGTCAAGATCCACTAGAATTTTTTCTATTTTAAGAGGCAAAGGTGGTTTTAACAGCACACCCAGTGCATATCAGATAGGTGTTCACATGGGGAATATAATGAGCCACCAAACAGTTTTCCAATCAATGATAAGTAATTGCTTACCGGATGATTGTGATATTTTAAACATTGACCTGAAACAATTTGCAATAGAGTACCATGAAAGCTTAAAGACTTGTGTTGCGAACCATAACCTTTTTGAAACAGCCGAAACTCCAATGCTGAATTCAAATGATGTGCTGAAGTCAAATGCTATTAGGTATTTTGCAATAAGGTAATTCAATCTTAAAAAATTTAGAAGAAGTAACATAAAATTAAAGGAAACGAAAAAAATAGACTGATAAAAACACAAAAGCGGCAAAAAAATTAAAAATTTTAGAAAAATAAAATTTTATTTGAATTCGAAATCGACGAAATGGTTTTTTATGATATTGTTTTTAAAAGGTAAATGAAACGTTTCGTACTAATAATCTGGCTCCATTTAGTTTCGGTTGTATATATACTGACTTCTTATTTATCCTTGATAATTTAAATCTAAAACGCATTATTTTTTTTATGTAAACCTTTGGAAAATGGATGCTCTGGAAAGAATTTTGCATGCAAACAACCATCTGACCTTCATCGGTTTCCATTGCGAGCCCATTTTTCCTATTCAAAAAGTTTCTGTTTGGTCCCGAAATTTTAATAAAATAAGGATCGACAATATCTGGTTCATTTTCAAATGAAAAGTATGTACTGTACTGAAATAATCAAAATAGCACAAAATGACGATACAATATACAAAATATAGTATGCGTGCACTTACACATGCGTATTATACAAAATTAAATAAGTTTATAAAAATAATATTGAAATAGTGTTGGTCTCTTTTAACATATTTTATCATCGCTAACTTATTTCTCTTTCATATCAAACATTGCATGGATTGATTTTTTTTCCATGCAATTCCAAAAGCTAGGCGTTTCTGATTTCCTATTTATTTTTTATTTCATTAGGCCCATAGATATGTTTTTGTACTCCTTTAATAAAAAATCACTTGAAATACAAAAACAAAAATCATATTTTGGCGACATAGAACTAAATAGTAAGCGAAGATATTAATCTGTACAAAGTATATATTATCTGTGCTGATATATCAAACTTCAGACTGAAATATCAAAATTGAGGTTAACCAGTCTAATCATAGATGGCATTATCAGCCAATAAAAACGATGTTCTATATATATTGATTATTATGATTTTTACACCACAACTGTCATGATGACATCAAAGTGTTTTTAAGCTTCAACGTAGCGTACAGCATCTCATCTAAGGTACCATCACTAGAATTAGATTGTGGAACAGCTTTTATGATTACAACTAGAAGATCACATCACTCGTATATATATATATATATATATATATATATATATATATATATATATATATATATATATATATATATATATATATATATATATATATAATATATATATATATGTATATATATATATATATATATATATATATATATATATATATATATATATATATATATATATAAATATATATATATATATATATATATATATATATATATATATATATATATAAAACCTTGAAGTCATTCTTATCATTACTACCGGCCATATACAGGGTGTCCCAGATAGAAGTTCAGATTTAAAAATTAATAAAACATAAACGGCTTATTATATTTCCAAATTAATTTTTTTGTTTGAAAGTACAATCCTGCTGATCTTGACGTACTGTATTTGGTCGGTCCAATTTCTGAGAACAGCCCTGTACGAAAAGTCGTTATTTTATTTTAAAAAATCCTCATCGAGTTTGTCGCAGGCTCAGAAAGCAAATCGATATCGAGGCAGATGATCACAAGGCTTCAATTGCTAAGCCAATTAAACTTTATATGGCCACAAACCAAGATCTTTACGCAGAATTCATTGCATGGAAGACCGACTGATGTACATTTCCGATACACGATGACGAATTGATATTTGCGGCTGAACGTACACGGCGAGACACGGATACGCGTTGGATTGTCGACTAGGTAACCCATATCATGCACTTTATGCACAAACTTCTTGATACCGTTGGGTGTGAGTCCTGTGTTTTGACCAAATTTTGTATACGACATTTTCTTTCGATTTGCGACTCATTTTGTCAACTAGAAATATTATACTGATTTTCTGTCAAAGATAGGGTTGCCAGAACAAAAAAAAACAACATGTCGAATCTGAACCGGATATTGGGACACCCTACATAATTGACCCCAATTCCATAGATTATAACACTAATTAAGGGTTGAAATGCTTGGATATTTTCCCCAAATATTTGGAAGTCAATCAAATTTCAATGAACGGATGAAGCAGACAAAAATTTCAGAAAAGAATTAAATCACCTTCCGTAGTTTACAATCTTGAAAATCTTCAAGCGGTGAAGATTAACCAACCGCGTCATGCTGTTAAAAACATAATCGTGAACAACGGAATTATATTTCTACCGATCATAAATACCTTATACAAATTTACAAGCACAAATTGAATAAATTTCCATCTATTCAATTCTGCCCAGCGAGACTCTCAAAATTCGTCTCACATCATTAGATAATAACCTGAGTCTTTCCTGGTGTTTTGTTCCATGACTAACTTCAGCACCATTGTGCCCGTGGACATGCAGGCAGTGAGATGCTCGTGCACCTCTTTCCACATTTAGCAGTGTTATAATGATTTCATCTGCCTGAATAACTGGGAACAGTAGGGATTGCATACTTTATGATCCTGACATCATGTGAAGTTGACCTTCTTAAATCTAGAGTGCTGCAGTAGTTATGCATAGTGGTACATAACTCCCACAATCCTCAGACAAATAAGTTTCGCAAGTGGATTAAAAGTTTTCCTCTGACACTATTCTCGTCAGAGTGGGGACAGATATTTGACATTAATGAAAGAGAGAGAGAGAGACAGAGAGAGATGGGAGGATCCCCACTTTTTTGATAAATAAAGTTTCCATTAATCCTGTATCTATAGTTAAAAGAACTTAGAAAACTAAATGGTTTTGGGAAAAATAATAGGCTGATTACTTGCATAGTGATATGATCACTATTTGCATGTGATAAAAAAGTACATTCGTATGTTTACCAACAAGTATTATGGGTTAACCCTGTCAAGAGAATTTGCAATACCTAAGCCAGGAATAACTTTTCTTGATCTAAGCGTGACACTAAACCACTTAACATGTGTAACCTTCTTACCGCAACCTTGGTTTAAGCCAGCCTTTGGGATGACTTACTATCTAGCACTAAAGTGACTCGAAAGATATATGAAAGTTCGATTGTAGGTTCCAATTGTAAGAAGTTTACTTCCGGAAAAAATATAAGCTTTTATTAGAACATACATATTTAAACGGATGGGAGACCTATCTGGCTTCTCTAGAGGTCAAATGGTGAAATTCATATTTACACAGAGAATTTTCTTAAGTCTACCGTTTGTCATGAGTTTGTCTAGTTTCTCAGAGAAGAATTTGCATTTCGATGCCTAATCACTACGGATTGTTCCCTCTTGAGAGAATTTTTACGTCCTATAGTCTTCCGTTTTATAAGATTTAATCCTTTTGTGTTCTCGTATATTTCCACATTGCGCTCATCTCACTAGTACATTAAGGTCAAGTCTGTTGGGATCAAGCCTAATTTCGAATATTTCCTTAAAAATGTCATGAAGGTTCCAGTTTATTATTCACATTTAGATTCCTAGGTTAAATGCAGATACGTATATTCCCTCATGAACGAATACTTATCTGCATCTGAAACTTGTTCTAAACTTTATCGCAAAGTATTATGAAGGTATAGCAAGCATACAATTAATTACATACACCCACTATTCTACCAGTTAATGAGCGATGTTGTTACAATCATAAGTTACTTTTGAAGGCCTCAACCGCATAAATATAAGAAAGTTTTTTGACATAACTTCAACCGAATTCAACAACAAAATATCTTCGAGAACATCAAAATTTTTTATAAAAAAACTAAAACACAAAACCGAATCAACATAAATCCTCTAAACATCATTTCCATTGTGCTTGCTCTTATCCGAAAGTTTTTCAATTAAGTTGTTTTTCATTTATGTTTTTGTGTTGGTTGTTTTCAAGAACAAGTAAAATTTGGTCTACACACACATAAACACACAAAAGAAAAAAATAATAATTTCTGGTAATTAATCTCTGAGGTTGTGTTAAACAAATTAGAATATAATGAATTAATTATTCTTGCTAAATATAATATATGTAAGAAATTTGCGATGTAAGAAGCTATTGTATTGTCGTCCGAGTTTATACATTATACTCGTATATAGTCTCTGTTAAAGGTCATGTGCTATTGTGTGCTGTGAAGGAGATTTTTTTAATTAAAATTATTTTAAAATTTACGAGGGTTTAAAAAATTACTTGGTCGAAATTTTGAGAGCCGGATCCGCTGCTACAGCTTTAAAATGCAAATATCTATGTGTGGTGTGCAAAGCTGATATTTTCATTATTTTATCTGTCATTTTCAAAATTTTAATTATTTATATATTTTATTTCACTTTAGGTCGTAAATTATGTTTTTATATCGCAATAAAATAAATAATTTCAATTTTCATTGTTAACCTTATTTATTCATGTGGCAATGTAGCGTGAAATGCTCGTTTTCTGGAAAAATGGTATGATACATAAATGGTAATGATAATCGTAATGCTATATAATATAATAAATATGTGATTTAATCGTTTTGAAAATTGATTTGCATAAAAAGTGGGGGTCTGTAGGTTTAACCACCAAATAGGTGTACGTTTAAAGGAAACACTTTAACCAAGCCTTTCATGACACGTATAGTGATTCGGATCACATCACATTTGCCTTGCAAATCCATGACACATTTTGTGCTCAACTGATGAAAATGAGAAATTTTGATGAAAATGTGTCTTTGATTTGCAAGGCAAATGTGATCTGATCAGTTGATGTCATGAATGATCCGGCTAATAAAAGATGCTTTTTAGACGTTCACTTGTTTAAGTTGGTAACAATGTTTTGTTTGATTTAACAGCTGACATTTGATTTGTCACTGTTTTATTTTGATATTATGAATAGACTCACGCCATAGCAACGCTTGCAAACTGTTAAAAATGTTTATCAAAAGCATGGATCGTCATAATCGTCTACCAGAGCGCTTAATTCAGTTAGCTTTGGATCTTTTTCGCATCAAATAAACTCTAAATGATAATATACGCATCCAGTAAGATTTCGAAGAGTGCGTACCGATCATATAGCGATAGATGTACAGCGTAGAATTGGAAAAGACCGATATCAATCAGTTCAAAGCCGTTCTCAGCAACTGGAGATTTGTCCATCCATTTACGTGCTTACTAATTCAACTTGTGCATGAGTTAATGCAATTTGGCCATCGCCAATTCGACCTATGGGCTGAAGCAAAAACTTATATTGATGTTGATTTTCCAAGCAATATTTTTTCAACGATGAGCTCACTTTTGATTGGAATGAAGATAATCGACAAGTCTTTGCTAAAACACCATTAAATCCAGAGCAAATGCTTGGTGTGCTGTGTTAACCGGCGAAATTATTGGTCCATATGCCTTCAAAAACGATCATGGACGGAATGTTACAGTCAACGGAGAATGGTATAGAGACATGATTTCTAATTTTGTGCACCCCAATTAACTAGCATAAACCTTTCTGATATGTAGTGACATCTTGATTCGGAAAGTTCTTGATTTCGTTGTTTCGTTTTCTTTGCTACAGGAATGTTAAAAAAATGTCCTCTTATTATACGCTGTAATGATAAATGTCATTGCGACTTGTCTAATTAGTATTCCAATGGTGGTGTCAACTGCTTGATGTCGATTTTAGCTTTCGGCATCTTGGTTATATGAAATGGGGAAATGAAAATGCGATTTAAGATGCATTAACAGTCGTTATAAAAGCAAAATTTAATATTGGAATTCTTTTCAATGGAGTGGGTATGTGAAGCTCCTGATCCTTTGATGAACTCTTAAAGAGATTGTGGTGACTTCTTTCACAGATAAAATCGAACAAAATTTCCTTTTTTTATGCTATATCCATTGCGTTTATCAATCTCTGCACTTTACACATATTGGTTTCGAATTGTGTGTTGTATGACAATATGACATATTAAGCTATCGATTTTGATAACAGTGCACCGGTTTAAATCGGTGACCAATGACAGACATTGGTGAAGTATTTACAAGAATTGCTCATTACCAAAAATGGTTTGATGATGTACTGTTGCTCGTTGTACTCAAATGGTACCGAAATAAAACCACTCCAGTGGACCATGTTATAAGAATCAACATATTATAGAACGTACATTAGAAACCCAAAACATATATATTCAATCGGTTTTCTGGATAGCGTTTTGATACAACTTCGTATAAAGGATAAATGAATAAAATTTCAGCAAGAGTACCACAATTTAGTGTACTGGATATCTTCTTGTATACCTTCTGTATATACCCGGGTCATACCACCAATGGAAAAAGTAACCATGGCAACATATGCTAATAATACGACAATGTAGTAGAAATAACCTGCAATTGTTGACTGATGCAGTCAGTACCTGGATGAAAAATGTAGAAAATCGGACATACCTAGAACCATCGACTACCCCCAGCCTGTAGTACTGATATGGAAGATCTACACTCATAAATTCAGCACTGCATTACTAGTATAATAGATTTACGCCACGATTATAATCTGATTTTGTAAAAATCAGTTTTCCATCCCGTCCCAATGAATTGTTCTCGACTAACATTTAAATGTCCTATATTCTACATCGATTCCAAATAATATTGCCATGTAATTCATTTAGTTTGCTATAAATTTAAGAATTTCAGAAACTACACTATAGGGTATGTTTCATGAATATATGAACACTTCATCGAAGATAGTGTGCTACTCCGGTGTAAAATGTCGTAAATCTGCTGAAGGCCGATCACATAAGGTCTGACTTTTTTTAAAAATAATCTATGGCTTATATTCCGTAAACGGCCCATACAGCGTTTCAACTGAGACCTTACGGAACCATTTTAACGTATTGCGGCACATTATAGGTGATCAGCCCAACGAATGCTTTTACACACTATATTTTTTGATTTCATCCGATACATGTACATTTTTGGTTAACGGCGAGAATCAAATTTGAGACCGTGGTGCGATGAAAAACTCTCTTAACCATTAAGCTACAACCGGCTGACTTTTATTAATAAAATTAGTAAATTGAAAACAAACACCATTATCAAGGTCTTACTTTAAATTTGATATTTCTCAAACTATATACTGATTGAATCGACATCAGTAGGTATATAAAATGGAAATTTGTTTGGAAAGATCTTAAGACAGTTTATTGTATGCATCAGAGGATAAAATTACCAGTAAACATCACCACCTTTCATATGAAATGTATGTTTCGAATAACATTTGCGTCTCACGACGTAGTAAATCGAAACTCTTCTACCTTGCAATAAGTATAGCCTCGAACAAGGAAGAAGAGTCTCGAACTACTAACCGAAAGATTAAATATGAACATATTAATATGGAATTCTGATAGAGATGATAAATGGATAATGATTCAAAATTCTAACTAAAACAGTGATATTTATTGAATGATGAGGGTTGACCTAGTCAAAATTAAGGGAAGTTTATACTAATAAAGATTACAACAAAACGTCGCTGTTCAAAATTTTCCGATTGCTGTATAAATTCAAAACCCAAAACTTTTCATCTGCCAAATACTTGAACCTGATGCATGAAAATTAACTTCGATGTTCATTTGGCAAATCGGCTACTCTTTAGAGAAACTATTATAAACCTTACAAAAGCCATTATAATGTTCCAGTGTTTGAAAATATATAGTTAACGTCTATTCCTAAGTAAATAAACCACCATTCTCTATGGAATTACCTAACTATGTTCATTCACTCATTACGTTAAACGTTTAAACGTTTAAAATAATGTGTTACCACATCCATTTCGTCACATCAATTATTTCGGAAGTTTGAATGGAAAATATTCCGGTACACCTTAGATCTTTTATTTAACATAACCAAACATAACCAACCAATCTTATAAACGGGGTTATTTCTTCAATGAAAGTTTGGTGGTTATACGAGTATAGGCATTACCTTTATATAGCTTTGCAATAATATTTTGACCTCGTACATCAAAAGCTCCTTAACATTAAGTTACAACTCTCTATAGTGTTTTCGATGTGTTTACAACCATACGACTTAATAAAAGCTTATATATTTCTATTTAATTCGGCCAATTGGTTGGAAATCATTTTAAACAGTTCTCATTTCACCCAATTTACTTCGTTTTAGGCCAAATCTAAGTAATTAATCTTCTTAGAAACACTTGTTGGTTAAGTTTTCATTTTTTTTTCAACAAAGCGTTTAAAAGCTTTTTTTTTGTGTAATTTAGCCATGAAACAACGAACGATTGCTACACTGAAAAACCTCGATACATTTTTTGTTCACCATCTAAAAGCACAAATACACACACATTTATATAAAAACAAAAAAAATGTAACCCACAAGAAAAACTGAAAATAAAAAAGTCTTCTCTTCATTTTTACTGTCAGCTTATTTTTTACCCTCGTTTCGCCAAACCAAAATAAATAAATAAATAAATATTTGAATCAGGGGTCGTGTATATAGGAAATAGGGGTTAAATATAAGAGACAAGCATTCTGCTAATATTAGCTGCGATTTGTTTTTTTTTGTGCCTCACGCTAGGGGAAAACAGACGAATGGAGAATATTTTGTTTTAAATTGGGGAAATCACAAGACATGCATTTCCCCTATGTTAGGGGCACATCAAATAACTCACAGGGGAAAATAATAAAACAATTCTCCTCGTTTTCTTTGTGCTGGAAATTTATTTAGTTGTTGCGAATTTACAATTTATTGAGACAATGAGAAAGCAGGAATTTAAAAGACATTATCGTCGAATTGTTAGTTGTTATTTTGCATTTTTGTATTTTTATGAAATCTAGAAATTATTTTTCACTTGAGAATTTTCCATATAGTTTATGTTATCATTATAATGAAACACACATGTACGTCTATTTATCAGACAGTCGTTCAAAATACAGACTTGAGTTGTGCATTGTTTGATACAAACAAGATCTAAAATGCATTTCGATTCGTCTTTATACCTTTCAAAAGCTGCATATAGGAATGATACGTAATTTCAAGAATACCTGAAGCAAAGAAAATTGGCGAAAAGCTCTCTTATATATATTTTTTATTCGTACAATTGTTTTTTTTCACTATACCATTTTTACTTTCTATTATATGTACGTACGAGTGTGTATACATGTGTATGTGCTATTCAAGAAAGGAAAACGGAAAATGTTTTTTATTTGAATATACAAAAACACCGAGAAAATAATATAAAGTTGATTTAAGATAAAAAAACAAAAAAATTAATCATGTGCTTTTTTCCTTATCAATTGTTGTTGGCAGCGGAGCGAGCTTTTTCACGTTTTTATACGTTTTGGCATCATTTTGTTAGACTTGTTTTTAATGAAACGTGATTTTAATTTATCAACTTTATTTATTTTAATTTTATGCATACTTAAATATAAATTTCAGAATTCGGAATTAAAATGTGTTTATTTCTCACTCGATAAAATCATTTTGTTAATTTACAACAGCAATATGTTCCTCTTTTTGGGAATATGTTGAATGTCTGTATTTGTTATAAAAAAAAACCAACGTGATGTGAGTTTTGCTTTGGTTATACCATTTTATGTTCATTTGGCTTGGCATTGGAATGAGTCTCGAAACTATTTTGATGAGTGCTTTAATCAACAAAATTGGCTGACATATCGAAAGTGAGACTATTAATGCTATTCGTACATAGATGTCACGAGTACAAAAACCACCATCTCTGCTATAAAAAACAATCAAGCAAATGAAAATATTTTCGACAAACCCCTTTGTGCTTTGAATACAAGTGCTCAAGGACCCATCTATAACGTCCATAAATGTCGTATCAATGTCAAACGTAGACCAAGATCTTATATTTGTACCATAAGCACGTGGTGTAAGATACAAATCAATAGGGCTTATAGTTTAGATTTTAGTATTTTGATTACAGTGTTTAAATGTGATCGAGAATCTTGTTTGACCAAACAGTGATGATCCTTATATCTTGAATTCCACAGTATGCTGGTAAAAGATCGTTTCACTATTTTAGAAACAAAAAAGACTGCTGAATGTTTGCAGCCCTTCTCCAGTATTGAAGTGGTTTGTGGATGTCGCAACAAACTAAAAACAAGGTATAAAAAATATGGTAATAGACGAAACATGTTACAACGTTTATCAATATATTGAATCAACTCTACACTATAAGATTTTCTATTTAAGACTCTAAGAATAAAAACCTTCCTAGCGGAAACTGGACAGAAAGTGACGAGGAACAGTTATTATATTTCTTATTATATGTTACATAATCGAAACTATTTGGTGAAATACATCACTGTATTTTCCAATTTATGCAAAATTCACACCGTTGTAGCATAACGTAGTGTATTGGGACCAATACAACCAGATTTATAACGCTGAACTACTAACATCAAACTACGTAACGATTTCAATATTTGCGGATGATACAGCGGTCCTCGCTACGCATCAAATTTCTAAAATAGAAAATTTAGATGAAATAGAAACATGGTCAACTAAATGAACCAAGAGTAAATCAGCTCACATTACATTCACACACTATAATGAGACTTTGTAACATCAAACTACCAAAACACCATCATGTTAAATACCTTGGTATGTATACTTGTGTAGAAGGCTCATCAAACCAAAGCACATTGGTTCCAAACGTCAATTAACCCTGGGATATGTCAAAATAAACAGATTTATTGGGAAATGTGATTTATAGTTTTGTTGTATAAGATTTCGACATAAGAATGGATCCTCAATGATCATCTCTACGGTCTGTATTTGAGGGTATTCACATACTGCTTGTGATACATGTGGAATATTAAGTTCTTTAGCCTTTCGCCATTCGCGCTTTTTCTGTCTACAAATGCGTTTAGCTATCTTCCTAGCAAAAACTGCTTTATTTCTCCTAGCAATCGTAAACCTAATCAACGCTTCATTATACCAATCATTTTTGGGCGTAGTTTTTGCAAAACGCTTTAGATCGCAAAATGCTATTGCCGACAAGATCTTGTTATTTTCGTTGCGTTTCTTCATTTATCAAACCTACAAGGAGAATCTCATTGTATTCCTTCTTCTACTTGACTAGTACGAAAATTTCCATCGTAGCTTTGCAGTGACCAGATAATGGTCGATTGGTCACTGCCTACAAATTTTGTTGACGGCCGATAAGATCTCAAGTTTTCGACAACCCACGCCTGCTCTTTTGAAATCAACACATGGTCAATTTGGCTTCAGGATGTTTTAGAAGGAACTTGCCACTTTGAGATCATGAGAGATCACAAAGTACACCATTTTTTCCACATTTTCGGTCGCAGTTTCGTGTCGGGAGTACGGACCTATATTATTACAAAAGTTGATCTGACTTCTGCCAGCTGTAGCATTAAATTCACCAAACACTTCAGATTAATTCAAATTCCGATTAATTCAAATTACTTATAAAACGAGTCTTTATTTTAGGGTTGGCTTACATCAGTGGATGCATCTACAGAAATAATTGACAGGTTGGCTTATCTCATGTGTAAACGAAGCTTACACATTCGATTATCGACTGCTTGGAATTTCAACTCAACTGTGTAGAAATGTATACCCTTGGTACACATGGTCTCCAATTTAAGGCCAGTTCCTTGGAGCGGCACGAGTTCTAACCGATACTCTTTCATACATGTGATAAGGCTGTCAAATGTGCCAGGTTTTCTAAGTGACTACACGTTCCACGTGCCGATCCGAAGGGTCGTCAGCCCAGCGATCCAACCAGATTTAGTCGCCTCTAGTCGCCGGCAAGCTTGAGATACTGTGGTGGTATTCTAGGGGTCTTATCTTTCGTTCAAAATATTTACGAAACATGGATGCCTCCAAACACAGGGCTAACATAGGTTAACCTTTAATAAAATATATGTTTATTGGTTTGTAAGATTTGACTGTATTTCGTGAGTTTTAGAAGAAGGCGAAATTCGTAGAAGTAGTAAAAAAATTAAATCTTTAACACTAAACATGGCAAACATATAAAGATTGAGGAAGTCACTTAATGGCATAACTATTAGAGAAAAATTATATCTGTGAAGATTTATCAAACTACATATAACCGGACTGAAAATATTAACAAATCCTATTAGTGATATCTAATAAGATGCGGCACAATTTTACTCAACATATACGCTTATACTAAGCTAGTGATGTATTGCTTTAAATTGAAATGTATAAAAATCGTCTGACCAATGCACTATAAGTACATCCACAATATAACTAAAAAGCAATCTCCTGAAAGTTCAAAATTTCTATTTTAATCAAAACTAAACCAGATCTCATACACAAAAACTGTTTTGCGAGATTATATTAGAAACTAAGTTTATAAAAAAAACCAAATCCCAAAACACGTTTCATTCAATCATGTTTCAGAACAAACATATAATTCCACCACGCATAAATAAATCGTAATCCAACCACAATAAACTAAAGCTTCATAATAGTAAAAAAAAAATATATTTGTCTGTCCCTTATTTAGAGAGTAAACATAGAAAACCATTTGTACATATTATGTTGAAACGAAAAAAAAACTTCTGTCAGAACCGTATTATCAAGCTCATGCACACATGTACCCAAACAATAATAAATATAATCTCGAGAAACAAATTTTCCATTTTCTATATATAGATGGGTGTCTGGTATATGTTCAATCTGTTTCTCGTATACCTTTCACCGTTCGAAAGTTCTAACAACAATATATTGTGTATACAGTGAATACAATTTAACACTAACAACAATTTACAGGTAATCTCGAGAAAAAGTCATCGGTAGATTATTGAAAAATCAACATGATTCAATATACATATATACGATATAAATAATGCATGAAAATCGAAAATCATTTTATGAAAATATTTAGGAAAAACTGTATAACGGTTTTTACAAAACAAAATATATGGAAATTTCTAACACAGTATATAATACGATGAGATGACACTCGGTAAGCAAATGCTGTGTTCAACGCATTCACTATATATTTGTAAAAAATTCTTGACCCTATATGTGTGCACACAAACCAACATGGCTTGTAAAGATGAATAAAACATCGAACGTTGAACGACTTGCACATCGATAATCATGTATTTCATATTATCAGACACCCACCCATTCCATAACATACGAGTACGAGTATATATAATATATCCTCGTTCTAATGGAAAAAACGTTTAGATATTTGGAAAATTGATTGATTTTTATGCTGCGATTAAGTTTTTGTTGTTACATAAACGAATCTATTATTTTTGTTATTATATAGATTTGAGTATAGTTTGATATCGATTTAATTCTTAGAAAATTTCAAATTGAAAATCTTAAATTTGAGTTAAGACAAAATTGTATACGTATATAATATTGTAACTCGTAATTTATGATGAAAAATGATACGATGCGATACAGGGTGTCCCAAAAGGGACTGATACGAATGGTACGGTTCAATTCCTTGATGACGACTTTACTTTTACCACTTTGCAATGTGAAGCTCCCCTAACAAGTTATAGGCGTTTGAAGCCTTCCTACGTTGCACCTTGTATTACAACTAAATCAATATCTCGAGAAATAACTATTTCATTTTTCGCTAGGCTTGATACAATTTTCTTTTAAATAAAGTATAAAGGTTGTTTCGGAAGGACGGAAACTTTTATCCTAGCTATTTTGAACTAACCAAAACCAATCGAAATAATCATAGAACTTAAGGAACTTAACTCCCCTTTTTAGCCGTGGTTGAGTTAAAAAATAGGTATCTTTGAGCAAAATATCCGACAAGCAGGCCAATTATTTATGAAAAAAAAAAATTAAATTAAGCAACAATTGTCCTCATTATAATTTTGGTAGCTATATTTCTTGATGGTTATTTCGTTTTACGTCATTCATTTTATTTTTGTGGGTAGTGCTGTCATAATTTTGACGTAAGTATAAATTATTCAAAATTCTATGTTATATTCTTAATTAAGTGAATGAATTGCATTAATTGAAACACGAAAAATATTACAATAAAAATTAAATAATCGAACAAAATCACAATATATTTTGTATATAACTCAATAAAATAAAAAAATGACAAGTGTCAAGCCAGCTATAAACCAATTTTTGAGCAATAATCTATAAGTTTCTAACTTTACAGCATTAATACAAATAGCTAGGGTAAAAATTTTCGTCACCGCCTAGGTTCAGTGGTTAAAGCTGTGGCAGTTGGAGCGGGAAATACCGGGTTTGAATCCCGATAGGAGCAGGATACAAAAGTGATTTTCACCATTTGATTACGATCAGTGGTGTGAATGAACACAACTATGACCCCCTATTGGAATGCAGAACTCATGGGCCGACCCAACTTCCATGTCAGTACTATAGGCTAGCATGGAGCGATGCAATGCGCGGATGTTTCTACGAAAATCGGACCTATAGCCGTACGTTCTCGATTTGGTCATTAAGGCGTAAAGTAGGACGTAAATAAGCGAACCGCGAAAGAGTTGGGAGAGCCTTGAGCCCAAAACAGATTGCATAGTATAAGCAAAACTGTGAATTTATGTTGATAGCTGTTCATAATTTTCAAATGGGGATTGCTCGAAGACCATAGAAATGTGTAAATTTATACATCCGTCTCGGGTACACTCAGCTTCGTAATTGAAAATGGAGTTTATTTAGAAACCAAAAGTCCTGGGTTTGTTTCTCGATAACCTCTTCACAGAAATTTTGTCTTGTTATCGTATCACTATCCATACTATCTTAGACCGGTTGGTAATGATAAGGATGGAGGTTTTCCTTTTTAATTTGTACAATTGTAAAACAGCCATTTTCCCGCGAATTCCGTGTTAACGGATGGCAACCTGTGATTAGGGTATAGATCTCGATATATCCGTTCAGCAAGTGTCTGAGCTCCATTTAGCCTCGTATAAAATACGTACCATATCAGCATATTCACTTGAGGTAAAAGGATTCATGTTTAATCACTTTTAGATGACCGACGATTATAGATTAATTTATGTATATTCGATTATTTTATGAAACAACTCCAATTTGTTAACAGTTTCTTTAATTTCACATATTAAACTGTAAATATTCGTAATAATTTGATTAATTCGAGTACATACTTGTGTCTAATAAAGAAAATTCAAAATTTTTATTGGAAACTTTAAAATTTAATTTTTTTAGATAAAATCATTTTGCAAATATCATCATAGTTAGCTAACGGTAAGTTTTCAAGACAAAATATTTACCGTCGTAGACTTATTGTTAAAAGATAAATGGTACAGAAACAAAAAAAAATCAATTCAATTTCGTTGTAATGTGTCACTGCTAACCATAGTTTGCAACTTGGTTTAAACGTGGTTTCGGAATGAGCTATTTTTTCTCATACCATGGCATTTTAGTGACGACAGTGCCAAGTTATACAGTTAGTAAATAGCGAAAACAATATATATTTGTTTTTTCATGTATTTGTTTATTTTTTTTATAAAATTTGAAGTTTTCAAAAACAAATAAATTAATACAAAATTCGATAAATTAACGGAAAATAAAACTAAAAATACTTTATTTAAAAGAAAATTGTATCACCTTTTTAATGATATGAGCTTTGCGAAAAACAAATGGTTATTTCTCGAAATACTGATGTAATTTTAATACAAGGTGCTATGTTGGAAGGCGCCTCTTCAAACGCCTATAATTTGATGGGGAGCTTCACAGTGTGAAGTGGTTTAAGTAAAGTCGTCTTCGCTTTGATCAAGGAATCCAACCGTATCATTCGTGTCAGTCACTTTCGAGACACCCTATATACTATAACTGATATTGGCTATATACATGCGGGAGATGAAAAGTTTGTTTTTTTTTCTCGATATTAGAAGTTAACTTCTATATACAATATAAATGCTAAGTAGTTATTGATGATGGCTATATAATGAAAATTTATTATTTTTCTTCATGATACTTAAATAACACAAACATTCAAATTTCAAAGGTACACATAGAATATAATATACTTATAAAAAATGTAGAATAAATTATTGAATGTCATTTTATATATAGAATGCTACATTCAATGATCTTTTGGGAATTTATTTTGAAATTTCACTTTAATATTCCTTTTTTTGTTTGAACATATATTCCATTAGATAAAATTTTCTAAAAATCGACTTAAGAATAAAATAATAACACACCTAAATTTCGAACTAATTCGAACTTAATCAATATTTAATTTAAATACTCAGAAGTTCAAAATTAGAAACTGGTTTTTTGATTAGTTCGCTTCCACCTCGCGCTTAACTTAATGAGGAGTTCGTCAATGGCCAAAATCCAAACCAGAGGTAAAAGCACTCCTACATGAAGACAAACTTTGGTGACATTGACATTTACCCATAAGCCATCTACCCATAAGTGTCGTCTCATAAACAGAAGATTTAATACAAACTACGCTCAATGTCCAGGCAAGTGCACACTTAGAAATTCTTAGAATCACACTTAGAATCTTTTCGAGAGATTGCAAGCTCGAAACAGATTAAGTTAGTGTTCGGGAAACCTATACTGCAATTCTGCTGGAAAAATAACATCAGGACCATTTGCATTGTGTTGTGTAATCAGTTTGCGAACCAGTTCTCAATTGGAGAATTCAGCTAAACTATTGTTTGGAAAATGAATAGCGAGAAGCTACCTCACTTCTCTATTTAACGAGATAATTCGAAAACAAAAAAATTAAGCGACACAACGTGAAATTATTTAGTCTCAGTTGCATTTCAAAGTTGGTTACATCAAGATTTTAAACAAACGTTTACGCCTAAAAGACTATCTAGTTGTGTTTATTTTTATTTTTTTACGCAGAACTTTTATCATACTTAACGCCTAAAAGTATGTTATGCAAAAACACTAATTAAATGGCGTAGTGATTAAAGCTGCGGCAGGTAGATCGGAATATACTGGGTTCTCGAAACTCGATAGGAAAAACATTCAACATGATTGAACAGCGTTTCGGTTCAAATCAGATTTATAGAGGATCAGTAAATCATAGAAATAGTTCCCAACCAGAAACAATATAGAATTTGTTTGTATTCTTCCTTTTGACATATAAATAATGAAAAAGCTTCAAACTTGTATACATATGCATAAATTGCATTGTAATACACTATTTAACCTATAAATTTAATACACCTATACATAATTGTTTATTACATTCCCTGGCGGCCCTATGTCAAATGACAGTAGGTTAATCCACAAAATAATAGACTCACTTAAGTTGCATTAAAGATTGTTTCACTAGTAGATATGGCCCTTATAATATTAACACTGTCTTGGGAAACCAAGGTAGTAATATTTTTGGTTCACTCGATTCAATTATTACCGGGAGTGTTGTGTAACGATGATTTTGTTTCATTGGCTCTAGTGTATTCTTGTTATATTCTAAATCATATTAACATTAGTTGATGGATTTTCGTGCATATGGTAAGAACGAAAACTTAAAACTGGTCCAGACATATTGATTGATTGATTTACTGTGCCGATCACATCATACCAGACCCCGATGCAGGCGTTCGTGTAACTTTTTAAATTGTTTAGTGTTATAATGTTTCGGCCGTATATGAAATAATCTGTGTCGTTGTTATTGTTTTCTTACTTAAAATAAAATCCATCTGATCAGGCATATTCTACTGGAGTTGATAGATACCGTACGATTCGTATAGATTATGGTATAACCCGTATCACCACAGTTCTAGCGAATAACAGTCGAAATATTTTCAATTTATTAGTTTATATTGTGGCGGGTCGATCATTGTGGAGAACGACAAATTGGTGTTTGATTATACTTATACGTACTACACGTATATTTACGTACTACATTTGAATAACCAAGATATGCTTGAAGTTTGCTACATATATTAAAATAGAGCTTTTAACATGCAGTGGGAACATAATTGCTATCAATATTACATAGAAATGTATGTATTCATATACAGATGACTAATGAAGAATTTCACCTTCCGACAAATGTGTGTCGAATTTTAGAAAAACATTAGTTTCTGTCAGAATAAGAAAACTTCTCCTCGACCTTTGATCATACAAGAATGAGAAAGTAGGGACCGTTTGTAAAGTTTTGCCACCGATGTGTCATCGTTCCCTTTAATAGATCTTTAGAACCAAACGAATATATCCTATCATGTTATCCCTGGATGATTGTTCCAGTCTTTTAGCCACATCGACTATATTACTCTTTATTCAATTTAGTGTATCCTCATGCGGTGCTGTGACATTCTATCTCTATAACGATTAGAAATTAAAACTGAACGGAATTTCTATATCCTGTGCCGCTACTCGAACTTTATTGACTGCAGTGAAAAATAGCTTTCATTTTACACCAGAACATTCTGAACAGAATATTACATTTATCAATTTAATTTTATCAAATTCATTTGTATTATTTTGTAACATCTGCTATGCGAAGTCTATAATAGTAATTTCATCATCATAATGCTCGTAAATTGTTATTGACAATCGGAGGAACAGAACATAATTCAATCATTTCGACAATAAATTGAATATAGTTTTTGTATATTATATTGACAACGCATTAACCTACGAATACGAATATAATATAGTTTTGTACAATTTATTTTAATGCAAATCGAACAAATAATGTTGTTCTGTCTGATATCATCCATTTATTTTTTAAATAATAATTAATTCAAATACACGCTCGTATTTATAAAAATTATAATAAAAGTTTTTTATTTGAACTGATTTGATATTTTGATTACATATACATTATACATACATATATAATATGTTTATGTTATGAAAGTTGGGTTGAGATTTTCCTATATATAGATCGTCTGAATAAAACTTGAATTACATTTATATTAATGCCAAACGGTGGCTAGTCCTGTGAGTGAAGAGCTTGCTTGTTTCGTATAAATATTACACATTAAACATGGTATCCATATAGAATACAATAACCAGAGCTTGATTTGGGAGACGACTTAAATCGGATACTACCAATATAAACCCGTCGAACACCCGGATCCGGACACAAATCAGGACAAGACTGTATTGGAATTCCTATAGCAATCGATAATCGAATATGCAATCTACACTTGCTAATGAGATAAATTAATCAGTATATTGTGTTTGAATATGCAACGTTTTGATGTACGTCAAGATAAAGGCTCATTTTACAACAGTTTGATGCAATTTTTAATGTCAGTTCCTATAGGTAGAACGACAATAGAATACACAATAATAATATCAAGTAAACCAATGATTGATGTTAGGATGGCTTGTGATCCATAATTTTTAACTGGAAGCTCGTTATTCCTCATAAAATCTAATTACATAGATAATTTATTAACTCGTGAGTGATTTTAGAAATGTTTATGATTCGATGAAAACTGTTTCGAAAACCTAATTAAAGCTTTACCTTAAATTAATGAGATTTACGAGTATCTTTCTACATATAATAATATAGCTTTTGAAATGATCGAAGAAAATGAAAGCTCTTGATTATCTTCAGGTATGATCGTGAAGATGGGTATCTCAGTGGCTGCGCTAAATTAAACCATTTTAATGTGATGTCTTTTGAGTTGTGCAATGAATCTTAAAATATGTGTAAATGTAATCGAGCATGGCCACATTTATATCTATCTCGATCACTTTATTTGTTCCAAAGTAAATGAAACTGATATCTGTCTATCATTGTGAAGAATAGTAAATATTTATTTCCACAAACAACATTCTTTGATTGTACATAACTTGAAGTTTTTCAGATTCTCACCCAAATACCTATGGGTGAGAATCTGAAAAACTTCAAGTAATATAGCTAAATATCCAAGTAACACAAATAACAAACAAATAATCATTTTCTATGTGAATCACCGGATGATTTAGCGGATTCATATTAAACATTACTTTAAAAGCTTCAGTAACTTATTGCCTTATAACGGAATAAAGGTAAAATGGAGTGCTTAAGAAACTACCACTATTAAAAGCTCCTACGAAGAGGTAGGTCAATTTTCACTCTTTGCTACTAGAGCTACATAAATGATGATCACTAAGTAAAGGATGAGTATATATTCATAAAGCTTCCACAGTTCATTTGTCTATCATTTTTCGACCGACCTTTCCTCATTACTTGCGTTTATGTTCAGCATGAATTTATGTAGAAACTATTGGAGATATATCCATGATTCAAAAACCAAAACTATAAAAATAAAGCTAGCCCTTCCGTTTTTAAATCCAATTAGAAAATAAAAGTTGAGTTTTAATATGATTCCGTGAAAAGTACTCGTACAATAAAAACTATACGTATTAAGACATCGTGTAGTAATCATCAACTGTGATTTTATGGTTGATATTGATTAATATATTCACAACAAACATATTAGTACCATAGATAACATTTCAATCGATGTCGTTCGTTAAATATTGATAGTTAAAGTATAACAGAAAATGGCAAACAAAAAAGCGCAAAAAAGCAGGTCAAAACAAATAAAATTATGAAAGTAATTGCACAGCGCTTATTTTAAACTGGTACCGCATGTCTGTGCCGAATTTTATTGGAATCGGAGAACAAAAATTTTTATGGCCGAAAAACAGATAGATTAACCACTATCTGTTTTTTCAAAACGGTCAAAAAATATTTTTTCGATTTTGTTCACTATGAAATAATTTACCATGTGTTATACTATATGCATACTTTAAGGAGTAAATAATTTTCAATGTGCATATACATAATGTGTCCATTGGAGTAATTGTTTATATAAATGAGAAAATACTGTTGGGTATCATGTGAAACCAATCCATACCAAAATAAATCACCTGGCTTGTATAATTCGAAATTTTCCATTGATTAAATAATTAAAACTCGACCATTTCATTAAATTAATAATTTCAGAAAATTCAATATAATTTATTTTAATTCTTTAAATCCAAACTGAAAATTAACGATTTTCAAAAAAAATATAAAAATTAAAAATATAAAAATAGGAAATCATAAAAAAACACAAATATCGTGAATTTAATAGCTTCGGCCAAATAATGTATAAAACTTGGGTTTGTTAGTACATTGCGGATGAATACACTTATCGCCCGCGGCAATCGTAGCGGGTTGGTCAAATGGAATACACAACGATTTTGCTCCCATCGATGGTGCACCAGCTTCAGCCGCACTATCATCTTTAGCACTTTCGGCCTTAATTTTTTCCTCACATGTACCCGCACCACAGAATGGAGCCAAAATAATGTTGCGTTGATCCAATAAATTACAGAATTCAGACCAATCTTTTGTTGATTTAGTATGACTAGTGATATCATTGGTTGCCTTGCCAAGCATAGATTTATGTATATCATCTAAAAGTTGAGGTATTTTATCTGCTGCTTGATCTCGGGATATTGTAGTCTTGGCACCAGTGTCTCGTCGCACAGCAACAAACTGGTTAGCTTTCAAATCTTTCGGACCCAATTCAATACGAATTGGAACGCCTTTCAATTCCCAATGATTAAATTTCCAACCTGGAGAGTAGTTATCCCGGAAATCGCCTTCGGCCCGTACATTGCGTGTTTTTAATGTGTCCACTAGTTCATTACAACTTTTTAGAAGCTCATCGCGTTCTTCATCTTTCATTGAAACAGTAACACCGCATGGAACGACTACAACTTGAATACAGGCTACACGCGGTGGAAGAACCAATCCTTGATTATCAGCATGAACCATAACCATGACACCAATTGTTCGGGTAGTAATACCCCATGAATTTTGATAGGCATACTCCTTTTGTTGAGTTTCCGGATGCTCAAACACAATGTCGAACATTTTGGAGAAATTTTGTCCTAAATGATGACTAGTTGCTCCTTGAATAGCACGACCACTAGCTGAAATAAAGGCTTCAATAGTTGTGGTATAATCGCCACCAGCAAATTTTTCTTTTTCTGTTTTACGTCCCTTGATCACCGGGATGGCCAATAAATCTGTGTAAACTTTAGCATACAAGTCTAAAATTTCTAGTACTTCCTCTTGTGCTTCCTTAGCGTTCGCAAATGCAGTATGCCCTTCTTGCCATAAAAATTCACGTGTTCTCAAAAACGGTTGTGGATGTTTGAATTCCCAACGCACAACATTATTCCATTGATTCAAACGAATTGGTAGATCGCGATATGATTGTACCCATTTTGCGTATGCTGGATACATAACAGTTTCGGAAGTTGGCCGTACAGCAATTGGTTCAGCGAGTTCGGATTCACCCGATCGAGTAACCCATGCAACTTCTGGAGCAAAATCAGCAATATGAGTTTTCTCCTTTTCTAAAGCAGCACGTGACACGAAAATTGGGAAATAACACTCTTTGACACCCATTTTTGTAATTTCATCATCGAACCAATTCTTAATTATTTTCCAAATGGCAAACGACCAGTGACGTAGAATATAGCAACCGGATACGTCGTAGTACTCAATTAATTCACCTTTTGTGATGACTTGAGAGTACCAATCGGGAAGATTTTCTTCTTTAGTTGCTTCTAATCCAAGACGTGTTTGTTTTTTTGGTCCCGCACCATCATCTTTAGCTGGATTTACGGGTTCTACTTTCTTGGGAGCTTGTTTTTGTTTTGATTTTTCGTCTGGCTTTGGAGCGCGTCCAGCCGTTGGAAAATCGATTCCAAATATTTTCTTGTACTCAGCCTTTAAATCAAGAAGAGTTTTTACAGCGGCGTCGACATCATCTTTGCTTGACGCTTTATTCGTTTTGAGCGTCCGAACAACATTTCCTTGGTCGTTAATTTTTTTGGTAAGACTTTCCTTTTCGGCTTCGTTGGTGACAGGCATTGTGGCAGCGACGGGTTTGACAGATGGTTGTGTATTTTGTACCACTTCGGGTTTCCAATCGTTTCCAGTTAATGTTTTATATTCAGCTTTAAAAGCAAGTAGTTGTTTTACTGCAGCTTCGATTTTAACTTTATCAGCTTTTTGTGACTTAAGATTGCGTACCAAATCACCTTGTGCAGCGATTTTAGAATTGACCGATGAAATGTCTGAGGAAGATACTGGGGCACTTTTCACCGTATTTGATTGTGTACCTGGTTTCCAATCACTACCAGTAACTTTCTTGTACTCGGTTTTTAAATTTAATAAAACTGACACTGCGGCGTCTATTTTAGCCTTATCAGCTTTCTCGGATTTAAGCACACGAACTAAATCCCCCTGCTTAATAATCTTATCGTTTAAATCACTAGATTCTCCTCCTGAGGTTGGTTTTACTACAACACTTGGAGTTGCACCTGGTTTCCAATCGCTTCCGGTCGTTTTCTTATATTCTGTTTTTAGTTCTAATAGCACTTTAACAGCCTCATCAATTTTAGTTTTATCAGCTTTTTGTGATTTCAAATCTCGCACTAAATTGCCTTGTTGTGTAATTTTATCGTTTATTATATTCGCGTCCCCACTAGCACCAGTAATAGAAGTAGGCTTAGGTGATTCTACTGGGGCTGAACCTGGTTTCCAATCACTTCCGGTCACCTTCTTATATTCAGATTTTAAATCTAATAATACTTTCACTGCACCATCAACTTTAACCTTATCAGCTTTTTGAGATTTTAAATTACGAACTAGTTCACCCTGTTTAGTAATCTTGTCGTTTAAATCACCTCCGCTACTGGTTTGTGATGCAACTGGTACAGGTGATGCAAGTGGGACAGATGATGCCACTACTGTTGGTTTCCAATCGCTACCACTTACTTTTTTATATTCGGCTTTCAAATTAAGCAGGGCCTTGACAGCTTCATCCACCTTAGGCTTTTCCGCTTTATCAGCTTTCAACTGTCGCACTAAATCACCCTGTTTTGTTATTTTGTCGTTGATCGATGCAAGATCATCTACAAATAAATACACAGTTGACGAATTGATTTATTTCACTTTCTTTATTTAACACCTACCTGCTGATGATGATGATGTGTTGGCAGTTTTATTCGAAGTCTATAAAGAAATAAAAAATGAATTCAGTCAAAAAACAGTATTATTATTATTATTTTGTTTGTGTATAATTTTTGATAAGAATCCATAAAATTGAAATACCTTGAAATTAGAAAAAAATTAGATTAATGTAATTTACAAATATGTATAAAATTAGGGTTTGACTAAATGCGCGACCAACACAAAACTAATAAAAAAATATCCACGTTGTTTGCTTTCGCTATACGCTCGCTTATTATTTTGTGGTTATACAAATTTATAAATCCAAAAAATACGTCTAAAAAACGCAAAAATGAAAGACCGCGGAAAAGAGAATTCTTAGAAATCAAATATTTTTGGATGATGCAACAGTTATGACTTACTTTGAAACCATGTGGCACATGACATGACTAACAACATGGCGTTAGTTAACTGATTAATACATAGCCGGGGTTACATTAAATGATATGGAATCATTTATAGGGGCGAGATTGAAAAGATTTTTCATCTGATAGTTAATCAACGGATGAACAAATCGTCGAATCCCTGTTGTAATGAATGAGCCATTCGGACACACATGTCAAGTGACAAACCGTGGTTTTGAGACCTTCAACTAATAAAATCTTACATAATACGAACTTACTTGAACTTCTTGTTTCAATTTCTTGATGTTTCCAGCACTAGCTGTTTCCTTTTGATGTCCATCAGGTATTGAAAATAGAATAATTGGCCCCGAAACACCAGTATATTGACTAGCCGGTTCGTACGGAGCGTCAACTTTGAAATATCCACGTCGTTGCAATTGAATAATATCACCTTTTTTTAGTTTTTTCAATTCAGGATCACCTAACATTGGAACCTCAACCTATTGAATAAAATTAGAGTATTTATTAATCTCCTAGGTAGTTGCAATTAAAATACAACATACCCTTGTATCATGTCCAATATATTGTTTGAAATCCTCATCCTTTCCAAGAACTGCTTTACTGATGATATGATCGAAATAGACACAATATGTTGGTGTGTATTCTTCCGAATTTAACAATGCCAACCACGTCAATTTAACAGTTTTCTTAAAGTCTTTGTTTTCCAAATTAAGTGCTGCATCAATCGAAGTAATTTTACCGTTCGTTTTATTAATTTTGTTGATCATCAAATTACCCCAATTAATAAACGTGGTATTTTCACCCTCTTTCAAAGTTTCGGCATCGACGTAATCGATTAAAACTTTTGGCCCAATAGCAACATTTTTCATACCAATATCATTATTTTTGGGATGCACTGGAACCTGAATAATTTCCGATTTTGCTCCAGCTACATTTACCACAACAGTATCGGTTTTGTCGAGAGCTGTGTACCGAGGAGCAATTGGGTCAATAATCTTTTTATTAAAAGCCCAAATTTTATCCCATTCCATAAAAACGACAGACTTCGAACCACCTTGGGCAATAATAAACTGTTTTAGTCCCTCGACTGTCATACCACGTCGTAGAATACCACGAACAGTGGGAAATCGTGGATCATCCCACCCATCGACTAAACCCTGTTCTACGAACCAAGTTAACTTTCGTTTCGAAAGCACTGTATTAGTCATGTTAAGTCTAGCATACTCCCAGATATATGGTTTTCTTAGATTCAATTGATCAATAAACCAATAAAATTGATCATCACGATCGTGATATTCCATAGTTCGAAGAGTATGGGTTACGTTTTCTATTGCATCAACGATTGGACATGCAAAATCGTAAGTCGGATAGACTTTATATTTAGTTCCAGTTCGTGGATGTGGCTCGTTCTTACATCGGTAAATAGTCGGATCTCTCATACATCCATTATTCGAGTTCATATCGATTTTAGCGCGTACACAACATTTTTGTCCTTTCGCCGAGCCAAACAACATTTCTTTCCACATAGACAAATTTTTCTCAACACTATTATTACGATTGGCTGATTCTGTTTTTGTTTCACGCTCTTTTTTCATTTGCTCTGGTTCCGTATCGTCGACATAAGCCTGACCTTTAGCAATCATTTGTTCGCAGTACTTCAACATAAGTTCGAAATAATCTGAAGTGTATGTATATAAATCTGGTTTAATTTCCAACATTTCAACATCCTCTAGAATAACTTTTTCAAAGTCGACATTCTCCTTTGCCGGATTGGTATCATCGAACCGCATAATAAATTTGCCTTGAAACGCTTGTTGGTAATATTGATTCAGTAACGCTGCCTTAGCATGGCCAATATGCAGGTATCCCGATGCTTCTGGTGGAAAGCGTACAACAACTTTACCAATTTCAGCACCAGGTAAATCAACAAATTTACCCTCTTGTTTACGCTCTGTTTTTTCAACACTTCCACTTTTTTCAGCAGTTCTAGATTTAACCATCGTCTTCGGTATAGTTGCAATCACTTGCTTTGCACTCGCATGATTGCTAATCAAATTAAACCATCGTTTAACATGTACCGGGAATATTTCTTGTGATTCGTCCGATTCCGTATAGAGTTCAGCAAAAATTGCTAAATCGGCGATTGTCAATTTGTTTGCAACAAAATAAGTTGTTGGGCCCAAACACTTGTTTAACGTTATTAAATTTGCGGCCAAATCCTGCTTTAATGTTAACGAAAAGGTAATCCAATGATCGATTTGGGTCCGTTCCGCTGGTGTATTACCGTAAAGCTGAAAGGCCGGTACTTCACGGGCGAGCACACGTAGAACATCGGTGTTATTTTGACAAACTAGCTCCGTACTATTAGGAAATACAATAACCGTATCTTTACTATTTTGACCCCATTGGATTGTTACCGGATTTGTAGCTTTTATTAAATCAGCGATAATTAATCCGCCTGCAATAAAAATAGACACAATTATGATGCAATTTGATATTGATGTGTTTCAACATAACCTCATAAAATACAATTTACAATTTATTGTGAAATATATAAATTAATACATTACCAATTGGAGGATTTTCATTGTTCGCAATGATTTTAAGCGACATGTTGTTTGATAAAATTTTAAACTGTAAATTGAATTTTTACTTTAAAATCACACACGAAAATTAAAGTGATCTTCAACGTGGGATAAAATTTTTTTTTTGACACACTCTAAAATTTGTTGGGTCTTTTTGTTTTTATATGAGATTGAGGTTGAAACGTAAATCTTATTTGTACATATGATATCGGTTTGTAGGGTTGTGGGAGGTACGAACTGGGTCATATTTAAACGTTTTTACAGCTAACGATTTTTTTTTAACAAAACAGTTAGTTCAGGATAATAATGTCCATTTGAAAGAGGCAAATTAAGAAGCATTATTCTAACTGTACATCTCTTAGAAAGCTCATTATGAAGTAGTCTTGCAGTTGTGGTAGCTTAGTTATCAATTTGTTTTTATTTCCTTAAATAGTATTGAATCGGTATTGTTTCTATGTAACTTCTATGTCCTATATTTATATCAATACGTTCTTGGAAAAGACAGTTAAGGATATCAAACGTTAAAAAATACGTCAGAATAGTGAGTACCCAATTATTTTCTTTCCAGATTTTGCTGACATCTTTTGAGTTTTTTGAGTGTTTTCATCGAAATTTAATTAATTTCGAACTCTCCAATGTGTCTTCGAATATGTTCTCCTCATTTAAATTGGGAAGCAACCGTAATGTTTGTGCTAATTAGAACAAACATTTGTCTATTCGTTCTAAAACTTTATATCCTAGACACATAATTCCCCTTCAAATTGGTCAACAACCTTTATAAAAGTACTAAATTAGATAGAACTCTTGTTTCTAGGGCGAATTATCACAATGACATTTGGATTTATAGTGTAAACCTAGCCATTGATATTGGTGATTTAGTGTTCGGTGATTGATTTTCAACTTTTCTTGTGTTTTGGAATCTTTCCTGCAAATTTTCTACTTTATCTATAAATTAAATGTCGTGTATTCTAAAAAAAAAGTTCTTGTAAATTTTATAAACCGTGCGCGCTTTATAAATTATACATTAGTAAATCGAAAATTTACGCTAAATTTAAAGATGTCTTTGGAGACGACTGGCAGCCCGGATGTAAAGTCGACTATTACTAATACGACAACTGATCATTCGGAAGCGATAAAAAATCCGGAGGGTGATGTCGAAGATGTTGGCAGTATTTCAGCTTCTGAATCGGAATGTGACGAGAAGTATGATAATTCCGATAAGAGTTCCGGCAGTGATTCGATGTCGATTGAAGGGCTGCGATTGTTTCTAGCCGAAAAATTGGGCTTGCACGTTAACGATATAAAGCCCAAGAAAAAAGAAAAACACGACTTCAAACCGATAGTATAACTAAATGTGGTTTTGTGGTTAATAATTGGGTCATAATTTTGTGTCATTTCGCAGATCGATCCATTGACGTTCGACGGTTTGATTGCTAATTGGAAAACAAAACCATACAAGAATATTATTACGATGGTTGGAGCAGGCATTTCAACTTGTGAGTATTATATATGTCTAGGCTATCCTGTTTCAAACTAAATCGTTTGTTTTTAATTGCAGCCGCTGGAATTCCAGACTTTCGCTCACCAAACACCGGACTGTATAATAATTTACAGAAATACAATTTGCCCTATCCAACCGCAGTATTTCAATTAGATTATTTCAAAAATAACCCGAAACCATTCTTTTCTCTCGCCAAGGAGTTGTATCCGGGTAATTTTAAACCAACTCCGTGCCACTACTTTATTCGTCTTCTCCAAGACAAGGGGGTGCTACTACGCCACTACACTCAGAATATTGATACGTTAGATAGAATTGCTGGAATCACTGAGGAAAAATTAGTTGAAGCACACGGAACGTTCCACACTGGACATTGTATTAAATGTCACGGCATTCATACCCAAGAATATATGCGAGAACAAATTTTCGCTGATAAGATTCCACAGTGTTTGTATAAAACATGTGGTGGTATTGTTAAGCCTGATATTGTATTCTTTGGTGATAATCTGCCCGAAAAATTTTATACATTACCAGAAGAGGATTTTGCTAAATGCGATCTCTTGATCATAATGGGTACGTCATTAGAAGTTCAACCTTTTGCATCGCTTATCAATCGTGTTGAAGACGATTGTGTTCGACTATTGGTCAATCGTGACATAGTCGGTCAAAATGAAATGTTTTGGGACGATGAAGGACTACTTTTTAATTCCCCAAATAATACGCGAGACATTGCCTGGCTAGGAGATTGCGACGATGGGGTACAACTTATAGCCGATAGTTTAGGATATGGAGATGAACTGAAAAAACTTATTATTCGGGAATATTATTATATAGATAATCCTCCTGAAGAAGAGGAAGGAGAGGAGGAAGAAAAGGTTGATGTTTCAACCAAAACGATTCCTTCCAATGAAACTTTGTAAATCGATGGCAAATTTTTACAAATCTTATAAGTGATGATCTAGCTTCCGAGAGTAAATTTAATATGTATTGATATCATAGCACACACAAATATATATATATATATATATATATATATATATATATATATATATATATATATATATATATATATATATATATATATATATATATATATATATATATATACATATATATATATATATATATATATATATATATATATATATATATATATATATATATATATATATATATATATATATATATATGTATATATATATATATATATATATAATTTATCTATTATTTTTATCTTTAATAAATTAGACAAATATGTTTTTATGATTACTCTAGAACAGTTTTTATTTTATTATCTTGTGTTGGACTAATAGAATAAAGACAGCTTTCATCGAAATATAAAATTATCATAACATAAACCGGTTAAATAACCGCAACACTTAACTAAAATCAGTTCGCTGCCCTGAAATTGAAACCTTTAAAACGGCGCCATATTTGCGTAAACAAATTGTCGTAGAGTAAAGTCTCTGCTGTATCATAATAAAATTAAGATTAATGTGAAAATTAATTCAATAAAATCTACATAAATATAAGAAATCCAAAATGAATACATTTCTGGAATACATAGAAGTAAATAACTTCAAATCGTATCGCGGATTAACTTTAATTGGTCCTTTAAAGCAGTTCACATCTGTCATAGGTCCAAATGGGTCAGGTAATAAATACAAATGTTAATTAATAAAATCGTATTTCTATTTGTTTTTATTATCTGTGTTTCATTTGTAGGAAAATCTAATTTTATGGATGCGATCAGTTTTGTTATGGGAGAAAAAACTACTTCGCTTCGTGTCAAGCGGCTTGGTGATTTAATACATGGCGCTTCGGTGGGCAAACCATACTCGAAGTCGTGTTGGGTTACAGCAAAATTTTTATTCGTTGATGGAACGCGTAAAGATTTTCAACGATCTGTAATTGGTAATTCGTCCGATTACAAAATTAATGGTCAAAGTGTTACGAACAATCAATATCTGGCTGAATTGGAACAACTTGGAATCAATGTAAAAGCAAAAAATTTTCTTGTATTTCAAGGGGCCATTGAAAATATAGCGATCAAAAATGCTAAAGAACGTGCTGCTCTATTCGAAGAAATGAGTGGATCTGGCCTATTAAAAGAAGAGTACAATCGTTTAAAACATGAAATGCAACTGGCCGAAGAAGAAACCCAGTTTACATATCAAAAAAAGAAGGGTATTGCCGCGGAACGAAAAGAAGCCAAATTAGAAAAACTTGAAGCTGAACGGTATACGAAATTAAAGCAAGAATTTGCCGACAAACAAGTTACACAACAATTATTCAAACTATATCACAATGAATTAGATTTGCAACGTCTGGATGACGAATTGGCCACCAAACAGGAAGAAGTTAAATTAGTTGAACGCAAAAAAGAACAAGCCGATGATAATTTAAAAGAAAAGAAAAAAGAAAATGGTAAGATTGCTCGAGAACTAGCCAAATTAGAGCAAGATATTCGCGAAGTTGAAACCGAAATGGGGAAAAAACATCCAATGTTCATTAAAGCGAAAGAGAAAGTGGCACACACACAAAAAAAATTAGAAAGTGCATTAAAAACGTTGGAACAAGCGCGTCGAGCGGACGAAGCTCATCAAGCCGATATTCGAAAACTAGAAACAGAATTAGCTGGTGTTGAAGCAATACGCAATGAATTTGAAGATGAAATCGCCGGCGAATCACAACGACGTGGATCTAATTTGCATTTAGAAGAAGATTTGGTTCAGGAATATGATCGCCTCAAGCAGAAAGCAGATGCGACCGCTACACATTATTTATCGAATCTCGATTCCGTGAATCGAGAACAAAAATCCGACCAGGATAAATTGGATAGTGAAATAAATAAAAAGGCACATATTGAGGATTTATACAAGCAGAAGATGTTGGAGAAGGAGGAAGCCTTAAAACGGAAAGATAAACTGATGGACCATATTCGATCGAGTCAGGCAGCACTTGAAGATCAACGTAAAATTAAAGAAGATCTACAAAAAGATGTTGGTTCTTCAGAAGAACGGGTCGCCCAATTGTATTCCGAGCTTGAAAATGTTCGTGATCAGTTGGGCGATGCTCGCATTGATAAACACGAGGATGCTAGACGTAAAAAAAAGCAAGAAGTAGTTGAGTTATTTAAGCGAGAAGTACCCGGTGTGTACGATCGTATGATAAACATGTGTCAGCCTACCCATAAACGTTATAATGTTGCGGTAACTAAAGTGCTTGGTAAATATATGGAGGCGATCATTGTAGATACCGAAAAAACTGCCCGAAAATGTATTCAAATTCTTAAAGAACAAATGTTAGAAGTTGAAACATTTTTACCGCTCGATTACCTACAGGCAAAACCGCTAAAAGAACGCTTAAGGAACATAAGTGAACCAAAACAAGTGAAACTTGTATACGACGTTCTTAAGTTTGACCCTCCAGAAATCGAACGAGCGGTTCTCTTCGCAACGAACAATGCTCTAGTGTGTGAAAGTCCTGAAGACGCGATGAAAGTGGCATATGAAATTGATCGCAGTCGCTATGATGCATTGGCCTTGGATGGTACATTCTATCAAAAATCTGGAATAATATCTGGCGGTAGCCATGATTTGGCACGTAAAGCAAAACGTTGGGACGAAAAACATATGGCCCAATTGAAACTACAGCGTGAGAAGTTGAACGAGGAACTAAAAGAAGAGCAGAAAAAGTCACGCAAACATGGCGAACTTACCACTATTGAGAGTCAAATCAAAGGTTTAGAAAATCGTTTAAAATACAGTTCAAACGATTTAGAATCGTCGAAAAAAGCAATTCAAGAATTCGACAAAAATTTGGCAAAACTACAGGCTGAACTCGATGCTATCGGGCCAAAAATAACTGAAATTGAACGGCGAATGACTCAACGCGATTTAAAAATACAAGAAATGAAAGAAAACATGAACACTGTCGAAGATCGTGTTTACGCTGATTTTTGCCGTCAAATTGGTGTGGCAAATATTCGACAATACGAAGAACGAGAGTTAGTCATGCAACAGGATCGCGCCAAAAAGCGAGCTGAATTCGAACAGCAAATTGATCGTATCAATTCTCGCCTTGATTTTGAAAAATCTAAAGATACGCAAAAAAATGTACAACGTCTAGAGCGTACCGTCCAAGATGACGAAGATTCACTGGAAACGTTCAAACAAACCGAAACACGACAACGTCAAGAAATTGAAAAGGATAAGGAAAAAATTGAGAAATTAAAACAGGAGAAGCAAAACAAAAAACTAACTGTTGATCAAATGGAGGAAGAAACGGCTAAGTCACGTCGAGAAGTTGCCTCGCTAGCTAAAGAACTACACAACGTTAATACTCAAGTATCGACCATCGAAGCAAAAATCGAAACGAAAAAAAATGATCGACGAAATATACTTATGAATTGCAAAATGAATGACATAATCATTCCAATGGTTAAAGGTAGCATGGAAGATGTCGGCAGCCGAGAGTCAACCGGTGATCAATCGTCGAACACGGATAACGGCTTGAGTGGAACACGCGACCATTTAATCGAAATTGATTATCGAAAATTATCACGCGATTTAAAAGACGTCAAAGAGGAAGCTGTTAAAAAAATGGGCGATTCATTACAAAAGGAACTTAATCAAAAGCAGGAAACATTGGATCGTATTCAAACACCAAATATGAAAGCGATGCAAAAACTTGACAAAGTATGCGAAAAAATTCAGAGCACTAACGAAGAGTTTGAGAATGCGCGACGCAAAGCGAAAAAAGCTAAGGCAGCATTTGAAAAGATTAAAAATGAGAGGGCTGAACGTTTTAGTAAATGTTGTACACATGTTTCTGAAGCTATCGATGGTATATATAAAAAATTGGCGCGCAACGAAGCTGCCCAAGCATATCTTGGCCCCGATAATCCCGAGGAACCATATCTCGAGGGTATCAACTATAATGTTGTTGCACCCGGTAAACGTTTCCAACAGATGAGCAATCTTAGTGGTGGAGAAAAAACTATATCCGCTTTAGCTCTTCTATTCGCCATTCACAGCTATCAACCATCGCCATTCTTTGTGTTGGACGAAATTGATGCTGCACTCGACAATACCAATATTGGAAAGGTTGCGTCATATATTCGTGATAAATCAAATTTGCAAACGGTTGTGATTTCGTTGAAAGAGGAATTTTATGGACATGCTGATCTATTGGTGGGTGTTTCACCCGAACCGGGCTATTGTTTAATATCGAACATATTCACACACGATCTAACAATGTATGAGCCAAATGATTAAAACTATTTAATATTTAAATATTGGAATAAACTTTTAAATTTTATTAATCGACTTTATTGTATTTTTGTCAAATAAAAATAAATTTATTAAAATTGGATCCGTTTTACTCTTAATTACAAGGCATTAAATTTAATATTATTGCCAGTTCCATCCTTAAAAAAGCCAAAAATAATTCTCTCTTCTCTTTGTGAAGCATCGTAAACTATTTTTCAAACTGGTCTCTTCCTCAATCGTTCTGGTCACTTCCACATCCGTGGAATTAGTATCGTAAATCGGACTTATAGCCGTACATATAGTGATATCATAACGGACCATCGTCGGTCTAAGTGTGCGGTAGCAGCCCCTTAACAAAAAAATTGTGCATCCGTTTACATTATTTCAGCTTTACTTATTGGTAAAGCCCGATTAAGTTTTATTATTTTAGCGTGATGTACTTATGTGTAATTGAGTTTTATTAACCGATGTTATCGGGATAAATCAATAATATTGTAACGATTCTGCACGATTCTTATCCGAATTATTGACACCTCAGATTAAAATTAAAACGACCTAGACTGCGAGGAGCTACTTTTGTAATCCGGTCCTTCCTATTGCGTCTAGGGTGTTTATAATCCGAATACGAACCGTGGAGAATCGTAACAATTTCACCACTTTCGCCAAATTGACCTCTTTACCATCAGACAACAGGTTCATAGAATTCGTCCGATTAGCGATTTTTTACAGCTCAAAATTTCTTTCTTGGTCCGTTTGTTGTTCTAATGGTATTCCGTATCTGCTGACCCACTCGTTTACCAAGCTTTTGCTTTTACTACGCTTACTGTATTGGTATAGGCATATTCATTACAATATAATTTGCATCAGCCTAGATTCCATTTGACATCCATCATCTAACGACATAAAACATTAAACACTGCCAATTGTACGGTTGGTGTGAAACTTCTGCATATATATTCATCATAACAGTCGTTTCTTCTATGGCTCCAATCCATTTCTTTTGGAAAAAATCTGTTATCCTAACATTAGATAGGTTTAAGAATAAATCTACGATTCAGATTCTGACCACTTTCCACTAGATGCCATTACTTATAAAGAACTGATTTTAGCAATCAAGAAAAGAGTAATACGACTAGGCATCTGTTTTTTTTGTCGGTTTTTACAGGCCGGCCCGTACCGTGTCAACAATTTGACTTCGTCGTATCGATCACGAGCCAGCTCTTCATACTTTTGCAAGCAACCAGAAGATGCCAGATGGGTCTCTTGTCGTGGAGAAGATACCAGATCGCTCATTGTCGACGACAGTGAATTCTTCGCCTACTGAAAGGCGGCTCTCCCTTCAAAGATCGCTGTATCATTCGTACGGATCAGCATGCAGAACGTGACCGAGCCAGTGTACTCGCTGTCCTTTGATTTCATGCACGATATCAGGAATTTGCATTAAATTCCTGATCTCGTGATTGAAACTTTCTCGATATGTACCATCAACGTCGCGTTTTGGGCCATATATCACACGCATGGTTTTTCTCTGTATGTAAGAAGCTATCTTTCGTACTCATCCGTCAAGGTCCAACTCTCACGAAGTTAACGTAGAGGATATAAAGGCCGATAGTCAGCGGCAAGGTCAACTTTAATATCCTCTCGCACACTATTATCGTAAGTAATGAGAGATAAAAGAAACGTAGTTACCACTACTAAAATCAATTGCGTCTTGGTCTTAGAGACTGTTTACATTAGTTGAAACGAAATATCGATTTCACCTGCTAAAACAATTAAATCGGTATTTACTAGTTTTGCAATCACTTGAACATAGTTACATATAAACATGATACTTCATAGTATTCCATCAGAAGCCTTAGTGCGTCTATAATCAGGGCATAAGAGTTCCACAATTTAAAGTACGAGATAAGGGCTAAGAGTTGGTTATGAATGTTCAACTTTTCGATTCGAGTTATCGTTGAAGCATATTTGGGTGAAGTTTTGTAGACTACCTCACTTATCATTAATGGAGGTTTTAAAAATTAAAATATTTTCTAGATTTAGGTGTTCTACATTTATTGATAAATAAATTGAGTTGGTGATCTAATTCCGCTAAATATTTTTCGAATACTACTATCAAATATTACACAAAATAAAAATATAATGAATCCTTGGAGAGTGCCTGTTATAACGAATAGATACGAAAACACTTTAAGGTATAAAAAGTGCGCCAACATTCCAAAAATCCAAGTCAACGACATCAAGCAGAACATGTACGCAAAAAGAAAAAATTGCTTTGATATATTCGATCGTGTTGGTGATTTTCGTAAGTTTGGCCGTTCCATATTCAAATGTATTATGATCCAGACGTACACACATAGATTAATACAAAAAATAAATACAACCGGAATGTGTACCGCATAAAGTAATACATTACCGGATGGATAACATATCCCGCCCAAATTTAAATATTCTTCACTTAGTTGATACGCGGCAGGATCAACATACATGCACGTGAATACAATTAGTAGTGGTACAATCCATCCAAATACAATTAAACGAGTTTTATAAAAAATCGGTGTCGATGGGCCAAATATTATAATGTAACGACGATACTGTAGATTTGCAACAAACAGACTTAGAAAAAATCCAACAATTGTAACATAATGTAAAGTGGCACCGATTATAATACACTGTGCATGATGATGAAATATGTGGGTCTCCGACAATAAGTAACAACTCAATTGTAGTCCCGTTGCTGTGCATATATTAAGTATAAGCGGTGTTGCTTCACGTTGCCGCCAAACTTTTATCAGAAACGCCGTCAGAAATATCACAAAAATTCCAAATAACGATAGTAAACAACCAATTATCGATATTATAAATATGAAATCTCGATCATCGTTAGCATCTTCATTTATAACCACATCATTTCCGAGTAATTGAACGAATCCATAGTTTCGAAGTCGAGTAATGTAACACAATATACCATAATTTTTTAACATTTCGGACCGTTGAAAATTTTTATTCCATCCCGTTCGTGTACTATCCATCGTCCAATCTGAACAACCATATCCGGTTGCGTTTATTTTGCGCTCATCCTTTTTCACAACCAGAAACACTCCTGGTGGTAAATGGTCCTCGTGGTATTCAGGTATTGTAATGCCAATTATTTTACTGTTCGCTTTTAAAATTTCTGTTGTCCCATTTGTATTGGCCTCCTGAAAAAATGAATCTTTAAAAAATATTTTAAATATGAGCCGTTCGACTGCAATCGATTCGCCATTACGACTTATATTTATCTGCTGCAGCGTTCTAAACGGTATATTGACACCAATCTCAAGTGTGTCGTTATAAATATTTTCGTATGTCTCGTTTCCGTACAGTTTACGGATCGAGTAATTATCAAAATTATTGTCTGCATAGTATGGCGTTTTCTTGTAAATTGCAATGCCGGTAATATGTTTAATCAACGGATTCGAAATCATTACAATAAGATTTCGTTTTACGATCAAAATTGTTCCATCGGCCTCCAAATCGGAGTCAAACGATTTACTCATCGAATATTTCTGTGCCATCTTATCAATCGTATCGAGCATTATATTCGTTGTGTTCATTTCACTTTGGGCTTTTTGCAGTACCGACTGGTTCGTATTAATTACAGTGTCGATTATATCCGATACAGCGTTAATAGGATTTTCGAGAAATGTTTCATTTGGTGTCGATTCGAAAAATGGCGATTGGACGATATTTTGTAGCATTTCGGTCATATAATGCAAACTTGTTGCTGTATAATTAAGTTCTTCGTTTAATCTGTCTTCTATTTGGGCCAACATTGCTGTAATATTCAAAGAGTTTAACCGATTGAGTTCTTTATTGATAGTGTCGAGAAAAGAAAGATCACTGTTGGCATCAGTGTCGATACAGTCTAAGGTGCTCTCATTGTATGTATTTATCCAGTATGCTCCCTCTATCAAATCACCAGCACAGTGCTGAATGGGTGGTAATGAATCTTTAAGTACACACGGTTTGGTATATACACTGGGGTGGCCGATAAGTGTGTCGGGAAAGTCAGGATTTTGTGAAAAACAAGTATCCATATCTCTGACAAATATTAACCGGGCATCAGTAGTCATTTCGTCAAGTATATTATTTACTAAATAACGGATGACATTTCTAGCCTCCGATTTACTATAGCCATGAATATTTTTCACAATAAAGTGAAAGTGGAGCGTGGCGGTTTTCATCGTAAATTCGACAATTTTTTTAATCTGCCATTTGACTTCCTCAAAATCGTCTGTTTCGCGTACCGCATGACTCATCATGTTTACAAAATATTGTATTTTATTTAGTTCACTATAAAAATTACAGACTGTGCACGGCACTTCAATTAAAATACTGTAGATCAACTCATTGCTATAAAGATTCCGTTGAATTTCCAGTAGATTCGATTTAACCACCTGAAAATCATTTACTGTAACACCTTCACACCAGTAACGTGCATTTCCTTTATAATACGGTAAAGGAAATTTCCATACGTTGGTAAGACGTTCGATTTTATCGAATTTAAGAATTGGTTCAAGGGCGTTCCCATTAGAAAAACATGTCAGCATAGCACCAATATCCGGTTTCCACAATCTTATCTCATTCGCAATGTACACGTCCAATCCATCATACGTTGAATTGTATGAAATCGTTATTGCAGGAAAATCACTTAGATCAAATTTATCGGCAATAATTTGATATTCGAGTAAATTCTCGTCGACCAAATTCCATTTTTCGTTCCAAAGCACCGTGTATAAATCTAATGATGTGTTATATATTTGCAATGTATCAAATCGATGGTCCCAATCGATAAAATCCAAATAATCGATTGAATGGCGCCAGTCCTCTATGTTAAAATATCCTTTAGCACCGGGAACTAAATCGATCAGGACGGGTGAGTTCTCCAAATGAAAATACTGTATCACACTCTGTACGACAAAATATTTGTCCGTTGTATCAATTAGAGCAAGTAAATTAATTTCTTCCGACTCAGGGGCATGTTGAATTGTAAAGCATGTATCACGATAATTGTCGAGTCGAGCCGAGATTGAACCTGCCCTGTTGCAGAAACTTTTCATTACAATTGTTTCGGTATTCTTATCGAATAAACAAATAAGTGGTAAATGTGATTCACAATTCTCCAAACTTTCGTGTAATGTTAAATTCATACTGAGACAATCGCCATTGTTATCGATCGGTATTTTATCGTTGTCGTATTCGATTGGTTTATTCCACAGGGGTGGTGGTAATTTCCATTTTATATAATCGATGTTGTTATCGCGCTTTGCCGGCAACCAAAACTTATCGATACCCCAAACCTTAAGAAATTCCCCAATTTTCGATTTAGTACGAATCAGTTGTCGCATATCAATCGTAGAACCATGTTGGACACAATCTGTGCCCCATATATGATTTTTTAAAATTAAAATACAAATTTTTGTGTTATAAATTTCGATATAACCGCTCGGACAGTACGTGTCCATTTTAAACTCATTTTGTGTCGATTGACATTCGATTTCATCATCAATTGGCATCCATCCGGTGTTGGTACAATTCCTGGTCACAATCATTTTCATTCTATCCAAACACAATGGTTCAGAGACAATGAAATTATCATTTCTCTCGCTATCTTGCCATGACGCGTCATTGATTATGCTGCTTTGGCAGTACTACAATTATTTAGAGACACCAGATTGTAATACAAACATTTATCTTCTCAACACACACACGCACACACTCATCTCCAGAAATAAGAAATTATTGTTCACCTCATTTTCCAATTGATTGGACAAGTAGTTGATATTTAGTACAATAAATAGCAACGTCTTATATAAGCACTTCATTTCTATAACACAAACTGACAGAAACTATTTTTTATGTCAATTTAAGATAAAAAATTTTGTATTGAATAGTTCAAGAGCTGCACTATTACTAAGTAATGTACTTAAGATGATATTATCAGAATATTTAAGAGTTTACAATGGAAGAGAAAAATGTATGCAGATAAATAATTTCTGTTTGATAGTTCGCGAGAATTTATAGTAACCCTAATATGGTCGTGTTTTTGTATAGCACCACATCCCCCGTATCACAAACGGATGACTCAACTAGCGCATAGTGACATGCTTTCCTAAACAATTACACTCACTCCCGAAATTAATTTTTTCTCGAAATGTAATTTGGTATCTTAAGGCGAGATTAAGAGCATAGAAAGTGGCCAACAGTTTCTTAATCTCCTTTCCTACATTAGTCTCAGTTTCAACTGTTCTCGTTTAGGACATACGATTGTTCAAAATATAACCGCCAGTGAAAATACCCAGCCAGCAAAACACTCTGCTTATATCTTACATTTAGTTATAAGCGATATGGGATGGTTGTCTGAAACGCTGTCCACAAACGATGGATATCCGCTAGCTCGGCTGTCAAAAATCCTACCAAACTACCAGTCAAATCCATTCGAAAAAATTTACCATATAATTCTGGCAGAGTATTGTACAGGACTATTTATGCCTTTCGGATATAACTTACACGTTCACAAAAAGTGGCTCGGTGCGGAATACAGTAAAAACACTCAAACAAATGGTTTATGATTTGACAATAACTGTTTACATTTTCACGGTCGTATGGCCATTCCAATCTATTAAGAATCCGAGATACTTGACCATTAAAAAGAGCGGATTCATATGCACTCCTCAATTTTGTGAAAAGTATACAGTTTCTCAGTGTAATGTGTCTAGTCAAAAATACCAGCTTAGTTTCCGTTATAGGGTTCAATATTAGACTATGATCACGACACCAAGTAACCATTATTTTACGGCGACGTCATCAGCATAAGCGTGCCAGTACCCGTTGTCGTTTATTTGGACGTACAATAAGTTGACCACAAAAAACGGCGACGAGACCCCACCTTTAGGATATTTCTTCCGGGTGGTCACTGTAATCATTTTATTTCTTTGATAGTAATTGTTTTGACCTATGATTTTGAACCCGTCCACCTTCTGGAAACTTGACCTCTGAAAAAAATGGGTTATGAGTTTTGAATGGAGCGTGTTTGGAATTTCGAAGAGAGCGGCTTGTGAGCAAGGAGTTTTGTAACCATCTATCCTTGGTTAAGTAAAAAGGACAAGTTTTCGACGTATGAAGCTCCTATAGGTCTTTGATTTCAAATATTTTTTGTAGATCGTTTAAACTTAAAAGGTAGATCGTTTAAACTTCAAACACTTGTTTATGTTGAGGCTAAATAGAAGGTTCGACTCACGATCTCAATAGTTCTGTATCGAATGAATCAGATTATCTCTTAATAGTTCTTAAATTTAAGTAGAAACTAGGACGGGTTTAAAATATTCAACCCTGTCAGTTATCTTAACATTCCATCATTCGGAATAAACACTACCCCTACTCTTCAAGGAACGTATTTTAAAGCTAAATTGCATCTAAATATATTTTCATATATATGTCTAGGATGCTCTATAAAATTTTTTTGTCACCAATCTGGCCACAAGGTTTCTATCGTTGAAGCTTGGCGTTAGGTTTGGGATATGATTTCTATCTTCGGCATACTAATTTTCGGAACAATGAGTTTTCATTATAACGGTGAGTGGTTTGCTTGCCTATTGACACCACATCAAGAAATCCTTTCCAAGTTCCCTTTTAACATTGTTCTACCTTAATTACTCTGAAACTATATTGATGACGTGTGGCCTACATAGAGTTTAGTACGCATTTTAACCTAAAGTATAGATACGTCACACGGAAAGTTTACCTAATAAAATAGGCATATTGATCAATACATTAGAATTCCAGTAGATAAATCACTTCATCGGAAATTGAAGCCAATACCGTCTCCTTATAAGTTCGAAAGTCAGAAAGTGTTAATTAACGATAACATTAGATCTCAAGAACGCTGCATCTCGGCAGTAGTTTTCAACGCATTGCATGTCAAGAAGAATAAACGGAAACAAAATTAATTATATTGTTCCTGTTTGCGATACAAAAACAACTTTCCAGTATGGCCGTGCCGTGATCTACTTATTCAATCAACTGTAGTACACCCGCCTTCATATTTTATAGATACTGAGCCTATTCTCGAATACCTTCGCACCCTTGACTATTCCTTTTATTGGAAATATATTGCCATATTGATATCACCTTTTGTGTATTGTATAGCTCCCAACCGTTGATTATGGTTGTGTTCTTACTTCATCACTAATCCGATGATGAAAACTCCATTCATTTGCATTCCGATTCTTTTTGTTAGAATTCGAACCCAGTACATCCGAACTTGTTCATTCAACCCAAGACCTTATTGTGATTACGCTACATCTAAACGTAATCTAAACTTCATGGTAATATAAGGTTCACACCATTCCCAAATTTAATGATAACACAAATTTCTGTTTTATTTAAGCATCAACAACAACATTTTTATTTACCTAAATATTTTCGAGCTAAATACTTCTTCTAACACTTACCACAAAATTCCTCCTCCATATTATATTCCATATAATTACCAGCTGCTGTAGCAATACCTAGAGGTAATCAATCCAATCACGGCTCCAGTAACACCTAATCCAAGACTACCAATAAAACCACCAACAATACCCCCAATACCGGGTAAAATCATAGTACCAAGCCACGCTCCAACAATTGCACCTGTATACCCACCACCCCAACCGCCTGCAATTTTAGCCCCAGTCAGAACTGTATTTCGTGTTGTTCCATGTTCCCAGTCTCGTAACCCAGAAGAACCCACTTTTACAACATATGAGACAGGAATAGTCGGCAAAATATTATCGACAAGGGAGTTTACCGTTTCATATGCTACTGCCGTTACCATCTTTCCAGTTGTTACAGCTATGCGGTGCTTTGTATTCGATTTAGAATGAGAATTGTGGGGCACAACCGTCTGAAATATACAAACAATACTCAGTTTATATTGATGTAACGTTTACGTCTTATAGACAATATACTTTACTTTGTTTTGCTGCTTTTCTTTGTCCATTTTTGATTTGTTAACAACAAACACTATATGTGATCAACAACACTATATTCACATTTACTATTTACTAATAATTACTTTACACAGGCTGCGTGCCATACTCAAGGTAAATTTCAAAATTCGGTAAATCGCATTTTTAGTACAAATTTACTTCTCATAGTGTGCCAAATTATGCAAGTATATTTTTTAGTGAAAATGGTATTAAGGGTTAAAATCACTGGATTATAGGTAATAAACGAAACGTCAAAATTTCGTATTATTCTTTCTATATTTAAATATATAGCATATGTAGCTTTTTATTGTTTATATTATGTTTATTATTTATTTTATATTATATTTATTATTTATCTATGGTTTTATTAATTATAGATTACCTAAACCGTTTGCATTCTGAAGAAAAATGTATATGTCAAAAAAATAACAACAACAACCAATTACCTTTTTTTTCAATCCATTTACCCTACTTTTTAGAACAGTATTTGAATTTACTAAAAAATTCACTAAAAATGTCATTTACCTTGAGTATGGCACGCACCCACAGTTTGAAAATGATAGAAACGAACATAGCCAACTGAACATTGCTTTAAAGTTATTGATTTCGACCAGACACAGATAATAATGTCACAGCTTTAACATACACGACTCTTGCAACATATCTAATCAGTAATCACTGAATCAGTACAGAAATTGTTTGCTGTTACCTCATCGAAAGAGTATATACAATCTACATGTTACAACAAATTGAAAAAAATTATTTATCAGAAAGAAAGAAATCGAAATTTTTATCGAGTGTATTAATTTTCGACAACATTGTCCATATCAGTCAAATTCATTGATAACCAACCAATTGATCCAGTGCAGGTTTAAGTAACGTCAGTCGGAGTGGAAGGTACTGGGCACGAATCATTAAGGAAAATTGTGCATTTATGCTTGATGGGATGGATTTAATTGTTTCGAACATACAATTACTCAATGACTTCATCCAGATCAAATACTGACCTAACCGAAACAACATCATTTCTCCTTCACCTCAAGATTTGTCTACAATATATTGGCACTCAAATTGAAAAAAGAGACTAACAACCTTTACTCGGTTCAGCGCGCTTTTCAATCAATCAATGCCACCATTACTGTTTCATTACTGGAGTTCAAGCATAGCTCTTATCATATAGTCTTCTAAAGACATTCAATTTAATAATCTTGCCTGACGCTATAACACACTGATTGGACTATTTTTTTAACGGTTTCAGCAAACCGTTCATTTTTAGGTTTTTGGGGCTGTATAAATTGAGTCAAGATCCAACTGAAATAATTTTCCGGCTTACATAAAAGGTTGTTGAATGCATTAAGTTTTTTTTGCGATGTCTCCACATAAACACTAAGTTCAATATAACCTGTGCTCTTCGTTACGTTTTGCTTTCCTAAATAATTACCTAATTCGTGGCATTTTGACAGGCAAATATAAAATAAAAAATCCAATCGTAATCAGATTCCCCAATCTGCTTGCTGCAGCTTTAACCACTGAACCATTTAGATGGTGAATTAAGTTTATAAGCCTATAATGAACTGCGCGAGCCAAAATGAATACTCAACATTTCACATGCAGTAGAACATCTATCCCTTTCTGAAGAGTGCATAACTTATGGAGTCATTGCTCGCCAAGTAACTCGATAGCCTAAAAGTGGAGACAATGAGTTACCAATCTACATGAAGGGATGTGACCTCGAAAATCTTGAAGATTGGTTTCTTTTGGATACAAATGGCTGCTTATGATTTCTTATAAGAGAAAATTAATCATTTGGAATGTATACAAATTATTTACGATTATTTAACATGGAAGTCTTAGACTATTGATTGACGTTGCAATCGAAACGGCCACAATTGATAGATTTGCCAAATATAATATTTTGAGGTATTAAAGACAGCAGCAAATTGTAAGTGTTCATTTTTATAACTTCTATTGATAGGACGTCGAGTACTGGTTGATGATGAAACTTAGGATTTCTAATCTTGAAAGGAAGATACTCGTGAGCTCTCGAACGTTTGATCGCGATTCTAAATAAACTGATGTTTTATATTAATTATTTATTTTATGTGTGATAAGTATCGTCCGAGCTACGATTTGACCTATATGACACACGTTGTACAGTGAATAATTTTAGCGAACGGCCGTTTCTAATGCAATTCTGTTCAAATTGTATGTCAGGCTCTTTAGGGAGGAAGAGGGTATAGACTGACGTGATTATTTTGTTTGGTGTATATCAAATTTTGTTAAGTAAAACTAAAATCTTGGCGTGTTCAGGGAACGCCAGAGTTAAAATACAAACTCAACCATTTTTGAGGGCCAAACTTAAGCTAGTCATAGGCCATTTTCCAACAGTATCCGAGTTTATTGTGCCAGAAAAAGCTGAACTACAGGCAGAGCAACTAATAGTGAAAGGTCAGCATTGGTACTATGTTCATGTTCGATCGAAACAATATTTGACACATATTGTAAAATGGCTAAACAAACATTGCTGCACAAAGTCTCGAAGTTTTTTTTGACATAAGAGACCGATTCTTGAGTGACGGATAACGTTTTTCTGAATACCCTCTATGTTTTAAAACTGGATTTTATTTCCGGTAGAATCATAAATTCTTACACTTATTGTTGTTCAGACTAAGAAGATTTGACTTACACCATTACCCTAAATTTTCAATGTCCTCTTAAAGTTTCTCGACATCGCTTAAGTTCTCGACAGTTCTGTATATTTTGAGCTCGTCAGCGAACATTAAAATTTTTGATTGTAGAATGGTTTCAGTGATTGCGTTGATGAAAATAGTACAAATCCAAAGGCCAAGATGGGAATCTTGTGGAAAACCCGATGAAGCTTGAATTGAGTTGAAACTGTTGTTTCGAATATCTGTTTTTAAGTAAGATTTAAATCATGCCACAAAGTTGTTTGAGAACCCAAATGAGTATAACCGTTCTAGTGCGTTACAATGGGTAATGGAGTCAAACGACTTGGCACAGTCTGTACAACACGTCAACTTGCTTGTTACTTTCAATAACTTTGATTGTGCTGCTAGTGAATTCAATAAGGTTTTTAGATGTTGATCTCTTTGGCATGAACCTATCTTGGTACGGTGAAACATGTCGAGGAACATCACTTCTATCCCATTTAGAATAATGGGGTTATTCTGGTTATCTTTCATTTTTTAACTCTTCCAATCTCTGCGACTGATTGAACAGCATGCAAAGAGGTAGTTCTAAACTGGGTAATCTTTCAAAAAAGAAGCAGGTATTTGGTCAGGACCGCAGCCATTGCCGAATGTTTTCAGAACCTCGTTTATGTCTTATATTGTGATATGTAGTACCTCAATAGACACGTTCCCTATGATAGCGTGGTGGAGATTTTTGTATTTATTAACGTCTTATGGTTAAAAGACAGATTAAAAAACTCAGTGAACATGTTGGATATGAGTTGCGCATCCGATGATTTCCCATTAACGTCATATATGCAGGAAAACCGTTGATTCCACATTTTGTCTTAAAAAAGTTCCAAATGATACAAGTTATGTAAGTCTTGTATTTAGTCTCAAAATAATTCTTGATATGTTGATTAAACTTTATATGCAGGTTCAATAAGATAGATGTAGGGGTGGCCCGGGCCCGCATAAATTTGGTATCTGGTAAACCTCATATTCCTATTTTGATGGAAATATTCCAGGAGTGTGTTATACATCAGCTACGATGGAAATTTTCGTACAAGTCAAGGAGGACAGGAGAATATAAAACGCGATTCTCCTGTGAAGGTCTGATAAATGAAGAAACGCAACGAAAATATCAAGATCTTGTCAGCAATAGCATTTTACGATCCAACTACCAATCTGATGATGTGAACAGTGTCTGGGAAGTATTGAAAACCTCGGTTGTCGATGCTGCCCAGCACACTCTCGGTATAGTGAAAATAAAGCCCAAAAATGATTGGTTTGATGAGGAGTGTCGTCTTGCTGTTGAGCAACGCAATATAGCCCACAATGAAGCGCAGACTCGGTTTACAATTGCAAGGAAATGGACAGCTAAACGCATTTGTAGACAGAAGAAGCGCGAATGGTGGAAGGCCAAGGTCTTAAGAGTACAACAACTCAGCAATGAGCACAACTCGCGTGGTTTCTTTAAAGGAATCACCGAATTGCACCATACCTTAAGATCTCGGTCAACTGCCATTCGGGACCAGGATGGAAACCTCTGTGTTAACGTCGATGCGGTACTCGATACATGGTGTGAACATTTTTCTGATCTACTTAATGTTCCACATGTATCACAAGCTGTATTTGAATACTCTCAAATACAGACCGCGGAGATGTTCATTGAGGATCCATCCTATGAGGAATTCACAATGGCCATGCAGAGATTAAAGAAAAATCGTTCACCAGGGGTTGATTGCATTAATTCAGAGCTCTTGATATTCGGAGGGCTAACTCTGTGGAACTGTCTTTTCGACCTTGTTCGATTGGTATGGCGAAATGAAGTTATGCCTGATGAATGGAAAGTGGCCGCGTTATGCCCAATATTCAAAAAGGGTGATCGCATGAAATGCGAGAACTATCGCGGTATAGCTCTCCTTTGCACAGCATACAAGTTACTGTCATACATTATCTTGGGAAGAATTACTCCTTTGGCGGAGGAAATTGTCGGTGACTACCAAGGAGGATTCCGTCCAAATCGGTCAGTCACTGATCAAGTTTTTTCGCTACGGATGATTCTTTCCAAGTACTACGAAACATCTCGCGATGTACACCAGGTATTCCTAGATTTCAAGCAAGCCTATGACTCGATCAATCGAGAGAGGCTATGGTATGCGCTTGAATATTTAGGAATACCAAAAAAATATGTACATCTGTGTAAAATGACAGTAACGCAGTCACAATGCTGTGTTAAAGTTGAGAACAGGCTATCGAGAACTTTTGCAATCAATTCCGGTGTTCGACAAGGAGATGCGCTGTCCCCGATACTTTTTAATCTCATGTTAGAATACATCCTTCGTAAAAGTGAAACACCTCAGGACAATATCTTATTCCGACAATCCAATCAACTTCTTGCTTATGCAGATGATATCTGTGTGATTGGATTAAATGGCAACGGAGTGAAAGAGATACTTGATCCACTGGAACAGTTTTCAGCTTCTGTTGGTCTCAAAATCAACGAGTCAAAAACCAAATATCTGATCTCGGGTTTTAGAGACCAAGACGCAATTGATTTCAGTAGTGGAAACCACACGTTTGAAGGAGTGATGAGATTCAAGTATCTTGGATCTCTCATCACTCACGATAATAGTGTGGGCGAGGATATCAAGGTCCGCCTTGCCGCTGGCAATCGGGCTTTGTATCCTCTACGTCCACTGCTGAAATCAAAATATCTTGCAAATACGGATAAGCTGAAACTGTACAGAGTGTTGATCAGACCCGTTGTCATGTATGGATGTGAGAGTTGGACCTTGACGGATGAGTACGAAAGATGGCTTCTAACATTCGAGAGAAGAATCATGCGTGTGATATATGGTCCAAAACGCGACGTCGATGGCACTTACCGAGTTCTTTTCAATCACGAGATCAGGAATTTAATGCAAATTCCTGATATCGTGCATGAAATCAAAGGACAGCGAATACGCTGGCTCGGTCACGTTCTGCGTGCTGATCCGAAACGAATGATACAGCGATCTTTAAAGGGAGAACCGCCTTTCGGTAGGCGAAGAGGTCGCTGTCGGCGACGATGGCTCCACGGCGTAGAAAGCGATCTGGCATCTTCCAACTGCTTGCAACAGTATGAAGATCTGGCTCGTGATCGAAACCGTTGGAGTCAGATTGTTGACACGGTACGGGCCAATAATGGCCTGTAAAAACCGAAAAAAAAAAAAAAAAAAAAAAAAGTTATACATTCTATGGATTTCCCCGAAATGGACGCTTGTTTTTTTTTTAATTTTAGTTTTTATTAGATGCAGGGCGGACTTTTCGACTGTCCTAGCTCCTTGTTACTGTCAGAGCTCCTGCACCCAACACGCGATCTTTGAAGTAAAGCTTGATAGCCGCCTTAAACTTGTGCATTTTATACTCAAACGGAACTGAAAACCGGATAACGAATTCCACTTTCTCGGTGTTCGAAAAATAAATTCGCGTTTGCACCTTCAGTTCATGCTATCCGTCCTGGCGTAACAAATGGTGGTATTTTTTCCTTTAATTCTGCAGAACATTTACCATTTATTAATCTATGAAACACGCGGAGTTTTGCAACATATCTGCGGTGTTGTAAGCTGTCTAGATCTTTCGTAAGTCTGGCGTTTCGTATTATTAGGATGGCACGCCGCTGAACTCTATCTAGCAACTGAAGAGTAATGCCATATGCTCCACCCCAAACCTTACAGCAATATTCTATACAAGGTCTAATTAAGGTTTTATATATCTGCAGAACCTGATGCGATTTAAAAAACCGTCTGCATCTATTGAGGAACCCGAGTTTACGTGAAGCTGAATTGGCTAATGCGACCAAGCAGACGAATTGAGTCACAACCCACGAGAACGTAGTCGCAGAAATAAAATGCTAACATTTATTTTTTGAAATAAAATGCCAATTTCATAAAAAAATATACATTTTCCAATTTTTTTATTAATTAAATAACATTACCTAGATATATTTAATAATAAAAATTATATAAATAAAAATATAATATAATGTAACAAAAAAAAACTACCAGGAATTAGATTTATGTATTGTATATCTAAAACGGATTTAAGTGTTTTGGAATGCAAGCAAAATACATAAGGGTATTCAATTATATATATATACAGTGAGTTGGGGAAGTTAAGTACATTAAACATAAAAGGTAGCTGTAGTAAAATTATTTATATAATATAATAAAGTACTTCTCAATTGGTCCTAAGTCTCAGTATTTTCATATTTAATATTTTTTTTATAAAATTCTAGTAAACTATTAAGGTGGCACTAAAATTTGTGAATTTATCTACCTACTTATATAGTCTGTTATAATAATAATTATATTTATAATAATAATAATAATAATAGTAATAATACTGGATCACAATAATTATTAAACTCGACTTCGTATTTGTATCGTTAAGTAACACAATCAATTACACAAAATACGTAATTTATGGAAGATCATTTCGATATAAATTAAAATAGAACTAGGCCCCATGTTAAGATGGCAACAAATATTTCGCTTAATATCGGGCTCGTTTTTATATTTTCTAATCAAGGCTTAAATTTATCCTAAGGCAAGATGTTTACTTATATCATCTAATAGCTTAATACAATTATTAATTTTTTTTATAATTTTTTTGTACCAGTCATGTCGATTGTCAAATCGTTCATTGAATTACGAAACGGTGTGATCAATGCTTTCTTTTCAATATCTTTAATTTTTTTCGGTTTTGGCCGATTTCCTTTACCATATCGATTGATTACACCGTCCGGATCGTCCATCATTCGTACAATTAACGTTTGATCCGATGAATCAATTGGTGCTATTGAAATATCGCGCACAGCTCTGAATTTACCACAATTATTTAGATGTTCGTTCTCTAAACGGAAAAAATTCCAAACAAATCGTCGAAATACCTCAAGCGGACCGAGTACCGATGTTATTAAATCGCCACTAACAATTTTCATTTCCGTTAAATAGAATGAAATGATCCAGGCAAATCGTAGCACAAAATCTTCGACGATGGCAAAATAATAGAAAAACGTTGATGAATAGACGATTTCTTCGCGCAAAAATGTATTTTCGGCCGCATTTTTATCGAACAGGCCCCAGTCCATTTTAATGTCCCACGTGTACGCATAACATGATGACACAACCGATGAAAGTATCCACAGCCATACATAAGGATTATCAAATGTTTCGGTATATTGATCTGGAATCGAAATAAAAAAAACTATTTGTTTACATTGCGTCTATAAAACAATACGTTATGTTTATACTTACAAGCATAAAAATTTTTTAATGTCGCAAATGTCACAACTAAAAATGTTGTTGAATATTTTCCAGCATTCACCAAATGAGGAAAAGCTTCTTTCGAGTCGCGATAACGTCGTAAGCATTGTGCAAAACGAAACCAAGCTGGCAAACAATTAACAATCGGTCGAATTACATAATCCTGTTCCATACATTGTTTACTGTCGCCGGCATCGAGCCAATCGCCGTTCGTAAAATAAAAACAAATCAAAAATTGAAAATCTAGAAGTGCCGTTGCAAGTGAATTCAATTGATCAGCGAGCCAGAAATCGGCAAATCCAACATGAAAAAATGGTGCCGAAATCATACGACCAATTGTCCGGAGTAACCAAAATCGCGCCTCGTACCGAAATACCTTTAGAGGATTCACCAAAAAAAACAACATTATAATCGATAGCGCGAGCGGATTAACATACGGTGGTATGCTGAGTGTTGCACTATATAAAAAACTCAACAACGATAGTGTCCAGACAACACCAAATATAGCAGCCATTTCCATTAAATGTTGTTCCGATAGATGATTACGCGGATCAAGCTCAAATATTAGTACATGATTGACACCCGACGATCGCCATCCATAAATATTCACTCCAATCAAAAATATAAACTGTACGATGAGTAGAGGACCGCGATATAAACGAAAAGCAATTTTTAAATTTTCACCACTCGATTCATGAAATATTGCCGATAATATCACCGTTATGAAAAGTACAATAAAACTGCCCGAAAATAAACCAACTTTAAATGTTGTCCACGGACTTTGTTGTTCGCCTAGCGGTGGTACACGTAATCGTTTCATTGCCCGTTGTCGATCACCCCCCTCGAGTTTAGTTGTTACAGCATTTTCGGTTTCATTAATAAGTTTATCGATGTCTTTATTTATGAAAAAGTGAGATGTTTCGACATGCTCCTGTCGCCATTTGGCACCATGATCAACTTTTAATAGCTAGAATAGAGAAGAACAAAACTATGTTAGATCACACGATAGATCATGTGTTAATGGCATAACTTTGATGAACTGGAATATTTTCTGATGATCAAAGCATACTGTGCTTCAATTAGAAAAATAGTCGTGATTCGACCTTACTTTTTTGTAAACCAGTGCAAGGTTAGCTTCTGCGCCATACGAGACATAAATTGACTTTTTTTGTGGGACTATCTAAGCAGCAAATTATCACAGCTTCTTGCTGATCTAAAGGCCAATATTCCATTACCAAACATTTTAATCAAAACAATTCCGAACGTCATGAAAAAATGCAACGAACCTTTCATCAATATTTTAGATGATCACTTGGCAATAACAATTGGCAAGTGATCATCTTAAATATACCTAGGTTGCCATTAATGTTGCTAATAAAAGATATCAATAATTTTGAAGAATTTCGGTTAAGGTCCTCAGCTATTCAACAAAGAAATCATTTAATTAATTATGTCGCATACGATCGGGAAGAGATTTCAGACTTTAGAGACCCCATCAATATAAAAGTGTAAATTACCAAATAGGTCACAGTACAATCGTTATCTGAAGCGTTTGTGTAATATTGCATATAGATGGTGTATAGATGATTGTGAAACGTTGGAGTGATTCATGAATAAAACTGAAATTATTCTAAGAAATCATCATTCATCATGATTGTAGTTTCGTAAACATCAAGTCAAAAACAGTTTTATCAGCGTTAATACAAAACCCAGTACGCAGAGGCCAAACAAGAAAGTAAACCAGTCTTAGGTTATGACGTAAAATTCACAGTAAACAATATAATAGTAAATCAATCGAAATACAGTACTGGAAATAAGTATATTATGTACTTACCTTATCATGTTTTTTTAATATTTTCCGAAACCCTGTATGATTTAAATTCTGATAGTTTTGCAATAAAATTAAACTTAAATAGAATTCACTAAACGCCAACTTCAACTCTTGCACTTTACGATACGGCAAATCATTTTTCTTCGTTAGATTACTGCTCGTTTTGATTTTAACTTTATGCTGTGACATTTCGAGCGATGTTTTTAGTTCGGTAGAAAGTGTGGCCGATTTGCGAGTCGCTTCCGCTAGCTTTTCCGAATAGAATGTATTAATTTTTTTCAGTTCTTCATCACAGTAGTGGAAGAAATTTTCATCGAAATTGGCAAAATGACGTTTCAAAATTTCTTCTTCGACGTTTTCGGCCGCTGGTGCTTCCTCGACGGCCACATACAACATGGCTTTCATTTCCTAGAAATACAAATTGTAATTAAGATTAAATTTGACAAAATAAAATAGTCAAAGCACAAAGGCGTATCTAATTAAATTTAATCATCTTAATTGCAATTAAGACGCTGCTTATACTTATACGTATAATAATTTTGGCGACCTTGCTAATTTGTTCGCGATATAAATACGAAATAAAGTTTGTTAAACCATGTCACGAAGTTTGATATGGTTAATCTAAGACCAACGTATCGATACTTGTTAATGAAGATCTAATAAATGATACGGTTGCTTAATGGAGCACGTAATAATTAGATATTGCCAAGACCCAAACAAACATATCATAATCGATTCGTTTCCATATTTGTACATTCGAATTCATTGGCTGACAAAGTCGATTTGGTAAGCGTGTACTTGTCGTGACACATTTTTGATAATATTACAATATTATCAAACAGACGATGTAAAATTTCCAAATCATGTAAGTTTTTTCAAGTTTGTGTTAACTGTTTTCACTTGGAAAATACCAAATGAATAAAATTTAAAATACTTAAATATTCAAACCATTAAGTTTAATTTGATGGTATTGTGTATAATTTAATCGTCGTCAAAATTTCGGTTCAAGTAAACATTTAAATGACTGGGAATTCCCAATATGTTAATTATTTTGAGATGATCGACATTTACATATAAATTAGCTCGTGTCTGGCATCGAGTGTTTATGTGTGTGTTTATTTATTTTGTCTGTTTTAAATTCTGTCTGTCTGTTTCTATCTATGCAATCTGTTTTGGAGCTCAAGGCTCTCCCAACTCTTTCGCGGTTCACTTATATACATCCAACTTTACGCCATTACATAGCCAAATAGGTCCGATTTACGTAGAAACCATCTGCATATTACATAGCTCTATGCCAGCCTATAGTACTGATATGGAAGATGGTTGGCCCATGCATTCTGCACTCAAACAGATGGTGAAAAAGCCCTCTGGATTCGAAGCCGGCGTCGACCGTAATGTTAAATGAATAGTATTAGATTTATATTTATAATATTTATGTGTTTGTATTGTATATATGTAGAGCACGACCATTACTATGTCTAGTAATGGTGGCTAAATATATGAAGATATTCTGATAAATTAGAAAAGGTCATATATATATTTATAGCGTCATCAAACAGAGGATGCCAACGTGAAGACTGATGAACTCCGACTGGATGAACCGAGACTGTTTGGGAAGAATGACTGCTAGATGGTAATGTTAAATATCTTAATCGTTTGAATCATTTGCAATATTGGTGACCATTTAGATCAGGACCCAAATGGTGTGACAATAATCTATTCTTCTAATTATAGATTGTGTGAATGAAACTGAATTTTAAAAGTTTCCAAATTTAAACATGGGATAGAAATAGGGACATAAGATCAACAAATACAGCATAAGATGAGATGACCCAAGAAACTATTTTCAACTATTTTCTAACGGTTTAATGCCGCAGTCAAGGCTATAATAATGCAGTGCTTTACAAACAAAGCGAAATACCTGGTTCTTATTGTGAACAGCAAATTAAGCTGTAAACTTTACATAGTGAAAAGAGTAAAGCTACTATAACTCTCTACTAATGCACAAACGCCATTGGTATAAGATTAGGTTTCGAGAACCATACACTACGTTGGCTCTTTGTACGTCAGTCACTCGATCCACACTTTTCCATGAGACCTTTGTATGGTGGCCAGCACTTACTAACTAACCCACCTAAATCTAGGATCTTTGTACTGACACTTAGGAGCACACCTACCCAAACTCTGCTTAACAAAATTTACATCGTTGTACAAAATAACTTGCCATCGTTGACTAGAGCGTTGACTTACATACGCAATATCTACTCGCATGGATGAAGTAATCTTTTTTGGGCAAATTCTGTGAACTCATAATACTAAGTAAAATACTTTTCACTGTTGAGAGATGGAACCCTCAACCAATTCTCAATGCATTATCCCACCCAATACACCTACTCCTCCTCATTAAATTAATTCAAGTCAAAATTACCATTTAAATTCTTAATGTAAATAAATCTTCTTAATCTTAATAAATTCTTAAATGCTTTTTGAACTATTCTAATACAACTATTACATAAATTCGATTATCAGGTTGAATTGAGTTAAGTAAGTCATTGGTCAGACATTTAATTCGACAAACAATTTCCTATATACGAATTGCATCTATAAGTATAACACAACGACTTTATGGTTCGCTGATAACACAATGTACACATCGCTGCTTATCAACTGAATTATAAGCACACATGAAAACATAAAAACATGTGCTCTCATCAATTGTATCACGTGCTTCGTATTTTTATAGAAACCCATCTCCAATATTTTTTTATAATTTCATGTATTACGCGTCATCATTACTCTATCATGGCTTAGAGTTTACGATGTTCATTTAATGGGCAATAGCGCGTGTTTAAGCAGGTTCAACAAAATTCACTGCATTTTACATACTTCAATGATTGGTGAGGAGTGTTTCTCATCATGCCACAGTCGCGAGCTCGATTCTAATTATTGACCAAAAGTTAGCACGCACCGGATGACTTAATGTTGATTGTCTAAGTATACGTATTAGAATGGCACCCATTAGATCTCAATTCAGAGACGGTTAGGGCCATTTATGGCCTTCATCCATAAATAAAACATGTACATACTTTACAAAGCTACTCACATTTTCTAAATAAATACATATACTCGTATTTATAACAACTTATATACAAATATACACAGATTAATAGATGTGTTATCATCGTAGATGACCTTAATACTCGTGATATACACGTCAGTAAAATTGGCGAATCATAAACAGACAATTATTTCGAAGATAAAAAACAAATTAAAATGTCAATTGTTCGTCAAGAATTAGCTAATGTTTACACTATCTATGTACAGTAGCCAAATAATGCAATTTCACTGCTATAGAATGTGTAAATATTCAATTAATTATCGAATAAATTACATATATTACAACACAACGCGGTACGTTATCGCGGCGGCGCGGCCATTTATCAGCTAAATCGTTCTACATTTTACTGACTCGAATGATTTTTATCAGACTTATATATACTATAAATTAATTTACAATTTCAATTAATATCTTAATTTATATCCAGTACACTCGACTGTATAACTTTTCGGTATAGACATTAATCTATTTAAAATTATTGTTCTGCGCCCACGATGATGCAGTAATAGCACGACAGTAGTTGCGCAATGGTACAGAGCATATTCCACCGATTTCAATTCTGACCCATTTTTGAGTTGATATTTTAATTCAATGGATAGTCGAACCCAATGAGAGTTATCAATAAAAAGTCTTCAGCTCCCTCGATGAGAAAGAGATCAATTTCTAAGATAGCTTAAGACCTGGAACAAAATCGAAGTATGTGGCCCTTTTGAATTTAACCAGCACCCCGGCATTGCAGTGTTCTAAAGTGATTCTACAGAAAAGTTATCTGCCAAAGAATAGCGGTGCCGCGCCACCCCTCATTAGAGACCACATTTCTCTCTGTTCCAAAGCTACCAGGCTTTCTGATATTCTTCCGCCAAATACAATATATAATAGAATGTATATAGATAGGTCTGTCTAGTCTATATACCATACCATAGACCTTTGTTTCATAATATTGATTTCACACATCCCAACCTCACTATCGCACAGAAAAATATTACTGGAATTCAAGTTTAATCGGTACACAGTTGGAAGATATGCCTATCAGTATAAATGATCTTGTAACTCTACAAGGATTTAAAAGTGGCCCATTACATTACCTGTTTTTAGTTTTTGTTTAAACGGTATCTTTACTCCTGTACCAAATTATTACGATAGATTCTTGGATGGAACCCAATAAGGTTCAATCAAATGTTCTCATAATGACTATAGACAGATAATATGCATATACCCTGGACATAAACTGTTAGAAGCAGAACATGAAATTTAAGACAAGAACAAACGCGGCATAATAGACTAGAGGTGTTTAAAGTTCCCTGTATGCTAATAAAGGTACAAAGACCGATTTTTTCAAGGATTAATCTCTTTATCCTAGAAATGGAGGCTGCCCATAGCTGTCGAGCTAGGTAATCTGACGGCTTTGGGTTTATATTTTTTTTCCAACAGACCCTAACGTCTGAATGGTGTTGTGTAATGCTAAGTAAACATGGGACTCATTTTAACAATATACTTAATTTAATCGATCAGGAAACAAAGCGACCAAATCTAACATATTCATTAAAACGTTCACATCCAACAAAAAGCTCTTGTAGCTGGGAGTACACATTACCTTCATCAATCGGTTTGTCGCCGTTCTCAACAGATTGGTTTGTTGTATGCTACAACTTGGCATATTTTACGTACGAATCTTGGTTTAAAATCATACAAATTATAACTCGTGCAGTTGAAGCCGCAGTAGTTGGTTTTTAACAGCTAATGGACAATTTTAATGAGCCCTGGTAAATGGATGCTTTAATATATTCAGCATTTCAACCCCGTAATGTCGGTGAATGGACCGGTTAATTATTCACTTACAACGTGTGGACAAACCAGATTTACGGTTGATGGCTTGAAAGCAAAAGAATATTTAGATTTATCATCGAGTAACATTAAATAAAAACAGTATAGCTATAACAGTATTGCTTAAAATCCTTATCTTCAACTATAGGAGTAAGTGACAATTATTTAATTTGAGGATATATACTAAGACGATATATACGGCATTAACAGCGAAACTTTGCCCACATCTTGGTGGTTTGAATATATAATTATACAAGGGTGTGTTTAGGCTAACAGATATAGGTGTGTAAGTCATAGCCATATACATTAATTTACAAGAAATATTTGCAGTAAATTTATTATATTTTACACAAATAATTTTGCGTGGATGAAAATAAATTAAATAAATAAAACAAATTAAGTAATTAATTCTATGTAAAAGCAGACAAATAAATAAGAGCCGACTTTTAAAGGAAACAACCTCGTTTATTTAAATAAACATTGAATTAAACCGTATATTCGAACCAAAACACAGCAGATATTTAGAGCTAATATACACTGTAAACGAATTATTCGAAAGCCGAAGCAAGCACGTACAGCTATACGCACGATTTGCGTAGACCATTTAAACATCGATTCAAACCCGGTACCTTTCGTAGCTTTAACCAATAAATTAAAATGAAATATACAAAAATCATATTTTATGTTGTTCCACCAGCTATGTGTAATAATACTTACTAGACTACATTAATGAAAGCGACACACGAAACTTAATTTGTTATAAATAAGTTTTATTGCTGAACAACGGAAAGATTCGCATATAACGATTTAATAAGCGAATATATTAAATATATTACAAGCGAGATTTATTATACACGCAACATTATGTAATGACGTCTCAGTAGGAAATCTGGATTGTTACGAATCCGTGATATTTACTAACGAGCATTCGCATATTGATTTACTTTGCTAGCTCCCAAGCAACTATTTACAGTTAGTAACTATTCGGCTGTGATATTATGATATGTGGATACTTAAGACACTATATTATTAAAAATATTTGTTTTGTTTGATGAGCTTAAAGGTCGAAGTTAAGCATATGAAGTTCAAAATAGTTCAAGGCGTAATATCACATTACACTCTTACATTGTTTTTTCTTAAATTCTTTTTTTCTTTAAGGAGGAGAGCTTGCAGAGTTATTCAACAGCTTTCTGAGTTATTCTACTCCGAGATTGTAGCAAGACAAATTGAGAACAGGGAAAAAGCTATAGGCAACATGTTGACTACAAGTACCACTTAAACGATGAGCTCCTCAGTTATAGCATCGTTTACAGTGTTTTTGAACTCACTAATTCGCAGCTCTAACACTATTGCTCTCGATTTGGCAGGTTTTTATAACAAAATTATACATAGTTGACATTTTTAGACGTAGATATAGTATGTATATTGCATACACTTAAGGATATATAACGTTTGCTAAGTGAAGAGAAATAACTATCAAATTGAGACTACCAAGTATCGTAAGTTAAAAACAGCAGTTAAACGAAATTATTTACCCCAGTAAGTATGTAGTTCAGTTTTACATGTATGTTGAAGACTGTATTGAATGATTGAATTCAGCATTTCTTCATTCGCCGAGTTCTTTACGTAGCACCCAAATCTAAAACAAAAAAATACGAGGCACAAAAACCAATGAACAACTTATACAAATAATCTTACTAGACAGGAAAGTGATAATGACTAATATACTCTTAACAATTTGAGCCAAGGGAGTCATAAAGTACGTTATCCATAATTTAGTGAATCTTAAACTTCCTTGATTGCATTGTTTAAAAAAAAACACAGACACATGAGCTGACCCATCTTACATGTCAGAACTATAGGTTGGCATGGGCCAATGCAATGTGCAGATTGTCAACATATACCAATAGCGATACGTCCTCGGCGTTAGATGAGTACGATAAATTACAAAAGAGTTGAAAGTGCTATGGTCACTAAACAGATACTATAAATAAGTTATTATACGGTTAACACTTGAAATAGACGAGCAACTCGTGAATACCAGAAGTTTTGAACCAATACCAGGATTTAATAAACAACAAATATATTTTATGCATGACCACAAATTAATTAACTTCACATTTTATGTTTTGTTTGATCATCATATTTTGTATATAACACAATAATAATTATTGATGAATCATAAACCAAACCAAATTAGCGTGTAATTGGCGACTGGCAGCGGTGGCGGTATTTAAATGGTTGCACTTATCTCAAAGACATACAAACAAAACTACGTATTGAATGAGAATAAAAAATAAATTTCTTATCGCTTATCAATATACAATAATAATATAAATATTAAATGTTTAGCGATATTTTCAAAGGAGTTTTAAGAGGAGTTCCTTGAACTAGACCGAGATGATAAAGTATATTTAACGGATTTGCAACGTACCTCATAATTTATGTACTGCTTTCTCCACTCTGGAGTTATGTGTGCTGTAAGATGTTCAGCGAACTTCATATTTCGTTTTGTCTTATCTTCTAACTTATATATTATATATTTTCAACATTAAAGCCCTTTGTGCTTTGTTACTATCTCGGTTGTGTGTGGCGAGCTAATAAGAAAAGGCGAATGATTCGTTGGAATGACACAGACAACAAAAACCAAAGATTTCACAATAATTTTATCCACATTTTACACATCTCTTTTGTATTATATTATCGATACACTAAAATATTTATCACTTTATTATTAATCTATTTTATTTTATTCAAAAAAACTTAAAGAAAGCAAAACGAAAACTTCCAAGAAAATCACACAAATTTTTGTTGTTTTATTTGGTCTCATAAATTAAATTCACCAACTATCATACAAAACATATTAATAAAAATCAATTCACTATCATTCCGATATAATATTAATTAAGAAAAATGCGTAGAAATAATAATACAAAATAATAATAAACTTTAAGACACGAAAACCTCAGCGAACATCTCAAATAAATATATTTTCTCTACTTGATTTGACTTGACACAGCAACCGAAAACGTCAAATAAGGTATTGAGGTTGGTTATTAATTTATTTTCATTATTTATACAGTTGATCGAAAAAGTATATTTATGTTAACGTAGGCACGTACAATGGCATAAGCTAAATTTATTAACGTTAAATAATATTTATTATATATTCCTGGTATTAATGGCAGTCTGGTCGTAAAATCAATTATATTCTTTATAAATAATTTAATATTTACCTTAATACAATATCTGCATTTCGAGAATTTTTAATATGATCATTGAAATTACTGTACAAAATCGTTAACAACCGATTTTAAATTAGATCGACTTAGGAGAACTATTCTCATATTTTTTTGAATTGCTTCTTGTTAGATACAGTATATGATGTTCAAACATTCTTTCAGTAGTATCTTGGCCGGCATATTATTTTCAAAATATTGTTTTGGCATATGCACAGCATAATCTTACCAATGAAACTGTGTCCAAGAAATATGAAAAATACTTTCGACATGATTGAAACTCGAGCATAGTCGAGAAAGCGAATTTACACAATTTATTTTATAACCAGCTAGACAGCAGCCCCGCGGAATATACCCAATGCTTGAGATGCGACTCTAGTTCCTAACTAGCCCCAGTTATAATTTTACAAGACTTCCTGCTTAGTTTCCTGCCTCAGATGAAAATGAAAGTAATCAAGTTTCTGTTTTTAGTTGGTTTGCATTCTTTTTAGGGGCTTAAAGTATAACCAACTTTTTCTGCACATTGCATAGCTTCATGCCAGCTTATAGTTATAACGTGAAAGATGGTCGACCCATGAATTCTGCATTCCGACAGACGCCATAGAAGTGTTCATTCACACCACCGATCGTAATCAGGTACACCAAATACCTCCTACCTGGCTTTCAACCAAAATTCGAATCTCAAATATATAACCGAATAAGGATTACAAATATTAAACCAAGGGTTAGTAAATAATAAAGATTTATATATTAATATTCCATGTATAAACTTTCTTACTCATCTATTTAACGATTGTTTTATATAATGAATATAATTAAAGGAATTCAAATTTATTAGTTATCGTACTCAATAATTCGATATTTTTGTACTAATCTGAATATCTCAGTTGTAAAAACAGTCTTATGCCCAATTTGAGTATTTGTAGACTACTTATTGGAAATGGTTTGGGTAACACTCGTAATATTTCCCAATATATGTTGTAATTTTAGGTCGAACCCGCGAAGTATTTATATGTAAATAACTAATTATAAAATAAATATTATTTTACAATTAATAAAATATTTATAACAATAATATGTAGTTATAGCTTCAAGTACATAAATATATCAATTGACTTTTTTTATACAAAACATAATTCCAATTAATTGAAATTAATAAGTTTTGACTCTAGATTAGTTTTATTATTTTCCAAATCATCTTTAGAATAGGTTTGGATTTCGTTGAACAATGCCTTATTCCGTAGATTAATATCATTCGACAGCAGGACAACCCGATTGCTATTCGTCGCTATTTGAAGACAGCAATTTATTATTTTATCATCCGAATTTTGTATTTCGATTAAGTGTTCCGAAGATTTAAGTGCACTTTGGCCACACAATCGTGATCCGTTTGTGGTAAATGAATTATTTAAAAATTTTATTGCGTTTGATGCGATTATTGAAATTCTATTATTTCGACGTTGCTTTAGTTTGTCCAATTCTTGAAGTACGACATATGGCACAACGAGGTATGTGTATTTGAGTTGTGGAAACATAGAAGTATTGAGACTCTGTAGAAATTTTAAATTCGAAATGAAAATATTTGTGTCGAGCACTATATAAAAATTATGGTCGTTTGTGTTTAGTGATCGTAGACTTATAATATCAGGTGTCATATCAGCGGTTGTAAACTTGTTCTCCCTTAAAGTTGAAATCTGGAACAAAATACAACAATTTTTAAACTATACTGTACGGTTACAATTCATAATTACCTCATATAGTACAATCTCTTCGGGAATAGGTTCCCAATCCATGAATTCCGGTTCATCTTCATTTTGGTTACTGCAAAGCAGATTTCGATCATTTTGTTCTTTCATGTCAATATCGCCACCGATTTCTACGGAAATTGGTTTAATCTTCAACCTATCTTGAACACTTGGTTTCGAAAGTTTTGATATTTTATTTGCTGTTTTACTATTATTTGTGGTTAAAATATTTGCTTGGACTTTGCCATCTGCAATTACTTGGCCTATACCCAATTTCATATTCAATCCTTCATTGCTTTCGCGATTTTTCATTAAAGTTTTTTGTAACAATTTCAAACGATCATTAGCTGGTGTTTGTTTGGTTGACCTATTACGCCTGGTGTTTCTTAGATTATTTCTAGGTGGTTGTGAAATCTTTTCTGGCATTTTATCTTCTGCTTTTGTATCATCTTCATTTGCCCATCTACTTGTCCCAGTTTTCGTGTTAAAATAATAATATTTGTTTGGATACCGTTTAGATTGTTTTTTAACCCATTCTTCCGAGTTTTTGTTATCGTTGGATTTCTGCATTATCAACTTCGTCTAAGTTTAATTTTATCATTAAAGTTTTATATTTTTTTAATTTATTGTTTACACATATTATTACAAAATGACATATGAAAATTTGACGTGTTCAGGAATACACACTGCACGTACTACAAACCGCTATGATTAAAAAATATAATTTTCGTCATACCCCACATTTTGTATGTTGATTGTATGAATAATTTAATATTTTGTTACCATAGAAACAACATCTTAAAATTTTCACCATAATTTATAATTTTCTTTAATTATCATTTACGGCTTGTTTTGTAATTAAGATTTCAGTATTCAGCCCTAATATAAATTAAAATGACCTCTGAGCTTAAATATACTATACCACATGGAAACCTTATCAATGTTCTTCCATTAAACGTCATTCTGTAGATTGGAAGTGGAATAAATAATTCAAAATGTTGAAAGTAATGTAATAATAAAAATTATGTAAATAAAATATTATTGTATTGTAATATTTACAATTCTAGAATGCAGTTACATTGGTGACAGGAGGTGCTTCAGGCCTAGGTCGAGCAACAGCGGAACGATTCGCCAGGACGGGAGCAAAGGTCGTCTTATGTGATTTAGGCACGTCTAAGGGTAATGAAGTATCTAAAACTTTAGGCGATAATGTGGTTTTTGTCCCTGTCGATGTAAATATATTATTTAGTTTCAAAAATATTGAGTAATTTATTAAAACTGCTATATTTTAGGTAACTTCGGAGAAGGACGTAACCGAAGCTCTACAAATAGCCAAAGATAAATTTGGCCGATTAGATGTTGCAGTTAACTGTGCTGGCACCGCTGTAGCATTCAAGACATATAACTTTAATAAAAAACTGCCCCACAAATTAGAGGATTTTAGTCGTGTGCTAACTGTAAACACTGTCGGTACGTTTAATGTTATTCGATTGGCCTCCGGTTTAATGGGCGAGAATCAGCCAAATATTGACGGACAGCGTGGAGTTATTGTAAATACAGCTTCGGTAGCTGCTTACGATGGTCAAATTGGTCAGGCAGCTTATGCAGCATCGAAAGCTGCTGTTGTTGGTATGACTTTACCAATTGCCCGTGATTTGAGCACGTATGGCATTCGTGTTGTTACTATTGCACCGGGCTTATTCGATACACCAATGCTACAATCTCTTCCGGAGAAAGTACGTGCATTTTTAGCAAAAACTGTTCCATTCCCACAACGTTTAGGGAATCCAGATGAATATGCACATCTAGTCGAAGCGATCGTTGAAAATCCATTACTAAACGGTGAGACCATTCGCCTGGATGGTGCTTTGCGTATGATGCCATAAAAATATTTATTATATTCCGATAAAAGTGTTATGCATTTATTAGTTGTGAGTTAGAGTTAAATAAGATTAAAATAAATTGGTAAAAAGTTATTTTTTATAACATTATTTTCAAATTTTTTCGTTTAATTTATTTTTTTACATAAACCAAAAGAAAACAGAGGCGATTCTATCAATTAAACGGGCAAACAAAAATCCTTTGAGTATAAGGGTGAGTAAACTCGGATAGGAGTAAAGATACAAATATGGTCTATCTATAGTGATTATGGCACTTGTAAAATTCTTATCAGTTGCTGTAAACGTCAAAGTTATTAAGTTTCCACAATTGTTGATAGTGAAAAAATAGTCTTCAAAATGTTAAAAGTAATATTTAATAAATAAGAACATATATAAGTTTACAAAACGAAATTATATTTCTAGAATACTGTTGTTTTGGTAACTGGAGGTGCGTCAGGGTTAGGAAAAGCAACAGTTGAACGATTCGCACGCAAGGGTGCAAAGGTCGTGTTATGTGATCTACCCTCGTCTCAAGGCAACCAAGTTTCAAAAAGTCTAGGTGATAATGTTGTATTCATACCAGTTGATGTAAAATACTATCGGTTTATATATAATTTAATTTATTAACTCGATCAATTTTAGGTTACTTTGGAAAAAGACGTTATTCAAGCTATAGAAACAGCCAAAAATAATTTTAATCGATTGGATATTGCTGTCAATTGTGCAGGAATTGGGATTGGATTTAGAACCTATAATTTTAATAAAAAGATACCGCATAAGTTAGAAGATTTTAGCCGAATTCTGATGATAAACACTGTTGGCACATTTAATGTTATTCGATTGGCTGCTGGCTTAATGGGTGATAACACTCCAAATATTAATGGACAACGTGGAGTTATTATTAATACAGCTTCAGTTGCAGCATACGATGGATTAAATGGGCAGGCAGCATATGCAGCTTCGAAAGCAGCTGTTGTTGGTATGACTTTACCGATTGCTCGTGACTTAAGTTCGCATGGCATCCGAGTTGTTTCCATTGCACCAGGACCATTTAGTACTGCAATGTTGGGTGCACTTACGGATAAAGAACGTTCATTCTGGTCTAAATCGATCCCATTTCCTAAGCGATTTGGACATCCGGATGAATATGCCCAGCTAGTCGAAACAATCGTTGAAAATCCATTACTAAACGGTGAAACAATTAGATTAGATGGCGCATTGCGTTTAATGATGTCATAAATTATGAATTAAAATGATTTTTTGAAATATATTTTGTATTGAAATCCACTTCATTTTCTTGATTTGCGTCTACCATTTTCGTTAAAATTTGAAATAAATAACTACCAAATATGACGCTAGCGCTTATTGCGGTAAACATCTGCAATATCCTATTTATTTTTTTACAGAAAAAATTCTTGTATTTCACAATTTCGGTGATTTACATCTAATTTAAACGCGTAATAACATTATTCAACCAAAATAATAAACAATATAAATAGTTTATAAATATTGAAAATATTACTTGTTGTATCACACATAAAGTGGACGTGATTAAAATTTGTTAAAAATTTATATTGTTGCCAGGAATATTTTGACAGCATCGTGACATCTTGTGAAAAATTTGTTTGGCGCATTATTGTGGTTGGTAATTTTTAATATTTTTGAGTAAATTAAGTTAAATTATTCGTATAATATAGTTATACTACTTCTAATGTTTACTTTATATAAAGGTAATTTGGTATTATATTTGGCCTACAATAATAAATGTTAAAAGTTTTTCTATATTTTTTATTGGAACGCAGAATTTTTGAGGTTAAGTTATAAATCTGAATAGTGTGTACTAAATAAATCAAAAATGTTTGGAGGATCTAAACCATCATTTGGTGTTAATACCACCGCACCCGGTACATTTGGATTTAATAATACAACCGCAGCAAGTCCATTTGGACAATCATCTTTTGCTAAACCTGCTACATCGGGATTTGGACAAGCTCCCACATTTGGTCAACAGAATACTTCGCTATTTGGCGGAGGGCAACAGACTACTGGATTATTTGGGGGTAATCAACAACAACCTGCCTTTGGAACGAACATTGCAACAACACAACAATCAGGTTTTGGAGGTATGTTACAATACTAATTTTTTACAGTAAAAGTATGACTCACTCGATGAGTCATACCATATTGCGCATTAATATACAATCATATGATTTCTCTAATTATCTAGGCTTTGTTCAACAACAGCAGAATGCTCCTCTATTTGGATCACCACAAGCTAACACCTCACTATTTTCTACCTCTGGATTTGGTGCTAATAAGCCAGCACCTTTTGGGGCTACACAAAATACATCATTATTCGGTGCGGCAAATGCACCCCAAACTGTAACAACTGGAATTTTTGGATCTCCGCCTCCTACAGGTGGATTATTTGGAAATAACCAAGCACCGTTTGGAGGCGCGACTGGATCTTCGGGTACCGCTGTTGTGAAGTATCAACCATCACATGGTACCGATACATTATTAAAAAGTGGTAATACAACCAATATAAACACCAAACAACACTGTATCACGGCCATGAAAGAGTATGAAGGCAAATCACTAGAAGAACTTCGACTTGAGGATTATTTAGATAATCGCAAAGGTGGTGCTCAAGTTGGTCAAACCACATCACTTTTTGGTCCTCAACCTACAAACACTGGATTGGTATTTGGGCAGCCGCAAGCTGGTGGTATTTTTGCACAGCAAGATAATAAAAATGTATTTGGTAGTCAAGCTCCAACCGGTTTTAATCAAACAGCAACTGGGTTTGGACAGGCCGGTCAACAGACATCTATATTTAATAAAACGTTCCAAGGAAATCCAGCGACTACATCAACATTTGGTGGCTTTAATAATACGACTGCTACAGCAAATAATCCGTTTGGGCAGAAGCCCTTTGGACAAACCTCTACAAGCCTTTTTGGACAAACACAACCACCCACATCAACCACGTCAACATTTGGGAATTCGAGTTTCTTCGGTACCACACAGCAACAACCACAACAAGGTACTTCATTTTTTGGCAATACTGATAATAAATCATTCGCATTGCCGGGAATTCAACAATCTACGCAACCCAATGCTTTCGGGTCATTTGGCACGGCTCAACCTCAACCTGCACAAAATCAACAACCATTTGGAATGGCTAAGCCAACTAATAATTTTAGTTTTAATACACCCACCTCTCAACAAAATAATATGGGTAACACTGGTTTTCCAGGGTTTGGCCAACAGAATACTACTGGTGGACTCTTTAATAGTAATACCAACAATAATAATGCCTTTGGGACTAAACTACAGACTCCTAATTTTGGATTCACTAGTCAACCAAATCAACCCCTAATGAGTGGTGGTGTAGGAGGTATTTCATTAGGTACGTCCGGAGGTACGTCATTTTTCAATACTAACGCAAATAAGCCAGGAGGTTTATTTGGAAATACTAACAATCAACCAGGCGGTTTATTCGGTAACAACACATTCGGAAATGGTAATTCACTTGGTGGATTTGGTACATCGAATTTAGGGAATAATGGTTTAGGCACATCAACGGCGCCTGCCACTTATCCCGTACATCAACAAATTATGGCATTAACCTCCTCACCATATGGAGATTCAGCAATATTTAAAGATTTAAAATCAAGTGGAATGTCCGATGATGCATTAAAAGCAACTAATCCAGCTGCTCAAAAAGCAATCCTCGAAACAAAATCAAATCAATATAAGGTATCGCCTAAACCAACCACTTCAATTAAAACTAAACCCGTTGTGGGAATGTTGTCAAAAAAATCGTTATTCGACGGATTGGAAGAACATGATAGTACAATCGAGGAAAACTTTAATTTGGCCGTGAATCCACGTCGCTTGATAATCAAGAAGAAAAATCGAAATAATTTAAATATATCATCAGCAGATTCGAATAACGACGGGTCTCCATTATCTACTCCACAATCATCTGTGCCTAATACACCAAAACTCCCACTAGAAGGACGAATGAGCTTACAAAGTAATGTCAGTCTAACTGGGAATGATGTCCGCGATGATTTTAATAATGATATACAAAAAAATCCAATTATGAATCCAGATTCGGAAAGTACGAGACGTGAATCATGGCTGAATATAAATGGTCTCGAGAAGATCAAACAAATAAATCGCATTTCCGAGCTATCACCATCGGCTAGTGACAATACTTTACTTGAATTTAAATCGTCTGATACAAATCGAATGTCCGATAAAATAAGTGCATTGCAAAATACTAGCAGCGAGAGTTTGAATCCGCTTGGATTGGCACCGGGTGGTACACGTGGCTCACCAGGTCGATTTGCTGCACAAACTTCGTCGGATAGTTTGATTTTAAATACTTCATTTGTCAACGAGTCAATTTCCACAAACGATGTCAATCAAAATTATGAGCCACATCCCACTGGAATCGTACTTACTAGATCAGGATACTATACTATACCGTCACTTGACGAGATTTCGACATATCTTAAAGATGATGGTACATGCATTGTGCCAAATTTTGCTGTCGGTCGAAAAGGGTATGGCAATGTATATTTTAATGAGCCAATCAATGTTGCTGGTATGAATTTGGATGAGATTGTATTCTTTCGCAATAAGGAAGTTACAATTTATCCCGATGATGACACAAAACCTGCACAAGGTGAAGGTTTAAATCGTAAGGCACAAATAACTCTCGATCAAGTTTGGCCTATCGATAAAACGGTTCATGAACCAATTAAAGACCCAGAGCGATTGACTGAAATGGATTATGAAGGTAAACTACGGCGTGTTTGTGATAAGCATGATACGAAATTTATTGAGTATCGTCCAGAAACGGGAAGCTGGGTATTCCGTGTAAATCATTTTTCCAAGTATGGACTTCTATCTGACAGCGATGAAGAAGATAGTGTTCCAACTGATGCTAAAAAGGCTAAAATATTGAAGAAAACAACAGGAACTATACCTAAGACGACTGTAGCTTTAGCGGCCGATGTTCAAAAAGATAACACTGGATTGTTCCAAAATGATGCCAATGGAAAATTATTTAACATGGAGCAGGAAAATATTGATATTGATTTTAATAAAAATATGAGTGAAACACGAACCATGTACATGCCGATTAGTCCAACTACAGACATAGCTCGAGATATTGGAGCGGATTCGCATAAGATACAGTTGATGAAGGCGTCATTCTTTATCGACGATAATTACGATCGCAGATCAAGTAAGTATACTCTTTAATAATAAAATAGTCGATGAATCAAGTAGAGCTTAGGAATGAACAATTGTATTTTGAAAAAAATTAAATAAAACATGTTTTGGGAAAATGGCTGAAGAGTTATTTCAGGAGTATGTATCAGAAGGGTGTGAGTAAGTAGTTTGAATTGCATGTGTCGAATTTTGAAGCGAAGAATAAAAATATTTGTATATTTGAGTATTTCATAATAAATTACCTTGACCCCGATTTAAATCGAAAAAATGTGTGTGTTGTGCAAGATCGCGGATTGATGACGAATATTGTTTATGTTTTTTGTTTACGGTTTTTATAGTTGTTGTTTTATGACGAAGAACGTCTGATGTCATGCCGCGTCATCATTGTTGGGAAAATTCTAATATTTATTTATACTTGCATTACAGCATTCTCCGAATATGGTGGTCGAGAAAGTCCTGATCAAATTGTTCCGACAAAAGCATTGTTTAGTTCGAAAGATTTTGAAAATATTGTACCTCAGTCACGTCTTAACGATTTTATGGAACACGAAATAACTTCAAAAGATGTAACTGTTATGTCATCATATAGGTCAAAGGAGAAACTTAACGTATTCGAAGAAGACAAATTGCGCGAAGATGAATCACCAGAAGTTAACCGTATTGTGATTGTTAAACCAAAAATTTCAATTGTTAAATTGCCCAATACTATTGTGCCACTACAGGATTCGATATTTTCACAACTTAAAGGTCACTATATAGCCGATGTCGGGTTCATGCATGGACGACAATACCGTGTCGGTTGGGGCATTCAAAATTCTTTGATTATCATGAATACGAAACATAATATCGAAACAAATACAAAACTCATTCCTCATCAAATATTTAAAGGACGGGGCGACAACGATACCTCTAGTTGTTTATTGCAGCACATCAAAATTTCATCATTCGACAAAAATATTGATCGTAAATTTTTCGATTCGATTGCAAAACACTTGGAAATTGAATTGAATTACGCGACATTTCATTTTGAAAACAAAGAGAAAAATTGTCCTTATATTCAATCGAATGGTGGTACACTATCAATAGAAGATCATTATGATGCGGCCGAGAGTGTAGCACATTATGATGATTTTTCGGATTATAAAAACTCGGTTTACTCGCTAATTCGAGTTCTCTGGGGCGATCGAGAAGAGTTGGAAAATCAAGAACCTACTAATCATTCGACAATTATGTGTCGACGAAATTTACTATCCGAGTGGCTTGAACAAAACACATTGAATACTAGAATTGAAGTTGATTCAAAATCATCGGGTTATTTAGAAGCTCTGTGGGATTTAATAATGTCGCATAAAATTACCGATGCTTGTGAATTAGCATTTCAGAACGATGATATAAATTTATCACTACTTTTGGCTCAAATATCAGGAGGACCAGCAGTTCGTCAGCTAATCGACCATCAACTTTCTTCATGGCAGTATGTACAAGCGGATAAATTTATCGCTCAAGAACGTTTAAAAATGTTTCAACTAATTGCCAATGTTCCAGTACTTGACTCAAGTCACGGCGTTTTAAATGTGTTCGATAATCTTAATTGGATCAATGTAATTGCATTATATATTTGGTATTTATTAACACCAACGGCGTCGCTAACTGAGGCACTCGTAAATTACGAGAAAGCGTTTGAATCTGAAAAATTTTATGCTGCCCCACCTCGGCCATATTATGCTGAAAATAATTTAAAAACTAATATATCCGTTAATTCATATGATTTACGGTTTCATTTGATTCGATTATACTCGCGACGCAACTATCCACTCGAGCCATTATTGAATCCAAGCACATACACATCAGATCCTATGGACTATCGATTAAGTTGGCTTATACTTCAAACACTTGAATCGCTTGGTTATAATCATTGTTCCGAGCTTAGTGAATCACAAATACACTTATCGTTAGCAAATCAACTTGAGAGTCATGGATTATGGCAATGGGCGGTTTTTGTTTTACTCCATATAAAAGACGAGTCGCGTCGTGAATTATGTATACAAAATTTACTATATAAATATATAAGTTTATCCGATGAGGAAGACTATTTAGAAAAGGAAAATTTTATACAAATGAAACTGAAAATATCGGAAAAATGGATATTTTGGGCGAAGGCGGTAAAAGCAGGTTCACAGAAAGCGTATCACGATCAGGCGAAATACTTACTTAAGGCTAAACAGTGGTCATTGGCGCATGAAGTTATTATGGCACACATTGTACCCGATGCAATTATGAATGGTAGGACAACACTTATTGGAGATTATTGGGAATCGGGGAAAATAAATATTTTGTTTTTCTTTTGCAGATGATATCAAGTATATAAAAGAGTTGCTCGGAGTATTTGAAGATTCACGACAAATTTCTAGTTGGCTGATACAAGGCCAGGTTATATTGGATTATATTGATATGGTTGAAAAGGTGAGTAAAGCTTGAAGTTAAATGTTTTAAAAGCAAATCTATTAAAATGTTTATTCATTGTTTTGGTATGACCTATTTTGGTGTCTAACTGCAAAGTTCATCACAAGTTATCTCCTAGTAAAATACGGCAATTACTATTCTTAATTTGTCACGATAGAACTATAATACTCGGTTGGCTTGTTTTTTAGTGACTAGCCTTCTTACAAACTATAATGTTTGCTTCAATTACCAAAAACGAAATCTTAACCGCATTGTATTGTACTTTAATCCATAATGTTAAAAGTTTTCACCAATCCTTCATACTAGTATTTTGGCTAGATTAGAACCGCCATCTGCTTTAAACCATTCTACAAACCGACCATCCGATTAGGAGTGTGACTGTATTTATTAAGAAGACATATTTAATGATAATAAATTAAATAAAAAAGCTTATCTTTTTTGTCAAGAATATATATAACACGATGATGCGTCATGATTAGGAATTACAATCAACAAACACTTGACTGATATTTTAATAATTTTTTTTTTTTTATTAATTCCAGTTTGAAAATCTAAAATCCGTTCCAGAAACCGATCTTGAAACATATTGGGATGCTCTTAAACCACAACTGGGCGATCTATGTTCACGCATTATGCTTTTCCCTTGTCCTACATCTAAACATCGTTTGTGTCAAAGTGAGATCGCCCAAAAACTGGCTTGCCTCATTCGAGGTATTCTTATAACAAAAGATGTTAATCCATGTCTGGTAATCAAAATGGCACTAGAAAAATTACCACTACCACAGGAATATGCTCAACAGGAATTACGTGTACTATTGGATACCTATTTTACGGACACAAATAATTTAATGGAATGTTAAAAGGCAACACAATGAAGATGGATGGGTTCCTACTATATTGTATAAGTTTAAATAAATGAAACAACTCAAGTAAAACTATAAAAGATTTCGTAATATTTTTTATTTTGTTAAAAGTTTTAAGTAATTAATAAATCTATGAATATTTTTTTTTTAAACTATTTGTTGTTTGGTTGAAAAGAAGACAACATTGAGAAAGACACGTTTAACTAAAAACAGTACACAATAAAATTGCAATTTCAGTTGGATATTTAAAAATAATTATAAGTGAAATAAATAAAACTGTTAAAATAACTATTCGAATTATTATTTAATGTCGGATAAAATCTTTGCGAGTTATAATGCCCTCGACGCGATTCTCCAAATCGACTACCATCATATGACGAAGACCGAGAGCACGAAAACTTTGAAACACTCTCTGTACGGAGTCAGTGCCGAGCACACATTTTGGCGATGGATTCATAAAGATTTCCGAATTTACTGTGTAATCAAATTTATCCTGATTGAGTTTAAGGCTTTTGATCGATGGATACCTTGGATACTCGTTACGAAATTTTTCAATTGTTGCATCATTTTTCCATAAATTATATTTCTCATCGAACCAACTATTCTTTAAAATGATGATAAGTTGTGATCGAAGCATAAGGCCACGAAGTCGACCACCTTGGCGACCCTAGAAAAATAAAAAACGTTTGAGTAAAAAAATACAACTCAATAAGAATTGGACTAATTACATTTCCAACATCGTCCACCACAGGAAATCCATTATGCGGATATTTCTTTAAAATATCGTAAATATATGATACTTTCTCTTTTAATCGAATACACACAACAGGTTGACTTAGTATTTCCGATGCACTCATCAAATTGCACTTAATCGGTAGAGACCATGGTAGCATCGGAACTTTGGCTAATTCAATTAGTATATCGTAAATCCCACCGTTGAAATAATCGCCAACCCATTTGGCGATGGTTAACGTAATGATTAAAGGTAATGCAAATTGAAGATTACCTGTAGTTTCTATTAAAATGACTGTTAAACTTATGGTCATTCTTAGTGCGCCGCCTAATTGAGCCGCTGCTCCGATCAGTGCGTATTTGCCAGGATGAAAGAATGTCTAAACAATAAACATAAGTTTTAAATATAAAAATTCAACTAAGTAAGAATATATGCGTTAAAAACTTACAGCATTCGGGAATAAGGTCAAGCCAATCATTGATAGTAGTCGACCCCATGTAGCTCCAACTAGCAAAGTTGGAATAAAAATTCCAAGCGAAACGTTCATTCCAAAGGTAATACACGATAGTGGATAATATATTAAAAGAAACACTAAAAGAGTCATAATACGATGTGATCCAGGCGGATCATGAAATAATGATTTGACACTAGCCTCAGGTGTCTGAAACCATAACGCGGCGGCTGCATTATATTCAGAATCGCCACAAAATAATTGTACCGGGAATTGAGTTGGATCCTGTCCCAATGATCGGCAATCATTTATTGAATAGGACATTGAGCAAGCAAACGTTGCTGTAAAAATAGAAATTAAAACCGCCTCTAGTACCTTGGCCCATTTCTTTTTTATATATTCCCTTCTAAGTATCGTTAAATTTGTATTCACTGAATTCCATAAAGCACCTAACAAACCACCAATCACTCCCATTAAGGCAAATAGTGGTAGCTCATAATAGGAAAATGGAAGTGGTTCGAATTCGCCTAAATTAAATAATCCAGGGTAGTGAAAATCTTTAAGGCCATGATACGTTGATAGCACAATATTTAACGTAAATGAACTAAATACTGACGCAAATACTGTTAACCAAATAAGATTCTGATTCCAAAAACTGGCTGCTTCCTCTAATGAAAATAGTACACCGCCGATGGGCGCTCCGAATGCGGCTGATACACCAGCTGCTGCACCTCCCACCACAAAATCCCGTTTCTCGTGATCGTCACGAAAGTAACGTAAAACATTGAAATCTCGTTGGAATGTAGTACTTTTTCCTTGCGATAAACCTGCTGCGATCACAGCACCGGAATGTATCATTGGCCCTTCTTTTCCGCCAGCCAATCCCCCAAGTACAGATGTTATTACTCCTATTGCTTTAACAGCCAATGTTTTTATTCGAACGAGACGAGGAATTTTAATTCCGTTTAAATAGCATTTGACTTGAGGAATTCCACTACCAGCCGCTACTGGCTCGACATATGTGACTAGTGAGGCTCCAATTGTTACAAAAATTGTGTTGAATGCTACCCACCACAAATAAGGTTTGTAAAGGTTTCCGTACAATACATTGTTTTCGACAGCTATATGTTTGAAAAAAATTAAAGTGAGTTAAGAAAAATTTAGTATTAATCAAGACTAGAAACTAGCGATTATATTGGCGAGAAATATTTTACATTCTCATCTAGATTAGATAATAACTACTAGAATAAGCAGTGATCTGGAATTTTTAAAAACAGTGTATATTAATGAGGTAATAAAACAAATGAATTATCTACTTATAAAACGTTATGACCACATGCTTTTAAATTCCTGATTAAACAAATGAAATTTCCCGGAATATCTCAAAAAAATTGTTGCTGATAAATACTATCACGTGTCGATATCTGAGCTTATTTTAAACATGTTAACAATCAAAAAGAACAGTGATTTGTTATAATTAATATTTGAACATTGGATAAACGATCAATGAAAATCTTTGAAAAAGGATACATTCTTTAAGGAATCCGTATTTATATTCAGCAATCTCTTCTATCGCAATATCAATTACACACGCAACCAATGCTGTGCATATTCCTGTAAAAAGAATAATTGCATTAAATAACAGTTAGATTTAGTTTCGGGTTTCCCCGAAATCATTAAAACATACCAATCAACAAAAATGTAATCCATCGGGTGAAATTTTTCCACACAACAAATGCTGGATTCTTTAGTTTTTCTTGATCCTCTTTCCACAATTGATTTTCACATACTTCATAATCTAAACTCTGTACATAAAATAAATAAGAAAATTATCATTTCGTATGATTCATCATTGCTACGACCCATTTTTACATTACTTCATATAACGACTTTGGTATTGGGTTTAAGCCCCTATGTAATCTAGGTATATTAATTGATGTGCCTTGCGGTTTTGATGAATCTTCTTCGATTAAAATATTATTATCATCATCAAGTAAATTCGTAGTATCCTTGTCGGAGGAGCTCATAATAAATAGATCACGTTATACTTTGCAACAACAGTCAAAAATCTCATTAAACCACTCGCATATAAATATATAAAATCACACACTATAATTAATTACAAAATTATAATCACATTTTACAAACTATGTATATTATAGTACAAATTATGTTACAAGCAATCCGCGATAACAATGCACAAACTTGTAAACAAATGGACACTATGAAGTAATGCTTTGTTTAATACTTTACGTTGTTGACTATTTTGAGAGCTGAGTGACGTTTAGAAAAGTGGTGAATATAAAAACAGCTGATTCAGAACGTTTGTCAACGGGCAAGTGGTGTTTACGCGAGTTAATTTCCATCAATGTTAATTGGATTAACTGAAACAATATAATATGTATATAATTCATGTTTTTAAATCGTTGGGACATGTGTACGTATACAAATTTTAAAATTTCAGAAAATTTCGAATATATTATACTAAATGGAATAAACGTAACCAAATTTAATATTATTTCATCATACAAAATCTTTTGTGTAAAGCGTTAACAGAAGAGTGAAAAGTACATTGTGGATCCATTTTTCCATTGAAACGCCAAACCAAACTAGTGTCATTTTTGTGGTTGTGAGAAAACTGTCAGTTTTAAAGTGATTGTAAAAGGTTTTAAAACGAATAAATATAAAACTTTAAAATTAAATTTATTTAGACTATTTATAAACAACATAGTATTATTTGCAATACTGATATTATAATATTATCAAGTGTATAGCTAAAATCAAGTGTATAGCTATGTTTATATATATCTATATAATCATAATCATCGGTTGCAATTTAAATTAAAATCGATAACTTCATTCAAAATCCCTTTTTATAATTATGAGTGCGCGCCTATGGCAATTCTCTTTCTCGGTTTTTTCTTGAGCGTACTGACATTTATCTCTTTTACTTACTTTTCCACTCAGTACTTTTTTCTGTCAAAATATTGAAAACAACACATTATGGCCAGTCCGATTCTCTGGTTCAATCAAAATTTTAAAAGAACTTTGCAATTCTATATAAAACGTGATGGCCATACGTTACGGGGGCGTCCACCAGCAATTGCTCGAACTTTAGCTCAAAGATTAGCAGGTAAATATAATTAATTATCAATAATTGATTTTGAGGTTATAATAAAATATTTTACAACTTTAGAAGAAAATCAATCAAATTATGAAAATCAACCAAAAGTAAATATTGGATTTCCACAGATAGTTCCTTCTCGTAGTGCACAGTTACAAGAACGTCTTAAACATTTAAAACTTCAAAAATCAAATCCAGAGCTCGAGAAATTATCGAGGAATAATGAATGTAGGTATAACTGTATCAAACTCATTACATTGTTAATTTGTTTATTTTTGTGATTTTTAAGTGGTTGTTGATTTGGAAGAGGTTCGGACTGATTGGTTACGGACTGGAGGTCCGTTTCAACTAAAGCGAATCGCTGAACACTATGGAATTTTTGAGCATCTCTTCGACACCGGATTCTTTATACCCCGTGTGCCATTAACTATAAATGTAAGTAACTGTTTCAATCCTTTATAAAGAATTAATTTAGAATTATAATTTGTTTCAGTATAAATTAAAAGAAGCCGAATGTCCCGTATACAATGGGAACGTACTTAAACCCAGCGAAGCTAATGCGGAGCCAAATGTATTATTCGACTCGAATTTTAAAGTATCACCGGATGATAAAACTCAAGACTCTTGGTGGTCGTTGATTCTCACTAATCCAGATGGTCATTTAGAAGAACATAATAAAGAATATGTACATTGGTTTGTAGGGAATATCCCAAATGGTAATGTTTCCGCTGGAGAACGAATCGTACCATATATCCAACCATTCCCAGCCAAAGGTACTGGATATCAAAGATTCATCTTTGTGTTGTATAAACAAGATAAAAAATTGGATTTTTCCGAATATAAATTAACCGAAACCACCGATATAAAATCTCGGACGTTTAAAACATTTGACTTTTACGTTAAGCATCAAGATAACATCACACCAGCTGGTCTATTATTCTTTCAATCTGAATGGGAACGTGAATTAACTGAATTTTATCATAAAACCTTAAATATGACCGAGCCAATTTATGAATATGATTTTCCAAAAGCATATATCAAAGATCAAAAATGGTTCCCGCTAAAGGAACCGTTTAATTTGTATATGGATAAATATCGGGATGAAAAAGTATTGGCCAAGGAGTATGTTCAAAAGAAACTAGCGAAAACACATCCGTTCGAAGGTCCCGAACCAGATTTACGGTTTCCAAATGCTCATCCAATAAAAGGAGTACCATCATGGTTAAAAACGGAAATCAAGAAGAATCGTTTGAGATGGGGTAGAGTTAATGATTATTAGGTTGCTAAAATACAACTTATACAAAATATAGTAAATAATAAAAGTAAAATACTGTTGTAATAACTTAATTCTGATCTGATTTTTCGATTGTTGATATTTTTGGGGGTTTCCAATATCGTTGCGTTCTAAGTCTTTGTGAGAATTAGATGCTGGTTACAATATATTGTTCATTACAAAACATTTAAAACTGAAACAATTTCTATTTGAATTTGGAATTAGGATTGTTGTGTTTTGTTCTGTTGTATAAATGTTCTTATTTTTCATTAATTCTGAAACTCTGATCTCTGAAGCTATTAGTTTGAGTTTGCATGTGACTAGCTTATATTAGAGTACATTCTACGTTCATATTGTACCGGCTTACAATACAAAAGGCTTACTATAAGTATTAAGCTCATTCTAAATATTTATGAGTGAATATATTATGTTATATACTTGAGATTATTCAATAAATGTTTGTTGCACATTGAAATCACATAAAAATACCTAATAAATTTCGATAAATATAATTACTAACTATAGACACTATTAAAGATCACATTACTGTAAAGAACAATTCCATAATAACGACATTCATACACGTGCCTTTTATAGAATTTTTTTTATTTTAAACGATTTTTTTTCCATACTGCTGTGTTCAATTCAAACAACTCCACTTACTTACAAATTTTATGTTATAAATATTGACCAAAAATGGACAACAAAATACAAATTTTACAAATCTATACAAAAATAAATTTAATTATTCAAAAATTGCGTAAAAGTAATCAACGAAGAATGAATCTGTGGCCACATAGATATCAAAACTGTGCAGGGCCATCAACTAATCATTTAGTTTTGGAATTACTCACGCATGACAATCTATTGATTGGCGGATTAATATTTTATTGATCTAGCTATATAAATAGATAATTTAGAAATAACTATACTAACTATTGATTAGTTAGTATTATAGTTGAAACGAAAAGAAACTAATTAGGTATGTTTCTCTATTTTTCATTATCATAGGCAAAAGGGGGCCGAGCCAAGGTAGCGTGTTTACACACAATTTAGGAACAACAATATGTAGTAGTGTTCCGAAGATTCATTTCTAGGTCATGTATTTGTAATATTATTATAAGTTATTACTCGTTGTAGAATATTGGATAGAATAGACAAGCTAAGTGTAAAGGAATTTGGAATGATTTATGGACTTCATGATTTGCCATACAACATTTTTGGTTCGATATTAATTTTATAAGGCACTAAGATAAGTAATTAAAAATTTGGCATTCAGTTTCGATGTGTTGCTATTTCTTATGTAAATCTTATGTATTTAGTTATTACTAAAAATAATATAATTATCTGTACACACTAAAATGGTTTAAGAAATCTGCCATATCATTCAAATTTAGATCTTGTATCGAAATTATGTAGTGATCCTCCTTTGTGTTTTTCAGAATTGTGAAAATTGTATTTTATCGAGCTCATTGAATTGCTCTTGAATTCTAATCACTGATATTTTTTTTTATAGCCTAAACATATTGTTATTATAGTCTATGCTATTGTTGCTATAATTAATTGATCGTAAAATGTATAATTTAAATTTTTAAATTATTCGTTCAAAAACTTTGGTATAGGAAACGAGCAAACACATAAAAGGTGTAACACGGACTAGCATTCTTTGATTCCAGCTAGTCCATCATGATACCAAATATTCAAACAATAATTAAACTCATATTCAACAGTCCCTTAACAATTGTATCAACTATAGGACATCCGAAATTTGAATAATGCAAGACTATTATCAACAACATAAATGCACTGATGTTGGTAACTTAACGAACTTATTAGAAACGTTACGGTTCAAGCCTTATGCTACTCACATTAAATTTAACTCTTTGTCTTAAAGTGGGTTATAAGTAAATTTATTTCTTTGTTTCTAGAAATACTAGAACTAATTGTTTCTTATTATTGATACGTTCATTAAGACTTTATTGACTGTTAAACATCAGCTCATCATTACCTTATATCAACTTATGGAACTTATTCTAAATCACGATATCAGTTTAATCAATTTATTGGTAATGTCAATAAAGTTGAATGTTAGCTCACTGTTGACTTAATTTTCTTTAGTTTTTGTACTTTGAATAATACAGAGCATCTTTAAACTATACGAGTAAATATGTACATACCTTCAAGTTCACCTTGAATAAAATGTTGTATTATATATGCATATGTATGGTTTTTCTTTTAGTTTTCTTTTATTATCATTGTTATTACTGTACTAATGCCACTATAATTAATAATATGTATATAAACCATATACATATACTAAGACTATAACTGAAGTGAATCTTTTCAGTACAATTCACATATAAGAAAAAGAAAATACTATATACTATGGAGTATAAATACAATGGCCTTGTCCCGGATGTAGCTTAATGGCTAAGAGAGTTTCTCATCACACCGTGGTCTCAAGTTCGATTCTCGCCGTTGGAGTGTGTCTACTTTTGTGAAAACACCAACGTGGGTTTCCAACTCGGTATTTTAATTTAGAAAACTGGAATTAATATCGCTTCGGAAACCATACATTTTACTTTACATCACTACGAGTGATATCCCTCTATATTTAAGGGTACATCGGCTTTGAGAACCTTGAAAGTAATCAACATAAGTCACTATTTCGACGAACACCTGGCGTTAACTCGAGATAAATATCATTAACATAGGACAAATAATAAAAATGTATATATAATATGTATAAAGAGCAGGCCACTGGCTTCTATAGAAAAATACACCAATCCTTACAATATGGACAAAATAATTTGATTTATTTCAGCTTGTAGGCTTTTACCGTCACGACCTTTTCCTTAAGGTTACAAACTAACCGTTCATTTTAAAATCAAGACTTACTGGTTCATCACAGAGATGAGTATAAGATATCTGTAGGTTTGGCTTTAAATATATGCCGCAGTACTCTATAATCGAATTGTAACTGCTAGCTTTTTGTCCTAAGTCATAATATTTAAGTCATCTGAATGTTTCACATATATACTCGAATCAAATGTCTACATACATTAAGTTTCAATGGTTAATGAGACAACAAAATGATATATCATGTAGGTACAACTGTTTGATTATAGAATTTATTTGATAATTATTATTCATTGTAGCGATTTTGTACGTACATTTACAATTGATAATTAACAATCTATATAGGCTGAATATTATTAGTCAACGTAATTTCCATATAGTATAATAAAAATTATATTAATGACAAAACAAATATTTTTGGTGACAAAAATCTTAACATAAATCAGCTTTTTTGGAATCTGCGATGAGTCATTTATATAAGTTTGACCTTCAGGTGTTTAAGATCAACATATAAGTGATATATATATATATATATATATATATATATATATATATATATATATATATATATATATATATATATATATATATATATATATATATATTTATATATATATATATATATATATATATATATATATATATATATATATATATATATATATATATATATATATATATATATATATATATGCAGGGTGATAGGTTCAAGCTTGGACTTGGATTCTAATGAATAAATTATATAACTTTATTATTTGTAATATTTCTTTGCTAGATACATGTTACATTGGCAGTTTTATTTATTAATATGACTCTTGAAATACGGAGGCCACTACAAAACACTTTTAGAAAAAAAATTATAAAAAATTAAATATATATCAATTTATTGATATTTTCGATAAATGCTTGGTATAAGCTGTGAGAAAGAGCGAGAGATAATTTCAAGAAGCTTTATCAATCATTTTTAGGATATAAATTCGACTTAAAGAATTGTAAAATATCTGTTAATGTGACAATCGATGTTGGTACAATGCTTTGGTACAATGTACGAGTGTATGGATGTTGTTGTTGTACCATAATTATGTATGTAAAGCAACAGAAGTACTAAGCTTTAAAAATAAAATGGTTTTCAATTTGCTGTTAGGCGTTAGTTACTATGTTAGTATTGATAGTTCAGATACTATGTTACTATTGTAGAATAGTGCTTACAAAGTCTTTTGCCCATTAAGAAGAATATAACAAACTCAACTGAGCATTAAATAAACGTCTGAGAGCTATTCCATTTCAAATATATCAAGAATCCACTCGCACCCAACAAAAAGATCTACAAGGACTAACGATATTAAATTATAGCCTCAGCAATCACTCGCAAGTCATCATCCAACTGTTAATATGGTTAAAAGAAATCAATTTGGCTAATCAAAACAAAACATTCATACTTTATGATTTGAGTTAGTTCATCTCATGAACATAATATGTTAGTCATGACCAGGTAAACCAAGCCTTTATAAGGTTTAAGTCTTTCAGGCGCAATTAAAATATCGACGGTATTCTGTAGTTTAACCGACCAAATTAGCAGTGGTTGAGAAGTATTCAGTTCAAAGAAATCGAAATAAATTATGTGATCGATGTTCTACGATTGGTGATGCAATGGCATAAGATAGGACGGGTAGGACGTAGCCACGTAAGATTTCAAATTTCTTTATTCTGTGTTAAGCTTATTAAAATAAGTCCTTAGTATACGTTATGACATAGATAATTGAAAATTCTTAACTTTAAACTGAATTTGAACTAATAGTTTTGTTTTAGCTTTTGACTTTATGACTTTATTGTGAATTGGAAAAACTGTTTGATATCTTGTCTCTATCTATTGTTTCTATCTCTAAATAAAAATTGGTGACATAGTCGACATATACTAAAAACAAGAATTTTCACTCTCTATATGTATAATTAAAATTTATTATCAGCTGCATATGGAATACTTCGATAATACATTGCACAAGATCCTTATAACTGGCAATTTATTTTCATTATTATATGTTTGATGCATAAATCCAACGACTTGCCACTCGATATACATAACTCGATCTAAGGAGAAATAAATGGAAACCATAACAATGCATGGTTTACAAGATGATTAAGATATGATTAATCGTTGATGTGAGTCTGCTCTTTTTCTAGATACGAGATACTACCATCAGCAAATAAATTCACAATATACATATGTTCTAAGCGAAACTATATAGCTAGTGGTGAGGTTTCTTTCTCAGACTCGGTAGATATATTATACAAAATTATCTATATTCTTATACAGTTACAGCATTTAACTGCAATACTGTAAACTATTCATTGATAAAATCAATCATTGTAATATAACGGCATACCAAAATAGAAAAGCATTTTGTAACTTACGAACAATTCATGTAATGTATTTGGGTTTTCAACTTCCTCCAACTTCCAAAACGAATAAAATTAATGTTAATCAATAATCAAATTATAATTTAATTACGTATACCGTGATTATTTGGTCAATAGCGCTCTGCTACGAATAAATCGTTTCGACAAATTTCAATTTGATTTAATCATCTCGCATCACAATACACCCACAGTGCTATTATAAATAGTTGTCTTTTTAAGACTACGATAAGCGCCAATTAAGATTTTGTTGTGTTGTTTCAGTTAACAAAACGATGATCGAAAAATAACGCGTGACTGGAGGAAGAGGTGGAATTTAATCCATTGTCAATGTTTATGGACCACAATAACTTATTTAGATTGAAAATTAATAAAACTTTACTGTGTGAGTGAGTTGTTAACCATATATTAAAATATAACAAGTTGGTTTCTTCTGAACAAAACATTGTTAACATTTTTGCTTGATCGGTTTCAATATCGGTCCACCTTGTATTACACACTATTGTGGACAACCAGAATCTGAAAAGAAAGAGCCAGAGTATACTTGCTGTCCTTTGAATTCACGCCGCCGTATCTCACACAAATATAATTTATTTCTTGAATGTTTATAGCCATCTCTCAACATGATTATATATATATATATATATATATATATATATATATATATATATATATATATATATATATATATATATATATATATAAATATATAAATATAAATATATATATATATATATATATATATATATATATATATATATATATATATATATATATGCAAAACACGATTATCTATGGATCCTTGGAAAGTATCTCACTCTGTATTCTATTAATATGATCTTTTAAGAATAGCAATTTTTAGCCTGACTACTGGCGCATATATTCTTTTTTAGATCGTGTTATTGAGAGGTTATATTACGTTAGGGTCCTTTATAGTGTGGTGGTTCTTATTCCTTTTTATAAATTTCTTTCATTTTACACGACAAGTGAATGACATTAGGGAACTGATTGGGATTAAGGACAAGTTAGGGCTACATCTAGAATTTCTACTCTGGTAGCTATTAGAAAGGATTCCCAAGTTTGTATCATTACTTCTCAACATTATCTATATTGGGCATTAGCATCACATTACATGCTAACGTTTAGTCCTTTCGCTTTGCACTATATACTCTACCCAGTTTAACTTTCGAAACTCTGAATAATTATACCAGAGCTATGATAACTATCTGGTCGCAGTTATCTATTGACAGGTAATTTGCTGTATAAACTTTATGTGATTGATCATAAAATAAGAAAATGTTTTAATCCGGATTTCACACGCATATTAAAAATATTCATGTTCTCATAGAATTATAACACAACACCTTCGATGGTGTTACATACATTAATTATAAACACATATGTACATCATAAAGTAAACAAAATGCAAAATATCTTTCCTTTTGCGGAGAATGTGACCTCTTTACATCAATAATTTTCAATTCAATGCGCATACAATATCATGTCTCATGTCTTGTTTTATTATTTCTTCCTTAAATAAATTTATTAGGTGATGGCCAATATAGTTATGTGTTGATTATCTTAAGCGCAAGGTTAAACTGTCGCAGTTAAATATAAATTGTATAATGTTATTGTTATGAATATACACACACGCACACATATAGTCAAGTGTAAAACCTTATATATGCACATAAAATCGTTTTAAATCTCAAGATATAAGTATAGCATTCGTTAAATCTGAGATAATTTGTATACGTTTACTGTTATTCAGACAAAATGCCCTTGTTGCTTGTAATTTTTCTTATTTATTTATTAAGAATCATAATCGAAAGTCAAGGAATTTCTAATAAAAAAATTTCAATGCAAGATATCTGCGATTAACCATATAAGTCGGCAATTCTTATTACATTACATATATATTATATTTGGTTTTCTTTCATGTATAAGTACTTATATATATACACTCTCGAACGCTTGTTTATCTTATATATAAGACTTTATGTATATATATATAAGAAGTCAACCCAATGCCTTTACGATTTATATGGTCATATTATGGATTGGATCACACACACGCATTCATTGATGGAAATTTTATTTAAACATAAGATTATGTGCATATGTGAATTGGAGGTTAAAAATATATACTATATGCAGTATATATATATGTACTTTGTAATGTGAAATGTACCTAAGTAGCATGTTTCTGACCTCCCACTCGTACAAAAAACTTTATCGCCCTCATTTTCTGATAATTAAGGTCTAATGATTGAAAAAACATATATATGTATGTAGAAATGTATACGATTGCAACTTCAACTATTAAATCATGTATTGTCTCGTTAGTCTCGTTATTTGTAGACTTGATGGAGGCTAACTTAATTTTCATTTTCATTTTTATTTTAAAAATCAGATATTCAGTTAAGTACAGATCAATACATAGTATTTACATTTGAAACGATTTCTTGGGGAAGTGCATATGCTCACGTCGCAAATAAGAGCAGCATTGGAGCAGCAACTTCGAGTAAGTAGCGTGACTTTGAAGAGCAATTGTCTGGTAAATTTCTCAAATGTTTCGTATTATTGTGATGTATTCATTGTAAGGATCGCCACGTGAATATGTGCAGTCACGTATAGACACTCTGTTTTCTAGTATAAAATGGAAATGATCCTCTTCAATAAACTCGATAACAATTTATAATATATAAGGAAGATGACTTCGACAGACGCTGTGTTCTTTTTCGGTCAAAGTAGTTGAAAATCGACTAGGTAAGTTCTGCTGGCGAAGTTGATTAGTCAACCTATCAATTTTATGCTCTCATAATTGTATGTTCTCATGAACTACATATGAACCCCACATATACATAAAAGTACATATATGAACCCCACATATACATATAATAAGATCTTTCAAATGGACTAATGAGCTCAGTTTGTTCAAGATGTGAGATCATAGTGCCCTTCATAAACTACACATTAAGTAGTTGCGATGTTAATTTTGCCATAAGTCAAGGGGAATATGCAAAATGATTCTGCTGCGATGTTGTAATAAATCAACAATAGGATTTTTGCGAGCTAGTTTGATATTAATAGTTTCATGAAAGGCCCTTTATTTATATTGAACCTTGGTTGATGATAGTACGAACAGAAGACGTTCGGTATCATGAACACTAAATGTTGTGATGAGGTATGGTGTGTTGCAGTAGAAGGTCTAACTCAGTTTAAATAAGGAAAAATATAGCTATACTCTTGCAAGGGAAGCAGTCACACAAAGTTGTAAACAAACACATGTGAATGGTGAAAGGCTTCTTTATAAGTGAAAACAGTTTGTACCATAACTTATGACTTCGCTGTTCGACACATGGGATTTTTCTGAAAATACTCAAATACCAACCGAAGAGGTGAGAAATTCACAAGACTATTAATACGAAAAATTTAATAAGAAAAATTGTTCGCCTGCAAGATGGCATTCAGATCTCCTAATATTCAAAAGGATAACTTACATAGAATACCATCCATATCGGTTATTGTTACTACAAATGGCGCTGTTTTGCTCCACGCGATTCTTTCCAAGTACCATGAACATCTCGTAAATGAAGTATCAACATTGAGTGTAAAGTTAGTAAAACTATAGTGTTCGGTCTATAAATGTAGATATGTTTAAGTCAAACTTGAATAGTTTCTTTCCATAAATAAGGAAAGATAAAAATGTGCAATATCACAAATAGCCAATATCACAAATAGCCAACCTTGTTGTGCATCCACACATCCGATTTAAAATTCAACTTCCGAGAAGTGAACGTTAAGTCTCTCCACCAACTTTATATTATGAATAATAATATACTTTATTGTTATAAATCAACATGTATATAATCAAATGATATCAGACTGGAAAAAACTTATACACAGATATTCGATTGAGTCATTCATTAAAATGTGTATAATTCAAATAGTATTTCTTCTAAATAACAACAACATCGAACAGTTTAAATATAAACAAACACTACGTCATTATACGTTTTAAATGGCGTTATGAATAAATTATTGTGGTATATTTAATAAATTTAACACATAAAACTACTCCTAGTTACTGTATGCGAGGTTTTGTCATCGATATTTATATATCAACACAAACGAATTGATTAAATAATCAATTGATGTATAAAAATATTTTGCATATATTTATTCACTGTTCGAGTTACAGTGAGATGCGATGATTCATCCACAACTGACCGATTACGATCATACGCTTAGCTGTAGGTAATAAAGCGCGTGAAATAAGAAGAAAATCATATATGCATCTTATTCTATGAAATGTGCAATGTTTATATGTGTTGTATAGACGATATTTTTGTGGAGTCATACAACAGGAATTGAAATGGGAACGGAGACGAAAGTGTCAACAATCAACTCGCAGGAATGTGAAATTTAGCACATTTTTCGAACAAAATAAATAATTAAATAAATAATATAATGTTGTTTATTATGTAATCCATTTATATATTTTGAGCAAATTCATAATGTTTTTGGACTTTTAAATGTAGTTATATATATAACAATTATACTATAATAGAATATATTGGAACACAGTTTATATTTGATATAATCTTGACAACAATTATAATAGACGAGCATATATCTATACAGAATCAAAGGTTCTAGCATTTGACAAATTTAGAACATTATGTAAACACTGAAGTTTACATGACCGTGTGGCCTAATGGATAAGGCGTCGGACTTCGAATCCGAAGATTGCAGGTTCGAGTCCTGTCACGGTCGCTTTAATTTTTATATATTGTAATAAACGCGTTGGTAGCCCAAATTCAGTTTGGGTCGTTAATGGGTTTAATTTGGTTATGTATTTTTGAAGCTGATGAAAATCTTAATCCATTTTTCTCCTTTCGTCATAATTTAGTCATATTATTTGCACTGTAAAGTATATCGAACATTAGTCTACGCGGTTACTATGTAATAGTAAATGTTTGATATCTTTCACAACTAAACAACTTTTCTTTAAATGACTTTTCTTCAAATATTCTTTCCAATTTCCATGATTCAATCTCATTCGTTCTACCGTTCGTATCATTGTTGTGTTTCTTTTGATCTCCTTAAAGAAATGTTTCCTCAAATGAGCAATATAAATTTCACGTTTGTCTTTTCACCCGACTCTTTTCAATAAACTCAGTTTCCTTTTTTCTCCGCATATTGGCTTGAAACATACGAAAAATAGGTACTTCTAATGTTGCTTAAGCAGGTATTGTCACCTGCAAAAATGAGACGGTAACTTTGATATCTTAAAGATAAACTATTTGAAATAAAGAGGCTATAGCTTAGCAAAATTAGCAGATCATAATTCACTATCTGATTTTCTCCTGTTGAAATATAGATCCTCGCAGGTTTTGGATAAATCGTCAGTTCTGTCACCTAATCATTTTTTTAAGTAGAATGCATGAGCTTAATTCAACTTGTTGCGTGTTTAGTATTGTACTATAATAGGGACCCAGCTTAACAGCTGGCCTGTGTTCTAATATATCTTATTAAGCCGCATGCCGAGTTATGTGGTGTTTTGATTATTTGTTTTCCATGTAGGTGAAAATTTATAACTAATAGTGTTCATATAAATTGTCTTACCACTGAGATGAATCGACGAGCGTGTACTAAAATATAAATCAATACCATCTTTCTCTTTTAGTCAAGACAATTTTGAATTATGGCGTGTGAAAGTGTTAAATTTCACAATTAAAGAATTAATTTATAGTAAATATATATTACGAGTATATCATCTTTAAGCACAGTATGTATACAACCGAACACCCACTGTAATCTTTTTTAATTTATTAATGATATGTTTACGGTATATTTCATTTTGTAGTTATATAATTCGAAAAGTCGACGGTGACCCCATTCAATTAGTTTTGATTTAGATCATAATATTTGTCTGACAGTGACATGTCATAATTTTTTGCGTTGTTTGCTCGTTTTAGCCACAGTTAATCATAACTTTGAAAACTTTTACTTTTTGTAAAATAAAGTTAAATAAATAATATGTAAATGTATGAATGAATATGATTTTTATTTATACTTTAACAACATATATTTATATACATACATACTTATATGTATAAATCTAACAATTACTCATTGTTATCGAGAGAAAAACAAAATACAAAAAACCACAGAGTAATGTTTGCGAAAACCTTATCCGTGTGTCATACATGTTTTTGTGCGCACAATTTACTTCCTCGCCTTATCGGTTACATACATTATACATATCCGGTGCGAAACTAATTAATTAGTTTATAATACGATTAATTTTCGTAATAAATATAATTATAATAATAATAAAGTTTAATAACAAAGTTTAATAACGTTTTCCTCATTTTCGGTGCATCTAGTTGGCAATTTAGAGATTTAACTGTTATTTTTGTTTTGAAAATATCTAAAAATAAAAGTACTTGAAACGTCATTTGTTTTAAAAGTGATTGAAGTTTGCAACGATATCTAACGGCTTACATATTAAAAATTATTTGTATATAGGGTTTTAAAAATATTCGCTCGATGATTGCTAGTGCAAAGTTAACGCTGTTATACGAAATCGTTTGAAGTTAGTCATCAAACAAACCTATACACTCAATATGCGAATTATGAAACAGACCCACACGCGACTTTTAAAAATCTGTTTAACGTTTTATATTTAATTTTAACACCACATTCCAAATTTTCATCGTTTCTTATATTTATTCTTTTAAATTTATTGTGCTACTTTCTTATTTAATATATTATAATATACGACATAAATTTCCAATATATGTACATACTTAATGTAATCTTCTTATTCTCGTGTGTGTGATATTATTATTGATCATGATTGAGATTGCCAAAATACGAAAAAAATTAATGAAAAATAATACAGTTAGTATACAATTGAAATCATTTATATAGTTTTGATTGAATATGGAAACTACATTATTGAGTAAATTAATGAGTTTCACAATTCGTGGTGTTAATGAATAAAAAAATAACTGGATCGTGATCGTATAAGTCGCATCGATCAAATATTAATGTTAATGTGCAGTATACACCGTTTTATCGGGATGGTGTTTTTGCATCTGTTCGATTAGAAATTATAGATTAGAGACTTGATTGCTTTATTATGTGTTTTATATACATATGAATGTATAACGGACAAAATATTGTAGTATATTGATCATAACAATTATTTTATGTTTGAGATTTCAAATAATATAAATGGAGTTTTTAATGAGAATCTGAAGAAGCTTCTGAAAAAATTAAGCAAATAGGTCTGAAGAAGTAAAGTTCAGAAAACCAATAGTCTTATTTGATGGGAAATAAATAAAATGAAGGTGATCACGATTCTTGATTCTCTCTCGCACAACTAAACGTGAGATCGAAAAGAAGGAGAGAAAGTATTAGAAAAGTTCAAGAGATTATAAATATAACGAGTGTCAAACCCAAAAGAAATGTGTTAAAACTGTAAAGAAACCTTAACAGTGGTAAGTTGCACTTTCGTATTAGATTATCCAACATGTGTGTAGACGCACCCACTGGACGAATCAATAATATGTTAGCCAATTCAAAGATAAACACTAATTTTACAATAATTCTAGTCTTTTATTATTGAAAAGATAAAAATATATTGATTTGACCAATGGAATTAATGTCCTTCGAAGGATAACCGATCCACGCACACTGCAAGACCTCCTAAGAGAAACACGGTACATCCTGCTTTAAATGACTTAAGCGCTAAGGCTACCACTTCGTGCACATCATTTTGAAACTATAAGAGCCATACAAGAAAATATATCTGTTTCAAAGACTGTTAAAGACGCTAGAATTAGTGTATTGTAGTGGAAAAGAAGTACTTTGAAATAAACACAAAAAATTTGGATGAATAAAATATTTTAATTGTTGTCACGAACTTTTATTTATTTTTAAGTCATTTTATTTTAAATTCCAAATTTGAGACATAATACAATCACTTTATGGCCAGAACCAAAGTTTTATTAAATAAACTAGATAAAGTGTAAGCCCAACAGATATTAGGCACAGTAACAATTTTATCACTAAATCGGTATAAATAGTTTCTTCATTTCGAAGTGTACACATTAAAGATGATTTACAAAATTGCTTATCACATTTTATCGAATCATTGCTGCGACTGAACTTTTGTTTATATTTTCCGCTTTGCAATTGCTCCAGAACTTGATTGCCGAACCAATATTTTTTTATGGCATTTATATTAGAAACATTCATAATATTAAAATTAAAATTGGTATCAGTTTTGACCAACAACATTATGTACTCTCTATAAAATGGTTGATATAAAATATTAGCCATGCCCAAACGTTTAAATTCAGTATTATTGAGACAGACATAAATTAAAATAAATGTTGTACCATCCGTTGATAGTATGACCAACGGATGACGTTCAATATATTTCATCTCATGGTAATGTGATCCAGACGTGTACATTAATATGCATTCGCAATACGACAGAATGCGTGAAATTAATATCTGGTTCCAGTTAACAGTCGTAAATTTGAAATGCATACATAGGTTTGTTCATCGAATTTATAGAAAAATCCGCCAAAATGTGTTGACATATATTTTAAGTCCATTTGCATTCCATAGTCAAAGCGCCATAATATATTTATCATCTCTAGAACGGCGTTTGAACGTTTCTAGAACGGCGCAATCCTTTTGGGCATTCTCCATCGTAAACAAATTGTTGATTGTATTGGGATTTTGTGAGAACGTAATTATTAGTCAAGTATACAAACTTCAAATTAATCACAAGAACTAATGTTAGGACTAGAACTGACTTCATATTGAATACGAATGAGATATGATTGTAAAAGACGTGTTGTAACCTTTTATTTAGTTTGGCGTTACGAAACCCTTTTTATGGAATAGACAACTTTTCAAATTACGAACATTGAAAATTATGTTTGGTATTCTTATTGCTCAGTTATTATTAGGCAAATTGAGGCATATGATTACTTAATAGCAAGAGTATTAAGATTGGGTGCAGTATATATTCAGGACGTGATTTATTTCATTAAGTAAAGTATATATTCACATTGGAGTGCAAAATTAACGCACAGCAACTTTAGGTAAACAAATGTACCTAGACTATTTTAAAGGGCCAATACTTACTGTCAAATTTATTATCGCAACTTTATTATCGCGAGTTACAAAATCAACTTTTTTGAACCAAAACTGAAAGCGTGACAAAAAGATCGAATCGGATAGTAAGTTGACACTCGAATATGACTGATATTCAGTGAAAGGCTTTACTATTCTCCAAAATTGGATGATAAGTGTGTTTTGAAACGGATCGTGAATATGTCAAGTACCTCTTAATTATTAGAAAGTATAATGGATCATAATGAAAGAACTGATTAGACTGAATGTATAAGGAATAATATATTTTTAAAAGAAATTATTGAAATATTACAAAGAGAGTTTTTAAGTTAATTTATAGATCTTGTTAAGTATTCAAAAACATGTAATTATTTCATATATTTATTTACCTAATAATCTTACGAAAGAATGTAATTGTCGGACTATATATTAAGGAATGGATTGACCGCGTAATCAAATCTGCTTCAATATGTTGTTACGAATAATGTTGTATATTTTCTGGGACATATACATATATTGGCACTCACTGAACGCTGAACTGATTGGTATGTTACGAGGAAGTTGGCCATACATTATAGAGAAGATGAAAATAGAAATGAACAATTTCATCTCAGAACGAAAAAAAGAAAGAATGAATCATGGAATTGTAAAGAATGTTTGTTTAAACATCGTCTGAAAGATATTGAACGTCTAGCTCTGTGCTCACATAAATTTTAACAGTGTATAATTGGGTTCGATATCGTTAAAAATGCAAATAGCTTGAGCTTGACAGATGTTATGAAACTAAGTTGATAAGGATTTACCTAAAATTATTTTGATTTAGTTTTTTATTAAAACGTGTCAAAAAATGATGTGTAATCTGTAACTTTTCTTGCTAGGTCAAATTATGAAAAAGGTTGGTTTGTGGAGTATGATAGTGAAAAGCCTATTTATTATATGGAAAATTTGACTAATTTAATAATAATTTGAGTCATAATATGAAAAGATCACGAATAAACGCATATTGTATTGTAACTTCAAACTACATAACAAAGTTGATTATTTTCAACCCCTCAATCACCTCATTTCTTATCTATGCGAATTGAAGTACTGCTATAAATGTCAATGGTAGATGATTAATAGTGGTATGATGAATAAAAACATTAAACAACATTAGCATTAAGAATATTATTTCGGTTGAACTGTCGTCAACCAATCATGGCTGTAACGACAAATAAATATGGTGTTACTATATGACAAATTATATCTTATTTCAAAATCACTAAACAAAAGGTCAGATATCTGAATTGTAATATTACTTCATACATTTATTGTTTGTTTGCTTTTAATCTTTCTCATATTTTTTTGAGGTTCAATGCATTCCTAATTCTAAGGAATATCTCCATATTGCACAGCTTCATCCCATAGCCTATATAGTACTGATATACGAAAGACGGCTCATGAAATATGCACATATAAGATAATAATATGCTACGACAGTATAGTGGACAGGTATACTCTATTTACCGGATGTAGCTTAATGGTTAAGAGAGTTTCTCATCACGCCGCGGTCTCGAGTTCGATTCCCGCCGTTGTCCAAATTAACATGCAACCGGATGACATAAAAACGCGTTTGTGTGTAAAAATATTCGTTGGGCTGACCACCTACAATGTGCACCATTCGTTAACACTGGTTCGTAAGGTCTCAGTTGAGACGCGGTAAGGGCCGTTTACGGCCTCTAAGTCATAGATACTCTATTTACCAGCAAATTTTTTTAAACAAGTCAGTTATGGCTTGTGAAATAAATGTTTTAATAACCTTTTCTAGATTAAACACAATCTTTTATGGGGGATGGGTAGTAGCTATGTATTACTTGGGAACAACTTTTTGTGATAAATGATTTATAAAGATAAATGCTTAGAAGATTGAGTAAATTTTTTTTGCAACGAAAGGATAAAAAATTAGTTAGACATAAAAGAAATGTTTACAATCAATATTGGTCGTTGTTTGCTCGTGTCAAAGGTATGCCACCCACCGAGCCTCTGCAAAATCACTAGACATATCAAGTATCAAGCTGAACAAACTTCCTTGTATTTTATAAATCAGATAAAATACAGGCCTTCCCAATTTCACTTTTTTTTTTAAATATTTAATAAAATAGTCAATTTACTTTGAAACAACTTTTTATTGTTAATTTATTTTTATTGAATCGCAAACTGATGTCCTCTTATGGGAAAAATCCAACTGTACGACAATATCATAATGCAGAACCAACAGTGGCTCTATTTTAGAATATAGATGTTTTTTATGAATTATTCGTGGATTTTACTCAAGTTACGGCGAGAACCAAAGTTTTATTAAATAAACTAGATAAAGTGTAAGTCCGATAGAGATTATGCACAGTACAAATTTGATCACTAACCCATAATTAATATTTTCTTCATTTCGAAGTGTACACATTAAAGATGATTCACAAAATTTCTTATCACATTTTATCGAATCATAGCTGCGACTTAAATTATGTTTATAATCTCCGCTTTGCAATTGTTTTAGAAGTTCATTGCCAAACCACTGTTCTTTAAGGATATCTATATAAGAATGTTTCGAAAATTTATCAAAATTAAAACTGGTACTGGTGCTGACCAACAACATTACGTACTCTCTATACATTGGTTGGTATTTAATATTGATTAAATTCATTTTTAAAAATATGTCATTATCGACACAACCGTAAAATAAAATATAGCTTTCGCCATCCGTTGATAATGCGTAGAATATACGAGTCTCATGGCTCTTATTAATAATCTCGAAATATTGCGAATTAATGGATTCTATAACTTTACATTCACAATGTGGCAGAACACGTGAAAATTGAAAATTGAAACGTTTCAGCTCGGTTATTTTATATACCATACAATTTGGGTCATCGAATTGATAGAAAAAACCACCCAAATGTTTCGACTGATAATGTTTATCCATTTGTATGCCATATTCAAAGCGCCATAATGAATTTACCATAGACGATTGAATTTTGTTAGATTGTGGTAAGTCACTTGGACATTGCCCATCGTGGACAAATTGCTGATTATGATTTGTTTTCGTGAGCACAAAATTGGTCGAGTATACAACATTTAAATTGATAACTACGATTATGAGTAGGACTTCTACTGACTTCATACTGATTATGAATGATTTATAATATGTAGTTATAATACAATATTTGTATGTGTCCAAACGTAAACTTTCAAATTACCAACGTAACTACGTAAACATAAAAGTTTTATTGTTTAGTAAAACTTATTAATAACTGTTTAGTAACTTATTATTACACAAATCAAACTCGTGTGAACGTTTTTGTTCTAAGTGAAAGAAATCTTCAACGGAATTCGTAATATAAATTCTAATCTCGCACCTTCCTTCAAGCTATGACAAGTGGCATCCTAAATAGAATTACTTATAATAAACAATTATCATTAATTAATATCGATCTAGTACGACAGATTTTTCCCACTCTCCATTCGGAGAGTTGATTATTAATTCGACCACCTACATATATGATGATAAAAAGGATGAAATTAAGTGAGTGTGCCAATAAATAAATAAATTATATAATCTAAATTTAATTCTTTAATATATCATCAATGCACTTGCTCCTAATTGGTGGCCCATCTATCGTTTCTATTGAATTGAGTATTGATTTCCATTACTGGCTTTACATGTCCCCACTCTTTCAAGTTTGTTAGACTCTGAATAGTTATCGTAACACGTATAACACTTAATGTTACCGGCCTCCAACAATGAAAAGTCCAACAGAGTCAAATCGTCAATTGACGCCGTAGTTACGGCCCATAATTCGATCATCGAAAAAATTCAAAAGAGCCAATGTTTCATTTGATGTGTGTAGCAAATTAAGCCATCCTATTAAAACCGAACGCCGTGTGTTCCAAAACGCTGCCAATTGACTGTAAGGGAGGATTCTTGCGAAAAAATGGAACCATATAGCTAAAATCCATATTTTATGGTTACGTGTGGATTTTCCTTACATGTTGACATAGCCACCGAGGTCAAAATGAGCTTTGTCGAAAACGAATGATTTTTCAATAAAATTGCTCCTTTATTTCCATGCAAACCACAACCCAATTCTTACACTAATTGAACTTTAAACATGTCCATACCGAGGTCTTTATGAAAAATTATTTTCACAGAACTGTGTGAAATATTCAATTCGTGCGTACGGTGGCGAGTTGTTGTTGACGGATGCTCAGATACATTGTGAATAACCGCTACAGTGTTTTCGGTTGTAAATGCAGGTATACGCATGTTGGTTATATATATATATATATATATATATATATATATATATATATATATATATATATATATATATATATATATATATATCTGTGGTCTTTTTACAAAAGACCTTTTTATCACCAAATCGACTTTTTGAGATATTCGAATTCCCTGTACAAAACTACATAAGTCATTAATTTTTTGTCGTTTTATAACCATTAGAAAGGGAAATATTGAAATTGTTATAAAATCTCATCTTATACAGATTTCCTCCTTAAAGTCATAAAATAGCATCACTTTCAAAAAAAAGTATAAAAAACAGAAAGGTTTTCCACATATCTTTTTATTAAAGCAAATAAAACTTACTCAATAATTGGCCTTATAAAGTAAAAAATAGATTTGTCAAAGCGATTCAAACCAAAATAATGTCGCCCTGAAAAATGAACAAAAACGGCTTATGCCCTTTTGCAAAAAGACCACAGATATATATATATATATATATATATATATATATATATATATATATATATATATATATATATATATATATATATATATATATATATATATATATATGCGACACATGATGAGTTTCCACCCATTATTATTAAAATATTAAACCGAGAGATTTGGTGTCAAACTTTAATACGTGTTCGTTTTGGTAAACTGTTTTTTGGGAAGTTCTACTGTATGCTTTGGAAGGAAAAATTATGGAAACACATCTTGAGAAATTAAAACATTATATAGCTATTTTTACCTAGCTGTCATGTGTAGTATGCAGACCTCGCAACAAATGTTTAAATCAATTAACTATGAAGTTGAAATAACCACCCTGTACATATTTACTATAAATTAAATATTCATATTTAATAGCATTATTACTATAGATTATAAATAATCAAATGAAAATAATTAGTAATCAGCAATTCCGAGAAGTGAAATTTCGAAATCTCAACAACTTAGTTTTTCTTTAAAATCTATATTTAAACAACTCTACATAAAGACGTACACAATTTCATTTCAATGGAGGGATTTAAAAACTACTCTCGACATAGTACCAATAAGTGCACAAAATTAAAATGGTGTAAACGTTTGAAACACCTCGAACGACCATCGGTTAAGATCACGTTAAAATTTGTTTATGTTTTTTATCTATACATTGACATGAATCGATTGCACTTCACACACTTTAAATCGCGCGAAACGTTTAACTAAAATAAGCATATCGATACAGCAAATAACTATACGCAGTGATGGTGATCTTGACATTGAATTTTAATTTATAAAATTTCTATTTTTGTATTAATTAATTAAATTAAATTTTTATTTTTGTTTTCATTACATTTCGACTATATGTGTGAATGAATTAGATGTAATGGTCCATGATATGTCTGATCGTCGATCATTGCATGTTAATTCCAGATATGGAGATATGATTTAGTTTTCATATATTTACATATTAATTCATATATTTACATATAATTGATCTAAATTGATAGTTGAGTTTAGTTAGTAGAGAGGAATGTGTACAAGGGATTCAAAAGTTTGATATGTAAAGTGAAACTAAGAGTGATCAGTTCAATAATTTGCCTCCTACTGTCTTTTGCACATTTGGCGTAAAGAGTTCGGCTTTACGAATTTTATTAATCTACTGTATCTTTCGAGATACGGTATCCTTAAACCATTTGTTTGAACAAATTATGTGTTTGAAGTTGCAGAAACTGATGAATTTCAGATTGCTCCAGATTGAATAATCAGAATTTAAGCAATCGGAGTGGTCTTACTTTACATTTAGACGCATACTAATAAAAAGTGGCGGCTTAATGTTCCCAATTACTTTGTTTTAAAAGATCTGTATCATCTTGATGTTCATTTTCAACGTTCATCCCGAAGCTATGTACTATATACTGTAGCTCTATATAAGTTTCATTACTAGCCGGTATACAATCAATTTATTGAATTTAAATAGTTCACCGTGTCTACCTATAAGCAAATACAGTTTCCTGGTTAACTACAGGTTCAGCTCTTCCTTTTCCATCTCAACCATCTAGTGTCAAAACAAGATATTTCGCCGTATTGGCATATATAGGATATAATGTTAAGAGTTGAAATCATTGTTACAATTTTTAATGTCAGTAAAATTCATATAAACAAATTTAGTTTCGTTGAGTTTTACTCTTCCTTTTTTCATCCAGTTGCTGACTAAATTGGTATTTGCAGTTTGTTTGTACTCGTAGTTTTTGTACTACATTTTTCCAACTGCCGAAATCTCATAAGCATAAATTATGATTGCTTCTTTCACTAGGTTATGTCTCTCGAGTATATAGAAAGTACAAAATGAGACCAATACGCTACCTTGTGGTACCTTATTGCAATTTTCTTTAGATCGAAGTACTAATTTTTATATTTTACATGGAAGCGTCTATCAGTTATGTAGGATATCAATATTACATAATATTATTTGGGACGGTCTTCAAAAAAAAAACAGAGAAATTTATATAATTGAGATTTTCGCCCAAATTATCTACATCGAATCAACCGATTATATACTCTTTGAAATATTTGAACTTTTGCAAAATTATACTTGTTGCACAAAGATGGTTAGACGAATATCCATCATCACCCGAAATAACCGAAGGCTCTCTCTGATCATACAATTTGTTGCTATTCGATCAAGGAAACGTGAAAAAGATTTGTATATTTCACAATCATATACTTGTTTAAATAAATAAAATGACAGTTCTAATAGATCCTTAAAGAAATTTTGGAGGATTTTGAATAACTTTAAAAATTTACAAAACAGAACATTCTCACAGTGCAGACACCAGAATTAAGCCTGATTTCCATTATGAAAAATATACTGACAAAATAGTCAATGTAGAATAAAAATACAATTTTTCTTAAAGTGCGAGAGAAATAAAAAACATTTCCAGTATAAAAAATTTATTCAGTACTGAATAAATTTTTATGGTTACTGAAAAAATTATTATAGAACAATACATGTATATCATTAATAATGGAGGTGATGGAGGTGATTAATAATGCATATTTCTAATGGAGTTTTGAAATATGCATTAACCACATGCAAGCTAACTCTATCGATATATGACGAAGTAAATAAACTGTAATGTCATTATTATCCAAAGTATACTCTTATATACCTTATCCTCAACTTTATTATTAGCAACTTATTTCACCCCTTCTGTTAAACATTTCGAAAATTTGCGTCTAACGCTGAAATTATAACAGAAATAAACACTGTTATAATTTCGGCGTTTGACGCAAATCTCATACCATTTTTGAACGTTTACTATAACATACCATTTTTGAAGGTTTACTATAACTGCTAGTAATCGCCGAGAGTCAGATCCAGGAGATCCGGTGGTTCGAAATCAAATTTTCAATTCGTGTGATTTTGCCAACGTATAGTCAACGACTTATGTCTTGAAGAAAGAGATTTTTCTTTCGCATTTGGGTTCATTCATTATTTCTTCACACTTCCTTGCGCATCCCAAAATACAAAGAGCTTAACTTTAACGGTAAAGATAAACTCAGCTATCTTACATTTTTGTTCTAGAGTATAGTCGTATCGATTGAAACATGAATCATGATCACATATAAAAAGCATGCAAAATAATATATGTACATACATACACTAGCTTTATCTATTATCTTGTAAATGTTGGTTAGTATTTCACTTTATACTCTTCCAAAATGATTTTGTGCATTCATACCTTACCTGGAATGACCACATCAATGTTTGAATCCATATTCAAACCTATAGCTAAATCAACATTCGACAATTGCTTTCGATGAAGTAAAGTCCTATAACGCCTGCTTAACAATCGTTATGAGGATTTCCTGGAACGATATTTTTTGAAAACCCACACGAAATTTCTTTTTCGAGCATTTTGAAAACAACAGAAATACCGTTATATTAAAATTTAGACAATAAAGTTTGAGGGTTAAAATCATTTAACCATTATATTTCATTAGATACACCATCTATGTGCCAGCTTTCGAACTTATTGAGTGACGTTTTACATACACATGAGTACAACCATGCAACTATTTGATTTAATTAACACAATTAATAATTTCATATATTGTAGAGATTCTATTTATTTAATCAATTTTACTAAATTATTGTTTGTTTCTTTGTTTGTTTTGTTCGTTATTTATCTTTCCAATCTGTTTTGGGGTGCGATTATTTTCGTCCTACCTTACACCATTACAGGCAAATCGAGGACTTACGGCTATACGTCCGATTTACGTAGAACCATCTGCACGCTCATGAGTTCTGACATTGAAGATGGGTTGGCTGATGAGTTCCGCACTCCAACAGGGGGTCATAGATGTGTCCATTCACACCACCGATCGTAATCAATGGTGAAAAATTCCCGATCGGGATTCGAACCCGGTACCTCCCGATCCAACTGCTGCAACTTTAACCACTGCCCTATTTGGTCGGAAACTAAATTATTATTGTAGTTGTAACTATGGGCGTATCCAGCACGTTGAGATCTACTTATTAGATATTCTACTATGTAGACTAGTCTCAATTTTAGATTATCATTTAGTGTTCTGATATAAAATCTATATTTAATATTGGGTTTAGGACTTAACTAAGCTGTCAGTCAGAGCTGTCATATAAAACACATATTACTCTATATCTATTACACATATTATTTTCGAATTTATTTGTGTCCATTGCGATTAGTTTCGTCCTTTATATTTAAATTGATGAATAGTTTCTTCTGTACTTTGAATCGCGGGCCTTCTTTAATTTAAAATTTTTCTTCTGTACTTCACCAATATAGCTGTCAAAAACCAGAGACACAAACCATAAAATATCTACGAAATATAGATATAAATTTCGTATCTCACTAAATAGTGAGATTTTCTACATTTTTTTAGTAAGATATTTTGCATCCAGTACATTGAGATGTGAGATATCTACTTTTTTAGTGAGATCTCAACGTGCTGGATTCTCCCTATGTTTTTACATAAAAGAACGAGTATATTATGTGAACATAATTGGATTAAATTGTACATGCATATATGTGTATACTGTGAGTAGCCATTGTGAGAGATTGATTTTGTTTTCATTTTCTACCCAATAATGAAGTAAGCTTTGTGGTTGTAATTAAACCACATAATCCACTTCCTCTCGTCAAATCGAAACCATATATACGTCTATTGCTATATACGGAAGAACCTATAATTCTTGATATGAAATATATTATTTAAATCAAAATTCGTAAGAAATGCACACGATGCGTGTGGTGTGGTACATATAGGTATATGTATATTTAGCTTAGAAATCTGATTGGTGACTCTCAGAGCTCAAATTAATTATATAATTATACATTATTATATATACATAAGACACAATAGTGTTAAAGTGAAATGGTCTCCCATATAGTTTTATGCACTCGTTTATTAACTGATATTTTTATTTACCGTAGACATTATTTATGATAGTTTTTTTTTTGTTTTATCCACGTCTTTGAGATTTCTATTTAAGAAGATGGAATAAAATAAAATACCAATTCCATATGTCTAACCGAAATTCTAAATAAATAACAGTTAAAATAAAAATTATAGATGTTTATAAACTATGTATATATACATATTAGAAGAACTGTAATTTTTGGTATACATTATGAATATACATATGTATATAGAGAACTAATAAACTATTTTAAATTAAATTAAATTTTGTGTTTCATTCAAACTCATTGTGATGTAATTAAATTTAATAATTAGTAAACGGTGATCAGTGAAATACACTATTCCAAAACATTAACGCGCGACCGAACACACTACTTTTTATAGATTTTTGGGAAGGTTTTGATAAAGTACTTCATTGCATGTATAACACACGCCTGAAGAATATTTGTGCTTAACACAAATTCTTCAAATAGGAAATGGTATAGTTTTATTTCAGTGAGATGTCAAGTTGGCATTGGCCGTACCATCATCGGCCGTTGCATTTTCGCAACATTGGGTTATTGAAATTAATCTTTTGAAGATTAAAACGAAAAGTTAGCCCAGTTTTAAAAATAGAACATTTCATCAGATTCCATAAGATCTCAGAATTTCGATAGATAGATTAGTTTAAGTTGGATGTTCTGTACGACTGGCATAGACTTATTTAGGTATCTATAGCTATATCATATATTTCATTGTTTTACATTCTACTCGAATTTGATGAAGATCTAAATTATACTGACCTTTAGAACTAACTGATATTCGTTGGATCATTTATGAAAGATGTCCCTATAGGTATAACATTTTGCTTCACAAAGGACATGGGGTAAATGCAAAGCATGTGTAGTAGTCTTATACTCTACATCTTCTATAAGTCGTGTTATGTTGTTCGATTCAGTTTTAGCCAGAGTTATTATTATTATGAGTCACTATCTCCTATCTCTTGGAGGTAGTGACCTGGAGAGCCAGTTTTCTGGTTCAGTTTTCATATAAATAACAATTTTTTATATACATAATATTATACTTATAATAATTATTATTTTAAGTTAATATTGAGTATACTATATTTTTATAAACTAACTTAAGTGTTAGAAAACTTAAGCATGAGCTGAGCAAACAAGTTAGTTATTTTAAACCCTACATATGAGTTATAACATATTTCATCTTTCTACATAGTTATAATTAATTATTTAGTTATTTATTATCGATTGATTTTAATGTACGACCATATATTTTAGTTGATTTGCTGAAAGACCGGTCTCCATCATACACCCGCTTTACATAAACAAAACCCGCAGTATAGGTAAAGACGCAGTTAGTGGTGGCAGACTCCAAATAGGCAGAAAGCCAAAAAATAGTAACTATTTAAGAAGAGAACACATTTGAATTTTTCAGCACAACTGTTGTTGCCCAAAACACAAGTACAGATCTGCATTGTTACTTTGTGCATATATTAAATGTATTTGAATTGAGTAAACCTTAAAAAATAAGAAATAAAAATAATTTTAGTCTTCTATCTCTCGGACGTCAGGAGTTATTCTCTACAACCAACCATCAATGGCAAAGTGGTTATAGGATCTTTAAAACCACTCCAACGAAAATATGTTTCTCTACTTTCAATTCTGCAGACCAACAACTAAACCGATTCAATGAAATACCATCGGCTGAGTTTAATTGATTTAACAAGACCGGATTTTTATATAGATGTAAATATAATAATAATTTGTAATGGGTGCGGGATTAAAAATAAGAATGTCGCTAAGTTGAACATTTAAGCGTTCAGTTAACATATTCCAATCCGGGCCGATTTCATATAAACTTCCAGATGTGATAGATTTATAGAGTAAATGAATATATATCATTTCTGTTCTATTCAACTTAATGATGCTTTAAGCCAGTAAATTTAATAGGTTGTTTAGTTCGGCAAAAGTAGTAATTTAAGGAACTGTGAAGAAAAAAAATAAAACGAGTCTTAAACACTTTTCTAAAGATTTCTATTAGATACAGTGCAACTTGTATTATTTATTAATACATTTGCACTGAAACAGAGATTTCACATTAAAACTAAAGATTTAATCGTTTGGAATTACAGTTTTGCTGAAGCAAACAAAAGAAATCACAAGATAAAGCGCCCACATGGAACAAGTAGAAATTCACGTGAAACACTAAGCAATCGTCTTGCACTTATAGTAGTTACAAAATAGTGACATAGTGAAATTATAATAAATATCTTTTACAAAAGTTTGGCTTATTAATTCATTAATCGCATCGCCAATCTTAAATTTGAATCAAACTGAAGTTTGAAAACCAAGCTTCAACCGTTAAATCAAGATCTCACTTATAATAAAGTTTAAGTATAAGATTAAGCTTCATTATCATACAAATTGTTTGGTTATAATTTAGTTTGTCGTTCGACAAACTATAAAGTTATTTTTTTATAAATTAAAATTATATAAACGGCCAACCCACGTCACATATTAATACCAAATCAACACCGCATCATCTTCTTTTGAATCACCCCGTTACCGATCTTGAACTTGAAAAGTGTTTTTTACACAGTTTAATTTAATAAAAGCAACAAAAAGAAAACGTAAATTAAATCAAGAAGTAGATAAATTAATTGGAGTTGATTGTGAATAAATATGTATATAAACATAAACGTCGTCTTAAGTGAAAGTCGCTTCACGACGGATTAGAATATCTTAATACTATAAAATGGCTTAATTCAATCGTCGTCTAGCAAAATCGTACGAGTGTATTAATATAGCACGATTGCGATTATATTGTATTGTTGCAGATATTTGGTGATAGTACGGAGTTAATTAACACGCCTTGATTGATTAGAAATAGTATATAGAGAGGTCTTATCTCGATCTTATGTATATTTGTTCCAGATTTGTGTGTTTATTAATTTTTTCATTTAAAATTTAATAAAACAAGAGATGCTATTCATGTGAGTTTGTTGAAGTGAAAGTATTTAACATACGATAATGTTTATTCACTTTGAATTATAATTGGATGCGTGTTCAGTTCCTTTAAGATAGTTCTCACGACATTAAAGGTAATTTGTGTATATGTTTATATATAAGAGATCCCTTATCTGAGCACACAGTAGTTTGTTATCGAAACTTCACAAACTATAATCTGGGTCAAGTTATATAGAGTGAAAATCTAATAAATTTAGAAGACGAAAACCACAAAAACCACCAGTATACTAGATAATCTTTTGTGTGGACGATAATCTTTATAAATTTCGCTTAGTATTAAATAAATGTCGAGGTCATAATTATCATTAGTTCTTATTTTTATTTCACGATAACAAACTTCAAATGAAACTGTGCAAAATTTAATCTTTTTTATATAAGATAAGATTATTTGGTGAAAGATATAGAAGTACGTATTTAGATGATCTGCATAAAGATGTGATGTAATATTTGATATTTGAATCATGGAAAATGATAGAATAGAGCCATGGAACAGATTTCGCAATCCCAAAAAACCAACGGTTCTCTTGACTGGAAAACGAATGACCACTATTTTTTGGTTTTATATAGTCATAATATATATTATAATATTTTAAAAATGGCGACCACAGGATAATATTTGGCCGCTTATTGAATTGATGGGAAAGCGGTACAAGGTTACAGGAACCGCTTTTTCTCTTTTGGAAAACAATATTGAGAAGACAACATCAAAAGAAATAATAGCTCGGTGGAATACGATTCGTATCGAATTAGCATTATCTGGTTATACCTAAAGCAAAAACTATGCAACGGATTTATTTATACTTATTAGTCAGGTATGGTCGGAAACTACAGTGGATTGTAAATTTGGGTTTTTGTGTTGTCGCTCAACGAGAAAGATGAAGAAAAACGACTAGATTATCTATTAAATATTTAAAGGATTGGGTTTCACTTTGGCACATCAAAATTTTCTAGAACTTATTAATATAACTCTGACAAAGTCTAATAATATAATTATACGGCCATGATAATGATCGCTATACATTTGAACTAATTCTCAGACATTTGATGTATATTATTATGCTGAAACAATTATCGTCGATCTGTAATTATCTCTTAGCAACCAATCAAAAGAGTTTGGATTTTAAATTCGCCCAACGTGACGTTCAATAGATTTGAATTTGTATTATCGTAATAAACCGCAGACTCGTGGCCAAAACTCAGTATATTCGATTAAAAATAAATGAACTAACAAGCATACTCGACACTGTGTTTAATTTGACAAAATTAAAAATTAACTAAAATTATATTTACAAAGAGCAGTTTAATAATCCTCGCAATCAATCGATGGGAAATGGGCTAAAAGTGCAAAAAACAAAACGAATATGTTTGCTGAACATCTTGAACAAACATTTCAACCTCTAGGTCGGCAGACCAGTTACAAAAACACAGCTGATACGCCCAGAACATCTGACTTCGAAGATATCAGGCCTGTAACATTGATCGAATTAGAAGCTGATACTGCAGTTCTTCAATAGGAGACACTATCAAGGAATTGACAACGAACTTTAAAGAACCATGTGACAAAACCATAAAATGGACAGAAATGTAGTTCTGGAGTTGCACAAAGAAAACCAATACTAAAATAATACAAACTTTTCAAAACAAAGTGCTACGAGCTATAGTTAATGCTCCGTGGTACATTAGGAATTTGACTTTCATAGGTTCTTAAATATCTAGACGGTTCAAGGCGAAAACAAAAAACTTTCAGTAATTCATGGACAACGAATTTATCAACACGTATACGAAGAACTTCGTTCTATGTTGGACAATTCACATGCAGTGAGACGATTGCAGAGAACGAAACCAAGGAGGGCTGTAATGAAAAATTCGATATCAAATCCGAAAGCGGATTTTGCTATTATGAAAATCGGATATCGAAAAAATTAGGAAACTAAAGACAACCGAGATCGGGTTTTCAGAAAAATCGAATGTTAAAATCCGACTGCTAGTTAATAGACGAATTTCATTTTATGTTATCGAATAGTTTAAGGAGCAAGATTTCATTAATAGATTACATCTGACAAGTCATTAATCAATTAAAACACAACTACAAAATAAAACTTTTTTTTTTTTTTTTATATTTTATTCTATGCTATCTTTTTTGGGGCTTTCGCGGTTCGCTTATTTACGTCCTACTTTACGCCTTAACCGCCAAATCCGGCCTATAGGTCCGATTTTCGTAGAACCATCTGCGCATTGCATAGCTCCATGCCAGCCTATAGAACTGACATGGAAGATGGGTCGGCCCATGAGTTCTACACTCCAACAGGGGGTCATAGATGTGTTCATTAACACCACCGATCGTAATCAGATGGTGAAAAATCCCTTTTGCATCGTGCCCCTATCGGGATTCGAACCCGGTACCTCCCACTCCAACTGCCACAGTTTTAACCACTGAGCCACCTGGGAAAATAAAACTTAGCAACTGAATTACAGTGAATTACAAAACGAATTATTGCTAACTTCATTCTTATATTTGACAAATTCGAGCAAACCATTTCATAATGGGAAAATTTTTTGATATCAGAATAAATCCGATATAGCTTATGAAATAATAGCCAGTTAATTTAATTAATTAAGGACACCAGTGCAAAGACTACTTCAGTAAATAATCTATAAATGGAGTTGGCCAATGGGCCTCTTCACATTTACATGTGGCTCAATTAAGAAATGAAAATTACTAGATGAATTGTATTCAGTTGTAATAATTAAAATAAATAAATTAAGAAAAATAGTTAATCAATTTGTTATTGCTTATTATTATTTGAGAATATCGCTATTTTATACTAACATCCATATCAGTTATCTGTCGTATAATATATAAATCAATGAAAAATTGTTTCACGATTTCACAAAAAGAAATCAATTTTTCGTAGCTAGTCAAGAAAAACAAAAGCACAACTTTCTTCCAGTTTTGTGCTTTACTTTTGTTTTTATTTATTTCGATTTCGTTTTTTATCCGAAAACTTAACAGACTCAATGGTGTATGCTTCTTTTGTTTTCTCGAAAATATTACACGAGATACAAAAAAAAATGGTCATGACAGAAGTCAGAAACACTTTTATTTTTTATAGTCTCCTTTTCATGGTGCAAAAAAATGTTTTTTTTTTTGACATATTTGCAAATGGACATTTCTTGAGATGGGTTATGTAATCTTTTAACAAATTCGTTTCTTGACTTTATGTTATTATATGCGTATGTTTTTGCGTATTGATTTTATGTTTTGCTTAGTGTGACAGTTCAATGACACAGAATAAACATATATTATACAGCTTATTCTGTAATTCACTGAAAACACTGAATATATGTCAAAATACAGTAGATTTATATAGATATGATCGTCATATGTCACATTAAGTAATCGTTTATGGTACATCATGCACTCAATAATAATACGTACATATTTAACCATGAAATTTACTTTATAATCTTATCGTATAACGCTTCTGCACCTCAGATAAAAACTCGTGTGTGTGTGTGTACAAATATATTTTTGAAATTTCACGGTTTTGTTATATTTTTTGTAAAAAAATGAAAATTTTTTATTACCATTTTTGAAATTTCAACTAATTATGGAATTAAATTTATTGACTATATATGGTAAATTGGTTTTTCAACAATCAAGATTCTTCAACTTTAATATTAACATGATAATCGTAAAGTCATTTTATTAACGTAACTTGAAAGTTTGCCAGTTCAGCGGCAGCTCAGTAACCCATAATGAAAGCTTTAATCAAATCTTATTTCTTTTATGTACAGTTTTTATTACAGAGTTTGATGATCTCGTCTGGATTGTGTGTGTTGTGCTGATTTTTTATGTTCATCATGGCATTACATTATAAAATACTATATCTATATATAAGATGTATGTATAGTTTATTGTTGTAAAGTTTTTTGGTGTTTCTTTATATGCTACTGAACTTAATGCATATATACACAAATAAAATAATATGTACGTCATTTTCGGTTCGTAATAGTAAAGTCATCAAACGGGATGAGACACTACATTTTTCATCATGTCCATTTAGATTAGAATAAACTTTCCTTATGTATAGGAATGTTATCTAATGACTGTTATCTAAACACTGCTTATTATTGTAAACATACATGAGGGACTTGGCTGATACTTACATATTTACAGCCGAAGCTATAAAGGCCAAGTAGAGTGCAGGGTTAAACTACGCTGTTATTGTTCTGCGCCTGAACCCACCGTCATCAAAATACACTAAAGTTTTGGGAATCACACTTATTACTATTCTGACGGAGTTCAATGAGAAAAAAGAGTATATAATTCCAACGAGGTAGAACATTGAAATTTGTGTATGTCTTATTCTAAAATATTGTCCGGAATACATTTAAACCATCAGATAGCAGAGTATTTTTGATATCGATTTTTGATATCGAATTTATGTAACGAATACAAAATAGGAATCAGAATCTCCTTAATAAAATATTAAGGAGCTGACCGATTTGAATGGAATTAATCTAAATCAACAACTATAGGTGAATGTAAGTCTGTATGCGGCCTTTGTACATTTATCATTGGATGGATAGTTGCGATACTAAACAGAACTTGATACGAGTACTTGATTTATTAGCGATATGGTACGTGAGTCTACACAGTTTGCTGGATCATGAGCTCCACATCACCACCCAAAATTTGACCCAGCCAGTGTACTAAATGTTTTTTAATTTGATGTGCGATTTCTTTTAAATCCCTGATCTCGTGATTGAAAAGAACACGTTATGTGCCATCACTGTTCTGTTTTGGCCCATATATCACACACGCACACACATGTTTATTCTCTCGAATGCTAGAAGCCATATATCCATATACTCATCCATCAAGGTCCGGTTCTCTTATCCATGCAAGACAACATGTCTGGTCAACAAACTACTTTGATTTCAGACAAACGGAAAATACTGAACCAGTTGATCAAGACATTATTCACTCCATTATGCTACTCAATACAATCACATATACAGTAATCACCTGTATGTGCAAGTTTATTGGGTTGTCGGAATTATTTAGATGTAGTCTTGAGGTGTTTCACTTTTATGAAAGATCTCGTTGTTGAACATCAGAATTTCGACAGCAATTTTACACCTATTTGTTAGACTATCATAGCGAAAAAAGTTGATCAGTGAATCTCTCCGTATATACCCAACCGTAATCATCTAAACACACAACACAATAAATAACAATTCAAGAAATCTGTTATACGATTCTAATATACAAAGCCAATGATCTCAGATTTCTTTCAAATTTTGTTTTTGTACAAAACTATCCAACCGATCAATATATTCCAGTATTTCACACAATTAGAATTTCAAGAAGAAGTAAATTATATAAGATTATAGACAGGCTAATCGAAATAATTACGTGAGTACACAAGCGAACAATCTCTCAATATTTGCTCACATACATAATATATCGAAATCTGGGATCTATATTATTCGCTGATAGGGCACATGAATTAATTTTGACCATATATGAGTACAGTACTCGTAACACAATGTGTTTACGTAACGTATTTAATCGCGCTGATAAGGCACAATACGGTTTTAATTAGAACAATCATTTTTTTTATTAATCGCCACGTGAGCTGTCGCATTATGCTTGGTATATAATAGACGTAAAGTGCTGAGATATATATTTTTTAAATTTCAAGGTCACTAAATTTAAGTTATATTCTTATATAAAATTAATTTGCTTATCAAAATTATTATGTGTTAGTGTAAGTGACTATATAGTTTTCGTATTCGTGCGGTTTTGTCTGTTTGGTTATAGATTTTTCGTTTCGATCACGTGTTGTTGGTTTTTATATTTATTTGTAGTTTTGAAGGCAGTTAAATTTTAAAACATTGATCAAATGGTGAAGTTTCATCTTTTGATGCGCAAATAGATTTTTCAATATATCTTATTATGATAAGGTGTGTGGTGAAATACACCTAAAATCCCTCGAGTGCAGAACTTATGGGTTACCCAGGTCTTCGGACACGTAACGGAGTAAAGAGATAAATACTTTAATACTTAGAGATAAACCTTTAAGAACAAATTCTTATTTTATCGTTAATCGACGTTGAATACATTGAAAGATTGGTGAAGATTTTATATAAAGCCAAAATGATCCTTTGTGCGATGTTATTTTCGATTTTTTATAGATAGGTTAACGAATCTATTTCTTTATAACTTTTGTCATTGTTTTGTTTCTTGTTCAACAAGATTCAAGGTTAAATATTTGAAAAAAAAACTGAATTTTGAAGAACTCCGATGGATTTTATAATATAAAATAGAATATTTTTTAATATTGGGTTAAGAAAATGGTTCGTGGCGTTTATTGACCAAAATTTAGACACAATTTAAATCAAATGTGTCCGGTTTCTGGTAAACCCATTTAGCCATCAGTGTAGATCTTCTTGGATTTCTTGCGAAAAACTGCATCAAGTGATTTTCTCCTGCCTTTTAGAAGTCAACTTTAAATCATTAAGAAAATTTTTCAGAGAGTAAACTAAATGTTAGTCGGGCGTGGTAAGGTCTGGTAAAAAAGTGTGTGTTATTCAGTTATCGCGCGATGGAAGACGATTCCTTTCATATTGGTTTATTCTGGCTGATCTCGATTATAGGTTTTAATCACATTAGTTGTACATCATTCCCTTCCAACCTCACCATCTTTTCTGCAGTTTAATTCATCTCGAAATTTGAGTGTTTGAATCAGTCAACGCTGACTGACCCTTCCCAAATTACATATGCTCCTGTCCCTGACATCTCCTGTCAGGGCAGGGTAACTTAATAGGCGTCAAATCGTAAATATATAAAAAACCTCGAATCAATATCTTCATCACATATTATTTAAATTCGCTTTCGGGTTCATTTAAAATCCGCATATATACTAGGTCAAAAAAGCATTTCGAAATCATGTCAAACGATGATGTTGTTAAAACTGAAGACATACGGAACTGTCAAAAAATGTTCATAGTCTACAGTTAAACATTGATATGCCATCTAAATGAGATTTATCATGCGGTGATTGAGCCTATGAATGAGCGACTCTCATTTTTATATAAGTAATAGAATTTTTTAAAAGCAGAAGTTGTCGTGTAATGTCATTCAACATTTTCTGAACTTTGATTTAAACTGTTTGCATGAGATAGTTCCATTAACTTGAGGTGTTTAAGTTTTCATGCCCAACATATTATATTGTTTACATTTGCTTTAAATAGCCACCAGCTACCTACCATACACATCGATAAAAACAGCATTTCCTAAGTAATATTTTAAACAATTAAGTTTTAGCTGGTTGGGGCCTGTGGTTGGGGGCATTCGTGTTTCGTAAATATTACGAACGAAACATGAGACCCATAGAATACCACCACAGTATCCAGAGCTTGTCGTAGGAGGCGACTAAATCTGGTTGGATCGCTGGGCTGACGACCCGCATCCGTAAAAAAATATCACTGTTAAAAATGTCAACAAAAATAAGAAAATCGGATACCGCCAAAACAACAAAAAAAACGAACCCCCGCTTAAGTACCCGGACACGAGATTGAAGATCGGCACGTGGAACGTGCAGTCATTAAGAAAACCTGGCGCGTTGGACGGCCTTATCACATGCATGAAAGAGTATCGGCTGGAACTCGTAGCTCTCCAAGAAACTCGATGGCCTAAAAGTGGAGACCATGTGTCCCAAGGCTATACGTTGCTACACAGTGGAGATGACCTCGGAAATCTTGGGGTTGGATTTCTCATTGGGCCACAGGTAAAAAAGGCTGTCTTGGACTTTCAAGCAGTCGATAATCGAATGTGTAAGCTTCGCTTGCACATGAGATTAGCCAACCTGTCAATTGTCTGTATACATGCGCCCACTGATGTAAGCCAATCCCAGGATAAAGACTCATTTTACAATAATCTGGATAATCTGATGGGCTCTATACCGGAGCACGATGTCAAATTGGTGATTGGTGACTTTAATGCTAGAGCTGGCAGAAATCAGACCGACTTATGTAACAATATAGGTCCGTACTCCCGACACGAAACTGCGACCGAGAATGGGGAAAGAATGATGTACTTTGCGATCGCTCATGATCTCAAAGTAGCAAGTACATTCTTTCCTCATAAAAACATCCACTTAGAAACATGGACACACCCACGTAAAACATCCCGAAGCCAAATTGACCATGTGTTGATTTCAAAAGGGCGGGCTCGGGTTGTCCAAGATGTGAGATCATATCGGTCGTCAACAAAATTCGTAGGCAGTGACCATTTTATGGTTGCTGCAAAGCTACGATGGAAATTTTCGTACAAGTCAGGGAGGACAGGAGAATATACAACGCGATTCTCCTGTGAAGGTCTGATAAATGAAGAAACGCAACGAAAATATCAAGATCTTGTCAGCAATAGCATTATACAATCCAATTACCAATCTGATGATGTGAACAGTGTCTGGGAAGTATTGAAAACCTCGGTTGTCGATGCTGCCCAGCACACTCTCGGTATAGTGAAAACTAAGCCCAAAAATGATTGGTTTGATGAGGAGTGTCGTCTTGCTGTTGAGCAACGAAATATAGCCTATAATGAAGCGCAGACTCGGTTTACAATCGCAAGGAAAAACAAAGCAGTTCTCGCTAGAAGGACAGCTAAACGCATTTGTAGACTGAAGAAGCGAGAATGGTGGAAGGCTAAGGTCTTAAGAGTACAACAACTCAGCAATGAGCACAATTCGCGTGGTTTCTTTAAAGGAATCACCGAATTGCACCATACCTTAAGATCTCGGTCAACTGCCATTCGGGACCAGGATGGAAACCTCTGTGTTAACGTCGATGCGGTACTCGATACATGGCGTGAACATTTCTCTGATCTACTTAATGTTCCACATGTATCACAAGCTGTGTTTGAATACCCTCAAATACAGACCGCGGAGATGTTCATTGAGGATCCATCCTATGAGGAATTCACAATGGCCATGCAGAAATTAAAGAAAAATCGTTCACCAGGAGTTGATTGCATTAATTCAGAGCTCTTGATATTCGGAGGGCTAACTTTGTGGAACTGTCTTTTCGACCTTGTTCGATTGGTATGGCGAAATGAAGTTATGCCCGAAGAATGGAAAGTGGCCGCGTTATGCCCAATTTTCAAGAAGGGTGATCGCTTGAAATGTGAGAATTATCGCGGTATAGCTCTCCTTTGCACAGCATATAAGTTACTGTCATACATTATCTTGGGAAGAATTACTCCTCTGGCGGAGGAAATTGTCGGTGACTACCAAGGAGGATTCCGTCCAAATCGGTCAGTCACTGATCAAGTTTTTTCGCTACGGATGATTCTTTCCAAGTACTACGAAACATCTCGCGATGTACACCAGGTATTCCTGGATTTCAAGCAAGCCTATGACTCGATCAATCGAGAGAGATTATGGTATGCGCTTGAATATTTAGGAATACCGAAAAAATATGTACATCTGTGTAAAATGACAGTAACGCAGTCACAATGCTGTGTCAAAGTTGAGAACAGGCTATCGAGAACTTTTGCAATCAATTCCGGTGTTCGACAAGGAGATGCGCTGTCCCCGATACTTTTTAATCTCATGTTGGAATACATCCTTCGTAAAAGTGCAACACCTCAGGACAACATCTTATTCCGACAATCCAATCAACTTCTTGCTTATGCAGATGATATCTGTGTGATTGGATTAAATGGCAACGGAGTGAAAGAGATACTTGATCCACTGGAACAGTGTTCAGCTTCTGTTGGTCTCAAAATCAACGAGTCCAAAACCAAATATCTAATCTCGGGTTTTAGAGACCAAGACGCAACTGATTTCAGTAGTGGTAACCACACGTTTGAAGGAGTGATGAGATTCAAGTATCTTGGATCTCTCATCACTCACGATAATAGTGTGGGAGAGGATATCAAGGTCCGCCTTGCCGCTGGCAATCGGGCTTTGTATCCTCTACGTCCACTGCTGAAATCAAAATATCTTGCAAATACGGATAAGCTGAAACTGTACAGAGTGTTGATCAGACCCGTTGTCATGTATGGATGTGAGAGTTGGACCTTGACGGATGAGTACGAAAGATGGCTTCTAACATTCGAGAGAAGAATCATGCGTGTGATATATGGTCCAAAACGCGACGTCGATGGTACTTACCGAGTTCTTTTCAATCACGAGATCAGGAATTTAATGCAAATTCCTGATATCGTGCATGAAATTAAAGGACAGCGAGTACGCTGGCTCGGACACGTTCTGCGTGCTGATCCGAACCGAATGATTCAGCGAACCTTTAAGGGTGAACCGCCTTTCGGTAGGCGAAGAGGTCGCTGTAGGCGACGATGGCTCCACGGCGTAGAGAGCGATCTGGCTTCTTCAAACTGCCTACAACGGTTTGAAGAGCTGGCTCGTGATCGAAACCAATGGAGTCAGATTGTTGACACGGTACGGGCCAATAATGGCCTGTAAAAACCGTTAAAAAAAAAAAAAAAAAAAAAAAAAAAAAAAAGTTTTAGCTGGGAACAGAGAGTTTATTTATGATTTCAATCAGTCCTTTTTTAGTGATACAAAGTACGCGTTTACTTTCTGAATTGTGTATGTTTGCAATCCATGTTGACTTGCCACATGTGAGAACACCTTGAACTGCTACTATATTATATTATATCAAAAAAGAGTGACCCACACTTGATTGAATCATCGCGGACCATTCTTCCTTAGAAATTTTGTAGACTTGCAGATTGGACAGTAAAAATTTATGGTATTCACTATCGTGATATGTTAATCCAGTTTTGTGTGCATAAATTGAAAGATACAGGGCGTTTTCGTTTTTTGAAGTCGCCGCTCAGATCATGCGATTAAAGATTCTTGAAGGCTAAGGCTTATGTCATCAAGTTCATGAGTAACTCAAATTGTAATTAGAAGCCTATATATTTTGTATCAAAATCACTTCTTGTTTGAATTTTGGCACAACCTGTTAAAAAAGTGGATTTATGTCAAAAACTGCGCTAGAAGAACAATAACCTTTGATTGGTCAAACCGTAACACGTATTTGTTACTTTTTAACAGCTCCACAACAACGGTTAGATCATACTTGCAAATTCTTTTCAAATTTAAGGAATAACTGTGTTCGTGATCTAATGATTTATAGAGTTGGATGTAATGATTTATAAGAATTTGATTCGGAATCAGTTCTTATAAAAAGGAAAAGGATTCACTAAATAAATTAAAATTAAATGTAACTAATACAATTATAGTTTCTGTTGATAAAATATTGTTTCAACTGTTTCTGTTGATAAAAGATTGTTTCAACTGCAGGCCTCAGTTAGAACTAACGACATCCGTAAGTATTTATATGCTTTTAGGGCTTAAAAGTTCCAATTTATAATTTGCTCATTGAGTTAAAGTCTTGTTCTAGACCATACTAACACTAGAAGAGGTACTTATATATCAGCAAGAAAACCCTATCGGAAACCGACCAGTGGTTAAAGCTAAGATATTTTCCACCAATCGATTAGGGTCGGTACTATAGGCTGGTGTGAACCAATGCATGTTATTAGATCATTCCTCGGTGTATGATAGGACATTAAAAGGCCACTAGAACTGACATATTATCTAAGGTAAGGTTCGTTCAACATAATATAAAGTTGTGATATTAAAAATTGATAACATATAAAACATAATATAAATATTTACCATCAAGCAAAAAATCCTTATCAATTTGAAGTATTCAACTAAGTAAATGTTATGAATTTTGATAAGAACACATAAAAATAGCATTGAGTCGCAGTAAAATTATAAAATTTATAGAGTTATGTACACTTATCGCATTGTGATCGATTAAGCATCAAAGAGCTTTATTGTTATGATTCAACTAACTATGCGCAGTATCAGCCACTTATAATTAATATCTGGCCAGACCACCTGCCATTCCTATGTATACAAATCTATATTTACATGCATATACATATATAAGCATGTTACCATAAAAGGTGCGCTGCCAAACGTACTGGAGCATAACTTTTAACACAGTATGCTATAAAGCATATAATATTATAATTTGTTGACCAAGGTGTGGTCAATTTTAGTCCAAATATGTAAACATGGACTGATATGATGTGTTAACATCAATAAATAATTATTAAATTCAATGAACCATGAGTAATAAAATTAAGTATATATCATGATATCTTATCATGGCGATCGTTTGTCAGTTATACGATTTTTCCATTTAAATAACACGAGTTTCATCGACCTCGTGGCCGATTCTCCGATATCCACCGTATTCCAGCGAAACGATTATTAACTATAAAAGTATTTGTTCAAAAATTTTCAAAAGTTAATGATAAAAATGGATTTATGTCAAGAGTAGGTTTTTGTTGTAATGGCGCGATAATAAGCCTAGAATACTAAATTAGGTATGTGATGAAGCCGAGGCTTAAATTAATTCGTAGTTGAGCTGATTATTTTTTGGTAAAAAATTAAATGTTTATGTGTACGTAGAAGGTCAGTTATTAATGAATGCCGCAGTGATAAGAAACCATGATCATAAATTAGCTGTACGTACATACAAGTGTAGTACATATGTCCATGCTACTATTCGATAAATAAATAAGTATAACAACTATTTGTGCAATTCGTATATACAAATTAAAGCCTGTTCCACGTCATATCACATAAAAATCCTATTTATACACAAAATTATGTGTATTTAGTACAGATAAAACAATATTATATCAAGTGCCACTCTTATCAGCCAACCCTCATATATTTGTTTATCTTATATGATTTATTTATTTATATTATATGTATATAATGCTCATTGGTTGAATTGCCGATTGTTTCTATTTTCGAGTATTTTAAATAATTTGTTGGAATATCACTAAATTCTTTATATACATACTTGTTGTATTCAAGTGATCTCATATGACTTGGTTGTCATCATCGCGTATATAATACCGTAAATGGTATTTTAGAGCTAATTGATATTTGGAACGATATATATTGCTATTTATATAGGTAAGTTATGATTACCAATTAAGTGTCAATATATATATAGGAAACGTCTTAAACATCAACAAGAGGTTTGTTTGTTTGTTTATATCTTTACAATCTGTTTTCGATTCCAAGCAGTCCCAACTCTTTCCAGTTTCTTTTAACGTTCTACCTTACACTAAATCAAATCGAGAATCTATAGGATGAGTGCCAGATAGATCGACCCATCAATTCTGAACTTCAATAGAAGGTCTTCGTAGATAGTAATAGAAGGCTACAGCTTTAACCACAACCCCACTTGGTCGGGCTTATTGGTTAATACAGGCTGAAAATTACAGTAAATAGACTACAACGCCAAAATGTGTAAAGAAATAACTTCTAGTGTATTTAATCAGTATCTTAGGAATTTGAAATATTTTTGCAATAATACAATTAAATGTCTTTAAATCGAGATATAAAATAAAATGGCATATTAGAAATTTAATTTTATTTTATTTTAATTTAATAATTAATTATATATGATTGTATATAGGTAGCTCGGCTGGATCGAATAGCCAACTTGGGATGTATATCACAATTTATATTTGTCTATGTAGCTACACTCCAGCCAAACAATGTTTAGTTCCATTTAACATTTAACATATGTCTTATACAAATCAATAACTTGACCATTAAACCAATAAGTTGATTCATATGCAATGCACCCAGAATTACCACTGATTGGTGTGTTTATGGGCCGATGGCTATAACGGTAGAATCAGTGTTCAATGATGTGTTCGATTTGTGGTTCAAACAAGACGGCGCATATGGACTTATAAAGAAATGAGTTGGGTTAGCAATTTATCTCTATTTTTGGTCAAGCGAATTGGCCGTATAGATTGGCTGTAACGCGTTGTAAGGGAGATTGTAAGTGAAATGCTCTGCAAAGTAGGGCAAAATTTGATATCTCTCATGGATTGTTTGATTTGTTAACAAGTTAAAACAACTTAAAGATTTCAACCCTATATGAAGCTATATATAGGATTTATTGTAAGATTTCAAAAACTCGGAGAATTAATAGATTTGAGCTGTAAGGGGAGTGATTAACAGATGTATGAACCTCTTATGGGTTGAAATCGTGACGTGATTATATACGGGTAAGGCAGCGCTAAGCATAGTGTTTGCTGATGACACCGCTTTATACTAGCAACAGGGCAAACTATGTGAAAGAGGCGACGAATAAACTTCAATGTGCAAGTGATGAAATCAAGCAATGGAAAAACGCCAGTTTACCAAGCGATGGAAAATCAAACTTAATGAATTAAAATCTGCCCATGTCAACTTTACGAATAAACCATTGGCCAATCAGTTTAAACGATGTTATGGTGTCATACGAGAACTCTGTTAAATACACTGGATGTTAAGCTTAAATGGAAAGAACAGGTGAAGGAGAAAAAAGAAGAGCTTGATCATGAATCAAGGGTAATATAACATGTCAATGCAAAAGCCTCTCGGCTACTGGATAATGAGCATTTGGTTAGGAGACTAAACAGAACCAAACCGTTCGAGCTCGTTAGTATGTGAGCATATCTATCTTCCAACGGACATGTGCATCTCTGGATCAACAGTGACCATATTATAACTTAGTTTTTAACAATTCAGATAAAAATTGATGGTTAGTCTGGAAAGATATGTTTCAATATATAATAATAAAAAACTATACGGTTACGAGTTAATCTAGAATCATTTTAGAGTTTTTTCGTCACAAATTCATTTTTAAGATGAAATCTAATTTTATTTTACAGCTGTTGATATTTATACATCTTGACACTGATGTTAAATAATTATATTAATCATAAACTTATATACAAATATATGTTTACGAGTTTTAGAAACTTCTAAGTACATATATATAAGTAAATCATCTGTCACTTGATTTGCATATACATGAATCTCGATATACTGATACGAAATGAAATATACTCTATATATTTAATCACATATAAACGATAATTTTATAAATCAATCTGTCAAAATCAATTAACGTAAACAACCAATAAAATTTCTTTCAAGTAAACCGCACGCGATCGTTCTCACTGAAACGATCGAAAATAATTTATAATTATATATTTACGTCGAGTCGCTCAATATTATATACACACCATTTCAATTTAATGATCGCACAACGATCATTATTTTATTTATCAAAAGAGAGAGATCTTCTAAAATTTAATTAGATCGAAGAAAAATTTTAAAACAATGGGATCGTTCACATACATTGTACATGCAAGAACAATTCAATATATGGAGCGCAAAGATCTCTTCGTTTTCTGCATACTAAAAATAGTATCATGTACTCGCATACATAAAGACATGGATAGATATATATCGTAACGTAATGTTGCGTATGTACATACATAAGAAATGTATATAAAAATATAATAATTAACAGAAAATACAGCAGAATGTATATATCTTTATAAGGCCGGTGACCTCTATAATTCAATATATTAAATAACATGAACATATTTGTACCGCGGTGCGCAAATATTTATGGTGGATATATACGAGTACGGTAATCGTAGTCTTACTCTCTATATAGTAGATTTTCTTAAAAAAGTAATAAATGTATACGATATTTATGGTCGAAATGAACAATATGTACTTATACGATTCTTAATTATCTCGGTTTATTTTCTTTTAAAGCTGTATTTTTGTTAATTAAACGCGATGCAAAACGTATTATTATGTATGTACAAATTAAGCATATATAAAGTGATGATGATGTGCTGAAAATGGGAAATCATAATTTTGGTGAAATTTAAGAAAGTTCGGACATACTGGTGTCGGTGTAAAAATCGGTACTTTAAGAATAATGCTCTAAACGAAGCTAACATTATCAAATGGTCCAGGACGATCTCGTTTTTTTGGTTAAATATCCGGAATTTACTAAAAACAGACAAATAACATTTTTCGAATAAGCAATCTATATTCTGAGATTCTGTACTACATTGATTAGATGTCAACTGATACTTAGTATTAAAAGTTATGATCGGCTCATTTTACGATATTTTGATTATAAGCAGCCACAAACTATATAATTAGGAAGTTCCATTCTTTAGAATACAAAGGAATCCTCAATCATGACATAATATCATCTTCACTTGTCACTTTCTAAAATAAGGTTGGTCTTTGTAATTCTGTTCGTATACACAACCTCCTACAATACTACAAATAATTCATTAAGTTGAAGTTATCTCCATATTCACAAGTTGATACATGCATTCGATGACACAAGAACATGCATTCTAATTACATTCGATTAACATATATGTACAATTTACATTAATACAAGGATTCAAGAACCTGTTACCTCGCTTTAAGAGAAATCACTTTAACACTCTTCAATGTACCTCTTATAAACTAAAGTCCACTTCCAGCTGATTATTATCAAAAATTTAAAACGGATCGCAAAAAAAGGCAAAACAGAAAATTATTTTTAAATGAAATATCTCACTAAATGTAGCATATCCATAATAACCATTGGGAAGCTTTAATTGATGAAGGTCTACTCCTGATCTGGATCATATTCATTTAGCTATACTCGCATTACAACAATTGTACCATATACAAACTTCATCTACCAATGTAGCTGTGGCTTAATCTAGTCGAAAGTGTCTAAGAAGAGAAATAATTAAAATTAAAATGATTTCTTGGAAAAGTAGTTTTCTTCCAAAATTCCGCGAATATACAAAATTCCATTAAGCGAACAAACCGAGTTTAATAAACTTGGAAGCTTTGTTGTGGATAAACAGGATAGAGACAATTATTTCAACAGCTTTTTGTGATTATAAATACACCTTTATAATCACAAAAAACTATTGATAGATTGAGAACTACATCTTGGTCTCCTAGATCTCAAGCCAATGACAGTCGAAATCATTAGATCGTTCGGTAATTCCATTGTAACATTAGTTAAATGTGTAGTGACATATGAGGAACCCGAGCCGAAAACATTCATTTTTGTTATGGTAACCAATTCCACCTGCAGGCCAAATATAATATAGCAACACAGCTGTTAATCAATTCCACCATAGTCTAGAGTCCCATCCGCATATCGTACACAGCAAATTCGCGCTTCAGGATATTTCTTCCGTACCACTTCAGATTTAACAATCTTAATTTTTCATCAGTCTTGGTATTCGTTAACATTAATCACACTGTAAACTTATATGCGTTTAAACTACACAAAGTATTAATATTTTTGCATGTAACTTTATAACGTTCGTAACTCTTTTTAGGGTTCACATGTCATGCACAATTTTTTAATTTGTCTCGTTAGGGGTTCTCTTCATTTCAGTTTGGAGTTTGACATTTATATTTAAAATTTTTTTTAGTAAGATTCTCGTATTTACAGAAACTACTCCGAATACCAGACGGTATATATGATGATTCATTTATTTTCTGATTTGTCGTTGACTACCACTTTAACCCAATCAACGAACTTCAATGATAAATCGTTGTGTGCTATAATTAAAATGTACTTGAGTTTTGCATTTAATTTAAATATTATGTGTATAAGGGAGAAATTTGCTAACATATTATGTGAATGAGACATCATCGTTAATATTTTAAAGTACTTTTATGGAAGTTTTGTTAACAAAATGATTAAAAATCGCAGAAAATGAATCATGAAACCGCAAAACAACAATGTAAAGTATTATTTTGATTTTACATATAAAAGAAATGATTCAATTTATGTGATTATATATACGAATACATATGTATATATGTACATATGTATATGAAATTGTTTATACATAGGAGTTTCCCTAAATATTTGTTTTCGTTTATATACAAAACTGTGAGGCAGACAGTTTGACTGAATATAATATTTACCAGTGGTTGATAACATTTATGAAGGATCAAATCTCGCATGAGCTAACTAACAAATACATTAGTCCGCAGATGACACATTGGCAATCTCTGATCCATATAGCAAGTCGAAGACAAGTTGAATCGAATTTTTTCACAATCCCACAATACAAAATAAATAAATTAAGCTTTCGGTTTATGTTATATATATTTTCATACAACTGCTGACCCTAGTAAATATTTTAAGAAAAGTGAAAAATTCTCGACGAGAGTAAATTTGTATTGATTTTGTGATTATTTCTTTGATGCGTCGCTGAACTACAAAGAATTTCAGAACGCACACATACAAAATATATATATTGAGGGTGATAGTAAGCTGATTGATGATTCATCACAGGGTTCCGATTTATAAAATTTGAAATCTTTGAGGAGTTTCGTATGTATGTTGTTCAACCCTATAAAAATGTATTTTAACATTTTTTTTGAATTAAAGTTTATATGGGAATTATGTTTCCATATATTTTATGTTTTCTGAGAACATATGAATCACTTAAGTTTGCATATGAAGCTCAACAACATATATACAAAATTATGGTAGCAAATTATTAATTAATAAATTTAATTTTTAGTTATAGAAATACGGTTACCACGTCATTTATAAAAGCAATTTTTACTATTATAGTTTCACTCAGCGTGAGAACAAAAAATTTCATTAATTACGATCGAATTATCAAATATTTAATAGGGGTGATATTTATCAATTTGTCAAATATTTGACATATAGATTCTAAAATCTTTTCTATCCAAAACGAGATAAGAGGTTTGAACAGTAATCCGTCCGAATATTTTGATCACAGTTTATACTAAAGAATTATTGGTGACGCTTCTTCCTCTCTCCCGCGCTGTAGAATAGTGTTGTGTCACCTTATCTTCACGTCAAGGTAAATTGGGTATAGTTCTTTGCTTCATGCGTGGAGGTAACTTTAACCGATTTACTTTCGCCGATGTACTTGACAAAAATTCGAGTCAATCGGGGGTCACCAGTTTCGATAATCTTATTAAAATTAAAATTTAAAATAAATTATGTTATGTTCCTTTCATGCAGTGGTTATGGTACTTAAGATTGTTTATTCTTAATTGTTTCTCCAATGGTGTAATTTTAAAAGTTGTTACAATATAATCCCATGTTGTCTAGTGGTTAGGATACCCGGCTCTCACCCGGGAGCCCGGGTTCGATTCCCGGCATGGGAAGTAAATTTTTGTTTACATTTTTAACGTTATTAAAATTATTAACGTTGAAAGAGAAAAAAGAGACAGTCAATCATCATCATGATATGATAATGATGTTTTTAATATGCTTAATTAAATGTCTATACCTAAAATAAACACATAGCATAATTTGTATTGACGTATGCTACAACAATAAAGCAACTGACAATCTAAATAAAATATCAACAAATTAATTATCGTCACAATTAAATATTTAAATTTTAATACAATTTTCTTTTCTCTCGTCGCCGGTTATGCTTCAGTTGATTCGGTTTATATTTTCATTTTCATTTTTTAGAAACTATTAAAAACAAAAGAGAAAAGATGAAAAATGTACAACGTATACATTGTATATGTATAATATACACGAGTGAAAATTCAAATGTTTTTGCACTACATACATTTTCTTTTCCAAATGATTTAATTATAGACGCAGACAGACAATGGCGAAAATACATGGTTGCAGTTTATATGATTAATGGTTAAACTATTTAATAGTTTTTTTTTATATTTATTCTATTGTGTTATTAATATATAAACGATGCAGTTGTTTTGGTATGAAGCAGCATAATAAATAAATATCTTAATTGGAAAGCATGAATGAAAAATTACAAAAGTGAATCTTTTTATATTCATTTTATAATTATTAATTTATACAGTATGTCAGGGTCGCATTAAAATAAATGTGTTGCAACAAAGTAGTAAAATATTTCCCATGCCGGGAATCGAACCCGGGCCTTCTGGGTGAAAGCCAGATATCCTAGCCACTAGACAACATGGGATAAAATACTTAATATATAAATTTAGTTCATTTATTAATTTCTCATTTTCTTCGACACCCTATTAGAATTTTCACTAGACAAGCGAGCGCCATATTAAACAGTCTACCCAACATATGATTTCTAAATTTATCTTAACTATAGTGAAAAAAGGAGTATTTTTAGTTTATCTTAAAATACTCACTATATATAAATATTTATATAATATATGGAAAAATAAAATTTTTATTTCGGTTACTGGCACTACACCAAATTTATTCATTATATTGTGTACATTAACACATACATATATACATAATTATAACGTCTTCTAACTAATATTTAATTTAAAAATTAAAATTTGTCAAAGTAATGTAAATAAGTCCTCCACCCAGATCGTCCATCGAACCCATCACACAATCGATTGAACATCACTGATATATTGTTTTGTTCATAGTTCAATCGCACCAACGCAATCAATTAAATTTTATATATTGCGGAAATTATAATAATTATAAAATATTAAATATTTAATTCTAAATATGGTTTTGTTTGTCGTAGATTTTTAATTAATGTATTGTGCACTAGTGTATGTCTAAAAGCATGATGCGCGCATTAAAGAATATACGGCAAATGATAATACTCAAATATTGCTTGTATAAATTTAAATTTGATATAAACGTGCCCTCAACTATAAACGTGTTTTGCAATATGTTTTCATTCTATCGATAGAACTATATAAACCATTGATCTAGGTGGCGTGATTTATTTTTCAAATCAACCTGTGATTATAAAAGTTCAATGGCATATTATCACACAAATATTAAATGTTTAAATATGAGAATTAAGATTTTTTAATTTTTAACTCTGTAACACATTATTTATAGGGCAAATAGTAAGATATTAATACGTGATGTTAAAAGGTTATATATCCGAACCACAAGACAACATGGGAATAAAATAATTAATAAATAAATATAATTGACACGTTTCTTGGATGTATAGCACCTGAACATTTATATTTTAAAAACGAAACTTGCGTGTTATACAGGAAGTTTGAGACATATTTAAGAATATCCAATTGTTTGTAAATCTGGCAGATTAACCTTCATTTCTTATTAAATACTTGGTCGTATTAATTTGTGTATTATTATGAGAAAGACAAGTTAATTAGTAAAACTTTGTAGGTGGTTTAGATAAATATTTGTACAAATGGTTAAGATGTATTAAATGTTCCGATAAATAAAAACCAAATCATAAAACTTGATAAATTTTAACCGGAACATAACTACTACGTGCTCGAATTGTTAATATAAGACAATGGAAATTAATGTATACAAACAAAACATCCAGCAACCACGCATTAAAGTTATACAAAATTGAAAAAAAAAAGGATTTTTGTATACATATTGAAATCTGCTTTACATATACATTCTGATAAGATAAACATTGAATTATGTTTTGGTTCTCGAAAGAAAAAGAACTTTTTAATGTTTAAGATAATATTCGTTTTTTGTTTAGTTGGTTGTGTAAATTATTTTGCTATTTGGATGCATGTAATTGAGCTATATGGATGCATTCCAAGATGGTGAAGCTTATGAAAGGCACCATATAAATGAACGAAATAATTTTGCTTTGCAAATCGCCTTCAAAGTCTTTAAATACTCACATTCTATAAATGGAAACATAATATACATATGTTCAAAATATGAGTCATATATCGGATGTTAGTTATTTTCTTATCTTGTATTAATATGCATTTTGATAATAGCAGAGTTCCTACAGCATTATAAATGATGTTATGTTAACAAATGTGACTTTGTTCAGACAACTATCGATTACTATTTCTTAGTTTTTTTATCAAAATAATTTGTAGCATAGAAAGTTTTGCACAGAATTGAGACAGTATCGTTTTGTATATTTTACGATGAGACATGACCCTGGATTTGTAATACGGATATTTATTCTTAGGTTTTCTTTTTATTAATTTTCTTATTCTTTTTTATTTTACTTGATCGTTTTGTATGGATGGATATTATGTTTACAGTATGGTAGGTCAATAATATATACAAAAATAAACTAAAATTACTAAATTGATCCCCCATGTTGTTACTACTATATACATGTTTAATTTATTTTTATTACATTATAATATATACGAGTACTTGGTTGGTCTAATCGCAATATCGTTCTGCCACCCTCATCTTTTCACTTTATTATCCTGTCTACTATTTTCCCGACCTTTTTTACTCGGAATATGAAAAACAATGGAAAAATCAATGTGTTTTGACTAGACAGACACACATATGTACAATTCTAAAAAAATGCATTTACAAATTTTCTGGTTTTCTACTTATACATACACTTTTTTAACATACAAATAAAACCAAGAGTGCAAGTGTTTTAAGAGAAAAGTACAGAATTTTGTACATAACACAGAAAATGATGAACCACACCCAATTTTGTATGTTGTATGGAAAAAAATATACATTTTTTATCAGCTAGCTTTGTGTGTACATATATTTATATTTAGCAGTACATATTGATAAAACTATATATACAGTTATAACGTGAGGGGAATTGGAGACTTAAGGCATACCATAACAAACACCAAATCCATCCATTCTGACAATTTAGTCATATAATCGAATAATTATACATCGACAAAAATTGATTCCACGCCACGCCTTATCAAGATGTTTGATAATTACATTTCTAGCAAATTATATAATGACCAAAAGTACTCGTTGCTTAATTATATCAAATTCCAGTTAATTTATATTGATTGTTGTATCGCATTCATTGGAATTCTATTTTATACAAATTTGATAAATCGCTATATTTATGTGTTATTTTCTACAACTGTAGTTTATATACATCAAACAGTAATATACTTATTTAATACTATATAGCATCAATTATGAATTGCATTATTATTGTTCATAACTGATCGTTATTAGTCATCATGTTCAACTTATGCTCCATATATCCTCTTACTTAGTTCCACGTCAATAATGAAATGGTTGAGACACACTCATCAATGTAGTAAGTTATCCAATACAAACATTAACAGAATATTGATGAAGAACATCGATTTATCTTAAACGATATAACTGTTGAAAAAACCGATCTTTTTTAGTAAACTGGTTTCGTACCATTAAACATAAGTATATTTCTTAATGATTTACATGTTCTCTTGAATACAATTTAAAATTGCATACATCGATTTTATTATTATTTAATTTAACTAAAACTTAAAGATGCAATGTGGGTCCTATGAAAATATACATACATAAATATATTATACGATGATCAATTTGACTGTAGGTTTAACGATTTTTTACAATCGTATATAGTAAATAAAATGTGGAATGCTGTTATTTCACATCGATTCAATGTGTAGGTTCGAGGTAGTATATGTACGTATTATATACCATTGTATAAGAATTTTTTTATATTTATGGTCCATTCAATAAACGTTATAAAATAAATAAATTCCTATACCGATAAGACGCTCAAATGATCTCATTAAATCAATATTGCAGTAAAATAAAATATAATCAGTCACGTGTTATGTAATAAACGGCCGAATTTAACGTTTATTTTATAAAAGTATTTGTTTGTGGTACATATACAATATACATGCATGCCTTATTATAAATTCTGTACTGTATGTATTAAGAAAGAGTTTAAAGAAATATAAGAAGAAATTTGTTCGTTAGTAAGACTATATATAGACGAATAACTAAATAAAAACTGATTAGTCATAATTTAAATTTCAAGGCTAAAATACAATGAATATAAAAATAATCGAGCTTATATATATATATATATATATATATATATATATATATATATATATATATATATATATATATATATATATATACAAATATATATATATATATATATATATATATATATATATATATATAAATATATATATATATATATATATATATATATATATATATATATATATATACATCGAGCTTATAAATATATATACATATATAAACAACTTAACCGCGTTATTATTATGACAGATAACGAACATTTTTTGTGAATTTATCGCGTACCAGAAATTACGTCAAGTTATATACTTAACTAGCTAATTTCAGTTAAATTTATTTGTATCTATGTATAATGTTGTTGTCTATATGCGCAATATTTCCGGGATTTAAATAATAAAATTATATCACTATGGTTTTATGCAGTCTCCAAAAATCATACAATTTTATAAATTTAAATTACCTCAATTATATGTAATTATAACACATTAATAATAAATGTGATAATTTTGTCATTTAATACCAAAAAGCTCCCAAAATTGGACATAATTGGATTAAATTTACATATTTTATGAAATAAGAACAAGCACCTGAACATATACGCTTATGTAACAACCAATTTACACTGTACTGAAGAATTTGTTGTATCACGACCTAGACTAATTTTATACCTACCTACCTACCTGTTTACAAAAAAATATAACACTTTTACTTCTTCGTGACAAAACTTGATCGCGATTTGATAGATTCAAATTCAAAAATCTGACGGTTATACGAGTATGTACCGACAACATAAAATATCGTTAGATTTTCTGTTTGGCATTTGCACACAATAACAAAACAAATCCGAATAAAAATTCGTTACAAAACAGGTTTTACCATCCCTCTTTAATACATTTTGAGTTTATTGTTTTTGCTGTTGTTTGTTTAATAAATAAATAACAAATGCCGGTTGGATGCAACGATGTTGACTGCATGACAAGTAGTAAGAATTTAAAAATTGTTAAATAAAATGTTTTTGTGGTTTTTTGTGAATGATTGAAACGTTATTGTATGTATGAATGAAATCAATTGTGTACACGTTTCAGAATGTCAATGAATCCAATGAAAATTTATGATAAAAGCGATTTTCCTTAATAGGTAAAAATTTTATTTTCGCTGTATTATGTACATACATCGTTAATTAACCATCAGTTATATTACATATACTTAAAACGGACTTAATTTTGGAAATTTATTGTGTACGATTATTTGGCTTAATTGTGTAGTCGAGTGTAGCTATATGTATGTATGTACATAATTTATGTTTTGCTTTTGATGAGTCGATCAAAAAGGTGTGTATATGTACATATTATTAGGTTATTATTAGACATGCGTAAATAGTAAACTAAACTCATGGAGCATTTTATTTATTGACAGAGTTACATTTTGAGTCCTGAGGGTTTACATTTTGAGTGCTGAAGGTTTAGAACCTAGTACCTTGATCTTTGTTGTTGAACATGAACATTAATTATTGTTCAAATTTCACCCATAGTAAATCTTGTGATTTTATGTCTAACACTCTAGAAGATCTTAGATTAAATTAGGATACGTATAACCTCGATACGTATATATGCCTTAATTATGTTATATTATATATATTATATGCCTTAATACTATCTATAACAACAGGACAATTCATACTATATTCGATATTTCATGATGAGGTTCCCATGAGTCTTAATACTATGTTTTATATAAGCTCAATCTGGGTTTCAAATGTCTATAACATTGTTTAATTATTTACAAATAAGATGTTTCAATACGTCCTAACGTAACAACATATAAAGTGATCCACAAAATTTACTCAAAGATGTAATTTTTAATAGGGAATCCATTTTCCATCGACTTATACTACGATTCAAAATGATTCATCATGTAAAAAGATTGAAAAGTAAGAAAACACATTCTGCTCGACGATGATTCATTTACAGTATATACGAGATATGTACGTCACGAAATTCTTGTACACAAAGTTGAAAACGCTGTTGCACAAGATTTCGCCATATTCTCTCGTGTATAGAAAAAGTTGATTGACCTTTCGCGAGCTAAAATCAAGGTTAATGAATTACTTTTGTATTAACCATGGTATGAACGTTATCATATAGCGAACCGGAAATAAAAAAAATTGAACCCATCCTTGCCATCCCTGAGGTACAATTGATTTTTAAATAAAACGTCCGAAATTGGTCATAAAACATTGCTCTTCGCACAACCTTAAATCACTAAAACACTAAACTCGACATTGGAATCTCATATGTATACGAATAAGACAATAAATGTATGCGAAACAAACAATATCTCAGACGTTTTTATTGATTTTTAACCTTGGTTGCGTATAAAAGCCCAGTTCAGAATCTAACTCGTTGTGAATGCCTAATAAAGTATGGCCCTATGAATCGTTAGTGTAAAATGTGTACTACACTAATTAAGGGTGGTGTGGTGAAATGATTCATATTTTGACTTCCCGATGACTGTTTTATTTGTCCTGACTATTAGTAAACTTACTAAATCATAAAGATTTAGACGAAAACTACGATACATAATTTCGTCTTAATAATTCCAAAATGACCTAAAATTGTATAGTTGTATTTTATTAATAAGAAATTTTTTATGTATTTCTAAACGCAACAACAATAACAAATTGAGTGTACATACACAATATTTTATATACACTTTACACTAACAAAAAAGAATTATACGATGGAAATTGGCAACAGTGTGTGTTGTGCATCCAATTGCCATATATGGTAAAATGTTGACTATTGGTTTGATACGCTAGTGGTGGGGATACATTTATATACTCGTTTTGGTTTCAATTTTCTATCAATACAGTTTGTTCTCTCGTGGTGTAAACAACACGATAACATTAAAACAAAACTATTTAAAAGGAGCTCGACCAGCTTTTTGGGATTAATTTATATATTTTTTAGTAAAACTAATTTTTTAAAATGTAAGTATATTGTGTAAAACAATTATTGTGATTTAAATATGTATATATTATATATAGTGTGAAATCTAATCGAAAATGTGATAATTTGGAAAAACAGTTAAAAATGCCGGTGTATAGTGCTTTAACGGTTATTTAATTCCCGGTTTAAATGTACTTTTATACTTAAAATGCGTGAAATGTGGATCTTAGTGCGTTCTTCCAAATGATTTTCAAACCTTTAATAAGTTGAGGGTGCTATTGAAAAATCAATTGGAAAAGCTACAAAATGTATTTTCCTACGCACAATTTATATTTCACTTATATGGAATTTCTATAACATGACATAAAAAACCGTTAGGCGTTGTGTATACACTAGAAAAATCGCCGTCTCTGCTGCGTCAATTTTTATTTATCGTGTTTTTTAAATTTTATTTTTACGTGGAAATAAATTTTAACATTACCATATATGGTCATACAAATTTGATTGGTCGATTTTATTCGACGCTCTCTCGTATCGCGCAGCGTACGAACCGAAAAGATAAAAAAGTACTAGATTTGGGAGGGGTATTTTATTGTATTGTACAAATTTGGCTCTCCTTTTACAAATAAAATTAAAATTTTATTTGGATTGAACCGAGTGAGCGTCATTCGTTATTAGACTTTTGTGTGATAAACAAGTTCAGTCGCGACATTTTTTTATTTATTATAAAACAAAATCAAGTTCAATTAATTTAATTTAATAAATTTGTGTTTCAAATCAATTAAATAAATAATCAAGGTAAATTTTATAAACTGGTTCTATATAGTACAGTTTTTCTTATATGGAATGATGATCTATATAATATATTCCCACGTTGGGCGTTGGCCGGCATTTTGATTTTTTTTTTCGTTTTATCCTTTTTTTTTTTTAATGATGCATAAATATATGCTTGATAGATGTTCATTTTATCTAATTGGATTCTTGTAAATTTTTTATTTATATAGAAATCAAAATGTGTGACGAAGAAGTTGCTGCACTCGTTGTTGATAATGGATCAGGTATGTGCAAAGCCGGTTTCGCTGGTGATGATGCACCACGTGCTGTATTTCCATCAATTGTTGGTCGCCCAAGACATCAAGGTGTCATGGTTGGTATGGGGCAAAAGGATTCATATGTAGGAGATGAGGCTCAATCAAAAAGAGGTATCCTAACTCTTAAATATCCAATTGAACATGGTATCGTAACAAATTGGGATGATATGGAAAAAATTTGGCATCATACATTCTACAATGAATTGCGTGTTGCACCAGAAGAACATCCAGTCTTACTAACAGAAGCTCCTCTAAATCCAAAGGCTAATCGTGAAAAGATGACACAAATTATGTTCGAAACATTCAACACACCAGCCATGTATGTTGCTATCCAAGCTGTATTATCTTTATATGCATCAGGTCGTACAACTGGTATTGTATTGGATTCTGGTGATGGTGTATCACACACAGTACCAATCTATGAAGGTTATGCATTACCACATGCCATTCTTCGATTGGATTTGGCCGGTCGTGATTTGACAGACTACCTCATGAAAATCTTAACCGAACGTGGTTACTCATTCACTACAACAGCTGAACGTGAAATTGTCCGTGATATTAAAGAAAAATTGTGTTATGTTGCACTCGACTTCGAACAAGAAATGGCTACTGCCGCTTCATCATCATCATTAGAAAAATCATATGAATTACCCGATGGTCAAGTAATCACAATTGGAAATGAACGTTTCCGTTGTCCAGAAGCTCTCTTCCAACCATCATTCTTGGGAATGGAAGCTTGCGGTATTCATGAAACAACATACAATTCAATCATGAAGTGTGATGTCGATATTAGAAAAGACTTATATGCCAATACTGTATTATCAGGAGGTACCACAATGTATCCAGGTATTGCTGATCGTATGCAAAAGGAAATTACAGCGCTTGCCCCATCAACAATGAAAATCAAAATTATTGCACCACCAGAGCGTAAATACTCCGTATGGATCGGTGGATCAATTTTGGCTTCCCTATCAACATTCCAGCAGATGTGGATTTCAAAACAAGAATACGACGAATCTGGTCCATCAATTGTACACAGAAAATGTTTCTAAACATATTAACATCCAACAACACTACCACATACATCTTTTTTTTTATATACAACCAATTTTTTATTATGTCATCGTTTTTCTTTAATTATACATTTCTTAATCTTATTTTGTTTTGTTTGGGCCAAAAATTTAAGATGGATGACGATTCCATCATCATTAAAAGAAAACAAAATCATTCCATCTCGTCATCCAATCTATAAGAGAACACTTAGTACTTTATATATTAATTTTTTTTTTTTAATTTTAAAAATCAAATTTAACTTATTAATTAAAAAACAATTTGAAAAGACATTTATTATAATATTATATTGCAAGCATCATTTATTATTATTTCTAGCTAAATTATTTTTTATTATATTATATAGTAATTAAGAAAATTGATTTTTGAATTAAGAAAAAAAAATTGTTTTTATTAATTTTTGTGTTCGCCATTCGACTTTCAAACAAGACAAAATTTGGTTTTAGAACCGTTGTGTAATATTTAGGGTTTTAACACCACATCCTAAACTTAAAGAATATTTTGAATTGTGTTCTCTTTATTTTATTAATTATAATTTAAAAGACAGAAAGAAAAAAATTTAAGAACAACAAATTTACTTAAGATTATTTATACATACATAAAAAGTACTTCCATATTGCGCACAACAAACATAAAATAAATAAAAGAATGATCCATTTTTAAAATCTTAATACATAAAGCGCATCGTTTGGTTAAGGAAAACATAAAGCACCAAAAAATTTCGCACGAGATTCGCGGATTTATATAATTATTTGAATTAAAAAACAACATTAAACAAAAGACACAGTATGTTAGCGTTAATAATTTTTATGTAACGTTTAAACATTAAACAAAAAAATAAAATCATTCCTATTTAAATATAAAAAAAGTATTATTTTTATTATTCCACCACATTGTTTCATAAAGCAAAGTATCTTAAAATAAATTATTTATAATTTTTAATATAAATAAAAGAAAGATCTTTTAATTAATGGCATTGAACTTGAATACATTATACCACATACTCGAACCCTAAGGTCATTAGTTTAGCTCCACCAGTCAGTAATCTTATCGTTAATTAATCGTAGTATCACAAAGCACTATAATAATAAGAGAAGTTATACTGAACAAGAAGCGCCATCAAAAATTGGCGACAAAATATTTAATTAAGAATAAATTGTTTTACTATTTTCACGAGTTTTGTTGTACGAATCGTATAAACGCAAAATTGAATAAACTTACATACATAGTCATATGGATTGGAGAGTGTAGTAGAAAAAACAAAATCATTGTAAAATAACTGCTTCATTATATTCCATGCAATTTTCTTGCATTTATCGTTCTTGACCATTATCATCAGATTGTGTTCAAATAAAAAATACTAAATTCTACACATACATCCGTACTTGTACATAATTGGTAGTCAATATGTATATTGAAATCGCCAAAAAAAATCCTGGGAATGTGTAGGTGCCAGTAGAGAAGGAAATAGGCCAGTAGGTGGAAAATAAAAATAAAATAAATTTAAAAATTTCCTTTAATACATAAGTTTATTGATTATTATTTTTAACAGCTTTACAAAATAATTTAATTCAAAATTGTTCTCCACTGTCGTTTAATTGGTCCAAATCTTGGTTTTATTTTATTTATTTTAGCTCGTTCCATATGCCATTTACAGTGTTTTCTGATAAGTATTAAAACCATCAGATTCAGTAACTCCACGCGATGGTTATAACATGGATGATTATCATCATAAAATTGTTTATCAGTCTGTTCGGTTAATAAAGAAGTAACTATTTTACATTTTAAGCCCACAATATGGGCCTGCGATTTAAAAAATGAGTCAAAAATTAATATTTGTTTATGACATAGCTCATAAAATGATTGAGAAGGTGCCTGCAGTTTTCCAAAGCAATCAGACATATAATTTCTATGTTTTATTAAAAGTTCAGAAGAACACTCTACGTAGTCATTTTCCTTTAAAAGTGTTATTGCACAAGCCGCACAATTAAATTTTTTTAAAATTTTGTGAACCAAATAGCCTGTAAAAATACCTAATAGATGTATCTGATGTAGAATCAGGTTCGTCAAGTAATGATCCGGTTTCAATAAATTCTTCGTCGATTTCAATTACAACTAAATAATTGTCCAAATCGTTTTCCTCGCCTTGGCAATTATTTGAGCAAGTTAAGCTAGAATTGGTCCCAATTCCAATATTTTCTTGTAAGCAATCATCATTGGTTTTATCTTCTCGAATAACTTCGATAAGGTTAGTATCAATATCTTCTTCGCAATTTCCTAAGGTCGTGAATGGTGTTAGATATTTAATTGATAACAATTTTGAGACTGTGTAGCTAAACTCTTGAACAGATGGGTTGAAATTGTTACCATTGGCAGATCTAATTAAAGAAAAAGTATTTTCCAAAGCATCCTGATTTAATCTTGAGGTAAGTAGATATTTTATGTCAGGATTCTCGTGTGTTAAGGATTTAAGTAATAAAATAATTCCGCGAATAGTTTGAATCATTCCGTCAAATGAGTAAACTTTCTTTAAATTAACTAATTTAATTGTTGCCATATAAATTAACATTTCGTTAAGGAATTTTAAATTGACACAGTCATCGTTTTTTAAAGCCCACTTAAATTTATTAGGATCATACAAACTTTTTGAGTTTAAACAATCAAATAATTTGTCAAGGTTATCAAAAAAAATTAAGGTCGCAGGTACCTTATCTTTGACGGAATCGGAGAATTTACTTAAATCACATGCTGTTTTTATTCCAGCCACAACGCTTCGGCTAAATACTTGAGTTGCTAGTTTGACTTTCATTTTATCAAAGTGACCTGGATTAATGTGTTTGTCGGTCAATTTTGGACACATTCGAGTTGGAGATGATTGCTCTAATTTATAAAGTTCCCGAATAACTTCCCATCAGCTTGCTATACCATCAGGTGTTTGAATGTCAGACGTTAGCATGCAGTTGCGGAAGGATTTAAATAAGTGTGGAGGGTCAAAAATACTTACGATTTCAGCAGTGCCATCGTGATTTACAAGCGGGTTATTGGTATTTGTTCCCATATTATCCAAAGCTTTGCGATTTTTGGACCCTTGGTCACATATTACTGCTTTGACTGCCAAGTTTAAAGAACTGCACAATGTTACGTTTGTCTTTATTAACGTAGTTAAAGAACTGGATGAAATTGCATTTTCTGAGACGTAGTAACTTAAAATGTTTTTCCAGTTACCAATAATGCCACGCACCATGAAAACACACACGTAATTACCAATTTCTGCCGTTCTATAATCATCACCCAGATCAACAAAACCATCGACACAATCACGAATTGAATTATACTTTAAATCTTTGCGAATCTTGATTTCGTCAAAAATTAAACTGCATTGTCTGTTGATTGTATCTAACGATTCAATTTTCTCCTTTAACTTGTTTAGCATTTGTACATTCTCCGTTCCCGGGAAGAAATTTTTTATTGGTTGCCACCGTATAAGCGAAGCTTTCGACGGTAACTCAAAAACTCTAACTCAAAAACGGTAACTTTTAAAATTTGACGAATTAAAATGCAGTTCTTGTAACGACACAACTTCAGAAGGTATGTTTAATTGTTGAGTAAGAGTATTTAATTTACCCTCCACAGTTAAATCATCAGTTTGACTGAAGGTGCATGTGATTTGTAAACTAACATTTGCGGTTTGCAAAGCGACATTCATATCTGAACTTGATTCTAGCAAGGGTAAAACTTCATTGTGCATTTGTTGAGTTTGTGATTTAGCATCCGAACTTAAAATCGATCCGATTAAGGTTGGGTTAATATTTAAATTAATCGCAGTCGCTGATGATGAAGGGATTTTCAAAGTAATGTCCTCATCATCGACAGGCAAACGAGGCAGGCATAATGTTGGGACAGCCGTTAATTTAAGCTTGCGCTTTAGAATGCAACTTGGCTCAAAATGTTTTGAACACAAAAATATTCGCTTTTTATTCAATGGTGATATGCCACAATTTTTTAACCAAAGCTGTAACGCTGAAATGTAACGTAAAACACGCAGCTAGCTATATTATTTTATCCCGATTTTGTTTTCCTTCTACAACAAATTATCATATATAATAGTAATTTGTGCTTCTACTTTCCACTACACTCAAAAATATGTTGTATAATTTTATTTTTACTGTTGCGTATAGATTTTACGAATGTGGTAGTGAGAGGTTAATGTGAGACGTTAAAGTAGGTTCAAAAAAATAATTTATGAAGAGTGTCGCTAGTAAAAAAATGGCATTCGAGAAACACACCATATGATTTCTCTTAATATTATAGTGCTTTGTGGTAGTATACTTTTGCTGAATTAGGCATTCGATTGTTGTTAATGAACTTGAAAAATAGCAAATACTTAAACCATGGTATGTATATTCAGCAATAGATAGTAAACATAACCTAAAATTATGCTTGCAGCTTGTATGTCTTAACTATCTATCAGGTAGTAGTTAAATTTGATTTAAATCGTATTATTTTGGTTTGTTTTTATTCAATGAATAATCAAATAAATAAAGACGATTCACCTACAAATGAGAAAAATGAATTCGATCGTTTATTACAAAAAGCCGGATTTATGACAGGTTTGACGTTTAAAAATTGTATTTGTAAATTGCATTGTGTAATTAAATAGTTTATCTTGATAGTTTCGGAGTATGTCATCTGCTATGAGCATCGGTGGAAAAAAATCTCGTTTGGATGTAAGGCACTTGATGATATTACTGATGGTGGTGTAAATACCAGCGGCATTACCGAACTGAGTGGTGAATTTGGAACAGGTAAAACACAGCTATGCTTACAATTAGCAATGATGGTGCAACTCCCTACACAATATGGTGGGATAGAAAAAGGTAAAATTACTAAATAATAGATTTAATAAAAATAGCGCCCGAGCAGGGACTTGAACCCTGGACCCTTGGATTAAAAGTCCAATGCTCTACCGACTGAGCTACCCGGGCATATATTTAAGATAAATTAGTTTTAAACAGATTGTATATTCATCTGTACCGATAAACCATTCCCATCTGAGCGAGCTGTCGAAATTCAGGAATCATTTCGTGCAACATTTCCCGAGCTACAATCATATCAATTTTTGGACCATATACTAGTTCAGCATATATCAAATCATGTAAATATCTCTTTAATAATCTTTTTTATAGTATTCAGTGGTAATTTTTTGGTTATTATATATTTTGATACTTTTGTCAGAAGAACTAGAAAATCAAAAAATTATCCTCCCCGGCGGGGAATCGAACCCCGGTCTCCCGCGTGACAGGCGGGGATACTTACCACTATACTACCGAGGACTACACATTAATAAAATATTATTTTAATATATATTTACAGGAAAAATTAATAAATTCAATTACTGAAAAAATAAAACCCATTATCGATGAACAACGTATCGGACTAATCATAATCGATTCGATCGCTGGTCTATTTCGCACTATTTGCGATGATATTATGGATCGTGCCACTCAAATGCGTACTATAATCGATAATTTAAGCTCATTCGCGAAAGATATACCATGCGCAATTGTATGTGTTAATCAGATGTCATTCAATGAAATTAATAATGAATTAGTTTCGGTGCCATCATTAGGAATCGCATGGCAACGTTTAGTGACTTCGAGATTTTTGCTGACTAAAACTCAAACAAGCGAAACGGAATATGAACGTAAAATGCAAGTAGTTTTCTCACCGTATTTGGATAATCATGAAGCTAATTTTATAATCACCTCAGATGGTGTAGTGGATGTAATTAAATAATGTTCGTTTATAATCGATAATATATATTCAGGGGTATATTTGTTATCAAAACACAAAATGTCAAATAAATGTCAAAATAACCAACGTATTGTGTCATTATTTATCTTGTCCAATTTTGTTTGATAAATTAAAATATACATATTTATTTTAAAATATCTTTTTTACCATTTTTATAATGCATCCTGGTGTTAAAGATGATGTACTCTTTAAATTTAATTGTTTAAATGACTCATTTAATTACAATGAAATACAAAGATTGATCCAGCAAATGAGCATCGATCATGTTGTTATGTTGGACGACAAAAAACGTTTAGATTTTTTAAAGAGAGTAAGTTTAAATATTAATTACTATATTATTATGATTTAAAATATTGTATGATTTTAGATAACTAACAAGTTGCAAAACGTTGCGATTGAAACATTTGGCGAATTCGTTACAAGCTTAAATCTCGCCTGTCGCATCCACTTGTTGCAAGGTGTTTCATCGGTTGTGATCGATATTAATAAAACTATATCAATTATCCTCGATCGAAATCTTGATGATTTTGTAAATGACCCAATTAAAGTAATTCATTCAAAGTAATAAGCGCTTTGGTTTGATTTAATTTACAATTTTATTTTTACGAACAGATTCATCTAGTGGCCGAAAGTTTATACAGTTTTCTAGACAATGACTTAAATTTAATATATTTAGTGAGAAATATATCATTTTATAATAACTTTTCGTACTTCGTGTCGCTATCGTTGATTTGGGCTGCATTACACCGAGTTATGGATTTAAAATTTAAAATGTTCCGATTGTATGAGGTAAGTTGTAAAATTTAAATTATAAAAAATCGATAGTTACAAATTATCAAAAATCGTTAACTCTGGTAAATTTCTTCTTTATGACGAGAGTGAACCTGGCGACGAACATTTGTAAATCGTTGTTTGTTTCGTGAAAGTCGTTTTCTAAATTTATATTCACCACTACTAGAAGTTAGTGATGGCGCGTAATCTTAAAAATAAAAAAATTTTATTTGATTTAGCACATTATTGATTAGAAATTAAATATCAGGAAAGTTGTTGCTTTGATATTGAAACAAAATATCGAAAGTGAGGTTTAGAATAGATTTATTTAAAAACTTATTTCATTACCCGATAGTTCCGTGTCAACTTTATTACTCGTATAATGAGTATATGGGTACTCGGCTGTTGTTTCTGCAAATAATTCACCGCGTACTAAATGTTTTCGTTCTTCCATGTAACCCATTTTATAATTTAACGGCCAATTAACTGCTGGATTATATACCGAACACAGGTCAGGTTTTTTGATCGCCAAAAAGTCATATTTAAACGCTGCATTATAGAAATATGGACACAATCCATGCGATCCCATAGGAGGATCACCAGCTGCCGCTTGCATAATACCACAAACACCCATTTTCCAATCTTGATCACAAGTTGAATATCTCGTTCCTTTGTCGCCACTTGTCCGAATACACTGTACATTTTGTGCGGCCATACTATGATTTATATTCTGCGATCGATAGTCAAATCCGGGTCCAGCAATATCACACAAATCAATCTCCTTTAGCCTTCGTATACCAAAATATTGTCCAGCGGTTGATACCAGACGTGCACCAAAACTAAAACCAAACATATAACCGTCGTCTGCATTAAATCCGCCAAGGTTCATTGATATGAGTTGACCAACGAGAATTGGAACAATTTTTTCAAATCGTGTCACTAACTGTCGATATCCATTCGACGAATAAAAGCTATAGTCCATACACAAAACACAACCACCACGAAATTTATTTAAATTATTCACCAGTAATTTCGCCCATTCTATATCACAACTCTCTCGCCATCCGTGTACTATTATAGCAAATTTTTGTTCTGGATTACAATTTTCACTGACCGTCACATTTTCATTTAATGTCACAGTTTGTTCGACTGTGCCATTCGTATTATAGTAGATAAATTTTATATTTTGTATGAATTGCACTAAATCAGGTGCGCCTAAAATTTCTTGTAGCCGAACATTGTCGTCACGATGATTTTGAGTTTCACATTTAGCACGAGGTAGTGTAATTAATAATGCAACTATTACAATATTGAAGTGCTGATATGTATACATTTAATTGTTATTTTAAATAATTAAATATTTATTTATTTAAAAAAAAAATAATCGATGACCAACTTTGTCGACAACTCGATAAGAAATGTTAATTTTGTTCATATAATCACATTTGTAGAGACATAATTTCGCTTTTGTGAAGGGCATGACTATGATGACCTTCTGTATCATGATAAATATGTTGATCAACAGAATTATTTAGTTGCATAATTTTTGAAATTTTCAATTTAGTTGGTAAATTTGTATATATATATATTTGCTGTCGAAACATATTTGTAAATTTTATATTCATATCGGTCTTACTATGTTACTGCACCATACATGATTGATAGGTACTCAAAAATTTTAAAACAAAAATTCTCGAAAGTTTAAATTCTTAAAAGAAAGTAAGTCATTCAAAGAGATAGTTATAAATGGAACAATTCTTGCTTGTGTCAATGTATGGATGAAGTATGTACACATTTAGTTTGTTTGTCTGGTTCTGTCTGAAGTCGAAACACACTCAAATACTTCCCGTTTAGACCACGCCTCTACCTGCAACTTTGCCAGCATATAATAGTGACATGGAAGAAAGGATGAATTCCTATCAAGGTTCGAGTACTCACTACCTTCTCGGTTAAAATACCACAGCTTCCATTAACAGACTATATTGTAAGAACTTGTCGACACGAAATCACAAAATTTTGTTGACGTTCAACTTACTGAATCGTATCAAAAATTTAAATGTAGTTTAAAATCGCAGTTGCAGGATTTGAAGTCCCAATACGGATAAATATGGATCAATTCTTAAATAATGGTTGAGTAGTGCACTCGCCGTTAGAAAGAGTAAATCGCCGCATGAGACAACTATGTAGCCTTTTAATTGTATGTACTTTGGATTTATTCTGCTTTCGATTCCAGTCTTGGAATATTAATATCGGGATTTAGTGTCCACTCTAAAAAATAGATATTGTTGTAATTGTCGAATGTTTTGCTTCTGGGGACATGCTAGTGTTTGTTTGTTTGTTTTTTATCTCAAGGCACCCCCAACTCTTTTGCAGTTCGCTTATTTACGTCCTACCTTACGCCATTACAGCCAAATCGAGGACGTACGACTATAGGTCCGATTTACGTAGAACCACCTGCACATTGTCATAGCTTCATGCCAGCCTATAGTAATGACATGAAAGATGGGTTGGCCCATGAGTTCTGCACCCCAACAGGGGGTCATAGATGTTGTTCATTCACACCATTGATCGTTATCAATGGTGAAAAATCTTTCCCTATCGGGATTCGAACCCGGTACCTTCCCGCTCCAACTGCCCCAGCTTTAACTACTGCGCCATTTGACAAAAATAGTTTGCAACCTCTGGCAACTAATAACATTCTATATTAAGCGACCTATTCAGTTTGCTTGTTTGTGAGGTGTTTTGACGTTGTTTCCTTTGTGAGGTGTTTTGGCGTTGTTAACTGTATTAAGCTCTCTCGCTTAATACAGTTATCTACCATTTGGCTGGACCTTCCAACAAATGAAACATTCATTGACGCTATAACATTATGTTTCTTTTCAACTTCTTGAAATAAATTTCGTGAGTTCAGTCTGGGAATAATATTCTGACGACACTATTGGTTAAAGGTTATACTAGGTTTTTCTAAGATTTTGATTTAAAGGCTATTTCACGTTTAAATGATACTGCGTACACTGTAGACGTACGTTTCCATGTTTACAAATATGGGATGCTGTAATTGTAATAATCATGTTACTATTTAATTATTTATTATGTTATATATTTAGAAGGTCACATATTTTAATTTCGAAGTCGTTATTGATTTAATAAAATACATTTACAAAGATGTGAAGTTTTAAAATTTTAATGAAATTCCCGAAAAACAAACATGTTAATGACCTACATTGACACTAATACGCAATAACAACAAGAACACGTTCTTAATTTAAATTTGTCGTTATATTCTTACCTCAAAATGTAGAAATCGCAACACACGCTTATTAACAGTAATTACTGATTTGATTGTGATGTGTGAATGCCGAAAATTTTAGGTCACATTTTTGGGCAAAAATTGCAATCAATACGGGTTTTGGTAATAATCATCGCTCATCAACCTTTGTTCAAAGTTTTAAACATGTTCGTTCTACACCTTTACAATAAAATTGTATGTAACATTAAATATTTATCTTTCTGTTTTCACACACCTACACATTTCAAATATATATATAAGCAACAGTGCAATACATTTTGGGTCAGAATTATTCCAAATTTTAATTAGAAATGATCAAATTTATAATAGCAATCGTTTTTGTCAGTCGAATTGACGCGATCGCGGAATTAGAACGACAGGAATATCAAACGAATTTCACGATTATAACTAATAATACAAAATTAACGGAATTTATTAGTAATATTCGGTTTAATTATTACAGTAATACTAGTGAGTTAATCAGTTCGTTGTCTTTAATTAATAGTACGGCACATGTGAATGTGAACAACTGTGCTCCTGGTAATAAATTCGCCATTATTGTGCATGGTTGGAAGGAGAGCTGTAACGTGACATGGGCCCAGTTACTAATCAATAATTTAAATAAATATCGTGGCGGTTGCGTTATGTGTATGGACTACAACTATTATTCAAAAACCGGATATGGAACACTTGTCGATCGTTTTTCAAATATAGTGCAAATTTTAACCGCCAAACTAATTCAATTGGCGCTCGAAGATTTTAATCCGAATGATGGGTATATATTTGGATTTAGTTATGGTTCTAGATTAGCGGCCGAAGCTGGCCGACGATTTGGTATACGCAAACTGAAGGAAATGGATTTATGTGATTCGGCAGGACCCGGATTCGATCCACCAAAACGCAATGATAGTGATGCGGCACAAAATGTCCAATGCATTCATACGAGTATTGATAAGGGGACGAGGTATTCTACATGCGATCAAGATTGGAAAATGGGTAATTGTGGATTAACTCAAGTTGCAGCTGGTGCCCCACCACTCGGCTCTCACGGATTATGTCCATATTTTTATAATGCAGCATTTGAATATGATTTTTTGGCGCAATTAAAACCGTCGAGTTGTTCATCGAAAAATGTATTAGTGGGCTCGTGGCCTACATGGTTTAAAATGGGCTATATGGAGGAGAGAAAATCGGAAGTGCGAGGAGAATTGTATGCGGCAACCACATCGAGTTATCCGTTTACGCAATATCAAAATACGTCACAAAATAACATTGAAAATGATTGGAATTGAATAAATTATAAAAAATATTGGTTAGTTCGTTTACATCATTATTGGCACTTTTGATTCTATTATGTATTCCAAACGTTTGTTCCGCCCTATCGAAATAAACCTAACAATAAGTGATTTTTTTTATAATCCACATGAAGTTGTCCTTCATTAAGATTAAGTATCTTTATAATTCAAGCCACTAAATTAAGCAACGTTAAAATGTATTTGGTAATATGACCAACCTTCTGAATAATGAACAGGCTACATTATAGCTTTGAGTATATTAATAAAAATTACTTTATACAGATGAAGTATGAAAATATATGTTTTGCATCAAACCGTACCCTGTTGCCAGTAACAGTGGACTTAAACTCCAGAATAATATGAATATCTACTAATTTCTAATCAGATTCTCATAAAATCTAACAGTTTTAGTAAACAAAACACTGAATTCACATATTTTGTGAATACCGGAAACACAAAAAAGTAAACAATCAATAATTACTTTGAAAGGCGGAAGTTCAAAGTACGTTTTCTAAATTTGTTTACAAGTAAATCAATTTAAAACACTACAGTAACCAAAATCCAGAGGCATAGAGAAAATCATTTTATTGTCACTGGAAACCATTTCTAAACAAAATCTCTTGATGAAAGTTCAGAAAACAAGCTCGTTATGTAGACAAATTGTTAGGTTCATCAATTTAGACACTGATACAAGCATAGGAAGCAATACAGACATAGGAATGGGTCAAACCCATCCACTGTTATATCTTGCTTTACTTTTTCTCAAAGGTACATTCAGGTAGCTCGAAACTGTTTTTCATCTCTTAACGAAAAAGCTGATCTTCATCTTATATGAGTGCTGTTATACCTTTTTAGATTTTGGCGAATTTTAAAGCTATTGAGCTCACTCGACGGAAACAATTTTGGATATTGTTGTTGGACATTCCCATTGGTAATCATGGAAGCATAATTACTGTCTAAGCTGCAATATCGAAGAGGTGGTGAAAACTATATTTTATATTGCCCTGCATATGACACCAGCTCAAACAACTCAAAGTTTTTGGAGTACATTGTGACAGAATCTGAAAAACATTAGTAAGAAGAACGTCTGTATTATTCATTACTTCAGCAGATAGTTCCTTCTTACATATCACATATGACTATGCCTTGTCCAATTTCTTAAAATTTACAATCCTTGAAGTTCAAAATCTCATAATAAATCTCTAAATTTTGTTTTTTTTCCAGCTTAAAGATTTATCGAAAATTATCAAAAAAATTCCAATCGATATAGTTAAGAATCAAACCCAATTTTATCGAATCCTTTCGTTGATTTCAATTTTTCAAAACGTATACATTTTACGAGATCATAGCACATGCACATACGGAAAATATTCAGAATTCTTTAAATTCGATAAATCAGATGTTGAAGCAGTGCTCATCGTTTGGTTGAATAAAGTTCGGTCGCATTGGGAATCAATATCGAAGGTGTTTAATCCAGAGATGCAGATCTCTCATATAGACGGTACATCCAAAATAACCAATGACAAGAGTATTGAGGTGAGTGTTGGATAATTTAAAATAAGTTTTTTTTATTAATTTTAACTAAATATTTATTTTTTCTACAGATAACAGAACTCCTAACCGTCGATATAATCGGCTTATTTGACAGTTTTGGATACGATAGATGCTGTATATAAAATAAGATGGGAATTACCTACGATCTAAACCACCGCATGGCAAATATTTCTAACAAAAAATAAGTTATGTCCCCATTTCAATAGTATTATGTAAATAAATAAGAACCAGCACAAATATGAAACCGCCTTGTCCAAATAATACATCCGCAAGTAATGTTTTCGTGCCTTGGGCAAGTCTTCGTCCTTTTCATTGAGTAAAAATTTTCGGGCTCCATGCGCACAATTTTTAAAATACATACGCACATCCCGATTAATAAATTGCTCAAATGCAAACGCAGAATAATCGATGATATTTAGTTCGTTGGATAAATTCATGAATTTCGCGTTCCTAAAATCCCACTGGTTTAGAATAAAGAATTCTAAGGCCATATTTGCAGTGTAAATTCGTCGCTGGAGCTTTAATAGGAAATACTTTTTACCGCTCAATCGTAGTCCAATGTCCAAAAATATGGCGGGCAAAAATTGGTACAAAAGGAATCGAATGTAGTTTAGTAATCGAGATTTTGTTATTGCACCACCCGGTGCCCATAGTACCTTATTAAACGGCACTTCCATCGATAATTCACGACCCAAATCGATCATTTCGCCCATCTTCATGTGTCTCACATTCGATGTACAACAATTATATACTTCAACAAAATCACTCGGTGGGGGCGGTTTTTGTGCCTGACAAGGAACACCATGTTTCCATGCTGTAATCAACATTGCCCTAATCGCAATGTCACACGGTAGGTAATCAGAAATTTGTTCTGGATCTGCATAGCACGTACGCAATATACCAATTCCACATGCGATTAATAATCCAACGGGACCATTAAAATTATCCAACCATCCGGGTTCAGGTTCATCGATCGCTGATACAACTGTAATGTTAAAGAATGAGAAAATTATTTGGTATTCCTATAGTTCGCCACTATTTAAATAAATTTATGCTGATCGGTTATAAAGGTCGTACTTTAACGATCATACTTCCGTTTCGAAAATTATTCAATAAAAAGTATAAATTCTTGACTCACCAATTGATGGACGAACTATAATCACTGGTATACGATCGCGATAATCATTAACCACTTGTTCGGCTAGAGCTTTCGTATAGGTGTACGTATTCGGATGAAATTTAGTGAATCTAAAACGAAAGATACAATGTTATATACAGATACACACACACACTAATCAATAAAACACTCACTTATCAGTTAATACGTTTAGTGTATAGTCATCCATGGTTTCAGCTAATTTTATAGCAACCTTCCAATCGCCTGGCGGGGGATACAGTTTCTCTTCAATAACTGAACGTGTTGGATTACAATATGTCGTTGAGACATGCATACAGAATCGTAATTTTTTTAGTGAAATACCAAAATTCATCACTTCGCGTGTACCTCGGGTGTTCATTAAGATTGCATCTTTGAGCGGATCATCGAAACGCACTGAAGCCGCCACATGAAATATCATGGTAACATTTTCCACGCGCTTTTTGGCATCCGGCGATAATCCCAACTCCAGCTCGGCAACATCTCCATCCACAGCAACTAATTTATCAATCAGTTGAGGATTTTCATGACGCAATCGATTAAAAATCGAATTACTTTTCAATACATCCAATCGTTCATCGGCCGTTTTATTCTTTTTCGATCGAATAAGTGCATAAATTATTTTCACTTTTGGACACGATCTTAGTATTTTTTCGATCAGAGCTTTGCCCATAAAACCTGTTGCACCCGTTACAAAAATTTCTTGATCCTCAAAAAATTCCGGTATCGATGGGTAATCTGGATGCCCGTCTTTCATTTTGTTTTTTTTTTCGTTTTATTTATAACTGCGACTTCACTCGGCCAACGTTGGGTAGAAAACTGAATGTATATCGATCATTTTTGTATTAAACAAATCAATTTATTTTATAAAATTAATTTAAAATTATAATTTTTGGATTGTTTACATATTCAAATATGTATAAAAGAGAAAAGGAGTTGTGGCGATCGATCAATGGATAAACATAAACATAGTAATAAAATTTTAATTCAAAGGGGTCATGAGATCACATTGAATTCGACACGATAAATAATTTGTGAGGTATACGTGTTGTGTATGACTGATTCTTTAACGGAATTCCGCGTAAACTGAGTAGATTATAAACTTATTCGAATTCCTTAAGTAACTATCTGATAAGCATTCTGAAATTGTTGGTGTCGCACGGTGACGAAAGGTTAAAAACACTGAATCAACTCTTTAATCGTTCATTGTCTGCGGCTGTTTATGTCGTCCATTCACCTGATCGGTGTACTTTATTACACACGTAATCACCCAAATTGATTTTGGTAATTAATTTTAATTCATTTAAAGTGGCATAACATATTAATATTATACAAAACCGAATTTTGATGACAATGAGCAACATAACAATGAATACCTACTGTGCATTCTAGAGCTTATTGGAGACTTCATAATTTGAAAATAAAATACAAGGTTTATAAAAAAACGAAAAGATTTTATTCATTTATTTATAAGCCAGCTAAAAATAATAACAAAAAATAATATTTTAAAAATTTACTTTGCTTTCGAGCGACTTGCACGTGTATTTACTTTGCCATTCTTCACTTGATGAATTTTTTCTTTAACGCTTCCTTTTGACTTCGCCTTCTTTTTAGGTTTTTTCTGACCAAAATCGATTACATCATCTTCATCATCCTCATTTGCATATTTATCCAAAAGATGTTTGAAAAATGAATCGGCATTACTTGCGCGAGCCACCTGTCTTTCATTCAGCTCTTCGTTCAAACTTTTCTTCTTTGCTTTCTCTTTTTCGACGAGTTTAGCCTCGCGCGAATATTTTTTATGTCGCCTTAATCTTTTACCAGCCGGTTCATCTGTAAATATTTTATATTCTGGAATCTCACCCTCGCCAATCAGCTCGCGTACAATTTGTGCAATTCGAGGTTCTTCATCCAAATTAAAGAACGGGACAGTATTGTACATATGATCAATATCTCCTTTGCCCTGTAAATACGCTTTTTTGATATCAGTCCTCTCCAAGTCTGAACCCTTATACGTTTTCTCAAAATTAATAATATCATCTTCCGATATTGGTTTAAATATTGATTTCCACAATGCTAACCAATCGGTGAGATTTCCAGTATCATCATCATCATCGATAATACCCTTCTCGTCGTACAAAGTACGCTTCCCGGTGTCGGTTAGTACATTGTATATACGAGTAAGTAGCTTAAATTTTTCGGTAGCCTCTTCCTTTTCATCATCACTTACACGATCGGGGTGGACTTTAAGTGACAATTTATAGTACGCTTTTTTTACTAGGACGAAATAAAACAATACATAATTAAATTTAATTCAACACTATACCAAATAATTGTTAGATACCATCTTTTTCTTGTGCATTTTTTTCAATCGCAAATAATTTATACAGATCCTTTGTTTCGAAATATTGTTGACACAACTCTAATGTACTAGGCATTTTATATGCTTGTTTAAAGTAAAATCAATTTATAATAGTTACAAGTTAATAAATAATATGTTAATGTTAAATACTTTTCTTCTGGTTGGCAGTAGATAAATTGTTTGCAGTAAAAAATAAATACGCGCCTTTTGTCAAAATATTTGTGTCGCACTCGCACTCGCACCGTACAAGCGACAAAACTAAAAATTATTTTAGGTGTAATGTTATTATTTTATACACTGTTATAATAATATATTAGTTGGTAGTTGTAGCATGTTGTAAGTACGGTTAAGAATTCAGAGAACACGTCTGTAATAAAATTTCAATTTGTATGAACATTTATAGTGGTAACTTTAGAAAACGTAAAAACATTAAAAACGTAACGTAAGAAAAATTAAGAGTGCGATTGCATGCCTTCCCGTGTATCGGTCCATGCATAACTTAAAGCAACGTACACAATTTAAAGATATTTCGATCAATTATTATCTGTCAACGTAAAAACGTAACGATGCGATTTCTTACGTGCAAACAACAAAAATTAAAGAGATGAAATAAAAAAACAAAGAAGACATCTTAAAATCTATTGTTATCAAATATGAATACCAAAAATACCAAAAGAATCTCATGAAAAGTATGGTTAAAACGTAAAACTTATATCCGTTAAAAATCTTAGGTTTTTTACTAAGTTTATACGTTGTCTATGGTTGTGTTTATATAAAATTTCGTTATATAAAGTAAAATTATTTTTTGTCAACTTACTGCCATCTGTCTATAAATGTTATATTTTGTATTTTCAGCTGTTTCATTGGTTTAAGTCAAATCTTATATTAATAAGCATGCACAGATAACTGTGAACTCGTTAAGTTTGCACGTTGATGAGTTGAATATTTTCTACTCAGATATGCAATAGATGGGAAAATTTTGTTACTATTTGAATTGATTTGAGAGAGATTATATAAAAATTAACTTTGATTCGAACGTTGTTCGAAAGGCGAGTGGATTTGAACCAAATAAATAATCTAGTTATCATTAATTAAAATTAAAAAGTTTTGATCATAGCAGCGCTTTAAAATTATAAACAATCATTTTTGATTTTCAAAATCGAGTGTCAAATCGATTATTAAATTCATTGTATTCAGTCAGTTTCAGTGAAAAAAATTAATTTTAAATTTCTTGAAATATAACAACATATAAATATATCCAAACTTACGTTATCCATCAATATTCATGTTATAAAAATATAACGCATTAACATCTTATTTTGCTATAAAATCGACGCCATAATAATTTGCTATAAATAATCGATTACACATAATTGAACCTAACATATTTTTCAACCTAGATAGCTTATTTTCTATCGTATTTGTATTATTTCTGATGCAATACAATTTTTTCGCAATTTACTTGTATAAACCACAGTGAACAGATCGAATTGTTAATTAAAAAATTTTAATCGCTTATTTCATTTCAAAGTGCTCGTAATCGAAATTATTTCAAAATATTTTAAAAGATATCTAATATATAATAAAAATTGTGTAAAATATATTTTGATATTTATGCATAATAAAAACACTAAAAAGGAATGCTTTCAAATCATTAAACGCGTGTGATTTTTTCGGTGGTAATCCCATGAGAAATTTCGTTTTTCGAAAAAATATTTTTCTGTGTTAAAATTTATAAAATGGAGGTGAAAAATAATTCAAATAATAGTGAACATATAAAAAATAATAAGAGTGGTGTTTTAAAAAATAATAAGCGTAGTGTAAATCGTAATAAATTATTGTTTGCAGTGGAAAAATTAGACTCAAGTTTTCGAATTTCTGGTGGTCAAATGAAAATTTTACGATTCTATCGTATGTGTAATCATAATTGTTGGAATCATACTACTACAACAGCTATTGCAACTACATGGATCTAAAAAAGTCGTGAAGATTCTAGTGTTCATTATTAATTAATTTAGTTAATTGCAAAAAAGTGATAAAAAATTTAATTTTGTTATAGTATATATAAATAAATAAATAACGAACTGAAGACATTTTAATAATATATATTATATATTTAACCTATAAATAAATAGTTATGTTTGAAATAATACATAATAAATTGTTTAGTTTAATAAATTTTGGTGAATTGAAGTTACCATCATTTTTATTAAATGTGTCGCCATCTTTTATTGCACCCGTCAAATTGGTTAAGTGTCAAACGACAAACGATAATTTTGATTTGGTACAACAACAATACGACAAATCTCATTCGACACAACAATTAATTCTTCCGTTAATGATTAAAATTTTAAACCAATTTATTAAAATGATTGATTTAAAAACTAATCCAAATATGACTGTGTCATCAAATTATTCAAAATTAATCTGTAGTATAGAATATATGAATGATAAAAGATTTTTGATGTCTCCTGGGACACACAGCACACTGACGACAGCAAAAAACGCATCGTCTTCGGCTGGTGGTTCTCCAATGGGAATTTCCATTGATTGTATCATATATTTCCTAGAAACTGATAAAAGTAATCAAATTTTAAAGAATTTCATGAATACAAACATTACTGATCCGATAGTAAATCAATCATTTGTTTTAAAGTCTGATTCGGATTTATCTAATTTTACATCATTTGCTAATAATCGAAAAGAAGAAATGGGTATTAGTCATAAAGATAATGAGACAAAAATGTCACCGCCTCCCGTTTTGGTCTACGATGACGAGCATCATAACCAAAATATGAGGGATAATAAAAAGCATAGTCCTAAACGACATCATCCAAATAAACCTCTAGTTAAATTAAATTGTCAAGATAGCTGTAATAATAGTATTGTACCTGAAATAAGTCGGGAAGTACCGACTGAAAGAAAGCGACGAAAACGTCGAAAGAAAAATCATCGTGTTAGTAGTTGTCCACAAAATAGTCATAATAATAATAATAATAATAACAGTACTATAGATAAGATGAGTTTAGAAACAACAAATAAGAAAAAACGACGAAAATATAAAAAACGTCAACGAAATTATGATCGTGATACCAAATCGGAATGGTTAAGTGACCAAACTAAAACAGTTGATGCGACTCAAAATTCCGTTCAAACTACAACAATTTGTGAAAAATTGTTTGGCAATCGAAATGAACAAACAAAAATTTGTGTATCATTTAAAAAATTACCACCATCAATTCCGTTACCAACACCGTTTATATTTCCGCATCAGCAGCCTCAGCAAGCTACACGCCAAAGACAAATATCAGAATGCAGTAACGATAGCTTAGAAATATGTTTCCTAGACGATTGTGATTTAGTTGGTATGGTAGTTGATGATGATGATGATGACTACGATGAATTTGATAATGGTGATTATACTCTAAACACGTATCGGATGCAACATCGTTTATGCGGCAACAGTGAGGATAGTGATGAAACCGACTCAGACTCAGGATTTCGCGATGAAAAAAAAGTAAGTTTAATATTCTAAAGGGGTCAATATACGATCATAGATATATAATAAACATAGTATGTAACACACATAATTTATATGTTATATACATACTATGTTTATTATACATCTATGATCGTGTATCGGCCCCTTGAGAAATTTATACTAAAGCTAGAATTTCGTTTCGATAGGTACGTTTTGATTTAAAACCAAAAATTCATGTCATGAGAACATGGGACTTTGCACATAGACAAGCTAGAATAGGTGAATGGGAAACATTGGCCCGGGATCGGGTTCGTTTTACAGATAGAATAAAAAAATTAGATACAATTATTGCGCCAATTTTATCGAAGGAGCATAGAGATAAAATATTTTTAAATCGATTTATGTAAATACTCTGTACTGTAAAAAGAAAAACATAATCTTTATAAAATTAAAATAATTATTGGATTAGAAATTACAAACTATATTATAAACTATTAATAATTACTATACAAACATTTATTTTCTTAATATAATTTACTGTTTAGGTTTTAGTTTTAATTGAAATTAGTATAAACATTTATTTAAAAACAAATTGAAGAAAAAAAACCTGAAATAAACTACAATACTTTAAAAAATAATCTTAATGAATTTAAATATAAAATTTTATTAGTAAGGAAGAGGATTATATGTGGGCGCATCATCAAAGGTAGGATAAAACATTAAAATATACTTCTAAATAGGTATAAACATTTGAATTCTAACACACATCTGTTAACGCTTAAAAGCCAGGGGGTCTATTATGAAATATTCGACGCGCGTTTTATTCTCGACATCGTCGAATGCATGCTATTATGAAATATTCGACGCGCGTTTTTTTCTCGACGTCGTCGAATGCATGCTATTATGAAAAAACGAAAAGATACGACGCGTATTTGTTTAGATAAAAACGAATAGTATACGACAGCTATTAAGGTGACGAATGTGAATGTTCAATAGTAAAATAAAGTGCAATTTAATTAATAAATATTACTTTAGTTTAGATATATTTATAATCTAAACTAAATGTACATATATTTATAATATTCCCTAATTAAATTTTTTTGTGAGATTTATATTTTCGACGTTGTCGAATTGGTCGACATCGTCGAAATAATACGCGCGTCGAATATTTCATAATAGACCCCCAGATAAATTTGATCATGATTCATATCAGGAAACAGGAAAACTCGAAGAACTAGGGACAGGATGCAGAAAGGATTCTTCATCATTCGATTAAGATCGGTCATGCCGGAGTGATCGGGTCTTTATCGTAGTGCTCTGGAGGTAGTTTCGGCGTAAGGTAGGGTTTTTAAAGGCTGTAAACAAAAAAGATTGTAAAGACAAATACATACCACACATTTTGTGTCAAAAGCTCAATGTAAAGTAAGTCAACATTAAACACAGTGTATCTGTCATAAAAAACTATAGTTACTTTAAATTTTAAATCCGTAAAAGAAGGTTGTGTCTGGCCACGCCTCATTTTAGTCGACAGTAGAAAGGTCGATACAGTGTCTAAAATAAGTAATTTTACACACTATTTACATACAGATTGGAGGTCATAAATGTTCTATGCATGTTCTCTCTAGCATATGGATAAATATCGTTATTTTATGTAGATGTGGTGACCTACCACTATAAGAGAAGCATTCGTATACTTGTGAAAGAAATCATCTGTTGTTTAACGTAGGGTTGTTGTTCATATTTTTGGGTATCTCAATTAAAATCAACATGTTGCTTTATAAGCCGTGGTGTATATCCCCGATATTATTTGTTTGATTTTTTTTATCTATGATATCTGTTATGGGGCCAAAGCCCTTCAAATTCTTGCGCAGTTTCAATCTTCCAGTTTCCGCATTAGACCATCTGGATTCCGACAGAGAGACACGGATATGTTCGTTCAGTCACATCACCACCGATCGTAATCAGATCGTCCCCAATCGGGATTCGAACCAAATGCCTCTCAATCCAAAACGCTTCTAAATTTTAGTCGCCAGTTCACTTAAAACTGCATAAATCTCGTAAGACGAATGAGTACTACTTTGGTATTATATGGTATGTGCATTTCTGTTTTCCCCACTGCTCGTCTTAAAATTGTATGACAGCATATTTTATATTACTCTCACTCACGGTGTGTACTATAATACCAACTTCAAAAATTCGGTGAGTTGAAGTCACCAAATGACTCAAATGTGAGTCACAACAGAGGCATTTACTTTGGTATTATATAACTTGCTGAGAGAGCAGGATGAGTGAAAATTGTCTCAAATATCTCAGAAGTATACAACTGCTAGATTCCTCTAGAAATGTAATATAAGTTAGAATTCTTTCTTGACTCATTTGGACCCGATTAAAGTTTTATATCTGTTTCATTAAGATATCTACTAAAGTCTTTTCTTTTTACTTTCACCAAGAGGTTTTGGTTGGCAATATGGCACATCATAACAGCAATTTATTCAACTTTTGTCTTCTGAGGAAATTGTATGCTTTGAAAAACTCTGGTAGGAATATACCATTTCGGGATCGATATCTCTTAAATGATAGAGCTATTTATTTGGATATCTTTTGACCAAACCGACTTACTACGTTATACGGAATAAATTCATTTTCTTTTGTACTCATTTTCATTCAATTTGAAAACAATGTATTCATTCAAAGTCTAAAGTGCACGAAACTCAATTTCATCACGAAACTTTATTATTGCATTTTCAAAACCACTCATGTAAATCACAAAGGCGTCGTACTCGTAATATAAAATGCCTATATACGTGGAAATGAAACTACCTTGATGTTAGTAAATACAAATAATTGAGTATTTACTACGACTTGCGAGTCATTAAAATCAATTAAAAAAGTTATCGCGATAAAACATATGTTTCGCCGCCAAGACTAGATTGTAAATAATAATATTGCATCATACTCGTATACACATCCGTAATTGAAATCCAGCCAAGCATTGTTATAAGTATTCTTTATCAAATGTTGGCCAGATAGGTATAAGCAGGACGTCATAAAATTGTTTTATCGATAGAATTTATTGATAGAATTTAATGAAATACTTTTTGTGTTGTGTGCTCAAAGTGAGTGATAATGATGAAGTATATCCTTGTTGCTTTATATCTTGGGGTTTCGATGCAGAAGTGTACTGTTTGTTGAGGTGTCATGTTTTTTTTTATTGTCATTGCACTCGTGCTCCATAAAGTGGCATTAACGTGTGTATGATAATATACAGAAGAGTAAATATTTGTTCTGATTTGTGTTTTACAATTTAATTAAAGATTATTATATATTTGAATAGAGATTATTTGAATATAGTTTATAGGTCGTCGGGTTTTTATTGGAGCAACTTCTATTATGGAACGATTTGGAAGACAATAATGATTCTAAAATATAATTTATGATAGCGAAAGCGTTTAGAAAGGATTTAAATCCCGAAAATACGGTGGTTCTTGTATTAACCATCATCTTATTGGACGATTCCAAGTTCTAAGAATAACTATTTCTACGAGGATTCGTTCCTTGGTGGGCTTTGGACTCTTCATTGATGAGTTGATTGAAGCGGTAACTTCAGATAGCTTCTGAGAACAATTGAAGTTTACCCCATGTTGCGCGGATATTTGATGATGATGTGAAGCTATAACATTCCGTTATAGTTCATCAACTACCTTTTCCTGGACGGTGCGAAGAATTACCTAGTTGCTGAAATTACAGTGATGAGCACGTGATGGACTGAAATATGGTTGTTACATTGACCAAGATTCAAAACTATCATATAATTCTATATCTCTAGTGCAGCTGTAGTATTTTACCCAGATATGTTGACCTATCTTGCCATCAAGCCAATTTGTCATTCAACATACGGCTTTCGAATCAAACATGCCTTGACGTTGATCATACACAACATGCGATGAAAATAATTTGCCTTAAGGGCATTTTTTTGTATTGTTATCCGTCACTCGGGCTATATTGGCCCATTGTCACATCCCACTGTTTATAAAAAAAAAAATTAAAGAAGGCGGAAATTATTCCAGAACTTAATGCCACTACACATACAGATTAAAAATACCCAATCGTGATTGATGTTTGGTCACCACCCCGGGAATCGAACCCGAAACCCCCGAATGACACAGCAAGTACGCTTCCTTCTCTGCCATGAGAGTGACCCCCACTCGGTCGGCTAAGGGTCCGATTTACGTAGAAACCATCTGCACATTGCATAGCTCCATGCTCGCCTATAGTACTGATATGGAAGATGGGACGGCACACAGATTCTAACCTAAACTGGGTTTTAGATTAGTTCATTCACACCACTGATCGCACCGCCCAAACGATCGATGAACGAATTCGAGAACCCGGTACCTTCCGCTCCACGACGCAGTGTTTTAACCACTGCGCAACCTGGGCGGTGAAGGGGGCATACTTAATGGTACAAAATTGGGAAACGCCTTATAAATTTAAAATTTGTATTTTAAACTGTTTGCGTTTGATTAGTAGATGTGAGAATTTACGTTTTTGCAACTTCATTTTTGGGTACAATGATTTTTGTTATTGAAAGACTTCAGTATTAGATCACGTAACGCCAAAAATTAATTTGTTTTATATATATTTGGACATCACATTAACTATATGGTCTATAATAATAAATACGAGTATATTATTGTTAAGTGTTTAGATATGGGTTCGTGTATGGTAAATATGAGGAAGCGTAATAATACTTGTTAACAAATGCTGTAAACTGGTGATAATTATACAGTTCTTAAGTTAGTTTGTTATAAATTTTTTAATTCAAATAACAGTTCAAAAACGCTGGTATACACAAAGCTACAAATAACAGCGTCATAATTATGCAGTTTTATGCGTAATCACACCGGTGCCTGATTGGTTACTTAACAGTTGAGGGTCACTTGGGGTCAACAATTTTTTTTTTAATATTTCTAAAAGCGGTTTGAGTATTCCAAAATAAGTTCCACTCCATCTTTATATATGTTATTTGATCCAGACGAACTTGTATAGGAATCACATTTCGGTTCGTGTTTTCTGACATCTTAGAGTTTAATTCATTTGAATTCAATCTCAGTCTACGAACTCACTTGAAATGGACTCAGAACAAGAACATATCAAATTAAAAAGATAATCAATATACGCTCTGAAATGTAAGAATGAACACCTGTCTAAAATTAAATTATGCTAGAATACCTAAAACAAGGCTGACTTGTTTACATTTCATCTTGAAAATACATTTCAGCCCTTCCCTAGAGTAACAGCGCCTGAAAATCAGTAATAGTAGAAAGGATACTCAACTAAAGTTAACTTTATAGAGACTTATAAAGACACTCAACAATATACCAAGTGCACAGAATTACATATTTATTTTAAGATATGTTCAAGTATCTTCTTTGATGTTGCACCAGTCTTGCACAAAATACGGCACCATACTAAACAATTTTACCAGATTTTTAAGTTTTGTCTTATAACTAGTACTCTTCTGAGTTATAAAAATATTATCTGCAGTTTCACGTGGAAGCGTCTGGGACCAATATTGTAGTTTCTATAGTATTTAGCAAGAGATGTTATATAGAAAAGCCAACTATAGTTACTTACTAAATGTGAGATTCACAGAGGAATGGCTCAATCGGCCCAAATGATTTCCATACATGTCAATTTTACTTACATAAAAGGATGCAATTGTGGAGTTATTAAAATAATTCGAACTTTTAGAAACTATGTTTAACGTGGCATAGTGATGTACATAATAATACCGAGGTACATAAGGAACAACTATACCTTAATAAGGAAAATGTGGAATAATAAGGCGGGTAAATTAATCGTATTTTGATCGCTTTTCGTCGAAATAACATTATGAGTGTCAATCACAAATAGAACATTCAAAACCACTCGGATATTAGATTAGTAAACCCGTTACACTTTCTTAAGCGATAATGTAGAGATAATGTAGAATACAAAAAAATTAAAGCAAATTATCAACATTGTCATAAAACATACAAAGAAAACTAAGGCTGTGAAGGTCACCCAGTTACATAAATACTTTACGAAACACCTTGAAATTGAAAATCTTTGAAATACTTCTTGTTACTTTATAACAAATTATTTTGTATTCTTTCATTTATTCACATTTAAATTTGAAATGTTCTTTAATCAGAAATTCTGATTCGCTTACGTTTTAGATAATTATAGGGTGGTTAATGAATTCTGTTATACAAAGACTTGGTTTAACCTCGATGTGTCTAATATTTGTTGCAACGACGTTTACGTTTCTTGTAAGCTATCAGTCGATATATTTTGGACTAAACGCTATTCCATTTATATTTGAAGCTGATGGCATCTTTTACAGTAATGGTTTTTCTTGATTACTGCGAATCGGTTTAATCTTTTGGGTGGCCGGCCTGATTTTGTTCTTCGTTCCTGGCCCAGGAGATCACCTTTCACCTAATACAAATTCTGTTCCTCTATCGTTTCATAAAGTAATTAGTAGGTTTATGGCACACCCTGTTAATTAAACTTTGATTTTATATTTTCAGTTGAGGTCAATACATTCTATTGATTGTCGTTTATTTATGTGTGTATGAAGCATGTACTAATATGCTGCATACGTATATGGTATTTGTGGCGACCACGACGACGACAATTTTTTACTATCAATATCTTTGTAAAGAACACAAAATGTTTAATTAAATTAAACCACGAGCCTGCGATTTTTTTATCATAAAAACATTGCGGCTTTATCGTTATTTTGTCATTATTGATAAACTGAAATTCGAACGTATATAAGTATAAACTTTTACATTATCTACGAACTGAAGTTTAACTTGTGAGAATACCAGATTATATCTGTTCTTCATTAATGAAGTAAGTCTTGAACGTATCCAGCTAAATCTGAGATTAGAGTGGTGCATCAACGTCATCTGTGGAAATTCTTAACAGAAGTCGTATTTAATTGTTGGAGTCACCATCAAAAAGGCTTAGTATGAGAGATCCACGAAACAGGGATTCGGTATAATTACAAACAAACGTTCGATACGACCTACTAAAGAATAACCGACGATTTCAACGAGTCAGTTCGTGAGATAAAGCACCTGGGGCTTGTATAAGAGCAACAACCATTAATGGAGTTTTTGCCAAGTCACAATATGGTATCATTGAATGGTAATGGAGCACAGAACAGTAAGTCGTAATGAATTGGTGTTAACACTAGTCTAGGCAATTTTTTCGGTTTCATTAAAGACTTGTACTGGACGACTAGCGTGTAGCGGAGCAAATAGAGCACGAAAGATTGTTTAGGTCGCCGTGTTCTGCAGCGTAACCTGAAACGTTAACAGAGCAAAGTCATCAATACAAAACACGGTATAACCCATAATGTATTCATTACGTAAATGTAATGATTGTCAGCGTCGAAATGCGTGCGATGAATAACTTATATAATGTCGCCTTTTGAAAGTCTAACAAGTCGGAAAGTATCTTATATATAGATAACTCACAATGTAATCAAACATATAGTATCTTATCAGTTAAAAGTAATAAAGGTACGACCATATAAATAGCAATGTTGTGAAATGTGCAAGCCATAATTAATGAATTATTTTCTAGTTACAGTGACTTTGCAATCACGCGCCTAACGTTTCTACAGAATTTTGATAAAAAGTCTAATTTCATAAATTTATTAATTATTTGAAAGGGGTTAAGGCCAAGGTTATCTTGATGGATCTAATCAAATAATAAATATTATAAATTTGAGTTAATTTCAATTTCGCTGCATCAGTTCTAAGGGATTTGAGCCGCACCCGGTTGATATAGCAAATATTCGGCCAATGTTGGCAATGTGTTCAAATAGTTAATCGCTCAATAGGAGAAATTTCAGAACAGTCTAATTCTATTTGTAAAACCACATCGATTCAATATTTGCAATAGTCTGGTTGAGGATGCATTCGTTAGCACCTTTCCGCGGATTGTAAGATTTTTGTAATAAAATGTAGCAGTATCGGTAGAAATTTACAACTTCTATAACTTCGCACCAAGTGATTCTTTCCAAGTACTACAAACCATCTCGCGATGTACACCAGGTATTCCTAGATTTCAAGCAAGCCTATGACTCGATCAATCGAGAGAGGCTATGGTATGCGCTTGAGTATTTAGGAATACCACAAAAATATGTACATCTGTGTAAAATGACAGTAACGCAGTCACAATGCTGTGTCAAAGTTGAGAACAGACTATCGAGAATTTTTGCAATTACTTCTGGTGTTCGACAAGGAGATGCGCTGTCCCCGATACTTTTTAATCTCATGTTGGAATACATCCTTCGTAAAAGTGCAACACCTCAGGACAATATCTTATTCCGACAATCCAATCAACTTCTTGCGTATGCAGATGATATATGTGTGATTGGATTAAATGGCAACGGAGTGAAAGAGATACTTGATCCACTGGAACAGTTTTCAGTTTCCGTTGGTCTCAAAATCAATGAGTCCAAAACCAAATATCTGATATCTGGTTTTCGAGACCAAGACGCAAGTGATTTCAGTAGTGGAAATCACACGTTTGAAGGAGTGATGAGATTCAAGTATCTTGGATCTCTCATTACTCACGATAATAATGTGGGAGAGGATATCAAGGTTCGCCTTGCCGCTTGCAATTGGGCTTTGTATCCTCTACGTCCACTGCTGAAATCAAAATATCTTGCAAATACGGATAAGCTGAAACTGTACAGAGTGTTGATCAAACCCGTTGTCATGTATGGATGTGAGAGTTGGACCTTGACGAATGAGTACGAAAGATGGCTTCTAACATTCGAGAGAAGAATCATGCGTGTGATATATGGCCCAAAACGCGACGTTGATGGCACATACCGAGTTCTATTCAATCACGAGATCAGGAATTTAATGCAAATTCCTGATATCGTGCATGAAATCAAAGGACAGCGAATATGCTGACTCGGTCACGTTCTGCGTGCTGATCCAAAACGAATGATACAGCGATCTTTGAAGGGAGAACCGCCTTTCGGTAGGCGAAGAGGTCGCTGTCGGCGACGAGATTTATCACCTCCCAAATTGGCACATTCCAAGCGCACTCTGTTCCTAATATTCGCATCCTTGTTGGCATATACCATTTTTTAGCTACACGAGGTCAGTCAAAAAGTTTCCACCACCATTTACCCACATACCTGAATGCTCATATTCATGTCATCCTTTCACAATCATGTCACTTTATCACATACCTATCAAACAATTTTTAAGACCTCTCAGGCGTTCATATATTCCATCATTGACACATAATTAACTGTTACGCACCAACTAACAAAAAACAGAGCCAAACCTTGAGTTTTGGTAGCGTTGGCTACCAAATGTGTTGAAAGGGATGGAAATTGGTTTATTCTAATATCGCTGTTGCTTTGAAGCGATCGGCTGTTGGTTTTAAACACTACATTCCAAACAAGTATTGGCCGAACAGTTTTGTAGCATATCCTTCTTGGGATATAAACTTTAGATTATCTGACTTATTCTCAGATATCACTTGGATACAATTCGTTCAGTCATGCAAAAGCCCCTCCTACATATTCATTCTCTTGTCGGCATCTACTGCTATAATAATTACTCGTTAGTATTGAGAAGCGAAGACATTCGGACACCAAACCTCACGTGTTGGTCGTGACTGATTGCAGAATTTGGTTATAATTAAATGATCTCTTTCTTCGTTTTTATTTTGATACATTTGTGTTTTGATTGAGTGATTCTGAATGTTTTTGTAGTGCGGCTGTCATGGCTATTATCATATTAGCATTTTTACATTTTATGATTATTTAGAGTGTGCTTGGCACTCAGAAGCATTTTGTGTGACTAAACCACAAAATATGAAATCTCAGGATTATTTTTTATTTCTCTATTTAGTTATATTTGATCGGTCGTTGTAAGGTGGTTAAAAGAGTATCTTACTATACTCGTGTCTAGATGACATAGAAAGCGATTACGCATTCGTCTGACTGCGACCATCTACAATGTACACAAATCATTATACGATATTAATGTAAGGCCTTTATTGCAACGTGGTTAGTGCCGTTTACGGAATTTAATCAAATTACTATTTGTGTTTTGTATATACGTTCCATCTTTTGGGTCTGTCACTTTTTGTCGATTTCTATACTTGAGTCTACTTACTTGAGCAATGGCAGCAATTTACTCCTCTGCAATTTAAAACTGTGTTTCTTACACTATGATAGTCGTCTATTCAGCCATTTTGGTCGTCATCATCAACGATAAATACCCTTCTTCTTTTGCAGGTATATCCACTAACAGGTCACTGCCCCGGTATGGATGTTAGGTTCTCCTTATATAACGACTTTGCTCAGAACTGGTTCTTTTAATAACTGTCCTTTTTGAGCTATACAATTTTCTTCAAAAAAGAATCATTTCTTCTGTTTTACTCCAATTGCAGAAGATTTTAATCTTGACCCCTAATGGAATTTAGGCCATAAACCACTTGTCATGTTTCGTAATACCACTTACATACATTTTATTTAACGATATGATTAAAAACAAGTTGTATTTCGAAAATTTTTATTTTGTCAACTGTTAAAGTGTGCCGATAAAATGTGCGAATTCAATCCTCATGCACCTTCTAATATAGTCTAAACAAATTAGAAAATTTATTTTCCTTATTTTGCAATTGTTTTTACACATGTAACATGCCTCCGTGGCGCAATTGGTTAGCGCGTTCGGCTGTTAACCGAAAGGTTGGTGGTTCGAGTCCACCCGGGGGCGATAAGTTTTTTTCTATTTTTCATAAAATAAATTTTATTATATTTTATCAACGAGCCAAAAACAAAATCATAATGCAACAAAATAAGTCAAGAAAGGTCACAATCAAAAATTGCGAAACTAGAGATTTACACCCAAAGCCAATTTAATCCGATTTCATTTAATCATAACAGTGGTGATTATAAATTGACCCCACATTGCTATTATGATGTTCGATGCTCGATGTACATAATAAATCTTTAAATGCTGTGCTGTTGTTTGCCTAATCTTAATAATTTTCTTTGCTTTTTGATAAATATAAATGAATCAACTCGCATACTACAGAAATACGCAAACGTATAATACAAATTAAATATTTGGCAACAGACTATGACAATATTTATTGATACCAACTGGTTCATTGTTACGCTACATTATCGACAATCTCAAGTTGATGTCGATAATAACAACGTCGTCAATTATCGAGCTGAGTACAAAATTGTTAAACAAAATTCACCTAACAAATTTACCACTTTAGAACTCGATAATCTGTAGTGCTTTCAGGGCTAAACCTGATTGATTTGATTTAAAAGAGCTCTAATTTTAAATCAGTTATAATTAAGAACTTCAATTAAATTTGACATTCTGCATAGGACAAATATTGTGTTTAGTTGGTTTTAATCGGAATTCGAAACCTGACATTTCCCTTACCTATGTGGCATTCAATTCTAAATAAAAGTATTTGAAAAGTTAAAGAACTCGATAAGAATTGAAGCCCAAAGACGTTGAATTTTGGTTTTCACTTGCGAGCTATGTGGACAAAAATATTTATGAAGTAACAGATCGTAATGTATGTCCGATCGTTATTTAACCCATTAGCTGGGATTATGTATTATGTACTGTTCTAACTTGACGAAACTGTTGCTGGGGATATTTGATACATCATGACTCTTTAGCATGACAGCGATCAACGTTATGTTGCGAGGCCAGTTAGAACTTGCTTGGAAATGCTGAAATGAGAAGTCTTAACCCATTCGCCGTACTCTACAGACAATGCTCAATCTGCGCCAATATATAGAAAATTAATGTCTGTTGCTTACCTAATATCTAATAAATTCATGGAAGCTTTGTTATTTTTTGTCGCGACTCTTAGTAAAATATCGTTTATTGACTTGACCTCAAATCAAATCGACCTCTAGATGTATATGTTGATTATATTTGTACACATTTTGTTCTATTCAAAACATCCCGCATATACAGTATTTCATACACACATATAAACAGCAGGATTGATAAGATTATTTACATCCCATATATGTAATTAAAAACTTTCGAAATGGAAAAACCCCCAATCAGCACATGCAAACAACACGAACAGTTGAGAATCGTAAACAGACGTATTTAATTAGTACAATGGATGTGTTAATCAGAATCCCATTAACTGATAAGTTATTACTAAGTTTTATGATCGAGTTACATCAGCGCACACTGTAATCATAAATTGTGATTCCGTACACAATTATACAATTGTTTGTATAGGTTTCACTGTATCTGATTGTTGTTATACAGTCTTTATGGGTCATTTTTAATATGTCTTAAATATGTGGCATATGTGATTAATGACCAGAACACAGTATATGTACATACATATTTCGATTGATAAACTGTACAAATCTTTCTATTTCTTTTCATGATTGTTCATATAGTTCTTGAATTGGATTGTAACAACGAAAACAATATTTATTTTCACATTTTATTCTAGTGACATAGTTTTCACTTCACTTTTACTTTTCTTTATATATTTTACGATATATATGAGAGAGAATTTGATTCAAATTAAAAACTCTTTTAGCCAGGACCCTCATTCCTGGCTTGAGGTCTTACATTGTATATAGACAATTTTTAACCAAGAAATTTGATAACGGCCAGGATCTGACATGGCATTGGAACCCTGGTGTTGAGAAAACTAAAGAAAGCTCTCTATACCATTTCAATTCTTGTTTGGTAAATAAATTTACTCAGTATAAATTCCTTCGTAACTAAATCAGTACCCAATTATTCTCTTGTAATTATTCTTGTAAACAGGAGATTACAGTTAGATCAAGATTGTGAGTCGATCGAATGAGAAAGAGTGTTGATAATTGACAGCACCAGTAAAAAGTAAATAAGAGAACTATTATTAAGATCAATTTCTTCACATTTTAGGAGATGTTAAAATCGTCCAAGCTGCATGGCTGACAGTGCAATTCTCTGAGCTTTAGTCGTACAGTTACTGACAGTTGAAATTTTGTTTTTATTTAATGTAAAGAAGTTTGTAAACGATATTCCGGTTAGCTTCTATTAATCGAAAAATAGATTATCTCGACCTTTCATTCAGTAAAATGATTATTTTATTCTAGTTGGAAAAGGTGTGGATAGAGTACAGGCAACTACAAGCAAATATGCATATACAATAAACTGTACCAAAAGGTAACCACTCTTTAAATATACAGAAACAGGCCATCTCTCACACATGCAAATGTCTTAAAGACGAACCCAAAGAAAAAACAACTGTTGCTACTATGTTCGATATTGAGAAGCCTTCGATGAAGCGCCGAATGGAGGTCGAATAGTCCAACCCATCAAACACGACTTCTTCTCTTTTACAACTAGAATCTTAAAAGCGCCGTGCTCCAAGAGACCTGTCAAAGTCGCAATACAGTCAAAAAAATCTTAAACGGAAACAATAACAAATAACGCACCTGAAGGGGTTGTGAACATTCTTTCTAGTCCAACTCACATTGACACTATTTAGAAAAACCTTTAACTTTAACGCAACTCGATTTACAACCGCCTCAAGCTATGCCGCTGTTGTGTTTGAACATACTACATATAAATTAACGAATTAATTAGAATTCTGTAAGATACACTAAAATATCTCGATCTAAAATGTTTACTGAAAAAAATCGGCGAGTAAAAATAGATTTATGTTCTGTTTTCTATTAATTAAATGGTTTTTGGGTTAATGGCCGACAATTTTGAAGGTTATGTTTGTTTGGTCCAAAAATATTAATATGAAGGTGCTTTAATGATAAAACAACAACCATAACAATTAGTTACATACCGTTGCTACATCAAATAAAATATTTTCAACGGTTCAGTACAGTAATATCAGTAGTTTATGCAAATGGCCGGTTTTTCTTGGGTTTTCAAGTATTCTTACACTTTAATGCAACCGATTTAAATCGATTAGTTCCATAGTTATCCATTTAGTATCCATAGTTTCTGTATTTTTGGTTTTAAACGGTAATAATGTCAGCTGAGATGCAAGCCACAATGTGTCTTTTGTATTAAGTATAACTGGGTGGAGAGCTTTTTTAACTATAGGTGTCATCGTGAAATGTATTAATGCGACATGTTAGGTCACGGCACGAAATATGAAGGCAAGGCTCAGTCGTTTTTTTTTTATGTAAGCAAAACTAGAATGTGAAGTGTAGACATTTTAGTGTAGAGCTATCATCTACACAAATTTTTAAAGAGCGTAAACAAATTTATTAAATAATCGGTTCTGTTCTCTTACCAAGCGCATATAAAAGTTAAGGATAGTCCTTACTCATTGGATTTGACCATGCCGGGGACTAAATCAGAAATTTTATTGATTGTAGTGCAATGGCTAAGAGATTATACGAAAGCCATGCGATTGTATTAGAAATGTTTTCTAAAGGACTTGAATTCCGCTACACACAAGTGTCAACTGTAACAGAAATTCAACTTACTTATCGAATATGAGGGCTCAATACTCTTGTTGGATAGTCATGATATGATTAGATAATGCTACACCATTATAGTGTGGCCTAACTAGATAGAAAACTATTGCACTGTTGGAGTTTACGTATTTCGGGCCACCATTGATTATGTCTTGTTTATAATAATTACTTGTGAGCGATGAGATATAAAAGCGTTCAATTCAATCTTGTCCCAGTGCTACTCATGGAGTATGTTTATGTAGTATATGTGAGGACTACGACACATTTATCATGTGTTTGATTGAGATGTGTATGTTCGTTCTCCTTTGTTCCTTACTTATCTAGGAACTGGAGTAATTCTTGGTATTCGGTACTCTTAAAGACTCTGTATGCTTGCATTGAAATCTGTTGGTATATTGCGAGGCTATATTCATATTATTACGTCTTTTTATTTCTCCTTTAGATCTTAGAAATCTTGCTGGTGGCAATCGCGTATGTTAATCTATCGTGTCTTATAATGTATTTTGATATGAAATCGCGGTTAATCATAACGTAAAGGTCAATCAATTGGTAATTATGACATGTGTATGTCTGTATAAAAATATTTACGTCAATGTATAAAAAAGTTTGATGTCAGGTGTAAGTACTTCAAGTGGGTATTGCCGAGTGTAGAGTTATCATTTTGTAAATTGTGGCCACGTTTAATATATGATAACAGAATTAAACTGCCATCATTGAGTGTTAGAAGATATTGATGAAGCTAATTTCAAAATATAAACATAGAATATCTACATATAAACATAAGTACATTGTGTGGGGGAGTTATGTCCTGAAATCCCTTAGCTATGCTCTGAAATTCTATGTAATTTTCTATGTAAGAAGAAAAACTGTTGATACTGCTTTATACCATTGGCCATTAGTAAAATAGACACCAAAAGGCAGCATGCTACCATCTTTTCTCTTTCAAACTGTAACGATTAGTTTACACGAGAATGATGGTTGTGGTGCCAAAAACGCCTTGTATGACACCTCGATTGATTCTTCTGGTTGCAGGACGTCATCCCCTAAACTAACGATATTGTCTATGATAGACTCAAGTGTAAATGACTTCGAATGGAAACCCGAAAGTTTTCGATTAACTAAAGCAGAAACTGAACAATCTGTCAATTTTCAAATCTATTTTAGTATGTATTATCTGTATGTTAGGATTTAGAATGTATTCTTCTTAACTATACTGTAAAACTCAACAAGCTTAATTGATATAGTTGGAAGATGATTTAAACTGGTTGAAACATAATGTCGAATCCAAACAGTTAAAAAATTGAGATCAGCTATACCAACAAGAGTGGCGTTGGTTGCAACTCACCTTTTAACTAGTTGGGTAGGTAGCTCAATATTCTTATCATCTGGGCTGAAGGACGGACAAAGTAACTATATAGGCATCTAAAGAGATCGATTCCTATACGCGAACCAAAAGAGAATCAACGTGGAAATATTTATTGCCTCACTTGGACAGTTATTAAATTATTAAAGAAACTCGAAAAGTGGAACATAGGTAAAATCAGAGATCTTTAAATAAGAAATATCATCTCTGCTTCATTGTCGAAAAATGACACCACGTAAGGAAATAATTGTAGCTACCAGGTAACATATTGCATATGAAGTTTCAAGATAGGTCGAGTTCCTACTATAGGGCCACTGTATACATAAACGATTTAAAATTGCCACACTTATTTTTATTTGCAATACCTTTATCAATACCATTCAAAATATTCGGTATTTGGCAATTTATTTATAGAGCTCCACATTTATAAATAACCGCTCGTATATTATTTCAACTTTCTACTTTTTCAATAAAAGACTGTCTGCTTCTTTGCATACAACTATACTACATATATACTGTACTTTATTATTAGCGTATATGCTTCAAGGTTACTCGCGTATTAAATAAAACTACAATTACTTCTTACTAATGTGTACTTACCAATACATATCTAGTGAGCATATATCAACATTTGAGTTGGTTATATCACATATATGTACATAATTGTGTGTATACGATTAAGTAAGGTCACGTATTATTCGCACATTGCCTCGATTTAACAGTTTGGCATTTTACATAATATGTGATCCATATAGGGACTTGTATTAAGGTTCTGTAAACGAATCAAATAATTTAAATTAATTCTTATGATTCACCTGATAATTGAATACAATGTCGTTATTATAAGATATAGTTTGCAGAGTAAGTGTGATTACGTCTCATTGCGCTGCACTTCATATACCAACAATATTGAATTAACTATCGGATTAATTTGTGCGAACAAGAAAACGATATCAGTTGGTCGCCACGTGATTATATTATGTAGGAATATAAATACATACAAAACCAGTTCGATTTAATCGTTTAAAGTCGGTTATCAATGCCGTTGAGATGTTTATATCGCAACCGGTTTAATGATTATCTACATATATGCTGGCTTATTTGTAAAATGATAATAAGCTTTAACTTTCGTTTGCGTTTGATTGAAAGTATTTCAAATCTAAACACGACTGAACTTTAAAAGGTTGTTGCTCCATTCATTCTAATCACGATTCTTTGAAGTGTGTATTCTAATGGGTTAAGAACAGGATATATTGCAACGTTGACAGTTTTATGTTAAGCGATAAAAATAGAAGAAGCAACAAGCTAATCCCAAAGTGTGAACCTCTACATAATCTTCAATAACCAAAGGATCAATACTACAATAGTATATAAACTATTATAAGATTTAGATATTATGTTTACTCTATTAGTTTCTAGATGGCAGTAATTATATTGCATCAATGGATGCAAATATTTAATTTGTATTACAATACGCCTAAATGGCGATTACAATTACACCGTGTATATTCACCGATCAACCACCGTATGATGGTAATACAATGGTAATACTCGATGGTTATAAGTTAATAACAACCCTATGACCCATACAATACATACTGTTTTTTTAAGCGTGGGCCCTAGTGGCATTGAGTTCTGGAATACTTTCCGCCTTTCTTAATAATACGTACTGTATGCATTATGAACAGTTCTCGTTCGTTTGTCAGCTGCCAAGTGAGCAAGCCAGTGGAAAATATTGCGTCTGAAACGATAAAGACTGTAGTGGTTGACAGTTATGATGTCGAGTGACGACCGTTCAAAGTCAATAAAAGAGGTTAACAAATCAAATAGATTATTTAGTTATACCGCATCAAAGTCGTATATCAACGGCAAGCATACAGATTAATAATGAATATGATCTCTAACTTTCCGAAAACTTCTGAATCTCTGTCCTTATGTGATCTGTCTTATTTGTACGCGCCATTAAACTTTATTGTTGATATAGTGCGAATCAATGCTACATCGAAACTTTGAACAAATACTTAACGTTACAATATTTAACTAGGTGACGCCTTCACACCCTGTGTATCTTTCAATAATCAGCACAAGCTCGTAATCTATCCAACAACCATACGAGATACACGGACCGCGATAACATTCAGCTTTCATCATCTTTAGAAAAAAAAGATGCTTATCTGCGGAATTTTTAATAAAATAAATATCTTGTGGGGAATTTTGAGTTTTGACCTCACATTCAAGTTAAATAATATAAAATTTGAAAATCATTTTTGTTTGTTGCGACTTGCGAACACAAATTTGTTTGTCACAAATTAAAAATATAATTAAAATACCGGCATTTGCCAAACTGACATTGGTTCAGTTTGATACATTGTGCATACAATGAAACGATACAAATATCACGTATAGATACACACAATATTTATATATAAATCAGAACCACCAAAATTCATTACGTGCCAATAGCTGAGACTATACACAATATCAAAAACGGCAGCCGTGTTGCACATATCTAGTTCACTTCTTGGTTTGTTTATTTCTTTCCATCGTTACAACGTTTTTTGTGACTCAAGACACTCCCGACTCTTTCGCTGCTTGCTTATTTGCGCACTTCTTCACGCCATTACATCTATATCGAGGACGTACGGCTATATGACCGATTTACGTAGAACTATCTGCACATTGCATAGGTCTATCCGATATATTATTGACTTAGTAGATGGATCGGCCTGTGAATTCTGCATTCAAATAGGGGTTTAATAGTTAACGATTCAGTAAGATTATATCTAAAGAAAAAACACTTTATATTTAATGTTATAAAGCCCTGCCTCATAGGAAGTATTAAAGCTTCTAATGAACTAGTTGATATTACTATATAGCGTTAATCGTAATACGGTACATAAGTTCGTGTAGGAAGTGTGACCTCATCAACTTTAACCGAAGTTGAACTAAACATTAAGCCATAGATGCAGAGAAAATGTAATATATACTCGGTTAGATATGGGTGGTTGGCCCGAGGACTAGCACAGAAATGCGATTTTAAACAGACGCGATTCAAAAATATCAGTCTGCTTTGTACCACAAGAGGAAATTTTCAAACCAAGTGAAGTAAACTTCTCATCATATTTTTGCAGGTACGACCGTAATTATGTAGATCTCTTGTTTACTATACTTACCTAGGAGACAGTATCTCAGCACAATTTCCACAATCCAACATTACAATTGTACCGATCTAGACCTACATCCAGCCTTGGCTATAGCCTATATAGTTGCTATTATTAGATGACATTTATTTAGACAATGATGCAGTTAGTGCGCTGACGAGCGAGTTCATCTGCTTTTATATTCCCCAAGACATTTAAATGCCCTAGCAACCATATCAACTGGACCTTTTAGTTGTCTTGAAATTAGATCTTATAAAGTTCTCGTTTGAGAATTTTTTTCAAATTATTTCTAAAAATGGTGGTTGGTCTCCGATTTGAATGAAATAAGCTACAGACATGCGGTACCTCTGGAAACTAAGTGCTGTGCAATCGGTTTCATAATTTTATTTGTTTTGACATGATTTTGGCGATGATTTAGCGATGGAGTTTATTTTATCCGTACCCCAGTTACAATCCTTCATTTTAGGTTCAGCTTGTTCGGGTGTCTTTTGGCACTATACTTCAGGCCATAGATCAATTCTTAGTGAATTCAAACGAGCTTTGCCAGCAATCGACATGGTTATTGATTGGAGTCTGCCTGTTTTTAATTTCTACAAATCTTTTGAGATGGTTTATTCATCCAAGGATATGTGGTTCTCATCAGATTTGCTCAATAAGATATCCGAATCGCTTGTACACTTTTACAGATGGTTCTGTCTCTGAACAGGGTGCTGGCTTTGGTGACTTCTGTCTATCACATCATTTGAAAATCCCTGACAGTTTGGGGACATACTATGTACTACTTATCAAGTGGAATTAATTGCGGTTACTCACTGCGTGATTTCACTTTTTCATCTCATTGCCGACGACGAAGAGATTATATTTTGTTACGAACATTATAACTGGGGATTGTAAGAAATTATTGAACCTCCTTGGTTCTAATATTAAGGTAACGATCATGTGGGTTCCTGCCCATTGTTACATTGGCGACAGTGAAGTTATTGTTCAGCTGATCCTTTACCTCTACATAATGAAAAAACAATTAAAAGTTACTCTATCGAAACTAAGCTGATGTAGATATCCACTCCTACTTGTCGTATGGCGAAATACTTTGTATAAGAGGGCTTAACCCGAAGCTGACCAACTACGTTCTTTCATTGAAAAAAAAACAGCTTGAGAATACTGGTTTCTTTACTTACTAGCCATGGCCATTTCAAAAATCATCTTAATCGCATTGGACTTGCCAGCGATGCCGTTTCCGAGGAATGTCTTGAGGAAGTCGATTGCGATAGTTTACACTTCATCAGCAGTTGTCCGGCTTTCGACCGCATGAGATTCCTTGTGTTAAATTATATAGGACTCTACTCTGGTTCAAACTGCTCCAGTATGCCAAAGTCGCAGAGCGCGCCTGTACACTTTGATCAAATCGAAGGTTTGCACCATGGGTGCTTAGTGGCATTGAGTCCGGCACCTTAAATGTCCCAGCTAATTTTAATAAAAAAAACTTACTATGTTCACACACGCACCCCAATTATTTGTAGCTGTGGTCTGACGGATTGTAATCGCTTGTTGGGCCACTTATAATGTTTGGTTGGCCAAGATGAATTAAAACTAATTGCGGCAGCTTTTAAAGTAATTTATACCAAAACAAGTAAATTACACCTCCAACTGTCTATGTGATCAAATGACTTATTTGGAACTCGTCCAAACAAAATACATAAATGAGTTGCTAAATAGATTTGTATACATATACATGTTATACGTAACACTATACGAAACGATATATGAAACGAGGGCCATAGTAACTACTGTAATATACAATAATATAACAAAAATTATATATTCAATAATCATAATCAACCACATGTCAAGTAAACAATTAGCGATAAAACACTTATCAGCGTTAGCGTCAGTTTACGATTAGAGAAGTAAATACAGACAAGAAACGTATAAAACGTTCGTTCTTAAAAATATTGAATCGACTTAATATTCATTCAAGAAGGCTAACCTATATGATATAATGTAGATTACTTAACGTTAAGTATCCGCACACACTCGACGTATCCAAAGCCGTTATACATTCATATATACGGATCATTTTTTTCGATAACCATGCGCTTCTGAGAAAATACCACATTGATAAGCTGTAATACTAAAAATTCTTCGCTAGATAACGTTTTGAAAAATATTGACTTAGTACTTTGGGAACATGTGTACATGAACCCATATTGCTATATATTGACGAACATTAATTGATTTGTTGTCTATATAAATTGTGATAACAATCAGTATTGTTTGTATATAATGTATATTCTAATAAGGGCGCTAATGTATCCGTCAGTTATAGTGTTATATGAGTTTTAAAATAGAAACAAACACTCGTCTGTTCGACATAAATATAGAAACGTAATAAGAATCACTGTGTGATTGCAGCTTCTACGCTTTTTGTCGACGATAGAAACTCGGTTCTCAACTCCTTGGACAATCCTTTAACGAGGTCTAAACTGGAAAGGGATAGTAAGAAATTCTTGAATTTTCTCGGTTGCAACAAAAAGGTAACGGTAAAATGGGTACTTGCTAACTGTAATATTGAATTTTTACCACCCTGTTTATATAGGATCATTATCTCTATTCTGTGTACATCCAGAGAATTGATTCTTGACCCAAATATTTCTACAAGGAATTTTCAATTTTATTAGTTTCCATTTATAGATGGCGCGCAGATACTATATAGGTTAAAGCCATCTTATAGGTTTTGCAATCCGTTAAATATGTAATTAACAGTCGTAAAATTTGTCTTTCCAAAGGTTAGATAATGGATAACCTTCTTCAAAAAATGTTTGATATGCAGATTGTACACTGGGCACCAAATGTTTCTTGCATATTCTATATTAACCTTCTGAGTCGTTCCTGTGTGTTTTGCTCTAAAACATCTGGCTCCAAATTGGTGATTTCTTCAAGACAAAGAAGCTTCAAAACCAAGATGTCTGGGCTAGTTCAAATCGCCAAAACAGGAGATCAATGCCCGAAATTGGTGTTTAAAAAATGTCTATCATTTCAATAATTCTCAAGACCCAGTTCAGCAAGTTGAGCAATACGCTCAGCGAATCGGGCACATGGTGCTACGAGAAAAATGAGGACAAAATTCACTCTGCGTTAACTAAGCAAATTACGGTTTTGTAAATTATAATGTCATATGCAAGCAGATGAACAGTACAATTATCAGTTACTTTGGTGATCCGTGAAAGGGATGCCAAGATCCATGGGCCAATATGGTAAACTAGATATATGGCACACCGGAGACAACTGAAAATTAACTCATAGCTTTTGTGCAGTTACTCATGCACGATGTATACAATTTTTTATCAATTATCAGAGAGCATTCAACTCAAACCACCTTGACTGAAGTGGTGCTCAAGTCTGAGTAATAAGAACATTTTTGCTATTCTGAACAAAGCTGCGTCTGGTTTTACCGAGTTTGTTTAGTTCACGATCCCTGTTCCAATTTGAAGTGTGCAACCTGGCAGTTTTGAATGGGTACACCATAACGAGCCAGTCAACGCACTTGATGTCATTACGATTATTTCATCGTTTTCCGACCAAATCTCTCTTTGGCACCCATATTTTATTATAAAAGTTATTTGAACTGACTGGTGTTATAACGATTGGGAAAGAATACCACATCGGAGTAACTGTGTGATGTCAAATTAGAATAATGATTTAAAATTTTAAACTTTCTAAAATTTATAAAATTAAAAAACTTCGCCCGAGCAGGGACTTGAACCCTGGACCCTTGGATTAAAAGTCCAATGCTCTACCGACTGAGCTACCCGGGCCATATCAATGAATCGATTTTTCCAACAGATTCCAGTATTTATGATTTATTACCAGAACTTAACATGAATACTACTGAATCATAATACAGCAACGCTGAATGACAACAGATCTGTTCAACACACTGTACAATATCAACTATCCGCATGTACCAGATTTTATAATTTCAGTAGTGGGTGTAGATGATTGAAAATCCTATTTTCTTCCACGGGTACATAGCTATCACTTCTACAATCCGTTTCGCCTTTGGTCTCTTAACCCAGAGGTCTACAGATATTTCGTTTTGTATTTGCTGATTTTGAGACTAACCGAAGCTGAATAATATAGTCCAGCCGGATTTGTTGTCCCTTTCACTCCGTTGCTCTTAATCTAGGCACATAGGTCTTATCTAGGTGCGTCTCTTCAATAATTCACCCTTCGAGATTGATGTAGGACAATTTACATCAATCCCGAAGCTCGCCGTTTTATTTTTTACCACAGTGAGAATCACAACTCTAAGATTGCCAAGGTAATCTTCACTTTTAGGCTATTGAGTTTCTTGGAAAGCAATGAGTTCCATTTCTACGATATTTATTTATGAATGTATTTTCTTTTCTTTTTTAACAGTTGAAGTTTTTTTTGTCTCCTATGACTGCTTTTGAATTGTGGTGGGGTTCAATAGGCTCCATGTTTCGTTTATAGGCTCCAAAATATTTGGGGAACAAGAACTCCTTTATATCGACAGAATTTTATACGATCTATATATAGTTTTAATTCAAAGTGTATAAATAATTATATCATTCTTGGCATTCATTCAGGAATAGCTGACATACTACAAACGACACTGATATCCATCAAAATTGTAGATAAAGGTTTGGAAATGGAACAACCAATAAGAGTAGGGAATCCTTGTGCTAAAGTTGTATTGGTAGCGATAAATTTAAACCTAACTCCACGCTATATCCGAGGTCTTGTCATTTACCTACTACATGAAGTGGATTATTACTTGGGTTAGACCCGAATACGAATGCTGAATCGTGTTTTGTAATTTGCAGAGCGAGACTTTTGAAGTACATCACACAAATTTTCTTCACTCAAATGACGTGTATGCATACAGTACAAGATTCAATCTCACTCGCTTCATTGTTTGAATCGTTGTAGTGTCTCCTTTGATTTCCTTAATTTGATGAGACTCATAGTTCCGCCAACTTTTACTTTTTGTTCTACGTATAGCTTTTTCAACTTTGCATTCGTTCGTTCATAATTAAACCTGCATTCTCTGCAAATGCAACTGTTTATTTAGTGCAAGGCTATCCGTTTTTTTCATACCAATTCTGGATCTCTCTTTTCCACCACCTATTCACCTTTCTTTCTGTCGTGTCTGCTTGCCCTCGGAATCTAGAACGAGGCCAGCCAACAAGTTTCCACATGCATCATTACTTTGACAACTCCACATCCTTGAATGCCCATTCATATCACCCCTACAATCACGTCACTTTTATCACTTACCCAATCAAATAATTCACTATAGTGTCTCATGGCTTTTTGTCTGTTACGCACACATTTAATTGGATTTAATTCTAGTTTCGACAGCAATGACTTCAATATATTCAAAACGGAGAATCACAACCGGTTTTAAAACCAAATGCTTCTCTGTCATAATTGCAACACCCACCTCCGAAGCCATCGGCTCTCGGTCTGGATCTAAAATTGTATTCTTTCATCTGTCACGGTTCGTCATTTGCCTGCTAGGTTGAGTCGGCTGGATGGGGTTCTTGTCACTGGCCACAGAGATCTTGAAGTGCTGCTTGCATAACCACATACTGACAATAATCAAATACAAACTACTCGAACAAAACATGGAGCGATCTTTGAAAACGGGGCTAAATATTTAATCACAAATAAATATCATTACGGAACAGTTTGATCACAGAAGTAAATAAATTATAATAGTTACAAATAAATAAAAGTTGTACAACAAAACAGAAAGGTAATATCCCAGCCATTTTTTTTCTCTTGGTGAGTGGTATAGATATTTCTACCACATGTGCCTCTCCCTCTCCATCGGCATATTCGTGCACATAAGTTTTCACCATTCTTTAATATGCCCCTTAAAAATGTGCTATCCCACGCTATTCATGCTCTTAATGCAACATGGTGGTATCCATTGAGGTAAAAGTTTAGCTAAGCGTATAATCAACTAGAACAGCAAACATTGTTAAGAAAAACCACGAAAATTTAGATATAAAGCGGAAAAAGATTTAATTAACTATATTGACAACGTTTATATAAATCTTAAATATAAATTAATATTTAGTGTACCACAATTAATGGATCCGCGGTCCCCCAAAAAAAATTAAATATAAATATTATATAATGTAGAAATAAATAAATGTGTAAATATATAATAAGAGTATCTAATAAATATGTATATATAAATATAAAGGGTAATTGTAAATATAATAAATAATTGACTAAAAATTAGTGAGGCTTAATCTAACATGCAAAATATTGTATATAATTAATCATATAGACATAATAATGGAGAACTTATCGCTTTGGTGGTGATGATGGCGTGTTACAATAACAAAATGGCCATATATAGAGGTACATCCATCGGACGCTGACCGTCCATTTTTTTCTTTATTTGCAATCTCTGATAACTAGTGGAATTATCTGGTTTCCTGCCAACAATATTGAGAACGTGCACGTTTTGAGCGGTCGCGAAGTGCCTACCACAATTAGGCTCTACACGTCGTGGCTTGTTTATAAAATTAGGCACTTGCGCGACGATTATTACACTTTTTCCACTGTACATACATATACAAGTTACACTGATGGATGTAAAGTCTATCACCAGTTACTGTATTTTGCTACTTTATTCTTATTATTTTATTATCTTATTACTATTGGCAACTTTATTCTTTACACTGCCGTTGCTGGTTTATTTCCTAGCGAAATATCATCACCAACTGCGTGTAAAAATATTGGATGTAACAATAATAGGATTGTAATTGTAAAGCAATCGTTGATTGTTTATGTGTTTGCCCAGAAAGCAAATCGTTAAGTGACCACACCATCATCTAACGAAATACATAAGGTAACTTAATTAATTAAATCGATTTCTCGGATGGAAAAATTTACCACTTCAAGGTAACATTCTAGTCCCCTGGAACATCACCATGTTACATATCTTAAACGTCTCACACTCCCAAGTCTCACTTATAAGTATCAGATTAATACAGTTTTTGGCCAGATAGTTCCGCAACATATCGCTTTGGATATTTATCTTACTAAGACTCACTTGGATCTTACCATTCACTCATTTGTTCACCTTGATTCACTAATTATTCGTGTCCATCACGAGCACGATGTCGAGCTCAGCTGGACTTAAAGAAAAGAATAGTTTCTTGTATTTGTTCTTCCTTCCATTGTTGTTGTTGTTTGTTTTTCCATCTTGATGTAATAGGCTGCTTGTTAAGATTGTTTTTTTTTTTATCTTTATTTAATGGCTCTAGCTCCAAATAATAGGAGCCATTTGGCCCGTTTTCTTAACAATTTACATTTTAATTAATGAATTAACAATTATTTTATACAATAATTAATTTAAAATTATATAATACAATGTTTGATTTAAGTTTCATTTATTCATCTTTCACGCATCGATCCGCTTTCATACTTTAATACCATTCATTTTAATAAACTCATACATAGCCTTATATCCACTTATACCCCTTTTAAATATTTCATTCACACTCCTTGCACTTATGAGTACATCAAAGTTTGCCCTATTGTGACTATATTTGTTGCACTTTAAAAGCAAATGTTCAATGTCCTCTACAACCATACAAGAATTACACACATTTTCTTCACTCAAATGACGTTTTTATAGACATTCCTTCCAATTTCCATGATTCAATCTCACACGCTCCATTGTTCGAATCATTTCTCAAATCTAAGCCAAGGTGTAAACACTATACTTAATCTGAAATATAAACAAAATAAATAATGTGTATCAAGCCTCCGTGGCGCAATTGGTTAGCGCGTTCGGCTGTTAACCGAAAGGTTGGTGGTTCGAGTCCACCCGGGGGCGCTTATTTTTTTAACATTCATAATTTTGGATATTTAATTAAGTTATTAATTTAATTAATTAAACATTCTTGGTCTTTTTTAATTGATTACGTTAGCGCTACCCAAGCTAACAACACTATAACAAAATGATGAATCGTACAGAAATAATATATATACTTATTAAGTATAATCTATAAAAATAGTTTACTCAAAATAAGATATACACAGTCTCGTCATCTTAATAATTCGTCAATTCGTAAAAATACAGTTTTTCAACATCGTATTTATTTCGTGACGTAATTCAATGGAATCCATAAAAATCACAAAATATAAACAAAACAATACTATATATATGACGATGATTCATCCGCCTATATCATTACGTCAACACACATAAGTTCTTATTTATGAATGAAATTTAATTAAATACCTGACAGATTACTTTTTAACGAATCAACCCGCGCGTCACAAGTAATCAAGGTTATATGGTTAGGCGCGCAATGATAAAGGGCGGAAAGGGTCATTGACGTTTATTTATATATAAACTTTATGGATCTCATTTCAATCAAAGTCGTATAATATAATATACTCGTGGACACACATATGCGGCTTCGAAAACTGTAAAACAATAAAATTGATTTGATTTCAAATTAATTTTTGATTAATTAGAAATCGTATATCAGTTATAAGTATTATGTTATATTAATGGAATTTCATCGAATCAACAGAACTATATACATGTATGTCGCCGGTTTTAGCTTAATGGTTATGAGAGTTTCTCGTCACACTGTGGTCTCGAGTTCGTTTCGCGCCGTTAACCAAACATTAACATGCACCGGATGACATAAAAAGCGTGTGTAATAACATTCGTCTCAGTTGAGACGCGGTAAGGGTCGTTTACGGCTTCTAAGCCATAGATTATTTTATACAGTATGTTCAAATCGTAACGAGCTGAGTTGATAAAATATAACGAAATACATTCACTTACATTTTGTATAAGCACTTTGCTACTGCGTGATAACAAAAACAACAATGGACAATTATATCTTTTCGAGTAACTACATATTTAAGAGCGAAAGTTTTTTTTAAGATAAACCAAGCGTTACGCAACGTGAATTCGAAAGTAACTTATTGTGTTCGAACTTTCTGAATAAGCCAGTTATGGTATAGTTCACATATAGATTTATAAGGAAGTCGAATAGTAGCACCCAGGTTAAAGGCTGGAAAATAATGTTGACATGTTAGCCCATAATCTAGGGGTTTTGGATAAATAAAAATCTGCACTTTTAGCGTACGAGTTAAGGAACTGACATCAAATAGTGGCACAGAAGCATTTCCAAACACATCGGCTGATGCCAAAATTTAGTTTTGTGTATTCTAAATTATTTTGAATATTGAAAGGAAGACAGGCTTATAGGTCGAATAGCTTAAGTCTAATCATATCAATGCTTTTAATTTATCGGAATGAACACTACTCTGATCTTCCACTACGAAAATATTAAGGAGCTAAACTAGCTCTAAAGGTATATGTAATAGGTAGTCTAAAACTATTCTACAACGTTCCTCGTATATACGAGACCACGGAATATCTCGTCTCGTGGTTCCGCACTGAAATCTGACGGTTGATTTGTGAGATGCAACTGTTGTCTCTATTTACACTCTATTTATTCTATTCACTTTCGGAAATCGGGAAAATAAGTTTTCATTACAACTTCCAGGGCTCCCTAATTTCTATATTAATTAATTAATATATTGCTTAAAAGGGCCGTAAACCTACACCCGTCTCAACTGAAACCTTACGAACTATTAAATACGTTTTGGTGCAAATTGCAGATGGTGGTCAGCCCAACGAATTGATTTTACACATAGTTGCTGTTCGTGTCATCCGGAGCATTGTTAAGTTTTGGTCAACGATGGGAATGGAATTCGAGACCGTCTCACGATACTAAAAGTCTCTGTCTGTCTGTTTCTATTATTTGAAATCTGTTTTGGGCCTTAAAGGTCTCAAATCGAGGACATACGTCTGATTTACCTAGAACCATCAGCACATTGCATAGCTCCATATGCCTATAATACTGGCATGGAAGATGGGTTGGCCCATTTAAATTCTGCACTCCAATGGTGATTCGAATCCAATACCTCCCACTTTAAGTGCCGCAGCTTTAACCAGTGCTCCATATTAAAGTCTCTTAACCAGTAAGTTATAATCGGTGACTTAAGTTTCATTTTCCCAGAATTCCGATAGTTACCTTCATATTTTCACACAGTACTCTCTTAAGTCTAGAAATTGCTATGTGACTGTTTCTTCTGCCAAAAAGCATTCATTCTTTATTTAAGGTATTCAATTACATATATACCACTAAAGTGGACCCATGGTTGTAACGCAAACTATAAGGTGACAGTTCTTCTCGTACTTTAGCCGGATTTTACATCCCTTCGCACTTTCTCATTTTAATTCGCTGAAGTTCAAAATGACGTGTTGAGATGGAGCTCGTACAGTTTCCAATTTCTTTTTGTTGAATTTCTAAAATCTCCACCACCCAGAGAAAACAAAAATAGCGATAGTCAGAGCGAGTTATCTCCTCGAAAAACTTCCAGTTTGAAACGTCCCGACTTAGACTCCGTGAGGCAAGAGTAATATCATATTGCTTCTCGCTGTTATGATGTCTGAACGGTTTGTATATTTTCAACATTATCGCACTTCGATTTATACTCTGTGAGCTGATTTGAATATTACTGGCGTTTCAATACTCTATAGTATATTTCTTGAATATATAGGTGGATGAAGTTCTGAATCATATGAAAAGTAAGCATAGATAGATAATCTCACGGTTAATACTGTGTTGTTCCTTTACTTCAACAACTAGATTAGGTGATTGCAGGAGATTTCATTTAGGAGTCTTCATATCATTGCCAACATAACGATGGTCTAGGTCTCAAACAGAAATCAGAACGGAGTCTGAGGTGGGTTGAATAGTGATTAATGATGCTGGGAGCTGTAATCGTGACAGCTAAAGATAATGATGGGAGTTGAACTTGAACTCCACAGAGTGGTATTGATTGACAGGTATAGGGCGTTTAATCAACCAGCCGGTGAAGATGTTTGTCTTATGAAATATATGGCATCTTGTATGTGATCTGTAATATTCGTTCACTAGGCCGGTTTCGATCTGATGACGTCATTGATCTATTGTGTGATCGAAAAGATCACATCACATCCATCTCATCAAGCATATATGCGACCGGACTTGATGTACGTTGCATCTCGTTTCTATATATGTTGTGAAACTATGTTGCAACGGTTCTAGCGAATTACAAAATTTTAAATCGAAATCTTTTTTCGATTATTTTTTTATTACTTCTCTATTGTGGCGTGATTATTCGTCGTATTTCTGAACGCCACAGGTGTCTGAAGTAAGTTTTCTGATCTAATGTTGTTTTTATTCTAAATCATACTTTCTATAGTATCTTATATTGTCCCTACTATCTGTTATGACGCCAAAACAATCCCAACTCTTTCACAGTTCCTTTTTAACTTTCTATATTAGACCGACGCCAAATCAAAGGTATGCTGTATAGGTCCAATTTGCGAAGTCCATCTACACATTGCCATTGGAAGATTGTTTGGACCATCAGTTCTGCACTCCAACAGGAGGTCTAAAATTATCTGTAGGACCCATTCAATCTCTTAATTTTTTTTTCTATTTAGTTATTTTTAGCACATAGGCATTACTTTAGTGAGACATGATTTTGGTGAGCTACTGTGGAAATGCCATATGATGCCTTCATGGTGATGTATGCAGATGATATTGTAGCAATTATAATGACTCATAAGCTAAACCACATCATGGGAACTAACTCTTGATTAAATGATCATGGTTTAACACTCTCTCTCGCTTATTCGACGACATATGGCGAAAGACGTGCTATTCCAGTAAGGAAAGAGCAAATACGGTGTAACTCAGCAGTTAAATACCTATATATTGATACATCTCGATGCTAAGCCCAACTTTGGGCAACCAATTATTTACTGTTAAAATTTATAGATCTTATACAGAACCGGTATCTGCTATAACTTCTCTGGTAATCGCTGGTGTGGTCGAAATTGGTGTAATTCAGGAAGATTATATAGGTACTGCACTATGTTGGTAGGAGAGATGGTTAAACAAAACTCGTGGAAAATAAGATTAATTTGTTACTCAACACCCTGCTTACCCAAATATACGGACATAACAAAGTCTATCGTCATCGTATTAATAATGAATCAAGCGTTCGAGTAATACAAGAACTTTTGACTAATAAATTGTTCATTACAACTCGCATATACCAAATTGTAAACTATATTACATCAGTTTAACCTAAAAGCTAATACGTGACGTTGATCAAATGAGCTTTGATGTGAATTGCATCAGATTTCTGTTTCATTCAAGAAGTTGTAACGACAAGTAACAAAACGATCTTGTTACACACTGAATCTACGTATATCGTTATAATTCATCAACTATATATAATATGATGAAATATTAACCATCTCACCAGCAGACATAACACATTCAACAGATGACCTTTATATGGTCGCGTAAGCGTAAAATGTGTCAATTCATCATTATATATTGAAAATGGGAAATTTTCGTGAGAAATTCCACTAATTTCATCTAATTGATCATAAATTAATTTAATTTGTGCATATGGTTGTTACATATATTATATTTATTGCTTAGGAGTTGTTGATAGTTCTATAATAATTGTACTGATAAGTATCTAATCATATTATATATAGACACATGAGTAGACTTTGCACTTTCATATGATCATATCGTGATTTGCTATTCTATATACTCATATCCCAAAACCTAAATAATTAAATAATCACTAATAATTGAATTTTATATATAATTTGGTCATATATGCATTTTAGGAGCATGTCGTTTGATTATGAAAACGCTAGACAGGTTTTTGTTATCAGGTTGTAATGGTAAATTATACTATCAGGTGCTTATCAGGTGTTTGTGAAAGATTCATAATAAAAGTTCGTTTCTAGTTGGCTTCACATATGAAATACTTTCTGCATAGAATATCTATAAATGTATAAAAGGATGACATTAAAGAATATAGCAAAGCGCATGAAGCCTGAACAAGTCAACCCGAATAAACTTTATTGTATACTCTTGAACCATTTGCGTAAGTGTAACTGGCTAACAAAACATCTGGATCTCAAATTAAGTTTTGGGTGAGCCTATCCTATCTCTGATCAATAAACCGAAAGCCAATCTTCTTAACTGGACCTTAACTGTAAAGTACAACCTCTAAGTTAATACAGTTTGATCAGTCTTAGGTAGCTAATGTAAAATATGTCTTACATCTAAGAATACTAATTAAGGAACGCACCTATAAGATATATTTTACAAGTTTTCACTGCCTATGCAGCTCTTGCATAGCAGTTATTTATATGACAGCCAATAAAGCTTGAAAATGTTAAGCTACAAAAAAGAATCGAACGCTTTTAAACCACACCATGTAAGTAGTCAATTGACATCAGAATTTCTCAACATTATACGTTCATCGAACATGTCTTCGTTGATTTTTGTGGTTTAAATTAGATCAAATTGATTTACATAAGATTATCTAAATCAATTTGATCTAATTTAAACTACAAAAATCCAGTTAAAAACTGAAAGAGCTAAACAAGTACTCATAAGCTTATTGAAAAGAACTGGTGAAATGTTTCTCGCTTTTTTAAATCTAATATTCACCGATCCTCCCATCCAGTAATCCCTACCACACAATACAAGTCTTCGTCTATTAATAGATTTATACACTCACTTAACCTTATATGCATACAAATTTCCATCATACACCTTCATACAAATTGGCACCACAATATCATATTCTCTTTCAATATCCAAGAATACCTTCATTCATTTCCTTGTATACACAACCACCTACATGCATGCGACCAGTGAGGTTTGCGGATTTCCTAAGGATATCGTAATCTGCTCTTCTCCTGCTGTATTTGATACAGTGTTGTGTTTGATATCCAAACGATGGCTAAACAAACACCCGTTCTAATTCACATGATTCAATTTGATCCTCTCAATCGTCCTTAACATACTTGTTAAAATTCATAATTTCTCATTTTTCGAACTCTCATATTTATTGATTTATTTATTGATCCACACATGCTGCTGAAATAAACGAAGTATATCATTAGCTTCCATATTCTTACTTGCATCGCTATTCTTAGTTCCTGGAGCAAAACCGATTTACAACCTTCCAAAGTTACCTGATTCAAACATCCTCTTCATTCTCCAATCAACTTTCCGATTAATCTCAACATATGTATTTTCATAAAGATTATTTTCTACATTCATGAAGATATCCAAAAACTCATCATTTCTCTCGAGAGTCATTCAACATATCTTAAGTTTCATAACATTTACCTCGCAATTGGACACGCATTACGTTGCTTCCAACTCATGTTCCTTCCAACGTTTCGTTTTAGCCTTATGCGAATACCTTTTTTCAATCGTCCATTCATTCTACTAAACATAATTCTATTCCCTGAATTAAAATTCCTGTTAAACACACTTAAAGCTATACGCTTCCTCGTAGCTATACGCCTTGATCGATAAACTCATGCTTTCTTTTATACACATGAATTTCATCCATGATCAATGGAATCATGTAGTTATTCGAATCCAAATTATTTTCTCCAACTTTCCAAGAGACTTGGTAAGCCAATGCGCCGCGCTGTATGCTAATGAAAGATCCATGTGATTAAGACTAAGATTTTTCTCTCTAATGCGAATGCACGAATGTGAGACTGCATTCTTACATTCATGCAAAATATAAAACATTCACAAATTTAAAATGAACTTTTTAAACACCATGTTCAGCCTCCCATGTTGTCTAGTGGCTAGGATATCGAGTCTATTGTCAACCTTCATGGTGAAAACATCATAAAGTTAACAATTAGGACAATCGGCTAGTGATTTTTCGAAATCGTTTAGTAAAATAAAAATATTATAATTGATTTTTTTATAGTGTACACAATAAAAAATTGTTAGTGTTAGTATAGTGAATTGAATAAATAAAATCAAGTTTCGGATAACGGTAAAAAAGTGGTCGACCCGTACGAAGTATTTAATACCTTATTGTTAGGGCGAGACAATGAAATGGCCATGAATAACAACAAAAATGACCAAACATCAAGTGAAAATTTAAACAGTCAGAGAAACGAAAATTACAGCACAGTGGAGTCAGATGCAACGGATAATGTGAAACGTTTAAAAATTTCTGAAACAGAAAGCACAAAAGTAATGTCGCGACAATCAATGGTAACGCCGGAACATAGAGCCACCAGAATAAAAAGATTAGAAAACGAAAATGAAGAACTACGAGAGAAAATAGCAAGCCTAGAACGTAGTATGGCGGCACAAAAAAAAAATAAAAATAAAAATGAGGTTGAAAAAATCTGTCAAAATAATAGATTTGATGTACTGGTAGAGCCAGAAATGGAAAGCCAAAATACGGAAATCGAGGAAAACCCATTCGAACTCGTCAAAAAATCTATAAAGAGAAAGAACGCCTGGGCAGGACCACAAGCCAATCAAAATAGAAGTAGTAGTAATAACACCATTAACAAACATGTGCTAGAAAAAAAAACTTTCAAGCCTCCACCAATACATATTCACCAACAAAACGTGAAAGAAACCATACAACTGGTTAACGGTGCACAGGTAAAAGATTTTGAGATAAAACGAATCAACCAAGTAAAACATACACTATTTGTTAAAAATATTGAAGAATACGAAAAAATGCAATCTTTGTTCAAAGAAGTAGACACGAAATACTTTACGTACACCCCAAAAGAATTAAAACCGAAAACGGTGGTACTTAAAGGATTGAACGCAGATGAAGACACGTCAGAACTTAAAGCAAGCATTGAAGAACAACATGTAAGCATCAAGATTGTAAACATAACACAATTAAAAACTAGACATTCCATAGAAAACAATTTTAAGATACCACTGTACATCGTACAGTGTTCACCGGAAACTGATATGATGCAAATTTATAAAATAAAAGCAATCAATCATCAAAGAGTTTCTTGGGAAAATCTAAAAAAAAAAAGTGAGATCATGCAGTGTTACAAATGCCAAAGACTGGGACATGCAGCAACTAATTGTAACCTGAGATACAGATGTGTCAAATGTGATAAGGAACATAAACCAGGCGAGTGTGAAATCCAAACGAAAACGCTAAACATAAATACATACTGCGTCAATTGTAAAAAATCAGGTCATCCAGCGTCGTATAAAGGCTGCCCGGTTTATCAAAATGCACTATTGCGTCTAAAACAAAGAATCAAGAATAGACAAGAAACCATTACTACAAACATACAATCTACTCCAGTAAACGCGGAAAACGGAACATTCGCAGACATACTGAAAGGGAACAATAATGAAAACATCACAGTACAGAAATTAGCAGCAAAAGTAGAGCAAATGGCACAAATTATAGCACAACAAAGCGAACAAATAGCACAACTACTAAATTTAATAACCAAAGTATGAATGATTTAAAAGTAATAGCTATAAATGTTAACTCAATTGTTAGTACGGCAAGACGACTCAACTTGTTGAATTTTATAAATGACCATAACCCAGATATTGTAATGCTAAATGAGACCAAATTAAACTACACACATCGCTTAGAATTTAAAAAGTATAATCTAATACGCCAGGATCGACCAGGAAACTCACAAGGTGGTGGCACAGCAATTCTAATCAAAGCCAACTATAAATTCCAGCATATTGAAATAAGTAGTCTACAACATAACTTAGGCATAGAAACTACCATAGCTAGACTAAAGCTAAAGAAAAATCAACGACTATTCCTAATATCAATTTATTGCTCGGGTAATAATAATGTCCTAAACGATAGACAGTTTGAATGTGAATTTCAAAAAATATTTGACGAGTTAAATCTCAACGATGCCGATAATTATTATATCATTGCTGGAGATCTAAATGCACGTCATATAAACTGGGGGAATCCAAATAATAATAAAAGAGGAATTATATTAAATCGATGGCACACGGACACCGGTTTCTTATTTAGAGCACAGATATACAAAACCGACGAACCAACATTTGTACCTGCAAGTAGTTATTTAGATCTGGCAATAGTTGACGCAAGAATTAATGTAAGGACTAATAGCAGAAGTGAAATACCTACACATTACTATGAAAGTGATCATCGGGCGATCGAAATCAACATTAAAGAAATAGTATTAGACCAGAACACGAATATAACGAAACACGAGGCTTTGCAACTTACGAACGTTAATTGGGATAGATGGAAAGGAAAATTAGAGCAAAAATATTTTAAACATATACGTGAACGGAATCAAACAAACATAGTTGCTAATAATAGAAATCTTACTAATGAAGAAATAGATCAAAGTATAAGAAGGATAACGGAGTTGATACAACAAAATATAAGTCAAAACACACCAAAAATAAGACGAGTAAATAATATGGAATGTTATACCAACAAGATAATAGAAAGACTTTTTAAACATAAAACTATGGCCTTAACAAAACTAAAAAGATTAAAACGAACGGGTATCAACAACTTACAACAGATAAACACCATCAAAACAGAAATTAAAAGATTAAACGAACTCATTACACAAAATATAAAAATTCAAATTAACAAGCATTGGAAAAATAAATTTGAAGCAATCAAACCGGGAGCAAAAATGTTCAGGAATATACGACAGTTTAACAAAACAAAAAGTGTACAAAGAATAAAAGATCTCGATATAAATGAAGACGATGCAGCGAGTATAACCAATCTAAACATCAATTGGGACAGAATGCCTAAACTAGGGACAAACTACAAATGCTTTAATACTAAAGACAATTTGAACATAATAGGGCACTATATAGAAAAACAGACCAGGCCTAACCCTACATTAGGCAAGCAACAACACGAAGCAGTCATACTACAAAACTTAAATAGTATAAAACAGAAACATTTGTATGAAACAGAAAATCATATCTCTAAAGTAGTTTTTAGCGAAACAAACAGAGCAAACGAACAACCACTCGACAATTATTTTATTAATATCGAGGAACTAAATGCGATACTCAAAAGTGCCAACAATAAAAAATCATTTGGACTGGATCAATTGCCGTGCATCATATTAAAACATCTACCTGACACGGTAACGGCCGAAATCTGTACTATTTTCAATCAGCTCCTGAATAATCGCACGTTTCCAACATGTTGGAAAATCGCTAGAATATTTCCTATTCTTAAAAAAAATAAAAATCCTTCGAAGCCCACTAACTATAGACCAATAAGCTTACTTTCAAACCTCGGTAAAATGTATGAAATTGTTGTATACAATAAAATATATAATCACACGGTCGAACACAACATACTACCGGATAACCAATTTGGGTTTAGGCATAAGCACACAACTATACATGCAATAACCAAACTAACATCAGATGTTTGTCGCCATCTCAACAGCAACATATGTACGGGTGCAGTCCTAATTGACATGGAGAAAGCCTTCGAATCGGTTTGGTTGGATGGTCTAATTTTCAAATTAAACAAGCTAAAATTTGAATCAGATCTAATCAAAATACTATTAGATATGTTATACAACCGTACGTTTATAACAACAAATGGCACCGAGTCATCACCCAACACATTCCAGATTTACAACGGACTTCAACAAGGATCGATAACGGCGCCAATACTGTTTAACATATATACTAGAGATCTGATAAATAACGAAAATATCAATACACATAAGATACAAACGATAGCATATGCTGACGATCTAGTAATTTATAGCTCAGACAAAAAAATCAACATAATTCAGGATAATCTACAAAGAGCTATAAATTTTACTACGGACTATTTACACACCTGGCGTATAAAAATAAACGAAACAAAAAGCGAATCGATATTATTCAGAAGACCATTTAAATTAGCTTCTAGTGACACAAAAAAAAACCGTCGAAATTTAAAATTGCTAATAAATCAAAAAACCATCGAACAAAAAGAGTCAGTTAAATATTTAGGAATCGTTATCGACCAGTTTTGCTACCTGACAAACCATATAAATATACAACTTCAGAAAGCCAAAAATGCTCTACTCAGCAATAAATCAATTTTCTTTTCTAAAGAACTGGACACTCAAGTAAAAAGGATTTGCTACCAAACAATTATTAGGCCAATAATAACATACGGTTGCCCTATTTGGTTCAATTGCAATGACAGTTATATGGAACGAATTCGGCTATTTGAAAGAAAATGTATGAGACACTGTCGGGGTCAACACAGAAAAGCGGAGACAGGGTATTTGCACTATATCTCGAACCAAGAGCAATACACAAATTTCAACACCGAACGAATCGATCTACACATTATTAAATTAATTCGAAAACATATAAATCGAACGACACAAAATCGAGAAAATTCGCTTATTTTTGGTCCCTATTTTACAGATGAAGAATACATAAGAAGTACAATACAACCAAATAACATACCAGGCCCTGAATCATTCCTTTATCTTGATAAAATTGGGTATATTCAAGACCACAACCAAACACCGATAATTTATCACACCAACCGAAGGCCCACCGAAAAAGGTTTCCTACAAGTCAAATTTGAAAACTATCAACAACATCTACGGTATAGTACAGCGTTTAAACAAATAGATGAACAACAATTTTTAAAACAATTGGAAAAATACTGGTGGCGCAATTAGATATAAGAATTTTAAGTCCTTAAGACAGTTAATAAATTTTCTATTTAAGATTATAAATTATTGAAAAATCATGAATTAATCCAATTGTAGTAAATTAGGAAAGTAGTCTAAAACATATAATTTTAAATTAGTCAATGAAATAAGTAATGGCAAGGTTTTAAAAGTGATTTTTATGCCATTCATAGATGCAAAATAGACTGTTAAATAACCGAAGAAAAAATTATTGATCAATGTTAGATTATAAGTTAAAATATTTGGCTTGAGATCCAAGAAGGACAGAAGCAATCTAAAAATTCGAATACACATCTTGAATTTTCTTGTAATATTCTTTATTCATCAAAATTGTAACATATAAAGCTAATAAATAAAGAAACATATTATTTAAAAAAAAAAAAAAAGTGGCTAGGATATCTGGCTTTCACCCAGAAGGCCCGGGTTCGATTCCCGGCATGGGAAAGTTTTTTAATATTTTTTTTAAATATGTCCCAGTATTTATGAGCATTCCTATTAGAAACACAACTATTGAGTTATGTTTTCACACAAGCTGGCAATCGAATCCGATATCGCAAATCATTAGAACCGAAATCATCATATGTATAACATAATTGTTCATATTGTAAGCCGTTCGCTAATTTTTATTTGTATTTCCGAGAAACAAAAACTTAAATCTTATTTTATGTTTTAATGTATAAATTATAAAACAGCTGATCCGAATTTATATCGTTTTTTGTTTTAAAATCTCAATGATAATCCCAATGGCAAATTGTAATGAAATGTTAAAATAAATCTTACTAAAAATAGATGATCGTAGCAACGTTGCCATGTTTATATTATTTCTCAAAACACGATCAGTTGTTATTTTATACTATAATGAATATCGCTGAATCAGATTATCGTATTTGGAGAACTATAGCAACACAGCATATGTGTGATAATTATTTACATATATATGGACGCCGTCCGTGATGGCATAACGAAAAAAATACAAATTTTACCTATATTCATCTCACAGATATTTAACAGAACGACATGAATTAAAACAGACCTACACATACACGTTATAAACTATAAATAACGCATGGGACGATTATAAATAAAACGTATAAAACTATAAGCCAATTATAAATACAACACACGTTTTTTGTTACCTTAGCATAATGATATTTATTAGACATGTCACGTTAGTTTTTTTGAATATATGCTCATACATAAGATACATATTTGCTATTTGTGGGAGATAAGACTGCGTCTAATGGTTATCACAAACTGTGTGGAGGTGTGTTCTTAAAAATATCATCATCATTTACTCAAACACACGTTTAATTTTGGTTTGTCGATGAAGTCGTAGGAGTTAAGTATATTTATAGATGTTGCATAGAGCTGATATTTTACTAATCAACATCGATGAAATCATATAGAGTAGTAGTTTTGGACTAATATGATTAATTTTAGCCGTTAACATTTTCTGCATAATATTTGATAATTCGTAATATCAAGTTGGAATTGTTAGGTTTTTGAATTGTAGCACAACCTTATTTTATCAATTTTTGACACAAAATTTTTTAAATTTAATTTATTCGATTGAGTAATTTGATTAAGATAAATAAGTTTTGTATAAAATATTATTAAATCGATGATCTAAATAAAAAGTCTTTGTTCGATGATCATTAATCGGTTCAATTATATTGATCGCGATGTTTCATTGAATAATGAATCAACCAACAATCATTGTTTATTTACAGTTTAATTTAGAAAACAAGATCATTTAATGCATATATCAGAAATAATTTGAATCAATTAATGTCTTCGTTCTCTGGAACTCGACTTGGATGTGGACTAGGCTTTAAAGTAGTAGCTATACTTTAAAATTCTGACGACGTTGCTGTGTTTCGCAAGAAGATTTATATGACTATATTTCAAAGTATGTAATTTGCGCTCAACACGCCCTTATACTGGATCAGTATTTGTGGTTTAAATGTGCATAAAACTGAATTAATCCTATTCTTTATAAAATATAAACTTTCTCAGATCAACCCTCACGCTTTAAAGGGTGTTAACTTGAGCTATTCAGACAAAACGATGTGCCTGAATCTTATCTTGGACAGCAAACAAAGTTGGACACCAAGCAAGAATGGAAAGAGTAAAGAAGACTATTATAAATATAGGACCACTTTCTGGTAGCTAACCTACACTGCCTCGTTGTGTATGAGTGATGTGTTAAATTGGACAACTACATAAGCCCTGGAGATCATTGTTCATCTCACACTATCTAGGGGTGTGTAGGTAAATAAAGACGTAAATACTTATAATAACATATGTGACGCTAATCTTTCCTACGCAACAAGAGTGCGAAAGGTGGTGTGTAGAGATGTTTTGACTGACATTTTATCCAGAGATAATTGGTGAAGTCATGTAGTCGAGAACCCTCCGGTTCTAAACTTATTTACGCCTAGTTTAAAAATGAATGGTAGACTTGGGTGTGGGGCAAGTCAAACTTTCACATTAAAACGCTTCAATCATACTTTCTTACGTCGAAAGTAGCTCCAAATTATCTTTCATCTATAAATGGGATGGCACAGAAGTTCAACATTCACCTGTTGGATGTGCCATTTCACAACATGTCGTATTTTACTAAGCAGAACAAATATCGCAATCCTATACTAGTAAGATTTTGTTTCAAGACGCATCTTAGAGATCTGAAAGTGATACAAATGGCAACTCGTGTGTAATAACTAAAGTCAAATCTGGCCAAGATCGTTTAGATGCTATCAGAATAAGGTTGTGGGAGTTATTACAAGATACAGCTTAATCTCAACCTCTGGTGGTTCAAGTAAAATGAGAAAGGAACAACTATGTGGCTGGCTACGGACTCTATATTTTGTCCTTACAGTATAGCCAATCTAATTCAATGACCCGAGAAATTTCTGAGCGTAAGTAAACCGGATTTAAGATGACTTTTAGGGTTCGCTTCATTAGGATATGAATTAGATGTAACTATTTGGACAATGAACAGCATTTGTGGTGGAATTTGTAAATAAAACACGTTTAAAAACTATATATATAAAATTCGATTTAATTATTTCTTTTTTGATTTTTGCTTAGCGTGGCTATCCGTCCGGTTAACAAACAAAAACTTAATATAGTATTTAAACCAGAATCCGATAACACCTAAGCTACAATAAACACTTGTGATCATCAATGGCAAAAACGGAAGCTTCTTATCAAATCCTATCAAACTATGTAAAACGTTTTCGTACAAATAGACTAAAGATAATCCGTACAAGTAATAGCGTTCGATTACATTAAACATTTCGGTATAGTTTTGATTAAAGATAAATTTAAACCCGTAGAGGGAAAATGTAACCGAGAATATATATAGAGACAGTTTCAGAAGTGTTAATTGTGGTGGGTATAACAGTGGAAATAGTGAATAGTGTCCAACGAAGCTGATGAATAAGCTGCATTTTCCATTATAGTCACCTAAATATGCGAGCAGTGTAAGCGGAATTATTATCATCAGGATCGCCTTTTCGTGTACGTGCCATCCGAATAGGAAAGAAGTTGATGCACAAATAACAATTGACTGGACAAACACAATCGGTTGATCTGTACTGTATATAAATTTTAATAATTATTGTAATGCTAATAATATTATTGTCAGTATATAGAGTAAAACATACCTTTTGAATTTTCCAAAGAAAATTTTGAAAATGCACGGTAGTATAAAGATGAAGGTAAGTATGAATGTGACTAGCGGTGTGATTGGTGGTAAGACTGTATGGTCAAACGTTTGAACTAATCCACCTGTGTTGGTTGCTTTATTAGCTGGATCAATTTTTAATACAATGGCTAGCACCTTATCGACAAAATTATAAAGAGCCCAGAAGTTTGGGGCCCAATACGCATGAGAAAGTCCTCGTTTAAACGGAAATAATCGCTCGATAAGTTGTGGTATTTGATCATAAAATGGACCAAACGAACAGATTGTTACGATTCCAACAGTTAATCCAAGTTTAAGAGTATTTACAAAAATTCGCTTTTGCCCGATACAATAAAATCGAAACAAGTATGCCGCATAAACAGGTGCAATATACATAAAAATGTGTTTTAAATTTAAGAGAATTGCAAAATATAGAGCTGATTTTATATACTTTTGGCGGAATACTTCCGAAATACTTAGCAAAAGTACTCCAAACAAGACACCATTGTACTGAAAATGAATGTGATCGACCATTAACAATCCAATGTTGCCCAGTAGCAGGACAGACACATAGTAAAATGCCTTTTTATCTTTCACCACACTATCGAGGCATCTTTTAAGACCAAGTGCGAAGACAATATCGCAGAAAATTACCGAGAGACGTTGGAATAGGATCGTATTTTCAGAGGCGTAGTTTAAATTCGAAACGATAAGCATATTTTTGTCGAAATATTGTGCAAAATATGAGAGAAGCCATTCGAAATAGGCAAAGAATGGTGGATAGTCCAAAGTCCATTCACTCGTCTTCTCAATATACCATTGTTTCAGTGGTAGCGAGTGAGTTATAGCAAGCCAATTGCGATGTACTTCGAAATCTGTTGAGCGACTAAAATGAGAAAATAATAAAAAAAAATTAAAAACCGAACGATATAAAGTTAAAAAATCAAATATTAGTGACATCTCTTGAAGAATACACGTACTAATTAATTTACAGTGCATTTCCAATCTATAAATTTAACCAACCAAAACTTTACTTACTACGCTGGTATAAATAATACTTTAATAGCACTAAAAAACGTAAACACTCTCCAATACATTTTATAGCATAAAAATTCTTTATAACAATATTATTTACTTATGTTTAATTGATTATTTTAATTGAAAATTATGTGGTCAACTAATTGACGTCGGCAGAATATATACAAAAATAAATACAGTAACGAATTCGTTATATCGTGTGACAGCTGTTGACAGCTGTCATAATATATATTTGTATGTACTAACCTTGTATAATTTATTCAACTTTTTCGCATATTTGACAGGAAAAATACTGTCGAACTGGTGTGCGGGTTTGCATTTGCATCTAAGAAAAACAAACATGCTTTTCACTTAAACTTGTTAAGTGAAAAACGAATAAATAAGGTGAATTATTGAATAATTTTGTGACTGTATTTTCGATATATTTAATAAAATGATACGCCTTGATTTTTAAAAATAAAGACGTTAAGTGATTGGTGTACTAAAATCAAATGGGTACAGAAATTGTTAAGTGCGGCATTTTTGGATAGAAAAATAGAGAATTGTTTAATAATAATATTAAGAAAAGTTAATTACAAATAAATTAAAATGTCAGGTGATAGTAATGGTAATAATATTTCGAATAGTAATGCCAGTCTAGGTAGTAGCAGTAGGCAAACTCAAGCCGAGTATATCATCCAGCAGATCAATGTAAATAACGCGAAAAAAATCGCTTTACTATTGGTAGTCGGTTTTATTGTATATCATGGTTTAATTCATATACGATACGGAACCGATTCATGTAAATGGTTGCTGACCAATGGACGATACAAGGGGGATAAAGAGTGGCAGCCATATGGGTGTATGATGCATAAATATTCTCAAATGTAAGTTGTGTTAAGTGTGATTAGCACATTTACTTATTCAATTCTACTTCACAGAGATTCAAGGCGATGTTTTCGATATCTAGCATTTTGGGGCAAAGAAAACTATTTTGTTCTGATCGGTGATGAACGTATGCAACCAATTTATAAAGCCCTGATCGAACATATCGAGCACGGTGAAGATAACGATGCGAATGATTCATCGAAAATCCATATACCAACATCGACAGCTAATCAACGCAATCATAAATTGAATGATAAGAATTTAACGTTCATCGATAATAAATTGCGATTACGCATAAATTACATATACCAAAATGAGGTTACGACCGCATTAATTAACGAGCTAATTAAATACACGAATGACGATACAACGCCTTCGACGATTATACTTGGATTCACGTACACTAAATTGTTTCGCGGCAATTTAACTCGAGACACTTTAAAAGCGTACGGAAAAAATTTAACGAAACTTGTAAAACCGCTTGAAGTTTTGACTAGTAAAAAAAAGACACGAGTATTGTGGAGGATGCAGGATCAAATTGTCGAAAGTAGTGATAAATTGAGTGACGAATGGCGTAATGTGACGAACGATGATATAGAGAGATTCAATTCAGTAGCCTATGACACATTTGATTACACAAGTATTAAATTATGGTCATCGTCCCGCTTAATTTCGTCTGGGCTAGTGAATGAAATGATCGATGGATATCAACTTAGTCCTCTGGCATTAAGACACACAATTCAAATTATTTTGAATATGTATTGTAACGATTATATGAATTATTACGATGGAACGTGCTGTAGCAGTTCGGAAAGCTATACTATTCTGCAGGCCGTAACTTATGCTATATTGGGAGTTTGTATCGCTTTGGCGATTGCAATATTAATACGTCGAGCCTATTTAAAATTTCGTGGCACCCCGATGTACACTCTACTAACGCAAGGAATTACGAATACAAGCGTAACAGACTATACAACACCGATATTTGCACTCGCAACATTAGGTTTAATCCTAGGTTACTTCTACCTGTGTGATCGAACCAACTTTTTCATGAAAGAGAATAAATATTATTCAGAATTTAGTTTCTGGATACCTGTAGGCTATGTATTCGCACTCGGATTATTTTTCACCGAAGACAGTCGATTTACTAAAGTACTACATCGAGACCAAACAGACGAACTCAAAGGATGGATGCAGTTGTGTATCTTAATTTATCACATGACGGGAGCTGATCGCGTTCTACCGATCTACATGCACATCAAAGTTTTAATATCCGGTTATATATTTCTTTCCGGATACGGACATTTTACGCATGTCTGGCAAACAGGAAGTACAAGTTTAATACGCTTTTTTCAAGTAATGTTTCGCTTAAACTTTATGACTATTCTTCTCTGCTTGTGTATGAATCGACCGTATCAATTTTATTATTTCGTTCCGCTCATCACATTTTGGTTTTGTATTGTGTATTTTGTGCTGTCCCTCCCGCCACACATAACATCTCAAAATCTTGAAAACAACTCATATCATTATTTGTATCTTGTGCTTAAATTTATCGGGCTCATGAGTGTGATCACTATACTGTATATGTCGGAAGTGTTTTTCGAGAGGATATTCGTAACACGGCCATGGAAAGCACTTTTTGTAACGACCGACGACGATATACGCGACTGGTGGTATCGATGGAAGTTGGATCGATATACGATCTCGTATGGTATGATATTTGCTGCGTTTTTACATATAGCACAAAAATACGGAATTGTCGATGATAATAATCATGGTAATTTATTTTCCCGCCAAATTTCATTAACCGTTACATTGATATCGATCATCGGAATTGGATTTTATACAACTTTCAGCTTCCTATGTCGCAATCGGCAAAACTGCGAAGAAATTCATTCATATATTGTTTTTATACCAATAATCGGATATATCGTGCTGCGCAATATAACTGGAATTCTGCGAACACGATATTCTGCATTCTTTTCATGGTTCGGAAAAATATCACTCGAATTGTTTATTTGCCAGTGTCATATTTGGCTAGCCGCTGATCACCATGGTGTTCTAGTGCTTCTGCCCGGGTTTCCATCACTAAATGTACTCATTACATCGTTTATTTTTGTTTGCGCATCACATGAAATCCATCGAATCACGTTACTACTACTCCCGTACGTTGTACCGAACGATTTAAAAACTACCCTTCGGAATTTTATACTATTCTTAGTGATTTTAATACCGATTGGACGATATGATGGTATGTTTTAATAATGTACTTAAAATACCAAAATTATGTGATTACCTTTTTCATTGTTTAAATTTCAAAATTTCACCAGACTCAAACATGTTATGATATTCATAAACAAAATAATTGATGTTTAAAGTTTACTCCTAATGTAAATACTATTTTTTTCATATTCATCATCATTGAGTACATGAGTTTTTATTATTATTTATATAAATCAAAACATATTTTATAATTATTGTATATTATTTAATTCTTAATAAAAAGATTTAGCCAAAAACACGTGTTTGTAACAAAATAACGACAAATGGTTTGTGTTCATGATAAATTCAATTTTTATTCACCATTCAAGTTCATTTAACGTTGACTAGACATTGAATAAACAGCGATTACGATTTTTCGATGAAAGATGAGGTGTGATTATCTTTTGTTATTCTGTATGATGTTATAAGAATTAATAATCGGATAATAAAGTTGCCAGTTGCATGAATTATTTATTAATTTTTTGTAAGTTTCAAACTTTTCACGTCTTTGATAGACGCAACAGTTGTGAGTCGGTTTAGTCAAGTCAGCATATAAGAAACCAGTGCTTATTTTTAAATGTGTATTAAAATTGATTTGCTAATTAATGACAAATACAATGTTAAGTAATAGTAAAACAAAGGCCGAACATATCATCCAACAGGTTAACGTTAATAATGTTAAGAAACTTGCATTTTTACTGGTTGTTGGATTTATTATGTGTCATGGTTTAATCCATTTACTGTATAAGGCCGATTCATGTAAATGTCTTTTAACTAATGGACGATATAGAGGAGACAAAGAGTGGTATCCGTATGGATGTATGAAGCATAAATATTCTAAAATGTGGGTTAAGTTAAGTGGAACCCTAGTATAGATTATAGAACCTAATTAATTATATTTCTAGAGATTCTAAGCAATGTTTTAAATACATGTTATTCTGGCGTAAGGAAAACTATTTCCTTCTGATCGGTGATGAACGCATGCAATCAATATATAACGCATTGATCGAGCATATTGCAGAAAATAATGATGAGACCGAACAACAACGTGATCATAATTCAACATTTGTGGATAATAATTTACGATTACGTATTAAATATATCTACCACAAGGAAGTAACATCTGGCCTAGTTAACGAACTTACTAAGTACACAAAAGATGATACAATGAATCCATCTGTAGTTATACTAGGATTGAAGGCACACAGAACAAGTTTAACAAAACTTGTAAAACCGCTTGAAATATTAGCTGGTAAAAAACAGACGTGGGTATTGTGGAGGATGCAAGATAAAATTATCGAAGACAATGAGAAGATGAGCGTTGAATGGCAAAATGAGTCGACCGATGATATTGAACGACTCAATTTACCAGCGTATGAAGCATTTGATTACACAAATATTAAACTATGGTCATCTTCACGCTTAATATCGTCTGGACTACACTATGAAATGAACGATAGATATCACCTTACTTCACTCATCCTATCCAATACAATACAAATTTTTCTGAATATGTACTGTAACGATCATATGCATTATTACGATGGAACTTGCTGTACTAGTTCTGAAAACTTTACAATACCTGAGATAGCGACTTACTTAATATTGGTCGTCTGTATCACGTTTGCGAGCATAATATTCGTACATCAACGATATATAAAGTTTAAAGTACAAACTATTCTCACTCAACGAATTAGAAATACAAGCGTAATAGATTATACAACACCGCTATTTGCACTTGCGTCACTAAGTTTAATCCTATGCTACTTCTACTTGTGTGACCGGACCAACTTTTTCATCAAAGAGAATAAATATTATTCGAAATTTGGTTTTTGGATGCCCATAGGCTATATATTTGCTCTCGGATTATTCTTCACCGAGGGCAGTCGATGTACTCAAGTGCTACATCGAGACCAAATAGACGAACTCAAAGGATTGATGCAGTTGTGTATCTTAATTTATCACATGACCGGAGCTGATCGCGTTCTACCGATTTACATGCACATCAAAGTTTTAATTTCCGCCTACATATTCCTATTGGGATATGAACATTTTACGCGGGTCTGGCAAACAGGGAGCACAAATTTAATACGTTTATTTCAAGTAATGTTTCGCTTCAACTTTATCGCCATTCTGCTATGCTTGTGTATGAACCGATCGTATCAATTTTATTATTTGGTTCCGCTCATGACATTTTGGTTTTGTGTCGTGTACTTTATACTATCAATACCACCGCTTATAACGTCTCAAAATCTTGACAAACCATATCATTACATATATTTGGTGCTTAAATTGATCGTTCTTATGAGTGTGATTAGAATAATGTCTACGCTGAAAGTTGTTTTCAAGGGGATATTTGTTTCGCATCCATGGAGAGCACTTTTCATAAGGACCGATAATGTAATACTAGATTGGTGGGATCAATGGAAGATGGATCAATATACGATCTCTTATGCTGTGACATTTGCTGCCTTCGTACATATAGCCCAAAAATATGGGGCTATAAATGATAATTATCATGGCCATTTATTTTCCCGCCCAATTTCAGTAATCGTTACATTAATTTCGATCATCGGGATTGGATTTTATACAACATTCAGTTTTTTGTGCACCGACAAAGAATCTTGCGAAGAAATCCATTCTTATATTGTGTTTATACCAATAATCGGTTATATTGTGCTGCGCAATATATTTGGAAACATACGAGCTCGATATTCAAAATTATTTTCGTGGTTCGGCAAAATATCAATCGAATTATTTGTTTGTCAGTGCCATATTTGGCAAACGGCTAACCTTAATGGAGTGTTAGTACTTCTACCCAGATTTACATCACTAAATATTCTATTAACTACTTTTATTTTTGTTTGCGCATCACATGAAATCCATCGAATCACGTTGGTACTACTCCCGTATATGGTGCCAAATAATTTAAGAGGAACGCTACGGAATTTTATAATATTTTTAGTGATCTTAATACCGATAGCACGATACAAAATTATTGTTTAAAAATTATTTTTCTCCTTTAAGTCTTATATTTGGTACAACTTAATGCTAGATATAAATTCAAATTTATATTTACCACAGAGTAGATATTTTATTCAGCAACGCTGAATACTTCATAAACAATTGTAATTATTCAACTGGTTTTTTACAATAAATAATAATCGAATACGAAACTCCGACTAAAATAAATTAAGATTAAAATTTGTTAGTCTTAAACTTAATGATTTGGTCAAAATACTATCTGACCACTATTTTGCTATCAATTATCAATGAAACCAAAAAACTTGGAATGACCAATTATATATTTTCACATATCAGTACTTATTTTATAATGATACAATTAAACTGTCAAGAAATATAAATAATTAAATTAAAAAATAAATTTGTTTATGTATAATTGTTTAACCCAAACAAATATCAATAAGGGAGTCTCATCTTCATCTAAAAACTTAGCTTATGGCTGCTATCTCGATAAATTAAAATTTGTTTTATATCACAACTTAATCTAGTTATCAAGTAGTTTCTAAAAGTTAACGAGATTCTCACTTTTGATTTTTTCAATTATTTCATCATGGTCATCGCTTAGTGTTGCCAGCAGACCCTTATCGTTCAGGACGGGTTGATCAAAGGCGTAATTTATCACATCCCCATTTAGATTGGTCATTTTACCGCCAACAGAATTGAGAATGGCATTTCCTGCGCATAAGTCCCATTTTTTAATGGCCGTCGAATGAAAATATGCAGTCGCATTGTTATAAACAACTTGAAGTGTTTTATAACCAGCACCAGCCGCTGTTATAATTTCAACTTTTTCACCAAAAACTTTTTCGGCTATAGTTTTTGCGTTGCCAGCATGTGATCTCGACACGATTATATTTGGATTACGTGCGATACCCTCATTCTCCTTTATGTCGGCCAAATTAGGTGATTTACTTTTACCATCCCATGCCCAAACGGTGACCATTGTAAACGGATTATGTATAACACCAATCACGGGCTTATCTTTTATTGCAACACAAACCATTGTTGTTACATACTGGAATAACTTTTCGGTAAATTCTTGTGTTGCGTCGAGTGGATCAATCCATACTGTTACATCGTTTGCATCGACATTCTCATCTGGAATAGATGATGCCATTTCTTGAATCACAGTCGGATCCAAATCGAATAGTTTGTGATCGGGACACGTTCTATGTGAACCATCCTCTTCTGATATGACACGTAAATTAGGAAATATTCGAAGCAGACCCTTTTGCATTACGCAATGCGAATTAAAATCAGCAATTGTCACTGGATCATTGGCACCTTCCTTCGTTTTACCTTTGCTCTGCGTCAAAAAGTCATGCGTTTTTGATATCATTTGTACCTCTTTGCCACCTTGAATCGCCGCCTGTATTGAACTTATAAGTAATTTACGTAAATTGATTTCTTTTGTATTTATTGCAAAATAATTTGTAATCGTTCGACTACTCGTTGCATAATAAATTGTTGCAAATGTAAAAACAACAATAATTAGCAAACCGAGTTTTGTTATTTTTATAGAACCAGCCAAATTCATTGTGCCAAGTTTACAAACATTCGTTTATCGACGTGTTTTTAATCAGAAAACTTGTGAAAACTATTCAATTTTATTTGTTTATGTAGCATAAATACGAAAAACCACAAAACATTTTGACGTTTACAATTATACTGTGTAAATGTCAACACGACGAATAAATTGTATTTATTATAGGTTGGCTAATCGATAAAAATATTCGCTGTATACAATTTAATTCAGCAAAATATACATTCCGCACAAATTTGAAATATTAATATTTTCACCATTTTACATCACTTTTATTCTTATAAAACTATTCGGAATTATTGCAGAACGAGTTAAATTAGAAATTAAACTCATTCTGCAACAATGCACTATATTGTATGTACTTGTTTAAATTTTCATCAAGAAGTTCTATCGCATTTGCCTTAAACAAAACAAACATAAAATTTTAGTTTTTCACTGAACCTAGTTAACCTAAAATTCAATATAATTTATCAAATTCATTGTGCTAGGGTTCGAAGGAATGTGGCTTTAGAATACTTCAGTTACATTAAGTCATATCTTACACACGATTAAAAAATACTGATTAATTTCAATACGATGTCAGGTTTTACATTTCGTTACTGATTATACTAGTGGCCCCAATCCAAGACCTATACAATAAATAACTTCAAGTAAGTACCTTGAATTATTATTCTGAACTTTTTTGTTGAAGTCTAATAACAGTTTGTGAGACTTTTGTCACAAACAATAAAACGTCTTCGACCGTGACAGGACTCGAACCTGCAATCTTCGGATCCGAAGTCCGACGCCTTATCCATTAGGCCACACGGTCATTTGATTGCTGCGATCAAAATTTCACATATATCATAACACATAAAAAGAAATTGATTTGCACCGCAAATATTGTACAATTTGAATTAAGAGATTTATCAACATATGTTTAATATGCTAATTAAAAGAAATCATCTTTTAAGTGATTAATTACAATAGTAATACATATCATTAATAATTTTTATTTATATAATTAGTTGTTGGCGTAAATAATGTCCTGTAATTTTTCGTCGTCGAAAATTTTGAACTTTGTAGTTTTATAAAAATAAATACATAATAAAATATAAATACATCTCTTAGCAATAACAAATCTTTAAATCTTATTTATAAAATCAATCAATTGTAAATATATATCTAATTCTAAATAATATAATTTTAAACTAGATATCAGACCAAATCAAAATTAAAAAATAATATTTTTGCAAATTAATCTTTCCTCTTGTGTATTTTATGTAATGTTAGTATGTAATGTAATGTTTAGTGTTTATATATAATATACTTAGAATAGTTAGCAATTAGAATTTTAAATTTTTATTAGTGATGATGTAAGTCATGGTCGCTTATCTCAGCTTCTGGGGTATTCACACCACTATCATCTTGATTACTCCGCGATACATCTTCATTCACTAATCTTTGCCGTTCGAGATACATAGAAATTTTCATGTTACGCATTTGATGATTACTAATTAGCTTAAGTAGTGCAAATACTGATAGCCCAACCCATATAGCAAACGAGCCCCAAGCACCAAATTGAGCCGTTCCCATTTCCATATAAAATCCGGATGTATTAATTTTTTGATCTTCTTTCGTTATATTTTGTCCGGCTGCTATTTCGCATCTAAAATTTATATAAAACCATGACTCAGTATGTTTACTCTACGAATTATCTAATTATATTTTATACAAATACTTACGATGGAAAACGTTGACTCATTTTAGAACACCATTGTATAAAACCAAGTGTTATGATTATAGCTCCGATAAGTACATTCATACATAGTATTATTCCAAATAGTACGTCTAGAAATAAACCTAAGAATGAACTTTCTTGCTCCCTATAGAGTAATCGTGAAAATCTATAGATTTGTATCAGTGAGACAAATAAAATGAGAACTGAAATTACGATCGAGTAATTACAGTATCCTTGTGACGCCCAAGTAACATCAAACAATCCATCCTCTTCTCGCCAATTTCCAGATGCGAACAATAAACAATGACCACTGCAATATTAAAATAATTAGAAAATATGTATTATTTACAAACCATACGGATTTGTGTACCTAAATTCTTTAACATGAAGACTCATCGGTATAAGAATGCATATTGATAGGATAAACGAAATTACATGTCCTGCAATTTGACTTAATAAAATAACATTTGCTAGTGCCATACTAATCAATTAGTTTTACATTAGTTTTAAACTAATAAATTTAATAGAAATATTTCTAATTCTACGTTTTATTTATAAACAATGGACAACACAAGTATTTTACTTCACAAATATAAATATTTGTTTGTTTTTGACAAGTATTCAGCGCAATTGCTGAATATTTGTCAAAACCAAATTTAATTTATAACGTAGTTTTTGTATAGATTACAGTATTCTTTTGGGCTCAATTGCAAAATTTTTATTAAGAAAAACCGTTGACACGATTGGAATTAATGAAATGTAATCAATTAAAACAGATTCTAACGATCATTTTATTAGAGTAATTTACTATTTCTTGTACTTCGAATAAATAGTAAAATATATCCAAGGACGGAGTAAGCAATTAGTTAGCTTACTTTAACACCAACTCTAAAAAATTAAACAAATAACTTTGAAATCAATAAAGTTAATTTCCAGACTAGATAAAAACATATATTTTATAAATTGTTAAAAAAACATGTTACATAATTTAATATTTTTATTTATTTATTAAATAATTTTTTATAAAATTATTGAAATAGAAATATATTTATTCTTATTACAAATGTAATATTTCTTAGATTTTATTGAATAGTTCGTGTCATTTCACTCGCTATGTTAGCGATCCGTTGTCTAGACAAACGCAATGGTTTTAATTTTACAATTTAGTGATTGATTTTAAGTTTTAACTGATGTTCATAATTCTTAATTATTTCAAAGAATAAACTCAGTATTTTATCATGATTCGAGTTAAAATGTTATTTTTTATAGTAACGTTTAATGTGGTTTTCATTTAATAACAGCGTCTTTTGATCGATGCAAAGACGTTCCATATTAGTATTTAATTTATTGTTGGATAAGTTGTTCAAGTTCTTTCATATTTAGCATTTCCATATTTTTAATAAAATCTAAGAAATTTATATATTTATATATATATAGTTTATATTTGACTAGATGAGTTACAGAGTTGTGAGTTCGGTTTATATTGTTTTATTTTCGAAATAAAAACGAAATACCTTGTAATGATTTACCACTTAAGTATCTGCAGCAATTATTTGAATTCATTTTGGGATACTGCTGAATTCAGCGTCATTGGCCAGAGTTAATATTGGTTAGTTTGTTAAGGTGACTTTTTTCGTGGTCAAGACCGTATTATTATTATCACATAATCTAATGCCATTCGTCTCAAACATTTTATGGGCAGTTATAGCCTTAAATTTTAATTTTTGAAAATTAGGACGATTGGTTTAAAATAAGGCACTAAATTAATTTGAACCTTGTATAAGTTAGTAATCCATATGTAGTAAAGAAGTATAATAATTATTGTGTATGTTTAAAAGGTCAAAATCGATTTTGATAAATACAAATTTGTATATTTACTTGACTAGATAGTTGGTTTAGACTTGTCCTATATATAATTTTTGATCTGGCGATCGCCATGTTTAACCACGAAGAATAAAAGGAACTTACTCTAAACGTAATTATAAATAATAACTTACATACTAAATTCTACTTGATTACTAAATAAATAATAAATATTCCGATTAATACATTTTATAAATTTAATTTACAATTTAGACTAGAATCTCGTGCAGTTTTCATCAACATATTTGTATTTTAAGTTTCGACTAGATTATATTTTAATATTTTGTTTAGAATATCGCTTTATTTCTCCATCATTTGATATGGCAGTGAAATGTTAGTTAAAAAAATATTAATAAATCGTAATAAAAACGGTGCCCCAAATAAAATTAATATGTTGTACCTAGAATAAATATTTTGTACTTTCCGATTAACGTTCTTGATAAATAAATAAATTAAGGCCCAATAATAAAATAAAATAAACAAATATCACAAAAACAAATAATAAATAAAATAAAATTAATGAAATTATTTCATTCGAGGACTATAACTTCGATCGTAATCACGTCCTGATGTTGGTGGTAGACTAAGTGATACGGCGCTGTCCAATCTGTAAGTTAACAATAAAAAAATAACTCGTGGTCAGTTATTATTCACAACACTTACCGTTTAGTTTCACTCTCCAATAGGCCTGGGTCAAGTGGATCCTGGGCCACGTGTCGAAGAGAATCACCCAATGTCTGGCGTAACTGCTGCATTTCGCGGCCAGCACGTGAACTTCTTAAAATATACATCTGGCGACGTTTTGCCTCCTGAGCTAATTGCTCACGTAGCATAGTAATCTTAAAAAAATTAAATAATCGTTTGTCATTAAATTATGCTAATAATTTTGGATTATGTAGGTTTTTAAAATTTGGTTGCATACAGTAATAGAACCAAAAAAAAAATGGTTTAGTTTGTATGTCAAACATATCTACTGCACATTAACCGGCCTGTTGGTCTAGGGGTATGATTTCCGCTTAGGGTGCGGGAGGTCCCGGGTTCAAATCCCGGACAGGCCCACGTCATATTTTGTTTCTTGTTATTATTTTTTAATATAATCGACCTATCTTACCTGATTTTCCAAACGCAAGACTTGTTGCCTGTGTGCTTGTTCACGTGCATCAAGTAATCGTTCTGCTTGTATTTGGGCCGATCTGTATCGATCTGCGTCACCCGGTAAACATTTAGGTATTTCGATCAATTTAGCTTTAGCCCTGGCTAATTCTGCTTCTTTCTCCGCCAGCATTGTCTCTAACCGACGGACTTTCATTCGGAGCTCGCGATTTTCTCGCTCAATCTCGGAGTAATCATGATGTCCACCACCACGATCGCCATGATAGTTAGCATTCAAACTATATGGACCACCATCACCACGGCCACCGCATACACTACTCTCGGTCTCCAAACGATTGGAATCAATTTCTGCGTATCCTTTTTCAGGCCTATCAAATTGTACATGTCCAGAAAATTTACTTGGATTAGTGGTACGTTTCTCCATTTCCATCTGACGAATTTTGTCGTTTAACATGTCGACCTTGTTGCGTAGTTCGGTTCGCTCACGTTGCACCGTCATTAATTGACGCGAAATATCATCATCCATGCTACTCTTGATATTTGGTTGATCAGAATTATCTTGATTCCACTTAGCGATACGTAACTGTGACTCAAGAGTCGATTTTTGAACTTCGAGCTCAGCCATTTGTTCTTGGTGGCGTTGAATCAAATCCTGTTGGGCTTGTTGCGAACATCTTAACTCGTTAACTGAGTGTTGTGTTGCTTCGAGTCGTTCAGTAAGAACACGTCGATCATTTTCACAGTTGGTTAATGCTTTTTGTAGGGCTTTTACCTTATCTTGGCCTGCCATAGCTGTATGTCCTTGTTCGGTTTTTTCACGATGTAGACAATTAACTTCAGCTCTTAGTTCGGTTTCGGTTATTGCTGCACTCTGAAGACGTTCTTTCAATTGGTCAACTGTCGATTTGAGTGAGACGCAGCGGTCCTCTAGTTGGGCTGAATTACGACATTGATTTTCGAGACGTTCTTGTAGTGTGCGAATATTACTATCTTTTTCTTGTAGAGCCAACTGCAGACGTTGAATATCACCTTCGAGTGCGACACGCTGTAGATCCAATTTAGAAGCGCGACCTTCACATCTAGCCAATTCTTCTTGTAATTGGCGTTTTTCAGATTCAAGTCGAGCACCATTTTGACGACATTTCTCAAGTCGATCTTCACATTGACCTTTCGCTTCTTCACCGGTGCCCAGCGCCATTTCGAGATTATTCGATTTTTCTCGCAGTTTATTCAACTCATCTGTTTTCTGCTTCATAGTCTCTTCCAATGATGCAAGTGCACTTAGTTTTTGTGTCAGTTTTGAATCTAGATTAGCTTTCTCTTCTTGAACATTACGCAACATTTGCTGAAGTTTTGAAATTTTGCTATCGGACCGTTGCTGGTTTTCCGATGCTTCATTAAGCTGTTTCTTTGCTGTACCTAATTGAGCGCGCAAATCATCTTTCTCTCGTTCTATTTGAGCAACTTGCTGCATAAGAATTCGAACACCTTTACGAACCATTTCAGGATCGACATCAATTAATGGTGCATCCGAACAGCTTCGAGTATCATAATCATGTGAATGATGACCACCACCACCACGATGCGGACTATATCGACGTGATGGGCTAAGTAGTCGATAAGGAAGGGTTACAGATCCATCGAGTTGTATTCCAGCGATACGTCGAAGGGTATGACCAATTGAACTTAGTTTATTTTCGGCGTCTTTCTTCGCCGCTTCGGTATGCATTAATTGATCGTCCAGTGCACGAACTCGACCCTCTGAACCACCCAAACGTGCCTTAAGTTCTTGAATTTGTTGTGTTGCATCAGCAAGACATACCTCAAGATTATGTTTTTGATCTTCGAGTCGTTTTTCACGACATCGTCCCTCTTCCATACGTCCAAGTAATTCTTGTTCTCGAGTATGGAATCGATGCTCATCCTGGCCAGCTTTACAGCGTAAACGACCCATTTCCTGTCTCGTTGCATGTAAATTGGCATCCAAATCAGCAAGTTGTTTCTTAACTTGATGTAACTCGGCCGTACAACGTTCACGTTCTTCCGATTCGTTGTTAAGCCGTGCTTGAAGTTCTTTCTCGTAAACATCTTTCTGACTTGTATTACACTGTAATTTTTCAACGTCGTTTTTGGTGGCGGCTAATTCTTGGCTCGCTTTATTCAAATTATTTTCGGTTTCTTTAAGTACAGTAACAAGTCGTGTTCGCTCATTTTCAAGCACACGACGATTTTCTTCGAGCCCCGTGATTTTTAATAAAGAATCGTCTAGAGAGCGAGCCTGGTCACGACGTTGGTGTTCTACTTGCTTAACATGATCTCGTAGTTCTTTATTTGTTGTCATGTATTTGTCACGCTCGATGTTACTATCAGCGAGCGCGCGTCGAGTGTCGGTTAAATCTTTACGGACCGCTTCCATCGTATTTTCATTTTCCTTCAGTTTGCGTGATGTTTCTTGCAACTGGTTGTTAAGTGAATCTGCACGATCTTCTGTAAGTCGTAACTGAACTTTTAGCTCCTCGATTTCACGTTGGGCCATTTCACGCTCTTCTTTGGTAGAATTAAGTAAAATTTCCAATTTATTAATTTGCTCTTCGGCGCGAGTACGGTGCTCATCCAATTTAGTTTTGTATTTTGACACCTCATCTCGTAGTTGATTAATATTAGTGCGATCTTTTTCTGCTCGAGCTTGAGCTTCGCGACGTAATCGTTCAAGATTATCGGATTCTTGTTTTAATTCTCGCATAACAGCCTCTAATTTTTCCATAACGGCTTGTTTATCACGATGTGCAATCAGAAGTGCTTGCTGTTTATCATTCTCAGCACGAATTAGAATCTCTTCGTGCTGTTGACAAACTGCATCTAAATGAGCTTGTAAATTTTCATATCGTTCCTTGAGCCCATCGATCTCATTATCTTTGTTTGATTCAAGTGCGGCTAAGGCTTGAGCCATTTTCTTTTCCAACATAAGGCGTGTGTTCTCTTTTTCTTCACCCAATTTCTTAATGGTGTCTTCACAGTGTGCTCGAAGTGTGGCGAGTTTTTGCTGGAATTCAGCCTCTTGATTTGCTGCAGCATTAGTAAGAGCTGTTTTCATATCAGCCGCCCGCCGTTCACTATTTTCAAGTTCTTTCGTGATTCGTGCGACTTGATTTTTAAGTGATTCCTGCTTAACAAGGAGATCTTGAACTTCTCGTTCGAGCTGAGTCTTTTTATTTTCGGTAGCCTCAAGTGTCGTATTTGTGTCGAAGAGCACTGCTTCGAGTGCATCTTTTTCACTTCGAAGGGCTGCATATTGCTCCTAAAACAACAAGAGTAAAATTATTTATCCGTTTTAAAATTTTAAGAACACCGCAAAACTATCATCATTACAAACTTCAAGTTGCTCTACCATTAAATAGGAATCTACATTACCGACTAATATAGCAGTTTGCTATAAAAAAATTCAATAGGACAAGTTGGCTGTCGTTTTGTGTCACATAAACGGTTTTTTAACATGGACATGAATTATTTCTAATAAAATTAAGTGTAAAATTAATGTCTTATTAGTTTTTTTGAATTAATATTTATCGTTATTACTTTTTATAAATATCTACATTATTAACTCAGGTAAAAGTGTAAGTAATTTTTATAAAAAAAAAGTTTAGTAAATATAATTAGTTTATCTTGTATTTATTTTATATGCCCTTCTTATTTGAATCGTATTTGAAAAATTTATTGATAAAATTTGTTGAGGGTTTGTATTAGAAGTGTTTTTTTTGTTTTTAAAATGTGTTCTAAATTTCATATGGCGTCGGTGGTGTAATGGTCAGCATAGTTGCCTTCCAAGCAGTTGATCCGGGTTCGATTCCCGGCCGACGCACTTGCTTTTTTGTATTATAAATAGCCAACCTTTTTTGCATAAGAAGCAAAAGCAATGGAGGAAAAACGATTGCAATCACGGATTAAAATTACATTTAAGTATTTGAAGCAAATATAATACATACAACATAACTTTGAAGGTTTCACAACTGCTATTTTGATTAAATAAAAATGTATTTACCTGTAACCTTTGCAAATCTTTTTCATGTCCCTCGATAATACATTGTCGTTCTTCATTCTCCTTAACCAACTCCTCAATATTTCGATTCAATCGATTATTCATCTCGTTTCCTTGCTCCAGCCGTTGTCTGAGACGCATCATTTCTTCACCCATTTGTTCCTTCTTGCGGCCGATACATGTTAGTTGATTACACATATCGCTTCGCTCGCGTGTAACATGACCTAAATCTTGTTCGACTTTTTCCTTTTCAATCTCCAGGAATTTTAATTTTTCACTAAGCGATAGTTTTTCTGAATCTAAATCTAAGCGAGCTTGTTCCGCGGCGATTAATTCTTTTTTCAAGCTTGCTAAATCGGCACCTTGATCACTAGCTTGAGACCGTAACTTATTACGATCTTCTTCGATTTGTGCAATTTGGGATTTTAATTGTTTTATTTCGTAGTTGACAGTGTCATTGGTACCAGTTGATTTTTCCAGCGTGTTGATTAATTCACACCTTTCTAGATTTAATTTTTCAATATCGATTTCTAAATCGCTTCGTTGTTTCTCCAAAAGATTTAATAGGCCATCAGTTTCGATACGTTGTTGTTCGAGTAGATCACGATTTAAATATAGTTTATTAATTTCTTCGCGAAGTGTTATGGTTTCTTCACGGAAACGGCTGGTTCGTTCTTCTTCCGCTCTAAAATTATAAAATTAGTTTTTTTTTATTGAAAAAAATGTTATGTCATAACGAAATTTGTATCGAGCATAACTATTTCAACAACATGTCTCTGTAGCCGTGATCGTCTAGTGGTTAGGACCCTACGTTGTGGCCGTAGTAACCCAGGTTCGAATCCTGGTCACGGCAATGTGTAAACGCACATTGTCACGGTGAGACATTTTTTTTAAAAATCTTTTAACTAAAAATGATTAATGTTGAAATGGAATCTATTTATGATAGTGAAAAACCCTTTATCTCTGGTCGTCTTTTAAAATTTAACAATACACTAATAAAAGCTTGTATGCTATTATAAAAGAAAATCGTAACTCGAGATAATGTGACCGTGTGGCCTAATGGATAAGGCGTCGGACTTCGGATCCGAAGATTGCAGGTTCGAGTCCTGTCACGGTCGACTTACTGTTTTTTATTAATTACACCATACCTTAGATTAATTTCTAAAATTTCTTTGTCCTTCATCTGCCGTTGTAGTTCTAGTTCTGTGTATTTCTTTTCCTCATCGAGAGCATCGATTAATTTTTGCAGTTTACTATTTTGATTCTGAAGTTTTTCATAATCGGCTGTCAAATTATCGACCTAAAATTAGCCAGAATGTAGTAATATAAATAAAGCAATAAACTCACTAACTTACAATCGAATTCAATTCAGCCCGACCACGATCAACTGCCATTTTATCGTTACGCATATTCTCCAAATTCTTTTGAAGACTATCACGTTCTTTGTACAACTCGGACAGTTGAAAATTGGATGAGTCCAGTTTTTCAGTTACTTCCTGTATTTTAGTTGTTAAAATATCGCGAGCCTGTTCAGATGATTCTAATTGTTTTTTATTCATATGAAGGGCGTCGTGGTTCGTTTGAAGTTTTACCTGTAAATTAACATTAATAATAACTAAATAGAACATAATACTATATCACTTACTTGAAGATCATGAATCATCAATTGGTATTTATGTAGCGCCGCTTGTACTGCCGATATAGTACCTTCAGCAAACGCTTGTGATGTACGCACAGAGCTACGTTTTGGTGATCTCGGTGGCAACATACTAGATTGAGATAAGTGTAAATGCTGAGTGGTTTGACAAGCCTCGTTATCGCCACTAGTTTCAGCATCTTGAACTACAGCGTGCGCTATATCCCTTAAAGCATTGTGTAAACGATCAATTTCATCGTTAAGCCTTTGTGTTTGACTCGCCTGACTTTCGGCCTGACCACATCGATCCTCCAACATTTTTAACTCTTGCATTAGTTGTTGAATTTTTTGCTCACGATGTAAAATGTCATTTTTCGCCGAATCATATTGTAACTTCATTGAAGTCACTTGATTTTTCAGGTCTAAGTAATCGCGTTCAGCTTGAATATGATGCTGTTCATCCATTTTAGTTGCATGTTTTAGATTAACTGATACACCACTACAAGCTCCAGCAACTTCACGATTTGCGCCAGCAATTTCACAACGCATTTTACCGAGATCTGTTTTCAATGATGATTGCATGTCTTTAAAAAGTCGTTTCACTGATACAACATCTCGCCACATTCGTAACAAACGATTGTGTTCATTGTTGTAGTAATCGTTGAAAGCCTAAAAAGATGGTTAACGAAATATAGTTGACAAAAGTAACAATGTTTTAATGCTAATTTTAAAATAAAAATCTAACTTGAAATATTTTATAATTATGTAAATAATTATTTTTTGTTCGGGATCAGAAAAACAATCTGTCATACTAGTCGTAACGTCACAATAGTGACATTTGAGCTGACAGACGTCATGCATAGTGCAAGAAACACTCGAATCATCATATCCCGATGGATGAACCTAATTTAACCTAGGTATTGTTTTCTTATGTATGTACAGTAGTCGCTTTAAGTTAGCGAATTATATATTAGTATGAAAGAAAACTAAAATTGTATAATATTTTACATACTTGTTCCTCTTCTTTCCACTCGTCTTCTTTTGCCAACATCTCGTCCCGTAAACTTTCCCAGTCATTTGTTAATTTCTGTAAATCATTTGTAAGCGATTCATTCACACGATGAGATTCTTCAAGTTGACGCCGTAACATCGTATTCTGGGTTAGCAGTTGTTCACATCGTTGACGTTCTTCTTCGAGGCGTCGTATTGTGTCGTCCGAGAGGCATTCCTCTCGATCACGATATTCTCGAATTGGATGTTGTGAATGTATTTGATGTTGGTCGCTCGCATTTGGACATGGTAAACTCATCGGAGCTGATATCATTGGTGGTGGCGGTAATGGTATTGGTGCTAATGATGATGGTGCACCACCACTACATGGTGGTACTGGTGCCCCTACACCTCTAGGTGGTGATGAATAATTTGATGTGGGTGGGGTTATTGTGTCGTGCATTTGCCCCTCTAATTCCGAACATCGTTGTTTGTATTGCATAACTTTTGATTGTAGTCTGCTGACAAGTTGTGCTTGATTTTGTTGTGCTTGCTTATATGTGTCTAAGCGACGACGATAATTACAAGCCTCTTCTTGTAAACGATTTCGTAGCTCTTGATTTTGGCGCATAAGTGCACCAGTTTCAGATGGAGCTGGTGATGCCATCCTAGCGGGTGGTTGTATTGGTTCGAATTTTTTATGAAATGGCCGAGAAAAAGGTGTTTTTTTCAACGAATCAGTTGGATTTGTGTTTGGTAGCAGACTCTCTTTCGACGTCAACTACAAATATAATAAAGAAAAAATAATAACGATTAAATATTTAGCTAAAATAAGTTTAACGAAATATTCTAACTTTGAAACAAACGTGTTTCATTACGATCGACACTCAAAATAATACTGAAACCTTTGAGTTTATTGTAAAGCAATTATCAAATTTTCCCCTATTTAAAAGATAGTATTTTCTACCTCCATGGTGAAATTGAAATCCAAACATATTTCACGTAGAATTTATATAAGAATTTCTATTTACTTTTTTGCGGCAAGTGGCTAAGACCTATCGTATATAATCTTAGTTTTGTATACGATCGCGTTGCGCTCTATTTAGTTGGGGTAGAATTTTATGGAAGGGTGAATACACTTTGAATTATTAACTTTCGATAGTAAATATATTAGAATGTTGCGGTTGGTTAAATCTACTGATTTATTTTTATTTTTCAGAATTGATTATTACGAGCGAACAAGCGCGCGCATTCTTTGAAGATGATAAATTATTGATAAATTATTCGATATCAAGATTAAAAAAATTCCCATGCCGGGAATCGAACCCGGGCCTTCTGGGTGAAAGCCAGATATCCTAGCCACTAGACAACATGGGATATTGAATTCTTACTTTAATATTTTCTTTTTTAATGCAGCGACATCAATAAATTAATATAAAGCATATCGAATTATACAATCATGATTAAGATTATAGAAACAGTGAAATGAAAAAATAAAAATTTAGTGTGAAATCTAATTTAACACTATGTTGTAATTTGTATACATATTATCGGTGTGTTAGTTATTAATATGTAGTAAGACAGATACCATCATTGATATATCTAGTAAATTTCGATTACTCTTAATATTAACATAATTGAAGCGCTATGGGCTTGTAATTATTTCTGGCTATTGTCAGAATATCCACGAAGGTCAACTACTTGTTCTTATACTAGAATACAGTATTTATACCATCAATAAGATAATCACAGATAATAAAAAGACAAATGCTCCAAAAATCAAAATACAACAATATGGAAGTGTATATAAACAGTACAATTGAAAGATTATTAAACAGATTATTAAACAGATTATTAAACAGACAATCAGAAAACAGAAATCACACGACTAACGAATTAATAGGCAAAATATTCAAATCGAATACAAAAACTTCTAGAAAAATAAACTTAAAACAATAAAGCCGGATCTTAAAATGATCTTAATATAAAAAATGTCAATCGAAAGAAATCCGAATCAACAATAGGTTAGCACAGAAAATGACACAAAATATATCAGCCTTGAATACAGATTTGAATAAAGATTACAGAAAACGGGTACGAATTATACTTGCAACAGCAACCAAACAAATTTAAATATACTCACATTGAAATGCAAACAATACCAACCGCACACCTAGGAAAAATCTCACACGAAAATGTATTTCTTAAAACCTTACAGCAATTAAAAAACCCCTAAGCGATAAACTCAATCATATATTTGAGCATTTGAACCAACCAACCTTAGATCCAAACTATTTTATTAGCATTATCGAGATAAACATATAATTAAATGTATGAATTCCTAATCATACGGTCTGGACGGCGTCCCAAATATAATTCTAAAACACCTGCCTATTAAACTAATACCTGAACTATGTAGTTTAATAAATACAAATCAATGGAACAAAAGCGAAAATATACCGAATTCCGACAACTATAGACCAATAAGTCTTCTTTCTAACTTAAGTAAAACATACGAAATAATAATAAATACTTAACAAGCTACAAGAACATGTATAAAATAACATTCTACTGGACAATCAATTTGGGTTCAGACATGGCCACTCAATGGCAATCAATCTACAACAAGGCTCAGTAACGGCACTATTACTGTTTAATTTATATACCACCGATTTAATCGCCAATAAATATTAACTCCGAGAAAATACCAAACTATTTCATTTGCCGACGACATTGAAGTATACAGGTCTGGCTCCAAAATAAACAACAGAAGAAAATTACAGGTGGCCGGAAATTTTATAACAGATTACTTTCATTTATGGTGAATAGGCATCAACCCGAAAAAATACGAAATAATCCTATCCCGTAAACCAATAAGCTATGCGAATCGTGATACGACGTCAAATTGAAAGAAGTTTTCCATAAAATCGGGAACATAACAATGCAACAGAAGCAATCAGTTAAATAATAAATATAGATTGACTGCTACATGAATCAACACATAAACATACAAATAATCAAAGCTAGAAAATCGTTCTTCAGTCAGAAGAAAATACTCTCGAGAATTATTAGCAAGGATGTAAAGACAATCTTTTGTAAAACGCTGATCAGGCCAATAATAACGTATGGATGTCCAGTATGGTTCAACATCAATCCAGCTTACATGGAAAAAAAACGAAGATTTGAGAGAAGATGCATACGGCATTGACACGAAATATTCTGTAAGCAGACACAAATTTTGTACATTATATATCTCTAATCGAAAACAATACGAAAATATTGAAATTAATAGAATGATATTCATATCATCCAACTAATACTAAACCATATCCTTAGAACGATAAATAGCTACTTGAACTCCTTACTACACAAACGACACTATACTTGAAAACAAAAAACAAAAATTAATATTACAGGGTCGGAAACATTCATCCTACTATATAAGTTGAAATATATCCAGAGTGACGACCAAACACTATTAATTAATCACGTAATGAGAAGACCAAATGAATAAGGATTTAACGAACATCGGAAAACCACTTATGATTTAATACAGTGTTTGAGACGACCCGACCAACTTCCGAAAAAAACAAATAAAAATACTGGTGGTTAAGAAACACTTCAATTTTAAAAATTTCAGTTTTAAACCAAATTAAGTAGAATAAGTTTTAATCATTTTAAAGAAAGGCTAAATGGCAAAGTTTAAACTAAGCAAATTTTATGCCAAATCGAAACAAAAAATAAATTTCAGAAGCTATATAAATAAATAATATAAAATGATAAAAAACCTCCCCGGCGGGGAATCGAACCCCGGTCTCCCGCGTGACAGGCGGGGATACTGACCACTATACTACCGAGGAATGTAAAGTACCTGGTCTTTTTATTTTACAAACGAAGCACATTATGATTATTCCCAAATTTGCAATTAATTTGTGCTCTTACATACTAAAACTGAATTTCCCAATTGTTTTAAAGGTACATTCTTACATGTATTAAGTATACAATACAATTAGGTATACGTATAGTGTATATATTATGAAATTCACGCATAACATTTTTAACTTTGAAAATTTATATTTCCTGTTTAAAATAAAACTTTATCGTCTAGACAAGCGAGCTAAATAATAACAGATTTCTAACATTTTCTGTAATCAAAACTAAAAATAGAATTAGAAAATAGTTAAATAATCCATATTTTAATGTATATGATGTTACAAATAGTGAAAAGCGACTTATTGATATTATTTGAATAATTGTCGTCCTAATTTGTACAAATACTATTTTAGAGAAAATATATAATAATACACTACGTGAATTTACACACGTGTTAAGGAATAAATAAAAAGACAGTATTAGCAAAACCACCACATATCCTTTTGATGGGTGTTAATTAAAATAAGGAAAATCATCGTATAAACAACAATAACTAAAAAAGAAGACAACTTTGTTTATTTAACTTAATAATGAATTACTAACATGCAATTCTATGTACGTACACTATATGGTAATGTTTTCATTTAAAGATAAAACTTTTTCGTTTCCATCATATACAACTTTCATTTATCACTCAACTTTCCATTCTCTGTTATTATATGGCTTTTTTTCTGTTGGTTATTTAAAAATACTGATTTTCCCAATAACTGGGAAATTCATTACTATTAACCGCGAAACATGATTTTATTTATTTTAAGCTATAAACGCAGAAATTATTGGTAATGCAATTATATATGTATCACAACTTGCCACCTGTTTTGATTATGCAATAATATGTGATACGAGGCAAATGATAAAATGAAATTTTTCTAAATGAGAGACTGATAAAGACTACCAGCAAAATAGCTTTATATAGGAGCCAGTATTGATTTGGGATTTGAATCTTATAGTATGATTCTAACTTAATAAAGGTATGGCTTTATATAGGAACTATTTTTGATGATTCGGAGCTATGACAATGTATATACAGAACTGATTTAATACTTTTCATTTTTAAGCACCTTATGACAGCTAAATACTAGAAAAAGAGCGAATCTGGCAGCTGTTATGTTCTATTATTTGTGTAAATTTATTTAAATGAATAATTAACATGCAACTTTACTATACGTGTTATTGAAGATTACCACAATTTGTTTTGTTTATGTGGTGAGATAATAAGTCAAAGTCGTTTGTAATTCGAAATCGAGGTCATAGTATGTAACGCTTCGTGCAAAATAAGTTAAAATTTTGGTGATAGGACCTGTACGTTCGTATAACAAAGTTGATTGTTTACGGAACAGATTGTCATTTAAAACATGAAAGGGAAGAGGAAATAAATAAATTGACATTCCTATGATTATACATTTTATAAATAGTTTAATATTTTTAGATATATGTACATATTTTTGCGAATCCTCAATTTATTCAAATCAAACTATACTTCTATAAATCGGGTAATTTTTTTTTACTATAAATTTATTGTAATATTTTTTTTTTAAGTAACCACCGTATTTTTGTGTGTAACTACAGAGAGAAGAGTTTGAAAAAGTAAATATATTTTTCGTTATGGAATCAATCGGGAATATTATAACTAGAATCACACACGCATGATACTGACTGTCACCGCAAATGAAAAATAACACAGCAACAACAACAGTATGTATACCAAACGGAAAAATATAAAATACATGAAATAACAATAATAATAACAATAATGAAAAACTACTTTAAGGAACAAAAATGTATATATTATAAATATGTCGTTGAACAAAAATTTTATTTATTGTTGTTAATTTATAGTAGAGTTATTATAACTTTCGGATATTATTGCTATTTTCGCCAAATTTTTCTTGATAAACGTACTATAACAACAGAGCGAGTTAATATATCAAAACAACTTACGCAGAATTTTATTTTCTACATTGAATGAATGAGCTTTTAATTTATGAATTTATGATTTGACGGAAGTGGTTAAAATTATTTTTGGAATTATCAACTTTTTATGTTATATTGGTAATGTGGTATTAGAAAGACGTGCTATTATTCTATATAAAAGCAACCATTTTTGGGTTTTTTTTATATTTACTCTAATTTTAATTATCACTCTGGCTTTAAATGCGGTTTCGTTCTAAAAGAGCGAGTCACTTTTTGTCACATTTTAAACTGTTTTGTATAGTTTTTATTTAGATAATTTATTTAATCGATATTGACCAATTTGCCCAATCAAAAAACGTCACAACTGTCTAATGATAGATACCAACGGTTCCGTAAAAATAGAAAACTTAGAGAGATGCCCAATTTAAAAAGTTTTGAAGAGAAATTAAAAATTTGTCTTTGCAAATCAATTCAGTTATCAAGAATAATTTATAAAATAAAGTCTACGTTAGGCAATTGTCCATTGATATGTTATATCACTATATACAAGTTGTGTCGATAGAAGTGTGAGCTAACATACAAATTTTGACGCTATCAGCAAATAACCAAGACAAATTCTCAAAATGTATGGTTTTAAATATACTATTTTATAGTGGAAGATGTCAGCGGAATTGCATAGTTTAGCTGCCAGTTTAAGACAGCAGTGCATAAACTATCTGTAATATGTTTGGGACTTATTTCTTTATACGACAAGAATTCAGAATAATTGAGTTAAACAGTGGTATTTGTAAACTTAAAATTCTACTATATTTTTGTTATTGTTTAAGTTACATGTATGAAGAAATTATTATTCGTTAATGCAAAACAAGCTCATCCAAGATCTCAGTGCAATAACGTATCAAAATTTTTGAAATTTATTTCCGGAGGATCAATTCTTACATCACAAATAAAATACCGTCAGCATTTTTGTACTGCGACGACTCACAGTGTAAACTTGACTGGCTTAGTAGGTGATGAAGCAAGAACAAATGTTTCTCGCTTTGTTTTGCACTACACAAGGTATATTGTCGAGAAAGATTCTACACTGATCCATGTGTGTCTACTCGTCATTACTCAATTGGGCATTCATTCCGATAGCATTGGATCAGCGACAATTACACCATTTTATAAGTGCACGGTTGGCGTGGAATTATTGAAGATAGAATTATCGGCCTATAATTTTTTGAAGGAACGAGGTTTACGTCAACGAAGCAGAATATGCAATAAAATTGCTAAAAGGAAGCCAAAATGTCCAAAATATCTTAAAAGGAGTCATTAAGTGTTAACAGGAAAATGGAAGCCATTTAACATATTTTAGTTTTCAGTACTTTTATTTAAAATAAAACATGTTAAAAATAGTAATTTAGTTAAAAATAGGTGGAACTCGACCACTATAAACCGAAATAAAAAACAAAAATCGTTAATCAGTGCGTCAGTTAAGTTTTTCGGTGTCTGAGAATCTTAGTGTAACATTTTTTTTCTGTATTGCCTCATGGCAAAGGTCTGGTATTGAAATTATTGTAACAACCCAGATCGGTTTATTTTATTAGTGGTTTTTTGGCTCATTTTAAAAATATGGCGATCTGGTTAACAAACTCTTATTGTTGTAATATGGACCATATTCAATCAGACGATTAAAAATATGTTGTTGCTGAAATTACTTTATAGCAAAGTACAAAACGCTTTATGGGATGAACATATCCCCGTTATATCACTATTCTATCCTTTATATCACTGTTATATAGTCAGTGTTAAATTTGTATAAAGTGGAAAAAACTGGATCGTATTTTAACATAACTGGCTGTAAATAATTCATTCTACAGATTGTATAGTGATTTTTGGTCTAATGTATTATGTAAAATCAAGACAACTGTAGAAATTAGTGAAGTTTTTTACCTGTGTAATGATGCCACCGTATATAAAACTATACAAAGTAACATCAAGAAAAAATTTGGGTTTGGATATGACCGCTATATTAGTAAACGATGGAGACGGTGTTCTCACTAAAACGTGAGCTCGTATATTAAACTTGTATACGTCAATTAAGAAGATATTGCTTGACCTTAAATATGTCTGCATTATACAAAAAATCTTGTGAACAATAAAGGTTAACTGGTGTTAGTTTACTTATATTTAAAGAATTATTGTCAGTATATGGTAATATTGTATAGCTCAAGTAATGCAAATGATCAAAATCAACTTTTAAATTCAGTTGAACTATCTTTTAATTCTGTACGAAGACTGAACTTAATGTTGACACTATTTACATTATTTACATTACACTACACTTTGGATGTATTCAAATGAATATATCAAGCGAATCGTAATTTTATGCTCACAAGAACTCAACCAACATTTTGTATAGTTTAAAGATAAACCTTACAATTTTTGATAGGACGTAAACCCAACACTAAATGAGTGGTCAAAATCTGAACAATTGTGATTTAAGAAAAATATATATCTTAATCTCGATTTGACCAATTTTATGTCTTTAAAACCGTTTTATCTTAGTATTTTGGACTAATTTCAAAAATATATTGGAATGGCGATACGCTATATGGTTTCAAAGTCCAGTATATAAAATAGTCCAGTATGTAATATTTGTCATCCATTAAATATTGTTCAAGCATATAGAATTTTCACTAACACTTACACGTGACATTTTTCTAAGTAATTTTTCTTTTAATTTTATGAAAAATAATTTTAAAGCTTTTTTATTTATATTGAAGCGATGTTAAATTTTCTAAAGTTCATAAATAATTTTTGTTTGACAATTTAACAAAATTAATTTTTTAAACACACAAAACAATTTACACAATAAATTTTGAAATTTTATTTTAATAAAGTTTTTTTTTGTCTTCCAATAGAACAAATAAAGCACACACCAGTTAATATTTCTTAAAGAAACATCCGATATCTTTTTAATCCGAAGAGGAACTGAGTAAAGAAAATGTTGAAATTTCCCTTTTAAAAACTTTTGAATCGGAATTGGTGGTGGATTCACGAATCGGTTAGCTGAGGGATTTATTTACCTGAATGGCATGGCAACGGCGTTATTCGAAAGAAAATAGTTTTAGTGTCGTGATTTTTTTTTTAAATGGTTTAGTACAATATGCATGCAGTTTTGTGGATTATATACAAATACTATATAATCGTATCCATGGGTTGAGTCAAGTTACCAGTACTAAAAAGTTAAAAAACTTTTTACCAGTACTAAAAACGTGAATATTTTTGCGATTGTAAAATTGTTGTTGGTGATAGGAGAAACGTATATATGTCAAAGCCATAAATTTATTATCGAACGGATGGCATATTTTTATTGACAATACATAATTATATTTATATGTTGTATATATACGGATCCGTGCGATTATCTAATATCGGAAGGATTTGCTTATATTATGTTTGTTTGCATAAAAATTTGCTCGTTAACTGCATGAAACATTTTATTGGTATAGTTTGATTCGAACAATGAATTCTATGCATGCTAAAGGGTTAGAGAAACGACATTTTGAATTTTTATATAGTAGATATGCGGATATTGAACAGATCACAAAGCTCGATTGGTTGCATTTTTGAAAATTGAGTGATACTTCGGTTGAAATTTTGATTCTTTGATATGAAACATTGAGTTGGTGTTGACAATAAGTGGGCAACGTGCAAAATGACAACGTGCAAAATGACAGTCAAAGTGCATCAATGATTTAGTGAAATCATCCATTTCTTACTTATCTCTTATTTATTTTTGTTTCTACTATCTGTTTTGGGACCAAAGTACTTGCAAGTTTTTTCTATCAATTATTACGGTCCTATATGCAGAAGCCAAACTGAGGAAGTTACTACTTTACAAATTTAATTGACAAATATATGTTGCAGGTGGTCACAGTTCGTTACTTTATGTTGCGGAAGCTTGTGTTATACAAACTAAGGCTTCAGTATGATTGCTTATCATAAGCGGCAATCAAGTCGCTGGTTTCTGTTTCTCTAACGTCTAGAGTGGCGTTGGGTTGTTGCTCGTCTCTAAATGAGATGAGTGAGCATTTCAACATCCAGGTAGTCTGGGTCCCTGGCCACTCAGACATCATGGGAAACTGTAGGGCGGACGAACTAACGAGGCACGGTACAACTCTCCAACTGCTACCGGAAAGGGCAAAGTTGGGAAGACCCATTAACGCACTCAAGACTGTGCTTAAAAAAGAAGCGGAAGCCTCAACGAACAATAGGTGGACGAACACCCTCTCATGTAGAGTTGCAAGACAAGTCTGGCCAAAGCTGAACTTGAAACGCTCAAAAGTACTTATCTCCCTACGAAGATGTGAACTTAAAACGATCGTGGGGATACTCACAGGACACTGCCTTCTTGGAGAACATGCGAGAAGGCTGGGTCTGGAAGTAAATGACTTTTGCAGAAGCTGTAGGGACGAGGAGGAGGAAGAGACGGTAGTCCACCTCCTATGCTCGTGCCCGGCTTTGGCACACAAAAGACATGAATATTTGGGTAAGTTTATAATGGACTGCCTCGAAAACTGTAATGTGCGAGACTTATTACGCTACATAAGCAGCTCAAACTGGTTCTCATAGGAATAAAAGGGGACTAAAATCCTGTAGTATCACAACGGACCGTCGTCGGTCTAAGTGTGCTGTAGCAGCCTCTTAACCTAACCTAACCTAACCATGATTGCTTATATAACGACTGCTGTTGGTCTTGTTTGAAGGAAAATTAGTAGAGCAATAAGTAGGAAAATTACCCAATAGATCTCTCCTTTTGAGCAAACAGATTTATGAGGTCACCGCATATATGTAGGTATAGATTTCAATTTCGAAGCTCCGTTAAGATTAGATATCGTTAACCGATTTATGAGGTTACGAAAAACTTATATTTCGATTTTTGATGTGTACCTTTGAGTCGTATACCACCCCATAACATATTAACGTATTAAACCTTTCTTAATATATTACCTACACTACTCTGCCATATTAATTTCAAACAGTATACTTGTTATGATGTGCAAAAGGCAGTTATACTGTAATAGGTATCACATTTCAACATTATGAACATTGGACAGTACGTGAGCACATTATATTACTCGGGCATAACTTCGTTATACCAATCGAATAAGGTCGAAATTTACCACTCCGAATATCAAGAGATCTGAATAAATTCAATCACCTCCAGTTAATGCGAACTCATAAATAGCTGCCAGTTTTTCCAAAAATGTTTTTCATAACTTTCATTCGTTATGTGTTTAGGGACTGAGTTGGTTCAGCTCAACAATTACAAGTGTTATAATTACAAGTGGTACAAAGGGTTAAAAGAATGCCGAGAAAAAATTCTTTATCTTTGGTTCAAACCGCACAGTTTGTGTATCCATATAACTTACGATATTTTTAAGGTTTGATTAACCAATTATATTGCTTAGTTAGACTGTCTTACTTCTTATTTGTTATAGAGTAGGTTCCACTGTTTAATGTTATACACAAAACCAATTGTATATAGCAAAATTACTAACATTAATTTGTAAATTCAATAAATAGTTTTAAATAAAAAACGAAACGTTCCCCAAATAATTTACCAAACTATAAATTAAAACTATGACAACCAACCTAAATACGAATAAAATCATTAATAGAAATACAAAAAAAAATTACCAAATTGCTTGAACTCTTATTCAACAATTTACTGCTAGACACAGTATTTGTAGTACTAGCACCACTATATTTGGCCTTAAACTCATCCAGCTCGGAAAAATGTATGGCACTTCGCGATCTTGGTTTCATTTTACGAATTTCATTTTCACGTTCCCAACCACTTGTCACTTTTGTAATGCTGCTATTAAGATTCGCAATCGTTTTTAATAGTTTAGACATTATTAAAAATCCACATTACACACAAAAACATAAATCTAAATATTTTCACACCTCACTAGCAGGCAAACGGTTGAGTGATGAAATGCAACTGAAACTATTTTCATTTTGGAAAATTTGTTGTGTTGATAACAATTAGTGATGACCAGCACATTTTATGGTGAATTAGTATCGAAATTTACGTTATTGAAGGGAGTATAGTTTCGGTTCCTAATATTATACAGTGATGGAAATTTCGTTACTGCACGCGTGGAAATTAGATAACCCAATTTTTAATCTGCCAATAAACGCACTCGTATATAGTTATAAATTATAAGAAATGGAAATTTTGTATCTTTGTATTCCGCGTGATGAAATGTCTTTATATTTTTCATAAAATTGTGTCTCTATAGCATAGGGTTCATATAATCTATCATCATATATATTTTATGACAAAAAGTACAAAAATACTGTGTGTTTTGACTACCGGAATTATTATTTGGTATTAAAAAAAATATCTATATAATTGAACTTTGAGCAGCATGCACAAAATGATGATCTGCGGGCAGACACGTCGATTAAAACATTGTAACGATTATATTTCATGCGCATATTTTCGGACTAAACGAGAATTGATCTGCGGGTGGAATTGTGGAAGCGATAATCTTTGAAGGCCGAGTCTATGTGTCAATAATAAGAGCAATATTATGTAACACCTGTTTGTTGGCACAAATATTTAAATTTTAATTTGAAAATAAAATTCAGAAAGTCAAGGTTATACTTATTTATAAATAATTATAAATATTGTGGTCCAGATATGATTTTCTATTAAAATATTATTGGTTGACGGTTAATTTAATATATATGTCCATATGCGCTTGTTGATGTTAAGAATATTTTGATGGTATCTGTACGATAGCATTACGTTATATTTAATGGTAGAGCTGTATAAAACACTAAGTACTTATAGCACATCTTTCCTCACTAGAACAGTTATTTTGATACAACTCGTCCAGTTTGATGTCAAATCGATAAACTGTATTGATATGTCGTGATAAGTCCAAAATATAATTTAATGTAAAATAGTTTAATAGACTTTCGAGTCGTAAGGCTACCATTATCCGTTACATTATTACCACAACTCTAACTAAAGTAGTTGTTGGTAATAATGTAAAGACAACCTAATAAGGTGTTCCTCCAGACAACGACGCCCTTTAAGAATGTATAATGTTTGACAAATATCTGCAAGAAGTATAACTACTTTGCCAGTAGATATACACTCAGATGATTACAATATACAAAAAGTCCTATGGCATGCATTAAGAGTAACTAAAATAATTCGCAAATACAATTATATCATATGCCTGATGAGATGGATTTGATCTTTTCGATCAAATAGTCATTGAAAGACGCCATCATCATATTGCAACCGACCTAGCGAATTACAATATACAAGCAACAACCTCGAATTACAACTCACTCTGAAATACTATTCAAAATCATAAACCTACACGCCTTTTACATTGGTGACCCCGTCGGCCCTGTTTAGGGAACATCTTAAACATCAATATCTTCTGACACAACCTCTCAAAATTTCATCATACCCCCGTGCCTTACCAAACACCATGGCAAAAATTAACTTCCCACAAATAGAATTATATCTGCCTTCTGTCAATGATTGGTTGTTTGTTTCGCGCTTTTAAGGCTCAGATATTTCAAGGAATTTCGTGTCATGTCGCAACAAAGTCAAAGCAACAAAAACTATGGAACAAAGAATAAACTATATCAACCGATTAAATAATGACTTATTCGTACATAAAAAATCATTCCTTAGTCATCGTAGAAGAGTCATTTCTAATTCGCACTAAAACCGTAATTATGGCCGTGCGTATGTACTTCTTATAAATGTATTTGAGAGGATCAATAGTTATTGACGAAATTTTATTACGAAACATCTTAACTGAATGAATTAGTTGTAGTATCCAACCTGCCCATCGAGCAAATATGTATACCCATTCTGGTAACCAAGTTCTCCAAATCTAGAACGAATATTATTTAAAAAGTTAAACGACTATAGAGATAACCTATCCAGTAATCCATTTAAGTCGTTAAACCTACGATTACATTCAGAGCAATTTCTATTTCTAAGTAAAATTATAAAACCAAATTGTGCAGGGTGTGTTAAGTATACAGTATTTCATGATAAACTCGTTCAAGATAGACAAAGCTAACCGTTGTTAATCGTATTGCAGGACACTTCTAATGATATTGAGTTAACGCTTTTTGATATGAAGTGGGACAGTTACTTTTGGTATAATATAACGAAGTATTCTAAACGGGCGCTCACTCAGTATCTAGAGATAAGTTGAAACGTAAAGGGGAAGCAAATAATATATTATATTTATCTTAACATGTCTCTAAGAAATTTAGGGACAGTTTTTGACAAAACTTTTACATCGGGTGACCATTTAGTTACAGCTAGTAAAAAGATATTTTTGGGTTACGTCGTCTGTATAAACTGATAGGATTTATGGATAGTCAGTTCTTCCGATGTTGTCTTATTTGAAATGTTTCAGGAGAATGCTCTAATCGGAATCAGAAAGTTAAATACTTGTATTAGAACTGTACTTGAGCAGTTTAGCTACCTTTTATGAGCTTCAAGTTTTTATTTACATACTTTACACTACTAAAGACCGAATCGTCTATATGTACATATATTCAAAAAGTTACTATTTAGCAGGTTGCATTACGATCTTCGATTACTTGTTGCTCGTAATTAATCTAAGTCTGAAAGGTGTAAATTAAAATTTCTTGAATAGCATACTGGAGTGCAGACAATACTCTTACTTTAAACGTATAGTTGATTTTTTAGATGTTCCTTGCTCAATCCTGCTTTACCATTGTGAATTGGGAGGTATTGATTTTATTATTGTTGTTTTATTTAGCGGAAAATGTAAAATTAGAGTTAAATAAATGCCTGCGATAAAAATCTCAATTACTTAATTACGAATTGGTTAAAATACATATAGTAGTGTGTTAGTAAGTATAAACACTTAAAGTCTAATTATATTCAAGAAATTAATCGAATAAAATACTATGTATAAGCAAGTATTAAGTAATAATCAAAAATAAAACTTCTTATCACATTATGTACTCGTCTGTATAGCCAATTTTGATTATTTGTATATGTTTGTATATATAAGTAAGTACATATGTACAGTTTTGTGTTGTTTTGATTCATATTTGGTAGTATACCGGTACCTGGTATTTTGTCGCACCGGAAGGTAACAAAACTCTAAAATAAAACAACAAAAAATAGCAAAAACTATAAAATAAAATTTCAAAATCAAGGAAATACTGGAAAAGCAGCATACAAACTGCTTATGGAAAATTATTTTAATAATATAATTTAATAAATAGAAAAAATAAAAAGAAAATGAAAAAAATAATCCTCCCCGGCGGGGAATCGAACCCCGGTCTCCCGCGTGACAGGCGGGGATACTGACCACTATACTACCGAGGACATGAATGTTATTAAATTCACATTATTTCATTTATTTTAAAATAAGTCGTTATTAATTTATCCGCCATTAATATTTGTTTAATTGCATACGCTGATGATGATAATACGTGCACATGGAAGCATTGATTTGAAAAAAAATTGATGAAGGTTAACGCAGCGGTTATCAATATTGCAATAAACAAATCGTTAATCACTTGCTTAATGTCATTCTCGTTTTGATTTCGTTTTTGGACAAATAAATCAAAATGTCATTGAGTCACCACAATATAACATAACATCAATAGATATTATATAGAACACGGTATTAGGCGCTTTTCTTATCTCGCTATATGTTAATAATTATTTGTTATCATTATAGTCTATATGCTGAAATTTATTTTATATTCATATATTGCGCTGGTTTTATTATTATGCAGACATAGTTCTGAACTAAATCAATTTGCACATTTTTATGACATACATATACATTGCTTATAATCGTATATCTACCGGATATAATTTCATCATAATTACGTTTTACAGGATTATGTTATTTTTTATATTTTATACTTGACACAAAGGAACTTAAACCTACTTCCGTTGTTGCAATATAGAAATGTTGGAGTTTGTATTATATACAATATATGGTATATTTGTTCATCTTATAATTAATTTGCATTAAATTCCTGATCGCGTGGTTGAAACGAACTCGGAGTAACTGCACGTTCCACGTGCCGATCCTCAATCTCGTTTCCAGGTACTTAAGCGGGGGTCTTTTTTTTTTTGGCGGTATTAGTCGAAACACTAATGCCCCCAACCACAGGGCTTAAAGTTTTAAAAATACGAAAGTAAAATATTTAGAATTTAGACCAATATATCTCCATTTGATTCTTAACATGATTTGCTTAAAACTTATAGAGGAACCGCAACTTCATGGACGTTTATGACGGCGTTACACGAAAAGCTACAGATTTACTCTCGACGTGGTTACAGTACACGGATATACTCGTATAACCGAACCTATTGTTTTTAACCGAAACCGAACCTTTATTGTTTCTTATCTGTTGCATCATTTCATATATGCTTTCACTGACAATTATTCACTTTCTTCATAATTTTGGGTTAGTTGATCTTTAAAGCGCTTATGTTTCTCGCTCAATTTTAAAGTATTAATGGACAAGAAGATCTATGTGTTAATACTAGAAAATCTGCTTTGGAGAGAAAATATGATCTGTTAATAATTGCAACAGACAGTAGTCGGGTTCCTCATCTATTGTAAGCTTTCGAAACTGTTCCATTATACCTAATTTGAAACGAACCATTATGCCGTAGTGCGAGTCACTAATGTAGGAGTATGGTGTAATCGAAAACTTGTTCATAGCCAATAAAGACATAAACGAGACAACGCAACATTTGGTAAGCAAGCTTTTTCTTAACAAGTAAAGCCTAAGAGAGATCTCATTCCTAATACGATGATGATCAAACACATTCCCCATCGCATTCAAAATAAGTAAGATAATGCGTTTTGCTTTATATATGTCTTCTATCATGTGAAACCTTTTATGTCACTGAAGAGTCTGGAAATGATCTGAAGAAGTAACCTAATATAGTTCGTCTTCATACTTTTCTTTTGTACTAATATTGGATTTTAATTTCCTTTAGTTAACATTATTTATCTCATTCGACATAAGAACATACATTTAAGTCATCTATTTCTTAATGTTGACTGTTACACCACTTCAGCACATTGATCAAATAATAATAACTATCCACACTTACTTGGGCCGCTGATAGTATTGAAAAGTATTTTGGCACCAATTTAGATATTTATTTTAAATATATGTATCAGTGTTTTAAGTTTTCTAACTTCTACATGTCCTCGGTAGTATAGTGGTCAGTATCCCCGCCTGTCACGCGGGAGACCGGGGTTCGATTCCCCGCCGGGGAGGATTATTTTTTCTTTTTTGCATGGTCTATAATATCCAATCAAACAAATCTTAGCTAAATCGATACACACCGGTAGTATAAAATGGTCTAGCAATTTGATCAACTTTACACATACACAGAATAATGATTCAATCCAAATTTAATATTAGATCAAGATTACATTATAATCACAGTTCCGAAAATAAATCATCGAGTGACGAAGTTCGTTTAAAATCCGATTGTCACAAATCAAATAAGCGTTTATATATTCGATGAACTGAATTGATTGTTTTGAACTTCCGAATTTCAATATAAGATATATCTAAATTTCTAAACATGACTCACACTATATATAGTTTTAGTCAAAACACTTCAAACGTAATCTTTATCACTTCCAATATTCCAAATTTTTTAAACAAACATTCATTACTGTAGTATAGGCTATACATATATATGATGAACTTCTAAAGTAGATCAAAGTACATGAATAAACAATTATAATAAAAAAAATGTGTGATTACAGATATTTTGACAACAACAACAATCGACAAAATAAATAAATTTATAATTATTTTTACTTTAAAATATAATTATTCTATAATAGCATCTTCAGTTATCGTGTTGAACTGCAACGAGAACGTTTGAATCGCTTCTAAAGTGTTTCACTCCTTGTACAGTTACTAGTTCCCTCCTAGTGATATAAATATATTGGATTACTGTTCCCCCTTGTGCAAAACTATATATTATATAAAATAATCGATGGACTGAAATTGAAGTGTTAAGTGAAAGATTTTTTTATAAGTGTTTATGCTAAAAAGCAAAAAAAACAATCAAAATGCCATCGGCCAATCGTGATAATTTTTTTAACAATCCATGGACCACACGTTTCGAGTCTGCAAGTTCGACGCCACGGTGTACACCGTATAATTCGAATTCGAGTTCACCAAATTCACCAGCGTCACCAATTTCAACGTCACCAACATCGATGGCACCAATACATACGTTGCGTCGCAATTATTCGAGTACATTCACGCTGATACCAGAGGATCGTGCTATCGACGCAAACGAAACAATTTCAAATGGAAAGGATAAACGATTGACAGAAATTCCGATAAAATTTCTTATTTTAAAATTGTTGTTTTTATGGCCGTTCATTTTGTTGCAAATATTTACGAATATGCTTAAAAAATGGATGCGCCTATCGGTGAAACAAAGGATACTGATAGTGCCAACAATTATATTTACAACATGGTTGTGGATTTTGGTGAAAATTTTAGATCCACCCATTCAATTTATCAAACATATAATTATGATGATTTTTACGCCCGCAGCCGAACGGAATCGTCAAAAACGAACGATTTTATTGAGTGGTGGCAGCACTATACAAACATTACATATGGCACGTAATTTTTATTCGTCAGGGGCTCGTGTCGTTGTTTTCGATTTCGACGGTGTATTCGGATTGGCCCGATTTTCAACAGCGGTCAGTAAATTTTATACAGTACCCAAACCGAAAGCTGATTCATATCATGCTTATATTTCGGCACTGTGCGATATTGTCGAAAAAGAGAAACCATCGCACTACGTACCAGTATGTACAACAAGTTCGGCATTATACGATTCATTGGCAAAACCACATCTCGAACTATTGGGATGCTCTTCGTTTCTTCCTGGTGCACAGGAAGTATCCACACTCGACGATATGATCGAGGTGATAAAAAAATGTCGTTTCTATGGAATCCATTTACCACCTCATCGAATACTCACGTCGAATGAGGATTTATATCGTTTGTACGAAATTGGGTGGATGGGCAATTATCGCAATATATTAGTAGCGGGTGGAAAACAAGGAGTTCTCGATCGTAAAAAATTCATTTTACCTCAATCTCGCGCCGATGTCAACATAACGCATGAAATAAGTGATGAAAAACAATGGGCCGTCATTCGGGATCCGCCTGGTGATCATTTTGTGACATGCACCACAGTAAAAGATTCTAATGTAATTGCAAATGTCACGTGTGCGGTGAATGCAGAATCGCGTAGTTTAGTGCCCGAAGAAAATGAGGACGTCGAAAATTGGGTGAAAAATTTCTTCGTCAAAGTAAAACTACAACGGCCAATATCCGGACATATCGGTTTTCGACTAGTGCGTTGCGATCAAAGTGGACAACTGCTGTTATTAGGTATTCGAGTCGGAGTTTCGCTACCATATATATGCTATACGGGAGTACATTCTAAAATACTTTATAAACCATGTCCACATTTTTCACGTAAAAATTCTGGCCCATTGCTCGAGGAAAATGGTCGCCACTGGATGCCCGAAACAATAATGAAAACATTAAGAAATCCAACTGTAAATTCAGTGGGCAAGCTAATTGGTACGGTGCTCGATAAACGTGAAGCATTATTTGTGTACTGGGATCCATTACCATATTTGGCCTACTATCATTTCCAGCTTCCATTCAAGTCGGTTAAAATATTTCTCGAAAAACGAAAATCATCGCGTGCCATGACAAATCCCCTAACAGCTCCTGTTCATTAAACAACTGTGGGATCAGTGTATAAGGCCTTGACAACAGGAGAGAGATTTATTAGACTCGAACTAATCGATATAACAAATATAATATATTTTAGAGTGTAAATAATATGAACTATTAAGTGAAACGTGTTAAAATATTAACTATAAACAAGAAAACCATTGATTTTAATAGTTTTTTGTTTAAATCAAAGAAAAAATTTATTGAAATTTAATGTGAACATAAACTATACCCTACAGCCATATACTAATGTGGTAGTCGATTTGGTATTGTATTTTATTTGTTGGATACAATATTTATAATCAGCATATGGCCAAATAGTTAAATTTTCATACGATAAAGCTATCGCACCGGGAATTAAACCACAAGGGCACCCTTCACCCCCTCTTCTTTTTATCATATATCAATACATATGTTATAAAAATATTTTTAATGTATATCCATGTCATAAACTAATTCTTATACACACATACTATGTAAGAATGGATGTATAGAAATGCCGAGATCCCTTTACGTCGGTCGATTGATATTATATACAAATGTACTAAGTACGTGTGGCATTCATTATTTATAAGAAATATTATAAGATTACTACAATAATTATAAAACATATATTTTAGAATTAAGATGATGATTATGTGTTTTGTAAATATTATATACATACATAACAAAAATGCTGAAAATGCTCAAATGGTACTTTTTGTGATAGATTGTAATTAGATTTTTGTTGTAAAATTATTTTATAATATAAACGATTTTTTGTTGTAAACTTTTTTTTGATAATAAATAAATTAAATAATATTATTTTATGACTTATGCGATCAGGGTTAGCGAACAATGGGAAGAAAGGTAAGTAGAATGCCTGCTTAGCTATATTTCGAACTTATACGTTATCTGTTTCTGATTTACACGATATCAGTGGTATATAACGATTAATAAATCGACACAGAAGGGTACGATGGACAATATCGATACCATTTTGGGTACCAAATTTCAAGGCTTTCTAGAACTCAAAATTTTTTCTTAATGTCTAATGACGAGATTATCCCATACTTTTCAAACATTTACTCGTCCAAACAATAAACTTGATACTCGATTATGGGTCTTAGCCAATTTAAAATTATTTATTGTGTTTATAATTAAGCTACACTCAAACTTAAAGCGAACCTCGTGTATAATTTAATTTAACCTTGGTTGTTACGATGTTACTATGCATGATGTCATCACTTCACATAAAGAGCGGAAATAATGAAAATATCGCGATCTTTGCCAGTTGGTTTGTAATTAAAGGTTAGGTTGGAGGGGCTGTCCTGTAGGTTTGGCATAGAGATATTTTGATCCGTAGTAATATCACAAAAAAAAACCGAGCACTAAGGTCACTTCCGAGGGGTGCCCACAGATATTTCATTGTGCTTCGCCTAAGACGGAAGTAAGTGCAAAGTGGAGAACTGTTTCTTCCTCCTAGCTATTTCCACAGGTGCGACAGTATAGTTATGTCAGGGACTCCAAGTCTATCCGCATGCTTCTCTGTTTCGTAACAACTCTCATCACTTTCTATTTCTCGACACAATGAAATGTCCTAGCACCCATAACAGGTGTATGATGATCTGTCATCTCGTTTATAGACAATTACGAGCTACCTTTGATGTAAAAAGGAAGGAAAGAAATATTATAAAGAAATATTCGATTTCCGTTAGTTAGGCGTTTACCATGGATGAATCGAACGGTCCACGCGTTCTTCTACCTAGTCGTAGACTGCAATGAAATGGTTGATGATGTAAATTAAAAACGATGATGTATGTGAGCTTGTCGCAATCATCGGTCAATTGATCTAAGGAACATATTACCGGGGATTTAATATAATTAACCATTTCATTATCCATTAAGAGGTATATTCATAATCCTTGGTGGATTATAAATGATATAAAATATACATTTATATATGTAGTGAGAAAATAACTCGCACTGAGTCATAAAATGTATGAAACAAGTCTGAAAAATAAATCAAATGATGGTATTTTTGCAATGTCGTCGATCAGAAGAGTAGTTCTCCACTCGAAAAATTAACCAATATTCCATCAGATTGGGCTTAAAGTTTATATATTAACAATATACACTTTAAATCATACAATTATCATGACTATATGTAAAAAAATCGTATCCAGCAAGAAATCTAAGAACATTCTTTGTACTGTCAGGTTTCTTTTCTTATTAGATTGAAAATGTTGACAAAACGACTGGCATAGTTGATATGGTATCTGTAAATTTCTTACAATGAGTGGTTTAATTTTTTTAATATGCATTGAGAATACCATGATTATTCTAATCTCATAATCATTGCGTTTGTAAAATCCAAATGTGTGAAAGAATCCACTGAAGAACTATACACGATTCAATCCAAGATCCTCAAATCATTTTTGCTCTAACGACACCAGCCCTAATAATTATTTATTTATTTATTTATTTATATATTGCTTATAATTTTGATTAAGAAGGAAAAGCGCATATGGAAGCAACTTGTAAAAAAATTATTACTTCCATTAGGCATAAAAACCTCTTAACTTTTTTATTACAAAAGGTCAACACCATGCACGCACATTCCATTTTGAGAACAAGCTCATTTTCAATAGGATGAGCAGCAGGGATCAGACAATATATTAAAAAAAATCTTAACAATTAACTTAAACTAATTATATTGTCATTCAGACACGCCATTCAAAAAACCTCGATTTAAACGTATCGGCAGATCTCAAACTCCTAATACTGTATGGAACAGAATTCCATAGAGAAATACCTCTAACAAAAAATGATGAATTTAAAGCCCTAGAAGAATTAATTATAAACAACTTAAGATGTCGAATAATATAAGATGCCAACTGTATTCGTTCCATTATTTCAACCAGCTCTCATTCATCAACACAATCTTTAGTCGATATTAGCATCTATTTATTGACAAAAAAGATCTATTCATCTCAATATAATAAAAATCCATACCTTGAAACAAATAAAAGTTTTCGCTGCCGACAGGATTCGAACCTGTGCGGGTAGAACCCAATGGATTTCAAGTCCATCTCCTTAACCACTCGGACACAGCAGCTTACTGTTCTTAGTACCATCAACATCAAATTTATAAAAATGATAGTAACACACAAAACGAAATCTAAATTTAATATTCAATTTCTAATTTGATCAAACATCTTAAAAAGTATTTACATAATTTTCTATTCAAATCACTGAAGCAAAATAATATTTCTCCCACGTAGAATTTGTTGTTGTACATTTTTATGATATGTATAGTGAAAGCAATTTATAGTCGATGATGTTGAAACCTAACATGCTTGTTTTATGAAGCAAACGAGTGACAGTTTTTTCTGTATCGTAAATTCGAATTATAAATAACGATTAACTATACATACTCGTATTATACCCTTTGATCAAAAACTAATTTCCTCAAGTCAAGATCATCGAGTGATTATATTATGTAAATATGTGATAAGCAAAATTCAAATAAAAATTCTATTTCTATTATTTAAAGTATTTCGGCATCGTGAAGTCGTAAATTTGTTTTAAAATCATGATCACAAAAGTTGATCTCCAGATGGTTCATTGAATATTGTGTTCTAGATTTATCTGGACTCGTTTATATATTAGATAATGTGTGTTAAGAATAGATATGGGACAGTAATAGAAACATATCTATAGTAAGTGTTTTGTTACGAGAAGGCATTTGAAGTACATGATATATACCCAAAGATCACGTTGCAATATGAACGAAATGTGTTATCTCAATCCGAGTTACAATTGCAACGTATATATTGTTTTTAAAACAATTACATAATCAGTTTGATATAGACAGTAACTAGACATGTTAGTTCAAAGTGATTTATGTGTTCTTATTCATAAGCAGGTTGGACAGGCGTTCTAAATATGGTTTTGGCCAACCAAACAACATCCAGCAAAAAATTGAAAAGTTCAGTTACCGACTGGAGTTTTATCTATACAAAACAATTTTTTTGTTCGCAAGCATTTATAATAAACTAATTATAAATTTAGTAATTTTAGTGATAATTCAAGACCGAAAAATTATTTTACATTCAATTAAGACAAAAAAAAATCTTTTGGGTCATCACAATTGTGTTGTCTTGGTGCGATGATTATATATCAACACAATATATTTCTGTGATTACAGTGAAAGACATTTAATAATACGAGTTTATAAAATGTGGGTGATCACAATAATAAGGCGTGATCTATTCTAAATTAAGAGATGCATTCGAAATAGAAGTGTATTATAGGGTTACTCCTACTGACCCATATCGCGATGACATAATCGTGCATCACCATCAAATTATAATATATATATAAGTGTACCAAGTGTTATTGAGTTCTTATCTTGTCCGTAAATATGTTCACAAATAAATCATTTATTTATATAAAAAATTTGCCTCCATTACCATGACCTTGTAATGATTAGGAGACTCACAAAAAAAAATAACAAGACAATAACCTATCGCGCGAAGTTATATGTTTATAAATTTAACGACAAAAACAGATTTTTGACTTAATTGGTAGTTCTTATCAATGGTGTAAGAGTACATCAATGTGTATTGTTTGTTTGTAATAATACAATATTATACTATGTACTGATATAAAGTATATATACTTGAACATATATAGAAGATGAATATCGGACTTTGATAGTGAACTACTAGTGTGCTTGTTAGTTGCTTCCACATATTGTATATGTACTCATATATAAATACGTATATTTTTAGCAACAGACATACTTTATTTTTATCAATTTTTGTGTTGTTTACGCATAAAACACGTTTTGTACTTATGTTTACAGTGATTGACCTCCTCGTCCAGAAAATGTACGTCAACAGTAATACAATAATGAATAGACAGAATTCTAACAATATATACAGTGTTTTAAAAGCCTTGATCTTACTTAATTCAATTGATGCTAGGATTATATTTTGTTAGTCTAAAGTGAATTCAGAATTGATTATATATTTCTAAGAATAATAAACCAATATTTGAGTTTGTAGGTACATAACTTGGAGCATTGAAATGATTTTTCAACACAGACTGGCTTTGCTGTGAACGATCTAGTCGGAAGTGATACAAACGATTGTACTGTGGTCTTTAAAATATTATAGAAACATACTGCTTGCTGCTATAGAAATTGTTATAATTTTATACTGTAAGTTCGATTCGGGCTAGTATTATCATGATTAGTAAGATAAACGTAACATTTGAAATTCAGGATGAATAAGTGAGAATTTGTTATTTGTAAAAATCACCAACATTGATTGAATATTTCACGAATGTATACAGCTTCCAAGATTTTAACTGTAGGTTTAACCCAAATAAAACGTTGTTTATATTTAATATTTCACGATCGAATGTGATCAACTAGTTCAATCATATGTGGAAACTCGTGTTGATAATACATCATTACGTTAATTTTTGGTCAGATTTGTCTAGTTGTGGATGATATTCGAGCGAATTCTCGGTTTTAATGTTCCTCGTGATATTGAAATGCCTAGGCGCTCATGTAAGATGCTAAATATACTGATCTCTTTAAAAGACGAAAAAGTCTTGATTTTAATTTAGAACTGTTTCATCAACGCTACACATTAATTCGATAGGACCTAAAATTAGAGTCTTAACTATTCAATTTCAATTTTGAACGAAAACAAATCAATACTAAATTTTCCCTAAATGTGGATTACAAATCATTCATACAGATGCACAATACATGTCAAATTTGGTTTTATTGATTGGTAGCACTTTACACAACAAATAATAAAATTTGCGTAAATTACTATTTTAACACATAATTCAATTTTAAAAGAAATTAGAAATAATTAATATAAATTTTGAACTAGAAATCATATGTTGCTTTTAATTACTTCATTGTATTTATTGATTAATAGTTAGGGGTGATAAACTGTTTGTACATGTATCAAAACGATCTCAACTAATAGTTTTGTTTGCAAACTAATTGATAAATTATTGAATTAATGCATATAGTGTACTTACGTTATATAGATCAACGTGGTCATCTTATTTATTTAAAGTTGTAATTAATATAAAATTAACACAAAATCAAACTAAACACCAAACACTTGTTTACACTAACGAAATATCAGCTCACTCCACACAACACACGATTTACAAATATTGTTGATGTAAGTAAACAAACAGTGCTGCCAACTTGGTAACGAAAAATAAAATAAAAGTATACGTTTATCAGACAAGACACAGTGTTTTGACATATCACTAAACAAATATTACGGTCGAACAACAATCAACCAAAAATGTCTAATCCACCAGTTCCAATTGGATGGAACATTCAAGAGGTTCCGGGATGTTCAGGTGCAGTATCAACTCACGTCGTGGATATAACCCCACGCGTTGAGATTTGTGAACATCATAAAAAGAAAAAACATCATCGCTCATCATCGTCGAGTGATTCATCATCGAGTTCATCGTCAAGCAGCTCTAGTTCGAGCTCATCAGGTGGTGATAAGAAGCATCATAAACATCATCATCATCATCATGATCATCGCGACAAAAAATTACATAAAAAAGATAAAAAACATAAGAGTCGACATGAGAAGCATGAAGCTAAGAAGTTGCACAAAATCGAGAAGCATGAACAAAGGAAGGCGAGAAAAGAGGAGCATCGCTTGAAAAAACTGGCGAAGAAGTCGAAAAATTGTGGCCCCATTCCTGATTGTGGTGTACCAATCGGTTAATATCAATACCAGTATTATTTATATCAATTTTATAATTGCTAAGTGCATGGCTTGTATTTTTTATATTTTGTTATTGGGAATAAAACGTGTTTAGGGATTGTGTTGCATTATTTACTTAAGTGTCTCCTGTGTTCCTTTTTAATTTTAGAGCTGATGTCATCGCATGCATATGTTCCGGAAACAAAAGAACAGTATGAAGCACGACAGAATAAAATTCGACGTGTATTGGATGAAGAAACGGGACGTTATCGATTAATCAAAGGTGATGGAGAAGTGCTAGAGGAGATTGTAAGCCATAAACGGCATAAAGAAATTAATCGACAAGCAACGGTCGGCGATGGTAGTTTTTTTGAAAAGAAAACATTAGGAAAATTATCAAGATAATAAATTTTATGGTGCTTTATTTTTAATAAATTCTCTGATTTCTTTCGCAACGTGGAAAAAACAATAATTTGAGTAATTTAACGGTCCAACGAATACATATTGTACTTTGAACTCGGTGGCAATAAATAATTCAGTACTAAACACCTACCATGATAAGCAGATAGAAATACGATAAAAAACAAATTTCTAATGGAAGAAAAACATTTGTAATTTATGAGTTTTATAAAAATTTTTAATTGTACTGTAATAAATACACAGGGAATTATGAAGTATAGATAAATATCGCTACATAAACCAAATATTTATGTAGTTAGATGGGTTATTTTATTATTGATAAAGTTGGCTGGAACCCTTTAAAGTTTCGCACTAACCACAAATAGTCCATGGTGCAAACCTAGGATTTTATCAATGCGTACAGGCGCACTTTCCACCCTTTGCAAACTGGAGCAGTTTGGACCAGGGCAGAGAAGACAGTAGATTTAAAGGTTAAGTCTACAGTTGAACAGAAGGGATCTGATGCGGTCGAAAGCCGGACAACTGCCGATGAAGTGTAAGCTACCATCAACAACCTCGACATTCGTCACATACGGCATCACTGGCAAATCCAGTCGAACTAACAAATCCTTAATATTAAAATAATTATAAATTTGTTTCTCGATTCTGGGCTTCAATTTAATAAATCCTGTATTTTTTATAATGGTTAGTTTTCGTTAATTTTTATTTATAACTTCGATTCTTCAACCATCGTGTTTCAATGTGTAAATTATTTTCATCCGAAATTGAATAATTAATCTTAGAACTATGTCATATTAAAAAAAAGTAGAGGTATATATTTCCGAAATACATCTGATAAATTTTAAACTGGTTTCTGAGATTCCACTTAGTGGCTTTATTTGTTATTTAGTTTGTCTAATAAGATTTAGATTATCAAGTTTTGAAAAGGATAAAATCGGGAGTCTTGATGTAATATGTCGAATCATTTGATTAACTGAACACTCCCGGACAGGCTTATCTAAAAACTATTGTTTCGAATGAAAACAGAAAATAACTGAAATAATTTTTAACAACCTATTAGAGGTAAATAGGAGAAAACTTAATTTCATCAAAAGTGAAAAGTTTGACAAACTTTGGAAATCTTTTAAATTTTTCTACAGATTAATACCTAATAATGATAATTACTACTAAATATTATACAAAACAGAAAAAAATACAAACATTCTTACGTAATCATCATTGTTTATGATTTATTTGTTTACAATTTTTATTTATTTAAATATATTTTTCCAGTTTTTCGTGTATGGGGGGCATAGTAGTAAATAATAGTATTTCACACTTTTCTTTTGTAATTTTCCTTTAAAAAAATGATCTCTTATTTTTTATATGTATATTTTTGTTATTTAAATTATTTTTTTAAATATTCTAAAAAGGCTCCTATTTAAAAAAAAATTATAAATTTAAAATATTTTTTTTTTTTATTTAATAATATTATTTCTGTAATAAAAAAGACAATACATATTTAATAACAAAATAAAAAGTAGTAAAACATTTAAAGAATAATTTATCCTGTTTTTAATTTTTTTTTGTATATAATTATTGTATAATTTCGTTATGTAATTTATTTTATAAAGATTTAGATTGATATTTTCTTCTATTTAGAAATGAAAGAAAATTTTGTTTTGTTTACAGCGACAGAACAAACACACACACAAAATTATTGATTTGACATAATTATTTTAATAAAAATAATAATTTGTAATTATGTATATAATATGTTTTTATAACATTTTATTGTGTAATTAAAAAGATAATAATTTTTTAATTTAAAAAAATATTTCATTTCTTCTATTATGCAATAATATAATATTACATATATGTTTATATATATATTTAACTTTTAATAATTTTTCGTGTTAGTGTGTGTAAATTCTTTTCATGTTTGTGTTTTTTAAATTCAAAAATAATTAAATCATTTAATTATACATCTTATTTATATATATATATATATATTTAAAAAATAATTATTAATTCATTTTAATATATAATAAATTCAAAATCAAAAGAAAAAAAAGCTGAGTTGAAATAAATCAAATTCTTGATTGGTCGCGGCAATATCGTTGGAAGATTGTTTAATTTAATATAATCACCAGTATTAATTAATATTATTTTTTATTTATATATATAGAGAGAGAACACCTTGGTCTGGGAAAATACGCGCGCGTCGATATTAGCTATTTAGCAACCAAAAAAGAACAAAATAATAATAATAATTGTATATTAACAAAAAATAATAATTAAATTAAATTAATTAAATAAATGGTAATAATAATCATAATGAATGAATTAATAGTAATTCAAAAATTGAATATAATAATTAACAATTATAATTATTATTTTACGTAATAAATTATTTAATAATAATATAATAATTAATAATAATGATTAGGAGGATCCATTAACAATAATAGTTTCTTTTTTATTTGTTGGTGTAGTTGTATTCATTTCTGCGCCCATTGCAATTGGAGTTTTCTGTTTTGTCGCACTGCTATTAGCTATCGCCCCTCCGCTCGATCCACCACTAACTGGTATACCAACGACACTACTGCTACCGCCGCCAACACCTCCACCACCGCCGCTACCACCTCCACGACGAATTCTTTGATCGCGTTGCCCTTTTGGCAGTCCACCACTAATAATTTGTGGTGTATTTAGTATAGCGGATGGTTCGCCACCATTTGTATTCGATTTGTTAGAATAATTTTGATTATCGGTTTTTATGTTCGTGACGTTTCCATTTGCTGAAATTTAAGATTAGAACAGTAAATACAAATAATAATTTGACAAAAACTATTTGATATTCAATAGTAATATCGTTTATCTTTATTTTTCCTATGCGCTTTTTGTGAAATTGCATTGAAATTCATTCTGGCGAACTTGAAATCAAATTAACTATCTTAACTATAATGCTAGCGTTATGTGAATTATTTGGTCCTTAAGTTGTTTGGTCACTTATCCTTGTGTGAATTGTTTTAGAACTCACAAGTGCAACTTCTGGATAGTCAAACAATTGTACTACTTAGAAGATTAGTCTGACGATTAGGTTTGTACCTGAACTAGGTAATATTTAATGGATTTAGGACTGGGATGAATACCTTTTTTATATAATTGATAGATTATGGTGTAATTTAGACTCAATTCGAAAAAATATTTGATTTTGTTCCACAATAAAAAATTCAGATACATCGAGTGGATTTTTTTGAATTGCATTAAATAGCACAAAGCACTCAACCAACTTTCGTTTTATCTCGAGTTTTTACATCGATGAATCGAAATAAACAATGTGAAAATTAATGTAAATGTAGATAAATACTTGGGTGTTATACATTTATTTGCTCCTACAAAGATGTTAAAATCAAATAAATATCCGCCTTGGTATGATGCTCCAGATTCAAAATTCTTCCATAACCAGGCATAAATACCGGAAAACATAATCATCACATCTGCGTTGATGACACCATTCAGATCGTAATGTATCTATATGTTAAAAAGCCTTTAAGATCGGCCTAAATTTCCCTACACACGCCTCGGGAGATGAAACAATATCCAAATAGAATTTTTTTTATTATATTTATAATTATATCTTCACATCATTATGTTGATTTTAAGTCTTAATTATTTTGAACCAAAAAATTTCCCACTTTGTGTAAGTTTTTAATAACGATAGTAACAATAATACTAAAAATTACTCACGTGTTACAGGCGTATTTTTTTGTCGCCGACGCCTTCTATTATTACCATTCTCTCCCGAAGAAACGCTCTCGCGATCAACACTGCTTAAATCACGACTCTCTCGCCGATCATCCGTACTATTATGATTAAATGTATTATTTCGTAGATCAGGTCTACGATTACCGTTTCCTCCACCGCGTCCATCGTTTCCACTACCACCGCCACGACGGTTAAAATTATTTCCACCTCGACCCGGCCGATTGTGTGATGATGGTCCACCATCTGAATATGGCCTCTGTTGCTGTTGGTGATCACCACGTGATCTAAAATCATCGTCATTATCGCGCCTTGGATTATTACCTAGAAATCAACCCCGATTATTTTTTGGTTTATGATTTATATCTTTAAGGAAAAACTAATGTTAAAAAAAAGTAAACAAATACGTAAATAATATCAAACGAAATTATATTGAATAAATTGGATAGGATTAAAGGATTCGTCCGAAACGGTAAAACATTTAGCCTTTTGTCATTCGTACGTTATATTTTAGTTTGTTCTTCACTAACAAGAAATCATATAAATTTAATATTTGGACCATTCTATTACACGACTAAGTACCAAAATGTCACAATGACAAAATGTAATTTGGCCCCACATATGAGAAAACTTTAGTTTTCTTGCTAATAAAAACCCGCTTGCATGTTATATCGAATAAAAAGGCGCAACATTTTGCCGATTGGACATTTTATGTATGTAGTATGTTAAGTAATAAAAAAGTTAAAATATTTTTTATCATTTTTTTTTTTAAATATTTTTGTTTTATTTATAATTCATAGAAAATGTCTAAACAATATTATTTATTTTTCTTTAAAATAATTCATTTTATTTATTTATATATATGTTCCTATTACTGCAATATTATTTAATAATTATTTAGTTATATCAAGTCGATTTTTAATTTGTTTCACTTTTATATTTTAATATAAATCGGGGTAATACTTTTTTTTTATTGGTTGTAGTTCAACACACAAGACAGGGGAATACAAATAGTCGGCATTGGCGAAACGTACAATGATACCGGTGGATGATAAATCAAAAAAATATCAACACTAAGCATGCCACCATATCACCCCTGTCTTAATTTAAAAAGTAGCGTCCATATTTGGTGGTTAGTAATTCTGGCTCGTTTTTCATTTAATATATAGATATTTTATAAATGTTAATTATTTTATAATTTTCTGGCTAAAATTAAGCTCATAATTATTTTTGACAACACATTTTTCTATCTCAACAAACTCATAATTTTACACTGTGAATAAATTTAATGTATTTTTTTTAAAGCATTATTAATTAAAATAATTAACATAAAAAAGAATGTCGACTTTTTGTTTTTATCTTAAAAATTAAATTATAACATTTTTTAAAACATCGTGATTTTTCGATGTCGATTTGTGATTAAATTTTATTTTCTCATTTAACATCTAGTTTTGATACTATTTTAGAAAAATATAAATTTGCCTTAATTGTAGTGTTTCTTAACCCTTTCGAAAAATTAAAACTATTCAAAAACCAATAAATGATAATAGCTAAATATAAGTTAATTCAAGAAAAACATGAAACCTGCAACTAAAAGTTTTTTTTACACGCGTGTATACGAGATTATCAGTTAGTATTTAGTTGTGGTGGACATCCTATAAAATGTCCTCTTGTGATACACATCAACTGTGTAGTACCGTGAAACTTTTGGTTAAGAAACAACTTCATTATAGACCCCAGTATTACATAATTTATATTCCACGTTGAATTGGCAACATTATAAATTTATAATACTGCGAGCTATAACATTGACAAACGGTAACATTACCAATTAATTATTATTTTTAACAATATTTTTTTTTTAAATAATTTTTAATTTAAAACAAAAGCTAAGTCATTATTATTTTTTCAATGCAGTATTGTTTGATCTCTAATTCAATAATAAAAATTAACTAGTAAATTAAAAAGAAAAAAATATAAATGGAGATATGTATAAGCATTATATAGAAAGAAAAAAAATTATAGCATAGTTAAATTAATTAATAATCGTGCAATTTTTTTTTTTGGTAAATATTTTATAAATTTGATTTTTGATGCACACACAATTTTTCAATTCAATATTTTTATTTATTTATTATGGACCCGCTGCACGTAGCATGGGTCCATCTGTTGTATGTATTTTGAAATTAATCGCAAAATTCGAATAGACAAAAACTATACAAGTTTAGCTCACACACAATATTTAAGAATCGTGCATTTTAATTTTAAAAAAACATAAAAAATAAATTTGCTTGACTGATTAAGATTTTCTTTTGTTCATTTTGTCTATTTTGTATCTTTAAATATTATTGAGAATCATTTGAATCCCAATAAATATAAATATGTCACATGCAATTTATATATTTTAGATTAATTAATCGGGAATAATATATTTTTAATATTATAATATAATTATTTTAATATATCAAAATCTTTTTTTTCCCAAATCGTATTTTTTAACAAGTTTTTTTAAATGTTTTCTCAAAGCAGGGTCAGTCTTACAAAGTCTTCTGTTATCCTACAATTTTTTTTTAGGTTGTTTTTCTACTATTTTGTCAAAAAATAATAAACGCGTACGTTTAATGTATACTTATATAATTAATCCATTAGTCAATCATTTAATTTTATCCAAAAAATCATAATAAATAAAATAAATAAACAACCAAATTATAAATAATCAAAAATAAAATTTAAAAAAAAATTTTAAAGCACCAATCTAATGTATTTTTTTTAGTGGTTAAGATAAAATTAATGATTGAACTTTAAATTAAAAAAATAATTAAGGATTAAAAAAAATTGTAAGGATAACATATCCGAGAGAAAAGACGTTATGTTATTTCATTTTGCCTAATGTCAATTAGATTAACTAAAATAAAAAAATTAATAAGAAATAATTAAACAAAAAAAAAAGTGACATTTGGAGAAAAAAACTAATTATTTTGATGTTGAAGAGGTAGATGAGGGGCGCGGTGGTCTTCTATCATTGCTACTATTGTTATTAAGACGATCGATATTACCGCCATCATTAGAATTACTATTACGATCAGCACCACTACTACCACCTCCACCTCGTCCACCACCTCGCATTGATCGATTACCTCGACCACCTCGATCGCCTCCCCCACCACCGCGATGTTCGCCACCTCCTCCTCCACGAATATTATTATTTCTTTTCTGATCGTTTATATTATTTACGTAGCTGTTTTGTTCGTTAATATCGTTGTGAATATTACCATAATGCCGTTGCATTCCACCACCACCGCCTCCTCCGCCACCTCGACCTCGGCCACGACCCCTGGGACCTCCTCGGCTCGATCGATTATTTGAATCTACGTCGCTACTATAAGCACGATCCGATCGACGTGATGTTGGATAACTATGCATTGAATTTAACGATGAACCTTGAATTGCTCTTAATTGTTGATCAATTTCTAATTTCTCTTGTCGTAGTTGTTCAACTTCCTGTTTTAAATAAAATGCGCAAAACAAAAATAAGCTCAGAAATATGAAAATGATTTTATAAAATTTTGTTCAACATACCTTTAAATGTGTCAAGTGATATTCTAGTAACACTTTTGCATTTGATATAGTTTCTACTGTGCCAACAAATACAAACGGTACCTGACCCTCTTCCCGTGGCGTACTCGGTTGTGGTTCATTATCACCTTCAATCTGAAAAGCCCAATAAATTAACAGAAAAATCAAACCCCATTCTTTATATCTTTAATCTAATACTTTAACTCGTATAACTCCGCTTTTGTCGACAATCTCTTGTATAATGCGGCCATTTTTTCCGATTACTTTTCCAACTAGACTACGAGGTACTTGGATGGATTCTACACTATATTCAAGAAGTGATCGAGCTTTTCGTACTGCTTCATCAGTCTGCATTAAAATAATTCCATTATATAAAACAATTTATAGAAAATAATTAGTTTTTACCTCGCCATAAATTTTAAAAGTACATGTATTTTCCTCCAATTCAATATTTAATACACCATCCAATTTTCGTGCTGTGTGTATATTAGCTCCATGTGCTCCAATTGCCAAGCCTATTAAATCTTCGCGTACTCTAAATTCGTCAGTATATCTGCAATTATAAATTTAATTTAATATAAAAATATTATATATGGTAATCTTGAATCTACCCTACAAATTATATTGGGCATTTTGAATAAAATCAATATTTTGGAATCTGAACGCACACATAAAACAGTCTATTTGCGAAGAGGAAAACACCGTTTTACATTAACAGAAATGTTAACGATAAAATCGAGTATGTTAAAAAAATATGATCGATCAAATTATGTTATTAAAAAAAATGTTATCGTATATAATTTTTGCAAAATAAACAATTCACGATACAAAATATAACAAAGAGTAAAATATTTCTCTCTGTATCTAGATAAAAACGTTCAGTTATATATGTTTTAATAGATCGAATTTGTTTTGAAATTGCTAATAAGCGTAAGTGTATGAAAATAGAACATATGTACCATCGCAACCGGATGCAAGTATCCTAATTTTTAGTGGAACAGAATAATAAATAAAAAGTCACCATAAAATAATCAATTAAATTTTATATTGCTATAAGATTACGTTTTGTATGTTAATAAACAAAAGATTGATGGTTAGCCTATGTTAAGTAAAATAATATCCAAATAATTTAAACACATAGAATTATGCTTGACCATACAAATTTATATTTATGTAGATAAATGTACATACCCAGCTGTATTGTGTAGTTTTGTTGATTCTAACTGTCTTGCAGCCTCTTCTGTTCGTTTAAGTAACATAACCTAAAAATATTAAATATAATATTTATAAAAAAAACATTTATACATAATGTTAATCAATCAATGAAATACCTTTTGACTCAAATTGCGAAAATGCATATTCTGTATCATGTTAGCCTTTTTCTGCGAATCCTCACTTTTTGAAATACATACAAGAACTCCTCGCTCAGGTACATATCGGCAAACACCGGCTCCGACAGCCTTTTGAAATTCTTTATGTACTCCATCTATTTCGGCACTAAAATAATAAATTAAAATAACACATTTTTAGTCCAAGATTTTGTCGAAGCAAGTCAATTATTAATATTCACAAACTTTCTATACAAACTTGAAAGTTTGTATAAATTAAATTTATACAAACTTTCTATATGTGTTAGAAAAACAAATAAAATGACAATCAATTATAATAGAAAATTTATGAAAACTAACTTAATTCTGTCTTGATGAATACATATCAAAATTAATCATGTCGTTCTCGATGGCATATTTAGATTATCGTTCTATATGAGGGAGTGGCAATTAAAATTAATTTGAGAGAATCACTTCACAATACGTTTACGTAAGTGTTGTGTATAACTATAACATTTTTCATTTCATGTTTATAAGAATTTAATATAGAGAAATAGTTACATAACGAAATATGATTTATAGCTTTTCCTGGCTAACACAAATAAGTAGTTAATAAGTAGAAAACCAGTACTTGTAGATTGTGAAATTGTTGGTAAGAAATTTAGTAACTTACAAATAAATCGTTACTTGTTTGTAAAAAAAAGTTTAACCTTTAAAACTGTGAGCTGAGAAATGAATTCTGCATTCCAATGAGTTATAAGTTACATAAAAACTATATTTAATCGTATGGTCTGTGCATTATAAAATTCTCTTAATGACGTCCTTTCTATCGAATTTTTGTATGTTTATACATACACACACACGAATAATGGGTTTTCCTACATATGTTCATTCTTATTGACTAACTTAAATTTAAATAAATACATTCATTATGCATAATTATATCTGTACTGCGATTCGCATACTGATCTATTGCACAACCCTTTCATTCCAAATTTTGTTTGTTTTATTCATTTATTTGTATATAACATAAAATTTTAAGGAAAAGCGCATATGGAAGCAACATGTAAAAAATTATTACTTTTATTACGCATAAAAACCTCTTAAAATGTTTACTGGTAAAAGCCAACACCATGCACACACTTCCCATTACGAGTACAAGCTAATTAACATTAGAATCAGACAATAATCTTTACAATTATCTTTAAACTAATTTTTTCATTCTAGCACGCCATTCAAGAGGAAATGAGAAAAGAGATAGAACATAAACATTCTCGTTTTAAACTGACTATCTGAAACCACTTTATACAGACAACAACTAAGAAATCCAAATATCTTTCTACTAACTTTAACTAAATGATCATCCACCCACAAGGAAACGAAAACGTATCTTACGATTTTTTGTAAATTACAATAGATTGCGATTTACTACATTTAAGACAAGGCCATTGTAAATAGACCAATTATATATTCTATCTAAACCCTTGTTAACCAGAAAAATATTACTAATTATAGAATGCTGATCTAACTTACTATTTCTATAAATTTGGACATCATCAGCGAAAATGTGAAACGAACAATGGCGAAACGAGGATTCTATGTCATTAATGTACATAGAAAATAATAAAGGACCAAGTACCGAACCATTGAGGAACACCTGAAGTAACTGGAAGAAAATAACATAAATAATTGCAGCTGAAAGGCAAAATATACATTGTGCGATAAGCTTTAATGTTGATAAAGAATGTTGTGATTCAAAGGCCTTTCAAAAATTTAACAAAGCGAGAGTCAATTCCCTGTTTACCATGCTACGCCTAATATCATCGCTACACGAGTGAGGTCATTACATTTAAATCTGCAGAAAGTTTTACTACTCCCAAAATATCGATAATCGTATTTATTGAATATGTAAATTTAGTGAATGTGTATATTCATGTAAATAAAATTAATTAGGCGTTATCTATGGAGGCACTCTGCTTCAAGTGTTTTATGAGCACAGGAACTGTGTAAATAAATTGTGCCGGGAAATGTGATAAAAAATCAACCCCAGAAACACAGTTTTATCTTACAAAAAATTCTAGCGATGTATTATGGAGTACTCTGGCCAAAAAAATCTAGAAAAATATACGTTTAATAAATTGAATAGTTGTTGGTTTCATATAAATCGTGTTTGGAAGACATCCTCGACGCACTCGAAGATTTTTGATCTATCATCACACAAAGTTTACATGACATGATATAATAAATCGAACAAACTCTAACCAAAGTAGTACTATACATCTTTATTGTTACACAAAGATAAATTAATATCTACACAAATTTCAAGTAATTTAATAATAAATAGTGAAAAATTGTATTCAATTTTACATCCTAGACTAATGAGAAGACAATGATGATTAAATCATCTAGCAAGCAAACAAAAACTATTTTTGAAAACATTTGAGTTTTACAAATGCTATCACAAATCTCTATAATTTATCGAATATTAAATTGAAGTGAAATGTTATCTCCGAACATTCCACTTTAATTTAATATTCGATAATATCGAATGCAAATGCACAAATGGAAGAACAATCTACGCCCTTCCTATTGGAGCGCAGAACTTATGGATTGCCTCAATTTTCATGTCAGTACTATGGCTGATGTGAAGTAATTGTGCAGATGATGGTTCTCGATTTGACTTCTTTGTCAGTGATTCGACCACAAGACAGTAGAGAGACAAACAAATTCACTGTAATTGATTCAAGATGGTAATTTTTATGTCTAAAAGACAGCAAGGCAGTGTTTTTTTTCAATATGCAATAACAATAATTTTATCGATCACTTTGGGATTTATTTGTTTATAGTCGCCGGTTGTAGCTTAATGCCGTCGAACAAAAAATTAACACGCACTAGATGACATAAAAACGCGATTATGTGTAAAAACAAAAACAAACATTCGTTGAGATGACCACCTACAATGTGCACCAATCGTTAAAATGGTTCGTAAGGTCTCAGTTGAGACGCGGTAAAGGCCGTTTACGACCTTAAAGCCATAGATTATTGGGATTTATTTAATAAAAGATTCTGATAAATGAAAATCTTCTTTAACACCATACACCATCTCGTAGATGTTAAATAAGATTTACAAAAAGAATTTGGGGTTCTGGCGGACCAGGTCATGTCGCATATAACTTAAAAAGGTAAGGTTAATGCCTGCTAAACATAAACCATAATAAATAGCTTTTCTGCACATTAAACAATTTCTTTGAATCCTAAATATAGGGGCAATACAAACTTTAAACAATCGTAAGTGTCCTGCACATACACATATAATTTGTTGATAAATTACTTTGTCTCCATAGGTGTTATTGGAGTAGTTTTAATTTTTTTTTTATAAAATGTATCTTTGAACACAAAGATGAAATTTTATAAAAACTAATAGATACAATTATACTTTTTATAAAATTCTAGGAATTATCTCTACCGATTAATTGATTTGCTAGAAATAGCGTTTACATTATATTTATCTAAAATATAATAAAATAGAACAATCATTTATTTGTGCATATGAGTTATATCACGTGGAACGATAGGTTCCACCAGAAACGTGTTAAAATATCAACGTAAATCGACGTTTGAAACTTCTTATCGATGTTGATAACAGTACGATTCGCTTCCAAATTCATGCAATTTGATATTCAACATACGTTCCATTTTAAGCATGTGTCTTACCAACACGGATAATCTTTGATGTTATAAAATAATAGACCTAAAAGATATGAAGTGATTTATCGATCTTGAATTTCAGTAAAATACAGACCTTAGCAAACAGTTTTCTGGAAAGAGAACTATGTAATCTTTTTTAGGCCATTTACATACTTAAAATTACAACCTAACAGGATTTCCTAATGAAATAGTCAATTCTTTCTTAATGTGTATTTTTAAAGCAATTGAGACTGACACAAAATTAGTGGTCAGGTTTTATTTAGTTTAACAGTACTGCAGATAAAGAAGTTGGCCTCTTTTTAATCATTTTGGAATACATCCAAAAAACATTTTTCGTGCCAAGTACATAACCATGTGTTAGCGATTTTTTCACGAAATCTTTTTAAACGAAACGTATTATTTGAGTATATTTGACGCCTAAAATATTGATGTTATACAATTAGTCCTACATATAATTGAAAGTTACCTCACATAATATGTATTCACATCCGTTCTTTTAATTTTTATAATCTTCATTAGATGAAATAATACAAAAGAAAAGGAATACACAATATTCCAGTTTTAAACCGGTTGTATAACCCTTGGAAATAATCATTGCATATACGGTATGTTTAACAACATATTTTGTTAACAGATGCATTCTAATCACACCACAAAAAAAATCATTTCGAATATTATCTTTGCCACTTTTGATTTTTCTTAGTTCGTAAATAAAGACATGTTTTATAAATAACAATATAGATCTTACAAAAAATGTCATCTAATTTGAATCTTATATGAAATTGTGAATGAGATACGTTTTATAGAGAATAAAATTTGCATATTTACTTACTAATCTCTTAAATCTTCTGGTACTTCAATTTCAAATTTGTGAAACGTTTTATTTATTATAGGTGTATTTGGATTTTTTACTCGTATCCGATCTAACGCTACAATTTCTGAATAACTATTATCCCATCCAAGATATTCAACTACATGAAATTCTACTCCCATCATCTGAAAATAAAATACAATGTTTATTGCAAACGTTCAACGGAGATATATTTAAATAAGTGCATTACTTTAATTGCAGCCATCCACCAACCACATGCCTCTCGTTCGTTTGATCGTGAAAATACTTCTACTTCAGTACCAATCGCTAATTGAGGTAATGGGGCTTCAATTGGAGGAAGTCGAACTTGATTAAAAAGGAACTTCGATTCTTTTTGCCAGCTAAAATTAAAGTAAATAAATAATTAAGATTATAAGAAAAGTGGGGTTCCCCAAAGTATAAATAGTTTTAAAAAAGAGACAGATCTATTCTTACTCATTTTCAAAAGCTACCCTAACTCCATCGTCAAAAACATCCGTAACAACTCCCTGAAATTTATAAATACAATGATTAGAAAATAATATTTTGAACAAATTAAATTTTTTTAAAAAACAAAAGCAAATCAGAAGTTATGGTTGTTTTAAAATGCGATTTTCAATTTTTTCTACTGCAGAAAATTTATCCAGCACTACTACACCACCGTAGATGAGAAAAATGTGGTTAACATTTTTTTTTCATTTCACACAATTATGATTGTCACATTTTCTATTATTTTTACACAAAATATGGAAAAAATATTTTCCAAACACGGTATGACATAAGTTTTCCGAATGAAATTGAAACTGTAAATACAAAAAACATGAAGATTCACCAAAATTCACGCCCTGTCACAAACAAATTCAAAATTTTGGATTCAAATTTATTTTTTTTTTATTTGGTGTGTTATGGCGTCCATGACGATTTTTTTATTCAACTTTTTTTTTCTTCATAACACGGAATATTTTATTTCAAAATTTTATCATGTACTAGAAACAAATTTTCAACGAAAATCACACGAAAAAATTGTTTAAAACACAAATTTTTGATTGCACCAACACTTAAATTATTAATTTGCATACTTTTAGTCGATACCGACCTTATAATATGCTCCATTTTCGCCGCATACTTCCACCGATAATTCGTCCATCTTGTATTATGAATAGACGCTCTTTGACCGCAAGTTCTATACAAACCCGCCAATCATATTGAAAAAAATAAAATAAAAATAAATTGGAAATTTTGCGTTTATTGGTATAATCATAAAACTCTAAATTTCTATGGAAGAGCGATTAAATGGTATAATGTATGAATTCGGAAATTAATTTTATTCACAAATATTAAATTTGATAAAATAATTACTCTCTTAATTACAATCTACTACAAAAAAGTGCTTAGTTACATAAATTTAATAAAATTTCAAATAATTTATAGTTTATTATCGTATTTAGTATAAAAAGGTTTACAACCTGGCTAAGTGGCTACCAAATTAGCCTCAAACTAGGCTATTCAATTCTGTAAATGAATTTTTTAAGAAAAGTTTAATTTCATTACTTATTAAATTGAAAATGTTTACACTTTACTTAATTGTATAGAATTAAAATACAAATATAAATAAGAAACAGATTTGTAGTTTAAGGTAGAATTTTTAATAGAAGGATTATTCACATGTTGATCAAATTTTTTTGTAACTTTAATTAAAAAATTCTTATCAAAATATAATTGGTATAAAATTTTTTCCAGTTGTACCAACAACACAAACATGATTTATTTGATTTGAACAAGTGCATTACGGTTTCTTTATTGCTCTGCAATACAATAAATATTTAACTAGAAGGATTTAGAAATATAATATGAATTTTTGATCAATCAGTATATGATTAAAAGTTTCTGTTTAATAGATATTATTTATAATTTGAATTTGTTTTTCTAGCTTTATATCGTGATTTCAAAATAGATACGTTATATTCCATCAGTTTGAGACATGATAAATAAGCTGTTTACTCGTTCGCCAATGAATCTGGAAAATAGACTCTATAGTCGAATATTCAGTTTCGGTAAGTTATCTGTTTATCGATGTCGATGTACGTTATAAATAATAATACTCATCTATAAACGGTATTTTATAAAAGTAAACCACGATACTTTTGAAGACACGAGAAAGGGGTCTCCTTTTTGAAAAGTGTACGTAATATGGTGTTATATCTGTTTTAAATAATTGATGCAGTTTTGCACTTAAAAACCACAATTTAACCGAGAACTATACATTTTAGTTATCAGCTATTGTTTATATTATAGATTAAACTTTGAAAATAATCATGATAAATGTAAAAATTCTAACTAGGTTATACATTATCAATCGATTTGTAATTGTTTAGTTTGATCATCACCATGTCGTATGCAACAATAGAAATGGGGCATTAATTTCAAAGACTTATATAACAATCAAGTGTAGTTAATCTTGTTTTTATAGTTATTCACAGATTATGTATTTGAAAAATGTTCTTATAATTTTGTTTGGACAAATATAAGTGATGGAAAGATTGAAAAATATGTACTGTTGTATCTAGTTTCCAAAAATACATTTTAATTAAAGAGCTTATCCATTTGTAAAAGGTTACGCAGCAATAGTCCAACAAGTTAACACATCAACATGGAGCACTTGCCAAAACCGATTAATTAATTTTATTATTAATTTTATAATTTTATTAATTTCAAATTTGTTTAGATCAGGTAAGATTAAGGTAGCCGTCCTTATGACCAAATGAACACTTATGGTCCATAGTCATACCTCAAATTATGTACATTGTTCTTATTCATTGAACGATGTGTTTTGATGAAGCAATGAATATTGTTGACGATGTTTTGAGCAAGAGCTGAAGGTATCAAACAAACGGGCTGTAATTAATTTACAATTTCAAAAGTAATCATGTAAAAATGCTAATATGCTATTTCAAATCGTACTCTACAAAAAAAACAATTATACTTCAAATTTAAAATAAAACAACTAAAGTTATCTGTTTGTTTTTACCTTTGCAATTAATTTTTCGGGGTCAATTCTATTCCACAGACGTACGGCTATAGGTCCAATTTACGCAGAACCTTCTGCACCTTCCATAGCCCAATGTCAGCCTATAGTACTGACATGAAAGATGGGTTGGTCCATGAATTTTGCACTCCAACAGAATTAAAGTTAGCCTGATGGATCTCATGTAACAACAATTATGACGATATTATTATATCTTTTGATGTGAAATTTGGTTATGAATACTTCTAAAACAATTCAATGGAAAACAGCATCACAATACGAAACCTACTAAAAAAAGACAAAGCCTCGAAATTCTTCTATTCAATATATAGTAATTGCAGGTAATGAAGAAGTTTTTCAAGATGCTTTGATAAATCGTTTCATTGCATTGACAGATAATACAATGGAAGATAATATGTATTATTTACTTGCAGTGGTTTGAGAAAAACTTTTAACTATCAAACTATGTGGAATATTATTTCTTCCAAAGAACCAAATTTCAGAACACGTAAGATTATGTTTCATTACTTACTTATTTGGCGTGTACTTTCAATCACAGCATCACGGCAACATTAATAATGCCAATAGCATATACTAGTAATAATAATTTTTTTAAAATTAAACTAGGCTTTTGTTTAAATTAAGAGTGATATTATTTTAGATTTATGGACTGTGACTTATGTAGATTGACGAAAAATATTGTACTGAGTGTAAAAACTCAAACATTTTAGTATTTATTTTCGGGATTAGTTCATCAATCGTAAACAAAATTATCCAGAACCACTTTTGAGTCAATCCTAAACCATAATGAAGCTATATACAGTTTATCAGAGTAGTAGCCCTACTACTTTAGTTAGAGTTTATTTTTTAATTAGACAATCGAATCACTTAATTGAAACTATAGACTAACTCACTAATATATACTGTAAGCTATATATATATACTGTGATGGTCAGGTGTGAAGGTGGCACCAGTTGTCAGCTCCGTATCTTGCAGCTTCCACAAGTGCTTATGTTACCTCCTCGTGATAGTCGTCGGGTAATTTTAAGTGGGAAACCAGGCAAAAACACAGCGCTAAACAACTGGACCGGGTGTCAACTGTACGCTCGTCTACAGTGCAAAGACAATCTATTTGGTCCTTCCGGGCACTGTCAAATGTGGAGGGAGGTGGGCCGGCACACAACTGCCCACATGCCCTCATAGACAGTATGGTGACGAAGCACGTGTTCGGGAAATTATTTCATGTAACTATTACCGAAAAACACATATGGACCTATAACAGCCCATCCTACCCCTCAGGCAACGATATGTTAATCTTTACTGACGGATCAGTATGCCGTAATCTAGCTAGTGTCGGGTTATACATACAAAATCCTGAAGTTGAATTTATCCTGCTTGGTAAGAACGCTAATGTTTCTTAATCAGAAACTGCTGAAATTTTGAAAGCAGCACTCTTTGTAAAAGGGATAAATTGCAGAGATATAGGGCACTGCTGCCTGAATAGTCAAATGTTTCGAATGAAAATTCGAAACACCTCATACAGCGAACATAGTGGGGACGGGGAGGAAGAAACTGTTGAGCACTTTTTGTGCTCCTGTTCTTCACACACTTCCCATAGACTGCACTGTTTCGGCTCACAATAAATATTTGAGGACCAATTGACGATCTTGAGGATACCGGATATCTTGACTGAGAGTGTACGCCTGGAAAAGGATGTCACAGTGAGCCAATTGAGCCTGAGTGACTGGGGGAAAAAAATAATAATAAATACATACTGTACATATATCGTCAGTGGATACAATTTATTTATTTAATCCACTGTACCAACCACATTTTCTCGTTTTGTATGTAAAGCGAATATACAATAAATTACATTTAATTTGTGTAAATTTTCTATAAAATTGCGAATCTGAAAATATATTTTCCACTTGCATTAAATAAAATTACCATATATACATAGCACAACAGTAAGGTATTCCTTTCAACTGCTTCGTACTACTGTGTGACGAATGTGCAACTAAATTTAGAAGGAAAATTGCACATGATGATATGAAAAACGAAATGAGATAAAATAAAAGAGTTCAAAGAATTTCGATGTTGCGCACCTATATCGAAATTTTTCCTTCTGTCGATTCTTGATTGTGTATTTGTATATTTATGGGCTACGTGTTGATAAGGAATACAAGGTGACTCGGGATAAAATTATTCAATAAGGTTTTTTTTTCTATTATGATTACAGTTTCCTTAGTAATCTGTATTTGAGATTACATAAATGGGAAATAATAATCATTATGGAATAAAGCTAATTCTAACATTTATGTGTGTGTATAAAATTATAGTTGTAAATAGTTATTGTATGCTAATTTTGAGAGTGAGAAAAATTATTATTTATATAAAAATGTTTGGTGTTGGGAAATTTGTGAAAAGGCTGCAACGAAAATAAAAATCACTTCACCCGTATGTACATTATATATATATATATACTATTTGTTACTACCTAGTATTTAGAATCTAAACGAAGAGACAATACATAAAAATTTATTAGTTTATATTTGAGTCTCACTCAAGAGTTTTACTTTTTTTATTTGTCGATGAACGTTCAACAATTTATATTTCAGTCAGTTATAATTCAGTCGTTAAATCAAGAAGTACGTGAACACTCGTAAATTTGTTATAAAAATTCAAAGTGTTTTGTCGGTTAGTTTGGTTTTTCCTTTCGAACTTGTGAGTTGTCAGTGATATTCAGTTCTCTTTGGTCGAGCAAGTCTGAGCACAGTTTAATATAATCGGGCCATCGTTTTTGCTTTAGTTTATTAAAAAATCTTAATATTTATATAAATATAAACTACAACATAGCAGAAAAATGAAAAATTTATTTTTTTTAATTTTTATCTCAGGTGGGTGGAAAAAAATTGCATCGGTCAACGAAAAATGCATTAATATTTTAGTTTTTATTTTATAAAACGATTTGTGATGTTGATGTTAATATAAAAAAGAAATAATTATGTTGTAATCGTTAATTTGTTATGTTAAAGTTTTTTTGCTAATTAAATTGATAAAATATAACATTCGCAAACATCTCGAGTGAGTGATAAGATGTGATGTGAAAGGTTATATAGGAACATGTGAAATGATTTTTAATTTTACTAAAGAGAAATTTTTATTTAAAATTGGCGGTGTTTTCAAACTTGTAGTTTAGGATCTTAGCAAATCTAAAATCTAATCGTAGATAGTACTTACTTATAAGGTTTATTACACATAAAATATGTATAATCTGATTATAATCAGATTGAGTGTTACATGTCTGTTAAATGGTGTTTAAAAGAATAATAATTTATACTCGAAATTGTGTATTTTCCCGATGTGTTGGAAGCTCCCAACTATTTTATACATTCCCGTAGTAACTTTCCTATATATTCAATTTTAAACAGTTGTGTTTTAGGAAACTTTTTTGAGACACCTTAGTCTTGCATCTATTCACTAAAGATTTTAATTTAGGACAGCTAGTTTATTGTTATGATTCACATTATTTTACTTGAAATATAATTCGCTAGCATTGTTTTAAAAATAAAACACATTTATTGACATGTTATATTTTACTGCCGATAACATAAAATTTTATGTATCGCTGTCTATTGTGCAGAATTACGATAAACTTAACGAACTGCGAACACGTGTAATTAACATTGGTATAATTATGCATCCAGTTGAAGTTCAAATGAAATATATTATTCATATATGGAAATTTTTTTATCATAACTTATCATCCATTATTATAGTCAATTGTATCTAGAACTTTGAATTACTATAAAAAAAAACCATTTATAGAACAATGGAAATATTAATTTGATAATATATAAAGCTTTTAATAGGAAAAAAGTCCCCGCAGGTAGATTCGAAAATAGTATTAAATACAATTTTCCACTATGTGCTCTGACATTTTTATAATTAAATTAATTAATAGTTTATTAATCCAACTGCAACAGCTTTTACCATCGTACTGTTGGAAAGATGTATAAGCTAAATGAATCCAAAGGATTTCATCCAGGTCTTCGGATGGCAGATAACTGAAGTATTTAGTTATCGTCTAAGGTTTTCTACTTAGGTTTTTAATTTACAGAATGTTCGTTGTTCTTTGGATAGTTTTACTCCTTAATACTAGATAGTTTATATAGATGAAATATCTTTGTTAAACAAACTGTATCTATATCGATAACGATGACACTCCAAAGGAATGACGTACACCTTCAATTATTTCATATTTTATCAACAGTACCGAATCATTTTAATCTATAATATGCTATAGGTCTGACTGTTATAGGACATTTAACATTACTAGTTAAAATTGCAATGATCGAAATAAAATGATGAAAAAAACTGACTGTGCATACAATATTTATTCTATTATTAGCACATTAAGGGTCAATAGAATTCAAATGTAATACAAGAAACTCATTGCACTGCGCTAGTCTAATACATATAGACTATATATTTTTATATATAGATTATAAAACTATCAATATCCGCTCAACAGTCTGATTAATCATATACTAAAGTTACAGTGCTACTAAAAAAGTATAAATAAATTACTAATTATCCGTTTAAATCCAGATTTCCGTAATATACTTACTATAATAAACTACTGTAGTTACTATATTCGTATTATAACAAATGATATAATTCCGCACATTTTCGTAACATACATTTTTATAGTGGGTGTGACATTACTAGAATTTTATAACGTGATTTACAAATTATCTTAAAACGTGAATTGAATTGATTGTTATAACATTTTCACAGGTTGTAGTGTAATGATTAAGATAGATTCGAGTTAGAATTTCGAGTTAGATTTTGGCGGCTCTCCAAAATTATTAACCAACCCAACATGCACAAGATGATATATTACTTATAGTGTACCAATAAATGATTCAATAAATGAGCTTCATTATAGAGACAAGGTTTGAGTTAGTACAATAACCATGAATATTGATAAATGTTCATTTTAGTTCGAACTATTTTGAAATGATTAGAATTTCTTTAAGATCATAAAAAAATGGTAAAATATAACGATATTTGATTCACTGTTTAATATATTGCATACAATTTTTTAAAATGCAACATCATCTGCTTATAGTATTATAACCAATTATTTGGGGATGAAATATTTTATTTTATGAATGTATAACGAAAACATTGTTAACGTTTATTTTATTCAATTTGTAATACGATTACAATGTATTGTTTATCCAGATTAAATTTCATTTAGTATATGGCGGTATTTCAATAAACAGATCAAAATTTTTCTCCAAAACTCACTTTTCTCATGTTTCAGCCCAAATCATTAGAGGCAGATCTGTAATTAGTCAGATCATCGCTAAACAATGAACATAATTGTTACTTTGGAACGAATCAATGTAAAAAATTTCGATTAAACTTCGCGCCAAACATTAGTTTGAACCCCATATTTGACAGATATTTTCATGTCCAAACAATTCACCAAAACCGTTTGAAATGAAAGGTATTATAAATACGAAATTTAACTCTCCTATCATCCTATAGTTTTTGATTTTTCCAAGCATTTCTGGTATGGTGACTTGTTACTACTTGCGCAACCATAACCAGAAAACCACTTCCGAAGCATATCAAACGATGGTCAAGAGTCTTCATATAGTATATTTGTTAAGCACAAAAAACAATGGGTGTATCTAGCACGTTGATATCTCACTAAAATAAGTAGATATCTAACATCTCGATGTACTAGATGCAAAATATCTTACTAAAAAAATTGTAGTAAATCTCACTATTTAGTGAGATATGAAATTTATATCTACATTTTGAAGATATTTTATGGTTTGAGTCTCTGGTATTTTTTGACAGCTATATTGGTGAAGTACAGAAGAAACAATTCATCAATTTAAATATAAAGAATGAAAATCAATCTTAAATTCGCAATGGACACAGTAAGCGCGAAAATAATATGTATAATAGAATAATATGTCTTTTATATGACAGTTCTGACTGACAGCTTAGTTTAGACCTAAACCACAAATAACTACTACAGATAGCCAAAAAAAAAAAGTTAAGTTGATGTGGCTGCTATCGCACACTTAGACTAAATTTGATCCGTTTCTTTCCGTAGTACTGTAGTACTGACATGGAAGATGGGTCGGGCCCAAGGATTCTAAACACGACAGAGGATCCAGATTATGTTTATTTTTCACCACCGATCGCACCGCCCAAACGATCGAAGGTGAAAAACCCATTTTGCATCCTGCCTCGGAATCGGATTCGAACCCAGTACCTCCCGCTCCAACTGCCGCAGCTTTAACCACTGCGCCACCTGGGCGGTTAGGCACAAATAACTACTACAGATAGCCAAACTATATGGAGAAATCATGTATATAGACTGAAATAAGGGGAAATAATTGTACCCTGGAGGAAAAGGCTATATTTGAGTTTTATTTTCTCTTTCATTCCTTTACCATTGATATTACGATAAATAAAATTCAATCAAATCTATAATACTAATTTCAAATACATATACATGAAATCAAATAAATGTTTCATGCCACTGCTATTAGTTTCATTCAGGACAGTAAATGAGTTCATCATATTTTATACAAATTTTACATACAAACATTTATTTATCGTAATATCAATGCTAAAGGAATGAAAGAGAAAATAAAATTTAATTATAGCCTTTTCATCCAGGGTACAATTATTTCCCCTCATTTCAGTCTAGAATCCATAAATTTCTCCATATAGTTTGGCTATCTGTAGTAGTTATTTGTGCCTAAACCCAAAATAAAATATAGATTGTACATCCAGCACACTAGATGATAGTCTAAAATTGAGACTATTCTACATTGTAGAATATCTAATAAGAAGATCTCATTGTGCTGGATACGCCCAATGTTTCACTACCTTCGATGCATCTCACGACGTTGAAATGCTGTAAAAACTGAACTGTCTGACGCAACAACTCTTTAACGATGTTTAAATTAAGAACAACAAACAGTCGGTCAATGTGAGTTCTCTTAACATTTCTTGTAATTTAGAATTGAGCCAGAACAATTCAATGTTGCCATCATCTGATACATAAGTTTTACTAACATACCATATTCATAAAGTGAAGTAGTTCTGAAAAAATAACAGTTGCCATCCCTAAATAATAATAGTCTATACAATTGTGACAAAGGAAGCGATGGATAGCTATTATAGCCATTATATTTTTTATTCGGCAAAAGTCTATCCACCGTTCTGGGGGTGATTTGGTAAATAAAACTATGAACACTGATGAACAAGGTTGCAGTTACTATTCAACGTCTAATTTACAGAAAGAAGTGTGTATCACCAGAACGGCTCTTTTTGTGTAAAACCAGACAAAATTCCGTAATTTTTGTAAATCTATTTCATCCACAAATCTAATGAGCAAGTCCTTACCTATTCGATACCTTGACCTAACCGGCCTTGTTTATCATTAGCGATTGAAGATTTTTTGACCTTTCATTATGAATGTAGTTCACTTCGAAAATTTACTTTGGAAATGTATATAAATAACGTGTTGTGTAAATAAAATAAACATGATTTGCATACTGATAATTTCTTTTGAAACAATTTTGTCGTATTTGGGTTTCAAATATAGTAGATCTGGTGGTAGATCAAGCTCTACGCCGTGGTGGCATCGTTACCGACAGCTATCTCTTCGTCTGTCGAAAGGGGCCGTCTTTTAAAATATCGCTATACCATTCGCTCCGGATCAGCGTGCAAAATGTGGCCGAGCCAGCCTAGAACGACGTATATTTGTGTGATTTTTATTGTCAATCTAACTAAACTATCATACTTTTCACAATATCTTGATTGGTCACCTGTGGCCCTATTCTGGTTTTCCCAGGGAATTGGGAATTGGGAATTTTTGACGTTTTTATAACAGTTGGGAATTATTTTTTCCAAAAGTGTATTCTGGCTATTGGGAAAAATATTTCGTTTGGAAAAAATAATTCCCAATTATAACAGTTTTGACGTTTATTTTTTCCCTATTAAAATTGTTGGGAATTCATATTTTTAATGGTAAAATACTCATAATCATAATACTAGAGTATAAATTTAAATTTTTTTATTATTTCTTATAAGCAAAAACACCTATTTTCTTAAATTTGGTCTTATCTGCCCTAAAATATAAAAATAATTAGCTCATTCATAAATACTAATAATCATAATAAATAGTGAATGTAGAAAATAATTCCGACCCTTAAAAATTTTTAATCGTTTTTCAAATGCGAAAAGACCTATTTTTCTTTTAAATTTGTTCTTCATCCGTCAATATTTAAATCATATTCAAATATAATAACATAGCGCACCATGGAAAAAACCATTAAAAAGGTACTCTAGTGGCGAACATTTAAAACTATTTGTTTCACAGAGGGGAAATAATTCCCAGCACGCCAGAATACACTTTTGGGAATTGGGGAATAAAATATTGGGAATTATTATAGTTGGGAATTGGGAAATTTTTTTTCCCAATTCCCAGGGAAAACCAGAATAGGGCCACTGGTTTCAATGTAAAACCATATTTTTGGCTTACAATAATCTTACTAAATTACTCGTTGCGCTATCTACTCTTATAGCAATTACATAAATTATTAAAATTGTTCATTTAGCCCTATAATGATACTATAAAGTTTAATGCCTGATTTCCATTATGAAAAAAATTTTGTCAGTATTTTTTACTGAAAAAACCAAAGCGAGAAATAAATCAAAAATACCATGAGAGTAACAGGGATCGTTTTTTCTCTTTTTTATAGTGGATATATTTTGACAGATAACATAACCAATAAATTTCAAATATTTTGTTTTTGAAAAACAAGACAAAACAATAAATTTAACATAATTATTCATGATTTAAATTATTTTCACAATGAATTAAGATGAATGGCACAAAACGAAATGTTAAAATTATCAATTGACCATAAAATAACTACTATAAAATGCTTCATAATGACGTCATACAAACGATTTCTCATCCATATACATTTTTCCTATAAAGTATTTTTCCAGTACTGAATAAAAAAACTTCTATTGATATATTTTGTTAGTACTGCTATAATAATTTTCTCAGTAACCATAAAAATTTATTCAGTACTGAATAAATTTTTTATCCTGGAAATGTTTTTTATTTCTCCCGCTCTTTAAGAAAAAGTGTATTTTTCTCCTACTTTGACTATTTTGTCAGAATTTTTTTTATAATGGAAATCAGGCTTGAGTTTTCGAACTATTTTTATAAAACATAAATTTTAGTTTCTGACAAAAACTTTTGCAAATCTGTCATCAAGTTTAATAAATTTTACTTAACTGTGTTGTATGAGAGTAAAAATTTTCCAACTCACAGAAAACGATACTATATAAAATGGCATCGTCGATGTTAAATAATTCAATTTTCCTATAAATTTTCATTTAATTTTCCATTTTACGAAAAAATATATTTATGAATTATTATAACAGTAACAACGAAATCGAAAATTGTATTACTGAATAGGAGAAGAAAAAAGATTGATTGCGAAGATGAAAATTCCATTTCTTGTAACACAATTCAATTTATTATCAAACTGAATTTATTTATCTATATGTCACTATGCATGAAATTAATATTATGTTTAAGAAATGTTTGTTTTTTTATTTAAATTATGTAATATAACGAATATTTACTTAAGTCTTTGATATTTTCGATTATCAGTTTGTCTTTACAACAGGGACAGAATTAAGACGAGGAAAACATAAATGTTGTGGAAATAGGGAAGAAAATGTGACTGTATCTGACGTATATTGATTGAAAATAAATTTGTATAGTTCATTAATGTAATAGTTGACGAATTGATTAGATTATATAGGGTTGTAACATTTCAATGAGGGTTAAAAATCTTAGCTTTTAAAGAACGAATATAGTTACATTCATATATAAAAAACTTCTGCGAGATATGAATTGAAATGATTTACAGTGCTGGGAAAAAAAAATTGGGCAAACAAATTTATTGCAAATTGGAGTTTTTTTTTGCTAAAATTACAAAACTTTTGAAAGCAATTTGTTTATTGTTTCATTTTAGATACATGTATGACGTAATTTTTTGAAAAAAAAAATTAACCTGCAATTTAGGATTAAAACCCCGAAAAAGACCAAAATATTCACGTTGAAGGGTGTTAAAGTAATGTAATAAATTAAACACTCTTTTATTATTTTTTGTTTGTGTTTTATTGATTTATAAAAGTTCAATCTTTAATATTAATATTTTGTGGGACCGCCTTTTGCTTTTATTACAGCGATACACCTCCGTTTAATTGAATTTGATAAATTTTTCAAAGTCGCAGGAGATATGGTTTCCCAAATCATCATCAACAAACTTTTTAAAGCTTCAATCGATTCTGGGCGCTTCCTTGCTACTTCTAGCTTCATTATAGACCAAATATTTTCAATTGGATTTAAGTCTGGACTATACGGGGGCCAGCTCAACACATCGATACCTTTTTCTTCGAAGTACTTTTTCACCTTTAAATGAAGAGATAAGAAAAAAAAACAAGTTTTTAACAAAATATTTATGTTTATCAGAAAGCCAATTTGTCCATCTACAATTCAAAATTAATAACTCACAATTTTGGCGGTATGGCACGGAGCGTTGTCCTGTTGAAAAATAAATTTGCAAGTCTCGCCAAAAAGCTTTAACACAGAAGGCTCAAATTCGTTCTGAAGGTGAATTTTTTTTTTCAAAAAATTACGTCATACATGTATTTAAAATGAAACAATAAACAAATTGCTTTCAAAAGTTTTGTAATTTTAGCAAAAAAAGACTCCAATTTGCAATAAATTTGTTTGCCCAATTTTTTTTCCCCAGCACTGTATATCGTTTTATTTGACTGGTACTCGAATTTAAAACAATTAAAATTCGAGCTACTTAAAGATAAGTTGAAGGAGTATAAAATGATACCTGTACTTCAATCTGGTTTGAATGCGATTTGTTGACGAGAAGATAAGACAAATGAGTTAGTTAATTCATGTATACCCATTTAAACTTAAGTTCGATTTGAATTGTATTGATAATACTAAGACCTATGCCTACAAATTTTTTCACACTGATAGACCTCATGCTAAGGAGAGATTTATGAGATGTGTCGCCGGGGACTTAATCATTGAGTTTATTAGATTAGAAAATATATATATATATATATATATATATATATATATATATATATATATATATATATATATATATATATATATATTATATATATATATATATATATATATATATATATATATATATATATATATATATATATATATATATATATATGTTACGGTTAAAGCCCGAAATCGGCGAATGTCCGAATTTACCGGTAAATGTCGGAATTTACCAAAATGTGAACCGAAATCCATTAATAGATTCTATATAATCCGTTCCTACGTGCGGCACGCAGTGCGACATGTTTGCTTATCCCGGCTCCTACGTCCCTCGAAGTTGAAATCTAAAGCCCCTCGGAGGACTAAGTGGGGGGAGCGCAGCGACCTCCCGCGTGCCCGTGAGAGTTACCGAAGCCGTTAGCCTTTACAATTCTAGGAAATCTTTCTAGGGTCTACTACGAAAACATTCTAGGGTCTACAACGAAATAATTTATTAATCCAAAAAATTAAAGAGTAAATGTGAATATAGTCTAAATTTGCAGATAAACGAAGATTGAGCATACATTTACCAAAGGGATAGGTAAATTCGGACATTTACCGGTAAATTCGGACATTCGCCGCATTTCGGGCTTTAACCTATATGTATATATATATATATTTAACATATATGTATATATATATTTATATATATATATATATATATATATATATATATATATATATATATATATATATATATATATATATATATATATATATATATATATATATATATATATATATATATATATATATATATATATATATATATATATATATATATATATATATATATATATATATATATATATATAGCTAATTCTCTTTTTACACGATAGATACTTTCCTGAAAAATTTGTGTAAAAAAATTTCGTGTAAAAAAAGATATATATAGTAAATGGAAAATCAGTAGATTGGTTCTAGACTTGAAAAAGCAACTGAAAAGTTCAAAAAATAATATTAAATTTGTACTGAAAATGGGAGGACTTTCTTCGCCATTATCACAATGATCTTGATGAGTCTCAAGGGTGAGATCTATAATTTTACCTTCGCTCAAGCTTTTATCAAGTAACAATTCCTCTATGTCGTCAAATGATACATCATCGAATCCATCTCCACCAATTGTATTTGCCATCGTTGTGATGTCAGTAAAAGTTGTGGTATACAGATGACATGATCAGGATCTTTACTTTCGACACATTCTGGCGAACAATATTTTTCCAGCATGAGTTCAAAGTTTGATGGCTTTAACTCAGCTAACGCTATCCCAACTTGAATGATGCAGTCCATAATATAAATTTTTCCATACCTCAATTACTGTTAGATCTTAACTATGGTCTAGTTTATCTAATACTTTTTGGAATAAATGTTTTATGTAGTACGTTTTAAAGGTAGCAATTATCTCTTGACCTAGTGGTTGTATTAGGGCGGTAGTATTAGGCGGAATAAAACAAAATTGCACATTTGGGTGTTCCAAAACTATAGATGGTCACGTGCATTGTCTAAAACTAAAAGAACTTTAAATTTTAGGGATTTTGAATTCAAGTTGCGTCTAACTTCTGGGATTTATATAATCTAACCGAATTTTGAAAAAAAGCGAAAAATTCTTTCATCGTATTAACAAAGAATTATATATATATATATATATATATATATATATATATATATATATATATATATATATATATATATATATATATATATATATATATATACATACGGTAAATAAAATCAAGATTCGATTGTTAGCGAATCGAAATGCCAGAACCCGCTCTTTAATTAGAAGGATCTTTGTTTTTCAGGTTGAAATCAAACATTTTACCTGCTACTAAGGTAAATAGAGAAGAGTTGAGGATATTATTGATATAAATAGATTAATCTGAAAAGTTAAGATAACTTCCAAGTATTGTATATTTCCTTATATTAAATATTTGTGACTGAAATACTTTTTCAGAAACTTTTATCAAATATTTCTTTTGTTGGACAAATATTGTCGTTACTTCAGCTTTGATGTGATTCTGACATCAGTAAATGTCGAAGTCATGTTTTATATTATACTTAAATTTTATTGTGGTATGATAACCTCATAGAAAGCCGAGATTTGCGACAATAGGTAATGCAGAAGGCAACGTGAAACTTCATATCGGTCATATCGAAAGGTCATATCGGTGGGTATGGCATGTTATCTCGTAACAGGCCTATTGGAGTTAACAATGTAATGCATGTTGTGTATGCTGAATTATTAAAGTGTTTGAGCTCTGAACAGGGCCATTGATTGACAGTTGAGTTAATGAATCAACCAAACGATGGGCGTTTGAAGGAGCAGTAACACGAATTATAATTTTAAATTTTAATGTAAGCTGTTTCAATTAGTTTATATCGATAGCAATTTATCGTTTTTATAATAACGATCTTTGATGGAATTCATATCATGACGAAAAAACTTAATCTTTAACAATGTAAATTCGTATTTGATGAAATCTGAAGTTTGATGAATATTTGATTGATCCTGAGATCAATCGTTCTTAAATGTTTTAAGTATTGGAAATACACTCCAGGTTAAAATATCATCGATGAGTAATTAAAACAATCATTTCCGTCAAAATTTGAGTACGACAACTTTCGAATGTCAGTTTTATTTTAACTGCAAACAATCTCCACCAGCATTGATCAGCAGTGTAACAAAAATCCAACGAAACTATTGGCTCCTAAACCTCATTTTCCAAATCATTACCGCATCAAGTGAGAATTGAGGCCTTTTAATATATTTTCAAAGCACAAGAAAATTATTTAGCTCGAAATTTGAATAGCTTTCGCAGGGCTTAGTATTGATAATTTTTGTGAAATTTTTGATAAACTGATATGTACACATAAAACGCGAATTGTCAATAACTCAAGTTTTGCGTTAACATTTCTGTGTGAGATTACTGCCACGCTTTCTTTAAACTGTGTTAATCAAACCATGCTTCTTTTGATAACTCAACCATTTCGATCACCCGGAAATCGTTTTATGCACGCCATTGACTGTCTGATTTATTTTAGAATTTCTAATAAACTGGGGATGGTTTTGATGTTTAGATTAATTTAAAATTAAAATCCGAACAACTGTATAACATGTACAATTCCTGGTTTATCTTTTCTCGAAATGCTTTTCTATTTATGTATGTCAATATCGTTTCAAAAATAATCATTCATTTACCACCAGTTCCTGTTAATATTAGACATGTTATCCAACATTTCCAACAATTCAGACAAGTCTTTATATAAATTGTCACGTGTACATTAATTTTTTCTATTTCTTTTTTTTTCGATTGATTTTTCCTTTAAACACAATCCAAGTTCCGACAAATCCAGTAACCAACTATGACAGAAGGATGAAGAATTTATATTAAAACTTACTGAATGAAAAACGTAATTGAAATGTTTTGTTCTTTTTAATCTCGTTATATATTCCACAGATAGATGCTAGTACATAATATTATGTTGGTTTAAAGGTGAAGGTGGAAGTGTTTTTATTACCAGGTATGAATACAAATAGGATTAACAACAATAAGAAAACTGGGTAATATTGTTATATAAAACGAGAATTTCGATGAAATATAAAAAAGGTGAAACAAAAGTTATAGCTGACGTACATCTGGAGCAGGAAAAATATTCTCGTCGAGATCAAATTAACACAAGCATATATACAATATATAAAAAAGAAATCCGAATAAAAAAGAAAATTTTTTATAAAGTTCAAGGACGTTTGAAGGTTTTTCTAAACCCGGAAAATCGATTGAAGAGGATTGTTCTTACTTCTTACTGTAATACAGTGTACAATTTGTTTTGCGTAAAAAGTTATGAAATTTATTAATGAATTTACGCATATGAGCATTCGTGCGTTTTATTTAACGTATATGAATGATTATGATGAATTTATAAAAATGTTAAAGTCATTGACCCCATGGAAATATTTCGTAAATTAGATCATGTCAAAATCTAATTTACGTTATATGTTTATGGTACAATAATAATGAGTTTGAAGATACGACAGATATTACAAAAAGATGAATTCTGTAATACACAAAAAAAAAATTATATAATTAATTAATTGTAATTAATCACAAGCGTACGTTATATGCTTATTAATTACAACATGATGTTGTGTATTTATTAAAATGTTAAATGTGTATATGGGATTGGTTAATTATTTTAATTTGGTGTTGTCGTACCTTTACCTTTTCGATTAATTATAGATGAAAAACAGAAATAAAAAAGTTAGAAATGCTTTTCTTAGTAATTATTTCTTTTATTATTCCAGGTGTATTTATAGGAGCTAGAAGTGATGAATGGTCATATCCGAAACAAGAGAGTGATGGAGTAGTTAGAGGTAAGTGAAATATTTAAATCGGAGAGATTTATGAGTACTTTAATTATTTTGCTTTTATAAAATTATACATTTTGAAGGAGTAAGCCGGGAAATATAATCTATAGCAGAAGCTCAAGTTTTGCTCTTTTTTTTCTGGAGTATAAACGCTTAATCGAACGAACAGGTTTTCAACCGGAATTTGTATTCTAAAACAAACCCAGGTCATGAACACAGTCTTCTGGAATATGAAATTCAGACCTGCAAGAAATTCAGACTTTAGTGATTAGCATTCTTCCTTTTCTTGTATTGAAAGGTGAGCTTATGGATAAAAAATTTCCTGATCATAGTTGTCAAACGTTTTACCGATCAACGTTTTTTAAAATTGTACCAAATAATTTTTAGTTTCAGCAGAGGTCTTCCTTTTTCGATATAAATCTTTATCCATCGAGTTAGTTGTAGATAAGCAGTTTTTACTACAATTTAATAGTTGTGGTCATGACAATTTCAACCATGTGAGCTCGAACTGAGCGATAAAAATGGTGAAATTCTGTTTTAAATGATTCCATTTTTGATCATTTGGGGAAGACCAAACGAGACCAATAACACTTGACGGTATATAGCTTATTCATATATCCAAATGGTTATGTTTGATATTAAAAATACATTCGCACCGTAACATGAATTTATAATTGGTCGTTTATTCAGATAGGATAAAAATCTATGGCTTAGAGGCCGTAAACGGCCCTTACCACGTCTCAAATGAGACCTTACGAACCAATTTTAACGGTGCACATTGTAGGTGGTCAGCCCAACGAATGTTTTTACACACAAACGCGTTTTTATGTCATCCGGTTGCATGTTAATTTTTGGTCAACGGCGGGAATCGAGCTCGAGACCACGGCGTGATGAGAAACTCTCTTAACCATTAAGCTACAACCGGCGACAGATAGGATAAAGGATATATATATAACGTATCCCGAAAAATTCAATGTTCGTACTTGTACACTATTCCATGGCGGAACAGTTTCTTTGAAGAAACTCTCAAACTTATCCGTTTGTACTACAATCCCATTTCTAGGATGCATTCTACTTTTGTATTTTCCATATAATTTTCATTTTAAATGAAATTCGGTGTCTTACTGTAATCTAATAATGAAAAATATAACCGCGTAATGTGTGGTCTCTGGTGTGGTTTTTTAATTAAATTTCCAAACCTAACTTAACCTATTTATTTATATACTCGTATCATCAGTCACTCTGAAATGAGTTATCCACATGTGATAATAGCCGACTTTAAATATCGCGTCTGGTTCACCAAAATTGTTATTTTATATGATTGATGTATACCGCATTCCTGGAATAGTAATGAGCATATATTTATAACTATGGCGGGCCCAGGTTATACCTTCGTCTAAATAAATATAGAAGGTTTATAAAGAAATAAAGGATGTGCATTATATTTACGATATTAATTGGGATTGGGTTGGTTCTGGTTCAACATCTATTTATTTATATTGGTGGGTGAGAACATTAAAACCCTAGAACATGCAATATTTTTATTTTTGATTCTTTTTGAATTATTGAAACGACAAAGTATGTAAAAAATATTAATTTATTTATTTATTCATTTCCATTCAGTTTGTACATTCAACTTCACTAAACTTTATAATATAAACTTTATAAACATTAATTTTAGCTCTTATGCTTTTCGTAAGGATGATGTGCTTACAGATACACTATTGAAGCAGCAGCAAATCTAGGTTTGGATACTATTTTGATCTGGTTGTTTTAAAAGTACTATTTTTAACATTTTAATTTATAAATTTACTAATTTTGAAAATTTATTCTGAAAAAAAATATAACAAGAAAGTAAAAGCCTGATTTACATTATGTAAAATATACTGACAAAATAGTCAAAGTAGGATAAAAATATATTTTTTCTTAAAGTGCGAGAGAAATAAAAAACATTTCCAATATAAAAAATTTATTCAGCACTGAATAAATTTTTATGGTTACTGAGAAAATTATTATAGCAGTGCTGACAAAATATATCAAAAGAAGTATTTTTATTCAGTACTGGAAAAATATTTTATAGGAAAAATGTAAATGTATTATTATTGTAGATTCAAAGTGTTTTTTGTTTTTTTTTTCCAAAAACAAAAAAAAAATGGAATTTATTGGTTATGTTATAAGCATCTGTCAAAATATATCCACTATAAAAAAAAGAAAAAAATAAACAACGATCTCTGGTTGAAAGACATATCGTATATAACAATGGGAGTATTTCAAAAAGTAAAGGAGTATAAAAAACATATACATATTATATTATGGTTTATTAACAACAAAACTAAAAGATGACCCTCAGGGCATAATATTGGCATTTACTGTTCAGGTTAACAATAAATTACGCTCCTTTAAACATTTAAAATAGATCCTACAAAATTATGATGTTTTGGTAATATTCTTTTGTTGGCAGCATTTTTCAAATCGAATATAGAAGTCCAAACGTCTTCAAAGTATTAATGAAAAAAATCGGAAACAAACGATAAGTGGAAATAGACTAATTGCTTTTTGTTTGGTGTCCAAGCACTCTACAGCTATACTAACACCTCATCTTCGGAATTAATTCCGAGTGTTGATTTGGTTACACAACTGTATGGAATAAGCACAACACGATTTCCTTACGCGGTTGGCACTATCTTCTGGAACTGTTCCTCCTTTAATAGGTATTTCAGCTTTTGTGACAATATAAATTTTATCAATGTCTAAAATATTATTAATATTTAAAAAATCAGTTTTATCCAGCACATTATTCAAAATCATCTCAGATTCAACAAAATTTGATAACATTGTGAAACTCTTGTTGTTATATTCTTGAAAAGTTTTGAATTCAGATTGAAGAGTTTTGATTTCTTAATGATTTCATGGAATTATTATGTTCATCGGACTTATTGTGCTTTTCAATGTGTACAATAGTATTAGTAAGGATTTGATGAAAAAACTTACATTTTGGTTTCTATTTCCAATTATTTTCTCTATTATATTAATTGAATTTCATTAAATTTTTATTATATTGTTTCGTAAAAAGAAAGAGTATGTAATAGTGAAATATATTTCTCTCACCTAAGTAAAGAAACCCCAAAAACTGAATAAAAGGTGCAATATGCAAGAAGGTTTATTTTTTCAAGGGAGTATAGATTTCATTTGCGAAAGTAGTACATTTACTTCTATAGTAGTACCAAAGAGAATAAATATAAAGAGGCACATCTTATGTGAACCGCGGTTGCATATAACTAAACATTTTAAAATATTTCTGGGTTATTTAGTGATGGCAGACGAAATAGAATAAACATATATATATTTTTTATTTCGTTTTCTCTTTCAAACAACAACAAAAAATATTTAACTACATATTTCAAAACTTCGCTTATTATTTCATAATATTATAATTCAATTGTAAAATAGAATAAATTCTTATATGAAAATATATCTATTTCATTTTACAATCGAATTATAATATAAAATAGTAAGCGAAGTTTTGAAATAGTTAAATATTTTTTTTTGCTGTCGTTCGAAAGAGAAAACGAAATAAAAAATATATGTTTATCCTATTTCATTTACCAAATAACTCAAAACTATTTTTAGTTTATATACAACCGTGGTTCATATAAAATGTTCCCCTTTATATTTATTCTCTTTGGTAGTACTTTCGACAGCACTGCCTTAGAATATTGAAATTTTCTCTCATACTTTTTAATAAAATCCAGTTCTCACTACAAAATCTGACATAGGGTTTGAACAACACTTTCTATGTACACGTTTGCCTCGATGTCATACAATAACTGAATTTGATACTCCAACATATTTGCTCCAAATTTGATGTTTTGAAGTGTAGACCTAAAGTAATAGAAATATATAGGGAGAATGTTTGCCCACTAAGGTTTGGAGGACAAAAATCGAATAATAAATCTTGATCTAATATTTTTTCGATTTTTGCGAAGTGGAGACTGGGCAGTTCAGTAGGCTCAACACCATATATGTAGTTATACTTTATAGATAGTTGATATACAATTTAATTTAAATCAATCAAAAACGAAAAATATCAAGATACTGCGATTTTCTTGAAGCTCATACCATTAAAATATGATATTCATATAGATTCTTATTCTGTTATACATCTGTATGATATCTTAGATTTAACGTATAATAAAATAAAGTCGAATTTAAATCGCAACTGATTTAACATTAAGTCAAGTGCATTAATTTAATTCAATTGGTATGAATATTATGTTTAACCTTTCGGTAGATCTTTGACATATTGAATCGAATACATTTAATTATTATTTAGAAATTAGGATATAAATTTATCTGTACATAAATGATGTATTAAATATGTTCAAATTTTCATAATTAAATCTCATAACAACGTCGAAAACTAATTTTTAATTATTTTGTATATGAGGGAAAATTGTATTTCCTTATTTTTCTTGTTTTCATTTTGTGTCATTTGTTTCTGTTTTTTTCATGATCAAACATATATATGATAAAACAACATTGTCATGTAAGCAGACAACACATGTACGAATGAAAATATAAATGAAAATTCATTATAATTTTTTTTTGTTATGTTGTGATTATGTATTTATAATATGTACTGTGTTCTATCATATTTCCAATGAAACATGATAAATTAAAATACGGTAACGAACGTTTGTTTGAACATATATATTCTTTTGTTTGCTATTCTTGTGCTGCATACGATTTGAAGATAAAGCAGCTTTTAATTTCAAAGGAAGCTTTAATTTTACTGAACGAGGTTTATTTGAGACAAAGTATATGTGTGTAGGTAGATTGAAGTTTTGTTGTAAATCTTACTGCGATAAAATAATGAATTTCCTTTTAGCAACCAACTTCGAATCATATTAGTTTCAATTTAAAATAATCGTTTGAAACAACAACAACGACACCTCGAAAATTAGCATGATATAAACAATAATTTTATTAGAGGAGACATATTATATATAAACTACTCACCACTCTTGTAGACACACGATTATCTAATAAAAATGTGGATCAAAAATACTACGCGTATAATAAAATATTTGCGATAAATCGCAATGACAACAGAAAAATAAAATTTCTGTTGCAAAAATCTCATAAAAATAAATTCAATAAAAAAGTCGTAAAATTATTTTTTTTGAAGAACAAAATTATGTATATTAAAATAGGTTGTTTGGTGGTTGGTGGTGATGACGATAATGTTGATGTGGATGGATTAAAAATTAAGTATGTATTACTTATTGATATAAAGTTACGTATATAGTTTTCCTTTTGTGAATGATTTGTTGCGCCTTGTGCAAAATTTTGTGGTTGTATTCGGGACTGGTTATAACTAGAGAATCCAAAATTACCGAGGTTTTACATTACCGAAATAATTCTCGGTAAATTTCTTTATTGGAAATAAATTAAGGCTGAAAAAGGTATTTAAGTGCATCTCTGATCCGCGGCTGAAAAGGCTCTTTTAGATTCAACTGATGTTGGTTTTACTGTGAGAATATCGCTAGAGAATTATTCTTTTCAAATAAAATGATTTCCCGTTTTTCAGAAAGTCATCGGAATAGTTCGAGCGTCTCCCTTTTAGATGATAAAATTGTTTTGTTTGGATTTTCACTTAGTCGTGCATTTTGATTGGATAACTCGTCCAACAGAATCGTAATAAAGACGTTATGACTCACTCATTATGACTCGTCATGAATTCTAATTTAATATTCAAACTATAATGTATTTTTACTCTTAAAATCTCAGTCATTATGATAATTCAAATACGGCAGAGACAAAGCCCTTACAGAAAACTCTAAAATGGATTGAACTGAATTACAGAGAAAAATCAGCTTGAATTTTTTTGTGATCTGAAATGAAAAATAATAACCGAAATTATTTCGGTAAAATTTTTCGTTAGTTACCGATAAATTGATAAATCAAAATAAGACGGTAAAACCGCTTTACCGGTTAATCGAAAACCGGTATTGAATGATTACTGAATCCTAGGATGCGAAGCTCAAAAGTATGCTTCTGAGATATAATGGCTATAAAATTTTGAGACTTGAGGAATGTAAAATATATCATAAACAATAAAATAACCAATTTCATGTATGTGAATTTTGAGTATCAAAATGCAACTAAGTAAAATAATTAAGTTAAAATCAAAATTCTACTTTATTTTTACATTATTAATATCGTTTCTTTTAACATCGAGTGATGTCTTCGAGTTAGGTCTATAACTTATTGTCCAAATAAATATTTTATTGCATTTAAATCTGAACTTTGTGGAGGCTCTAGTCTAAAACAATAAAGCCAAAACCTTTCTTGGGATATTATTGCAGTGTAAATTGGTGCGTTGTCTGGTTGATGCAACCAGACTCCTTCAATAAAATTGTGACCACAAGCAGCTGTCTGTTTATGTGATCTGTCAAGTTATACTTTTTTATCAACTTTATTGGCGCCCCTCGAAGTGCTACCAACTTAACGCCGCTGTAGCAACAAAACATCGAATGACAGTGCGCTCTTTTTATGACAAACATCAGTTTGTTGTGTTGTTTCCAATCCTATGAAAATCGCTTCCAGCCATTGTTAATGAGTAACGACATTTACATGCGACCAAAATGTTTGTGTATCGGACTGTTACAAGTTACAATGAAATTGGTAGCACCAAAAAACGCCATGGAGGTGGATATTTAAAAACAACAACAGCGCCAGAAATGGTTCGAAAGGTGAAGGCCAGATTGTAGAAGATTTAACACTTGCACAAAAAGCTTTATTTATTTACAATAATTTGGTAAACTATTCATCGTATTCTGAGCTTTTAAGCTCATTCATAATATAATGCGTATAGTTGATCGTTTCCTGGAAATATATACTGTAGAAAAATACATATGGGAACAACTTTTTGCATATCCTGTACTTTTGTAGAATTCGTTCGGAATTTAAGTCATTGATACTCTCTAGCGAGCGTATTGATCCATTTTCCATATTTTTCATAAAGAATTAGCTCGGTTGCTCATTTTGATATGATTGTAGATTTTATGGTGTATGGTTTGCTGAATGATTTGACTCAGCTGAATTTGAGGATTACATTTAATGGGTTTGTGCAGTTCGTTGTGACTAAATATTTAGCAAGTGTTAAATCTGAATTATACTAAATTGATAAATTAAACCGTGAATGTAAAACGATATTTTGTGATTTTGGGCTCTAAAATAATTCGGTAGAAACTTACAGGGGTTAGGATTTTATTTTAAATCAATTCACATTATTTTAATGTGATTTGCCATGTTTTCTATTACATACACTACTGCTATTACAGCTTTCAGACAATTCTTGACCTTGCAGACTTATTTCCCGACTCCCAATCCTAATCTCTGCTTTGTGTTGTGCAGCATTCGTACTCAAATGTGGTAAAAGAACGTGTAGTCTAGTAAAAAAATCAGTCATGTTCAAATAACTCGTTCGAGTTTGCGACGAATTGTCAAGACTTGCGTTTTTTTTTGTGTCAAACTACAAAAAAAGTGAGGGAAGTGTTGACTGTAGTTGTCTGGACGGTGACAATTCAAGACTTACATTTGGACAACCTCTGATGGTTGAATTAAACCGCTAATTTTTAGACATAAAATTATATTTGTTATTAATTATGTTTATTGGTTTTCATGTGGAATATGAATCATCAGAAGAAATTAATAGAGAAAGAATATTAAAGGGAAACTAACCTAGCTCAAAGGAAAATTTGTTATGAATTTTCCCACCCTCAAAATAATTGTTTGTAAATTTATTTTCATATTTTACTGTTAGAGTATTTATAACAAAAATAAAAATGTATGAGGTGTGCTTTATTTACATATTATATGCACAAATATATATAATGTACTCGTATAGCATTGTGGTTTTACTTGCTCTTCCGTTGGCTATACGTACGTAAATTTTCGGAGACTTTATTTATTTATTAACAGATTCTGATTTTTTATAGAATGACATCTTTTTATTATACTTATTTATTTACGAGTATTTCTACTACACTTGAAAGTAATAAAATGTTGAAATAATGATTTCGGTTTTATGGGTCTTCAAAATATCAAAATAATGTTATGAGTTTTTGATGTCGTGGGGTAATTTTAATTAAATAGCAAAATTATTGCAGTTAAATGGTGGTCATGTGTCAAGAAGAAATCGTATAATGCTTGATCGATGTGAGATGTATGCAAATCATATACAAACTATGCTATTTTAAATAAATGATAAATTTATTAGACAGCCATGTTATTCAAGGCCAATTCATCATAGCAATAATTTATTGTGTCAATTGTAGATATTGGTCGACTATGGCCTTCACAAGGAGTTACGGTAAAGTGGTCAGTGGATGATGTTACCAAATTTAACTCTACAAAAAAATTATTCCGTCTGAAATCTTCAGAACCACTTGGAAATAGTTTGTAAAGACGGAGCAATCGTTCCATATGTAATTTGGATTTGGTTTAAACCGAAAACCGAAGAGAAACACATAGAAAATTTCCGTTGCGTTGGTAGGGGAATTTTGTCTCATTCATCCTTAGCTATTTTTATTATTTTTTCTTTTCACCATTTCTACTTTTGAAATGGTTTTTATTTTTGAAATAAACCACATAAAACAGTTGTAAGGGATTTCGTTTAAGATATTTACGAGTCCGCTCGTATATGCGTTTCTGAACATAGAAATTCCCACACTAAAAAAATAATTGTTCAAACTGATAAAAATTACGATCACAATGAAAAAATCCTTATCAATATACAACCGATAAAGATTCCTATCAATGAGAATTACGAATTTATCACCAGCTAAAAAATTCAACAAATATATTATCAATAAGAAAACTGAATTTATCGATTGGAATATTTTATATTTTGATTTTAATAGATTTCTTTTTTAAGAATCCCGTTAATTAATTTCATATGTTTTAGTAAATGCAAATAAATACGTTATAGCAAATTTAATTTAAATACATGCTTAAAGTTAGCATAAAAAAGCTTTCTTAATTTGGAACATTCATTCGGGAGGACACAGAGAGCACATATTTTAAACTTCCCCCCATCTTTAATCACCCCTCACACCAGTTATTATTACTCAAGCCCTCTGGATCAATCAATCAAGATCGCTTTGTTATTTATTACTGAGTTTTTAATTTTGTTTTTAAGGCCGGTTTTTTGAGGGTGGGGATTTTGGGTTTGTTCTTAAATCTATCCTAAAGATGTAAAATTTTCAGTTTTATTGTAGGTTTCTTACCGAAGTTGTAATATAACTCGTTGTTGACTTTTTTTGAGTTTGTTGTAATTTTTTGTTGGCCAGTTTTGATGTGTTGGCTGACGTCATATTAAATGGCTCTGCGATCGAAAAGAATTAATCCATCTCTTAGAACTTACGCGAAATATCGGTCATTTTCGCAAATTTCTATTTTTTATCGATCTAGATTGATGTTCACTTTGAACACACAGTGATGTTAGTACATATAAGAAAAACTGAAAAATTTATCATATAGAATACATTTTTATCATTGTGATAAAATATTGTTAAGAATAATGTTCATTAAGAATAATAAAAAATTATATTTTTGTTGAAAAATTTAATTGAAATTATAACCACAGAGTAGGTAATTACCGGATTAGGTAATTATCTACTCTATGGTATAACTGTAAATATTCTAATTCGAAATGAAAATAAATTATCAGAATGAAATAATTTTTTCAAAACAACAATAAAAGTACTGATAAATTTTATTGAGTGCTACATTTGGTTCAGTGCATCTACAAATGTTGATTATTATATTTTTGATTATGTGAAATTTAATGTTGTAAATGAATTGGATCAGAACGCTATGGATCAGGTTTTAACTGCAGTAAAATGTTTATATCTCGAAGCGATTGTCAGTTTTATGTTTATTAATTAAGTTAATTCATCGACTATTTGGAATTTTGAACGCTAAATTTCCGTAAATTGATTTAGAACTTTGCAAGTAACCTAAGATAATTAAAATCGTTTAATAAATTGGTTATTGTTAGGCCTTCACTTGAAGTTTTATTTTTGGTTTAATTGTTTTCTGGGCATTTCTTAATGACTCCCCATTCTTGTCAAAATGAATCTGTAGAGTGTGATATTTATTTGGTGGTACGGATAGATCGTTTGTTTTGATCTGTATAAGGTTGAAAATTAGAGAACTACACCATAGTTTTGATTTATCGGTTGCCTGACCTACGACGTTAATAGGGCCAAGTACACCAATTTTTCCTTATGTTGAAAGACCTTGCAGACATCGACACATTGCTGATTCCTTACATTATCTAAAGAATTTTATTCTTTTGAAAATGTTTTCATTTTTTTTTCAAATCATGTCAAAGCTTGATGTCCGATTAATCGTTTCTATATTGCGCTAAAATTATAAAATTATAATCTATGTTTTTGAATTTTAATAAAAGTTGACATTTAATTGGTACAATTAATGATAATTTTTTTTTATAAATTTATGATTAATTATTTTTAATAATATAACAAAAGATTATAACCTTTGATAAACAATTGATTTTAATAATTGATAATTAATATTGTATGCAATATAACATGGGTTACATGTAGTAACAAACAAAGCCACTTTGTAGTATTTCTGTCAAGTTTATGTAACTTCGTCAATATAATTTTGTGTAGAAGTAAACCAAACTATACGAAAGTACAAAGTACATATTGCTATGCACACCAATAGTATTGGAACTAAGGATAACTATATCATTATATGTCGGCTTATGATCCGAGCATTTTTGACTTTCCTAAAATATCATTTGACAATATTATGATGACAACAATATGGCCAGTTATTATCAATCGATGGAGGACTACAAAATTTTAATACAGATATCGCTCGTGTAACACGATCGTTATAACACGATTGAAAAAATAATAAGAAATTATCGGATAACATGCGGTTCAAAAGTGGAATCATGCTTGACGAAAAAATCTAATCTTTAGGGTATTGCTGCTCATGGACATCCTCAAGGTTTAGAACAACCGAACATCCAAATTCTCGCCACTTTTAAAGTTTATTTTTTAGGAGATCGTTTCAACGATTTTTGAATATAATGAACACTGATAATAGCCTTACAGGTCATCAAGTCTGAAAGCAGGGCCCCTATTTCTGAATACGAATTCGTACAATAATTGTACGAATACGTGTAATTGGAATTTTTGAATACGAAAACGTATAATTTCTAAAGCGAATTCGAGTGGTACGATACGATGAAAAATTTCCCTTATTGTGGAATACGAATTCGTACAGTTTTTATACGATCATGACCGACTATATATGTTCGTTGTGTATTTAGTTATCGAAAGGAAGCAAAATAAAAATTATTAAATTGAAATATATAAGTAATTTATTATTAATAGGATTAATATGAATTATTTTGTGATATCATTTCGAACGGCCATATAAAATGATAAATAGGAACGCAATGTATGGCAAGAATGGGTATACTCTCATCAATGCTGTTCCTGATCTTAATGGATAATGTAATGAGTTTCAATTGCCATCACGTCTCCTAGTGGCATACAATGGAGATTACATATAAATTCAATGATCTGGGATATGCATATGACATATATGGCTGCTCAGTAAACACTAAACATGCAGCAAAAAATACCACAACTTTCAGATTTACCTACGTTTCAAGATAAACACCAGCAAAACAAAGACGGTGAGACTCAATACAAATACCTCAATACAAACCACACCAATGCACATGAACAATGTACAAATTGATGTAAATAAATTTGACTATACCTACAAAGGTAGAAAGTTAACTACAGCTCGATGAATGCTGAAATGTTTCTGGCCTAACAGCTTTACTAATATTGCACTGAATAGAAAAACAAATCAGAAAGATATAGAAACCGAAATAAAGAGGTGAAAGTGAAAATGTATTGACCATACATTGAGGAAATCACCAAGTGATATAAGGAGGATATCATAGGGCGGGAACTCACAAGGAAAAATGAAAGTAAGAGTACCAGCGATGGCATGGAAGAGAACAATGTTATAGTATAAGCTAAACAACTAAGTAAATCATGATGTACTTTCCCTTTAGTGTAGGATGAGCCTGCCTATATATATAGTACACACTTTATGCAACTAAAATAGGAGATACAAAATAAAATGGAGGCTTCTCCATCAATTAATGAAATTTGTAAATGTTTTTGTACTATGGTTTTTTTTTAATTGGCATACCAATATAAAATTATTATTATAATTATTAAGGCAAAAATAATAACGGCTGAACAATACGAGCTATTGGTTGTATTCATTCCGCTTTAGCTAGAGGTTATAACGCAACGGTGGACGCCCGAGTATCATCAACATCATTATGGACTGAAATAACCAGTCGGTTAAATACAAACGGACCGCCAGTTAGAAATTCAGCCCTTTGGAAAAAAGTATGGTCTGGTTTCAAATTCCATATTAAAAAATGACTTAAATGGAATAAAATTTTATTTATAATATAAAATATTATTATTATATTAAAATATATTATTATTATTAATATAAAAACGTAAAAAAACATCCCGCCGTGATTGATTTATTTACCGAAACTAAATGTCAAAAAGTGACATTAATCACAAATACACTCTGTTATTTTAAAGGAAATTTCAAAAAAATAAATTTCCCTATCACTACACTGCAAAAATTAAAAACTATTGTACGTTCGTATACAGAAATACCATTTCATTTTCGTATCGAATTGAATTTTCGTATCGAATGAACATTCGTATCGTATACAGAAATAGGGCCCCAGGTTACGTTTCCAAAGAGAAATAGATCGATGTTTAGCACCGTACAAGGAAATTGTAAAGCAAGGCAGCCATTGAGTTTATTAAAATTAGTAAACGTAAACAGAGACAACGAGGTTCAAAGAAGCATTAAGCATTATGATAGGCGAAGAAAATCTATATTGTAAAGGTATTTCTTCGTAGAAATAACCCTTCAAATACCGATAATAATAGCAGTGCGAGCGATTGGTTGCGTTATACTGTTATTTTTAGTTGCGTTATACTTTTTTATTTACATAGTTTTTGTAGATGCAATTATAATAAAATTAATTATAATAAAATAAAAAAACGGGTTTTTGAATTTTTAGATGAATTTTCTTAAATTCGGGAACCTACTCCATATATTATATGAATTCTGAGTATCATTTAAAACGATTTCTCAAAACAATCATACTACCGTGTTAAGCGAGGGTAATTTAAAACAATATAAATTGACCATTGACGAAAGAAAATATAAATAACAGATTTTCTTTTAAAATTAAATCAATCAATTATAAATTAAATCATTTCAACTAGAAAATCGATTTATATTATGCAAATTTTAAAATTGCATTTTAATCATCATCTGATAGAGAGCAAGACAGTAAAAAATCCAATTCTATCATTTAAATTTAATTAATTTGAAAATTGGAAAAGTTATATAAATAACAATTCACTCATATGATAAATTAGTATAAGAAGAATTTATTTCAATTAATTCTTTTCGAATCTGCATTAAAATCTTATGACCAAAATATGTACATATAGTTAATTTATCTGCCAACAAAATTGATTTAATTAACATTTTAAAAAATTATTTGTTTAGAAATTAAACAAAGACGATTTATATTTATATTTAAAATCTAAACATTAATTTTTTTTTGTTTTTGTTATTATTTTGAAAATGTATTTGCATATTTTTCGGAATGTTCAGACCTGAATGAATGAACTCAAAATATCTAATCGTAAATATCACATTTCGGAAGTATTTAATATGATCTTTTGTTTAGTCGAGAATAACTTAATTTAAAACAATTTGTGCCAATAGTTGTTATTTCATATAGAGTCGATACTTAAGCTATAATAATGAACGGGTTGGTGTTTGGTCGTATAATAAAATTATTTAATGCTTAAAGAGATATAAACAATGTTGTTGTTTACAATATAATGTAATTATAGTCGAATAGCTGATTAGAATAAAATGTATGAAACCATAATTGGGTTGCATATATGAGAAAAACCCAGAAATCGCGACTGAAAATATTTCAGAAGGGTTACATCTGGCGCTGTAAAGTAACTATAATAACAATTTGATTTAGAGTAATATACAACAAAATAAACAGTAATTAATTAATTATCTAATACCTACAAAAATTCTGTAGCCTTATTAGTAATGTGTATATCGATGGTTTAATTAGTAAGGGCTCTAATCTAAATGTTTAAAGTTGAATAAAATCGGATATGGCACTAACAATGATAAAATATAACGATTTGATTTGATGAGATGCCAAAACTTTGAATTTGGTATCAGAACGACGGTTTTGAAAAAATGACATTTTTATAGTTATGCCATCGATATGGTTCCATTATATACATTTGGGCAAATCCTAACAAACTGATTTCATGTTGCAAAAAAGCAAAGGCGTGCCAAGATTCTGATTTTTAGAACTCCTCGTGACTGATGGTAGATTTGTTTATTTTATTTTTCGATATGATTATTTCACTTTTACTGTTTAGACTTCATTCGACATATCAAATCTCTCCGTCTAGTAGTGGCTGGATGATGGTTCGGTTGATTTGTTCAACACGCCATCAGGGGTTGTATTTGCGTTAATACTTTATCGCTGATTGTTATTAGAAGATGACAATTCTCCGTTTTAATGCAGCCTCTGAGGGTTTCTAGTTTTTTTTATCGCTACGTAGCAATATAGTTGTGTTAATCAAATCTCAGAATTTATTTAAATTAATTGTTTAGACAAAAATCAAATTTCAAATATAGTTGTTGCGTACCAATTCTTTAAACTTCATGGGACCACTTTATTCAGGATTTGGCAGAAAGATCTTCTTTGAACGGAAGATTCAGATAATTTGAAAGGCTACTGATTACGTTATCAATTTGCTAATTTCCATATAAAAAATACTCAATAAAATTCATTGGGCATCTAAATTTATCAATGATAACACCTTTATTTTTTTCTAGAAGGCTATTTGAAGGTTTATGCTATCGAGCTACAACAATTTATGTACAATGAAATCTTGTTATATACAGGGTGTCCGCCGGGAAGGTATATAATATTTGATTAAATGAAAGAGAATGGATCTTATATTGATAAATGTTTTATTTATTGTCGGCAATTATGTATGGAATACAATATCAGATAAATGTCCGCCTCTGTTAGCCTCACAAATGCGAGCCCTTTTGAGCACATTTTTCATTTCATTCTCACACATTTCACGCGGTGTTTCATTAATTTCACCCACGAATATTTTGTGTTTTTAGATATCCCCACAAAAAAAAGTCCGGAGCAGTCAAATCAGGCGACCGAGAAGGCGAATCAACACTACCATCTTTTGAAATAACTTGTTGTGGAAAGAGATCTCGCAGTAATTCCATTGTAATCCTGGCTGTATGCGATATGGCACCGTCTTGTTGATACCACATGTTCAAGCCCGAAGCTTGCAGTTGTGGCGTTAAAATGACAATTACCGGCGTTTAATTCACAATTACCGTTACGCCGTTTTCATTTTCAAAGAAGTAAGGTCCAATGATTCCTCCTGACCAAATTGCACACCAGACTGTCACTTTTAATGGATGTAAAGGTGACTGATGAATAATATGAGGGTTTTCCATTGCCCAGAACCAATTTTTCTGTTATTCACATATAGATTCAAATGCAAATGTGTCTCGTCACTCAGTATGATTTTTTCATGAAAATTGGGATTGACATGGGCGAGCTGTAACATCCTATTGGCATATGTACGGCGGCGTAAATAGTCTTGTGGAAGAAGCTCTTGTGTCAAATGAATCTTAAATGGAAACAAATGCAATTCATTGTGCAAAATTGTGGACAAACTTGTTCTTTGAAGACCAAGCTCCTGAGCACGGCATCGAATTGAGGTTGATGGTTTGTTTTGAACACTTTCTTGAGCAGCAGTAATGTTTTTAGCCGATCTTGCAGTACCCATGCTTGTGCCTAGAATCTCTTTCTTCGAAATCATTCACTACACGATAAATAGTGCGTTTTGTTGGCACGTTGTTTCTCCCAAAAATTTCACGTAACTTTCTCATCGCCACGGTAATCGTTTATTGAGTTTGATAAAATGTTTAAACTAGAATATTTTTGCAAAATGAACTTGGCACGTGTCTACTTCATGACTGCCAAATATGAACTGTCAAGACTAACGTTTACAAAAATGGCGGCAAAACAAGGAAGTATATCTTCCCGGCGGAATAAGGCTTGTATAAGCCTATGTCCGCATCACTTCTATTATTAATTAAATTAATAAATTATACCGCTTCTCTGTAAATTGTTTCTCTGTAAAGAATAAAATCGGTAGAACTACAGTTGTTTTCAGTATATCAATTTATTTTCAACTGGCATCAACTGATTTGTGGCACACCTGAAAATTACCACGGAACTTCGATATTTCATAGAATTCAGCCGACCAATACAACTTTATAAAAAGAATAACAATTTGGTATTATTTTATTATATAGGACTTAGAATTGGAGTATAGTCCAACTCGAGGCTAAAACTATCATCACCTTGGCTTTTCGGAATCATATCAACTATACATTAACTTGTTCGTTTAGATATTTCCACACAAAATTAACATTTGATAGTGTTAAGGTGATAACGAAAGACCAAACCTTTGGCCTATATTGTATTGGTCATGAACGAAATGATGAATGTCATCAAGAAATCAATAAGGAAACAATTTAACAAAATCAATATGTAGATACGTAATTTTGTCACATTTGACATTTTAACAGTATGTATATACATATGTAATCCATTTAGGAAGCTTATATAATATGATTATTCCTATACAAAACTGTAAAATTATGAAAATCAATTTTCTTTATCAAAATATATTCTATACTGGTAAGTATGTATGTATATCTGATTGTATGTCTATATGTCCCGACAATTGTATGTATGTTCTGTACATGTGTCACATACTCGTGTCTTTATGTAATGGGAGTATAAACAAATAAGGTTCTTAGAACCAATGATAAGAATATTAGATCGTATCTGCCAAAAACACTGAATCAAAATATTGTGTAGTAGTTTTGTATCCTCGTATTCATCATTTATTTTTATTTGTTTTGGTACTTTAAAACTTTTTACCATATGGAGCTGTGATTGAATCTGCGTGTTGTGAATGGTTTCGATGTTTATTTTGACGTAGGTAATTAGGATCCCAGTGACATCATCACTCTGTTACATGTTGTAAGAATAATTAAAAATTAGCTGAACTGGGTTCAACAGGATGCTGAAAGGCGTTTATACACTTGCAAACTGCTACTTGAACAAAACAACTAAATATATGTTACGGGTGATAAAAAAATCCTTTACGGCAATCTAGAGGGTAAGAGAAATCCATGGTTCAGAAATAATGTTCCATATTTGGTGAAACCAGCTGTATAGGAAACGAGACCGATTCCAATTAATGTTTTTGAGTTCAGCGAAAAGCATACAATTTACTAAAAGGACCTTATGAGTTTTACTCTTTAATATTACATCTGAATTTTAATTCACTAAGTAGTTTTCATTAGCTAACAACGCACCTCCAGAATCGCATGTTGAGCAATACATTGTGCTATCACCAAACGTTTCATAATTTCTTCATCGATTGATCTCTTACTATACATTCTATATGAAGGTTATCATTCGATAGTCTTAAGGAGCATTATAAGTCGTTTGCCATTATACTTTGTTTTAGAATTTTAATGTTAGTTTTCTTTTTTTTATTTTTTATCTCTAATCTGTTTTGGGGCTCAAGGCACTCCCAACTTTTTCGCGGTTTGCTTATTTACGTCCTTACTTTTCCGCCATTACAGCCAATTCGAGGACGTACGGTTATAGGTCGGATTATCATAACCATCTGCACATTGCATAGCTCCATGTCAGCCTATAGTGCTGGCATGGAAGATAGGTCGACTCATGAGTTCTGCAGTCCAACAGGAAGTCATAGTTGTGTTAATCTCATGGTAAAAAAATCCTTTTGCATCCTGCTCCTATCGGGATTCGAACCCGGTGAAGGAATTTTTCACCATGAGAGTACAGAGCCCAACAACTGTATTTCGTAAGACCCCACATAGAGATCAGCACCTGTTGGTATACAACAACAGTTTGTTTTGTATTGATAATTCGTAGTTTTCCTTTAACAGCCAATTCATTTTCCTGGATATTGATTTCTTCCTTTTTCTTTTTAATGTACTCTTTTCACCTAAGGTATCTAATCCTATTCCAAGCAATATCCTGGAATGGAACCTACTCTAATTACTATATTCTCCAGAGGTTGACAAATTCGTAAAATAATTTGTCATATTTGGGTCCATTTATTTTTTTTACACTTAATGTCGTTTTTGAACTAGCGGTTGTTTTGCCGCTCGTAGCTCTAATGAGTGCACTGTCAAATGACAGAAATTTAGTATGGTAGAAGTCGTTATATAGGCTTGATCGGTATAGTGGTTGACGAAGCTATTTTTCATTTCCGAGGTTATGACACCAAGCCCCATATTTGGATCATAGAAAATTCATTTGGCAATTTGATAAGCCAAGCCCTTAAAACTGTTTGCTGTGCAATACATCCCAAAAGACATTTTACTTTATAAATGAGAAAGGAATATGGAGTGGATACCGTTAACATGTCGACGGAATTTATCGATAGCCATAATCACTGCCAAACATTCCTTTTAGGTGGTATGGTATTTTTGTTGTTGTGTTGTAAGTTTCTGTGAAAAGAAGGATATAAATTGTTCATCCCTCTTCTTGTGTGAGGACAGCTCCAATTCCGACATCTGAATCATCAGCTTGTATTGAAAAAGGCAACGTAAAGTTCGGATTGGAAAGGATTGGAGGAGCAATTAGGTGAGCTTTAAGTTCTAGAAATGACGAGTTCGCTTCTTCAGTCCAACGAAATCGTTTATTCTTTTGCAAAATGTCTGAAATTGGAGCAGTAAGAGTTGCAAAATTTAGAATAAACCTACGGTACCAGCCCGCATTCCTAACAATCTACGAACTCCTTTAACAGGCTTCGAAATAGATTAATCCAAAATCCCGTGTACTTTATCTGGATCAGTTCTTAGTCCCTCTTCCGATACGAAATAGCCGAAATATTTCATACTTTTTTGAAGGAATTGAGATTTATTCAGATTTATAGTGAGACTTGCTTTAGTTAATCTTTGGGCAACAAGTTGTAAAAGTTCTAAATGATGTTCCAACGTACCGGTAGAAATTATAATCTAAGTAAACAAAAATACATGGTTCTACATCGACACCCAAGATCCATTAGTCTTGCTTGAGTTTGCGGGGCATTATGAAGGCCACACGGCATTACTATAAACTGAAAATGTCCCCGGGAAGAAATAGGAAAAAACTGTTTTCTCCTTAGATGTTTCTTCTAGTGGGACTTGTCAAAAGGCATCGGAAAAATCTACACTTGATAAAAATTTAGTTGTTTTAAATCTTCCTAAGATACAACCAATATGAGGAATTAGATAAGCATCTTGCTTTGTTATGGCATTAAGTTTTCTGGAATCTAAGCATAAACGAGTTTAACCGTTTGGCATCGGTTTATTCTACTACTTATTTTTCGATTACACCTAATCTTATCATCCGGTCTAGCTCTGTATCAATTTTTTTTATTTTTGCACGCTACAATGTTTACTGACCTTAATTTAATAATAATTCAAAAAGAAATAATTTAGTTTCAAGGGAAAGACGTCACTGGCCTCACAACCAACGATATCATTCAACGATTTGCACCCTATAAGCTGCAAACCATTTTGACTATTATTTGTAGGAACAATTATTTGTTGCCAAGATCGAATTTTATGGTAACCATTCAGAGACGATTCAAGCTTTGAACTACTTGACTGATTTTATCACAAGCGTTTTGTATACTTTAGTGATTAATTGCTCAGTATAGCCTCCAACTGACAGAATCAATTGTTTAGGTATGTTTGTATAGTGTAAAGCAGATAGAGTATCGGACTCAAAACACTTAAAGAACACCTGCTAATATTTCATTGAGCTTATAGTATTCTTCTTTAGATCGGCTCTATACGAATACCATTTTTGCTGAACAATGCCTTAAGTATTTGATGTATAGTCTCACACTTCACATACTACCAGGTCACTAGAAATAAGTCTGGGTAACGTAAATTCAATAAATTTAATTTAATAACAATTCCGTTGGTTAAAATGTCGAAAAAGCAATCAAATGAACATTTTCAAATATAATATCACTTCGAAGACTTACTTCAAATGAACCAGCCCATTAAGGTAGTAGAACCTAATTACAAAATATTTCAATGCGGAATGTAAATTTGTGTATCAATTTTCTAAACTTTGTGTACGATATATAACGCGTACATACGTACATATATTCAACTCAATTATATACTCGACAAAGACGACTTCATATGTGAGTTGTTATGCATGTCAATTATAATTTGTTAAAATAATCTAAAATCATCCTCCCATTTCGGCATGAAACATCAACTCGTAACAATGACAAGTCAAGATCATTGAGTTCATCATTTTGTTGAGTTACATCAAACGATATATCTATGATAAATTCAACTCAATTACATCAATCCGAAAACATGTCATAATAATATGAACATATGCATTTGCTTTATAATCGGTGTATGCTGTAAAATTTTGGCGGTAATCCAATATAAAAAAACAAATGAATTTTTTCAACAACGGAAAATTATATTTTGTGAAAAATCGTTGTCATGGGTGAATAAATGTTTATGATTTGCGTTGCTGGTTGAATATACAGATAAATTCATCTGACGGTTAGTGCTATAGAACGTGATCTTATACTTTGATGAAGACGATAACGCGGTTTGCAACTATTTTCTGGCCGTTTCGGCAAAACCGAGCACATGCTTTATATATCTCGCGACTAAATTTTAAATCTATCACTAATCGTGACGTTAAAACCTAATTTATTGAGACAGATTAACGAACTCCAAATATATTTGTATATATATATATATATATATATATATATATATATATATATATATATATATATATATATATATATATATATATATATATATATATATATATATATATATATATATATATATATATATATATTGTGTATTGTGATCTAAATAAAATAATTTACGGAAAATTTATGTGGGAAAAACTATAAATAACTGAGTGAAAATTTGTAATTTACGACGTGGAGAGTTATGTTTTGTTTTGGTATTTTAGATACCAACTTAGACTACACAGTAACAATATAAGTTGTAAAATATTTAGAAAATAAATTTTGTTTTTGTCTCTAACTATATTATGTGTTCTTTTTGTATTTTGCCATGAATTGGCCTTCGTGTCTAAAGACACCGCACTTTGAAGCTTACAAACAAGTGTTTCATCTCAACTGATATACTGTTTTATTTATATTAAATGGGTTGTATGAATATATAAATAAAATTTGACGACAGATTAAAGGATGAGTTATGATTAAATTTTAAAACATTTGTTTGTAGATTGAGTGGAAAATTGAGTGATTTATACGTAATTGGGTGGCGCAAAGGGATTTATTTTATTGTGAAATATAAATCTGGATTTTTTGAATATAGATGAGTATTGAGATACGGATTATCGATTGAAATATGTCATCATGTGATTTATGTTTTAATTAAACATTTGCAGACAAAAAAACCTGAGGACATCTATTCAGCAGTAAAATATAATATATTATGTATTGTGACATATTTGAGTGTTATTAACTAAAAGAAAACTACTTCCGCTGTCTTTAATATAAAGGGTCATCCAAATGTGACGCCTAGATGTCAGCAGTATATAATTTTTACACGTGACATCTTTTCAAATGACATAAGCCATTTTGTTTTATTAGAAGGTAGTACAGTTTTAACCATGGACAGGTACACATTGCAACAACGCGTTTACATCATTAAATCATGAAAATGGGCGTTCTTTGGAAAATACCCATCGCAAAATTCGTGATTTTTTTGGTGTAAATAATCGGCCAAATCAATCTTCAATTCAAAGATTAGTGACAAAATTCGATGAAACTGGTTGTGTTACTGATAAACCAAAAAGTGGAAGACCAAAAACTGTACGCACAAATGAAAATATTGTTGCTGTTAGTGAAAATGTAGAAAATGAACCGACAGCATCAATTTCACGTCGTTCGCAAGAATTGGGCATATCTTATGGCTCCTTATGGAGGATTTTGCATAAAGATTTGCATTTACACGCTTACAAAATTCAATTAACCCAGAAATTGAAAGAAAGAGACCATTTACAACGTCGTAATTTCGCTAGTTGGATTATTGAACAACAAACGACAGATCCATTGTTTTCAAGCAAAATTTTGTTTAGTGATGAAGCTCATTTCACAATGGATGGATTCGTCAATAAGCAAAATTGTCGTATCTGGGGTGATGAAAATCCTCGTGTTATTCATGAAAAATCTCTACACCCACCAAAAGTTACTGTTTGGTGTGCATTTTGGGCAAATGGAATCATTGGGCCATTCTTCTTCGAAAATGATGCTGGAAATGCTGTTACTGTTAATGCTGAGAGATACCAATCAATGTTGAGAGACTTTTTATGGACACAGTTGAGTCATATTGATGTGTCTGACGTCTATTTCCAGCAAGACGGTGCTACATGTCACACAACTCGACAAAACATTACGTTTTTGCAACCAAAATTTCCTCAACGTGTAATTTCACGAAATTCAGATTTCAATTGGCCTCCAAGGTCATGTGATCTAACACCATTAGATTTTTTTTTGTGGGGTTTTTTGAAAAGTCGAGTGTATGCTAACAAGCCACAAACAATTAATGATCTAAAGAACAACATTCAAGTTGCAATTCGTGAAATAACACCAGCAACATGTCGGAAAGTCATTGAAAATTTCGATATTCGGATTGATGCCTGCAGACGCAGTCGTGGTGGACACTTGAATGATATTCTATTCCACGTATAATTGTAATGGATCATACTTTTAATGAAAAAAAACAGCTTGAAAAAATTGCAAATAGTTTGTGTTTTATTTAAAAGAAACATGTAGGCGCGTTTTTTGGATGACCCTTATTTTATAGATCATATATTGCCATAAATAATCATATTCTTAGGTTGCATTTACATACTTATTATTCTGACATACTTATTTAAAACCAAAAAATGTTAATTCTCGAAGTAGTCTTACTAAGTTAATAATAAATTGGCTGAAATCATAAGACTATTTTAATTTTAAACAGCTCGATACACTTAGTTTAACGTTATTCTAATTTCCCGGTCCCGTCTAAAAAATAGAACTTCGGTTATACTCTTCAAAATATATTGTCTCTTTTAGGACAAAGTTTAGGATTTTTGTGGTGTCCCACAACCCATATGTGAGAATTGTCCCAGAAGTCCTGACAAATAAAAACCCAAAAATGTAGAAATTATATTTAATCTGTAAATGTATACTATATAGTCTCGTTTTAGCTCTGTTTTCGCAGTTATGATAAATAGTCTGAATATTATGAGAACCGCCGAGCTTCTATTTTATTTTATTTTTTAATTTAAAAAAATCAATATGTAGAATCAAATACATTTAGGATTTCAGATAAGAAATTTAAATTTTAAGATTTAATGATAGAAAATTAAGAATTTTAAGAAAAGAAATATTAAAATTAAAATTAAAAATTAAGTATACAGGGTGTCCCCGATTGGGTTGCTGATCCGTTACGGGCTGATTCCTTGGTTCATTTCATGAAAAAAAATCGTATGGCAGGGGGGGGGTCAATTTTTGATATTCTTTGAGATACAGCGCGTTTAAAAAATTTGGTTCGGAAAAAAAGTACAAGCGGATATTAAGCTGTAACTTACAAAATTTTTATCGGACAGCAACTAACAAAGTCTCATTTGACGGACAACTAAATAGGCTATATTTAAGATTTCATTGGCTATCTCGCATCTGTATCCATTTAAGAGCTATTTAAAGTTAAAAAAATAAAAAAAATGATATTTTTTTTCATAAATTTGAGTTTTTCTCAAAAAAATGCCCTAATAGATTTTTTTTTTACTTAATTTTAATCCGCTATGATCTCCTCTACAATCCCTCAATACATTATTTGTACCCACGTGTTATAGTTTTTTACTTATGAGACGAAGAATGAAAACACGACACACAAATATTAAAATGTACTTCCCTAAATATTTATTTAAAACTATATTTTTTTTTATAAAAACCGTATTTTCTAAACAAAAAAAACAATTAGAATGTTTTTAAAATTAATTTTAATTCAGTGTCATAATAAAACAACTATAAAAATTTATAAAAGATGCTCAAAATGTCCTCCTTGTTGCTGAATGCAGGCTAATGTTCGATTAAGTATACCTTTCGTAATTTCAATTCTTGGTAATTCTTCCTTAATCTGTTGAGCCGCTGTGTGTATTCTTTGAATTAGTTCTTCTTTTGTTTCTATCTCTTTGGTATATACAAGTGCCTTCATCATTCCCCATACATAAAAATCTAACACAGTTAGATCGGGCAATCTTGCAGGCCATTGAATTGGACCATTCCTTCCAATCCAATTATTTGGATAATTTTCGTTTAAAAAATTTCTAACAATTATACCGCAGTGACTAGGTGCACCATCATGTTGATATGTATGCAAGAATCGCCTTGCAAGTGGAACATCATCAAGGAGCAGTGGTAAATCGTTTTCTAAAAATTGTAAATAGCGTTCGCTATTTAATGTAGATGGTAATATGAATGGTCCAATTATTATCGCCAATTACACCAGCCCATACGTTTACTCTGAAGCGATGCTGAAAGGATGTTTGTTTTTTCGAATGTGGATTTTCAGAAGCCCACGTGTGTAGATTGTGAAAGTTTGTTATACCGTCTCTTGTAAATTGAGATTCATCCGTCCAAAGAATACGTTTCACAAACCTATCATCGTCAAAATTCTTTTCAATTAACCAATTACAAAATTCCAATCTTTTACTAAAGTCTATCGGTAAAAGTTCTTGAACGGGTGTTGAATGATACGGATGAAGTTTCTCCTTCTGCAATACTTCATGAATTCTGTGGCGAGAGACGTTCAATTGTAAGGAGAGCCTCCGTATACTGACAGTTGGATTTGCTGTTGCATTTCTTATGATTTCTTCATCGACATCCAAATGATTAGATGAGACTGCATGGGGCTCGGCCCGCATATTTGATGTTGATATTATGTTTGGCAGTCTTCTATGAGTATTTATAAATACTCTCGCGTCCGGAACGCGACGCGTTGGGAATCTTCGCTGATATTCATTGCGAGCTCTTGCTGCATTACCATCGCAGAATCCATAAATAAAATGGATATCCGTGTACTCCTCGCCCGAGAACTGTGCCATTGTGATATTTAATTTATTATGATTTATTTGTTTTTTATTAAATCAATTTTATTTTCTCATTTGAATCAACGACACAACACTAGATTGTTTCTCACAACTAATAAAATATTTAATTTTTGTTTTTCAACATTTAAACAAATGAGTTGCTAATCGTCGCCTCTTATTTTACTAACGAAAAAAAATTGTTACAATTTTTACACTACCATTATCTTACAGATGCGAGATAGCCAATGAGATCTTAAATATAGCCTATTTAGTTGTCCGTCAAATGAGACTTTGTTAGTTGCTGTCCGATAAAAATTTTGTAAGTTACAGCTTAATATCCGCTTGTACTGTTTTCCGAACCAAATTTTTTAAACGCGCTGTATCTCAAAGAATATCAAAAATTGACCCCACCCTACCATACGATTTTTTTCATGAAATGAACCAAGGAATCAGCCCGTAACGGATCAGCATCCCAATCGGGGACACCCTGTATATAAAATTATACATACTTGTCTGAAGTGGTTTTAATTTGATTTTAAACTGTTCTTTAGACAGTCCAAACTCGAATAAGTGCTCAACATCGGTAAAAAATTTGGTCATCATATTGATTGGTTCATTTTCGCCGTAATTAGTACGATGTTTTTCAAGTTTTAACAATTTGTGCAGACGAAGATTTCTACTGGGCACGTTTATCTTAATGATCTGAAGAATAAACAGAGAGTAAAACTGAAAGAAATAACTATGCATAACTAACATAAAATATGCATATACCCTATCGTTTTCGAGCCTAGTAGAAATTGACATAAAATATGAATTCGTTTGCATATTATAAGTAAATATAAAATTTCAGATATTGAGTATACTTTACATGAAATGAGCAACAAGCGCATGAAATTTTGAAGTAAATAGAACTAAATTCATGCTATTTTTACATGTAGATTTAAGTAAATTTTAATTAAATCATGTAATTATTACTTATAAATTATGTTCTAAATACTCATATTATCTTCAAAAATTTCTAGAACTATGTCAAATATTACTTAAATTTATAGCATTATTTGCATGATTCAAGACTAGTAAGTATTTATTATAAGAATATTATCCTACATAATTCCAGTATAAATTTTGCTTATTTTATCCTTTATTAATAAAATAGTTTAAACATTTTAAAATAAAAAACCAAATTTTTTAAGTTTTAATTAGAATTCAATCTATATTAAAAAATATATTTTGATAATAGACAACTAAATTTATTTAATAAAATATACATTTATCTTAATTTTTAAGTTTTCAGATTGGTCTGAAAAATTACAAATCACTGGGCAATTTTGTTCTTCCGTATATTATTTTGGCTAGCTGCTTTTTCATTGATCGTAGTTAATTCCGAGTGTTAAATGGAAAGTGAGAGTAGATCGAAAATCATCCAGAGTGTTCACAAGCGACATGATCAAAGTTTCCATAAAATACTTTAAAGAAAGATGGGAAAAAATTGCTACCATAATCGGAAGCAGCTGGTCTATAAAAGTTAATTTGTTCATTTAAGGCCTATAAGAGCCATTCTATAAAAGCCACCAATTTAATATCATGATAGTGTCTTTTCAAGTTTTCAGGTTGATCTGTTGAATGACGTCGGTGAACTCCTGTTTGTAAATCCAGTTATTACCCCATTGTCATCCAATCTTTCCAAAATTAGAATATATTTCAATATCTCACGGATCCTAACAAATAAATCAATAATTAATATAGAAATTCTATATTATTCTTCGGTTAAAAGATGGTAAATGCAATATATCTAAGTTGTTAGACGTACCATTTTAGTTGAGGTGCAATATTGCGATGAGTGAAATTATCCCTTTTTCATTTGGGCTGCTATATTTATTTTTCAAGTTCTGAAGTTTGATCTGATCTTTCTACTCTCGTTCGATTTCACCAATTAAATTTCTGCTTCTGAAATATTGTAGATAAGTAAAGCAGTATTATGATTTATGACATAATTATATACATATATGAAACAAATAAAAATGACATGTGATCATTACAAACACTGTATAAAACAATTGTAAATTTTATTTATGGGAGAAAGGAATCTATATTATGTATATGTGATTAATTTTTTTTTTTTTTTTTATTTGTTTAAGAAATCTATATTTCTGTATAATATTACAACTAATCTCAGTGATTATCTAGTAAATGTTTTGTATTTTTAAGCAGTGTAGCATCTTATGGGATGAGAAAAATCGGTTCATCCCATTTCGTCCAGTCCTTTGATTTCAGTAGTTCAGGGAACCACTAATTCTAAAGGCTTTGTTCTTTTTAGGCGCTTTGGTCCATTGGTGTGATCCAGTAGGTTCCGCAGCTCCTCGTTGTCATGTTGCTGCAGTCGCAGTACATGACTCCTTGCAAGCTTAATTATTTCATCACTGACGTATTCCATGTTAAGGTCTCGATGGAGGTTGTCATTTCTAATATACCATGGAGCATTGACAATGCTACGTAGTACTTTATTTTGAAATGTTTGTATGATCTTAATTGTAGTTTTCTTTGCACATCCCCAAAGTTGAATGCCGTATGTCCAGATAGGTTTAAGGATTTGTTTATATAATAGTAGTTTGTTTTGCGTTGTCAGCTCAGAGTTTCTTCCAATAAGCCACTGCATTTTTCTGAATTTAAAATTCAATTCTTGTCTTTTCTTTTTAACATGTGCTTTCCACCTAAGCTTAGTGTCTAGTGTCATGCCAAGGTATTTCGCATTGTCTGAGTAAGGAATTTGTTGAAAATTCAGTCTAATCGGGATGTATTCTACTTTCTTGTTGGTGAAGTTGATGTGTATTGATTTTGATTCGTTTAGCATTATTCTCCAAGTTTTTGTCCAAGTGTTTACTGTATTAACAGCATTTTGTAGTTTCCGTGCTCACTACCTTGTGGTACTCCTGCCAATATTTTCTTTAGTTTTGAGTACTTCTCTTCTTGTCTCACTCGAAAATAACGGTCTTTTATGTATGACTTAAGCAATTCAAAATGTTGTTTTGGTAGATCTCGTTGAAGCTTAAATTCCAGACCATGGTGCCAAACCTTATCAAATGCTTGGGCTACGTCTAGGAATACTGCTGAACATACCTTCTTCTCTTCCAACGCCTCTTCAATCGTATCAGTGATTCTATGTACCTGTTCTATTGTTGAGTGGCCTTCTCGAAACCCAAACTGATGTGGTGGTATAAGTTTCCTAGTCTCTATAATTGGCTTGAGTCTCTTCAGAAACAATCTTTCGAAAATTTTTGATGTGGTTGTTAATAAAGAGATTGGCCTGTATGATGTTTTGTCATTTAACGGTTTATTAGGCTTAGCAATCATTATTATTTCTATTACTTTCCACTGTCTCGGAACATATCTTTGTCTAAAGACAGCATTGATTATGTGCTGTAGCTTCCGTAGTGCTTTTTCTGGTAGTGCTTTGATTATTTTTGCTGTTATCAGGTCGTAACCAGGAACCTTTTTATCTTTAAGATTTTTTACTTCTTCTTTGATTTCTTTCACAGTGACTGGTAGGAGAGGTACCTCGTCTATTTTGTTGACCGGTGTTAAATATTCATTCTCTACCTGCCCATTTGGTGGTTTGAATGTGATTAATGATTATCAATTAATGTGTTATTATTCATATAAATCATAATACTGAATTTGGAACACAATCGATAAAAAATAGTTTATATAAATGGTCACCTTGGTCATATTTGAATTTGTGTGCTCAAGTGGACTCTTTTAGAAATATTCCTGACATTCGTTGTTTTATGGTTGAATTTAAAAAAACTGAAGAATGTTCCAATGATTAAACCTTAAATATTCTCTTTCCTTTATATTAGATAAAATAACAAATTATTATTGGTAAAAAATTATGTAACTTATTTGTTCACCAACCTGATTTTCTGACGAAATTTTTTTCATATTTGTCTTTGAAATGTATAGACATTTATTTGAAATAATCTCAATATCAATAAAATAAGGAAAAACGTTCACAAAAATTTTATTATGCTCTGTATTTTAAATATAAGTTATATTCTTAACTATAACTGAGTCAAGAAAGTAAGAATCTTTATTAGAACCCGTGATAATTAAGGTTCCAAAGCTTATAAATGAATTTCGTATTAAAACTGACACTATAACTTCACTTATTTTCTGGATTTCATGTATTAAACAGTCAAACTAGCTCCGTATGTCATATCTAAGACAATTATGCATAGTTTAAGCGAAATTTATGTAGACTAAGCAAATAGACTTGAATTTAGCAGTTTCTTCATATAATAAGTAGTATTTACTCATTTCCAGCTTACAGAAAAATACTGTTCAAAATATATCATAGTAGTCGTCAAATACTCATAAAAATTATCCATTCAAATAAGTAAACTTTCCTTGATTTATGTAAATTGACCTTTTCTTGAATGATGACACAGTTTACTTTTTTTATATCGTATTCGTACATGCTAGGAGGGCTAGATTCTCGTGGAATGGTAAATTGTAGTTGTGGTTCCAGTTTGCTTTTTTCATAATATAGAGTAAGACTCGCTTTTGTACACCCTCAATTCTTTTAATGTGGTCAGCGTTATGGGGCACCAAACTGCTACTGCATATTCAAGCTGAGATCTAATGTATGCAAAGTATAGCCCAAATAGTGCATTTTGGTCTTTAATCTCGGTGGTCCAGCGACGAAGAAAACCGAACATGGAATTGGCTTTCAATATACTCTGATCGGTGTGTCTGGAGAGTGAAATATCACTGACAAATGTTACACCTAGATCTTTAATTGTGGTGACGCGTTCAACTAATGTTCCATTGATATTATAATTGGTAATTATTGGACATCTATCCTATGATATGACATTATCTTGCATTTTTGAATATTGAGTTTTAACTGGTTCACCATGAACGAATCATGTCAATATCCTCTTGAAGCTTGTTAGAGTCACTTCTATCGTTAATTGTTCGGAATATTTTAAGATCATCAGCAAATAAAAGCACGGAAGAGTGTTGAATTATTTTAGTGATGTCGTCAATACATATCAGGAAGAGATAGGGATCAATATTTGAACCCTGGAGAACTCCAGATTTTGCCAAAACAGGATTGGACTTTTCACCAGCTATTTCGATAAATAAGTATCTCTTCGTTAAGTAAGATCGAAACCATTTGACAAACATTGCCGAAAAACCAAACTTGTCAAGTTTAATCAATATCTGGCGATGTTGAACGGAGTCAAAGCTCCACTGAAGTCAGTGTATATGGTGTCAATTTGCTGATGATTTTCTAAAGCTTTAGTAGTAATGCTAGTAAACTCAACTAGGTTGGTGGTAGTTGATCTGCCATAGGCATAAATCCATGTTGATGAAATGATAGATGGCTTAAAACTGTTTTCTTGCAGGAACTGCAGACTAATATTTCAAATAATTTGGGTAAAATTGAAGTGGTTGCAATTCCTCGATAGCAGGAAATATTCCGGTTTGCAATGATTTATTAAAGACGAGTTTTAAAGGCTTGCAAACTACATCAACCAATAATTTAATGATGGATGAAGGGATAGAATCAGGTCCACAGCCACCTCCTAGTGATTTAATTTCAGTTAGTATCTCCTCTTCAGAAAAAGTTTGGATACATTGCTTCATTGTTAGTAAATCCTTATAGATTGAAGTGTTTGTGCTTTCTAGCAGCCGATTTTCTCTTTTATGTACCGAATTTACCCATGGTCATGACATTATGTTTGTTCAATAGTAAGTAAACGCGGGTCTCTACCAGAACCAGTTTCAGTCAAATGTCATTCTGACATGAATTTCTTGATCTCGTTTGAATGGCAGGCGTTTAAAATATTCAGCATTTCCTAGCCTATATCTTCAATATTTGTGGCGTGGAATGCACAACGTTTAAACATTGCCTGCACACAATTATATATTATATAGCGTTCACTGTTGTGGCTGTCAAACAAATACTAAATTTAAATTTTATAGCGGGTACTAGCGGTTGGTCGATTGGAAAGCAACTTTTGTGCAACAGCTAACCAGTTTTATTTGGTGAATGGATTTATTTGAAAGTTTCACTCTAAAAATAAAAGTCATTTATGTTTATACTCGTTTTTGGATTCCATTTTACTAATGATGCTTTTTTAATTGCTATGGGTGGCTGCTTCCACACACTTAGACCGGCGATGGTCCGTTATGATACCACTAAATGTACGGCTATAGGGTCGATGTACGTAGAACCATCTGCCTATTGCCTAGCTTCATGTCAGCTTATAGTACTGACATGGACGATGGGACGGCCCATGTATTCTAAACTCAACAGGGGATCCAAATGTGTTTATTTACACAACCGATCGCACCGCCCCAACGATCAAGGGTGAAAAATCCCTTTTTGCATATTGCATTTCTTTATAAAACTCATATATTCTTACTCAAATCGTTATTATAATGCATTCTATAGAATAAATAACATGGCTTAGAGAATGAAGACGCGGTGAATGCGTCTTAATTGAGACCTTAAGAACAATTAATATGTATTGGTCCACATTGTAGGTGGCCACATTACAATTATAAATTCGGCTTATTTTCTACATTTGGTAGTTCTCTTGAACTAACATAGTATTTCAAGAATCTCTCATCTTTGAGTAGAAATTGGACCTGCCTCAATATTCCTTGAACGTTTCATGGTTAAATAGTCTGTCTCGTTCTTTATATATTGTAATGATATTTTTTGACAAAATGCCAAAGAAATTTTTAAACATCCCTCTTGACGGGCTCATAATTTGGATTAGGACATATATTATCTACTATACTGGAGTATGTATACAATTTACGGATCGATATGTTGATTTAGTGAATAATGTTCATAAATCAATAATTTGTATAAAAACGAATTATTTTAATTGAACATGTCAACTTAATAATATGTCATATGGGCGTCCCAATATTGTTTAATTAATTTTAATTTTAACAAATATTTCACGACAAAATGCTAATTTAAAGCAAATAGCTCGTTAAAATGCACTATAAGTATAAACAAGAGACTTATTTTAAGATATAATATATATAATAAAATATAAATAAAATAAAATTTGTTGCTAATATATTTTGAAAAAAGATTAAGAAAATGAAGTTTTTCTCATATTGATGTCATACTAAATATGTTAGGTACGAGAGATACGGAAGATGGTGTGCCGTGTGTGTGTATCTATTTTAAATTATAAATGTTGATTTATATATGTACGAGCATAATATTCCTCCTTAAATATTTTCTTTTGTCGTTCGTATGTATGAGTTGATAATGTTAATGGTACATAGTCTTGTAAGTAACGTATAGATACAATACATACATATGCTCGGATGGCCAAGAAAATATGACATATTTTTTTTTCATTTGCGTACACCGCAATAAATCTTCTCGATCTATTTTTATGATCTTTTTTTCTTAATTTTTACTGCTATACTGCTGTTTGCTAATGTGCGAAATAAATGTAATTTATAATGATAAACACTTGTTTCATCACATGTTGGGAATTTTTCCATCCTTGTAAATATGGAAAAGTGAAAAATAATTTTTATTTTTGTTTTTACAGCTAAAGAAACATGGGGAGGTAAATGTGATACGGGAAATCATCAAAGTCCTGTCGATTTGGCTGTCGCCGCTGCAGTCAAAGGTTTCTATCCAAGATTTTTGTTTTCGTCCGGCTATAGTGAAACGCTACAAAATGCTGCTGTGACAAATACTGGCCACTCGGGTAAGTAATTGTTATTCAAAGTTTAAGCACAGAGAACATACAGAGAACCAGAGTCAAGTATACTTTGTTGTGTACTGTTCAAAAATCAACAAAAATTTTAGGGGAATAAATGTATAGTCAACGGTGCAACTATACATTTTATAGTCTTCTCATTTCTTCTTTTATATAAAATATGAATTCAAGCAGCCGATATACAATATAGTAATGATTATGAATGTGTGCAAAGTATTTGTTAAAATTGAAATAGGTTTATTTGGTAGTGTGGTTTATTTGTAGCCTACTAGTTTAAGTTTCAAAATAGTTTATACCATACAGTACTGTATGAAAACTTGTATTGAAATGCGAAAATTTTCTACAGGAAATAGATGTTCCGAATGGCTTGGTTTTTTTACTGTAAGTAAAATATTCCAAAATATTTCTAACAAAAATTTCCACTTGAAATGAGTATTCTACGTAAAATATGTCGTAGCCGAATGTACCATAAATGATTTTAAAAGACGGGCAATAGAATTGAAATATCTCACAAATGCAGATAACCTAAGATTGATTGTCGTTTTACAGGTTTCACCGGAAACGTTTGGACCGTACCTCAAAAATGCGATTTCAACAGCCAATTTAGTGGAAAGGTTTAGTAATATATTCGACTGTATCTATTGCCGAAATTTCTCTATGAAGAATCCTTATGAACAGCCTCTTCGAAAAGGCAATAATATATAGAAATATTTACAAGAATCGATAGTTTATTTAAAAAATTTAAAACTAATTTCACCTAAAGAAAATTATTTTAAATTTTTGAAAGGTTTTGAATTAACCATTAATTCTCAATTAATATTAATAAAATATTTAGATGAAAGTTTTGGAATCGATTATTTTACCAATATTCATTTTATTCATTTTACCAATATTATAACCAAGAAAATACTTTTAAAATACCGTATTCAAACTGTATTAATGATGTGAAAATTTAACAATAAATTGGAGTATTATTCGAAATGATTATAAAGAGAGTTTAAGAACACCCGAATTGGCAAAGATAATGGGGCAGATCAAATAGAGACTACTCTCAGATCAACAAATATTCCCGAATTAAAGGGAAACGCAATTCTTTATTTTGCAAGCTATAGAACAACAAGTTGCGAGAAATGCACACATTTATTGTTAAAAATGAAAAAGTATCTGACATTTCAGTAACGGAGACGTTTCTTTATCAATTTTTTTTAAAAAGGATGTTAGTAGTTTTGGAGCTTTAAAGGCGCCCACTATATTTTATGAATATATTGCTAGGACGATTGTGGAAATTTTTGAAATAAGCTACCAAAATGAACGCCATTATTCTAATATTTCCCAAAATATAGTTGATAAGTGTATGTCAAAAATAAAAGCATTACATCCGATTTTGGTTGAAGAATATGTCAAGTGTATTGATCACATACAAAAGTTGGTTTCTTTTTTTATTTTAGTGCTGATATGAAAGAACTGTAAATCGTCAGTTATAATGAATTTCTGAAATCAAAGAAGCGTTAACTGTTAAAACACCACCATCCGCAGTATCAAAGAAATTAAAAATTTTAAATACATAAAACTAAAAAATATAAACTTTTGTATTTATTAAATTATATTTCCACCATTAGCAAGGGTGAAAAGAGATCTGTGTTAAAGGAAATTCACCACCTTCTCATGTGTATGATGCCCATTACAAAAATTTCCTGTGTATGATTTCTCCAAATTAACATCACTAGACGCAAGAAAAAGCCGTATCGTGTCAACAATCTGACTATCGGTTGTATTCTTGGGCCAACTCTTCATAAGCTCTAGTTAACAACCAGGAAATGTGTAGTCATTGTATCTTCTTTTAAAGATTGCCGTACAATTCGGTTCGAATCACCATGCAGAACGGTTTGTTTCAAATTTAAGCGCAATATCAGAAGTTTCTGATCCCGTCAGTGAATAGAACTCAGTTATAATAGATTCTTCTCTCGAATATAAGAAACCATTTCTTAAATTCATCCCAGAGAGTTTCAACTATCACATTCATACACAGACCTTAGGTTATCTGAATTTGTGAGATATTTCAATTTTATTGCCAGTCTTTTAAAATCCATTTATGATACATTTGGCTACGGCATATTTTACGTAGAATACTCGTATGTCCCCGTTTTCAAGTGGAAATTTTTGTTGGAAATATTTTGGAATATTTTGCTTACAGTAAAAAAAACCACGTCACTCGGAACATCTATTTTCTGTAGAAAATTTTCGCATTTCAATACAAGTTTTCATACCGTACTGTATGGTATAAACTATTTTGAAACTTAAACTAGTAGGCTACAAATAAACCACTACAAAATAAACCTATTTCAATTTTAACAAATACTTTGCACACATTCATAATCATTACTATATTGTATATCGGCTGCTTGAATTCATATTTTATATAAAAGAAGAAATGAGAAGACTATAAAATGTATAGTTGCGACTATACATTTATTCCCCTAAAATTTTGTTGATTTTTGAATAGTACACAACAAAGTATACTTGACTCTGGTTCTCTGTATGAACTCTGTGGTTTAAGCACAAATTACTATTATACAGATAAACAAACTATATGGAGGAATAATGTATACTAGACTGAAATAAGGGGAAATAATTGTACCCTGAGTGAGAAGACTATATTGGAATTTTATTATCTCATTGATATTACTATAAATAAAGCTCAATCAAATCTATAAAACTAAGTTCAAATACATACCTGAAATCAAGTAAATGCTAATGCCAAAGAGAATAAATATAAAGAGGAACATCTTATATGAACCGCTGTTCCATATAAACTAAAATTTTTAAAATATTTCCGAGTAATTTGCTGATGGCAAACGAAATCCTGTATATTTTTTATTTCGTATTCTCTTTCGAACGATAGCAAAACATAATAGTTGACTATTTCAAAACATCGCCTAATATTTCATATTATAATTCAATTGTAAAATGGAATAGATTATTATATGAAAATATATCTATTCCATTTTACAATCGAATTATAATATGAAATAGTAGGCGAAGTTTTGAAACAGTCAAATATTTTTTTTGTTGTCGTTCGAAAGAGAAAACTATACGTTTATTCTATTTCGTTTGCTATCACTAAATAACTCAGAAATATTTTTAGTTTATAGCAACCGCGGTTCATATAAGATGTTCCCTTTATATTTATTCTCTTTGCCAATGCAATAAGTTTCATTCAGGGCAGTAAATGAGTTAATAATGTTTTATACAAAATTTATATACAAACATTTGTTTATCGTAATACCAATGCTAAAGGAATGAAAGAGATATAAAATTTAAATATAGCCTTTTCACCCAGGGTACAATTATTTCCCCTTATTTCAGTCTAGTAACCATTATTTCTCCATATAGTTCATTTATCTGTATAATAGTTATTTGTCGTTTAAGTATATATAGCAAATTTATAATTTATCTGATTTGGTTTGAGGGTCTAGTATCTTTAAAACATATTTTATATATCTAAAAACTAGTATTATAACTAATTCGTATACCATCTTACGAGCCAGAGTTACGAAAAATTCCATTTATACAGGAAGAATATTCCCTATTATAAATATTCTAACGGTACTCAAACCTATCAGTGATAAATATTGGGGTTTCTTTTAGTTTTAGCGATTAGTTTGGTGTGTATTTTTGTGTATACAATACTAAGTTGGTTTTCCTTGAGCTAGTTGACATATCTGTATCTTGATATAACAACACATTCCAATGGAAAGATAAAAGTTTGGTTCGCTTATTTAATAAGCTACGCACTCACACTTGGAACAACTTAAAATAAGGGATTATGTATTTATAAACTTATCTGAAAGCATCGATCTATCAGTGGTCACATCATTTTCATGGACAAATTAATGAGTAAACAAAACCGCTTCAGGGAAACATAACTAATTGAGTTGTATTGTAGATTGAATTTGTTAATTTTCTATAGACCAAAATATTCAGGTTAAGATAAATAAAAGTTTTTTAAGTTGCAGCATATTGCATATATGCTGAATACACATAAAATTTTTCCATTTGTGCTGGAAATATCTATTGTTTAAATCTTCGCGATTGGTGATTATAGTAAACGTTCATAAAGTTATTGATATACCTTTAGGACATTATTTGAACAGATAATACCGGTGTGTAACAATCTTTAAAAATCGGTTGTGAAAGAAACCTAACGTTGTAAGACAGATATAACCAAATTTTGGGCGATAATCAAATAGAACCAATGCTTCACTCTCCGTACAAACATTTAATTAATCAAATAGAGGGACTGAGTCACTTTGCATAGCACCGGCCAAATTGCACAGTGGTCGTAGAAGTGGTTTTCTTGGGTACTGGGTACAAATATCAAGAGGGTAGGATGACAAAAAGAGTGTGTTTACCTTCTGATTACCATCAGTGTTAAGTGATGCAGAACTGTTTTAAGATCGATCTATTGTCCGGTCATTACAGATTGGTATAGTGCTATATGCAATTCGCATGGTAATAATGTTGTTCGGAAGTGTTGTCACATTAAGTCTGACCGACAAGGCTTTACAAATATATAATACACAGGATGGTTTTCGGAACCTGAAAAATACAAATATCTTGAAAAAGAAACGCGCGGGACGGTTAAAATTGAACCAATAAGAATGTCTCTATATAGTTTCTAACTTTACATAAGAACTCTTTTAAATAGCAGCTGCTAAAATAATGATTGAACATTTTTTCAGTTCATAGTAGATCATCTAGATCGTACGTCGTATCTTAAAAACAAAGGTTACACACAAAAATCAACAACATGTTTGAGTCAATCAGAAAGCGTTGTGCCGAAATTCAAATAGGCCTTAGTCATTTGAAATCCTCTGGAACGTTAAGGATCCAATGTGCGAATACCAATAAGTTTGTTACATCCATTCAAAGATGGTTTAGGCCAAATACCTATAAGAATAATATTAGATGCGCTATAACATTCAAGGAATAAATTCCGCATGTGAGTGTTTATAGGTATAAAGGTCGTTTTTATAGAGTTACCCAAGTTTAAATCATAATAAAACAAAGAAAAAGGTTTGATAGAAAATTTTATGACATTAATGTTTAAATATGATTTGAGCCATGTTGCCGCCACGGCTTTTCGCAGCATTTGCGATCTATTTCGCCAATAGATCTTGGAATGTTGATTTCCAGGTGTTAAATTGTTTTTGGTTTATCGACGTAGACAAGCGACAAGTTACATAACCCCAAAGAAAATAATCTAATGGCGTTAAATCACACGATCTTGGTGGCCAATTAATTGGACCATTACGCGAAATTATTCTTTCATCAAAAGTTTCTTTAAATAAATCAATTCGATGTGTGGCATGTATGACTCCGCCCTGTTGGAACCACATGTCAGCAAGATTAATGCCAGCTAATCGAGATACGAAATAGTTCCTAAACCGCTCACCATTGACAGTAACATTTTGACCATCATCGTTTTTAAAGACATATGGATCAATGGATCTGCCAGCACATGAAACGCATCAAACAGTAATTTTCTGTGGATGTAATGGTGTTTCGATAAAAGTTTGTGGATTATCCTCACTCCAAATGCGACAATTCTGATCAAAAATGGGCTTCATCGGAGAGCAAAATTTTGAATAGAAATTCAACATCAATATTAATTTGTGTTTGAGCACATTCGCTGAATTGGCGGCGTATATAATGGTTGTTTTGCTTTAATTCCTGCATAAGTTGAATCTTGAAAGCTTTTAATCCAAAATCCTAATCCAAGATAAAGGCGACGAATCGATTGATTCGGATCTTCTTCAATGCTTTCCTGTACAGTGGCTGCAGCTTTTTCAGTGTGCACTGTTCAGCGTCTCACGGGAAGCACATTATCATTATTATAAACGTGGTCCAAAAAGAATCTATTGTTATTCAAATAAGCCGCTCTTTTTTTCTTTTTTTTTAATGATTACGTAGCACTTAGAATAGTATATTTATCCTTAATATGACTGTTCTTGCACAACAAACACACAACACTATACTAATAATAAGGATGGGAAGGAATTAGGAAGGATGTAGGTTGGAAAGGACTCAAGTAATAAGGGGTTTTGTCTTCAAGTTTCATACTTTTGATATTAAGTTTAAATCTCTATACATTATACGCCGAGGGAAACGCTCCACAATTCAGCTCATTCCACATTCACGCACTCCAAACAAAAAACGAGTTCTGGAACCTATTGGTCCTGGCGAATTTAATTTCCAGATTATATCTGTGTAAAGGTGTTCTTAAGTTGCGCGTCGGTCTTGATAAACCAGGCATAAGTTCGTGAAGTTCCGATGAGTAATGACCATGAAAGTATTTGTAGAACACTCATTCCGCCTGTGGAAAAGAGAATCGAGATCTGAAGATAAATTTACATCCGCGATCATTCGAGATGCTCGGCCTTGGCCTCGATCGAGTGCAGCCAGATGTGTTTTTGGTACTCCAGCCCAAATGTAAGAGTTATACTCTAGTCTGGGTCTTATATAGGTCTTGTAAATTGAAAGTGTTTCAGATGGTGTAAAATAAAACTTACATCGTCGTAGAAATCCAAGACATCTAGCTGCATTAGTCAAGTTGTATCGTTGATAGCACCCTCACATCGTTTAAGCAATCGAGATGAAAATTTTCAAGCTGACTATTTGTGAACCACATACAAAGAAACTGGAATTTTCTTACTCTGTAGTTCCACCAAAACCTGACCTACGATATTGTTAAACTAATTATTTTTTCACACCAGTGAATATTAGTTAATTAATTACAATATATAAACGAATTATAAAAAATAGAGAACAATTATATTCTCTAATCGTTTATATCGATTATAGTTACAACCGTGTATTAAAAATTCAAACTATAATTAAGTTTTAATTAAATTAATAAGTTTCTATCCTCGGGTTTTATTAATGATTCAAACCATTAATTATGTCCGCTATAGTCCATATTTTTACGCGATTTTTAATCGACTATTTGACAGTGAGTGAGAATTAAATTCAAACTGGGTTAAGTGTGTGTATACACAATTATATCGCGTTGATCTGAATTAATTTACATGCCAACAATTCACTTATAGGTGTATATACGAGTATATAGATCATAAGGTGAGATGTATGCAAATTTAAGTTCATAAATGTCACGTCAATATGCTAAATATATGGAAATGCATTTTGTTGTCTATATACGAGTATAACGATCTAATATATAGATGCACATGTTTTACAATCATAATTAAAAATAATGATAACCACATAAGCATAAGCAAACATTTAGATGCATAATTTACTATGACGTACGTGTGTTACATGTTCTGTCATTTTAATTTGTGTCATGTTTTGCTTATGTTAAAATGTGTAGGAAGAATTTTAATAATTTACCATAAAATCATAAAATCTGGTTTCTAATATATTTTTATGCATTTATGAGAAGTTATTGGTATACACACCACTGGTATTTCTCACAGGAGCTATTTGTAAATTATAAATTAAGTTTATATAATTTTTTTATTGACTTAATGATGTTTACATAATTGGTTATTTTTTGAATGTGTATTTATTTACATTTGATATAGAAGAGGGTAGGTCAAGTATTTATGTATACTCAGTGTGGTGAAATGATTGATGTACATGGTACTGTTTATCATAAATGTATATAGTAAGATGAAAATATTTTCGTTTTTATATTTTGATTCCAATGAGTCTCCGGGATTCATGTTTTACATCCGGAACTACTAAAGACAAATGGTGTCCAGACATGGTATTCGACCGTATATAAAATCATTTGATAAAGTTTAACTACTTCAGTGCTAGTTTATATGTATACTATGGCCACACAGTATAATTGAATTTATAATATTGCATAAAATTTTGATGTTCCTATATCACTCAAATATGTATGTCTCGATGCTAACAACTAATAAAATATACAGGGTGATCCGGTTTGGGATGCTAATCCGTTAAGGCGTGATTCCTTGATTCATTCTGAGAAAAAAAATCGTAAGTGGAGGGGGGGTCCATTTTTGATATCCTTTGAGATACAGGATGTTTAAAAAATTCGGTCCAAAAAAAAAATATTCACACAAATATTGAACTGTAACTTCCGAAATACTTATTCGAGAGCAACCAGCTTAGTCTTATTAGACTAGTAATGGTATAGGCTACGTTTAAGGTTTAAGTAGCTATCTTGCATCTGCTGCCGTTTGAGAACTATAATGCTTTAAAATAAAAATAAATATTTTTTCTTTATAAAATTCAGTTTTTCTCAAAAAAAACCGTTGCAATTTTAATTTTTTTTTACTTTATTTTAATCCGCCTTGATGTTCTCTACAAACCCCTAATACATTGTTTGTATCGACGAGCAATATTTTTTTACTTATACCATGTATACTAAATCTAATTAAGAGATATTATAGTGTTAATATTGTAAAATAAATGTTTTATCAGTAAAACATTAGGCTATGATGATCAAATCTTTTGTTTAATTATTGAACAAACAAAAATTAAACATTTTCAATAGTTTTGAGAAATTGCTTAGTGTTGTGTCACTGTTGTGAGTTAAACATTCTAAATTTGTCACGTAAATTAGTATAATGGCATAGTTTTCGGGTGAGGAGTATATTGATATCCATTTTGTTTACGGATTTTGCGATGGTAATGCATCACGAGCTCGCGATGAATACCAAAAGTTGTTGAAGTTGTTATGATGGATATCATAACAACTTCAAATACGTGGGCGGAACCACATGCAGCCTCACAATACCAGTTAGATGTGGACGAAGAAATAATTAATAGAGTTAATGCAAATCCATCTATTAGCATGAGGAGGCTAGCTTCACAATTGAACGTCTCTTTCCGACGAATACATCAAGTTTTGCACCAGGAAAATCCTCATCCATACCATAATACACCTGTTCAAGAACTTTTGCCGACAGACCACCATAAAAGGTTGGAGTTTTGTAATTGGTTAATGAAAAGAAATATTGAGAACGATAGATTTGTAAAACGTATCGTATGAACAGGTGAATCACAATTTACAAGAGATGGTATTACAAATTTTCACAATTTGCACACGTGGGCTGCTGAAAATCCTCATGCAAAAAAGCAAACATCATTTCAGCATCGCTTCAGCGTAAATGTATAGGCTGGTGTACTTGGGGATACTTTAATTGGACCATTTATATTACCATCTGATTTACCACTTCTCCTTGAAGATGTTCCTATATTAAGTGGTTTCTTTCATACATACCAACATGATGGTGCACCAATTCACTGCGGAATAAATGTTAAAAAATGGTTAAACGAAAGATATCCAAATAATTGGATAGGAAGAAATGGTCCAATTCATTGGCCTGCAAGATCCCCTGACCTAACTGTGTAAGATTTTTATGTGTGGGGATCGATGAAAGAGCTTGTCTATTCTAAAAAAAATTGGAACAAAAGAAGAATTAATACAACGAATATACACAGCAGCTGAACAGATAAAGGAAGAATTACCAAGAATTGAAATAAGCAAAGCTATTTTGTAGTATTTTTAACCAATAAAATGTTTAATAAAATGTTTAATGTAGAGGACATCAAGATGGATTAAAATAAAGTAAAATAAAAAATCTTCAACGGTTGTTTTTTAGAAAAACTGAATATTATAAAAAATAAATATTTTTTTTTACTTTAAAGCATTGTAGCTCTCAAACGGCAGCAGATGCAAGATAGCTACTCAAACTTTAAACGTAGCCTATACAATTACTAGTCTAATAAGACTAAGCTGTATTTCGGAAGTTACAGTTCAATATTTGTGTGTATCTTTTTTTTGGACCGAATTTTTTAAACACCCTGTATCTCAAAGGATATCAAAAATGGACCCCCCTCCACTTACGATTTTTTTCTCAGAATGAACCAAGGAATCACGCCTTAACGGATTAGCATCCCAAACCGGATCACCCTGTATTTGATTCAAAATCCGACTTTATTTAATCTTGTCTCCTTCGAGAGTTTCACATTCAACCCAACGCGTTATAACATTTCGATATCTTTAACTATTTTGCTTCATTTGTTTCGTCTATGACGTCACCTTTTGATGCAAGTCTCTATGGAGTGTTTTTTGAAGTCATAGAAGTCGCTGTACCAAAATAGAATCCGGATAGAGTTGGATGCAAAACAATATTTTGATGAGGATGAACACATCTATTACTTCTTATGGGGATGCAGAACTCATAGGCCGACCAACCTTCCATGTCAATACTGTCAGTTCATTTGCAGACAGTCTACACAAATCGGGCCAATTGTTCTCGTTATAGATTTGGTGTAAGATACGACGGTTAAAGGACACTGTGAAAGAGTTCCATCGGGTCCAAAACAGATAGTATAGACAAAAACTAACAGGAAGTATGTAAATCTTAGAAACTAAACTATTCTTATCTTGGATTCAGTGTTGCGTTCTTTCCTTCGTTACTTCAGTCCAACATTTTTTTAAGAATTTCATTTTTTTAAACATAAAATGGCGTGTTTTTTCTTGTGAATTGTTTTCGTCCAGTTCATTTAACCTTATATTTTGGATGGAACGAACATGACGAGAAAGAGACAGCATGAATTTAAATGAAAGAGATGAAAATAAAATGCTCTCAAATCCAATGTAAAAATTTCAATCATGAAAGAAGAATATAAATCACTTAAATTATTAAGCTATCACTCAGAAAAAAACTTGGGTCAAAAACACTAAAAACCTAGGCCAATTTAACCAAAATCTTAGTATTTTTCAACCAACCAAATGCCTAAGTAAAATAAATAACTAAAATCTTGGTCAAAATAATTTTGAATTTTAAACAACCAAACTTTGGTTATATACATAAAACATTTAGTTACTTTAACCAAAAGTATTTGGTTATTTTTTCAATAGAAAAAAATAATAATTGGTTTTTAATAACCAAATAAAAAAGTTAAATAAGCCAAAAAAAAGTAAATTTCACATACGATTTAGTTAGATTTAACAAGTTTTATAATATTATTTTATATAATTCCAAATTTAGTCAAAATTTAAGATTATTTTGGTTCTACAGATCAATTGATTGTTTGAATTTACCAATAGTAGTATATTTGAACAATTGGCTAGGGATTCAACATTAGATTAAACAACACATTCTGTTAGTATATTCAATCTTTATTTTTCATGTTTTCAAGCATTTTCCTTTCGATTAATCCAACAGCTTCAGTGTATTGTCAAGTGTGCAGCCAATATATACTTGCCATTTGACGAAAATTTAACAAATGAACCCGGACGCTTATCATCATCAATCAGTGTTTTTTAAACATTGTCCACATGCTGTAACCCATATTTGACATAAACCATCGTAAACAGACGAAACAATTGTGTGATGGAAATTTCCACGCTTGAAATGCACCGCCAAAACAGGATCTGAATGGGCCGGAAGTGTTTTTAAACATTTAGCCGTTCCTATACATCCCATATTCGTACCGACTCGTCAAAACTGCCCGTAACATTTAAAATTACAACAAAATACATATTTATTGTTCCCCTCTAGTGTCTTAAGACATTTCCAGAGCTTAATTCCCATATTTTAATGTTTTCCCATATTTTCACTCTCCGATACAAGATGCCCATTGTCACTTGACCATACAACATCGCTTATGCCCAATTTGTATTTATTATTGACTATTTTATGGTGCGTAACTCACAACTGACGAGACTGAAGCTTCTAATGATGATAAATTCGATGATAAAGTATTCGGACCAGATGTTATGCATTTGATTTGGCCCACTATGAACTAATTTTATTCATTATAAAATTGATTATTTATTTTTGGAGTATCGTCCAAAATTGGGAAGCACAAACGTGTTTTCACTGAAGAAAAACCAAACAATCTGAGATGTAAAATTGCATTTCTAATACAATCCCGTTTTCTAGTAACCATGATTTTCGATGATTTGAACTAAATATTTGGTTAAACGAAACCATTGTTGGTAAAAAACATACTGTTACTTTAATCAAGGTATATTTTATCAAAATTCTTTTAAAAATTTTCTGAAAAATAATAAATGTTTGGTCAAAACTACTAGTTAATGAAACAACTTATAACTTTGTTATTTTAAATATATTCTTACGTTGTTTAACTATTTTTTTTAGATAATTTAACCAAATTCACGTACCAATATTTTGGTTAGCTAAATTTTGATCAATTATTGCTTCAACCAAGTAGCAAAATTTTTATTTTTGAAATTAAAGTAGAGAATTGGTGAACACAACCAAAAAAACTGGTGTTAAAGTAACCAAATTGTATTACTAAGACTTTGGTGATAATATTTTTTCTGAGTGAGATGGCAACAAAATCTTTCTGCATTATTGCCATCAACCATGATATCGCAAATAAAAATATTCAGAACAAAGGAAGGAACGCAACACTGTAGCCTTTACTCATATTTTAGATCACTAGTAATAGTATGGTATTCGTGTCACGATTGGGGACATAGTGTCAGTAACAAAAATGGTGCACAATAAAGAGTCTGTTTCATTGATATGATATGATATGATATGATAGGAGAAGTACAAGCCAACCAGTTACGGTGAATCTGAGATTGTTACCATAATCCTGGAGTATATTCAGCAGAGTTCCAAGTAGATATCTGAGAATTTTTACTCCAAAATTATGCGGGCCCAGTCCCTGCTTGCATCTCAACATATAAGGTTTAGGAAAAGGAAACAATCACAGAAACGACTAAGGTGATAATCCACAGCAGAGTCATTGCTAACTACATATTAGTAAATTATTATATATTGTTAGTATAATCATTTTCACATTTGGATTTGAGTTTGTTATTATTGTTAGTTGGATAGGTAAGGACCATTCTAAATTCATCATATGTATTCGTATCGCCTCAACAGTTAAACTGGAGTATTTTAAAAAACATCTTTGGGTCATCTCATCATATGCTGTATTTAAAGATGTGTCCCTATAATTCCCAATCCATCACCATCTAACGCGTGGGGAATATAAATTTTCGTAATGACCCGACAGCATTTCTATATACAATATGATGATCTAATACATTGTCAATTCGTTTGTAAGGGAAACTATTTAAATAAATAAATAGTTTAGTGCGGTCATAATTAGCTAACCTGATCGATCATTCCATTCCACACATTCTATCTTTATGTCCGTTTTAAGATTTTACAACAAACAATCACACAGTACACAAAAGAAGAATTCTTGTATAACACACTACAGTTTAATGAAAAAAATCACCAAAGCGGCCGTCCGATTCAGAAAGTTTAATAGTTTGTAATAGAATTATTATACAGCACAAAGAAGCTGCTTATTAAAGTAAAATAAACTCTCTGGTCGAGACCACCGGTCAAGTGATCCCCATCCAATGTTAAGAATGTCACTCAAGAAATCTTATTCATTTACACTTATATGAATAAAGAAAACAAAATTATTTAAATAAATTAGTGTTTTCCATAGAAATAAAGACAAAAGTTATTTAAGAGTACAACATACCGTGGTACATATATACACCCAAGAGCAAAATTGTGGACCTTATTGACCAAATAAAATCAAGAGAAATGTTAACCGTTCCTTTAAAACACGATTATCCTAATATATGAACAAGCATCTGCTTAATCGAACTTCAACATTTTAGCCAATTCAAATCTCGCCAACAAATAGGTAATTTTACCGATCATATATAAATATTATCGTCAATATAATGATCGTATAGTGGTAGTGATCGTAGATCGTATTTAAACAATCTTCAGTCCCCTTTACCATTAATATACATGGCACTACATTAAAACCTCAATAGTCTTATAGATATAATCTTTAGTTCAAATTTGATATAAGATACAAATATGAAAGCATCATTTCAAAAACTGTTGAATAGCAAATCCATAAGTATGGAAGGTTTTCTGTATTTACCGATATAAATGTATGTACATACTAACATGTGTATTATAATATTTAAAAACAAACTGAAAAATTAAAAGTTAATTAACAAACTTCATTTTGTTGTTCAGGATCAGGACTGATCTGTTTCACTGTCTTCAAACATTATATCTCATGAAAAGTGGTTTGGGCGTTAAATAGATTCGCGCTATAAAAGAAGAAATTTCACGTTGTACTGAAACAGATTTTTATTTCAAATCGCGTTATATCGAAAACGCGTTGTATAAGTACCGCGTTAAACGAGGGATACTTGTATATATATTTAAAACAATTTGTTGTTTTTTTTTTACGTGCAAGTGAACACCTGCACAAAATATAAAATAAAACAAACAAAAATTCTCTAACCAACATAGGAAAGAGAAGGATAGGAGTTTTGATTGACGAAACGAAAAATATGTTATATACATACGATTAATACATAGGACGTTCAAATGTAGACTGTAATGTATGTATTTGCGTTTTCAACATCAAATAATGATGTATATATAACACACACAATACACAATACCAACGTTTATAAAAATAAAATGTAAGTCGCCAATTACATTGAATGTATATATAGTTGCCATTACAACGATCGCACAATGGCAGTGATCGCGTTAAATTTAAATCTCCAAAATCTCTTTTACTGTATGCTTTGATACATAAATAAAACAAAATACATATTGAAAATTGTTTAAAGGAAAGGGGAATATATAGCGTTCTATATGAAGAGCGAATTATGGGATGGGGAATGAGGTAACTAAACGAGACAGAACGAAAGACATATCGCATGCGATCGTTTCCAACGGAATATTGTTATGTGGATATGAAAATGATGTATATAGAATACAAAGACAAAACGTTATATACTTAGATACTATAATATATAACGGAGAAACAAGAACAGACTATATAATATAATAAAATAAAATATAATACTATGTAATAATATATAATGAAATGTAATATAATAATATAATATAATAGCGATACTCATCTGTAATTAGATTTTCAACTACACACACACACACACACAACGCATTTATTTAATTTAATTTAATTATAGAAACACCGAGCAGACAAAAACACGTCCACTCGGTATGAAGATCCACACAACACTCACAATAAAGAGTCTGTTTCATTACTTAAAAATTCATTTATTGTGAAATTTAAATCAACTGAACTCACCAATAACATTTTAATAACATTTCGGAGGAAAAAATTGTGCATCAATGATTTGGGGGATGAATGTCCTATGTATCCTCCCAATCAACGGATTCTTCTATTGCAACACTTTACAAGGTTCCAGTCCAGATTGTATAATGCAGCTAAAACGATTAAAAATGAGCATAAATTCCAGTTCCTGTGGTGTAAAAATAACAATATATACTTACGAAAATCATCTGAATCTAGAGTATATCAAATATACTCATTTAATGATATTAAAAGAATTCAATGTAGCTTTCATTCGTCCAATTCTACTACTGTCAACTCGAATGATGCCATCCCTTGTAATGAATCAACATTTAATTGTGCCCAAACATAATCATTATGATAATGATTTTTATATTAAATTGAGGAATCAGCATGGACATTTAATTATCTACAATATGGTAACAATATATTTTAGTATAAATTCAATTTATTCAATTCTTTCATTGTCTATATTATCTGGTGTTTTATCGCCAATTTTAATTTTATATTTAATTTTTATTCTCGCAGTATTGATAGTTTTACTCAATTCAGATATTTTTTTTGTAATACTATTAAGTTTGATTACCAAATTAAATTTTTACTTTTATGATAACTGGATGATAATCAATAATCAGCTTGTTTTGATTATTTGCAGTAAAAAATTTTATTATGTAAATGGTTTTTTTAAGACATTCAATGAATAATTTTAATTTCATCTTACAGAATATCCGAAGTTTACGGCAAAATTTTGACATATTTTTAAGTAACATAAATGCTATTAATTTAGATTTTGATGTAATTTTTTTGACTGAAACTTGGATCTCGAGTTCCGAAATTTCGAACTACTATTTGGATGGTTTCATGTTTCACGCTAATTGTAATGACCAATATAGAGCTGGAGGTGTGGCTGTATTTATTCGGGCTCCATTAGATTGTAGTGTATCGTCAATCTCATTTTCATCCGCTGATATTTTAAAAATTGTCATTACTCTAGGTAAAGTTAAATATGGCTTTGTTTTGGTTTATAGACTACATTGCTATGGATTTGATGTTTTTTTGAGTGAGCTTAATGATTTCTTAAACTCTGATAGTTCAAGACATAAAATTTTGATTGGTGATATTAATTTTGATCTATTGAAAGATACTCAGTTAAAAGATGATTATCTTTTTTTGTGTGCTTCATTTGGAATGGAATCTCTTCTAAATAGCGTGACGAGACCATGTTCTAATTCTTGTCTTGATCATGTTTTCGCGGAAACCGATAGTCAACTATTTACTATTGAGCTTAGCAACTTACAATTATTTATAACGGATCATAACACTATTATTTGAACAATTTGAATAACAGTCGCAGATTTAAGAATTTATTTCAAACAAAAATAAATTACATGGAACTAGTGAAGGCATTAAGTAAAAATGATTGGGCAACAATTTATAATTCTGATGATCCTAATATTGCGTATTCAAATTTCGTCAATATATTCATTGCTAATGTAAATAAATTTAAATCAGTGACTAGGATTAAACGTTGTAACTGAAAACTAAAACCCTGAATGTCCGATTCCTTACTAAACATGATTAATCATAGGAATAGGTTATTGAAAAGCTCATTGGACATCTTGATAATATATCGCTTAAAAAGAAAGTGGATGCGCTTAATGCTAGGATTAAAATGTTGATCCCTAAAACCAAAGACTTATATTTTAAAAATAAGTTTACTGCAGCTACTGATATTAAATCAAAATGGCAAGTTGTAAATAGTGTTTTAAACGGCAACAAGTCTACAGATACTATTACTGTAATGGAAAATGGTAATAATGATCGTATAACCAATTTAAATGATATTGTTAATATGCTCAATGACCATTTTATTAACGTACCAAAAGTTATTCTAAATGAAACACAAGAAAATACTTTTGTTAATAATACTGTCCGAAGTGAGATGGTTTTGACCAGGTTTGATAATTCTAATTTATTTTTTTCCCCTACCTGTGAATTGGAGATTATCTCGGTTACTGGCAACTTAAAAAATAGTTACTCATGTGGGATGGATGAGATTTCAAATATAGTAGCCAAAAATGTTATTTTTATTATCGCGCCTGTCTTAGCATTTATTTTTAACATGTGTTTTGCTAAAGGAATCTTTCCTGACGATTTAAAAGCTGGCATCGTGATACCACTCTATAAAAAGGGTTCTCGTACTGACCCAAATAATTATCGTCCAATTACCTTATTGAACACTTTCTCTAAGATTTTTGAAAAAATTGTTAAATCTAGATTGTTGAGTTTTTTGGAGAAAATCAACTTTCTTGATAAAAGACAGTTTGGTTTTATTAAAAACTCGTCGACTGAATTGGCTCTTATTTCATTTTTAACTCCTGTTCACAATCATTTAAATAATAACCAAAAAGTTTCTGCTCTATTCATTGACATTTCTAAAGCATTTGATACTGTTAATCATGAAGTATTATTAGATAAGTTATCGCATATTGGTATTAGGGATGTGGCACTGTCGTTATTTAAATCATATTTATCTAATCGAGTTCAAAGTGTATCCATTGGTTTGGCCCGTAGCAATAAAAAAGTTGTAAGTGTTGGTGTTCCACAAGGGTCAGTGTTGGGACCCTTGCTTTTTTTGATTTATTGTAATTCAATTTTTGACCTTAATTTACGTGGTAATATTATAGCTTTTGCTGATGATATTGCGCTGCAGTATACAAGCTCTAGTATAGATTCGTTGAATTGTGATGTTAAGCTTGATTTAAAATTACTAAAAAAATGGTTCTATGTTCACTTCATGGTTCTAAGTTGCAAGTCCAAATTGATGTACTTCAATTTAAGTAGCCCAATCCAAAATGATGGCGCATTAACTTATCACTCTCTTGTGTGTAATGGTTCTAGCTGCAATAGTCTTTGCGTACACATTGAAACTGTAAATTCCTTCAAATACCTGGGCTTAAATTTGGATTCACAGCTCAACTTTAAAAATCATGTAATGAATTTAAAAACAAAACTCCGTCGTGCGTTAAGATCGTTCTTTTTTTTGCGTAATATCTGTAGCATTGAATTTTTAAAATGTCTGTACTATGCTTTGATAGATTCTCATCTTCAATACGGAATTACATGTTGGGGTGGAATTTATTTATCCAACATTAAACCATTATTAACGATTCAGAAGGGTGTACTTAAAATAATGAATTTTTTACCAAGAGATACACCATCCTTCCCCTTATTTGTTGAGTATAAAATTTTGCCACTACGATACCTTTATATATTTAAAGTGTTAAAAATGTTTTATTTAATGAGTGGAAACCGAGTAATATATCCTCAGCTTCAACCATACTCTTTCAGAAATAAATACAGAATTAGAATTCCACAACCATTTAAACAACATTTCAAAAATTTCTATGCATACACTGCTCCCAAAATATATAGCCTATTACCAATTCATGTTGTAAATGCGGGGACGTATAAAAATCTTAAAAAGTTGTTGAAAGTATGGTTATTTTCATTACATGACATCGAATTGTTTTTTAAAACCATTGCATAATAATTTTATGTTACTTTTTGTGTTAATGTCTGCAGTTATCTTTATCTTTATTTTATTTTATGTTTTCTTTTTTTTTTTTTTTTGCGAGCTGAAAAATTAATTTTAAAATTATAACTTTGAAAATATTATTATGTTTAAAATAAATATTATTATGTTTTATTATATTTGAATTTGTATTAAATTATTATTTTTTGTGAAAGAATCGTAACTCCAAGACAGTTGTAAACCTGGAGTTCACTAACTAGTTTTATTTTAATTTTTTTGTCTTCACAGTTACTTAATGTAGCTTATTTTTTGTATTTTGTAATTTTTGTATTTATTCTAAAATAAAACTAAGATAAAAAAAAAAAAAAAAAAAAAAAGTTACGAACCGCCCAGGTTGCGCAGTGGTTAAAACACTGCGGCGTGGAGCGGAAGGTAGCGGGTTCGAGTCCCGATAGGGCCAGAATGCGAAAAGGGATTTTCACCAATGATCGTCTGGGCGGGACGAACGGTGTGCAGATAGTTTCTACAATGTGGCATATACCCTGAGTGACAGATAACTCTAGAACAAAAAAAAAGTTACGAATGAGTTTACAGTTCTTTTGTGGGAATAATTTTAATGGAACACTAAAGCGATAAATGTTGACTTATAACTTGGTAAAAGTAGATCGAGGTATACAACTAGTATAACACTGGTTCAAGTACGCTGCTTATAAATGTGTGTAATGTTTGAAATTTAAGGAATAATTGAGATTATAACGATCCTTTATTGAAGTATCGTACACTACAGGGTTTCCCCTGATGACGTAATTAGGTATTTTATAGAAGGGAAAACTTGTTTCCTGTTGTTTTAGGCAGAACCTCAGAAGACATGTCTATTTTTTTTATACGAACTTCTTGTGGACAACTAATTTTAAGAGAGAGAGAGAAAGAGTTATATGATTATATGGTCAGTCGATTCCACTGAGATATATTATGTTTGATGTTGTATTAAGAATATTAGACGCAGGATAGATGTTGTGCCCTCAAAAGGGCGGAAAGGGTCATCAATTTAGTATTACAACACAACAGATTACAATCCAGTTTGATATGGTTCATGACGTCATTGTATGGTCGAAAAGATCTTTTGATCGAAAGACAAATATGCCAAGATTACAAATGCTATTTTCTCGAAAATTTACAATTGATTAAGACTCTATATAGTGACGTAACGATCATTCTATTTAGCAACAATGACAGAAAGTGCATTTCCTTTTATATTATAATTGATACATGCGGCATAAATGTTTTTGAGTGTTAGACGGGTTTCTCTATACTTCGTAATTAGGTTTGTTGCAGGATTAGTCCTAGATCCTCGAAAGCCTATTAGAAGCGAAACCAGCCATATACTTAAATAGTCAACGTTTGTTTGTTGCCTTGTTTTTTTTTGTTACAGATGAGATTAAAGATCAAGTTCATTGAACTTATTACTAGAAAAGTGGAAGATGGTGTCAGAAGAAATACTCACCGTCGTCTAATATGGCCAAATTAAGAACTAGGACTACTTGTATTATTATGAGTGTTCTACAATGTTTTTGTTTAATCTGATGAATGTTTATGTTTAAATTATCTATAAACTAGCGAATTATACATGTTTATACTCGAAATATTCGATGTGAACGTTATAGTTCGATTTCAATGTATATAAAATTTTCCATCCTATCATAACTAAAACCGACACAAAAGAAATCAAAAATTTTGAGCTGAAAAGGGATCAATTGACAACAAAAATTCGTCGCTTAGAATGAATCGATTTTACAACAAATAAGATAACAATAAATCATTCCATGGGAACCAGACATTATTATTTACTCGTTGTATTTTGTAACTACTATTTTTGACCGCACTATAGTTCCCCACAAATAAGTATTAATTAAATCGAAATTCGGTTTTTAAGCTTAATTGAAAACAATTCATCTTCATATTTCAATTTTAAGAATATATTTATGTACATATCTCCAAGACATATGTTCGTTTCTATAAATATAATTTTGATAAATTTATATTTTAGTAGCCTAACTATCGTACATATCTACAGATATACGAACTTATGTACATACATAATACAGTGTCTCCGAATAGCCAAAACAAATAATTAATAATTTGTATGAAGGGTTGGGGTTGTATACTTAAATGTTTTTTACACATCAATAATTTAATCCAAATAAGTTAATGATTAATTACGATTACGACTAGTGTGTGTTTTTTATTCAGTTATAACATAGCTGGGTCATATACTGTTGAATTATATGGTGACACCTTAAGGATTTTAATTTGTCATAGTTATGTAGGTAGTAAAATTTTGTGATTTATTGACTCACCTACATAAGAACAATATGATTATTATTATTAATGAATAGATAATAATTGATTGATTAGTTGAGAACAAAAACTATTTACATGCCTGAGAGTGATTATTTAATCGGACATTTATGGAACTAGGCCCACATCGATATTATCTGTGTCAATATATCTAGGATATTGATTAATTAGATTATTGAAGGCCAAACACTTGATTAAATATAATTATGCATGTACGAGGTGTTAAATTACTGGTCGTGGGAGTATTTCATGCGTGTAATAACAATGAAATGATTTACTGTTTATTCGAAATGTGTTATGTTAGATGTATATGTTAAATAGATATTTAAACTAAAATAGATTGAATTGGGTTAGGTAATAAATTGATTGGAGATTTGACATCATAATGACGTCCCGATAATCGTTTAATATATGTACATAATCTAGGGAAGAATTACTAAATTATCGTTGACTACCAAGGAGGATTCCGTCCAAATCGGTCAGTCACTGATCAGTTATCTCGCGATGTTTACTAGGTATTCCTAGATTTCAAGCTAGTATTGATTCGATCAGCCGAGAGATGCTATGGTATGTGCTTGAATATTTAGGAATACCAAACAAATCGTATACATCTGTGTAAAATGACAGTAACGCAGTCACAAAGCTGCGTTACAATTTAGAACAGGTTATCGATAACTTTTGCAATTACTTCTGGTGTTCGACAAAGAGATTTGATGTCCTCGATACTTTTTAATCTCATGTAAAAATACATCCTTCGTAAAAGTGAAACACCTTTAAGACAATAACTTTGTGGCGACCAGAGCAACTAAAATAAATCGCAAATTAGCTAACGCCACACTAGTACTGTCGCGTCACTACTGAACGTATATATACGAATCGCACAGTATGTATGAACATCAAGTCCGGTAGCATCATATGCCTGATGAGATGCATTTGATCGTTTCGATCACAGAACGAATCAATGACGTCATCAGATCGAAACCGGCCTAGTGATGAACAAGCAACAACTCGGAACAACACATTCAAATTTACAGCAAGCTTCACGCTTCAACTTATTCCGACAATCCAATCAACTTTTTGCTTATGCAGATGACATCTGTGTGATTGGATTAAATGGAAACGGAGTAAATGACATACTTAATCCACTGGAACAGTGTTCAGCTTCCGTTGGTCTCAAAATCAACGAGTCCAAAACCAAATATCTGATCTGTAGTTTTCGAGATCAAGACGCAATTGATTTCAGTACACGTTTGAAATCGGGCTTTATATTCTCTACGGCCACTTCTGAAATCAAAATATCTTGCAAATGCAGATAAGCTGAAATTGGACAAAGTGTTGATCAGACCGGTTGTCATGTATGGATGTGAGTACTTGCCCTCTATTCGTTGTTGTTCTGACACTATTTCCATCTCTTGCTGACACTAAGCTTTAGTTGATCAGGGTATCCTTTCCGAAATTGTTATATAGGATGACTTAATTAGTATTGGTGATTTAAAAAGCCTGAGCCTTACAATGACTTGCTATTGTGCTGGGATATCGGTTAATTTTTCTTGATGCAGAACTTAAACTGTTGTTCACGTTTTGATTTTCCAGATGTCACCTTTAATTATTTACACTCATTAGGTCAACTAACTGTTACCAATAAGAACAACCTCGATTGGCCATTGAAATCACATCCAACAACATTTGATTTATGGCTAAAATTGGTACTTTTAATAGTTTTAAGAATATCCCAATGGTTTCTGCTCGGTTTTATATCTGAAATTTAACTCAAATTGTTTCATTCTCTTGAGTTTTTTTCACTCAAATAAAAAATACCTTAAAAAGTCGAAACTCGTATAGAGCACTCGAAGTAATGATTACACAAAATGAGCGCCATTGTAATATTTACTCAGCAGTGATGTCACCTGGATGATTTTGGAAGGCCCGAACAAATTTTGTACCAAAAGGACGGACATTAACGATATTGTGTCCGGACTTTTTGTATCATTTGCGTACCCGGTATTCTAATAGAGGTATTAATGCAATTAAACACCAAAAACTGCGTGCTATGTCAAAATGGAGCAGAGTAACGATATAGTTATTCACATAATATCTAGATGTTTTGAATGTTCAAAACATAAATATTTATTCATGGATGTATATACACTTATATGTGTATGATGTCACAACAGAATATACACAAAAAAAATATAATCTCAGAACACAATAACTAAATTAAGTGCAATATAATTTAAACTATATATAATGTGCGGTCTATTATTCTATTAATCCAGTAACATTAAAACTGTACACGCATAATAGCTGTGTGTGACTTATCGGAAATTCTTCTTAGAAAAGTACATTATGTATAGACAAACTGGATGCAAAACTTTCAAATTGTGAATTCTTTCTTCATTCTCATTATGTAAGTGTTGTACACTGTTTGCTATATATCTTGTATGTATTTGGAAAATGCTTATATTTTGAAAATGGAAAATTGTCAATTGGCAAAGCAAGAAGAATAAATAAAATCTTAATTGATCGAAAAAGAGAGATTATTTAGACAAATTGTGTACATACTCGTATGAACATTTATAATAAATAATTATTATAACTTCACATTTATCAAGTGGATGGTATATTATATCATTTTTGTAGTGTCATACGTTTTATCTTAACACTTGAGTATGTACACATATATGATATAGAATTATTAGTAATTTTTGTTGAATGAAAGTAAATATTTACTTGTTGCTTGTGAATTCTTTTGGCTGTCACTCTGCTGGTATTTTACGTAGGAAAAGTGTATAATCTAACTGTCATATACTTGATAAGGATATTAGCTTGTCTTATATCCGCATCGGGTAATTTTTTTAACGGTTTTTACAGGTCATTTTTCGCCCATAAAGTGTCAACAATCCGAATCCATCCGTTTAATCACGATCCAGCTCTTCATATTGTTGCAAGCAACCAGAAGAAGCCAGATCGCTCTTTAGACCATGGAGCCATCGTCGCCGACAGCGACCTCTTCGCCTACCGAAAGGCGACTCTTTCTTCAAAGATCGCTGTATCATTCGGTTCGGATCCGCACGCAGTACGTGACCGAGCCAGCGTACTCGCTGTCCTTTGATTTCATGCACCATATCAGGAATTTGAATTAAATTCCTGATCTCGTGGCTGAAACGAACTCGGTATGTGCCATCAACGTCCACACATACCGATTGTCAGCGGCAAGCCGAAACGTGATATCCTATCCCACACTATTATCGTGAGTAATGAAAGATCCAAGCTACTTCAATCTCATTACTCCTTCAAACGTGTGGTTACCACTAATGAAATCAGTTGCGTCTCGGTCTCGAAAACCAGAGATCAGATATTTTGTTTTGGACTGATTGGTTTTGAGACCAACAGACGCTGCAAACTGTTTCAGTGGATCAAGTATCTCTTTCACTGCGTTGCCGTTTAATCCAATCACACAGATATCATCTGCATATGCAAGAAGTATTCCTAAATATTCAAGCGCATACTATAGTCTCTCTCGGTTGATCGAGTCATAGGCTTGCTTGAAATCTAGGAATAGCTGGTGTACATCGCGAGATGTTTCGTAGTACTTGTAAAGAATCATCCGTAGCGAAAAAACTTGATCTGACCGATGACTGACCGATTTGGACGGAATCCTCCTTGGTAGTCACCGACAATTTCCTTCGCCAGAGGGGTCATTCTTCCCAAGATAATGTATGACAGTAACTTGTATGCTGTGTAAAGCGATAATTCTCGTGCTACAGGCGATCACCCTTCTTGAATATTGGGCATAACGTGGCCACTTTCCATTCGTCAGGCATAACTTCACTTCGCCATACCATTCGAACAAGGTCGAAATGACAGTTCCACAAAGTTAGCCCCCCGAATATCAAGAGCTCTGAATTAATGCAATCAACTCCTGGTGAACGATTTTTCTTTAGTGTCTGCATGGCCTTTGTGAATTCCTCATAGGATGGATCCTCAATGAACATCTCTGCAGTCTGTATTTGACGGTATTAAAATACAGCTTGTGATACATGTGGAACATTAAGTAGATCAGAAAAATGTTCACGCCATGTATCGAGTACCGCATCGACGTTAACACAGAGGATTCCATCCTGGTACCGAATGGCAGTTGGCCAAGATCTTAAGGTATGGTGCAATTCGGTGATTCCTTTAAAGAAACCACGCGAATTGTGCTCATTGCTGAGTTGTTGTACTCTTACGACCTTAGCCTTCCACCATTCGCGCTTCTTCTGTTTACAAATGCATTTAGCTGTCCTCCTACCAAGGACTGCTTAATTAATTGGATCGCAAAATGCTATTGCTGACTAGATCTTGATATTTACGTTGCGTTTCTTCATTTATCAGACCTTCACAGAAGAATCGCGTTGTATATTCCCCTGTTCTCCCTGATCTGTACGAAAATCTCCATCGTAGCTTTTCAGTGACCAGGTAATGATCACTGCTTACGATTTTGGTTGACGACCGATACGATCTCACGTCTTGGACAACCCGAGCCGGCCCTTTGGAAATCAACACATGGTCAATTTGGCTTCGGGATGTTTTACGTGGATGTGTCCATGTTTCCAAATGGATGTGTTTATGAGGAAAGAATGTACTTGCCACTTTGAGATCATGAGCGATCGCAAAATACATCATTATTTCCCCATTTTCGGTCGCAGTTTCGTCTCGGGAGTACGGACCTTTATTATCGCATAAATGTCACTTTAGCATTAAAGTCACTTTAGCATTAAAGCCCAGCTTTAGCATTAAAGCCCATCAGATTATCCAAATTATTGTAAAATGAGTCTTTATGAGGGTTGGCGTACATCAGTGGGCGCATGTACACACACAATTGACAGGTTGGCTAGCCTCATATGCAAGCGAAGCTTACACATTTGATTATCGACTGCCTGAAATTCCAGTACAGCTCTTTTTACCTGTGGCCCAATGAGAAATCCAACTCCAAGATTTTCGAGGTCATCTCCACTGTGTAGCAACGTATAGCCCTGTGACACATGGTCTCCACTTTTAGGCCACCGATTTTCTTGGAGCGCTACGAGTTCCATTAGATACTCTATCATACATGTGACAAGGCCGTTCAACGCGCCAGTTTATCGAAGTGACTGCACGTTCCACGTGCTTATCCTCATTCTCGTTTCCGGGTACTTAAGCGGGGGTTCAGTATTGTTTTGGCGGTATCCGATTTTTTTTATGACTTGTTGACATTTTCAACATTTGTTGTTTTTTACGGTCAGCCCAGCGATCCAACCAGATGTAGTCGCCTCCTACGACAAGCTCTGGATGCTGTGGTGGAATTCTATGGGTTTCATGTTTCGTTTGTAAAATTTACGAAACACGAATGCCCCCACTCAGAGAGTCGCATCGGGGATACCTCACCTACAATCTTTAACAGGTTTTGACAATGCAAGAAAGTATGGTTTAGTTTACGCACTTTATTCATGGTCTCATGCAGTACTGATATTAATGATCAATGTTAAGTTCTGAATATTCTTAGTTAAAAAAATTAACCCTTCAAAAACCTATGATAGAAAGTTTATTAAAATTTCAATGTATTGATTTAATATAAATGAGTTTTACAAAGAGCCTTCGGCGAGATGTTCGCTGACATTTATGTTCAAAGACTATCTTAACGAATTTGTAGAAAAATTTAAATAATTTTCTAGTGTGAATTGTATATTTTTGTATTGTACAGGGTGGCTGAGACCAAATGTTACTAGCTTCACTCTGCTGTCATTTGTGTAGTTGTCATTTTTCGCGCGTCAATTTTTTGACAGATTGAAGTTTGGTTAGTTGTTTATATGTGGTCAATAAATAATTGTTCTAAATTAATATCTTGATAAAAAATCGTAATGGAATTCAAACGTAATAGTGTAATTGCACTGTATTTGGGTGGAAATTCACAAAGAGCAATAGTTCGTCAGCTCGAATAAAATGTTTGTGTATCGAACCATAAGTCGATACAACGAAACTGGTAGCATCGCTAAACCCAACAGAGGCGGTCCTAAAAAGACAGCAACATCAAAAGAAATGATACGAAAGGTGAAGAAACGAATCCAATGAAATCCTCGTCAAAGTGCCAATCAATTAGCCGCACGTCTACATGTTTCACGATACAGCATTCAAACCATATTGAAAAATGAACTACACTTGAAGCCCTACAAGATACAAAAAGAGGTAAGATCTTACGGAGGCACAAAAAAAAGTAAGGCTTGAAACAACACGAGCATTGAAGGCCTTGGCCGAACGTGATGAGATTCCAAAAATTGTCTTTTCTGATGAGAAAATTTTCACCATTCAACAGTATGTGAATCGTGTTTGGTTAGAGCACAAGTCCAACGATAATTTGGACAAAAGAGTTGCCATGCGCAAGTAATCACCAGCTTATGTTATGGTTTGGGCTGCAGTTACTGCAGATGGACGCACTCCTCTGGTTTTCATCGAACATGGAGTCAAGGTAAACCAAGAGATGTACCGTCAAAAGATCCTAAGCGATGCTTTGCTACCTTTGGCACGTAAGCACTTTGGTACGAACCGTTGGACATTCCAACAGGACTCGACACCGTCACACAAAGCTCGAGCGACGCAGCAATTTTTACAAAATTGCGTTCCGCGGCTGATTTCATCGAAAGAATGGCCACCATATTCACCAGACTTGAATCCCATGGATTTCTCCATATGGTCCATTTTGGAGAGTAAGGTGTCCACTAAAAAATACGAAAGTGTTGATGCATTGAAGTCAGCTCTTGTTCGAGAATGGAATAAAATTCCGCAAGCCCACGTACGGTCAGCATGCAATGCTTTCTATGGAAAACTGAATAAAATAATCAGAGCCAAAGGAGGTTATATCGAGCAGTAACATTGTTTTCATAAAATGTAATGTTTTCAACATATTCCACGAAATTTCAATAAAAAATAATCAGAATTAAAAAAATTGCAGCGTTTTCATTTGGTAACACTTGGTCTCAGCCACCCTGTATATTGCGCATACGCTCATCTGAGATGCCTTCTATCTCAGCTATCTCGCGTATTTGTACTCTTCAGTCTTGTAATACCGTATCATGTATTTTGTCAACCATGTTTGGCTATGTGCCTTCATTTAGGCGTCCTAACCGTTCGACATCAGTTGAACTTGTACGACCACAACGAAAATCAGTAAACCACTTGTGAATCGTTTTAATGAAGGGTGAAGAGTCCCCATTTTCCGTCACTCAGGCTCAATCTAAGATATAACTACAATCTAGGTAATATCTTCAAAGGAGCTACCGAATATACGTTAAATTTTATGTTTTGGTCAACTGCCACTTGGAATTTGGATTGGGACCTTTGTATATATATATATATATATATATATATATATATATATATATATATATATATATATATATATATATATATATATATATATATATATATATATATATATATATATATCTATGAGATACTCGACAACATTTTTTGTTGAAAATTAGCCGTGTTATGCTCAATTTACATACTGGTGATCACTTGAAATGAGAAAGCTATCGCGCTACAGCTCCCTTTCGCACAGTTATAGGTTTTTTACAGATTATTCACTTATATTATTTTAGGAAGAATCAATTATCCAAATCGATCAGCGATTTATCAAGGTGGTGTTTACCACAATATAATTCGTGGCAATAGACAATTATTTTTAGTGGCGTAATATTAAATCAATATGTGACTAGTTTGGGTAGAATCCTTTTTAGTATAGACACCGTCAAACTCCTTAATGGGTGGAGTGATTGTTTTAGAAGAATATACGACTTTTTTTTATAATTCATTTCATGTTCCCAATATTAGAAATTTGTTAATTTGTTAACATTCTATTCGAACAATTAAATTTTATTGCATAAATTTACGAACATTTAATAAGAAAGTTATTTACAATTTTTCAAGATCACATCACACATCTGAAACAATGATCAACGCATTTTTATTGCGCCAAAAATTCGCTATAAAGTTCAATTAATAAAAAAATTTTGTTTTACGACTTCATATCAATCTGATTTATTTCTATTTAATTTTCTTATTTATTTCCTTACAGTTCAAATCAATAATGATGTGCCAAGCGCTATCACTGTAACGGGTGGTGGATTGCCAGGAAATTATTTATTTGATCAAATGCATTTTCACTGGGGTTCAGAACACACAGTAAATTCGTTGCGCTATGCATTGGAATTACATTTGGTGCATCACGAACAAAAGTTTACATCATTAACGGATGCGGCAGCCCATCGAAATGGTGTCGCTGTAATTGGTGTACTATTTCATGTCGATACTAAACCAAATAGCCATTTGGAAAGTATTATCGAGAGTGGGTTGCTTGTTAAGAGTAATAAAGGACAATCGGAAATTTTACGCAAATCATTTGCGCTCAATGAATTGTTGCCCAAAAATCGGTCAAATTATTTCCGATATGAAGGCTCTTTGACAACACCAGGATGCGGTGAAGCTGTGGTTTGGACTGTTTTTACTAATTCGCTACCAATTTCTTTAGAACAAGTTCGTATACATTTATAAATTTAACATTTAATACTTACATGGTTTATTTTTTTTAGATCGAAAAATTCAAACAAATCATTGAGGTTGATGAAAACAAAACACTGACTCATAATTATCGTACATTACAACCGTTAAATGCACGTACTCTTATTTATGTATCAAATCAAGCTGAAGAAAAAGAAAGTTCATCAACAATGGTAACAGCTTCGATTAGTTGTGCTATTCTACTACAGATGGTACACGTGATGCTTAAAGCATTGCTTTAAAAATAAACATTTATTGTGTTATACCAAATCATAGATGTCACTTTTTAAATTGATTTACTTTTTAATGTTATATTTAAGCATTTAATTATAATTTTTATATTTTACATGTTTAACTAGTCAGTTATAGAAAATGCCATATTTTATTTTTAATTATAAATATAATAATAAATATACGTTTCTTGTCATTAAGATTAATACAATATGTAAACCAATAAAATAATTCTAACAATAAACCAAAGTCATACACCACAATAAATGTTTTTAATTAGCCTAAATGTTGTGTATCGTCACTATGGTTTTCGCTTCAACTTGTTGAATCGATACGTGTGTTGCAGACATGGCCGGCAAAGGCAAGAAAAAGCGTAATAGTAAAGATTCTGGTGGTGGATCAGACAAACCCAAAAAAGGTAAAGGTAAATCCAAGAAGTCATCAGCCAAAGGTGGTAAGTCATCTAAATTTCAAGGTGATTTGTTAAGTGAGGCAGCTATGGAGAACGCGTATTTAGTGTGTCATAACGTTCAGGTATAACAATTCATTATATTATGTTATTATCTAATATTATTATTACTTTATTGACTATCGATCTAGGATGTGCTTAAGACACGTGGATTCCCATGGCCCGATGCCCAGAAAAAAAAGAAGAAGGGCAAAAAATAATAATTGAGAATATATATTTTAAATAATTGTATGATGTGTTTTATTCAATAAAAAAACCAATATAAATTAAACTTTATATACAAATTCTTTAATCAACTTCTTCGACAGTTGGGCCACGACCTTGGCCTCCACCAGCTTGTGGTTGACCGCCAGCTTGCTGTTGTTGCTGACCACCACCGTGCATTTTCGCCATAATTGGACCACACACTTTCTGTGTATCTTTCAAGTGGTGCTCAAACTCTTCCTTTTCCGCTAGTGTGTTGGCATCCAACCAAGACATTTCTGATTTACACTTATCACGAACTGTTTGCTTATCAGCTTCGGTTAATTTTCCTTCTGGCGCATCTTCAACCGCCTGTTTACAACTGAAGATGTAGCCTTCAAGAGTGTTGCGAGACGTAATTTTTTCTCGTTGTTGTTCATCCTGTTCCCGATATTTTTCGGCATCCGACAACATTTTGTCAATTTCAGCCTTAGATAAGCGGCCTTTATCATTTGTAATCGTAATTTTTTCTAAACGTCCAGTACTACTATCTTTGGCTGATACATTTAAAATACCATCAGCGTTCAAATCGAATGTTACCTCAATTTTAGGAACACCTCGCGGTGCTGGTGGTATTCCGGTTAAATTAAATGTTCCCAATAGATTATTATCTTTGGTCATAGCACGTTCACCTTCGAAAACTTGTACGGTGACCGCATTTTGATTATCACTGTAGGTGGTAAAGGTTTGTTGCTGTTTGCATGGGATCCTCGAATTACGTTCGATTAGCTTGGTCATCACACCACCAGCGGTTTCGATACCGAGTGATAGTGGTGTAACGTCGACTAGTAAAAGATCTTGAATTTGTGAGCTTCCATCGCCAGTCAAAATGGCGGCTTGTACCGCAGCACCATAGGCGACTGCCTCATCTGGATTAATCGACAAGTTTAATGCTTTGCCGCAGAAAAAGTCCTGCAACATTTTTTGAATTTTTGGTATACGTGTTGAACCACCAACTAAAACAACATCATGTACAGCCGATTTATCCATTTTGGCATCGGTTAACGCACGCTCGACTGGTTGTAGGGTGCTACGGAATAAATCCATATTCAACTCTTCGAAACGGGCACGGGTCATTTTCGAATAGAAATCGATACCATCATGAAGTGCATCGATTTCGATCGATGCTTCGGTACTTGATGACAGAGTACGTTTTGCACGTTCACAAGCAGTGCGCAAACGACGAAGGGCTCGTGCATTACCCACTAAATCACGTTTGTGTTTACGTTTGAATTCCTCGGAGAAATGATTGACTAGTCGATTGTCAAAATCTTCACCACCCAAATGAGTATCACCGGCGGTTGATTTTACCTCAAATAGCGAACCCTCATCAATTGTTAAGATGGAGACATCAAAAGTTCCACCACCTAAATCGAATATGAGTACATTCTTCTCGCCTTTAAGATTTTTGTCGAGACCGTACGCTAGAGCGGCTGCAGTTGGTTCGTTAATTATTCTCAATACGTTTAAGCCGGCAATGGCACCAGCATCTTTTGTCGCTTGACGTTGCGAATCATTAAAGTATGCAGGTACAGTGATTACAGCATCACTCACTTTTCCTCCCAAATAAATTTCAGCAATCTCACGCATTTTTGTCAACACCATAGAGCTGACCTCTTCTGGAGCAAATTTTTTCGTCTCACCCTTAAACTCCACTTGAATTTTTGGCTTTCCACAATCATTGGTAACCGTAAATGGCCAATGTTTCATATCGGCCTGGATTTTTTCATCGTCGAATTTACGTCCAATCAACCGTTTTGCATCGAACACCGTATTTTTTGGATTCATTGCCACCTGCAAATAAAATTATCATTAAATAAGATATTAGGTAAGACATACATATGTGTATATATGAGCTGGCATGGAATCAAACTTATTAAATGACGTAAGATTGAATTAAAAATGTATTCGACCTATTAATACTCTAAAATAAATTTGACCCGCCATATCGTGTGTAATCAAGATATTTTCAACAAAACAAAAATGTTATCTGGAAAATTCCAACTATATTCGAATAGAAAATCTTAGATTCGTATATCTAAAAATAGTCCTCGCGAATTTTCATCTGGAATCGTGTGAGAAAATGTTGCGATCAACGTAAATTATTATAAACGTAAGATTCATGTTGAAAATATTTCATCGATCACCATAGATGGCATATAACACGACACGCAACATGACATTATTTAATATTCAAACACTTGTTCCAATTTTATCACCTTTTATGGATTTTTGAAGTTGTTCTCTTTTTTTTTATTTCGATTAAACATAAAACTTATCTCTATATGGTGCTTTGTATAACCATGATTTACCTGATTTTTAGCGGCATCACCAATTAGGCGTTCGGTATCATTGAATGCAACATAGCTTGGCGTAGTTCGATTGCCTTGATCGTTTGCAATAATTTCGACTTTTCCATGTTGCCATACGCCGACACATGAGTATGTTGTTCCCAAATCAATTCCTACAGCTGGTGTTTTACCCATTTTATTGTTTAAGGTTGGTTTATGATATTAGTTCACTATATATATATTGTAATTCACTTGATCTTATTTATATACACTTCGATCTTTAACGACACGTCTTTTATCGCACTTGTTTGTTGTTTAACGTTCAAAATTTGTAGTAGTACTGAGATAAAATGATCGTCGATGTTTGATTTTAAATGAAAAATAAAAAAAGACGATAAATGTTTTTCGCAAGATGATCACGATCGAGAAAAATTTGTAGGAGGAAAAATTGTTCGAGTATCTTCGTTCTCCCATATGTATAGATTTTGTGACGAACTAATTTTTTTGTCACTTATTTTTGTCACAAAATTTATTCAAGTATTGATGCAATCAAAAAATGATCGTGATCGAATGCAAGCTGGTGAACGGCAATTATCAACATGACCTCATTAGAACTTCGTAACCGGCGATTAAACGGGTGAACTATTTTTATTATTTCCAGATGAATCTTGAGGTAAATAACCGATTATTCCACGAATAACTTATAACTTTTATTAAATTTTGAAAAACGTGATACTAAATTTAGAAACCACAAGTCATCATCTGTTATATGAGAGATGATAATTTGCTAGAATTTTCTCTAAATTTTATGAGTGATGAAAAACAATTTATTATGCCAAAATGGTTCAATTTATCGTTATCGTCGTAAGATGGTTGATTCATAAAATTATTTTTAGATCTTATGCTATCTATAAATAATATACTTATATTTATTAAATATGTGTTATGTTGTTTGATTTTTGTGGGTGGTGAGAAGAAATTTTAAAACACTTTTCTCAAAATTCCATGAATATGTTGGCCAATATCGTTTTATCATACTCGAATGTTTTCGAGACGAAAAAATATTTTATTCCTCTGAGCGAGTAGGGCTTCGTCTTACTATGTCATTTCATGTTGGAGTGCAGAATTCAACAGACAATAACAACACCAGTTGGTTTACTATTTATTAGAATTACCTTTTTATTGGTGGAAATATTCCTGGGAGCGTTGCTTCCAAAAACTGATTTGCAGAATTCGAACATGTCTTATGCCTCAAAGAACCTATAATTTAGTGGACCAAGTAGCACAAGATACAACCACGGAGATCCCACAACTATACAAAATATATTAAAAGGAAGTCATGCGTTCGAGATAAAATGGAGAGGGCGGTCTCTGAAACATCTTGCCATATAGAAAGTTTCAACTGCGGGTGGGCCATTGACTATATGAAACACTACTTCGCTTTATAACTATATGAAAAATATGAACGTAGTGTGAAAATTGTGTTTATGGCGCGCTGGTGCATATATTTGAGGAATTGGAAGAATGTCAACTGTGTCTTTATCGCTAAAGGAGTAAAGAGCTCACATGACTACCCGAAAGAAATAACTCTCTACCTTTCTCAAACCATTAAAGAGATTATTATACATATAAGAATCGTTGTGAGAAGAGAATCACATCACAAAGACTTCTTATCACTTCTTCTCAAGAATATATTGTTAGAAGAGTGTTGAAAATGTAATGAGGAACAGAAATGCATTCTGTTTAAGGAAAGCATCTATGATATGATGATATGATATGATAGGGGAAGTACAAGCCAACCAGTTACGGTGTTTCTGAGATTGTTACCATAATCCTGGAGTATGTTCAGCAGAGTTCCAAATAGATATCTGAGAAATTTTACTCCAAAATTATGCGGGCCCAGTCCCTGCTTGCATCCCAACATATAAGGTTTAGGAAAAGGAAACAATCACAGAAACGACTAAGGTGATAATACACTGCACTAGTCATTGCTAACTACATTATGTATTAGTGAATTATAATATGTTATTAGTATAATCATTTTCACATATGGATTTGAGTTTGTAATTATTATTAATTGGATAGGTAAGGACCATTCTATATTCATCATACGTATTCGTATCTCCTCGACAGTTAAAACTGGAGTATTTTATAAACATCTTTCGGTCATCTCATCATATGCTGTATTTAAAGATGTGTCCCTATTTTCCCAATCCATCTCCATCTAACGCGTGGGGAGTATAAATTCCGCGATGACCCGACAGCATTTCTATATATAATATGATGATCTAATACATTGTCAATTCGTTTGTAAGGGAAACTATTTAAATAAATAAATAGTTTAGTGCGGTCATATTTAGCTAACCTGATCGATCATTCCATTCCACACATTCTATCTTTATGTCCGTTTTAAGATTTTACAACAAACAATCACACAATACACAAAAATAGAATTATTGTATATCACACTACAATCCAATGAAAGAAATCACCAAAGCGGTCGTCCGATTCAGAAAGTTTAATAATTTGTAATAGAATTATTATACAGCAAAAGAAGCTGCTTATTAAAGTAAAATAAACTTTCTGTGGCCCTATTCTGGTTTTCCCAGGGAATTGGGAATTGGGAATTTTTGACGTTTTTATAACAGTTGGGAATTATTTTTTCCAAAAGTGTATTCTGGCTATTGGGAAAAATATTTTGTTTGGAAAAAATAATTCCCAATTATAACAGTTTTGACGTTTATTTTTCCCTATTAAAATTGTTGGGAATTCATATTTCTTATGGTAAAATACTCATAATCATAATACTAGAGTATAAATTTAATTTTTTTTTATTATTTCTTATAAGCAAAAAAACATATTTTTTTAAATTTGGTCTTCTCTGCCCTAAAATATAAAAAAAATTAGCTCATTCTTAAATACCAATAATCATATAATAAATAAAGAATGTAGAAAATAATTCCGACCCTAAAAAATTTTTAATTGTTTTTCAAAAGCAAAAACACTTATTTTTTTTTTAAATTTGTTATTCATCCGTCAATATTTAAATTATATTCAAATATAATAACATAGCGCACCATGAAAAAAACCATGAAAAAGGAACTCTAGTGGCGAACATTTAAAACTATGTGTTTCACAGAGGGGAAATAATTCCCAGCACGCCAGAATACACTTTTGGGAATTGGGGAATAAAATATTGGGAATTATTATAGTTGGGAATTGGGAATTTTTTTTTTCCCAATTCCCAATTCCCAGGGAAAACCAGAATAGGGCCACTGGTCAAGACCACCGGTTAAGTGATCCCCATCCAATATTAAGAATGTCACCCAAGAAATCTTATCCATTTACACTTATATGAATAAAGAAAACAAAATTATTTAAATAAATTATTATTTTCCATGGAAATAAAGACAAAAGTTATTTAAGAGTACAACATACCATGGTACATATCAAGTGTATACCCAAGAACAAAATTGTGGACTTTATTGACAAAATAAAATCAAGAGGAATATTAATCGTTCCCTTAAAACACGATTATCCTAGTATTTGAACAAGCATCTGCTAAATCGAACTTCAACATTTTAGCCAATTCAAATCTCGCCAACAAAAAGGTAATTTTACTGATCATATATATTATCGTCAATATAATGATCGTATAGTGGTAGTGATCGTAGATCGTATTAAAACAATCTTCAATCCCTTCTACCATTAATATACATGGCACTACATTAAAACCTCAATAGTCTTAAAAATATAATCTTAGTTCAAATTTGATATAAGATACAAATATGAAAGCATCATTTCAAAACTTTTGAATAGCAAATCCATCAATATGGAAGGTTTTGCTGTATGTACCGATATATATGTATGTACATACTAACATGTGTATTATAATATTTAAAAACAAACTGAAAAAAAATTAAAAGTTAATTAACAAACTTCATTGTTGTTCAGGATCAAGACTGATCTGTTCCACTGTCTCCAAACATTATATCTCATGAAAATTGTTTTGGGCGTTAAATAGCTTCAAAATAAAAGAAGAAATTTCGCACTGTACTGAAACAGATTTTTTATTACAAATCGCATTATATCGAAAACGCGTTGTATAAGTACCGCGTTAAACGGGGGATACCTGTATATATATTTAAAAAACAAATTTTTTTTTTGTCTTTTTTTTTGTTTTGTTTTTTTTTCCGTGCAAGTGAACACAAAATATAAAATATAAAATAAAAACAAACAAAAATTCTCTAATCAACATAGGAAAGAGAAGGATAGGCATTTTGATGGACGAAACGAAAATTATGTGGACGAAACGTAAAATATGTTATATACATCATACTAATACCTAGGACATTCAAATGCAGACTGTAATGTATTTATTTGCGTTTTCAACATCAAATAATGATGTATATACAACACACAATACCCAATAGCCCCGTTTATACAAAAATAATGTAAGTCGCCAATTACATTGAATGCACATATAGTTACCATTACAACGATCGCACAATGGCAGTGATAGCTTTAAATGTTAAATCTCCAAAATCTCTTCTCTAATTCTCTTGTATGCCCTGAATCCTGATAGTGATACATACATAAAACAAAATAATAAAAATTAGGAAAGGGGTATATATAGCGTTCTATATGAAGAGCGAATTATGGGATGGGGAATGAGGTAACTAAACGAGACAAATCGAAAGACATATCGCATGCGATCGTTTCCAACGGTTTATTGTGATGTGATATGAAAATGATGTATATAGAATACAAAGACAAGAACGTTATATACTATAATATATAATAGAGAAACAAGAACAGACTATATAATATAATAAAATAAAATATAATATTATGTAATAATATATATAATGTAATGTAATATAATAATAATGTAATATAATAACGATACTCATCTGTAATTAGATTTCACCTACACACACACAACGCATTTATTTAATTTAATTAAAGCAACACCGAGCAGATAAAAACACGTCCACTCGGTATGAAATGAAGATCCACACAACACTCCTGTTTAAGGAAAGCATCTATTGATACAATTAATTTATTTCAGAAAGGATTATTTTAAACGAAAAACAGTTGTATTCACAATTCCTGGTCGTTCGGACGTCTTTTGAAAGTGCAGGACGAACAAAATAAATTAAAGCTAGATTTGGCTTGAAGTATATATTTTAAAATCTTAATTTCACTATAAATGAAGAGAACACTTAAGACTGGTCCAGCCCGTAACGTTCTTATATAGTGAGTGAACTGCCTCTCGCATCGGTTCATATTATTATACTGATCTGCCCTAATCTACATGCGACTGCAAAGATATCCATTTATCTTAAAATCGAGTTTTGAATATCGTTGAATATGTACCAACGATGTGGCCACGTGAATTCAGATTTGGTTGAAAATATTTAACTTGGACGCACATATTTTAACAGTTTTTTGATCGATGTCGATTTTTGCCATAACTGATGAATATTCATACACTTATTTAAGTAAATGTGATTTTTAACTTAACACAACAATAACATTGTTACCCGACAACTACATCAACATTACATATTTAATGAATACATAAAAAAACAATTTTACAAACTGTTTAATTCACGATTTAAAATAATTGTTAACCCATTAGGCACCTTGTGTCTATTCGTCATAAAAATAATTAAGTTCGACTACATGCCTAGTAAAGTACATATTCAAATTAGTTTTGTAAATGCAACGCTTAATTACAATATAACATGTTTAATACATTATTTATATTTTAGTTGTAGTTTCAGTTCGCGTCAGTAAAATGGCTGTGCTAAGTAAACATTTGATTAAATTAATCGAAAACGAAACATGTAAGAGTTTTGTACATCCCAATGAGACATGCACCCAGCAATTTTTCAAAATGGTGACAAAAAATGTGTTTTTAGTTGCCCAATTCTATTTGCCAACGCTTGTGGTTCGTATATTTGTATTTGGAAAAATTGTTACATAATGATCGGGGCCTTTTGAAATGTGGTTGATATATTTGATGATAAATTGTAGATACCGCTGCTGCTCCAAATAAAATCACTAAATCGTGATCGATTTAAACAAGCGCTCATTGATTATGGCAAGTGTATCCTGATTGGATATTGGTTATCGATAATGATTTATGCAAGTATTTGTGTGTTTTAGTAAGTGATGTCTAAAGTTTATAATAACTATAGTGTGTAGTATATATCTATAATTTTTGGTTTTAGTAAAATATTTGGGAAATTTCATTTTTCATTTTTTTTTAATGGTGCAATTACAATCGGAACGCTCATGTTTCATTTTTATCCAGAGAGGATAAAACGTTGGCAAACTACTGGACTTTTTAATTTGGTAAGTGAATAATTCCAAAGTCATGATTAAGACTAGAAACACATTCTACCTTTTTTTTACAAAATCGTTGCTACTTGTTGTCGGATTAGTTTTTTGTTACAATCGTGTGCGTATCGTTGCGACATGGCACAGTTTGTTAGATATATAACCAATATACTCTCCATATCATGACCTCGATAAACATCTTGGGAATGTATTTAATATGCACACGCATTTCAGAATCACGAACACACAAATCTGAATGAATGTAGAAGCCAGTATAATGTATTCAATTCACTTATTCGATTATTGCAATTTATATTACAGTTGATGGAAACAAAACTTAGAACGTCGAATAATGACGCCATCAAATTAATACGAAAATCAAGTTTTTGTCGCACGCTAATCTTCATGTTTTTCAGTGGTGTGATTATGGCAGGATTTAAAATAACCGGATTGAATCGATTTTGGTAATTCAAATTAAATCGTTTTGTTTCGAATAAACGTTAAAAACATATTTACAGGTTTATATCGTTGCCAAAGCCATCCGAAAATTCACTTAAACCAGCTAAGATGCTAAACCAATGCGGCCATGATGGAATGTGTACTAATCACATTTGGAAGGTTAGTAACATTATTTAGTTTTAAATTATATACATATATGTTGACAAATTTCCGTTTTATTTGTTAGGAATTTTCCAAATCAACTAAAGTTGCACTAGTTCTAGGTCTACTAAAATTCACAATAAACAACTACAAGCGAATAAACTTAAAGCAACCCGGCCAACTGATTAAACTGTTGTTGCAAAAAATAGACTATAATGTGATGGCCTTCACCATGTCCTATAACACTTTATTCCATCTGCTGGGTTGCTGGTTTAATAATATAACCGGAGATAATAATATGCAAAATACGATGGCTGCTGGATTTATATCCGGAATCTCATTTGGATTTTATCCAATATACACTGTGTTCACATTCGGATTAACAGCATCGTTACAAATGGGATGGTTTATGTATACGAAATACATTCAGAATTGTACCAATGACTCGAAGCTAAGCGATCGAAATAACAACGATTTTATTCACATATCAAAACGTTTTATAGATTTTATTAATAAATTACCAATCGCAACAATATCGATGACCTTGAGTATTATACAACTTTTCCAATATCGATTAGAATATCCGTACGCAACACCCATTTATGTACATAATTTTTTGTCGTTGATAACAGATAAACGGTAATGAATGTGCCATATACAATATTGTATTTATAACATGACAATTTCTTATTTTAGAACTGATCAAGCAGGATTGCGGGCTAGTGAATTTTTATTAGGACTAAGTCAACTGTAAAAAAAAATTATTCACCAATAATATCTTATATACTTTTATATTCACCATACTTAATATTTCAAATAAAATACTAGAATCGCTCAACAAATTTGAAACTGTCATTGAGAACGCTCGTTTGTTAATTATTTGCTTCGTACAATAAAAGTAGTCAGGTCAGCACTATCTAGTTAGAATGACGTGGAGAAATAATAATACAATTCTGTAACATGTATGGGAAATGAAGAATTACTTGGCTAAAACATATTTTGAAGAAAAATACAAATCATCAGGTAAGTTATGGGGCTTAAAATCCAGAAGCTACTGATCGATTCATAATCTTAGATTCATCAGATCCATAATCTGCTTCGCGGATTTGTGACCGGCATGGGGAGGAAACCTCTATAAGGATATACTTTTTTGGTCATTGTAAAATCTATGGATGTCACACCCTCTCTAGCACTACATATGATGGTAAGTCTGCTACCATTTCCTTGAATGATAGAGGCAACACTATTTATTACAGCACTATTTGGTTCAAAATAAATAGATAGAGGTGAGTAGTCATAGAATAGCTCACATGCTTTTGAAAACTATATGAAGTCCAAAATTTTCGGTCTTCGATTTCAATGAAATCCGGGAGAGACATGCGTTTGACAGCGAATAAAAGAAAATAGCAAACAAAATAGCACCAAAAATAAGTCAGCAAATAAAAATGTCATTTGGTAATTTTTAAGAGGTATCGCAAGTCTGTGCCGGATTTCATTCAAATCAGAAACCAATGTTTTTCCGAATGTTTTTGCTCAGTGGCCCTATTCTGGTTTTCCCTGGGAATTGGGAATTGGGAAAAAATTATTCCCAATTCCCAACTATAATAATTCCCAATATTTTATTCCCCAATTCCCAAAAGTGTATTCTGGCGTGCTGGGAATTATTTCCCCTCTGTGCAACAAATAGTTTTAAATGTTCGCCATTAGAGTACCTTTTTAATGGTTTTTTTCATGGTGCGCTATGTTATTATATTTGAATATGATTTAAATATTGACGGATGAATAACAAATTTAAAAAAAAAAATAAGTGTTTTCGCTTTTGAAAAACAATTAAAAATTTTTTAGGGTCGGAATTATTTTCTACATTCACTATTTATTATATGATTATTAGTATTTAAGAATGAGCTAATTTTTTTTATATTTTAGGGCAGATAAGACCAAATTTAAAAAAATATGTGTTTTTGCTTTTAAGAAATAATAAAAAAAAAATTAAATTTATACTCTAGTATTATGATTATGAGTATTTTACCATAAGAAATATGAATTCCCAACAATTTTAATAGGGAAAAATAAACGTCAAAACTGTTATAATTGGGAATTATTTTTTCCAAACAAAATATTTTTCCCAATAGCCAGAATACACTTTTGGAAAAAATAATTCCAAACTGTTATAAAAACGTCAAAAATTCCCAATTCCCAATTCCCTGGGAAAACCAGAATAGGGCCACTGGTTGTACTCAGTTCATTATTTCACAAATTCTATTTGTAAAATATGTATAATAGTTATAAATTTTTTTTTTTACAGTTGGTACTTTAGTTCCAATTAGATTTGATAAGAGATGGCGCGCCCGTTTTTTTTACGTTACATGTTGCAAACGTGTTTTTTACACTCCCAACTGCGCATACGGTACCACTTAAAAATAAGCGCTCAGAAATCACTTTCATAGTTTTATTTGTGTACAGAAATATAATTCATCTATAGATAAAATTAAATTAATTATATATTCTATATTCTAAAGATTTGTAGACCTTGAAACTTTATTTGGTTTGTAAAGACGACCACTACCTTCTGATGAACCTTCTAAGAGATTACCAGGCTTCATATTTATGGTGGTACTCCTTGCACGGAAATTCATACCATCTAGAGTGAATATTTCTCCGAAACCTTCCAACTGGCACTCAACGTGTGGAGTAAGTAGAGATGTACTACACTCACTGATTACTAGATCCCTGTAAAATATATATTTTCTGGTTTATATAGATAGAATGGAAGAACTCAGCCAGACAATATTCAGGTTGAGACAAACAATAAAATAACTTTTCATTTATATAAGTATACATTTTATTTTATTTTTATTATTTTGTAACATTTTTACAATAAATTTATTTATATTTCAGTTAATTTATATATATTATTTGTTAAAATAATAAAAATCGAAATTAATGTAATTTATATACATTAACAATGGGATAGGTTTTGAGAATAATCATGCCACGTTTTATTTAACATTCCGATAGATTTTAGATCCAAATATATCTGTCATGTAAATCCAATGAAATCCAGCGACTGGAATAAACTCCAAACATTTTGATATAGTTGTGTAACGATTATTTGGACAAAATACTATCGAGATATATAAGAAAAACGTCGATATAGGGTGGTTTGTTAAACGCAGCTCATGGTTTAGTCTAAATGCTGGATAAAAGAACCACATCAAGACATCGGTCAAGATCAGATGCTTCTAACAAATCACCCTGTATAGTAATAAATAATGTATACATGCATGCAATTTGTTATCCATTTATTTATTTTATTTATAAAACATACGTATAAATATCAATGTATATATTAATTTATTATAATTATGTGTTTAACATAAAATTAATTCATTAGACAACGCAACAAATAGTTGCGTCTTTTTGGATAAATAGAATTAAAGTTTTGGGAATTGGAAATGAAGGTGTTTGGAAATATATACGAGACAAAACCATTTATTATTTTATATATTTTGTTTCTTTTATATCAATATTATATCAAGGAAAGGCGATTTTTATTTTAATTATATTATATTATTTATATTCATAATATATTATTTATTAGATTATGGTTTAGTTTTTCTCTGCACCTCCATTTCGACATCGTCGGCCATTTCAAGAAATTGCGTGCACACGTCACGATTGCATTCACCTTTACTATTGAATACAAATTTGTAGTAATGTCCATCGGCGCAAATTACTGTGAATTTTGAAAATAATTTTGCTAATTATTTGTCGTTTTGGTACTTATCTGTATATCTTATATAGTTTGGTTTCAAAGCAACTAAATTTCGAACTACTTGAGGAAAAGATGAATAATTTATTATTTTAAGCCAACCAAGTTTAAAGGAATTTGTTGGTAAAACTACAATAATTTAAAGCTAAATCCTGAATTACTTCCAAACTATTTAATTTCATTCTGCTACTCAAGCAATTAACCTTCGTACTCAAGAGTTTATCAAAGCTATAGAGTACGCAAACCGGGATGGTATCCCAATCATTGCGGGATGCAATGCAAACTCACACCACGTATGCTGTGGCAGTTCTGATATAAATGCTGGAGGTATTGCTCTCCTGAAATACCTATCTACGTCTGACTTTCCAACGTTAAAAGTAATTGATATTACTCGAGCCTCGCGGAGTCTAAATGGAAGTCTCATCTTGGATGTTCCTATAATGTTACTCTCTCTTACTAGCGATAAACTTGAGAAGAGAATTTGGGGACCAGAGAAACACTGATTGGGAGCTTTATAGACTCCATCTCGACCTGTCACTTCTATCTTCAGCAATGAATATCAGACAGTGGGGAGGAATAAAAAATACAATTGACGAGCACTTTTCTTCGCTTTTGAGACGAGCCATCCTTTGAGTAAGCCGAATATTACTGGGACACCATGGGACTTATCAGCAAAGCCATGAAAACGGGTATAAGGAAGATTGGGACTTGTACAAATCTTTACAAAGAGAATACAAGAAATATATCTAAAGTGAAAAAGCTTTGAAATGGTAATATTTCTGCATGGAAGAGAGTTCTCTGTGGTAATATGAAGGTCACCATCGGAACTCTAGAGAAACCTGATGGAATTCATTTAAGTACAAATCAGGAAGCCATAGCGGTTCTAATGGTCCATAGAGGTTCTAAATAAGTTTCAGAGATTGGAACTCGGTGGTTAAGGTGATAACAAAAGATAGAACCCGATCGGTTCTTTCTAGAAATGTAAAACACCAGGTTCAGGCGGGATATTTCCCGATCTTCTACAGAAAGGAATGGAATTATCCCAGACTACTTTTCACATATCTTCAAAGCCAATTTGTCCCTGCGATACGTTCAAAAATCAAAGAGAGAAGTCAGGATATATATGGTTCACCTCAAATAATGGAAAGCCTAGATATAACCAGGTAAAAAGTTTTAGACCTATAAGCTTCTCATTTTTACTTAAATGTTTAGAGCGATTGGTTGATCGGTGATATTTATGGCTTAAAGACCGCAGAGACCTTAAAAAGCATTAAATACGGATTGGTGCACATTACATTGTAGATCGTTAACCCAATTACTGGTGCTTTCACGCACAATCGTTTCCTATCCGGTGCATCTTAATCTTTTGTAAACGACGAGAATCGAAATCGAAACTACTACGTGAGAACTCTCTTAGCCATTAAGCTTTAACCGGCGTTGAATGATAGGTACTTTAGGAATAACAAACAACACACATACCAGAAAGATAAATCTGTTGAAACAGCACAGTCGTTGGAAGAATTGAAAAATCGCTGGACATTAAGGAACTTGCCTGAGAGCGCTTATGGACTTCGAAGGTGTGTTAAAAAAAAACTTCCTTCAGTTATGACATGGAGATTAGGTAGTTTAGAGCCATGCTTAGGTCGAGAATTATATTGGAGATGGAATATGGTTAGATCAGAAGGTTACTTGGGAAAAGCACATGGAAGAGAAATTTACTGGAAATGCACTTTCCAGTAAATTTCTGTACTTTGTGTAGTTCGATTGCCTTGATCGTTTGCAATAATTTCGACTTTTCCATGTTGCCATACGCCGACACATGAGTATGTTGTCCCCAAATCAATTCCTACAGCTGGTGTTTTACCCATTTTATTGTTTAAGGTTGGTTTATGATATTAGTTCACTATATATATATTGTAATTCACTTGATCTTATTTATATACACTTCGATCTTTAACGACACGTCTTTTATCGCACTTGTTTGTTGTTTAACGTTCAAAATTTGTAGTAGTACTGAGATAAAATAATCGTTTTTCGACGTTTGATTTTAAATGAAAAATAAAAAAGACGATAAATGTTTTTCGCGAGATGTTCACGATCGAGAAAAATTTGTAGGAGGAAAAATTGTTCGAGTATCTTCGTTCTCCCATATGTATAGATTTTGTGACGAACTAATTTTTTTATCACTTATTTTTGTCACAAAATTTATTCAAGTATTGATGCAATCAAAAAATGATCATGATCGAATGTTAGCTGCGGTGAACGCCATCTATCAACATGACCTCATTAGAACTTCGTAACCGGCGATTACCCCGGTCAACTATTTTTATTATTTCCAGATGAATCTTGAGGTAAATAACCGATTATTCCACGAATAACTTATAACTTTTATTAAATTTTGAAAAACGTGATACTAAATTTAGAAATCACAAGTCATCATCTGTTATATGAGAGATGATAATTTTCTAGAATTTTCTCTAAATTTTATGAGTGATGCAAAACAATTTATTATGCTAAAATGGTTCAATTTATCGTTATCGTCGTAAGATGGTTGATTCATAAAATTATTTTTAGATCTTATGCTATCTATAAATAATATACTTATATTTATTAAATATGTGTTATGTTGTTTGATTTTTGTGGGTGGTGAGAAGAAATTTTGAAACACTTTTCTCAAAATTCCATGAATATGTTGGTCAGTATCGTTTTATCATACTCGAATGTTTTCGAGACGCCAAAATATTTGATTCCTTTGAGCGAGTAAGGCTTGCCTTACTATATCACTTCATGTTGGAGGGCAGAACTCTTCGATGGGCTGACTTAATGACTCAACAGACAATAACAACATCAGTTGGTTTACTGTTTATTAGAATTACCTTCTTATTCGTGGAAATATTCCTGGGAGCATTGCTTCCAAAAACTGATTTGCAGAACTCGAACATGTCTTTTGCCTCAAAGAACCTATAATTTAGTGGACCAAGTAGCACAAGATACAAACACGGAGATCCCACAACTATACAAAATATATTAAAAGGAAGTCATAGAGATGCGTTCAAGATAAAATGGAAAGGACGGTCTATGAAACATCTTGCCATATAGAAAGTTTCAACTGCGGATGGGTCATTGACTATATGAAACACTACTTCCTAACGTAATGATTGAACGTAATGTGCAAATTGTGTTTATGGCGCGCGAATTGGAAGAATGTCAACTGTGTCTTTATCGCTAAAGCAGTAAAGAGCTCACATGACTACCCGAAAGACATAACTGTACCTTTCTCAAACCATCCAAGAGATTACTATACATATAAGAATCGTTGTCATAAGCACATCACAAGCACGTCGTATCACACTTCTTTTCAGGAAAATATTGTAAGAAGAGTGTTAGAACTGTATAGTGAGGAGGGATAAGCATAGCCGACTACCCAGATATTGAAATACATTCTGTTTAAGGAAAGCATCTATAGAGACATTTAATTTATTTCAGAAGGGATTATTTTAAACGAGATACAGTTGTATTCAAAATTCATGGTCACTCGGACCTCTTTTGAATCTGCAGGACGAACAAAATAACTGAAAGGATAGGTCGTACGGGCTAAACTTGGGGCTTTCGAAATTCGGCAGGATCTTGACAAATAAAAAAATCGATAAACAATATCTCGAATTAAAGCTAGATTTGGCTTGAAGTATATACTTTAAAATATTAATTTTACTATAAATGAAGAGGACACTTAAGACTGGTCTGGCCCATAACGGCGATCTGTCCTAATCTACATGCGACTGCAAAGATATCCATTTATCTTATAATCGAGTTTTGAATATCGTAGACATCCATTCATTTGTACCAACGATGTGGCCACGTGAATTCAGATTTGGTTGAATATTTAACTCGGACGCACATATTTTAACAGTTTTTTGATCGATGTCAATTTTTGCCATAACTGATGAATATTCATACACTTATTTAAGTAAATGTGATTTTTAACTTAGCACAACAATAACATTGTTACCCGACAACTACATCAACACTACATATTTAATGAATACATTAAAAAACAATTATACAAACTGTTTAATTCACGATTTAAAATAATTGTTAACCCATTAGGCACCTTGTGTCTATTCGTCATAAAAATAATTAAGTTCGACTACATACCTAGTAGAGTACATATTCAAATTAGTTTTGTAAATGCAACGCTTAATTACAATATAACATGTTTAATACATTATTTATATTTTAGTTGTAGTTTCAGTTCGCGTCAGTATAATGGCTGTGCTAAGTAAACATTTGATTAAATTAATAGAAAACGAAACATGTAAGAGTTTAATACATCCCAATGAGACATGCACCCAGCAATTTTTCAAAATGGTGACAAAAAATGTGTTTTCAATTGCCCAATTCTATTTGCCAACGCTTGTGGTTCGTATATTTGTATTTGAAAAAATTGTTACATAATGATCGGGGCCTTTTGAAATGTGGTTGATATATTTGATGATAAATTGTAGATACCGCTGTTGCTCCAAATAAAATCACTAAATCGTGATCGAATTAAACAAGCGCTCATTGATTATGGCAAGTCTATCCTGATTGGATATTGGTTATCGATAATGATTTTTGCAAGTATTTGTATGTTTTAGTAAGTGATGGCTACAGTTTATAATAACTATAGTGTGTAGTATATATCTATAATTTTTGGTTTTAGTAAAATATTTGGGAAATTTCATTTTTCATTTTTTTTGACTGGTGCAATTACAATCGGAACGCTCATGTTTAATTTCTATCCAGAGAGGATAACACGTTGGCAAACTACTGGACTTTTTAATTTGGTAAGTGAATGATTTCAAAGTCATGATTAAGACTAGCAACACATTCTACCTTTTTTTTACAAAATCGTTGTTACTTGTTGTCGGATTAGTTTTGTTGTTACAATCGTGTGCGTTTCGGTGCGACATGGCACAGTTTGTTAGATACATAATTGGGAACGTATTTAATATGCACACGCATTTCAGAACCACGTACAAACAAATCTGAATGAATGTAGAAACCAAGGCTTCAGTATTATGTATTCAATTCATTTATTCGATTATTGCAATTTATATTACAGTTGATGGAAACAAAAATTAAGACGTCGAATAATGACGCCATGAAATTAATACGAAAATCGAATTGTTTTCGCACGCTAATCTTCATGAGTTTCAGTGGTGTGATTATGGCAGGATTTAAAATGACCGGATTGAATCGATTTTGGTAATTCAAATTAAATCGTTTTGTTTCGAATAAACGTTAAAAACATATTTACAGGTTTATATCGTTGCCAAAGCCATCCCAAAATTCACTTAAACCAGCTAAGATGGTAAACCAATGCGGCCATGATGGAATGTGTACTAATCACATTTGGAAGGTTAGTAACATTATTTAGTTTTATATTATATACATACATGCTGAAAAATTTCCGTTTTATTTGTTAGGAATTTTCCAAATCGACCAAAGTTGCACTAGTTCTAGGTCTACTAAAATTCACAATAAACAACTACAAGCGAATAAACTTAAAGCAACCCGGCCAACTGATTAAACTGTTGTTGCAAAAAATAGACTATAATGTGATGGCCTTCACCATGTCCTATAACACTTTATTCCATCTGCTGCGTTGCTGGTTTAATAATATAACCGGAGATAATAATATGCAAAATACGATGGCTGCTGGATTTATATCCGGAATCTCATTTGGATTATATCCAATATACACTGTGTTCACATTCGGATTAACAGCATCGTTACAAATGGGATGGTTTATGTATACTAAATACATTCAGAATTGTACCAATGACTCGAAGCTAAGCGATCAAAATAACAACAATTTTATTCACATATCAAAACGTTTTATAGATTTTGTTAATAAATTACCAATCTCAAGAATATCGATGATCGTGAGTATTATACAACTTTTCCAATATAGAGCAGAATATCCGTACGTCACACCTATTTATGTACATAAATTTTTGTCGTTGGCAACAAATAAACGGTAATGAATCTGTCATATACAATATTGAATTTATAACATGATAATTTCTTATTTTAGATCTGAGCAAGTAGCATTGCGGGCTAGTGAACTTTTATTAGGACTAAGTCAAGGATAAGATTAGCTCAACTATACACACTGTAAAAAAATTATTCACCACTAATATCTTATACACTATTTTATATTCACCATACTAATAAACAAATAAAATACTAAATAGTAGAATTGGTTTGGGTAGGAACCTCTATAAGGATATTTAGTCTTTTTTGGTCATTGTGGAATCTATGGATGTCACACCCTCTCTAGCACTCCATATGGCGGTAAGTCTGCTACCATTTCCTTAAACGATAGAGGCAAGTATTACATCACTATTTGGCAGTTCAAAATAAATAGATAGAGGTGAGTAGTCACAGAATAGCTCACATGCTTTCAAATACTATATGAAGTCCAAAATTTTCGGTCTTCGATTCCAATGAAATCCGGGTGAGACATGCGTTTGACCAAAGCTGACAGAGTATAAGAGAAAATGAAAAACCAAAAAAGCACCAAAAACAAGTCCACAAATGAAAATTATGAAACCGATTGCCCATCGCTTATTTTTAAGTGGTATCGCATCGGATTGCATTCAAATCGGATACCAATGTTTTTAACTAGACCGACCAATTTTTTCAAACACAATTGTGCATGTAAACAAAGTTTGCACTGGTTGTACACAGTTAATTATTTCACAAATTATATTTGTAAAATATGTAGTTACAAGATTTTTTTAACAGATGGTGCTTTATTTCCAATTAGATAATTAGATAGATTTGATAAGAGATGGCGCGTCCGTTTTTTACGTTACATGTTAAAAACCGTGTATTTTACACTCCCAACGGCGCAAGCGGTACCTTTTAAAAACAAGCGCTGTTCAATCAGTTTCATAATTTTATTTGTTTTGACCTATGGTAGAGAAATATAATTCATCTATAGATATGATTTAATTAGATAATTATAACTCCATATTCGAAAGAACGACCTTTTTTTACGTTTAGTTTTAATTGGGTGCACGGCGGACTCTTAGACTAACCTAGCTCCTTCAAACTGTCAGAGCTCCTGCACCCAACGCGCGATCCTTCAAGAAAAGGTTGATAGCTGTCTTAAACTTGTGCATTTTAAACTTCAACGGAAGTTGAAAACCAGCCAACGAATTCCACTTCTTAGATGTTCGATAAATAAATTCGCGCTTTACATCTTCAGTTCGAGGTTTCGGCAACTTCACCGTAAACCTATGTTCATTAACCGTTCCTCGTATTACCCGTCCTGTCGTAACAAATGGTGGTATTTTCTCCTTTAATTCTGCAGAACATTAACCATTTATTAATCTATAGAACAAGCAGAGTTCTGCAACATCTTTGCGGTGCTGTAGACTGTCTAGATCTTTCGTAAGTCTGGGGTTACGTATTATTCGGATGGCACGCCGCTGAACTCTATCCAGCAACTGGAGAGCAATGCCATATGCTCCACCCCAAACTTGACAGCAATATTCTATACACGGTCTAATAAAGGTTTTATATATCTGGAGAACCTGATGCGATTTAAAAAACCGTCTGCATCTATTGAGGAACCTGAGTTTACGTGAAACTGATTTGGCTAATGCGATAATGTGTTCATTCCATTTTAAATTGTTGGTAATCTGAACACCAAGCAGACGAATTGAGGCACAACCAACGAGAACGTGGCCTTTTACCACAAAAGGGTATTCGTTGGTGACAAAACTGATCCCTGAGGGACTCCGGCATTTGGTGTTGTTGATGATCTCCCATTTAGCACAACGTTGATCTTTCGGTCTCTGAGAAAGCTTTTTATCTAAGCCGTATGCCACAAGTTTACAAATAAGATTCTCATGCCAAACCTTGTCAAAAGCCTTGGATATATCCAAGGTGATTGCAAAGGCTTCTCCGTGTTGCTCAAGAGCGAGATTCCATTTGTTTGTAACATACGTCAAAAGATTGGTTGTGGAGCGGCTTTCGCGGAAGCCATATTGTTTATCTGAAATTATTTTATTAATCTCAAGATAATTCACCAGTTGTTGGTTAATGCATTTCTCAAAAACTTTAGCCACGACTGACACAATTGATATTGGCCGGTAGTTTGAAGGGTCAGTTTTATCACAACCACGTTTAAGAATCGGTTGCACCATCGCACTCTTCCAGGCATTCGGTTATTTACCTTGCTTATAAGAAAGGAGAAATTTTTTAGTTAATATTGAAGCCAAGTCACTGGCAAACTCCTTCAATATTCGAACAGGAATTCCGTCAGGTCCGGTGGTCTTATTTATGTCTATTGGCTTCAGGTTCCTGAAGACAATTTTCTCCGAGATGTTGACAGGATCCATTTTGGAACCACAATACGGAATTGACGGAGGCGTAACTCCATCTGGGACAACTAAGATCGAGTTCGAAGTGAAGACGTTTGCTAGTAAGTCGGCCTGCAAATATGGATCCACCACCAAAGCACCATCTGCACATTTCAATGCTGAAATAGATGTTTTAGAAATATTGGCAACCGCGCGACCATCTGTTAAAAGTTGCAATCGGAGATTTTCAACTCGGAAGCCTTAGCGGCTTTCTTGTTGTCAGCTCTTTTCGCTTCCTTAGCACAGATTTTTTTTACAGATGTTACGTGTGGTCTTAAATTCTTCAAACGAAGTTTCGTTGCGCTTATATTTCTTTTGAGTAGATTTATTTTGTTTGGCTGCTTTGGCGACTTCTTTAGAAAAGATTTTAAAATTAGGATTGGAAAAGGATGATGGAATATATTTATTCATTCCATGTAGAACGGTTTTGGTGAAATTGGAAATGGCGTCGTCTATTTGATTGTTATAAAAACAATGGCTCTCTCACGGGAAATGTTGAAAAAATGATCGTACCCCATCATTGTCAGCCTCGTTTAAATGCCATAGACGCCTTGGCTGCTGTCTAAATTCTAGTGGTGTTGCGACAGATATTTTTACTGTTATCAGGTTGTGGTCAGAATTTCCAATTCCAGCCTCGACACGTGCTTCCATGGAATGCGGAATTGTTGTAAGACAAAGATCCGGAATATGACTGCTTAGAGAATTTTGACATTCATATGTGGAATCACTAACAATCTGCGTAAGGTCATGCGAAACAGCTAGTCACTCCGTCTGACGCCCAGCACTGTTCGTATTTTGGTGATTCAACCATTCTTTATGGTGGGCATTAAAGTCACCAACCATAATTTATTCGCAGTAGGGATGTTGATTGCGAATGTCATCACATTTGTCTGACAAAACCTCGAAGAAATTCATAGTTTCTGAATCCGTTTGATTGGAGGATCTATATAATCCGTTTGATTGGGGGATCTATATAAACTAATTAAAAAAAAGATTTTATTAGGGAGAGATATTTTAAGTACAATAGTTTGAGCGGTCTTTGAGAAAATTTCGTACTTATGATGTCTAGCATACGGTATGTGGTCTTTAATGAATATGCACACTCTACGTTGCAACTCGAATGCTTGTTCGAACTGGTAGCGCTTGAAGTAGAATTCATTCTCGTAGATGTTATGAGATACTTTTGTTGCCGTTAGCACTGATATATCGGGTCTGCGTGATTCGAGATGTTGATGTGCGCAATTTTTATTGGTCACGAGTCCACGGACACTTGCAAAATGGATGGTATAAGGCTATCAATTGTATCTTTACGAGGATTATGCCTCGCCCCGCGATCCGAAGAGGCATTTTTTTAAATTTACTACTCATGGTAAAAAAACATTTTTGTACGCAAAAATGCAAAAAACCGTCCCAACAAAAATAAAAATTGAAATAATTAAAGCAAAACTACAAAATTAAAATAAATTAACGCGGGTGAAATAATTAATTGAACGTAAATAACGAGTAAAAATTATAAAGAAAAAAAAATAAAATAAAAAGGTTTACGGGTGTGGGTGAAGCCCAACAATCCAACCATTTTAGTCGCCTCTTACGACAAGCAGTGGTTGCTGTGGTGGAATTCTATGCATCCCCCCCCCAACCACAGGGGATATAGCTTTGTAGAACTTGCAACATTATTTGGAAAGACGACCACTACCTTATGTTCTGATGGAAAAACGGTGCATTAATTTGATTAACTAAGAGATTATCAGTCTTCATATTTATGGTGGTACTTCTTGCACGGAACTCAGTCAGACAATATTTAGGTTGAGACAAACAATAAAATAACTTTTCATTTATATGTATATCCATTTTATTTTTATTATTTTGTAACATTTTTACAATAAATTTATTTATATTTCAGTTAAGAATTTATATATATTATTTGTTAAAATAATAAAAATCGAAATTAATGTAATTTATATACATTAACAATGGGATAGGTTTTGAGAATAATCATGTCACGTTTTATTTAACATTCCGATAGATTTTAGATCCAAATATATCTGTCATGTAAATCCAATGAAATCCAGCGACTGGAATAAACTCCAAACATTTTGATATAGTTGTGTAACGATTATTTGGACAAAATACTATCGAAATATATAAGAAAAACGTCGATATTGGGTGGTTTGTTAAACGCAGCTTATGGTTTAGTCTAAATGCTGGATAAAAGAACCACATCAAGACATCGGTCAAGATCAGATGCTTCTAACAAATCACCCTGTATAGTTATAAATAATGTATACATGCATGCAATTTGTTATCCATTTTTTTATTTTATTTATAAAACATACGTATAAATATCAATGTATATATTAATTTATTATAATTATGTGTTTAACATAAAATTAATTTATTAGACAAAAACAAAATATTAATTATGTTTATTAAATAATTAAAAAATTATACATCACATCAGAAAGATAAATAAAATAAAAATTTAATAAAATATGTGGATGTTGCGTCTTTTTGGATAAATAGAATTAAGGTTTTGGGAATTGGAAATGAAGGTGTTTGGAAATATATACGAGACAAAACCATTTATTATTTTATATATTTTGTTTCTTTTATATCAATATTATATCAAGGAAAGGCGATTTTTATTTTAATTATATTATATTATTTATATTCATAATATATTATTTATTAGATTATGGTTTAGTTTTTCTCTGCACCTCCATTTCGACATCGTCGGCCATTTCAAGAAATTGCGTGCACACGTCACGATTGCATTCACCTTTACTATTGAATACAAATTTGTAGTAATGTCCATCGGCGCAAATTACTGTGAATTTTGAAAATAATTTTGCTAATTATTTGTCGTTTTGGTACTTATCTGTATATCATATAGAGTTTGGTTTCAAAGCAACTAAATTTCGAACTACTTGAGGAAAAGATGAATAATTTATTATTTTAAGCCAACCAAGTTTAAGGGAATTTGTTGGTAAAACTACAATAATTTATAGCTAAATCCTGAATTACTTCCAAACTATTTAATTTCATTCTGCTACTCAAGCAATTAACCTTCGTACTCAAGAGTTTATCAAAGCTATAGAGTACGCAAACCGGGATTGTTATAATGATATTACTCGAGCCTCACGGAGTCTTAATGGAGGTCTCATCTTGGATGTTCCTAGATAATGTTACTCTCTCTTTCTCCATCTCTTTCTCTCTAACTAGCGATAAACCTGAGAAGAAATTTGGGAACCCAAGAAACACTGATTGGGAGCTTTGTAGACTCCATCTCAAACTGTCACTTCTATCTTCAGCAATGAATATCAGACAGTGAGGAGCAATAGAAAATACAATTGACCAGCACTTATCAGCGCTTTTGAGATGAGCCGTCCACTGAGTAAATCTAAAATAACTTGAACACCATGGTAAACTTCTCAACAAAGCCATTAAAATGGGTATAACGGAAGATTGGGACTTGTACAAATCTTTATAAAGGGAATACAAGAAATATATCTGAAGTGAAAAAACTTTGAAATGGAAATATTTCTGCATGGAAGTGGATAAACTAACGGAGACCGCTAAACTCAAGAAAAATTGCTGTGGTAATATGAAGGTCACCATCGGAACTCTGGAGAAACCTAATGGAACTCATATAAGCACAAATCAGCAAGCCAAACAGGTTCTAATGAGCCATAGAGGTATTAATGAAGTTTCAAAAATTGGAACTCGGTGGTTAAGGTGATGACAAAAGATAGAACCCGATCGGTTCTTTCTAGAATATTTCCGGATCTTCTACAGAAAGAAATGGAATTATCCCAGACTACTTTGCACATATCTTCAAAGCCAGTTTGTCCCTGCGATACGTTCAAAAACCATGGAGAGGGGTCAAGATACATATGGTTCACCTCAAATAATGGAAAGCTTAGATATAACCAGGTAAAAAGTTTTAGACCTATAAGCTTCTCATTTTTACTTAAATGTTTAGAGCGATTGGTTGATCGGTAATATTTATGGCTTAAAGGCCGCAGAGACCTTAAAAAGCATTAAATACGGATTGGTGCACATTACATTGTAGATCGTTAACCCAATTACTGGTGCTTTCACACACAATCGTTTCCTATTCGGTGCATCTTAATCTTTTGTAAACGACGAGAATCGAAATCGAAACTACTACGTGACAACTCTCTTAACCATTAAGCGTCAACCGGTGTTGAATGATAGGTACTTTAGGAATAACAAACAACACACATACCAGAAAGATAAATCTGTTGAAACAGCACAGTCGTTGGAAGAAATGAAAAATCGCTGGACAGTAAGGAACTTGCCTGAAAGCGCTTCTGGACCTCGAAGGTGTGTTTAAAAAAATCTTCCTTCAGTACGATGATCTCTATAACATGGAAGAGAAATTTACTGGAAATCCAAACAGTCATTTGGTCATGGGGTTATTTCGTGGCCTAGAATATTGAGTGAGGAGGGAGGGAAACATCTACATCGCCTGCAAAGATTTGTTTCTCAGATGTTGACGAAACTAGGGACACCACACCCACTGCAGATCTTGAGATGGCTTTGGGTCTGCTACGGTTTCATCTTTGTATCAGAAAGAAACTTATTGCGATACTGTCCTTCATTCTCTCCTCGTCGAGACTGCACTTATTTAGATAGAAAAGAATCGCATGACGACCTTGAGGATACTGATATTTTAAGGGGCTGAAGTATTCTGATCCGACAGTTTAGTAAAATATTTTTAGGTCGATTCTTCGGTTCATCTTGCAATCGTATGGTGAAGGATAGGAAACAGATGTCAATTTTAATTGATCAAATTCAGTTCTGAAATCATTCGTTCTAGAGTTTTCCTATTTATTAGTGTATCTATGGTAGTGTTTCAAATCAACACCGTTTAAGAAAAACAACCAGTTTGGTTTACAGAGGGTTAAATTAAATTAATAATTATAAGGGCACAAAGAGTGTAAGAAAATTTACCGAAGACACTGATAGAAATAAAGTCAGTAATTACCTTAGACCATGGTTTCTTGGATATCTGCAGGAATAATCCCATTAGGACAAGGGATCTAGACTCATACGGCGCGTGTTGTTCTAAACAGTGATGGTGGAAGCCACAATATTTTAAAAAGTCGCTTTAGGAGTCCCAGTTTAAATCAACTTTTGTTTCTTTTAACCAGAATGGTTAAAATATTTATTTAATTGACTTAATTGTTATTAAATAATTGGCAACAATAAATGGGAGACTCATGATTCATATCATGAGTGCTAATCACATTTAGATTTTTTAGAACGAATTCCAGAAGAGAATATTATGTAATTCAATAAAATTTAGATATAACTTTTATCTATGTTTTTATCTAACATCGTGTTTGTCATTAACCAAAATTAAAGCCGAATGAGATTAACAGTATGAATAACAACACCGCTAATATCAATTGGAAAATATTTTGATTTCTATTTGGAAAAGCAATTAGCAATTGATTTTGATACTACTACACAATACTCTGATGTGCAGATGTTGTATAGAGTCATAAGTTCACGAATTGACTATCAACGTAAGGTAGGACGTTAAAAGCCAACCGCGAAAGATTGGGGAGTGCTATGGTTTCAAATAAAAGTGTTTGTTAGGTAACTGGCTAGAATACGATCTTTTTTATAAAGAATCTGTCCGACCGAAATCGAGTAAGAACTGATATGGACTCCAAGTCTTCCAAAAATTGCTAAAACAACATAAATCATATTCAAAGAATCCATGATGAAGTATTTAGTCGATCAACGAGTGAAAGTACAGCAAAGTATCTCAAAAGAACGAGTGGGTAATATTTTGCATGAACAATTATGAAAAAGCTTTGTTCAAGACAGTACACCTAGACCAAAAACGCAGTCAAATGTGCAATTTTCAAGTCTGTGAAATTGTTTAAGCAAAATAAAATGGATTGCAAGCGTCGTTTCACAACTGTTAAAGACACACGAGTGAAAAGAACAATCAAAGAGTGAATTGTAGAGGATAGATATAATCCACTTCCAAACCTGAACGACTCCTTGACTGTAAAATATCTGACAATATTTATTAACGCACACTGTTTAAACGCATACATGTTTGTATTTTAGGTATTTCACACTTCTCCAAGTAAGATTATAAAAGTAAAATTTATTCATCCATTTCAATTAAACATTGAAATAAGTTAATAATAACTCACAGCCAGCATCTTATGTATTTGTCTCAGGTTTCAAATATACCAATGAGATTAATATAGATCGGACCAACAACAATTTAGTCAATCAGTCGTGCATAACGTGATAGTTGATAAGAAAAAATTTACTATGTATATATAAAGTATGTTTCAGCTGAACAAACAGAACCTATTAAATTTGCGCTTGCAGTCTATTGTACCAATAGTACGCAAAACCAATGTGTAAATATGTACTTACCAATCACTGAATTGTTATCAGCACCAAACGCACATATACATGGTGGCCCTTGTGGAATTGAAAATTTACAAAATGACCATTGACTTGTAAAGTATTTCGGCAATATGGGTAGGCTAGATGATTCTTTTGTTTTATGCTCCTCTAAATTAAAAATGTGAATTGTTCCATGGTCCGATGATACCACAATACAGGTAGACTCATGATTAAAATTTATGCAATAGATAGTGGCTTGATTAGTTCCGCGACGTAATTCCGCTACTCTTTTGCCACTCGCTGTATCGAATACACGTATTAGTGTACCCCGTTCGCTAGCGGTCGCTAAACGAGTCCCTTGTAAATTTAATGCTATACAACTAACGGTTGCTTCGTGTGCTGTAATCTCTAGTGGTGCTTTCTCGGTATTCGCCAAATCAACAATTTGGACATGACCGGTTCGTCGTCCTGGAAAGGCGAGCAACGATTTATTACTATTCGGACAAAGAACACACAAGCCCAATGGATTTTGACTTGTCTCGAAAACATGTAACTGCTGAGGTTGTTGTGTGAACGTATACACTTTTATAATGCCTTCGAGAACAACAACAATACGATCGCGACGAAGTCGTACCGATTTAACGGGAGCATTAAAATCTAGCGAGATGGCGGGCGCTTTTTTGAGATCATCCCAAATGAGTACACGATTTGGTGGATACAACGGGCGTATACCACCACCGACTAAAGCTAAATAATTACATCGGAATAGCATTTCGACATGGCCTAAGCCACCATCGGTGAATATTTGTCGTTCTTTCTCCTTGAGGGGGTCGCAATTGTACACCCGAAATCCAGAATCTGTGCCACACGCAAAACAACCTAGATAATTTAGATTAAACAAATTAATTATATTATTTGACAATTGATTATAATCCGGAAAGAACATGTAGTGAGCTAAGCATACAAACCTTGATCTTGATTAAATCCTGCATACAGTAGACCATTCCCATACGGGTTGTTCTCTACTAAATTCATTTTGTTGTCCTGCAGATACTAATCTCTTGAGTATTATTCACTTATCTCATACAAATAAAACACTTAACATTTAGTTATTATTTTAAAACTTTTTGACTTATTTCCAACTTATTTCGTAGTTTAACTTTTCTCGGTTTTAATTGTTAATTAATTTTTTATTTTATTTTAACCTATTCATTTGCATTTTTATTAAATGTCAAAATAACGGGGAAGTCACAATAGAAAGAAAACAAAAATCTGATAAACTTATCGTTTGTTGATCGATAAGTTAATTGTTTTTGTTTATAAGGCTACTACAAAAATGTACTAGATCCGATTTGTAATATGTCAGATTAGACCAACTATTCAATTTTCGAATAGACAATAGTACAAGTAGAATAAAATCATAATTTCTGCAAGTAGAATATAAAGCAAGTTGGTTTCTGGTGTTACGTTACCGACTTTTACTTATAAATTAAAATTATCTTGAAATGGTCGAATTTCATAACTTTTTTATAAATGTAGTACTAAGTACAAATTTTGGCCAACCCTATAAATGGCTTATCGACAAAAATGAAACAGAACGATAAATAAAAAATTATTTTTGACGTTTCTTCTTTTTCCTCAACATAGAATAACGAAAACTGCTCGTTTGTAGCTCAAGCTGACGTGTATTTGAATTTATCAAAAATCTCAATAAAAACATAAAAAAATGTTGAATATTCAAACGCATATGGTGAGCATATTAAGAAATATATATGGCCGATGTATAATTAATATTTTTTAAAGGATTATGAGGGTCAAGCCAGGGCCGAGAAATTATCCCGTTTTATTGTAACATTATTCGGTATCGTGGGCCTCGTTTGGGGCGCTATAATTCAGCAGTTCTCACAGACGGTGTATATATTGGGTGCCGGATTTCTATTAGCCACTATCGTAAGTGTAAAGATAGTGAATATGCGTAAATATGATTAACTGAACGTTATTTATAGATCACAGTACCACCATGGCCAATCTACCGGCGAAAACCACTACAGTGGCAAAAGGCACGACCGGAATCTACCACACCAGCTAATCCCGAAGATAAAAAGAAGAAAAAATAAGTTGTTTTTTATATAAGATTCCAATTTTATTAAGCGTACGATTTCGATTCCAATAAAATTAAAGTAAATATTCAAATGTTTCGAAGTGACTTGACTGTTTGAGGCCTCTCGTCTAATCCATTCAAACGAATGGTCGTTTATAAGATTTCAATTGTTTATGATCATAGTACATGTGAATTAGGTCGTACATGTATGTGAAAAAGAATAACAGATTGTCATATTGTCCGTGATACGGATGGAACGGTGTTTCAGGATCGAAATCTGTATCGATGATTCGATGTGGAGGAATAAACTCTGTTACGACTTCTAACGTTTTCAGATGTTCAACGTACTCGGCAGCTACTCCCCATGCGTGTGTATGAACTTCAAGCAAAAATTGGTGTATTGCTTCGATGGTCGCAAGATACCATCGGGGACTGTTTTTCTGGTGCCGCCAAAATTGTGATGCACGATTTTGAAGCACCACACTTTTCATCTGAGATATTCGTTCGTCCCGATATATACCTCGGCTTTGGTTCCAAGTGCTGTCTATGAATACTGCTTTCTTTATAGGTAAATCACATTCGTCGTATATATTTCTCGGCTTTTTCTCCGCCGAAGTACTCGCTTCATACTCCTCCTCGGTCTTAACAATTTCTTTTAATTGAAATCGCAGCAGTGTACCCATATGATATCCTTTCGGTAAACCAAAGTTCTCTTTAATATCGAACTCGTGCGTTCCCGTGAATATATTCCCGATCGAAACACTGTGCGGACTAGGAAATATCAATACCACACCATCTTCTTTGGTATAGTCTGGTATGTCGGGATATGTATAGATCTTAACATCATCGGGTGCTATAAGTGCTGCATGTGTTGCCGTACTTTTCCCATCGATCTCATTTTTATGTTTGATGATATCGATTTTGACTGGCAAACGAATTTGCGGTATTTTACCAATCAAGCCTTGAACTGGTATATAACAAGTATAACAGAATAGTTTTCGAGATTTATTACATCTAGCACAATGACTTCTACCATCAATTTGATTCAAGACGGATGTGTCGGCAATCGGTAGCCCAGTGAAAGGATATTTTCTATTGAAATGGTCATCATCATCCACTTCATTTATAGTATCTTCTTGATCAGACATAATTGTATTAATATTAGTTTAACTAGATTACTATCACATTCTATTATTTAAGTAGCTTAAATATAAATTAAAATTTATTTTCTTATATTTTATTTTGATTTTCGTTGCAAAATGTCATTTTTACACATGTAAATCTGCATAACTGCTTTATCGACATGTTTTTGTTGAAGAACAGTTAGACCATTATGATTGGTATAATTAAGTGTTTTCAAAATTAAATTCGTTAAAACGATGATCATTTAATATAAAAATTAATTTCAAGAAATTGTTTATGATTTTATTATAACCTAATTCTATGTGTAACTTAATTAATATTTGTCGTTCTCTGTCTTTGATTGATCAATTATTTTGAAATTCATCGAAAGTACCTGTTGCATTTTACAAAATGAAACACGCCCGAGCAGGGACTTGAACCCTGGACCCTTGGATTAAAAGTCCAATGCTCTACCGACTGAGCTACCCGGGCTTATGTGATGAAACTGAACATATCTAGCAAGTCCAAAGATACCAATTATTTAAAGTCACACACGGAAAAAGAGTAGAACAAAATGGGAGCTCTTCCCGGTGTAACTGACCTGACATGCTAGGATAGGCGCAAGTATCATCTAAAATTTCGTATGGAAGGAACGTGATAGTTCTAAGATTGGGTTAAGCGCGTTACTTAAAGTTGAGAGCCGATGTGCTAGAGTGGTATTGCGGCGATTATGTTCAACCCCTATACAATCCTCATATGGTCTGAAATGGGAGATTCATCTCTCAATTATAAGGGAGAGTGGATCACCGAAAACGAAAAGAACCCGTTTGATTTAGGAGAATATGAACACATTCAACAAGATCTAAAAAGTGATGCCAACTGGTCCTCCTGCAAATCAGGTGAATTGTTTAAATTTTAGAGACACGACAAAAGCTTTAATGATTCCGAGAGAATTTTCCAAGATGCAAATGAAATACTTTGCTCATTTGGAAGTAAATAGAGATGCAAGTGTGGGTGTTGGAAGTCACATTCCACCGCTAGAAAAATGTTAAGAGTAAATGATAGCATCTGTATAATGAATGCCGAATTAATTAGGATTATGGAAGGAATCAGTTAATAACGGGAGAAGAAGAGTTCTTTTACTACCCCATTCTCTGATTGATTTAGAATTAACCAGGGAGGGAGAAATCAGGGCAGTTGCGTTTGTATGATTTGTGATTTTTCTGTTGATATTAAACACCATCAACAGTGTTTGGAGAGTTTCAAGACCTTCAGGAAAACTAAAAGTGTAGAGCAGGTTTCAATACCATTTTGTTTTGTTTTAAATATATCAAACGGTTAACTAGTTCATTTAGCAGACATATTTTCTTACTGGTAAATAGTATAACTTAAGCTTAGCTGCTTCATTATTCTAAAACCTGCGTTCCTGCAACCAATCAGATTCGTGGTGTTTCTAAGGGTACGCAAATTTGCTGTACTCCTGCTGTATTTGGTACAGTGTAGCAGGTTGTGTCATTCATTGCTTTGAACTAAATAACGTCAAAAACACATACTTCACTTCCATGATTCTAGCTGGCACTTTCCATCATGATCTATTTATTCTATACCTATTCTTGAACCATTCGAAGTACATTTCTTACATCTATCGTTTCGATACTCTCTGAATGCAGGCATGTTCTGATGAGAAGTTGGGTTCATATTACCAAAATATTAAAAAAGGAAGCCTCCGTGGCGCAATTGGTTAGCGCGTTCGGCTGTTAACCGAAAGGTTGGTGGTTCAATCCCACCCGGGGGCGAAGATATTTTGAACAAGATGTCGTAATATTTAGCAGTGTCTATTTTTTAACCAACTAACTAATTTTGTGGCGCTACTTCCCGTCAGGAAGTTTCTTAATGTTGTGACTGTATTAAGCATGGCAGTGTTAAGCCATATTTTTTAATCTTTCTTTTATTTAGTTTTTGTTTGTATTGCAATCATTTTAGGGCTCAAGACACTCCAAACTCTTTCATGGATTGCTTAGTTACGTTATTCAGGCTTATTGAATCAGGCTTATTGCATTCTCACACTTTAAGACTTAAGCTATGTCGGATTTACTCTTGAATAAATTGGCTCTCAATTTTATGATTTATAATAGTTATGTTTCGTAACATATATTAGTTACATGAAGTTGGCGGAACAGTTTTTAATCATGCGTTTGCATATTTTGCTCTTGCACTGATACCTATCGCATCGATTATATTATATATGCTAATAGTTTACAGCTAGTGTTCATGTCGATACAAAAGAGCACATTAACTAGAACATATGACAATATGATATAGAATTACATCTCAAACACAATATTGCCCCACCCCCCCCCCGTAAGACCAGGCCGTCAAACACGTAACTGGATATTCTGCCATCTGGATAATTTGTTTATTGGTATATTGTTTAATAGTGGCTCAGGCACATAAACTCTCCTGGCGTATGTATACGGTCATCAATACCTCACCGATTCTACATAATAGTCTGGAATTTATCAACGTTGTGGCTTTATCAACGTTGTGGCTTTATCAACGTTGTGGCTTTATCAACGTTGTGGCTTTATCAACGTTGTGGCTTCTTCGAAATTAAGTTTAGCGTCGTTTGTTGCTCGTCTCAAATGAACTTTAACAAATTAGATATAAGCTCTTTGGTTTGCTGTTGTAAGATTTTTCGTAAGAAAGGAGTCGGTGAGAGTGCTAACTACTTCAAAGTAGACGGCTTTAATGGCCAGACAAACAAAGACTGCGACATATGCCTTTGTTAATAAAACATTTCGGGTTTGTGAAGATTTGATTTATATCGGACTTTAGTAATCGACTCCTGTATTTAAGAACGGTCGATTTTTTGTACATCTTTCTGACGGTAGATTACCCTTTTTTGGTTACGAAGAATACCTCAATATCTTATACAGGTAACGCAAGACTTAACGTAATGTTTAATATTGTATCTGGCACCAATCATCGAATATTGTTGTCGCACTAAATTCATCATTAATGCATTTCCAGCATGTAAATTTTGTTATAAAAACGGAATCTAAACCTTACTAGTGCCTTATTGGTGATTCTTTTAATAAGCTGTTAGTTGTTGGTTGAACTTTATATAAATAAAAATAATATAAAAAGTAAAGTAAGTGAATTTACTATCCAGATTCTATTATCTGAAACTATCATTCCTACGAACAAGCATGTTCGGGTTCCCCATATGCTTAATACATCAATCGGTGTCTGTCAGCTGCACTTTTCTTCAAATGAAAACTAAAATAACAAAAACACTTGCGGCATCCTATTACCACAGTCCTAATAGCCTAATGGTCTTAATTAAAGTTGGTCATGGTTGTTGTTCGAGAATTGTGTGGTAATTAAGTATAACGTAACTTTAGTGTTGAGCAGCAAATGGATGGTAATGATATTTGCCTCGTCCTTAATTTCCTTGTTTATTGATTTTTCTTCCAAGATCCACATTTTCAGTAACACCATCACACGAATCTGAGTATCTCCTATTTTTTTGTAGACGACGTCCAATCTAGCTTATATGTGTTATAAGGAAGAAGGTAATTAACACCATTTGTTAAAAGTACAGATAAACTCAAACCCGATTCAAAATTGGCAAAGGGACCACCACCGTCCGAACAGATGGAATAATAAACAAATAATTAATTTTAATTTTATTGACTACTTAACATTTTTAAGTATTCAGCACGAAATTTATAATTAAAATTAAAAGACACGAAATCGTATAATTCTGATGTACCCGCTAACGATTTTCTTTTATAAAACAATATGAAAGATCGCATAAAAATACTTCTATGTTTAAAGAAAATTAAAAATAAATAAAATTAAGAAAAAAAATTATACGACAAGAAAATGAATTTTTCTTCTTTGTTTTTTTTCTTCAAAAATTTAATTTAATTTTCATTTAATTGTCGCTCACTCTGGTGTTTAGTATAGTATAGTAATGTGTATGATTTCATTGAATAAACACACCGCGATATCGTTATTTATTTATTTAATTTAAATGTTGTATATTTTCTTAATTATTTAGGATTAATAAATCTTCTTTTTCTTTGTTTTTTTTTTTAAACCATCGATTGGTTTTTGTGGGTTATATTGCGCGCGCGATTTATACGCGATCGAGTGATTAGCATATATACATATGGTGAAATATATCTATGGTTTATTATACATTAAGTGAGAATAATTGCATTTTAACTTGTTTAATTTATTTTTTTTTTTTTAAATTAAAAATAATTATATGCAAACGAAAAGAGTTTAAGGTTCTGAAATATTCTATTTTTAGGCTATAATTGTTTCGTTTTTATACATACCGCACTATTATTATTTAAAGTATTAATTCGCGTCTTGTGTTTAGAAACTTGAAATTCAAAGAAAATGTGCAACACATTTTAATTTGTAAATTGTGCTAAGTGTTTATATTTTCGGGTTAATTTTCAGCGAATTTCCGTTTGACTTAATCATCACTGAGTCGTTCTTTGTGGGCTAAAAAATAATTAATAGTTTGTGTGCGGCTTCAATTAATTTTTCGGTTAAAAATATAACATAATTCGTGAACAATGGATTCGCTGGGTGTGCATATGTTGCAAAATGTTAGTGCAATTTCACGGGATGATAATTTGAATTCGAGTTTTCGACGAAAAACGACCATTGTAAGTATTGAATGACTTATTTCCTCTTAATCAATGTACTTAAAGACTCGATACATGTATACTTCAAATTAATATAAGGTATATAGTTAATAATTTAAATAAATTATTAAGATGTAAACTCCAACCTTAGTTGTGTGTGCCAAAAACGATTTGATTGATGCCAAACAAATTTTGTAAACACTTTGTGTGAGATCAGTAACTATATTGTTATATATGTACTTAATTAAGGGACTGATGAATGGTGAATGTTACATTAGTCCAAACAACATGCCTTAAATTTATTTCACTATAAGAAGATACGAAATGTGAATACTCATTAATTTTGATCATGTTTTGTGATGGCTTAATAATTAATATATAACGTCAAACGGCAGTTGGAATTAATTACTCTTACTATATAGTGGTATTATTTGATATGTCGAACCGCTTAACGCAGTTTTAATGCTCGTTCATTATTCGTTGCGCCACAAATAACGCCGATATTAAACAAATGATGCATCTGTTTCTATCAGGATTCGAACTTAATGTATCCCAGTCCAGCTGATTTAGCCATTTCATTTAGTTATTTGAACGCTATCATTGTAGCCAGTGCCATATAGTCGGTTCATTTGTGCTATATGGTACTGAGACATCTTAGAGTAAAGGAAATCATTTATTGATTCACGTACTAATTGCAGCTTCTACCACCTTTATACTTCGCTTAGGTAAGTTATACACTTTCTAAGGTAACATTTATACTTCTCGCCTAGTGGCGTCTCATCCGAAAATAAAATACACTTCTCGTTTTTAGTGAATAAAAATTTATCAAACTTAGATGTTGATATGTCGGATAACTTGTTCATTATCAGTTACTAAACTTATCTAGTATATTTCGATAGTATGCCCCTTTTTAAACACATAACCTCTATTGAGTTGTCCCATACTTCAAAATGGTAGAATTAAGTTTGCTTTTTTCAAGAAATATAACGATGTCAGTCGTGTAAATGTTTGTTTTTTATACTGTTTGATTGAATAATAAAATACCATCTATCATTATATTTACTATCTCTGCGTAGTTAACCGCCCAAATGGTGTAGAATTAAAGCTGCGGCAGTTGTCCCTATCGTGATTCAGATCCGGCAGGATGTTAAAGAGATTTTGATCGACTGATTATGATAAGTGGTGAGAATGAACACATCTGTGACCATCTGTTGAGTTTAGAATCTATGGGCCGACTCATCTTCAAATACCGTAGGGATGTCACGATGAGGCAATTGAGCCTGTGTAACGGAGATAAAAGATTTTCTCTAATCGCACAGCTCAACACCTGAAATATCAAACAAAATCAAATGGCCAGATTTAGTTCTTATGGTTTTAAGAGAGTTTTGATAGTTTAATTCGGTTTGAAATCCTTGATTCGCAATTGTTCAAGATTTTCTGTGCTCTTATGCTATCCCCACAAGGCAATAAATAGATGTTCGAGATCGTAAAATATACCCTGGGTTATTAAATGTGGTAACCGTAGAGACCAATCGACATAACCTTTTCCTGAACTAATTTGTTGTGGAAACATATCTTCTTTCTAACATTGTGTGTGAAGCTGTATCGTCTTGTTGGAACCATATATAAACCAAACTCAAATCATTCCGTTCTAGTGACTAAAAGTCATCATTAAACATATGATAAGTAGCAGTCGCATCTTCAAAATAGAATGCACCAATAATGCTTTTTGTCCACAAAGTTCCATACTATCTCTATTAATTATTGGTGACTATGATGAATATCAGTTGATCTTCTAGTACTTTGTGGCCCAAACATCTGTTAGTTTGCTTATCTGCAACGGAGCTCTTTCCTTCAACGATATTTAACAGTACCTGTATTAAAGTCGTATACAAAGTATCAAATGTCAAAATACTTGTAACACACTACAGGCATAGTGTCAGTCTTAATTTTATGCTTCTGCTTCTTATAAGCTGCGGCTTATGAGTTTTAGAGTTGCCCAGTTTTATTCATATTAAATAAAAATTAATCTTCCGGCCAGGTTCTATAAAAAAAATAATGTTCAGTTACACATTTCTATTCGCATTTCCATTTTTATGATTTATTTATTTTAAAATTTTATGAGATAATAATTTAAGAAACAAAAATTATTCTGGATGTGAAACATAAATTTTCATTTTCATTTATAAAGTTGTACAACATATGGCAAATCCAATTACCAGATTTTTATGAGACGTGACGAAAATTGACAATATTTAATATTTTAAACTAGCAATAATTATGATAAATGCAATTTTTTAATTATATTATGGTGTTAGGAGGTAAGCTGAAGTATTATAGATAGTTAACTTTGATATACATAAATGATTTAATACGAGATCTCGGGTAAGAAGGATTACATAAATTGTTGAAAAATAAATTGCTGTTCTGAGTTCGGCTTACTGCCGGCCTACAATTTGAAAGTCATTATATCAACAATCCAAAAAATTTAAGTGATCGTCTCAGTAAACAATGGTTACTGTAAAGGAGTTTCCTAGCTTTTAACCGATATGTTCTATTAGTCAATGAGGTAATTTTGGATTACCACCTATAAGGGCTACCTGTTTCATCCATTTAACTAAATGAACCTTTAACTTAACAATTGTTATATATTTCATAAACTGTTGTAACTTTACAGTGAGTATATACTAAGCTGACCTCTAGCAATGGCAATGGATCGACAATTTGAACGATATTCGAACGAGAACGGTTAAATGAGCGTCTGAAAATAGGCATCGAAAGAACTATTCTGTTAAAAAAATGTATATCTCGTCTTTGCAAACCATGATTCAGCAATGAATTGAAGTGTCTTGATAGGTAATCATCGCAACAAGGGCCATGACTTTATATAGGTTACATGGTGATATCATTTTATATTAGTCGGTGTTTTTAACAACTCGAAAGAAGTTTAGTCTCGAAAGAAATATTGAGCCATTTCAATAACTATACACTCTTCAAATTAAGGAATGAGTTTTGGAAATTTATAAATACCAAGAGGAAAGTGGTTTGTATTCCAAGTCACATCCCTATATCTCACTCCATCAGTTATCTCACCAACAGTTGGGTCTTCTTGGACCATTTCAAAAGTCACATACCTTATAAAAATTTCAATATCAGGAATTTAAGGACTTCATCCTCATTAGAAACTGTGTCATGGGTTTAACGTCCCATCATTTTTAATCTTTGAGCTCAAATTTTTTCTGATCCATGGAAAATATGCATCCTATATTTAAATCGAGTGATAGAAGTGAAATAAGGCAATTTCTATTATCTCAAAAATATCTGAATTAATCGCTTTTGTTCTGTTATTTAAAAAACTATGTATCACCTTATACAAGATGGTTTAGTTCCTGGGTGATCTAAGTTACTAACCTGGTGTTATTGTCATTTATACATATTAGAGTCGAATCCAAACAACAGCTTGACCTTGTGAATTCATTTTGTCCAAAGACATTTAACCAAATCAATCACTCAGTTCTGGTGGAAAAGTTGAAAAAACTTGCAATATCATGGCAGTCGGGTGCAATCAGATAAGATCTTTTCGTCCTCGTTTGATGTACCACAGAGCATCTGATTTTACCGATTTAGATCATTGCAGAATGACTTGCTATATGATAAGATAATTTATAGAGTCTGATCTAGGTTCTATTATTCTATTATTTTTTACATTTTTTGGGGGATTCATTAAATGTAAAGATGTTCACGACCCTCTAACATTAAAATACAATCTGTTTTTGAATATACATCACAAGTTTGGTCTTTGCTATTCAAATATAGATTTTTATTGTTTTTTTGAAAAAAATATTGCATTTTGATAATTTATTTTCTTTTCGAATTAGAATATTACAGTTTCTTCATTTATATTTTTCAATAAAAATATTTTTTTTTATAATTTTTAATGAACATTATTCATAACAATATTTTATTCTATATGATGATAAATTTATCAGTTTTTCTAAAATGTTCTAGCAACATCTTTCTAGATCGACAAGAAAATAGAAATTTTCGAAAATGGCCGATAATTATAATTCGTTAGCACTTAATGTACTCGATGAACGTACATATATATAAGAATTGCACATCAAGCCAGGTAGCATACGCCTGAAGAGATGGATTTGATCTATTCGATCGCACATCCATTTAATATGACGTCATCCAATACTTCGAAACCAACTTAAGACGAATTCATTGGATATCATTGGATAGATTTTAGATATAAATATAAAATCCCTACTCCGAAACCGGCCTGTAAAAACAAAATGAGAAACTCCAGTAATAATAACTTGGGGAGAGGTGATTATAGAGGGGAGAAGTTCAAAATATGTGTAACACTGTCACTCGAATGAATGTTCCAAATTAAGAAAGCTTTTTCTTTTATTAACTTCAAGCATGAATTTTTATGTTTAATTCATAAATTGCATTTACTGAAAGATATAAAGTTAATTTCACGGAATTATTAAATAAGAAATTTATTAAAATCAAAATATAAAATATTCCAATAGAAAAATTCACTTTTCTTATTGATAATATATTTGTTGAACTTTTTAGTTGGTGATAAATTCGTAAATCTCATTGATAGGAATCTTTATCGGTTGTATATTGATAACGAATTTATCAATGTGATCGTAATTTTTATCAGTTTGAACAATTATTTTTTTCAGTGTATTCAAATATAGAAATGAAAGTGTAGTCTTCCATAAAATATGCTCTTCCTCCATATCGTGAACGTTGTAATATTTTACACTGGTCAAGATTTAACGATTATCAAGATATTTCAGCTGCAGTTTCCTTTCCATTAGTTGTATCTTTTATGTCACTTCGATTGTACCGAATTACATCAACTCCTAAATGTGTACGTCCCAAAAATTTAAAAACGCAGTCGTGGTGGTTTTTATACATTGATAGTGGGTCTACAAACTTTGGCCTTTCGGAACCTGTCTTGAACACATCGTTTTCAACCGTTCTTTGGAGTAAACTATCTAACCGTTAAATTATTTGTTCTGAGTATTTGTAATTAATTTAGAAGGACTGCTACAACATTTTTGAAACAAAAAGATCAACTTCAAGCAACTTCACTCACCAGCAGCATTATTAACGAAATTGAAAATCACAAGTAAGTATAGATATAGGTTTTAATTCGCTCTAGCTGTAGAATAATACAATAATCTTATATTGGACCAAAAACCATTTGTTGATATTAAAGGACTTCTGTAAGAACCATGTGATTCCCAATGTGGACAGAGTATTTCGAGAGCAACCACTATAGAAATTTATGTTTTATAAAAATCTGAGAAGTCTTGAATTCTTATAGTCCGGTTTACACAGCTTATTATGAACAGAATATATGAAACGTTTAGTGATCGCCAAGCGTTGATGATGTTCGTCACACTCTTAATTGAAATAAAATATATCTCAAATACGTGGTACAAGTATGAAACATTAGATTCAACGTTAGATAAAAGAAGAAATTTCTTCTTATCCTCAGAACATTGATCAAATGTGGTATATCGGTTTGCACAGGAGTACTTGCTGCTGAAATACATGATTTTTGCTCATCTCATCGAATGCTAGCATGGTGGATAGAAGTTAAACTCTCTGGGTTTTTTTTAAATAAAAATAACTGGTCTTTCGTGGTGCTGTATCTTGACGTAAATCTGCAACATGAAGTATGTAGAATAACCGATAAAGAATACATTTTTGCTCGGCCATGATGTACAGTACCCGACACAAAGGTGGTGTTATTCAACATGTCTTTATAGCCACTTGCCATATCGCTTGCCAACCATCTTTTAACGATTATGTGGTTAGTAGTGGATTCTCTCGAAATTATACAGTTTTGTGAACTATAAAATAGAAGTACAAATATTCCTATATACCGAGAAGCATCCTGAAGTCTTTCTAGGATCTAAGTAGCGATACAAATTACAATATTGCGTGCTGTTTCTTAAACAATCTGAAGATATTAGAGTATATGGCGCAGTGATTAAAGCTGTTGCGATGGTGTAAATGAACACATTTAAGATTCCCTGTTGCAGAATTCATGGGAGATCCATCTTTCATGTCAGAGTACTATACGGTGGCATGGTCAAGATATGGAGCTATGCTGATAATGTCCATATGGTCTTACGTAAATCGGACCGATATATATATAGCCAACCTTGAGCCCCACAAATCGTTGGAAAGATAGAAACAAACAAACAAGTTTAAATTATGGGCTTTTTAAAAGCTTCGTTATATTAATTTTATTTTAGTTTAATTTTTTGTTTGTAGTCCGTTTCGTAAACAATTTAATAAAAACTCGGCTGACTCCTGGCTTAGTTAAATAAAAGACAGTTGAATCTGTATATTAAGAAGATCATTGTTTGAACAGCGATATGATTTTTCCCAGTTATGAAACTAATGGCCTTACATAATATCTTGCTATATACAATTTTATGTTTCAAAATATATTTTGTACCAAGATCAATGAAGTTGTCCAAACAATAATGATGATTTCCTTTGAGAAAAATGAATGAAATGAAAAAAAAATGAGAAAAATGAAAAAAATGATTTTCATCGTTTGTTTATTCAAATAAATTTTTGTAATTTAAAAAAATAAAAATATTGGATGTACAAACGACTATCTAAATAAAATATGAAATGAAAGCAAAATGATTTCCTCCTGGTATACGATTTTTCTGTATACATATTGTACATAAGAACAACATCAATATATATAGATGTCTACCAGCTCATGCTGAGTGGTTTTCGAGGTGGGCTTACTAAATAAATAAAACAAATAATTTCGGTGATCGTATAATATAAGTATGGAATAGCGATCACTCAATCTATCTATAGTGGTGATCAAGAAAAAATGTTCATTAAACTGAAAATTCGGTTGTGTAGGACGATCATTTTTGTGTTTATGTCCGGTGTTTTGTTTTGGTCTATATACGAAAACAATTAACCGATTGAAATTTATTACTTTTATCCGCAAGAATCGCGTAGCACGCGAGAGTAAAAGTCTGTGGAAAAAACAAATCTTCTCATCGCACATATATCAACACAATACACATGTAGATTGTCCGATCGTTAAATATATAATTTTTTAATTCAATTGGAATTATTTTTTATTAAGTTATAATATGCGTTAGTGTATCCGGGACCATTAGACGAGCAATAAAATATATTGAGAAAATATTTTTGAATTTTCATTTTTTTTCTATTTGTGATAAAATCTTTTATTTTCTTATTTGTGTGATCTCGCGGTCTTTGCGTCTTTAAGAATATAGTGATAAGAATGTATATACAATTTTTTTTACCAGCAATAAAGTGATCATGAGTACGTCAAAATGTTCGGTGTGCAGTGTTTAAATTTATCTGTGTGTTTATGCTCTATTTATATTTGAATTAAATCATTCAATTAATAAAATACAAAACAAGTGAAAATCTGAAAATCTTATTTGTGATTTGTGATGAATATATTTATATAATTGTTTAATTTAAGAAAGGTATCTTGAAGATACATATGTGATACGCACGTGTATAATAATCCTATCTATTTGGATCATATATATTATTTATATCGGACATGTATACCGTACAACATTTACCCGGACCATATGAACAGCCTGAGCACGATCATGGACGAGTCACGGTATATAATAGTTTAGAATAAGCGAATTAAATTAAATTAAAAATCCATTAAATTTTGTTATATATTTGTTTGTAGACTATCAATTATCAATCAAATATTTTGAGAATATATTTTTTTTCCACATTTCTCGAAGAAATAAAAACAAGATGTGATGACGACCGACAGTTAATTTTAATATTTGGAAAATGCTATTTTCAGATTATTTTGTGTTTATCGTAAAAATCGTTTTTGAATGGCTTTGATATAAATTGGCACCGGCGGCCCGTTTAATACCAAGAGTATTATTTTAGCAGCGTTCCTTAGTTGGATTGGCATACCATAAGAAACAATAACGATTTAAATCTAGCTGAATCGGTTGGTTTTGATAAGTTTGGTGTTAAACGCGTTTCCTCCTCATTTTTGACAAGTTACCTTCCTTTTATTCCAAAATGTTTGCAAAGAAGTAATACACCTTACCGAATTTGATTCTGGATAAATAAGCCAGTCACTCAGGTTCCAAACGTACACTTTCAGTCCCAAAATTTGTTTGTTCTTTGAAGGAATCCTAAAATATCCGGTCGCCTCAAGTTTGTCAGTTCATCCTCAAATAGAAATTGTGATCAAAAGCAGTACAGAATATGGGGAGAGTATAGAGAACAGGAGCACAAGAAGTGCGTTACCAGTTGTTCTTCTCCTTCCCCACACTGTTGGCAGTTTGTTTTCCTGAAAGTGAGTCTATAATAATTCAAGATCTGATATTTTTTTTCTGATTTATAATCCCAAAGAATATTTTGGATAGGCATAAAGAGATGAGTTTGTCCTATCCCTTCTGGTGATAGTCGATATCTCTCTACAGAGATATTAACGTCACTCCTAGAATAGGCTCAGTGCTCAGGTCCCACAAAAGATTAAACTGTACCCATTTATCAGCCAATACGTTTCCTTTGATATCCATGTGACTGGCGTTCCAGTGAAGTCTTACTTTATTTAGACTGCCTAGTCGAATTAAGCCAATGACCATCTCCAAAACAAATTGTCTTCAAAAGAGTCAATCGCCTTAAGAGCAGCCTGGCTTTCAGAATACAATCTCTGCAATTTATCTCCTTTGAATAGAGTACTGCTCTCAAAGTAACCGGTATTTCCACCTGAAAATAGTAGCGTACTTACCAAGGGGGATAGAGAATTTCAGTAGAAATGACAGTATTCTGTTAGGAAAACTTTAACTGTTAGGAAATTGTAGATTTTTGGCGTTAGCAGAATAGAGCTTTCTTAATTGCAGAACGTATACATCTCTGAATCAGAAGCCATCAAAATATTCACCATTGTTCTAATTTTGATTGGTACCTTTCACTATACTGATGAATCGTATCTGCTATTGTTTCGATCCCGATTTAAGCTGCTACTGCGTATCGATATACCAGGATGCATTTACCATTATTTGTAGTATTTCTGTTTAATTTAGAATACTTCCCAATTAACTGGTTGACGTTTTAAGTCAATTGCCCAGGTCAGTCTTCTATTTAATTCTAGTCCGTATATGGTAGGGTGATGTTACTTAATTACACTGGCTGGCAGGTTGATTTTTTCGAATTTAAATGTAATGTGGGCTGATTTACACTCGTTTCAATAGTTGACCATTTGTGAAGCTAAATGTTATTGCAGGTTGCAAGATACTGTTCTGGGATTTTGATGCGTAACGATGCCATACTTGATCAAATGATTGAGCTATATTCACAAATGCTGCAGAACGAACAACAGTATCAATGAACAGACAGCAAAGCATATTGTTGAACCGTCTCTCATTCATCTTAGATCTCACGTTCTGAGATACATCAATAGCTGCTTTAAATAGAATTAAAGTTTAAACTCTTATATAAAAAGTTGTTGATTGTTTATAAAAATTTTGAAAATTTCACAACAATCTGGATGTTAACAAAATTGAAGGAATTTCAAATCAATAAATTATAGATCTATTTGCTCTAGAAATCGATTTCATAATTAATTGAGTTCTCATTATTTACGTAAAAATCAACAAAATGTTTAATTCCATGCTGGCAACAGCGCTTATCGAACTATTTTTGAAATTCATAATTTATAAAGATTTGTTTCTGAAAATTTCGATGTTAACCATATGGTTATTGGTATTATGTTGCAAAAAAAAGTTTAAAATGCCCATAAATTACTGTAATAATTGTGTTTAATTGATCGCCTAAAACTATGCGTGCGATCACATTTAAATCTAAAGACTAACCGATTTACCTCAAGGAAATATTTGATGAGAACTGCGGGAGATACTTTACTGCATCTTTATGTTAAAAGATATATTAGGTTGGTAGGTTGGCTTACAATTATTTAATCTACCATATTTATGGTTTGAGGAAGAGTCTGTACATGGTATCGTATGAGTGTCAGTCGTTTAGTCAGATCAAGTATCAAATTATATTTTATACTTGAGAGAGCTTATTCTGAAATACTGCGTTCGGGTTAATATTATGCTGAAAGCGTAAAATGACCAGTTGATTAGTACTCCGAAGATAGATGTTCAACACTCCACAGTTACACTGATTAATAAGAGGATCAAGTATCATCACCACTGAAGAAAGCGTAGCAAAATGTTTAAATAGTTTAGTTATAGAAGCATGGGGAAATCCAATAAAGTGAAAATGAATATTCACATATGAATGTTCTCTAACATTCGATTTTATTTTCTATCCTATCTTCCCTAGTATGTTGGATGAGTATGGTTTTCAAAAACGTTTGTATAGTTTATATCTTTTGTGGACGATTTTTTGACGACAGTTAGCATCAACACAATATAAAAATATGGCAAACTGGCTTGATTTTCTGGAGGAGTTTTTTTCTGCCCAATGTTTAAATTACTGTTGTATATAAATAATTCAAGAATATTATGTGCAATATAGGGAAAACTATACTAACCTGAGAAGAGCAGACAATACAGTCACGATACATACAATATGTTGGAATCAAATTTATTTTACATGGTAACAAAGATATCAGTCTAACTTCAGTCATCACTTCATCAGCAAAAGTAATTATTGTCATAAAGTCAAAATAGGCAGCTAGTATAAAAACCCCTGCGAAACTCTGACCGTGATCGGTAGTTTTTCATTTTTATATTTACTTGGAATAATTGGCCACCGGAAGAGAACTGATAGAAACAATAGGTTAACAATGTAATTGAAGCTATTATTTAAATCACATTAATAAGTCTTATTTAATTTTTTTAGCAAAATCTAGAACACTTGAGAAATTTGATACACTACTGCCTACAAAAAAAAAACAGTTAAACTCATTTGTAATTTTACTGTATTGAGAGATTCATTTTCTCTTATATTACCTATATATTCATATATGATTTATTATATGATTCACAATAAGCCAATTCTCAACAGACGAATAGGTCGATCCGAGGATTTAGCTTTCACTGAGAAACTCAAAAAAACCAATCATGGTATATTATGGACGAAGCTTTGACCAAGGCATTGACAGTATAGGCATTGCCAATATACTTTTAATAGTTTCAGAATCCATAAATTATTTTATAAAATCTTCGTTTATATTATAAAATCTAGCTTAACCCAATTTGAAAGCTATAGAGAACATTTCACACCATCCGATCTATAGGCTGCATTACACTTCTTGAATAAATTACAACCATCCATAAAATAAACGTCACCTTCAACTTTATAGAGGTGAGCATTTGACTGGATTTTTGTCGTGCTTGCATAACTTCGATATCTAATAATGCGTTGTCTACAGTGTGTTCTAGGAAAAGAGTGAAAGAATAATAACTATATTGTTTACTAAGCTATCTATTCCGTTTGTATTCCCAATTTCCTTAACTTCTCGATTAAAGTGGTTTTGAGGATCACCAATAAATCTTAATCACAACCGATTTTATATTTAACGTTCAATTTATAATTTACGACCAACCATATGCCATGTTGTTGAAACTAAAACATTTTTAACGATCACTCGATCGTAATTTACCAATGAATTTTTTTATATCACCAGGTGAACATTTTATTACATTGCTTATACGCATAATATAATGGCACTTTAATTCGAGTGTATACAGTTCAGGCACAAAACTCAAGTGTTTTGGGAAATTGTTTATATATCACAAACTGCCTTGATGGTACAATTTATACAAAATAATAAAAATTCGCACGATCATACAATTTATACAATGTTTCACGATAGATGAACGATCGTGCATTCTCAATAAACCTAAGACGTATAAATAAATCCCATATCTCTATAAAGCGACACCCACCAACCACACATCGCATATTATTTGATAAACAACGTATGTACATCATATTCAACAATTTTCGATTGATATTATATTTTCACATTTTCCAGTGTGTTTTCACGAAGAAAACAAAAATATGTTTGTTTACACGACATGTGCGATATTTCACCACTTGTTTTACATACATTTATGCTAGCCACGTGTTTCATGTCAGTAAAATAAATAACGATCATTAATTTTCTAAATATTTTCATTTATCTCGTGTGTGACGCGATCGCGATCAATCTAACTGATATACGTCATCAAATGAAAATTTGATTTTAACTAAATTCTCTGATCGCTCAATTGAGTGTGAGAACGACCGACCAAATACACTGTTAATGCTATTTTCGAAATTATAATTAAAGCGCGGGTGTAAATATTTCGAATTTTTCCACTTTTTTCGAACGAGAAAATACCGAGCACACACACTGAGAGTTTGAGTAAAACTCTTGTATTTGGTTCTAAAAATATCTCACAAGCAAAAAAAAAATTTTGGAAAAGAGATTTTCTTTTTGCGTGTCGATCATTTTTTTATTATTTATATAAATTTTATTAACTATTATCGTATAAATAAATTAAATATATTAAGTTAAAGTGAAAAATAATAGATTTACGCAAACACTAAGTGATCGATAGTTTGTATTAACAAATCAAATTAAAATTTTGAGCTAAGGTCTCTGAATTTCTTGATCGGTTGCGTGATAAAAATAGAAAATAACTAAACAAAGATGGACATACCTACAGATGTTTGGGGACAAATCGCTCTTGAAGCAAATCAAATGTATTTGGGTGATGGTCCCAAACGTAGCCCATTTGCTGATACGGTGTGATCTAATAATCACTTCATATACATTTTAATATTTAAATTTAATTTCTAATTAATTTATTTGTAGACGATCGAGAAGTTGCCAGACAAAGTGTTGTTGAATATATTCTCATACCTATCCCATCTTGAAATATGTCGTATGGCAAGAATATGTAAAAGATGGCGACAAATTGCTTACGATACACGGCTATGGAAAAATGTGTCGTTGCGACCTGAGGTATCGGGATTACATGTCGGATCGCTTGAAACGCTATTGGCACTTATATCAGTGCGTTTTGGACCATCGCTGCGTTACATTGAACTGCCAATTGAATTAATTACGCATACAGTGTTACATGAGCTGTCGGGAAAATGTCCAAATTTAACGCATATGCTATTGGATTTTTCAACAGGTGAGTGCTTTTCATGTTTTGTTTTAGTTTTAAAATATTAAAATTTTTGATTTGATTGTTCGCAACATTTATTAGATTGAAATCATCAGTATATCTATAAGTTTAATAATTTTTAATTCGATTTCGGATCAGACCATTTTATTGTTCTAAATCTGTCTTCCGTAAGATATTGTTTGAAGATTCAGGAAGTATACGATCATGAATAGTCAGGCAAGAACCATGTAAAAGGCAAGAATTCCAATGATAAGCCGCCCGAAATCAGATTTCCTCATTACATACACGTGCTGGTTCAAGAATTAAATTTCGGATCTAGCTTCTAATGCATACAGATTATAAACGGTTTAATCTAAACTCAAACAGCGTATTGTGGTTTAATTTATTAGTTCTCAAGAAATAATTAAATAGTAGAATTAATTAGATTCATATAGTTATAATAGAGATAAATCGATTATAGTTAGTTTATGTGTTATAATGATGTATACTTCGCTTGAGGCCGGCCTTGGATAGAATCATTAAACTTTCCGTTTAATTAACAGACTAATTAGAAAGTTATAGTTCCTCGTAAATTTCTACCGTTCTTTTTTTATGCTGATATTACGCTTTAAAAGTGTTACATGTTGTCATATCTTATATATACTGATGTAAAATAGTTTTAAGATTAACATTTATAAAAAAAAAAATTTTCATGGAAAAAAATTTTTCATACAAATTTTTTTTCTTTATATATTTTTAGCTTTAGAAAAGTATAACATAAAATATTTTATTACAAGAAAAATTAAGAACGAAAAAAGTTTATCTAAAAATTTAGAAGAGGAAAAATTTAATTATATGCAAAGTTTTTTTTGGATTAATTAATTATTAAAAGTAATTAAATTTTAGTTTTAAAAAATAATTTTTTGGAATTATTATATTAACTTGAAAACTGTTAAACGTGAATTTTTTATTTCAAGAATAAAATTTAACAACTACGTACCTATCTATAAAAACTTTTTTCAAGTATAATAATAAATAAAAATATTATATGTATATTTATTTTTCAAAATTTTTCAGCGAAAAATAATTTAAAAAAATTTAAGTTAAAAAAATTCGATAGAATTTTTATATGAAAATTTTTTTTTTGTAAATTTTTGCTAAATTAATTTTTTTTTTGGCAATATTTCGTTAAAAATATTTTAACTTAAAAAGCTTAGTCTTCAATAAATCAAGAGACCGGTATTTGTTGACTAGACGGTTTATAAAATACATAGAGTTACCAAAATATACAACAGTGGTTTTGTGTAATTGTCACAAATGTGTATATGTGGCCAAACCAGATGGTTAAGAACTAACTCTTGAATTTTTGTATTGAAAATGGAAATCTTTGCAACGACAAATTCTAGTGTACATAAACTTATACAAACCACTAACACGAAAAATTTATTTATATTCCAGCTATGCAGCTCCACGATTTTAGTGAAATGCAAGCATTTCCGACCAAACTCCGTTACATGTGCATTTGCCTCTCCGAAGTCATCTTCATGGAGGGTTTCATGCGCAAAATCTACAATTTCATTAATGGTCTCGAAGTATTACATTTAATCGGCACATATGAAAAATGCGAACAAGAAGAGGAAGAAATCTACGAGGTCATTAACGTACACAAAATGAAATCGGCTACACCAAATCTACGTGTTATCAATTTATACGGTATTAATTTTATTGACGATTCGCATATCGATGCGTTCAGCTCGAATTGTATTCAATTGGAATGTTTGGCTGTGAATTTTTGTAATAAAGTAACTGGATCGACATTAAAAACCTGTATGCAACGTTCAAAACGATTGCGATGTTTACTTATGGACGGAACAAGTTTAAAATCAGAATACTTAATGCAAGTCGAATGGGAGAAAACATCGTTGCAGGAGTTGGATATTTCAGCAACCGATTTATCAACTGAATGTTTGATCGATTTATTAGTTCGAATTCCTAATTTAAAGTAAGTTTACATATTCTAAATATTTTATTACGATTAATATTTTAATTGGATATTTTTATGATTAGATTTTTGCGAGCTGCCCAAATAAATGGATTTAATGATTCGGTCCTCAAAAATTGGATGGAACTAGGAAACCCGCGATCATTAATCGCACTCGATTTAGATTCTTCCGATAACCTAACCGAAGAAGCTATTCACAAATTTGTTATACGCCATGGTGTCCAATTGCAGGCGTTGATTTTATCTGGAATGCCACACATAACCGATCAACTGTGGATGAGTGTTTTACCAATTTTATCAAATGCTAAGTATGATCACACTATTACTAATTAATCGGTGCATAATAAATTATATTAATTAATTATAGGATTATCGTTATGGGAACAACAGAACGATTAGGTGTCAATATTCACGTTGATCAACTTATGGACGCTATTGCTAGTGATTGTCCTAAATTGGAACGTCTCGAATTAAGATGGGATCCGGAAAATTTACGGTTCTCCGACAAAAGTCAAAAAGCGATCGATATTCTACGTGTTAAGTGTCTTAAATTACGTTGTATGGTGTTAAGCGATGGTCGCTACTATGAAACGGTCAAAGCTAATTTCGAACGTGCCGATCGTAACACAGTTGTAAGAACAACGACTTGCTGTCGTGTTTCAGCGTACCATTTGCTTACCAATTACAATGATTTAGTCTTTAATTGATCACATAGCACCCGGGGTGCTACACAACTGTTAATTTAATTAATAATGAAGACAGTGTTAATTAATTAGTTAAGATAAATTTCTAATTTATTTATTGTTTGTGTTCGTGTTAAATTTTACTGTACATATTATAGAAAATATCATGGATGAAAATATTTTTTTGAATAAACAATTTAGGATCTTGAAACTTCGTCATACGGAATTTATCAATTGTCTTTGATTTATAAGATTTAAATTAATAAAATTAGCTTTCTGTTCTTCACTTCTTAATCTGCGCACTATGAGGTATGTTTAAAAATCGAGCGTGGACCCATCTGATTCGAGACAGTAAAAACCTACCGGTAGACAAGATCTGACCAGAATGCCGGTAAGGAAAGTTTACGTAGAATATGTAAACGAAGCTTTTTTTATTTAACAACGATAATTTCTACTTCTTGCCTTATGGAGACTCAGCTTTATAATATCTTTTATGAATGAGTGAGAATGACTCATTCTCACTCATTCATAAAAGATATTGTAAGAGAAGAAGACTACAATTTTTCGTAATATCACTCGCTTTGAAAATAACAAACTCAATACAATCGCTATGTTGGGTAACAGGAGTAAATAATAAGACATAATTGGTGATACATATTTTAAGGTTGCCGGTTCTCTACTTCAGCATATTTGAGAATGAAAGTAGTGTAAGTTAAGACAGTAACTATTTGAGTTCAAAACGAAACGGATTCTGGTTTTAACTCTCTGAATTATTTTGATGACTTTTAAGACAAAATAAACCGCCCAGGTGGCGCAGTGGTTAAAGCTGCGGCAGTTGGAGCGGGGGGAGGTACCGGGTTCGAATCCGATTCGAGGCAGGATGCAAAATGGGTTTTTCACTTCGATCGTTTGGGCGGTGCGATCCGTGGTGAAAAATAAACATAATCTGGATCCTCTGTCGTGTTTAGAATCCTTGGGCCGACCCATCTTCCATGTCAGTACTATAGGACTGACATGGAGCTATGCAATGCGCAGATGGCTCTACGGAAAAACTCGGACCTATAGCCGTATAGAGTGGTATCACAACGGATCAATTTAGTCTAAGTGTGCGATAGCAGCCACATCAACTTAACTTAACTTTAAGACAAAATAAAATATTTTTTTATTTTTATCATCTTGACTGTTTGTAATTAATTTATAATCCATAATAATTAATTTTATTTTCTTGAAAAAATACTTAACATTTTTTTTAAGTTTATTTATAAATTAGTTTGCAGCTTTTGTATGCTTAGTAAAGGACAAAACCAGTATTGATATATATGAATGTCTGCCGATCAAGGGGTTTTTGTCCTTTATGAGTTATATAACACAGCTTAGGACGTATCTTATTTTTATTTTAAATTAATTTTTACATGAATTTTATTTAATAAAGAAAACCCGTTTAATTAACAAAAAATCATTCTAAATCATCATCGAGGTTGATCGTATCGACCGTGTGTCGTGCTAGAAAGGGCTGTGTCACAGCTGGCGTTACCTCACAATTGCTACTGCTGGGTGAGGCAGGTAGGACATCTACATTCTGTTAAAATTTCCAAACAGATTTATAAAAATAACGTACAAGAATACTTGACGACTTACATTTGTTGTATTTATTTCTTGAGCTAAATTACTATCTTGATTAATTACTTCAGTCTCTCCCTCCTGTTTATCGTCCTGTGGCGTCTCTAATTTCATTATTATTTCGTGACATAGCGGGCATCGATCTTGGACGTATAGCCATTTACGCAGACATACCCCATGGAAATAATGATTACATCTTGTAATTTTTGCCGATGTCATATCCTAGAACATTTAAATAATTTAGTACCAATTTTTATCACCAAAATTATATTTGCCACTCACCTGATAACAAATCGCACAGACATCATCAAATCGTGCCAATTGCTCTGGTGTTGCTTCGGGCAGAGATGAAATTTTATGGACTGCCGTTCGCCGCTTCATAAACACCGACCATCCTGCTTTAGCCTCGCACCATATGTTGAAGTATGCATGGATGCACATCATGAGAGCCCGGATTGCACCGCCTGTAGTATTTCGTTCTATCATGTCAACAATCATCACACACCCAAAGAAGTGTTCAAAAGAAGCAAAACAAAAACAAAAAAGAGCAAAAAATACGAAGAAAAGAAAAATAACAGGAATATTCGGGATGAAAAAATATCAATTTTGTTGTTTTGGGGATGGTTGGGAATAAAATAAAATATATTAAGGACTTGTTCGAAAATATAAAGAAATCATAAAATTTATAAAAATGTAAATGTGTTTGCTTCTTTCCAATTTCAACTATAACTACACTATTTTACTTTTTATATTTTTCTTTCTAAAGGATTTTCCAAATAGAGGTTTCAATTTGATATTTAAATCAAATGGCCTACACGGTTACGTTTGCAGAAACATATCCTTTTGATGAAATAGTCCGTGGGCCAATTAGCCCATTTTGGGGCTGTATATTCTCGATAACTCCACGAGTTCCATCTTTAAGGTCTTGAATCGATTGTGCATGTACAAGTAAGGTCCAACCACACCAGCAGCCCAAGAACCGTAACAATTAGTGTCACGTTGATCATGGAGAGGTGTTTCAACAATCATTCTTGGATTTTCTGAACCCTAAAACGTAGCCCCATAAACGAACATCTGAATGATTTGAAGGACCCAATCAGCGAAGATACGACATTTATGGTGATAGATCGGCTTGAGTTCTTGTGTTAATTGAACTGAAAAAGCCTTAAGACCTAAGTCTTTGTGCAAAACACGGTGTAACGTCGTTTGTGGAATGTCTAATTTCAAAGATCGACAGTTTCACTATTTTCGGCCGAGAACGTGAATTAGTTTTGCTACCTGTGACTTTTTTGATGCGTGTATTGTACCATTTGCTATTCAAAATGAAACCTCTTATTGAAAAACCCTTTACTAAACAAGAAAATTTACAGATATTTCTCGATCTAAAGCTTTTCACCTATCATTGGCATCTCAGACACGAAACGTTACTAATTTGGATCAAATGAAACACATACCGCGACTTTTCATACTTAAATTCAGCCTTTAGAATGCTTAAGATCAAGAAATACCTGTATCTGTAGATAAGAATGATAATGACTATCCACTCTGATTACATTTAATTTTGTGTATCACATACCTGACTCGAAAATTAATATCCATGCACCATTGAAAAATAAAAAGATCCCAAAGCAAAATTCTACCGAATTTCCAAATGCGCGTATATAATAGACATAGTCATCTAGTTTTTCCCAAAATGTTTGACGCCTGGCGTCCAATAAAAATAGAGTATATGTTGCTAAACTTACTAAAACCTGGAGATGAAATAAATAAATAGAATATTTGTGGTGTTAAGTATTCGATAGTTTCAACTCACTTTAACTATAGCTTCGACTGAAAAGGCAGTTACCGCTAGTAACCATGTTGAAGGCGAATGTCTTGACCACAGCACTGTCAGCAATACAACCGGTGCTACTAACAAAAATGCACACACCATAAGGGCACGCGCATGTCGTTTCTTGGATGGATTACGAGCAGCGCTAAGCGACATCAATATCGGCGACACAATATTATGTAAAAAATGTATCAATGCTGTTATCAGTAGACATAAATTGCGACACAGCCGAACAAACCGTTTGTCTGGACTAAGTGATGTCAAGCCCGTCTGCAGTGCTAGTATATAAAATAATATCGCAGACACCGTCCCAATCGATTTATCCTCATCGAAATCTTCGGACATGAGAAATAATTGAAATAATTTACCAATATAATTACATATAAGCGAAATTATGCTAGTCATTCCTAGCACTGCGGTTAGTGTTTCACAACCAGTTACTAGCGTATTTTGTACAGTCTCCATAAAGGTTAATGGTGTTTCGGATGTTATCAGAAGTGATATTAAATGTTCCAACAATCTGTGAAAGAATAGATGTATCAACCAAATTAGTATAAATGATTATGAATGCTTACCGTATTGTCCAGAATGTTCGTAACACGCATGGCACATTAAGTCTTTGCCATTCGTTTTCCACTAATGCTGAAAGCCCGAAATTGCTTGCAAAATTTTTAGCATGTTGATACCCATTCAGCACTGTGTATAGTACATCAAAAAATGAACTCCACAATACGATTTGAGATAAAACGAGTGGCAATATTGTTGCAAATATTGCAGAATGCTTAACAAAAGCAATCGGTAGGGGTAACATGGCTAAAAACATTGGCATTATAAAATTAAAGGGTAGAATTATTTGTATGATTTTTTGTCTAGAATAAAAATACGTTATTAATAGAGAAATCTTAAAAATTTAAAAATTGATCGACTTACTTCGGTCCTAAATGTATTTGTGTAAAGACTAGACCAATCATCCATTGTGCTAGAAAATGCGGTATTATAATAAAAGCTTTACCCCCCGGATCAAGCAACCGTATTATGTTTAATAGAAAAAAATCCTCCAGCAGACTGGAATAATCATCTTTAAGCGCATTCATGGCTGAAAAATTACTCCAATAGGACAAAAATATGAGCCCAACTGATATTATATACATATAAACTATTACTAGTTGTCTTGTCCAAAGCATAAAAATACACGCAGCACATATACATACTGAAAATAAAAAGAAAATTTTATGTTAAGATCAAAGTATAAGTTCAAACATAAAACGAAACATAAACATTCATACACAGAATTGGATTTGATCGAACTGCAATAAACGCGTTTTCAACACCGAACTGACCGAAAGTGGAACGAGTTTTATAATGCTACTCTTACTTATGTTCCTGTTTTTTAAAGTTAAGTTTTGTTCCCAAAAATTAAGGCATGGCGTGTACATGGCCAATGTAGGTTTGTGATAATGCCGAAAAGTAAAGAGAGATGTGATAAGCTGTTTGGGTTAGATGGATTGCGAAGTAATGCCTTGAGTCTATAATTTCTATGATTACCATTAGATTCGGCTATTTGTTAATTCAATATATCGTTGCACGTCTTATTTTAATTCATCTGATTTATATTCTTGGTTTCATACTCAGTAGCTGAGTAGCAAATTGTGTACTTCTTTGCTAGTCTTTTTGTTATCGTTTGCATTCGAAACGCATTGCTAATCCCAAATTCGTAAGCTTCATCAAGAAATTCTATTAAGACCCAGTCGTAAAAACACTTATCTTGTGGACTTTAAGATCCATTTGGTTGGATCTACCGATTGTCAATAAAGAAGTTTCCATTCATAACGTATTTTTTTTACTATCGTCTAATGGTCCGCCGTGTACATATCGACAATGCAAATACAATTCTCATTGATGGTCTATACATATATACATCATTATGGGAACTCTATCGGTTTATATATTACTGTCTCGGCTTCTCTCGGAACCTCTTAATCTCTTAAGGATTTACTTTTCACAATATAAAGTATTTAAGATCACGAGCCGTAAATATTTCGAAACATCAGACCAATAGAATGTTGAGGAGGCGACTAAATCTGGTTGGATTGCTGGGATGACGACCCTCGAGTGTTGACAATGTTAATAAAACAAAAAACAATGGATACCGCGAACATAACAATGAGTTTCACCTTAAGTACCTGAACATGAGATAAAGGATAGGCACGTGAAATGTGAGCTTCATGCGTTTGATGGTCCACATGAATGAAAAAATATCGGCTCCAAAAAACTCGATGCCTAAAAGTGGAGACCATGTGTCCTAAAGCTATGCATTACTATGCAGTGGCGATGGATCCGGTAATCTTGGAGTTGAATTTCTAATTGGGCCACAAGTAAAAACGGCTATGTTGAACTTCCCAGCAATACTCGTTGATAATCAAATGTGTTAGCTATACTTGCATATGAGATAAGCGAAATTTTCAGTTGGATACAGATTTTTTTACAATAAATTGGAGTATCTCATATAAATATAGAGCCCATCCTTTATTTGATTGGTGACATAAATTATGAAGCTGGCAGAAATCATACCGATTTATGTAATACTATAGGTCTGTACTTCCAACACTGAGGCTGAAAATGGAGAAAGAATGGTGAATCTTAAAGTGGAAAGTACATTCTTTTCTCATAAAAACATCCATTTGGAAACCCGAACATGTCCACGTAACACATCCCTAATCCAAATTGACCATGTGTTGATTTAAAAAGAGCAGGCTCGAGTTTTCAAAGGCGTGAGATCGTATCAGTCTTCAACGAAATTTGTAGGCAGTGATCATTATCTGGTCATTGCAAAGCTGGGATCGAAATTTTCTTACAAGTGAGTGAAGTTAACCACGTCGGTCGTGCTAGCACTAAGGCTAAACAAATTTGTAGACAAAAAAGGTAGGAATGGTGAAAAGCTACGGTGATAAGAATACAACAAATCAGCATTAAACACAATACGGGAGTCACCGCATGCCATTCGAGACTTTGTAGAACTATCTATTCGCTAACTTTTGGCATATGAAGATGATATCTGTGTGATTGGATTAAGTCGGATTGAAAGAGATACACTTAATCCACTAGAACAGTATTCAGTTTCTGTTGGTCTCAAAATCAACGACTCCAAAACCAAGGCGCCAAGAACCAAATTGATCTCTGGGCGAGATGAAATTGATTTTAGCATTCAACCACACGTTTGAGGGAGTGATAAGATTCAAGTATCTTAGGATCTCTCATTCCTCATGATAATAGAGGATATGTAGGTTAACCAAGTCGCTGGCAATCAGGCTGAAATAAAAATATGTTGCAAATAGTAGCTTTAATTGAACAGAGTGTTGATAAGCTGCAATTGTACAGAATGTTGATTAAACCCGTTGACATGAATATGAGAGTTGGATCTTGACGGATTAGTGCGAGTGATGCGTTCTAACATTCGAGAGTAGAATCAAAAGAAATGGACTATAATGCGAATTTTTAATATAGTGCATGAAATCAAAGTACATGCAGGTACGCTGGTTCACCCACGTTCTGCGTTCTAATCTGGACCGAATAATACAACAAACATTAAACGGAGAGCCGCGGTTTGATAGACGAAGAGGTCGCTGTCGACGACGATGGCTTTGACACCTCCTAATCGTGTGTGATCGAAAACTTATGAGGTTGTTGTTTCCCAGCCTCCTAAAGATATAAAATTGTGATTTCAATAAGATAAGACCATTGCAATAAGATTATTTGGACTGTTAGACATCAGAAGCACATAACTCGGTTTTTATATGAGTGCGATTGAGGGGATATGCATCGTTTTGCGTTACCCTATTGAGCTTGCGAGCATTGAGTCTTAATCCTAATTTTCTATTTGACTTGTGCACTATAGTTACGGATGAGCTCCGTATGCGCTCCTGGTGAAATCGAGTAATACCGTTGTCATGGGTTACAACTTACAACGCGGGTCGATTTGGACGCTCGTGCAAGGTGGTTCTATCTAAGCCATCTTTGATAAAATTATTTCTAGACGAAAGCTGGCTCTGAAAGAATATATTGTTTCTTATTTTCAGTTTCAGAGTTATATACATTCCAGAATTCATTAATATTGGGCGCTATCTAAAACTTTCCCTAAGTAAATGGATAACTGGAGCTTTGGGTCAAATGCAAAGCTTAATGTATTGCGTTGTATCACCGAATTAGAATCTTGATGATATTAATCAACGAGGAACTTCAATACACTAGCTAGGCCATGGCCTGATTCAGTGTATAAGGGGACAACATTTTGATTTATATTTTGTGCTAGTAAGAGAAGATATTATTTAACTTAACTTAATCTGATAATTTGCAAAGAATAAAATGTATTTTAACCTCATTCACCACTACTCTTTAAGATTGTGAACAACACAAAACAACATTGTTTTGTATACAAAAAAAAATCGTGATTAATGTCTTAATATTTAGATTTTGAACAGAACTATCTTATCTTAACAAGCTTTCTTACTCGTAAACTCACAATCAAATATTTTCGTATATGAAATCATGAAATGAGAAAAGCTAGGTCATGAACGAACAGGTGAGCATAAGACAAAACTGAGAAGTGTCATAGTCTTTCAATTCATTATCATCTATCGTTATCGCTAAATAATTCTGTATATTTAGTATGCACATCTGTACAGCTAGTGCTGATGACAACTAAAAAGTGCAAATCACTCGATGACATGTACATATATATACAGTTTGTTGAGTAGATAAACATTAAAATTTATTTGGAGTTTAATGCCAACTCATGTTGTGCCAAAACCACTTTTAAACATACAGAGACATTATTTTTAAGCTAACGTACGATAGTAAATATAGGTCGATTCGGGTATCATAATCAACACTGGCCAATCAATTAATTTACTATTATCCATTGTTACGTACTATATACTCGTATACACTATTCGATTGTACTCGCAACAATACACAAACAGAAAGTGTGAGTAAATACAATTAGCCTTGGTGAATTTTGCATATATAGTAAGATGGGTGGCCAGATTCTTATATAACAAAACAACTACTTCGGCGACGTTATGTCTCCATTGCACTTAGATTCGTGTTATTTAGTATGTGGTACACAAACAAGTCTCGACACTAATTAAAAACGTGACAAAGTGTCGCCGCGTACGTTAACATTGTGCGGTACATTTGGTCACCTGTTTATTTATAGTATTGTTTCTTATTATAAGTAAACTATATTATATTATACAAAACGAAATTAAATATCTTTTTTGTTTAAAATATTTAAATATTTACCGTGATTATATGAATAATGTATCATGAAACTTTTAACAAATGTATCGTACGACATAACATACGAGTATACGATATACGAAAGTCGAGCATCTTCATAATTTATATTGAGTATCGATTTTCGTCTTCCAATTGTTTTTTGGTTTCTGTTTCAAATCTGTATATAGTTTTCACTATGATGAGATTCATTTTGGATTGGTGAGATCAATAAAATTTTCTTATATAAAAGATGATGGGTTGGAACTATTCTACGATACACACATAGTGTTACATTTACAACAACGTTGACATTGACCTTAAACTACATTTTATAGTTGAAGAGAATGTGTTCTAGTTAACGTTTACTATGTGACGTATAACTTACTTTTAAAATCTTATAATGTTTTTGATACAGTCTTATCAATTATTTACATCTTTAGCATATATGAAATTCGAGTTAATTTGATAGATTATAAAATATTAAGTGTTGGGTTATAACTAATCACATGAGGTATATATTTACACTTGCTGTATTATAGCTTAACGATTTGGGTAGATATAAATTTGTATAATACACGACTTTATTTGCAGAATGTGCTTTTTGAATGTTGAGTTTCAAGTTAGACTATAATCTAAGCCAGATAAGGTTTCGGATATATTTTATTAATGTAAATATTTAAATTGGCACAATTTATCGATAAAAATATGTTGACAAACTATCAAATTCTCGATAATTTTTATATTGCTAAAATCACTTTTATTAAAACCGTTTTTTTTCCGCCCGTCACTCAAGCTCGATTGGCTTCTATGGGAAAAGCATGAAGGACAGGACAACAAGAAGTTCTCCACAGTTTCTTCTTCTTAGAGGAGGCCCCACTCACACTGTTCGCAGTTTGCGTTGTCCCGAACTTTCATTTGGATTACTCAGAAAACAATGTCCTGTGAATACCTAGCAAGATCCTAAAAGTGCGTCTATCATAATTCAAGAAGGACTGGTATCTTTGCTGATACATTGTTGCAAAGGAGATCTTGGATAAGCGAAATGAGGTTGGCCCATCTCTTCTGTCATAGACCACCAAAGTAGCAACGTCGCTCCTAGAGCGGGCGCAGGTCCCAAAAAAGTGAAAGTTACACTCAAACGGGGTTAATTTATCAGCATTTGACATCCATGTGACTGTGTATCCAGTAAAATCTAACTTTATTTTGAGTGTCTAGTCGATTCATGGTAATGACTGTCTCCACAACAAGTTTTAAAGAAACAATATGATAGCTTCATCGAGAATATTGTTTCATCGAAACTTGTTGAGCAGCCAGAAAGGATACAGATACAACGACCTCTGAATTGAAGACAAGCGCTGCACACCTTCTGATGCAGTGGAGGTGGTGCACATAGCTATTTGCATGTGATCACATAGTATTGAAAATAACATCCGTTGTCGTTTAATTGCACTAGCAGTGAGTTGACCACAAGACACCACAAGAACGGAGACATAACTCCATACTGATGATATCCCTATCTAGCGGTCACCGTAGTCGTACCACTGTCTTAGCTGCAGTAATTCTCCTTGATCTAAGCACGGTACTAAACAGCACTGGACTCCATTAAAGAACAAACAGATTCTGGGACTAAGAGTTTACGCCGGGGAAGGGATGTCACAATGGGCCAATTGAACCTTAAAAATAATAAAACGGCACTAAACTACGTAACAATGGTGGTCGCGCTGAACGAAGCGTTATCAAACACTCTTTCAATGTCCACTTCCGATGAAACGTTCCCAAGGCAGATTTTTTGTCGTACATCGTGTTTTCAATCCGAACAACGACTTCATAAAGTGCTGTATCAAAAGATTTACGTTTCTGGTATGCGTGTTGTTTGGAATGTATGGGATGTTCTTATAGAGCATTAGTACCTAGCAATTGCCTAAAAATTTAAGTAGGAAAGAGGATATGGTTATATGTCACAAACCGTTGGGGAAAAAGATGATTGCAGTTTGATGTATTAACACGAGTATCATAACATTTAGGTATACGTTTAAATTCAGCAGCCTAACAGAAGAATTAAACCAGTCTTTTTTAATGTCAGGAGAAGTCATGCGAAAAGCTAATCCTATTAGAAGCGCACTGATCATTAATTGGCATATATCTCTGATACATGAAATCAGAGGTCCCAGGTTATGCAATAAAATTACAAGAACAGTTCTTCTTTAAAACGAAAGAAATATATAAGTTATCCAGATGCAAGTGATAGTGAAAACGAGGAGACTTATCAATATGAGTGATTACAAGAGGGGAAATAATAAAATACATCTCGAACTAAGACGATCGATAAAAAGGTCTCTATGTAGTTCTTCTGTCGATCGATGAACACTCCTCAGAAGGAAGGGTTCAATAAGTATTCACAAGGATCATACAAATAAAAGATTTGATTCAAAAGGAGAATGATAGATTTATTGAAGACCAGAGGAAAACTAGAAAGACGAACTTTTTAGGATATTTATAGGGATTTGAATCAGTCAAAAGATAAATACCTAGTGAGGTGGACTATTAATGGCACAGTAGGAGGAAGTTTTAAGGCCAAAGGAGTCTGATGAGGCAAAGAATTAAAATCTTTTAAATCTCTGCGAGACGATACCAAAGCCGGAGGAGATCCTGATATCTAACTCAAAGAATATAGATCAATTAATATTACCACATTTCTCTTGAATACAATAAAAAAATTTGAATCCATAAGATCCAGTTGCTTACAAATCTGGTAAATTTACTGTGGTTGAGAGATAACTTGTTTGGAGTTACCTTTATCACAACATTCTTACACTATATGCTAAAATGGATTCGTTCCACGTTCAATTATCGGATTAACTATCTCACTAAGGTTCGTGATAATTGACGTGCTCCAATATAAATTGAACCTTATAAGATTTAATGCAAAAAGCCATTAAAAGTGTGTCAATTGGATACCGAACGTATCACTTAACGTTACTTAACTTAAGACCCCCGTGCTAAATGGTATGAGCGTTCAATTTTCGAAAGATGTTAAATATTTAAGAATGATTTTAGATCAGAAACTGATATGGAATCAACATATTATTAAGATCTATAGAAATAGCTCCAAGTGATTTCTGGGCTTTTACAGGCCCAGAAAGCACTTGGACAGCTTGGTAATACTGAGGGATTGAAACCAAAATGATCTACTGGTCATATTTAACCATCATCAGATCTAGAGTTTGTATGCCTTGATGGTTAAGGACTGAAGATAATGGTTAAGGACTGAAGTGATAAATGCGTACTCACTCAATCAACCACAATGCACAACTTGCATTGGACTTACCTGATTTTGTTGTCGTTAAAACAACAATTGAGTTGAAACAGTTTTCATATACACTGACATTGTGATTCTACAAATTTTTGATAGTTACTGTCACGAAATGTAGCATTTACTCATTCCTGTTTTTGCAGGGGCAGGTTTAACACGTTTACTACCGAATGAGTTAGTCAATGAACTATTAGTTTTTATATTCCGCCTCATAAGCTTAATGACAAATAAAAATCTTGTTTCTGTTATACAAAGGTTATGTAAGATATATTCACGTTTTTACTTAACGTCATTGAACCAATACTATATGTTCACGAGTGTTGGGTTAATATTCAAATGTGATATTGAGAATAGATATAAGTATTATGTATAATAATCAGACCAAGATAGTTGATAACTTTATTAAAATACACAACTGAAGCATTTGGGATGCAGCCCAATGTAGACGGAGTATAAGATAGTCAGATAGTATGAGCCCTGTGGGTGGGGGCAACCATGTTTCGTAAATATTTCGAACGAAACATGAGATCCATAGAATACCACCACAGTATCCAGAGCTTGTCGTAGGAGGCGACTAAATCTGGTTGGATCACTGGGCTGACGACCCGCATCCGTAAAAAACAATAACAGTTAAAAATGTCAACACAAACAAAAAAATCGGATACCGCCTAAATAACAATGACCCCCCGCTTAAGTACCCGGATACGAGATTGAGGATCAGCACGTGGAACGTGCAGTCACTAAGAAAACCTGGCGCGTTGGACGGCCTTATCACATGTATGAAGGAGTATCGGCTGGAACTCGTAGCGCTCCAAGAAACTCGATGGCCTAAAAGTGGAGTCCATGTGTCCCAAGGCTATACGTTGCTACACAGTGGAGATGACCTCGGAAATCTTGGAGTTGGCTTTCTCATTGGGCCGCAGGTAAAAAAGGCTGTGTTGGACTTCCAAGCAGTCGATAATCGAATTTGTAAGCTTCGCTTGCACATGAAATTAGCCAACCTGTCAATTGTTTGTGTACATGCACCTACTGATGTAAGCCAACCCCAAGATAAAGACTCATTTTACAATAATTTGGATAATCTGATGGGCTCTATACCTGAGCACGATATCAGATTGGTAATTGGTGACTTTAATGCTAGAGCTGGCAGAAATCAGACCGACTTATGTAACAACATAGGTCCGTACTCCCGACACGAAACTGCGACCGAAAATGGGGAAAGAATGATGTACTTTGCGATCGCACATGATCTCCAAGTGGCAAGTACATTCTTTCCTCACAAAAACATCCATTTGGAAACCTGGACACATCCACGTAAAACATCCCGAAGCCAAATTGACCATGTGTTGATTTCAAAAGACCGGGCTCGGGTTGTTCAAGACGTGAGATCGTATCGGTCGTCAACAAAATTCGTAGGCAGTGACCATTTTATGGTTGCTGCAAAGCTACGATGGAAATTTTCGTACAAGTCAAGGAGGACAGGAGAATATAAAACGCGATTCTCCTGTGAAGGTCTGATAAATGAAGAAACGCAACGAAAATATCAAGATCTTGTCAGCAATAGCATTTTACGATCCAACTACAAATCTGATGATGTGAACAGTGTCTGGGAAGTATTGAAAACCTCGGTTGTCGATGCTGCCCAGCACACTCTCGGTATAATGAAAACTACGCCCAAAAATGATTGGTTTGATGAGGAGTGTCGTCTTGCTGTTGAGCAACGAAATATAGCCCACAATGAAGCGCAGACTCGGTTTACAATTGCAAGGAAAAACAAGGCAGTTCTTGCTAGGAGGACAGCTAAACGCATTTGTAGACAGAAGAAGCGCGAATGGTGGAAGGCCAAGGTCTTAAGAGTACAACAACTCAACAATGAGCACAACTCGCGTGGTTTCTTTAAAGGAATCACCGAATTGCACCATACCTTAAGATCTCGGTCAACTGCCATTCGGGACCAGGATGGAAACCTCTGTGTTAACGTTGATGCGGTACTCGATACATGGCGTGAACATTTTTCTGATCTACTTAATGTTCCACATGTATCACAAGCTGTATTTGAATACTCTCAAATACAGACCGCGGAGATGTTCATTGAGGATCCATCCTATGAGGAATTCACAATGGCCATGCAGAGATTAAAGAAAAATCGTTCACCAGGAGTTGATTGCATTAATTCAGAGCTCTTGATATTCGGAGGGCTAACTTTGTGGAACTGTCTTTTCGACCTTGTTCGATTGGTATGGCGAAATGAAGTTATGCCTGACGAATGGAAAGTGGCCGCGTTATGCCCAATATTCAAGAAGGGTGATCGCATGAAATGCGAGAACTATCGCGGTATAGGTCTCCTTTGCACAGCATACAAGTTACTGTCATACATTATCTTGGGAAGAATTACTCCTTTGGCGGAGGAAATTGTCGGTGACTACCAAAGAGGATTCCGTCCAAATCGGTCAGTCACTGATCAAGTTTTTTCGCTACGGATGATTCTTTCCAAGTACTACGAAACATCTCGCGATGTACACCAGGTATTCCTAGATTTCAAGCAAGCCTATGACTCGATCAATCGAGAGAGGCTATGGTATGCGCTTGAATATTTAGGAATACCAAAAAAATATATACATCTGTGTAAAATGACAGTAACGCAGTCACAATGCTGTGTTAAAGTTGAGAACAGGCTATCGAGAACTTTTGCAATCAATTCCGGTGTTCGACAAGGAGATGCGCTGTCCCCGATACTTTTTAATCTCATGTTGGAATACATCCTTCGTAAAAGTGAAACACCTCAGGACAATATCTTATTCCGACAATCCAATCAACTTCTTGCTTATGCAGATGATATCTGTGTGATTGGATTAAATGGCAACGGAGTGAAAGAGATACTTGATCCACTGGAACAGTGTTCAGCTTCCGTTGGTCTCAAAATCAACGAGTCAAAAACCAAATATCTAATCTCGGGTTTTAGAGACCAAGACGCAATTGATTTCAGTAGTGGAAACCACACGTTTGAAGGAGTGATGAGATTCAAGTATCTTGGATCTCTCATCACTCACGATAATAGTGTGGGCGAGGATATCAAGGTCCGCCTTGCCGCTGGCAATCGGGCTATGTATCCTCTACGTCCACTGCTGAAATCAAAATATCTTGCAAATACGGATAAGCTGAAACTGTACAGAGTGTTGATCAGACCCGTTGTCATGTATGGATGTGAGAGTTGGACCTTGACGGATGAGTACGAAAGATGGCTTCTAACATTCGAGAGAAGAATCATGCGTGTGATATATGGTACAAAACGCGACGTCGATGGCGCTTACCGAGTTCTTTTCAATCACGAGATCAGGAATTTAATGCAAATTCCTGATATCGTGCATGAAATCAAAGGACAGCGAGTACACTGGCTCGGTCACGTTCTGCGTGCTGATCCAAAACGAATGATACAGCGATCTTTAAAGGGAGAACCGCCTTTCGGTAGGCGAAGAAGTCGCTGTCGGCGACGATGGCTCCACGGCGTAGAAAGCGATCTGGCATCTTCCAACTGCTTGCAACAGTATGAAGATCTGGCTCGTGATCGAAACCGTTGGAGTCAGATTGTTGACACGGTACGGGCCAATAATGGCCTGTAAAAACCGAAAAAAAAAAAAAAAAAAAAAAAAAAAAATAAGATAGTCAGGTACAACTCATTCTATATGTAGTAGTTTTTAATGAACTGATTAAGAAACCGTGATCGTTAATATATATTTTTAAATGATGGTTTAAGACAATGAAGTTTTCAAGAATTCGCCAATTTGTTGCGAGTTAATTACCTTTCAATACACTGACCTTCTAAATTTTGTTACATCAATAAATAAACAAACTGTATAAATCTTAATACAAATGTTCTTAGCTTATTTGTTGAAAACTTTATATTCACTATTGATCGAATATTTGTTTTACTTGTATGTACGTCATATTAAAACAGATTGTATGATTTAATTCAAAGCTGTGGTAGTTGCAGCCAGAAGTAACGGATTCGAAACCCGATATGGGCAAAAGGATGCAAAAGAGATTTTTCTCCATTTGATAACGATCGGTGGTGTGAATCAACACATCGAAGATCCGCTGTCGGAGTGAAGAAATCATGACTCGACCTATCTTACATGTCAGTGCTATGTGTTTGCATGAAGGCAATGTACTGATGATTCTACGTAAATCGGCGTTATAGCCGTTTTTCCTTGATACTGTAATGGCTGTAGGGAGTGTCTTGGGCTCCAACAAAGATTGCATTTGCTATCATACACTATTTATAGTGGTGGTTTATCTATATTTTCATCTAGAAAGATCGATGCAGTCAGTATTGTAATAAACCTGATCATTATGCTACTTATGTTCACGATAAAGCAGAAACAGTCAGTACAGAGTTTGAAAAGCATGGTGAAATTTGGCCAGACAATGTTCGATCTTATTATTCCGGTATAAGCCACTTACAGGCCAACTACAGTAGTGAACGATTAGTAACGGGCTCATCTCTCATCATAAATACCTATACATTTCACAAATGGTAAAATTGGGTCGGAAAGATATGTGACGTCATGTGATTAGGTAGTTTTCAGAACTTAGTCACAGTTCCAAAAACATCAACCACCGAGAGAAAAAGGAGAGAATTAGTAGTGTACTTTCTAAAATAAAATAGATTTGATTTTTTTGAGTTAGCAACAACTTTGAGAATCTTGGGGCACAGTCCGAAACCCCGAAAGCCATTGCTGACCTTTTCACTTTTCTTGTGTATTCAAATCCAATGATATTCGTGTTATGCCATTTGGGGTCTTTCTCAATGTATGGCCGATCCATCTTGACCTACGCTTTGTGATTTCGGTTTCAATTTCTGCTTTTGATCTTATCGAACCAGAAGCTATGTTATTATTCTTCTCAGGCATTTGTTTACAAACACCAGAAGTTTTTGTGTGATCTTTGCGTGTGAACCCATACAGCGGAACTGATTTCACAAACCCATTTAACAATCGTAGCTTTTTTTTTATAGACAGGACGAGTGCATTCGAAGTCTTGTGATGCACGTTGGACGTATTTCTAACTTTGTTGATGGGTTGATTTATGAGTTCTTCCGTTTTTAGCTACAGTACAGACGAAGTAAACACATTTCTCAACATTGATTGACGTAGTATTGGTGGTGATTGGCGTACTATTATTCGGGTTTAGTTTCATGATTTTGGTTTTATTGTTGTTAATTTTGAAACCAACTTCCGTTTCATGGTCTGACAGCTTCTGTATATTATGCTGCATGTCTATGTGTTATTAGGTAAATATCATCAGCCTAGTCCAGATCATTAAGTCGCGTTAGTGATCCTTATTTAATATTATTTGGGAATGTGGTGTCGAGTGCGCGAATTATGCTTACAGCTGCGAAGATAATACACAGCTTAATCGTACATCTCTCTAGTTGAAGACTTTTGTCTTTATTTTTATTTGTTTCCGACATCTCGACACATCTTTTTGATTAGTTCAATTATATTCTTTTATTGAGTTTCGACTGATTAACTCAAACGCACGTTAGAAGTCTGAAAACACTAGTCTCTTGACATCATCTGTACAGTTCCTTCCTGGCTTTAAACCAACTTGTTTTATTCTTAGTTGTTGGCTAATTGATGGCGATATTCTGCTGGGAAGTAAGATCCTCAATAGTTCTTGTATTCTCTTAGGTTGGCTTTCTATGATGCCATTCAAAGTATTTATTTAAGTTTTCATCTATTTAGTTGTTGCTCATGTGTAGGGTTTGATCTGTCAAATCCTTGCTTGTGAATTTTAGCATATCTGTGCTTCCAGCTGACCCGTCTGCATTCTTGGGAATTGAATGGAACGCGATGAAGAGCAGAATAATTGTAGCACTCACATTAGCTGTAGTTAAAATGCATATATCCCTTGATTGTGTGTATCTCCACTTTTACTCTATATTTCTCTATTTCCTTCACAACTTATATCCTAGGCCTATGCTAGCGTGGTTATTAGAGTTGTGGTTCTGTTAGAGTTCTAATTCAATGAGCCAATTCCCAAATCGGCAACAATCTATAGACTTTAATTCTATTCCACTGATCTCTGATGAGTAGAAATTCAAAACGATGTTATGTATTGTAAAGCGATGTAGTTGATTAGTCCAACAATGTTAATGCTATCAATGAATCATATGCTAGCGATAAAGATATAACGTGTACTTATTGTTGTGACGTTATAGATTTACGTTAGCTGTAAATCTACATTAAGAAATCATTGTAATTTATAGCAACGACATTAAGATCAATTATCGATATGGCATAACCCGATAAACGAGTAAACAATAGTATATAAACTTTTAATCCACCGTTCAAAACGTTATTATAAATCGTGAATCCTTTAAATCCATTTCCATCAACAAATATTTCCGTAAGTACATACCACAAAATAATAATAACGCCCGATTATTACACGTTATGCCTTCTGAGTATGATTAATCGCTAGGAAAATTAATATCTGCAGTCGTTCTACAGTACTTCGTATATGACATACTCAACAACTTTAATGCCATACAATATTTTTTGGCAGCCAACCAAATTTTTACTTTACTATATTCATTTGTGTAAGTAGCGATATTATATAGATTACGCGAGTAAAATCATAACGTCATCAATATCGGTATAGTATAAGCTTGATACTCGTAGAAGACCAAGTTATGGACTTTATAATAATCATCATGACATCGACAAATGCACGTCATGCTCAGACAACAAAACAGTATTTCAAAAGAGAGTGCCATATGTATCGTATACAAAACGAAATTATACTTGCTTATACCAAATAAAAAACATGGTAAGATATTAAATTATGTCTTTATAGCTCGTAATGAGTCGTACGACCTTGGTAAGCTTACTTACATAAAATTATAAAATGAAAATTATAAGTTACTCAAATCGATTTAGTGGTGATATAAATTCCGAGCACACGTCCCAAATCTATAAATTAATGTAATGATCTTGCATACTTCTTTGTAGTGCGAGGACACAATTGTCGTTATCACGTTTATCGCGCAACTTTTACGTTCATATAGAACATACATATTGATCGATTTTGTATTAAATTTTACGCCTACGTATGATATATGGTGCAAAAGTACAACAACCAAATCTCAACGTATACAGATGTAAACATACATTCTTGGAATAAGCCAGACGCAAAACAAAAATTTGAGTAAATTACATTGTTTATGTCAAAAGAATTAAAACTAAATATTTATCTGATAAGATGTGCACTCTAAAACAATCGACTCTATAGTCACATAGAAAATAGGTGTACCAGAAGATTAAAAATTCTGAATAAAATCACTTAGTTCCCATTTTTTTATTGATGAGTAGTCATAATCCCTGGTGCATAAAATAATATTGGTTGGAGATAACTAAATCTTTATTATGAGTGGTCGAATCGGATTTAAAAGATCATAGATTATTCTCTCAATTGGATTGCTTTGACGTTGAATACTGCCTTTAATAGTTGTATATTGAATCAGATTAGGTGCTACGGTTTCCCTTGACATATGCTCCAATTAAGATGTTCAACAACGATTGGAACCTAGTATTTAATTGAGTTGGGTAAGTAGTCTTGACAAAATTTGGGAACCTTCGACCCATGTTATTTCAAGGGGTCCTTTTTTAAAAATATGTACAGCCAACGATGACGGAGCTAATTGGTGTTATCAATCTGTAACCCATCTATAAACATTATGGTCCAATTTTGGCCGAAATTTCGCTGGGAAAGATATTTTGTTCAAAACTATCATTTACATGGATTCTGGATTGTAGAAACATTGTCAGATGTTGTGAATGCACCATCTTTGAAATTCGGTATTGCTCTAATTCAGCTTGTGACTCACTTATTCATGACAAGTGTTCGCGATTATATTACTTCTGTCTGAAATGTGTTGAAAGTTTCTTACAACTCCGTCTAATTCGAATTATTTTAAAGATACTGGGTAGTATGTTGCCAAATATGCATAAATTTGTTAAAGAAGTTGAGGTAAATTCGAGATGAACCGGTGATAGAAAAAAGCCATCCAATCCAATTTACCTAATCTTAAATATACTTGGTTTGAAATGTGCGTTATATTCGTACATAGCCACCCAGATATTTTACAAATAGAGGAAGTTGCCTTACTAATGTAGACAATAGATCCTTTCCTACTGTGGTCCAAACTCGTTCAGCTCGATTAAGGAGTAGTACAATGTTGGGTTGCACCATAAGGCCCATTGAAATATTGGAAGCGATACCTTCGTGGACTTAAGTCTATGTCAATCTTCAGTCACAGAATACTAACATATACTAGCTTTTAATGTGGCTTTCGCTGACTGAGATGAGTGGAATCTGTAAGGACCTTTATTGGGTAATAAACAATTTTCAAATTGCTGGGGATGAAAAACGCCTTATTTCAAGTAGAAAGGTATGCATTATTGTTTTATCAGAGTCAAGCAGCTTTAAATCAACCAGATCAAATACCTGCATATTAAAGCTTATTTGGGACTACCGTAACTCAATACAGGAACATGTGCCGTGTAATATTTATAGTGCATCTGTTGTTGGCGATTAAACAATAAGCTATTTCAAAAGATCTTTAAGGTTGGCATTCTTTGCGAATCAACGCCCACTAGTCCCTGATAATAAAAAGTGAAACATATGCTAGAGATGTGACAGTTCATATAAGATACCGACTCCCACATAAGACATGCCATTTGTTTAGTCCTAGAAAATAGAAACAACACAGTGCTATTTATAGATGGCATCAAAATTTATACTCTCCAGTATCAACATAAATACGTAAGATATTTTATGTTTACCTAGCGACATCGACTCTCTACAACTATGTTGCGTGCAATAAACAATAATGCGAAGTTCACACAAAATAAATTTATATATTTATGTTTTCATTTAAATAACTAACACTTATTTTTATTTTATTGATTTTTCATATTTTCCTAATTTTATAATTTATTTTGTTAAGTAAACCTAAACTAAATACATTGAAACTACAAGCTAATCGAATTTAGATGCAACAGTTGACTGAGTTATAATTATACGCTGGATGAAATAGAAAGCGGTGGGGTCAACACGTATGGGTACCTACGACCTTTGAGCCACATATTAACTAAATTATGGCTTTTATAGAATTCCGCGATATAGTGAAGAGAAAATCGACAACGCATAGTCAAAGTCTAAGTCGTTGGAAAGTGTATGTATTTCTCTTTAGTTCTCGTACATATTCAATTATAAATAGAGAACCTTGGGAGAGTCTTCGATACGAGCTATATTAGGTTAAATATAATCAGGTTGCGATAAATACAATAATTTACATAATGAATTTGTTACGATATTATCACACATATGTGCAGCTACATATTTAACAAACAATTATTTAATCGTTAAATGAACAAAGAATGTATCTCGTTAAAATGTTTTTCGATTGGTGGTTTAGTGAAATCAAATAAATAATTTTGATAGATAATAACGCTAGACATAAACATCATTATTAGACAGATTTATAATTTCCATAACCTGATCATTTGCAGTAAATTTTGTGTACTTTGAGTGGTGACAATGTTCTGTTTACGTCATTTACCATATGTATGATTCTAGAAGCTTTCTTAGTTATAAGTGTAATACGACAACGTGTTTGAATGTTGATCAACAGCTTTGTACAATGGTCTCATCGTCCATGTCAGTACTGACAGGCTGGTATGGAGCTATGCAATGTGCAGATTGTTCTACGTGAATTAGGATTGCCTTTGAAACCTTTCAAAATAGATTGCAAAGATAAAAGACAGACAGATAACTTTATACAATTTCGCACTGTGTGTCTAGGTGGTTATATCGAGTTAAATACTCTCCCCACGATGAAGTGTAGTGTTATTCTTGCATCCAATACATCTTCAACCGAGAATAGTGATCTGAGCCAAAAAGCTAGTCATAACCTGTTTGTTTATGTATTATTTTTACGTCAACTAAAAACATAAAATTAAATAATTGTACATTACTAAGATAGTTGTATCATTAAATATACGATAATTAGCCCCATATAGTCATCACACAAATTAAATTGATTGATGACAGTATTTAGCAGATCATACGAAAAGACAGCTCATTCACTCATTTACACTGACACCCAAGTACACTTGTACGTATATAGAAAATATATTAATTATTTGCTCAGCAGGTCAGGTACTTACCAAATAAACATAAAATAAATTTAAGTGTAATTAACGAAAAAACTTTTAAAAAATCTAGATCACTATCAATATCAATTGTTGTTAGATTTAAATTATCATTACTATTAAGGGAACTACCACTACTTAAATTAAAATTTCCATTATTTAAATTGGTTTGGGCACCATCAGTACCATCGAATTCGTGTGTCGAACTCGGCAGTCCCATACTAATTTTAAGTATCCCATCGATTATAAATAGCGGTGGCACTCGCATTATGACATCGACTAGGCCCAACACTTTCGAACGGAACGACATTTTCCTATGATTTTCGTTACGCTTTTTCTTGTATATAATTATAAATTCCTACGATATTTTTTGTTTTTATTTTGTGCTGTTGCTGCTGTTGTATGTAATTGACACTCCTCCGCTCACTTGTTTTTGTTTTGTTACTTGCACTGCACACTAAAAATAATTTAACAGCATTTTTTGTGTGTTTAGCGGAGCTCCTTCGTTTCGTTCTTTATAATAATTATAATATATATGTTATTGTGTTTTTTTTGTTGTTGTTGAGGGACGTCGTTGCACTGATAACGGTACTACACCATACACGGCCCCACCAAGAAAATATAAATATGTAATACGAAATACACGAGAATATAATCAACAAAATAATTAATTTGATTAAATAGAATACAACAAAAAAAAATATATTTCTGTTTTTTTATTTATGACGGAAAACAATTTTTCTTCACAGACAATACACGCAATAATTTTTCGTCGTGTTTCCTTCACTTGAATTACCCGATTTAACAAAAAGCAAAAAAAAACTCAAAAAAATAAGAAAAAATAAATGAAAATTTCACAACACACAAAAACTGATTCTGACTTGTATGATGTTATGAATGACATTGACAGTTGTATGCGAACAGTTGGGGAGTTTTTAGTGTTGCATGATGCAAGGAATTTTTTTTTTCGATTTCGAAAATATTTTACTGTTTATGGTGAATACCATCACAGCAATTTAGTTTAGGCTAGTGGTTAATAGGTAGCAGAGTAAAATTCAGTGCTATTCAAACTGGTTTATTGTTATACCTCTAGATAGCACTGTATATAGTACATTTTGTAGGCTATTTCTGGTAGAATTGATTAATACAAGACATGAAATCGACAACTGAAGACTCAATTAATATGTAGAAGTTAATTTATAAATAAACCGAGTTCAATCTGATACAAATATGAAGATTTTCTCGGTCTATACACAATTTTAAGGAGATATATGAATCGTAGAACATATATCGAGTTAATCGTAACCGCAATAACTTGTCGTTCGTTCATACCTCCATCGTTTTCGATCACGAGCCAGCTCTTCAATCAAAACAACCAAAAATGCCAGACCATCATTGCCGACTCCAACCTCTTCGCCTGTCACAAATCGGCTTTTCCTTGAATAATTCGTTTCTGATCGGAAGTGAACGTGGTAAAGTCCGATTGTCAACAATCCAATCGGTTTCGATTACGAGCTAGATCTTCAAACAAAACAATCAAGAGATGACAGACTGGTCTCTACTCTGTGGAGCCATCGTCGTCGATTGGGACCTCGTCGCCTGTCACGAGACGGCTCTACCTTGAAAAATTGCTCAATACTGTACCGTTTTAGTTGATCCGCATTTGTTGAAGTATTTTGATTTCAGAAGTGAACGTAGCAAAGCCCGATTTAATGATTAGCTGTCTTTCTATAGCAAGAATCGCTTTATTTTCCTTATTTGATTATCAACCGAGTTTGCGTTTCATCAACATTCACACGAGAATCGTTTTGCATGCTTCCATCGTAGCTTTGTAATGTCTTTGAATTTGGCTGAAGTCCCATATGATAACACGTCTTGAAAAACCAGTGCTTGCCGTTAAAAAATCAGATCCTTCCAAAAATAATAGTTTAGGGGAGAATTATCAAGTAGCACCTTGCTGTATGTTATAGTAGTTTGTATCTGCTACGTCCACTTCTGAAACGTAACAGTATTCGTATAAGACTCTATAGACAGTGTTGGTCACACTCGTTGTCATGTCTGAATGAGAAAATTAGAACTTGACGAGTTTGAGAAACGTCTTACCGAAACTATATAGGCGATGGTTTAAGGCATACAAGCGCATATTTCAGAGTCGTGGTTTTATACGGCAGTTAACCGCGAATCAACCTTCATGTTACAGTTATTAATCGCACATTTATTTGTGGCATTAATCCCGCTTATGGACACACATCCAATTAAATTATTTTACCCAATTTATGCTTAATCCTGAAAAATTGCAAACCATTAAATGTTTCTTTACTGTGCTAAGAACCTCAAATTTGATATCGACAATAATAACCCAGTGAGTGTATCATTTCATAAATAACATCTTGGTGATACACTCTGTTACATAAGATCTTCGATCGGTCCATTCTGTATACATGTAATACCGATTATGCGATTGACTGTATATATAAAATGAAACCGAACTGGCGAAATTCTGCGATTTTTTTTCCATTTTCATCACTGTCATATTATTAATTGGCCCATTAATCATTGGACGCACAATTTTATTGCATCTTTTGAATGCAAGTATATGTAACCAAAAAGCGCATTAAAATTAATCGCGATCACTGATTATGTGTATATGTATGTATGTATATAGTGTAGTCTGCAGATTTAATTTTACGAAGTGTTTATTTAAGATTAAACACCAAGTTTTGCACATGTTAAGCGATCGTTTCGTTTTTGGGTTTTTCTTGTAATTTGATTTTACTTAAATTAATTTGTATCATTTAAATTTAATTTATATAATTAATGTGCGATAAAAAAACGAGATCGGTTTGGTACATGCGGATGTCAATTTTTTTTATTTTTTTTTATCTTTTCAATCTGTTTTGGGGCTCAAGGTACTGAAAACTCATTCGCAGTTCGCTTATTTACGTCATACCTTACGCCATTACGGCCAAAGCTCCTTCGAACCCAGGACCTCCCGCTGCAACTGCCGCAGCTTTAATCACTGCAACATTTGGTCAATTTTTAGTTGCTGTGCCAGTATATAAACGATATGAACTAGTTTGAGTATGCGCTGACTGAGGTAAGCCGATTTTGATGGGCTTTAAACCTAAGCGCACCATATGTCAGATTGAGGATGGGTGACTTTAATGCTAGAGGGGAGCCACATTCTTTTAAAATATCCAGAAATCGAATCTCTGACAATATAACTGTGTTAATTAAGAGTAAAGTATTCACAATGCTGTGTCAACATTGAGATCAGGCTATCCAGAATTACAACTAATTCTGGTGGTCGACAAGAATATTAGCTGGAACAGTATTCAGCTTCTATTGTTGTCAAAATCAATTCCAGTCCTAAACCAAATATTTGATCTCTCGTTTTAGAGAGGAAGTATCTTGATCGTGGTTTAGAAATGAGTATATTTAGAGGTTATTATGGTCCACCTTGTGGCATACTATCGGGATTTATATCATATACGTTCACTTCTGCAATGGGAAAAATGCGGATAAGCTGAAATTGTACTGAGTGCTGATGAGACCTGTTGTCTTATGAATGTGAGCTCAATTGAAATCTTAAATTAATCATGATTGGTCAAGGAAGTGTCCGGGCACTACACCAATTTGTAAAAAAGAAGATTTGTGAGAAACTAAGAACGGGAAGGTTGGTGCACAAGACAATTTAACCAATATATGGAAAAATACTTAAGATAATGTAAGATAATGTAAGGAAACCCGTGTTTTTTGGACAGGATCAATTTCATGGTTCATACCGATTTAAATTCGAATCATCGAAATTCCGAATCAATCGAAGTTCAATGTCGAGTTCAATACAAATTCGGATATGATTGAGAAATGTATTCCAGAAATTCATCAAAGTGCTGATTCCTTGATCACGTGTTATTGGGTTCAGATCCTAGCATACAGAACCTGGAAACCGAAGAGCAAGTACATTTTCTCATCCAGCCAGTAGAAATTGGTATATGTAGCTATGCAATACGCTGATGGCAACTCTGTAGTTAAAATGGACAACGTTAGTTGGGGGACAACCTACAGTCAAATAAAGTTTGAAGACGCTGAACTGGACACGTTTTTAGATCAAGATGCATTCATTGGTTATATATGTTGCAAATACAAGTAAATTCCGTATTCCGTGTGGGTTCCGTATGAGCTCAACTGACCCAAAAACATAATCGGAAGGTTTTTTGCATCGAATCGTGACGGAAGATGAAAAGAGAATCCACTACAACAACCCAAAGCGAACCAAACCGAATATTCATGGCATGAAGCTTATGCTGTGCATCTAGTGATGCAATTAAGACCAAAGCATTAAAGCTCAAACGCCCATAATATGCCAAAAGGCATGACAGTAACCTTTTAGTACTACATGCTCGGCCACATGTTACATAGGAAATATTCGAGGCGATGCAATGGTACGTCACTATTTACGAAGCAGTACTTCACTATTTACGAAGAAGAAAAAAAATTGCGTTGATTCTTGGATCGCCTCAAGAGACGCGGAACTTTTTCGATCCGGAACACGTACTTTGATTGCAAGATGGAAAAAATCGTAGATATAATGAAAAATAGAGCTTCGAAGTTATAAAAAGCCTCATCACGATCGGTGCCCACAAAGATATACATGAATAAGTGGAAAGTTTAGTATACGTCAAAAACGGCGTGGAGATATTCTATCATGTAAGTATACTGATACCGACTGATACCCTCAACTCAAAGATCACAAAGACTCATGCACCGACCCATCTACCAAGTCAGTAGTATATAGGCTGACACGAAACAATGCAACGTGCTTATTGGTCTACGTTAGTCAGACCTACAGTCATACGTTCTTTCTTATTTTGCTATAGAATTAAGTGGGGTTGCAGTTTGAGAAGGAAGGCTCTACTCAAGTCATGACAAATTACAAAACTAACAATCAAATGCACTCAACAACTTTATAACAAATTAAATTTGATTAAGCCGAGCTTGAAACATTGTTAATTTCAATGCTACATCAAACGTACATACATACACATATCGTATATAAATTTATATTGGCAATTAGAATGCAATAAGAAATAAATTAGAAATAATTAATAAAAATATCATAAATATTTGCTGTTAATTTAATTAATTAATTATCGTATAAAATACTATAATTTACCATGCACTTACGGAGATAAATACATTCGATTTAAGATTAGATATAAGTGAATTAATTGTTTTCAGGGTTAAGCGATTTGTTTATAGCGAACGCAGTGCCGTGCAGTAAAATGTTAACCGTGCATAGTAAACTGTATGGCTATTTGTGATTAACGGAAGAGTAATTATTATTTTTATATAGAAGTTAGTTGGAACCCCAGAAAGGCTCAATGCCACCCAGTGTCCGTATGGTCCAAACCGTGAGTTGCAGCCCCATTCGTATATCCCCTGTACTGCCTTGGTAAACTACAAGAGCTTAAACTAAAGGAAAGAGGCTTACTGTCTTATAATAGTCAAAGAGTTGAGTAACATCAAAAGTTGAACAACTGCAGACATAATAAAGGAATCAATTTCTTCAAGGTAGTTATCTCTTACAAGTCTCATTCGTTGTAAATACGTTTTAAAAGCTTCCATCGCACTATGTATGAGTGTTATATCAATTCCTCCTGAAATGCCTTACAGTATGAATTTAAACTGACAGATAATTTCAAACCACCTGAACGGAAATTGATTTTAGATTTCGAACTGCTAAATGATTAAGATCATCACTGAAAAAATTCAGTGTCTCTGATATCCTATTTATATGACATCCACAGATCTCTTGATGAATGAGCTACTGAAAAGACTGAGCTACTGGATGAGCTTCTGAGATTTTATCTCCAGGATTTGTCAAAGGCTCTTCTTCAAGGTTAGCTCTACATGAGAGTTTACTCTCTAAAGTAACACCCAGAAGTTTGACGAACTCAGAACTGATGATAGTCTTTTCATTTGGATAGTGTTTGCTCTTTGCGTGGTAAAGATCAGCAAACTTGTTTTAGATAGAAGGATTAACATGCCTTCTCAACACACCATATCTTTACAATTTACACAGCGCACTGCCTTAAGTCAGACGATATATTTAAGTGGTTATGATATACTGTATATGACTAAGCCATCAGTATATCACAAAGATCTACCTACGAAGGGAAAGGACACCTTCCTCAGAGCAACCTTGAAAAACTTTAACAGGAAAACAAAACTATTGTTTTTCTGATAAGCCTGGATTGGATATGTGAGACGACGGTTTGGAAAATGCGAAATTTGTCCACGTTTCAGTGATGGTAAAGAACGAAGTGCTGTCAAAAGGATCTGACAAGTAAAAAGACAGACAAGTTACAAAAGACAAGTAATTAGCCGTGTATAATTACAGGGTTGTGTCTTTTGACTAATTAATTCATTTACTGTCTAAATAGTATCAACACCCTAACCGAATTGCCTATATTGAAAAGGAAATGTCCAAAATAACTGGTTAACGATTAACCGCCAAGAAACAACGTAACTCAAGACATGTTACGATTTGGAACTTATTCTAGAGTGTATCTTCGATGCGAAATCATATATATCCGAATTCATTCTAAATTTTGGAGTTTTGTAGACATTGAGCTGAGAAAGGAAACCATTGAACATAAGATGTTTCTTTTCCCTTCAACCCTAAATGATGGTTTCGGCGAAACCATATTTTTACAACACCAGTTTTCCACTTTCCATCTCATTTTTATACAAGTAAATACAAGACAACAACATTTAGGTTGGGTGGTGTTTTTTCTAATCCACACCACACAATCATTGTTTCAGCATCAACCTCAACCAGTCTCCCTTCAATTCATTCGATGATCATTTTGTTCTACAACATACTGAGGAACTTTAGAATGTTCACGGCTCCTAGGCCATGCTCTGTATTTGTTAGGACCAAATGTTTGATGTCTTTATCGGCTTCAACAAAAGTTTTATAGAAAGTAACCGATCGTTCCAGTAATCCAGTTTATGCTGTGCAGGTTCAACCTAACTCAATCTTCTGGAGTTTTTTCACGATGATCCAAGATCTAGCTTGTCATGTCTAACATGAAGATACGGTCACATCAACATAGTTTTTCTGGTAGATTTCCCATTTTGGGAGAAGATCCAGACTCTGTATTCTTTTGCACCATCAGAGGCAGGTCATTCCTTTAAACAAGTGTCGTTCTCTATGCATTTAGCTAGAATGGCTGCCTTAAGCACAAATCACTAGATGCTATTGGCCTCACAGATTTTCTATCTTTTTCCTGAAGTAAAATATACGGTGAGTGGGTTATCGCGGGGTTAGCAGTTTGAATTGCTGGCAGATCAATTCAACATCCTCCTGTTTATATATATATATATATATATATATATATATATATATATATATATATATATATATATATATATATATATATATATATGAGGCTTTCTGGCGTATACCTTCGCCGTAACAAAGTGTAATTCAAGCGATTTAATGGCATAAGCGTAAGTCGAAAGCTTTCTCATAAAGGATGGCGACGGACTGTTCTAGTCGATGTAAACAGGGATACTCCTGCCTTATATTATTTTATCTCGGCAGTGAAATAAATTTGATTGTACTCGCAGCTATTTGTTTATCAAAATTATCTAGTGCAGTGAGATGAAGAATTGTTTCCAGAACTTGAGTAGATCTACGGCTTAGTGCACCACTCATACACAAGAAGGTAGTTCTGTGAATCTTCATCATAGAATTGTCTAAAGCAGTTCCAACCCCCAGCTTTATACACTTAGGTACCCAGCTCAGTTTTATGTTCAGAATAAGACCCAAGTATGTATTTAGCTTTGTCTGTACAGGTAACTTTAGAGTAAATCGTAACCTTTTGTGGTTTGAGTGCGCGTAAATGTTTTTCGCCTTCAGCATGATGGCGAACAGAATATTAATTCTGGAATGTCATTTAGGATTCTTACAATGTTTTACCTGTAGCAAAGCGTTAACGGAATAAATAAAATTCTGCTACACATTCACACATCATTTTATCAGACTCGACAGTCTCGAATCCAGTTCAAACGATATACATAAATACAACATATAGATAATTAGTATCACATCTTCATATCGCATCTTACGATAAAAGCTCCCATGCATTTTGACACGTCCCATGTTTTATATGCCTTATCACACGCCAAAATCTATAAATCAAACGACAAGATAATCTTGTATATAAGAATTAAAAATTAGTTCACATAATTAACTTTCTTCTGCACGCGGTTTAAAGAAATCCGTCATCGAATGAGCAACACCAAATATGGGCAAACTAGGGAAAATGATTGACATCAGCGCAGCCAGTTTATTATTGAGCATATCAATAAAAATATGAGCAATTAATATACTCTATAGAGTTGATCGTGATCGACTGATCGCCGACTTAAGATACGCGCACACTCCTTCCAATGAAATGCAAGCTGCATATAGATCTTGCGAAACTGTTCTACTTCACAATCGATGTGCATGCACGTAGATAATGACTTCAAATTCCATTTGATAATTATACAGATGTTTGTTCGAGATAATTACAATTTGATTGTGGAAACGGTCGCATACAATCGACAAATACAAAACAGACAACTTTCAGCCATTTCATATAGTTTCGCGACATTTATTGATATTGATTTGTAACAAATAAGGGTATGTCAACCTTTTTATCTTGTTGCTTGCATTACTGTACCACAATATGTAGTTGTTGGCTTTTCTACGAAAATAATTAATTTGTAACGAAATACTTTGTTACTTTGGTAAATAAATGGAGTTTAATTGAATGTAGGTGTTGATTTATGGGCGGTGTACGTGAAATCAACGTTGAATGCACATACTCGTTACTGGTATTTAGAATACATTAAATCTCAACTAGTTCGATAAGTCTACTAATATCAGGGTATAACCATAGGTTCTTGTAAAGGTGGTATAGTCATACAGGACCATCTAGAAACATGGATGAATAACCGCTGGCGATTACTATGTGGGTGGGGATAACTGGCAGTTAACCCACATAAAGAGCTGTTTTGTGCTATAGGCTAGCCACCTAGGCTTTACTCTGGATTTTCGTCGAGATCAATTCTTTAGGATATATATTGTTAAGTGTCCAAGATGGTCGAGTCGTATAGATGGTCTGCTTTGGTACATAACATGTTTTAAAGATTCCCGTTCTAAAACGTAGTAACAGCAACTGTTAGACGCACTCAGTCCCATTTTTATTGAGATATTCTTTTGAAACCATCCCGATCTCTACCACAACTGTACGGTATGCTATTGTTAACCCACAGAAAGGTCCAATAAAAGGTTGTGACTTAACCCAATTAAGATTTACCTTATTTATTTGTATGATAGATGTTTAACCTGAGACCCTTTTAATCTATTAGGCTGTCCGATACAATATAAATCTATGTTCAATACTTTTTAGGCCTAACCGTGGCCAACTTTTGCACAAAAAGTGCATCTATGTGCCGTTAGCACACTATATATGCAAATAATGCAATGATAGCTATTTACAACCCTACTTATCCCGATCATTCAATTTTGGGTATGTGGTCCTGAAATGCCTATACATTATTTTAAGATGACCTATCAATTTACCTATACATCATTATTCCTTCAGATTGCCTCTTAAATGCAATCAAGGCAGCGTCCTTTTTGATATCCAGTTGCAATAGAGCCTTCAATACTGCGGTGTGAGCATTGATCAAGTAATACCAATGCACGCTATGTGTCGTTCTTTATTGAGTAAAATTTGTTACCATAAAAACGTAAGCATAGGCGACCAACGGTCTGATAATGGATAAATAGGACCAATCAAGCTTTTGACAGGACCAAAAAGCACCTGGTATATATAACCACATTTAATCAGTTTCTGGTATTAAATCACTTCCAGATATTTTTGGGAAAGTTAATCCATTGAGAACTGGAGCAACAGTTGCGAACGAATGAGAGAGTTATACTCTTTGATTTGACGTTATGTTGCACCTGTAGGCACAATTAATAACTATCTCGACATCTTCTTGAATTAGTTCTGATAAGGTTCCATGCAATTTCTCTCTAATAATTATGATCGCAACACCAGCATAATCCTGGAGATCAAACCGATGGTTGTCCAGTCTAGATAGATTGGATCAACATCAGAGACCATGTAGTATGTAAAGTGTGATAAAACGTCTATTTGAGAGCTTCCCTTTACCCTAATGGTGATTGACTCATGTCACTCTTTTCTTCAATGTTCCTCTATTAATAGAACATTTAATCGTAACAGCTATTATTGAAAGCTCGAAAAATGTCAATAAGGACACATTGAGCGTTTTTTTCATAATTGAAATCTTAAAAACAAGATGCTAGAGATCAGATTGAGTAAAAATGTCACGGAGAAGTGGATTTCTTTAAGTTATTTCCTCCAAATCTGTGTTTTAAAGCTTTGCTTAAAAAAACGAGGTAAAGCTAATTAATGTACAGGATAGGGCAAAAGTTCCGCTACCGTTTTGATTCCCTTTAACTTTGTTCAAAGGTTGGTTTTCATAAAAAGGTTTTTATAAGTAGTCTTCATTTGTTTTCGTTTTGATTGGAAAATTATATCGGCTAAATGGTGACCGCGATTCACTATGCATCTTTCGGCACTTTTTAAGACATTTTTCATGCATCCTGCAACATTTCAGGCTGAACTTCAGCAATTTCGTGACGAATATTGTCTTTAAGATGTTGAATCGTTTGGGGCTTTTTCACATAAACTGTTGATTTTAAAAAACCCCATAAGAAAAAGTCGGGTGATCTGGCTGGCCATGCTAAATCGCCATTTCGCGAAATTACTCTTCGTGAAAAAACCTCATTCAGTAATTGAATTGTTGAACGGGATGTGTGTGCTGTGGTCCCATCTTGCTGAAACCACATGTCCTCTAGTCCTTGCTCTTCCATTTCAGGCACAAGAAAATTTCGAATCTTGTCTTGGTACCGTTCGGCAGTAATAGTAACTTCAACATCGTGGTGATTTTCAAGAAAATAGGGACCAATGATCTTTTCAACATGAATCCAACACCATAGAGTTGTTCTAAGTAGATGCAATTTTGTTTGATGAATTAATTGAGGATTCTGTGTTCCCCAAAACCGACTGTTCTGTTTATTGACGTGGCCACTAAGATGAAAATGAGCTTTATCGCTCATTATCAATTTAGACAAAAAATCTTCAATTTCACCAGACAGCCTAAGAATTGCATTGCTGTACTCAACTCGTTGATCAGGATCACTCGACAGCAATTTTTGGAGTAGTAGAATTTTGTACGGAAACATTTTCAAATCAGTTTTCAAAATTTGACTTAAACTGCGTCCAGAAATGTGTAACTGGGAACCACGTCTCCGAATTGATGTTTCTGAAGACTCTGCAACACTATCGCATACCAGAGCCACAGAGGTTTGCCTGCTGTCGTACCGTGCTGTCAAAAATTCGCATGTAAACGATAAATTGTGGTTTCGTGAGGCACTGGGCGATTAGGATATTTTTGACACAATTTCCGCTGAGTGGTAATAACGGAACCATTATTTTCAATAAATATTGTCAATATTTCTGCTCGATCTTGTGGTGTATATTTATTCACTATAAAATTGGGTCGTCTACACAACACAACGGTTAAAGCGAAACTGAGCTAAACGTCACATAACCAAAATGGCGCACAGTTAAAATGGTATAGCGGGACTTTTGCCCCACCCTGTATATGTATTGCGTTGGGTATCATAACGTCATTCACCTTTAGGTATTAAGACTACCACAGATGCGAACGATAGAGGTAAAAATAATGTATTTTAGAAAGGTTAAAATATGGCTGCCAACGTGTCAGATGAATCAAGATGTGCTACTGTTAACTGACCACTGCTAACTGGATAGCTGCCTCAAGATAAAATCTTGGTTCAATGATGGTTATTATAAAAAATACTTGCAGTTGTCATAAAATTTGCTAGAAACGTCAGGATTATATTTAGGAATCGGTAAAACGACTATTTTAGCCTTGTACTCTAAAATCACGGAAAAGACGTAAACCAGATGTGATACATTGATGATGGTAAAATGTTACTTATACGCATTTCGAAAGTTATGTGAAATCTTCGCATCTATTTGCAATAGATTAGTGAAAATGTGTTTGGACAGGACAACCGATAATGGGTTTTGAATATCTATGTATTTTCACCACAAACCGATGCCTTGTACTTTTACACAGTTTTATTTTGAACTGGAGGGTAGAGAACGGGTCTGATAAATTGATTTTTTTATTCGCCTCATTCGTCATAGTAAATGAGGAGGTTTTAACTTGTTAAAGCATAATAAGGTTTTTATATGCTATGTTAGGACAACCATACGAGATCTTAGGGTACTTAAAGGAGCTTAGAATCTAACCAATTCTGTTGTAAAGTGAACATGGGAAATATTGTGACAGCTACATGAGTGAGTCGCTTTCGAATCTCGAAACAGTAATGTGTAATTTTTATTGAAAAGCTCTGGTTTGTGATCCTCAAACTAGGCAATATATTTGGTATTATAATATACCAATACTGGTATATGTGATGCGAAGCAGTCACAGTTATATAATCTATTTGAATTTAATTGTGTTCTAAAAATAAATGCTTCAAAGCTTATAAGAAGACTATATAATGGGAAAGCTATAGCTTAACAGTAATAATTTTTCGAACGTCTGTCAAACTCAAGTTTGTTAAAGATCACTATACGTGGATCGTTCTTTTATTAGAAATCACTTTAAGTAACTAAAAGAAGAAGCGGTTTGCATCTCATATCGAGCTTTCGTCCGACTGCTTGAAAGTTTTAACCATTTTTCTCTTCTTAGCTGACTTCCACAACCCTCAACCTCTACATAATATCATTTTTATATTTACCGCATATTTCCGGTTCTGAGGGTGGTGCAAACGGAACACGAATTTGTTCTTTTTCATGTTCGACTACTCCTAAAATCATCTCATCGATAATCTCCGCTAATGAAAACTCATGACACACTTTCTTTTTTTCCAATTTGTATGATCACTTCATTCTTTCTCTTAATGTATGTACTTACACCGGTTGCTGTTTACAATTTTAACCCTTCCATTGGGTGATCTTATCGTTCACAAAAACACCTCACACAACTGTCTGAATAGGTTCTGTATCCAGTGTTATCAAACTCTTCTTTTTTCGATCCCTTGTCATCTTCGTTTCTCCTTCAATACATCGGTGATTGTATTTGTGTTCGCTTAGTTAAAGGAGGAAGCAACCGCCAACTATCTCTCGAAATATAACCCGGTTTGACACAGGACCCACCATCTTATTCTGTCGAAGTATAACTGTCTGGTTCTACAGCTGTATGGCTCTTGCTTGTAATTAAACCCATATTTCCGTTCGAATTATGGAACAATCTGTAGCGTATCTGCTGCACGGTCTTATAACGTCACTACAAGACCTGCAACCTGGTCTTCAAATATTGGATGTTTTTGACTTTTCTCTTTCTGTTCCAACCTTAATACCAAACTACCTTTTGTCCGACGATCATTTTATCAGGTTCGGTTTTCAAATATGTAGGGCTTTCGGTTTTCATTTGTTCCAGATTTATTATTATTCGTTGCATCGCTGCCACTAACAGCTACATATAAGGTGCTCGAATATGTTTATTTATAGCCGTTATAGGAACAGTCGTCCCAGACAAGAGTATAAAAGAGACAATAGTATTTGTGGTTTCATATTTTCAATTGATGCCTCAGTGTAAAATGCATACTCGTTTGGAACCATGTTTTCTTTTCATAAAGGTTGTTGTAGTCCTCTTTGCAGCTCGTCTTGCTTCTTTCCGCCCCTGTCACCAATAGTTACGAATTTCCCTTGTAAGATTTCCAACCAAAATAAACTTCGATCATTGGATTGTGAATAAAAATGCTATTTGCTTATTTTTACTTGTTCACTATTATAATTCACCATTAGTTTTTACTTTCACTATTATTTCACTTTTAAGGTCATCGTAGAAAATTTCTTTTTGTTTATTATTTTCCATGAATACTGCGATCATGTTGTTTTTCAATTATAAGCATTTAGTTGTTTTACTGACTCAGAGATGTCGCCCGTCTCTTAACAAATACGTTTTGTAATTTTCTGTTATTTTGTCAACTTCACATTTGTTACTGATCCGTTGTCATAAATATTATGAGATCAGAAATTTAATGCAAATTGAACGGTGCAGCAATGTCTTAAAGAATAGCCGCCTTTTTTGACAGATGAAGCAATCAGTGTTATAGGAGTCAGGTTGAAGGTTTTTTTTTTAAATATTTTTTTTATGATAACAATAAAATTTTTATAACAAAGTAACTAGTCAAGCATTCCTATGTAAACTTTCCATAGCAACGTTTGGATTTATTTTGCCTTCTGCGGACTGTTCTTGTAACTTAAAAGGTTTTAGTCTTTTGAGTCTTCTCGTAATACCATCTTGATGAAATAGTTTTACAGCTTCAATGTTAGGGTGATGATGGAGCCCCTCCTGATGTTTTCGAGCACACTTCTTTATTTCGTCTGCGGCTGTATCGATTTCGAGATCTCTATGAAGATCACTATTACGAGTGTACCAAGGGGCGTTAACTATTCCTCTGAGAACTTTATTTTGAAATAAAGCATAAGTTTATTATGAATGGATAACAGAGAGTTTTTTCCAATAAGCCAGTACATTTTTCTATATTTTAATTGGAGCTCTTCTGCTTTCATACCAAGGTATTTTTCTTGATTTGCATTTGGTACAGGAATAGTATTGAGAGTCACAGGTAGCGGTTCTATTGATATATTCGTGAAAATAACGTGAGTAGACTTCGATTCATTCACTTTAACTATCCACTTAGCTAGCCAATGTTGCACATTATTTATGGCTATTTGTAGTTTGAGTGTGCACCGATTGTGTCACCAACAGCTAGACTAATAGCCCCTGCTTTAGCTTCTTTTATGCTGGTGTAAACTCCTTCCTGCTTAACTCTAAAGTATCTCTCTTTCAAGTACGACTTTAACAGTTCGCAATACTCAAGTGGCAGAGTTTTCATTTTAAATACAAGACCATCTAGCCAGACTTTGTCAAATGCCTTCGCTATGTCCAGAAATTTGACTGAACAAATATTTTTTCCTCTAAGGATCTTTTTGTTAAATCTGTTATTATATGGACTTAATCGATTGTGGAGTGTTTATCTCTAAATCCAAACTGATGGGACGGAACGGCTCCCGACTCCCGACTTTTCAATCTCAGGTCTAATTCGTTTTAATAATAGTCTCCCAAACAGTTTTGACATAATTGGAAGATTGAAGGTGAAAACCAGGCCATCAGAAATTGAATCTCGATATGTATTGCAGTATACTGTGAAACACCTCTTGCCATCTCACTATGTATTTGGCCGCACATTTAATTCAATCACATCATTATAATACATTGTGCATGTGCATGATAATAAAACGTTACTTATCTTAGCGTATTATCTGTTGCATGAAGACATTTTATAAATTTTATTAATTTCCCTCCATTATCAATGCAATAAAAATAATTAATATAAAAATAAAAAGAGCGACTTTAAGTCTTTTATAAAGTCTTCGCGATATATACTTACTTACGTTTGTCTTATAAATTTCTTAAATCACAAACAAAAAAACCAAACCAAAAAGCTCACACTTTAAACATTTTCTTTTATGATACGATACATTATTGTGTACCATATACTCGTATACGAGATTCTGGTCTCTTTCTTAACCATTTCTTATTCATTCACGCGTGCATGTATTATTATTATAATCATAAATAACACTAATTGACGTTTAGCAGGTATATACCGTGTGTTATGCTGTATATATGTATTTTATTATTATAAGGCCAATTAGGTAGTTTCAGTGATTTTGTTGTTGCCATCTTCGCGATTCTGCTTTTCTTCGCGCACACAGCGCACAGTTTTTTTTATACTTCTGGATCCGGACGATCGTTTAACAAAATTGAAACTTGTGACTAAATCTATATACAGTGTGCAAATCTATACAAATATATAAGACAATCGAATATGCTGTAAGTATATACATAGTATATATATGAAATCAAAACATAAGATCAATTAAGATATTCTCATCTAAATAGCTTCTTACGGCTCCTGCCTCCTATATATGTAAACTTTTAGAAGACAAAAATATGTTTATTGTTTTTTATGCATGAAATTACGTTTTTATGGTACGAGTATCTAGAAAATAAGATAAATTCAAGGTGTTTTGTCTGATATTTTCTTCTTCTCGTATTTTCGTATCAATTATTTTATATACATATAGAGATACATTTCTAATTATACTGACAACTTGTTTTCTTAGATTTTTGTCTAAATTCTAAGAAAAATGTACAGTGTGTCTAGTAAGAACACCACTTAATGATAAATATTGTCTTTGTGTCGCTCTTACATATACATGTTTAGTCGAACAACAGAACACCCACATTAACGAACTATTAGATGCAGCATTTGAACAGAGTTGCGTACGGGAGCTATTAATTCGTAGTAGAAAGTGTATATGAGGCAGACATTTTTAGAACCATATCGACGCAACTTAAAAGTTAGTCCAGTCCGTTCATTCGTTAGTCCATTCCTACTATATTGAAGCTATTAGGTCGACTATTTAAGCCAATATGCTTTTGATTTTGTCATCTTCATCATCTTCGTCATTACAACCACCTGACAAATTTTTCTATGAAATAGCCAATCACGAGCCATCGTGTAGTAAACAATTAGAAGATGCCAGATCACTATCTACTCCTTGAATTAACTGGCGGTGTTCTATTTGCCTACTGGAAGTCCCTTTTCCTTGTGGTGTTCACAGGAAAGTACAAAAAAAAATACAAAATAATATCATCAACAGTCAGTCAAGCCACAATACAAATTTATATAATTATTACGGGTGGTTTAATTTTAAGGGCCGACGTTGAATGTGAACCACGCCTAAACGTAAAGTTTTTTTCTGCATTTAATTTGACATTTTTCAATTTCAGACTAACTCAATTTTAACCATGGAAATATACACAATCGGGCAACGCGTTAAAGTTATTCAGGCATATTATGAAAATGGGCGTTCAAATCAAAATGCGTATCGTGATATTTTTGGTTAATTTAATCGTCCAAATGTGCGTACAATCGGAAAAATCAAATCGTGCAAAAATTTGAGCAAACCGGGTCTGTAGGAGATTTTAAAACACAGTGCATGCTCGTATAGCTCGTATTGCAGAAAATGTTGCTGATGTTCGCGATAGTGTGGCTGAAGAGCCGTCCACCTCAACTCGTCGTTGTGCCCAACAATTGCACCTCTCACGCTCGTCGTTGATGAACATTATGCATAAAGACTTGCATTAACACGCTTATAAGGTACAATTGACTCAAGAGCTAAAGCCTCTTGACCATTCCAAACGTCGTCAATGATCAAGAAATGGCAGCAGTGGATGATCAATTTTCGAAAAAAATCATCATGAGGCACATTTTCACCTCAGTGGATTCGTCAATAAGCAGAATTACCGCATTTGGGCAAATCATCATCCAAGAGTGATTGTCGAAAAACCAATGCACCCACAAAGAGTGACTGTTTGGTGCGGTTTATGGGCTTGTGGCATCATCGGGCCGTATTTTTTTCGAAAATGAGGCCGGTCAGACAGTTACTGTAAATGATGTTTGCTATCGTGAGTTGATAATGAACTTTTTATGGCAAAAATTGAAAGATATGGATGTGGACGATATGTAGTTTTAACAAGACGGTGCCACTTGCCACACAGCTAACTAAGCTAAACAATGCTAAACAATGGCCTCTTTTGCGCGACAAATTCAATGGCGGTGTAATCTCACGTGGTGGTGATGTCAATTGGCCACCAAGATCATGTGATTTGACACCGTTGGACTTCTTTCTTTGGGGTTATTTGAAAGAAAAGGTGCGATCACACAATCAATCTATGACGTCATCAGATCGAAATCGGCCTAGCGAACCACCAATACAAAACGTCTTCATGGTTGATTCTAGGGACGCTCATTCAATGTCACTTCGGAGTTTCAGTATAACTCCCATCAGCTGTCACGTTCACAGCTACTTTAAGCGTCATTAACATATCCTTACAACCTTTTAAAAACGATCAGTAAACAATCTCCTGCATACTCGTACACTCATTTATAAGTTACTCTAGAATGTTAGATAGCCGTCTGCCCTAATAATCGATCAAGGTTCAACTCTCACATCTATATACATGGCAACGGATCTGACCAACAATCTGGTTAACCATATCCATTATTAAGTTTTTGGATTGATATAAGATCACCGAATGACGTTTATTGTTCCAGTGAATTAAGCATCTGTTTCACTTAGTCCAATCACACAGACATACACAGGCATATATAATCCGAAATAAGACATTGATGGTGTTGTTTTGCGGCAGCAAGAATCGGATGCAGCATTTGGGCTTCATTAGAATATCGTTACTTTCATTTTCACAGATGTGCGTATTGGGTTGGTCTTCATGAATGTTAATCATGTTTGCTTGTAGTACTTGGAAAGAATTATTCGGATCGATTTGGAACAATTTCACGATACTTCGCACATTTTAAAACATCACCTTTTTTGAAGATTGAACATAGGTGACCGTAAACTAATTCTCTTCACCATACCAATCCATTAAGGTTAGAAATATAGTTCCATAATTGCTCAATCCTTTTAGCTGTTTGACATCTGGATTTGACTTGAACATCTTAAATGTATAGGGCAAAACGGACAATTTTCTTACAGCCTGAAAAAAAGTTTTAAACCATAGACGGTCTGAAATGAGGCAATTGCCGTTGACCATCACTATATTTATTTTTCTCTAAGTAGTGATAAATCTGAAATTAAAGAGTTTAGAAACCCAAGAAACACAAAAAACGGAATTATAAAGATTCTGCATAGCCTTTGATACTCTGCACTGAAAAACAAAAAGTGCTGAGACATCAATAGGACTGTTGATTGCAGAAAGGCATTTATACGGTTAACTTATATACGGTTAACTTAATAGAAGAGCTGTTCTCATAGTAAATCCAGGAGAACTGAGAAACCTTTGTAGACTTAGAAATTGGGCAGACTGAGGAAATAGAGAAGAAAATTTCTCAACAAAGCCATGAAACCCAGTAAATCGGAAAACTGGGAGTTGTACTTGTGTTGAAGTCTTCGATATGGAGATATTTCTATGAGAAAATTAACGGCCTTACGACAACCACTACAAAATGTATATGGAAGAAACTGTTAGAACCATATCGTCTCAATTTAAAAGTATCTTTAGAGTATATGTAAGTTCCTTGATTGGCTGCTAATGAATTTTTCAGTTATAATTTATTGAAGCTATTGCTATTAGGTTGACACTTCAAGCCAATCTACGTGTATAGTGAAAGATCAGTAAGCAGTGTCTGAGTTCTCGTGTTTTCGTTTTGATTTAATTTTTAATTTACTCTAGCACATTGGAAGTCCTGTGCCGTAATCATCAACTCTCACATTCTTACATGGAAACGGATCTGATCAACACTCTAGTTAACCAATGATCAAATAATATATTTTGGTTGATTGCCGACCACCAAAAGGCGAATATTGTTCAAGTGGAATAAGTTCTGTGTCCACTTAATCCAATCACTCAAACATACAGCTTCTGCATATGAAATGTCGAAATAAGACGCCAGTCTCGTTAATATATGTCGTACCAATTTCAACGGTAGACCAAGTTTTTATATTTGTGCCATAAGTATGTGGTGAAAGATCCAGATCAATAACTATAACTCTTTAAGACTTTTGTATTTTGGATTCAGTGATTAAATGAGATGATTGGGAGCTGTCCCAACCGTATATGAACTATGCCAATATATGTCATATCACCAATCATCACCAATCATGTTTTATTTCATCGTCACTTACATAAAACAACTCCTAGCTTGGTTTGCTTTCTTAATCCTAATACATAAGGTTGATAAATTATATTTTTAGTTCATTCAACTCGCCAACATGGCTTAAGTCACGTCTAATCAGAATAGTTCTAAAGCGTACACCTATCATATCGATTGTTTCGAGGCAATTGTAAATCTTATTATTTATGCTCCTGAACGGCTTATATACGTCGTCGTGACGGATTTAAGCTGACCAAAATATACCTTAGTTTGACCTTTTACTTTATTATTGGTCTTACATTTCTTTCTCGCTTGGGGCTAAATCTGACGAATATGGTGGATGAGTTTGCAGTTCCCAGCCCGATTCATTCAATTTTGCCATCGTTTTCATCGATCTGTGACACAGTGCATTTGTCTTGGTGAAACAAACCTTTTTTCTTTTGTAAATGTGGCCGTTTCTTTGCGATTTATGGTGGTTCCTTTTTGGAGATAGTCGATGGAGATTATCCCGTTCGCATCCCAAAATACAGACCTTATCACTTAACCGGCCGACTGTTGCGTTTTTCCTCGTTTTGAATTCCGTTCGTCGACTGCTGTTCACTCAGTTGACTGTCTTTTGGATTCTGGTTTGTAATTGTGAAGCCATGTCTCATCCATAGTCACATATCGACGATAAAATTCCATTTTATTGCGGTTTAACACTACCAAACACTCCTCCACGTTGTTGGTCGACCGTTTATTTTTTAACGTGGCTCCCGTTTTGCACAGAGCTTTCGCATACCCAAATGTTTGTGTAAAATGGTAAAAACACTACTATCTGATATCTTTACAATGTCAGCTAGCTCGTGCACCTTCAAATTGCGATCGTTCATAACAAATTGGTGGATTTGTTTAATGTTTTCTGGCATAACAGCTTGATTTGGGCGTCCACTGCGCTCTGCATCATTTGTGCTGGTACGGCCACATTTAAATTCAGCAATTCACTTTTCTACCATTTGTCTCGATGGATCGTAGTTCAGATAATGTTTATCTTTGGTTACCACTGTATTTTTTTCATCCAAAAGCAAGATAAAGCCTTGCTTTAACAAACTCGAAATTCACTTTTTTTCAAAAACAAAAGATGCGTCACACAAAATGTCAGATTACTGTCAAATTTATAACGCCATCTATGTTGACTTATTGAATGACCCTATAAAATGAATAATTAAGGTCTTATTACTGAACACTGTTTCATTGGTAGGTACCTATAAGTGTTATGTCAAATGCCGTCTACATAAAGTGACATAAATCAACTGATTTATACCAGTTCATTAAAATATAAATTAATTCCAAATTAATGGGTGGAAGGGTCTCGACGATTCCGATAGAAAGTGGACGGAAATTGAAAAAAAAAACCATAACCGGATATCCCCAACACCTAATCACCTAACCAAGTTTAAATTAATAACTTCTTGGGTTATTTCAGGTAAAATAATTTTGTAATTTAATTTAAATAAAATAATTAATAAGTTTAATTTATGAAAAGGTTACACATTTTTTATTAGAATGTGCAGACATTTCGATATACTTGTCGATTCGTTTTGAATAAATTTGTAAATAAAATAATTTGTTTTTTTTTTTTTTAAATTAATTATATTTTGTTGAAAATTATAATAAAATTAATTTGAACTTTAAACTATATGCTGTGATGTTTAAAATAAATAAATTCAAAGCCAATAAACTTTGGTGACTGCGTGCATATAATTATAGGTATTATGACTGCATCGCAGGTGAGTTCAGTACACTTCCTAAATTTAATTTGTAATTTGTAATGGTTATACCGAAAGTTCATTAGAATTGTAAATTGGAAGTTTGTCGAAATTTATTTGGGCCAACGAATAGTTAGAATTATAAAAAATAATTTGAATCTAATTTCGTATTTTTATTAGAGTTTTAATTAGTTTGGCATTTTATTTTTATACACATAGGAGGTTGATGAACGATGGCCCCCGGTTAATTTCGGTTCGACTCAGTAATTTGAATTAAATTTGTTTACGCGATTAGCATACGTGTGTATAGAAAGTTGAACGGTCTAAAAGTGAATCATTATTAACGATAATTGTATTCGGGATTTGAAGTCACTATACCCGTGTTTTAAGCCGTTTAAAAGTTTATTTAGTCGAAATCTGCAACATGGGTCTTTGTTTTGAGTGTGATTACCCCATTCAACATGAAACGATGTTTATTGGGAAACATAAAAAAAATCCCAGGGCAGCAAATCTGAAGATTTTGTGATGGCGTTCACCCATTCAACCAATATCTCAGGTAGAAAGTAGCGTGCTTGCTCTGCCATTCGGGGTCTCAGATTCGATTCCCGGGATGGTGACCAAACTTCAATCACGTGAGTTTTTTTAATCTGCAAGTGTAGGTGGATTGAACCGTGGGCCCTTTAACTTTTATATACGTCTATCTAGGAAAGAATCGAATCACTGATCGATCTTGCTTTTTTTTCATGGTAGCTAACAATTGGTTAGACAGTTTTGTAGATTAATGAGGTCTTTATATTCCACGTTTATACAACGACTGCTTGTGTGACAATCCTGATTCGAGAATAACATTGGTATACCGTTATTATTCGAGTCGAATTTAAAGATTTAAACAACCATCCTATCAAAACCTTCCTAAAATATTTAAGAGACGAGGTAAGGCATAGAAAGGGACCACCCAGATGGCGCAGTGGTTAAAGCTGCGGCAGTTGGAGCGGGAGGTACCGAATTCGAATCCCAATTCGGGGCAAGAGTCAAATGGGGTTTTCATCTTCACTCGTTTAGGCGGTGCGATCGGTGGTGTAAAATGAACATATATGGATCCCCTGTCGTGTTTAGAATCCATGGCCGACCTATTTTCCATGTCAGTACTATAGGCTGAGATGGAGCTATGCAATGCGCAGATGCTTCTTCGAAAACTCGGACCTATAGCCGTACATAGTGTGGTATCACAACGGACCAATCGCCTAAGGTAGAAAGGGGAGGAAAATCGCAGGAAATAAGAATTCGAAAATATACTCTTTGGAGATTCAACAGGCTATTCCAAATATATAGTCATCTTTGCTAACGTCAAATTTCGAGAATGACATTAGATCAGGTCCTATATATGGTCCTTAACAATACTGTAAAAGATGCTAGAGAAGAAATCTTGACTACAGCAAATAAGTGAACCGCGCAAGAGCTGGGAGTGCCTTTAGCCCCAAAAAAGATTGCATAGTAATAAAAAAAAAATTAAGAATGATTTAAAATTGCTTTTCTATCCAATCCTTTTATCGGTATTCGACCCCAGTACCTTTTCCTCGAACTGCCTCAGCTTTGGCCACTGCATGTCGGTCATGCCTTTATTCAAACCACAAGTAATTATGATACAGTCTCTTATGAGTCGTTTTCAGATCTGAAGGCACCCAAACAGGATTTTTTTCTTACTCATCCTATTCATGATTTTTGTATATTTCATCCAGAAATAGATCTAACGATGGCAAACTGTTGGCAATACTGACTTTTGGTTTTACATCCATCGAGTTTAATTCATATGGTTGTTATCAGAACCTTAATAAGTGTAATCCAGGTTGGGCAACCATTAAGCTCACTTCATCACTTTCTTTGAGATACATAATCTTCCGAAATGTTCGTCAAAGGGGTATGTTCTCAATTTTTGCTAAGATATCTCCCATTAAACTGGCCATTAATGTCTTAGGTATCCATTATTACCATCAAACTTCCAAGTATGGTGAACCACAATTGCTTTTTGCATCTATTCGATAACGTTAATCGGGTTTTGACATGCGCCCACTGATGTAAGCCAATCCCAGGATAAAGACTCATTTTACAATAATCTAGATAATCTGATGGGTTCTATACCGGAGCACGATGTCAAATTGGTGATTGGTGACTTTAATGCTAGAGCTGGCAGAAATCAGACCGACTTATGTAACAACATAGGTCCGTACTCCCGACACGAAACTGCGACCGAGAATGGGGAAAGAATGATGTACTTTGCGATCGCTCATGATCTCAAAGTAGCAAGTACATTCTTTCCTCATAAAAACATCCACTTAGAAACATGGACACACCCACGTAAAACATCCCGAAGCCAAATTGACCATGTGTTGATTTCAAAAGGGCGGGCTCGGGTTGTCCAAGATGTGAGATCGTATCGGTCGTCAACAAAATTCGTAGGCAGTGACCATTTTATGGTTGCTGCAAAGCTACGATGGAAATTTTCGTACAAGTCAGGGAGGACAGGAAAATATACAACGCGATTCTCCTGTGAAGGTCTGATAAATGAAGAAACGCAACGAAAATATCAAGATCTTGTCAGCAATAGCATTATACAATCCAATTACCAATCTGATGATGTGAACAGTGTCTGGGAAGTATTGAAAACCTCGGTTGTCGATGCTGCCCAGCACACTCTCGGTATAGTGAAAACTAAGCCCAAAAATGATTGGTTTGATGAGGAGTGTCGTCTTGCTGTTGAGCAACGAAATATAGCCTATAATGAAGCGCAGACTCGGTTTACAATCGCAAGGAAAAACAAAGCAGTTCTCGCTAGGAGGACAGCTAAACGCATTTGTAGACTGAAGAAGCGAGAATGGTGGAAGGCTAAGGTCTTAAGAGTACAACAACTCAGCAATGAGCACAATTCGCGTGGTTTCTTTAAAGGAATCACCGAATTGCACCATACCTTAAGATCTCGGTCAACTGCCATTCGGGACCAGGATGGAAACCTCTGTGTTAACGTCGATGCGGTACTCGATACATGGCGTGAACATTTCTCTGATTTACTTAATGTTCCACATGTATCACAAGCTGTGTTTGAATACCCTCAAATACAGACCGCGGAGATGTTCATTGAGGATCCATCCTATGAGGAATTCACAATGGCCATGCAGAAATTAAAGAAAAATCGTTCACCAGGAGTTGATTGCATTAATTCAGAGCTCTTGATATTCGGAGGGCTAACTTTGTGGAACTGTCTTTTCGACCTTGTTCGATTGGTATGGCGAAATGAAGTTATGCCCGAAGAATGGAAAGTGGCCGCGTTATGCCCAATTTTCAAGAAGGGTGATCGCTTGAAATGTGAGAATTATCGCGGTATAGCTCTCCTTTGCACAGCATATAAGTTACTGTCATACATTATCTTGGGAAGAATTACTCCTCTAGCGGAGGAAATTGTCGGTGACTACCAAGGAGGATTCCGTCCAAATCGGTCAGTCACTGATCAAGTTTTTTCGCTGCGGATGATTCTTTCCAAGTACTACGAAACATCTCGCGATGTACACCAGGTATTCCTAGATTTCAAGCAAGCCTATGACTCGATCAATCGAGAGAGATTATGGTATGCGCTTGAATATTTAGGAATACCGAAAAAATATGTACATCTGTGTAAAATGACAGTAACGCAGTCACAATGCTGTGTCAAAGTTGAGAACAGGCTATCGAGAACTTTTGCAATCAATTCCGGTGTTCGACAAGGAGATGCGCTGTCCCCGATACTTTTTAATCTCATGTTGGAATACATCCTTCGTAAAAGTGAAACACCTCAGGACAACATCTTATTCCGACAATCCAATCAACTTCTTGCTTATGCAGATGATATCTGTGTGATTGGATTAAATGGCAACGGAGTGAAAGAGATACTTGATCCACTGGAACAGTGTTCAGCTTCTGTTGGTCTCAAAATCAACGAGTCAAAAACCAAATATCTAATCTCGGGTTTTAGAGACCAAGACGCAATTGATTTCAGTAGTGGTAACCACACGTTTGAAGGAGTGATGAGATTCAAGTATCTTGGATCTCTCATCACTCACGATAATAGTGTGGGAGAGGATATCAAGGTCCGCCTTGCCGCTGGCAATCGGGCTTTGTATCCTCTACGTCCACTGCTGAAATCAAAATATCTTGCAAATACGGATAAGCTGAAACTGTACAGAGTGTTGATCAGACCCGTTGTCATGTATGGATGTGAGAGTTGGACCTTGACGGATGAGTACGAAAGATGGCTTCTAACATTCGAGAGAAGAATCATGCGTGTGATATATGGTCCAAAACGCGACGTCGATGGCACTTACCGAGTTCTTTTCAATCACGAGATCAGGAATTTAATGCAAATTCCTGATATCGTGCATGAAATTAAAGGACAGCGAGTACGCTGGCTCGGACACGTTCTGCGTGCTGATCCGAACCGAATGATACAGCGAACCTTTAAGGGAGAACCGCCTTTCGGTAGGCGAAGAGGTCGCTGTCGGCGACGATGGCTCCACGGCGTAGAGAGCGATCTGGCATCTTCAAACTGCCTACAACGGTTTGAAGAGCTGGCTCGTGATCGAAACCGATGGAGTCAGATTGTTGACACGGTACGGGCCAATAATGGCCTGTAAAAACCGTAAAAAAAAAAAAAAAAAAAAAAAATCGGGTTTTGAAAGTTTTGATTGGTATACAAAAACAAAAAATTCGGAATAATTGACGAGTAATCTACCAAACCTGAGAATTGTTTGTCAATTTTACCACGCTACCACGTGGCCACATTTTAACTGATGGACGTTCTGTCAGGACATTATTTGTATATCCAGCACGAGGTTTATGTTCATTTTCTGCGCTCTAAAATATGTACTAAGGCAACGAAATCATTCGGTTTTGTAAAAAGTCGTGACGTTTGGATCTGCCTTGAAATGTTTTACTTTTAAAGAATTGATTTCGAACACTCAAGAAATAGATTTTATTTATTTATTTATACAGATTTGCGCTTAAGTATATAAAAGCTTTGTGGGTTCGCACTCTACCTTTTATCAAACGAATTTTTACAGATCCTACAAGTTCACATATACATTAAGAACGTAAGAACAAGCGAACCATTAGCTATTAAAGTCTTAAATTTTAAAAGACGTGCATTTAAGGACTGAGTTTGCCTCTTCCTTTTGCTCCTTTTGCCCCGTTTCTAGATTAGTGATCAAGAATAGATCGGTACTTGGTAGCCTAATCCCACGAGAAATGGATGTTAAGTCCGCCAGATTCTTGGTATTTATTTATCTCCAACGAATTAAATTCTTGTTTAATAATTGAAACAGCATGCGTAGATAATTGATAATATCTGTCGACTTCGTAGATTGATGGAATCGGTTCTATAGTCTTCGAATTTTGATCAATGTCCTGTTCTGCGTTGGTTTTCGGTTAAATTGCGAGAATTTTAGCTGAAATACTCACAAAAAAGTTCCAACCACTCGGGTGACTTGACAACTAGACTATAGCAAAGAGAATAAATATAAAGAAGAATATCTTATATGAAAACTAAAAATTTCAAAATAATTCAGAGTTATTTGGTGATGGCTAACGAAATAGGATAAACATATATATTTTATATTGTTTTCTCTTTCGAACGACAACAAACAAAAATATTTGACAATCTATTCTATTTTACAATCGAATTATAATATGAAATAGTATGCGACGTTTTGAAATTTGTTTCAACTTTTTTTTTTGTTGTCGTTCGAAAGAGAAAACGATATAAAAAATAAGTTTATCCTATTTCGTTTGTCATCACCAAGACACCAAATAACTTCAAATAAATATTTTTAGTTTATATGCAACCGTGGTGCATATAAGATGCTCCTCTTTATATTTATTCTCTTTGACTATAGTATAAATTATAGTTGATTGAAAATATTCTGAAATCTGCTGTTTCCAATATTTCTAAAAAATGCTGTCATCCGAGCTATTAATCAGTCATGTATAGAAATATTTCCATACTGAACTTCATTGATTAAGCTAGATTAAAGATCGAATGGTCAAAGAAGTATATAAATCTTTTGATAACAAAAACATTTTGGTTGTGCACTTTGAATGAAAACATCGAGTACTATACTTCCATTGAATGGTTCGAATCAAACCTACTGATATGTGTAAGGTTATTTAGCAAAGGTCATTCCAGATATTTAATTCGGCTTGACGAGCTTAGATCAAATGCAAATCAAATGAGATACTGTATCTTCTTCCTCTATATCTTCACACCTTACGATAGTAATCATGTGAGAAAACTCTAAGTCTGTTGGAATGTTAACCTCTATGAGACAGTGTCCCATTATAATCTTATATAATGGAAGCGGTATTTTAATGTTCGTTCTATAATTGGTCAGGAGATGGCCGCGAAGAGAAGACTAAACTACCTTGCATCCATGAAAGGTGCGAATTAGCTCACACAGTTCAAGTCACATATCGTACAGTGGAACACAATTAGTCCTCCTAGCGATATTAATATCAGGGATAACAACGGTAATGGGTAATGGGCTAGATTAAAGATGAACGGTCTTTGATACCAAGACGATGGTACTGAACAATTCGATTCAAGACCATTGGGCCACATTTAAGTTGACGAAAATATATGTTTTCAAAGTGCGGTATTAAGAGTAAGAGCTCAACCAGAGACATCAATATCAAACGTCTAATATACAAATGATCCATTCATTGGTGTTCAACTGTATATCATATCTAATAGCTTCCGCTTTTGTAACATATATCTAATTTCTCAAACATTTTTTTTCAAATGTTTTATATATCCCGCGCGATCCGTTTAATCATAATTTATAATCATTTTTAAATTCATTCATCTTATCCTAAATGTTTCCCAACTATTTAAGATCATCATCATCATCGTTTCGTATCTATATAGTACATATACCAACAAAATCAAAAGAAATTAATTTCTTGTGTTTTGAATTGTTGTTGTTTTTGCTTTTTTTTTGGGGAAGAATCAAAACAGTAGTTAAAAGGTTCGCGCGGTTCTTTTAATTTAATGAAGACAGTAACATAGTATCTCGAGTCATTAATTTTGGAAATGTTAACTTAAAAAAAAAAGAAAATAATTTAACATTCGTTCTTAAGTTGATTATCGCGCGCATACCTAAAACAGAAGTAAAACAAACTAAACGACTTATGTACGAGAGTAGCTATATATGACAACGATATGTTTTATTATATATAGACGATATGCAGATGAGCCAAACATTTCGGATAACTACTATATATGGGTCGGCACTTGATGTGACACCAACTTCACACTGCTGTAGCAACCAAACAGCGCATGCTCGCCCCTCTCTCATTTTTTGACAGACGTCAGTCTGTTTTGTTGTTTGCAAGCTTACTAGACTGGAAAATCGTAACCAGCCATTGTTAATAAGGTACGACATTGGACCACTACACATTATAATGAAACTGGTAGCATCCAAAAACGCCACGGAGGCGGATATTCAGTAACAAAACATTGCCAGAAATACGGTTCCTAAAGTGAAGGCCAAAATACAGCATAATCCGCGTAGTTAGCGAAAAATCTTAAAGTGTCTTCACGAGGCATGGAATCAATATTAAAATATGAACTACGAGTGAAGCCTTACAAAATATATAAAGTGATTTCAGATTGATACAAAAGGCAGTTGGCCTAGTAAGAGCAAAGGACTTTAAACACTTGCACTTTGGTGGTGAGCTTGAGAGTTTGGTATTTTCGATTTAAACAATTTTTACGGTTCAGCGCTATATGTAAACAATTGACAGTTTAGACGAGCGAATTAGTCCGCCAAAGCAAGTCCATGCACCAGTGATGGTTTAGACCGCTGTTACTGGCACAGGATGCGCACCACACATTTACATATTGAAGATGATAGAAAGGTAAATCAACAATGATTTTTTTTTCTCTAATCTGTTTTGGGGATCAAGGCACTCCCTACTTGTTTGCGGTTCGCCTTTAATTTTACGCCATTACAGCCAATTCGAGGACGTACAGCTATAGGTCCGATTTACCTTACCACCTGAACATTGCATAGCTCCATGCCAGCCTATAGTGCTGGCGTGGTAGATGGGTCGGCCCATGAGTTCTGCACTCCAAGGGGGGGTCACATCACAGATCGTAATCTTATGGTGAAAATTCCCTTTTGCATCCTGCTCCTATCGGGATTCGAACCCGGTATCTCCCGCTCCAACTGCCGCAGCTTTAACCACTGCGCCACCTGGACGATAAAAAATATTTTAAACGATGCTTTTTAAACCATTGAACGTTTCACAAGATTCGTTTTTTTTACTAGTAGTCCATTCTAGCTAAACAATATATGAGACGGTCGACGCCGTATTCATTGCGATGATTTCTGCACGTCTCTTTGCTGTTAGCTCGTCATTGTTTCTGACCCTTTGCTTTTCCAATAAATGTCCAAAAAAAGGTTCCGTGAGATCAAATCTGGGTATCTGGGTGGCCAGTCAATATCGATTTGCCATCAACTGCTTGGTTTTTCTGAAAACTTTGGCTATAAATGGTTTTGGCGCAAACGCTGGCCTAAATAGACAGTTTTTGGCTATGCAACGGCATTTAATGGATCATTAACGATGCCAGAGAGATTCTGATTTTTGGAAACAAATTTTCATTACTCATTAGTAATGAAAATTTGTTTCCAAAAATCAGAATCAGTGTCAACCACTCGAGCGACTGTTTGGCCGTATTTCAAGCAACGTCATTGGATCTTGGCCGTCGATAAATTGTGTTGTGCTAAACAAAATTCGGCAACAAACGACGAATCGTGTTGTCGATATTTTCGACTATATCCAGAGAATTTTTTTATTGTTATTGAAAGGTTCTATGCCATTTATGTATGAAGCTCAATATTGTTCATTTGGCCACCACGTCTTCGTTTATACATGCCTGCATTTGATCATGAATATTGTGAGTTTTTACAATAAAATCGGTTCAATAAACCACTATAAAAGGTTGTCTTTAAGATGTTGAATAGTTTGTCGTTGGTTGCAGACCCCTTATGAGCTGGAGCAACTCCAAGAAATACAATTACATTTATATCACGCCACGATTAATTTATAAAATATTTCGAGTTAAGTTCTTGTAATTGCGGATTTAATCTTTTCGATCACGCAGTCATTCAACGACGTCATCATCAGATCGAAACCAGCCTGCTGGATTACAAGATACAAGCAACATCTCGGATTTACAATTACATTCAAATTTACAAAAAGCAATACGCTTTCTTCATTGGTGATCCCAACGGCCCTGTTTTTCGGGCATTTACACGTCAAGATCGTCTGACACAAATCACACCCGCTAAATTTCATCCGAATCTCCTGCCTAACCTAACACGGCAAAAAGTTTAACTTCCCACAATGGAATTTCCCGGCCTTCTCTTTCAATACGCGGTAAGCTCGTTTCGCGTTCAAGGTATAGATATTTCCAGGAAGTTCGTTTCATGCAGCAACAAAGCCAAATTCAATAAGGTTAAGGTGGGCGAATGGTGAGCACATATACAAATACAGCATGCAGTCAGGTTTGTTTCATGTCGCAACAAGTCTACTTACTAAGCCGGCGAATTTAGGCACCCCACACACTGCGGCACAAATAATCATAATTATTCGGAGGGAGTTTTCACTTTCGGGGGAGTTATGGGGCCGTTCTGAGCAACTCCAACAAATACAATATTAATTAATAAAATATTTCGAGTTAAGTCCTTGTAATTCACTAGCACTGTCGCGTCACAACTGAACGTATATATACGAATCGCACAGTATGAACATAAAAACCGATAGCATATGTCTCATGAGATGGAAATGATCTTTTCGATCACGCAGTGATTCGACGACGTCATCATCAGATCGAAACCGGCCTAGTGGATTACAAGATACAAGCAATGCGCTTTCGTCAACTTTTACCACGATGTCAGTTAGATGTTTCTTCAGGACTTCAAATTTGTTTTTCTTTTGTTACAGGATCAGTTTTTCTTTGAGTGACTTGTTGAATTGTTTATGGCTGATTAGCAAACACCTTATCTTTCAAATAGTCCCACAAAAATAATCACGTGGTGTTAAATCCATTAATTGGTTGGCAATAAATGGGTTGTTGCACGATTTGTGTGGCAGTTCCCTCCATCTTTGACTGACTTACCTATTCCATTGGTTCCTTACCCTAATCCATTTACAGACTTACCCATTAAGATGGGAAATTAGCTTCATTGCTACTATAAAGATGATTTTTGATGCAAAATCTTTAATTCGTTCAAACATCCAATTAACAAAAAGGACGACGATCTAAACGGTCTGATGGCGGCAATTTTTGAGCCAGTTGAATTTTGTATGGATCGAACAGGATGGAAATGTGGATACGATCTTCGACTTCTTCTGAACGAGTTCTTTCAAAACGATCATTTTGCCAATTGCACCCTCAGTAGGACCTCCATGTCGACCGATGTATATACAATCGGTCACACATGACCTAATTTTCTTAGAATAATTGATTGAATTGCAGCTTTTGCATCTTTTCATGCAATTATTGGATCCTTATATTCATAATATCGACACACTCGTGTAACACACAATCATATTATTATGATGGATGAATACCTGTACACCTTTCGAGTTTTATATAGACGTTAATTATGAAAGTCAAGAGGTATCAATACTCTGACTTATATGTATATATGTGCAGATAATCGACTTTCTTCTTATAATATAATATAATAATTCATTCATTCGATTCATTCATACACCGATCCATTCAAACTAACATCTTATTGTACACGATGTCGAGGGGAACGAGCACAAAACACTTTAAAATTCTTGTTAAATAATTTTTAAATATTTGTTTATGCGTTAGAGTGAATAAATATAATATATATATATAATAAGAAATAGTCTATTCTTAAATGAATATAAGGGACACTTCAAAGATGTATAGTATAAATGTAGATACATAAGTTATGTGTGTACATAAAAAACTATTAAAAATCAGTTACATCTTCATAAAAAATCGTTAAGTCACTTAACACGTGTTTTTTTGTTCTATTCTGTTGTTGTTGTTGGCGTGTCTTTAAGAAACACATAAAAAGATTATAAATAAGTACGAGATGGATATTATTAAAGACGAGATGATTGAATTATGACAATTATGATTCATATGACATTCGGATTCTTTGTATATGAACAACATAATGAGATGTTTGTGTATACGAGAGAATACCCATACACACACACATACATATATGTAAAATAGATCTTCATACACGTATATACATAATTTAAATGATTTATTGTTTAATGTGAAGTGTTTTTATGTATTAAGAGCTAAATGGATTATGAGATCTTATATATACTGTTAAGATTATAATCTTATTCAAAAGAATTCCGCTTAATTAGTGTGAAAGGTTTCGATTATTAATTAACATGCAAGCTGCAACCTTTCTATATGCTATATAAGCATAGTGCGAATCCTTTCATTCCGGAGATGTCAATGACGAATTGGTTATGATAAAGACTCAATAAACCTAAACTTCTCATCGGAATGCGTGGTCAATAGGGATGTGTAGAACATTCCGGCGAATCAGCAGTTGTTGCAAATAAATACTTAAATTCATAGGGTGGTCCAGATGATTAAGGGTTTTTATGGTAGCCAAGGAATTCCCGTAAGTACTACCCAACAAATTTAACGTACTATACAGGTTGTCCGCCGGGCAGATATACTACTTTGTTTTGCCGCCATTTTGGTAAACGTTAGTCTTGACAGTTCATATTTGGCAGTCGTGAAGTAGACACGTGGCAAATTTATTATGGAAAATATTCGATAGACAAAGTGTTTTAATCGTTAAAACATTTTATCAAAATCAATCATCGATTACTGTGACAAAACGCACTATTTATCGTGTAGTGAATGATTTCGAAGAAAGAGGGTCTGTAGGTGACAGGCCCAAGCATGGACCATAACGTACTGTCAGATCGGCTGAAAACATAACTGCAGCTCAAAAAAGTGTTCAAAACAATCCATCAACCTCAATTCGACGCCGTGCTCAGGAGCTTTGGCCACAATTTTGCACAAGGATTTGCATTTGTTTCCATTTAAGATTCATTTGACACAAGAGCTTCTTCCACAAGACCATTTACGCCGCCGTACATATGCCAATAGGATGTTACAGCTCGCCCATGACAACCCCGATTTTCATGAAAAAACGAGACACATTTTCATTTGAATGGATATGTGAATAAACAGAATAGTCGGTTCTGGGCAATGGAAAACCCTCAAATTATTCATCAGTCACCTTTACATTCTTTAAAAGTAACAGTGTGGTGTGCAATTTGGTCAGGAGGAATCATTGGGCCTTACTTCCTTAAAAATGAAAACGGCGTAACGGTAACTGTGAATGAGGAGCGATATCGTGATATGATTGGAAACTTTTTAACGCCACAACTGTATGCTTTGGGTTTGATTAACATGTGGTATCAACAAGACGGTGCCACATCGCATACAGCCAGGATTACAATGGAATTACTACGAGACTTCTTTCCAAAACAAGTTATTTCATAAAAAAGTGATGTTGATTGGCCTCCACGGTCACCTGATTTGACTGCTCCGGACTTCTTTTTGTGGGAATATCTGAAAAGCAAGGCTTATGCAAACAAACCACAAATGCTTGAGCAACTCAAACAGAATATTTGTGATGAAGTTAATGAAATACCGCGTGAAATGTGTGAGAATGTAATGAAAAATATGCTCAAAAGGGCTCGCATTTGTGAGATTAACAGAGGCGGACATTTATCTGATACATAATTGCCGACATTAAAACCGGCATCAATATACGATACATTCTCTTACATTTAATCAAACATTATAAACAAAGAAAGTAGTATACCTTCCCGGCGGACACCCTGTATCAAGAAAGTAGATAATAATGCATTCAAATTTATAAAAATTTAGGATGATTCTGGTTCGATAGGATTCCGAAGACCACATGGAATTGATAGATGTAATGGTAATGGTTCAATGGGTACTCCCGGTGGTCTTGGTGTACCAGGTGATCGAGGTATGGCTGATAAACCTTGTGAAGTTCGAATGGTACGACTTGGTATTACCGAACAAAAAGGTTTTAAAGGCGAACGTGACAATAGAGGTCCTTCTGAGCGTCATGACCTAACAGTAATTAACAATTAATTAAAATGTGAAATTGGTGACGATGGTAATGAAAACCAAAAACGTGAACCAATGCCCAACTGGCATCGTGGATGGGGTCAGCTTGGTAAAAACGGGGAAGAGAGTGATCGATACGAAGTAAAGGTGAAACGTGGGATTTTCCTGTTTTACTAACGTTTTACTCACTTCTAAAGGTAAAGTTGCACTACCACCACCCAAAGGATCCTGGAGATCGTGGTCTTAAGGGCTCTGAAGGTGAAGAAGGACAACAAGATCTTCGAGGCCCAAGAGGTCCACGTATAGTGATGGAGGTGCCCAAGGCAAGATTGGTCAAATTTAGGATCACGGGCCTGCTGTGATCCTCAATTTTGATAAAATATAATTGCCAAACTATCAACACATATACTGTATAAGTTTTACTACGATCCTTTGCTATGCATTAGCCGGATTGCGTTAGTTGCGCCCGTGTAGTGAATATAAGGTTTCCTTCACGAGTGTTGCAGAATGATATTATACTTGATATCAAATGAAGGACAGTTCACTAGGATGAGGGGCAATTTTCAAATACACTTCTTGTTGATATAGAACCATAAAATTTGACACATTTACAACGTGATCGTTTTGGGTCGTGATAGTAGTGTTCCTTAAATTGGGTGATGGAACCGATGTAAAGTGAGGTTATAATGATAATGTCAAGATATATGTTTTCTGTCGATTTTGTGAATTTCAGCAAGGAAGTGGAGTTTTGGAGGAGGCAGTCGTATGATGGCGCACTGGAATATAGATGTTGGCCCTCAACGGTTTTGTGTTAGATACGTTTTCTTTACTATGGTTTCTGTTACAAAATGTACCTTTTAATTGCTCGTTATATAAAGATCCCAACTTTATATAACGCCATGACTAACATTCGCCATGACTGAATATCAATAATTCGTAGAAAATAATAACAAGATGGACATTTTCAAGCTGGCTGTCGAAAGGACACCTTAACTATCTAAATAATGGTGGAAAGGTATGGTGACAAACAGCTTGCATCAACTTCTTCTAATCCGATTTTGTTTCAAACTGTGCGTAAACAAACAATTAATTGTAGCAAGTTATTTACCTATTATGGATCCGCTTGTTTTTTTGGATTTCCCAGATGGTCCGACCAAATGCTTTCTTCCAGCTTATATCTGAAGAGCCAAAGCTAACAATTCTTTGTGACGATTTTTTTCGCTCAAATATTAATGGTCCCTCATTTGCACGTTTTGGACAGTGTTAAAGACTGTTTCCACCACAAGCTCATCTCACTGCTTAGAATTTTAGTTCGCATAAGCTAAGTTAATTAATCGATCGACCTCGGATTCTAACTCTTGCAGTATGAACCCTTTGTTTCTTTTTTGTAAGCTGTATATGTGATGGAGAATAATTTTGGAGGCTGGTCCTCACCATGCCAATATAAGCTGCCAATGTGATTTAGAATTGTGTACTAAATGTCTGTTACGATACAGTTCCGTCGAATGTGCGGGTGGTTTTAATTTGGTACTGCTGCTGCTGTTTGTAAAGCACACCATCTGCTTGTAGCCGGTCGGTTTCACTACGGAATTCGTTGGCTTTTTTTTTATTCACTTTCTTTTCGGCGAGTTTTCGATGTTGCTCCAATTTTAAACTTTCGAGCCAACTCTGAACTTTTATCTCGATCTCAGTTAGATATTTTTTCAGTACTTCAATTTGTACTGTAGGGTCGTTTCTTCTTTGAGTGACTTCAGCTTTTTATGTTGTACTTGTTGTTGCTCCTTGTAGGAAGTATGCTGGCCAATTGCTGCTGTTGTTGAGCACAAAGTGGTTGTTGCATCGATTTTATCTGATCCGTTGGTGATTTTAAAGTGACCGGTCTACTATCAGTTGGCTCTTATATGTTGATCCAAACTCAGTTTTAAAGAGATTTCTTCTGCGCTTCTTCCAATATGCTTAAATTCTGGTTTTAAGCTACTTGTACTCAAATTCCGTTATCCGTATTCTTCTCTCAATTAGAAGTAAGCTGAATGCTTTACTTCAATTTTTGCCATGGTAAATTGTTAATAAGTTCATCTCTGACACCAAGTGTTATGACTCCGCTTGGGTTCGTATTCAAGACTAGAATTCGGTCAAACTTACAACTTTATTTATTTTTCAAAACAAATTCAATAAACTGTGAAAGATTGGCCGCTTGCCACTGGTGGGAGCTATGACACTAGTGCTGCATTTACCCCACTTAAACATTTCACTGGTAAAACCAATATTTTTCCGAGACGGTAAGTTATGTATAAATCTGATGGATTTTCGATCAATCCATTCTGCTACAACATTTAATGATTATAGTAGTGTTTACAACTATGGATTCGATTCTTTCACTGAATATTGGGCTATCAGATGAAGTTACAATCTTTTTATTACTTATCAAGCTCGAAAGTTAGATTTCAAACACATATCGGTGATATTTGTTGGTATCACCACAAATTTGGCAAAATTGCCCACTCATGCAATAAGCCATGCAAATATGTTTCGACTAATGCGAATGGAAAATCACCTTCGCCATTTCCCTATGAAAGCAGTCATTCAAAAAACGAATGTTTCTCAGAACACCCGTTTTACGAGTCGTTGGTTTTTACACGACTCAATTAATAATTTTATATTTCTAATCGATACAGGCGCTGACCTTTCGGTCATTCCACGTGAATTTTGCGCAAGATCATATTGTTCTGTCAATAGACTAATTTAATTTTATCAGTCGCCAATGGTTCATCCATTAAAACTTTTCGAACCAAACTTTTAAATTTAGACATTGGCCTTTATAAAACTTTCACTCATGCATTTATTATAGCCGTGTTTCTTGACGCACAGTGATCCGGATCAGATCACATTTTCCATGCAAACCAAAGACCCTTTTTGATCCAAATTTCATTTTGGATCAAAATGTGTCTTTGGTTTGCATGGAAAATGTAATCTGATCCGGATCACTGTGCGTCAAGAAGCACGGCTATTATTGCAGAAGTAGACTGTCCAATTATTGGCGCTGACTTTTAAGTCAAGTTCGGACTATTAGTCGATTTAAAGCATAAAAGGCTGGTTGATTCAGCAACTCAGTTGTCAATCAATGCCACTTCAATTTGTGTCATCACACCAATTCATTACTCAATCAACAAACGCTATGGCCGTCTGCTTAAACTATTTCCATCTTTATCAGCAGAGCCAAATTATAATTTGCCAGTACGACATAATGTGGTCCATTATATTGTCACTGTTGGACATTTTCCAGTGACTCGACCACGTCGGCTTGATTCTGTACGTCATAAGGCCGCATTCACAGAATTTCAACATATGGTTGAACTGGAAAATTGCAGACCTTCTTGTTCTCCGACTTCTTCTCCATTGCATTTAGTCAAAAAGAAGAATGATGATTGGAGACCTTGTGGTGATTATTGTATGTAGGTTCAATGCTATTAAAACACCTGATCGTTATCCAATCCCACATATTCAAAATTTTTCCATGAATTTACATATGGTTGCAAATATTTTTTCAAAAATTGATCTAATTAGAGCTTATCATTTAATTCCGATAGCTCCTGAAGATGTTCTCAAGACCGCAATTACTACTCCTTTTGGTTTGTTCGAATTTATTCGAATGCCATTTGGACTTCGCAACGCTGCACAAACTTTTCAGATATATATGAAGGAAGTCACTAGAGGATTAGATTTTGTTTTCACGGGCATTTGGCAGAATTATTACGTAAGCCCAAGACCCCGAAAAATTTTTCATGGCCCTTTCTGTTCTATTAAAGAACAGTTGGCCAGCGCTACTTTATTGCACCATCCGTTGGATTCGATCCCAATTTTGATTACCACGGATGCTGTTGGGGCAGTTATGCAACAATTTAATAAAAAACATTGGGACCCTTTGGCATTTTTCTCAAAAAAACTTAAAGATGCAGAAAAAAGATATTCCGCATTCGGTGAGAACTTTTGACCATTTACTTAGCTATCAAACATTTTCGTTACTTCGTTGAAGGTCGTGAATTTATTATTTATACCGACCATAAACCGCTTACTAGAGCAAAACTTTCACGTAGTGAAAGAAATCCAAAGCAAACTCGCCATTTGGATTATATAAGCCAATTTACCACGGATATTCAACATGTGCAAGGCAAAGCCAATGTGGTTGCTGACACCATATCTCGCACCACAGATTCATCTTCAGTCGAATCTTCTTCTTTAATTTCGACACGATTGTTAATTACCAAAAGTCTGACCAAGAACTTCAGGAATTACTTTCTTGTTCTGTTTGTCACTCTACTTCAACTTGGAAGCTAGAACTTTTGAAATTGCCTAATAATGAGTTCGTATGTGAAACTTTTTCTGGTGCTCATCGCCCATATATATCGCCGAACCTTTACGCAAAAATATTTTTAATTGTCTATATAATTTAGCACATCCTGGTGTCCGGGCTACACTTAAACTTATTACTGATCGTTATTTCTGGCCTAATATGAATAAAGATATTTCATGGTGGACTAATAATTGTTTGTCCTGCCAGAAATCTAAGGTTCAACGACATACTGTTTCTCCTCACGGTCAATTTAAGATAACACGGTCGTTTTCATTATGTCCATATAGATATAGTAGGACCTCTACCTCCATCAAATAATTTTCAATATTTGCTCACTTTTGTTGATCGTTTTACTCGTTGGCCCGAAGCGTATTGCATGACTAATATGTCAGCTTCTACTATTGCCGTCACTTTTGTTAACAATTACGTATCACGCTTTGGTGTTCCACTTACTATTACTACAGATCAAGGAACCCAATTCGAGTCGAAGCTGTTTTCCGAACCTACTAAGCTCCTCGGTTCTAATCGAATACGTACTACGGCTTATCATCCACAAGCTAATGGGATGGTTGAACGCTTCCATCGACAGCTTAAAACTGCTATTATGGCCCGAGACAATTCTATTAATTGGAGTACTGAAGTGCCGATTATTTTGCTTGGCATACGAGCCGCAGTGAAGGAAGATATGAAATGTTCAACAGTTTCAGTGTTTGTCCATAGACCATCTCAGCTGGTGATCTCACCAGATTATCCAAAATATTGTAAAATAGATAATTGAGTCCTTCATAGTGGTCCAATCAGATTTATAGTCACCTCCTACAACACGCTCTACGATACATGCATTGTGTCATGTCTTTTGTTGTCTTGAAACCCAATTTCCATATTCTTATCGATCGACACGATCAAGGAAATTCAAATAATAGCTAATATATAAAGTGAAAGAATAGTTCACACACTATATACAATTGCAATTATCAACTGTCTCCATATATCCATAACGATCCACAACATGCTTTCATATATCTCGATATATAATATGAATAAAATGAAAACCTTGCGACAAAAATTGTATATTTTTCCGTCCAATTTCTAATTATGTGTCGACAATCGTGTCTTGTCTTGAAACTCTTGAAAACATCTATAACCAAATTAAGATTTTTGCTTAGGCAACGTGGTACAATAATTATTCATCCATTCTCCATTATATCCATTATGTGTATAAGAAACAAACATGTCGTCTTGTACACATGTAGGTATGTATGTATGTAATGCAATTTCAATTAAAATTATATGTTCGAGTAAATCTATGGGTAGGTATACATATACCTACATACATACTTAAGAAGACATTTTAACAATAACCATATATAAAAAAAAAAAAGCCATTCGAAATGGTAAACATAACATACGAAGATGTTTTATTATATATTTAAGAAAACATACTTATCCGATAGAGACTCGCATCATTATTATATACTGGATCGTGTGACGTACCAAAAAAATTTCTATTTGATTTAATAAATAATCATAAAAAGAAAATCAAAAGAAATTTTTCGAAGACGCGTCTCGTTCTAAATAATGTTCTTCGAAATCAAACAAATTACTTTTAATTTTTAGCATCACTTAATTCAAACTAACCCTGACCAAAAGACGCATTAATTTATTTATTTTTTATATATTTAATAATTTAATTTAAATACGAGTATAATTTGTTGACACCATTGACATACACAGCTGGTTGTGTTTAACAAAAAAAAAAAACAAAAAAAAAATCTTAAAGCGACTAAACGACTTTCTAGTCATCATCAAACAGAAAAGAACCGAAATGAATTAATTTAAAACTTTATTTATTAATAATTTTGTAATGTGTTTGAATTTAAATTGTTATACGATATTTGTACAGCAGACCGTCGATAATGTTGAAGTGGTATGTGCGGGGAAACATTCAGTTGTTGTATCGTGAAGATTTCTCAGTGCTGCTGCAGACTCTATGTTTATATTTGCTTGACTGAGCAACGTATTTAAATATGTTGAAATCAGTAGTCTTCTGTTGTTATATCTGCTATTCAAAATTCCCCAGGCGGCTTCGTAATTTTCTTCTGTTGGTTGGAGGTGGTTAATTAATTTGGCCGCAGCACCCTCCAACTGACCCTTTAGATAGTTAATTTTATGGGTATCACTGATCTGTCTGTTCTCATGGATGAGTTTGGTGAATGTGTCACGAAATCCAGTCCACTTCTGGTAATCCCCAGCAAATATTGGGATTTGAATTCGTGGTAGCCGAATGTCCGTTGTTTGGTTTGTTGGTAAAATTTTGTCGGTTTCTTCAATTCTCGTTGTTATTTGAAGAATTACCGTTTGACACTTGTTATCGATGTTCTCGAAGTACTGTTCTGTGAAGTACTTTATGCGTTGTTCTTCCTCATCAGTAACGAGCATGCAAATTTCCTCATGCAGTTGAGCTATTTGCTCCATGAGTTTTTGCATCACTCCTAGTGACATTGCCGGTTTTGGCCCAGCCACAACAAGGTCTTCGGCCTCATCAATCTTTCTGTAGAGACTTCTCATCCGAATAGTCTGTCGTTTTATTAATTGCTGCAATTCTGGATTCATTGTTTCCAACCCTGTGTCTTTGTTGTTACCATTCGTGTCGGACCTGCTTAGAGTGTTCTCAATCTCTGGTTGCTTTGTACTGCGATGATCTGCGACCGGTGTAAGTGGTGGGAAGTTGTTTAATTTGGCACGCATGATCGTAATAAATTCGTTATATTTTGCCACTATACGTGTTACCATTTTGAAGTATGGATGGTCTAAGTTGACATCTTGCAGTTCTCTTATTTTATCATCCGTTTGTTGAAATTTTGCATACAGCTCTTTTAATTGCTGTATACGGTTAGTGAGGTAGGTTTTTGTTTTCTTCTCTGGACCATCCTTCTTGTAGTTACTGTACATTTTCTCAATCTGAGCCGCAAGCTCCTCGTGATTGAATGCCAGCGTTTCCATTTTTTTTTTTTTATTTTTATTTTCGGCAGTTCTTGTTTGCCAATTGATTTATTTTTGAGTGTTAGTCGTAGACTACCCGGTTGTATTCGCTTGTTCTTAATGGCTCGAAGGACCACTGTTTAGTTCAGCCTCAGCTTGAACTAATATTACACTTTTACTCTAAATTCCGAGCTTTCCACTGGTGAGGGCTAATACCGGAATATTTAAATAAAAGCGTGAGTCGTAGTTTTAATTAGAACTGACTTGTTCATTTATTTTCTGTCATTTATATACAAATTTGATGTTTACTTGTTGTTGAATTTTACATTATTTTTTGTCATATATCGACTTCAATACTTTATAACATCCAAAAGTGCAGAATTGCATTTTAATTTAATTATTATAGCGAAATTAACATTTAACTACAACGTGATATGCAAAACTGCATATGAGGTTGTTGTTAAATGACCCTGTTCATATTGAACAGCGTGAAATTTTAAGTGGTGCCCGTGTATTATATTGCCAGTGTCTGGTCTATGAAACACAACCATTTCGAAAGAAAGAGATAGATGCTCTATATGTGCTCTCCCGAAACTGACTACATCGGTAGAAAAACCCGGTCCTACTTTTCGAACGAACGTCCAATAACACTTTATTCTTGTACACTAAAACTCGTGTCAGTGATCTGACTTCGTCAGTTTCGACCCAAACTATGCCAGCATGGTTAATATTATGTCGTATCAACTTGGACCAAGATCATGTATTTGTAACATAATCAGATCAGATCAATATAGGACTTAAGATAGTATTTCGATTTCATTGATTGAATGAGACGATTTAGAGGTTTTTTTTTGTTTTTATCTCTACAATCTGTTTCGGGGCTCGAGGCACTTCCAACTCTTTCGCGGTTCGCTTATTAACGTCTTTAACTTACGCCATTACAGCCAAATCGAGGACGTACGGCCGATAGGACCGATTCACGTAGAACCATCTGCACGTTGCATAGCTTCATGGAAGTTGAGTTGGCCCCTGAATTCTGCACTCCAACAGAGGGTCATAGATGTGTTCATTTACACCACCAATCGTAATCGCATGGTGAAAAATCCCTTTTGCATCCTACTCCTATTGGGATTCGAACCCGGTATCTCCCGCTCCAGCTGCCGCAGCTTTAACCACTGCGCCACCTGGGTGTTGATTTCGAGTTGTCGTGACAGTTTTTTTTTTTTATTTTTTTTTATTTTTATTTATTTATAAATAAGTCTACAAGTACGACTTGACATTAAAAATGACATTACATATAAAATGACGTAATAGTCAGACATTTAAAATAATAATTAAAATCATAAGTGTTGCTTCAATCTTCGTTTTAAGGTATCGTTGCTAGAAGTAAAATCGAACAGGTGATTTATCTGACTAAATTTTTTGCACATCATGTTAATCGGTTCATTAGAACCATAGTTGGTTCTATGAACATCAACTTGCAAGAACTCATTTCTCCTTAGTTGTCTACTGGGTACTTTAATTTGTAAATTTACCAGTATTTATTGTGCGTCAATATGACCTAATAAAATATTACCAACAAACGAACACTTTAAAAGCTCACGTCTATTTTCCAGTGTTGCTATGTTGTTTGTTTTGCAGCCTTCCAGATAAGGTGATTAACGCTGCAGGTTTTCGTGGTATGGTAATGTGTGATCATACTCTCCGTTTTTCCAAGTTAAGTAACGGATAAACTTTTTCTGAATACCCTCAAGTTTACTGATGTTTGTATCATAAAATGGACACCAAACAGTAACAGCATATTCCACATTGCGGACGTACGTATGCGAAATACAGAATCTTAATTGTCTCTAGGTCATAAATATCTCCCGCCCATCGTTTAACAAAACCCCACATAGAACTAGATTTAGCAACACATTGTTCTATATGTTTGTTACTGCTCATATTTTCCACGAAAATAACACCGTTATTGATCTCTGTCGTCTTTGATCTCTGTCTTACACTTAAAGATGTTCAGACTAAGAAGATTTGACTCACACCATATCGTTAAATTGTCAATGTCCTTTGCAGTTTCTCGGCATCGCTTAAGTTTTCAACAGTTCTATATATTTTGAGGTCATCAACAAACATTAAATCTTTAGAGTGTAGAATGACTTCAGTGACTGCGTCGATGAAAATGGTAAAAATCCAAGGGCCAAGATGAGAACCTTGTGGAAAACCCGATGTAGCTTGAATTGGCTTGGACCTGCTGTTACCAATGTCGATGTATTGGATGCGGTTACTTAAGTAAGATTTAAACCAAGCCACATAGTTGTTTGAGAATCCAAATAAGTATAACCGTTCTAGTGCTTTACAATGGCTAATGGAGTCAAACGCCTTCGCAAAGTCTGTGTACACCACGTCAACTTGCTTGTGGCTTTCAATAACTTTGATTGTGCTGCTGGTGAATTCAATAAGGTTTGTAGATGTTGATCTCTTAGGCATACCGCCCACGTGGCGCAGTGGTTAAAGCTGCGGCAGTTGGAGCGGGAGGTACCGGGTTCGAATCCGATTCGAGGCAGGATGCAAAATGGGTTGTTCACCTTGGATCGTTTGGGCGGTGCGACTGGTGTGAAAAATAAACATAATCTGGATCCTCTGTCGTGTTTAGAATCCTTGGGCCGACCCATCTTCAATGTCAGTACTATAGGACTGACATGGAGCTATATGCAATGCGCAGATGGCTCTACGGAAAGACTCGGACCTATAGCCGTATAGAGTGGTATCACAACGGATCAAATTTGGTCTAAGTGTGCGATAGCAGCCACATCAACTTAATTTAACTTTTTTCTTTTAGGCATGAACCCATGTTGGTACGGTGAAACATGTCGAGGCACCACTTCTTTGAAGGAATGACATATTACTAGTTCAAATAATTTGGATATAGATGAAATCGACGTTATACCTCTATAACATTATACATCACTTCTATCCCCAGTTTTAAATAATGAGGTTATTCTGGTTATCTTCGATTTTTAGGAAACTCTCCCAATCTCAGCGACTGATTGAACAGCATGCAAAGATGTAGTTCCAAACTGGTGTAATCTTTCAAAAAAAAAGCTGGTATTTGGTCAGGACCGCAACCATCGCCGAATGTTTTAAGAGCCTTGTTTGTATCTTCTACAAGTATCTTCTATTGTAATATGTGGTATGTCAATGAATAGGTTCCCTACGCTAGCATGGTGGGGATTTTCGTATTTATTAACGTCTTCTGGTCTAAATACAGATTGAAAAAACTCAGCGAACATGTTGGATATGACTTGCGCGTCCGATGATTTCCCCTTCTTTGAATGTCATATATGCAGGAAAACCGTTAATTTCACGTTTTGTCTTAAAAAAGCTACAAAAGTGCTTTGGATCATTTTTAATTTTGTTTTTAATACAAGTTATGTAGGTCTTGTATTTAGTCTCAAAATAGTTTTCGAAATTTCGGTTACATTCTGCATATTTAAGCTTACTAGCCTCGGAATATTGTTTTAATGTTTCTTTATAGGCTTTATCCTTCTTGTTCTTCAAATTGATTAGTTTATCGTCATACCATGGTGGATATATTTATCAAGTTTTACCGCAGTTAAAGGGACATATACTTCTATACCTTGATATATGATGTTATAAAATTTGTCTACATTTTCTTCTATATTACTGCTGTTTAGTTCTTTCATCCAGTCGACATGTTCAATGTAATGATGGAGATTAATAGTGCCTGCCTTCCTGAAGTTGTAGAAAGGCCTCGAGCTTTTGTGACTGAATTTTTTGTTAATGTTCTCGATTTCCAATATGATTTCAATTGATTTATGGTGAACATCATTAACAACAAAAGGCGTTGCTGATTGATTTACCTTAAATGCACTTCGTTCATTTGTATAAATATTAAGTCAAGAGTTCTATCTAAGCCATTTTGTATTTGGCAAATTTGGCTCAGGTTTGAGTCGTAAATAGTATCAGTGAACAAATGTTCCTCATCCGACGTAATATTCATTGGTAAAATTTCATCCAATTCCTCGTCTAGGTCCAATTAATAGAAGGAAAATTGAAGTCACCCGTGTTTAAGATAATGTCAGATTGATTAGCCATATTGTTGATTTCTACAATTGAGTCACAGCATGTAGTATATGACAACATATACGTATATGATTACATCTTTTCTTAAACTTGCACTCTATGAAGCTATGAATAATCCTCCAGTGGTTCAAGTATCTTCTCAAAGTGTGTTCTTCAATTTCTGACCGAGCCTGTTGCTAAATGTTTTCTCGAGTCGGATTATTTTATAGCAACCTGATTTATTTTATTTATGGTAGATAGACTTAAGCTGTATCATCCAATGCACCGAAACCTGCTTTATTATTCGTATATGGGCTACAATACCAGGCGATATATCAGTAAAACCAGACTGAGAGTCCACCAGCTATCCTTGTTTTGTGTAAAGGGAAAGTACCTATAGAAATTTGTATGAATTATGTCTGAAGAAATATTTTTTTTTATTTATTTTATAATACGACTGAGTCTTGTACCCATTTAGTAATTTACATTGCATAATACGAATTTGATTTGTCGGAGTAATCACACGATTATCCCTAGTTTCGTCTAGCTCCTCCTCAGATTTTTCGCCAAAGTAGGTCTTCTGACCTCCTGGTCGCGATAAATCCAGTGGTTTGGTTCTTTGCATTCTTCTTGTTGGAGTGGTAGTGAGCACACAGCGTATGTCCAGATTTTCATGCTGGTGCAGACGTTGTATATGTTTTGTTGCATGATAATTAATTTCATCCACGACAAGCTTGATCTTTAGATCTCGATGGAGGTTGTCGTTTTGAATGTACCACGGTACATTAACGATGCATCGCAGGATCTTATTTTGAGCTGTTTGTATGATTTTGATATTTGACTTTTTGACACAACCCCAAAAGAATTTGTTTGTATATCAGAAGTTTGTTGTGGATCGCTAGTTCAGATTGTCTTCTTAAGTTCATCTCTTTTCATCTCTTTTCTTTTTTATCTCTTTTCTTTTTTATGTGTTCCTTCATCTATATTATGAATCTAAATTATTCTTTGTCCAACTACATATCAGGTTAGTAGCCTTCTGTAATTTACTAGTAGAGTCCTTGATGTTATTTGCTGTTTCAGGTATTGCCGTGTCATCGGTGAAAGTCGCCAATGTTGCTTCTGTAATTGGTATATAAAGGAGATAAAGGATTGGCCCAAGGACACTTCCTTGTAGCACTCCTGCTGTTATTCCTTTTTAATTGGGAGTATTCATTCCCCTTATCCTACTCGGAAGTGCCTCTCTGATATGTATGGTTTTAAAATTTGAAAAAATTGCTCCGGAAGATCTCGGTGAAGTTTGAATTCTAGTCGCGGGTGCCACACTTTGTCAAATTCTTGCGCTACATCAAGCAATACGGTTGAGCATATTTGTTTGTTTTCAAGTGATGTTGTGCAATGTTTCAAATAGTTTTGATAATGTTGGTAGCCGAGAAATTGGTCAATATGAAACTTTATCATTCGGAGGTTTGTTCGGCTTAAGTATCATAATTACTTTTGCAACTTTCCATTGTCTTGGCACATATCTTAGTCGAAAAGATGCATTAATTATATGCACTAGTTTCCTCAATGCTTTCTCTGGTAACACTTTTACTCTCTGACCCGTTATAAGATCATACCCTGGAGCCTTATGCGCATTCAGATTATTCTTGATTTCCCAACTAATTTCTTTCAATGTTACAGGTGTAATTTTTATTTCATCCTGTTTATATATCGACGTAATATTTTCCTCTTCTGTTTGTTTGGGGTAAGGCTGGAATGTTTCTTCAAGGTGATTTGCAAATAAATCTGCTTTTTGTTTAGCATTTCGAGCCCAATTTTCATTGTATTGGATGAACCTGAAGCTTGGGACTTTTTAAGGTTTTTAGTTGCTTTCCATAATAAATAATCAGTAACTTTTTGCCCAGTTAGAGTACTAAGGTATTTATTAACTGACTGATTTTAATGTCTTTTAATAGGTATTTTATTTTTAAGAAGTTCTCTCACTTTTTCTGGATAGATAATTTTGCGTGTCATTTCCTGACTATAATTTGGAGTACTTTCCCACGCAGCACTTTGGATATCATGGATGAACTTATCTAGTTCGTCTTCTATTTGAACTGTTCCCTGTATTAGGTTCAGCAGACTTATTCTTTCTGTTAACTGTGTTTGGAAGAAATCCCAATTGGTTTTGAAGTTTGTTAATTTCGCATTGCTCTCTTTCATAATCATTGTTTGGCCTCACCAATATAACATTGAATGTTGGCAAATATAACAAATATTTCTGAAATCACTGTGTAGCAATATATTGCTTTGACATATTGTGTTAGGATATTTAAGCGAGGTATCCGATTAAATTTATTTTGTCAATATTTTTCTCAGTTCAGGATTCCAGATATGTATTGTCAGCTCAACGATCCAACCAGATTTAGTCACCAATACAATAAACTCTGGTTCATGTGGTTGTATTCTATGGTTATCTGTTAAAAATCGAATTATTATATTCGAAATCAGATGTTTGATAGTCATTGATCCCCATTTCGTTTCGACACCAAATCATGGGAATGTGAGTAATTTACATACCAACCTGCTCTTCCCACACTATACTATAATAGAACCGAGTGTCTGATTCACGTGCATATAGTGATGCGGACCATAACATCTAGATTTTGGTAGTCGTCATCAGGACGATATAGACACATGCCAGATTAAGAACAAATGTCGCCTCAGCTTTGACAGTAACAATGTTATGCGTTACGCCAAGACAGCGTTCAGTCTTGGCGATATTAAAATGAGCAAAAGTTTTCTACCAGGTGAACTTATCGGGTTTGCTATTCTTATAGAAATACTCTTTCAGACTTATAAGATCTAGTTAAGATATGTCAAACAGTTTTGGGCTTATTACAAGAACAAGCTTGATTATATAGTTCAACTACAGTAGTTACGAAATAGGAAAATTCTTTCTTTCCATAGTAAGTTCGTCCATTTTGCTTATAAGATCTGTGCAGATTTAAAATTTTCGTCCTTACCTATACATTTTCGGCAACTGGAACAATTTTCTAGACTAAGGAGAATCGAATAGTACACGAATACGGTTTCTAACCAGGTTTATTTTTAAACTGAATTGCTTATCAGCGCATCCCAACAGGAAAACGTCATTTGAGAATATTATGATCACTTTTGGTTGTACAAAACATTTCACAGCTTCCTCAAGCAAAACGACGAGGAATGAATGTCACAAACCAAGTTTTCTTAAAAGTTAATCTGTATAAATATATAATACTCTGATCGATTATGACAACACACTCGCAAGGCGTGTAAGCTTAATCAGCACCTAGGACATATTTTGAGAGTGTATACACTTTGCACTATACAATCAAAGTTATAGAAATTCACATGCAAGTTGACGTGGTGTTCACTGGCTTTGGTAAGGCTTTTGACTACATTAGAATATTGTAAAGCGCTAGAACGGCTATACTCATTTGGGTCCTAAAATAACTTTGTGACTCAAGCGATGACCAGAAACTCCAAGAGGACATTGACAATTTAGTGAAATGGTTTGAGTCAAATCTTCTTTACTTGAATTAGTAAAAGATTAATATACTATCGAAAATTGAATTCAGTTTTAAGACATCACGAAATAAGCAATACAGAGAGTATCTGAGACCAAAGACCTAGCTGTTATTTTCGTGGAAAACATGAGCTGTAAGAAACACATAGAACAATGTGTTGCAAGATCTAATTCCTTGTGATATTAAACGATGGACGGGAGATATTTATAAACTGGAAACAATCAAGATTATGTACTTCCCTTCTCTGCGGTCACAGTTGGAATATGCGGTTACCGGTTGGTGTCCGTTTTAGAAGGTATTCAGAAAAAGATTATTCGTCACTTAAATTAGAAAGGTGGTTGGGAGTATGATCACTAATTACTGTACCAAAAAACCTACAGCGTGTACCACCCTATATGTGGATGGTAAAACTAGCTTCTAAAGTGTACATCTGTCACTTATCCTTTATTGGGTCACATGACGCATCGTTTTGTTTGATTAGAAAATTTGCATTTTTCTTTTTAAACGGCTTTTACAAGCCGTTGTCGGCCCGTACCGATCCAATAATCTGACTCTTTTGGTTTCGATCTCGACCCATCTCTTTATACTGATGCACGCAAATAGATAGTTGATCGATCTACGCCGTGGGGCCATCGTCACCGACAGCGACCTCTTCGCATACTGAAAAGCGACTCTCTCTTCACTCATTTCATTCACATTAAATTCCTGATCTCGTGACTTCGGTATATGCCATCAACCTCGCGTTTTGGGCCATATATATGCACGTATGATTCTTCTCTGACATGTTAGAAGCCATCGTACATACTCAGTCGTCAAGGTCGAGCTCTCACATCCATATATGACAAAGGGTCTGATCAACACTCTGTACAGTTTCAATTTATCCGTGTTTGCAAGATATTTTGATTTTGAACCTCGTGATATATTGTCTCGAGATGTTTCACTTCTACGAAGATATAATCCAACATGCGATTAAAAAGTATCGCGGGGACAGCGTATCTCCTTGTCGAACACCAGAAATAATTGCTAAAGTGCTCGATAGTCTGTTCTCAACTATAACACAGCATTGTGATAGCGTTATTATCATAGTCTCTCTCGATTGTTCGAGTCAAAGGCTTGCTTGCAACAACTGGTGTAAATCGAAAAATATTTTGTAGTATATGAAAAGAATCATCCGTAGCGAAAAAATTTGATTTTGACAAAATCCTCCTTCGTAGTCACCAATAATTTTCTCCACCAGGGGAGTAATTATTCCTAAGATAATGTATTGTGACGAATCACAGATGTCACCAGTGATAACTAAAAGGAGTTTTAAATTATAGCAGTAGGGGTTACCCTGTAACAAAATGTTTACACATACGACGAGAACAAAGAGAACATTCGCGAAGTGTAGAGATGAAAAATAATGGAATGTTCTACAAGTATTTGCGTCGTATGTGTAGACATTTAAGTTACGAGATAGTCCAATTTTGAATTGGTATATTTTCGATTTTGTTGCCCATTCTTAAGTGATTCAAGTGTCGGTAGTTACTTACCGTTTTAGTTTTGTGTTATACTTACCATATAGTTTTGTCTATAATTTTGTGTGGAAATACGGACTCACTAAAAAAACGACGGTCAGTGATAAAGGGTCAAATGATAGTTTCATTTGCCGAATCCATCGAAGCCTCTACAAGGATGGAAGATATAAAGGCACGCTTAGATAAAGTGAGTGACTTGTGGACGGAATTCGTGAAAATTGAGAACAAAATGTTTGATATATCGCCTGAAACTGTATCATTATCCGAAGAATTTGACGAAAGCTATTATCATGCTGTCGCATTACTAAACGCAGCATTGAGACATTTTCACACAGCTGCCCAAGTGAGTATCACAGGACCACATGGTGAAAACACGTGCCAATATCATGCAAATGCAACCGAAACCAGGTTACCGCGTTTGAATATTCCAATTTTCAATGGGGAACTCCAAGATTGGCAAAGTTTTATCGATTTAATTAACAGTTGCGTGCACGAAAAGCTATCGTTATCCGCGGCTCAAAAACTGCAATATTTAAATGGGTTACTTAAAGGGGAACCACTGGGTCTGATTAAGCATTTGGGGGTGACGGATGCAAATTATGTTGAGGCGTACCAAATTCTTATTAAACGATATGATAAGAAAAAATTTACAATTAATAGCTTCGATTTCCAAAATCGAACACCCAATCCTTCAAAATTTGATTGAGTGTTTGCAGACAAGGGCAGATACGCTAGAGGGAATAAAGGAGACAGCTACGAAACCAGCAGCACGCTTACAACGAAGCGTTCGTGATATTCATACCGCATCCAATGTAACCTGTCCATTGTGCAATGTTGAGCACATGCTTTATCTATGCCCCAAATTCAAGGACATGAAAGTTCTGGAGAGACGAACTTTCATTATAAAGAAAGCTCCCGATGTTACAATTGCCTGAGTGATAATCATACCGTTCGAAGCCGTCATAATAGTTTGTTACACACTCCGAATGTACCAGAGTCGCAAGTCAGTTCACAGTTATCAACCATTGCGGCCAACACCAACCTAGCTTCACCCAACACATCCAATGTTCAATTAGAATTAACAAATGAACCAACATCAACTGTTGATCAATCAAACCTACTACAATCAACATCCAACGCAACGCCAACAACTTCAATCAACATATATCAGCCCGAGCGAGCTGCTCAATGCACAACAACCAGCAATAAAGCAGTATTACGAAATCATCTACCTATACGATCACCATTAATTGCCAATCGCTGTTACCTACTGCAATCATACTAGTAACTGATGTGTCAGGAAAAACCCAATCATGGCGAGCTCTACTTGATTCCGGTTCTCAAGCAACCTTTATTACTGAAGAGTGTGTTAAACGTTTGGCCTTACCACGGCGCAAGGCAAATATAACCATTACAGGAGTTGGTTCTTCAACTGCAGGAACAACAAGAGGAGAGACTACTATAGAAATAACCTCTAGAGTAGAACCAAAATTCAAGCTAACCATAAACGCGTTGATTTTACCAAAGGTTACTGCACCAATACCATCCTCAAACCTTAGCCAAGAATTATGGAGTCACTTAAGCTCATTAACGTTAGCTGACACTACCTTTCACCAGACCAGCAATATTGACATTTTGATTGGAGCTGAGTACTTCTTCGATATCCTAACAGAAGAAAAGTTAACGCACAATCGAGGAAACCCAATCGCTGGGTTTCCTCGATTATACTATATACTGCGATTGTACTCCTATTTTAAGCTATCACCCTTCTTGAATATTGGGCCGTTTCTATCTTACAGGAATAACTTTATTTCGCCATACCAATCGAATAAGGTCAAAAAGACAGTTTCACAAATTTATCCCTCCGAAAATCAAGAGCTCTGAAATTATGCAATCAACTCCTGGTGAACGATTTTTCTTTAATCTCTGAGACCTTATCGTTCAACCACAGTTGCGCTTCTTCTGTCAACAAATGCGTGCATAGTTGTCCTTCTAGTAAGAACTGCTTTACTTCTTCTGGCAATTGTAAACCGAGTCTGCGCTTCATTGTGGGCTATATTTCGTTGCTCAACAGCAAGACGACACTCCTCATATCAAACTTATCATATCTGACCATATATTGGTCACAGCCTACGAATTTTGTTGACGACCGATATGATCTCACGAGAAGATTTTGGACAATCCGAGCCTGCTCTTTTGAAATCAATACAATGTTCATATTTCTAAATGGATGTTTTTATGAGGAAAGAGTGTACTTGCCACTTTGAGATCATGAGCGATCGCAAAGTATATCATTCTTTTCCCATTTTCGGTCGCAGTTTCGTATCGGGAGTCCGGAACTATATTATTACAAAGTATAGAGACCATCACACTATCCAAATTATTGTAAAATGAGTCTTTATCTTGGGGTTGGCTTACATTAGTGGGCGCATGCATCTCAATAATTGACAACTTGGTTTATCTCATGTGAGCTTGCCAACCTGTCAATTGTCTCATCTCCACTGTGTAGCAATGTGAATCCTTGGGAATCGTGGTCTCCACATTTAGGCCATCAAGTTTCTTGGAGCCCTAAGAACTCCAGCCGATACTCTTTCATACATGTGATGAGGTCGTCAAACACGCCAGGCTTTTAAAGTGACTGCACGTTCCACGTACCGTCTCCAGGTACTTAAACAGGGAGAGGATCATTATTGTTTTGGCGGCGTCCGATTTGGTTTGTTTGATGATATTTTAAACATTTGTTGTATTTTACGAAACATGGATGGATTAGATAACCCTCATCTAGCAGAACACGGAGGAAGTGAAAGTTTTGGTCCGAACACACAAATTATGACATTTGCTCGAGACTATTAAGACGGCACTAAATTAAGTCCATTTAATTAGTAATGCCACTATATCGTCCATGTCATTTGTATCCATTTTCTTAATTATATTTTCTTTTTAGAATAAATAAGACTTTAATTTATTCATACGATGTGTTTATTAAGTAAATTAACTTAAAGTTAAAAGCAAATTAAATCAATAGAATTATACGTACGTATACGAGTACATGTTACATAAAATATCCCAAAGTGGAAATACCATGAAAATTCCATTCTCTCGTTTTAACTTAACATTTACTTTTGTTTTGTTTTATAATAAGAAATTAATATTTCCTTTTTGAAAAAAAAAAAAAAAAAAAAAAAAAAATTACAAGACTTTATAAAACGCAAGTTAATTCACAACCATATCATCATCTTTAAGCTGCTTTCTTATTTGTTTCGTATACGATGATGGGTTTTTTTTTATAATATTCTTATTATATTTAACAAAAAAAAAACAAAGTTTTTTTTTATTTAAAGACAACTCAAGAAAATATACAATAAAGTAACCAAACCAACCTTCATGAGCACGATTTTCTTGTTGCTGCTTCTGCTGCTGCTTATTTCGTTTCGCGTTTTTTTTGCATTTCAACAAAATCCAAAATCCGGTAGCCGTTTTAATTAGTCTCGTAATGAAATAAGCAAGTAACAAATTGTTTTCTTAGGTTTTTTGCTTATTTAAAAAAAAAAAAAAAAAAAAAAAAATTGTTCAAGACAATCTTAAAGCAAATATACAGAGACATACAGATACGTTATAAAAGGTTCGTATAATGTAGAATGTAGAATTATTCATGTTGACGGTCAAATTACAAAAAAAAACAATAATAAAATGTATTGTAATGAATGGGTTGTGTGTCTGTAGGTACGTACTGTGGTATATGGGGTTTTCGTATAAATTACATTTCGATTACCATTTGCGTTAGTCGATTACGATGGGTGGTCATTGTATATGCAGTAACTATATGCATGGGATGGTATGATGACTATATGCTCCGATCTTATATACATATATATGACAATGCTAAATCATTCTGTTGGGATCATGTTGGAATGTATGTTTGTAATTTGCTTTTGAATTAGTGAACTATGCTTTATTAATTTATTTATTGTTTAATAATTAACTTCTGCTTTGATGCGGGATATCGTATAGATAACACATTTAAGGAAATCAGTTACATATTTTCTTATAATTTGTTTCGAATACTGGATAAGACGTGACGGGTTTGCTTATAACTACTTTAGTTGTTATAAAACAGCTCGAAAAGAATTTTCCATAAGTTCGTATTCTCGCTCATGTTGGGGATTTTTTAAAAATATATTAGTTACATCGGAATCGGAATACAAAATATTTCATTAACAGATTCAATCTACAGGTGTAGATTTAACATAACCCAGGTCAGGAATGGAATATCTGTTTAAGTATGCGAAAATGATCCAGGTCCTTTTTTTATTTTATTTTGTGTTATCCGTCACTCAGGCTCAATGAAGATGGGACGGCATACGACTTCTAAACTCAAAATGGTTTCAGATGAGTTTATTCGCACCACCGATCGCACCCCCAAACGATCGATGGTGAACATATTGCATCCTGTCCCTATTACAGTATACGAACTCAATACTTCCCGCTGCAAGTCGCAGCTTTTTAACTACTACGAGACCTAAGTGGTTGAATGAGCCCCTTAGTTATAAGAAAGTTATTCAAGGTCCCAAAAACGTTGACAACGGAACGATCTTCGAAAAATATGGATTGAGGTGTTAACGATGCCTAAATAAAACTACACTTCGGTGTAAAAAAATGGCACATTGCTTAATTTTCCACAAAGTTGAAAAATATCAAAAACAAAATCCAATATTTGTTTAATTTTAATGCAGACTCAAAGTCTATTTCCATACCTAACCAGTAATACCTTTTTTGTATTTATACGTGCCACACACTGATTTTTGGTGGTCAATATCTAAAGTACACGTTTTTGTGAATTTGTCAGCATTAAAATTTGGGGTAAAACTCGAATTAAAACATGGAAAAAAACAGTTTTATTAACAAGAAGTATTCCCTTCTCTGGTTCGAATGACAGCTTCCATTCGATGCTGCATTGATTTAACCAAAATTTTCACAAAATTTTGAGGTATCGCCTTCCGTTCCTCTACGATCGCCTGTTGCAGCTCCTGGAGACTCGTTAGAACATATTATCTGGCTCAAACCGTTCTTTTAAACTCGAGGTACTGCGGGATGTTACGCCAGCCGTATGCATTATTTTGCGTGAGCAGAAAGTTTTCACCAATAAATGAGGCAAACGGTACGGCGTACTCTGAGAAGTCATTCCTCTTGCTCGTCGGCCATTATTGGCTCGGGTGATGAATAAAAGATAAGTTTTCGCCACTGGTGATATTCCGCCCCAGAACATGACGTTGCACCGCCATACGAGACACGTTTTTCAATGTAACATTGTGCATATCGCTCTCCTTGTCTTCTGTATACTCTTCCGCGGCCATCGGTGCCATATAAACACATCCTGCACTCGTCAGAGAACAGTAGTTATCTCCTTTCTTGTTCTGTCCAATTCAAATGCTCTCGAGCGAACTCGTGGGCTGTGGTCAATTTCGGCCACTTCGACTAACTTCTCCAATTCGTCTTCTAACTGTCCACCGACTGATTTCGACTTTACGAATTTCTTGACACCGCCGTACAACTAAGTTTGCGCCGATTCCCGTTCGAGGAATCGGCGCAAATTTAGTTGTATAGTGTTGTGAATACTTTGTTGAAATACTGTAACACCTAATTGTAATACATGTATAGTATACATAATATAGTATTGTACATAATGTAGTATTGTATATAATGTAGTATAGATAGTTATTAAAATACTGTAAGACAAATTTGTAATATGAGGCAGTTGTTAATTTGGATTCCAAGTGAAATCATTAAAGATTGTTAAATAAATTATAAATTAAACTATTAAATAAATTGTTTACACTTATATTCCTGAATAAAGATAATCCACGAAACGATTGTAATACAACAAATGGTGACAGCGATATTTATTACGATCGTGTAGTGATTTTTTTTTTAAAATTAATATCAGGATATATAGTGTATAAAAATATCATATCAACCTTACTTAAACGGTGAAATTATCACACCGGAGCAGGTAAAACATAAGCAGTTAACAACGTTAATTCGTAAGCAGGCTACAATATAATTATCAGTGTTTAAACGTGGAGGCAGCGTGGCTGGTGGGAATTACTCCTACCAGTATCCAGGTGATAAAATCAATAAATATTTATTATAGATCAAAAAATTCGTGGATTTTTCTTATTCCAGAAAAAAATCTGCTAATTGCGGTTTATGGTACACTTTCAATCAAGGTTACGAATAGTTACTTGTTAGACAGTGATTGACCCATAGATTAATAGTAGTACAATAAATATTACTGTGACGTCGTAAAGTAACTCAAGGACACTCATACATGATATCATTTAACAACCAGTGTTAAACAATAACTCGTTAAATTTAATCTTAATTATTAAAAATAGTATCATTGCTGTTCAACATTTATCTGGAATCGATCAACGGTATCACTTTCAATGTCATCTCATATATTGGTCATCAACGAAATTATTAATTAACCAACAAAGCTGAACCACACAACAATACTGTTAATCATATCGCATCATATATTAACTAAATGTTGATCATTTCATTTTAAATTAACAATAATTCTACTACCATACGTACACATCACGGCTCATGGTAAGTTCGGTTTGATATTTGAATATATTCTCTTCTCACATATATATTTTTTTTTTATTCACATACTATTCATTCAATATTTATGAGTTCTACTGACGAGGAATCAATACTTGAGAAAAAACTAAGAAGCCGTAACATAAAATGTACTAAGAAATCCGTAGTTTCTAGTGAAACTGAGTCACCCACCGGATCCGTTAATTCTTATAAAAACATGAAAACAATACAATCGGTGAGTAAACCAATTTTAAATAGTGGTATTAGTAGTGATAATACTCTTGAGCCTGAACAACGAGTTTATCAAAACGATATTTTAAAATCGACATCAAATCCATCCATTATCGATACCAAAACTAAATCTATCGTTTGCATTCCTATTGAAAAGAAAAGCAAAATGTCTTTAGATTTAAACAAGGCATATAAACTTATTCCTGAATTTGATGGTTCTTCAAGAAAATTACAAAAATTTATTTATTCTTGTGATATGGTTTCAAAAAAATTAAATGACGAATTTAATGAAGACGCACTAATTGAAATGATAATGTTCAAGCTCCAAGACAAAGCTCACGACATTTTTAAACACAAACAATTCAAGACTTTTGATGAAATAAAAAAAGAATTAAAAACTCAATTTTCGGAAAGTAGGCCAATTGAATATTTGCAAGTAGAATTAGTTAGAGCGAGGCAACTTCCAAATGAGGACGTTAAGACATTTTCACATAGAGTAGATCAGTTATTAAGTGATTTAAACGATGCATGTATTGCTCGTGAAGGTGATGCGTCATATGAAATCATACATAGTCTCAATTCACGAACAGCTTTGAAATCGTTCGAAGATGGTCTAAAAAGTTCACTTCAAATAATTATTAAAGCATGCAGATTTACAAATTTAAAAGATGCCGTCGCTAAAGCAATAGAAGAAGAAGCTACTCTTAATTATAAATTGACTTCAACTGCTTATACAAATCCGAATACATCAAAAAATTATCGACCAAAATGTCAAATATGTAAAAAACTTGGACATACTTCTGAACCTTGCTATCGTAAAACTTCGAATAATTTTCAAAATCCTCCAAATTATAATCATACATACATTTGAAAATTCAAATCAATCACTTGGTCTTCAGCAAAACCAATCTTCTTATCCAGTTCAAAATACGGTTAGTTGTGGTTATTGTAAGAGGGTTGGCCATCATATAAAAAATTGTCGTCAAAGGAAGTATACTGAAGCAAATCGGTCTCAACGAAACATTACCTCATCAATTCAACCTATCGAAAAATCGGGAAACGAGAACTCACTCGTTCAGGAACAATCAAACACAGCCGTTCGAGTGAAAGACTTGCATTAAATATGTGTTCTAGTTCAAATATTTCTTCTTTTAATACTCATTTAAATAACAAACCTTCATATTCAATTAATCTAATAAATCATGATAGTAAATTTGTATCTTTAACCATTGACATTTTATCAGACAAAAATTCTTCCTTTCTAATTGATACTGGGGCAGATATTAGTATCATAAAAAAGAAATTCATTAAAGAGAATGTGTTTTGTTATCCACATTTAAAATGCTCAATTACTGGTATTACCCCGAATCAAATTCAAACCCTTGCATTGTGTGAAGGTAAAATATTTTTGAATGACAACTATTCGATATCTCAGAAATTTCACATTGTTAATAACGATTTCCCTATAAAATCAATGGGCATTTTAGGTAAAAATTTTTTAGAACATTATGGATGTAAAATCTATTACAAAAATAAAATTTTAGAAATTCCGATAACTCCTAATTCTTCAGAAAATATTCCTCTATGTTCTCAATTTTTGGTCAACGATATCATACCTCCTCGAGTCGAAAAATTTATTAAGATTTGTCAATTGCTTCCGAATAATAATGAATATTTTTGTCTGGAGTTTTCACTGGAAATTCCATTATTCAAATAAAAAATTCGCAGTTTAACGTGTCTGTTCTAAATACAAATAACTTTCCGGTCGAAATAAAAGAAAAACATATAAATCCTATGCCTTTAGAAAATTATGAAGTTTATAATCTTAATAAATGGAAAAATCCAGTCGAAAATAGGCTTAAAATATTAGAAAACTATATTGATACTGGTCATCTTAATGAAGAAGAAAAAAATTTAATCATTAAAATATGCCGGTTGTTTAATGATATCTTTTACTTGGAGGGTGACGAGCTAACAGCAACTGATGCATTATCCCTCGAAATTTCTCTCATTCCAAATGCTAGACCAGTGAATGTAAAAAATAACCGACTGCCTTTTTCGACAAAAGAAGAAATAGATAAACAAGTTGACAATATGTTAAAGAAGCAAATTATTGAGAATTCTAATAGCCCATGGAACTCGCCATTGCTTATTGTTCCGAAAAAATCGGAAGAATGCCTTAAGCGATGGAGAGTTGTCGTGGACTACAGAAAACTTAATGAAATCACAATTCCAGACACATTCCCACTACCAAACATTGAGGATATATTGGATCAGCTTGGGAGATCTAATTATTTTTCAACCATCGATTTGGCGGATGGTTATCATCAAGTTCCAATAAGCGAGAAAGATAAACAAAAAACTGCATTTAGCACAAACCAGGGTCACTACCATTTCAACCGAATGCCGTTCGGACTAAGAGACGCACCCGCGACTTTCCAGCGCATGATGAACTCGGTACTTTCTAGTTTGAATGGTGTTAGATGTTTTGTTTATCTCGACGACATCGTGATTTATGGTTATGACTTAAATGATCACAATAAGAAATTAGTGGAAGTTTTATCGTGTCTGCGAAAACACAACCTTAAACTTCAACCCAAAAAATGTAAATTCCTGAGAAAGGAAATAAATTATTTAGGCCACATCATTACTGATAAGGGAATTTGTCCCGACTCCTCAAAAATTGTTGCAATTAAGGATTACCCTAGACCGAAAAATACAAAGGATGTGAAATCTTTTTTAGGACTATGTAGTTATTATAGGCGCTTTATCAATCATTTTTCGAATATTGCGGAACCTCTCACAGCACTTCTAAAAAAAGCATGACATTTGAATGGTCAGCTTTTTGTGAAGAGGCTTTTATAAAATTAAAAACAGCGCTAATGAACCCACCTATTTTATCATATCCAGATTTTAAAAAACCTTTTATAGTTACTACAGATGCCAGCGATGTAGCCATTGGTGCTATTTTATCGCAAAATTCTTCAGCTGTGATCGACCTTCCGATTGCTTATGCAAGTAGGGTGTTGCAAAAGGCTGAAAGGAATTATGCGACTATCGAAAAAGAGCTGCTTGCCATCGTTTGGGCATTAAAACGATTTCGTCCATATATTTTTGGGCAGCAATTTATAATACGAACCGATCATAAACCTTTAATTTGGCTTAAATCAATGTCAAATCCTTCATCTCGATTAGTTCGTTGGAGAATAGATATAGATGGATACGACTATAAAATCGAGTATAAATCAGGTAAAGACAATAAAAAGGCGGATTCATTAAGTCGCATAGAACTACCTAATACTCAAATGGAAAACGAACCTATCAATATAGTAACCAGATCGAAATCTAAATTAGTAGCCTCACTTGATATACCAAAATTTAATAGTTCAGATATAGATCATAATAATTTATCTTATCCGAATGCATTTTCTCTTGACTCAAATGTTAAAAATGACACACAATCACAATATCAAAATATTATAAAACTCAACAATCAACGAGATATCGAAAAAATATTGCACGATTTCCATTTTAATCCTCTTGGTGGCCATCAAGGTATGTTAAGAACGTATAAAAGATTAAAACATTACTACGAATTTCCGAAAATGCTGACTACTATCCGAAATTATATTAAAAAATGTTCTCAATGTCAAAAAAATAAAGTTAGTAAATCAAACAAATGTCCGATGAAAATCACCTCTACATCCAGATTTCCATTTGAAAAGTTGTTTTTAGATATAGTAGGTCCACTGCCTGTGACTGAAAATCAAAATAAATTTATCTTGACAATCCAGGATGATCTGTCTAAATTTTCATTGGGTGTTTGTCTTCCAAATCAGGAAACTTTGACGATTGCACGAGCATTCGTGGATCATTGTATTTGTTTGTTTGGTTCTCCTCAATCTATTGTAACTGATATGGGTTCTAATTTTATGTCAGATTTTTTTTCAAATATTTGTAAAATTTTCAACATCAGAAAGATTAATACTACCGCTTATCACCCTCAATCAAATGGGGCGTTAGAACGCTCGCATCGTACCTTAGGAGAATATTTACGAGATTTTACTTTAACCGATATCGACAATTGGGATAAATGGGTTTCTATGGCGTTATTTACGTATAACTCAACTCCACATTCATCTACAGGCTATATGCCCTTCGAAATAGTCTTCGGATTTAAACCGACCATTCCTACATCATTAAAACGAGATCCCGAGCCATATTATAATTACGATTCTTATGTCGCTGAATTGAAACATAAATTTCAAAATTGTTGGCAAGTAGCTAGAGCAAAACTAATACAAAAAAAAAGAAAATTCCAAGCGTTATTACGACAAAACTGCAAATGAAACAAAATTCCAACTTGGAGACTTAGTACTTCTGAAAAACGAAGCAATGGGTAAAGGGAAACTTGATAATCTGTGGAAGGGTCCTTATCCAATTATAAATTTAAATTCGGAGGAAAATTCTACCATACGCATTGGTCGAACAAATAAAATCGTACATAATAATCGCTTAAAGTTGTTTCACAATTAATGGTTCATTGATATTGTTACTATTATTATTATTATTATTATTATTGTAATGAATTGGTTTATCACTAATTTAGTTTAATTTGAATATTTATTATTAACTAACTTAATATTAATCTCTTTACTAATTTTGGTTTTCATTGAGTTATTGATTTCTCATAAGCTAAACTAGTTGGTTTACTAAAACAGAAAGTCTGTGAGAAAGTTATATTTTATATCAAATTTGAATTACTATAGATAGATTGAAGATAAACCATTCTGGTTTATCTTCATCATAGGGGAAACGTGTTGTGAATACTTTGTTGAAATACTGTAACACCTAATTGTAATACATGTATAGTATACATAATATAGTATTGTACATAATGTAGTATTGTATATAATGTAGTATAGATAGTTATTAAAATACTGTAAGACAAATTTGTAATATGAGGCAGTTGTTAATTTGGATTCCAAGTGAAATCATTAAAGATTGTTAAATAAATTATAAATTAAATTATTAAATAAATTGTTTACACTTATATTCCTGAATAAAGATAATCCACGAAACGATTGTAATACAACAATAGCCTAGCTAGCCACTTCACTTTGGTGCTGCAATAAAGTGCCGAAGAATAAGAAATTGAAGTGAATAGGAATTGTATACAGTTGGAACGGCAAGAATAACAACCAGACTTTGAAGTTATCTCGGTTGATTTTACCTATAATTTTTCTCTAAGTAACTACCTTGCATTAACTAGCAAATAGAAGATTGAGGCATTTTTCTCTGTAGTTCAGTGCAGCTCTGTTTGCCTTGTTGGAAACAGTTTCCAAGATGCTTTTGGAGGCTGCTATTACAATCGTACTAGGTACTACAGAGCATTTACACTGTTCCACAGTGCTTTACTATCGTAATAGCAGAATCGTTAGCAAGAGCATCGTTAATTGAACGATAAATACAAAACAGGTCCTGATCTTTGAGAAACTCCAAATTTCATCTTGTCGATTTCTGAGTACATAACTGATCCTACAAACATGCAAGTATCATTATGCCATTAAGGTTTGGATCTCCACTGCACGATCATCGTTGTTTGAGTCCACGGTTGTTCTCATATCATGATAGATTTCAATTTTTTAATTACTATAGGTGGTATTGGCTTAAACACAATTTGGTAAATTTCTTGTGTCAAATTCACTTAAAAGTAATCCTGGTGATTGACCGGTTGCATTATTATACCGATTGCTACAATACAATCCGTAATGCTTGAAATCAATTATGGTGTTGTCAGATCTGTTTACCCGTCTCATTCACATACACAGATGACAATTTTGTTGTCAATATGTATCAGAATAAGAGTTTCCATTTCCCATATGAATAGCAATGAGTAGGTTAGGTTAGGTTAGAGTGACTGCTAACGCACACTTAAGATAAGACGCACACAGGATGTTAGTCCCTAATACCCCTAACACTCTATTGGAACCATCCTGAGCTACTAATGAAGCGTAAAATGTTCCACACCTTAATATCTGCAAGATCTTAAAGATTGTGAATTACATACCTTAGTGCAAGTGCAGGACAAGAACACATAGGAAGTGAACAAGCGTCTCTTCCTCCTCCTCGTCCATACAGCTTCTACAGAAGTCATTTGTTTCTAGACCCAGCCTTTTCGTATGTTCACCAAAAAGGCAGTTTCCTGTTAATATTCCTACTATACTTCTTAGATCTCTCCTCTCCAGAGAGATTAAGGTCCTAGAGCGATTCAAATCCAGCCTTGGTCACTTTTGTCTCGCTCTCTTGCACGTGAGGGTGTTAGACCACCTCTCCAGTGATAAAGCTTCTGCCCTTTTCCTCAGAGCCAGTCTAAGCTCCGCTGTAGGCCTCCTAACATTGGCCCTTTCAGGCTTCAGCTGAAGACTTGTATCTTGTCTAGCTAGTTCGTCTGCCCTGCAGTTACCCTAGACGTCAGAGTGGCCAGGGACCCAGATAATCTGAATATTGAAATGCTCACTCATCTCGTTAAGAGACGAGTGGCAACCCAATACCACCCTAGACTTCAACAGCACTGTGTCCAGCGACTTGATAGCAGCCTGAATGTCCACATAAATCGTGATATCCCTCTGGGATATCACGCTATGCCTCAACCAGCTCAAGGCTTCCTCAATCGTTATTATCTCCGCCAGGTACACGCTGCAGTGGTCAAAGAGTGCTTTTATTTAATGCTCCACAGAACAGTTCAGCTCCGACCTTACCATCTAGCTTTGAGCCGTCCATTTCCTTCTTTAGCGAACCAATTATTGTCGAGTGACCTGCCTGAAGGTATTTCCACTGAGGCACGGCCGTTAGTCTGGTGGCTATGTTAGCCGCCATCTGTTTGCCATAGATATCTACTGGAAGAAGGTGTAACATGACCTCTAAGGTTTGAGTGGGTGTTGTTCTCAGTGCCCCGCTTATGAGCAAACAGGCCATCCTTTGCACCTTCTCTAACTTCTTTCTATAGGTTACTCTATCCAGTGCTGGCCACCAAATACTCACTCCATACATAAGAACAGGTCTTTCTACGGCAGTGTAGAGCCAGTGTACCAGCTCCGGTCTGAGACCCCAACGTTTGCCTATTGCACTCTTACACGAATACATCGCCGTCGTAGTTTTGCTGATTCTCTCCAAGATGTTCGGCTTCCACCTTAGTTTACTGTCTAAGATTACACCCAGAAATCTCACTTTATCAGTAAAGGCCAGTTTAGTGCCATTTACGGTAAGAGGGTTAACTGCTGGAATTTTATATTTCTTAGTGAAGAGTACCAGCTCAGTCTTAGATGGATTGACTTCCGATATACATTTACCGGTGCATCTTGTAATAATAAGAAGCGCATTCTGCATTACCTCCTTCTATACCCTCCCTCTCCAACTCCAGAAGTAATCCATTGATCACCATGTTCCAGAGAAGAGGGGACAGAACTCCCCCCTGTGGGGTTCCTCTAACCACTCGTCTTCTTATGGTTGCCTCCCCTAACTCTGAGTTTACAGTCCTGCTTCCCAGCACATGACTGATCAACTTGATTATGGAGGATTCCACTTCCATGAACGATAATCCTTTCAGGATTGCATCTGTCTGAACATTTTAATGGCGCCCTCAATATCAAAAAAAGCTACCATACAATACTCCTTTGAGTGAATTGATCTTAATTTTGCGTACCAATGCATGTAGGGCCGTATCTACTGATTTACTCTTACAGTACGCATGTTGAGAGGCTGACCATTTCTCCTGTTTTAAGTTCATACTAATATGTGTTTCTACCAGGGTTTTCAATAGAAAGGATGATAATGTTATAGGTATTAGGTCCTTTGGATAGCCTTTTCCCGCTTTTGGAATAAAAACCACCCTGACCTCCATTCATTGCCTAGGAATGCAGACCAACTTTAAACAACCCTTAAAGATTGCCGCCATCGACGGGAGGATAATCTCCGAGTTGTTCTGGATTTCTGCCGGTATAATCCGATCCGGTCCAGCCGATTTGTACGGCTTGAACTCTTTTATGGCCCACAGAATTCGTTTTTTATTTACGATAACCGGTGTGCGCAGCAAACAAGCTTCCCCCGACGCTCTCAGTTCCATCGAGTTTTCTAAACTACCCGGGACTATTCTTAACTATGCACATTGGCCGTTTCTCGGGTTACCCGTGCTGGCGTAGCAAATGGTGGTATTATTAGTAGCCATTAATTTGCCTCTACCATTCAGTGTCGTGGAGGGTGACGAACCTTACCCATGCTGAGATCTTGATGTAGCAATTGCTTGTATTCCAATCATCCCGTAGGTCATTTCATTATATTTGGTTATGCTACCATGTATCTTAAACGACTTTAACTCATCCACCTGTTCCTTCGATCGCCTTATTTTACCGCGATTACATAAATTAATGCGGATACTTGACCCGTAAATAGTAAATGACTAAATTTGGTAAATGGTTAACCGCAACATTAATTTAATTATTTAATCCATAAGCTCAATACATATATAGACAAAAGCTAAATTGTAACAACATACAGTTTTTTTTGTGTTGTCGTTCGAAATTACTTTAAGACGTTACCCAAACGATTTAACAAGATTTTTTTTAGAAAAACCAAACATTAAATGTTACATTATTTAGAGTTTTGATTCTGTGCGTATTACGTTTACGTATCGTACCGTATAATATATACGAGTATGTTATATGCGTTACTTTGAAGACCAAATTGAATAAGATGAAGAACATGAACACACGTATGTACGTACATACATATACAAGACATTAAGTTTATAAATTTCAAAATGGTTTGTAATTTTGGTATAAAAATTGACTTTGATTGTTTGAACAAACTATAAAATTGTTTCGTTTCCAATTTGACATTTTACATGCGGTTTGTACCATTTTCATGGAAATGCGCTGCTAAGGTATTCGGTATAGATGTAAACCGTTATTCAGATCTATCTGTACACATGTACGAAATTATTTAAAAGGATAATAATTAAGATAAAATTAATGTTGTTGCCAAACAAAGATTAAGCTCCCGCTTGTTTTTGTTTTTGTTTTGGAAAATGACTTAAAATTTTCTTAATTACCGCGTAACCGAATGAATAATCAACCTTTCAATAACTGAGTTTTGTTTAATTTTCCCACAGCACATATAAACAGTATGTAGGCATGTCTATATGTGATGTGATTCATCAAAAAGCTCTTCAAGTACCGTCTACACACATACATATAAACAAACAAAAGTTAATTGCGTAACAGCGCGGTTAATGATGTGATAAAATTTAAATCAATTAATATAATTATGTACTTGATATTTCTTTTGTTTTTCCATCTTATCTCCAGTTCGAAAGTTAAAGAATATAATTAACGTTTTTCCTGAGAGAGAGATATTCGAAACGAAATCAATTAAAGTTGTTAATTGTACAAATGTGTGTCGGTTGAATTTTTGATAAGCACACTGTGCGTCATATAAGAGGCGATGATCTTTCTCCTTTCGTTTTCGAGTGAGGTGAGTGAAATGATGAATTTCTACGCGTATACTTTAAGAAATGTGAAGGGATGGATGGTTGACAAAAGTCGGAACGAGTTGTGATTTCACCATTAATTGATAAAATTGAAGGAGATATAAAGAGTTTTCCAATAAGATGTTTAATTTTGAACAGTCTGCTATTTGGACAGCTGCCCATTTTTAAGCTGTCATCTTTTGACATTTGACATGTGAAAACTAGGCCAATACTAGAAATGTTACGATACACGCTCAAATAGTGTATTGATATTCACTATACAACAATGGTGCCACTAAACCACTTTTTGGTCGTCGTCAAACACCCTCTCGGCCGGTTATAGTAAAACTGGTGGAAAAATTTGAGCTGTTGAGACCAGTTAGTGACATTTGACATGTGAAAACTAGGCCAATACTAGAAATGTTACGATATACTCTCAAATAGTGTATTGATATTCACTATACAACAATGGTGAACATTTTGTCACAGTTTGCAACACTAAACCACTTTTTGGTCGTCGTCAAACACCTCCTCGGCCGGTTATAGTGAAACTGGTGGAAAAATTTGAGCTGTTGGGACCAGTTAGTGACATTTGACATGTGAAAACTAGGCCAATACTAGAAATGTTACGATACACGCTCAAATAGTGTATTGATATTCACTATACAACAATGGTGAACATTTTGTCACAGTTTGCAACACTAAACCACTTTTTGGTCGTCGTCAAACACCTCCTCGGCCGGCTATAGTGAAACTGGTGGAAAATTTTTAGCTATTGGGACCAGTTAGTGACATTTGACATGTGAAAACTAGGCCAATACTAGAAATCTTACGATACACGCTTCAATAGTGTATTGATATTCACTATACAACAATGGTGAACATTTTGTCACAGTTTGCAACACTAAACCACTTTTTGGTCGTCGTCAAACACCTCCTCTGCCGGTTATAGTGAAACTGGTGGAAAAATTTGAGCTATTGGGACCAGTTAGTGACATTTGACATGTGAAAACTAGGCCAATACTAGAAATGTTACGATACACGCTCAAATAGTGTATTGATATTCACTATACTACAATGGTGAACATTTTGTCACAGTTTGCAACACTAAACCACTTTTTGGTCGTTGTCAAACACCTTCTCGGCCGGTTATAGTGAAACTGGTGGAAAAATTTGAGCTATTGGGACCAGTTAGTGACATTTGACATGTGAAAACTAGGCCAATACTAGAAATGTTACGATACACGCTCAAATAGTGTATTGATATTCACTATACAACAATGGTGAACATTTTGTCACAGTTTGCAACACTAAACCACTTTTTAGTCGTCGTCAAACACCTCCTCGGCCGGTTATATTGAAACTGGTGGAAAAGTTTGAGCTGTTGGGACCAGTTAGTGACATTTGACAAGTGAAAACTAGGCCAATACTAGAAATGTTATGATACACGCTCAAATAGTGTATTGATATTCACTATACAACAATGGTGAACATTTTGTCACAGTTTGCAACACTAAACTATTTTTTGGTTGGTCTAAAAAGAGCTTTCAAAAAGCTTTGTTGTAAATTAACGCATCAAAGTGATAAAATGAAACTATGGCAACTTATATGACCCTCTTCAACCTTTACTTGTTCAAGTATGAATTTCTGGTAATCCAAAAGGATGGAAGGTTGTCTACTATATAAGTGTGAGACTAATCGTTACTCAATTGTGTCAATCAAGGTTAAACCGCAAATCTTTTGAAAGTGTTTCTTGTTCCAGTCTTGTTCCAGTAAACTTAATCTATGGCTTAGAGACCTCCTTTCTGGACCTAATAGCTATTCCTCCATTACCTTATACCAGTAACGGAATCTTCTTTACAAATTCTAGCATTAAATCTGCTCTAGATCATGAATGCAACCTGTCCTCATTTCCATTGAAATTTTATCCTTTTGCGTTAAAGTGTTTTTGTCTTAGTTTGTCTGTTAGTCTCGGTATGAGGAGTCAATAGAAACAAGTTCTCGTTGTCATCACTCGTGATTGATTGCGCATCATTCTATATGGATTCGTACTTATACAGGACAGGTGCTTCTCTGTTTAATTATATAAGCTGTTCTGAGTTGGAAATTCTGAATAAAGGATGCGAGCCAACCTTTTTTTTATTCGATCCATAGGTGTACCGCATTTTATATAAGCCTTAAGCGGCTAACTTTTAAATCTTACCGTTATTGAGCCCATTGGGAATCTATCGAAGGTTATACCATCAGCTAAGGGCACTGCCAAGACTCGAGACAACCTCATTATTAATTCAGATAAGGCACTTAAGAACAAGACTAGAATATCGAATCTTCATGAAAATTCTGAGAAGAGTCCAGTTTCTGTTACTACAGAGAAAAGATCATTTTGTTGAATCTCCCATTTTTGACATAGAACAGGACGCATTGAGTTAGAGCCTATTGTTCTTGCCGTCGTAAAAAGCGGGTCTTGGAGCAGAAGCAGACGGGCCATTATCCCGAAACATGGTGAATCTGATTATACAAACTGAAACTGCTCCACGTGAACGCTTTTGTAAATTTAAAAGATAGGCCCTACTCTGGGTCTTGGCGGTACTTTTCATAGCACCTCATTCAACACGGTTTTTCATACTTATATCTATTATGGCATTGAGCTCACCATTGTCAAGTGGATTAAATCAATGCTTAATGTCGCCTAAACAAAATCGACATCATGCTATTCGGAACAACTTTATCGTTAATTTTGTGTAAAGATTCTCTTGCTCATTTGAACTGGTGAAACTAGTCCGACTACACTAATTCTGAATTTTGTTTAGTTAAAAATCAAAAGTGACTCCATTACAATCACACTAAGCAACTGTGTGGTGTGGATTCTAGAGAATATTCCGCTCACCTAATGGTATTTATTTGAACTAATTTGTATTACACCTGCCCTTAGCACCTTCCTTTCCGATTGTGATTGTTCATTTATGCTGAGGTTATATTGAACAGAGGTTATATTAGTTGCCGTGTTGATATTAGAGATATGCTAATACTTAATCGTGGCACTGAAAATAAATGCCCTAAACAGAAGCGTTAGAGATCTCCGATGTAATTGTGATACCGGACTGCTTGTGTCATTTATATGATGTAATTTGAAATTTTTTTATGACTGCTGACTTGACGGTCCTCTAAAATTAAAATGACCGTATTGTCCTGGAGATGGTTTGTCCACATTTTGCCTGAATGTAAAAGCTAGCGGTTTGTGGTGCGTATATACAGTATAAATTGTGGCTCGTCCGAAGTATATTTAACATCCTTAATTGATGAATATGCGGATATCAGTTCTCTAGCGTGAGTACTGTTATGTCTTGGCTTGTCCGTCAATTTAAGAGAATAAATTGTAATGGTAAGTATTCGTCCTAAATTTGATGAAAAACTGTTCAATTGCTGCATGCAAAGTTAAGCCTGTCTAAAACTGTTTAAATGAATCTTTGCGATAAATTCGGGCTCGACTGGAATTTTATGATATACCTTAACGAGATGCGTATGACTTGATCAGGAACTTTTGCTACGAGAACAATATTCCAATTCCATCAATGTTCGAATTATCTTTTAGCGGCTACATATTTATAGATTGAGTGCTTACGAACTTGAGTCTTGTGTGCCTTTGGTATAATATAATGTGTTACTGTGTGTTTCACTGGTGTGATGGCGGTTTCAAACTATATGTCAGAAACTATCGTTAAGGTCTATGAAGGACTGTGGATCTATTTGCCCGGCGTAGAAAGTGAAATCTTTCCAACTTTTTTAGCCCAGGTAAATTTCCATCTCAGTCCTAAGTCTAAATTTAGAAGAGATGAACCAAACTTATCAGTGTGGTGGTGCTGCTGATGATGATCGAAGCTAGACGGCTTATCGGTAACTGTCATATTTATCAAAGGTTATCGTTCGGTATATGTGTCCTTCTCTCTCGACTAATCTCAACTATTTGGTTATCATTCGGATGTGACAGTTTGACTTATTCATGAGATCAAAATTGGCCCGTCATTTGTCTTGTAACATAATCGTCAAATTGTGTTTCATCAAGAAAAGCCAGGTGATTGTTTGGGTCATATAACATTCGGCTGTTATTTAAGATCGAGAGTGTAGCCGACTCGACCAGGGGATCTATATAAGTTTTTTTATTACATCCTGTTTGGGGCTTGAGAGCACATGGTTATTTGGTGTAGGCTATGTAGTCAAAATGGTACCAACAAAGATGGTTTAGATTGTTCGAACCAGAATATTACTATTGATTTAGAGTGCGAGTACGAGATGGTGAACGTGATCGAGGTGTTGCCTGAGAAATTTGTCTGCCACATCGGTTTGGTGCACTTATACTAAGTTGCCTGATAGGTACCGAATGAATTAGATGATAAGGCGTTAAGCGAAACGCGAATGAATTAGATGACGATGCTGGTTGTTGCTCGTTCTGATTATGCCTTCCTCTTCGTGGCCCTCGCAATCGTGAAATAACTGTTTCATTAACAGTGGGCTATAACGTCTCTTAATATGTGTATTTGGTTACTGCAGCCTCATGCTCTTGTGCATACAATAATCGATCTCGGCCATAATCGTTAAAGCGACCGAGTCCGGGTTGGGCAGACAACAATATTCTAATTAATTCATTAAGATTTCGGGTCCAAAGTAAATGGATGACCGAGACTTATTATAAGGTTTAGTAAGGTGGTTTTAATTGCTCACCTGGAGTGGATTTTCCAACAGGTCCAGTATCGTAGTGCTATAGAGGTGCGATAGTATTAATGAGATGCCCTACTGCAGATCCAAAGTAATCTCTGCCAATACGATCCACCCTTCTATATCGTACATCCATAGTGGTTGTAGTGGCATAGTGCCTGGCCGATGCTTCTACTTCAAATTTCTATTCCTTCTCTTCCAGATCTGTGCCGCTGGAACAAAGCATGCGAAATTTGGTTGCACCTTTCTTTGTTTCATTTTCAAGTTGTGGAAGTCCAACTACGACAGAAGAAATTCGAGATTAGACACTAATAGAATTTATATAGGCTTTGGCTTAACAAGTTCGCCACGGGTGTGAATTCTACAGCGCTTATGTTATACACTGCAGTTCATTTGAATAGGAACGACCGCTTTTTTTTAAATATTTTAAAATCGATCCAACTTTTCCAAGATTGACTTTTACAGGATTAGCACTTGTTTAAAATTACATAATTTTTAAATAAAAATAAATTAGTAGGCCAGAAGAATTTTATTTTATTTATTTTGTTTTTTCATAAAAAGTGTGATTTTTGTTTGTTTCACTTGAATAGAAACGACCATATTATCTATATTATTAAACTTAAATTAAATTAATTTTTTTAAAAAAGTTGACCAATTTAAGATAAAAAAAATTTAAATATGGGTCGAGGAAAAAAACTTAGTAAGGAAGAAATAGCCCAAATTCAAGTACTACACAGCGAAAATTATTCTCTAGAAGCAATTGCAGATAAAATAGGGAGAAGTAAGCTTGTTATTTTCAATTTTACAAAAATCCAAGAGAATATGGCTCATACAATAAAGGCCGAACTGTTTAGGCCACAGCTGCAGCCGACAAGCAGGCCATACTAAGGGCAGCATCCAATTGCGCACTATCTTGTTAAAAAATTAAAGCTAGAGTTGGTTTGGAGGCCAGCCGAATAACAGTATGGAGAGTGATTAAAAAAGCAGACTACCTTATTCAGAGAAAGCTTCAAAAGAAACCACCTCTAAATCAGAAGAGGAAACAGAAAAGGTTAGATTTCTCGAGGCAGCATATGACATGGGCTGAAAAATGAAAACGTGTCGTGTTTTTTGATGAGAAGAAATTTAACCTCGATGGCTCCGATGGGTTTAATAATTATTTTCACGACCTTCGGGAAAACACCACAGACGGGAAGGAGGCGTTATGGTGTTGGGGCTATATCATTTTATGGTCCGGGAGATTTGTCATTTCCAACAGGAAAAATGACCGCAGCAACTTATAAGGGCATTCTCGAAGAAGCATTTCCTCGCTTCAATGATACTTTTGGGCCATTGCTATGGATATATCAGCAAGATAATGCCCCTAACATAATCAAATCATGGATATCGCAGCTTTTGCCCTCCGTATTCTCCTGATATCAATATCATGAAAACCGTGTGGGGTTGGCTGTCTCGGAAAGTTTACGAAGGTGGTCGAAAAAGTTGGATCGATTTCGAAATATTCCAAAAAAATCCAACGTTCCTATTCAAATGAACTGCAGTGTAATTTTATTTTGTCATTTTCTACGTTTAAGATTGGTGTCAACCTGTGGCAGTTTAAGGTACTAAATTGTTTCATTTATATCCAAATTCTTCCTCGACATTGGTCGAAGGAGTGGTATAAAGCAATCAATCGTTCTCAAAACTTTGCAGTTATTCAAACTTTACCCATAGCCAGACAGTATGGCTCGTAAATACTAAATGAAGGCCAAATAATTCAATTAATCGCTATTGATTGGTCACGGTTCCTGTGATGCTGCGGAAAAGTAAGAAGAAGTCTCCAGACGTTAATAGTCGTTCGCTTCTACTCTCTAATTTTCTATCTGTTCTATCTTTGAAATCTGTTTCGAGGCTCAAAGCACTCCCAACTTTTTCGCGGTTTGCTTATTTACATCCGACTTTACACCATTACGTATAGTGAAACCGAAGATCTACGGCTATAGGCTATATATAGAAACCACTGTACGTTGCACAGCTCTATGCCAGCTCATAGTACCGACATGGAAGATGGGTTTGCCCATAAATTTGGCACTCCAACAGGGAGCATATCCCTTTTTCATATCTTGCCCCTACCGGGATTCGAACCCAGTACCCCCGCGCTCCAATTGCCTTAGTTTTGACCATTGTTCTTCGGCTTTCCTGATGAGGATCTGTAGTGGTTTCTAGAAGGCAGTGATCCGCCTAAGCAACAGTTGAAATCGCCTAAGTAAAAATCTGAACTTCCATCACACCCTGTACATACATAGTTCGACATTCCATTTAAATAAGATATAAAAATCAATTCAAATTACGAATCTCATTAAATAAGAATAAATATGTACAATAACAATAATAAGACTATTTCGATGATTATTTCCAATTTACCATTTTATTTTTCCTTCGTCGTATTCTTCTCGCGATATCCATACCAATTTACCATTCAATCTTTTGTTTTTTAATCCAATCGCGCTCAGGGAATTTTTTTTTCTTATGAAAATCAATTTTCTTGATTTTCGCGTCTTATTATCGTTTCACATACATTATATGCGTATATTGTGTCCATACATATATAAGAAGCCAATTGACATTATAATATTTATACAACTGAATTAAATGTACGAGTACGAGTATATAGAAAGAAAATCAAGATGTCATCTTATATGGCAGTTCGTTTTCGTATATATTCTAATTTCACAGTTAAGTATAAAAATAATGTCGATGGCATTATTTAATTCAATTAAATATATGTCCAATCAATATTGACAATACACAATAATTTATTGCATACAAATCTTCATATGGTAATTATCGTCGATCGAACTGTGTGTACATTTACGGCAGCTGAATTAACTATACATCCATTGTGTGTGCTCGTATATACTCCACCCCCATTCTCGATATAATTTTCAAAATGAACATAATTGTGTTAAATTGTGTGAGGGTGTCTTAAAATCTATATTACTGTCAACACGCATGTGATGGCCATAAAAACTATTATTCTTAATTATCTCTCGATTGTGATCGTTTTGTAATATAGATGTGTGACGTTTCAATTCAATAAAAGTCTTTGTACGATTCAATTTATTAATTTTCCCCGTTTATTATCTCTTATAATTCACTAATAGATAGTTGGACAATGTGTCGTAATTCAACTGTTTCTATAAAATAAATAAACGATTAAGTGAAATGTGGTTGATTGGATATATGTATACACAATCGCAAACAAACGGGATGGGGTAAAGTACATAGCACTCTCATTATTGTTGAAATGTTAAACTTTACATTAGGACTCCTGTGGTGAATGTTTTCGAACATTAGCTCAGGTCGATAAGCACGAAAATAGTTAAATGGTGGTGTGAATGAACACATGTATGACCTCCTGTTCGAGTGCAGAAATCATAAGTCGACTAATGAATATTCATTTGGGTTAAGGTATGACGTAAATAGACGAACCGTGATAGAGTTGACAGTACCTTGAATCGCAAAAATATCGCTAGTTTCGTAACCATGAAACTATGATTTTCGAAAATGCTTGCGTTAACTGTTCGGTTTAAAAATATTTTTATTTCGCCCTCCACCCAAATTTTCCTATTTCTAGTTTTAATTTTATTTTTCGTTAATTTATCGAATTTTGTATTAATTTATTTTTTTGAAAACTTCTATTTAGTTACAGTTTTTGCTATTCACTAACTGTATAAATTGGCACTGTCGTCACTAAAATGCCATGGGATGAGAAAAAAATAGCTCATTCCGAAACCATGTTTAAACCAAGTTGCAAACCATGGTTAGCAGAGACACATTACAACGAAATCATGATTAACTCGAAATTTTAGTTACGAAACCTGAAATGTGTCTTTAGTTTTAGAAACATTCAAAATTTAAGTTATGTGGTAGTTTTAATTTTATGTATCACGGGTTCATATGACGCAGTTGTTAAAGCTGTTCCTTTTGATGCGGGTAGGTCCTGAACTACAAAAATGGTGCTGAGAATTTCATCTTTTGTTTAAAAATAAAAGTCAGATTGCTATGCAGATGGGACATAACTGAGAAAGGATATCACAATGGGGTAACTAATGTGAGTTGCAGAGTCGCGTTTTGATACCTTTTCACCCATGCAATTCACTGTTTGCTTTAAATTTCCTACCTTACCCCGTTGCAGTTAAATTGAGGACGTACGACTCAAAGTTTGAAATACGAGGACCGTCTACCTTTATGCGGGGCTGTAGTATAAGAGTAACCAGACGCATTGGGTCAAAGATTAGGGATTTTCAATAGGTTGAGGTTCTGTTACGATTTGAACTCACACTGTTTATAAATTTTTATTTTTTTGGGATCAAGGCTCTCTCAGCTCTTTCACGGTTTGCTTATTTACGTCCTACTTTACGCCTTAATGGCCAAATCGAGAACGTACGGCTATAGTTCCGATTTACGTAGAACCATCTGCGCATTGTATTGCTCCATGCCAGCCTATATAGTACTGATATGGAAGATGGGTCGGCCCATGAGCTCTGCACTCCAATAGGGAGTCATAGATGTGTTCATTTAGCCACCTGGGTGGTCTGTCTATAAATAGGGTATACAAATTGACATCTGGCCTGCTTCAAATAGATCAAAACTTATTGTAAATCCAATCAAATTCTTTGATTTTTATCAATCGTGAGATCACAAATCTCAGCTTTCATTCCAAAAATGTCCTTGTAAAACAGCTCGGCTTAGGTTAAAGCTACTCGTGCTAAATACTATGGTTAAAACAGACCATTTGACTCTTGGTGTTTTCTGCATAGAGGAGTAGAATAAGATGACGGTTCTCTTTTTAACTGATCGCAAGCAAGTCAGGCAAATTGCTGCTGCGTTTCGGATCGTTGAGCAGAAACGTCATCTGAGTCTTCACTTAGCTGTTAGATTGTCGTAAAATAATTTTAGAACATTATATTTGAATTTGGTCTAAATAATATTACCGTTTGAAGAAAGCGGCTACAAATTACTAACCACTATCACATAGTACTGTATCTGCTCCGGTCTTGGCAACGCAAACGTTAAACCAACTATAGTGTTTGATTATCAAAAAAAATATCTTGTCGGAATCAGTTTAGATGCGATGTTGAGAGAAAATTGATGTACTTTGCTTGTCACGGAAGGGCTTCATATTTCAGAAATAAGAAGTGATGCTTCAACTTAAAACTGAACCGCCCAGGTGGTACAGTGAATAAAGCTGCGGCAGTTGGAGCGGGAGGTACCGGATTCGGGAGGTATTTTGATCTGTGGTGTGAATGAACACAACTATTATGACCCCCTGTTAGAGTGCAGAACTCATGGGCCGCCCTACTTCCATGTCAGCACTATAGGCTGGCATGGAGCTATGCAATGTGCAGATGGTTAGGAAAGTCGGACCAATAGCCGTACGTCCTAGATTTGGCTGTAATGACGTAAGAAGTAAGGAGGTAAATAAGCGAACCGCGAACAAGTAGGGAGTGCCTTGAGCCCCAAAACAGATAAGAGAGAAAAAAAACTGCAAAGTGATCCTCACAATGGTTTAATTAAATATAAATATTATTCCAGTAGTTGTGCCTATTGAGGAGGAAATAGGATAAACTGTTACCACAGCGTCAGTTATAGTCAACATTACGTTGCATTGAACCGTTTTGCTCAAGGCAACCAAATAAACAGCTGATTAGACGATAGATAGTGAGGTACTGGTTTTTTGGATCCTAAGGGATAATATATAGCCGCTGATTTAAAGTTGAGAGCAAATTGGTGAAAATAGACCAAGATGACAGACATATATGTGCAACGAGAGAGAGTCTCATGCATATGTGGTCAATGGAACTATGTAGGATCATGAGCAAATAACCCGAATGTTAAATTACGGTGAGAGTATTTTTTGCTACGTTTGGTGTCCACAAATATCTAGGGATCTATTCCCTGTCTGTATTCGCCTGTGTATAATAGGTAACTGGTAAGACGAAATGACTATACTAAATAAAATCAAACGGTGAGTTTTGAATTTTTTATTTATCGACATGATAATTTTAATGTAGCCATTATGGAGTAGAATTGGTTTTGGATACTACTTCGACGATTTGTTCTCAAAATCCGTCTCGCGATCATTTTCACTAGGGTTTTTGCTCCGACATATACTCTTTTGAAACTAATGTTGAAACGCCATCAATTACCAATATATTGTTGTGCTTTTCAAATACTTCAAACGGAGTGTCTTCTTGCGGAAGAGACTCCGTTTGAAGCATTTTTTTACAAATGAATGACCTTAACTGTGCACCCAACTTTAGCCATTTGATTTGATTTATATAGATCTTCAATGTTCCATCTTGAAGATAATTCTGAAGTTGTAGTGACCAATAAAAATGTTAATAAAAATGACGCTATTGGTTAAGTAACATGAGTCTACAATGAAGCACGGTCTCAAAATTTAGAGGACTCATTTTATATTCGATATCCAAAATAGGCGAAATCGGGAAACAGTTAAATGCTAATTCTGATCCAAGTCTATCTTGTTTGGGTGAATATACCAAAATAGTTCACGAACTGATCCACCTTTTGTGTGTCATGACTTGGTTGAAAACATTGTAAAGCCAAAGTGTTTAAAGTGGTTCCGTCTTAGTTTCCAAAAGTTTAGGGTCTATAAAATAAAAAATATGGGGTCAAATAGAACTTTAATATGAAAGGAACTTGAGAAATGTAATGGGAAGGGTTGATCTTGTAACAATACCTTCATCTCTGTGGTCTCATCAAAACCTTAGAACAAATAAGTTATGGTAAAGTAATTAAACGGGAGTTTAAATTATTCGTCATGTATTTGCATAATTCTGGTGACGTGAAATGGTGGTATAGATTATGCTGGGACAATTTGATCGAAAGTTAACATGATGCTTTAAATAGCAATTTTTTATCTGTATACGATAAGTGGTTTAGACCAATCGAAATACGATCCCTTTTGAAGTTCAGAACTCTTAGTCAGGGTCGTCAGTACTATATAGGTTGGCCTGAAGGATAAACAAATAGGATATGAAAAGTGAGTGCACGTCGACAGTATATTCACTATTTGCAAGCTCTGTATTGGAGCTGTTAGACTCGAAATTATGTTTGTCTTAAACGTTCTAAGTTACCTCGTTGTCAGGCAAATCGAAGAGGTAGTGCTATATAGGTCCGATTTGCGTTAACTACCTACAAATTACATGCTCCATGGCAGTCTATAGTAATGAAGTTCCTTTTTCTGCAGTCTGCTCCTATTAGATTTTAAATCTGGTACCTCTGACTCTACGGGAGTTCCATTTGGTCATTAATACAATTGTTTTCAGAATGAAGTGATGTTTTACAAGCAATTACGCTTCTGGACTAATATTTACGATATATAGTCATTATGAATAAAATATTTATGTTTTTTGTAATACTGTGCTGGAAGACATAAGTCGGTTTATTCTTGTCTGTTCATCATTCAAACTTTAATCAAAAAAAGTTATATTTATAGAGGAAGCTTCCTAATTGTGTAATAACACTTACTATATGCAGCCGGTGGATTATCGGTTGCAATTAATTTTTTTACATGCCATTAGAAGTCAGCTCTCGTACTCATCCGTCAATGTCCAACTCCCACATCCATACATGACAACGGGTCTGATCAACACTCTGTACGTAGTTTCATCTTATCCGTATTAGCAAGATTTTTTGATTTCAGAACTGTACGTAGAGGATAGAAAGTCCGATTGCCAGTGGTAAGGTGAACCTTGATATCCTCTCCAATACTATTATCGTGAGTAATGAGAGATCCAAGATACTCATTACTCCTTCAAACGTGTGGTTACCACTATTGAAATCATTTGTGTGTTGGTCTCGAAAACCAGAGATAAGATATTTGGGTTTGAACTCGTTGATTTTGAGACCAACGGAAGCTGAACACTGTTCTAGTCGATCAAATATCTCTTTCACTCCATTGTCATTTAACCTAAGTACACAGATAACATCAGCATATATGCAAAAAGTTGATTGGATGTCGGAATAAGATGTAGTCTTGAGGGGGTTTACTTCTATGAAGGATGTATTCCAACATGAGATTAAAAAGTATCGGGGATACACCATAGAACTGTGTCATAGGCTTACTTCTTTTTCGGACATGCCTAGATACATTCAGTTTCATATAGTATGGATTTACCTTATTCGTGAAGAAACACGGAATTTCGAGTACCTATAACATAATAGTTCACGTAATATATATAACCTGAAGCAGGCTGTAAACTATATATAGTATTTATATCGACTAATAAAACCTCTTGATCATTCCAGTGACCTTAATCACTTAACCAATTCACACAACATAATATAAGAAATTTATGATCGTTATAAACATTAAACGAGGATTCGCATATTTTCGATATACAGCTTCCCAATAATTGTTGCAATAAAATAATAATTGTTGGGCACACAATACATTCAGTTCGAAGCTCCCGCCAGCACGAAATAAAGAAATGAAGTCATTAAACTTGTATTGCGTATATATTATAAGAAAAGATGTCGGCTGTTGTGAATTAAAATTTCCAATCGTGTATCGCGTCTTAAACGATTTCGCGTTACACTGTGATCTTTAATCGTTGGCATTGTTAATAAAAACGAAGTTCGATCGAGATGATATACCAGTCTTAAAAATGCATGTTAACTGTAATTTATTTAATTTGAAAATTTGGAAGTTTTCTATACTGTGCAGCTGAATTAAGTGTTTTATGTTGTCGAGATTATGCTGAGCTGTGCTCTTTTGATTGTACCAGATTAATTTTTTTAATTGCCAATTGTTTAATGCATTTTGCGGTCCATGTCGACATAACATAAAATATTTCGGCAAAACTCCAACTAATTGACTTAAAGTCGTGATGGAATTGAAAGATTTTGGTTGTGAAAGTCGCGTATAAAAACTATCTGGGTTTATCGATCGATTTTGATTTATAATAGTTTTTTGAAGGTGTTGGTCATGGTTTAAAACTGTTGCGCCTGAGGTAGCTCAAGCATACGAAAATACCTGAACTATTGACACATCCTATATAATGAGAATCACAATCTAGTCTTGAAGACGGGTTATACTTTGAATCCCAAATGATCAGAATAAGACAACATTGTCCAGATCACACGACATTAAGATCCAAGAGCGTGATACAAACGAAACAACTAATCAAAATGTCTCTCCAAAAAGAGAAGCAACACTCAAGACAGACTACTTTTAAGAAACCATATTATTTGAACGGTTTAAAACGAAATTGGAAAAGCGTTTGGTACGATGGCTGAGTTTGATGCTTATATTATTTTAAAGATTCTAAGATAAAACCTAAGAGAAATATATCTTTTGTGTGGTCTTCGTACCCCAACTGTAGCAATACGACTATAACATGATATATATCATCAAGTTCAGTCGTATGGCTGATGAGTTCAAAAAGGCTGAACATTCTCAACGGTTGGTAATATCAGCGATCATAGTAGAATCATTCAGACTTTATATTTCAAAATTGGCTAGACGTAATCAATGTTGCTAACGAGACTAACGAATCTGCACCACACTGCAACTGCACACTGCATCTTTTAAAAACTGGACAAATCTTCACCAATGTGGGAACGATAGGCGAATAAAGTTAATTGAATTGGGAAGAACGAACTTATTTTAAAAGCCGGATAGCAGCTTCAAAGGAAGTGAATATAGTGTCACCATTGTCTCTCCACGACAATTCTAGCATGCCGTCGTTCTGAGATTGAACAATTGATCCTCGTTTAAAGTTTTGTCTTCTGTCCAAATTAGTTCTCCGATTAAGAATTTATTACGACCACAATAAAGCCGAGTTCATACTTTGATTTCTTCTTTCATTCATTCGTTCCGTAATTTTGTTTTGACGATTCATACTATGCTAAAGTATCAGAACGATTCTCGAAACGATTTTGTCAGTAACTAAAATAAATTAATCCCATTGGCACGCACGTACACATTATATGTATTTTGTTTCCGAATAACAATGGCCTTTATTTGCTTCCTTTTCGTTTTGGTGTCATGTTGTCTCTTTTACTCAATGTTCGTTCAGACAAACAGTTAAAGTTAAACTATCTCTTGCGACAAAATGTAGGAACAAAAAATTGTCATTTTGGATTACTACGATTGGCCGAACAAAATTGTTTGAATGAATGAATGAACGAAGAAATTGAAGTATGAATTCAGCTTAAGTGCTGTATTGTTATTATATTTCTTCACTTGGTGCATTATTAAGCATTTGAATTTACATAGACTACCTACACGTTGCATTGCTTAATGGCAGTCCATTGTACTGTTATGAGAGATGCATTGAACCATTATTTCAGCACTACAATAAGTGGTCATAGATACTATTGATTAGGAATCGAACAATATATAACAGCTAATACACTACCATCGCTCCTTTAACTTTGATTTACTTACATATTTACATAAGTAGACCATATTAGGACAACTTTAACATGGTAAAATATTTATAATCTCATCTCAGACTTCTTTTCATTTAATGGTCAGCTAGATAAGGACTTTTGAGATCATAACTCATCTTAGCATAATCGCAAAATTTGTTCTTTAGCAAATACTCACACGTCGAAACCATTAACTGAAACACTTTTTAGGTCTAGTTCTTTACCACCGCCACTGATCAATGCTAGTTGTTTGCTTTATCACCACCTAATCATGAACCTCTTATATACAAATCATCGACCTTCTTAGTTCCCACTTCTGTTCCAATTGTAGCTGACTTATACCTTTTTTAATAGTCAGCGACCTAATGACCAATGGTCTTTCTAACAGTTCTATATATTGTTGTTGAATTGTAATCTAGTTACCAATCGGAATTAAGAATACGGTTGTTCCTTAACTAAATAGTTTACATCCCATTTAGATTATCCTGAAGTTTGAAAGTTATGTTCATGACAATTTGATATTGTGGACATGACCATCGACATCAACTATTACGTAAGTGTAGGCTATGATTAGACACCGTCAGGAACCTGATCAAATTCTTAAATATTCATTCGAAATGTGAGGAAGTCATTATTCGAGGGGTTGATTTGTGGCGTTATGGCGTACGAATGCTAACATTATTTATTCAGGAATTTGACAGCTGCTTATAAATTTCTTTGTTGTCATTTTCTTTCTTTCATTTTAGTTTATTTAGTCGCCATCTCTGGTTGATCAATTCAAAATTTTCCAAGTTCCTATTTATTTTTTTTGTCATTTCTAAATTCCATCACACTATCGGTATGAAACAAAAATATCGATATATAAGAGAAATTTTCGCTAGAAAATTATTATTCGCTTATCCGCTAAACACGACACACATTGTCGGATATTGTTAACTAAAATATTTAAAAATCATTATCAATAATTAAATTACCAATCTAAACTATAAATAAAACTATTATTCATATAAACAATTAAAAGAAATGTTTTATTTATAAATTATTAACTCAAAGCATATTGTGGGGCGATTAATTGTCGTATATAAATTAATCGTTACCTGCCACAATAAATGGGGACTAAAACCCGAACCCCATAGATTACAATCATTGTTACCAATATTATCCGATTTTATCATCAATGAATCTCATTGATGGATTTCAGCAGGTATAAAAAGTCATATGGTAGCAAAATAACTTCCTGTGTACCTACTTTATAGATAGTTAATTTTTTTTTGCGGTTTTTACAGGCCATTATTGGCCCGTACCGTGTCAACTATCTGACTCCATCGGTTTCGATCACGAGCCAGCTCTTCAAACCGTTGTATGCAGTTTGAAGATGCCAGATCGCTCTCTACGCCGTGGAGCCATCGTCGCCGACAGCGACCTCTTCGCCTACCGAAAGGCGGTGATCTCGTGATTGAAAAGAACTCGGTAAGTGCCACCGACGTCCTGTTTTGGGTCATATATCACAAGCATGATTCTTCTCTTGAATGTTAGAAGCCATCTTTCGTACTCATCCATCAAGGTCCAACTCTCACATCCATACATGACAACGGGTCTGATCAACGGTCTGTACAGTTTCAGCCTACAAATGATTCATTTTACTTTCCATATAAAATAAGAGAGTGTTAGTACTGAATTCGGACTTAGGTTTGTTAATCTGTAATTTTGCTAAATGAGTACCTTTGCTGTTTAATTTATTTTTGCTTCCATTGAAGGGGTAATTTTGCCACTCTGCAGAAGATGTGTATTCCCCCTCTTAATATTTGTAGATTTAAGGTTTCAATGAGAATAGTTGACAAAAAGGCAGATAAAATTGCTTAGGATGTACCACACATTTATATCCGTTGGTCGAATATATGACTCGGAAATCTAATAAGAAAGAATCTTCGAAACTCTAGGGTACAGTTTGGATCGCACCATTTTCGTTGTGGCAGTTTGAACTGCATTCAACCAAAACTTACTAACAATTTTTTGAATTAATATATTACATTACACTGGAACTGGTAACTTTATTCAAAAGTTGCCCTTGGTTTACTTAAAATCATCCGTCAATATAATATTTCTACGGAGTGTAGGATTAACGTTCAATTTAATTAAATTCTACAGGTTTCTATATACCTTTGTTTTTATTTCAGCTACGATCACATGACCGTCACTACCGGAATATATTTTCCATATTCGTCCCAACTTAATTTCTGAACGTTGCATTTGGATTCAATTTTGGCTCAGTAGATATCCCTGGTACTTGATGAATTGCTCGTCCAATTAGAAAATGATTGTCTCGTGGTATTTCAGGTTGCCCTTACCAGTGCTCCTTTATTTTAACTGGCTATGATTGTGATCATGTCTGGATGTTATTTGGATCGAAAATTTCACAACACATTACTTTTGTGCACGTTTATGATTTCCAAGATTCGATTTCAACGTTCGAGTTGATTCACATTTTGACTGTGCTAATTGGAATTAAAAACGTCTCAGAAACTTGTTTTCAAGTCTAGAGCAGTACTTTTACTGCACTCATTAGGATTTTACCAGATATAAGTTGTGATTTCCTGTTTGGTTGTGCTGTTATCTATTATCCATCCATGAGCCAAGGGGTCATCCAAATGTGACGCCTAGATGTCAGCAGTATATAATTTTTACACGTGACATCTTTTCAAATGACATAAGCCATTTTGTTTTATTAGAAGGTAGTACAGTTTTAACCATGAACAGGTACACATTGCAACAACGCGTTTACATCATTAAAACTTATTATGAAAATGGGCGTTCTTTGAAAAATACCCATCGCAAAATTCGTGATTTTTTTGGTGTAAATAATCGGCCAAATCAATCTTCAATTCAAAGACTAGTGAAAAAATTCGATGAAACTGGTTGTGTTACTGATAAACCAAAAAGTGGAAGACCAAAAACTGTACGCACAAATGAAAATATTGCTGCTGTTAGTGAAAATGTAGAAAATGAACCGACAACATCAATTTCGCGTCGTTCGCAAGAATTGGGCATATCTTATGGCTCCTTATGGAGGACTTTGCATAAAGATTTGCATTTACACGCTTACAAAATTCAATTAACCCAGAAATTAAAAGAAAGAGACCATTTACAACGTCGTAATTTCGCTAGTTGGATTATTGAAAAACGAACGACAGATCCATTGTTTTCAAGCAAAATTTTGTTTAGTGATGAAGCTCATTTCACAATTGATGGATTCGTCAATAAGCAAAATTGTCGTATCTGGGGTGATGAAAATCCTCGTGTTATTCATGAAAAATCTCTACACCCACCAAAAGTTACTGTTTGGTGTGCATTTTGGGCAAATGGAATCATTGGGCCATTCTTCTTCGAAAATAATGCTGGAAATGCTGTTGCTGTTAATGCTGAGAGATACCAATCAATGTTGAGAGACTTTTTATGGACACAGTTGAGTCATATTGATGTGTCTGACGTCTATTTCCAGCAAGACGGTGCTACATGTCACACAACTCGACAAAACATTACGTTTTTGCAATCAAAATTTCCTCAACGTGTAATTTCACGTTTTTTGGATGACCCTTAAGGGTGAAATTGTATCCTATTTGTTGGCATCGCAAATGTCGTGTATTGTTAAATTACATACTGTGCTGCTCATAGACCGGATGATTTTTAGCTCAGGCATATGAATGACACACTTTGAATCCTAATTTTTATTTTTACAGTGTTTCACTTCTTTCTGTCTAGGCACTCCAAGCTATTCCTAATACCTGAATCAGTTCAGGATGACAGGTGTTCACATTTGATAGTTGTTTGGTATTGCTTTAGTCTATACTAAAACGTATGGATGTTAATGAAATCGCAAGAGTGATGAACTCGATCAATGTTGACCCAGTGCTCGAGCCCTCTAAAACCTAGTACCTCCTCACACTCCCTTTTATGTTCCTTATTTTAAACCAACGTGAACTAAAAAATAAATGATATAAATATAACAAATTTTGCAGTAAACAATTTTCTATCGGTACTCCGGCCACCCAAACCCATTTTGCACCCCAATAGAATACACAATGAAACATGTCTATATGCATTTTCTATTTGCCACATTATACATAATAATTTAAACGAAATCATTCTCTTGCTTCCTGAAATTAAATGCATTTTCACCAAATAGAATTCACACAACTCATTGGTATGGGTTGTATACGAGTGGGTGGACATGGGTTTATTATACCAGTCTATATATGCTACATAACCATATAATAGAAATAATAATACACTCGTAGATAACAAAATATGTCTGATAGAATTAATAATAGAATAATAAAAATTATATATTTTTCGAGACATTTTTCCTATCCAGAGGGGGTTGGTCGTTGGTCGGACCAGAGTTTGGAAGTTCGAAAATATACTATGTATTCAACTATATAGATTTTAAACTCTTGCAAAAGTTTCATACATCTGACCCTGTACATACATATACATGATATACGTACACAACTATTTTCCATTTCCTATTTTCCACCAATGACGTCATATAGGAAATTATATTAAACTATTTCAAAAATACACTATTCATGTTTGATAAGAAAATAAAATAATTTTCCTTCTATTATATTAGCTTATAACTGACTATTATTTTTATGGTTGTATGTTGAAATATGGAGAGACTGGAAAAATAATAAAAATTACAATTTTCAGGATGTCGACATTTTCATGTACGTGTATGTGACTACATACAATATATAAAAAATAAATCGAAACTAAAATTATTCATTTTACGTAATATGTTGGTTAACAGTTTTTAAAATTAGAATTTCGTTTCTAATGAGCATAATAATTTCGTTAAGTTGAACAACATAATACATAAATGGGTATAGTACAGTAGGTGAAAAAAATTCAAAACGATTTACTGTATTTGTGAGTGGTGGTTGTGCCTCTATGTGTTGTCCATGGAATGCCTGCCATCTCGTTGGACACAATTATGCCGCTTATTTCATAATTCGGTCGATAAATAATGAGCCCGGAATAAATTCCTATTAGTGAATAACGAACAAGAGGTTCACGTAATCTACGAATAGGGTTGCCAGATTATATTTTATTAAATGAAGTATATTTCTTGAAATAACCGAGATTTGAGGGAGAATAAATAAACTATGGGTAACAAATTTCAAAATACTCATCGTAAAAAGTGGTTATGGCAAAAGGCGACCAATGTTATTCTTAGGTAGTATGACCAAACAGTGGACAAATGTTGGTAAAATTTGAGTGTCCATACGATTTCTCTAATATAACAAACATTCCCTTTGATGTTTTTTCAAACCCGCTTATTGAGGTGACGGGTACTATCGTTGCCTACAGAAGACAAAAGAAAAGCCTTCATGAGTGAAAATCATGGGTGGTAGTTCTGACTACTCAACAAACTACTTTTTTCATGAACTTAGAATAATTAAAAAGCAAGAGAACTGGGGTCAATGATCAATGATATTATACATTTGGAAACAATGAAAATTAACCTAAAGAAGTGATCTGGTAACCTAAAGAACAGAAGTTGAAAAATCAGCTCGAGCTTGGATTTTATCAGTATATAGTGAAAACAGTTCTTGAAATGTAAAAGATCGCCAATCGTGCACCTATAAAGCGTTTCACTAAAATATTGCCAATTTTGGGGAAGTCAATGAGCAATTATATAGTGCAGTGAAAGTTTTTTTTAACAAAGAGTCGTTCTTTTTGTGGAGTGTTTATATTGAAGGCCTTAATTGAACCGGTAGGTATCACAGTTTTAGAAGATGTTTTTAAGACAATGAGATAATACATGTCGCTTAGTAATGGAATCTGCGATAATTTTTATGTCAGCCATGCATCCTATACGATCAACACCATACGATTTAGGAACGTCACTGTTGAATTGACACAAACTAATCTGTTTGGAATGCTGTTCACTTATATAACTCAAAAATAGACATGAACTAGTATTGACTGTGACATTTCGTAAGTGGTTGGTACGCTTCTAAGTGTTGCCCACGTCGAGTCCGCCCTCTCGTGGGATATAATTATGGAGGTTATTTACAAATATTAGTCTATCGATGAATGAAGAAAGCTCAATCAATTCCTAGGTGATCTACGAGTAGGGTTACCAAGTAGGATAAACATGGAATTACTGGGTGAATAATAAAATTTTCAAGCGTCGACCAATGTTGTTCCATGTAGGTATAGGTGGACAAATGTTGGTAAAATTTGTGTGTCCACACCATTTCTCTATTATAACCGACAATCACTTGATATTTTTTCAAACGTGCTTACTGAGCAGACAGATACCATCGTTGCCTATAGAAGATAATAGAAAAGTCTTCATGAGTGAATCATATAGGTTTCGACGATTCATGAATGGTGAGATGAGGACACGATTCATGAGGCAATTAATGATATTCTGGATGAAGAAGCACATGTCAAACGACTAACGCACTTTATATAATGAACTTAGAATAATTCAAAAGTAAGAGAACTTGGTTCTATATTAATTATGCTTGCATTTGGAAACAATAAAGATGAAGTTAAGGAAGAACGTCTAGAATTTCAAGGAACAAAAGTTGTTAAATCTCACATAACAGGTTCATCCATGATTTGCCCAGAAAATAGAATGAGGATCATTCTTTTAAGGATCAGCAAGTAGTATAGCTATGATTGAAATAGCAAAGGTCAGGTATGAGCAGCCAGACTATATAAGAAATCACATAAGAGAATTTACCTTGCAGAACCAAGCTCGATCCAAGTTTTATCAGTATATTATGTTTCTAAACACAATCCTTGAAATGTTAAGGATTAACAGAGAGATTGCCAATTTTAGAAAAGTCAAGTAGTAATTATATAGATCAGGTATCGTTTTTTAGCACAGATGGTATGGTAAGCTGTGGTTTTATTGCAATCACAATCAAGTTTTTATAAACGACGAGGCTGCAGTCTGATCTTACAGAAAACTGGTCTGTTTTCGTACACTAAATTATATTTATAAATCTTGACAAGTTGTTTGCGGGGTGTGTCATTGAAGATCTCAATTGGATAGTTAGATTTGTCAATTTTAGCTTTTGTTTGTTGGTTTGTTTGTTTTTATCTCTACAATCTGCTTTGGGGCTCGAGGCACTTCCAACTCTTTTGCGGTTTGCTTATTTACGTCCTTACCTTACGCCATTACAGCCAAATCGAGGAAGTACGGCTATAGGTCCGATTTACGTAGAACCATCTGCACATTGCATAGCTCCATGCCAGCCTATAGTACTGACATGGAAGATGGGTTGGGCCATGAATTCTGCACTCCAACAGGGGGTCATAGATGTGTTCATTCACACCACCGATCGTAATCGTATGGTGAAAAATCCCTTTACCATCCTTCCCCTATCGGGATTCGAACCCGGTACCTCCCGCTCCAACTGCCGCAGCTTTAACCACTGCGCCACCTGGGCGGTAATTTTAGCTTTACGTAAAACAATGTTTCAGCTGATGAAAATCAATTCTTATCACTGTAAGGTAGCGTCTGTTGCTCAGGATGCCTTCTTGATCCATAGTATTAACACTGTACAATTTAGGAAAGTGACTCTTGACATAAAGCAGTCTGTTTAAAATATTACTTGCAAGTCACTATTATAACTAGCAATAGACAAGAACTTTACACATTAGACATGCTTAACGTTGCAACTCTTTTAGGAAGCATTCTTACCTGTATTAAATCTCAAATCACCGATTCTACACATTAGTGGGATGCCTAGGTTAAAATGTTGGCGGTTCGTAACCATTTAAGAATGCAGGTTTGGATGAAATCATTTATGCTAATATCTAACCAACGTTTGGCCTTACTGTACCATGGCTGAGTTATGATGGCTCAACATTATTTTATACATAGTCATTTCTAGAAATATCTCGAATATAAGAAACGTCCTTTGTTTACCGTTGGTTATAGTATATAGAGGAGAGTCATTCTTAAAACTCAGATTAGGTAACCTCTCAGGAATTTTTAAACTTGAAGGAGAGTCATTTGACCACTTTGATACAACATTGATAAAAACGGGTGATATATCCAAATCATAATACTCGAAATAGGTTGTGTCCATAAAAGTACTCATTTATTCCCAAATGCAATAAACAAAAATAGAATGACCCGAGAACCAGAATGACCCCCGAACCTGTTGTATGCTATGATATCAATTAATTAAAAACCGTTCTTGAGATTACTTGAAATTGGTACAGCATCACGTGTTCTTGGTAATCGAGTTTACCTTAGAATATGTGGAACAAGAACTGGGAATAAAAAAATTTTATATAGTTTCTTCAGCAACCGATATCTTGGGATTGATTTCTGGCGTAAATTTAACCTTTTATCAAATCTTCTAATTCCGCAAGTTGAACAATTACGGTTTGAAGTACCTGGTAATTCTAAAAGACGCACCACTTTCATGTTCTCAAGAAAAAAGAGCTAGACCGGATTATAAATAAGTTTTCCTCTTTTGCTAATGAAGCGTTGGGGTGCACGCAGTTATATGAACATGACCTTGAGCTCATGCGATGAGCATAATCCGATAAATCAGTGTTACTTTTCGATTTCACCTGCGTTGCAATAGGACCAATATCAGGATATTGATTGTGTACTGGAACTCGGAGTTATTGAGCCTAGTAAAATCGCTTGGCAATCTCCAGTAACGATGAATAAGGTTAGGAAAAAAGATTCGTACCGCATTCCAATCGTAGATGGGTTATCTAAAAGATTATATGACACCAGATACTTCACTGAGTTTATTTTATAGATTTTAATACACGACTTAAAGGGTAAAGTAAAGTTTACAGTCATAAAATATATTATCTAGTTGCTAACCGGTCAATTAAAAACAAAATTACTTAAAATATTTTCTTAATTGGTTTAGATTGGACAGTCAACAGTCCGCTTCGGTATTAGTGGTGCTGTTAGAATTACATAAAACTGAGCACGGCAAATTCTCTTTAATCAGATTCCTCTTGATATAATACTGATATCACTGATACTATATAATACTGATAGCAATAATAGTAACCATACTGAACAAAGTTTTCCAAGAAGAGTTGACACCGCTTAATATTGTACGAAATTTGGAAAAAAGATAATTAATGTCCTGTTTCCAGGATCTCCTCCTCAGAGGATGATTCGAGCAATTTTATTTTATAGATTTAAATTAACGACTTAAAGGGTTGAGTAAAGTTTACAGTCATAAATTTTGTCGAGTTACGATCCAGTCGATTCAAAAACAAAAAATTACTTAAAACATTTTCTTAATTGATTTAAGAATGATAAAAAGAAAGTTTTTTTTTCCAGCTGTTTAATAATAAATTATTTATTTCGATTTAATAATTCCATGTTTAAAAATAAATCCGAAATAAATTTATTTAAATGCTAGTTGCATGACCTTTACCACAATGTTGCTAATTTTATATTTTGTTAATAATTCTAATGACAAATTTTTTATTAAATAATAAATATTCGTTTGCGTGCTGCGGCTATAATACTGTACGTGTGACAGTTGATTTGTGGTTATATTTTATTCGTTTATTTAAAGGTGTCAAAAAATCGTATATAATATTCGATTAAGTATATCGTGTTGACATGTTATACATGTCTCTTTTGTGCCATCGACACACCGAAACCTTTTCAACGCTCATCAAATCAATTTTTCATCGCACAATTCATTTAACATCATTATAACGTGTATATAATTAAATTTATAGCTTGGTCTATAGAATCGAACGAGGTCCTTTTTGTCGAAAACGAGATCACAACCTTTTCGAAATTCTCACGATCGAATCGCTGTAATCTGATAAAAAAAAAAAATAATAAACGATATAAAAACCGCACAAGTTAATTTTATATTTTTTAATTCAATAAAATAAGACATCTTTATATAATAATAAAAAAAAGGACTCCAATTCATAAGTAAGGATTTCATTCTTCTCCGTTTGTGAAAGAAATTTCTTTTGTTCCATTATTTCATTCATGAAACTATTTGACCATACGAAAATTGTCCATTGTGCTGTAAGTTTTGGTCAATCGATAAAAAATATGTGTAAAAATCGTCTTTTATCCTAGTTTATCCTTTATTTTTATCAACTGTACTAGATAGTGAATGAATCGATGAATGAGTCTTGAAAAAATTATAGAGTGCAACAAAATTGAATTGTCATTGGTGTTAGATGACAAACTCCATAAATCAATTTGATACAATCGATTTGATCCTTTTGTTTTATTTTCTAAAGTGTCTGCTTTCCAATTCCTGGGAAATTTTTTAAATCATTGGTTCAATGGTAGTAAATTCAGGTGTTATCAGTTCGTTTGCAAAGTTGTTTCACTTGTTTTTACGATGAATTCAATTGGATTGAACCACCATGCACTCATATTAAAGAGTTGACACATACGAGTATAAGCATCAGCTGGAACTTATAACTCTTTAACTAGATGATCCAGAAGTTAAGTTGATAAGTTCCAATGCTGTACCATAGATGTCGTTAACCTACGTGATAGTTAATACGATCAATGAGAGAATACGATGTCATATAAGTAATTTGTTGTTACAATACAAAAACTGACAAAAATTGGACCAAGATAGTGTGAGCGTTCATACAAGCCCCAAAATTTTGGGACACTTTCAATTAAGATTATGTAGTAAATATTCAACTAGCTTAGGGAGGTACGTGTCTGGAACGCATATTTTTTGGGAACATCACCGCCGAGATTTAGCCGATCATATGAGGCTGAATATATAAATTTTTGAAATGGCCAATACAGTTAGACCTTGAAAATAGATTACAGTTGGCCATTACATCTTCTCAAATCTTGCTAGTTAACGAGATAACAATATATATGGTGGGCTCATTACTTTTCAAATTAAACCGTTTACTCGTCAAATTTCGATGTTTTTAATGCGCGTTTGGGAGCCAACATTACATTAATTCTGTGCGAATTGAGTTAATTGATATCAGTTTGTGCTCGATGACTTTTAGTGACCTAATGTTAAATTTGGGAGAGAACGAAATAAAATCCTTTCCTCCGATCAAAGTAGTGTTTCATTTTATATTAATCTTTGACGACCAGTGTTGCAGACGTATCGTAAAAGAAAGTTAGCTGACGTGGCTGATTCTCAAGCATGCCTTATGACTTGAACAACCAAAAAATTCTCCTTAAAATACAATCTGATGCACCACATTTGTCTAATGGTACAGTGACTTCAAGTATTAAGAGTAAGGAAGAATTATTGCTTTCTGGTTTGTCTATCTGTTTTGCGTCTCAAGGCTCTCCCAACTCTTTCGCGGTTCGCTTATTCGCATCCTACGTTAGGTCGTTACATATGCCAATTAGAGGACGTACGCCATTACATAGTCAAAAAACGAGGACGTTATAGGTTTGATTTAGGTAGATCCATCTGCACATTGCATAACTGCATGCCAGCTTATCGGGACACTGTGCCATTTGGTCGGTCCCTTTGAATCTAGTGAACCTGAAACGTTACAACCAGGTTAAATTTAGCACGGGGTTCCTCTCATTAAAAATCCTACCCCATCTAATCAAATTTTAACCAATAATCGTATTTACCTGGAATGGTTATTATTAACGATAAGGCCACTGGTAACTTAAAAACTTTAAGTGGCTTGATTCTGCCATAAAGTAAACTATTTGTTGGTATTTGAAGATCGAGGCGAGTGACGATCTCAGTTAAAACTTTTTAACTCATCATCTTGAAGACTCTGGTCAACTTGCATTCGTTCCTTGGTCTAGACAGTTAAGACAGAGTAAGGATATGTTTTGTTACTCTGATTCAGCTTGTCAACTTCACCTATGGTATTTGGTTTAATGGCCTACTTATACAGAGACTTGGTTCTGTTTTGCTCTTTGGATGGTTAGAGATGGATGCTAGTAGTTTTTTGACTCTTCGCTCTTTCTCTAAGTCCCAAAACTTGAATAACAATTTATCAATATCGAGCTTTTAAAACATCCATGTGTCCGCGCTTGTTGAATGTGGGGTCAGATAGTGGTAGTTTCTTCAGTATTTAAAACTCTTGTTCCATTAAACTCCGCACTCATTGCACATGTGATAAGCTTTTAAGGTTTTTGAACTCTACATCTCAAACTCTAGTAGACTCTTGCTTTCGGTTGTTAGCTATTCTTATGTAGATTCATCTTTATAAATACTGCGTTTGCTTGCTGTTCATTTATAGATCGTCTTATTCATGTGATAAATACTGCTGTGATGTGTGACAATGGTGAAATCGTATCTTTAATCTACAATCAAAAACGTGTGGTGATGTGATTCAAGTAGTTTATCGATAGTGAAAAAATCTGGTTGTATTCAAGCTATGGGTCCTCTAATTATCCAATACAGCCATTAATCTTCTAGAACTAGTAGTATTGAGCTGTAATATGATCGGTTGATTCATATACGATTTATTGAACTCGTTACTAGAATGACGTTCTCACTCGTATCTTTGAACCAGCTTTTGAATCTAAATCTTAAATCTTTATTGACATATTAACATATTTAAGTTATACAGTGCTGGGAAAAAAAAATTGGGCAAACAAATTTATTGCAAATTGGAGTCTTTTTTTGCTAAAATTACAAAACTTTTGAAAGCAATTTGTTTCATTTTAAATACATGTATGACGTAATTTTTTGAAAAAAAAAATTGACCTTCAGAACGAATTTGAGCCTTCTGTGTTAAAGCTTTTTGGCGAGACTTGCAAATTTATTTTTCAACAGGACAACGCTCCGTGCCATACCGCCAAAATTGTGAGTTATTAATTTTGAATTGTAGATGGACAAATTGGCTTTCTGATAAACAGAAATATTTTGTTAAAAACGTTTTTTTTCTTATCTCTTCATTTAAAGGTGAAAAAGTACTTCGAAGAAAAAGGTATCGATGTGTTGAGCTGGCCCCCGTACAGTCCAGACTTAAATCCAATTGAAAATATTTGGTCTATAATGAAGCTAGAAGTAGCAAGGAAGCGCCCAGAATCGATTGAAGCTTTAAAAAGTTTGTTGATGATGATTTGGGAAACCATATCTCCTGCGACTTTGAAAAATTTATCAAATTCAATGAAACGGAGGTGTATCGCTGTAATAAAAGCAAAAGGCGGTCCCACAAAATATTAATATTAAAGATTGAACTTTTATAAATCAATAAAACACAAACAAAAAAATAATAAAAGAGTGTTTAATTTATTACATTACTTTAACACCCTTCAACGTATTTTGAATATTTTGGCATTTTTCGGGGTTTTAACCCTAAATTTCAGGTTAATTTTTTTTTTCAAAAAATTACGTCATACATGTATTTAAAATGAAACAATAAACAAATTGCTTTCAAAAGTTTTGTAATTTTAGCAAAAAAAGACTCCAATTTGCAATAAATTTGTTTGCCCAATTTTTTTTTCCCAGCACTGTACAACTCATTTACATATGCGTTTTAGTATTTCATTTTAGATATTTAGTATTAAACATTTCGTTAGTTTTTATGAAATTTAAAAAATTATTATTGTGGCTACCCAATACATATATGACTAATAAAAGTTAAATGTTATAAAATAAAATAAAATAAATTAAAAGAATGAAATAAAAGAAAATAATAAAATAAAACAAAAGAAAGTAATAAGATATAATAAAATAACAAAATAAAATAAAATAAAAATAAAATAAAAAATAGAATAAAAAATAGAATAAAACAGATTTCATAGATCACTTAATACTAATCACAACTCTAATGTCTTTTCACGAAGTTGAAATGGTTCTCGTATTGTTTTTTGAATTTTCTAGAGGTTTTCGAAATTTTAATTTCCAACGGCAAAGAATTCCAAAGTGATAGTCCCCCACTAAACAATGACTTGTTAAAATGTTTAGTTTTGTTTTTTGGTAAAAGTAAATTATTTAAGCGACTGGACCTTAGATTGATTAGCTTATTAGCCATATATGCAGGCTGCTTATTTTTCAATACATTAAATATGAAAAGACATGTTCGGAAGTCATAAAATTCTCTTAATGTGCATCCTAGTAAGGCTCGAGAGTATGCTGATATATGGTCAAATTTACGAAGACTGAACACATACCTTATGCAAGCGTTAAAAAGTAATTGAATTCTATAGAAATATTTTTCCTGCATTCCATATAATGCTGTCATACAGTATGTGAAGTGAGGTCTTAAATAGGTATCAAAGAATTTTAATCTTAATTTAGTACTCACAAATTTTGTTGCTGCCCATAACTTCCGTAACATGAAATTAACTTTTTGACTTACCCAATTTATATGATCTTCCCAGTCAAGACGGTTATTAATGATAACACCAAGGTTTCCCGCATTTGGAACGAACGGTATTAATTCATCCCCCAGTTTGACCATTGGTGTTAGATTTAGTTTAATATCTCTATTGCTTTTAAGCATACACTGCGTTTTCCTACTATTTAATTTTAAAGTATTCTCTTTAGACCACCTAGTAGTTCTCTCTATATATTCATTTAATTTTTGAACACAAGAAATAAGTTCATTACTATTACAGCTTATGTATATTTGCAAATCATCTGCATACAAATGATATTTGCAATGAACCAGCTGCTTAGAAATGTCATTAATGTATAAAGCAAATAGAATTGGCCCCAGCACTGACCCCTGAGGTACACCTGCTGTTTTTGCCAGCATTCCAGAGCTTTTTGATCCGTTACAAACAATTTGCGACCGATTTGATAGATAGTTCAAAATTAGAGAACACGCAGAAGAATGGAAATAAAATATCTGTTTGAGTTTTTCAATAAGCAGTGTATGATTAATACAATCGAATGCCTTACTAAAATCAAAAAGAGTTAAAATAGTTGTTTTACCAGAATCCAGCTCTCTTCTTATATCATCTACAACATGCAAAACAGCTGTTTCTGTACTAAAGTCCGGCCTGTATGCGGATTGAAAGGGGTTAAGTAAATCATATTTATTGAGAAAAACTAACAATTGATTTAAGATAATCCGTTCACAAACCTTCGAAAGTGCCGGTAGTAGACTTATTGGCCGATATTCTTCAACACTTTTAGGATTTTTTGTTTTCATTAGAGGCAATACTTTGGCCGACTTCCAACACCTTGGATGTATACTGGTTGTTAATATTTGATTAAAAATATGTAATAAATAGTAGCCTATAACGGGAAACAGAATTTTAATCAATTTTAATGGTATATTGTCCAAGCCTATCGCATCAGACTTGATAGAAGATATCGCGCTATCCAGCTCACCAATGTCAATATTTCTAAAGGAAAAACTGTTTTCAGTCATATTCGAGTTAGGTAAGATTTCCTGTAATATAGAGTCTATTGTTATATCAATGTCACTTAATGGAACAGAACTAAAAAATTCATTTAATTCATCCAGTTTACAGTTAATAGTATTTTCATCTTTGCACTTTCTGTCCAAACCCAGATTCCCAACTCGTTTCCAGAACTCTCTAGCAGGCAAATTAGGGTCCAAGTGTGTACTGAGATAACTTTGCTTAGCATTTTTGACCAGATTTTTAACAGTATTCCTTATCCTCTTATAGTCTCTAAAAGCTTCAGTCGTTCTCAATCTTCTCCACGTTGTATATGCAAAGTCACGCAGGTTTATCCAATATAAAATATCTCCATTCATCCACGGTGGTACTTTGACATTTTTTTGAGCCGAGTAATGGGTACAAATTTCTCATAGAAATTCGAAACTAGGCTGTTAAAAAAATTAAGTTGTTCATCAACATTAGGGATATCAAAAACTTGGTTAAAAGGCAACCGACCACAGTAACTAAACAAAGCCGGCATATCGATCTTGTTGTAGTTCAATGAATCTGCTCAACGAATCGATATACTTTTTAACTAGGTTACTTCGCTTCAACAAATTATAATTAAAATCGCCACATATTATAATATCAGAAAACATTGAAGAATAGTTATATAGTATAGCTTCTAGATCGTTAACACAATCCATGCCAGGAGGCTTATAAACCAATCCGAATAATATTTTTTGACTTTTCAGCATTAGACGAATTAGAAGTATTTCTAAGTTTGGTTTGCTATCAATAAATATAATATCGGAAACTATGGAACATTTAACATAAACACAGATACCACCACCACCATCACTATTTCGATCATTTCTTAATATTTTGAAACTAGGTATTTGAATCACAGTATCTGATATATAATCTCTTATCCTAGTTTCAACTACACATATAATATCGAGCCGGACGCCACTGATTAAGGTTTGCAAATGATCAATTTTATTTTTAATTGAATTTATATTAATATGACAGATATTTAATCCGTCATAACGATTCAGGGATGATTTAAGCACCACATTAGAATATGTATACATTTTACCATTACTATCACTGCTCAATACGGAACCATATTCACATTGATAATTCTCAGCCATAATCATTGTTTAAAAGTAAACACACTCTCGAAAACCCAATCCATATATCACGAACACTATGAATCACCAAAATTTTGCATTTACTATCAAGTAAGAAAATTATTCCTAAATGAAATCTGTTTTCTGAAAAATAAAATAAAAAGTTTGTAACTAAATAAAATATAAAGTATATAAATTGAAAATTAACTCTAACATAAAACATTAATTAATATTCTGTTAATAAATAATGAAAACTAAAATGCTGCAATTCGTATAAGAAGTTAAAAGAGAGCTGAGGTGGCTACGACAATGCTTGAAATTCTCAAATCTACTACTCCTTAATGTTGGCTACTCATTCATAGGGAAACTACAACTACGTCAATTGAGACTTGCTTATTGTTAATTCTGGAACAATATACTGTTTCTCTCTTCAAGTAAGTTTTGTCATTAATTTGAGGGTACTGACATACTGTTCGAGTGTTTGCATTTATAATTTCAAATGATTTTAACTTTTTTCACAACTTACCACCTTGAACTTTCCAGAATTTGTAGATATTCTAACAATGAGACATATTTAAGATAATTAAGTACTTTACACATCAATTACGAGTTAATAGTAAAACGAGCATTTCATCTTGAAATATTTCATTCATAAAACTAATGCAGCTGTTTTACTATACATTAACACAATTTACTACTTTACCATACATCACCACATTACAGCCTTTATGAATTAATATTTTTCCGCCACTTAAAAGGATTAACCATATAATAGACAACCATTAGCACAGTAAATCCGTACTTCAAAAAGATAAAAAAAAACTAAATCATCAAGTCATTCACACCTCAAACGATGATCGCATCCCATCCGATACCATTTCCACAATATATTGTTATCCTTTAGTCAAGTGGGATTATGACCGATCATCGATTGTCCATTTCATCCGAAATATTAACTTGCATTTTTAATTAACTGAACGTATTGAACGTGAAATTTCATTCAAAACAAATCGATGAATGAAAATAATCGTGATGAATGAAACACTTCGTTGTATATATGATATAAATTCTTAAGGGAGGTCGATTTTCAAGTTTCAACAGATCATCAAAGGGTTGATGATTTTTGTTAAAATACACTTTTGGAAACACAATAGGATATTATAGATTAAAGCGTTTACAAAAAAAAAATTGTTATTTTTTGATACGTCATGGTGTTAAAAGATAAATGCTTTCGTGTTTAAGAAAAGGATACTTGAAATTTTGTTTTGTGCTTAAGAAATATGATTTAATTCATTGTCGTTAATATTTTATTATTTATGATCTCGTTTCGTTCATATAATCAATAAAATAATAAAACATTTCTATTGTTAATAAATAATTTTTTGATTCGAAACGAAACGTAAAGATTTGTGATCGAGGTCGAAAAAATTTCTTAAAGGTTATTGTTGTTGTTACCTTTTTTGAAGAGAGGCGACGACGACGTTCGAGTTTCGTATGTATAATATATAAACAACATTCTTTGTATTATTATTATTATTAACAAGATGATTTTATTTATATATATAATTTAATCGGGAACAATATTTTCAAGAAGAATAAATGATTTATTGAAATGATATTTTCTTATTGAATTCCAATATTGTTCAAGGCTCTCAAATAATTATATTATTAATTTTTATTTAACAATATATAAAAATTATTATTTCATGTCCATTTGGATCGTTTAAACAATATTGTTATTATTTATGGGATTGGATCTGGAATTTTTCCATTTCGCTTATGGTGATAGAAAATTTATTGTGTCTTATAAACGTAAGGTATTTAAGATTTATTACGTGATGTATATTAATAGGGAATGCATAATCTGCGCTGCTGTCCATATTGTTAGGGATGTAGTTTGACCATTTGTAGGCTGTATTGTTAATCGCCGACAAAACTCGTTTAAGCAAGGAAGACTGCTTTCTATATTATACCTTTTGTTCGAGCAACGGATCACATCTTCCATATCTGAAATGAGTACTCCAATCAGTTCTTAATAATGTGGGCCGTGACCTGTCCAAAAAATAACTCTCTTTTAAAAATAAATTATTAATAAACACTAGAACCAACTAAAAAAATTTTTAATAGCCTGTCTCAATTTGACGCAGAATAGTGGCTGACATTTTACAGGGATGTATATAATTTTTACACTCTTAATTTATTGTATTATCTGGTGTATAATTTACAAATTTGGACTAAATCCTCCTTAATTTTTTCCACAGTGAATATTTCATTCTGGACTGTGCAATCTCAACAGTGTTTTAGATTTCGTGTCCGCTTATTTTGAACCAAAAACCTTGCTGGTGCTCTGAAAGCTGAAGAATCATTAGCAGGTGGCGATAACATCTAATCTTCAGTCTGATTGGGAAAGCTTGATAGCATTACAAAATTTGTACAAACAACAACTAAGAATGTCATTTCGTCTACCTAATGGTAAACTTACTTCTTCTAAAAAAGAAGTGGGTGATCTCACTATCCATTTCGCGGAATATAAAACCATTGCAACCGACCATTCTGATGTCACCAATAATTTGGATACAATTCCCAATTAGGATTTAGCCTGCAGATTAATCAATTATGAAGTTCTACGTTGGTGCTTGTTCTCTTTCAAACTCTTCAAACCTGCCGGTTCTGACGGTATTAGAACATGAATATGCTCTCATTAAGGAACATTTACTGTTCCAGGCATGTTTCGATTTTTCACATTCTTGGAGCAGAAGTAAAGTAATTTTTATTCCAAAAATTGGTGAGTCAGACTACACCGACCTTTCATCGTTTCAGCCTATATGTCTGTCATCTACTTTTCTTAGATCTTTATTAAGTATTATTGTCAGATTTATAATAGTATACCACTCGGCTCAGTTACATGCAACATGCTTACAGATTTAGCCAATCCTGTGAGATCCGGATCACTTGTATTCTTTGCAGATGGCTCTGTCTCTAAACAAGGTGCTGGCTTTGGTTACAACTGTCCATCGCATGATCTGAGAATCTCATTCATTCTGGATCAACTCGTTGCTACTTGCTGACGACAAAAAGATTTTATTTTGCACGGATAGTAAAACTGTCCTTAACTCCTTGAGCAACCCGCTAACCAGCTTTAAACTGGTAGGGGATTGTAGGAAATTCCCGTACTTTCTTGGTTGTAACAATAAGGTAACGGCCATGTGGGTTCTTGTCCATTATGACATGGAGTCCACAAAATTGAAGACTATTTAGCTAAAACTGGTTCTCGCTTATATTTCGTAAGTCCTGACTTAGCTGCGCCTCTACCTATTCATATACAGTTCCGGGGACCGAGCTTTGCTCGGAAAAAGAAAGAAAATTTTTTTAAACCCTTTCGCAAAACAACTTTAATTTAATTTAATTTTATTTATTTTATTCGACTGGGAAATCGTCGCTGTTAATATCAAGATTTATAGAATTTAGATCAATAGCATTCAATACTTCTTTCCACACAACATGATACGTGTGACGTTCATTTTCAGGTGGTAACAGAACTATCAAGCTATTTTGTCGTTTAACACGGGAAAATGCTACGTACAACATACCGTGATTAAAGACAGGTGTACGCAAGTCGACGTCAACAAATTCGAACGTTTGTCCTTGAGATTTATGAACGGTAATAACAAACGCTGGTCGAAGCGGAAATTGATGTCGTTGTATTGTACATCCAAGTTGACCTTTACTGGAGTCGAGCGTAACTCGAGGAATGTGTACTTCTTGTCCAGCTTTTTCCCCAGTAATTATTTTTGCTTTAACTACGTTGTTACATAATTCGGTAACAATCAGGTGTATTCCATTGCACATGCCCTCCGAAATATCTAAATTACGCATTAGCATAATTATCGTATTTTTCTTTAGTTTTAATTCATGGGGTGGCAAATCAGCAATTTCAATCTAATTAAGAAATTCTGGCGTGAATTCAATACCTCCTTCCTGTTTATCCTTTACAGAATCAAAACTTTTATACGATTTCTATTCTCCTGGGAGACGACCGACGATCTCAAGATTAATATTACTTACTTCTTTGTTCAGCGGCGCGAGAATAACACGTTCCTTCATTCCTTCGTAATTTAGATTCCCAAGGCTATCCAAATACTTCTTCGATTAAATTACCACTGGAAATTATATCCTTCGATTTCATTGAAATCATTTTTTGGAAGATTTCCATTTCCCAGTTTCAGTATGTACTTTGCGAATGCTTCCTGTTCCGGATCGACACGTATATTTTTTTTTAACGAAAAATTTTTGATATCCTTCCAGAGATGTTTTTTTTATAGACAAATCGAGTGTTTCACTACGGTTGCTTCGGAGTTGAACAGGTAAGCACTGACGGAAATCACTTCCAGCGACTAAAATTTTCCCTCCAAATGGCAAGTTTGGATTTCCAATAGACCGCAACAACTGATCCATATTTTGTAAACCATACTTTGGTAACATCGGTGCCTCATCCATAAGGAAAACATCAACTTGAGCGAGTTCTGTAGCTTTGACTGAACCAGGTTTAATGCTGGAAATTGAATCTGACGAAAGCGGAACTTTCAGACCAAATGTCTTGTGTGATGTTTGTCCAACAGGCAATAGAGTTGAAGCGATTCCAGTAAATACCATACATTTTACTTTGCGATTTTGGCCACAAAGTAAGTGATATAAGGCCTTATACACGAAGGTTTTACCGGTACCGCCTGGTCCATCTATGAAAAAACATTTTGTTTCAACATAGTTAGAGTCATTGGCTGCACGTAAAATACTGTCCACAATTTCAACCTGTTTGTCTTGCAGAATATTATTTATTTTTATATCATTATATTTTTTAATCGAGTGTGCATTGCGTTTGAATTGCAATTTATGCGATAGGGTAAAAAGAAATTAAAAATTAAAAAATTCAATCAAAAATTCAATAACGAAAATTGGTTACTTTGATCGAAAAAATTTATTCAAAGTATTTGTGACGTCATTCTTATGAAAAACTTTTTTCCAAAATTAAGGCCATAAACGAGTTTTCTCAAAGTCGTGACCTATCTAGATCGTTTTTTCACACCGGAAAATGGTAGTATGCCAATTTTCAGAAAAAATAAACAAATATACATACAATTATTGCTCGTTTAATACTAAGTATAGTGGAAAAAACGATTGCCCTATCGAATTTGAACCTGACCTATTCAGCTACCCCTTCTTTCGTAAGGCGAATTACTTTGTCAGAGGGATTAACCCGAGGCTGACCATTTACGTAATTTCATTTGAAAAAGGGCAACTTGAGAATATTAGTTTCTATACTTACTGGCCATGGCAAAGTCACCTTCATCACATGGCCTTGCAAGTGATGCCGTATGCGACGAATGTCTTGAAGATGTTGGTGATAGCTTATACTTCATCAGCACTTGTCCAGGTTTCGTTCGGATGAGATCTCTTGGGTTCAACTCCAGGAATATTCCTGTAAATCTACTGTCTTCTCTGCCCTGGTTACCTTAAAGGGTTCCAACCAACTTCAAGTAAAAATCCTTATGGAGTTTGTTATTTATTCCACGAGGAGCTCCAGAACTTAGTACCTAATGATCTGTTGGTCTATCTGTGATTGCGTGAGTGGTTGCCAATGTTGTATAGATGGCTTAAATAACATGTCCTGTTTTACCATGGCTCGTAAAATGGTTTTTTCTATATATGCAAAACTTATACCATAGTCCCAAACAGTGTCCTTATTACTTAGAGTCGTTAGGATTTCTTTGTGCTCGAAATTTAGACTTACTATTAGAAGAGATGAGTTCTTTACTCTCTTCTAATAGTAAGACTATTAGAATAGTATGGACTATTAGAAGAGATGAGTCAGTTTGCTGGCTTACCTTTTGAAATCGTTTCACAGTCGCTTTCCATAGCTACACATTATGCAGAAGACTTATTTCAAGAAAAACTATATACTATAATATTAGATGGTGTTGAAAAGACCGTTCGTGGTATTACGGGTCGCTTATAGTTTGAAACATGGCGGACCAGCTTGCACAAGTCGAGTTAAATGTCATTACTGAAAAAATTTCTAAAGTTATGCGTTTGATGTGCGTACCATAAACTGCTTTTAGTCTTTTCTCGGTCTGGGTGGATTGTGGAAGGTCGCGGTTGTTGTACTATCCAATGTTGCATGGTTCATTCATCAGCCGATAATAACATACTTCTCTGCTATCTTAATTCAAAATTTACAAACGATATGGTTTTAATATTTTGGAAGGTTATGTAGTGGACAAACTCTTCTCTTTAAAAGACTTACTTATAGTAAAATATTGTTATATTATTTATTATTGTAAAATATTGTTGATATTAAACCATTGTCCATTAGCAGACAATTGGTAGTGAATTTTGAATGTAAGCTGCAGTAGGTTCTTTCCGATCTATGGGGTCTCGAATGTTAACTCTTCCTGAGTGCTTAATAACGTCCTTTCTGTGATACGGTTTGGTTTGAATTTGTCAAGATGCTTGGGTTCGTTAAAGATGCTTGTGTACGCGATCATTACTAAACAATAATCGCTTTATCGTTGGACTATTTACTTGCTTTAAATGTTCTTCTTGTTCTTTTGATACATACTAGTTCAATCGTTTCATGGTAACTTTTGTCGGCTTCTTGCCACAATTCTGGAATTTGTCACCATTTACTTTAACATGCTTTAAGTCGATAAGTGTGTTGCAGAGCCTTCTTGAATAGGGTTCTTTACACGTAAAAAACGTTATTTACATTTTTACGCAAATAACGCATATTACAGTAAAAAACGTGTAATTTACATAAAATATGAAAAAACGTGAAAACTCTGAAAAATAACTGGAAATAGTGTATATATGTAACAAATATTTGTTTATAAGGGTTATACGCATCATAAATGTCAATCAAACCGTTCATTTAGCCGGTCAATCATAATTATTTTAGACTTTTAGTTATCTACAAATTCTAGGCAAAGTTCATTTATTTATCTATACTGCCATCTGTGTTCTTATTAAACAAGCTCTAAAGCGATTACTGACATCTTTAGATTTAGTTTATCTGCATATGAGCAAGATATTATTGTTCAGTGTAATAAGTGCCATCTATTATGAAATTGTAGCATTTTACGCGGTTTCTTCGTAAATGTCAAACAGTCGAGTAAATGTCATCAAAATATCGGTAAGCTAATTTTTTTCCACCATCAAAAAATCCATATTGATATAGTAATAAGTTTAAAATATCGAATGATGTTTGTTACATGTTGAAATCATCAGAACCCACCATGAGACTCAAAATGGAGAGGGGAATCTTATTCAATATTTAACTCCGTCCAATACCTACGAGAAATGCAAAGAAATTATTACATATTGGTGTTGCTGAAGTATTCTGTATGAGAAATCATATGAGATTTGGCTGGTCGGGATATGTTCGGTTGAGTTTTATGAATAACATCCCCGTTTAATTATCCAACCAGGAATGTATTCGAAAATTAAAAATTATTTTTAAATGAAAACCGGGAAAAGATCCGGGTCCTCCAGAGTTTAAATGAATGAATGTTGATATATAAGAATATACAGTCCTTAACAAAATTATTTGTGCATCACAAAAATTTAAAAATTCACTCGAGAAAATTTAAACTGTTGACCTAAAAATTAACTTTAAAATAATAATGGTGGATTTGTTATTTGAAATGGCATTTATTCTGTATTTAATTAAAAAAAAATTAAAAAATATGCATTATTTCATTAAAAACAAAAACAAAACTAAATCATAAAATTATTTGTGCATAGTACAAATCTATATAATGGAATGTGTGTCTGTTGATTTGTTTGTTTGTACCTTATAGGAGACCAAACTTCTGGACCGATCTTCCTGAAATTTTCACAGTATTTAACTGGAACTCTGGCATGATTAACAGGGTAATTTTTTTCGACCACGCCTACTTTTTTAAAATTATGTAATTGCTCCCATAAGTTTTTAAATGATTAACTTCAAACTGTATACACATTACATATATACTCCAGGCGAGGTAGAAATAAACATTTCTTACGCCACGCCTCCTTTCACGCCCCTTTTCAAGCCAAATTTTGTTTGAAAGTTTTAAACTTTTGGTTCTCTGTACAAATTTATTCCTTCCAACGAATTTTGTTTTATTTGGTAGTATATTGCTCTTAATACTGTTAACGTCGCCATATAACTATGAACCACGCCCACTTCAGCAGCAATGAAGCTGTTTTGCGTATTTTAGGATTTCCAATTCATGAACGTCATCCGACTGTTGTGCATTTATCTGCTCACCTCGAAAATGGACAACGCGTTTTTTTACAGCAGTTAATGCACAACAAATGGCTGCAGTGGCACCAGCCACAACGTTAACTTCTTTGATATATGTACAAATGATTCCTTTTCTCAAACTTTTGCTGTATGTTCAAATTCCAACATAATATACGTGGAATTCATCAACTAAATAATTGCAACGCCACAAGCAAGGAAAAGCAGTTGAAGGATGGCCCAATTTATATTCCAATGATGCATTAAGTAGGCTGTATACTATTTATCCCCAGAATGCATAATGTTTTTATTTACGAATGCTTCTAATAAATGTTCGTGGACCAATTTCATTCGAAAACTTGCGTACAGTTAGTCGCCAAATATGTGCAACTTATCGAGAGGCATGCCAAAAACTAAATTTATTAGAAAACGATTCGCATTGTGAACCAACACTAGCAGATGCATCAATATGTAATCATCCATGCCTGATAAGAGCATTATTTGCTATCATATAGGTAACTTGCTTTCCATCCCAACCGAAACAACTTTGGAATACATTTAAAGCAAATATGAGTGAAGACATACTGCGTCGAAAGAGAATAACCTGCAACGACGAAACAATTGAATTTTCAGACGCAATTTATAATGATGCTTTGATTCTACTAGAAGACAAGTGGCAAATAAACAACAAGACCCTCTCGCAAGTTGGTATGATTAGTCCTAATCGATCAGGCGATGATGCGTCTGACCAAGATGTACAACGAGAAAGCAATTACAATCCACAAGAGTTAGAATTATTTAAGACTAAAAAACCTACCACATTTACAGCAGGAGCAACTCTCGGCATACAACACTTTAATGACAGCAGTTACTAATGAAAGTGGTGGATTGTACTTTGTTGATGCACCAGGTGGAACAGGAAAAACGTTTTTGATTTCGTTGATTTTGACTAAAGTTCAATCGCAAAATAATATTGCACTAGCCGGTATAGCAGCAACACTTTTGGATGGTGTCAGAACAGTGCATTTGGCACTGAAATTACCTCTCAAACCGCAATTCTCTGAGACGCACACATGCAATATTAAAAAAATTCCTCGATGGGTAAAGTCATGCAAACATGTAAGATCCTAGTATGGGATAAATGCACAATGGCCCACAAAAAATCTTTAGAGGCCCTTGATCGCACGTTACAGGATTTTAGAAGCAACAAAAGACTATTTGGTGGAGCACTAATAGTGTTAGCCGGTGATTTCCGCCACACATTGCCTGTACTTCCAAGTGCAACCCCAGCTGACGAGCTTAATGCGGGTCTTAAATCATCTGTTTTTTGTCAACACGTTCGCACACTAAAACTAAGAAGAAATATGCGAGTGCAGCTGCAACGCGATGCATCAGCTACTCGATTTTCAAAACAGTTGTTGGAATTTGGAAATGGAAAAATACCAACAGATACAACTACAAATTGCATTACGCTTCCACCTGACTTTTGCAAAACGTTGCATGCTCCCGTGTTGGGAAACCAAACGATTGGTTTGTTTATGCTCCGAATGGACAAACTAAAAACATTGTATATCCTAGACCTTTACAATAGCTAATTTATAATAAAATTATTTATTCCTCACTATATAAACACTTTTTATTTCATTTCATAATGATGGGGGTAGCACACCGGGTTCAGCCTTTTATTATAAAAAAATATATATCATTGACACGAAATTTGTACTTATTTTTAATGTATTACACATTTCAATTATGAATTTTTAAATTTTTAAAACGATCAAAAATAAACTAAGGCCACCTAACTTATCTCAATGTATTTCAAAACTAAATCGACAGTGCTCCATGCCTTTTCCACTCATATACCGAATTCTCATACACTTTCATTAAGTTAGACATTGTTTCTACCTTAATAATCCCTAGAAATAATGTATATGGCAAAACAATGTTTTTATTAAATGTCCCTGGAGGTGTCGCGCTGCGTAGCGGGGAGGAATAAAAATACATTTTCAAATTAAGTCAATATGAAGTATTCCCATCATTGTTTTCAATAACTTCATGAAGACGCTGTGGAATGGAATTTACGAGATTTTCTACCATTTGTGTTGGAATTTGAACCCAGACATTTTTTATTGCAGCAAAAGTTTCATTTGGCTGCCTTCCCATTTCTACCGCCAATTTTTGTTTCAAATAATTCCAAATGTTCTCAATTGGGTTTAAATCCAAACTTTGCGGTGGCCAATCAAGCGTTTGTTGGTCCAAATCTTTTAGAAACGTCGTAATCATTTTGCTTTTGTGAATTGAAGCGTTGTCTTGCTGCAGTATAAAATGCTGGCCGATTATTTCACATCCAGAAACTATTGCGTGCTCGTTCAACAATTCCAAGTATGTACTTGAAGTTACTTTTTGAGGTAACATAATAAGTTTACCAGCAGAAACATCCCCATACCATAACTTTACCTCCACCATTATGGCGAGTTGGCATAACAACGGAGCGGTTTTTTTTTGTTCAGGAGTCGAATAAAAATATTTTTCCCATATGTCCCATCCAAACTAAAACATGACATGTCTGTCCACAAAATATTGCGCCAAAACTTCACAGGCCACTGGTAGGTGTACGCAAATTTGAGTCGCTTCCTTTTATTTATTTGGTTTATGAATGGCTTGTTTTGAATGGTATAGGCTTCAACATTTGCCTCGTGTAGTCGTCTTCGTACAGTCATGTGAGAGATTTTGACTTGTTGAGTGATATTTATATCATTTTGAACATTTTGGATTTTTTCTTGAGGGTACCGTTTTAGAAGACTAACTATTCTTTTGCGGTTGTAGCTCGTTTTCGCCCTCTGCCTTGCACATTTTTCAAGCTGCTCTTTACTTATGATTTTTTTTATTTGATAAGCAACCGAATTTCGATGGCAGTTGTACATCCGTGCCAATTCTTTTATAGGCATCCCGGCAGAATAGCCCCCTATTATCGCAGATCTGACTTCCAAAGATAATTCCTTAGTTTTAACCATTTTAAAAAATATCGACTTCAAAATTTTAATGAAAAATAATAACTAAAAGGATAACCTGTAACATTTTTGTCAAAACATGAAAAAAAATCGGGATTCGCGTTATGAGAGAATTTTTTCTTGCGATGCACAAATAATTTTGTTAAGGACTGTATAAAATAATCTGGAATGTATCAAATTTAAAATACAGATATTACCAATGCTAATACATACTTACGTTTGTTTGTTTGTTTTTATCTCTACAATCTGTTTTGGGGCTCGAGGCACTTCCCAACTCTTTCGCGGTTCGCTTATTTACGTCCTTACCTTACGCCATTACAGCCAAATCGAGGACGTACGGCTATAGGTCCGATTTACGTAGAACCATCTGCACATTGCATAGCTCCATGCCAGCCTATAGTACTGACATGGAAGATGGGTTGGCCCATGAATTCTGCACTCCAACAGGGGGTCATAGATGTGTTCATTCACACCACCGATCGTAATCGTATGGTGAAAAATCCCTTTACCATCCTGCCCCTATCGGGATTCGAACCCGGTACCTCCCGCTCCAACTGCCGCAGCTTTAACCACTGCAGCTTTAACTATACTTACGTTTTTTTATCAAAACGATGTTATCAAGCAACACAAGAAAACTAATAACTCAAATTTTTGACATATGAATTTGTTTTTGTTTTATTTGTAACGTTACACAGTCAATTTGTACAATAATTAAATTATTAGTTATTAAATTATATAATAGATAGCGTTATTTACATTACGTAACGTAAAAAATAACTTGTGTAATTTACATGTAAATAACTGTGTAAACTACAACGTGTAATTTACGCGACCAACACTGACTGCGATCTTCGATACTGAACTTTTGTGAAGTATCTACCATGGAGTTTTACTTCGTCGTATTCTCTGTAAATAGGCTTATAAGGAATCTCAGCATCGCAACCTAATTGAGTAACCACAATTTTTGGAATATATAGTTCATCTCGATTGAAACGGTTCTTCAGATTATATGGTGTCCCTTCACAACATTTTTTCAAATTTTCTAATACTTGCAAGGTATTATTAAACGGTAAACGTAATACGTGTCGTAAATCCTTTGTAATGCCCAACGCAAAACTGATTTTCTGAGAGTGGCAACAGTTTCATAATTTCATTCATTTCCCGAATCTTGTGCAGGATTGCATCCATATATAGAGACAAGTTGTCTATATAGGACACAATCGGTCTCTAACAGTATTTTAATATTACCAGAGTGATAGAAGTGTGGATCTCATCTTTAAATTTTCCAGTTAAACAATGTTCTAATTCCCCAACTTCGTAATTTTTTATTTGATTGAGGATGAGAAACGAAAATTGGTTCTTGGTCTCAACTTCAATGATGTTGGTCTTTTGATCAACTTGAACGGTTGGGGGTTCGATCTTGGTATAGGGGACAATTTGGAATACTATTCCTCACTTTCTGGAGGCTTTCCTGTGGTTTAAGTATCATAATGGCTTCAGCGTAACTGAAGCTTTAATAAAATTAGTATCCAAAGCTTTTTGTGTGAGTTCTTTCAGGATCTGACCAGTAAGTCGTTTCCAGGACCTATTTCTTTATTTCTCCATAAAATTGAATGGATCATCATTTTTCGCTGCGTCTTCTATAATATGCTTTCAAGAGTTTTAAAATTTTTTGAGCACTGCTTCTAACATCCTTTCGTATTTTTTGACGGTGTATGTCTGAGTTATAGTTCGTTTAAGGATATGCAGTGCAAAGCTTCAAATCTTTTGCACTTGGGTATTGTTTTAGATTTTTAAATTTTGCAGTATTTATGTGTAACAGTTCAGTTTAACTGCCCCAATAATTTGTAAACCTCTTTGTATCAAGTAGTTCGTTTGCAGGAATCATGCAGATATTCACCATCACTTTGATAGGACTTGTTCGTTAAGTTTGATATGTGTGCCATCCAAAGAAACCTTCACCTAATATGTTGGTTATTGTTCTGAATTTCTGTCCGTCTTTAACATTGAGTTTGACTAAATCGCCACTTAAACACCACTGGAAGCAATATCCTAGTATCCAAGTTGCTAATGTATCAAAAAGCTCTTCGTTTGATTTTATCCTTTTTGTAACTATGTATGAGAGGTCGAGCAGGTAGTTTCGTAACATTTCGTTGTTCTTCGTTTTAGGTACTTTTAGAGAGAATTTGTTTTAGGTGATGTAAGAGTTGCTTTTTAGGGCACACCCGTTTCCTATTAATTTTTCACTGGCCTGCTTTGTTTAGTGTAGCTTTGGCTCTCTTTTTGGGCAGGAGTGTTAACTTTGAGAACTCTTGCATTTATTTAAGACAACTCAGCCTACTTGTTCTTGTTGTTTATGTTTTTTGCTCTGCAAGTCATTGGAAAAGAGTTTTTACTGCCACCAATTTAATAGGTTGTATTATATAATATATTACCCAACCCAGAATCCATTCGGACAGCCTCCGTAGAGGGTGAAGTAAGTAGTTCACTTTCTTCACTTCACAGTTACCCTGCGAGAGTTCTTCTTTCGACCCGGTTTGGATTACAAGTTACTCTCACGAGATATGAGAGCTCTATTAGAAATGCAATAGAATACAATACAGATGATTTGGACAGATTAGCAATAAATCAAGTCAGCAATAAAAATATTTAGCGATCATATTGTGCGATAATTAGCACAAATCAACAATTAACCGCACATATACATTAAAATGCCATCATAGCACTTAATTAATTCAACGTACTGTAAACTGATACTTGTCTCCATTCCAGAAGAGCAAAAATAATTCTTATCAATATATGTAAACTAATATAAATAAGAATCATAAATAGACGTCGATGAGTTAATGAAAAACTAAATAAATAAAATACACTGAACTGAAATTTTAAAACAAGAAAATGGAGTTTACTGGTCTCTTGAGACACCACACTATTACATACATTATTATATATACCGATCTTGTTGATCATCTTAAAGGCACAACGAATATACGAGTTTGTTTCTTTCTTTTTCATCCTGCTGCACTTACATCGAGTAGGTACTTGTACCATAATATATTTGTCGTCTTCTAAATTAATTCGTGACTTTTAAAAGGTGACGCAAAATGTATTCGTCTTACCTCTGCATCTTTAAGTAAAAAAAATTTTTTTTTTTAAATTTACTTGCGCGATTTATAATTAAGAAATAATAATTAAAAAATTGAGAATAAAAACAATTTTTAAATGTTAAACACGTTTTTTAATGGTAAAACGTGAAGTTAGCTTAATTGGACGTTCGGATGATTTTTTTTTGTACGATTTTATTGTTCTTATAAATTGGTTTCGTACATAAATCTGCTGGGAATATTGTGCGCTGCGCTATATGGAAAATTGGTTTTAGTGTTTTTGGAATGTATATCGCGTATTCAGAGAGGACTTGGTATAAATTAGACCAAGGTATATGTTGCATGTACGTACTATGTATATAGATTTGGAGTGTAAAGTAAAATGTCGTTTTATGTGTAAATTTATGTTTTGAATTATTGCCTGTAAATGGCTTGATTCCACCTTGTTATGGTTAAGAGAAAACTTGATTACGAGAACCCTGATCTAGCAAGGTTATTTTTAATATAAGTATTGGACATGCTTTTATTCGATGCCCAATGTACTAATGTAACTCTGCGAAATTTTCTCTCTACAAGAAAGCACTACTGGAAAGATGGGGACGTACATTGAGTCAATATACTTTAACGATATATCTATATCTAAATAAAGTTCCGAGAAGACTCTAAACACAGGGTTTTACTGTTTTTTACATACCTTCTAAGGGAACTAATTAAGCGATCCAGTAATGAATCATGAATATATGGCTCATAAATGAATAAAACGATTTGTTGAGTGTTTTCAGGCTACAATCGAATTTAGTCCAGATCTTATGAGTGACGTCATTCAATGATCGGTTGATCGAAAATATCAGCTCCATCTCATCAGGCGTCCGCGCTTGATATTTGGATTGTGCAAGTTATATACTCGTAAATGGTGTGCATACAAATATATTATGGCGTGACGAACATTATATTTATGGTAGATAGAAAAACGTATTCTTATTTGGTAGTGAATGCCAAAAAGCAATTGAAGTCGCTCACCAAGACTCTATAACTGCCTCATTATACCAACCAGGATGATAAGATACCAATTGCTTCTTGTAAAGTTATGCCCCAAGATAGGGGATTAATAAATGTCGAATGGTTTAATATCAACCCAACTAGTGGGAATTGTGTCGGTATAAATCTTCTTTTGATGATTACTCTAAGATGAAATCTCTTAGATGAAACAATACTCGATTTGCATTTTCACAGGTCCTCGTTAGACCTAAAGTAGGCTGACATTTGTTTTGGAGTGCCTCTCCCGAAAGACTTGTCAATAGTTGTATTTAAGAGAATATTAACTTGTTTGAGGAGGTAGACGGCTTTTCAGAAGTCATAGTCTAATGTTGTGGAAGAATCAAGGATCTTAAAGGGCTTGCTCTAGATACATAGATTGCTATTGCATATACTACCTAGAGCTGGAGAGAATCAGAGTTAGTGAACTGAAGCTATGTTTGCGTCAATTCCCTAGTACTATATATTGCATGTGCATATGGTTGTCTTTTCATTACAAAATTCCATTTCTTAAACCGGTCCTTTCGGATGACAGCTCGATAGTTAAACCATCTATATATTGTAAAGTTATCCAATTACCTACTGTTAACAGCATCACCCAAGGCACATGGGATTCCAGATTAATTTGAAACTAACATGTCAGTAAGAGATTGATGGCCATAAAATCGCATTCTTGCAGTCAGTGATTTGCATTTGGACCGATTATTGTTGTAGTGGGTTTTTATTTGCAAATCATCACCTTGATTATAAGCAAATCGGCCGTTATTAACCTTTCACATTTTCTCATAAGGCTGGTGACTAGTCTCGAGTAAAAGACGATAAAGTGTAAAAGCATGCGTCGAGCGGACCATCTAAAATATGCACCAATACGTATTAATGGTTCGTAAGGTCTAAGCTAAGTAATGTTTACGGCATTTTAACGGCATTATTAGAACTAATACAAGTTATTTTATCTTGAGTTGACAGTATATAGACAGTAACAAACAGTGTAAGAATCCCATAATTTTCCATATGGGATTCTTTCATGTAAGGGGCAACTCACTTGATTTATCTGTAGCTCTTAAGCCTAGTCTTGAAAAGTAAGGTTAGATATTATGTATATACGTGAGGCAGTTACCACAATATCGACAACTAATATCCTTCGTCTCTTCGATTCCTTTAGTGATCTAATGATTACTCTGTTTCGATAAGGTGTGGTAACTCTCTTATATGTGGTACATTTCATGCCTAGTTCTCCTAAGATGGTTGATGGACTGATAATCGTGTATAATTTAACCTATTCCCATAATCTAGGCCATCTCTGCAAAAGATATAACCCTTTCTTGACTGCTAAGGAATATTCTCCGAGCTAAGCTATTTCTCAAGCGGATACCCTGCAAGTATGTAAAGCCTATCCACAGACTTCTCGTATTTGTACGCATTTTGAGGCTATACTCAAGAAACATGCTTTACTCGAGTGGTACTATTTTGGTTTGAAGTAGCATTTCTAGATTGGTTGTGGGACGTTACCTTTACAAACAAACTCCGAGATACAGGAATCTTTGAAAAATTGTACATGAAAACCAAATATTAGGTGTACTGTGATCAGATTACAACCAACCTATAAATGCTACTCAGGACATGTATGTTAGAAACGCTATTTACTTTACGTAGACTTCCTGCATTCCTCCATAGGAACATAGTTACAAGGAAGACAGTTTGGATTACATCACCCATCATAATATAATGATGATCTCGCCCTCCTTCGCCCACAGCTACTATTACAATGAGCTTTTATATTCACAAACTAACTGTATATAGTTTGTGTTTAAAAACTCAACATGACCAAACAATTTTAAAAGCCGATCCATCAAAAACGTAAGAAACAACAAAGGAACACTCAAACCGATCATCTAATTATAATTTTTATTTCTATTCTAATTAAAATTGCCGTTTACACACAAATACAATAAATAAATTAATCACCAAAGACATCACAAAACAAAAGCAATTCCCGTCTTACCCAAAAAAGTCAAAAACAAATTAAATTTTAACAATAACGATCGCCAAAAATAAAACAAAACAACGATCGACAAAATCGTATACCAATTTTCTGAACAAGGAGAATTCAAAGAAGTCGATAATGAGAAACAATTAGCAAATATAAAAATATTTCTGTCGTTTGAGTTTTGTTTTTTTTCTTGGGTTGATTTTCTTCAGCTTCCCGATTGTGTACATATATATAAATTGTTGTCAATCGTGGACGTATTCTTAAATCCTCAAAAATACGAAAAAATGTCCAATTCCGTCAAAAAAATTTTTTGTAGTAGTTTGGTTTGTGTGTCATTGAAGCTGGACACAAAAAAACGAATATTTGGATTGGCGGATGAAATGGCACAAGAGAACATGACAAAACTATATATAATAAAAGAAACATCTTTAAGAAATATATATGATCGCTCACCATATATGGCTAACGTATATGAATGGGTTTCTAAATTTTACGATCGGGTACAGCTACCTATATGTGATCATTTTGGTTTCTAATCATCACGCCATAGATTGTGTATAAGAAGACATTCGTTTGTCTTACGATCAATTGTTTTTTTTTGTGTGATTTCTTTTTTATTTGAAATTCCGTTTTGATCGATCATTTTTTTTTGTTTGTTTGTGTCGAACTTGTATTTAGCTATAATTTGTCATTTGTTTAATTGGGTAACGATCGCACGGTTTTGTTTTGTTTGTTTTATTGGTTAAATCAAAAATGGCCGATTATTATTAGTGTATTTTTCACCATTCAGCCGAACGATCAATGTTCGTTGATTTTATGTACTGTGTGCGGATGATGATCGTCAACATTATATTATATTATTATTATCGCAGCGTGGTTATTTTAGCAGCAATCGGTTTCTTATTGTTGTTGTGACATAAACAAAAATATGTTGGAATTTTAACAAGATATTTGTTTTTGTTATTCGCGGCGTGCGCGCGTACACTCACTGAAAATTAATTGCATTTATTTGTCTGAAATGTTGAAATTGACTTTTTAATTGCATTTCGTTATTATTATTATTATTATTGTTATTATTATGGATTTGTATTTATTAAACTTAATTTTTTTTTATAATCATTTTGAGCGACCGTACAATTTGTGCTGGTTTTTTTGGTCGAGCCATAGCAACGTATAGTTATAAAGCTGGAAAAGCACAAAAAAACTGCAACATGAAATGAATAATTTATCAGGTGAAAATTGAACGAGTATATTTGTTGTTGCTGATATTTTTCTTAAATGCATCATTACCTGGTTTTTATTTTATTACAAACATGAATTTATTTTATTTATTGATAAAAAAAATTGTGTACAGGAAAATAAAATGGTGAGAAAGTTTTTTTTGTATTTTATAAATGAAATGAAAACTTATTGGGTATAAATGGAAAATGCTGGAAACAAATGAACGCATATGGATCATTTTTTGTTTACTGGACCGACTAGCGGCATGCAGGTAATAAAGATCACAATTTGTAAAATTTTTTGTGAGTAATATATAAGTAGCACGTTTGTCTTATTGCTAATATTTATAATCTTATAACGTTTTCTCATTTACTCTTCAAATAAACCATTCATTCAATTTAATTTAATGGTATGATCGATATATCGTTTCTTGATCTTAAACGATCTGTTGTGTCTTTTTATATTATAAGTTTAAATATAAGTTAAAATATTTTGTGAAATGCAGTAGAAGTAGATCATTAGTTTTGAGATCTACAGTGATAAAAAGTTAGTGATTGTTCGACTGGATTTACTTATAATAAGTATCCGCTATTCGACAAAAGATAGTGCCACCTGTATATGGTTAAAATTGAACGATGGAAAACATAGTTCTAAGTGGGGATATTTGTTAAGAAAGGTTATGTTCTTAACAGATAAACACCTTAAGGACTTATACCATGATGAAAAATTGCTTGCCAGGCATAAACATGAAAATAGTTTTGCATTGTATAAAGTCACTATGGTGATGTGAAATGGATTCACTAAACCCATAAAATCTATCATTACTAGGTCTTTCTATTAAGCAAAATTGAGCCTAGCACTCCATGGTAAGCTCGTCCAGTACTGCTTCAGACACGCCGCAAAATTATTTTCCTGCATGATGATGCTTGTTCACACAAATTGCGGCGCTCGTCGTCATGGAAACGCTCAATTGGAAAGTTTTGCCAATCAGACGTATTTGCCAGATTTATTTATCACTGATTTCGACCGATGATGTATAACCAATAAAGACTGTTAAGCTCTTAACCGAGAAATGAAAACACTATAAAGCAAAAGAAATAAAACGATTTTTCGAAACCTACCTGAAAATATTGAGCTACAAGATATTATCGTAACCAAGTATTTTGGGGGTCAGGCTAAACAACCATAACTGGAGATAGAGAAGCACGAAGATCACCAACATCTTGATACTATAGCTTGTAGGATCTTAAAGTATAAATAAACTATACAGTATCTAAAACGTTTGTTATGAGGTGAAACTGCTGCTTTATTATACGACATCACAATCATAGAAGTAAATTATGATGAGGGTTAAAAAAATTACCAATATTTGCTAACAAGCAATTTATAGGACAACTTATGAATCTGGCGAGTAGCTTATATCTACACAGGGTTAAAGGTTTTGAGAACAGAAGCTCAATCTCGCGATTCATGATTGACAAGTGTATAGCATAGTAAGTTACGGAAGTGTATACCTTTACTATAAGGTTACCTTTCTACGGAATATTTGAAAACAATTATGGTTGTGATTATGGTTCAATAAAAGATGAAACATTGCTACTCTTGAGACCAAATAGCTTTTTGAATCAAAATTATCTAATTTGTGCTAAAAGCCTTTTTTAGATTGAATCTTCATTTAACAATACTTTATGGTAGCAATTTAGATCAAGTATACAATATTTGACAAACGATACACTTAGTACACAGTTAAATCATTAAGTTCACGCTTACTCTTTTAAGAATCATTGCTTTGTTTTTCATCTTTGATTTGGCTAGTTATTTTGTGTCTGGACATCGGCCGTTTTCAAATTACAGCTGCTCATCCTTTGTTGGTTCAATTCCAAAAACCTTTTCATCTCCATTTGTGTTTTTTTATTTCGGTTATATTGCCTTTTCAGTTCGTTTTTGTATAGGATAAAACATTGGTTATTGTGTTGGCCAGAAGCTATGGTTCCAGGTTTTACATTGTTATCTTGGTGTTACAGAAACTGTCTCTCTATACATATATTATTCCTGCGTGTTTTGTTCTGGAGCGATATATACTCATTACGACAATCATTGTGGTAAGGCCTTTCCTCGATTTCTGATTTTTTCTAATGGAACTCGTGTTGTGGGTAAATGTTTTCCATGATTTGTTGAGCTAGTACCCATTGGCTTTTACGGAGGTCTTATTGTACTTCATCTATGCGATGACACTAATATTACATAGAACCATTAGCCAATTCGAAGTTCTGCGTGATGTTTATGATATTAATTATATATATATATATATATATATATATATATATATATATATATATATATATATATATATATATTTATATATATATGTATATATATATATATATATATATAAATATTTATATATATATATATATAAATATATATATATATATATATAAATATATATATATATATATATATATATATATATATATATATATATATATATGTATATATATATATATGTATATATATATATATATATATATATATATATATATATATATATATATATATATATATATATAAGATTGGATCAGAAGCAGAGCTGGTATTGAAATTACGCGTTGGTCACTGTATGAAAGTCAACACTTCTCGTTCCTCATCTTATATGCATGAAAAGTATTTCTTTTTGATTACTGCGTGATCATAGATAATGCATCTTCATATAGGTTACATCGGTGCACATTGATTCACATTTTGTCTCCACAATCCGGGACGTGTTAAATTATTTGTTTAAAGCTGAATCGAACGTACGACCGTGAGTTGATAAGAATCGTTTAGCCAGTAAGGTAGAAACCTCAATATATTGAAAACATACTTATGGCCATTATATATCTTGAAATGAGACAGCTGTTAGAATGGTTAATTAAACATCCAAGTAAAAGTATGGCTTTGAAATAACAAAATTATGAGAATGACGTAATGCCTTCGATTAAGTGAGTCGATGCCAGACAATACTTTTTGCTCCAAAATCAAATGTAAAATTTATTATCTACGCAGATTGAAAACTTTATAAGCAAAAGTCAAGAGTCTGATTTTCAATAGGTCCCTGAAGCAAAAAAAATATAAAAAACAGCAAACAGGTACTTTCGAATATATCTATATGGATATATTTATATCGACCATCGACAACCCTTAATTGATAGATCCACTCATTTTTCGTAGACATACCATAATAACCAGTAGAACGATAACAATAATAACGAGTAGCACATATTCATTTGAGGTGTTAAATAAGAGTTTTACTTATTCTTAAATGATGATGTCGCTGTGAAGGTGGTCAGCCCAACGAATGCTTTTACTCACAACCGCTTTTCAAGTCTTTGGTTGCAGGTCAATTTTGGTTAAACGGCGAGAATCGAACTCGAGACCGCGGCGTGATGGGAGACTCACTTAACTATTAAACTATACAACTGGAAAAGTAAACAATTTTTATTTATTTTTTTTTATTTTAAGGCTTGGCTCCAAACTGACAGCCATGTCGCCACATATCTAGTTTACATTTTATTATTTTTTATTTCTTTACAGATACCGGTAGAGAACTGGATACTCCCCATTTAGATCTTGCTGTTAATCTTAAATTGTTATATTACTCATTTTCACAAATTCATACATTTCCCCTTATAAGCTAAACCACCCTCACTCATTACTCTGGTTAAATTATTTGCATTCTGGAGGATGCTGAAGCATGATCTGACACGATTGTATTTCGGGCAGACTATATTATCAAATGTTCAACATTATCCACCATGTCACACAACACACAATCTTTTTCCTCACTCGATCGACGTTTCCACAAGCATTCTGTTCAATTTCCATGGTTCAGTCTGATTCCCTCGATTGTTCTTACCATTCGTACATCTCCTTTGAGTTCCTTATAGAACAGGGTTCTCTTTCCTTTTATCAAACATTTATCTTCATATTCACACTCCCATTTTCTCCACAGATTCATCCGCATCATTCGAAGTGCATCTCTTACATCCTTCTTTTCATACTTCTGAACCAATTCATTCATTGTACCTTTCTTAGCTAACATATCAGATCTCTCGTTCCCTTCGATATGTCGATGTGATGGTACCCATTGTATTGTCACATCACATTGATAGATACGAACATACTCAAAAATCATATCCACATACACATTGCCTTGTATTCCACTTCCACAATTTAACCAAACCCATTCCACTCTTGGAATCGGAAAATATTACTTTTTTCCGAATTCCATCATTCACAGCCAGTTTTCTTCATATATTCCTATTAGTTCTGCGTTCATTATACAGATGCTATTATCCACTTTGAAAAATCCACTTTGAACCACTTTGAATTACACCCACACCTACTCCATTATCAGTCACACTAGCATCTAGCATACACTTATTGAATTCCTCCATATTCATGCACACAATAAGATCATTAGGAGCGGGATGCGGACCGGCATTACCTATACTTAAAACCATATCCATATGTTCAAGTGCAATGCAGGATCTATATGTGGGTTTGTACACCGCCCTATTTTGAAGCCTTACTACCATCTCATTCCAAAACTCTTTTTTCCTTGTAATCATTCTCACGGTCTCTTTCACTATGATCCACTCTCTCTTGTAATCAAGCGGCCATTCACCCAATTCAGACTCAATTCAGAGTATGTATTGGGGTTGAATTAATCGCACCCAATACCACTCTTGGCTAAACGCCCCTTTTGAACCATTTCCTAGTTACCATTTCCATACTAATTCCATATCCTATTTTGGAGGAAATAAGAGCCTTTCTTAACATATGTCACACTTGGGTGACCACCCCATTTAGGTTTGTTCACCCTCATATATATATAATTTTATATATATTATTATATATATATATATATATATATATATATATATATATATATATATATATATATATATATATATATATATATATATATATATATTCTATATATTATTATTTTTTGTTATGTCGAGGGGAGAAACCCTCATGGGCGCTGTGCCAGACTCTTACCGACTAAAACCCCACCCTCCGCTCCTCCACACGACCGGGATCGCAAAATTTGCATAACTTCAGGCATTGGATGTCTTATCAATGTATGTTGTTAGTTTCATGTTGTGACATTTTTTGACGTAATATCATCAATATCATGGTATTTATGGTGTTCCAATTTCGCTCCTCCGATAACATCTTAGGGATAATGTTTTCCATTGTCAGCTGACCTACTTTATCAGTACACTCACGACGCTCTCGCTCCCACCGTTCACAGTGAAAAATAGTGTGTTCTGGTGTATCTTCATCATCACAGTAGAAACAACAGAGCATCTCTTTAATATGCATTTTAAAGAAATAACTGTTAAAACAGCCATGGCCAGAAAGGAATTGCGTTAAGTGAAAGTTGATTTCATCATGCTTACGCTCTACCCACTCTTTAATTTTAGGGATCAGCTGTCTGGTCCACGACGCAGTGTCTGCGCTTTCCCATCGTTTCTGTCATTGTTCCAGCATTTCTTGTTTGGCGTCTTCCTTAGGAGTCCCACTGAGTACTGTGACTCTATGTTTTGCCATTAACGTCATAGGTGGCATGCTTGATCGTACGAAGGCTGCCTCTTTCGAGATTGTCCTATAAGCACTACATACCCGGAGTGCAATAGTTCGTTGAACTCGTTCCAGTTGATCACGGGCCTTTGCAGTGTCCAATGCTCGGATCGGTACAGGTACCCCATTGCTAGGAGAGAAATTTCCTCTTACTTGCGCTCGGTCCGCCAGTGCTGGCCATAAATCGAATAAGGCCAGTTGTTGTTCTATTCGCCTTTACCGCCGTTTGTCTAATGTGCTCTTGGAAGCTTCTTCGATGGTCCAGCCATACCCCCAGGAACTTAATTTTTGCTGTTGGTACTATTTTTATTCCTCCTATGTTGAATTCCATAGGGGAAAGCATCAGCCTACCTGCCTGAATGATTTCTCGTTCACTCACATAGCTATGAATATTGAATAACCATCCTAAGACTCAGGTTTACTTGACATTCCTCAAGCCTTTTCAGGATTAACTCCCAAGCTGCGCTGTTGAATGCATCCACTGGGATACGCCGTGTGTGTTTGGATCCGTCAGCTTCTTTATCGACAAACCTCATGACTTCCGTTACAGCATCTACTGTAGAACAACCCGATCGAAAACCGAACTGGTTCTCTGCAAGTCCGCCAGTTCTCTTGACTTCGTCCATTAATCTGTGACGCAATAGGTGCTCATATAGTTTCCCAAAAGTGTCAAACAGGCAGAGTGGTCTATGTGACGTAGGCACCCCATCTGGTTTCCCCTCCTTTTTAAGTAACACAAGTTTAGCTATCTTCCAGATGTGTGAAAACTCTCCATTCTTAAAAGCTTGGTTTATAACATCCAAGATTATTTTTGGTGGACGTCAGATGCAATTCTAACCGCTTCTGGTGAGATTTCATCCGGTCCAGCACTTTTCTTCATCTTTAGCTTTCTCCATGCAGTCTCTAGTTCTGCCCTAGTGAATGGTAGGAATGCTTGTGGTTGTATGGATTATATATATATATATATATATATATATATATATATATATATATATATATATATATATATATATATATATATACTTATTCTATGTTGTTAGGCCTAACAAAACCTTGTGATACATGTTGGTCTAAAAAATTTTAAATTTAGTGAGAATTTTAAGTGCTATTATGGAAACAATATAACTTCTGATACAACCCTATTATAAAAGAAGAAGACAATGAATAATCTCATTCAATTTATCAATACTCGCACTATAATCCTAGATAAATAATACAGATACCCATCCTATTGCATATTTTGAATACAACCAAAGAGTATTTTCCATGAATGCTTAGTTTTATATAAAATATAATCTACTTTATATAATCTAAAAAAACAACAAAAAAGAGAAAGAGACAAAATAAAATTTTAAATAATGTATATGCACGCCGTTTGATCCATCGAATTATGAATTTAGCATTAAATTATACCGTCAGGGTCTCGAAAATTGAACCCATCCATGATAATAAAATTTTTAATTTGTGTCTAAATTTTAAATAGCTTCGTGTTGAACCCGAAAGGTGACAAAAATATTGAATATTAATTTAATAAAAAATTTTATTCATTTCCGGTAATGAATTTATAATTGGTCGACTTAATGACGTTAAGTACTTTGTGTAATTAATTAAATTCTAATATTGATTTATTATTATTCTAATAACTAATTAGAATATTAATTAAATAATTAAATTGTTAGCTGTTAAGCACGTTCATAGTCATTGTTAATATTAATTATTGTGTCAAAGAAAATTTACATGCTATTATTGTAAACAAGTGAACAGGAAGTAATTTATATGCATTGACTGTCAGATCGAGTTGGACTAGTGATTTAGTCGATCACATTTCAGTGAGCTAATCGTTTTGATTTATTTATTTAGATCAGTATAAGGTTATTCAATAAAATCCAACTATATATATATATATATATATATATATATATATATATATATATATATATATATATATATATATATATATATATATATATATATATATATATATATATACCATATATAATTCTATCATAAAAATACCATTAGGGCGAGAAGTGACCTCCAGATCGCGCTGTTTTAATATATGTTTATTCTTTCAATGCACTTTTCACGATTATTCGAGTCTGCCACTTGTTTTGGTGACCCCATGCTAGATCTGATTGATGACGTAGATACTCATACAACTCAAAAGAGAAAGGAACATATGCAATGAGATTCACTTTCTCGTAAAGGTGCGTACACGTACCAATCAAATCATTGGAAACATATACAAATTCCCCTCCTGTGATGAATTTATTTTTACTTTGGGCAAATTTTGATCGCAAACATCCAAGCAATAACTACGCTCATTATATAAAATTTTGCTATTTCTGACATTAGTCATTCTATTTTTTTTTGCGTGTATAGTAAAATTTAGATATTATTGTTTAAAATATAATAACGAAGTTATAAAAATGAATAAAATTAATAAAACAAACACAATAAAACTCATTGAAGAGGTGCGAATGGAAGGCCGTGAATTTTTATATAAAATGTGCCACATTAACTGTAAAAACAATCCATTAAAGCGATATACATGGACACAGATTGGCATGGCAATGGCCATGGCACCCGATGATGCCATGAAGATGTGAAAAATGTTACGCGCCAAATATGTCCGTCTATTGAAGCCTGCAAAGAGCGGTAGCGATGGACCATCACAAAATAATCGGGATTCGTGGTTCATTCAAGAGATGGAATTTATAAAATCACCCAGTAAGTAAATTATAAATATTTTATAATATTAAATTTTAATTTTAAAGTAGCAATGGACCATCAAAAAATAGTTGTGATTCTTGGTTAAACAAGAAATGGAGTTTTTATAAAATATCAAATTATCACAAAGTAAGTAACTTTTGAAGATTTTATTTTTTTTCATTTAAGAAATTTTATTAATTCAATAATTGTTTATTTATTTTAAGACCAACGGAAAGCAGTTATTCGACGGTCACACCGGAAGTCTATCAAACTTTGTTTGATACCTTTACGGATGATCTAGAACCAATGGAAGTAGAGTCAAACGGAATGACGCTACCGATAACTGAACCAGATATTGAAGAAGTTATCGAAATATTACCGCCTATTATTTCAACCACACCTACGCCAGGTCCATCTAATTTTGTTCACAGAACAAACACTCGGCGAAACCGGACCGAACAGGCTAGTGATTCAAGCAATTTAGGGACTCCTGAATCACTAATGAACAACGCAATGACCCAAATGGCAGCCAATCGGGACGCCTTAATGGAATTAAATAAACCGGTGACTGTGCTTTCAGTTTTAGTGGTTAACCTCACTGACCGGTTTTTGAAATGGCCAACCGCAAAGCAAACCGAATTCGCTTATGAATTTAATATTTTGTTTGACAAGAGAGAGGATGAATTAAAATCGTTAAATTTAATTTAATTATTAATAATATTTTTATATTTAAATTTCAGATATATGTTTAAAAAAACTGTGATAATAAAAAGTATATGAATTTAAGTATATAAGTTTTATTTAAAATAGTGCACTACTCTGCCAAGGTAGTATATCCACTTCATTGAAGTATACTTTGTACTGGTCTCTGACATCGACTGCATTTCGGTTTGGATTATTGGATCCTAACCGTTCTATTGTTGTCATTCCATTTCCACCTTCTTCTCGCCATCTTCCTGGGCGATGTGTTGCACCAACATAGCTGTCGACTAAATCGGCACGAGTCGCTTCTCACGTAGCCAGTTGTGCAAGACCACCGTTGATTTAATTATTGCAAGCATGGTAGGTTTGCTCGCTATAATAGGGCGTCGATATATTCGCCATCTACTGGCAAGTATGCCAAAGGCATTCTCAACGACTCTTGTTGCTCTAGATAGACGATAATTGAATACGTTTTTATCTTGGGGAAGTATCGAAGCATTTCTTCCAGGATAAGGGCGCATTAAATTTTGTAACAGTGGAAACGCTTCCTGTAGCATCGCAGTTGGGGGAATGTCTAGTGAAACACCACGACTTATAACTGCTTTCCCAAAACTACTATTTCTAAAAATAGTGCTGTCACCAACATGACCGGGTGCTCCTATTTCCACCATGGTAAATTTGTAGTTCGCATCCGAAACCGCCAATAATACGAGACTGTGGCTATGTTTGTAGTTGAAATAAGTCGAGCCCGAATTACCAAATGCCTAAACATAACAATATATTAATTAGTAACAAAATATTATTTTTATACGTATTTAACAGATTTACCTGTATGATGACATGTTTGCCGTCCATCGCTCCTAAACAGTTTGGGAAATTCCACAAATTGACCTTTCTCCGACAGGCAATCGCTGAATTGAAGGGCCCCCAATTGATAACAATTCGTCAAACGCTGCAGGTGTCATTCGATGAAAATTGACAAATGTGCTGTGGTCATTCAGCCTCATCTCAGCGACAAGATTTGTATAGTATCCTTGTCGGAATCTATTACGATTCACTGGATTCACACCAAACCTTCTATCACTACTACATAACGGCGTAAAAACAGGAAAAAAAACACAGCAAAAATCACTTGGAATTATCCACTTCAGCAAAACTCAATACACAAATGATTAAAAATGGCATATGAAACGTCAAATAAAATAGCTTAATATTTAGAGCAATATCTTTTATTACTTACTTCATATTGTGATCAATAATTTTTGATCACGTACGAGAACCCGCCATAAAGGAACAAACTGAACGCAAAACTCCAGATTTTGTCAACGATAGCAGTCAAGATTTGGCCAGCTTCAGTGACGTTATCTGAAACATTATTTAATCAGATATTCCTAGATTGTTTGTGATAGTAAGACAACATACGAAAAGTTACCTTTCATAACTAGCTGAGCTTACGTAACAGAACTTGACATTTATGGAACTTAACTTTTATTATCAATTTCGCCTTGATCTCGTGTGTGAAAATCTGAAATGATGACAAATGTTGATGCGACTGATTCACATAATCAAAATCTTTATACTGAAGAACGACATTGGTCTAATTTATTGCAAATTATTCGATTTGTCTCTTTACGAGTTATCTAACTGTAAAAGTTGTTTGTAACCATATTGGTCACAGAACCGTCGATGATTGATGAGGAAACAACCAGCATTAGTGGAGAGCGATTACTGACATTGTATAGGTATCTCAATTGAAAAAGTAGAACATTCTTGACAGCCCTTCCTCAATTCAACACCGTCGGTTGACTACAATAATTTTATCCTTTTAGGTTCCAACTGCCAGCTTGTCGGTTTGATTATTGCCTGTCGAACCTCTCCATACTATATATGCTATTTGACTGCGGGTTCATAGGAGTCCTCCGAATTTTCTAAAATTTGAGTGTGTTGCTCAGCGATTAGATATGACTCAAAGTTTCTTCCTTGATCCATGTGAGTTTAGACGTATTTTTTCCAATTGCTTCAAGGACTAGGCCATCATTTTAACAACATGACATCTGTCACCAGTTCGCGACTCCTTACTGCTGGTCCTTGTCGCATAATCAACTAATTTCTCTTGTTTTGCTAGCAGAGGCTGCAACATCGTTTGCATCCTATTTGTTAATGGTGGAGGGTTTCTGTTGCTCTTTTTTTCATTACGTTCCGCAACCTTAGCCCCGATTTTTCTTTTTAGAGTCAGTTATATGACTCAGCTAGAAATGATTGTTGAGATGCTAACACAAATCAAATAGTTTAGTCAAACTTACAAAAACAAATTATATAAATTGTGGAAGATTAAACGCTTACCAATAGTGAAGGCTGTCACTCTAGTTTTCACTTCACTTTAACCACTCTACTTCAAACTCTTCTTTGCTAACACTAGAACGCGAGAAATGGTATATTCAAGCATAATACGAGTATTCAATAGTCACAATAATATTAACTAGGCCTATATAGTTGAATTTTGGGAATAGAACACATTCATATTGGAAGATGCTATATAAAAAGACTATGCCAATTTTAATTCGTATCAAATTACGATTATCAGCTTGGTGATGGATGACTATAATTTTTGAATGTTTGTTGTACTTCGAGAGTTGTTGCTTGTATCTTGTAATCCACTAGGCCGGTTTTGATCTGATGATGATGACGTCATTGAATGACAGTGTGATCGAAAAGATCAAACCCATGTCATCAGGCATGATACCTGACTTGATGTTCATACTGTGCGTTTCGTATATATACTTTCGATCGTGACGCGACAGTACTAGTGAATTACAAGAACTTAACTCGAAATATTGATTTTATATTATTTGCTCTGGAACGCTACATTACTCACCCGAAAGTGAATTTCTCTCTCGTTTTGTTTTGATTATGATTATCTATTCCGCAATGCGTTGGGGTGCCTGGTTTCGCCTGCTTAGTGATTAGGCTTGTTGTGACATGAAACGAACTTCCTGGATATATCTGTGCCTTGAGAAGAGCGCGAAACGAACCACCACGTATTTGAGAGAGAAGGCAGAAATTCCATTGTGGGAAGTTAAAATTTGCCGTGTTAGGTTAGTTAGGCAGGAGGGTAACGGGAGGTTGTGTTAGAAGGTATTGACGTATTGTTCCCCTAAACAGGGCCGTTGGGGTCACCAATGAAGAAAGCGTGTAGCTCACTGTAAATTGAATGTAATTGTAAATCCGAGGTGTTGCTAGTATCTTGTAATCCTCTAGGATGGTTTCGGATCTGATGATAATGTCATTGAATGACAGTGTGATCGAAAATATCAAATCCATCTCATCAGGCATAGGCTAACGGACTTGATGTTCATACTGTGCGATTCGTTTATATACTTTCGGTCGTGACGCGACAGTACTAGTGAATTACAAGAACTTAACTCGAAATATTGATTTTATATTAATTGCGTGTGGCGTGAGCTAATTTGCAATTTTTGTTTGAGTTGCTTTGGAACGCCACAAGGCCATATTGTTGCAGACAAGTTGCATGTCTCAATATAAACATTTTAAGTGTGCGGCCAGTGGTAATGAAAGTTAATTTTGAGCGCAATAAAATGACGTCAGAATATTGACTAAGTCTATATTTCAGACTCGAGTCACACAAGCATCGAGTGTTTGATGATCAATATTTCATCAAAAAGGTTCCATCTTATGTTTCCATGTCATGGTTTCATTTTGATCTTTAAAATCAAGAGCCTCCTGTCTTCCTAATGAAAAATACCTTTTCACTTTGATAAGACTAATCGTAGTCAGATATGAAAGCTCAACCCTTTACCAATGATGGAGCCTTTACCCAGTACTTCCCAAATTGTTTAATGTAGTCACTTTGCTTCTCTATGATGTTGCCTATCCACAACATGATCATGAAATGCTTTTCTCTATACGACAATTCTTAATAATTTATGTATTCAATTTATTCCTTCTTCTTCGTCGTCGTCGTCGTTGTCTTCTTGCGATTCTGGTTAAGAGTATTTTTGCGACTAATGGTTAGTGATGGTATAATAATAATGGCACTAATAATAGTAATAATACGAATAATAGCAACAATAATAATAATAATAATAACGAGAGATGGCTGCTATTATGATGTAAAATCGAGATAAAGTTATAATCATATGTAATTGTATCAATATATTATTCCAACTCGACCCGTCTTAAAGAGAGAACAATATCGCGTTACTTGAATCAATAATCGTCACACGATTTTTTTTATATATACATATATATATATATTCTTATGGGTCGTCTCTCCGTTTCTTTCATTCGCGTTTCTTACATATTTTATTTTAGTATTTGGTTTCATTTAATTTTTTTACCTTTTAACGATCCAATTACAAACACGTTGAGAATGTTGATTGTTGATGATTGATAATAAAATAAAAATTCAACCAGCAGCAATAGCAGCAGCAGCAGCAAACGCGAATAAAACAATATATAAGCATATAAGTAAGTAAGAAGGAAACGTTAAGTTTACAATACAACAACAATTACAATTACATATACAATCGTCTTGAATGCAATTTTGTACACAAAGTTAGCATGTAACAGGACATTGTTGTGTAGTCGTCGTCGTATAACTTTTTTTTACATACTTATTATATTGACGAGTTATATAGTGAGTTACGAGGTTAGACTAATATGTTTCGAATAACTACTATTTAATGACGGTTGAATTAATGATCATTATTGTTTAACATGATTTGTTTGTTTTGTATTTGTTTCAGTTTTGTTTTTATTCTCGGCTAATTAACTTTTAGCCTGCGTGCATGTCGTACTATATATATAATACATACAATTAAGTAGAGGTGGAACTTGGATTTTGATACAAGTATCAATGTCTGGGCACAGGGCATACAAATAGAAGCCAATGGTTGTGATGATCAAGTGACTGGCCTATTTCAAATTTAGGTAAGAGATGGCGCTATAATCGTTGAATTTGGTTCAATTACTATAAGTGGTTTCTCCTTCGTTCTATGATCAGAGGAAGCGAATTTTACATGTAAAAAACGTTTTTTTATGTAAATTATTTAAAAACTAGCTATATAAAACATAAATAACTTGTAAAAAACGGAACACAATACAATTCGTAGTGCCATCTATCTTAAAATAACAAAAATTTACCAACGCTCGCTTTGCTCATTATTAACTAACATACACTCGCGGACAAAATTAACGCATATTTTTTTTTGTAATAAAAAACAATCCCGCTGGTCAAGTTTAATACTACTAGTGTCAAATGATAGCACTTTTATATTTTTATCAGAAACCATCTTGAATAAAGTTTACTGCAAGCCAATCAATTAAATTTTTCAAAAATGCTTAATCAAAAGTGCATTGTGTTTGAAATCCAACGCAACGATCGGCTTTTGTTCCATTGCCTATCAATTATTTTTAAATGCAGTACCATACCACTAGTTCTTGTAAATGTGTTCTAAAGCAAACACCTAATATAAAATTCATTGTAATATGACACCCGTTCAAGAGCTGGAGGTGGTTAAAGTGGTCACATTGTATCAGGAAGATTATACACAAGTACAAAGCGCACGAAAATTAGGAATTAATCAGTCTTCGGTTTCACGAATACTTTAGCAGTATCGTGAGACCTTTGAGTATAAAAGAAAACCCGGACAAGGACGTAAAAGGTGCATGACGAGCATGACGATCGATTTTTAAAAATGAATTCGTTACGAGATCGAAAGCGAACTTCTACTCAACTCAAAAATGAGTTACTTAGTGTGCCTCAAGTGAATATTAGTGTCAGAACAGTTAGACGAAGATTAAAAGAAGTGAACCTAACTCCAAAACGGCCCGTAAAAGGTTTCTTCCCCGTGACAAATCCAGCCGTTTAGAATTTGCTCATACTCATGCAAATTGGGGAACTGTTCAATGGGCCACTGTTCTCTTTTCAGATGAGACCAGAATCTAATTATGGAAACCAGATGGACGTAATTTGGTATACAGAAAAGTTGGAGAACGCTACGCACCGTGTAACATAGTGCAAACTGTAAGCTTTGGTGGAGGTTCGATAATGTTTTGGGGTGGAATCAGTTGGGAGGGCCGTATGGAGCTCCTGGAGATTGGTTTGAGGATGAATGCAGACTGGTATGCTCGGAACATTCTTGACGATCACGTTTTGCCATATGTGGGCTTCATAGGTTATGACAGTTTTGTGTTAATGCATGATAACGCTCCAGTCCACGTTGTTGCAACGGTACGACAATATCTCCAAGATATTGGCATTCGTGCACTTAAGTGGCCACCAATCAGTCCTGATCTTAATCCGATTGAACACGTGTGGGATTTTCTAAAACTCCGCATTAGAGCTAGAAATCCTGCACCAGATTCGACAGCAGAGCTGAGAGTTGCAGCGCAAGAAGAGTGGAATCTCATTCCGCAAGAAATGATACAAAGCATTCTACTTAGTATGCCCAGAAGGATGGAAGCTGTAATAAGGGCACGGGGGGGGGGGGGGGGGGAGTAATACTCATTATTAAATTAATCAAATTAAATTGTAAAAGAGTTAGTTTTAATGTTTAAACCGCTTTTAAAAATTAAAAAAAAAATAGTTCGACACATTTTAACATTTTGCAATGAAAAATAGCCACTATAATTCCATAACGCCACATTTGTGCCTCATTTGAGAAAATTATAAATTTGGGATCATTTGATAACAGTTCCACTGAAATTGTCTTTTTATTACAAAAAAAAATATGCGTTAATTTTGTCCGCGAGTGTAGATAAAATGGTATTTACAAAATCAGTTAGTTTCACGTCCACGTTAATAGTTGGAAGGCGATTTTTTTCACCTGCACCCGACAAAATTAGGATGATTTTTAATGAAATTAACCTGTTAGTAATTTTAATCTGGCACACTGTTAATTATTTTAAAAATTCTATTTGTAAAATAGTTGGACGATTTTTTAACAGATGGTGCTTTAGTTACAATTTGATTTAATAAGAGATGGCGTTGAAACGTAAAATCATATTTTACGTTTTTTACATATAAAATGTAAAAAATAACCTTATGTAATTTCCACGTTTTTTACATGAAAACAACTGTGTAAATTACATCGTATTATTAACATGCCTAACAGTGTGTATGGGTGTGTGTCAAGTGCACAATGTCATTTCTTACCGATTATACTAAAAGTATAGTTGGAATTCCTTAAAGTAAAGAGGTCGTTTAAATTATACACCTTTGAAATAAGTGAATACTTTGAAGGACGGGCAGTCATGGTAAAAACAGATACAATGAACGGAAAGAAATGGGACAGAAAAATAAACGTCTTACGGACGAGTTGATCATTAAACGCGGTTCTCGATGTCAAAACGAGACTTCCCTCAGATTTCGTCTATGTATTGATTCAAAATGTTACTGACTCAGTAATTGTAGGTGAACTTTTTGCTGTTAATCACATACTCAGTGGGAAAGGGAGGAATAAAATGAAACTGATGTTTTCAAAAGGGTGTCACAAGAGGGCGTCATTTGATTTTAATGCACACACGCACAAAAAGCTATTGCTCGAGTTCGTTCTTTGTTAAAAAGAAACTATTTGAATTTTATAACAGTAACCTGAACCTCAGAAAATATATTTCTAAGATAATTTACAAAATTATTGATCGAGTTGTCTTTAAAACTGACGTAAAGGAAATTTAGCACCTTTGGTTCTGATTGCAAGAGAAGTTGGTCTTTGGTGAATGAAATACTGTCGTTCAGAAGTATTATTTGAATTCTGAATTTTCGTTCATTTCAATTCTTTAATTCCACGGTTATTGCTGAAGAGCTCATGATCCGGATTTACGGGTTATCGGAAGTATAATCAATGATTTGACTGTTTACGCGCACTTTGTCCTGTATAGACATTTTATGATGCTTAGTGAGAAGACTAAGTTTCTGTTATATAATTTTCATGCGAGTCTTTTAAAATAATTAAGACGAATTTTGGTGGACCAACTGTAAAAGTCAAAGCTCCATATAAGCCTTTAGTACTGTCATGCTGGTTGGGTTTTGATTTGTGGACTGTAATAGGAAGTTATATATTTGTGTTCATCCAGAATTTAGGCATCACTGTTAATATCAAGTACTCTCAGATCAAGACGAATATCACACTGGTGAAGATGAACTTGAAACAGAAACGAATTGGAGGATATAAAAATCCAAAAGAGCAAATATGAAACCAAGAAAAAAAACCAACTTGTAAGCAAGAGAAAACCGGAATCGTCACCAGAACTATACGAAGATAAAAATGACCGATCAATTAAAATAATGACAAGAGATCTCCATTCAACTTGTTCAAAAGATGAAATTATGGAGGACCTGGAAAACAATGGCCTGAAAATAAACGATGCAGTCAACATCATCCGAAAAGAGAGACGCGAAAACCGAGAGGAAAATGTTGAGATCATAAGAAGAGGTCTCCCACTTTTCATGCTTACCTTCGACTAAACGACAGCTTAAAAATCTTGAAACACTGAATGCTGACTACAACTCGAAGAGGACTGCAATAGATTTATTTTGGGAAAAATGTGAGGAGGAGCTACTCGAAATGGCTGATAGCCATGTGATTACGCCGACAAAATACTTTATTATGCAATGTACAAGACTCAGTCGTAAGCTAATGGTTTTATCTCAGTTTGAGATGGTTATATTAAATTCTACGGATAAGCTGAAAAGTAAGCGAATTCGAGGATAGTAATCGAATCAAGACAACTTAGTGGCCGTGAAGTTAAGTTGAAAAAAATCCCAATAAAAGGTGATGGGAACACTAAAATATAAATATAATATTATTTTTGAATATCATCCCGAAAGTTGATTTATATCACGATAGTTTTAATATCGGGATAGTTAATGTCATACACTTATTATCCTGAAAAATTGTATCACGATAGTATTAAAATTATAAGGTTACAGTTCGATATAGTCGATATGCTAGATATGCATTACCAAGCAAGAACCCCTTGGTATATTTTTGGTAGGTAAAGGAGTCAGTGGATTAAACGACATAATTGAAGCTTTTCCATTCATCTTAATGAATTGAAATTTTTTTAATTTATAAAACTGTCATGTCTAGTAGCAATCTTTGATGGATGAACGATGTTATTCAGCGGAATAATTTTATAATTGTTAATATCTAACTGACTTTCATATGCCTAGAATTGTTTACCACTCTCCGTTATGCGATCACGTTGATTGCGATCCTGACTGCACCTTTGCGCTTAGGTTGGGTGATATATTTTAAACACCTTTTGGATTACTTTATATATATAAATATAAATATATATATATATATATATATATATATATATATATATATATATATATATATATATATATATATATATATATTTATATTTATATATATAAAGTAATCCAAAAGGATATATATATATATATATATATATATATATATATATATATATATATATATATATATATATATATATATATATATATATATATAAAGGGTCCGCCATCTAAAGTTTTTTTTTCAACTAATGCTTATTTCGTGAATGGTAACACTTAGCGCATGTCTGATTTGACAGATAATTAGTTTTATCCTTCCGCTGAATGAATATGGTTGTGTATACGCTTGAACAACGCTGGGAAATATTGCGACATTACTTTGAAAATCATGGTAATGTTGCAGAATGTGTGCGAAAATTGCGTACGGATTTTGGAAGAAGAGAATCACCGTCAGCTCCGTATGTTCGTTATCTTGTAAAAATAGTGAAAGAAACTGGCATCCTCATCGATAAACCAAAGCGTGAAAAGCCAAAAACAGTGCGTTCACCCGCGAATATTGATACTGTGGCAGAAAGTGTGCGTGATGCGCCATCAACATCAATTCACCGTCGTTCTCAACAATTGAACATTTCGGAGACATCATTGAGACGAATTTTGCATAAAGACCTTGGTATGACGCCATAGAAAGTCCAAATGGGTTCAGGAATTGAGGCCAACTGGCCATCCAATGCGTTTTCGCTTCGCTGAGTGGGCCTGCGATCGACTTACAGAAGCATAATTGGGCCATTTTTCTTCGAAAATGAGCAAAAAGTGACAGTCAATGGCGATCGTTATCGGGCCATGTTGAACGAATTTTTGTTCACAAAAATTGAAGAGGAGGATATTGGCAACATTTGGTTTCAACAGGACGGCACTACGTGCCACACAGCTGAAGCTTTACTCGATGTTTTGCGCCCTGTTTTTGAAGATCGCATTATCAGCCGCAGAGCTGATGTCGTTTGGCCACCTCGGAGCTGCGATTTGACACCGTTGGACTATTATTTGTGGGGTGCCCTTAAAGATAAGTGTTACGCCGACAAGCCAGAGACAATTGACGCTTTAAAGGCCAATATTCGTGAAGTCATCGGTGAAATACAGCTGCACACAATCGATAATGTGCTTAAAAATTGGACCGATCGGGTAGGCTACTGCATGGCCAGCCGAGGCAGCCATTTGAATAAAAAAAGAAATTTGAGAAAATATTCAGTAGTTTTTTTTTATAGCATTTTCAAACAAAAAAAGTTATTTGGCGGACCCTTTATATATATATATATATATATATATATATATATATATATATATATATATATATATATATATATATATATATATTGTATTCAATAAGACTATATAGTGTCCTGAACGTATTCCTAGCCAGTACTGCTGAAACTAGTGTTTTGAACTACAACTCAAATCCTGTTTTGACACTATTTGTCTAGCTATACTACACGGTAGTGTGTTTGTTCATTTATATTTATCAAGTGACAGTGATTCCATCGATTTACATCCTGACTGGGAACATAGATTGTGATATAAACCGTGGATGTACCTCAATATGTCTCAATCAATAAAATACTTCTTCAATCGATCTCTCCACAGTATGATAAAGCCTGCAGTAATCAGGGTACTATGTTCTTCCGAGCTTATCACAAAAGGCTCTAGCCACATTCTTCCATCCATCTTACATTGGTGAAAATTTGTAAGGACTCATTCTCAGCCCATAAACTCCTCCATGATTCTCTAAACGGGAACAGGGTTCAAAACAAAAGAAGGTGGGACACAACTTCCAAAACTTGCCACCACACGTTAACATCAAACATGAATATGAAGAATGTATTATTTTCGGTTTCAAGCAGTAGAAGGCTATAGTGTGGGCTTGGTCACTCATATTCAGCTTCCAACTAACCCAAGAATGTGCCTAGATTTTTCGAGTTGGTTTTTGTTGGTTTGACAGTGGTATAGGTCTTAGACATTTCGAGAGGCCATTGCTTTTATGAAAATCCAACTGACTTCCCTCTTTTTCGGAGGAATATGTTAGCATTGTAATTTTTGAAAGAAAACAATAACCAAACCGTATCTAATATTAACAAAAGAAAGCTTCCGAGGTGGATAAGATACTGAATATCGTTTAGGTGATTTAGAATGGTTTCTGCTTCTTTTTCGAGCATAAATTATTTGGATACAAATTTCATCAATTTGGGCTTAGTCAATCCGATCATATTTAACACATAATACCACGAAGTCAAAATGGTCTCGATTAAAAGTTGTAATAAGCCAAAACCACCCTGTAGATAATAGAAAAGTTTATTTGTCATTGAAATATGTTATAAATCTTGTCTATTTATAAAAAATATATTATTTGATTAATTTTTATATTTCTATTTAAATATGAAGAAATAGATAAATTAGAAGGCAAGAAACCTACGCGCGTTTCGGGGCACAAAAAATATGTAAAAATTATTTAAATTAAAACATAAATCAAATTAATGTTATTCAAATGTTGACTTTAGTGGTTATTGTGATAATATTTGCTACTGAATGTTCACCACGAACTTAAAATGATGGAAATGTTTGAACGATCGGCCCAATCACATACAACATGTGGTGTCAGATGGTAATTTTTTTATTTTTATTTTTTTATTTAGTTTTAATTGGGTGCAGGGCGGACTTTTAGTCTCTCCTAGCTCCTTGTAACTGTCAGAGCTCTTGCACCCAACACGCGATCCTTCAAATAACTGATAGCCGGATAACGAATTCCACTTCTTGGCTGTTCGATAAATAAATTCGCGCTTTACATTTTCAGTTCGAGGTTTCGGCAGCTTCACCGTAAACCTATGTGCATTAACCGTTCCTCGTGTAACCCGTCCTGGCATAACAAATGGTGGTATTTTCTCCTTTAATTCTGCAGAACATTTACCATTTGTTATGCTGTAGGCTGTCTAGATCTTTTATAAGTCTGGAGTTTCGTATATAATTCGGCAACTGGAGAGCTATGCCATATGCTCCACCTCAAACCTCACAGTAATATTCTAGACAAGGTCCAATAAAGATTTCAGATTCTTCAGGTATATCTAATCTGAACATCAAGTAGACGAATTGTGTAACAACCCACAAGAACGTGCATATTTGTGTTTTTTTCTCGTTAAATTTGACCTGATTTTAACTCCCCACTCAAATATTGTACTCAAATCGGAACTAAATGAAGTGACAACTGTCGTTTAACCAGCCGTTTAACGTTTAACTCAGAAAGAGAAGGCTTGACCTCGAATGAAATAGAAGAGTGCAAAGTTGCATCATCGGCAAAACTGTGGATAGGGTTTACAGTGCTATCCAAATTGATAAAAAAATTCAGTTTGGATCTCACATATATCGCAAACATGAAACTATTAGCTGAGACTGAATAGCTTTTGGACGTGATATATGTATTGTATTTGAGGTAAGTCGAAGGATCTACCATAAACCTTGTGCTAATCCAGGAGCAATTTATGAGTTTATCAATGAAACCAGTCGATATAAAAAATTATATGTTGACAACCTAGTATCGTCAATACTAAAATCTACCAATTGAACTTCGGACAAATTTTAAGTTAGCCTAAAGGGGGAGCCAGAGTTTTTTTCTCGATTCTCAATATTTTGTTTTCATCCCAAAACTTACGGACTCTTTCACGAAACTGCGCATTAATTTCTTGATGGTGTGATTGAAGAGGGCGAAATATCACGAGCATGATGCTTGAAATGATTGAAATTTAGACTTAATAACGAGTCTGACCAACACTGTATAATTTTTCTGACTCCAGTTACTTGTGGAAGCTGGATGTTCCTTCAGTGAGCTAATGTAGTTTCATTTATTATGACGAATACAGGTATAAGATTGTTAGTGATATTCATTCAACGACAAACTGCTCTACAGCCCAGTCAATGAGCACAAGAACTAGTTTATGGTCGTTTACTATCTTTATTTTATTCACCAATTTGAAGTCACCGAAACATCAATTTCTTATGAACGGTGAAAACTCGACAGTCTTGGCATTTATTGTACACTCTCGAGCACAACAACGTGGTTTTCGTGTATTGAGATAGTATAATGGAGCAAAGACAACAAATGTATAGGCTATCAAATTTGCCACCTCGACCAAATGGCGCAGTTAGCCACTGCGGTAATTGGAGGTACCGAATTCAAATCACGAGAATAGGGACAGAATGCAAAAGGGAGGTTTCACCATATGATCACGATCGGTGGTGTGCATGTACACATCTTTATGACCCCCTGTTGGAGTGTAGAATTCATGAGCCAGTACTATAGGCTGGCATGGAGCTATTCAATTTGCAGATGGTTTCTACGGAAATCGGATCTATAGCCGTATACGTAAAGTAGGACATAAATAAGCGAACTGCAAAATAGTCTTGACAGCCTTGACACATTTCGAATATTTTACACCATTAAAGAAAACAAATGAATTCTGGATCTTTGTCTTACAACAATCTCGCATTCCATGGAAGCACGTGTCTAGGCTGGAATTGTAAATTCTGACCACAACCTGACAACCGTGAAAATATCTGTCGAAACACCACCAGAATATAGACAGCAGCCAAGGCGTCTATGACATTTTAACATTTTAATCTCGACAATGATGGGTTACGGTCATTTTTTTGACATTTTTCGTGGACGAGCCATTATTTTTATAACAATCCCAATCCTAACTTTAAAATCTTTTCAAAAGAAGCCGCCAAAGCAGCCAGACAAAATAAATCTGCTCACAAGAAATATAAGCGCAACAAAATTTAGTTTGAAAGAAGCGAAAAGAGCCGACAAAAAGAAAGCCGCTAAGGAGTTAAAAATCTCCGATCGGTTACCAATACTTCTAAAACATCTTTATTCCATCATTGAAATGTGCAGACGGTGCTTTCGTGGTGGATCCCTGTTTGCATGCCAACTTACTGGCTAACGTCTTCACTTCGAACTCGACCTTAGTTGTTCCCGATGGAGTTACGCCTCCGTCAATTCCGTGTTGTGGTTCCAAAATAGATCCTCTTAACATCTCGGAGAAAATTGTCTTCGGAACCCTGAAGGTAATGAACATAAATAAGGCCACCAGACCTGACGGAATTCCTGTTCGAATATTGAAGGAGTTTGCCAGTGACTTGGCTCCAATATTAACTAAAATGTTTCTCCTTTCTTATAAGCAAGGTAAATACACAAACGCCTGGAAGAGTGCGATGGTGCAACCGGTTCTTAAACGTGGTTGTGATAAAACTGACCCCCAACTGGTGCAGAATCTTGACATAGATAAAATAATTTCAGATAAACAATATGGCTTCCGCGAAAGCTGCTCCACAACCGATCTCTTGACGTATGTTAAAAATAAATGGAATCTCACCCTTGGGTATATCCAATTGGTTTTTGACAAGGTTTGGCATGAGAATGTCATTTGTAAACTTGTGGCATACGGCTTTGATTCGATGAACACAAATATGTACGTTCTCGTGGGTTGTGACTCAATTCGTCTGCTTGGTATTCAGATTAGCAACAATTTAAAATGAAATGAACTCATTATAGCATTGGCCAAACCAGCTTCACGTAAACTCGGGTGCCTCAATAGATGCAGACGGGTTTTTAGATCGCATCAGGTTCACCAGATATATAAAACCTTTATTAGACCGTGTATAAAATATTGCTGTCAGGTTTGGGGTGGAGTATATGGCATTGCTCTCCAGTTGCTGGGTAGCGTTCAGCGGCGTGCCATCCGAATACATAATATAAAACTCCAGACTTATGAAAGATCTAGACAGCACCGCAGAGATGTTGTAGAACTCTGCGTGTTCTATAGATAAATAAATGGTATATGTTATGCAGAATTAAAGGAGAAAAACCATCATTTGTTACGCCAGGACGGGTTACACGAGGAACGCTTAATGCGCATAGGTTTACTGTGAGGCTGCCAAAATCTCGAACTGAAGGTGCAAAGCGCGAATTCTTTTACCGAACATATAGGAAGTGGAATTCGTTATCCAGTTTTCGTTTGAGAATAAAATGCAAAAGTTTAGGGCAGCTTTCAACCTTTACTTAGAAGGATGGCGCGTTGTGTGCAGGGGTTCTAACAGTTACAGTCTAAAAGTCCGTTCTGCACCCAATTAAAGCTAAAATAACCGCAATCGATTGTTTGAGCACGTATATAAGTGGAAGCCAATGGAAATTGCAATTATTGGATTTTGCACGAATAACGTTTAGGTGTTTTGCAACCATAGTCGCAGAGGTGACGGGGGTATTAAAAAATGTCATGACGAGTTATGCCAACCATAATGACCGTTACTAAGAACTTTATATTAAACGTCAAGATGAACTTGTCTAGACAACCAACTATCAATTCAAATAATTATGATATAGAATTGAATTATTTATATTGCTGATTACGATTATTTTTCCAATCAAGCCCAATTACATTTTCACTTAATGCTAATTGGAAAATTTATATTTTTGTATTCGTTCGAACCACTGATGTCGATGTTTAACAAAAACTTAAACATGTTCGTGATCGAGCAACGTCATATATGCTTCCAATTCAATATTGTCAAATAGCAGAAATTATATACCAAAGGTACAAAATTGATCTCGTCTTAAATCAAGAGCAGCAACTGTATGCAACATACTTGAATTTTAATTTATATATAACATCTCGTCGTTTCGATTGGGAACATGATTTTCGATTTTCTTCTTATTTTTATTGTTGTTTTTAATTAAAAAAAAGAATTTTCCAATTTGTGTTTTAAAAAATAGTTTAATTAAAATTCTTTTATATATAAAAATGATGATGAATCGCGCGGTCTCTGTGCTATATATACACACATATATGCGCTCACAAAACATGAACTTTGTTGTTTCTTTCTTATAACATTGCAACAAGAACAACATGTGTGAAAAGAAGTTCATTACTATGTGTGTATATAGACTCAGCAACGTATTGGCAGATATTTAATAATATAATTATGTAGGTGAACGTACATTACGTACATATATAATGGATATGTGCGAAAAGGTATTTCATAAAACCAAGTCATGACACAATCTACATGCATGAGATCATAAAGCACATACCGACATATAGAACACACATAAGTCACCGCAAACATTTTATAAAATACAAGTATATACAGTTACTTGATTTCCAATACTGAAAGTCTCACTCACCATACGTCGATATATGCGACTTCGATCGTCACATGGGAATTGCAAAACATATACAAATCTCGAGCAGTTTGATGCGCAATCGATTTCTTTTCAATTATACCAATTAATAAGAAGTTGAAAGTTTTATTGATTTGAAAGGAATCGGTTTATTAAAACGTGATCGTTGATCGAAACACACACACACAGACATAGCGTATTAATAAATAAGAAAACTTTAACACTTATTAAATATATTATTTTGTCTTAATATAGTAATGCAATAGAAATGAAACCGCCGCTGGTTTTTTTGTTTGTGTTTGCTCGACTCAAAGTTGCCAAGTCAAATTGTTGGTTGGGAATCAACTATGCTGGCGGGTACAACTATAGAGGTAATAATATAAAATGATCGTAGATTTTATATATATGTACCGCAATGGTCTCATGAGATGTTGATATGTTTTGCACCCATTAATTAGTCATTATATTATTTGTAAGATTTGATCGATGTAATAGAAAATTGAAATTAAAAACTTTTAGTCGTGTATAACTAGTTTTTATATGTTATTGAGAACGGCACACCATCCTGGTCAAATGTTAGTAGTTTAGTTTTTGATTTCTATTCCGGGTGAGTTTATAGTTGGTGGGAAAAATTCTTCAAAATGTTGGTTTATGTGGAATGATCTGGAATCCATCTGCTGGAGTATATAATCATTGCTCAGAACATGTATTTCACTAAACAATTCTTTGAACCTTTCATTCGATTCTTCTAATATTTCTCTAAGCCTCTCCTGTGATTCAAATTTCCGCTCAACGGAATATACTGACAAAATAGTCAAAGCAGGATAAAAATATATTTTTTCTTAAAGTGCGAGAGAAATAAAAAACATTTCCAGTATAAAAAATTTATTCAGTACTGAATACATTTTTATGGTTACTGAGAAAATTATTATAGCAGTACTGACAAAATATATCAAGCGAAGTATTTTTATTCAGTACTGGAAAAATATTTTATAGGAAAAATGTATATGGATGAGAAATCGTTTGTATGACGTCATTATGAAGCATTTTATAGTAACTATTTTATGGTCAAATGATAATTTTAACATTTCGTTTTGTGTCATTCATCTAAATTCATTGTGAAAATAATTTAAATAATGAATAAATATGTTAAATTTATTGTTGTAGATTCAAAGTGTTTTTTGTCTTTTTTTTTCAAAAACAATTTTTTTTATTGAAATTTATTGGTCATGTTATAGGCATCTGTCAAAATATATCCACTATAAAAAAAAGAAAAAGTAAAAAAGGATCTCTTTCACTCTAATGGTATTTTTGATTTGTTTTTTCTCGCTTTGGTTTTTTGCAGTAAAAAATACTGACAATTTTTTTTATAATGGAAATCAGGCTTAACTCTTCGGTCATTCAATTATATATTACGACTGATACTTACAAATCATCTAGTATTTTAACTATCATAAGTGTATACACGGTTAGAGGGTTATAACCCATTTGTAAGTCCCAATAAAAAATCACAACAGCAGTCAATTTTACCATTCTAATTCTAATCTCACAATGGCCACAATGAATTCACAATGGCCATGCAGAGATTAAAGAAAAATCGTTCACCAGAGGTTGATTGCATTCATTCAGAGCTCTTGATATTCGGAGGGCTAACTTTGTGGAACTGTCTTTTCGACCTTGTTCGATTGGTATGGCGAAATGAAGTTATGCCTGATGAATGGAAAGTGGCCGCGTTATGCCCAATATTCAAAAAGGGTGATCGCATGAAATGCGAGAACTATCGCGGTATAGCTCTCCTTTGCACAGCATATAAGTTACTGTCATACATTATCTTGGGAAGAATTACTCCTCTAGCGGAGGAAATTGTCGGTGACTACCAAGGAGGATTCCGTCCAAATCGGGCAGTTATTGATCAAGTTTTTTCGCTACGGATGATTCTTTCCAAGTACTACGAAACATCTCGCGATGTACACCAGGCATTCCTAGATTTCAAGTGGGCCTATGACTCGATCAATCGAGAGAGGCTATGGTATGCGCTTGAATATTTAGGAATACCAAAAAAATATGTACATTTGTGTAAAATGACAGTAACGCAGTCACAATGCTGTGTCAAAGTTGAGAACAGGCTATCGAACCTTTTTGCAATTACTTCTGGTGTTCGACAAGGAGATGCGCTGTCCCCGATACTTTTTAATCTCATGTTGGATAACATCCTTCGTAAAAGTGCAACACCTCAGGACAATATCTTATTCCGACAATCCAATCAACTTCTTGCGTATGCAGATGATATCTGTGTGATTGGATTAAATGGCAACGGAGTGAAAGAGATACTTGATCCACTGGAACAGTTTTCAGCTTCCGTTGGTCTCAAAATCAATGAGTCCAAAACCAAATATCTGATATCTGGTTTTCGAGACCAAGACGCAAGTGATTTCAGTAGTGGAAACCACACGTTTGAAGGAGTGATGAGATTCAATTATCTTGGATCTCTCATTACTCACGATAATAATGTGGGAGAGGATATCAAGGTTCGCCTTGCCGCTGGCAATCGGGCTTTGTATCCTCTACTTCCACTGCTGAAATCAAAATATCTTGCAAATACGGATAAGCTGAAACTGTACAGAGTGTTGATCAGACCCGTTGTCATGTATGGATGTGAGAGTTGGACCTTGACGGATGAGTACGAAAGATGGCTTTTAACATTCGAGAGAAGAATCATGCGTGTGATATATGGCCCAAAACGCGACGTTGATGGCACATACCTAGTTCTATTCAATCACGAGATCAGGAATTTAATGCAAATTCCTGATATCGTGCATGAAATCAAAGGACAGCGAATACGCTGGCTCGGTCACGTTCTGCGTGCTGATCCGAAACGAATGATACAGCGATCTTTGAAGGGAGAACCGCCTTTCGGTAAGCGAAGAGGTCGCTGTCGGCGACGATGGCTCCATGGCGTAGAGAGCGATCTGGCATCTTCCAACTGTTTACAACAGTATGAAGAGCTGGCTCGTGATCGAAACCGTTGGAGCCAGATTGTTGACACGGTACGGGTACAATGGCCTGTAAAAATGGCCTGTAAAAACAGAAAAAAAAAATAAAGTGTATACACGGTTGGAGGGTTATAACCCATTTGTAAGTCCCAATAAAAATCACAACACCAGTCAATTTTACAATTCTAATTCTAATCTCACAAGTCTAACGGTTTTATCCTTTGTAGCCATCTTAATGAGTCTCTATTCAATAACATGCTATTCTATAACATTTTAGTGGTGAGCCAGGCGTTTCACATGTTTCCTTGCATGTTTTTTTATTTCTTCATTGACGGTTTCCACTTTTAGATCCCTGTAAAGGTTGGTGTTTTTAATGTACCACGGAGTTTCCACCATGTTCCGTAGAACCTTATTCTGGAATGTTTGTATCATTTTTACATTTGTCACTTAGAAGTGCAGCCCCATAGCTTGATACCATAAGTCCAAACTAGTTTTAGTATATGCTATTTCCATTTAAGCTTAGCATCAAGGGTCATACCAAAATATTAAGTTGTGTTTGCATTAGCAATAACTTGAGAGTTAATACAAATGGCTATCCGTTTAACTTTCCTGTTATTATAGTAAAATTAATATGAACAGATTTTGATTCATTCAGTTTAATTCTCCATTTTTTCATCCAGTGACATATTGTATAATAACTGGCATATCTCTAGTACATATATAGATTATATAATATTGACCCCAACACACTTCCTTGCGGTACTCCTGCTGATATTTTTTTTAACTCTGAGTATTCGTCTTCATATTTAACACGAAAATGTCGATCGGCGTTATACGATTTCAATACCAGATAGAATTGTTTGGGAAGATCACGGTTCAATTTATGTCCTAAGCCTTGATGCCATACTTTATCAAAGGCTTGAGCTACATCCAAGAAAACAGTCGAACAATCCTGCTTCCGCTCTAGCACTTCTTCGATTATGTTTGTAATTTTGTGCTCAAGTCGCTGAAGTTAGCCCGAACCCGAAAATTTTTGGTTGGTTTCTTCGCTAAAGTGTAGCCATCCCGAAAAAATGTAAATGTTGAATAAAATGTAGCATCATCCCGAATTTATTTAATATGTAATAGAACTCCAATTTTGAAAAAAAAATAAATATTTGTAAATATTGTGTTTATTATATTATATAATAAAAAAGAGTTAACTTCATATAATATACCGCCCAGGTGGCTCAGTGGTTAAAGCTGTGGCAGTTGGAGCGGGAGGTACCGGGTTCGAATCCCGATAGGGGCAGGATGCAAAAGGGATTTTTCACCATCTGATTACGATCGGTAGTGTTAATGAACACATCTATGACCCCCTGTTGGAGTGCAGAACTCATGGGCCGACCCATCTTCCATGTCAATACTATAGGCTGGCGTGGAGCTATGCAATGCGCAGATGGTTCTACGAAAATCGGACCTATAGCCGTACGTCCTCGATTTGGCCGTTAAGGCGTAAAAGTAGGACGTAAATAAGCGAACCGCGAAAGAGCTGGGAGAGCCTTGAGCCCCAAAAAAGATGGCATATAATAAAATATAAAAAAAAAAAAAAAAAAAAAAACTTCATATAAAACGAAAAGTAAATTTATGTTTTAATATTTGGTATGAAAAATCGTTTCAATATCATTCAAACCGTATTTAATGCTGTCTATTAAAAATAATGCATCATAATTATTATAATAACTAAGCCTATAGCTGAATATTATACAGCCAGATTACGCAACATTCAAAAAACCAATATTATGTAGAATTTTGATGAAACTCCAACCCTTCCCAATCTATATATGTGTAATGTTGAAAGATTTATCTAAGTAGTGGCATATACGGCTAGATTAGGCAATCATATACCTATCAACTGTAAACGTGTCAGGTCGAAATCACGAGTATAAGGTATAGTTTTTTTAATAAAACTCCAACCCTTCCCAATCTTTATGTGTGTAATGTCGAAACTGGAAATCCTATAAAGCCAATACTAAAAATGTATCTCAGTAGTGTCCCACCTCCAAATCACGAAGGTATTATATTGTTTTTAAAGAAGTATTTATTAGTGTAATATTTAATTTGGGTGCATTGACTTTAGATCAATCTTTGTTTTCTTCTTACTTCTTACTGTACCATGATCTATTTAGTTTTCAGTGACCAGTGGTGAAAGTGTGAATAAGGGAATGAAAAGTATTCTTTATTTAGCATTTGTTTGTCCACTAGAATGGATATTTTAATTTTACAATAAAAATACAAATTTTTAATTTTGAGTTATTTTTTTATTTATTTTCAGTACTTTTCTTACAGTAATATATTTTTAAATAATTGGTCCTAATTGTTTTTTTTTAATAAATTACGATTTGTGGATTAACTGTGACATTACTCGCATTTCGTATTTTGGGTATGTAGTGGGTAAGATCATCGTACTTTTCCCATTGCTCGTTCTTCATGCCGTAGCAAATATAATGGCCTTCTGAAGCTTTTGGGAACTTTATAATTGGTCCATTGCAGACAAAGTTTACAAGAGATGTCACTTTATATTGTTCCTCATTAATCGTTATTGTTGGTGCTATATCTGATAATTTTATTGTTTTTTCTTCAATTGCTTCTGTATATATACAAATCATAGAACTGAATGACTTGTCTTTTGGTGTCATCTTTTGCTTACAAATATTGCAACTTTTCGGTGGAACGTTTTGAAAAGAGTTTTCTATATTACAGAAACCAAATTTTTTAAATAACACCATATCTAAATATATTATTGGTCGCTTTTCTTCCTCGTTTGCCAAACATTTTCCATTTGTACATTCTAATTTTACATTTAAACTAGGAAACTTATCAAAAAAGTGCTTGCATACTTTAAATAATTCCGTTGTACAGTCGGAATTAAATCCTGATATTTCAACTCGTGATTTCGACCTGACACGTTTACAGTTGATAGGTATATGATTGCCTAATCTAGCCGTATATGCCACTACTTAGATAAATCTTTCAACATTACACACATATAAATTGGGAAGGGTTGGAGTTTCATCAAAACTCTACTTAATCTTTGTTTTTTGAATGCTGCGTAATCTGGCTGTATAATATTCAGCTATAGGCTTAGTTATTATAATAATTATGATGCTTTATTTTTAATAGACAGCATTAAATACGGTTTGAATGATATTGAAACGATTTTTCATACCAAATATTAAAACATAAATTTACTTTTCGTTTTATATGAAGTTAACTCTTTTTTATTATATAATATAATAAACACAATATTTACAAATATTTATTTTTTTTTGTCAAAATTGGAGTTCTATTACATATTAAATAAATGGATGATGCTACATTTTATTCAACATTTACATTTTTTCGGGATGACTACACTTTAGCGAAGAAACCAACCAAAAATTTTCGGGTTCGGGCTAACTTTAGCGACTTTTGTGCTCCTATTGAACAGTTGAGTGGTTTTCTCTGAATCCAAATTGGTGGGATGGGATTAAATTTCTATCTTCTATTATTTCTTTCAGTCTCTTGAGAAATAATTTTTCGATTAGCTTTGAAATCGTTGGGAGCAAAGAAATCGGTCTATATATGAGTTTTTATTGTTGGGTGACTTGTTTGGCTTAGGTATCATAATTACCTCGGCCACCTTCCATTGAGATGGAACATGTTTCAGTCTAAGTACAGTATTTATAATATGAAGCGGCTTTGAGTAGTAGTCCTTTTTGGGTAGTTCCTTAACAATCTGCCCAGTAATTAGATCATAACCGGGACTCTTCTTTGCGCTTAGGTTGTTATTGATTTTCTCTTTCAATTCTGGTAATTTTATTGGTGGAATACTGTTCAGATCGCTTTTTGGAGCTGAAGCTATATTTTCTTCTGCTGTTTGTTTATCACTTTCAGCCCATGACCCGTCATCGTATTTGATTGGGGGTAGTTGTATCTTTGGTCCCTTAATTGTTTTAGTTGCTCTCCATAGGGAAATGTTAGTGTCCTTTTGTCCAGTAACTTTTTAAATATTTGTTTACTGATTCATTTTTAACTTCTCTAATTAAAATTTTTAGTTTATTGCAGAGCTAGTAAAGCAAATTTTTACTTTGTTGGGATCGATTACTTTGCCAGATTTTTCTTGCCTTTTTTTTCTTTGATTAGCTCCCTAATCTCGATTATCCTAGTATTTTTGCGTATTGCATTTCTAGGTGTTGGTGTACTTTCCCATGCAACCCGGTTGTATATTGTTTATGAGCAGCTCCAGCTCACTCTCCAGATGCTGAGATGTTTTGATAGGTATTTCTAGGTTTGTGTTGTCTTCAATCAGTTTCCGAAAATGGTCCCAAATAGTTTCATGATATGTTAATCGTTCGCTGTATGGTCATTAATATTGGTGTATGATCAGATGAATGTTTTGTTATTATCTGTGGGCCAGTACGTTGGTTTACCACCAGAATGGAGCTCGCAGTTAAACATTGTGCAGCATTAAATAATTCTTTTTCTTTGGATTATGATACACTTGAGCCCCAGTATGTATTTTTGGCGTTAAAGTCACCCCCAATGATGAATTGATGTCCCAATATTTTAAACAAAGAGATATAATCTTCTTTTTCTAGCTTATGTCGAGGTGGAAAATATATTGATTGTACTCCTGATTATTAGTTATTTGCACTATAATTCCAACTATTTGCATTTTGGCTGCTTCAACTTTAAGTGATTCATAATGTTTTCTTTAGTAAATATGACAGATCCTCCTCTCGCTTTTTCTGCTGAATGGATAGCATGATAAAAAAGAGAACCTCGAATTTTGACGAAACACTTTTTGGTAAAATGACTTTCCGAAACTAAACATATTTCTATTTTCTCCGAGTCCGTTGACATTCTAGATTACCATTCTTATTGTTATACTAAACACTACTTATATAAGAGTGATGTAATTTCATTCAGACTTTCTTGGTTGTTCAGTCTCCTAGCCAAGGTCTGCAGACACCTTTCCTATTCAAACGAGTATTTATAAATTCTATGCTTCTGAGTATCTTCTCAAGAATTTCACTTTTGCTGCTAACTTCAATTCCTTTTGAGGTTTGTTTTAAAATTTGTGAGTAAGACTTTGGTTCGTCTGCTTTAGTGATTTGTATTCTTGATTCTGAGCTCATTTAACAAACGAAACCGGTGGACTATCATCATCAATCAGTGTTTTAAAGATTGTTTACTTGTTGTATCCCTTATTCAACATAAATCATCGTAACTAGACGAAACAATTGTTTGATGGAAGTTTTCACGGTTGAAATACACCGCCAATACAGGATCTGAATGGGCCGGAAGTGTTCTTAAACATTTTGCTGTTCGTAAATTCCATATTCGTACCGACTCGTCGAAACTGCCCGTAACATTTAAAATTACAACAAAATACATAGTTATCATCTCGCCGATACAAGATGCCGACTGTAACTTGACCATACAACATATTTTATACCCAATTTCTGTGCTACCCAAACTTTTATTAATTTATCCGCTGACGAGCTAGCCAACCATTCGCCTTTGGGGCTTAATTCAACCACCGAAACGGCGTTTTCGTATACCAGTCATTTTTGGATTTTGTGGCGGCCCACTAAAAACTGATGGTACCATTATTTCTGTCCAGCTGCAATTAAACAATATTTTCAAAAGTAAAGTAAAGCTCAATCTTATTTAAACTAAAACGTTGCTTACCAAATATATCCAGATTAAATCGTAATTTTTTGATTCATTATAATATTGGTTATTTATTTTTGAAGTATCGTCCAAAATTGGGAACCACAAACGAGTTTTCACTGAAGAAAAACAACACAGACATGTAAAATTGCTTTTCTAATAAAAATACGTTTTCTAGTAACCAAGAGTTTTGATGATTTGTACTAAATATTTGGTTAAAACACACAATTGTTGGTAAAAAACATACCTTTACTTTAATCAAGGTGTATTTTAACCTAAATTGTTTTAAAAATTTTCTGAATAATAATTATTGTTTGGTCAATGTTAGTAAAAACTTAGCTTACACTGCTAAATTGCTTAGTCAAAACTACTAAATAATGAAAAAACTTAACTTTGTTATTTTAAATATTTTTTAGGTTATTTAACTATTTTTTTTAGATAATTGAACCATAACCACGAACTTTTTTTTTTTTTTTTTTTTTTTTTTTTTTTTTTATCATTATCATCATTTATTTAGTTAGAAAAGAAATGGTTTACAAACAAACTACAATATAAATAAGATGATAAGATAAGTGTATCTTTTGGTTTTCTAGCAAAACCAGTGTCAGATACACTGATTCAATACAATTTTTTTACAATATGTATTTATAAATCAAATTAAATATTATTAACACATCAAGTTGTTATATAGAAAAAAATATAAAAGCAAATAGAAAAAAAAAAAAATAAAATAAAAAATATACATATATATACAAATTTAGAATAGTATTGCTGTATTTATGTATTAAACAGAAAAGGAGAAGAGCTGTTGAATGGTACTGTTTTGTTTTAGCCAGATAAGAAGTTTTTTGGAGAAAGCCGAGAAACTAATACTGGAGCGGATATCAAGAGGAAGGTTATTAAACAAGGACGGGGAGATGACACTAAAAAAATATTTGCGAAGATCCAGTTTAAATTTTGGAACCAACTTTATAAATAACCCGTTAGACCGCAGGTTATAATCTAAATGATTTATAAAGTCATTTCCACTCATATTATAAAAAAGTCTCAAAACCTTGAAAACAAACATATGTTGCAGAGGTAAAATATTTAAAGCTTGGAAAATAGGCCAAGAAGGCGAAAGCCTATCTTTGAAACATATAATTCTGATAATATGTTTTTGTCGTACATATAATGCATATAAAGTAGTGTTGCACGCACAACCCCAACAAGCAAGACCATATTGGAGAAGAGAGTCAACTAATGCAAAATACACTGTTCGCAGGAGATAGATAGGAGTATACATACGTAAAACATACATTTTGCGTGCCACTAAAAGCAATTTGGATTTTAGGCTGTCAATATGCTCTTTCCAGCTCAGGTTTTCGTCAATAATAACACCCAAGTATCTAAAAACATGAACATTTTCGATCGGAAAACAACCATTAGAAAAACATAGTAGGTTTCTATTGCATTCAGACACGTGATAGTTCACTCCGGCTATTTTAAACTGGTGCTTCCTAAAGTGCAACAGTTTAGTTTTATCACTAAGACGCATGTTATGAGCTGACAACCAGTGGGATAATAGATCTAAGTCGTGATTGATTGAAATAACATTTTGCTGAAAGTTTAAATTTGCGTAACTTAACGAGAGGTCGTCAGCGAATGCAATAATAGAACCGAAGAAACGTTGTCTAAAGATTCCATTTATGTACACTAGGAATAATAAAGGTCCCAGGACAGAGCCCTGGGGAACCCCAACCTTGATCGGTAAAATTTTGCTCAGATGGCTGTTTACTCTCACACACTGGCTGCGCCCATGTAAATACGATTGAAACCATTTACAAATAACGCCCCGAATGCCATATGACGATAGTTTCCTTAACAGCAGACTATGGTCAACCCTATCAAACGCCTTAGTCATGTCCACGAACAGGGCCGAGACCTTAAGCCCCAGGTCAATAGAATTTGTGACAACGTCCAAGAATGCCAAGAGAGCCATTTCAGTACTTTTTCTTTCTCTAAAACCAAATTGTAAATCAGAGAGAATTAAGTTTGCATTCAAGAAGTCCATAATTCTTCTTTTCATGGTTTTTTCTAGTATTTTAGAGAAAACTGACAAAAGTGAAATTGGGCGATAATTATTCAAGCACGTTTTATCATTTTTCTTGTAGATTGGTATAACTACTGCATGTTTTAAAGAAGCAGGGAAGACACCTGATTTCACACTTAAATTGAAAATATGCGCCAGAACATCTACCAGATAGCAAGCTATTTTCTTGATGACGATATTAGTTACACCATCTAAACCGGGTGACGAAGAGTTCTTCAGCGTATTAATTATACCATACAACTCTCCAGGGGTAATTGGTGAGAAGAAAAAACTATTAACTGGATTGTTATCTTCGAATACGATACTTTCAAAATCAGCAGAAGGCGAAAAAGTAGTAGGACCACCATTATCACCAACGCTAGTAAAAAATTCGTTGAATTTGTTTGAGATATCATACGCGTCAGTAATATTTGTTTCTGTTTCGTCTATGATTACATTAATACACGCTTTATCTGTTTGCCCACATATGATTTCATTGACTAATCTCCAATTTTTACGAGCATCTTTGGCATTTTCTTGAAAGCATATGGTGTAATATTGTTTCTTGGTAGTTATGATTTTTTGATTTACTAATTCGCAAAGTTTCAAACTATAACTATTCAGTCTCAGATTAGACGGATGTTTTTTCGAAAGCCGGCAAAACTTGTTTCTTTTACGTAACAAGCCAAGCAAATAATCATTCATCCAAGGTTTTAGTTTAACAGAACAATTCGAATTTTGTGGAATAGTTGAATTATTGAGATGGTCCCCAAAGATTTTCATAAATTTATCAAAAGCATAAGATGCATCTGAACAAGCATAAACCAACTCCCATTCTTCGGCAAGCAATAAATTTCTCAATTTGCCATAATCGGTACGATTATGCGATAATTTGGAATTCACAGTTGATTCTCTAGTTATTGTCTTTGAAACGACTTCAAATGAAATCAAACAATGATCAGTGATTTTTAAATTTTGAACTGTGCCAAAAACTTCACGAAATGATCGATGGTCAATTCTAAATAGGACATTGTCAATACAAGTCGCAGACGTATCAGTAATGCGAGTTGGTTCAGATACCAAATTGACAAGGCCATTATTCGATAACAGCATCAAGAATTGGTCAACCAAAGCATTTTTCAGCAACAGATCAAAATTGAAATCGCCTACAATAAACAAATTGGCATGCGTCAAATCGTTAAGGAGTACAGAAAATTCTTCAAAGAAGTCTGATATATTTGTAAACCCAAAACGATAGATACAAACAAATGTCATTTTTTTCGAATACAAATCAAATTGAATAACTACAGCATCAAATGTACGGAAATTGAAAGCGAGTTGAGTGCAATTCAATTTATTGCTGGCGTATATAGCAACTCCACCCGACCGTATATTACTGTTACCATTAAGGAAAAGGTTATAACCATTTACCTCATAGTCCTGATATTCTTCATTATAAATCCACACCTCCGACAGCCCAATAATCATTGGCCTCTCCCGCAAAGAATCCACATAAGCGAATAATTTATCCGAGTTTCTCCTCAAACTTCTTATATTCTGGTAGATAAAATTAATTTTCTTTGATGGAATAGCCGTAATAAACTTTAAATGAAAATATAGACAAGTGACCCATTATGTCCTTCACATTAAAATAACAATCCATTTCAGCTATAATACAACACAGCAATACTATAAACATTGTAAAATACCAAATTTTTTCAGATATAATGCCAAATTTTAGTAAAAGTAATAATAAATGATAAATATTTAAAATTAAAAATGAAAATAAATCAAAAATTATAAAAATTAACAAAAATAATGGATCAAAATCCAATAAATAAAATTTAAAATAGCAATTACTAATTATAAAATAATAAGAATAGCCCATATGTAACCTTAAACTATAATTTTGTAACATGATTTCAATTGGAACTGCCAACTTTACAAACGCTACATTACCATAACGTACGGCAAACATATTGTAATGCATAACAAAATAATTAATAATCATTTGGGAAATCAAAATATTAAATAGAATTGTAAAGTTCTCAGTTTTTTGAAAATTGTTAAGTTCTAAAATTCTAAAGCAATTGTGAGGTTCTAATATAAAAACAAAAATGAATTGTAGTAGGACTGTCAAACCAGCTCTATTACGAATTAATACATTTTGCGGAAAAACCAAATAAACAAAAAATGTCAAATGTCTTGTATACATTTGACAAGTTTGGTCTACTATGCTTTTTTGTAAACAAATAAAGCTATTTTTATAAATTATGTTACAGGTAAGCAATAAAATAATAATTAAATAATTTTTTTTAAACCTTTTAAGATATACACCGACGAGCAATATATGTGTACAGTGCCAATCAGTCCGAAGATGATGAATCGCCAGATTTTCGAAATCCATTCTGCAGACGAAGAATATCGTTCCTGGAATAAATATTGTGCACCTCCGAACTGCTTGATTTTCGAAGAAAAATTTTGCCATTTTTACACCACAAGAATTGAAATTTGTGAGTTGTTTGTATGTGTTTAGCTTCTTTGTGTAATCGTGATTGAAATTTTGTGAAGTGATGAAGGATTTTAAAACCATTAACATCATTTGGTGTAGATTTTGTTTTGTTTTTGTAAACAGCAATTATATTGTTTTTTATAATCGGAGAATTTAGTTCCACAATAAATGAATTTTTTAAAGATGATCGTGAGTTTTTATTATGAAACATTTTCTTGATTGAAACTATGATATCACTTTTCAGGTTAATATCGACTTTATTCAGACTTTCCATCACTAAAACCCGAACTTTACGAACATCATCATCGTTTTCAATTTTATCGAACGGCAAACCACAAATCACAATATTGTTTCTAAGTTCCGCTTGGTTATGTTCATCTAACTGGGCTTCCATCAGATTTAACTTATACTCTTGTTGTGAATATTTGTTTTCAAGCTCCAAGAGTTTATCGTGCATTTCCGTGTTAGCCTTTGTAAGTTCTTTAATGGTCGAATTTAAATCATCTAGACTTGAGCATACGAAAGATTGTGACTTTTCAAGATCATCCAATTTATTTAATTTGTGCTGCATGGATCTCAAAATAGACATAACGTCAGATAAACTTTGATTGACTGGCACCTTCATAGGATCAACTTCATCGTCACACACAATGATCGATTTACGTACACTCGTTTGACACTTATTACACAACCAGGTTGAAGAGCCATTAAAGAGACTTTTATATAGTTCATCCGATATATTGCCACACGTGACGTGGTAGGCTCGATCACATTTCATGCAATTAACACCAGCTTTAGGGCCTCTACCGACTAATTTATTACATAATGTACATGATACGGGCATTTTCACTTAGTGGTAAATTTCGGCGCCAAAAAAGAAAAACACAATTGGATTGATTTACTTAACACAGTTCTTTTTTTTTAATCAAAACCAGCACAAAATTTATTCAAAACTTGATTAAACTCTAAAAATTCGAAAATACTTATTTATTTTAGTTTTATTTTTTGAAAGTTTTAATTTTGTCACAAAATATTTTCGCACAACTAGACGCTTTGACGTTTTGAACTTGTAATTACAAACAGAGATACAAACTAATATTTTGGTTAACTTAATTTTGATCAATTATTTTAACCAAGTAGCAAAATATTTATTTTTAAAATCAAAGTAGAGAATTGGTGAATGTAAGCAAAAAACCTTATGTTAAAGTAACCATATTGTATTACTAAGAGTTTGGTCATAATATTTTTTCTGTGTAACAAGTTCATTTTTCTCATTTCTTGGTTATGAAATAAGAAAAGATTTTGATGACCTAATATAACAAACCCACACAATACAAAAGAAACTTCAGGTGAAGTCAAAAGGAACGAGTTTTTTCCTATATCTCTGATTTTAGGAGCTCAGGTCGTCAACTAGACCTGACATCTAACTCTATTTGGGGCTTTTGCTTTTAGTTCCTCATGATTTTCCAAATTGTATCGCTCGGTTAGCACCGTTGTTCTCCAGGTGATTGCTGGCCTTCACACTTTTATCTTCCCTTTTGTATTTCACTCCAATGTCATTCTTGTTATATCACTGAGGTTTTTCCTTAGTGTGTGTCATCACATTAATCTCCATTTTCGTTTCTTAATTTGTAGCAGTCTTAACCTAGGCTTTTCCTTCTATTTGTTGCAGCGTTTTTTCCCAATTTATCTGTGTTGGTTTGACAGTTGAATGATACAGTTGATCACTATGTAAATTAGCTCCTGTCATTGCTTAGAAGTCTTGTAACTATGACTAATTTGTGACGCAGTCATCGACATGTCTTTCTTCATTATTGTTTCCAGAAGAATTTATTGCGTGTTTGCCCCTGATTGACATCATACCTGTGTTATCATTTCCAATTTGTCCGTTGGAATCACATTAAACAATTTTAATGTGATTTCTGAGTGTGCTAGATATTGTGGCTTAGTTGTTAATATAGAACATACCTTTCGTTGTTTCATCTGATGAATTTTATTATTTCGGTTTGAATCTTGCTGTTATTATTCTGCTACTTGGCTTTGCATTCCATTAATGCTTTCTTGATCTAGTTTCCAATCCGGGTCTATGTCCGATAGATGAGGTTGACTGGCTTATCGGAGCTAGGTTCTCATTTTTATTCGTTCCCTCATTTTTATTGATTAAGTGCTTTTGCTTAACTGTCTTTGGTAATGCACAATTGTTTACCAGAACTTTAGCTGGTACAGTTACTCTTTTTCTAAATTCGATCTTCTAAAATGACTTAGAATGTATGAAGGCTCTTAAATTTAATATACCTCCTAGATCTGTGCCAACGGCAGTTTCCAGTTCTGTGTGGACTTAAACCAAACACTTAAGTGCTAGTCATTGTATCTTCTTACTCGATATGAGATCATCGTTCTGCTGTCTTGAACAAATAACACCTTTCGTGGTATGTCAATTAGTGCCAGTTCTGCTCAGCCTAAGAGGACTTCTGTAGGCACAATCTATCCGGAAAGTCAATGATCTAACTAATTTGAAGTAAGGTCGTTTACGCGAAAATCTCAAATCATTCATTTCTGATATATGATCCACTATGAATGGTATCTGACGGTCCATTATATTAAGACGATCAGAGTATATGTTGTGGAATTTTCAAGAAATAGGCGGATGTGTATAATTGGTATTGCATCAAATTTGCCAAATATCTTATTGACACTAGTGGTGAATCAGGTTGGTTCTTCACTTCGATGCGTATTTCGTATGTTTGACCTAAAGTAAAATCGCCTCATGACTGAAGTAACCGAGTTGGCTTGATTATAATTTTAATCTATATTTGAATTATTGTAAATTTATAACAACATTAGCAGTGGTATATTCTTTTGAATGGGGTAACCAAAGATTGAATCTATTCAAAAGCCTTATAGGTGGTGGAGGTAAGTCCATATACTACATAGATGATGAACAATCGGGATGATGTGAAGAAACTTTGCTTGTGAGGATTAAGTAACTTGTGTGAGTAACTTCGTTTGATATCCAATACATCCAAGAAAAGAAACTAATTAGTAATATTAATATTGGATTGGATTAATGCTCTTGGATTATTGCTCTCTAGTATTATAAAATAATCTCTAGTATAGTAAAAAAGTAAACTACTTGTTTCTAAACATTGGAACAAATAGTCAATGAACTATACCTGTTGGTATTTCACAATACATTGTCCACATGGCCCTGCAGTAGAGACTGTTGGAGTACAGCTTTTCATCTTTCAAGCTCGATTTTAGTGGTCAACTGAGATCAAACTGCAATGCAAGAGTCGTTAGTATATGAATTCCAAGTTTGACAAAGAACCCGTAGAATGGAATCTTGCACGCTCGTCATGCTCTTCTCATCTCAATATTGAGCTCAATTTACACATTTAGTTTTGTCCAACTGTTTCAAATTTTAACGTCATTTCCGATTAAGCTATGACAGTTAAGCAATATTTTTTTTTTAAGACAAACCTATATCTTGAGTCTCATAAATTGGTTTCCAGTTCAACATTTTTCGATTTCCAGCTAAATAGTTGATATAAGAACTAGCTGCAAATAGAAATATATGATCAATTATAATTTATTCCACACATATAATAATTAATTAATACAGTTAACATATTTAAATTAAATGACCGTATCCAAACATTATATCAATCTTAATTAATGAAAACTAAGACGTTGACCAGCCCTCGTAAAATCGTGGACATAAAATATTATGTTTTTACTTGTTATGTACAATTACACGGATTATGTACATATGTACATACGAGTATGTATATACGTTGTGTGCACATACAACTTATATATAAATAGAATTAATTATCTAGAAAAATATTGTTTATAATTAAATAATTATATGAGAATTAATTTTTAAATTAAATAAATCATTAATCATAGTTTTTAATTTATAGTTATTATTTATAAGTGAGATATGTCTGGGCAATAATTACCGCAGTCTAATTGTTCTGTCTTAAGTTCTGCAATTATGAAACTTTTCAAAGTGGGAATGTATCAAGTTTTTAAAGTATTTACAAAATGTCTGTAAGTGTTGCGGAATTTATGAAAACGCGTTAAATGTCAATAATCCAGGGGATTAATACTATACTACCTGGTAATGGAGTGGGGACTGTAGTTGGGATCTTACATGTAAAAAACGGTTTCTTTACATTTTTATGTAAATTATGTAAAAACTGTACACTGTAAATTACAAAAAACGTAAAAAACATGTAAAACACAAGAACAACACATTTGCAGTGCCATCTGTGGCTCATTATTAATTAACATAGATGGGTATTAGCAAAATCAGTTAGTTTTGAAGTCCACAGTTGGGTGTGTAAATTACATGGTTTTTAACATGTACACATGTGTTATTTATACAATGTTACATGTCTATGTTAGTTAATAATAAGCAAAGCGAACGTAGGTACATTTTTGACATTTTAAAATAGATGGCACTGCGAATGATATTATTTTCGTTTTTTAAAATGTTACATAAAAAATGTTTATTACGTGTAAAATCCCAACAGTGTTCAAGTTGATGTTATTAGTTGAAAAGCCATTTTTTTTTCACTTTCACCCGAGTCAGCTAAGATGATTTTCAGAAATTCTGTTCGTAAAATAGTAAGAAGATTTTTTAACAGATGGTGCTTTAGTTATAGTCACATTTGATAACAGATGTCAGTTTTTTTTTTACATAAAATCGTATTTTATATTTTTTACATATATAATAACCTATTACACGTAAAACCGTGTAAATTACATCGTGTAATTTACACGCCCAACAGTGGTGGTACAGTAGTAGAGGGATTACTTTAACTGATTCAGTATAAGTCAATAATACTTTCCGGTCGATCAACGATGCAGAATGGTGTTTGATTAACCGGATAATTTGCCTAAAATATAACTAGATTAAAAGTTTTCAACCCAACCCTGTTTAGAGAGATCAGGAGATGTATTAGTGACGATATCTTAAAATCGCTTTTCATTCATTTCAAACAACTGAAACTACAGTCATCATGAAAGGTCAATCTGTTGACCCAGCATAACAACGATGATGTGGCCATAACACACCAGTATAGTATTTTTTGGATGTATTATGTGATCACTGCAAATGGTTCTGAACATGTTACGGTAACCTGTGTAATCGTGATCAGGGCATATCAGTTAACTCTAAGCAAGCTGAACCACCAACTTTAAAATTTCCTTGGAACTTAAGTCGTACATAAATTGACATAATGATTTCTTTAAAAGTAAAGGGTCTGAGGTTTTGGTGAGATAGGATGATTACCTGACAAGAACATATTGAACCGGTAATTTAAACAGTTAAATCCAGGTAATTTCATTTCATGTGCATTTTTCAGACATATAAGATAAAGTATATATGTCTGGAAACTTAGAACTACAAGAAATTGGAATGAAGAAACCTTGAACCACTTCCAAAAATATGTTAGTACTCGTGAAGGTGATTGAATAGCATTAATGGAACTAAAATAAACATTCTTATCCCTATGATGGTATTATTTATCATAACTGATATACGAATAATCGACTTCAACACTGTTTAAAAAATTATTTGGTTAGTTACTTTTAATCAACTTGGACGTGTAAATGAAGAATTGCTAACTTCAATTTGTTAAATGTCAACTTGGAATCATTTGACAATTACTACTCACATCTTTAAATGTGTGATCCAAGACTTCAGAAAATACTTCTGGTACTGATGAAACGTGGTATGGCAGACACAAGGACATCTTCCACACAACTGTGAGGGCTATTTCTTAAAATTTTTTATTCTTGAAGGATTCTAACAAATATTATTTATTAGACTGACAGAGTTTAATTGATTATATGCTCACGATACCGCTTAATTTCGATTCTGTCACAGTTGAGACTAATCTTCTGGTGCTTTATCTTTTATTCTTATATAGCACAGATAAAAAATGCTTTGTACACATTAAAACCTTCTTTAATCATTTGTATCTACGCTACTGACCTATTTTTATTTTTGTATTTCAAGCGATTTTTTTTTACACGTTTTTATTAGCTCGCTTTGGTAGCAGTTTGTCTGTCTGTTTGTCTGTTCGGTGCAAATCTTCAACTCGATTTTCGACCACTTCCTGACAAGCTATCGGGCTGAAACTTTGAGAGTAGCTAAGAACCCGATGACAATGCAATCTAAGACCGTTTGTAGCACTTTAGAGCTACTACGAGTCGCCATTACTGACAAATCAATTTTCAGGTGAAGAAATTTCCGAAACACTCGACTACTACGATTTCAAGATTTTGTAACGGAATTTCAGAGAGAATATGTTGAGGTGGAAAACTGGCCGAATTCGCCGCCCTCTGACACAAACTTTACACGAAACTGAATAAACGATCCCGAACTGTACGATCTGGTGAAGCGCAATCAGACACACAGGCACACGCACACATGCTACAAGAACGACACTGGACTTTGCCGCTTCGCATTCCCTCGACAAGCGTGCCAGAAGACTCGCATCATATCGCCATCTTCCAACGAGTTCATTCGAAGTGGCGGACGAATATGCATGCTGGAGCGAAAGAGTAGCGACAAGTGGATCAATAACTACTGCCAAACGATCCTCGAGATATGGGACGGAAATATGGACATTCAGCCATGTGGGTCGAATGAGAGAATCGTCCACTACATTGCGAAATATATCTCAAAGTCCCGATCAGCGCTATCACGTGCTCAAATTCGATGGCGATCAAGCAGCAGGATTCTGCATGAACATGATTGAACGCTACGGGTACCGCCCACACACGCACAAGGTCTTTGACTTTGAGAACATGACACTTCTCGAGTTCGCAATGAAGTTCGAGCCGCACTATGCGAAGAAGAGCAACGAAATTGACGAGAATGTCGATGAAGATGCATACGATGCAGACGACGAGGGCCAAAATGCGAACAGAGTCAGAAACAGGCTGATCACTCTGACAGACCCAAAAGAAAAGCAAGACGCTGATCAGGAAAATTCCTGCGGTCGTTCGTGTCCCGCACTTTATCATGCAAAACGATCCGGAGAACTTCTTCTACAGTCTCCTTCTCCAGTACAAGCCCTTCTACAAGGAAAGTGAGCTGCTGGGAGAGCGAAGGTGAACTGAAACAGCGCAGCAATCACATTGAGACCTTCCGTGAGCGCGACAAACAGCTGGAACACGCATTTAATCAGGCTCATGCGTTCCACCTCTTCGATCAGCCAGAAGATGCCAATGTCGACTTTGAGTACGAAGAGGAAATTGACATTCCTGGCATGACTGACGACCAGTTCGAGTCTGCAAAGGCAGCCATGAACATGAAACAGCGAGAGTTCTACAATGTCCTCACGCGCAGCGCACTGGAACAAATGACTGGAAGTGACCAACGCGACAGATACTTCCTCACTGGTGGCGCAGGAGTTGGCAAAACATTCACGTTTAAGACCCTCGAGAACCAACTCAATCGCTGCTATGCCAAGAAGGTCGTGAAGGTGTGTGCACTAACTGGCGTCGCAGCACAACTCGTGGGCGGATCGACACTTCACAGCTCGCTAAAGCTGCCAATAGTTAAGGATGGAAATATGTCGTTTAACATGCCATTCCTGACTGGCAACTATCTGAAGATTATGCGACAACCGTGGCGAGAGACCAAATACATCTTCATTGACGAAATCTCAATGGTGCCTTACGAGATGCTGTGCATGATTGACTCTCGCTTAAGGCAGCTGAAAAACAATGAAGACGAGCCTTTCAGCGGTCTCAACATCATCGTCTTCGGAGACTTGATGCAACTCCCGCCAGTTAAACCGGGATCACCAGTCTACAAGCAGGCAGCTCGCTTCCAACCCGCCACTCATCTTTGGCGTCTGCTCACACTGGTAGAACTGACTGAAAACATGCGACAAAAGGAAGACGACACATGCGCGAACTTGCTTAATGCACTGCGTGAAGGCAAAATGAACAGGGAATTATTCAACACGCTTCTGTCGAAGCAATGGACCGATGAAGTGGAAGATTTCGCGATCGACAAGGCCATTCGAATCTACCCCACTCGTGCACTTGTCGCAGAACACAACGCCAGAGTTCTTGCCGAATATCGGCTCAATCGAGGTGTGCACATCTACAAAATCAAAGCACAGGACACAGTTGTTGACGCCACTCGAAACATGGAAAATGTTCAAATCGAGAACATCGTGCCAGAATACATAAACAAGACTGGTGGTCTTCCGTACGAAATCGAGATCTTTGTCGGAGCGAAAGTGATGCTACGCTCGAATGTAAATGTCGAAAAGGGACTCGTAAACGGTTCAATCGGAAACATCGCGGAAATAATCTGGCCTCACTTCCGCCGCACTCAGATGTAAACGACTGACATCCCAACACTTCGCATCGACTTTGAAAGGATCGGCATCCACCTGATTGAACCTCGTGCAGTTCAGTTCCCTGCGAAACGAAACTACGGTACGATTGAGAGGAAAATGCGATCATTCTCTGCTGGGCATGCACGGTGCACAAGATGCAGGGATGTACCGTCGACGACGCGGTTGTTTACCTGGGTCCTGCGCTCTTTGAGAAAGGTCAAGCGTACGTCGCTTTGAGCCGAGTGAGATCACTAGAGGACTCCAGCCGCGTAGTAATTAAATATCTAATACTAATGACCCTCTTCTTCTTCTCTATCTCGTTGCAGGCCTGCAGGTTGGTGAGGAAAGTATCTGATCTCATCGCAATTGACTTGCTCTTGCATCGGGACATGACAGCCTGAATCTCTGCTTTGTCACGATGTCAATTGTAAGCTTTTAAACGATAAATTCAGGTAGACACGACCTTCAGTTTTGTAATTGACGAGCTTACTTTTCACATTTCTCCCCTATCATTGTCACATAGAAATTTCTACCAGTTTTTTACTGCCGGCATCTGCCAGGCTTTTCCTGGTAAAGTAAATAAAAGACCCAGCATTTGAATTTCGACAATGATAAAACAAACTTTGTGTTCTTATTCGGCTTTAAAAACTCGTTTGTTTCAGGAAATTTAATCGAAAAGTTGCAAGATTTACTGACAACAACAAACAGACAAAAACTAAAAAGGAGAAAATAATATTATATATAGATAAAAAAATCTAAATCAACACGTTTTTATATGACCTAAAAAGAGGAAAATAATTTCTCTCTCATCCCACAGAATCATTAAATTGAAGTCTAAAAACGTGGTGCGCGTCATCCAAATACAATTACCAATTCAACGATGTCATAAAAATGTAAAGCCCTGAGAATTACATTGATTCATACAAAATCTTATCAGAATAAAAGCATAGTGGGTAGAAGAAGTGTAGTGAAAGAGAAAGATGGCACCGAGTTTATCGAAGCACATAATTCGTTTCATCAAGAACATAGCATTTACCTCGGCTCTAAAGTGAATTAATTTCAGAATCACCCTTCATCAACAACAACATCTCATGTGATCAAAATAATTAATCAGTTAACGAAACAAAGAAGTGTGCTTGAAAAGAGACAGAGCGATAAACGATAAATCTGAGAAGAAGAGACATAGAGAGGACAGTTAGAGAGTAATCGAGAGGAAAAGATGACGCGCACCACGTTTTTAGACTTCAATTTAATGAGTCTGTGGGATGAGAGAGAAATTATTTTCCTCTTTTTAGGTCATATAAAAACGTGTTGATTTAGATTTTTTTTTATCTATATAATATTGTAATTAAAGAAGTCCGACAAAAACGTTTCTATGAGGCTATGAAACAAATAACTTAGTAGGAATTTATAAGCGCCTATTCACTATTTTTGCAAAACAGAGACAAAAGATAGCGATTATGAAATATGCTAAAAGAGACCAACACCTATTTTAATATTATTTTTACATACGATCTATTTTGACATATTACGCAATTTTGTATATTGTATATGTATAGTCATTTTCAGCCATTTTTATTTTTTCTCGATAATTTTTTTTGGCTTGCACAAGGCAAACTAGGATAGTTGTATATCATACACAAAGCCGACAGTAGTGTGTATGTGTGTGTTCACGACGATCGTTTTTTTACGGGTTTTTACAGACCTTTGCTATCCAAGCTCTTGATACTGGTGCAAGCATTTTTCGTCGTAGAGCCATCGCTGCCAACAGTAAGCCAACCGAAAGATGGCCCTCGCTATAAAGATTGCTGAAATATTCGGTCCAGTTCAGCAATCAGAACGTGACTGAACCAGCGTACTCGGTGTCCTTTAATAGCATGAATGATATCAGGAATTCGCATTAAATTCCTGATTTCGTGATTGAACAGAACTCGTTTTGTGCCATCAACGTCACGTTTTCGACCATATTTCAAACGCATAATTCTTCTCTCGAATGTAACTAGCGATCTATCGTACGCATAAAAATTTTATATAGTTGTGGATGTGCTTGAATATGAAGTATTTCAGAAGACACAATCTTAGGTATAAACTCGATTAACACAAGGTATAGACTCGTATGTTGCGACTCTTCAACAGTTAAACTCATCGAGATCACTCATTCATACTTCCTCTCACCAAATAACGAACAATATAAGCTAGTTTAAGGATGTTAACAAAAACATAGACTTGAAATGCCTAATTGGTTTATGTGGTTACAGTTAACGTTCTTTACAAATACACTACTAAAGTAGTAACTGGATCATATAGAGTTTTGGCTGTTGAAATTCATTTTATTAAAAACGTTTCTGGTTAAAACCTACCACGTGTTTCAGTTCGATAAAATAATTTTAATTTTTGTCCTGTTTCCTTCTTGATATTTGGAAGAAATCTTTGGCTTTTTACTTCTATCAGTATATCTTTATATAGGTTGGAAGCTTTTAATCTGTATTGGGAGCTATTATGAGAACATTGGACCATATGTGGCATTAATAAACAGCTGTGTAGAAAAGTTTTACTGGACTATTGGGTGATTTATGGTATGGAGTCGTGACGCAACATTTCTGGCATATTACTTGAATTAATTCGATTCATTAATATTTTTTGGAAAAGTTTTTGGATTTGTGGTTTTGAACTGTTTGACCTATATGAGATCTACTATAAGTGCTCGTAAGTTATAAGGCTTTCTAATAATTCATCATACTGTAGCTTGAGATGAATATGATTGATTACAAGTACAAGTATCATTGATTTTGACTGTGGCAGTCTGGTTTCATTGTCCAGAGCTATGCCAATGATCTGGTTTCAGATAAAAACTGTATTATTGAAACTTTATTTTCGTGAATCTATCTAAAACGGATCTCACTAAATTAACTAAGCATAGATGCGCTCAAAACTTGTCTAGACCAATTCTTTAAGGCAGGTGTTACTATACTAGATCAGAATACATCAAAGATCTAGGTATTATGTCAAGAAATATCATGTCAAGTTCTAACTTCAAAACGCTACTACCGTATACTGGGCAATGTGGAAGAGCCTTAGAAAAGTCTTGCTGGAGTTTAAGTCCCAGAATGTTATATTTTGTGCATCAAGCTCTAGTGTTATCTTATGCTTCTATCAATATCTCAAGTATTTTGCTTGTATTCATAATATTGCTTGTAGAGTGATTACTGGAATTATATGTGACGACTGTATTGAAGAGGATGATAACTTCATTTACTTCGTTTGTTGCTATCCGAATTTTCTATAAGTCAACTGACGTTAGTCGCCTATCGTTCCTGCGTTGATTTCAACTTGTCTACTTGTCAAAGCAAGAGTGTATAGAGGCGAATTTTGATGATACCACTATGAACACCGTTGGCTCGTTTGTAGCGTTGAGTGTGATTCCAGCTTCTTGGAGTCCCGGCCAAATAAAAAATGTATAGATATATATCCGAATAGAAACAGTTTAAAGTGTTTGTTCAGCCACTGTACAGCAAGTGAATATAACTGGTACCTTGACGTACAAATAACTATCCATAGTTGCGGTTAATGCCAATGCTTCACAAATTATTTAACCATGCACTCAAATCAATATAACAATGATAATTTCAAAATTACACATTCGTTATCTATTCCACTTATAATCGAATACCTGATAAATAAGCATTTTATCTCATTGAAGCATCAGTATATACATCAACTCATCAAAATCTCAATTTGATTGACACTTGAATATGATCGAGTTGAGCTAATTATAAACGACACTACTGACAAATTCCTTAACAATCATTTTCTCTTATAACATATATATGTACATATATGTAGATAAAATGTATAATCATAAAATCATAAATTTCCTTAAAGGTACATTGAATCTTCGCGTATCATCAATTTTTTCGAAATATGAGCGCTAAGTAGATTTTTTTCCCACAGCTCTTCACGTCGACGAAACAAGTTTCCATTTCACCTCATTTCAGTGCCTCAATATATTTTGTCAAGAGGTCATCATAATATTATTTTTACTATCAGCAAGATGTCTTCTTCTATATATGTCTTCTTTTTTCTTAGATTGTTGAGATATGTATATGTACTCGTATAAGAAGTCGAGTGGAAGAAAATCCCTTAAACAGATAAACGTTTTTGTTTATACAGAAACACCTACAACAAGTACTGTGCGATGGTTTTGGACGATATCCATATTCGAAAAAATAGTATAAGAACATCGCGAGTATAAGAATTCATTTTATCACCGATTGGAATCTCTCGAACTTGTCTTCTTATTAATTTTTTACTTGTTGTTGCAGTTTTATTATCTAAACTCAATCAAACGTGCGATAGTTTTCTTAACGCTTTATACCAACTACTTACTAAATACTCGTACTTATTAAATTGATTAAAGCCATATGAATATTAGCAACAAAGACTTGTTAACTTGTTGATAAGTGATATCGTGAGATTATTCCTTATTTATATAAGAAAAGACAAAAGAAAATTATAAAGTTAAGACGATAGTGCGGATGTATGTATGTACAGAGGTATTCAAAAAGTTTATATGGACAGGTGATGAATTAACGATGATAAACTTATTAAGGCGTTTCGTTATATGCAGCAGATTGTGAAATTTTTAATAATCATAAGACGTGAAAAAATTAATAAGATGTTGATTTATCTTAAACATTTATATACACAATCTCAAAAAAGAAAAGCAAATATATACATATGTGTGTGTGTGTCTCACTCGCGTATATTATATGGTCATAACATATTTTCAATTAATTCAGATTGGTTGTTAAAATAATGACAATGATACGAGTACATGGTAAAACGATATATGTCCATTTATATACATATTTATAATCGAGACCAATTCGATATACATAAATTCTCATATGCGTTTAAAGTGTTTGGTCCCATTGGTGTGATTTCAAATATGTATATCGATTGTCGTTTCAATACGGATCTTTGACATGATATGCAAAATACAATGCAAATTCTTTTCGAATATAGAAAGTGTTGCGTGCTTTGCTCATATTTATATATAGAGGGAACAATGTAACATAAATTGAGATCGTGCTGCAGGTAAGCTATATATAGTTTATGGCATTGGAACAGCATCAAGTTTAGATTGGGTAACCATTTTCTAAAAAAATTGATATTCATCTCTTCAAACGTGCTGCCAATTATCGAGGTATTTTTAGCCGATATGGATCGGGCCGGAATTATCTCCAGCATCGATCTTAAAGATACTCAGATGTCGAATTTAGTTTGATGATAGCCATTAATAAGCATTTGAACGACTGAAAACTGAATTGACCAGAAAAGACTACTATGGGCATTTAGCCACGAAGCACTGCAATCTATACAAGATATCTTCGGCTATGTTCTGACGAGTCACTTTAAATAATAACACTTATTAAACTTTTGTTCATAATCTTTTATTCATATAATATTTCTGTATGTATATATTTATTTTATTTTATTTTAACTGATCACATCATATACTAATAACATAATTATTTCACTTAATTCATTTCATTTTATTAATTATATTTTATTATTTTATTTTATTTATTTTACTTTTAATCCCGTGGTTGTTGTGTTGTTCGTGACTCTTTTCTGCAATCTGAGTGATTTCGTGACTATGCAATTTTCTTCTTTTTAGTTCTAATTTTTATTTCGTCTACTATATCTTAGTACTAAAATTGTACTAGATTAAGTACTTAAGTGACGTATTTGGTTTGTGTTTTGTGGGGTACTACTCGGAGTAGAATTACTCGGAGTAGGTCGCCACAGTACCCCCTGCAAGTAAATTCCCCCCGGATTATGAAGGAAAGGAATATAGGATGATCGAAGGATTTTAGGGATAGGGCAGTTGGAAACGGACTGATTTCTTCGGTTTTGTTTGGTTAGTTTCATCTGCTAAGCTGAGAATACCATATGCTGGCTTTAATCTGTCAATGGAAACATTAACATTTCGACCGTTTTGATCTAAAATGAAATGCTTCCTGAAACGACGAATGACTTTATACGGTCCTTCGTAAGGTGATGATAGGCCGGTTCGTACTCTATCGATACGAACAAAAACATACTCGCAACTTTCTAATGTTTTGGGGACAAAAACGGGAGTGGAAGTTGACTTGCGAGTGTCAACTGGAATTAATTTGCGCATGTTGTCGCGAAATTTGTTTACGAAGTCTGTTGGATCGGGATTTGAATCCTGTGAACTGGTCACGAAAAATTCTCCTGGAATCTTGAGGACTTGTCCATATACTAGTTCTGCTGGGGAGCACTTCAGTTCATCTTTGACTGCTGCTCGTATTCCCAACAAGATAATGGGTAGCTCAGTGCTCCAATGGATAACATTTCCACGAGCTTTAAGCGATGCTTTTAGTTGTCTGTGAAAACGTTCGACCATACCATTTGCCTGTGGATGATAAGCAGTGGTACGAATTCTGTGAGCGCCTAGTAAACGCGTGAGTTCAGAGAAGAGTTTTGACTCAAATGGGCTGCCTTGATCAGTTGTGATCTCAAGGGGTATTCCAAACCTTGATACGTATTGCTCAACAAAAGTCTTAGCAATAGTGGCAGCGGTACTATCTCGAATAGGATATGCCTCCGGCCAACGAGTGAATCGATCTACAATGGTAAGTATATATATAAAACCTTCGGATGATGGGAGCGGTCCCACTACATCCATGTGTATGTGTTCGAATCTCGACGATGGAAGATCGAAATGCCCTGGTTGTGTTTTGGTGTGCCTTTGCACCTTACTAGTTGGGCATCCGATGCAACCACGTACCCAATTTGTAACGTCAGCGTTCATGTTCGGCCAAAAATACCTACTTGATTAATTTACGTGTAGCGCGCATGCTTGGATGAGATAGACTATGTAGTGCGCTGAAAACTACTTGTCTCTGTGACAATGGAACGAATGGTCGATGGACTCCTGTTGATGTTTCGCAATATAATTTTATATCGGAAAGGATGGTAAGTTCCAATTTAAATTTAGAACTCGCGGGGCGCGATGATTTTTCGAGAAGTTCTCTCAATTCATCATCAGACTCTTGAGCGTTGGCTAAATCATCAAAATTTAGCCTAGAAGTTTTGTCAATTCTATCAACGTGATCACACGGTCGTGACAAAGTGTCTGCGACCACGTTGTGCTTGCCTGCTATATGTTGCATGTCCGTCGTAAACTGAGCGATATAGTCTAATTGTCGAGTCTGCCGTGGACTCTTATCACTCAGGGAGGTTATTGCCGTGGTAAGAGGCTTTTGATCTGTGTAGATGGTAAATTGCCTACCTTATACAAAATATCGAAAATATTTTATTGCTAAATAAATAGCGAGAAGTTCTCTGTCAAAGGCTGAATACTTCATTTCTGCTGTTGATAATTTTCTGGAAAAGAATCCTAAAGGTTGCCAACATCCGTTATTTAATTGTTGCAACACTGCGCCAACGGCAATGTTTGACGCATCTGTGGAGATACTGAATCTGGTGTTGCTCAGAGGCTTATTGGTCAATGATGAACCTGGCGGGTGAATCATACGACGAGAACCTTGTTCGAACCTTCTGGCTTCGTAGGCTTCCTAAAAGCTTATACATTGCACTAACAGCAATTGGCGACAAGCCAATTGATGATATATTAGAAATCGCTGAGAGGATCTACGAAGCCACTGGACCCAGCGTATCGTCAGTTTAAAACGTACCCTCGACTAGTTCCCAGCGCCCTACTGCACCGAATGAAAAGACTGTGTTCGAAAGACTCGAAGCTAGGCTAGCTAGCATGGAGTCAAAATTCGAAAGAATGGCAGTAGGACGCAACCGCTCACCACGACCGCGAAGTCGATCTCGCTATTCTTATGGAAGACCACGGAGCGGAAGCAGACATCGTTTTATCGACAATCAAGGACTCTGCTATTACCACAATAAATTCGGCAATGATGCTTGGAAGTGTTACTTACCTTGCAAAAATTATAACAAATATGTATCTACAAAACACAATCCCGACTCAAAAAACCAATAAATCCAATTGCGAGTGCGGCGAGCAATCGGATACGTCATAACCGCCGCCTATTTATCAGAGATGCTACGCACAATACTCTCTTTCTTGTAGATACTGGAGCCGATATTTCCGTTTTCCCCGTAAAATATTTCCAAGGAAATGCATCTAATAAAAATTCAAGCTTGGTACTTTCCGTCGCCAACGGTTCAATAATTAATACATACGAGACCAAATTATTGAATGTAGATGTTGGTTTACGGCGACAATTTCCACATATATCTACGATCGCGTCAGTAGACAGACCAATTATTGGTGCTGACTTCTTGGCGAAATATGGTCTTCTTGTCGACCTGCGTGGAAGACAATTACTTGATCCCACAACAAGTCTAGCTGTCAGTGCAATGACTGCTAAGGTCAATACACCTACACCAACACTCCCAACCGTCGGAAATGGTTATGGTGAACTCTTGAAGATGTATCCATCGCTCACTGAAGAACCAAATTATAATCGTCCAGCAAAACACAGTGTGGTCCATCATATTTATACAAAAGGCCGGTTGCCTTTTCCGAGACCACGCCGTCTGGACCCTGTCAGACATAGGACAGCGCTTGCAGAGTTTGAGCATATGGTTCAATTGGGCATATGCCAACCGTCATCTTCTGCGGTATCATCACCTCTTCACATGGTTCAGAAGAAAAATGGGACTGATTGGAGACCATGTGGAGACTATCGAGGCCTAAATGCCGTCACTGAACCGGATCGGTATCCGATTCCACATATTCAAAATTTTTCGATGCACCTTGAAGGATGCAAAGTTTTTTCGAAAATTGACATGGTAAGAGCTTATCATCTGATACCCATTGCGCCCGAAGACGTGCCTAAAACGGCAATTACCACACCATTTCGAATTTACGAGAATGCCCTTTGGCCTTCGGAATGCTGCGCAAACATTTCAACGCTTCATGAATGAAGTGGTCAAAGGTCTAGATTTTGTATTCGTTTATATAGACGACATTCTTGTGGCAAGTAAAAATGAGGAAGAGCACAAACTTCATCTCAAACAGTTGTTTGAGAGGCTAGTCGAATTAGGAATAAACATCCAAATTTCAAAGTGTGAATTCAGAATACCCGCTCTAGAGTTCCTCAGCCACCACATATCTGCAGATGGCATACTACCCTCGCCAAGGCGAGTTGAAACCATAAATGAATTTCCTGCTCCAACATCAATTAAACAAATTCAGCGATTCGTCGGAATGGTCAATTATTATCATAGATTCATTCCAAAGTTAGCCGGATTGCTGTATCCTATTCACGCACACTTGGTCTATCTAAATAAGATGCCAAAGAACAACAAAAAGTTCTCGTGGCCTGACGACTGTAATTAATCCTATATACGCTGGTTGTTTAAACTCAGCTCCATTTCCCTAATGTGATGTCTTATCCTACTATTAGATGACCTGTGAAAGAGTAGCCTCCAGTCATGGTTGTTGAGTTTTAGAAGTCGTATAGTTGTCTTATCGAAAAAAGGGAGGAATTATTTTTTAAAAATGTGTTAGGCCTGGAACGTTACGCTTACATTGTGGTCCATTTTGAATCCTATGATGTGTTCTTGTGACTTCACTGGAAGCACTTATTTCTCTCAATTACAGCATGGTTGCTATAGTAATTTCATCGAGCTAAACAGTTCGAATCCAGCTTTCACTCACAGGAGTTTGACCTGAGTGAGTTTAATGTGGTCTGCTGTCCGATAGAATATCAATCCTTGCACAATAGGCCTTTGGTTAGATCAGCCTTTGTTAAGAGCACTACCATATGCATTTCTATTTGGAATATGGTGGCGTTTACCCTCAGGGACATGGTTATTGTCAAGTCATGTCCTAAGATTTCTGTCCCTGTTGCTCCATAGATCATTCACCCGTGGGTATACAACATCATAGAACCCTGTTTGAATGAGAGTCCTCTACGTCTAGTCACCAACTATCGGGTTTAATTTCGATCTTCATTCACCTGGAACGCTGGTGAGCAATATCGTTCTCTGATATCTGACTAATAAAACAATTATTATAAGGTACATATGAAAGCTATTCTGCACATTCCATGCTTGTTATAGAATGAGCATTTTTGAGCACCATCTGAGACATTCCATCATAGTGTTGTATCCAACTACATTTCTTCACCTTTCTATTGTTGCAGACTAGCTTGGATACGACCTAAGAGGCGTTCAGGCATAATCCAACGGACGTTGCATCATACCATTGTTTCACGAACAATTATTGAACCATGGGGGAAGAGATCCTTGAACAATTATTTTCGATTATTGTTTGAAATGTAACCGCAAGCCATTTTACTAAACTAGGGAGGTGGCACTTACACGCATCGTGTAAATTATTCCATTGTCAAGAAAAATAATATGAAAATGGTAATATGTACCTGATGTGTATTTTGATGTACTAGTATAATAAATAGTTGTTGATATATGGGCATATTCAGTTTACGTGAATGCGCCTCCACACAGTTTCCCGTTTTTCAGTCCAGTTTCAAGATTCAAATAAGTTCAATCGTCTCTGTCTACAACGATATACATTTTTTTAGTAAGTGGAATAAGAGGAAACCGTCGTATTGTTCAGACGTATCGTGGCCATAATATTTTAAGACTGAAATATCCAATCATTAATTTCATCTAAACTAAACCGCAGATGTTTGACGAACTCAGAAATGACGATTTTTCCCCCAGTCACTCAGACTCAATTAGCCCATTGACACATCCCTTCCCAGACGCACACTCTAAGTTCCGAAATCTGTTTGTTCTTCTAATGAACTTCCAGATATCTGGTATTCTCAAGGTCGTTAATTAATCCTCAAATAAGAATTGTGAGCCAGAACAGTGCAGTCTATGGGAAGAGTATGAAGAACAGGAGCACAAAAAGTGCCTCCAGTTTCTTCTTCCCCGTCCCCATACTGTTCGCGGTATGAGATGTTTCAAATTTTAAAGTGCGTCTATCATAATTTAAGAAAGACTTGGAGCTTTACTTTTCTACTGATCCAAAGAAGATTTTGGATAAATGACAAGAGATAAGATTATCCCATCTCTTTTGGTGCAGATCTCCAAAGTGATAGTCAATTTCTTCTTTAATGGATAGTGACGTCACTCCAAGAGGAGCTCAGGTCCCACAAAAGTAGATGCCGCACCCAAACGGGTCAATTTATCGACCAATATAGTCCCTAAGTATCCAGTGAAGTCTAACTTTATTCAGTGTGCCTACTTGATTTAAGGCACAAATCGTTTCCAAAACAAGTTTCGATGAAACACTTTTGGGACCAATTACCTTGGGGAGAAATGACAATAGAGAAGAAGCATAAACGAACATTATTTTAAGTATGTGTAGATAATCAATGACTCCATTTTGAACGACTAATTCGGCAAAGGCTTAAAGCTGACCCAGTTAAACCGTAACGGTTAAGGTTGTACTCTGCCCCATTAACGTAAGAGTAACTGAACAATATTTCATGTTAGTGGAATTTAGTTTTGATTAAGGGTCTCTAACCTTTCGCTGTTTTCGGAATCCAAATGTTCAATTTAATCTGATGTGGTTTTATTGGTCCAACATCAAATCTTTGACGAACAAAATTGAGATTTACCCATCATAGGTAAATCTTCATTTTGTTCAGTCAATCTTGCAGTGGCATCTGTAAATATTGATACTATAAATTTATTGGTATAGTGAGTTAATCGGCTGTGCATAAGTCGACTTGGTGGAAAAATATCGTTAAGTCAATTTGTTCTCAATCGAAGACTTGGCGTTTGAAACCCAATGATTCAGGACGAATTGCGAATTAAACAATCCAAGCTAAATTCTGTTGTATAAGATTTCTACTGAAACGCTTCCATTACAGTACAACCTCCTTCATATGCACATAGATGATTCACAGCATTGTTTTACGGCATGTTATATTATTGGAGCTGGTGAATCAGCTAAGGCAATCAAACCAGCTTTTATTGTTGAAAAATAAACTTGTGTATATGTTATGGGGCGAATACATCCTGCTTTTTCTTCGGAGACACTTATGGATGACGTATCCTGATAGTTTTTGATGTAATATGGAAGAAAATTTAAATTATTTAAATATTTGAACCGTTTCTTGTACAATAATTATATTCTTGAGATGGAACCTAACATTCGGTCTAACTCGCTCAATTTTGAAATTTTGTTAATACAGTCAAACCTCGATATACCGGACTAATTCAAACGAGGGCAGTCCGTTATAGCCGTTTATCCGTTATATAAAAATCCATTTTCGTGTTTTATGTATGTTAGACCATGACCCGTAAGAATACCGATCTATATTCTCTCTCCAAGTCTCCGTCGTATTGGCTTAACCTCAGATTAAGGTCACTAACAAAGAAATTCATGTTCCAACAAAAAGAATAGGCTCACCATACGTTTTTTGTAATGAACGAAAATATCTTCTCTTAACACTTTTGAATGCTAAGAGAGCTGCTTTGACCAAAAAGTCGGCGGTCAAGTGTCTTGAATGACACAGTGCTCTAGTACCTATATGGCCAAAATTTGTCCGGTTTATCCGAAGTCCAATATATCGGGGTCCGTTATATCGAGGTTTTACTATTATATCATTTTTAACGGATGCTCTTCCACTGTGTTATGTGATGAGGGAGTGAGTGGTAATCTCCAGGAATGTATATGTAATGTTCTACTGATGTTTTTGAGTGGATTTAAGTTGCTCCCAATGTTTTATGTGAATGTTGAAGATATACAGTCCTGACTTAGATTTCAGAAAGGCTTTCCTTGTTGATCATTAATTGTTTATGCAGACCCTTGTTTCTTATGGTATAGCCACTTTGGCCCGTTGCTCTAGTCGTCTTAACTGCGACCTTACGACTCATTAGAGAAAATCTATTAACCATTAAGCTACAACCGGCGAAAATGTTAATTTGATAAATTCTGATGTGCGTTGATGATAAAATACAACGGCATTTGTATGATGCTAACGATTGCATCGGTTTGAACTACGGGTTTTCCTTCATAGTTCTCTCTTTGAAATGTCTGCATTCTTGATCGGTAAAGTGGTTTATGTTCGAATTCTTTAATTGTTCCCATTCTAGTTAACTTTTTAACCTGCTTGTTATCTATAGAACTTGAACAATGTCATCTGAGGTGGCTTCTGGCTGTTTGCAAGAATTTAGGTAATCGTTCGACCATTGTTTCCAAAACTGTTATTCATGCAATAAGTCTGAATCTGCAATAGTGAGTAGTGAATAGTCTATTAAAATGTGTCTTAGTGTTATATATTATAATATATTTCAGACGGATCTGCTGATATACCTGTCACCAGTGGTCTAAAATATAGACATGCCTCTATTGGGGAAATTACTGTCGATAGTTCTTCATATGTCAGCATGCTATTCCCATATGCATTGCTAGCATGCATTGCTATGACCATTATCCTTAAATGGAGCTTTTTTGATTGTACTTCCATGTACTTCCGTACCCAATAGCATAAAGAAATAATATGCTGCGGTGGTATACAATTCTGAAGCATCTTGTTAGTGTTTAAAAAATACTGTTTTTCTTGTCGTTCAAGTATGTCAAACGAGCTTCGACCAAGTTCGTACCTTAAGTGCAATTTATCTATTGAAGAAACTAGGGTGTTTCAGCCAAATCGTTAATAGTTTTGCAGGACCCTCATTAATTTTAGAAACTATCATTCACTTGAAGCGATGATATGTTGTACACTTATTTATTTCAGGCCAAGTGCTTCTTCTGTCATTTTTTCATCAGGACTCTGCCTATAAAAGAACTAACATGCTATTTGCCATGCGACCATCTAAGTGGTTCAAACGATAATACATGGCGATTCGCTGGATTGCAATTATACTTTTATGGAAGCTTCTCGGGTTATCTACCTATATTTTTTATTAAAAGTAACATTATCCAGAGACACTACCACCATATAGTCTTGCTCCTCGGGATCCAAAAACAAGTCATAGAAAAAGTTTGAGAGAAGAGTATACAAGACCCCACTTTGCACAAATCTGAAGGTAAAAGAATAAACCAGATGTTGTCACAATCTTGCTTTTTATAGCCGACAAGACTCTCCTTCGTTGGAATAGAAAATAACGTGCTTGCTAAGTGTTTCGAGAGTCTCGGGTTCGATTTCCGGTGGTGACCAAAAAATCACGACTGGGAAGTTTTAACGTGTAAGTATATATGTGTGAATGTGAGTTGACCAATAGGCAATTTGTGGCATTGAGTTCTGGAATAGTTTTCGGCCTTCTTTAGTTTACAAAAATATCCACAAGGGACTCTTGCACCATCAGACTCGCAAGTGTTTCGATGTTGTTAGCTCAGACATTGTTAAAAGCACTCTGTCCAATCTTGTTCAGAATTTACTATTGAACATATTTTAACCTTTGTATATTTATTTTTACCAAGGCAGAGAGGCTAATTGGCCTACCATAAGAATTACCAATCAAAATTCGGCAAGTAGAAAAAAATCATGCGATTTTTTTGTTTATACTTTGTATTGAGGAAGGTTCGTACTTTCTGAACTCGACACTCCACTTAGCATAAAAGTGGAAAGGCGGTCGTATGGATCATCTACAGCATCACCTTATATAAATCCCTCGTATAATTCGATATTTCCAAATTGAGATAACCCATAAACAGCTTAAATATAATATATTAACTGACAACAATATCGATAATGATAACCAAGAATATTACTGTGTCCTTTTACAGATCTTATTTATTATAAATTTAATTTAAACATTTTTTTTATGCCGTTTCAGTTATGCTTCAACGTCAAGAGTGTTAATTTAAATCGCATAAAAAGTGTTTATGTAAGAAAAAAGCAAAAACAACAATCAAATCTCATCATCTGATCTTGTAAGAAAGTTCTGTTTTTGTAACACAAGCATGTAGCATATATAAATTTTATGGTTCTGGTGAATATCATCGAAGATTTATATAATTTTTTTTTCTCAATCGAATCAAGCTGTATCGATGATAATATATGAAAAAATAAATTAACATAAAAAGCATTAATCGTTTCTCGTTTCAGTCTTAACATATCATCACACGTCGACAAGAAGAGTTACAACACCGCATTTAGAAATTTATGAGACCATATACATATAAGCGGCTTCGAACTGTATATATACGAGTAATCGGAATATTATTTTGTCTTAAAGGTGTTTAGAGGCTGTGCATATAGAAATCACAAATTTTATGGTTACGGACGTGATCCATCGATATTGATAGTGCGTGACCATAAAGTGATATATAAATACTTTTGTATTTGTTTAAGATAACGATTACATAATACAGAGTCATTAAAACGCCAACTTTCCCTTGTAATGTCCAAAAATCGAGCGAGCGAATGACTTGGTCACCGCCAAGTCTTTACAAATCATTATTTCCAATAAAATGTCATTTCCATAATAAATCAACGACAATTAACTTATGTTGTACAGTTCAACTATATAAGGTCTTGGTACTTTTGTACCATACTTTACGTGATTACTTCGTTTTAGTCGTATATAAACAAAAACAATAATTTAATTAAGAAAATTAAGAAAAGGGACAAACTTTCTAAAAAGCACAAAAACGAAAACGTGTTTGATACAAGTTTGTAACCACGATTAAAATTGTTAAAAGTGTAATAAATTTCCATTTATGTGATTATCGTATAATTGTGTATATAAAATAAAAAATTAATTAATTAATAAAATTAGTATAGTTTTCAGTTAGTTTGGACGTTGGTGACATTTCTTATGGGAGTGAAATTGGCGAATAAATGTACGAGGGAAGTAACAAAAGTTCACTTAGTAGGCTAAATTAAAAACAAAATTGAAAAATAATAAATCAATTGTTTTATTACAATGAGGACCAGAAAACGCAAACTACCTGAGGAAGGTTAGGTTAGGTTAGGTTGAGTGGCTGCTACAGCACACTTAGACCGGCAACGGTCCGTTGTAATACCACAGGATCTTACTCCCCTTTTACCCCTATAAGAACCAGTTAGAGCTGCTTACGTAGCGTAATAAGTCTCGCACATTACAGTTCTCGAGATCGGAAAGGCAGTCCATTAAAAACTTACCCAAATATTCATGTCTTTTGTGTGCCAAAGCCGGGCATGAGCATGAGGTGGACTAACGTCTCTTCCTCCTCCTCGTCCCTACAGCTTCTGCAAAAGTCATTTACTTCCAGACCCAGCCTTCTCGCATGTTCTCCAAGAAGGCAGTGTCCTGTGAGTATTCCTACGATCGTTTTAAGTTCACGTCTTCGCAGGGAGATAAGTGCCTTTGAGCGTTTCAAGTTCAGCTTTGGCCAGACTTGTCTTGCCACTCTACATGAGAGGGTGTTCGTCCACCTATTGTTCGCAGAGGCTTCCGCCTCTTTTTTAAACACAGTCCTGAGTGCGTTAATGGGTCTCCCCAACTTTGCCCTTTCCGGTAGCAGTTGGAGAGTTGTACCGTGCCTCGCTAGTTCGTCCGCCCTGCAGTTTCCCATAACGTCTGAGTGGCCGGGGACCCAGACAACCTGGATGTTGAAATGCTCACTCATCTCATTTAGAGACGAGCGGCAACCCAACGCCACTCTAGACGTTTGAGAAACAGAACCCAGCGACTTGATTGCCGCCTGACTGTCCACATAAATTGCGATATCAGTCGAGGATACCACATTATGTTTCAACCAGTTCAGGACCTCTTCAATCGCTATCACCTCTGCCTGGTACACACTGCAGTGATCAGGGAGGCGAACTGCTATATATACCTCTAGTTTATCACAGAAGACTCCAGCTCCTACTTTACCGTCTAGCTTGGAGCCATCCGTAAAGAACTGCAATGCTCCCGTTTCAGCTACCAACCCGCTCCTCCAGGATTCCCTTGAATGGCAGGTGGTTCCGAACCTTTTCTCGAAGCACAGAGTCGTTGTAACATAGTCTAGATTCGCCAGTTCTTTCGTCAGCGATCTGACTATCGTCGAGTGTCCTATTTGAAGACATTTCCACTGAGATATGGCTGATAGTCGAGTGGCCGTAATCGCCGCCATCTGCTTACCATAAATGTCCACGGGGAGAAGGTGAAACAAGACCTCTAAGGCACTTGTAGGTGTTGTCCTCAGTGCCCCGCTTATAAGCATGCAGGCCGTTCTTTGCACCTTCTCAATCCTTTTCCTGTATGTTATTTTATCAAGAGCTGGCCACCACACGCTCACCCCATACATAAGTACAGGTCTTACTACGGAAGTGTATAGCCAGTGTACCAGCTCCGGCGTCAGGCCCCATCTCTTTCCGATGGCGTTACTACACGAGTACAAAGCTATATTGACCTTGTTTACTCTTTCCAGAATGTTGGGCTTCCAGCTTAGCTTACTGTCCAAGATTACGCCTAGAAATCTTGCCTTGTCCGTAAAAGCTAGTCTGTTGCCATTTAGGAGAGGTGGATCTACTACAGGGATTTTATATTTCCTCGTAAATAGTACCAATTCAGTTTTAGACGCGCTAATTGCCAGTCCACATTTGGTGGCCCACCTCGTTATAATTAGGAGGGCATTTTGGATTACCTCCAGGGGGTCCTGAATTTTCTCTCAGGATCCTTAGGAAAACGGAGTTTAGTGCATTGTACACCAAGCTCCATTTTCCCATGGTGATGCTCCCATCTTCATGACTCCTATCAATGACGGCTAGCACCAACAAACGCTCCTTCACAATATCCCTGAAGGATTTTGGTCAAGGCAAAACCTTGTGAGGAGTTTCCTTCTCCGTCTGCATTTTGGGCCGTTTTGTGTCCACGAACTCCAGCTCATCCTGGGACCGCTGTCTTTTTGACACATGGTCCCTCTCTGAGTTTTCGACCGTTTTCTTGGCCCATGTCACGGACTGCTTTTGTTCAGCCGTAAGCTGCCCCTCAGGGGTTGCAGCCCACCTGTTCAAAACCCTAAACGCCGCGCGTCTATCCCTATAGCACTGCTTCGATTGGTTGACGTTAGTCGAACCTCCCTCAGCAGCCCTTAACTTCCCCTGAGTCCCGCTCGTCCCTGGCTTAAATGCTTTGAACTTGCTTCCCCCTGGTGTCTTTGAGGGAGCCCCACCTTTATGGTTTGAGCTCTCACTTTTTGTTTCCGGCCTTTGGAGAGTGCCGGTCTCGGTTTTTTCCGGCCTTTGGAGAGTGCCGGTCTCGGTTTTGTTTTTATTGTTTTTGGATTCCATTTGTTCCCACGAGTATCGGAGAAATATATGGTCCACCTGCGCAGAGATCCGCTTACGCAGGTAAGGCTACTTACAACTGGAGGTCGCCAGGTATCCAGAGGGCTCCGTTTGCGACTGGGCTTTGTTAAATGGGCCCCCAGTCTGGTAGTTTGTTGGCACGGGTCGCGTAACACCGTAAACCAGCCCATCACCCAACTACCTGAGGAAACATGAGACGAAATTCCACCACCAACGCAAACGAAAATTCGCTCTATGATGTTTTTTGGATCTCGGTGTAAACAGACTATTTCCAAGTGGTTCCGAAGATTCGAAACGTATATTTAGTAAGAGCGCCAAGAAGGTCGACGAAAATCTTCCATTGATGACGTTAGTGTGGTTTTGGTGAAGTCCAAAGGTGACTAATATCCACGATTCACACAAGAAGTTATTGCTGATGAATTGACCTTGAACGCTGTTTCGAGAATATTAAATTATCATCTGGACTACACGAAGACATAAAATTTGGGCTCCACAAATTTTGAATGAGGTCCAAAAAGAGGATCGAATGCATTTTGCTAAATCTGTCCTCAATGAATTCGAAAATGGGAAGTCTTTAGTATAGTCTGTATACGGTCCGGATACTAAACAGCAGCGCATGTTATGGAGCCCAGGAGAGGCAAGCTCCCCGTAAAGTTAAGTAACAAAAATTAGTAATAAAAGTAATGATGTCGGTTTACTATACCCGAACAAAAATTATAGCTCAGAAGGTAACTACAAAATGGTGTACTGAAGACTGCCTACTAAACATTGATTGGAAAACCGAAAGAAAGGGGATTTGCGGTTCTACTTTTTACATTATGACAACGCGCCCACTTACACTGCTGAAATAACGAGTAACTTTATTACGATTTCTGACATCGAAATAAGACAGCGACCACCAAATTCCTCGGATCTAGCCGCTTGTGGTTACTGGTTATTTCCAAAAATCTAAACACATTTAAGGGGAAGGTCTTTATTGGTTTAGATCTATAGGCTTAAGAAATGTATTGAAATCAATGAGGATTATTCCCCTTGTATGTTTAATGAGCCAAATACACTATAAAATAAAATTTCCAATTGGAATTTCTGAACTTCAACAGGAAACGCTTAAGTACTCCATAACAATCTGTTATGAGACCAAATAATTTCGTAAGCACTTTTCGGGGTTCAACCGATAATTTAACCAGAGACGCTTTTATAAAAAAAATTTCCGATATCGAAAAATCTTACCCACTGCGAATTTTTCTATTCTGAACTAGTTTGGTCGATTTTTCATGAAATTAGACGTTACCGACCAAATTGTGCGGTGGCTATAACTACTGCAATTGGAGCAGAAAAATATCGGGTTCGAATCTCATAGAGGCAGGATGCAAACAAGATTTTTCACCATCTGATTACGATCGGTGGGGTGAAAGAACATATCTATGTTCCCTGTTGAAATGCAGAATTCATGGGTCAACCCGTCTTCCATGTCAGATATTAGACCTATAGGCCATGTATGTCGTGGATTTGGCTATGTAATTGCGTAAAAAAGGACGATCCTTGTGCCCCAAAACAGGGGGTTATGATTTTTGTAACTGACTGAAAATTGCTAAGTTTCGATAACACAAAATGAAATTCATTTACTAAATACCAGTCGGATTTTGACATACGATTTTCGGCAAATTCGATTTCGTTTTGTCTTTTTTAGTTTCTTAATAGCGAATTTTTCGATATCGCATTTTCATAATAGCATTATTCGCTTTCGGATCCGATATCGAATTTTTCATAATAGCTTCCCAGATTATGAATATGTATCTTCAGTATACCATCTTTTCCATTACCATGGTTTTGGATGGTGAGTTGTCCTTAATGATTCCCGAATCGCATACTTCTACATAATGGCAGTGTATATGCAATATGATATTCCGACTGATGCTTTTCCCAAAATATGTTGCTGTACATGCTACCATTTGATTAATCGATTCATTGGAATGTCGAAAATATTCTCGCAAATGTGTTATTGGCTCCTTCAAAATTCGTTCCATTGTCTGCATATATACAGAAGGTAATTTCCGTCTCAACTCAATTTGATGCATAAAACACAATCTCGTATGTAGGATTAATTCTTGTTCTGTTAAAATTAATTGTTTTTAAAACTGTGGCAGCCAATCATACTCTTCTCCTTAAGAAGCCTAGTTGATCTAGAAAACCAATGCGCTGCTAAATCAGCTGGAAGGTCGCTTAAGTGGCCCAGTGATAACGACGTATATACAATTTTGGATGTCCTGTTTGCCACACAAGTCTACCATGGTTTTGGATGACTGGAAAGCCTAGAACTATCTCAAAATCAATGCTTGGATTGAATTGGGCATGTATAGTAGTGCTCCTTTCAGTTCTAGTCTAGGTAATGAAATTGATCGAACTGGAGCAATCTGAGTTTTTGAAGACATGGAAGACCATCGAACCGTATAACTTCGACAACAAATGCCCGTAGTTGATGCTGTTTCACCAGCGTCCCAGAAGCTATGTAGTTATATGTGACTTGAATTTTGACGTTTTCAAACCTTTTAAAACCAGTATCACAAATTTTGAGGAAAATAAAACTTTAATTTGGTTATGGAAAACGTGATCTGATTCGAAAGCAGTGCGATAATACCGGAATCATGTCAATAGTGGCCAAGCAGTATTGGAGGCTGGTTAAAATAAAAGCAAACCAAAATTACAAATCTATATGGGTAATGGTTGCATATGGTTTGCATATGGCACCACATGCTAAAACATAAGAATTTGGTCCAAGATTGACATTGATACGACATATACTAACGCATATCGGTATACCCTCAACCCTTTTCCCTGTCCACCAATGGGTTATGGATCCTAATTCGAAAAAGTAGTTAAGGAACAGATACTCAAATTTCGAAATATCTCGCTGAACAGTGCCTTTGCACAATCTTATATCGTGTTTCTTTTACAAAAAAACGCCCTAACCATTAACACATTTATCATATTTCGACACTCAATTTATTAATATTTATCGCTACCTCTTCGCCGTCGAACAACAAAATTTATAAGAATTATCGGCGAATAATTTGCCGTTTTAAGTTCAATCAAACAGCGCCTTCGCACACGCAGACATCGTTTAATGGTCGAACCGATAAAATTAATTCGCATTCAATAAAGTCATAAATAATAAGTGTAATTGGAATTGGGTAAATGGAAAGCGATAAAGAAGGTAACTGGTTGAGTTTTTTTTATATTATGTGTGACTGCCGTCATGCTGTGTGAAGTGATACGCGTAAGTACATATATACGTGTTATAGTCGTATAGGTGCATTGTGAAGTAAACCCGTGATAAATTTTTATCATAAATCGATTGGGTTTACGTATATCTAGATGCGATTGTACGAGTGAACCAACACGAAAATTCAGCTACACTTATGCGTGTAACCTTCGTGACGGGCAAAATCTAATCTTCCAACGGTCACTATATGTATATGGATTCTGTTACTTAGTAATCTGAATTTTATCCAAGTAGAGTCAAACCATTGACCCACGAAAAGAAGGCAAACGAAAAATTCGAAAGTTTCTCTTTTAGCCTTACCCATAGGGCGTCTACTAGGCTGCACCATCTAACTCTGTTGGGAGCTGCAGCTTCTATCTTTTCCCAAGCTTTACAAATTTGTTTCGCTTCAGCTAGTTTTTTTGTTAGGCCAAAATAATTTCAGTATTCGACGAAGGAACTTGCTTTCGAACACCTGTTTCTTTCTTACTTTTTCAGTGCGATTCCATGTCTCACACCCAACTGATACTGGTTCTACAAACGAGTTGGACATCATCTTGCGTGACAGCGTGGAAGAATTCCAAACTTTATGTATCATGTTGAATGAATGTATGAATCTATTTATGAGACTAACTTTGTTAGCTAGATCTGATAGCTGTTGTATTTTCTGCTGCATGTTTAAGGCATTCATTATAGTAGACGCGTGTCATTTAATTTATATTGAATTTGGTTTCCAGCATCCCAATATCATTTCTTGGATGAGTTTCAATTTTCTCCAAGGTGTCTTTGAATGTTTCTTAGCTACTGGCTTGATTTGAAATTTTGCTGGTGACCCCTGTGTACGTCTGCTTCTTTCATTGTTCTGAAATTTAGTAGTGAGGAATATCTGGTTAATATGGTCTATCGGATTTACAGTTCTGCCATCCGGTCATATCAATGCGTGATGTTATGTATTTTTTTGTGTGGAGACCTACTGCCGGTTAGTACAAATGATGCATAAGTCTTCGAGTTGTTGTCTTCGCTGGTGTCTTCACATATCTTTACCCGTGGCATAGTTGCTAGTTGAATCTTCGGTTGCGGCATAGCACTAAATGATAGTTGTGTTTCTCATATTTGAATAAAATCTTGCTTCTTTTATTCTGCTGTTAACGGCTTTATACCATTTTCTACATTTTATTTGTTGTTGTTATTTCGTTTAGTTCTTGTGTATCGTCTCTACCAAAGAATTTCATAAAATTACTACTTATTTCTTATTAAGACATACTGGCCCTATCCAATTAATAATTGAGTTGTGTCTACTCTTCAAAAGATATTTATTCATGATCATTTGTTACATTCCAAATCCACGGGATTCTAACTCTTGGATACACATCAAGAGGCAAATGTCATATATTCTTCAGTATCAAGTCCAACTACTGTACCGGTAATTTCAAAAACATGATGGCACTAATTGATGTAAAGCTCCATCACCAGACTTGTTTTTGCTAATAAATTTGAATAAGGCGACATTTTATTTTATAGCAATATAATTTTTGTAGAGGGAACGTTTCGCTTTTTGTAGTAAATGGTCACAAAAGCAGATTTCATTAGTCGATCAGTTTTGTGGATTAACACATCTACGACCTATATAAGTACGTACTACCTCCATTTAAGTTCACTGAGGTCCAGCGTATCGATATCGTTTCATGTTCTTCTCTAATTGTGTCTTGAGGTTTCTGTTAGTGTATTAACGCAATTTTTGTCAGTTTGTCTTGTTATTTCTTCTAGTATTGTTGCTATAATCGGTCGATTTTTTTAATGATCCTATAATTCAAGAAGTAATAATGTTCAATGAACCTAACGGCTGTAGATAGGGCATAAATCACGAATCAAGAGCGATCGCAAAGTTTATGATTCTCTCACTATTTTTTACTGACAGATTAGGGTTGTGATTATACATATGAGTTTTGCCAGCTCTTATGGTTGTGTTGATCTTCATACCGAGTGGCGTTGGTTGCGTGTGTGTCATGTGTGATGTTAAAACCTGATGGCAGATGAGTATCATTATTATATTATGTTATATTATTATATTTATATTATGTTATTGATTGACATATTATGGAGTGGGTTCCGACTAGATAGAGCAGGCACGGTAGGGATTCGGAAATTAATTGAACATATATTTGTTGGTGGTTGATGGATTTTGGCACGAGTGGTTCAGTTGTGGGCGTTTAAATTGTGGCTGTGTTCGGGATATTTTCTGTAGCGGGACGTTTACCTGTATAGCGGGACGGCTATTTGTCTAAGTACTTCATGATGTTGCGGTGAATCTTCGGGTTTCCAGTGGATTTTATTCGTGTTAAGCGGGGGTTGATGTTTTGGTTCGCAAAAGATTTTATTCGTGTTTGAAGTTTCATAGGTGAGCGGGGGTTTTTGGCCGTTGCCGTGGTTGGACTGATTTTTATGTTTGTTTTAGTTGGGTTTAGTTTTGAAAGCTCTCTTTCAGCTGCAGGCGTGTAGTTCAGGTATCGATCAAGGTTGGTTCCTCCAACATGTTGTTCGGTTTCGGCTCGGTCTGGAGTCTAGTGGCGTCCTCCAAAACTAACCGCGGTATTGGGGATTCCTATTGAACTGCAGGATTGATTGGTTAGTGATTCTAGGCCACGGTTGAGGAGTTGTTGCAGTCTCGTTGACATTTGAGTGTTGGTGGTTTTAATTTTTTGTCGTTGGAATCGGGTCTGCGCTTGAATTGGTCGGATTGAATGGTTTTCGGCCGTAGTCCCGGGGTTCGTTTCCGAAGATTGAGAATACAGGTGTGTGTCTTGTATCGGGTTTAACTTTCCTTGTTTTTTAGAGTTTTAAAGGATGCGTATGCCTACGTTCGGGGTGTCACTTTACTGTAGATGTGGCGGATCTGCATCGATTTCTACTGTTTATGGGTTCAGTAGCTGCTTATTCAAATTTGCTACATTTTAAAGGAGGAATAGTTGGTGTTGACTTCGAGGGGCTCCATTCATATTATTTGATAGGAAGTCGGATTTGAGTGCGAAATCGAATAAGTTGAGGTAACGTGTGTACAGCACAAGGGTGCGTGTGTGTGAAACATAAGTAATAAGGAAAGTGGACACATCCTCAGGGATTTTGTAGGACAGGAGTGTTTAGATTTGGTGCAGAACACGAGTCTGTATCTTCCATTATCGGAGGTACATTGATTTGAGGGTTGTTTAGTCTGGAAGTTTGTGACGGGTCGGGCGGGGATTTTTTTTTTTTTTAGTGGCGGGGAGTTGGAACTATTAAAATGTTTGAGTGTCGGCGGGATTGTAGCATTTTTGCAGTGGTGGTTTGGAAGCATTCAATTTTGTAGAGTGTCGGGAGCTTTTGATGTTTTGGCCGAACTTTTGGAGGATGTCGCCCGATTCTGGCGTGGGCTGGATTTGTGCAGGAGTCTTGGAGGAAGCAGTTTTTGTAGGTATTTGTAGCTGTATGCTGGTAATTTGTTCTTTGCCTCATGGTGCTGCTGTGGTTGAGGGGGGAGGGGGTTCCGGGGCTTGATTTGATTGGGACGGGCATGAGGGTTGATCTAGTTGCGGTGGCGGCTAGGAGCCTCTGTTGGCATGTGGGGATTTGGACGCGAATGGGGGCTGGAGGATTCGCCGGAATGTGGGGTGTTTGGATGGATTCCGGTTTGTTGGATGTCAGTTGAGATAGGTCTGCACTTTTTATTTATCTGTAGGTTGGTGTTCCTTTGTTGAGGATGCTTTGAATGAGTTTTTAGTTTGGATACTTAAAATTGGGTTCTCGTGGGGTTTGTTTACTACAAATAGATGTATGTTTGCTGGAATGTGGAATTTGGATCGTGTTTGGTTTGCTTGAATGGGGTTCGCTCCGGGGGTGTCGATTTCCTCCACTTTTGGGGTGCTTTTGCTCCATACTTTCTGCATGTATGTGGCAACGCTGGCTGTGTTATTGGCTGTGTGTCGTGCATACGTGCCTGTGGGTTATCCATGCGTTATTTAAATTTATTAAGCTTCGTATTAAGTTGCGTATTTGGATTTAATGGTGCTTTTTGCAAGTTAATATCAATTGTTTTTTTTTAATTTATAAAGTGACATCCCTGATCACGACCATTAATATAAAAATAATAATAATAAATTATGGAAAAGTTTGGTTTTAATTATTTACATAAGTGTAAATCTGATTATAGCTGGAGGGGGTTTACAAGGAAAGTTTATTTTATTTAAAAAAGATGTCGCATAATCTTGGAATGTTAAACGTTTTCAGAGATTTATTTTGATTTTCTTACAAACATATTCTAATATTATGGTATCATCAGCGTAATGGTTGACGGGTACTTAATCTAGCATACCATATTAATTTAATTTATGGTTAGAGATTCAGAAGCCGTAAGTTAATTAAATAAGAGTTTTGTATTTTTCTTTAACTATGATTGGTGTGCGGACTTGAGTTTAAATAAATAATTTAATCTATCTAGTAAATTTATTTTTAGAATTTGTGTAGATGATTTAATTTTAATACGTTATAGCTAACTGCAACTGCAGGTTATAGCTAACTTACTCAATTATTTATTTAGATAAATAATTTACCCTATTCACGAATTGACAGTTTATTTGGTCGTCATAATGTATGAATATGAAATGCTGTCGGGTCATAAAATAAATAAATATTGCCCCTCAAGTTAGATAGTGGTGGATCTGGAATTTTAGGGACGCAACTTTATATGCAACATATGATGAGAAGACCCCAAGATAATTAACCTAAATACTCCAGTTTCAACTGTTGAGGTAACACAAATACATATGATGGAATTAGAAATGTCCTTCCTATCCTAATGAAAATAATAACCAATGTTAGTGTAAAAATGATATAGATCTTACTAACAAATTATATTATTGTATTAATTATGCAACAGGAAAATGGTTCTGTCGAAGATAGTCGCCCTAGTCTATTTTGATTCTCTGATGAGCATGTTGCAGACTTATGGTAACATTATCGTAATGAATGGCTTAAACTATCATACCAAATTAATTAAATTGTTTCAGATACCTGAGCCATGAGTTAAAACAATTTCCTTCGGAGTTCTGTACTTATGTTCTAATTAGGTTAGTTGTGCGGATGGGAGTTGAAATAAGTAATAAAATTAATTAATTAAGTTACAGATTACTGAGCGACCAACTAATAAATTTATTTAGAATTTTAATTTTAATTTAGTTTTAATTTTATTCAAAATACAGAAGTGCGGATAAGTGTTGCGGACTGGAGAATGCTGACTGGCGATTGCAGACTAGTAAATTAAAATTGTGATTGTCTAGTGATTATAGTAGTTTAGTACCGACTGTCATGGTGTCTGTAACCGGGTCGCTCTTTCCTAACTAATATACCTTCCTATCCTTACCTATCGTTTTATGTAAACGGCTGTAGGAATAGACCCGGCGTTATCCGGGAATCTTGCCTAGCGCTTGGTCCTTCAGTCCTATCAATCAATCAATCAATATCAATATTCTGTTGAAAACGATCGCAAGCGACGAGTCTTTCGTTTTGTCTCGTTTGGTTACCCCATCCAATAATTCGCTCTTTATATAATTCTAAATTTTTAACTAATTACTAAATAAACGTTATATACTTCCCTTTCCTTTACACGATTTTTCATATTTTGTTTTATGTGTGTATCATGGCATACTAGTGGAACAGATTTTAGAGATTTTTTAATTTTAACGCGATCACCGCCATTGTTCGATTTAGCATATTTATGTTCATATATCAGAAAAATCGTGTTTTAACGATCGCTTTTATTTCTTTTGATTTTATTTTGTCAATAAACTCCAACATATGGCATATGTCCTTTTGTATATACTATTGGTATATACTCATCATCATCTTTGTCTTATTATTTCTATGAATAATATTTTATTGAAATAATTTCATTTATTTACTTAAAGGTGGGTATTACTTTGTCGGTTGTCTTGACCAGTGTTGGTGAGAATCCCATTTAAAAATAAAACACATTCGTTTAATAACAACTTATGTCACAATATATTTAAAAGTTAAAATTTAACTAAAACACTACACGAAACTTCTTTTAAAACTCACCAATAGTCTCCTAAAATTAACCAAATAAATAAAGTAATGTATTAACACTTACCATCTAACTCATTGCGGATTATTGATCTGCAAAATAATTTACTATTAACATTAAGGATTAATTAATTTATTTCATTGTATTATACTTACCTTTAAAAATCTTTTAAACACAATTTCTTAAGACTTATTCACATTCACATTGACATCTGTTTATATAAAGTAATACTGTCGATTATTACAACCGGTTATTGGTTACAAAATTAATAAGTATGCCATAATACCGGATTTCTCAAAGGCTTAGGACCGTTGCACATTTCAGCTAAGCTAAGCTAAGCGATATGAGCTATGTCGTAGCTCTTAATTGTAAATAAAGAATTTTAATGAAACGTTGCACACTTGAGGTTAACTACGCGAGCTATGTTTTACTGTTTTGAGCGATGCAAACTAACTTAGCTCGAGTTGTCTTTGCATTGCAAATGTTAGCTATATCGCTCACACGTGAGCGATATAGCACACGTGAGCGATGTTATAGCTCTGCTGGGTGTCCTCCAAAATTGTGGTAACGTACCTAAGATCACCGTGGTTGGTTCGCTTGTGCTTCTCCTGTCATATCCTATCAGATGGGGTGTTAATGGATAAATCATAAAGTTGGAAAAAATTATACCTATTGAATATAAATAATAGTTGATAATGTTGTTTGAAGCTCAGGTGTATACTTCAGAGGGGAATTTATTGCAGAGGATTATAGCGATAATTTTTTTAAAATTTTATTTAAGATTATTTAAGATTTTTTGAAACATAATAGAGAACTTAAAGGATAGCTGCTGGAGAGGTATTTACGATATAACTAATAATGATATGAATGGAACTGAATTTATAATATCCCATTATAAACAGACAAGAGTGAATGATACATAGGTAGCTAATAATGACAGCACTATATCTATTTATTTATAATTTCACTCAAATAAGGTGTATTAAGGTGTAACAACCCTCGCGTAACTGGTGGTGGGATGGAAATAGTAATAACAATAACTAACAGCATATGATGAGATGACCCAAATAAAAGTCAAATGCTCCAGTAATAACTGTCGTAGATATTTACATATATATGATAAACCTAGAACATTCCTATCCTATCCAACTAACAAAACTTACAAATTCAAATCCAAATGTGAAAATGATTATACTAACAATATATAATAATTTACTTATAATGTAGTTAGCAATGAATCTGCTGTGGATTATCACCTTAGCCGTTTCTGTGATAAACATTCCTTTTCCTAAGCCTTATATGTTGAGATGCAGGCAGGGCTTGGGCCCGCATAATTTTGGAATAAATAATTCTCAGATATCCATTTGGAACTATGCTGAATGTAACATACGTATAGAATCACCGTAGCTGGTAGGCTGGTACTTCTCCTATCATATCATATCATATCATATCATATCATGAGTTTTGCCAGCTCTTATATTTGACCAGTCTGATGTGAGATCATTTACAACACTTTTTTTTCAAAATAATCTCCACTGTCTAGCAATCTATATAAGAAGTTTTAGAAGCAATATGGGTTTCAGCTTCATGCTAGCCTACAAAGTACTACATGGATAATCGATTATCTTCTGAACTTAACACTCTGAAAGGGGGTGATCGATTTGAAAAACTCTTTTAACCTCTCGATATATCGAGATTTGAACCCAATACTTCCCGTTCATAGACACAACTTTAGAAACTGCTCCATCTGATCGGTAATTAGCCGTTCACCCAATGAATTATTGTGGTTGGCATCCCTGATATAAAGGAAAAATTACAACAATACATTCCCACCGTATACACATGAGTATATACAATTAAGTTAAATTATGCCTATGGACCATTAATTATGCCATTTTGTAAAATTAATGATCGGTCATAAATAAAACATAACATTTTGTTATTTGTATGTAATTCGATCTGTTACAATCGCAGCAATATAATTTCTTCGCTAATAATGCCAATGATAGGTTCGGTTTTTGTTGTTGTTGCTGTTGTACGAAACCACAAAATCTTAAATTATTTACTTTTTCATTGATAAAAATCAAATCAAACGAGATAAAAAAAAAGCACAGCAAAAAAAAAATCCAAAAAATTATTTTTCTTAATGAATATTAATTTGATTGCTGTATTTGATTGACAGATCTTACCTTCTGTTCTGGATACATGTACGTACAAAATTTTTATAAATTTATTCACAATTAAAAATTAAATTTATTTTATATAAAATAAATAAATAAAATAAAATTTAATATAATTAAATTGATGAATTTTAAATTGATTGGTTCTTGTACACAACGAACGTCTTTTGGGTACGTATGCATGCACCAGAAAACGGCAAAGGTAAATATAAGGTAAGAAAAAACCGAATTTACGAATTTCTTGGATGCGATTCTTATCAAGATTCAAATTATTTTGTTTTCTTAGCGATTCCGCGTTCAGTTTAGTTAAATTTATATTTGATTCTTAAATTGGTCTTTTATTTATTGTATGTGTGTGTGTGTGTGTTTGTGTCTTCTTATTAAATTTTGGTTACTGCTTATACATTTAATGCCGAACGAACAAAAACAAATTTAAAATTCCAATAATCTGTCTTGTTAAAAGTAAGGTAGAAAATATAAGATAAATTCAAAACGGTAGCTGCGCGCGATTTGCGCGAATGGGATAAAAATGATAACCTTTACATTATATAGTTATCGTTATTTAATTGACGATATAAAATATTAATGGTCTGGTGATCGGTGCGGAACAACACGACTGTATGCGCACATTTTCACTTTCATCGACTTTAATGTTGGTTTTGTTGTTGATTGGCTCGTAAAACGAGCATGTGTGTACAATGCAATTATCAACGATATAAAAATAATTGGTTTTGTTTAAATTTATCACAACTAATTGGAACAATCAATTTCTAGATGAATCAAATCGCGAAACAGCCAAGTAACAAATTAATCCATCAGGTTGCATTTTTTGATTTCTCTTTTGTTTTATACAATTTGAAGATTGATGGGTTGATGACCCGGAGCCTTATAAATCTCCACTGTCCAAAATGTAACCAATATCACAGGTATACCGCCAATCCAACGACGAACCGCCACTTAAGTACCCGGACACAATAATAACGTTCGGTACGTGGAAAGGGTTTCCTTGTATGATAGTGTCTGCTGGAATCCGTTTTGCTCCTAGAAGTTTTGAAGTGCTCGTTGTTTCTCCGAATACAAAGGGGTCCATGTTAATTCATGGAAAAGTTTTAACCGTTAGTTTTGGATAAGGATCCGGTATGGCTACCGAATTAAGTCTTCTATAATCCCCACACGGCCTCAAATCTTGGTCTTTTTTCTGACCATATGGAGTGGACAAGAAACGGAGGAGGCTGACCAATCCCCAACTCAAACATGTGTTGAAACTCATTCTTACGTGGTCTCGAGACTGGCAAATGGCCTTGAGGGATAATATGATGGACCACGGAATGTTTTACCGGAGAGTTATAATAAGGTTCGGCTGTTAAAGGCGGGTTTTTCTTTAAAATAGCCCCAAAAGCATTGTCGACAGTAAAATATTCGGGAGATAATTCATCAACTTCCATTTCAACGGCATTGATTGACAGCTTAGTAGCAGAATCAACCAGCCTTTTGCGTTTAAGGTCGACTTATAAACCAAACTTTACGAGAAATTTTTGCACTTCCTATAGTAGTTCCATTTGCGACTGATAAAATTAAATCGAATTTTTGTAAATTTTTAAAATGATTCGAATTATACGCGATCGGAAGCACCGAAAGGTCCGCTCCTATTTCGATCAAGAACGCCAATGAATTGGATCAGTCCACATTGAGCATACGACAGGTTTTGTTTTGACTCGCACCTGCCAAACGACTTGGCGAAAATGTCGAATTACAACCTTCAATGGTTCTAACTTCAAAATCTTTGACCTTGATCCCATTTAAACTTGAGTATATATGTTAAAAAACGAGAATTATTATGATTCGCTTTAATGAATGAATTTCGGCTTGTTTTAGAGGTCGAGTTGGCCGTTTCGATTATATTTATAGGAGTTTTTGTATGCAAAATAAATGCGACGAGTCCGTATTAGTTTTTTAGCCCATCTAAACTTGTTGATGGTTCACGTTCGTGTTTACAGGGTTTCAAGCACCGATGGGCTTTGTTTTTAATGTTAGTAAAAACCAACTCCCTCAAAATGAGAGCGTCTACCGTTTCAAAAATGATTATAGGTGTGGTGATTCTTGTTCGACTATAGGACAACTCTGCCTTGCGCATTAATATTATTTTAGCCCTTCAAAAAATTTTCTAAAATTGTTTCAATTCTGGACAATCTTTGGTCCAAAGAATTTGATTCTGATGATCTGGTGCGAGAAGAGTTGTTATTCGAGGCTCTTTTATCGTTATGTGTGCGAGTGTGCGAACATGATCTAGAAAATTAACACATTTTCTGTTCTGGCGTTAAAAATTCGTAAATTCTATCGGCCTGTATCGTTAACTCTCTTAGTGAAGTAGCTGTCGGTTGTTCAACAATAGCTGTCTTTATGATAGGGTGCAACCGACGTACCCATAACGACCTGATAATGTGGTCGCTAAAATTTGCGCCAGCTAGGTTTTTAAATTGACCTTAATATTCTTCAGACGGTCGGCCGTCTCCTAAATCTTAACCGAACAGTATAACCTTTCGCTCATCGGAGGGAGCGATTCTGTCTAATAGAGTCAATTTTAGTGAGTTGTGTACAGATCCTGTATGGTAAAAGGCATAGCTCTGAATAATGCTCAGCTGCTACAGTTTCTATAGATTGCTGGACATTGGTAATAATTTTAAAAAAATTGATTTATTTATTTTGATAAACGATAGGTTTACGTCTTTGATTTGACTGTAATCGGGTAAGGTATGACGAAATAAGCAAACCACGAAAGAGTTGGAAGTCCTTTGAGTCCCAAAAAAGATTGCAAAACTTTAGACACTAATATCTTACCATATAATATAAATTCAATTTATTGTTTGTGCTTGTATTGGTACATTTTGCTCGCGTATTTAGAGCATTCGGCTTATTCAAGATCATCGTAGAAACCATTTGGATTATTATTTACCATGAATACTGAGATCATGTTTAATTTATAAATATTTAGTTGTTATACTGATCCAGAGATGTCACCAGTGTATGTACCAATATTGAGGAATCTAAGGGAAAAATGAATAATGTTCAAGGTGGGCTCAGGTATTGAGCATTTCAGATGACAGTTGTCTGTGCTGTGTCCAAATCTAAGTTCAACAATTTAATCACACTAAGTAGAATATACTAGATCGTTCTCTTTATACGATATGGGATTATTGTTACCGATAAGGATTATTTTTTCCGTCGCTCAGGCTCGATTGGCCTAATGTGACATCCCTTCCCAAACGTACACATTCAGTACCAAAATCTGTTTATTCTTCAAATGAAGTCCCGGGTAGATATTTTAATGCCCATAAACGCTCTTAGATTTATACTTTTTTGTCATTTGGAATCTATGGGATTTTCTAATAGAGCATTATCTCTAAAGAACCCATCATCTTACCGCTTTTAACATTTAAGTAGAAAAGAAAACTTTTTGCTTGATCATATCTAGGCGTTGCATTCTTCGAAATCAACACTACTCTGACTTTTCTTAATGATTTTGGAATGTATCCTGATGCCAATATAATTTCCAGTAGGAGCCCTGGAATCCCGTCTGAACCTGGTGTTTTAAATTTTTAAGAAGGAACTCCGTCGGATTCTATCTTCTGTCACCACCTTTGCCCCTAAGTTCCAATTTCTGAAACTGGGTAGTTGGTTGATTTGCATCTAGGATATCCTCACTTCACTTATAGTGTCTACTTGAAGATTTTCTATAATACTTGGAAAGAATCAGCTGTAGCCTGTAGAAATTGTATTACTTATAGGCTTGATGATTTATAGCATATAAGGTTAGGTTAGGTAAGGTTGTTGTGGCTGCTATCGCACACTTAGACCGGCGATTGGTCCGTTCTGATACCACTCAGGCTCGATTGGCTATAGGTACGGTTATAGGTCCGAGTTTTCGTAGAATCATCAGCGCATTGCATAGCGCCATGTCAGCTTATAGTACTGACATGGAAGATGGGTCGGCCCATGAATCGGGATTCGAACCCTGTACCTCCCGCCCCAACTGCCGCAGGGCCACCTGGGCGGTTAGCATATAAGGATTAACACCATCTATTCAGTATCACATTGATGCCTATGCAACAATTTTTATCCAAATTGCGAATGCCAGTTTACCGAGATCTAAAAATTGTATAAAAATTGAATTTGTCTTAAAGAAGAGCTTAGGTATCTTTATCATGTAGATAGTTCATAATGGCTTTTCAGGTTGTAGTTTGATGGTGCTGTGGAAACATTGCAAGAGGTGTTATGTCTTCGACGTTTCTCGTAGCCCTTACCACTTTTATGGACAGAACCCATAATACTGAAGGTTTCTTAATCTCACAGATGAGCAGAATAATTATTAGACCTTTGTGATGGCATGTGATCAATTTTATCGCTGCTTTGGCTTCGATTTGCTCTTAACTGTGTATGCGTTGTCAAATTACCATCACTTTCAGCAATCGATCATCTTCCAAAATCTCGAGATAATTTGGTATATTTCGTGCTGATTGGTATCATGTCAAATCCGACAATTTTGTTTTGAACATCTTTTGTCACACAAACAACAAAAATGGTCCCCGACACTCAAGACGGATTTTAAAATCTAAATTAATGAGCACATGACGTTCTCTATGGTAAAATGACGGAACAGAGTTTTAATCAATAATTCGCCAAGTTAAAGACGCACAAGTCCTTGTGAACGACGAAAACTATATTAAACGATAACGTCATGGCTTTTTCCAGTACACTCTCATGTATATGGCAGTGATGTTTTTAGTAGGCTTTGCTTTTAGGTGACGTACGGAGATGTAAGTTGTTGACTTTCATTCGCCGCTAAATTGCCCATGGTGATTTGCCACACACTATTAAATAATTCACAATCCATTTGACATACGTTGCTTGTAAAAATGGCGGTTATAATATAACATATTATGGGCGCCTTTATTGAAAGACCCTTTTGTCACCTTTACAAAATTCTTGGTGGTTGGCACTACATCAACCAAGTTTTCGTTTGTGGTCAAGTTAATTCAAAACCGGATAACAAAAAATCATCGGAAACCGATTATCTTAAACTGCTCCACGTCTGTTAAGTTATTGAGTGAAAATCGCTGGCTGTTCTGAAAAAAAAACTAAACTTTGCGCATCCTGTAGAACTATGCAGATAAGAAGGAATCTATGAACTCTTGTTTTTTAAACAGAAATGCATGCAATATAATTATTTTTAACAGTGCAAGAATTTATATTTCAATGAACTGTCAGACAGCTTTAAAGCCACGAATAAGAAACCTTTTATGTGGGTGCTGAGTAATGATTGAATTGAGGAAAATAAAGGTTGCATATGGCCTGACACGTTCTGGTGCAGCATGGAATCACTAGAGGGTACCGCTAAAGCTGGTGATATACAAAAACTTCATGAATAAATAAATCCGTTGGTGTTACTTCCCTTGCGCTTCCTCTCGAGTCACATTGCTTTAACATATACCATCTTAAAAAATAAGGATCTAGAGCTTCCAACAAATATCGGTTAGATCGGAAACGGCATAAAATGCGTTACAACAGACTGCTTTCACCTTGTGGTCGAAGAATAAGTGAAATTGGTTATATGCCTACTCCGGTGAGAGATATTGCGATTTCTACTAGTGCTTACAGATTGAACCAGTAAGTACTCTTTTGTACAAAACTGTTCAATACTTGCCTCAAAGATTAAACAAATCTTTGCTCTAGAAAACGTCCTAACAATAATTATGAAATAAGAGTATTAATAATAATTTGACATTAGAAAGATAATTTATTATCTTGTCGATACATTGTGGAGTCAGTGTATACACCGGGTGCAGTAGATAATTTCTTGGATATGTTTCGCGAAATTTTTCTTATTTATTTCAAATTAAATTTTTAAAATCATAAATTATCGCGATTTAATTTGAAATATATAAAAATTGTTTTTATTTTATTTTATTTTTTTTTTTGAATAAAATTTTTATTTGACACGCGATTTTTATTTACGAGTGTATGTACGTATGTAAGACTAAGTATACATTTTTTATTATGTGTTATAATTATAAGCCGCGATGGTTTGTTGTTGTTCCTGGTGTTGTTGTTGTGGACTGTGTTTTTTGCGCTGATATTTTATCATGATGACGATGACAACGTATATACGAGTTGAAATGTGTGTATACGGTGGTGGTTAGTGGTTTAGGTTCGCGTTGTTGTTGGATTTTAATATGCGCTCTCTGGAAATAGATTATAACAAAAAAAAAATTGTTAAAATTAAATTAAATTCCATGGGCAAATAAATGATAAGACGACTGACTGCATACAAAAAGGGTTGTTAGAATAAATTAATTTCTAATTTGCATATAAACTTTTAATACGAGTGTGTATGTGGCTTAACGTTTCGTTTCGTGAGATAAATGCTTTTGTAATACTGTTTGTTGATGTAGGTCACTTGCATACATGATTGTGTGTGGATGACTTTTTTACTGTCTCTATTTATTTCTATAAGAGGTTTACTCTATATCGGATTATGTTGATAAAGGGTTTTCTAATAACAGGGTTCATTTTGAATAGCCGACTATTTGATCAGCTATCAATTTTCTAGGTTTGTCGGTTTCTCATTCCTCTTTGGAATTAGACATTCCACAAAAGCCAAACTCTTTGTATAAGTTCTTGAAATGCTGGAAAATGACCCGGAAAAAATCATCTTCAGTAATAAGGTCAATTTTCAGCAAAGAATGATTGTTAAAAAGCCTCTCCGTCCTCAACATGTTACTGTTTGGTGTGGTTTTTAACTGACGGCGTGCTTTTACCTTACTTGTTCGCAAATGAGGCTGGTGCAACTGTTACGGCGAGTGGACTGTGCTATCGAGTTATGATTAATGATTTTTATGGGTGTAACTGAAAGATATTGATGTATAGATGATTTTTGCAAAAAAAGTATCCTGACCGTATTATTTCTCGAAGAGGTGATCACAGCCATCTTGTGATTAAATACCTATCACCCCAATTCCCATAGTCGTGTGACTTGAGGCGACGTGACTAGAGTCACGTCACATCGCAACAAAAATAGTATTCTTGAAGTGGTTACGACTGGAACTAAAAATACATCTTGTAACACTAAAATTGCTCAAATATTTGCTTAAATTTGACAACGAGAATTGTCAAAAATCAAAAACATTGCAAATTGTTTTGTCATAAGCCGGTATCGATATTTAATTTGGTGTGTATTTTTAGCTAGTTTTGTGAATTAAATATCTCGTATTGTTTACAATTCATTATTTTACTACTAGGAAGATTAACAACTTTAAAAAATATTAAAAAACAATATTAAAAAATATTTATCTAAAACCAAACTTACGTTTTACGTCCTTCCATTGTCGCTTCAAAATAATTTGTCACTTGAAAAAACTACGCGACATCTGTCGTAAGAAGTGACTTTAGTCGGAACAAACGACTAAGAGAATAGGAAAATTGATGTGACGTGATTATAATCATGAAAAATTACATAATACGACTATGGGAATTGGGGTGTATATAGGTTCCTATAGTTTTTCTTTGAATGCTACACATTCGATTCAAGACCTTAAAGATAGAATCCGTGAAGATATCCGTTATACCGTTTCATATATTTCATGAAAAGGATATGGTGCTGCATGCGTAGCCGTGGCTACTTCTTTACAATAAAATATACATTTATTGATTTCTCTTAAAAAATACTAGTTTTTTAAATATCAAAATAAAACTCTTTTTGGAAAACCCTTTATATTCTCTCTAGTGTTGAGTACTTGGTGACTCTTGATCGGGTAATACAATAAAGTGCAATGCTTCTGAACGGATAATAAAATGGAATATCCCAAGAAAATGGCAACACTAAAATATAAATATCATTTCTATCACGACAGTTATAGTATCAGGATAGTTAATGTCATACACCTTAAAAAACTATGGCTTAGACTAACTATGGCTTAGTAAACAGCCCTTACCGCGTCTCAAATGAGACCTTACGAACCAGTTTTAACGATTGGTGCACAATGTAGGTGGTCAGCCCAACGAATGTTTTTACACACAAACGCGTTTTTATGTCATCCGGTTGCATGTTAATTTTTGGTCAACGGTGGGAATCGAACTCGAGACCGCGCCGTGATAAGAAACTCTCTTAACCATTAAGCTACATCCGGTGACATATGTCATACACCTATCATCCAGAAAAAATTGTAACACGGTTATCTTAAACTTCTAAGTTCGTTATAGATACTTTGTAATGTCTCTTTATGAAGTTGCAATCAATACTTTCCTTTTAATTTATTTTAATGCTTATCTGATACGATGCCTGTTGATCCATATCGGTCAAGATGGTTTAAACAGTGTAACACGTAAAAATTGTCACACAATAGTGACTGTAGTAATTCTTTGGAACGGGATGTGATTGCGTTTGATATGTTTGTCACTGGAGTATCGATAATTCATAACTCTTCCAAAAGCACAAAGCACATTGACTATATCGCAATGCTCCTGTGGTTATTCGATTGTTGGTACACTTTGCCTGCTTTACACAAATAATAGGAAACAAAAACGTCCACCAATAGTAGTAAAATTTCTGCAATGATGGGTTAACCAAAGCCAATTCAACTATCTTTTGATTGGTGAAACAGCTTCAATTCCATAAAAAGGCCACAAGAGTGTTTTTTCGATGGCCTATATCCACAAACTATCGAGGCGAAAAGCATTGAGCAGCATACTATTCAGGGGATGTACTGAGAGCTATAGATAACCCAGAGTGTGTAATTCTTAGCACTTAAGTTTGGGATATGTTTTATATTGTTAATCTTGTATGTACCTTGGATATTGTATGTAATTCTGCCATGGTTTGGTGATGGATCTCTATCAATCTTCCTACTTGTCTGATTTCAAGTATTTTGAATCAGTCTCAGTTAGAATGTGTTAGAATGTTCCTTTTTGACAAATTTGAACGATCATTGATCTTAATATTTCCGATCATTACGTAATATTGATATTAGTACCCAAAGACAGAACCATCACCACCACTCCTAACTCTTTCGTGGTCCCCACTTTATGCCATTTCAATCAAATCGAGGACGTTCGGCTATAGGTCCGATTTACCAAGTATCATCTGCACATTTTATAGCTCCATGCCAGATTATTGTTTTGACATGAATTCTGCAATCCATCAAGGTATTTTAAATGTGTTCAATTTTTCAATTCTAAAAATAATGGACTGAATAAAGGTGAACCTTGCGCAGGCCTGCTTGAGCATGCTACCAAAGCATCAAAAAGGTGCGGTTTACTTCATATTTCGAGAACCTATAATAAGGGTGAAAACTAATGTCACTCACTCTAAAATATGATGGTTGGTATTCCTCAACGGCCAGTGTTTACTGTATCTCATTTATCCAAAATCTTGAAACGGGTTGGCCTGAACTTACGCTTGGCAGACCCGGTTTCAACAATTGTCTCTAGAGTCATTGGATCTCGTGCGGCATAGATTCCCGCAGCTCAAATCGGTAGAGGAAGCGGTCGGGGTTATTGAGATCCATCTCTAGAGACCTAGAGTACCGCAATAATGGAGGGGGTTCAGAGGTTAAATGTATAGGTGTTACATCTACCTGAGTAAATAGTGGAGAAGGATGGAAAATCGTGGTCCGTATACCACTTGCATGCAAAGATTGGGGTGTCTTTTCCCGTAGTTAGATGGAGTGCTTTAAGGCCATAAAATAAATTTAAGAAACGAAAGCTATTTAGTTACTAAGTATATAGGTTCGACTCCGTTACCAACAGAAAGGGAGACGGAGCAGTAATGCTCGACTGTCTCCCGCCTCTTGCGAGACGATCAGTAGACCTCGTACCACCGGTGCCTGGATGTTAGTTGTTGAGTATTTATATACTTACCATACGGGCGTGAAGTTTTTAACAAAAAATTAACAAGTATACGTATACGATTCCAATTGGATTATTAAACTTCTTTTGTGTATTAGTGAAACACAGTAAAAACATATTTTTTAATGAGACAGATATATAAAATCAGATAGAGATATGAAGAGAAAAGAGCTATCCCTTTCTACACAATTATCCGTTTCCCATATTTTTCAAATCTGAATTTTATATAAAACAAAATAAAAAACTAGTAAAAAATCGTAGTAAGACAAAATTTATTACAATGAGATATTCCTTGTAATGGCATGTATTCTTCTATGCATGACTCAGCAGTCTTCTCAATTTTCAATTCTTTACTAAATTTGTGTGGCATACCGATTTCATCTGTTTGAGTAGTTTATGTGTCAACTAAGATTATGAGGATCACAGGGATTATTCTAGGACATCACCTGAAGGCTACAATAGCTCTATATACTAAGTAATAAACTGCCTATTTATCATGTCCCAGCGGTCTCCACAATTTTCAATTATTTATTTAATCTAGAAGGCAGGCCGATTCCACCTGTTTGAGTAGTTTATATGTCGACTAAGATTATGAGTATCACAGGGATTATTCTAAGACGTCACCTAGAGGTAACATAAGCTCTATGCACTAAGTAGTAAACTGCCTATATGTCATGCCTCAGCGGTCTCCCCAATTTCCAATTTTCATATGATTTGTATGGCATACCGATTTCACCTGTTTGAGTAGCTTATCTGTCGACTAAGATTATGAGGATCACAGGGATTATTCTAAGACGTCACCTGGATGTTACAATAGCTCTATGCCCTAAGTAATAAACTGACTATATGTCATGCCCCAGCGGTCTCCCCAATTTTAAATTTTTCATTTAGTCTAGAAGGCAGGCCGATTCCACCTGTTTGAGTAGTTTATATGTCGACTAAGATTATGAGTATCACAGGGATTATTCTAAGACGTCACCTGGATGTTACAATAGCTCTATGCACTAAGTAATAAACTGCCTGTATGTCATGCCCCAGTGGTCTCCCCAATTTTCAATTTTTTATTTAGTCTGGAAGGCAGACCGATTCCACCTGTTTGAGTAGTTTATATGTCGACTAAGATTATGAGTATCACAGGGATTATTCTAAGACGTCACCTGGATGTTACAATAGCTCTATGCACTAAGTAATAAACTGCCTGTATGTCATGCCCCAGTGGTCTCCCCAATTTTCAATCTTTCCTATGATTTGTATGGCATACCGATTTCACCTGTTTGAGTAGTTTACCTGTCGACTAAGATTATGAGTATCACAGGGATTATTCTAAGACGTCACCTGGATGTTACAATAGCTCTATGCACTAAGTAATAAACTGCCTGTATGTCATGCCCCAGCGGTCTCCCAAATTTTAAATTTTCATATAATTTGTATGGCATACCGATTTCACCTGTTTGAGTAGCTTATCTGTCGACTAAGATTATGAGGATCACAGGGATTATTCTAAGACGTCACCTGGATGTTACAATAGCTCTATGCCCTAAGTAATAAACTGACTATATGTCATGCCCCAGCGGTCTCCCCAATTTTAAATTTTTCATTTAGTCTAGAAGGCAGGCCGATTCCACCTGTTTGAGTAGTTTATATGTCGACTAAGATTATGAGTATCACAGGGATTATTCTAAGACGTCACCTGGATGTTACAATAGCTCTATGCACTAAGTAATAAACTGCCTGTATGTCATGCCCCAGTGGTCTCCCCAATTTTCAATTTTTTATTTAGTCTGGAAGGCAGACCGATTCCACCTGTTTGAGTAGTTTATATGTCGACTAAGATTATGAGTATCACAGGGATTATTCTAAGACGTCACCTGGATGTTACAATAGCTCTATGCACTAAGTAATAAACTGCCTGTATGTCATGCCCCAGTGGTCTCCCCAATTTTCAATTTTTTATTTAGTCTGGAAGGCAGACCGATTCCACCTGTTTGAGTAGTTTACCTGTCGACTAAGATTATGAGTATCACAGGGATTATTCTAAGACGTCACCTGGATGTTACAATAGCTCTATGCACTAAGTAATAAACTGCCTGTATGTCATGCCCCAGCGGTCTCCCAAATTTTAAATTTTCATATAATTTGTATGGCATACCGATTTCACCTGTTTGAGTAGCTTATCTGTCGACTAAGATTATGAGGATCACAGGGATTATTCTAAGACGTCACCTGGATGTTACAATAGCTCTATGCCCTAAGTAATAAACTGACTATATGTCATGCCCCAGCGGTCTCCCCAATTTTAAATTTTTCAAGCAGAAATAAAAGCTATGGAAGACACGGTCGTCTACCTTAAGGGTATTATTAATTACCATCATCCATCTGTAACTACTGGTGTGGGGCATTACACGGCGTTTGTTAAAAGGCCAAACAGTATGTGGGAATGTCACGATGACCTTAAAAAATTTGTAGTTCCTACTAAACCTGATGTTTGTGTGAATCCTTCCGTGTTAATTTATATGAAAAATTAAAAAAGGACTTAATTGAAAATAAAAAGTTTTAAAAGGTGAGAGGGCGAGGGGTTTTTAAGAAACGGAAATTGCAAGGAGATAGGAAGGGATGAGGGAGATGAAAAAGGGGGCGGGGGCGAAGACCGAGATTCATACCTCCACGTGGTGCTACCTGGGTAACGCTAAATGAATCAGGCACTATAGTACAGGTGATTAAAATGTAATACCACTTATACCAGTACAACATCATACTAAAAAAATGGCGCAAGCCAATGATGTCATGCAACTAAAAGGCTTACACTACACAATATAAGATACAATTCAAACATCGTTGTTCAAACTGAAATAGTAAATAGTGTTCCAATAACGCAGCGGTTCTCATAACAATCCCTGTAGTCCTCATAATCTTAGTCGACATATAAACTACTCAAACAGGTGAAATCGAAATGCCATATAATTATATGAAAATTGAAAATTGGGGAGACCGCTGGGGCATGACATATAAGCAGTTTATTACTAAGTACATAGAGGTATTGTAACCTCCAGGTCACGTCTTAGAATAATACCAGTGATCCGCACAATCTTAGTCGACATATAAACTACTCAAACAGGTGAAATCGGCATGCCATACAAATCATATGAAAAATTGAAAATTGGGGAGACCACTGGGGCATGACATACAGTCAGTTTATTACTTAGTGCATAGAGCTATTGTAACCTCTAGGTGACGTCTTAGAATAATCCCTGTGATCCTCATAATCTTAGTCGACAGATAAACTACTCAAACAGATGAAATCGGTATGCCATACAAATCATAGAAAAAATTGAAAATTGGGGAGACCACTGGGGCATAACATATAGACAGTTTATTACTTAGTGCATAGAGCTATTGTTACCTCCAGGTGACGTCTTAGAATAATCCCTGTGATCCTCATAATCTTAGTCGACAGATAAACTACTCAAACAGGTGAAATCGGCATGCCATACAAATCATATGAAAAATTGAAAATTGGGGAGACCACTGGGGCATGACATACAGTAAGTTTATAACTTAGTGCATAGAGCTATTGTAACCTCTAGGTGGCGTCTTAGAATAATCCCTGTGATACTCATAATCTTAGTCGACATATAAACTACTCAAACTGGTGGAATCTGTCTTCCTTCCAGACTAAATACAAAATTGAAAATTGGGGAGACCGCTGGGGCATGACATATAGACCGTTTATTACTTAGGGCATAGAGCTATTGTAACATCCAGGTGACGTCTTAGAATAATCCCTGTGATCCTCATAATCTTAGTCGACAGATAAACTACTCAAACAGGTGAAATCGGTATGCCATACAAATCATATGAAAAATTGAAAATTGGGGAGACCACTGGGGCATGACATACAGGCAGTTTATTACTTAGTGCATAGAGCTATTGTAACCTCTAGGTGGCGTCTTAGAATAATCCCTGTGATCCTCATAATCTTAGTCGACAGATAAACTACTCAAACAGATGAAATCGGTATTCCATACAAATCATAGAAAAAATTGAAAATTGGGGAGACCACTGGGGCATGACATATAGACCGTTTATTACTTAGGGCATAGAGCTATTGTAACCTCTAGGTGGCGTCTTAGAATAATCCCTGTGATACTCATAATCTTAGTCGACATATAAACTACTCAAACTGGTGGAATCTGTCTTCCTTCCAGACTAAATACAAAATTGAAAATTGGGGAGACCGCTGGGGCATGACATATAGACCGTTTATTACTTAGGGCATAGAGCTATTGTAACATCCAGGTGACGTCTTAGAATAATCCCTGTGATCCTCATAATCTTAGTCGACAGATAAACTACTCAAACAGGTGAAATCGGTATGCCATACAAATCATATGAAAAATTGAAAATTGGGGAGACCACTGGGGCATGACATACAGTCAGTTTATTACTTAGGGCATAGAGCTATTGTAACATCCAGGTGACGTCTTAGAATAATCCCTGTGATCCTCATAATCTTAGTCGACAGATAAACTACTCAAACAGATGAAATCGGTATTCCATACAAATCATAGAAAAAATTGAAAATTGGGGAGACCACTGGGGCATGACATATAGACCGTTTATTACTTAGGGCATAGAGCTATTGTAACATCCAGGTGACGTCTTAGAATAATCCCTGTGATCCTCATAATCTTAGTCGACAGATAAACTACTCAAACAGATGAAATCGGTATTCCATACAAATCATAGAAAAAATTGAAAATTGGGGAGACCACTGGGGCATGACATATAGACAGTTTATTACTTAGTGCATAGAGCTATTGTTACCTCCAGGTGACGTCTTAGAATAATCCCTGTGATCCTCATAATCTTAGTCGACAGATAAACTACTCAAACAGGTGAAATCGGTATGCCATACAAATCATATGAAAAATTGAAAATTGGGGAGACCACTGGGGCATGACATATAGACAGTTTATTACTTAGTGCATAGAGCTATTGTTACCTCCAGGTGACGTCTTAGAATAATCCCTGTGATCCTCATAATCTTAGTCGACAGATAAACTACTCAAACAGGTGAAATCGGCATGCCATACAAATCATATGAAAAATTGAAAATTGGGGAGACCACTGGGGCATGACATACAGTCAGTTTATTACTTAGTGCATAGAGCTATTGTAACCTCTAGGTGGCGTCTTAGAATAATCCCTGTGATACTCATAATCTTAGTCGACATATAAACTACTCAAACTGGTGGAATCTGTCTTCCTTCCAGACTAAATACAAAATTGAAAATTGGGGAGACCGCTGGGGCATGACATATAGACCGTTTATTACTTAGGGCATAGAGCTATTGTAACATCCAGGTGACGTCTTAGAATAATCCCTGTGATCCTCATAATCTTAGTCGACAGATAAACTACTCAAACAGGTGAAATCGGTATGCCATACAAATCATATGAAAAATTGAAAATTGGGGAGACCACTGGGGCATGACATACAGTCAGTTTATTACTTAGTGCATAGAGCTATTGTAACCTCTAGGTGGCGTCTTAGAATAATCCCTGTGATCCTCATAATCTTAGTCGACAGATAAACTACTCAAACAGATGAAATCGGTATTCCATACAAATCATAGAAAAAATTGAAAATTGGGGAGACCACTGGGGCATGACATATAGACCGTTTATTACTTAGGGCATAGAGCTATTGTAACCTCTAGGTGGCGTCTTAGAATAATCCCTGTGATACTCATAATCTTAGTCGAACTCAAACTGGTGGAATCTGTCTTCCTTCCAGACTAAATACAAAATTGAAAATTGGGGAGACCGCTGGGGCATGACATATAGACCGTTTATTACTTAGGGCATAGAGCTATTGTAACATCCAGGTGACGTCTTAGAATAATCCCTGTGATCCTCATAATCTTAGTCGACAGATAAACTACTCAAACAGGTGAAATCGGTATGCCATACAAATCATATGAAAAATTGAAAATTGGGGAGACCACTGGGGCATGACATACAGTCAGTTTATTACTTAGTGCATAGAGCTATTGTAACCTCTAGGTGGCGTCTTAGAATAATCCCTGTGATCCTCATAATCTTAGTCGACAGATAAACTACTCAAACAGATGAAATCGGTATTCCATACAAATCATAGAAAAAATTGAAAATTGGGGAGACCACTGGGGCATGACATATAGACCGTTTATTACTTAGGGCATAGAGCTATTGTAACATCCAGGTGACGTCTTAGAATAATCCCTGTGATCCTCATAATCTTAGTCGACATATAAACTACTCAAACAGGTGAAATCGGTATGCCATACAAATTAAACAAAAAATTGAAAATTGGGGAGACCGCTGGGGCATGACATATAGTCAGTTTAATACTTAGCGCATAGTGCTATTGTCACCTCTTGATGATGTCTTAGAATAATCCCTGTGATCCTCGTAATCTTAGTCGACCAATAAACTACTCAAGAAGGTGAAATCGGAATGATTTACAACTTAAATAAAAAATTGAATATTGGTGAGAGCGCTAGGACATGACATGGGCAGTTTATTACTTAGTATATAGAGCTATTGTAACCTCCTTAGGAAGTCTTATTGAAATTTTTGTGTCGCATATGTTATTATTTGAAATATAAACTACTCAAACAGTAGAAATCTTCATGTTTTAAATAATTATTTTAAAATTGATAAATCGGAAGAACGTATATATACGTATGCAATATATATAATATATATATATATATATATATATATATATATATATATATATATATATATATATATATATATATATATATATATATATATATATATATATATATATATATATATATATATATATATATATATATATATATATATATATATATATATATATATATATATATATATATATATATATATATATATATATATATATATATATATATATATATATATATATATATATATATATATATATATATATATATATATATATATATATATATATATATATATATATATATATATATATATATATATATATATATATATATATATATATATATATATATATATATATATATTTATATATATATATATATATAAACTACAATATTTTATTGAGATCTACTCAACTAATTTTTTGTTAGAAACTTCACTGCCGTCAATCCGTAAACGTTTTAAAGCATTTCTTTTTCAAAAATTTCCACTCAAAATTCTTATAAGAAATTAGGTTAACAGTGTAACACTAATACAATGATATATTTGTTATTTGTTAAAAACTTCACGCCCGTCTTACCATTATATTTTTTTTCTTCCCTCGCTGATGGTAATCGCCAAAAAGAAAAAAAATTGTATAGATCAATTCCTGTCTTTATTCTAATGGGTTACCTTCGCTTGCTGGTCACTTTCTTTTCCTCGCTTGCTGGTCACCTTCTGTCCGCTCGGGTCCGTTAACCTAACTGGGGTCCGAGTCGCAAACTCGAGGTCGACTCGCTCACTCTGACTGCTTCACCCTGACTCCTTCCCCCTGACTGACCTATCAATTAAATTTAGCGCGGTATTTATACAAAATTAGTTAGTTGAGCGAGAGTGGAAATTAATTGAAGAAGAACATGGGAATTCTCTTCGCTCACTTAACCGATAAAATTTCGTATAAACACCGCCCATTATGAGTGTAATATTTATTATACTCATTTGGATAATTTTTGCACGGTCATTTATACTCGTGCTAAAGTAAAACTGCATTATATGCGAGTTTGTCAAAATTAAATCTTTTTGTTATGACTGGTTTTGCCGATCATTTGGCTCTGGTCTTCCTCGTTTAAGTATCTTGAATTTTATTAAGATTCTGTAGTTTAAATTGGAGTATTCATATCACCAAGCTAAATTCATGTTTGTCATCTGCTCGAGGCCCTTACCTAATCCTTGATATGTGTCGTCCCTCTGTGGTAAGAATGGCGTATGAATGCACAAGAATGCGTTAGAGACATCTAAGTTCGAATTTGGTTGATCATTTTGACGTGGATTGCTCTTTGAATTCACGAATAAAAACGTTTCTATTATATGGCATCCTTTTTGATTGGGAAAAGTCATAGAGAACAGTGTACCAAAACCATTCCTACAGATTACGAGAATCTGGTCCACATTTCGTGTATTTATTTCAATTACCACAGGTCACCCAATTAATAGCACATTTACATCGTGGCATAAAAACAGTGCTCGATCTCGATGTGGATGCCATGTATGTCGGATACCGAATTAATGGACCAATATAAAATAAATAGTTTGGAAAACAATGAGCAATATGATGCCCCTTCAACTGTTTTTGGGGTTAAGAATTTTTAGAATCTGTGGCTCTGGTTTTAGATCACCTGCTTATTGAAAAAAAGTCTATTGTACTGATGTGTAAGATGGGTTTTTTTTTGAGGCATGGACATTGCTTTTCTTTATAACCATTTAAATTTATTTTATTGTAAGTGTCCAATAGTTGCCAGGGTGGTCTATTGAGGAAAGCTTGATTAACAGGACAACCGATTATCATATCGTTGTTGTTCTTGACAAAGCGCATTCTGACTGTTCGGTTTCTGACAGTTTTTCGAACTCATTTCATCGTATGTCACAAGTAACACTAATAATTGTTGCTAATTTGTCGGCATAAACCAGACTGCATGTGACCTTAAGAAACTAAGCGAGAAATGTCAAATGGCACAACTTCGGAGACCAATTGACAGGTACACTTCTCTATATTAATCTACCGCTAATTGCGGATTTACTTCAACTTTCAAATCGACTCTCGGGCTCCTCGATCCTATAATCAACGAAACATAAGGATAGCTACCGGAGCTTTTAAAACCTCTCACCGTATCGGTACTTGCAGAAGCAGGGATTTTAAATTTATCCGAGAGAAGGGAGCTAGGCCTCCTGAAGCTTTTTATCAAGCAAAAAGCCAATCTCCTTACTATACTTAACCAAACTTTTCAACCCACAGTTTGAGACACAAGAGATCAGAACTATGTGATCGGTATAATATTTCCACAAACGTGTTAAGCACAAGAGCATCTACACAACATCCTCTTTGGAAAAATTTAAACATTAACATGAACACAAAGCTCCATCAGTTCCTAAAAGTCAATACCTCATCTGCAGAGTTAAAACCTAAAAGTATCAACTTGCTCTAAAAACTATCATCCAACACACATATCCAGTACACCAAAGGTTCAAAAATACAGAATAGATCCGGATTTGCTATTATATAAACACGTCAACATCTCCAATAAAAAAACGAACATCAAACGATTGGAACTCATTAAGTTTGGAGGCGACCGTGCTAAGTGAAGTGATGAAACTCGCAGTTGACCATTCTCTCGAAATCCGGGCCCCAAAATAGTTCAAAACGCATTTCTCCAAAAACATATTTAATTGAAAGGTATGACAGGAGCTGAAGCTGAACTCTGGCAGAACAACTTGCTAAAGTCATTAAAGTTTGAATGGTCTCAACGGCTATTTGAAAATGACGTCGAGATCACGGGCTTCAATTTCAAGCAATAAATAATCCGTTATCATGGCGCGACAATGGGTGCCATTCACAGTTGCGTTCTAACCGACCTCTGGTCGTAATGGTAACTCTTAAAACTTTCGGGTAGCTTTTCATCCCAAATATAACATTTTTGTTTTATTGGGTACGTTGATATTAAGCAAGAAATGGGTATCATCGTTGTTCAAGAGTCCATCTACTGAAATGATTACGGTTTAGAAAGTCGGCCCAATTTTTGCACGAGCCAAATTTTGTTTTTATAAGCCAAAATCCTTATACGTAAAATATGCCACGTTGGCCAACTTTTTGCTTCCGCCGCTGTATATTCTTCACTAAGCGCTGAATGTGGTCTATATTTGGTCGCGTTTTATCGCAAAAATTGGGTTTATGCGAATTGTGCGTTTGGTAGACCTAAAAGGTGATCTAAGTGCACGAAACACATTTCTCGTTGAATGCATATTTTCGAAATACAGCTGAATAGTTTGAAGACATCGGGCTATTTTTTCCATGATGAAATGTCAAACGATCACACGTGTTCTGTCATAATCTCTACAACTCTCCTCTTTGTATGATACACATAACTAATGCACCCCAATGTATCTAGAACACTTTGATGAGATAAACAAATTATTGAAGACTTCCCAAAGAGATAAGTTCTAAAACAGGAAGTAAAATACTATTTTTAAAAGACGCAAAGTCAATAATTCTGAACCGGGAATTTTGACAAGTTAAGATCGAAGATCTAATCTAGTTACGTAAAGTGCTTGACCGCAAAGCACCTTGACACGATCAACACCAACAAACAGAACGCGACAAGGTTTTCACAAAGAAATGCACAACTACTGGACCACAACGTTATAGAAGAGTAGGAGGAGTAAGATACTTCCCATCTAATATTTAACAACATAATTGTTTCTCGTTCAGTTATCGAATAAATATTTATCCCAAATTAAGATTTTATCTAACATGTACATCCGACGGAAGACAAATACTTAAGAAGCCCCTACCACAGCATCTAAATATAAAATATTCATCCCATAAACTATTTCCCAATTTCCAATAAATATGTGTATCTGATCGAATGGACGTCACCAATGAGATGATGACGATTATTCAAATTACCTCTATTATTTTCTTTAATTTCAAAGAAATCCATTTTCTACTTATTAATTATATATACACAAGAGACCCACCACAGCATCCTTGTTATAAATCGGTCCGGGTATCGTGTATATTTTGGTAACATATTCTGTTAACATATATAATCATATTACATACAAAACAATAAACAAACATTATGTTGTCCGTGTATCGCGCGGTGTCGAACGTGAGCGACTCTCTCTCTGAATCGGTGTAAGATTAGAAATAACTGATAGGCTGTGTCTGTGTATTTCTTAATTGGGACGACGAAGAAGGTATATATTTTATAGTCGAAAATTTATGGCGTTTCGAATGTTTCAAAATGGAATGTTTAAGACGGCCGGTCATAATTAACAAACGGTAAGTAATATATTGATATATATGATGTGATTATAATAAGACGTTGTTTTTTTTTTGGTATTATGTGTGTATTGTTTGTTTATATGTTTATCCCAAAAGATACACGAAATTTTGTTTAACATCTTAATTGATTGACAATACATTTATATGTATAAGACAAAAGAAACTATCAACAAAACGACATATTATACGATAATTTTATTCATCTCATCAATATCGATATCGACGGCGTTGTGTGGGTGCCAGCCACCGCACATCTTCTGTCCTGAGACACAAACAACAAAACGATACATAAAAAAAAACAAAAGACATTATGTTGTTCGATCGCGATGTTGATGGTCGGTCGTCTGTTGGGTTTGAAATTTTCGTGGAAATTATGATCATGTTCGAGTCGAATATATATACTGTGCATTGATATTCTAGTTTGATTAAATGGTTAAGAAAAGAAGTTCTTCTTTTAATAGCCAATTTAGAATTTCTAAGAAATGTTTTGTAATTCAAATCCCTTTTATAGGGATTTTCATTATTTATATACATTTTGTTGTTTGAAGACACATAACATATACATATACATACAGGTACAATGTATATAAGAAGATCGAGAAATATGAGATCGTTTTGCTGGTGCACATGTATCGCGCGATATATGTTTGTTGTTACGGCAGAATTTCAAGAATGTTGAATTGCGCGATTTAATTTAGTTTTTGCAGCGGTCGTCTAGTTGTTAAGTGCTATTTTAATTAGATTTATGGTACATATATGTAGGATTAACATGAATTGTGATGATTATTACATGACTTTTTCATGTATTTTGTCCATATCGAATAATTTAACGCGAAACGTGTATATGTTCAAGTAAACGGATTAAATTCCGATATCATCATGATGAAGTGATGATTGCAATTTTGATCGGTGCAAATCTATGTGCTGTTGCACATGCTGTTGCAAACCTTTAAATTGCGGTAAGTTTTAGGCTTAAATCCGAACAAAGAAAGTTAAAGAGACATACGCCTCATTTTATCATGATCAGTTGTAGTCAGTATCCTACTAGTATAAACTTGTTCTCCTCGCAGAATATCATTTTCTTAAACTATATCATGTAATCGAGATGCATAAGAGAAATCCAAAGAAAATACCTTAACCGAACATGAGTGATCTTTCGAACAACGTTTTTCTCTAAGGACTTTTTAAAATGTGGCCCAACCATCAATCTAAAAATATTGCTTACAAGAGCAATTATAACTGGCTTTATGATTCATGCAAATCCGATTTTAATTCTCATCAAATTTATTTGGATCATAAATGGATCGAAGTTATACATGATATACAGTCGACTGTAACTATATGGTCAAACTATCACTCTCGGAAGATAGAACAGATAAGTTTAAATATATATGTATATGCCTGTGGTTATCATTATGATTACAATTCATTTGAACTGTACCTTGTTGAACTATATAACTATCAAGTACGCATTGAAAGTGTTAAGTCACCAATGCCAGAGCAGCATTTTAACCGAAGCCTCGATTTTCCTAGAACATTGCATTGTTCCATGCAGCTTATAGTATAGTAACCCATTATATAAGTTCTTAATTCCAACAGTTGGTGGAAAATGTGTTCATCGACAGCCCTAATACAATAAATATTATATAGATAAAAAAAATCTAAATCAACACGTTTTTATATGACCTAAAAAGAGGAAAATAATTTCTCTCTCATCCCACAGACTCATTAAATTGAAGTCTAAAAACGTGGTGCGCGTCATCCAAATACAATTACCAATTCAACGATGTCATGAAAATGTAAAGCCCTGAGAATTACATTGATTCATACAAAATCTCATCAGAATAAAAGCATAGTGGGTAGAAGAAGTGTAGTGAAAGAGAAAGATGGCACCGAGTTTATCGAAACACATAATTCGTTTCATCAAGAACATAGAATTTACCTCGGCTCTAAAGTGAATTAATTTCACAATCACCCTTCATCAACAACAACATCTCATGTGATCAAAATAATTAATCAGTTAACGAAACAATGAAGTGTGCTTGAAAAGAGACAGAGCGATAAACGATAAATCTGAGAAGAAGAGACATAGAGAGGACAGTAAGAGAGTAATCGAGAGGAAAAAGATGACGCGCACCACGTTTTTAGACTTCAATTTAATGAGTCTGTGGGATGAGAGAGAAATTATTTTCCTCTTTTTAGGTCATATAAAAACGTGTTGATTTAGATTTTTTTTATCTATATAATATTATTTTCTCCTTTTTTGTTTTTGTCTCTTTGTTGTTGTCAGTTAATCTTGCAACTTTTCGATTAAATTTCCTGAAACAAAAGAGTTTTTAAAGCCGAATAAGAACACAAAGTTTGTTTTATCATTGTCGAAATTCAAATGCTGGGTCTTTTATTTACTTTACCAGGAAAAGCCTGGCAGATGCCGGCAGTAAAAAACTGGTAGAAATTTCTATGTGACAATGATAGGGGAGAAATGCGAAAAGTAAGCTCGTAAATTACAAAACTGAAGGTCGTGTCTACCTGAATTTATCGTTTAAAAGCGTACTCTTGACATCGTGACAAAGCAGAGATTCAGGCTGTCATGTCCCGATGCAAGAGCAAGTGCAATGACGACCTTTCAGTTTCATAATGTACAAGTATGATCTCATCGCAATTGATGCTCTTTGGTTACACAATAAGCAAATATTGAGACAACCAAAAAGCATCAATTGCGATGAGATCAGATACTTTCCGCACCAACCTGCAGGCCTGCAACGAGATAGAGAAGAAGAAGAGGGTCACTAGTATTAGATATTTAATTACTACGCGGCTGGAGTCCTCACAATCGTTTCATTTCTTCGTGAGCTTCCTCGTTGCAGGGCTTCTTTCCGGTGAGTTTGGCACAGTCTAGACTTTCGATGCGCAAGCCATCTAGTGATCTCACTCGTATCAAAGCGACGTACGCTTGACCTTTCTCGAAGAGCGCTGGACCCAGATCGCAGGATCTTGTAGGAACGCAGGATCTTGTAGATGTGTACACCTCGATTGAGTCGGTATTCGGCAAGAACTCTGGCGTTATGTTCTGCGACAAGTGCAAGAGTGGGGTAGATTCGAATGGCCTTGTCGATCGCGAAATCTCCCACTTCATCGGTCCATTGCTTCGACAGAAGCGTGTTGAATAATTCCTTGTTCATTTTGCCTTCACGCAGTGCATTAAGCAAGTTCGCGAATGTGTCGTCTTCCTTTTGTCGCATGTTTTCAGTCAGTTCTACCAGTGTGAGCAGACGCCAGAGATGAGTGGCGGGTTGGAATCGAGCTGCCTGCTTGTAGACTGGTGATCCCGGTTTAACTGGCGGGAGTTGCATCAAGACTCCGAAGACGATGATGTTGAGACCGCCGAAAGGCTCGTCTTCATTGTTTTTCAGCTGCCTTAAGCGAGAGTCAATCATGCACATCATCTCGTAAGGCACCATTGAGATTTCGTCAATGAAGATGTATTTGGTCTCTCGCCACTGTTGTCGCATAATCTTCAGATAGTTGCCAGTCAGGAATGGTACGTTAAACGACATATTTCCATCCTTAACTATTGGCAGCTTTAGCGAGCTGTGAAGTGTCGATCCGTCCACGAGTTGTGCTGCGACGCCAGTTAGTGCACACACCTTCACGACCTTCTTGGCATAGCAGCGATTGAGTTGGTTCTCGAGGGTCTTAAACGTGAATGTTTTGCCAACTCCTGCGCCACCAGTGAGGAAGTACCTGTCGCGTTGGTCACTTCCAGTCATTTGTTCCAGTGCGCTGCGTGTGAGGACATTGTAGAACTCTCGCTGTTTCATGTTCATGGCTGCCTTTGCAGACTCGAACTGGTCGTCAGTCATGCCAGGAATGTCAATTTTCTCTTGGTACTCAAAGTCGACATTGGCATCTTCTGGCTGATCGAAGAGGTGGAACGCATGAGCCTGATTAAATGCGTGTTCCAGCTCTTTGTCGCGCTCACGGAAGGTTTCCATGTGCTTGTTGCGCTGTTTCAGTTCATCTTCGCATGCCAAGAACGCATCCTTCGAGTGCTCAAACTCTCCCAGCAGCTCACTTTCCTTGTAGAAGGGCTTGTACTGGAGAAGGAGACTGTAGAAGAAGTTCTCAGGATCGTTTTGCATGATAAAGTGCGGGACACGAACGACCGCAGGAATTTTCCTGATCAGGGTCTTGCTTTTCTTTGGGTCTGTCAGAGTGATCAAGGCTGTTTCTGACTCTGTTCGCATTTTGGCCCTCGTCATCTGCATCGTATGCATCTTCATCGACATTCTCGTCAATTTCGTTGCTCTTCTTCGCATAGTGCGGCTCGAACTTCATTGCGAACTCGATAAGTGTCATGTTCTCAAAGTCAAAGTCCTTGTGCGTGCGTGGGCGGTACCCGTAGCGTTCAATCATGTTCATGCAGAATCCTGCTGCCTGATCGCCATCGAATTTGAGCACGCGATAGCGCTGATCGGGCTTTCGCGTGTTGAGAAAGACACATTATCGCGAGCTGTCCCTGAGTTGCAGGTAAAACAATAACAAAAATTTTTTTTTCTTTCGAAAAATAATCTTCGCTCGCGTTTATTCGCAAAACTTGTGGTCATTCGATAGAAAGAAACCCAAAAAAACTCTTTAGCGTAGTAGTCGAGTGTTTCGGAAATTTCTTCACCTGAAAATTGATTTGTCAGTAATGGCGACTCGTAGTAGCTCTAAAGTGCTAGAAACGGTCTTAGATTGCATTGTCATCGGGTTCTTAGCTACTCTCAAAGTTTCAGCCCGATAGCTTGTCAGGAAGTGGTCGAAAATCGAGTTGCAAGATTTGCACCGAACAGACAGACAAACTGCTACGAAAGCGAGCTAATAAAAAAACGTGTTAAAAAGCCGTTCATCTTCATCTACATAAAGCTGTAAAGCTTCTTTTGGATGATACTCTGGTGGACGGAATCGTTAAGAATATAGTCAACGTAAGGTTGATTCTTCATTAAATGTACTTATTCATTGAAAACCAAGGGAGAAGTGAGCAGGAATAGTAGCCTAAAATCACTAAATCCGTTTATTTATGCGGAAGGCGTCCCACGAGTAGGAGGTCGTTTACAGAATAGTGAAAGTCTATATTCCACGAGACACCCGATCATATTACCTCCGAAGTCACCGATCACCAATTCATTCTTCGAGATCTACGTCTGGAAAACAAACATACTGGTCCATCATTACTGTTATCAATCGTACAAAAAGAATATTGGGTTCCACATGGAAAAATCAAGGCAAAGCAAGTGATTCGAAAATGCGTCACTTGAGCCAAATTCAAGGCCCAATGCCAGCAGCAATTGATTAAAGGCCCAATGCCACGATCTCGAGTCAATCTGTCACGTCCGTTCCTAAAAATAGGTGTAGATTACAGCGGTTCCTAATTTATCTGCCTCAGCATAAAGGCAGTTCATTTGGAACTGGTCACGGATTTAATTAGCGAGGATTTTCTGGGAGCACTGAAAAAATTTGTTGCTCGACGAAGAGTTTGTGCAGAACTCCCCACCGACAACGGTGCCAATTTCGTTGATGCTGACCGCAAACTGAAGGACACATTTGATAAACTCATTAAAGAATCAAATAATATTTCCAGTTATGGCATTTTATTCAACCGAGCGCTCCGCACTTTGGTGGCCTATAGGCTATGGGAGGCGGCTATAAAATCAACGAAATTTCATTTGAAGAGAGTGATTGGAAATGCAATTCTTACCATGGAAGAGATGGTTACTCTACTAGCTGAAATAGAGATCATCCTGAACTCACGCCTACTATGTGCCATAAGTGAACCAGAACTGGATCCTCTAACACCATCACACTTTCTCCTCGGACACCAACACACAAAAATTGCCGAGTAAGACATATTTCACATGAAAACCTCTCATCCAGATGGCAAACCGTTCAGCACATGAGCCGATATTTCTGGAGAGTATGGTATGTGGAATATCTCATTTCTCTCCTTCGACGCATTTAATGGCAGACTAAGCTAGAACTATTGTCATATGTGTTATTTGTGACACTGTTTGTGTTATGTATAAACATTTGGCGTGATACATTTTAGAGCAAATTCCACTGCAACTTATAACCACATATCAATAATACACACAATTTTACACGGTACAGATATTCATTTTAAAAGTTATTGTCACTTGATCAATATAATTAGGTCACTAGGCACACTAATGGCAGTATAATATCACAAGCCGCCTTATTTGCCATACGAAGATTAGATTGGTAATTAAGTCGCAATTCTAAAGGAAACAAAATTAGTCGTACGAGTTAACGGCTGAAACAAAACCGCCTCCATATAGATCGTTTTTCAACTGTTCTATGTGTTAACATACAAGTACAAAAAAGATTTTGATTTGAAATTTTCTGTTAAGTTTTGCAGTTTATGTTGATTCTGTAGTGAGTTCAGCATAAGAAACGATTTAAACTTTTTTCGTGTTGTACACTTCAATGCTGCTGATAATGAGGTAGTGAACTTATAATGATTGAAGGGTAAAATTATAACACCGTTTGAATTTCAAACTTTTTTGTGAATATAGGCTAACAATCTGCGAGATTTGCACATGGACCAAAGGTAGACTAATCATACGTAGATAAAAACTGTTTTTCCGGTTGAATCTATTTATTACTTGAATATTACTTGGCATTTCAAGGGAGATACGCCTCGTTTCAATGATCAGGTGTACGATACTGAACTCTTACCTAGAATATTCACCTTACATCCCATGGGATTGAGACATAAGGGACACAAGAAATGACTGATCTTTAGAACAACGTTTATTTTCAATGAGCCCACCAACCCTCTAAAAATATCGTTTCGTGATTCATGCAAATCTGATTCGGTTTGTCATAAAATTTAAAAATAAAAGATAATGGTATATACAGTTCACAATGGTGATGGTCAAGCTATTACTCTCAAAATATAACACAGATATATTAGAAGTGAGTTTGTATATATGACAGTGACGTTTGTTTTGATTGCAATCATTTAAACTATGCAGCAATAAAATAAATTAGTGTCATACCTTACGCCGAAGCTAGATCGTGGACGAATGACTATAATAGGCTCGACTTTGGTAGACCATCGGTGCACGTTACATTTCTCCACGACAGCTTAAAGTAGCAGAACATCGATCAATTTGACGCCGTTCTCAACATCTGGAGATGCATCCATCTACCACCAATTTGGCGAATGACCGGAAGCTTAGATTGATATTGATGTTGACTTGCAAACAAAATGAGTATCCTTAAGTCTGTGTCGAAACATCCTTTCATCAGTTAACTGATTTCTAGCTCGGTTGTACTCTAATTAGGTGACATCTTGCTGATATGTGTTCCAACAGGACGGTGCCACATGTCACACAGCTCAAGATACAATTTATCTACTCAAAAAAGCATTTGGTGAACGACTTACGTAATGGTCCTGTTAATTGGATATGTTAAATTACTTATCTACATCGATAAACTATATATAAAGATGAATGGACACTAAGAACACAACATTCGGCGATTTATTAGCGAAATAAGGCCACAATTACTGTCAAAAGTATTAAAATTGGAAATCCAGATTGCTCTAACTACGAACCAGCAGCGGTGGTCACATGGCAAAAATCATATTCAAGCATTAATGCATACAATTGTGAACCCTTTAAAAAACATACTTCCCATGAGTTTTACACTCCAACAGTCAGTGGAAAATGCATTAACCGCATAACCAAATGGCGCAGTGGTTAAAGTTGAATTTTTCACCATCTGATTACAATCGGAAGTCTGAATGAACACATCTATGACCTCATGTTGGAGTGCAGAATTCATGGACCTACCCATCGTCTATGTCAGTAGGCTGATATGGAGCTATGGATCAGATGGTTGGTTCTACGCCCCGTACGTATTTGATTTGGCCATATAATGGCGTAAAGTAGGACATAAATAAGTGAACCGCGAAAGGTTTGGAAGAGCCCCAAAACATGATTGCAAAGATATAAACAGACAGACAGGCAGAACCGCTCCACTATTTAGTTGGAGCCGTAATTTTTTCACAACGAAATTTATGGCTAGAACTGAGAGGTAAACAAAAACAAACTTGACAAGACTTTGTGAGTATATAGGCACCATGTAAAATCAGTACAGTTGTATGAAAGTGAAGAGATGATAAAAGAGGAGTCTTTTGGTGAAGTAACTCATAAGAAGCTAAATACTATGCATCTGGCAAGAGATTACAGTTCAAATTAACGTCATGACCGGCCATCTATTTATCATAAAACGGAAGCGGGTTTCAACAGTTCGATGCTTTTCCAGTGTTATTAAATGTATCACACAGTGAGTATCGAGAGGATAGTTTTTTTGTCTTCTAGGCTTATCTGGATATCTACAGTTATTCTTAGACATTTTGCTTAACTTATATAAAACGGCCAAAATGACTAAAATTCGTATATGGAAACAGTTTTCTAATCCGTTGTACCAAAACTGATTTCTTCTTATATTAGATTGGTTTAAGTGGTTCTGGGTGTTGTGGTTAAACCTCGTTACCCAAGTTCTTCTGAAATGAATTTGGTCATATATATAGAAACCATCCCACACATTAAAATTATGAGTGATCAAACACTTCAGAAATATAGAACAATGGGCTCAAATTTTAGTCCTTTAATATATATATATATATATATATATATATATATATATATATATATATATATATATATATATATATATATATATATATATATATATATATATATATATATATATATATATATATATATATATATATATATATATATATATATATATATATATATATATATATATATATATATATATATATATATATATATATATATATATATATATATATATATATATATAATATATATATATATATATATATATATATATATATATATATATATATATATATATATATATATATATATATATATATTTATATATAATATATATATATATCTTTCGTAGCGTTATGGCGAATCGGGTCGAGTTTTCGGATGGGTAATCTTTCGTATTTTGGATTTAGGGTATAAGTAGAGAAATTACGAATAATTTTATTAAATTAGTGTTAATCTCTTCCATTAACCTTGACTGTAGGAACGCTCTGATTAGTATATGGTTTTAACCTAAGTTCAAGTTTCGCAGTCAGAGGTTGTGTCGTTACTTAAACCGTATTTTGTTTGAATGATAGCTCCGAATCTGAAAAATATCAACTATTGTGAAGATCTGTATACATATTTTCAACATAGCCCGAGATAAATTTTTACCCTTCATCCAGTATGGTTTAGTCTATTGTCACTAGGATAACGATCACGAAAACCACATTTTAAAACTTGTATGTCTCATTTCTGCCATAGATGTAGGTAGTCCGGCAATTAAGTTATTTATGCTTATTATCAAAGAGAGTGATTCTAACCGTCTTTTAGACAAGTTTACTTACGATTTGGTTAATATAAACCGAATACTGAAGAGTATACGTTATCCAAAATGTTGGCAATATTACGGTTATATTGTTGATTTTAAGAGTAGCAATTGTACAATCTTGAACTACTTTGGAATCTGACATATAATTTTTCTAAGCCTCTTAATGTCGGTGGTTTAAAAAATACTACTGTATTTTTTAAACCACCGTCCGACATTGAGTATCCTCTAATCTGTCCGTTAGTCTTGAAGTTCGCTTTTACAATCATCAATCAACTCAAGACGAATTTTTAAGGCATAATTTTGTGATTTATGCATTCAAATCCTTTCAGTTTGCAGATACTGCTTTAAGCAGTGTGAGAAAATGTTAAGTTAAAAAATGGTTTGATAGGTTAATATATGTACGATGATCCGATAGTTTTCAATTGACACAAGTACAAACTATCGAAAAACTAAATATTGGATAAATCAGTACAAAATTCATCTTGAATGCCACAATTCATTCGTTTCTATATCGCTACTCAGATCCTCAGTAAAATGATTATTAGGTCACTCGTCCATAGAATATTGTCAGTAGAGCGAATAGAGAAAGTCTTCTTCAATGATCTATCAAACTAGGTCATTGGGTTTCGGATGATGTGATGTATAGTACGAATTCGATATATTCCAAGTAGGAGTGCAATTCTGCCACAGGAAATCGATAGACAACAAAGGGTCATTGCATACTTCTTGCATTCCTCTGTAGCTGTTCGCTAATCCAGAAAGAAAGTTTTCATGTTAAATCGAACCCAATCGGGTCGCTTTGATTATTTTAACTATGTTTTTTCAAAGAGCTGACTTAAAATAGTTTGAAAAAGTTTCGATGTCAGAAATAAACAGTGATGTTGGTACTGAAGATTCAAATTCAAGAAATTTATTGGAATATTATGAAGCCCCAAGGACATAAATAAGATTTTAGCAATAGTTCGTGAAAAATTCAGTCTGACGAGATGCAGACATTCGGTGTCCAAAGTATATGACCAATGGATTCATAGGTAAAAGATTCCATATTTGAGCAGATCATGTTTCGATATGTGAGATCCTTAATTCCAATTAATTTTGTTTACGAACCTCTTTCTCTTAGAGGGACTCAGTTCAAGTTTCATGAGTTGAAATTAATATTGGAAAACGAATACATTCCGGATATTTCGTAAAACATCCGCAACAAATAAACTGTTGCCATCTCTTTCATTAGGTATAAATCGGGTTTTTCAATAAGAGCACTTCAACTTTTTTTTTGAATAAAACACAAACTGTACGACTTTAAGCATGAAACTCGATTTCTTTTGCATGACCACCGCGTGCACGTTTTACGAAGTCCAATCTTTGAACCCAATTTTCGACCACTCTTTCGCATAAATCGGCCATAATTCCAGCAATTTCACGTTTAATATTGGCTCTGAGCTCCTGCAACGTCGCCGGCTTATTGGCATAGACCAATGACTTGACATAACCCCGAAGAAAATAATCTAGAGGTGTCAAAACACACGAGCGCGGCGACCACTGGACGGGCCCATTTCGCGAAATAACACGCTCATCGAACTTAGTCTAATAACGCGATTGTATCGTGTGCTGTGTGGCATGTGGCTCCATCCTGTTGAACCTACATGTCGTCCAGGTCCATTCCATTCAATTGCGGCCAAAAAAAATCGTTTATCATATCGCGGTATCGATTTCCATTAACAGTAACGTGGCGATCGTTATTGTCGATGAAAAAATATGGTCCAATGACGCCACCAGCATGTAATCCGCACCAAACAGTGACTTTTTCGGGATGCAACGGTGCCTCATGAATCACGTGTGGGTTGCTTCCTGCCCAGTAACGCATATTTTGCTTGTTGACAAAATCTGCATCATTTTCGATTTGCTCTTGAGGCCAATACACGAATCGGCGTCGCTTCAAATGGTCAAACGGCTTTACTTGTTGTGTCAGTTTGATCTTATACGGATGTAGGTCAAGATCTTTACGTAAAATTCGCCACAATGGTGTCACAGAAAGAGCCAATTTTTGCGAACGTCGTGTGAGCGACACATTCGCGTCTTCTTGAACTGAAGTCCTGGCGGCTGCGATGTTTTCAACACTTCGAGCACTTCTTGCTCTCGAGGGCACCGGAACATTATGTAGCGAAAACGTAGACTCAAATTTTGCCACTATACGGTCGATTGTCGAACGGCCTGGCTTTTTAAATGGACCGTAAAATGGCCGTAATGCTCTTAAAGTAGCAGCAACAGAACGATTATTTTGATAAAATATTTGCACGATTTGCAATCGCTCTTCACGTGTGTAGCGTTCCATGATGAAATGTATACTAATAAAGTTTCCAAATGACAAAAGAACAATAAAAAATATGGCATCGTTCGCCGTCCCTATCAGAAAAAAAGTTGAAGCGCACCTTCACAATATTTGCCTGTCTTGCTATCCAGTTTGGAGGTGATGTCTAAGTACACCTACAAACTTGGGATAAAGGTATAATTTGCGAAGAAATTGAAGGTAAAAGTCTGATCACTCTGCAACAAATATCAACAATATTATAAATAGTTAATTTGAGTACAACGGGTTATAATAACGACCAAGGGTACTGCGAGCTTTATTACAACGCATTGCAGTCAATCAACAGAAACCATTTTAAAAGATTTTGTGCACTATAGGGTAAGTAAGAAACGTAAAATCAGAACAGATGTATAGAAATGAAGATAAAATTATAAAGATATAGATATTGGTGAACTACCTCTTAAACGGGTAATATGAATCAGAAATTTCAAGCACAAAGCCTTAGATCTAAAACCTCGCCTCAGCGTTATTACATGTTTCACACAGTGGGTATCTAGAGGAATCGATTGACGAGTTAGATCCTAAACAGGGTCATCCAAGATTACCGCTTTAGAAGTTTGCTTTATATGATACTTTTGTGGCTTTATGACGAATCGAGTCTCAAGGTTTCGAAAATGGTGGTCTGCCCTATGTTGGCTTTGGACCTTAGGTGTTTAATTATTTTAATATCCATGATCCTATAGGTAAATTCCGAACTGAAACTGAAATTTTACTATCATTAAGTTGCTTCCTTTCTAAATCCACTACCAAACCGAATTTCGTTTTAATATTGGCTTCGACGATAATACGAGGAATAATTACTATTGTGAACACGTCTGCAAACTTTCAACGTAGCCCAAGGTCAATTTTAAGCATTTCGAGTTTTGTTCGTGACACTATGCCGTTTCGAACTAGTAGCTATACTAACAATATGGTTTACCGCCATTTAATCTGCTGCCACTATGATTACGATCACGATAGCCTCTATTTGAAATTTTGGCACGAGAATCATTGATTTACAGTGATGTGTCATTTGTGCTATAGCTACACGTATCTTTTCACTTTTACTCAAATTGAATTGCGATAAACCGCACACCGAAGCCTTTTTTCTTAAAATAACTTTTGATCCGGTTTGGCCTGGCTTCGAATTGATCGGGACTAAATTTGATATGTGTACCAATTGTTTAACCTTGCACGGCTTTCGAACTTGATATCGAAGTAATCTCGGTTTTTCGAGATGAATTAGACAAACTATCACCAATCGACTCAGGGCGAGTTTTTTTTCGAAGGTTCGATAAATCCTCTCATCAGACTATCAAACTAGGCCATTTACTTTCAGGTGGTATGATGTAGTGCAAATTCGATATATTCTAGGGATGTAATAATCTATGGACGAGTTCTGTCACAGAAATTCAATGGACAGCAACGCGTTATAGCATACTTTTTGAAAGTCTCGTCAAAAGCTTATGTAGCTGTTAGCCATAATACAATGGTTGGCCATTTTTTATAAGAAGAAATCACGGTGGTTTTATATGGTTACTAATATAGTTGAAAAGTCCACGGTATTCACGGTATTGGGGATATTTTGCCAAGATGGCAATGTCAAGTGTATAGTGTAAGCATTGTGGTCAAGCGGAATATCGAAAACTTCGTGTAAGTCTTACCATCTGAAGAATGGTAAAACAATGAGAACAAAACGAGTAAAATTAAATTTCAGACTGCTGAAAATATACGAATAGTACAATAGTCTAAGTGTAATGAGTATTTGGAGAGTTTTGATTGCAGAAATAACGTGTATGAAATGTTTCTAATTCAAGAACTGTTTTATAATATAATGAAAAATCTAGACATAAATAAGAATATACTGGTTGAGAGATTCTACTGACCAGCATGTAGATAGTCGATTGCAGATTAGTGTCCACAAAGTATGACCAATGCTTTTCGGTAAATCGTTCTGTAGTGCAGCGCTATGTTAGATGACTTTGAATTTTAATTCGGAATTGTACCTGCATGTTGTCAGTTTTCATCTGATGTTGACGTCATTGAATGCCATAGTATGATCGATAAGATCAAATCCATCTCATCAGGTAAATGCTACCAGACTTGAACTGTGCAACTATGCGTATACGTATATATATATATATATATATATATATATATATATATATATATATATATATATATATATATATATATATATATATGTAAAAGAATTAATTATACTTAACGTCACATTATTACACCCCTCGCTAGTGAAGTTTCCCACCGTTTTGCGGATTATGAGTCTGTTTGTATGTGTAATCCTATTTATTAATGCCTATTGGGGTGCTTAATTTTACCTCTATGTGCCGAACTGCCTGGAAATACATATGCCCTGAGACGGCCATTGAAGAAGGTAGACATTCGAGAAGTTGCCACGTTACAGAATTCGACAGAAGATAGTATGAAATTTTTGAGGGGTCACCAATATAACGCCGAGTTGTTGGAAAAAAATGAATGGTATGGTTCGATTTGCGCATGTATTTGTTGTTGTAATTCACTAGGCCTATTTCGATCTGATGATGGCGTCATTGAATGACTGTGTGATCGAAAAAAATAAAAATCCATCTCATCAGGCATATGCTACCGGTCTTAATTACGATTCGTATACGATTTCTGTGCGATTCGTACGTACGCTTTCTTTGGGTATAAAAAATTACGTTGTTGCGTTGATAGGTCACGTTCGAATAGATGAGTCAGGTGTACAAAATTGAACTTGTTGTTTGTACTGACCAATCTGAGTGAGTTCTGTTTCAATAATTTGGTGATGAACGCCACAAGTATAATGGAAATTATTTGGTCTACAATCAATGGTACGATACAAATTCCCATCTTATGTTTAACCTGATCTTTATTTCACTTTTATAATTTACTCGTATTTTATTATATATTTTTTAACCTTTAAATTTTATTTATTTTTTGTCTTTCTTCTTATTGAAAGAGCAATAAGAAACTGTATATATATACATACATTGATTCGCTACCGAAATACCAAAACAAAAATAACGAAATAAAATAAAGAACTGACGAGATAAGATCATTAATAAGATATTTTGGAACTTGTGTTTTTTTAAAGGCCCTGTCGTCAATATGTCTGTTTATACATATATGTTTCTTTTACATATAATCATATATGATACAGCATAGGTCTGTATAGTTCGACATTATTTATTGGAAATAATTAAATCCGAATAGTAGTTATCAGTTGGTTAACAACCAACCACAATACTCTCTTTGTATGACAATTAAATTTAACACCACAAACATTTCATTTCTGCCCACCACTCGTTTCTTAATAATCGACTCCGTCTTCGATACTCCGACTTTTACCCAAATCCAATTTAGTTGTTAATTTATAAAGATCTTTAAATATTGATAACAAGATAATTAACGAACAGAAAACAAAACTTCATCTTACCAATTATAAATTACGATATTTAAAATAAAAAAAAATATTTTTAAGATAAAAATAAAATATTTTTATTTATAATTATTTGATTTTTATTATAAGAATTAGAGATGTTTAAGATTAAAATCGTTTTGTTGTACATTTATTTGTTTTACGAAATAATAAATGTTGTGTGTACGAGATATTGTTTTACGGAGGCTGGGGATCTTGTGCTTGTGTGTAATCTTATCTTAATTTATTTATTTATTTATTTTTTTTAAACAATCTTAAACTTGTAATAATAATAATAAAAGTAATAAATAAATTTATTTTCTTTTGTCCTGTCTTTGTATATTATTATTATTATTACTATTATTATTGTTTAAATTAAGATAATCATTTCGAATTTTAATTTTTAAGATATTCATCGAATATATTTCGTTTAATAATAAATAAATAATTAATTATAATATTCGAGGCATATATACAAACCAAAGTAATAAGATAAATTTGCGCGTTGCATGGGGCATATAATTGGATAATTATAAGTGACCGAAGAGACACATAAATGTTTAGGTTTGTAAATGGGCAGACATGACGTCATTTATGTCAAAATTACACTTTATTCATTTTATTTCCAAAAACGAATAATCTTTGGCTTACGATCTTTGGCTTCTAAAAAAAAAGTTAAGTTAAGTTGTTGTAGCTGCTATCGCACACTTAGACCAATTTTGATCCGTTGTGATACCACTCTATACGGCTATAGGTCCGAGTCTTTTTCGTAGAACCATCTGCACATTGCATAGCTCCATGTCAGGCCTATAGTACTGACATGGAAGATGAGTCGGCCCAAGGATTCTTCACACGACAGAGGATCCACATATGTTCATTTTTCACCACCAATCGCACCACCCAAACGATCGAAGGTGAAAAAACCCCATTTGCATCCTGCCTCGAATCGGATTCGAACCCGGTACCAGGGCGCCACCTGTAGTACAAACTAATAAGTCATTCTTTGGCTTATTAGTTTGTACTGCTGCGAAGATGTCAATTAGCGTTCTTCAGACCTGATAAATTTTTACTTTTACACACGGTCAGTTATACAATTATTTTGGTTTCAGATAAGCTGGTCTGAGGTCACGTATATATTACACTTTTTTGGGGAATCAACCTGGGCCGCTTCCCAAAAAACTACAGAACAAAACATATACAAAGTAAAGGTTTTCAAATATTTTTACAAGAAATGCAGATGATTGAGAAACTATGAGAATATAATCAACTTGGCTCGAGACACAAGAACTGATCCTTAAACAACAAGGGTTTTGAGTATCCGGATATCATAGACATTTAAACTTTATTCGGACAAATTTTTTTTTTTCTTAACGGTTTTTACGGGCCATTATTGGCCCGTACCGTGTCAACAATCTGACTCCATCGGTTTCGATCACGAGCCAGCTCTTCAAACCGTTGTAGGCTCTCTACGCCTTGGAGCCATCGTCGCCGACAGCGACCTCTTTGCCTACCGAATGGCGGTTCACCCTTAAAGGTTCGCTGTATCATTCGGTTCGGATCAGCACGCAGAACGTGTCCGAGCCAGCGTACTCCCAGTCCTTCAATTTCATGCACGATATCAGGAATTTGCATTAAATTCCTGATCTCGTGATTGAAAAGAACTCGGTAAGTGCCATCGACGTCGCGTTTTGGACCATATATCACACGCATGATTCTTCTCTCGAATGTTAGAAGCCATCTTTCGTACTCATCCGTCAAGGTCCAACTCTCACATCCATACATGACAACGGGTCTGATCAACACTCTGTACAGTTTCAGCTTATCCGTATTTGCAAGATATTTTGATTTCAGCAGTGGACGTAGAGGATACAAAGCCCGATTGCCAGCGGCAAGGCGGACCTTGATATCCTCGCCCACACTATTATCGTGAGTGATGAGAGATCCAAGATACTTGTATCTCATCACTCCTTCAAACGTGTGGTTTCCACTACTGAAATCAATTGCGTCTTGGTCTCTAAAACCCGAGATTAGATATTTGGTTTTTGACTCGTTGATTTTGAGACCAACGGAAGCTGAACACTGTTCCAGTGGATCAAGTATCTCTTTCACTCCGTTGCCATTTAATCCAATCACACAGATATCATCTGCATAAGCAAGAAGTTGATTGGATTGTTGGAATAAGATGTTGTCCTGAGGTGTTTCACTTTTACGAAGGATGTATTCCAACATGAGATTAAAAAGTATCGGGGACAGCGCATCTCCTTGTCGAACACCGGAATTGATTGCAAAAATTCTCGATAGCCTGTTCTCAACTTTAACACAGCATTGTGACTGCGTTACTGTCATTTTACAGAGATGTACATATTTTTTCGGTATTCCTAAATATTCAAGCGCATGCCATAGCCTCTCTCGATTGATCGAGTCATAGGCTTGCTTGATATCTAGGAACACCTGGTGTACATCGCGAGATGTTTCGTAATACTTGGAAAGAATCATTCGTAGCGAAAAAACTTGATCAGTGACTGACCGATTTGGACGGAATCCTCCTTGGTAGTCACCGACAATTTCCTCCGCTAGAGGAGTAATTCTTCCCAAGATAATGTACGACAGTAACTTATATGCTGTGCAAAGGAGAGCTATGCCGCGATAATTCTCGCACTTCAGGCGATCACCCTTTTTGAATATTGGGCATAACGCGTCCACTTTCCATTCATCAGGCATAACTTCATTTCGCCATACCAATCGAACAAGGTCGAAAAGACAGTTCCACAAAGTTAGCCCTCCGAATATCAAGAGCTCTGAATTAATGCAATCAACTCCTGGTGAACGATTTTTCTTTAATCTCTGCATGGCCATTGTGAATTCCTCATAGGATGGATCCTCTATGAACATCGCTGCGGTCTGTATCTGAGGGTATTCAAATACAGCTTGTGATACATGTGGAACATTAAGTAAATCAGAAAAATGTTCACGCTATGTATCGAGTACCGCATCGACGTTAACACAGAGGTTACCATCCTGGTCCCGAATGGCAGTTGACCGAGACCTTAAGGTATGGTGCAATTTGGTGATTCCTTTAAACCACGCGAATTGTGCTCATTGCTGAGTTGTTGTACTCTTAAGACCTTAACCTTCCACCATTCTCGCTTCTAAAGTCTACAAATGCGTTTAGCTGTCCTCCTAGCAAGAACTGCCTTGTTTTTCCCTGCAATTGTAAACCGAGTCTGCGCTTCGTGGTGGGCTATATTGCGTTGCTCAACAGCAAGACGACACTCCTCATCAAACCAATCATTTTTTGGCCTAGTTTTCACTATACCGAGAGTGTGCTGGGCAGCATCGACAACAGAGATTTTCAATACTTCCCAGACACTGTTCACATCATCAGATTGGTAATTGGATTGCATAATGCTATTGCTGACAAGATCTTGATATTTTCGTTGCGTTTCGTTATTCATCAGACCTTCACAGGAGAATCGCGTTGTATATTCTCCTGTCCTCCCTGACGTACGAAAATTTCCATCGTATAGCTTTGCAGCAACCATAAAATGGTCACTTCCTACGAATTTGGTTGACGACCGATACGATCTCACGTCTGGGACAACCCGAGCCCGCCCTTTTGAAATCAACACATGGTCAATTTGGCTTCGGGATGTTTTACGTGGATGTGTCCATGTTTCTAAGTGGATGTTTTTATGAGGAAAGAATGTACTTGCTACTTTGAGATCATGAGCGATCGCAAAGTACACCATTCTTTCCCCATTCTCGATCGTAGTTTCGTGTCGGGAGTACGGACCTATATTGTTACATAAGTCGGTCTGATTTCTGCCAGCTCTAGCATTAAAGTCACCAATCACCATTTTGACATCGTGCTCCGGTATAGAACCCATGAGATTATCCAGATTATTGTAAAATGAGTCTTTATCCTGGGATTGGCTTACATCAGTGGCATGTATACAGACAATTGACAGGTTGGCTAATCTCATGTGCAAGCGAAGCTTACACATTCGATTATCGACTGCTTGAAAGTCCAAGACAGCCTTTTTTACTTGTGGCCCAATGAGAAATCCAACCCCAAGATTTCCGAGGTCATCTCCACTGTGTAGCAACGTATAGCCTTGGGACACATGGTCTCCACTTTTTGGCCATCGAGTTTCTTGGAGAGCTACGAGTTCCAGCCGATACTCTTTCATGCTTGTGATAAGCCCGTCCAACGCCCAGGTTTTCTTAATGACTGTTCCACGTGCTGATCCTCAATCTCGTGTCCGGATACTTAAGCGGGGGTTCGTTTTTTTTGTTGTTTTGGCGGTATCCGATTTTTTTATTTTTGTTGACATTTTTAACATTTTTACTTATTTACGGATGCGGGTCGTCAGCCCAGCGATCCAACCAGATTTAGTCGCCTCCTACGACAAGCTCTGGATACTGTGGTGGTATTCTATGGGTCTCATGTTTCGTTCGTAATATTTACGAAACACGAATGCCCCCAACCACAGGGCGAATCATATTCGGACAATATAGACCTTTTAAACTTTGGTTTATTCTCAATGAGTGGTAAAGATCAGTTAAATTTCTCGCTGTTAATCTGGAAGAAAAACCAGATTCTCCACTCGATAACAAGTATAGACTTATGCTCGAAGAACTGTTTACGTTTGAGTCATTTTCAAAAACTAACCAAATATAGGCCTGAAATAATGATATTATGAATTAGTTTGTTTGCTCTCAAAAGATTAAACAAAATAAATAGAATTTCAAGTAGATTCGTTGCCTTACCCGACTTTCTTGGCAATAGTGGTATCCCACTTCCTAAAAACATAACTTTGGTTTTGGTTGGAGTCTTAAAAAACCATGCGTTATTTTTTTGGCCCAGTCGACAATCTGCAGAATAACAAATCGTTAAAGATTCGTTATGCTGACCACCTACACTTTCAATGTGCCACCAATATATTCATAAGATCTAAGTTACAACTTGATTGGGCCTGTTTGCGACCTTAACTAAGCCATAGTTTTTTTTGTTAATGGGTAATATGGAATTTCAGATGTCAACCCAGAAGCACAAGTTTGATAGTAGGTAATGCAATATACAGACGGTCTATAACAATTGGAGCTGTAACCACGAACGTCCTGAATAGCGACAGTATAAGTAGGCCATTCTGAGAGTTAAGAGTTCCAGGGGCCAAATAAATGAATGTTAGAAGAAAGCTATACCTATCAGTTATATCTAGTCTCACCATGATAGGTCATTATATTTTCTGTATTAGGATCAAAGGGCTGGGCCATTCGACTAGATACCTATGGCACAAATATTAGATTGAAATTAATACTTGTAAAGAGGTTTGGTTTGTGTCTTGGGCCTCTTCAGGAAATTCGCGAACGATTAGAACCACACATTACTTTTGTATCGGTCATTTGATTACGTTTGCTAAAGTGACTACCCGGACCAATCCGTCAGGCCCAGGATGTAGTTTCGTGACTCGATCTAGAAGCCATTGATTGGGAGTCAGATTTTTCTCTTGGACCAGGACGATAATGTTGATTTAGATACACTGCTTTCGGTTTTTGCATTTTAAGCGAGGTTGCAGTAACGTGAGGTACCAATTGCCAAAGAGTAGTTATGACAGTTTATGATGACTGTTATACATTTCAGGGATTATCAAGACAGGTATATCGTTAACTATCAGCAATGGTCGGGAGTTCCGGATTCCTGAAACTTCAGCTAGCAGGGTGATCATATCTTCTAGCGTTAACATAGTTTTCCCATAGTTACCCTTTTGATATGGAATTTGGCGGATTTTATGGCCGCCTGCCACAAGCCTCCAAAATGTGGTGAATTAGGCGGGATGAAATTTCATGCAATACGATACTTAGAAAGTTAATCGCTATGAAATTCACTGCAAAGTCAGTGAATCTTTTAAGAGCTCCCAGAAAGGTGTCGCTGAAAAGGTAACCCACTAATTCTAAGTGCACTGCTTTTGTGCTAAAACATATAAAAAGACACATAATTTGTATGTTCTTTGGTCGCGTTCTTTTGTTAAGTAGAGTGAAATGGGCCCGGCGTAGTCCACCCCAGTTTTAAGAAACGAACGTACTAGCTCAACTCGGGAGCTAAGCAAACTAACCATTAATTGTTGTTGACATTTCGCCTTAAACCTTGTACATACGACACATTTGCGGATTATTTCCTTCGCCCTCTGTTTACCATTTAGGATGCAATATTCCTGACGCATAGGCGACAGTAGAAAGGAAAGGCGTACGTGCCTATGGTCTATATAGATATCACGAAGAACTATTAGCGTGATTGTTGAATTTGGATGAAGAGTTAGTGGATGATTCATTGAATACAGAGCTGAGCTATTTTGCATTTGTCTTCCTTGGTAGTTTTAGCATTTCCTAAGAATTGTAGGACGTATTCCAGAACCCTTTCCAGTTTTCGGAACGACGAATATTGACTAATAAGGTCAATGAGCCATGCAGTTTGTTGTACGTACTTAAATATGAGTATTATGGGTTTGTTTGACACCCTCCCATAACTTTTAAGCTGGGATGGCCAAAACTCCGCTGATTTGATGAGCCAATTTGGCCCATTGCGATTTGAGTGCGCTTGGAGAAAGTCCTCTGGGTGCGCAATCCACCGAATTATCGGCTGACTGAATATGCCTCCAATTCTCTCGGGATGAAGTGTTCGGTTACCCACGAAGGTACTCCAATGTCATGGGTGACTGTTGAGCCAGTCTAGTACGATTTGAAAATCGGGGAAGGGACTGATGCTTGATGGTGTCACTCTTGTTTTAGATGATCCGGTTTCATTGTATTCAAAAGAATACCACGGCAGCGTAGGCTGATTGACTGACATTGCAGAAACCGTGGACGTCAACGATGTATCCGTGGTCGGCATGTATATCTGAGAATAGATACAGAATTTATTGTACTTTAAAAAATTAGATTTTATTTTCAACCAAATATCACCTTTATCATGTGGAAGGGGATCACCCCAGATCAATTTGTGTGCCAAAAGCATTTGTAAAAAAATCTTAAAAGTTATCACAACAAAAGCCAGCCAACCCAGCGGATCAAAAAACTTGCCTGCTTCCGACAAAACTGCGCGCTTTGTGGCTGTTATGGTATCTGGTAACTGGCAGGCGAACATGAAACAATCGGATTCCGGATTCTATTAATGCAACTCATCTTTCATGGACTCATCTTGCGGATGTATTTGGTCGTAAATTTCGATTTCTTGAGGCAAAAGTCGTTACCAGCTAGTATTGTTGTTATATCTTCTATCAAATTCATTGGTGAAACTTTCATTATCCGCTCTGGTCATGACATCATTTATACATATATGTCTTTGGCTATGACATTAGCAGCAGGTGAGAATATTTCATTTGCCTTGGATGTTTGCTGGATAGCTCTGGCGGCGAGAAACGATGGGGAAGCTAGACCGTATGTTATCGTATAATCTTAACTATAAGTCCTAGTAATCTGTATCTTATACAACATACGTATGGCATAAATACAACAACTTGGCCTCAGTTTGACATAAACACGACATGCATACAAATATTTTGGTTTCAAATTGGCTTGTCTGATGTCAAGTATTCCGCTTTTTTCCATGAACCAACTTCTATTAGTTGCGTATATATGTCCCCGGAAGTCTTTACCGATATAACCCTGATAAATTTATCAGTTCCTGGATATTTGCTGCTAAAGTGTGTTATCATCCTTTGCTACGGTGAATTGATTGTTTTTTACTGTATTTCTCACTCAATAAACTGTGGCCCATATTTTGAGCCCATAAAATAAGATTAGTTTAGGCTTCCGACATTTGCCATTAGATTACTGAGGCAAAGAGTGATTTTATCTGCTTTTAACGAGGCGCACGCCGAGGTATTTGACCATCGGGTTTTACCTTATTTGCACGTTTCTCACCTGAGACAGCACGTCCGAAGCTATCTGACTCGGAAAGCTCTGTTTTTCCCCTAGCCAGTTTTTTTGCAAAATTTGGTTGAGTTTTCTTTGTGCATCGTCAGTATCTCGGGTTAATATAATCGTCTGCATACCCTACCAAAAAGTATCATCTGGCATTTAAGAAACGTTCCATAAATCAGGTCCGAGTACATCGTGGCACCGAATATGAGTAAAAGGTTGGTTGGCATATAGAAAGAGATCTTGGGCACCAGCAACATATCTGAACACAGAGTTAAAAGCATTTTTAACATTCAACGTGACAAGTAACACTATTTTGTGGCAGAAATGGTTAAGTGTTTTGTTTAAAATAATATTCTCACTCCTTGTTTAACCGCATCGATGGTACAATGACCTCTACTAAAACCATGTTGATTTTCAGAGACTTATTGCATCTTGAATCACTGCTGTGAATCTTGGTTAAACAAGACGCTCCAGCAGCTTCATAAGTTGCCTATCTATCAGGTACCGGTTGTATGAGTCATACCAATACAAAAATATAATAATGAAGAGCATCTCAAAAAGCGCGCGAATTCAAACAATAGTCGCTCATTAAATTGCAAAAAAATGAAAGGCACTAATTTCATAATCCGCGTATATCCATACATACCATACATCGAAATGTCATTTGTGCACGAACAATCTATAATGTCTAACCTTTAATTAACGATCAATAAAAATCACATTACAATTGATTCATTTGTACGATCGATATTATTGTGTGGTTGTGATCTCGTATACACATATACTATATAGGACTATCGTCTCTGTACTCGTATTTCTAATGACAAATTTTTATTTTACAATAAAAATTGATTGTACACGGTATTAGGTACAAATGTTTGTATATAATACGAGTGTATGACCATAAAACAATTTATAGATACGCGAGTACATTAAAACGTGATTTACTCGAAGCAAATAGACATTGTTAATTTTAATTAGAAATTATTTAGTATTTATTTTATCTATTTCTAATTATTTATTTACTTACCTGTTTACAGTTGCATACAGTTGTGTAATGTAATAGACGTATAGTTAAATGTCAGTACACACATCGAACTTATTGACAAGGTTAATTAATCCGAAGGTACTGTGGCTATGTCATATACTCGCTTGTATAGTGCTGCTATATATGTGCACAGGCGAGTACTCAAACTAACCGTAATGTATATGGTTAATTATCAATCAAGTCTTGTTTATCATTAACAAATTGTCTTATCATTAATTCTCTTGCCCAAAAAAAAAAAATAAAAATAAACGAATTCTTAAAAAGCACAAGACGGAAATCGAAGAAGAAACCGAAAACTCATTTCTGTGTGAATTTTTTTGTTTTTAATGTGCTTTCTCTCTTTTTGGCCAAGAACGCGTTCACTATAATACAGATAATGTAAATCGTTTTGTTATGGGTTGTGTATTGCATTGTATATTTCTTATGTACAAACGGGCTTAATGTGTTCCAGAAACCAAAACCAAAAATAAGATGAAATAAGAAAAAAAAAAGAATTAATTGGCTGTAGGACATTTGAGGAACAAAAACAAAACATTCGGACATTCCAATACCAAACACGTCTAATTGGCTTTGAATACCAACACATTTTTTTTTGTTGGTTTGCTTTTGGCTTTCTTTTCTCTTTTAAGATCGAGAAACAAAAAAAAATGATGAAAGACATGAATAATTCTTTTATAAGGTGAGTTCGAGCTTTTTTGCATTGCCAATTGTTGTGTTCTACTATATACGAGATGCATGCATATGGACACATATATATAGTTATAAACGCGGTTGCTGTTGATAATTTAAATTACATGTCACGGTTTTTTAATAAGTAATAAATTATAAAATCTACTGTTATGGTTATTAAAGCTAATTTTTGCATTTCCAATTTATTATCACAGATATACATAATAATAATATAATGTGGAATGTACGTGTATGACTGATGGAAATTGTTATGCATGGCCGATGTACAATTGTGCATGTGATGGTATTTTCATTTGGTATGAAATGGCCTTAATGGGCATCGCTTGGCATATTTTGCCCATTTCAACACAAACAAATAATGATTTCGATATATACGGAATTATCAACTACTTAACAAGCTTTGAGTTTGGTCCAGAGACCATTTTTCATAAGTCGTGCCCATATATAAAATCTCCCACAAACGTGAAGTTATTATTATTAAACTTGTCTGGAAACTTAGATAAGTACCTTACTTAATGCCACACTGCACTGGATCCTTGGTCTAAATCGTGAATGCGCTCTATATTTTGGCCAACTGCAAAAGCTTAAACAATGGCAAAGAGGCCAACTAGATCATCGTAAGAGATTTATAATTAAAAAACTGAGGTCGAGCAACATCAATATTAATACAGGCGATTGTGCTATGCTACCCAGACAACTGAGTTTTAAATACTTAACAGACACTGTTCACTTCGCTAGACTGGTAATTAGATCATGCGAGTGATCACAAAGTTCATCGTTCATTCTCCATTTTCAAACGGACCAAATGATCATTTTCAAACGGACATTGTGCTCAGGTATAGACCCCACAGTTTATGCAAATTATTGTTAAATGAGTCTTTATCCTGGTGTTGGTTTAAATCAATGAGCACATATACAAAGACTATTGGGTAATTTCATATGAAAGTGATGCTTACATATCGATTATCGACAGATGGGAAACCCTACTCCAAGATTTTCAAGGTCATCTCCACTATGTAGCAATGTATAGCATTGGGACACATGGCCTCCACTTTTTGGCCATCGAGTTTCTTGGAGCGCTACGAGTTCAAGCCGATTCTCTTTTATATATCGCACACGTATTCGAAAAGTGACATAACTCAAAAAATTAGATTTTTCAGGAGAAGCGAAAAATGATTTTGCGGTCTAAACAAAAATTTATATAAAATGAGCTTTAATATTTGCGTGAACTCCTTCCTAAACTATCCTAAAAAGACAACAACAAAAACTAGGATTTTTTTAGGAAGAACTTCACACGTGTGTAGTGTAAAATGAAGTTTTTCCTAATGTCATTATTACAAATAAAATTATATTGATGTTTTTGAATGTATTAGTAAAACTACGGATAAATGAATAAATGAAATAAAGTATTCTTTCCAAATAAAACAGTATATGATGATTGTAATTGTATTTAAATATATACGAGTAAATTATAAAATATGATTATTTTCTATTAAACTAAAATAACTAAAATATTGTTTTTACGTTTTTATGGATCTAATCTACCAGAAAAACATCATCATTAGAAATTCTAATGGTCCTCTGAGTGGTTAGTATTCAATCAATTGGCACCATAGGTACTTTCCTAGAGTTTTCCCGTCCTTCAGGAAAACCGGGACAAAAACCCTAGATTGTTTTTACATTACTATGGATCTAATCTACCAGAAAAACATCATCATTAGAAATTCTAATGGTCCTCTGGTTGATTAGTATTCGAAAATTTAATAATAAGTAATCAATTGGCATCATAGGTACTTTCCTAGAGTTTTCCGACCTTCAGGAAAACCGGGACCAAAATCCTAGATAGTTTTTACATTACTATGGATCTAATCTACCAGAAAAACATCATCATTAGAAATTCTAATGGTCCTCTGGTTGATTAGTATTCGAAAATTTCCTAATAAGTAATCAATTGGCATCATAGGTACTTTCCTAGAGTTTTCCCGACCTTCAGGAAAACCGGGACCACGATCCTAGATAGTTTTTACATTACTATGGATCTAATCTACCAGAAAAACATCATCATTAGAAATTCTAATGGTCCTCTGGGTGATTAGTATTCGAAAATTTCATATTAAGTAATCAATTGGCACCATAGGTACATTCCTAGAGTTTTCCCGTCCTTCAGGAAAACCGAGACAAAAACCCTAGATTGTTTTTACATTACTCTAGATCTAATCTACCAGAAAAACATCATCATTAGAAATTCTAATGGTTCTCTGGGTGATTAGTATTCGAAAATTTCATAATAAGTAATCAATTGGCATCATAGGTACTTTCCTAGAGTTTTCCGACCTTCAGAAAAACCGGGACCAAAATCCTAGATAGTTTTTACATTACTTTAGATCTAATCTACCAGAAAAACATCATCATTAGAAATTGTAATGGTCCTCTGGGTGATTAGTATTCGAAAATTTCATAATAAGTAATCATTTATCCGCTCCTTCTAATATATCGACCAACTAAAACTTTGGATTATTAACTAGGATTATGTTAAATTGCTCACATTTTAACAGAATTAATTTTAACAATATCAGCAAGCTCTTATCAGCCAATGCTAGATATGTTAATCCAGCTATGGTAGAGTATATTAACATATATTTTACTCAGAATTGAATGGCCATTATCGGCCAATCCTAGAGATGTTGATCAAGGTCTGACTATAACATGAGGTTAGCGACTTTAGCACGAGGTGGTTTAATGTAGACAATACACTAGCCAACCTCATGTTATAGTCAGACCTTGATCAACATCTCTAGGATTGGCCGATAATGGCCATTCAATTCCGAGTAAAATATATGTTAATATACTCTACCATAGCTGGATTAACATATCTAGCATTGGCTGATAAGAGCTTGCTGATATTGTTAAAATTAGTTCTGTTAAAATGTGAGCAATTTAACATAATCCTAGTTAATAATCCAAAGTTTTAGTTGGTCGATATATTAGAAGGAGCGGATAAATGATTACTTATTATGAAATTTTCGAATACTAATCACCCAGAGGACCATTACAATTTCTAATGATGATGTTTTTCTGGTAGATTAGATCTAAAGTAATGTAAAAACTATCTAGGATTTTGGTCCCGGTTTTTCTGAAGGTCGGAAAACTCTAGGAAAGTACCTATGATGCCAATTGATTACTTATTATGAAATTTTCGAATACTAATCACCCAGAGAACCATTAGAATTTCTAATGATGATGTTTTTCTGGTAGATTAGATCTAGAGTAATGTAAAAACAATCTAGGGTTTTTGTCTCGGTTTTCCTGAAGGACGGGAAAACTCTAGGAATGTACCTATGGTGCCAATTGATTACTTAATATGAAATTTTCGAATACTAATCACCCAGAGGACCATTAGAATTTCTAATGATGATGTTTTTCTGGTAGATTAGATCCATAGTAATGTAAAAACTATCTAGGATCGTGGTCCCGGTTTTCCTGAAGGTCGGGAAAACTCTAGGAAAGTACCTATGATGCCAATTGATTACTTATTAGGAAATTTTCGAATACTAATCAACCAGAGGACCATTAGAATTTCTAATGATGATGTTTTTCTGGTAGATTAGATCCCTAGTAATGTAAAACCAATCTAGGATTTTGGTCCCGGTTTTCCTGAAGGTCGGGAAAACTCTAGGAAAGTACCTATGATGCCAATTGATTACTTATTATGAAATTTTCGAATACTAATCACCCAGAGGACCATTAGAATTTGTAATGATGATGTTTTTCTGGTAGATTAGATCCATAGTAATGTAAAAACAATCTAGGATTTTGGTCTCGGTTTTCCTGAAGGACGGGAAAACTCTAGAAATATACTTATTGTTCGAATCAATGCAAAAAATGTTTTATGCGTTAATATGAATTTATACAAATACATATAAACAAATAAATTGTTGTTGTAAGTTTAGGAAGATATAGGAAAAACTTCTTTCTCATGCTTTAATTGGTAAATATAATTTAGTTTTAAAAACATGTTATATCAACAGTTTTTGCGGTTTTAGGTTCTTAACAATTGAAATTTATCATTTTTGAGTTGATGCGGTAGTGATGTTTGTCTCAGTTACATACCGCTGCATTATTTTGTGTTGTGTCACTTTTAATTTTAATTTCATTAGAATGTTTTCTGATGTGACATTTTAGATATTTTGTTGATGTCAGTAATTAATAAAGATTTGGAGTTGCAACCGAGATTAAATGAATAAAATAAATCGTAAGTAAAAACTTTAATTATATTTATTTAGTTCAATTCAGTCAAAACATAACAATTGATTGATTGATTGATTGATAGGACTGTAGGACCAAGCGCTAGGTAAGATTCCCGGATAACGCCGGGCCTATTCCTACAGCCGTTTACATAAAACGATAGGTAAGGATAGGAAGGTATGTTGGTTAGGAAAGAACGACCCGTTACAGACACCATGACAATCGTTACTAAACTACTGTTAGCAATCACAAGAAAATCACAATTATAATATACTAAGCTGCAATCGCCAATCAGCATTCTCCAGTCCGCAACACCCGCTGAATTTTAATTAAAATTAAAACAAAATTCTAAAATAAATTTATTAGTTGGTCACTAGGAATCTGTAATTTAATTAATTAATTAATTTTATTATTTACTTCAACTCCGGTCCGCACACCTAACCTAATTAAAAGATACGTACAAAAATCTGAAAGAAAATTTATTAACTTATGGCTCAGGAATCTGAAACAATTAATGTAATTAATATGGGTATGATAGATTCACTACCAGCCAACCACTACGATAATGTTACAATACTTCTTCAACATGCTCCTCAGAGAATCACACTAGACATCTGAAAACTTACATTCCAAAATATGCAAATGAATCACCACACTGTAGGTTCTTAGCAAAGGAATGTTAGTCATAGAAAAGACTAAGGCGACAATCAGCGGCAGAACCTTTTCCTATTACATATTAGTAATTAGTTAATTAGTAGTCTAATACAATTTGTTAGTAAAAATATATATCATTTTCACACTATCGATCTTAGACATTAGTTATTATTGTTATTTGGATAGGTAATGACATACCCAGTTTCATCACACGAACCTGTGTCACCCCAACAATTGTATTAAGGTTACATATCCTGGGGTCTTCTTACCATATTTCGCATGTAAAGTTGGTTCCGTATATTTCTAGATCCATCACCATCTAACGCGACGGGTAATCGTTCTTTTTTTTAATGGCCCGACAGCATTTCATACATACATTATGATGACCTAATAAACTGTCAATTCGTTTTCAGGGTGAATTACTTAAATAAATAAATTATTTAGTTATAACCTGAATCTTAGCTATTACCAATTTAAATTAAATCATTAATACCAAATTCTACAAATAAATTTATTAGTTAGTCTGTAAATTTAGGAATATTTGGAATCTGTAACTGAATAATAATTTATTATTTATTTCAACTCCAGTTCGCACATCTAGTCTATTTAAAATAAAAATACAACTCTAAAAGACAATTTATTAACTTATGTCTCAGGAATCTAAAACAATTAATTTAATTAATATGGTATAATATTAAGTACCCGCCAACCACCACGATGATGTTACCATAATCCTAGAATATACACATCAGAAAATTAAAATACATAACTACAAACTTCGTTATATTAACCCATTACATTCCTAAATTATTCAACTTACATCCCAACACTAAAGGTCTAAAAGAAAAAAAAAAATTTGTCACAGAAAAAATCTTACTACATAATTAGTAAATTATATAATTCGTTAGCAAAATACATCAACGATTTAAGATCGTTAGACATTGATTGTTTTTGTTATTGTGATAGGTTAGTCTATTTGTCTTATTTCATCATATGTATTTGTGTCACCTCAAAAGTTGAAACTAGAGCACTTAAGATATATAGCGTGAGGTCCTTCCCATCTTACGCTGTTTGTAAAGTTGTGTCTCTATATTTTCAGATCCATCACAATCCAACATCCAACAACAACAAAACCTGTACATACATATACATATACACACACACATTCACATATATATTCCTATCCATGCTATAACCAATATAAAATGTGCACTTACCATTCGATTCATACTTTATTTATGGCAATATAAAGTTTTTGTCTTTTTCCGACATCATCCCTAAAAGCTCCCTAAAGAACATCGTTAGCCATTTATTTATATCTACACTTACCAGCTCCATGAATAAACCATCATCCAACCGCAGAATACAACCATTCTCAATTATGCTATCTTTCGGTTTACCTCTTCTTGTCATCCTGTAGTTGGTCCGATTTTTCCGATTCATTTCCCTTCCTTTTACCCTCATATACTTCCTCGATGTAGTACACATGTCACACACACACACCACTCATACAATTTATAATTCACTGCCAAAAAAATTAAAATTAAAACAATTAAATATTAAGAAGAAATTTGAACCCAATTCAATCAAAACATAACAATGTAATAAAAGTCTTTTGTCTCTAAGACATTTAAGAAAATGTAAATAAATAATTTAAAAATAAAATATTTATTGATAAATTCAATTAAAATAAAACCATGAATTTACTATAGTATTACAAATTCTAAGAGTATCATTAATCCAACAGTATCACAAATAAAAATATAAAAGTCTTCCTCTTTAAAGCTTAAATGATCATTCTTACTCAAGAACAGTTTTAAAAAACGAATCAAAATAATTTTTCGGAATTATGTTTTTATCAATAAGACCTTGTATGTCTTTCTTTTTTGATTGACTGGCAATGGGATTTTTGTAAATTAGGCAGGTACTATTCCGACTGAGAAAGTTATCGCCTTTGAAAATTTGCTCTTCCTAGCATTGCGCACGTTGACCTTCTTGTATGTTGTATCTTCAAATCATGATGATTTGTAAAAAAATGGCCGGGGTTCCTCCTTCTCAACGCGCAATACCTTGATGCCATTCCACTTGATCTGTGTCCCATCAGTTTAAATCGTGAAATTATTACCCTATTCTTCTTGAAGGGGTTTTAAATTATACAAATCTTCATAATTTATTTCATGTACACGGTATGGATGGCCATTATTTTTTGCCGTACTAATTAAAGTGGCATACTGCTGTGGTACGTAGATCGGACAAGAATTAATATGTCTTTTAATCTGCTTCTCTTTAACGCTTTGAAGATTATCGCCCTCATTTTGAGAGTGCCCATAATATCGCCCGAATAGCGTATTTATGAACGGCAATCATATATAGCAACGTGTTTACCATTTAGGATTGTCTTGTCGTTTTCCTTTTCCTTCCGAGACAATTCCTTTTCTTTTTGGTGAGATTCATAACTAACCAGCAATGAGTTTTTCCCTCATCACCAGCATTTTTAAAGGATTCACAAAGTTCACACTGATGCTTCTTCGGTACGTGAAATGATAGATTATACTCTCCTCGAAATATGCGATTGAACATGCTACCATGTACAAATTGAAGATTTTGGTTCACTCGATAGTTTTTATAATCTCGGTAAATTTCCGCAATACTCTTAGAACTATCGATAAACTTGCGTGTAGTTTCTGCCCTTAAGTGGTGCGATTCGATACGCGGAATATTACTAATGAAAATTCTCACGCTTACTTTAATTTCGGGGTCAACGGTAGGTTGTTTCCCATGTTTACCTGTAATCTCGTCCTGAACGAATCCGGTATCGCTTTTCTTCGACAATTTCATCCTTATAGGTCGATCGTTGATATCTAGGGTAGCCTTAAAGAGTGCCTTGCATGCTCTAATGCGTGTTCCGTCTACCTGGAAAGAAAATGTTGAATTCTGAAGTCCTGTGTGGTTGAGTATCGGTATTTCGATTTTATTTGTTCAGTGTTGCTTAAGATGTATTCCCTTTGCTTGTGTATTTAGTCAAGCGCATCTTAATCGAGTCCTATGAGTTACATAAGCTGTACCGTATAAAAAAAGTTTTGGTGTCGATTTCATTCATATTTGTAGTTAAATCGGGTGTTGTATGCGATAGGGTTAAACCGGATTCTGGTTGAAGGTAAAATTCATTATTTGGTATCGAATCCGTGCTAAACGTCACGATATTTGTATGTGCATTCACTGCAGCGGTGTTTATTGCTATCGAATTCGTGGAATTTCTTAATATCGAGGTTGCCATTTGCACCATAATGCTTGCGCGACCCGAAAAGTACGTTACTGTACTGATTTTTAAACTGAAAATAAATGTTTCAAATTATTTCATCTAAAGTGACCTAACTTGAATTATTAATAAAAAACAAGGAAACGAATCAAATTGGTTGAAATTGAAACCAGCAACAAATTATCACTTTAATGGTCTGGGACGACTCAATTTTGGGCTTTTGACATGAAAAGTGTCACAACTCAAAATGCGTTAGAATGTTTAAAATACTTTAACTATTTCAAAATAAAATACTTCATTATTTTTGATCATAGTAATCATAAATAAGAAAAGTGGCAAAGGAACACAACAGCAGGCGTTGTAAAACAAAAAGAAAAACATATTATTTAAATAGTCTCAAAGAGGCTTCGTTAAAACATTTTTGGGTATATAAAGAGTTTTCTTCGACGGGACTAATGAGTTGTGTGAATAGAACCAGATAGTGAGGCACCAAATAGATAATAATTTGTAATAATAAAAATAATTTCATATTATAATTTGTTTTAGTTGTTTTCTTGATGATTTTAAAATAATTAGTATATAAATAAATAAATGAAATAAAACGAACTATGTTCTTAAAACAGTTTAGTTTAAATTTTTATAGACTACACATTTTTATATCCTCAATCTTGTATCCGAGCATTTAAGGGGAGGTTCCTGGTTTTTGTGGCGGTATCCCGTTTTTTTAATGACATTTATGACATTTGATAAGACTATTATATTATCATCTTCGAGGCAATAACTACACAAGAAATCTCGAACACGTCTTATATTCATTTTAAATGTACGTTTGTACGTTTTAAAACAATTCCCAAGTCAGATTAGGTTCACTGATAAAATACTTTGCTTTCCAACAAGTAGATTAATTATACTACACGTCCTTGCTTGGTAATGACCAAAGTTCTTAATACCTTTCATAATATTATTCAATGCCTAAACCCGATACAATATGAATCTAAGCGGCCAGATTATCAGACTGGGAAGCCATGACTTGTTTGTCAGGTGGAAGATTTTCGAGATGTATAACCACGTACTGCTTCATAGCGATACTGTGACGTACAATGATTCAACAAGTGAGCGATTGATGATGGCCAGGTTTGCTAATAAATTCTATATTTTTAAAAGGATCTATTTAAAGGAGAGGCTGTGCACCGCAAATGTATCAGTGTATGTAGTCTATCTATATAGCAGCGGGGTCATCCGTCAGTTAAATTTAATCGAGGTTGGAGAGAATCTACAGTGTTGCCAGAAGGAAACTACTGGATATCGCCAAATCAGTGAACCATAGTTGCGCTTGTACCCCTTACGGCAAAAGTTACTGGTCTTGTAATTAGCTTTGTGTAAGAACAATGAATGACAGCTAGGAAGGGAATACAACCGTGAGATGTACTGGGCTAAGTGAGTTGTGATATTGTTCGATAACGCAGTCTTTTGGAAAGGAGTAGCAAAGTTTTAATGTAAAGAGGCAGAAGCAGAAAACCGGAACTATTGCTATAATTATACTGTTTGTGGTAACGTTCTTTAGGCCACCAAAATGATTAATCAAATCCTATTTAAAACAGGGACAGGGTTTGTTTAGTGAGATAGAATTGATGTGCAGCAAAATGAACCAAGAACAAGATGATAAAATATTGGACGAATATGAACTTGAAGTGAAAAGTTAATCAATATCAAGCAGGAATATTTGGTGAAAAAAACAGACTCTGATCAAAAAACAAAGTCGTTATTAGCACAGGAGATATACGCTAATTTATATTCCCAAACGTCATAAATGTACCGAGAGATTTAGAGCTTAGAGCAATACACCAAAGGCTGAATACGTGGCGTCGATGACAACGGAAATGGACTTAATTTTTAACCAAGTCACCAAAATCTTCAACCAAGGGAACGTGGTCTCTTCAGTGGGCTAAGATGAACAAAGGCGATTCACAAAGCTTATAAGCTCAGAATGAGATGTGCCAGTATAAAAAATTATTGCTATATATGTAAATAAATAAATAAGTCTCAGGGCCATAAAGAAAAAAAGGGTGGTAGGTTTCAAATGAAGAACTGCTTGATACAGAGAACTACAGACTGTTATATCCGATGACATTTGCACAAATGAATGATCTCTTGATGAGTAAACTAACGCGAGAAAAAATTGTTCAATTTAAACTCTGTCACCTTGTGGTATAGACGAATTCAAGTAGATGAAGATAAGTTTATGTTCTAAAGTCAGTCGAAATATGAACCACGCCCTAGTGCACCACAGCCGAAAAATCACACAACAAGGTTCCCGAATCACTATTGGCTCTGCAAATTTTCAAGTTTTCCTGAAGCAAATTTTTATTTAAGTAAAGGCCATACTTATATGTATTTATGAAGCCTGAGATATTCCAATGGTCTTTTACATAGCCGAAAAGAGGCAGCAGTCTTTGTTAAATTATTTTCAAGCTGAAATTGTTGAACTCAAAACTGTTGATAGTTTCCACAAATAGAGAAGGTGCAGCCAGATTACCAAAATTATTTCGTCTGGTAAAGTCCATAAAAAAGGTCGTGTAAAGGGACCATTTTGAATAAGTTATGGCCAATGATAGTATAGTACGCGGCGATTCAGCATAAAAACTCCATCAGGATCACCTATTCTATATTGTATATACAACGAAAAATATGTGTGTTAATTCTCAACCAGGAGTGTTAGCATTATAGCATTATAGAGACCAGAGGAGTGACAAAGGCAGAGATGGTAATGTTTTAAACTGAATAAAAGGTAGGAGAGAGTCTCAACAATCCCTTTTAGAAACGGCTAAAATGGCCTGGGAAATAACGTACATTAAGTCTACTGAAGTTTGTTTTAAGCCCAAGTCTTATTTATAATGTGATAATGTGAGTAACACTACTGTGGAAGTCTTTCGAGCAGATTTACGTTTGTCAATGGCGAAATCTTAATGTTTATATCTTGAAATTCCTAATAATCGCAGTTGGTTAGCGTCTTATTATGATAAGAAATAAGAGATGGTCTCTTAAGGTTGGAAGAAAGTATTAAAATTCAGTCGAGACTAGTTCATGTATATAGTCAAAATACTTTTGCACAATCGATTCATATAATTTAATCGTAAATTGGAAACCAACGGAGGATTTATGGTGTTACCAACAGATAATTGACTGCTATTCCACGTGTACTTTAATTTGTCAATTTAACGAGATCATTTGTGGCACGAAGTTGGAACGATTTAGCCATTATTATCAGTCTGTCTTGTTCTACCACTCAGCCAGAAAAGCCATATTTACTTAAACTTTAAACTAACGGAAGCTGAATAAACTCTTGTAAATCTAGTAACTAATCCTAATTTCACTTCGTTGCCAGCTAGAGCATTCAATACCGGGATAAATTCAGTTGTTGGCCAGTTTAAAATATGATCGAAGAAAGCTTTCATCATTTAATGTTGATCGAATTTTAGTTGCAACTCTTGAACATCTGGAAAAAACTAGCTCAGATTCTACGCTGATAGGCGGTACAGAATTCAAGTAGTTGTAAGTTTTTTCGAGTATGGATCCGCGACAACCTTCTGCCTCGTAAACTGCCAGCTCTTTTTTGACAATACTTACTATATCGTTTGCTGTTTTTGTCGTTTTTGGTACAATTTTGGAATTAGTTTCTTGACTAATTGCTCTGTCCAGTTTTTCTTGTAGAGACACCAATGCTTCTTCATCTACAGTTATTTCAATTTCTTTGTCTGATTTGCATTACTGCAGTGGTTCGCTAGTAAATGGTTTGGACATACGATTAACCAATCCAAATATTAAGTTAATAATCTGAGTTTTTGTTAGCTGTTTAAAGTTTAAACACAAGTTTAGATCAAAGTCGTCGTAAACTTGATTTCCGTTCGGCAAATATGGTAGCAAATTAGATAAGTTGGTTCGACGCTCGTTTATTCGACGGATTATTGCTTCTTTGAGATGAAAAGCTAAATAGTTGTTGCCCAAATTATTGATTAGAAAAGAAATAGTTGCATCTGCGGTCAAAAGTGTTGAATCACAACGGCATAATGCTTCAACAGCTAATTTAACTGATTGATTGATTGATTTGATTGATTGATAGGACTGTAGGACCAAGCGCTAGACAAGATTCCCGGATAACGCCGGGCCTATTCCTACAGCCGTTTACATAAAACGATAGGTAAGGATTGGAAGGTATGTTAGTTAGGAAAGAGCGACCCGGTTACAGACACCATGACAGTCGGTACTAAACTACTATTATCACAAGACAATCACAATTTTAATCTGCTAGTCTGCAATCGCCACTCAGCATTCTCCAGTCCGCAACGCCTATCCGCTCTTCTGTGTTTTGAATAAAATAAATTTATTAGTTCGCTCAGGAATCTGTAACTTAATTAATTTGTTTTATTATTTATTTGAACTCCCATCCGCACAACAAACCTAATTAGAACATAAGTACATAATTCTGAAAGAATTTTTTTTTTAACTTATCGCTCAGGTATCTGAAACAATTTAATTAATTTAGTTTGATAGTTTAAGCCATCCATTACGATAATGTTACCATAATACTGTAACATGCTCATCAGAGAGTCAAAATAGACTATAGGGCGACAATTTTCAGCAGAACCATTTTCCTGTTACATAATTATTACAATAATATAATTTGTTAGTAAAATCTATATCATTTTCACATTATCATTGGTTATTATTTTTATTTGGATAGGAAGGACATTTCCAATTCCATCATATATATTGGTGTTACCTCAGCAGTTGAAACTGGAGTATTTAGGTTAATTATCCTTCTCATCATATGCTGCATATAAATTTGCGTCCCTATATTTACAGATCCACCACCATCTAACGCGAGGGGTAATATTTATTTATTTTATGACCCGACAGCATTTCATATACATACATTCGTGTATAGGGTAAATTATTATACAAATAAATAATTGAGTAAGTTAGATATAACCTGCAACTTAGCTATAACGTATTAAAATTAAATCATTTAAAAAATGTTTAAAAATAAATTTACTAGATAGGAATCTGTAACTTAATTATTATTAATTTTATTTTTTATTTAAAATCCAGTCCGTACACCTATCAAAGTTAAAATAAAATTCAAAACTCTTAATTAGTTAACTTACGGCTCCTGAATCTGTAACCATAAATTAAATTAATATGGTTTGCTAGATTAAGTACCCGTCAACCATTACACTGATATTGGATTGGAATATGTTTATCAGAAAATCCAAATAATTCTCTTAAAACGTATTACATTCCAAAATTATGCAACATTTTATTAAAAATAAAATAAACTTTCCTTGTAAACCCTCTCCAACTATAATCATATTTACACTTATATAAGTAATTAAAACCAAACCTTTTCCATAAATTATTATTATTATTTTATATTATTATTTAAATTATGCTTTATTATTAATTAAATGCATTGTATTGCAGAAATATAATTTTTTATATTTCTGCAATACAATGTAATTGTAATGCAATGCCCGTATTATGGTTGTGATCAGGGATGTCACTTTACTACAAATGTAGTAGATCCGCTCCGACCTTCACCGTTCATAAATCAAAAAAGAACAATTGATATTGTCTTCAAAAAGCACCCTTAAATCCAAATACGAAACTTAATAAATTGAAATTACGCATGGATAACCCACAGGCACGTATGCACGACACACAGGCAATAAAGCAGGCAGGGACGCCACATAATGCAATGGAGCAGAAGCACCCCAAAAAGTGAAGGAAATCGACACCCCTCGAAGCGAACCCTATTCAAGCAAACCAAACACGATCCAAACTCAACATTCAACCAAATATACATCTATTAGTAGCAAATAAACTCTAACACGAGAACCCAATCGTAAGCATCCAAAATACAAACTCTTTCAGAGCACCCTCAACAACGGAACACCAACCTTAAAAATATAAAAATAGAAAGTACAGACATATCTCAACTGACTTTCAACAAACCGAAATTCATCCAAACACCCCACATTCCGGTGAATCCTCCAGGCCCTAACAAATCCCACTCGCGTCCAAAATTCCACATGCCAACAGAGGCTCCCAACCGTCACCGCAACTAGATTAACCCTCATGGCCGTCTCAATCAAATCCAGCTTCGAAAACGCCCCCCCCCCCCTCCCCCCGCGAACCGCAGCAGTATCATGAGTCAAAGAACAAATCACCAGCATACCTACAAAAACCGCTTCTTTCAAACCGCTTCCGACATCCTTCAAAAATCCAACCAAAACATCAAAACCTCCCACCACTCTGCAAAACTGAATGCCTCCAAACCACCACTGCAAAACAGCTACGATCCCGCCGACATCCAAATATTTAAATAGTTTCAAATCCTCGCCACTAGATTCAAATACCCGCCCGACCCATCACAATCTTCCAGACTAAAACAACCCTCAACCGCAATCCCAAAATGTAACTCCGATAATGGAAGATACATACCCGTGTTCTGCACCAAATCTAAACACTCCTGTCTTACAAAATCCCTGAGGATGTGTACACCTTCTTTATTAACTATGTGTCACACACACGCACCCTTTCGAATTGGAATACAGAAAACAAATTTCCAGAAATTTAAATATTCCACCAACAACTGAAAGAACAATTTTTATGCAAAAAAAAAAAAAAAAAATTCGCTAAAGAATCTAAATCATGCTAAAGCGGGAACCTCAAAAAGTACGAAAATTTTTGCTAATTTTAGAATCGAGACAATGGAATTATTGTTGATAGATTGGATAAAAGGATCAATCCAAAAAATATTACATTTAGTACGTCGATCATCCAAACCAAAGCTAAGAGTATTTGCGGGCCTCTTGTCAACTAAATAATGAAGAAACAAATACTTTCCAATATAGTCGGAGTTGGTTCCAAAATTTTAAAAATCGGAACGAATTCCTAATATTAAAACTTCAGGTGAGTCTGCTAGCGCAGACACAGCTGCACCAAACTTCATTCTGCAAACAATTAAAAGCATCGTTGCAGATGGCCATTTAACAGCTTCTTATTACTTGAAAATAACGCCCTCGCGAACATATTTGACTACAGCAGAAAAACATGCTTCCGGCGGCTTTAAAGCAGCTAAAGACCGTTTGACGCTTCTGCTTGGTGGTAATGTCGTCGGCGACTTCAAGTTAAATCCTTTGCTGATTTACCATTCGGAGAACCCGAGAGCTTTAAAGGGTATCACAAAAACAAGTTTACTTGTTGTTTGAAGAAGTTATAGAAAGGCTTGGGTTACTGCCAGTCTCTCTACACGAAATGACATGTTTTCAACATTAACAGCTAATTTAACTGACAGCAAATTCTTAATCAAGGGTGATTTAATATCAATCAATGATTTCAGTACAGCATTTTTTACTTCAAAAAAACGTTTTAGCATAACATAAAGACTGTTCCAGCGAGTTTTTATGTCAATTAACAACGATTTTTCTCTACCAAACTCTGCTTTGATATATTTTTGAAGAATATCGTCATTTTTAGTTGGTGAGTGTCGGAACAATCTGACGATACTTCTTACTTTTGTTATCAATGGTAATAGCTCATCTAATAATTCTGGTTCAGTTTCCTCAAAAAATAATTGTAATCCGCTATCGTAGTGATTAAATTCTGATTCGAACTCGTCATTATTGGCTTCGATTTCAACTGTTTTCTGCTGAACTATCTGTGCAGGCTTCTAATACAAAATATCGACTACTACTAGATAGATTGCATGTGCAAAACATAGCTGTTGATCACAGGTTAACAATCTGCCAACTTTTTTCATGACCGAAGCTCCATCGGTTGTAAAACAAACGATGTCTTCATGCAAGCTCAAACCAAATGATTTTAAATTTTCAGAAATCTGTGTGATGCACTTTTCTGCTGATAACGATCCATGCACTTGTAACAACCTCAAATTCTAATGGTTTCCTTTGATATGTAGGTTTAAATTCAGATATCGACAACGAATCGTAGACTACGATTTGGGCACATCAAATCCACGAGCAGATAAGGATTTGCGCAGCTCCTCAGATGCTACAAAGATTCTAAACGGCAAACCATCAACAGCGGTCATTCTGGCTAATACTTCATCAAGTGAGTTGTCAACAAGGTTGAAAAAACTTGTAATTATTGAATTTTTGCATTTTTTGCTGAGTTACTACCAGTTGAAGCGATTGACGATAATTGAACATCGGATGCAGGTTACATTTTGCAAATTCTCCTAAATTTTCACATAAGAAATAACCCCATATAGGAGTGTTTTCAATTACGCTTTGAGTGCACTCTACGTATTCCTTGATTTTATATATTACTCCTATAGGCTCCTAATGGGCTGCAGTTGCAAATTCACCAGGATCCGTTAGGATGAATTGGTGGCAATAATCTTTGGAAAGATTCATGAAGAATCACTCAAAATAAATATAAGCAATAAAGTTTTCTCCGGATATAAAACTGTGAATCCCAACCGTGTTCTGTCCAAAACATGAAGTGTTTTATTTCCCAATTAAAGTGGACGTTTGGTAAAATTTTCGTTCCTTGATATGTCTTAAATCTTTATCGAACGTATACCTGAACTTGTTAGCTATAGTTTCCTCTTACATTTTATAAAAGCATATTCTACCGGTGCAGATGATGGTTATTATTCCACCATCTCATATGGTAATGGTGCCATTTTCACATGGGAGCCGTGAGTTAATATTTCGTCCGTTATTCGTTTTACAGTATAAATTCTTGAAGACTGATACCATTATAGTCTAAGCCACCGAAATCCTTGTTAAGGATATTATGTGGTATGGAACAAAAATAGATGATAAAACATACCCCAACAGATCGCTCCCGAATCACATTCACATCCAAGGTTAGTTAAGACCGAAATGTGGTCGAAGACAGACGGGATGGTATATAATGTATGCTCTATTCCTATGGAAGCTTAATCGTTGATCTACTTAACTTTTTCTAAGCTAAGGAAAGCATTTGGCCGAAGCTCCAAGTGTTTTCTAAAAAATACTCAAAATTTTGGATGATATCTACGAAGTTGGAATAAAAATTTATTTAAGATTGCTTTGGACAAAGTGAGAAAACAAGACTATATTACCAAGACTTTTAAAAGTATTGCTAGAGTACCAATAGCTAGGTAAATCATTTGAAACTCGGAGATGAAAAATTTAATATTAATAATTGTTAGCATCTTAATCTTTGGCTTAGAGACCGTAAACGGCCCTTACCGCGTCTCAACTTAGACCTTACGAAACAGTTTTTTAACGATTGGTGCACATTGTAGATGATCAGCCCAACGAATGTTTTCACACACAAACTCGTTTTTATGTCATCCGGTTGCATATTAATTTTAGGTCAATGGTGGGAATCGAACTCGAGACTGCGGCGTAATGAGAAACTCTTTTAGCCATTGAGCTACAACCGGTGACTTTGTTAGCATCAGCCATTGGACAATAACAATAAAGATACCAACTGGTAATTGTACGCCTCATAACGCTTCTGGTTAAAGCTTCGGCAGTTGAAAAGCGAGGTACTAAACGAATCCAATCTTCCAGATCAGTATAGTTAATATATGACTTAACCGTACATCCTCGATTTGACTTCGGGAAGTGGAAAAGGAATTGGGAATGTCTTAGTCCCATTTTTATGCATATCAAGCTTTAATAAATCGAATTAATTATTTATATTCAGTTGCATTTAGTTTTCAATTCCATTTAGTCGAACCGAACAATGAAAATTCGTTGGATGATAATAACCTTATAAAACGTCTCACGTACACAAGCCGATGCAATAAATCATTCTATTAATTACGTGGCTCGATTCGTTGTGCTGCCGTTTATATATGAGATCGAGATGAGACGGAAATGTAATAATTTTTATTATCTTAATTAACCGACTCGTACATGTAAATTACAGTACATATTGTTTCGTCACAGTTGTACATGCCAGTCGAATCTGATATGAATAATATGCATATCGACAAAAGCCACTGTAATACCCAGCCCACGATAAAACAACGTTTATATATGCACATACGAGTAGTGTACATGACAAATTATATATAAAACAAAGTGTAATGCATACATATGTACAAAGGTATAAAAGCAGAACAATTTATTATAATTATTTTTATTTTTAATTATTAATTAATTTAATTATAAAATAAAGAGATTGTTGTTTATTTTGTGTGCGCAAAGTATAACGAATTTAAATATATATTTTGGTTTGGTACGATCGCTCGCTCGTTAACGTTATAAAAATTAATTAATAAAATAAATATATATAAATAAATGTATGTATATGTGTACGCATATAATCGAATTATAGTGATATAAACTATATAATTTTATAACTATTGAATACAAACCAAATCGAAACTATATACGAGTCTACCAACAACTCTGGCCAAACTAATTAATTTCTGCATGCGGATACCTTCACACACATCAATGAAACGAAATTTGCAATAATAATAAAAATAAATAAAATATATATTATTTTTATATATACATGTTAAAAAACAAATTAATTTTTTATTTTTAATTTTAATTTTAAATTATTTTGAATATGCACAACGATTGCGAAAAAAATAAAATTATCAACCACTTTGTTGGTTTTAGTATATATACAATGTTGGCGCCAATTTAATATACGATGACAAATGATGATGAGATTGCACCACATGGGCATGCTGATTACGAGAAGCATTATAATTATCAACAAGTTTATTTAAAAGCTCTTACTTTAGACAGATTGAAGGTTAGGTACGCTGTGCTAAATCGTTTCAATAAAATTGAATGGCCACTGTTGAATTGTAGTCAGGAGTTAAACTTTGTGCTTGGGATTTAGGATACTTTCTAAAGTAAAGATTACCTGTATAAGCCGTTGTTTAATTGTGGTAGCACAACGTGGTGCTGAATAAGCTGTTTAATTGGTTTGATACCAGGTATGTTAGACTTCACTTCTTTCTAAATCTTCCTTAATTATCTATCATACCTATTGGTCCTTCAATGAACACCACCAGTACTTTGTGCTGTAACGACTTTTATATGAGCCTTTGAGGCAAGATAAAAAAATATTGAAACGAACCCATTGATAACTGTGCACTTCTCTAGTTTATATCGTTAAGGTATCCTGTGTGAAATTCATGCCAGTACCTTGCTAATTGTCTCATTTGTATATTTGATCGTTTCCTTCCTTGATCATTACCTTCCTCTTGTTCTCCCATATATATAATCCAATATGATATGTACATCTTTTAGGAGGTGGTCAGCAGGTACCGATCAACAAGTCGTCTAAAAAAATTACTTGTAATTTTATTTAGCAGAGATTTTGTAACGTGAATCGTTACAACAACGAAATTGGTGAACAAAATTTGAAGGAATTTTATTATGATCAATGATCATTTTTCTTTCAGCAACGTTATTGTATATTTATGCGTTTGAAACATGTATGTGAAGTTAGCCCATAATTCATCCCCAAAAAACGATGGCAATACTAATCTCAACTATCATGATACTTTTTACTCTCATCACAAAAAAATTAACTATCATGACAGTTTTCTTATACTCAGCCCAGAAAAATTAACTCTCACGATAGATAGATTTATATAGTCAACCCAAAAAAAGCCTGTCGCTGAAACCAACTTTATTTAATGGCTACTAGAACTTAAATAGATAATTATGATAGTTTTATACATGCAGTGTTAATGAATGCATTAGGAACACGTACGATTGTAGAATTTTTCTATGTCTAAGAATTGAGATATAGTTCATAGAAGTCAGGAGCTATTCGTTGGTCCAACTATCGATGCATATTTTTTGATAGGTGACTGGTTTAGGAACACGTACGAGGGTAAAGAATGTCCTCTGGTAAAAGTAGTAACCACACTGTGCCAAACTAATGCAACCCTCGCTGAACAGCTGCGTTGCTATGCATTGTACGCAATAGAGAAAAATCTGAATTATGATTTCGGCTTAAACACCAATTTCAATGTCACTCAGATCACAGATTATTTTTTTTAAATGCTTCCAAGCTGTACTACTGAATTTGAATGTCAAACTTGTTTCAACAAAACAGTTGATAAGCGAGTATAAATTAATTGTGTATTTATACTCGCTTAATTATGAAAAAAATGCGAATTCGCATTTTCATACGATACGCATTTTGGTATTATAAAACAATATTTTCGCAAAAATGCGCCTGAAGTCGGATGCGAACGCCATATTATAAAACCCCACAGTGCATTTTTGCGAAAATATATTTGACAAATGCGAATGCCCATAAGCAGTCGGATATTGCAAATTTACGTTTTATTCAATTGCTTTTTTTTTAAATAAATTAAATAAAAATATATTTAAAAATAATTCTAAAAAATAACAGTTAAATATAAATTTTTATTATTATTGTGCATTAGAAATGTAAGTATACAAACATATTTTTTATAAATTATATCCTAACTTTATGTATTAATACAAATTTCTTAATGCTTAATTTCAGGACTACCAATCAAAGACATTTTGAGATTCTCGTAGAATTTATGACTCAGAATGATAATTTGGCCAAAAATCGAATGAATTCTACGGAATACAAGTCAAAAATTAATATGCTGTGGATGGATCTCAAAAATAAATTAAACGGGGAAGGTCCACCAACTAAATCGGTCGATGGTTGGAAAAAGGTATGTACTACTTTTAATGTGCAGCATTCCTCGTAATATATGTATATTTTTTTTAAAGGTATGAAAAGATTATAAATATCATATAAAGGGTAAGTTAAAATTTAACAAAAAAATGGTTACTGGAACTGGTGGCGGCCCAAATAAAACGTTAAAGTTTTTATCGTTAGAAGAACAAGTAATCCAACTACTTGATTTGAATGAAGAGGTGGGTGGATTTGGAGCCTCCACCTTTGGAATTCAAAACACAAATAATTCCAAAGGACCTAGTACAGCCCCAAACGAAACCTCTTATTTGGTTATTGAAGAATACAAGGAAGTGAATTAGAAGAAAAGAGTCGAAAATGAAAATCATAATGAAGTCGAATTAACCAATTCACCACTAACACTTCGAACAACCACCAAGAAAAAAAAACGGTCAAACATTCAACTAATAGAAAAACAAGTGAATGCTTAAAAAGATTTTCATAAAAAATCTTGCGAATTTTATGAAGAATCGATAAAAGTACAAAAAGATACTTTAAGATGTCTTAAAGATATAAGAAGGATTAAAGAAAAAAATTTAAATTTTTTAATCCAAAGGCATCAAGACGAGAGCCGAGATCGTTTAGAAAACCGAAAATTGTTGCAAAAAAAGCTGGAAATAAAGGCACAAATACTACAAATTGAGCAAGAGAAGAAAAATTTAGAATATTAAAACGAGTACCTATATACACAATGTGATATGTGTTGTGATATTTTAAGACTTTTTATTAAATTTTAAAAATGAATTATTTCTTATGAAAATGTGATATTATTTGTTTTATAATAATAAATCTTTGAATTAAAATTACAAGATATCTTTTATTCTGTTCCTAATTATTTTTCCTTCTCTTAGGAGGTTGTTCGGTGATGTGTTTGAATCGGCAACAACAACGCTTTCGTGATTCTCCTCTGTAAGAAATAGAGCTTCGTCAAAATCCACATTTTTGCTTATACATATATTGTGTAACATGCATGCTACATTAATAATTTGAGCTGCTTTTCTCGGTTGATAATTCAGTTGTCTTGCACTCAACAAGCACCTAAATCGACTTTTAAGTGCGCCAAAACAACGCTCGATGGTTACTCTACATTTGGAATGAATTTCATTAAATTTTGCCTCATTCGTTCCTTCCACGGCGTTTCGGTAAGGAGTCATCAACCATGGTTCGAGGGGAAATCCGGAATCACCTTATTTTATATAGTAAAATATATGTTATATACATGTGTGCAATGAAACACATGAGATTGTATTGTTTATACCTAATACCCATGATGATCTATCGCCATTTCGATTTTTATCTTCTAAGAACGTTCTAACTGCGCTGATAGACCATATAAATGAATCATGTGAACGGCCGGCATGATTTGCGTCAACTGAAGTAATCAATAAATTTTGGTTGCATGTCTTCAAAGAAATTAATATTCGTTACATTCAATTAATTTTAGGTTAAAATTTGTACATAATATATTTTACAACTTACAGCCAAAACATTTATGCTATGGTTCCCTTTCCGATTGTAAAAATGATGTTCATTAAGAACAGGTCGTATAATATTTACGTGCATTCCGTCAATACATCCAATTATCCCCGGAAAGCCAGTTTTTGTACAATAATGTGTTTTACATTGCAATTTTTCCTCTTCTGTTTGATTAAAATTAATATATTTTGAACACAAAGATTCTAAAACAGCCAACACTTTAGCCATGACAACGGATACTGTTGGCTGAGCCATTGCAATTAAATAGTCCTGCCCAACTGATTGCTGATATGATTCATGAGCTATAAATCGAATTGTAGCAGCAAGCTTTAAAATCGGTGGAATACATCAACTATTTTTAGCCACTTTTAATTTTGGCATGATTTCATCCAATAAGATTTTAAATGACTCTTTAGATAGTCTAAAAAGCGTTCTAAATCTAAAAAAATAGTTTTGTTTTTATGTGTACCTTTAGTTGAGTATTTAATGTAAAATTGTTTATATATGTACTTACGTTTTCTCACATAATTCCATGGGGTTTGACGTGTTTCGTAAAAGATTTCTTTTTAATGTTGAGGTTGTATCATCTTCTTCATCATCTTCACAATTTATAGTTAATAATAAAGCAACACAATCCATTTAAAATTAAATTGAAGCAATAAATTTCAAAACACTACGAATTGTTAATTGACGTTAAAAGAATTGATAGTTGTCGTTATAACATTTAAAAAAATCCCCAAAAAAATTTCCCTGTGGGAAATACGATATGCGATAGTCGTATTTCATAATTCAAACACAAGCGGCGGATCGCATCCGCAAAATCGCAAAAAATGCGATATGCGAACGGTTTCATAATAGGGCCCCTGAATATCGTAACAGTGTTCTACAAAACCCAATTTCACTTGAGAGTATTCCAAATAGAATAACAGTCGAAGGAAAATTATTTGAACTTAATTTATTGGTTAGTTTCAAGAAAAACCACTACACTGTGTTTTGTAAGACGAATGATGACTGGGAAGAATTTGATGAAATGAAATGAAATGTTGTCAAAATAAAAAATCCCTCAAAGTGTTTGAAACGTCATTAGAATATCCCAAAGAGCCACTATTTTGGAGAAATTTCGGTTAAATCTCCTTTGGACTCAAATTGTTTGTTGTTGGCAACTAATCAATTTCCCTTAATACTGAATATGAATTTAGAATATAATTCTTCCAGACTCCATGAATTCGGTATATTAACCATCACAGAAGAATTTAATTTGTTGATAAGTTTTTCATCGAGGAAAGAGGATTGCGATCCACTATCTAATACCACTCTAGCTAATCGTTTGACCTGTAGACCATTTTTACAGGTGCTTCTTTTTTACAGGTGCTGTAGAAGTACATATTTTATCCGTTCCTGATAATTCCTATGCTTCCATATTTTTCGGAATGTTATGTAGTGTGGCCAAATTCGTATTTTGATTATTTTACCTGTCGAGGTAGTGTTAGACCACCACTGTCTTAGCTTGAATTATTCAGCTGTCAACAACGCTTCTACGTTGCAAAAAAATGTGCGAACACAGTGGATAGGTACCGTAATATACTTGTAGTGATTTCAATTTGAATGTTCCCGCGAAAAAATCCATTGATCATTTGCATCTTCTTAAGGACATCAATATCCAACGATACATTTTCTAAATGCCTGCAGCCCTTACATATTTTTGAGCTCGAAATATCAATAAAATATCCCAAAGTGACATTTTTATCGTACTAAGTTTTGTGAGAAATGTGTTTTGGCTTCCATCTCGTTCAGACTCAAATTGTTTGGTGTTGTAAACTCTGCAATTTCCAAAAACCTCTTATCTTGACTAGATCCACACTATGACAATTGGTTCTTCCAGACACTAAATATTCGGTGCAGTAGACAATATGCCAATAGGATCTGTTGGGCCTAACAGGAGCTAATTTATCCAGAATGTATAATTATGTTTAAACCAGAATATATAATTTTATTCGAATAGAATAATGGTACTTATGCAGTCCAATTGGTCAAATTGAGTTTGCTAAAAAGTTCTTAATCGACAAAAGAGTCTTGCGATCCACTATCTACTACCACTCTAGTTAAATGCGTTTACCCTATAGGTCATTCTTTTTGTTTTACAGGTGCTATAGGTAAAAAAGTTTGAACACTCGTGTTTGCAAATCATTTAAGATTGATTTGGCCATCAAATGTGGTGTTCGATTGGTTTGATTCGTCAGAACTCGTATCGACTGCATGATTCATTACCGTTTGAGTTATATTTCTGAACTAGACGATTTGGACCTTTTCTCATAAACATCTGTTCGAAGGACCATAAACTGTTTCAATGACAAGTCCTAGAACTGTTTCAATAAGTTGTTGCAATTAAATCCATTGGATATTTTTGTTAATTAACGATTCCAGAATTTTGAAATCAGAAAGCTTCTAATTCCTCGTGGCTCTATCATCCGGTCGCAATTGTTACTTATTACAATTGGAGAAGGAGTAGTTGGAAAATCGAGATTAATGTCATCCAGACTTCATAATGATTATAAACTCAAGATCCCCTTGATCAGTTAACATGTTTAGCATAGTTGCGATAGTTTACGCGTGGAAGTCTTTGAACCTGTATATAGCTTCATTGATACTAAATGATTCCTATAAGTTGAAGTCAATACCAAAACAGCTCTGCCGCTTTCGGGTAATATTGTTTTCAACAATCCATGTGGAGAGGGTGTACATTTTTTCCGGAGCTGCCCTAAAAACCTGCTTGCAATATAAAATTAATTTTTTCCTCAGGAGAGAATTCAATACGTACTCATAACAATATGGACGTTGACCAAAACGCTCGTGATACAACATTTAAGATACAATAATCTACACAAACGCCGAAGTTCATGAAACTCAAATTCTGGCATTGCATTCTATACTAGGTTTTTATCAGGGAAAGATAGATAAACCATTAAAAACGTCTTACTTCGGTCATGGTGGCATTGATTGGCATAGCTGTGTTGCTGGATCAACTATTCCTTGAAGTTCTTGAATTTTTAGCGACGTTGGAAAATGTTCGGATATAATCTTCCAACTGTTCAATATAGGTTAATATTAGAAACGTTCGACTTTGTTCAGTGGAAGAGAGTTATGATCTATAGACTATATGATTTACCCCAATTATAATTGTCGTGTCGTTTTACAAACGACACGACTCGGTGTGGTCGTCTCGTTTCTCATTTGGTATTATGTAACAATAACGAAACGACATATTAGTATTGCCACACCAATATGAAAATAATAATATAAGTTTATGAATTTTTCAGCTAACTTAGGGTCTGTTTGATAATTCGAACGGAGCGTGCGGTGCTTACCCGTGTACACCGTACGGAGCGAGTTGACTATCATGCACGGTGTAGAACATCACAGCACTGAGTGTATCGCAGCACTCACTGCAATGGGTAAATTGTTTTGTTGATGTTTTTTTTGGTTTTGAGCTAAAAATAATTAACTGTCTAACAAATTAAATAAATATTTATTACTTATTACTAATATAGAATACGATCAACTTAATAATTCAAAATTCATTCCTTTTAATGGACTCTAGTGATGAAGATGACGAAGATGAAGAAATTCAATATATAAAATTGAGAATTTCTGTGAAGAAATAGTGCGAAACTACAGCGAATTCCAATTTAAAGAAAATTTCCGCATGAGCATTTCAACTTTCAATAGTTTATGTAAGGATATGCACGATTTAGAAATACGTATGTGCCGACCAGGTAGGATTGAAATGCAAATAGAAATACAAATCATGATTGGACTGTGGTTTTTTGGAAATCGGGAAACATTAAGGTTAATATTTGTATTTATGAAGTCAATTCATAATCACATACTGATTTGGTTTATGTTTATTGTGGTTTAGATCGATAGCAGAAAGATTCGGGTGTGTGAAATCTACCGCCTGGATTGTAATTAATCATTTTGCCCGAAAGCTTCTAAAATTAAATTTACACAAAAAATCATTTATTGGCCATCTGAAGACGAAAAAAAACGAACATCTGATCACTTTAATAGGAAATACAAATTTCGAGGTAATTATAAGATTAGGTTATATGAACTTTTTTACGCTGAAAGTTCAGTAGCATATTCACATTTATGTATCATTTTGTTTGGTAGGCGTAATTGGTGCAATAGATGGTACTCATATACCCATAATAGCCCCGGTAAACTCGCCCAATTCTAATGTATGCAGAAAAGGGTTCCCCTCCTTAGTCCTACAAGCAGTTTGTAACGAAAAAATGGAATTTATACAAACCTTCGCTGGTGAAGCTGGTTCAATACATGACGCGCGTGTACTTTTAAAATCAAATTTACCTACTCGAGTTTCTTCAGGTATAACAGTTTTAAAAACCCTGTTTATTAATTTAAGTACATATTGTTTATATCTAGACATATCAAATTGTTGAAGGTTCTGCATTTACTCTAGCCGAAGAACACTTACTCGGCGATTCAGCTTATCCGCTGAAAGTTTGGTTGATGACTCTGTTGAAAAATAATGGCAATTTGGAAGACTCAAAAATTACGTACAACATTGTCCACACTAAATGCCGAGTTGTGGTTGAACGGGCGTTTGGATTGCTGAAAGGTCGGTTTCGGAGATTAAAGTATTTAGACACAAGAAACCCAGCATTAGCACCACTATACATTGGAGCATCATGTATCCTGCCTGCACAACTATATTTTAAAATTAAGTGTTGTTGATGAACAGCTACCATTAGACAATTTAGTAAACAACCTTCAGGACGACGAAGTGGCTCTAGACGATAATGATAGTGACTCCGATATTGACCTAGTTTCTGATAATGCCAATTTAAAACGCTTGGCAATTGTCAATGAATTATTTTAAATAAAATAAAATTTTCTAATTCTAAAAATAAATTTTTTTGTTGTATTTTATTATCTTTTTCTTTATTTCACAAAATTTAATTAAAGGATTGAATTACTATTGTTATTACTAAGGATGTTTGCCACTTTTTCAACTGCCACAACGTAGCGTTCCATTAACGCTAATTGCTTAGCCCTAAATTCTTGTTTGTTCTCCTCCTGAACGTTGATTCGCCTTCTCTTGCGGCTCGTTTCCTTTTCTATGTTGCTTTGATATGTGGTTGGAATTATTATATTGTTTACCTCGTTGTATAGCTCTGGATCGTTTGTTTGGATGTTGCTTGAATGATCTGAAAATGTTGGTACTGCAACTAACTATCTTGGGAGATTTACTGACAATCTCGTCCATAAGATCGTAGTCAGTCCAAATACGAATACTGTTCTCAGTTGTATTGTTGTGATCTTTAATAATCTTATACTGTCGCTTTAATCCCTTCCATTTGTTCTCGAATTGGTCCCAACTCAGCAATATATTTCTGTTTTTCGACAAAATATTAGAAATCTTCATAAATACGTCTTTTTTCACGCCTTTTTCCAAGTCCGAGTAGTGCTTGCTGACTAAACTTATAAAGCCCAAGACAAGTTCGTGTGGCATGGTGTGGTAAATTGTGAATTTTATTTAGTGTAAATTGAAACGTCAAAGTGTTTGAAACGTCAAAGTGTCAAGGTTTGTATATATTAAAAAAAAAATTAATTTAATAAAATTTAAAAATGATTTCGAGTGATCTTTTTTTTGGTGAGGAAGAAGAATATTGCGCGAAAGTTGAAAGAACTTTCAAGAAACGGAAAAAGTTTGAGAGATCAGTCTAATCCATTGGAATTAGACAACACTCATTTATTAGACGATAAATACATATTTCTTTTTGATAATTATAATAAAAATAAATTTTAATAAAATCAACAAATGTTTACAAAATTTATTTATTAACTTACATTTTACTACATAATTTTTAATAGATTTGAACAACATCAGCTCTAGTCGTCAAGTAAAATGTCATCGACAGAAAATGACGATTTTACGGCAAAAGGCGATTCACAATCGACACTCATAATACCAATTTTTGTCGTCGAAAAGATATCGACACGACAACGACAATTATAATTGGGGTAAATGTTGCTTACTATTAATGGACACTTTTATATGGGGGTATCTACTATTACAGGAATAAAATGGGAGTTGTAAAATAATTTGAGGGAGTTTCATATAGCAATCTGAGGGAGTTTCATATATGAGATAACCGGGCCATTGACAGATTTATTAATTATGTTCTAGACACAAGCTACTTTTATATGCCTGCCCATTCTATAAATCAGTAGCGGGTCAGTAGATTTTAGTTGGGAATATTCAAAAATGCACCAAATAAGGCTACTGGGGGTGTTTTAATTTAGAATTCAATCTCTTGAATTCATGGATCTTAATGAATTCTAATGTATGAGTATAATGTTGCAGCAACATCTATCACTGTGGCAAACTAAGCTTTAAGAGCTATAATATATTCACTAGTAAGTGTAATGCAACCTCATAAGCTTCAGAAAGTGTAATGCAACCTCATAGCCTGATGAAAGACAATGGTATAATGAACTTAGATAAACAGTTCTCGGGTCTATAAAGCACTCGGAATGTTATCGATTAAATATTGTTTCGGAGTTCCATCTAGCGGCAGATTATATTAAAAAAGAGTACTTCCTAGTAGCATATGTGATTCTTGAGAGATATCGAGTTCGCTTCCTGATAGGAACATGATGCAAAAGATCAACTCAATTCGTGCCTGACATAGAGAAAGGATAAATATATATATATATATATATATATATATATATATATATATATATATATATATATATATATACATACATATATAAATATATATATATATATATATATATATATATATATATATATATATATATATATATATATATATATATATATTTATATATATATATAAATATATATATATATATATATATATATATATATATATATATATATATATATATATATATATATATATATATATATATTGTGAAAGTAGAGCTGGGAATATGGGGCACTTCAGACCCAAATTGTAAGGTTTAAAATAATAACCACTAGCCATGTAACATGATTAATAAATAGGAATTACAATTTGTTTATGTTATAATGACGGCTTAAAGAATGATTTGATAGTTTTGGGTCTACCCAATGATCCAGGTAAATCTGCAAAACATATTGATGTTTTTGAAATTATGCTGTGGTGCTATTTGCTGTTCACCTGTTCTTATTAAAATATGTCAAACAAATTAAAGCTGACATCGTCCGAGACCTCGGTTGAGTTGGCCTGATGTGAAAGTTAAAATTACAATTTTGAAAGCTTCTTCTTCCAATACAGAATTACATTCCATACGACTGATTTGGATTTATCAATGTACAAGATTATTCTAAACATCGGCCTTCTGCATCCAATACAGATAGATTTCCTCAATTTTGTTGGTGGTATAAATTTAACTTTCATCCCAGAAAAAAGAAAAGAAATCTTCAAACAATACCTTAATTATACATAATTATATCCCAGCCCATAGAGTTTATTCTGAAAATGTAAAAAACATACAATTGAGTGGCTTAAATAAGGAGTGGTTAAAAAATACCGAGTTTTCATATAAATGCAAACGATTTGATTCTGGGATTGTGTTGGGGTGAGCATATCCATATAATATGTATAAGAAAATTGCAAATGGAGTTGGATTCATTGGAACCAGAATTCACTTGGTCCTTGAATAACAAGTTAGAACTCTACAGCGTCATCGTTTTTCGATGCCATAGATTTGTTACATCAGCAAACTAACTTTTCTCCTATATTTTTTTTAACTATTGGCTGTCATTCTCATTTGGTGATATAGTGACCGTAACTCTTCTTGCATACTGGCAACACTTGAATCTATAATCTATTACTTTTATCTGGTCTTCTTTCGTGGTTCAGCTTTGGATAAACAAAGTACTAAAAAACTACGTGAAGTGCATGCATCAAAATATGGTTTCTACATTCCATATTATGCATGCTGCACGTGTTGGTATAAACTCGTGCTTCAGAATTTCTTTGATACGCGATCTTTATTTTATTTGGTTGGTAACTCTAAAAACAAAAACAAAAAAAAAATCAATTGTGTGTCAACATCAAAATAAATCGCCTTCGTTATCATTTCGATAATGAGAAATTCATGGAATAAGTTAATATCTTTGTATTGTTAATAATAAGAAGAAGACGAAGACTTAAAAACAAAAATTTCTTTTATAAGATCTAATTATAATTTTCTCATTTCTGTATCTTTATTTTATTAAAAGTTATAAACCTGATTAATTATAATTTTTTTTTCGTTTAATTGAATTTTTTTTCCATTTAATATTAATAAATAAGAAACAAAAACTAATTAATTATTAATTGAATAAAATGAAAAAAAAAATTAAAATCAAATTGCACGCCAATCAATTTTATGCGATAAAATTTTTATTATTTTTTATTAATTAATTTTCTTTTATTATTAATTGATTTTAACTTTACTGATTAAACAGAATGTAATAATGTCGCTTGGTGTGCTGCAATATGCTTTATAATTTTTTCGATATTAATCGCCTGTTGCGCTGCTGGAGACAATACGATTGATTTATAGCTCGGTTGCCACGCTGATGGAACTATGTGGTGGTAGTTAGGGTATATCTGACTAAAGAATGCTAAGTTTGATACATTTAACTCATAAAATGCAAATCTCGAGACCGTTATTGGTTTAAAGACGTGGTATTATTGCCCGGCTATAAGAGCGAAACAACCCGGCCGCGAATTATAAGCAACAACTGGCTTTTTTGTTGAAATTTAAACAAACTACAGAAGAATTTAATGTTCTTTGACAACAGTTTTGGCACGTAGAATTTTGCTTTCATATTTTAACCAAGTATCATTACTTAAAGTCACTCAACAACTAACGCGAATACACTCATTTTTAAGCATTCCACACTCGAAATCTTCACATCAAGAATATTCGCTATCAAAACTGAGGCCGACTCGTATAGTTACTTTCCTTTTCTTAATTTAAACCCCGCACTATAACCAGTTGCTATTTGAACCCTTTCATTGGATGGCTCTAATCGTTTATCAAGTCAGCCATCACAATTATCCTCATTTTCAGAGTTATCATTAAGACCTTCCCGTTGATATGTCCATCTTCACGTTAAGGCCTTACCATCTCCTGCAAATCGAGGAAAGGATATGAATGTCATGGACTATGTGCTTGTGGACACATCCACGTAAAACATCCCGAAGCCAAATTGACCATGTGTTGATTTCAAATGACCGGGCTCGGGTTGTTCAAGACGTGAGATCGTATCGGTCGTCAACAAAATTCGTAGGCAGTGACCATTTTATGGTTGCTGCAAAGCTACGATGGAAATTTTCGTACAAGTCAAGGAGGACAGAAGAATATAAAACACGATTCTCCTGTGAAGGTCTGATAAATGAAGAAACGCAACGAAAATATCAAGATCTTGTCAGCAATAGCATTTTACAATCCAATTACCAATCTGATGATGTGAACAGTGTCTGGGAAGTATTGAAAACCTCGGTTGACGATGCTGCCCAGCACACTCTCGGTATAGTGAAAACTAAGCCCAAAAATGATTGGTTTGATGAGGAGTGTCATCTTGCTGTTGAGCAACGCAATATAGCCCACCACGAAGCGCAGACTCGGTTTACAATTGCAAAGAAAAACAAGACAATTCTTGCTAGGAGGGCAACTAAACGCATTTGTAGACAGAAGAAGCGCGAATGGTGGAAGGCCAAGGTCTTAAGAGTACAACAACTCAGCAATGAGCACAATTCGCGTGGTTTCTTTAAAAGAATCACCGAATTGCACCATACCTTAATATCTCGGTCAACTGCCATTCGAGACCAGGATGGAAACCTCTGTGTTAACGTCGATGCGGTACTCGATACATGGCGTGAACATTTTTCAGATTTACTTAATGTTCCACATGTATCACAAGCTGTGTTTGAATACCCTCAAATACAGACCGCAGAGATGTTTATTTATTTATTTATTTATAAATAAGTCTACAAATACGACTTGACATTAAAAATGACGTTATAGTCAGACATATAAAATAATAATAAAAATCAGGAAGAAGCAAAGTGTTGCTTCAATCTTCGTTTTAAGGTTTCCTTGCTAGAAGTAAAATCGAACAGGTGATTTATGTGATTAAAGCTTTTGCACATCATGTTAATCGGTTCATTAGAACCATAGTTGGTTCTATGGACATCAACTTGCAAGAACTCATTTCTTCTTAGATGTCTACTGGGTACTTTAATTTGTAAGTTTTCCAGTATTGATTGTGCGTCAATGTGGCCTAATAAAATATTACCAACAAACGAACACTTTAAAAGCTCACGTCTATTTTCCAGAGTTGCTATGTTGTTTGTTTTGCAGCCATCCAGATATGGTAGTAAACGTTGCAGGTTTTCATGGTATGGTAATTCGTAATCATACTCCCAACCGCTTTTCCAAGTTAAGTGACGGATAAACTTTTTCTGAATACCCTCAAGTTTACTGATGTTTGTATCATAAAATGGACACCAAACAGTAACAGCATATTCCAGTTGCGAACGTACGTATGCGAAATACAGAATCTTAGATTTAGCAACACTTTGTTCTATATGTTTGTTACTGCTCATATTTTCCACGAAAATAACACCGAGGCCTTTGATCTCTGATACTCGCTTTAGTGGCATATTGTTTACTTCGTAATGTTTTAAAACTGGATTTAATTTCCGGTGGAATGATAAAGTCTTACACTTATTGATGTTCAGACTAAGAAGATTTGACTCACACCATATCGCTAAATTGTCAATGTCCTCTTGAAGTTTCTCGGCATCGCTTAAGTTCTCGACAGTTCTATATATTTTGAGGTCATCAGCAAACATTAAAATTTTAGAGTGTAGAATGACTTCAGTTATTGCGTCGATGAAAATGGTAAATATCCAAGGACCAAGATGAGAACCTTGTGGAAAACCCGATGTAGCTTGAATTGGCTTGGACCTGCTGTTACCAATGTCGATGTATTGGATGCGGTTGCTTAAGTAAGATTTAAACCAAGCCACATAGTTGTTTGAGAATCCAAATGAGTATAAACGTTCTAGTGCTTTACAATGGCTAATGGAGTCAAACGCCTTGGCAAAGTCTGTGTACACCACGTCAACTTGCTTGTGGCTTTCAATAACTTTGATTGTGCTGCTGGTAAATTCAATAAGGTTTGTAGATGTTGATCTCTTAGGCATGAACCCATGTTGGTACGGTGAAACATGTCGAGGCACCACTTCTTTGAAGGAATTACATATTACTAGTTCAAATAATTTGGGTATAGATGAAATCGACGTTATACCTCTATAACATGATACATCACTTCTATCCCCAGTTTTAAATAACGGGGTTATTCTGGTTATTTTCCATTTTTTAGGAAACTGTCCCAATCTCAGCGACTGATTGAACAGCATGCAAAGAGGTAGTTCCAAACTGGTGTATTCTTTCAAAAAAGAAGCTGGTATTTGGTCAGGACCGCAACCATCGCCGAATGTTTTTAGAGCCTTGTTTATATCTTCTATTGTAATATGTGGTATTTCAATGGACAGGTTCCCTACACTAGCATGGTGGGGATTTTCGTATTTATTAACGTCTTCTGGTCTAAATACAGATTGAAAAAACTCAGCGAACATGTTGGATATGACTTGCGCGTCCGATGATTTCCCTTCTTTGAATGTCATATATGCAGGAAAACCGTTGATTTCACGTTTTGTCTTAAAAAAGCTCCAAAAGTGCTTTGGATCATTTTTAATTTTGTCTTTAATACAAGTTATGTAAGTCTTGTATTTAGTCTCAAAATAGTTTTCGAAATGTTGGTTACATTCTGCATATTTAAGCTTACTAGCCTCGGAATATTGTTTTAATGTTTTTTATAGGCTTTATCCTTCTTGTTTTTCAAATTGATGAGTTTATCGTCATACCATGGCGGATATTTGTCAAGTTTTACCGCAGTTAAAGGGACATATACTTCTATACCTTGATATATGATGTTATAAAATTTGTCTACATTTTCTTCTATATTGCTGCTGTTTAGTTCTTTCATCCAGTCGACACGTTCAATGTAATGATGGAGATTAATAGTGTCTGCTTTCCTGAAGTTGTAGAAAGGCCTCGAGCTTTTGTGACTGAATTTTTTGTTGATGTTCTCGATTTCCAATATGATTTCAATTGATTTATGGTGAACATCATTAACAACAAAAGGCGTTGCTGATTGATTTACCTTAAATGCACTTCGTTCATTTGTAAATATCAAGTCAAGAGTTCTATCTAAGCCATTTTGTATTTGGCAAATTTGGCTCAGGTTTGAGTCGTAAATAGTATCAGTGAACAAATGTTCCTCATCCGACGTAATATTTATTGGTAAAATTTCATCTAATTCCTCGTCTAAGGTCCAATTAATAGAAGGAAAATTGAAGTCACCCGTGATTAAAATAATGTCAGATTGATTAGCCATATTGTTGATTTCTACAATTGAGTCGCAGCATGTAGTATATGATAATATCGATGCGTCAGATGGAATATATACAACGTAGATATATTATGTTGTTTTGTTGATCGATATTTTTACGCATAATTGTTCAATAGACACGCTTTTTAATTCAACGAGCTCACAGGGTACAGAAGTGTCAATAGCTATTAATACTCCACCACCAGATTTTTTAGTACTGGTTTCTGGTGAACGATCAAATCTGTAGACAACATACTGGCTGGGAAAAAATTCAGAACTCAGGATCTCTTTGTTAAATGACGTCTCACAAATTATATATACGGGAAATAATGTTTTTAAAACGAAATTATGAAACATGGCAGCTTTCGACGACATTTTATTTACATTTTGAAAATAAAATGTAAGTTTTGTTTTCCTCAGTGCGTTGGCTTTCAAGGCTCTGTTACTTGGACTTAGTGATTTGTCTTCAGGTTTATTCGTGATTTCGTGTAGATTTTGTTCATTTGCATGGATAGCTTTATTTAGCAACTTATGAAGTTGGTCACCTTCTGCTTGAGAAAAGTATTGAAATGTGAGTGTGTGTCTGCTTAATGCTACTATTGCATGTGGTAAGCTGTCAAACAGTTTAATTTTTTTACCCGACAGTCGAACACAAATTACATTTGAAGATGTTAAACCTTGAGCTTCATGGATAGTTAGAATTTTGCTTGAGTCCGGCAGTTTACATTTGCTAGTTAATTCCCATTTATCAGACTTCGTGAACGTCAAATATAATGTATTCGGCGATATTGGAATGTCAGTAATTGATTTAATAATGGTAAAACGAATGGTGTTAGAAGCGAAGTTAGTGGTACAGATGCCCGGATATATTTCTTTTAATGCGTATGTCACATCAGCTGGACATCTATAAGTTGTTCTTAGATATTTCGAGTTAGTTGAGTACATATTAGCATCAAAAAATCGCATATTGACGTAATTCAATCTGTCTATATATAAGGTATTTGATTTTGATCTCCCAGGATAAACATTTTCCGACATTCGCTCAACCGAGCTACCAAACCTAATAAGCCCGCATGAACCATCATGTACTCGTCAATATACACTGTGTTATATTTTTTAGTACCATTTAGGAGATAAGAGGCAATGGTACGATAGTTTGTTTTAATATCTTCATAATTTACACCAGCATCCATGCATCGTGATTCAATTTTCTCTTTTATGTCACTAATACCATGTTTTGTTGAACTAAGAACGAGATCCCTTCCTAGTAAATGAGCATTTAATATCCAAGTAGATTTGCCACAGCCTGGAACTCCTTGGATCGATATTATCTCCGGTTTTATTATTTCCGACGGCAAAGCCAATTTACATATTCGCTCAAAAATTTTTTGGTCCAGCATGATTTCCGTGGCGTTAGAGCAGAAAATGTACCGATTTGATGTATTGAACCGTTTATTATCTGAGTTGAGTTGCACTAATATTTATATGTTCATCGAGGATCCATCCTATGAGGAATTCACAATGGCCATGCAGAGATTAAAGAAAAATCGTTCACCAGGAGTTGATTGCATTAATTCAGAGCTCTTGATATTTGGAAGGCTAACTTTGTGGAACTGTCTTTTCGACCTTATTCGATTGGTGTGGCGAAATGAAGTTATACCTGATGAATGGAAAGTGGCCGCGTTATGCCCAATATTCAAGAAGGGTGATCGCATGAAATGCGAGAGTGATCGCGGTATAGCTCTCCTTTGCACTGCATATAAGTTACTGTCATACATTATCTTAAATAGAATTACTCCTCTGGCGGAGGAAATTATCGGTGACTACCAAGGAAGATTCCGTCCAAATCGGTCAGTCACTGATCAAGTTTTTTCGCTACGGATGATTCTTTCCAAGTACTACGAAACATCTCGCGATGTACACCAGGTGTTCCTAGATTTCAAGCAAGCCTATGACTCGATCAATCGAGAGAGGCTATGGTATGCGCTTGAATATTTAGAAATACCAAAAAAATATGTACATCTCTGTAAAATGACAGTAACGCAGTCACAATGCTGTATCAAAGTTGAGAACAGGCTATCGAGAACTTTTGCTATCAATTCCGGTGTTTGACAAGGAGATGCGCTGTCCCCGATACTTTTTAATCTCATGTTGGAATACATCCTTCGTAAAAGTCAAACACCTCAGGACAACATCTTATTCCGACAATCCAATCAACTTCTTGCTTATGCAGATGATGTCTGTGTGATTGGATTAAATGGCAACGGAGTGAAAGAGATACTTGATCCACTGGAACAGTTTTCAGCTTCCGTTGGTCTCAAAATCAACGAGTCAAAGACCAAATATCTGATCTCTGATTTCCGTGACCAAGACGCAATTGATTTCAGTAGTGGAAACCGCACGTTTGAAGGAGTGATGAGATTCAAGTATCTTGGATCTCTCATCACTCACGATAATAGTGTGGGCGAGGATATCAAGGTCCGCCTTGCCACTGGTAATCGGGCTTTGTATCAAAATATCTTGCAAATACGAATAAGCTGAAACTGTACATAGCGTTGATCAGACCCGTTGTCATGTATGGATGTGAGAGTTGGACCTTGACGGATGAGTACGAAAGATGGCTTCTAACATTCGAGAGAAGAATCATGCGTGTGATATATGGCCCAAAACGCGACGTTGATGGCACATACCGAGTTCTATTCAATCACGAGATCAGGAATTTAATACAAATTCCTGATATCGTGCATGAAATCAAAGGACAGCGAATACGCTGGCTCGGTCACGTTCTGATCCGAAACAAATGATACAGCGATCTATAAAGGGAGAACTGCCTTTCGGTAGGCGAAGAGGTCGCTCTCGGCGACGATGGCTCCACGGCGTAGAGAGCGATCTGGCATCTTCCAACTGCTTGCAACAGTATGAAGATCTGGCTCGTGATCGAAACCGTTGGAGTCAGATTGTTGACACAGTACGGGCGAATAATGGCCTGTAAAAACCGAAAAAAAAAATGTGCTTGTGGAAGTAAGCTTTCACTCTTTACTGATTTATAAAACTCTTTCTTGTTATTTTTCCTTGCCCAATAAACGACTGAGATAGTATTCTTGCTCACTTACGACCAATTTATCAGCAATGTCTCGAAATATGGCAGGTTTACCATAGACCCAAATCGAATAGTGCTCTTATGGCATTGTGAAACCTTGATTGAAGCTAACTAATTACTAGTTTGCCCATGCCTCTTGAACTATACCTGTCTGGTTAGAACCTAACTCGTCGTATTTTAAATAATCTCGTTTGTTACCTGCAAGCCGATAATTTCAGCAATGTTGCTTTCAAAGATGCCATTACCGCTCGTTTTGTATTAAGATTTTGAATACCTTCAGTTTATCGTTATTCGACATTGTGTAAAATGCACTAATCGTTTTATATTCCCAGTAATTTCGTGTAGTGTTTATCGAACTTTTTAACATCTTCCTTTATGTTCCACATTCGGATAATCAGTCTGATTTTATCATAATCTCTTCATTCCTATTCTGTTACAATTTTTAGCGTACCAGCAGCATTTTACAGCCACTGTTTCCGCCGTTGCCAGATCTTTCATACCCCTTTTTCACGCTTAATCTCTTCCTTGACAATCTTCACTGCGCCCACTTTGGCGTTTAAAGACACCAACGTCTTGAAACTCCTCACTTAATTCTAATATAAAATGCTGTTGAATTTTCTGTTGACTGGTTCGGACATCGTTTTTTTCCTGACCAATAACTATTGCATAGTGCCGAGCAACTATCTCGAGAATATCATTTTATAAGCGTTATAGAAATAGTCGCTTTATTATTTGTTACCGGTACCGCTTCTGCCGCATCACCAGAGATTGGTATCCAGAATTAAACTCGTTGAAGAATACATCGTAGTTCAGCTTTATCACTCGTGGGGTCACCAATCATTACGAGTTTCTTTAGCGGGAATTCTAACTGAAATATATTTAAAACGGCTGTTACTCTACCATACTAATTTTTTCCCCGATTTGGACTGGTCGTTGTTTAATTCAAACTATTCGACTGTACATTCTGCTCGGGTATTTATACTCAATTCGCCATCCTACTAGATCATCGTAAACATTTTCATTTGTTTAATTTTTGCTATGACTACTACGTTCAGTTGATTAGACACGCTACTGACCCAGAAATATGTGCATAACATTGTATAGATATACTTTTGTCCGAAAAATTCCATAAACGCCCGAGTTAAACATGTGCCCGAATTAAAACCAACACCACCAACTATATCTTGTTTCAAACTAAATTAAAAACAATTTTATTCCTGCTATCTGATTGTTATTATTATAAACTATATAATATTTGTTTTTGTAATTGTTTAAAATTATGTAAATTAACTATTTGGTTGTGTTCAGTAACTGCTGCTATTATTGCCTTTTGCTTGCTTAAATTTATTCATTTATAATTTAAAACTTGATCCCAATAAATATAAATATCTAACTATGTATCTCGATATAATAAACACAAGTCATTGAACAAAATAAATATACACAACACACACACGATACACGGTGTGTTGCACTCTAATGAAGTGAAGAATTTGTTAGTTTTAAGGTTGGCGTATGAACTGGTGTGATTTTTAATGTATGCTAATCGAAAATAGCTTTTGGGTCGAACACCACAATATAGGACGCCAGGTAATATCCTCTTGTTGTGGACATATTATACGAAACATCAAATTAATTTAATTTTGAGATCAATATCAATAAAATGTTAATTTGCATTTAAAACCTATTTATTTAAGAATTCGAACTTGAGAATACATATCTAGACTGTATAGTAAAGGCATTATAAAAACGTTATTTTATGCACACACAATATACATACAGAATAGACATAAATAGAGCACACCTTATATATATATATATATATATATATATATATATATATATATATATATATATATATATATATATATATATATACATATATATATATAATATATATACAGGGTGTCCCCAATTGGGATGCTGATCCGTTACGGGCTGATTCCTTGGTTCATTTCATGAAAAAAATCGTATGACAGGGGGGGGGGGTCAATTTTTGATATTCTTTGAGATACAGCGCGTTTAAAAAATTTGGTTCGGAAAAAAAGTACAAGCGGATATTAAGCTGTAACTTACAAAATTTTTATCGGACAGCAACTAACAAAATCTCATTTGACGGACAACTAAATAGGCTATATTTAAGATCTCATTGGCTATCTCGCATCTGTATCCATTTAAGAGCTATGGCGTTTTAAAGTTAAAAAAATAAAAAAAAATGATATTTTTTTTCATAAATTTGAGTTTTTCTCAAAAAATTAATATTAAGTAAAATTTTTTTTTTTACTTAATTTTAATCCGCTATGATCTCCTCTACAATCCCCCAATACATTATTTGTACCCATGTGTTATAGTTTTTTACTTATGAGACGAAGAATGAAAACACTACCCACAAATATTTTCTGTTAAAAGATAATGGTAGTGTAAAAATTGTAACAATTTTTTTTCGTTAGTAAAATAAGAGGCGACGATTAGCAACTCATTTGTTTAAATGTTGAAAAACAAAAATTAAATATTTTATTAGTTGTGAGAAACAATCTAGTGTTGTGTCGTTGATTCAAATGAGAAAATAAAATTGATTTAATAAAAAACAAATAAATCATAATAAATTAAATATCACAATGGCACAGTTCTCGGGCGAGGAGTACACGGATATCCATTTTATTTATGGATTCTGCGATGGTAATGCAGCAAGAGCTCGCAATGAATATCAGCGAAGATTCCCAACGCCTCGCGTTCCGGACGCGAGAGTATTTATAAATACTCATAGAATGCCAAATATAATATCAACATCAAATATGCGGGCCGAGCCCCATGCAGTCTCATCCAATCATTTGGATGTCGATGAAGAAATCATAAGAAATGCAACAGCAAATCCAACTGTCAGTATACGGAGGCTCTCCTTACAATTGAACGTCTCTCGCCACAGAATTCATGAAGTATTGCAGAAGGAGAAACTTCATCCGTATCATTCAACACCCGTTCAAGAACTTTTACCGATAGACTTTAGTAAAAGATTGGAATTTTGTAATTGGTTAATTGAAAAGAATTTTGACGATGATAGGTTTGTGAAACGTATTCTTTGGACGGATGAATCTCAATTTACAAGAGACGGTATAACAAACTTTCACAATCTACACACGTGGGCTTCTGAAAATCCACATTCGAAAAAACAAACATCCTTTCAGCATCGCTTCAGTGTAAACGTATGTAATACGTTAATATCCGCTTGTACTTTTTTTCCGAACCAAATTTTTTAAACGCGCTGTATCTCAAAGAATATCAAAAATTGACCCCCCCCCTGCCATACGATTTTTTTCATGAAATGAACCAAGGAATCAGCCCGTAACGGATCAGCATCCCAATCGGGGACACCCTGTATATATAATATATATATATATATATATATATATATATATATATATATATATATATATATATATATATATATATATATATATATATATAATATATATATATATATATATATATATATATATATATATATATATATATATATATATATATATAAATATATATATATATATATATATATATATATATATATATATATATAGATAGATAGATATATAACCTAAACCTTATATCTATATAACCAAGTATCCCATAAGTCAGTTTTTGTTTCGACTTGTATCGGTCATATAGACAGTCATGCCACTAACTGTCCATTATGATAATAAGACTTACAATAGTATTTCATCCGACATGCAGTCATAATGGGTGGGCCATTTATCGGTTTAAATTAGAACCATCGTTTATTTCGAATCTGGCAATACTTATGTCATTTTATAGTGACACAAAATTCAGTATATTATTTTCAGTGAACGAAATGAATCGATTTACGATTGAGCAACATTTTGGATTTATTGGAAATTTATTTGTAAAACAAAAGACAATTGGTCGGATATTGCACGAAAATGTCATTTTATAGTGACACAAAATTCAGTATATTATTTTCAGTGAACGAAATGAATCGATTTACGATTGAGCAACATTTTGGATTTATTGGAAATTTATTTGTAAAACAAAAGACAATTGGTCGGATATTGCACGAAAATGTTGTGCAAAATTTAGTCGCCAATTGTTCCCGGTATACGAAAATTGTTGTTAAAGTTCGTGAAACATGGTATTGATGTGAATGATGTTTGATTTCAACAGGATGGTGCAACTTGCCACACATCTCATGTCACAATAGATTTATTGCGTCTAACGTGTGCTGGCCGTTTAGTTATTCAAAATGGTGATGTCAAATGGCCAGCAAGAAGCTGCGAATTAACACCATTGGACTATTTTCTGTGTGGTGCCGTTAAAGACAAGTAGTATGCCGACACATCAGTTACAATTGAGCATTTGAAGGTCAACATTCGTGATACCATTGCCGAGATACGACCCCATACACTCGGAAAAGTGCTCGAAAATTTATCCAATCCATTGGGGTACTGAGAGGCCAGCGGTGGCAGCCATATGAATGAAAAAAATGTCCATCTTTAATCGGAACAATTGTACTTCACAGCAAAACAATAAATTCTGCAACATTTTTTTTTAAATTTAAACTTTTAACAGCTCTCGGAACCCGATGTGTAACACTACGATAAGGAGATATTTTATTTGTTATTTCAAGGTTGATACAGAACCCTCCTCCAACATATAACTAATGCAAATTATGAATTTTTTCTGCCAGAATTAGTGGGTATTTATGAAATCGTGGAAACGCATACACCTGACATATTTGAGGATGCACACTCTACGTATATAAACTACCTTTAAGAGTATTTTATAGATATAAGGGTGTGCGCAACTATTTTGCATGCTGCTTGTATCTCATAAATAGAGCATAATTCAAAATTTATATCCATTATCTTTTGAGGACAGCGAGCACATCAAGCAGCTGGATCAACGTTGAAGCTGAGTCCCTCTTACCCGAAATTCAAAAAGCATTAGCTCACTACCTATATAGGTGGGCTTATATTTTTTTTTGAATTCCAAGAACTCATATATTATAGTACATAGCTCTGAAGTAAAATTGGCTTTATATAAATAAAACGTTCTGTTCTAACTCATATATGACAGTCGTATGTGGCAACCTACCTTTGTCATTATCTGACACTTTTTGCAATATTTGATGTGATCAAAATACGGAAGTTCAATAATTTAAAAATTTCCTACCTACAAGTAATGAACTTCTTAATCATACCCCGATTGCATTATTTGTTACCAATATTAAATAGAACCAGTTGGATATAGTATAGGGTTTTTCTTGGTGAAGGCATATATCGGCGTAATCACTGCATACAAGCACTGTGAGCCATAAGGAGATTTTGGGCTAAGTTCTTTTTTTAGTTAAACCTTCGAATCGATATTCAGGCTACCTGATATAGCACTTTTGGTTTGGTATCAGTCTATTCGGGCTTAAAGCTCTTCCGTTTAGATGTTTAAGAGGCTGGTGAAAAATAAGCTTACAGTATATGTTCCACTGACTCAACTTAGGAATTTATCTGTCGTACATTGACTGATTGGTTTAAGATGATATTTTAAAGGAATATGACTTGTGAATAAACCGGTGTGAAAGTATCAACTAAGGTTTGTCAAGGAAAGTTCTTTAACGCAATTCGACCAGGATGAAATAAATAGTTTTGCATGCCGCAGACCGATAATCCTGTGCTAGTAGGAGGTCTTTTCCAAGATATTTCTTAGTGACTAAAAATAGAAAGATCGCGAGCTAAGCCATCACCAGAATCATGTCCACGACTACAGTGATTTTTTATTTATGGTGGTAAGTCGTTTAATATTAATCAGACGGTCCCATAATATTTTAGATTATTGGTATGGGATCCATGAGCCTAAGGGGCCGATTGGCTGTCTGTTATACAGTATAGACGTTTTTACTACTTAAACCTCTGTTTAGGCTTTAAATACACATAGCTCTATGATCTGTAATTGGGGTAGTCATAGGTTTGTACAGGGACTTACAAATTTCAGTTCTATTCCCTGCAATTGCTCTCACACCTTCTATTTTGGTCAAAGTGATTATCGAAGGCATACATTCAGACCAAAAACTTATTGACTGGTCCATTTTTGTGAGGATTATTTCCTGGTTTAAGGTTATTTTCCACCTGCACATCCTCCTCAAAGTTGCAGTTCCGTCTTCCCTTTTATAAGTGCATTACAACTGTTCGACAAATTCTTATTATACCAAGTCAGGTTATACGTTGTACTTTATTTAATAAGGTCTACGCTGTCTTATTTTTAGGTTGAGGCCACCATACTTCCTAAGCGTATGTGCCTTATCACGACTATGGGCCTTATGATTGCATCGAGTCACCAATAAATCATTTTAGGTTGTAAGAACCAGGTTCATATGTTTAAGAAAAATTCTTACGCGACCCTCTTTTGAATCTTAAGTATTCCTTCAAACTATGTTATCTTTATCCAGGATAAGGTCAGTTGGGCAGAGATGTAACTGGTCTTTGTTTACTCTAGTGCAATCCTGCTAACAATGTCTTAATATAATTAGAGAACTAAGCCTATCCAGCACCTTCATAATCAGATAACTGATGCTGCTTCAAAGATGAATCAAACTTTTGTGACAAAATCTACCAATTCATAAATCTTCTAATTTGAATAGACTTGGATGAAAAATTGTCTATTCTGACAACAACAAACGCGGATGCAGTAACACGATGTTAAAAAACTCTTAAGTAATTAGTGGTTCATCTTCGATACAGGAAGATAACAATATAAGTGCTGAGAATAGATATAAATTACCGACGTGCAACAACATAATATAAATGCCAACCGGAAAATACCGATTAAAAATGTTAAGAATAGTGACAGCAATAAACCTGTCTCCAATCAATTACCATCTGATTAGTTTGATTTGAATGAACAACTACTCATCAGATTCGAACATGGATGATGACAATCCAATTATTTCATTAACAATAAGTAGGCAAATTTACCTTTCTTTCAGTAAATTTACTTGATAAAATAATTTATGGGTTATTTATGGTAAGCGGCACTAACCACGTCTCAACTAAGACCTTACTAACTATTAATACGTATTGGAGCTCATTATAGGTGGACACCCCAACGAATGCTCTTACACGATTTTTACGTAAATATATAAAGACGACTCAGGAGCTGAGTATCATTTGACGCAGCACCACGTGACAAAAACGAGATTAACGATTGCTGTGGTTACAAGATCAACTGGGAAGCTTAAAAATAAATTAACGTCATACCATGCCCAGTGTTGCCTCATTTTGAAATATGTGCTTATGTGTCTAATGTGTGTATGCACTCGATTGGCCCATTATGACATCTGCAGATTTTAATTAGGAGTCATATTATTACTTACAAAAATACAGGCTCTAGGTATCGAGCAGGTATCATTTACCAGGATAGAGCTTGAGGTGGCTGGGTGAAGTCCTTTGATTTTGTTCCCGTGAATGCATGGGTCTTGAACCCGAGACTTGTTTAGATATTAATGTAATGCAGTTTTGCATGCGTCGTTATATAGGAGAGGATAAGCCCCCAATATTGGCCACTGAACTCCAAATATTCTAATCAATTTGGAGGACTATTTATCTCGTTTCTTCCTCAGTTCGTTTTGCGATACACTACTCACAATAGACTTTACTTAAAGTAAAGTAGGGTTGAAAAAGTGCCTTGGTACAGATGGTTTATCTAGGCCAAGGTGTCCTAAGGAGGTATGCCTTTCTGGTTCATCTTTGGCCTCTTCAGAATATTTAAAGGTTTTAAAATCGGGCGCGGAATGACAACTGTACTCCCTGATAGACTTAAGTAGGTCGCAGAACAGGATACAGTCTAGTACTGCACCCTTTATGCTGCTTTGAAGACCTTCTTCAGAGTTTTAACGTCAAAGTCCAAACGATATCAAGAATTCAAGGAGAGTTGCCTCTCATCTAGATCCTTGAGCCTGTCTTTGACATGCACTCAGCGTTCGTGGAGGTACAACATCTTTGAACCCGATTCTAGACCCTCGTTAAACAGTGACTTCAAGCCAAAGAGTAACCTCTATCTTTAGGTGTTGTTTCATGAAGAGAGTATGGTCGTATCTAACCTGTTCCTGGAGTAGCTAAAACACCTCTTAGTTTTTCGGCTCAGCTGCACTTTTCGGTTGTGATCGGAAGTATATAGTTAACTCATATACTCATCGCTGTACCATTTCCAATATTATTAATAACAATAAATCGATAGTTCATAAACAATATAAAAAACAATTTATAGACTCATTATGAGATACCATATACATACATCGATTGGTTTATGATCACAATTCACTTACACATATACATATTTATAATTATAAATTATCTGCTAGAAATGTAAAAGTTAAATTAATTATTATTAATAAATAAAATAAATAAGAAGTCGCGATGTAAACGAAGTCGTAAATAATTGTTATACTTATACATAAAACATAACCAAAAAGAGAAACTTGGGTTGTAAAATTAATGTACAGCATCCGGTGTAATACAGTAGTGGAAAGTATATACGAGATTTTCATTTATATATAAATACATATGTACTCGGTATATTCGAACTCTCGTGCTTTTGTAAATATTATATGGTCTATGGTTGTGGTATATAGCGCGAAGAAAGGCATAACGAACCAAAGAGGAAAATTCGTACCGGTGCTAAATAGTTATAATTAGCTGTTTATTAATTTGTAATAATTTTTATGTTACTGTCGTCGTCGTCGTCATCGTACCTCTCTCTATATATATACACACGATAACAATACCGTGTCTAATATTAATTATATAAACTGCGAGACATCATAAAAGTTTATCAAGCAGTGTCATTACCCGGCGAAGGTTGAAAATTATACGACTAGCTGGCAACCGTGGTATATATATATATATATATATATATATATATATATATATATATATATATATATATATATATATATATATATATATATATATATATATATATATATATATATATAAATATATATATATATATATATAAATATATATATTTATATATATATATATATATAAATATATATGATATGAAATAGATATATGAAATATAAATATATATGGCCCTAACCGCGTCTCAACTGTATCGTTATAACGATTCTGTTAGCATTGCAAAGTGCCATGCAGCGGGTGATGCACCGAAACGCACTGCAATATATATGAGGGAAATCATTCGAAAGGTGAAGGCCAAATTGGCAAGGAATCCGCGCATTCCCAAAAACCAGTAAGAGTGGAAAGAGGAAAGGAGTTGTTACACTTGCACAAAAGTGGCAATTTGTCGAGTTTGGTTTACTCCGATGAGATACCGTTCGTTCAAGCGCCGCCGATGATTTGGACCGTGGCATCGAGATTAATGCTCAAACTTATCGGGATCATGTGTTGGAGAGAGCGTTGAAGTCTTGGGCACAAAAATATTTTGGATGCAGAGCCTGAACATTTGAATCAAGATTGGGTGAGAAATAACGTTCCGTGGTTCATTTTCATTGTTCAATGGCCACCAAATTGACTGGATGTAAATCCGCTAGATTTCGCGGTTTGGGGTATTTTGAAAAGCAAGGTTGGGGAAAAAAAATACCAAAGTGCCCTAATCAAACAAAAGATAATTCTGTGGCGTTTTGCTTTGGTAACATTTCGTGTCAGTCACTTTGTATATATATAAATATTTATTGTCCTCGACTTATGTCGGTTCGACTTGCGACAGTTCGAAGTTACCACGGTGAAAACACGTTTTTTATTCTGATTTTCTTTTGTTTTAATTTTTATTGGGTGGTAATGTGGAAATGAAACCCCGAAAAATCCCAAGTCATCCACCTGGACGATAACGAGTTGGACGAGAACGTCGTAGTAGTTTATGAAGATGCCATTAAACTTTGAAGACTTATTACCGTCGAAAAACTTAATTAAATGCTATTGCAGCCATATAGACAAGATGAGTTTGACTTTACTACAATTCTGGAAAACTGACGTAAAAAAACGAAGGAGCAGCCTGGACTGAAGTGTCAGCAAAGTTTATGAACAGTGTGTGGTGGAATCTGTTAAATCGTTGAGCAAAGTCAATACTGGAATCGTTGAAACAGCCTATCATTAATCTAGAAAAAGGAAATAAAGATACTTTGGAAGCTGTAACGTAAGATTTAAGTAATGACGAGCTCCTAAAGAATTTAATACAAAATAAATGATGACGTCATTTAAAATTTTTTGGTGACTCATTAACATGCTAGAAAACATGGATTCTGATGCAGTACGTTTATTTGTTATGTTATAATACTTGTTACTAAAATGAATTCTTATTTTTAATTTTTTGGATTGTTAATTAACTGAAGTTGTTAAACAAATAAATTGGTTAATATTCTTTGTATATATGAGCTGCTTTTATCACAAGTAAGTATACTTATTCCATTAAATAAGTATATATGCCTCGACTTATACGAATGTTTCGACTTACGACGGACGTTCCAGAAAGCTGTGTTGAGTACTATTATTATATATATAATATATATATATATATATATATATATATATATATATATATATATATATATATATATATATATATATATATATATATATATATATATATATTTACATATTTATATATTTATATATATATATATACAAATATATATATATATATATATATATATATATATATATATATATATATATATATATATATATATATATATATATATATATATTTATATTGAAACGGGGTCTGAAATAAATATGAAAATATTAAAATCACGCAATAATGGGTAAAACAAAATTTACATTCCTGTTGTCCGGTTGGTCGGAGATACATCGGTCCTTGATGAAATGATCACAAACTGAAATGACAAGGCGAATGAAATTGCGGCATAACCCGGTTCAAACTTCATCTGTTTGAACCGGGTTATGCCGCAATTTCATTCGCCTTGTCATTTCAGTTTGTGATCATTTCATCAAGGACCGATGTATCTCCGACCAACAAACAGAAAAGAGACTGAATACGAAACACTGGCGACACACACGGATACGAAATACTTACCGGCGAAGATAAGTTGAAACACTCGTAGCCGCAACAGGCAAGCCACATACATATAACATGAAACAGGAACATGAATAGGATAGAACATATATGTAGGTGCATTGGCCGGCCGCCAATACACACAACACGTATTACAGTAAACATTCACGGAAAACAATAACTTCAATGAAAAGTCACCTATTCTTAATAACATAAGCACAAATTCACGGTAAACAAAAACACAGATGACGAATTACAACACAAAATAGCACAACATTTTTGACATGACCCTGATATACGTCAGATGAATGTCAAACATATCGCTAAGTCGGTAACAGAATCATAATCAACCGTAGCTGAATATTGTCCTGAAATATAGATGGTGGAAATAGCAGAAGAGAACTTACTGCCCGATGGACAGTACAATACGAAAAAGTGATATAAGGTGATGTTTGTGGTGGAACGAGGCTTTTTTGGCTTGTGTTTTAGGTGTAAAGTGAATGTGGAAGATCAAAGAAGTGTAAAAGAAAAAGAAGAACGAAACTGGGTCTCAGTGTCAACAAAGAGAAAGAAAGAAGGAGACGTTGTCCTAGTGGTCGACACACAAAGATAGTAAGTGAAGAGACTCGCGCCAAGCCACGTGGATCAAATCGATTATCGAATGGAACGCGAGCGATCGCTTTGCAGGATCGACATCGAGAGGTAGTTGTACATTCACAGAATGTACAGGTTAGTGCCCTATTAATTTTTCTCCTTCCAAATCCTTTCCATTCATTTTTTTTTTAAATTTTTAAAAGCGGTTTATAAACATTAAAACTAGCTTTATTACAATTTAATTTGATTAATTTAATAATGAGTATACCCCCCCCCCCCCCCCCCGTGCCCTTATTACAGCTTCCATCCTTCTGGGCATACTAAGTATTATGCTTTGTTTCATTTCTTGCGGAATGAGATTCCACTCTTCTTGCGCTGCAACTCTCAGCTCTGCTGTCGAATCTGGTATAGGATTTCTAGCTCTACTACGGCGTTTAGAATGTCCCACACGTGTTCAATCGGATTAAGATCAGGATCCATTGGTGGCCACTTAAGTGCACGAATGCCAATATCTTGGAGATATTGTCGTACCGTTGCAGCAACGTGGACTGGAGCGTTATCATGCATTAACACAAAACAGTCATAACCTATGAAGCCCACATATGGCAAAACGTGATCACCAGCTCCGTACGGCTCTCCCAACTGATTCCACCCCAAAACATTACTGAACCTCCACCAAAGCTTACAGTTTGCACCATGTTACACGGTGCGTAGCGTTCTCCAACTCTTCTGTAAACAAGATTACGTACATCTGGTTTCCATAATTGGATTCTGGTCTCATCTGAACTGATCAGTTCCCCAATTTGCATGAGTATGAGCAAATTCTAAACGGCTGGATTTGTGGCGGGAAAGAAGCCGTGGAACTTTTACGGGCCGTTTTGGAGTTACGTTCTTTTCTTTTAATCTTCGTCTAACTGTTCTGACACTAATATTCACTTGACGCGCACTAAGTAACTCTATTTTGAGTTGAGTAGAAGTTCGCTTTTGATCTCGTAACGAATTAATTTTTTTAAAATCGATCGTCATGCTCGGTTGTGCACCTTTTACGTCCTTGTCCTGGCTTTCTTTTATTCTCTAAGGTCTCACGATACTGCTTAAGTATTCGTGAAACCGAAGACTGATTAATTCCAGACTAATTCCATTTTCGTGCGATTTGTACTTGTGTATAATCTTCCTGATACAATGTGACCACTTTAACCGCCTCCAGCTCTTGAACGGGCGCCATATTACAATGAATTTTATATCAGGTGTTTGCTTTAGAACACATTTACAAGAACTAGTGGTACTGCATTTCAAAATAATCGATATGCAATGGAACAAAAGCCGATCGTTGCGTTGGATTTCAAACACAATGCACTTTAGATTAAGCATTTTTGAAAAATTTAATTGATTGGCTTGCAGTAAACTTTATTCAAGGTGGTTTCTGATAAAAATATAAATGTGCTATCATTTGACACTAGTAGTATTAAAATTGACCAGCGGGATTTTTTTTATTACAAAAAAAATATGCGTTAATTTTGTCCGCGAGTGTATATATATATATATATATATATATATATATATAAATATATATATATATATATATATATATATATATATATACATATATATATTATAAGTACGTGTATCTAACTCTATATATAGTTGAGTTACAAGTCACGAGTTGTTGCAAATTTTAAATAACGACAAATACTTGCAATAATAATAAGAGTATTAGTAATCAAAGATCAATCAACAAATCAACTGCATAAGATGCTGTATATCGTAAAACCACAAACCAAATCGATCTCATCTATATGTGTCTGTCACACGCAGCATCCAACAAACAAACACGTAACAACAAACGTACAAAAAGGAAATAAATATTCGAAATGTCTAAAAATAATTTTCACATGAATTCTCGGCTTAAATACAAAAATTATACAGATTATTAGTAGCACTATACATATAATATAATGTATAAGATTTGGAAAGATGGTGGGTCGAGATTCGAGATGAAGTAAAGAAAAAAAAAATATTTAAATTCTTGTAACTAAACGAAATAAATAGATAAATTAAGAAACTAAAATTCCTGTTGTCAAAAATATTAATGATTCGTGGCCCAAAGTCATAATACGATATAAATCAATTAACAAAGACGAAATATAAGTTGATGTATATTATGTATAAGAACAAGACACAAACACACACACGCAGCAATTAAAACGAAGAAATGAGGAAGAAAATATTTAGATATACTCTCGATATATTATAGATGTACGAGCTAGTGGTTCCAACCAAACCAACAAACACAACACAAAAAAAATGTTCGACTGATTGATAGATTTTCTTGTACTTATCGATATGTTCGATGGAGGATCGTTTGTTTAGAAATATGTAAGAAATATGTTTTTGTGATGTATAACAACATGCATACGATAATTTACTTGTCGTTTAAGACAAACTATAATGTTGTACTCTTGAGACGATCATTTGGTATAATAAATGGATTTATAAACAGTATAAGTCGTGAATGTAGTTACAAAAGGTAGTCTGGCTTTAAATTACTTTGAGGTGAATCATCGAATTATACCGTTATGGTATATGGAGCAACACTGTGGAATCAAATTAAGTCTATAAGTGATTATATTTGAAAGGGCTCGCCTCAAATAGTAGCTTAATTACAAACTAGCTTAAATATATCTTGGAAATATGATTCCAGGTAATCTACTTCAACGAAAACGACGCAGCCATAAGTGTTCAGTTCAAAATGAGCCTAATCAGTCGATTCCACAGATTTTACAAGAATTATGGAAATCTCTAAAACCACATTGTGGTGAATTTACCGTAAAAGTTTTGGCTTATACTCTTACGAGATTAATATAATTCAAGAACCGACGCTTCTTGATTATTTGTTGCTCAAAAGCTTCTCTGATTGGGTTTTTCTAAAGATTGAAGAAAATCCGGAATTTCGGTTAAGCTCACTTTTGGCTTAATGGTTTTGTCAATAACTGAACTATGAGTTATTGGACAACAACAAACCTTAATGACCGTCAAAAGACTTCATCACAACTACAAAAAGCGAATGGTGTGGATTTCATGTCAGGGGTGTGATTGGACTAAAAATTTTTCGTGGACATATGCTTGACCAAAATTGGATGGACTTTCACATAAGTGCTATGAAGCTCCAAAATGATGACCTCACAGCTGGTTAAACATTTATTTTATTGGTGGATGGAAAGTTTGGCAACCATGAAATCTTGAGAAATGGTCTGGGCGATTGTATTTATTTTTATGGGGTTTTCTAATTATTGGTTTATGCTTAAAACGTTAAATAAACTCATGGACAGTAACGAACCCAACATTTCCAACGTTCAACGTTTTTTAGGGCCCTCTTGCACTATTTCTTTTAGTTTTACCTTACATTTTGCCCCTTTGCATACATGTATAGGTTTTTTCCAACTATAAAATTGGTCATTGACATCATCGATCGTAATTGAATGATGAAAAGTCCATTTTGTGTCCTGTCGTATCGAGATTCAAACTCGGTACCGACACATCCCGTTCCAATTTGAAATTCAGTCATAAATCCAGCTTTTACTTTCAATTTCAAAATATAGTGATCTGTATGGTTATGTTATAACATTTCTTACAGTCATACCTACTAAAGTCCGATTTCCATTCTGAAAAAAATTTTGTTACTATTTTTTACTGAAAAAACGAAAGCGAGAAAAAAAATTAACAATGCCATTAGAGTGACAAAGATCGTTTTATAATTTTTCCTTTTTTTAAAGTGGATACAATTTGACAGATGCGTGTAACATAAACAATAAATTTCAATTCTTTTTTTGTTTTTGAAAAAAAAGACAAAGTATATACACTTTAAATCTAAAACAATAAATTCAAAAAAAATAAATTTAACATAATTATTCATTATTTCAATTGTTTTCACAATGAATTAAGAGAATAGCACAAAACGAAATGTTAAAATTACGAATTGACCATAAAAAATCATCCATCTTTATTTTTCCTATAAAATATTTCTCCAGTACTGAATAAAAATACTTCTCTTGATATATTTAGTCAGTACTGCTATAATAATTTTCTCGGTAACCATAAAAATTTATACTGGAAATATTTTCATTTCTCTCGCACTTTAAGAAAAATTATATCTTTCATCCCGCTTTGTCATATTGTCATATATATATGTATTTATATATATATATATATATATATATATATATATATATATATATATATATATATATATATATATATATATATATATATATATATATATATATGTATATATATATATATATTCCTATGCATTACATCTAAGTGAAAAAGACATGCAACAAATGAGCACTTCTCAGCAACCAGTCATCGAGGGAAATATTCATATTAGCCAGGTGTTTGCAATTGGTTACATATTGGACATAACAGGAGCATTTGATAGGAGATAATTTCCGAATTGCATCTTTTATATCCTGGATCAATCAGGATAAGTTTGTAATGTTTACTAGATAGGCAATAAGCCTTACTCGAAAGTACAACGGAAGTTACTATTGTTCATTACTCTTGGTAGCACACAGTTATTAAATCAAATCACTTGCATTGTATTTAACTGTCCACTTCTTGAGATAATTGATAATCTAAAGTCTACAATGACGGTTAAGTGAGCCGCATGCTTGTACATAAGTAGTTTAGGGCCATACTCAAGTTTTCGAGACTATTATTCATTGTATTATCCTAGTTCTTATAAACTGGATTGGAAGTGAGTCCAACTACCTATCCTGATACTACAAATTTCCTAACGTATGGTTTAAAAATAAATGAAGGTTGTAGGCATTAAAGGTAACCCTTCCTTTCCAAAGTACTATGATACCGCATTCCAATACGACAAAAACTGATAAAGAAGATAAAGTTGCTTATCGGGGTGACTTCTGTGGGATATTTAATATTTCATCATAAGCTCAGGATGGTTCGAATACGAAGCAAAGTGTGTATACGCCAGTCTTTTAGGTTAGTCATAACTCAACCTAACCAAATTGAACCAGTTGTTATAAGGGATCTTACTGAGCGTTCTTGAAATAAATGTTTTTGGTTGGATTGACAACGAAGTTGAATTTGTGATGGATATAGAAGGTAAAAGCCCAAGCAACGGTTCTGTGACACCATGTTTTTGAGAGATAATTATTCCTGAGATCGGCAGCGATTGGATAAATTTGGGTACTCCCGTATATTTTCATTTATAGCAGCGCACTTTTTTCAGGACGTGCATTTTCTATTCTTACTGGCACATTTCACAATACGATATGCTGGATACTATGTCAAACAATACATAATCTTTAGCTAGATTCAATCGACGTACCTACAAGCATGCTTTGTGTTCGTTATAGAAAGATGTTCTTAAATGAGAACCTGTAACTACTCTTTGTGATTCGTTTGAATTAGCCATTTCAGACCACAGAGTTGAATTAATTTTCGCCAATACCACTTTGGTGCTATCAGAATCATTTTCACATATAACAAATTATGGAGAGAATAGACCACACACGAAAAGGAATCTCACTTAGGTGCTTCCTGAAATAATGCACCAAACTTGTTTTAATATTTGCCGGTATGAAAGTAATTTTCTATGCAAGGTTCCTTCCTGATTTCCTTGATATTAGAGTCAATGCATTTTTCATTTAGTCTTAAGCTTTGTGAAACAAGGTTTGTATCAAGGATCATACCGAGAGATTAAGCGGTGCTTGGGAAATGTATTATAGGAAATACCTGAGAGCTTAAACGATCTTCAACTTATTTTTGCACCTTGTCATAGAACTACAAAATGTCAGTGGTTTGCCGAAATTTATTACTCGGCTCTTCTGCATTTGTCAAATTTTTATACAATTGCGGCATCAACAGGCTGACTTGCTTTGTCGGTAACTGGTTAATGAACACAACAAAAGGGCTTTCTATCATACTTAGTCGCAGACAACATAAATATCTGCCTTCGTTCTAGCACATGTTGGATTAATCCTTGCACTTGTTGTGTGTTTTTTTGAATTCAAATGGTGGGACGATTATAAACTCAGCCACCATTCATTGAGTTTTCACAATGGAATGCCACATAGAAATCTATAATGTTCGGTGTTTTATTATTATTCGTGGTCAGTACATCGTTTTACCGCCATAATTAGAGTCACTGTTACACGTTCTTATATCTCTCTTACCGCCTTTTTGCTGGATTAATGGTGTAAAAACATAGGGGCCCTCTTATTAGTACGAATGACTTTTGGGTATAATCCAAGGAAGTGGTTTACTAGTTCGACACGCGACTTTATTCACAATCTTGTAATGGTTATCTAGTTCGATCGAAACTGTTTGAAGATTAAGTGCTTATGCTCGAATTCAGAATCCGATGTGTGTGTTTTCCATACGTCGTTATTTCACGGAACGACTTTTATCATTACCAATTTTATACCTGACTGAATGACGTAATGGCTGGATACAAATCAATATATTAGCTATTTCAAATACTGGGTTTTCACCTTCTCTTCTGATGATACTCTATCCTCTTTACTCTAGGTTCAACTATCGTCCTTTATAATTGATACTTATAAAGATCCTCCAAAAAACACTTGACCTTACCTATCGGCTTTCGTTCTAGTACGCCCAAACGATCGAAGGTGAAAACCTCATTTTGCATCCTGCCTCGGATTCGAACCCGGTTCCTCCCGCTCCAACTGCCGCAGCTTTAACCACTGCGCCACCTGGGTGGTCGACTTAACTTATGTCTATTCTATCGAAATCTGGAAGTGCTTCTAATAAAATTCATAACTCCGAAAGACATTTTCATTCACTATTTTTAATGGTTATCCGCAGGTCAAACGAAGACTTAAGTGATTATGCTGGAATGCGGAATCTAATGTGTTTAATTTCCATACCTCGTTATTACAAGAAACGATTTTTATTAATACTAGCTTGACTGGATGACGTCACAACTCAATACAACTTCAATATATAAGCTACTTTAAATCTTGTGTTTCATCTAATCTACGCAAGGTTCTCTACTTTCTTTACTCTTAGTAAAACTGTTCTAAGTAAAACTATCACTCCAAGACACAATCCGAGTATGCTTATTCCAGTCATTGTTTGAGAGTACTTAAAGTAGTATAGATTACAAACCTGATGATTATAACATCAAAACATGATCATGTGTCTAACATAAATTGACAGTCCTGTAACTAATATGTCTTTTCGAACAGTTAACAGTATAAAAATTTTAATTAATCCTCGTTATTACCATATATTTATATAAAATTATTCACCCGGAAAATTATGTCGTATATGTCGCGATCAAAAACTTTTACTAATTCTTTCGATGTGTCTCGGCAAATGATTGACATCGCCAATCAATTTGAAATGAAACATAATACTTTTATGTCTTTGAGCTATAATAAGAATTATCAAATTACGTAATCGACTCGAACCATGGATATGATTATAGTGACAATCAATTAAACAACATCTAAATTACATCAACAAATTATCTCGATCCACATACGAGTTTGAAATAGATATATAACTGAACTACTCGCCTCTCTATATATATAAATAAATAAATAAATAAACTTGTAATTAATTATAAATAAAAAGTTTAACAACAAATCTAATAATTATTTTCAAATAAAATTCCAAAAACCAGCATTGCCAAATGTATCGAAACCTAAAGACAAAATATGTTTAAGTGAGCAACATTCCACCATTGTACATTTGCGTTAATTAAATTTTTTGTTATTAATCCAACAACAACAACGACGATGAAATTAAATTAATGGATATTCAATTATAAACAACATTTATTAAAGAAAAATATTTTAATTAATTAAATATTTTATACATGTATTAATTATAGCAAGAGTTTTGTAAAATTAATTTTGAAGTGAAATCGGTTTTGACGACATTTTTGGGGACGCAAACAATGTAATTTGTATCGAGCCAATATGGAATGGTATTTGGAGAACTGCTCGATTGGCGGTGACTTAAATTGAAATCGTACATCATGATGCAGTAACGCTTAACTTTCATATGTTGACTAAGCAGCATCTTGATCCAACCTGGTGAAACAAATTAGGGCCAACCGATCGCGGCCCCAAAAACCTCAGAAATTATAAATTAGAAAATCTGCTGGGTGCGATGGCGTTCATGTTACGTAATAGTTTTGGGGATTTACGTTTCTTGCTTGGTAAGAACTCACCGAGAACCTTGATGTTTTGACCATACACGAGCTCTGCTGGCGTGCAGTTGAGGTCTTTATTGACTGAGGTTCGAATACCCAATAAAACAGTTGGAAGGTCAGAACTTCAATGGGATGTATTACATCGAGCTGTTAGTGCGGCTTTAAGTTGCCTATGAAAACGTTCGACAAGACCATCGCTTTCGGACTGTAAGCTGTTGTTCGAATGCGACGTGAACTTAGGAGCTTCGTGAGCTCGATGCACATTGTTGATTCGAATTGTGTTTCTTGGTCTGTCGTTATATAGAGTGGGACACCAAATCTACAGATATACTCACTGTAGAAGATTTTACTTACGGTTTTGGCAGTCATTTCTCGGATTGGATAAGCTAGTGGAGCAACTAGGTTCATGTGGATGTGTTCAAACCTGCCACTTGATTACTCGAATTTACCAAGTTCTGATTTTGCGTGGGGGTGGACTTTGGACTTTTGACATGGGATACAAGATTTCGCCCAGTTGCTTGTATCAGTATTCATTTTGGGCCAGAAGTATTTTGAAGCGATTAACTTACGCGTGGCACGGATGCCTTGATGTGATAAGTCATGTAGACTATCGAAAATTGTCCGTAGCATATCTTTGGGGACGAAGGGTCGATTTTTACCTGTCGTTGTCTCACACCAAATTTATTGTTTATTATCCGGTAAGTTGAGTAATTGCAGGTTTACTCTTGATTTCGGATTCCGTACTGAAATCATGTCAAAAGAGTAGACGCTGATTTCTGACGAAAATGTTTCATCAGAGCGAGATAAACACTCGCTCACCACATTGTGTTTACCTTTAATGTGGTGAATGTCGGTTGTGAATTGAGCAATATAATCAAGATGTCGTAATTGCCGGGGACTACGTTCAGCTGTTGATGTTGAACTCAGTGTCGATCAACGGATGTGCCAAAAGAGTGGCATCGGCAAGAGAACGCTTGACCTTGTTGAAAGATGCGGTGCATTTTTCAGGCCAAGAGAAGTTATTTCTGTGTTTGCCTTTCTTTAGTAAAATGGCCAAATGCCTGTGAATAGGCGATAACAGTTCGGCTAAACGTGGTATAAAACGGTGGTAAAAGTTCATCATATCTACGAACTGCTCTATTTGGCGGATTGATGCTGGCGCTGGCAAGTTTGAGATGGCTTCCACTCTGTCTTTTGACGGAAGAATATCCTCTTTTGAAATTGTGTGGCTCAGGAAGTCGAGTGTGGCTCAAGAAGTCCACCAGTCCTTGTCTTTTTTTTTAACCATATGTAACGGTGGGGAGACTGGTGATTCTGTTTTTGCAGCTTTAAATGTTCTTCATGTGTTGGGTTTCAAAAACCGGGCAAGTTGTCCGAGATCGTATCGATTTTCAAGCAAATTAAGCAATTTTCACAACCGGATCAATGTAATACTACAATGAAAGTTTTTGTACAGACCACGGAGGACAGGGTTGATAAATAAAGAAGCTTAACGAAAAAACCAAGATCTGGTCAGAAATAGTATTTTGCGATCTAATTACCAATTTGATGAAGTGAACTCTATGTCTGAGAAGTATTTGAACATTCGGTTGTCGACTGCGGAGTTTGCTAGGAAAAAAGGTAAATGAATTTATAAACCGAGCGTGAATGGTGGAAGGCTAAAGTCTTAAGAGTACAAAGAGTGTTTGAATTTTAGAGTTGAGCTTTCGGAGGGGTAGCTTTGTCGATCTTATTTTGAGTTTTACCTAGATTTCAAACAAGTCTTTGGGAAGACCAACCAAATGCAGTGTCAGAGATGGGAATAGGCTATTGAAAACATTTGCAATTAATTTTAATGTTCGACAAGGTCAAGGAGATGCGTTGTCTTCACCAAATATCACCAACGAGTCCAAACCAAATGTCTGATCTGTGATTTGAGAGACCAATACCCAGTTGATTTCAGTAGAGGTAACCACACGTTTAAAGGACTGATGAGATTAAATTTATCTTGGACCGCTCATTCCTCACGATTATTGTGTGAGAGAATATATCCTCAACGTCCATATCTGGAATCAAAGTCAATGCGGATAAGCTGAAACTGTAAAGTGTGTTGATCAGACCTGCTGTCATACATGGATGTGAGAGTTTGATCATGACGAATGAGTACGTAAGATCTATACTTAAATTCGAGAGAAGAATAATGTATCGTACACTCAGAAAAAAGACACAATTTATAATTAAAGTGAATCGTACTCTTTTTTATATTTTTCAGAAAACTTTTGATTTAACAAGTAATACCATAGAAACAATATTGAAAATAGTAGATGTAACAAAAAAAAACAACGCAACATTATTATAACTTCAACTATTTTTGAAATCATATTGAAAAATTTTAAAATAAAAATGCATTTTTGAAGTTATGTAGAAACCACTTTATTTTAATGTGCAATCCGTCAATATGTTGAAAAAAAAAGAATCGCTTTCATGTTTACTGTTACATTTCCGATATTGTATTTTAATGTGATTCACACAAGTCATTTAGAACAATGAAAGGTGGTTATATTTTTTTAATTTAAAATTAATAAATTTAGCTCAATTTTTTTTAACAAAAAAGATTGGTGTATATTTACTATATATATTAAACAATATTAATAATTAAAATAATCGTGTGATCACGAAAAAGTAAATAACGAAAAAATAAAAAACTGTTTAGTGTGGCGGTATAAGCGTGTAAAGTGTGTGTAAAGTGTATTTTAAAATATTTTTTAAGTTATGTGAGATGGAAAATAATACCGCAGAAATTAAAATTGTAGACGGAAAACTTTTTCTTAATGGTGAGTGCGTCGAAATCCAAATGAATACAACGGTGAACTCAAACAATACCGAATCTTTGGAAACTATTGTCGAAACGTATGAAACGATTGATAATTCGAGTAATTCCACTACATGTGATCTTTCAAGCGTGTCCTCAAAAAATCAATGTGACGGAGATAAACTGTATCAACTCTTAAGCCAGTTTAAACTATTAGAAGTTTTGCCAAATTTAGAAGGTGAGATAAATAATTTTATTGGTGTGTTGAGTCTGTGTGTGTATGTACGTGTCTATGTGCGCGCGTGAGTTGGGGGCGAAGTATGATGTTTGATTTGCATTTTTGATGATAGGTGGACTATGCAGTGCTGTAGTCGAGTATTTGGAGTTTGATGTTTATGTGTTTCACGGTGTTTACATCACAATATTTAGATTTCGTTTCTAATAAATTTTTAACAACCTTAAAGTTATTGCTCAAAAATTTATTAGGTAGACATTTATGCAAAAATTAGTTTCTTTTTCCATAATCAAAGTTCCAAAGTAACAAGATTGATTTATTGCAGCAAATAAAATTACTTATAGATGCCTTAAATATCTATCAAAAGAAGACATTGAAAGTGCAATACCAGACATTGGACCTAGAGCAATATTTAGGGAAAAAATATTTGCCTGGCGCAAGACTGAGGTAATTTAAATTAGATTTTCTGAAACAATGAATAAGATTAAAAGCCTAAAGTCTCATTTCATTACTTAACTTGTAACACTATTTAAACATACAAGGAAACAAAAAAATATGGGAAATCGAGTTTATTTACTTACATAAATAGTGAAATGACATTTTAGGTTTGTAAAGGAATCCCCTTACAAACCAAAAGTGATTTTTATCCTTTATATTGTTAAAGTACGGGGTAGATGATGAAACTCTATCAACTCATAGCAAAATAAACTTATGGATGAAGGATCATGATTCGAGTATTTCAATCCCATCACCTTCCAGGTCATTTGCAACCATGAAAGTATGACACAAGTTACTTTATTTTTATTATATTATTTTGAAATGTTTTGCTTTTTTGAAAGACCCTTTCAGAAATATTAAATGAAACACCGCTGGGAAGAAATTTGATAGCAAGTTATAAATCAAATAATTTATTAACGAACAATCAACGAGCAGACCTGATTCGAATTATCATCGAAGATATTAATATTAATGAAATTCGACTTAAACCTTCTGATTTTCCATATTTAGTCCACCAAATAATTTCAATGTTTCCATCGGAAAACAATTAAAGGTAAATTAAGAGTATTTTTTGGAATGAAATGTTATCTATAGTAAGTCATCCTTTTGCTTGCATCTACTAATCCTTTTGCTTGTATTTTCCAAAATTTAAGGATTATTACTACATACCCAGACAGGGTAAAAAAAATCCCAGCGGTAAATTATACTGCAAATATGCCAACAGTCGGTCCAAAAGAATGAAAATAGAAGTTTCATCAAATATATCTTTTGAAAACAATTCCACTCAAAGCATAGTTTCAGAGCAAACAACTGAATTCGACGAATCTATTTCAAACGCCCTAAAAACCGCTTTACAACGTGCTATTAATGATTGGAACGAAGTCAAAGATAAATGGTACAAAACTTTTCACATTCGGCAACGAGATTTTCATAATATGACAGGTGTAGAATTTTTGAAAACGTGGCCTAAATTTAATCATAGTCAAGCCTCTGACTTGGTAAAAAAACTATACGTGTCTGAATTCAACCAGAAACTAAATGTATGCTTTTTATTTTTCAGATTGAAATAGATTTTGATTTAAAGTTCCCGGGAAAAAAACTATTGCTGTTTTTGAAATGGGATATGTTTAAAATTAAAATTAAAAAATACTACGAAAATAATATTAATAATAACGCCTGTAAAGAATTATTCACAATTTCAAAAACTATCACAAATTGCGGTAAGATTAAATTTAGAATAATTGCCAAATTAAATATTAATATATTTTTTGTTAATTTCATTTATAGATACTGAAGACTACGTTTTAACAACATTACTTAATTCAATATTACTTCCAACAGCCAGATTCAAAGATAACGATTGTGGGAATAAAAGAAAAGCAACCATAGCCAAAGATGCTCAAGCCAAATATTATTTATTCTCCAATAGCCAAATATTTATTCTCCAATTAGAGTGTATTAACGACTATCAACGAAGGATTTCCGAAATCACAAGCAAACATTATTATAGTGGTTTGACATTGCAGCCCTTTTTAAAAGTTGAGGGTTCAATCAACTCTCATTTGAAAAATTTTTATGTATATTTTGATGGTACATTGTATAAGTTTCCATCGTTTATTGCTAGTTTAGACTTATGTTTTAAACTATTTCAAATTTTTGAGTTGAAGTACCCAAAATCATGTGAAATTCCATGGAATTTCATACAAAAATATTTTTTTGAAATTAACACAAGTTTTGATGTTAAATCGTCAAATTTAACTTCTGTGATTAATCATATGAACATCATAAACTCTTGATTTTTTTCATTAAAATAAGTTACAAGTGAATTTGAATTACAATATATATAATCACATGTTTACTTAACTTTTCATTTTATTAATTAAGTTATTTCAATATGTATGTCTGTTGTAAATGTTTAAAAAGCTTCCCAAACCCTTCGGTTCTAATACGACACTACAAGTACGACCATTTGTTTTCAGGAAAATCTATCACGATCAGCTGTAAACAAAATGGATGTAATCAACTGTTTTCAAATTTTTCAACATTTCGCGCCCACTTAGATAGACTTCATAAATTCCAAATTAATGATTTTATTGAATCAAATGATCTTGAAGCTCCGCAAATTTTTAATTTTGATATGAATAGTAGCATACTTCCGGAGCCGTTTAAAAATCAGGAACAAACATCAAATTCCAATAATAGCGTAACTATCAGTACTGAACAATTGATACAGAATCTCAAAAAACATTCTTTAAATTTATCTTTACAACTTTACGCAAATAATAATTTATGTAGAAAGCAAGCCTTAGAGATTCAGGATATAATAAAACAAATGTTAACAATGGTATCAATTGCTGTAAAAAGTACGATCCAAGGAAAAACCATAAACGACCTAAATAACTTTGAAAATGTGTTATATTTTTGTGAAGAACCTTTTAAAGAAATAAATTCCGAGCATCGTCTCTTTAAAATGTTAAAAGAAGTTAAACTTTTCAACTACCCTTTAACTTTCGTTATTGATAATACTGTCAGTCAAAGGATACTGTCAGGCATCCCTACACTAGCTCCAAAAGTCAGTAATATTTATGTTATGTCTTTAAAGTTTCAATTCAAAGCTAATTTTGAACTTCCAAATGTTTTAGAAGAAACCTTAAAAAATACCAATTATTATTTCAGCACAAATAACTTACAAAACTTTGCGTCAGGGGAACTCTTTAAAATAAAGAAACAAAACTACAAAAATGATGTTGTTATACCGTATGTATTATACGCTGATGATTTTCAAATCAATAATGCTTTGGGTAGTCACTGTTCTTCAGTATGTGGGTTTTATTATAATTTCCCTACTATGCCGCAATATTTATTGTCCAAATTAGATTTAATATTTCACTGCGCATTTATTCAAACTAGTATTATAAAACAATTTGGCAATGACAGATCGTTTCACCAATTAGTTAATGAGCTAAAGCAGCTAGAGGATGGCGTTGATATTCTCACATCAAAAGGAACTTTTAAGGTTCGATTTATTTTAGGAGTGATAGTTGGAGATAATCTTGGAATGAATAGTATTCTTGGATACGTTCAATCTTTTAACTCAAAACGATTTTGCCGTGTTTGTACTAGAACCCGTGAAAATACAAAAACTGACGTTTCAGAATTAGCATTATCTTTAAGAAATAAAGACAACTATCTGTTAGACTTATCGATTAATGATTTTAAAGAAACTGGTATTAAAAATAGTTGCATTTTTGATCAATTGCAATGTTTTGATGCTTATCAAAATTTTTGTTTTGATATTATGCACGATGTTTATGAATGCGTTTGCCGATATGACTTATGTAATATCATATTAGCTTTAATAAATGATAACGTGCTATCGATTGATGTGTTAAACAGTAGAAAGATCTTTTTCCAATTTGGTGAAACGGAAATTGCAAATGTATCGCCAAATATAGATGTAACTAAACTAAAACTCTTTAATTTGAAAATGAATGCAAGCGAAATGATGTGCTTTGTTCATTTTCTTCCGCTTATGATAGGTGATTTAATTTCTCGGCAAAACAATAACTGGAAACTGTTGACATTATTAATTCAAATCATTGATCTTTTACATCAATCAGAATACTCGTTAAATGACTTAAGCAGCTTGCAAACTTTAATTGAAGATCACCATGCTTTGTATATTAAACTCTATGGCCCTACTCTTAAACCAAAACATCATTTTTTAGTTCATTATGTGACGGCAATAAAACGATGTGGTCCTTTGAAATATCTTTGGGCTATGCGGTTTGAAGCCAAACACAAGGAATCGAAAATGTATATGCATAATATAACATCCAGGATAAATCCATCATACTCACTAGCAATTAAATCTAGTTTAAAATTCTCTCAATTTTTAATTAAATATGAAAATGGGTTTGATGAACACTTTAATATCAGCCAATCTGAAATAAAAGATTTATCGAAAGAAGAATTCTACTCAAAAGTTAATGAAATTGAAAAAGTTAACTATAAATGCATGAAAATATGTGAAACTTCAGTGAGCTATAAAGGTACTGTGTATAAACCTAATTACTACTTAGCGAGAAAAGTTGATGATAAATTTGAATGTTACAAAATTAAAGCACTAATGTATGAGAAAGGTCTGTTAGTATTATGCTATTTAATCAATATAAGTAATTTTGATCCACATTTTCAATCCTACGAAGTAGGAAGTATATCTGCAAACGAATTATTCATTAAAGATATAAATTTTTTTACCAGCCCTCCGCTGCACATCTATTCCATTAACAATGGAAAAACATATATTAGGAATAAATTTTTTTAAAATTGAAATTAATATGTAAATATCTAAAATTAATACTTTAGTTTAAAGTGAAATATGTATATAGCAGGGTTATAAAATAACGAATAAAATATTTTAAATTTGAATTAATTAAAATGTGTTTTTGTTTACTTCAAATACAATACATTATTGTTTTGATTGGGGAAATTTACTATTAATGCCGTTTCAATGTTGATTTAAAGTTTATAAAACATGCATTACATTTTGAAATAAACTTTTATAAAATATCTTTTCAAACGTGAATCGTTTTTAATTTTAATCATTGTATGATTAAAATTAAAAATGATTCACATTTGAAAACAAATTTTATAAAAGTTTATTTCAAAATGTAATGCATGTTTTTTAAACTTTAAATCAACATTGAAACGGCATTAATAGTAAATTTCCTCAATTAAATTGAAATTGAAAAACTTTAATTCTATAATGTTTAACCTCTAATAATATTTTAAAATTTTTCAACATTAAAATAAATAATATACACTTTAACTGGAAATCATAGTGATTTTACTTTAAAACAAAGTGTTTTTTATTAAATTTATGTTATTTTTTCTCTCAGTGTAGGGAAGTCCTATAATATCCTGCATGCAATCAAAGGACAGTGAGTATACGCTGGCTCGGTCACGTTCTGCGTGTACAAACAGCTGTGTGCATTGCATTATAATTCGTCCAGGATTGGCAAAAAATTATGGGAAATTTATGCGTAGCCAGGATAACATTTGCAATATCATTTTTAAATGTTGGACTATGCAAATCCTCCATGAAAGGACGTGTATTGACCAGTTCAAATGCATACATGTGTCTATTGATTTGTCTGGTAAATTTAGTATTTAACCCATTGAAGTTGTAAATGATCTGTTCATAGATGCTTTTAGAACACCATTGGAACGTTTTACAGGGGTAATAGGAATACCAAATGCAATATATAGTGTCAATGCATCTTCTTTCGTCGGTTGACCAAGAGCTCGATGAATTTATTTCAGTTAAGGCGTAGAGATATCTATAGGCACAATATACAATGCCATACTATGTATATTAAGTGCGCTTGCACCTATACGTTTGAATAATTGCTTATACAAATAGAAGCTATTCTAAACTCCCGGTCATTAACACCAACCAATCATGATTCAGACGACCTACGATCCATAGAATCAAAACTCTAAGGAAGATGAGCTTATATATTGTTTAAGGTCGACTTATGTCCATCCGGTCTAAGATGGTAGTTCTAGTGTTGTAACATTGAAAACTAGGGAATTAAGAGTTCCTGTAAAAAACTGCTTTTTAAACAGTGGTATTTAGCAGGATATTTAGGCACACCTTGCATGATTGGCTGATAAGTTGGACTTGACTCCGGAATTGTTGTTAATTTATAAATCATGCTGTGACCATTCTCAACTACCTGAATGGTTACAAAAACAGGTGTACTGTCACCTGAGGCTAAGCATAGTGCTTGAGGTTATACTATCAATTACACAGTGTTGATGGACGATGTTAACAGAAATGAAATTGAGGACTGAATGCCCTTTGGGTATATACAGTCTCCTTTTCGGTGTTAACCCTTCAAACATTATTTTCAAAGGTGTACCCTAAGTACCGGATTCTGTTTTGGCAGAACTGTAATTTTTCTAGACCTATCGTCAGACAAACGTATTATAGAGTCATACACAAACGCATTATCTTTGATTAAAAGACGCTCGATTGGAACGAAATACATTATCATTTTGAGGTTTCGGGTAGAGGTGGTACACGTCACTATGGTGCTCAAATTCAAGCGAGTTACACTATGCTAGCATGGTGTAACTCGCTTAGACTGAATATGAGTTATTTGTTTTATTGACCATGTAAATGATTCAAAAATTAAACCATATTCATGAAGTTCTCCTGGATAGGGTTGGGTTCCCAGCACTATCAAGGAGACCTTCATGAAAGATTTCCAGATCCCTTTCTACGTTCTTGTTTAAAAGATCATTGTTTCATTTGCTCAAGATCGTGACTCAAATTGAAAATTTTCAATGTGACATCAATAAATGATGCATCCGATTAACGTTGTTGACCATTTATTTACATTTACAGTTTCTTTACATTTGCAAGATCAGTTTTTTATCAGTAATAAAATCTGGTTGGATCGCTGAACTAATGGCCCACTTAGAGCTTTCAACACCTTTTCAAGCTGTCGGGAAAAGCTGATTGAGGCCATATTCTCCTTGCCTTTCTTCTTTCTTTGATTTGTTCTCTGATTTCAGCAGGATATTTGACTTCGATCTCCGCTTTATCCTTTATTTTTGGAGTAGTTAGATTGGCGACCAATTGAATGTATTCAATGAAATTGTTTGTTTATTGTTCCAATTCGTCAATACTTTTAATACTTACTTTTAGCTCAACTATAGATCTTCCCATTTTTCTCTGAAAAGATCCCAATCCTTGAATCGATTAGTGAAGTTTTGTTTTTTTTTCGTTTTGTCTTGGAGGACAGTATGTTGCCGCAAATACGGTCGATTCCACGGTGGTCTCAAGAATTGGGCATCCCCTCAGACTACACATTGGAGAATTTCGTAAAAGGATCATGGGTTGCACTCGTATAAGGTCCATTTTACACAAGAACTAAAACCCTCATTTGTTTCAAAAACCACCACTTCATTCACTGTATGGTGTGGTTTTCATGCTGGTGATGTCATTGGGCCGTGTTATGTTGATTAAAAGACTGTCACGTTACAGTCAATGGAGATCGCTACAGGGTCAGGTTGAATTGTTATTTCTTTGGTCAGTCACTTGACCTAGACATTAATGATACGTGGTTTTAACAAGACTGTGTGACATGCCCCACATCGCAAAACTATATATAGCTTATTTAGCGTGTTGAGTTCATAGCCAAAATTTGAGGTAAGCAACCACTTCCACTACACAACATTAACAACTGTCCTCTTCTATAATCGGAAGGCAATCAGTTCTCGAACAAATTTTTAGTGATGCTGCTGTTTTTGTAATGGGTGAGTTATCTTTGGATATGAATTTAAACTAACGGTTATTTCTACACTCGTACAGCTCTAATGTCATCTGCCAGGTGGCAAAAATTCCGTATTAACGATAAACAAAATGAGTTGGTAAAGTTTGGTCAACTTTGGGAAACATCGAAACCGATTGGTAAAATCCAAAAACCATATTTTCTGACTCACCTCGAACTGTTATGTGAACAACCAAATAACCGTAATTGGATCTCAGAAAATCCACATGTGACAATTAAGTATGCAGAGACGTCCAAAACGATAAAATGGCGATGAAAATGGCCTTTATTATGTTGGGATCCGTCAATGATGTTATGCTAGTCATCCAAAGGCAATTGAGGCGTTGAAAGAAGTAACTATAGTCTGTTGTCAACTGCAAATCATGGTATGGTTGTTAACACATGGCTAGTAAGAGACTGGTTTTATATTAAACAGACCAAAATATTTTTTTAGGTTAATTTGACTTAAACTATTGATGAGCTCCATACTAGGTGTCCACGTCATAACTAAAAACACGCGTTACGTTTTAGTATACAGCCTTATACATTCCAGTAAAGCTTTGCAGATTTACAGATATGAAAAATTGACGATTTACCATCTCTTTTGAATCTGCGATTTGTGAAGTAAGTTCACTTACTTTCAATTATCACAGATTTTGTTTTGACTTTCAAAATTATAACATCAAAATTACTTATAGTCCGAAACCACTTCGAAATATCTACCTTGTTTGTATTTAATCTTGCTTTAAGATGTCTTTAGAGAACCAACTAGGCCGTATATCAAAATTGTGACAATGGAATGCACTTATCATCTGAAAACACTATAAATTCTACGAAACAGTTTGTGTTTTCTGAATACCTATAAATCAAGATGTCTTTAGAGAACCAACTAGGCCGTATATCAAAATTGTGACAATGGAATGCACTTATCATCTGAAAACACTATAAATTCTTCGAAACAGTTTGTGTTTTCTGAATACCTATAAATCGTTGGTTGGCTTTTCGAGACACAGGTAATAAACTTCGTTCTGATCTAATATTAGTATAGTGTTGGAGGGTGTGCTGGAGCTTTAGGGACAAATTGTTCCCAAGTAAGACTATCCATATGATACGTCAGACGATGTGGAAGCTTTAAGTATCTTATTTTGGCATAAAAAAATGTGTGTGCATCAGTTGGAGTACTGTCGGCTGTAGTTCCAGTGAATATACCAAAAAATGTAACATCCATAGCAATGAGGCTATATCATGGTTTGTGAAGCTCCAAGCTTTCAATTGAGTCGGTCCTAGATAATATAAAATGTCATTAACACATTAGAACCATCACAAAATTGGAGCTCACACAGTATTAACCTGCATGTATATCATATCACTTTAATAGTAAGAAAATACCAGATTGGCGTAGAGTCAATGATCCATTCGCCTGTCTGCGAAAAGTGCAGGCTCTTCCTTCAAACATAGCTTCTATATGTAGTTTTGATCACAATGCAGAACATGATCAACCATCATGATTGGAAAGAATACGGAATGTGCCATTAATGTCGGATTTTGGGGTACTGTAACAATCTATACAGTTAAGCTCTTCCACATTTGTAGGATATGGTTGTTCCCTTTACAGTAAATAGAGTTTGAAGTGAGAGGCGAGTAAATCTGGTTGGATAGCCGGGCTGGTTTGAAAAATGAAAATTCTTTATTTGTGTCGACATATTTGTCGAAACCACATTAGACGTCATTATGGAAAAGCTTTCGGTTTCATGACAAATTTTGTAGGTTATAAACCAGAACCCATGGCAACCGAACTCTTATCCATCTCACTGAACTAGTTTGATTTTTCCACATATAAATATATAGTGACGATGACGAATAGCGAACCGACTGACTTTTTGACATACATTTCCAACAATTTCTCGTTCCAAATCGATTACTGTGGATAATAACGCAGTCGTTGTACAAGTAAACAGTAAATTATGGAGTGAAAAAAAAAATTCATCGCTAATTTTATAACACTGTGAAATTAACAAACAACAACAACTCGCACAAACGTATCAAAATCACAGTGAACATTCCATTCACCAAACGGCGGATGTAACACTTTTCTCATCTGAAATTGAAAATTAATTTCGAGATTTTGTGTGTATGAGTGTATATCGTGTAAATTTTTAAATTTTTTTAATTAATTATGTTTCCGCATACAAATTGGTAAATTATTATTTGTAACCAACAGGCGTCTGTTAAAAATCGCGTTTTTAATTAGCTTTGTTGTGATATGTAAGAATATATTCCGACTTTATTTAAATATCAGTTTAATGTGTCTATATATCCACAGTGACAGTGACACATCTCGATATACGAGCATATATACGATCGATATCGATGTGGCGTCTAATTTCTTAGACTCGTTATAAGAATTCCGATGTATACAAAAAAACCAATTCTTAATTTAATTTCTAAATTATTTAATTTTTTTGTGCGCCTTCTGTTTTTACCATATCATCTCACTGACAATCTAATTTATTGATCTTCACCATCACCACACCATAGATACACTCATATAATATATACGAAACCAATTTAAATGAATTTTGAATAATCGAGCGCTGCTACCAACATTTTTGACTCGTTCTAGAAATCCATAACAGTTCGAATTGATGAGACTGCACATAGTCGTTCGTCTATGTATAGACACAAACAAAAAACGGTTCGGTAGCTCGAAGAATTAAAAAATTAAATAAAAAAAAAATTTAAATTTCTTAAGAAGAAGACGAAGATCATCTTATCTTAACATCGTACACAAAAAAATTGTCAGACAAGGAAAGGTTGTGTTATGATACCTGCAAGAGATTGTATATATGTATGTATCTTGTTTGTTTACGATTACAGTGAGTAATAAATTTCTTAAGTCTTGTATATGTTATTAGATAGGCCCAATTTAACATTCAATTTTTATGTCAAATTAATGATCACTTTGGATCGTATATATCGAATCTATATGATTGTTGTTGTCTGTCGGGCGATATACTCGTATATATGGGAAACAATTGGTAGCGCAGCGTTTATGGAATTTGATATTTTTGATTTGAAAGCTTTGTGTAATTTATGTGATTTGGCTTAATTGGACATCCAAATATATGTATACAGATATAAATAAAACTATCTATCGGTTCAAATCGGTTGGTTTGTATGTTGAGGCGGTTTATGGGAGTGTATCAGGTTACACAGTTAATTGTTCCGAAATTTCAAGGCTAATATTATTAATTGTGGTAGACGCCGGATGATCAAACCGATACAGGTGTCTAAGGCCAACAAAAAACTCCTTTTGAATGTTTTGATCTCCTCACCTCACGGTTTATAAAGGTCGTATCAAAGCCCAACCTAAGTAGTTCGCGAGTGTTTCTTGGAGTGCTAGACTTAGATTCATCAATTGTGTTAGATAGTCATAATGGTTTCTTCCGACTTGAATTACTCATTATACACGACACCAAATGAATTACTCACTATACATCAATATAAGGTTTATGTTGTCAATCTGGAAGTATGGCCAGGTGATGTCCAAACAATTTTCTTCTTTTGTTTATCGTAGTGATTCTATTTTTTTCAACAGCCATATAGTCATGATGTAAGAGTTCGGCGTTCAACATATATCTCGGCATCACTTCATATATATGGAACTTTTGAAGTAAAACTTCTTAACGCACGCGTGACTTTGGGAGTGAGCTGGTAAAAGCGTGACCAGAGTGTTACGAAACGTATAATCGAAACGAAATCATTTTCCTTTAGTATGAGGATGTGCCATGCCATTTCATAAGTCCCATGGTGGAACATTCAATAAAGTTGTTTATCACGAGTAACCAGTATTGATAAAGTCAGTAAAGGCATTCCCATTTTAAGTTAATTAAGATATTGCCATCGAGGAGAGTCTTACAGTTCAGCGACATACTCTTCTGTGGAAAAATATTTAAGAATCGCACCTGCGGATAATACAATATTCCTCGTAGTTCCACGTGGAAGAATTGTCATTGCCAACTATTTGTTTGGGACAATTCAGAACATTTAAATAAGACATTGGAGCTACACCATTCATGAGAGCTTCCAGTGAATTGCGTCTTATTGACCGTCGAGCAATTACTTCGCACCATTTGTTGTGTATCGCTGTGAAGATTATGAGACTGCGGATTCGAGACTGTTTGACTGTGGCATTTAAGCATATTGGTCCTAATACCAACATAACAAGAGAATAAATCCAATCAGAAGAGTACATCAACAGCTTTCATGACACTGAAACAGGATGGACGAATCTGATACAGTTATTGTATAAATTGGCGAATAATGGAGCGGACATTTCAGACCGTGTAGCGTCTGAATTAAGTTTCTTTGAAAAAAAAGCACAGTTGACAATGAAGATGCTGAGACTTGCGCCATCTACTTTAATAAATTGATTAATGTATTATGCTCACAATATTACAATCCAAAGAATGTATTCCTTTCGGTTGCTAAATACTTTAAACGTATTGAATTTCAGCATCGCGGGAGTCCAGTTTCAGCAAAGCCAGTAGCAATGGCTCCGAAAAGAAGTACTTATAATGCAGGGGATGTGTAAGTGGCACTCAGAATTCGAAGTGGCATGTCTATCCATGCTGTGGCTTATTTATACAACATTCCGCGAGGAAATCTTCAAAACCGGATTCATCGCCGTTCTGTTAAAAGTACTATGGAGCCATCACCCGATTTAACTGAAGCGGAAGAAAATAAGATCGTTAATAAATCGGTAAAAAATTCATTTTTTTGAAAATTATGTTAAAGAATTTCTGGAAGCATGTCCCCGGGAAAGTTGGTTTAAAAATAATTATTCGGGAAGTAAATGGTACTCTGATTTCTAAAGAGACACCTAGAAATTTTAATTAGAACACCAGAAGCGGTTACCTACTCAAGTGTATGTGTATCTGAAAAAAATAAAATGGGTTAGCTTCATAAAATTATCATAATTTCAAAGAATACTTTAGGGCAAAGGGGTTAATGGACGATATTCTTAAGGGCTCCAGTCGGATCTCAGGGTGTAGGTTGTGTCTCAAAGGTGGAACTTTTTTGGTTCCTAAAGGTGCCAATAACGTATATGAAACGGATAAAGGCCGAGATTAGGAGAGGGTCTCTTTTTCTGCTGATGCTTGCGTAGTTCCCTATGATTGTATTCCATTACAAAAAAATTCCGAAAGATGTCATATAGATTCAATTCCAGAAGGAATCAAGTACACGAAAACCGATTCAGGTTGTATGACCTCGGAAGCGTTCTTGTTTTATATAAAAGAGGGTCCTGCATTGAGCGCGAAGAACGTGAAGTTTCCAGTTGTTCTTTATGTCGATGTCCTGTCCAAATTATGTGAAGAACTGAAAATAAAATTAGTTTACTTGTACCCCAATTCTATGAGGATCATTCAACCTGCTGATGTTGCCATTTTTAGACCCTTAAAGTTGGATTGGACGAAAGAAATTCATTGGGCCGGACGAAATAAATTTTTCAGTTTTTAGTCAAACTGTAGGATGTTCTAAACTTAACCAGTTAAGAGCATTTGAACAGAGAAGCTACACTCACTCAGAAGATTTTCTGCTACTACATAAATTTTACAAGACTTTAAACGGGAATTCCGGGTCAACATTGGTAAGTAACTAATTTATTTTACCACGAAATAACAATTACAGTTAGAATAAATTAATTTGTAAGGAAACGATGTTAAAAATGCAAATAGACCTGCAAATATTCCAGAAACGGAACTACAAAATGTTGCAGTATGTGATTTGGAAATAAATGGGTATTTTTGAAACAGTTGAAGTGCAACAGTTTAATTCAGATGTACCTACAGAAATGTGGTCTGAAATAGAAAAGGCAATATTAGAATCAAACATAAATAGGCAAACTAAAAGCTATATACCGGTTGGTCGGGGATACCTTGGTCCATGTATCCAATCCCGTCCTTTCTTTAGGTACTAACCTGTAAAATATGAACGAGACAGGGCAAGCCACATACACTGCAGTTCACTTGAATAGGAACGACGGTTTTTTTGGAATATTTCGAAATCGATCCAACTTTTTCAATACTTTTTTTTACAGAATTATAAGTTTTGACTAAGCAGTAAATATCAAAGGAAAAACAAATTTATTTTTTCATGATTAATTTTGTTTTCTTGTTTTTTTCTAAAAATATGGTAAATTTGAATGTTTACTTTAATAAAAACGATTAACTAACCTTAATAAAAAATTATTTTATTGGCTAAAAATTTAATTGAATTCGATTTATTTTAAAAAATAATTGAGTTTACATGGTTTTAATAATGTGTACTACTTCCCTTATTAAAAATAACTCCATACAACCTGCGTGAGATGAAGTCATACAAAGATTTTAAATAATAAATCAAAATAAATTTGGTTCCAGGCTTCATTTATCACCTTAATAAGGCTTTCTTTACTGTCGAATTGTCGACCACCCTCGTTAACTTTCCGAAATAGCCAACCCCACACGTTTTGCATGAAATTGAGATCAGGAGAATACGGAGGCCACGGCAAAAGCTCTACATTTTCCTGCGATATCCATGATTTGATTATGTTAGCTGTATGGATAATGCTTCTTCGAGGATGCCCTTGTAAGTTGCTGCGGTCATTTTTCCGGTTGAAAATGACAAATCTCTCGGATTGGTGTGGGGGGCTATATTATAAAATGATATAGCCCCCACAACATAACGCCTTCTTCCAGGCTGTGGTGTTTTGCTTAAAACTTTTCCTCTTTTCGAAGGTCGTGAAAATAATAATTAAACCCATCGGGGGCATCGATGTTAAATTTCTTCTCATCAGAAAAAACGACCCATTTCCATTATTCAGCCCATGTCATATGCTGCCTCGAGAAATCTAACCTTTTCTGTTTCCCTCCTGATTTAGAGGTGGTTTCTTTTGGAGCTTTCTTCGAATAAGGTGATCTGCTTTTTTAATCACTCTCCATACTATTATTCGGCTGGCCTCCACACCAACTCTAGCTTTAATTCTTGCACAGGATAGTGCACAATTTGATGCTGCCCTTAGAATGGCCCGCTTGTCGGCTGCAGATGTGGCCTCAACAGTTCGGCCTTTATTGTTTGAGCTATATTCTCTTGGATTTTTTGTAAAATTGAAGATAACAGTATTACTTCTCCCTATTTTATCTGCAATTGCTTGTAGAGAATAATTTTCGCCGTGTAGTACTTGAATTTGGGCGATTTCTTCATTACTAAGTTTTTTTTCTCGACCCATATTTAAATTTTTTTTATGTTAAATTGGTAACCTTTTTTAAAATAATTAATTTAATTTTTTAAGTTGCTAACACTTCAAATTTAATGATCGAATTTAATGATTTAATGGTCGTTTCTATTCAAGTGAAACAAACAAAACTCACACTTTTAAGAAAAAACAAAATAAAATAAAAATTTTCTGGCCTACTAATTTATTTTGATTTTAAAAATTATGTAATTTTAAACAAGTGCTAATCCTGTAAAAGTCAATCTTAGAAAAGTTGGACCGATTTTAAAATATTTCAAAAAAACAGTCGTTCCTATTCAAATGAACTGCAGTATATATATATATATATATATATATATATATATATATATATATATATATATATATATATATATATATATATATATATATATATAGACAGGCTAAAGAAGGTTTACTTTAGTCGTGTGGTTCAAAGTACACTCCCGTTTTTTGGGGCTCTGAGCAATCCTAACTCTATCGTGGATCAGTTTAAATCGAGTACATCCGACTAGGTTCGATTTACGGATCGATAGCCATTACTTACTGATGGCACCATCTTTTGTCGAATTGCGAAGGCCGTGTCAAGACAGTGCAAATGAGAGCTGGTCTTAATCGTATTTGAAGCAAGAGTGACTAATTTGGTAGTTCAATAGGTATATAAGACATAAATGTACCAACAAAATATTTAACCAATGATTCTACATCCCAGCATTTAAAATTAGACAAAACAACAAATAAAAGTATTTTGCTAGACAATTAATTATCAACATGAATATCGTTAAAATATTTATTTATCATAATTTTTTATTAAATCTATAAGAGCATACCTTGGACAAGGTAATAATAAATTAATTTAAGATTTAGTTGTTATTGTTATATATGTACAGTTAAATTAATAGATTGAGTTGATTTTTGTACCGAGATAAACAATATAATAAGAAACCTCTAACTGATTATAATAAATGAGCTGGAATTATTTAAATGACATTCAAATTGATTTTTATTATTACAATTTCATTTAACATAATATAACATATGTACATATATGATGCTGTATACAGAGTATGAATACGTATATGTCTTAAAGTAAAAAAAAAATATCTTAAAGTAAATAACATTTACTATTGGAACTATTTGTATTCGAAAGATCGAAATCTTAATAAATAAATCGTCTTGAAAATATCTTAATTGAAATATACAAATTATTTTGTAGTCAGTTCGATGGAATGTGTCTTTTGGAATGCTGAACTGGTTTGGAGCGCGAAAAAAAGCACCTGGAGTGCGGGTGCAAAATAAAAATATTATTCTGGGATTTCTTTCTGCCTGTTTCTATGGAAACTTTTTTTTGCTGCCCTTATTGGGATTTGGTAGGAATACTACATTTTTCTAGGACAGGATTTGCTCAATAATCGAAAAGAAGATGGAAATTTCCATGTAGTCTGAAAAAATTATCTAAAGAGGATGAAAATCAAGGCTCAAAATAAGGAAGCTTGAAATTGAATATTCACACAGCTTCCGGTTAGTAGTTCAAAACCAAATTGCTTTGGGTATTATACAGATAGGTAACATTGGGTACAAGGAGCAAGGAGCAGATAACAAGGAGCTCAATCGAAAGCACTTAAGAGATGATCCATCTAAGTTTTAGTCTTATCCCAAATGAATAAAAAAATCCAATAAAATTATTTCAGTAAGCCACTTCAATAGTACATCAAAACACTCTGCTTCTGGTATTTGTAATTTAGTTGATGTTTTGAAACGATCGTGAATGATCATCCAGCAGGAATTCGAGAGTACAAAATCTTATTAAACGGGATGGAATCCTAAGTATTGATAAGGATAGTATTCAAAACTGGTTCTGGGTCTGATATGATGTCTACCTTTAGTTTTGAAAATGATTACGGTTAGAATCTCGAAACTCTTACATGAAGGTTTATATTCCAATACAGGAATACCAACAAGTTATCATTTGCGTTTCGGTTTGAACACCGTTCGAGAGTGGCTTTGAGTCGTCTACCTTATGAATCATCTAATTTTTTCAGAGGTTGTATATGATTCTAGATAGATAACCGGTTTGGTGCTGATCTCATTTACACTAACTCTTCTAAATCTATCGATAAGGTTAATCACTAACTATAGGATCAGAATACATCCAAATATGAAAATCATGTTGGGGTAGATAACCTTAAAGTTTTGACTAACACAAAAAATAAACACACTTAGTTCTTAGCAGAACGCACCATTTTAATACCAGCACTTCGATGCATTCACTTATGTTATAAGCTAAGATATATCGAGTTAATCAGAAGTATTATTTGAGGAAAGTGGTGTTTTGATACGATTATGGAGCTTTTAGAGCTTTTAGTGAGGTAATACATTTTCCCAGCAGATTATGTGTTTTCATCTTTGAAATATGTTCTGGAACCTGGACGATTTAAATCTTAGACGATTTACTCTCAACTTCTTTTACCTCTTTATGCATCAGCATAATACTCAATAAGTTGACGATGAGCGTGGGAAAATATTGGACCAGAATTTGGTTAGCCACCAAGTCAGAATTGCGCAATGGGAATGAACACACAATCTTAAATTAACTTTGAACCAATGAATGTTCATTTGACGGATAGGACACATGTTACCGATTTGATTTATTGTGCAATGGGAGGCAAAACCGAGAAAGTAAGTCCACATTGACTTTATCTTCCCTATAGGTAAAATACGAGAGACGAGACGTACAAAAAATTTTTAACAGATGCAAGTACTCCAATTTTATAATATTCACCACACTCAATCGTTTCTGAATTACTAAACAGCTCGGTGATAAACATTTGAATTGCAAGTTATGAAAAGTCACTCTCTGGATTATCTCACTCTTGGATTTAGATGCTATAAGTTAATTATCAACTATAATGTAAAAAATTAGCAGTGTGTCAGATTGAAAATTTATCGATGAGAACATCTAATCTTATATTGTCAGGCTTTTAGCAATATCGTCGAACTTTTTTTTACCTCCTTCCCGGCGATGAACAGATAAATAGATATTGGGAACCATTAGATCATATCAAAGAAGTGCTTCATAATCTCGTTTTTTAATTCCATCTTAACAGCAATGTTGTGCACTTTAAATAGTTAATCTACCTTATCTAAATCTTACCTTACCTAAATCCGAAGCCCACCTATATAACAGCGAACTATAAAACTAGAACCGAACAAATGTTGTCGATGGTCACTTCAAGTAATTTGGTAATTATCTGTTTCATGTGACATATGCTGTGAAAGACCAGGAGAGGTGTCCATAGCAGCGAGAAGAATCGATGATCACGATTCAGGTGGATTCAACATTCAGCTATAGTGAAAGCTAGATGACGGAAATGATGCGTAAGAGAGATCATCGTTCGAGAGTTTCGAAATGTCGCGAAAACTCGAGCCGCTGAATTGAAAAGTTCTTGATTCGCCAACCAGGAGCGAAAAGAACAAAACGAAAACAAGTTAGTTATCAACAACTTATTATCAAAATAAGAACAAGTGATAACGATCAAGAGTTAGATGACGGTGGATAGTTATAACCTCATCCAACTTGTAAATTGAAAACCGTGTAAATATAATATATTGGTAATGAGTTTTGAAGTGATGAAAGACATAAAAAAGAGTGGTGTGGGCATTTAAGGTGAAATTAGAATTTTGTGTGATCAGTGATCATCAACTTTGATCAAACTTTTTGTTGGTGTGATCATAAACGGTGATAACTTTTTGTTGTTTGGTGTGATCATTCCTAACATTCAGTATCAACTGTGTTAAGAACGTGTGAACAAGTTGATGCTCATCACGTCACAGAACCGTTCGTCATCGTGGACACGTGCGGAAGAGCGGTTACTTACCTGCATTGGACTCCAGACATCGGATTGATTTCCTTCGAGTTGCGTGGTGGTTTGTTTTGTGGAATCCGTAAGTACCCCGCCCAAGTCCACCCCTTCATATACAGAGCAAAGCCGGACACACGTGCTGGAAGACTGGCACCCAACGGAGTTTTTTTTCTTCGTTGTCTGCCCAAGCCACAACAAAGGTTCCTTTGTATCTAATCCATTGACTAGGAAGAGAAAAAAGGATGTTATGTAATCGAGGGCTAGATTGTGCGATTCATGAATTTGACAGGTCTGAAATTCGTGAAATTTAGATTCACTTTTAAGGGCAGTTGTTACTCTTGATGGAACTGTAGTTGCCAAGTTTCATTGTACCTTCTGCAATGAAACTTGGCCACTACAGTTCCATCAAGAGTAACAACTCTTTCTTGGTTTCTAATTAAGAGATGTTATCATGCTCATTTAATTGAAATGAGAACCCGCTTCATACAAAGTGCGCGATTTAGTTTGTGCTCACTTATTGTGCGATTGGAGTATGTGAGCTGACTTTATCGTCACTGCAGCACTAGTGCGCTTATCTATCACACGACAATACGATGTATGATTGGCAGATCGAAACAATGAAAACCTGGAACACATTCGTTATCATAATGACTTGCACTATCCAGCATGTCACCTTCCTTCAAAAAACATTATTTCTGTAACCTGATTCATGTCAATATCCACTTAAGTTATACTTTAAGCCGCGCGTTTTCTAACACAAGGAAGTTCAATCAATAGTGCTTCGAATACTCAATCCTTATAAGTGGGGATTCATCTTATAAAAAACTGTCAAGCTTCTGTGATCAGAATTTGGCTGTCAAGTTGGCGAGGTCTAAACTGGAGTATAGAGAGATAGAGGATAGTGCATAGAAATACCACAGTTCGAAAAAGGGGAATAATTTCTCTTGGGTGTAGTAGCTGAGAAGCATAGTAGGAAGCCTGCACGTGTAAGATGTTCTAGAGTCAATATTGGTAATGATACAAAATCGGCAACAACCCTGAAGGGATGTCCTGAAGATACATTTTTATGGAATAACAATCAATTACTGTAGAAATTTGGTTTGACCAAGCATCTAGCGATCTGGCTCAAAGATTCTTCTTGAAGGTCATATTGAAGCGTGAAATGGATTGTTATGTGACATTAACTAGAAATGTAATCAGTCAATATTGACTATCGACTATAACTGGGGTTAGAATGGCAACCTCTGAACAACACTGAATGATACTGATTCTCCTTCAGGAAATCGAGATAAAGATACTCGTTTCAGCTCTGGTGAAGGGTACGAAATATGGAGAAAGTAAACTTTACGGTTGGATCAGTTCATAGAAGCTGAGATAGTCTAAGGTCAATTATAAAGGTTAATACTGTTTGTGGCAAATAATAGTAAATGCTAGACCAATTAGGCCTGATTGAGATCTTTGCTGTCAAAAAAACAATTTCTAAAACTCAAGTCATTCAATCAGCCTCTCTTTCTTATTTAGGCTAGACAACATTGTACTGTAATTAGCCAGCGTGTTGAACACTTACGAGTCTTAATATAGCGCTCAATAGTCATAGAGTCAATTAAGACTCGTAATGTTAAAAATAGACACATGATATTGTGCATGTTCAATTCATTTCCTAATACGAAGCTCAATTCTTAATTATTTGTACCAAACTCTATAAATAATAAGCTAATTAAACTAGAATCGTGATCGAGAGATTAAAATACGTAAAATGATTAATTTAATTAACAAAACAAATAATGTACAAGTTGGGCGATAGATTTCTTCATAAACGGATATTTTTTTAATTACTGGATGCGAGACGTCTAATTAAATACAAAAAAAATGATTGAGTTAATTATCCAAATCGATCGCATTTATAATAATTATAATTAATTAATTAATATAACAAATTTGGTATTGATATTTGTAGGCGACCTCTGCATCATACAATTGTGTATATGTTCATGACAATCATCATCCAATTAATTCACTGTGTTTGCGACCGCAGAGTATAAGACATCGCACTCAACCTACATTAATTATTTAAATCCTTATAATTTTGCCATTCATAAATTATTCACACCACATCATGTATACAGATATATGTGTATACAATACGTCTCGATTTAATTAACAGCGAACAGACGATATATATAAATCGTGCGACAAATTAATTGTGCCCCCAAATTTGAAACACAGAAATCAAGCAGAACACAAGAATATGGGAAGCAGTATTACCAGATGTGTGTACCTACATATACATACAAAATGATTACAGTTAACTGTATATATTATGTCATCCAGTTATGTGCCCGCGGGATACAAGGTATATTGTTGAGACACCCACAGTCACTTGGCTTTTGATTATATTGTTAAGACACTGGAACAGAAATTTAAGATAAAAAACAAAAACAATTTTTGGAAAGAATCGAATAAGAAAAGTCGACTGTATCCATAAATGGGTTGACCACTGGTTTTAACTCTTAATCGGACCCATAAATCAAATCAATAAAAAATTACAATCGAATTAATTAATAAGACATCGGTAATAAATTTTATGCCCATTATTAATTAATTTCATTTAACTGACCGTTTTTTTGTTGCTGTTTTCGGTTCGTTTCGGTTGCTTGTGCTCATCGCACAAGTTGCTCATTAATTATTCGAAAAAAGGTCGAATTTGACTTAATTAATGATGTTAGTTTGCTGAAAGTATCATTTTGGAATTTTTTTAATTAGGGAATTTTTAATTGGTTGAACTGGCCAATTTGACTACATGTAATCAATTTCTACTTTGATTGTTATCTGGCTTAAGTTTAGTGTTTTCCAATTGTTAGAAGGAGTTAGAGCAGGAGGTACCAGGTTCGAGTCCTGGTAGAGGCAGGATGTAAAAGAAAGACCTTTGGTATCTATTTCGAGTGCAGACTTTATGGGTCGACCCATCTTCCATGTCAGTACGATATTCTGGCATGCAGCTTTACAATGCAGATGGTTCTACCTAATTGACATACAACCGTAAGTATAGTAAGATTTGGTTATGTGAAAGTATATCTCGGTAGACCTTTATAGATAAAATGTCATAATAATTAAGCATAACAGGTTGCAGGACCATTAATGATCTATCACTTATTTATGTGTTCACTCTGTTTATGCTGTCTTCTTGGTACAATGCCAAAGCTAAATACCAAAAGCTAGCATAAATTAGAACACAGTTAATTATAATTCCTTCATGTTTGCCCAATTCGCCCATTGTGACATAGTACTGACATGGATGGGTCGGTTCATAAATTCTTAACTGAACTGGTGTTGTAATTTTCACCACTGATCGTAATTACATGGTAAAAAGTCCCTTTTGCATCTTGCCCCAATCGGATTCGGAACCCGCTACCTGCCGCTCCAACTGCCGCAATTTTAACGACAACACCGTAGAGGGGATGAGGTGGTAGTGACATAACATCGCGGAAACAATCTCTCATTAATATCTAGTACACTGCGCCAATCTATGTTACCCGCTTTGACGCCACCAAGCAATACGAACCAAGTATTCGTGTTAAGGTGTTCTTTAGTGCCTCGTAATGAAGGATCCAATCCCATAAATAGCTGTCAGTTGGTATATAGGCCAATTCAACCAATTTTTAATTGGTTGAATTGGCCAATGTGACTATGTATTCTATTCATACACTTATTGTTTGGTTCAGTGTCTCGATCGTTATGATATTTACTTGATAATATCAGTACTAACCGACCACATATCGCAGTGGTTAAAGTTGCGACGTTAAGAGCGGGAAATATACCAGGCGCGAATCTCGATAGAGCCAGGAAGTAAAAAAGACCGTTGCTATGTATGAAGTCATCTATCTGGAGTGCATAATTTATAGGCCTATATATCTTCCGTGTCAGTATACTATACGCTGGTACGGAGCTGTGCAATGAGCAGATGTAGCCGAACGTCCTCGATTTAGCTAGTTAATGGCGTAAAGTAGGACGTAAATAACAGAACCGCAAAACAGTTGGGTGAACCTTGAGCGTCAAAACAGATTATAGAGAAAGAAACGGACAGACAAACTGTCGTAAAACTTAAGGATAACAGGAGCAGGATCATTTATGGCCTATCATTTATTTTAATGTATACTCTATTTACGTTATAAGTGCCAAAGCTTAATACCATAAGCTTACACAGATTATCATTCATTCAAGTGTTCGCATATATAAATGTGAAAATTAGGTTGCTTAATTTCCAGTTCACTGCACCAATATATGTGACCCGTTTTGAAGCCACCAAGCAAGTATTCGCGTTAACAGCTCACCTTGTTCATCGTTGTCAGTTGGTTAATAATTTGAACGGTCTTAAAAAGCTTAGATCAACAGGTTTGTCCAGGAGCTGAATTTCTTGGTTGTAGATTAGTCCAATGAGCACAACATTTTAAACTGTTTGTGAAATTTTGGTCGACCTACAGTTGGAAGTTGTTATGACATAGTACGTAGAATTCAAATTTCACCATGATATGCAATCGATTGAGCTTTGAGTAAAGTTTGTGCTTTTATCATCTTACTTTTACCCAATACACAAATAGTCTCAGATAATGATTAAATATGATGATGATGTACTTGGTTTAAGTGAGCTTCTGACAAATATTTCAAATACTGTGTTCAAGCTGGATTAGTGATGTGCTGGTACCAACTGAATTACTGGTCTAGAGTCACTGTTACCGTTTTGACTTCTTTTGACGTTTCAATATTATGCCATTCAAATGGTAGTCCTGAGCTTCGTCCTCAAAGTGAATGGCACCAGCATGATTTTTATTTGGTTAACATTAAATGTCTTCTGTAAACCCAATCAGGTTGATTAGTATTATATAGCCCAAAACCCATTTAGAATCGATCCGACTCTTTTTTGTCTTCAAAACAACTGTTGGTGTCAATGATAACTATAGTGCAGTTCAAAAGTCAGGAAGCGACCCATATAGTAAATATTATAGAATGTGGTGGTAACCGCAAATTGAGGTTTATGACGTATTACTTTAGTGTATGGAAGATCCTCGATTTGACTTTAGAGATTGAAAGGGTATGTGATAAAGTTAAGAGTCTTTCAATTCCAAAATAGATTATAAACTTTGATGGATGTAATCATGTTTCTTCATTGACAGGTGCTTTATCTCCGTTTAAAAATTTTGTCTCAACACACTATGTATATGGTATATCCTAGTAAGCGGTTCCTCTTTCGTACTATCTGTAAGGCTTTCTTCCTCTTTTCGAAAAACTATTCCATTGCAGACAGCTGATACTCTTGCAAAACCGACAATTGCAACATAAGCCGGAGTTGCAGCAGCAACGTGGCTTTTACCTTCGTACAATAATTGAAACAGTAAGAAATACATGCTTGCTCAGCAACAGTACCGAAAGATACTGAAAGTAGAAACAACTTTATGGAGTTTGAATATATTTACCAGATTCGCCGATGGAGATTTCAACATTCAGGATCTGAACGTACTTATCGAAATAATTGTACAAGATTTGAAAAATAAATTTACCAGTGTAATTGGCATATTTGGAAGCTGGTATTAATCCAACAATGGTAGCAAGACCATCAATCGTTCCAAACTTTTAAAATGCTGTTTCACCACGATATGCAATCGATTGAGCTTTGAGTAAAATTTGTGCTTTTATCACCTTTTAGCAAATTCTCAAATAGTGTCAGATAATGATTTAAATCATGAAGATGATGTACTTGGCTCAAGTGAGTTTTTGATCAACATCTCAACAGCCAAATCATGATGTGCGGGTACCAACTGAATTACTGGTCTATAGTCACTATTAAAATGGTCGACCTAAACTTCGTCCTCCAATTGAACTGCACCAGCATGATTTTATTTTAGTTAACGATAAATACTTCTAGTAAATCCGATCAGGTTGATCAGTCTTTAGCCATTTAACATTGATTTGATACTCTTTAGTCTTCAACCCATTCGTTGCCGTCAATGATAACCATAGTGGAGTGCAGAAACCATGAGTCGACCCATATAGTATGAGAGTAGTTAAAGCTGTCATGATGGAATGGAATGTGGTGGTATATGAAAATCGAGGTCTTAGACGTTTACCTCGATTTCGCTTTATTGTATGGAAAACATTGACTTACTTGAAAGAGTTACAAGTCGTTCAATTCCAAAATAGATTATAAACTTTGATTGAAACATCTTTGTCCATTGAAAGGTAATTTAGTTCAGTTTAAAAAATTGTCACGACACACTATGTATACCCTAGTAAGAGGGTCCGCTTTCTCACTATCTGTAAAGCTTTTTTCCTCTTTTTGAAAAGCTCTTCTCCATATACAGCTGACATTCTTGAAAAAACGACAACTACAACATCAGCTGGAGCTAGATTAGCAAGATAGCTTATATACTCTCGTACAATAATTGGAAAAGCAAGATTAACATGCTTCCCCCACCTACATGCTGGAAATATAAATAACAATACGGAGCTGAAGGAACTGATCAAAATAATAGAACAAGGTTTGAAGTTTACATTTATCAATGCTAATCGAGATACCCAGCAGCTGAAGTACTGAGGTTCTGATGGTTTTATTAATCAGGTTAACGTGGCAAAAGTATCGATAGTTTGAAAGTCGTCAAGAGGGAAATGCACCAAGTACGGAAATACAAAAAAATGTGTATATGAGGCAATAAGTTTGTCCATGGTGGCACAATGGTTAAAACTGTGGCAGTAAAAACAAAACATACCGGGTTTTAATTTTTTTTCCATTATTTTTCATTATTTGATTACAATCAATGCCACATGGCGATGTTTATAGACAAATAGTGGTTGTAAGCGTATATTTCCTCAGTTGGCGTAAGGTAAGACATTCAATTAGAACTTTGCACAAGTTGGAATGCTCAGATGGTACTACTAAAAACAAACAGACTTTGAGCTGCATACACTCAGAGAATTAATTGTATAAAACATACTTATAAGGACATAATTTATATCACTACTATGTTCTATTTTCAACCGTACTTGACTGAGGAATAAAAATCGCGTTTAAGGAATAATATATGCAATGGTTTTTCTAACATAATTTATGCTTAGTTTAGGCACTTTTTGACTAATTCAAGTATGAATAACGTATAGCTAGGAAAGATAACTGTTTCATAAAGGAATGAAATGTGTACAGTAAAGTATTATTTACTCCAAAGATTGTACAAGTGACACAAAATTAAGTATTTTTTATGAATATAAGGAATGTTTAATCCAATTTTATTGGAATATTTTATCTGATGTAGGAGCAACTTATGATTTAAAATTGATAAATAGTTCAAAATGGGGAATGGATTATTAATTGAAAATTGAGGAACTATACATTAAAAGGCATTTGTTATGTATTTCTTTACGAATAAAATATGTATTTTAAGCACCAATTTATCTTTATGTACATAAAGAATAAACTACAAAATATTCAATCATAATAATAATAATATTAAAATATTAAAGCTGTGGTCTCCTTATTTTTGATGCAGTCGTTAGCTCGTATCATCAATGTTTCCTTCCATTTAGCGAACATTCCAGAGCAAATTGTGAAGTTTTCACCAGTTTCTTGGCTGGCATTGTTGAAATCTTCAATATCTAAATAAAACATGCAAAATTTAATGATAATGAGTACAAATATTTGAAATATATTTTACCTTCTGTCTACGATCCGATGGTTCCATTTCCCAATCACTTTATCGTTGCGTTTTGCTGTACGTAGTACACCTTATTTTCTTTTAGTGATGTAAATTTATTTTTTCTAAAATAGCGAGCAATGAGCGCTCAAAATTGGTTGCGCAAACTCCAATCAAACTTCGGGTGAAACCTTTTCATAATTTTTAACTCAGTACAGTATTAAAGAAAACTATTACACGATTTAAAAAGAAATTACTCGAATTCTAAAAATTATACAATAAAAATTTAAACTTACAAAAAAATCAAAATATTGTTAATGTGGGAATGTGGTGCTTGCTGGCTCAGTAGTTTAAGGAGATAGTCGTCCGATAGTTTTTTGTTCATGCATTTTTCTTGTAATGATTTCCTATTACTGGTATTTGACATCAAGATGTCACTCAATGGTGAGAAAAGAATAAAACTCTACATATAAATTAAAAATTTTATTGAATTATTAAACGAATATTGAAAATTATGTATATGGAATAATAGTTACGTGTTTCTTCTTGCATTCCAAACGTTTAGCCAGAAATCTGTTGAGACCTTTACCTTTCCAATTATCGTGCCAAATCTTTTTTACTTTAACACTTTTGACTTCTTCTTTGCAATCCCACTGACATGCTGGTCATTCTGTTGCATGCTGGTGGCTTGCTGGTCAACGTGAAACTTACCGCTACTGTAGCGTTAAAACGACTAACGAAATATTTTTTCATTCATAGTCTAAGTCATCAAGAAGTTTTGTAGTACGGCAAAGATGATTTGTCGTATACTGATGCTGTATACCTGATTCTAACACTATTTTTAGTGGAATTTTCACTATTATTGCCTCTTTCTCATTCATTGTAGTTGATGATGACTTTGAGTCTCTGTTGGCCTCTTATCTACGTCGGTTATTTCCACGGTCGAAATTTTATTTAGATGTTCTTAAATATAGGCATTACGACCAGCGATCTTATAAATAACCCGCTAATGTTAAGCCCCAGTAGCTTATCTATATAGTACTAAATACAACATAAGTATTTAAAATTTAATATTTTAACTGAATATATGAAATTTAAAATTATTAAACTTACGTACTTCCTTCTCGTTTTTTTTTAAATTAATTATCCGCCAATCATTTACCAACCGCTTACGACATTTTAAACAAAAGAATGCAGCTGGAAACTGGAAAGTGGCAATTTCTAGAAGTACACATCGTATACATCTGAACCATGCTTGATTTCCTACATCAGGAAAATTTCACTTGTTTAACTGCCGTAAATATTGAACTTTAGCTTAATTGAAGAACTTAAATAATTATTATAAATTTAATATATATTTTTAAAAAAATGTTCACTCATATTACAAACTAACGTACTTTCTTCATTGGTCTTTCATTGGTCACTCCATTACGAAATGAAACAGCTGGTCATCACTATCTTTAATTATTTAATCGCAATCATTTGTGTCTTCGATTGGATATATTATTTATTCGTTTAGTCACTTAGTGGAATCTGATTCGTTCCCGTACGCCGTCTATTTTTAAAATACAACTGTTATAATTTTATCAGGCAGTTTTTATGATACAAAATATTTAAATTTGGTAATTAATTATACAATTATTTATAGTAAAATTGAACCATTATTCAAAAATGTTACAATATAAAAGCCAATACATACCTAGACAATTGGGTTTTGATTTCTTAGGTAACACCACTAAACATTATTTTATATTTATGACATTATTTTATATAATTATACATATATTTTATTAACTTTAGTTTATTTTATTTAAATTCAGCATCAACTACAAAGAGGACTATCTATATGTTATTTTCTCTAAATAATAATTGAATCTGACATTTAGTGAGTGGCTCACTATGCCAATGTGCATTACTTTTATTCTACTCGTACATAACGAACAAATTAGTCCTAAATTGGATAATTTGTACATTACGGAGATACAACATGAATAGCATTGCATAGATTTATAGGTTTACTGTTTTACTTGCAAGTTGGGTTATTCATGATTAGTGTGTCCAATTTCTCGATGTTTTTCATTTCTCGAGAAAAGATATTTTATACCTATTTTCTCGAGAATTCTCGAGAAACGTTTTATGATTAAAATTTACTATTAAATTCGGGTTTGCCTATAGTTTTATATTAGAAGTTGTGTAAAGCTATCAACGATTATCATATTTGTTTGAATTAAAACCAAAGTTATTTTGTAAAAATAAAATATCGAATTATATTTCGTAATTCATTATAATAAAAATTCAATTTATTTTTTCCATATTAAATAAATGTTTTATAAACATAAACAATTCAATAAAAGTAATTAGGTACTTTATCACAAAAAAAATTAATAAAAAACAAAAATTATACAAATAATTGACTCATTTTGAAAAATTTTTCTTCATAAAACTCTTCAAAAAACATAGAGCATTGATTGTAGAATCCGCCAATCGATTCCTTTTTTTTGTGACAAAATCATTAGCAATTGAGAAATTTCGCTCGTTTTGTTTTATAGTAGATAAAGCATCAAATAATTGCTGTAAATTGTCAGTTTTCTTGCCTGTGTTTTCAAGGATCGCAAATTCTTTGCTCAATGCATGAAATTTATTTTCTCCTAGTTCAATATCATAGGCTTTGACGGTTTCTGCGATCGACAGCTGCAGTTGCTCCTGTAATGATAATTCTTCCTTATGTGGTTGAACTTCCAAATCAATTGGTTTTACATCAGATTCGTCGTTATCTATTGAGTTGATAGGCCCAAACATTCGAGATGAAAGAGTTCTAGCAAGTTTAGTCATTTCTGTTTTCGACACTAGACTAAAAAATTGATTATTTTCGTTTTGTAAGGATCGTGGATTATTCAGGTATTTTAAAAGCGAAACCAACGGTTTATCTCTTCGTTTCAATATTTCTATCTTAATTGCGTCAAGAAGCTCACAACTTAGTAAGGAGTTAATTGCTTCGAGGCTGTTAAATAAAAATTTTAGGGCCCCTTCAGCTGTTAACAGCGTCGAATCTTCTCGACTTAAATTCTCCACTGTGATGCGTATCGGCTTTAATGCCTTTTGGAGATCTTCAGCAGGCCTGTTGTATTCTTCTTTCCACATGTGATCCAAATTAAGATCATGCAATGCCTTTTTAATAGGTAATTTAAGTCTTATAAAGCGCTCTATCATACTTTCTAAGGTATTCCACCTAGTTTTACAATCCTGAATCAGCTGTAGTTTTTTCCCCTCAATAGGTTCGACATATTTTTGCAAAATGTCATTTTTAATTGGGGATCGTCTAAACACCTTCACAATCTCCCTAATAGATTTTATAACCATGTGGTATGATGGCCTTAGCTGCAAGTTTGTGATTTCAAAGTTTTCTTCAACGGATTCTAAGCTGGTATCAAGAGTTTCTTCTAGATCTACATCTGTATCAGTATCATCATCTAATACCGGTTGATTATCACTCTGCGTACTTGAGTGATTTGTGGATTTTTTTGGCACATAAAGTGTTTTTAAAACAGCTAAATGCAATCCGTGATTATAACATAACTGCTGATGTGCCGGGGACAATTTTCCAAAACTCTGCATGACAGCTGCTCCATCGCTCATAACTGCAACAATATCTCGTTGCATGGATAAATTAAAAATACCAATTTTATCATTAACCAATTCTAAATCTTTATCGGCTGGGCAGCTTCCATTTATGGGTATCAAACCAAAATTATCCGAATCGGTGGTATTGTAATACAAATGTACATCCATGTATCGTTTGTTGTTGATACTCGTCCACTCATCGATAGATACACTAAACTTTTTTCCTGATGACTTCAAAGCATTAATTTTATATATAATTTCTTGCACTTTCTCATCGTAAAATCCAATAAACAGTTGTTTTATCTGTGTAGGACTCCGTGGAAAATCAAAACCTTTTGCACACATAGCTTCTCTAATTACGCGACTCTTTGTAACTTGACGGAAACTAAAACCATCGATAGCAATCATTTCTGCAATATATTCCTGCATACTAGGCCGTTTCATAAATTTTTCAATTTTCGGGATAGCAACGTCGTATTTTATTCGCTTCATGTTTCGCGAATCACTGCTGCTAATACTTACACTTGTGCTTGGTTGCAAAATACAATCTTCTCTTTTTAAATGATGTATACCTTCAAGATGTCTACGAAGACCGGTGGTTGCTGATCCTTTACATAAAAGTATTTTTGGACATAAAGTGCATGTAGCTGATTCCCCATTTGAGTTTCTTTTAAAATATTGCCAACAATCTTGATATGTTTTACTCATTTTGACGAACTAATCCAATTTAGAATATAAAATATAAAAACAGTTAAATATATTTCGTTTTTCTAATTCAAGATTCCAAATTAAAATTACATAAATATCTAGGATAATCTCTAAAACATTATGCAATATAACTTACCGTGTTTACAGAACAATTTAAATGCTTACACTGAAACTGAACACTACTTTTTGCTTGCTATGCCTATACTATTAATTTTACAGCGATGCATAAACCAAATAAAATACTGCTGCAATTCAAAACGTAATAAACGTGCAATATTCGTACATGTCAAATAACTTTTCTCGTTTGTGTGTTCCCGAATGATCTTATTTTCGTATGAATATAGCCATAAATTGTGAAGAGAAGCAGAATAGGAAAGAAAATTATAAATGTACCACTGTTGCATGTTATAACAAACGGGACAATTTTTGTTTTTTGTTCTCGAGAAATTTAGATATATTTCGCGAGAAATGAGAAATATTAGCAATGTAATTTTCTCGAGAACTTCTCGAGAAATATTTCTCGATAGGAAACACTATTCATGATAATCATTGTTCATAAGTAACAAAGAATACATTTTAATAAATGAGTTATACTTACAAAAGATTGAATTGTACGATTTTTGAAATATTTTTTGAATTTTTGCATAATATTTGAATTAACAGAATGATTCATACTTAATTATATTTTGGAGTTTTTATTCCAATGCTAAGTATAATTCATGTGTACATATTTTTCTGGGTGTAGATACTCTAACTGAACCAGAAGTTAAAAGGAATGGCCGTTCTAATTTTCAACCAAGCCATGGTGCTCGCATTGGCCAATTGGATTGACTTCAATCAAAAAACCTGTATGATGAATAACATTCACTATTGATTAAGTTGTATATTGTCAGTGCAAAACACGATACCATTGGAGAATAATATAGTAGACCTTTTACATCGTGATCTCTTTTAGTATTATTATTAAATTTGGCGACTTGAAGGGTTCCACTTTAAGGTTTCTCACTCAATGCCACAAAGGACCAATGGTGCAAACCTATAGGACTTAATAAAGCGCACAGATTTACAGGAATATTCCTGGAGTTGAGCACAAGGAATCTGATGCAATGGAAGCCGGATAACTGCGGATAAAGTATAAGCTATCATCAACATCCTCAAGGCATTCCTCACATACGGCATCACTGGGAAGTCCGATGTGATGAAGATGACTTTCAAAACCTTTAAATTCGGTAAGGTAGCGTTTTAATTTTTTTTAACTATGTGAAGAGGTAAAGATTCAGCTGTTCAGGTCCTATGAAATATAAGTGAGAACCAATTTTAGCCAAACAAGCAGGAATCCACGTAACCGTTGTTTTGTTGTTACAACCTAGGAGGTTTAAAAATGACTGACAATCGTCAACCAATTAAGAGCTGGTTAGTGTTTTCACAATTTTACCATCCCTACAAAATATAATCCCTTTATTTTTCTTTTTTTTATATTTGATACTATGCAAACTTTTTTGGGGCTCAAGGCTCTCTCAGCTTTTGCGGTTCGCTTATTTACGTCCTACTTTGCGCCTTAATGGCCCCCATGCCAGCCTATAGTACTGACATGGAAGATGGATCGGTCCATGAGCTCTGCACTCTAATCGAGGGTCATAGATGTGTTCATTCACACCACCGATCGTAATCAGATGGTAAAACTCCCATTTGCATCCTGCCCCTAGCGGGATTCGAACCCGGCACCCCCCGCTCCAACTGCTACAGCTTTAACCACTGAGCCACCTGGGTGGTATGTAATCTCTTTGTCGAATGTCTCCAAACTGCCAGATTCTTAGATCTTACGATTGACAGTAGAACCCAAAGCCTCTAGTTAGATTCGACCCCGGTTCATTGTGAGCACTATTGCAACATCCCGAACCCTACCCCTATAATATTCACCCGTCGTCTCAAACAACACATTGTCTCCTCATAAATACATATAATTTACATACAAAGTAAATTATATTGCATTTACAAGCCAAGCCAAGAATTTAATCGAACTAAGTGAGTAATCAAATCTAACCGTAGCCAATAGGAATACCATGCGTAACACACAAACTACAATAAGCCGCGATAAACAAAGCATACAGCAAAATTAACTTAATTTGAATTAAATTATTTTATTAGTCCAATGTGTTTTATTGAAATATTAAAATTAATTATTTACAATAAACAAAAGATTGTTTTAAATTAAACATGCTTAAATATTTAATAATCGTTTGTAAATATCACAATTTAATAGTCGCTTTGTATACATACATACATATATACGAAATAGTTTATCGAACAGTCATCGCATTGCGGGAATCACGACTTTTATTCAACACTCTGCGCCCTTGTGTATTACAATAAACTATATCTTACATGGTCGGTCTATGTGTGTGTGTGTGTGCGAGAAGGATGGCGATAAATTTAAGAAAATGGATTTTTTTTACAACTTAAAGGCATTAAGCAATTACAAATTAAGTTAATTGCAAACAGTTTTACTTATTTACTTCGCTTTTTTTGTTTAAATACATTTAATGGGAAATATTTTAATTTAAAGAGATCGTGACACAATTATTTATCACTTTTCTTGAATGTAATATATATACACCAATGCCTCGGTTTGCGTCTCATTGGTTTTTTATAGGTGTTAGTAAAGGTGGTTCTCTTTAAATGACTCCGATCAAGACCACAGTTCCACAGTGTGCAGAATTGTTTTAGAACGAACAAAGATATATATATATATATATATACGAGTATATACATATGTATATATATAAATATATATATATATATATATATATATATATATATATATATATATATATATATATATATATATATATATATATATATATATATATAAATATATATATATATATATATATATATATATATATATATATATATATATATATAAATATATACATATATATATATATATATATATATATATATGTATATATATATATATATATATATATATATATATATATATATATGTATATATATATATATATATATATATATATATATATATATATATATATATATATATATATATATGTTTATATATACCAGGCACCTTTAGAAGTGACAAACAAAATAAAAAGTAGGGTTAAGTTGTTTTAATCATTGGAATAAACATTGCAATAGTACTATTGTAACTGAAAACTTCATTCTCACTGTGAAATATAAGATCACTAACAACTTTGAGGTAAAAAGCTACCGTGCTTCCTCTCGCCACATTTCTCATTTGACCCAACGATTCAACACTTTGTTCCAGATAATAGAAAAAACAGCCCTACAAGTTTTTATGTTTTTCTATCAGTTCAGGGTTGCTTCGACAGGGTTACTGTTTGCAACTGGTGACTAATTATGTGACAACTGGTGACTAATTATGTGAAAAGCTCTTATTTATAAGCGCTGTCTGTTGCTGTATTTTTGAATAGTTCCAATTTTGAGAATTTTATTGAACTTATCAATTAATAATTTGTCTGCTGTACCTAAAAAGACGCTGAGTAAACTTGTTGCACTTCGACTATCTAATGACAAGTTTTGATATTTTCTTAAAATTTTCCAGATTGTAATACCATCGTAACCAACAACACTGTTGTAGCCAGTAACGATTATGTTATGTCACCCAATTGGAATCTATCTCCTGTAGGCAAATTAATTATTAGATAGTGCGTTAGGAATTATTTCTCTTCCGAAACTTTCCAATCTACTGGTATCGATGGTATATTGCCTACTGGATTTCCTTTCATTAGAAAACATTTAGTTCATATGTTCCAGGTATATATTGATATAAATTTGATCACATTGTAATATTCTGGATTAAAAACAATTCCTGTCTAAAAATGAGTTTGTCCCTCAAGAAGGCGTGCTTTCTAGTCATTTACGAAGTTCTTGTTAAAATTCATAAGTCCAATTTGATCGCATATATCGGGCTTGATCGCTCAATCTTACTAGAACCAGATTGTTAATTTCATTGATGATTGGTTTTGATAGTGCCAGACGATCACCTAAATGTCTTATTAGATTTAATCTTCCCATTAAAGAACTGTAGTGTCAGGAATGATTAAGTTATATTAACAGGGCGTAGAAGAATTACCATATATAGTCAGACATTCGAATAACTAGTATTCTTTTCAACTCTCACTCTCTCTGAACAAGGTGTTGGCTTTCTTATCTGCTGTCTATTTTATGGTCTGAGAACCTGAGTCAGTTTCAAGCTAAAATAATTGCAGATAGTATGATTAATGATTACAGTTTTTACATTCGTTGTCGACGGTACAACGATTGCTTTTTTTACTGAAAATAAATCAGTTCTCAACTCCATGAACAATCCTTTAACCATTTCTAAACTGGTCAGTTTTTGTAGGAAATTGAATGTTCTCGGTTGCATGAAAAGGTAGTGGTCTTGTAAGCATCTGTACCATTGAAGGCAACAAAATTCCGGACAGTTTTGTCAAAACCGGTTCAGGGTTGTGTTTCAAAAGACCGAAACTCGCTGCTCCTCTATTTCTTCAGATAGTTAAAAAATAATTAAAAAGCTGCACTATTTAATTTAAAGCTGGAGTGGTCAGCTACTGTGACATGTCGAAAGGTAAAGCAGTTTATTAGTGAGTATAATCCGCGAGTAAGCTCGTTCCATAAAGACAACAAAGATTATTTGGTACTTGTCAGTGATACGGATGTGTGACCAATAGATGTCAGCCACTGCATGCAACTGCTCAGTTTTCGACTATATCAGATACCTTGTGTTAAATTTCAGGAATATTCTTGTACTTCTACTATTTTCCCTGCCAATGATTCCGGACACGTTTGCGCATCACCAAATACATTTTGAAGAAAATTATTCATGATGCTGCCTTATGGTACATCTGTACTTATGTCATTCAGTGGTTCAGTCATTTTGATTAACGATATTTTGTCTTTGAAGAAGATGGCTGAGACTTTACGAACCATTAATACGTATTGGTGCACATTGTAGGTGGTCAGCCCAACGAATGAATTTACAAACAATCGCTTTTTATGTCATCCAGTGCATACTAATTTTTTGGCCAACGGCGAGAATCGATCTCGACAACGCGCCAGGATGAGAAACTCTCTTAACTCTTGATTATTCTAACCTCAGATGCTTCCTCGTTCTTTTTCATGCATTATTAGCTGGTTCTATTGCTTTTTCTAAAATATATTTTAGATAAAAAAGTGGTGCCGAGAGCACTGGTGCAATCATTAGAACATTTTGAACACATGAAGCCTCTCAATATTGTATGGGCATTTTTGTATTCGATCCATCTATAGAAACGACAGCAACATATATCGGTCGAACAAAGCGACCCCACTAACTGAGATATTGTACACATTTGTACAATTGCGGTTAATTTATTTATTCCACATACTTCAAATATTTTTATCGTACTAAAAAGGGTACTCGTGTCAACATTCTCTTTCCATCTCTTCTCATTATTTCAATATGAGATAGATAGGCGACGAAGCATTACCCCAGAAAAAATTTTGAGCAGCGGCTCAAATATCGAGGTTTAATTTTTTTAATTACGAAGCTATACTAAAGATTGTATACCAATTGATCAACTCGGTTCAAGAATAGACTTTAATCACCTCCATTAATAGGTTATAATATTTAGCTTAGAACCGTTCGTAAAAAACTACTTAGCTTCAACTAACGGTGTCGAACCACCTTATGGTTATCATTATATAGCATGAAACAGATGTGACGTAATCAAGATTCGCCAGATCCTCATTTATTGACTTAATTAATGACGAGTGTCCTGTCTGAAGACATTTCCAGACTATCCTGTATGAATACATTGCATCCTACTTCTTTACAGCCGTAAAGGTAGCCATTTTTCAAGAACTGGCCACACCTATTCCACGTGAACTTCATACTTAAATATAGACCGGCTAGGCTGCAGGAGTATAAAATCAAACTACCAGCTTCGGGATCAGGATTCACCTCTTCTCAATAGCCCTCTCTCATCTCTTTTCATCCAGATCTTGTTATAAAATTGGACCTACACAACAAGCCATAGTTTTCATGAGTTATGAAACCAGTCATGATTCCTTCTGCATCAAAATAAATTTTTTGAAATATATTTTGATTCATTAAAATGTGGATTCCGCTCAATTTTAGTCATTTGATGCAGTTCGACGATAGGTCAAGTTGTTATATAGGTATAATATTGTTATTGAGTAAAACTTCAGTGCAATGTCCCAAAATGTTTCATCAAGTCCAATTTCTTTTAATATTCCAGCAACCAGCTAAACACGATGTAATTTACACAGTTTTTTACATGTCGTGTTATTTACATAAGGTTATTTTTTACATTCTATATGTAAAAAACGATTTTATTTAAAGCGAACTTTGGTAAATTTTTGACATTTTAAAATAGATGGCACTGCGAACTGACAATTGTCTTCGCCTTTTATTTCTAACTTAAATTTTATGTAATTTACATAATTTTCATAAAAAATGTAAAAACCGTTTTTACATGTAAAATCCAAACAGTGGTGTTTACCAATTATAATTTGGAATACATGTCATATGCTCATGTCTCTCAGTTCGAAGGTTTTACTCGGTCTCTAAAGTGCACTTCAAGCGAGTACAAAATTCACATTGGTCATCATTGGAGAAGTGGCAGTGATTATGTCATATTTCCATGTAAACAAGAAGCTATTAATTGTTGTTTAATAGAACGCAGCCCCGACGCAAATCGAGGTTTTGGTGTACATATATTTGTATATCACAGCAAGTATATTCTCTATATTAGTTGTCGTATATTAGTGTCTAAGCTAAGAAATGAGTCTTATTTATTTATTTAAATATACGAATAAGATAAAATAAATTAAAATAATTTTTTAAGCTAAAATAGTAATTTTATATATAATGAGATTTGTTTTGGTTTAAAATTTTTTTTATTTTTGTCTTATTTATTTCAAGATCAAGATGCATAAATTAAATTTATTTTAGCTTATAACGAATATACGATTTTTTAATTTTGTAAGTAGTTCCAAGTAAGAAATTCCAATAATACAAGAAGAAAACAAAATAATGCAGCAGAGATTATATCAAGATTATATAGTTTTCTTGTGCTGCTCTTGTGCTTGGGTTGCAAAATAAATTATTTTTTGTTTGTGCTGAGACTTTTCGTTTTTTTTTTGTGTTTGATAAATTTATGTCTTCAAAAATTAGTAAACAGTTCGGTTCTGTTATAGCTACTGTTTTTGCTAATTAATAACAACACCAAGATATTATATCAAGACAAACATGTATCTATATATATAAGAGACAACAACAACAATTATTTTAATTTTATATTTTAGTCTACACGCATTTTGTAAGGTATGCAAACCTACTCATTTTATAAGGAAATGAATCGTCTATGTACAGTTTACCTGATGGTATATGAGATGGATAAAGTCGAGTAATGTAATTGTTGTAAATTGACGTGTTTCACTAATGTTATGACTGTCAAATAAATTGGTCGAGAATTGGACAGTGCTGAACTATAAACAAAACGTCCAGATCAAGCCTCTGAATATGGACCACTTTCATTTTAGTATGGTTGAAGCAGACTATACCTTATTAGTCCTTTTCCCCTTTCGGGGAAGAAATTGGCACGGTAAATGAACTGGTTTTTGGCAGTATTGTTTTCTGCACTTTACGATACGCCATCAAGAACTGTAGCATTCACTTTCACTACATGGTATTTCATGACATATACATCAACCTTTCTATCATGCCATCTGATTGGAGATTCATAGGAGTATAATTGGGGTGATTATATTGGTAAATTTCAAGCCATTTCTTAAAACAGCTGACAATTTTCATCGTGTATTTGTTTCTAACCTTTTCTGATTCGCTTCAATAGTGCTCTCTCGTTGCATTGTATAACATTTAAGGGGTAGACATTTTGGCTAGAAATGTATTGATACCAAGATGATCGTACGTATGTTGGGTCACAATGTATTCCATACACTCTTAAAACACCGAGTATCTTTGTCTCCCCTTCAGAAAATACCTCTTGAGTATACAGCTATCGAAAAATACCGTTGATCATATAGTAAATATCTAGCTAATTGTTGCATTCAGCTCTCTTTTTGCGTTAGTTTAATGTTCAAACACGGGCTTTACGATGAGAAAGTGGGAGACATTCTATACTTTATAAGCATACATATTGCTTTTTGAAATCTATAGGAATGTCATCATATCAATTCCCACTGTTGCTGGTGACCATCCTTTTGAACCAAAAATCTGCAATGCCTCAAATAACTGCTTGCTGGAAGAAAGACTTCAGTTATTTCTCGTATCGAAATGTGATAGAGCAGTTTAACGTCATTGGCGGCACAGATACGGATACTCACTCATATAAAAGCACATACAACTCATAAAACTGCTTGAGTGTTCTTACCCAGACATAAAATCGTTTATTTAAAAATTTATGATTCGATTTTTCACTATATTTAGATTTAACGAGAGTTCAGAATGAGACTGATACCAAAAAATATTGGCAAGTAAGCAATTTGTATATATAGCTTGTTGACCCACACCTAACGAGCCATCTTCTCAGCGTTGCTGTAACAATAAACTTGACCGCCCAGGTGGCTCAGTGGTTTAAGCTGTGGCATTTAGAGCGGGAGGTACCGGGTTCGAATCCCGATAGGGGCAGGATGCAAAAGGGATTTTTCACCATCTGATTACGATCGGTGGTGTTAATGAACACATCTATGACCCCTTGTTGGAGTGCAGAACATATGGGCCGACCCATCTTCCATGTCAGTACTATAGGCTGGCATGGAGCTATGCAATGCGCAGATGGTTCTACGAAAATCGGACCTATAGCCGTACGTCCTCGATTTGGCCGTTAAGGCGTAAAGTAGGACGTAAATAAGCGAACCGCGAAAGAGCTGGGAGAGCCTTGAGCCCCAAAAAAGATAGCATAGATTAAAATATATATAAAAAAAAAAAAAAACAATAAACTTTTGTTTTTTAAAGCGAATAAGATTCAATCAGAGAACTCCTTCAGTTGACTATGCTTATATGTTTAAAAACTTCGAGCTTTTATTTTGAATTTCTTAAACACTTCATGACGTGGAAATAAAATTTGTTTTCTTTCGGTGGATCATTTTGCCCGGGTGGTATCTTATACTCGACTGACATGAACTACCTGGGCGCTTATAGAATGAGTCTCATAATATTGGTTTACTATAAGCTTCAAAGGTAAGGATACTGAAAATGTTCATCAAATCTGCCAAAATGTTCAATACACAGTGTAAACCGCACAATATAGTCGGTATAGCTCTTCTTAATCTCGAAATCTCCTCAATGACCAGTCAATACTAATTTTATCGATAAAAAATCGATATTTCGAGTTGAGTACTTGTAATTCGCTAGAACTGTCGCGTCACTACTAAAACGTACGTAACCGAATCGCACAGTACATACAACAATTACGGTAGCTTATATGCCTGATTTGATCTTTTCGATCACTCAGTCATTCAATGACTTCATCAGATCGAAACCGGCCTAGCGAATTACAACATACAAGCATGCTGTTAAAGTTAGCCGAAAATTTCCTGCCGAAAAAATAATAAACTCGATAATGCAGATTGTGCCTTTGCTATTCCAGCCGAAAGTTAAAAATTGTATATTTATTTGATTGATTTCTTACCGAAAATTTTTCTCCAACATTTTCCAGCCAAAAAAAATTTGATGCTACGAAAAATTATCAAACTAACGGAAAAACACTTATATTAAAACTAATTAAAATACTCATATGCAATAAGGTTTTAATTCAGAAATCCCTATAAAATCAACCTTTAAAGTGTTATGGCTGGATAGAAGTTTATTTTAAGCGGTTTGTCAATGGCTTTCACTGGAAAAAAATTTGGGTCAAGTTTCATGCGGGGAGTCCGGGAAATTCGATTCTTCTATCCAGCCATAACACTTTAAAGATTGATTTTATAGAGATTTTAGAAGTTTGCCCTACGAGTTCAATGAATCGAATTTTCCTGGACTCCCCACGTGAAACTTGAACCAATTTTTTTTCCTGTGATAGCCATTGACAAACCGCTTAAAATAAACTTCTATCCAGCCATAACACTCTAAATTTTTTTTTGGCTGGAAAATGTTGGAGAAAAATTTTCGGTTAGAAATCAATCAAAAAAATATACAATTTTTAACTTTCGGCTAGAATAGCAAAGACACAATCTTCATTATCGATTTTTTTATTTTTTCGGCTGGAAACTTTCGGCTAACTTTAACAGCATCATACAAGCAACAACTAGAAGTACCAACACACATTTGAGTGCATTTTGAGACCAATTTGCCGGGTTATTCGAACACATCGAGCCAGTCAGACTTTAGTGGCTAACATAATGAGGTGAAAAATGCACCCCATAATATGATACAGAAGTTTGTCACCGTGACGGTGTTAAGCCATATCGTCTTTAAGATTGAAAAACCAGTCACATTAAAAAAAACTACTCTTTGTGTCTGTATTGATATTAAGAGAGCTTCGATAGTACCTCCTCTTATGAATTCAGTAGTAGAGCAGCAGAAACGAAGACTGTGACATAAGTTCTATGCGACCAAATATGTTTGGTCATCATTAAGGTCTCCTATCTAGATTAAAGGGAAATTCGATGGAACTCTATCAGATCTAATGCAAGAAGCTATGAACACAGTGTAGCAGTGGTGCATAATCAGATATGGCGAGGAAAAGGTAGTCGTACTTGGGATTTGAAATCAAAGATGATCTACTGGTCCTATTTTTAGCCATTATCAGACCCATCATCACCTAATCAAACTAATTATGGTGACCCAGAATTGAGACGTTAAGTGCACAAACAGTGCATACTAGGCGTTGTGTTCTACTCAAAAATGCGAACATGTCCAGCTTCAATTATGGAGACACTGTCTGCTTAAAATTCTAGTTAAATTTAAAGCCCAATGGGGCTGGAAAAACTTCCTACTGTATGCCGACCAAAATTGAATTCCAAAAACCTTTTAATGTGGTCGGGATGAGTAAAGTATAAAAGAAATTCGGACACTGAAAGAATTATTTGGATGTAACCTATATATGACTAAATTCGTTGGGCCTAAGAAATTACGTCAGCTTATTTCAAGCAGAAAGCCATACGATAGGGGTTTGTACAAATGTTAGTCTACCCATTGGCCATAGTAAAATGATGTGAATTCTATACCGGAGAGCTAGGTATAGCTTTAAAGGATTTCATAAAACAGTGGTGAAGCAGTTCCTAGTTTCAAATTGGTGCAACATTCTAAGGTTAAACAATCTTAAAGTTAGTTTCTCGCTTGGTCGTTAGAAATAACAGGCTTTCCCACGTAGGAAGTGGAATCTGCAGTTTCATTATAAGACGATATATAATGGACGGCGTTTGCACATAGGGAACAATTATGAACAGTGGTGCCTTGTGGCTCAATGCTAATTAATCGCCGCCTGTATAATAATGCCATGCGGTATGGTGACATGATTAAGATGTAAAGTGCACAAACAGTTATTGGAGTACAATGCATACCCTGAACTGGTATAACTGGATCAATGCGAACATGTCCGACTGCAATGCAATTATGGAGACAGATTAGCACTGCCCATTGATAGGACATAACTTATTAACACTGCTTTGTTTATCAAAAAGAATACTATTTTTTGAGCTTTTAGAAGATCTAAGATGTAATCTGAAAGCAATCTAAAAACAGACAATTTCACCTAAAATACTTGTGAAACTTTCAGCTCAACTAACCACTGGAATGCCTTCTGACTGTATGCCAAACCAAATAAAATAATACAAATCTTATAATGTGATCGGGATGGGTAGAGTCTTGGAAGTATAAGGATGGATTAAAAATGAACGTCTGGATACTAATAGTCGTCCAAGCATAAAGCCTATCAATAGGACAAAATAGAAGGTTAATACTCTTTAAAGCTTTAAAGGATCTCACAGAACGGTAGTGAAGCACTGAATGGTTTGAAAATACACTACATATTGCCACAACGTTCCAAGATTAAAAATTCTGAAAGATCAGTCTCTCCCTTGGACGATCTGGAGTAGAGGTGGAAGTGGAATATGCAGAGTTTTAAAAGACTGAACAAAAAATGGTCTTCTAGTGGATAGGACAAATGATAAATAGGCACAATGCCTATTTATTGCCGCCTATATTATAATGGCATGCAGTTTTCTTATCCACTGTACCAATTTAATTCATATAGCTTGCCTTAAAAGATTACAATTAGATATTGTTGTTATTACTACTCTTAACTATTATTACTGTTATTATTACTATTATATAGTTAATAATAATATGATTTATTCCTTATTTATAATTTTTTTGTATAAAAACAGAAAATTGCACACAAAACAATGAAAAGTTGAAAACTTTTCAATTTAATAATCTGATATTTTAATCTCACGGGATAATTTTGTTGCTTTCAGATAGTTTTAGGTGAGTCTTTTTGTTCAATTATAATTTAATAATCGTAATACTACAAAACACATAAATCATAATAATTTTTGATTTTTATAATAATTTTCAACCAAATTCCCTATATGGATCAATATAAGCGCAACTGTTGTGTGTATAAAAGGCTATACAGCAATGCTTGATATAGTTGTCAAGTGGGTTCAATTATGTATTCCGAACACTAACGCATGCGGACAGAGTGAATAAATTATGTATCGATACAAACTTATTCCGAGTATTAGTTGCGGTAGACTGCCTGCACCTTTGTCACTCTGTATATATCGAATACCTCAAATCGTGTACAATAAAAATTAGTGTAAATCCAAACTAATTGGAAGTACATAACCAATTATAATTATAACAAAAAACTATTATTTTAACGAACCTATATACATACCTCAATTGCTTCTGTCGACATTTATTTTGTGTTGTCCAGACGCTTACACAAGGTATAAAAACATTAATTTAACAATTTTTTGTGTACGTCTGTCGACCAAAATCGATCGATCGATCATACATAACTCGTATACATGAAAAACTAAATAATTATTATTAATAATAAAATCAAGACAAAACAAATCATATATGTAATTTCAAATTAATTAAAATCTGTCCAAACAGAATTCTATACACTGTACAAGATTTTTTTTTCTCCCATCGTCGTCGTCATCGTCGACGATACGTCGCATACGAACGGAATGACAAAAATCAATCATTTCAATCAAAACTATTTTTTATAGTTATTGTTGTAATTGGTACATATAGAAAAACTAACAAAACATAAAATCTTATCTTTATATATGTAAGATGATGATTGTAATCTATGTATCTGCCCTTTATTTCATTGCCTTGCTGGCGTTTTCGACGAGAATACATCATAAAAATTATTAATCCAATTATAACTGACTGTTTGGCTTGTCATTTTATATTCACGTTATAAGACGGCGTTTCGTTGTTGTTGTTGGTGTACTTAGTATGTGAGCTACATCGATGTTAGAAGAGGTTTGTTGTTTGATATCAATTATAAAAGTATATTGGATTATCTCAAGTGAAGACTGCAAATAGTTGTGCTGTATGCAAGTAAGGAAGGCTTATATAAGTCTGTGGTTGGAGTGGTAAGCGTCTTGGAAATCTTGATGGGCACTGCCACTTTGTCTAGGCTTCTAATAACAAGATATTTCTTTCAACGAGTGAAGCATAAGTATCCCGGCTTTGAGTTAACTGGTTACCATTTTTAATAGCTCAATAAGAATACTGTCACAACAGTGTTGACAGTATTTTTGTTGAGCTTCAGTGTCACAGACATCATAGAAATATCACATTTTATAAAGCACTTTGTCCTAAACCGTTTGCGTCGTGACTAAAAGTAAAGCTAACCGTTAAGGTAATTCTAGCTTAAAATAAAGTAATTTGCCAGCATAATCTTTAAAATCTCCACAAACGTATTGAAGACCACTTGAAAAACAAATGATCAACCAAAAACAATTTATTTTACCCTTAACCACCTTATATTTGAGTGACTATCCACCAGGGGAAGAATATTATAGGAGCAGAAGGAAATTATCAAAACGAAGATGATTTATTCCTCAATACAGACCAAAGGTCGAAAGAGATCTACATCATAACGAATACTTGGATTTAATATATCCAATTGGTTTTACAGAAGACAGAGAAAATAGTAAGAATAGCCCTCAATATCCAAATTTCGAACCAATAAGATATCACGATAGATCAGAAAAATAGTTTCCAACTTCCATCCACGTTTAGGACAGTCATTTGCTACGAATTAGGAAAATTGCAGATGGACCCTTATTACAAAGAGTTTTCTCTTTCGTCAACAAAATATAAATGTCAAAATGTTACTACCACACTCCAGTAAGTAATGTGATCACAGATAATCAATAATAAAATATTCAAAACTGTTTGGTCATCTACTGTGAAGCCTATATTTGAAATTCAATCAGCAATTTTATTTACATAACTGATCCTTGAAGAGTGAAAGATAGTACATTGCGTTACAGTGAATTAAAGTTAAAAGAGTTTAATCAATGTACGAGTACTAGCGACATAGTTATCAATACACAGCGACTATTTTAAGGGAAGATGACAAATTTTAAATACCTTCAGAAAAAGATCAAATAGCTCAAATCACTTAGAGTTTACATGGGTCATATAAACATGCAGTACCTTTTAGAAAACAGATTTTTTACCATTCTCTTATTGTGGAAGAAGTTTTCCTTCTGTCACAACAAACAGTCCAAAAAATATTCATTAAGATTAGCAAGGTGCAAAACCCGGTTCCTGTTCGATAATCAAAGTAGATTATAATGTCTATATATCTAGTGCCTAGCCTTACACCTATTTTGGCAATCATTTATTTCAATAAACGTTTTTTCATCCAGAGTCATGCAAACTCTGCTTGTTATGCTGTTTGCCATACAAACAATCAGAAGCAATATCATGAGCGGCCTTTTACTGTAACTATCGATCACACCAGTTTAACATCACTCAGATATTATTTTGTCAAAACTTAAAATAGCCCGGCTTAAGGTTTTCTCAGGCATTGATCGTCCCTTCGATTTGTAAAAACAAGGGTTTGTGGTATATGTTATAAGGATCGTTACGTATGATTTTTAGGAGCCGCAGAAATTGTATCTTATGTTTCAAATAGACCCTATCTTTAATCTGTTATAAGAATATCTCATTCGTCAGATAAACTTGAAGGAATATAGCTGCCTTTATTTCTGCCTTCTGTTGCAAGTAAAACGCCAACATATAGGTTTTTAGATTAACAAGTAGAAAAACTCGGTGATCAAAGACTACTATATATATATATATATATATATATATATATATATATATATATATATATATATATATATATATATATATATATATATATATATATATATATATATATCTATATATATATATATATATATATATATATATATATATATATATATATATATATATACATATATATATATATATATATATATATATATATATATATATTTATATATATATATAAATATATATATATATATATATATATATATATATATATATATATATATATATATATATATATATATATATATATATATATATATATGTCTAATACTGAGCTTCACATCTGGCTTAGCGACTATAGACTTCAATATGTGTCTCTTTATCCAGTGCCATCAACTTATATGTCACACAAACAATCAGGAGCAAAATCTAACTTAATGATACGGTAAAAACTAAGACTGGTTCGTTCACTGTAGTTATCGGTCACCCCGGTTTAACATGAGTCGATCAATATTTTTTCAAAATCTTGAACAGCCTAAAATCCAAAAAATCTTGAACTTCGGCTTAGAGGAACCTCTGGCATAAATCGTCCCTGCGATTTTTCAAAACTGTGATATATGGTATGGTTTAAGGATCCTAATTTATGATATAATTTTCAACGCTAATATGGAAAGAAAAGATTTAAGTCCTTCGAAAAACCATCTGGAGTGCGCCAAGGAGACCCAATACCATAAACCATCTTCAATCTGTATCAGTTGCCTTTATTACAATTCAAACTTTTTGTGAAATAAATCTTTGTGTTGGAAATAAAAGACCAAGAAATAGGATTTCAGAATATCGAGGATCTCAGTAAATATCTCTATGTCTAGTGTCGAGCTTTCAATATGTGTCCCTTTATGCAGTGTCGGAAAACTATATCCGGTTCACTGTTCAACATCAATCAGTAATTATTATGTCAAAAAATTGAATAGCCCGACTTAGGAGCATCTCAGATACAGATCGTCCCTATGATTTGTAAAAATAAGGATCTGTTCATCATCATCATATCTTTTAAGGATATTTATATCTGATTTTTAGTGGTCTAATAAATAACATCTAGAGTTTCAAGAAGACCCTATCTTCAACCTGTCATTAGAATATTAATCATTTGTCATATGACGAAACACAGCTGCCTTTATTACACGAGTTAATCTGGAAGAAATCTGAATTCTGTTGAAACTAACAGGCCAACATATAGGTTTTCAGTTTATCAAGTTGCAGAATTCGGTTCTTGTAGACAAAATGTCGAAGATCATAGTAGACTTCAATTTATATGTCTAGTACTGAGGTTTTAATCGGTTTTATCAACCATTGACTTCAATAGGTGTGCCTTTATCCAGTGCCATCCAATTATATGTCACACAAACATTCAGGAGCAATATCTAACTGCTGAAATGGTAAGTGGGTAAGAGTGGTCCTTTTACTGTATAGTTACCGCGATCACCTCAGTTTAACAGTTTAACATGAGGCATCTCTGACCCAGATCGTCCCTTCGATTTGTAAACAGAGCGACATATGGCATGACATAAGGATCGTCATTTATGATACAATTTTTCAACGCTAATATGGAAAAACAAAATTTAAAGTCCCTCGATAAACCACTTGAATGCGAAAGGAGGCCCAATAGCTCAAACCATCTTCAATATGTATTATATATGAATTGTTAGAAATTTTTCTTGCCGACATAAAAGACTTAGAAATAGGCTTTCAGAATAACCCAGAGCAAAACTCGATTCCTGTACACAAAATATCAAGGGTCGCAGTAGATCACAATGTTTATGTCTAGTATTGAGCCTTGCAATTGTGTTATAACAACCATTGATTTCAATATTTTAGAGGCCTAAGAAATAATATCTGGATTTTCAAGGACTTTTCAACCTGCCATTAGAATATATCATTTGTAAGATAAACATAACGGAACGCGCAGCTGCTTTTATCATACGAGTTACGGTAGAAGAAATCTGAATTCTATTGGAACTAACAGGCTAAGGCTAACCGATAGGCTTATATGTATCACTGAGCTTTACATCTGTTTTAGCACCATTTATTTAAATAGACGTCTCTTCATCCAGTGTTGGATTATTTCAGCTGGAACAGAGTGAAAAAACGTATTAATAAGCTATATATGTCAGACAAAAAATCAGAAACATTATCTATCTGCTAAAATTTCTACAGTGACTAAGTCATTGTTTTTCCAAAATCTTGGCTTAGTGGCAACTTTGGCACAGATCGTCCCAACGATTTGATTCAGGGATCCCTGTTTTTGCAAATCAAATGGGTCTAAGAATTCTAATGTATGATTTTGAGTGAGTTTCAAGAAGACCCTATCTTCAACCTGTCATTAGAATATATCATTCGTCAGATAAAAATTGCGAAATGCAGCTGCCTTTCTGTTAAAACTAACAGTCCAAAAAATAGGCTTTCAGAATAAAAAGAAGCGAAATTCAGTTCATGTAGACAAAATATTGTGGATCGCAGTTGGTGTCTCTTCATCTAGTGTTAGCAAGCTCAATTGGATTAAGTATTGATTTATTTTAGCGGGAACAGACATTTTATTAAGCAATGTGTCACAAAATTAAGAGAGTTTCGTTCACTGTAGTTACTGATCGGGGTGATATTTTGTCAAAACGTTTAACAGCCCGGCGTAGAAGCATTCAAGGAAAAGATCATCCCTTCGATTTTAAAAAAAATGAAGCATTGGTACATACGCTCAAAGCCTCAATTAGTTTTAGCAATATGCATTATTATCAAGGTATAATCTGAACAATATCGATTTTTTTAAAGGACGATGAATGGCACATTATTTAGTGGTAAAAAAATTGTTATAGACGACCAGAAAGAGACCAAAACCACCTTCATCCTGACATTAGAATATTTCATACGTCAGATAAATATACCGGCCCCTAGCTGTCTTCTTTATAAAATTCTCTCATTGTGGAAGAAATAATACTCCAACAACTATTCAAATTGGCAATAAGCAAAATTCGGCTCCTGCTCGATAATCACAGTAGACTGCAACGCCTACATAGGTAGTATCGCGTCTTACATCAGTGTATAAACAATCATTGACAAGTATAGGCTGTAATAGCTAACTGCAGAAATGATAAGTGAAAATCATGAGCGATCTTTCACTGTAGTTATCGATTATTTATCAAAATATTGAATAGCCCGGCTTTGATGCATCTCAGGCACAGATCGTCCCTTCGATATGTAAAAACAGAGGTTATAAGGAATAATGAATAATTTTACGATTTGATTTTAAAACTAGGTTCATATAGACAAAATATCGAGGATGGCAGTAGACTACAGTATATGTCTTGTACTGGAGGTTTAAATCGTTTTAGCAACTACTGACTTCAATAGGTGTCTCTTTATCCAGTGATATTCATTGCTAATATGATCTTTTAGAGCCCTTGTGATATAATAATGAGTGATATTCATTGCTAATATGATCTTTTAGATGATACAATATTCATTGCTAATATGATCTTTTAGAGCCCTTCGAGAAACCATCTAGAGTGCGCGAAGGAGGCCCAGTAGCTCAAACCATCTTCAACATGTCTTAATAATATATGGTTCTTCAGATAAACATGACAGAGAACTACCGCCTTTATTACAAATCAGGGTTATTGTGAATGAAGTCCGCCTATTGTTAGAAATAATTGATCATGAAGTCGGTTTTCAGAACAACAAGGAGTGAAACTCGGTTCCTTTAGACAAAATATAGAGAGTCGTAGTAGTCTAGTACTGAGCTTTGTTGAAGTGTGATTAATGATGCATGAAGCTGTAATCGTGACAGCTTATGATGAATGGTGGGAGTTAAACTTTGAATTTCACAGAGTGGCATTGATTGACAGCTAGGGCGCTGAATCAACCAGCCGATGAAAACGTTTGTCTTGAAATGTATGGCATCTTGTATGTGGTCTGTAATATTCGTTTCGCTAGGCCAGTTTCGATCTGATGACGTCATTGACTCGTTGTGTGATCGAAAAGATCAAATCCATCTCATCAGGCATGTGCGACCGGACTTGATGTATGTTGCATTTCGTTTCTATATATATTGTGAGGCTATGTTGCAACAGTTCTAGCGAATTTACAGAATTTGACTCGAAATCTTTTTTCGATTATTTTTGCTTATACTTCACTATTGTGGCGTGACTATTCGTCGTATTTGTGAACGCCACAGCTTTACATCTGTTTCCAATTTCTGCATCTTCATCTAGTGTCATGCTATTTGATAAAAGGAAATATTTTAGCAGGAGTAGATATTTTACTAGGCTATATGAGTATGTCACATACATCTCAGGAAAGATATCTAAGTTCTGAAGAGACAATCACAAAATTAAGATTCGTTCACTGTAGTTACCGATCACCCAAGTTAAAGTTGGTTATTATTTATCGTCCCTAAGATTTGGAAAAGGTCTATGGTATCTGGTATAATGATCATAATGCATAACTCTTAGAGGACTTTGAAATAATATCTGAAGTTTCAAATTTACGCTATTTGCAACCTGTCATTCGAATATATATTATACGTCAGATAAACATAACAGAACGCAGCTGCCTTTATGATAACTAGATATTGGGGAAGAAATCTGCCTTATTATATAGGTTTTCAGATTGATAATATTAGCAAAATTCGGTTCGTGTAGACAAAAATCGAGGATCGCAGTAGACTACAATACATATGTCGAATACTGACTATTGTACATTTTCACACTACGGTAACTTTTATCCGGTAACTACTTCGTTTTACTCCCTTTAGCTACAAAATAGGTTGTTTTTCCGGATTATTTTTTCAACCAAAATTTTCGTAGATTCAAAAAATTTCAACACACCAATACAAAGAAAAATGAAATAGAAATATTCTCAAGGCCATTTTGTTGTATTTTTTTAGTTTAAATTTGTTTTTGAGCTGTGGGCATATAAAATAATTTTATATATTATATAATTTTATATATATATATATATATATATATATATATATATATATATATATATATATATATATATATATATATATATATATATATAAACAAAATCATTTGGGAAAATTTATATTAAAGTGATAAAAGTAGTTAAATATTAAATTTATATTAAAATATAGTTTTTTTTAATATTTAATAAATATTTAAAAAAAATTATAATCGCCATTGTGGAAACAAATCGCAATATTCGTGGGAATAAAAATGAATTTATATAAAAAATGTTTGCCGTTTAATGCATCATTTCTTGATAGTGATAATGATGACGAAGCTTCAGTTGTCGTTATGGCCTCAACAGCCGCTATAGAGGCCGCTATTATCCGCTGCTATAGAGGAGGAAGAATCACAAAAACAAGATAGTAAAAGATTGTGGATTAAAAACTATAGAAAATCGAGAAAACGATGTGGTAACACCCAAAGTCTAATGATGGAACTTAAGCCAGATTCCAAGGACTTCAAAAATGTTATACGTATGGACGAAGGAACCTTCAATTTTATTGTGTCTGCAATTAGGCCAGATATTGAGAAACAGGATACTCGTATGAGGGCTGCAATAAATCCAGAGGAAAAACTTTCAATTACGTTAAGATTTTTGGCTACTGGAGAAAATTTTACGGAATTAGACTACAATTCCAAATTGTCGCAATCGTTTCTATCAACAGCAATTATCGATGTGTGTGAGGCTATATACAAACGCCTAAAATCGCAAAATCTAAACGTGAATATTTAAAACACAAATTTCCTAAAATGTACTAATAAATAATAATTTCAGTTTTCAACTACGAAGGAAGGGTGGATTAAAATTGCGAATGACTTCAGTATTAAATGGCAGTATCCAACTATTTGGGAGCGATCGAGGGAAACATATTGCTTTCCGGCCAAAGAAAAAGAAGGCTCCACTCTTTTATAACTATAAGGGCTTTCGAAGCGTGGTATTGCTTGGCATTGCAGACGCTTACGGGAAGTTTATTTTCGTCGATGTTGGGTGCAATGGTCGTATAAGCGATTCTGGTATTTTGCAACGATCCGATTTGATATATACAACAACCCGATAAATTTTTACCATCAAAACAATTAATCGGAAATTCAAGAATGCTGCTTTACATGTTAATTGCTGATAATGCTTTTCCGTTATCGGAAAATATGATGGTGCCATATTCCTTCACAACAACCGACGAAGCTAAAACACATTTAATAGACGATTAAGCCAGAATATTGAAAGAGCTAAGTGACCGTTTCCAAGTGTTCCAAAAACCAATCAAATTGCATCAAGAAAAGGTTACTAAGATTGTACAATGTTGTTGCGTGCTACATAATTTTTTCATATCGAGAAGCCCTTGGTACCGAGAAGAAATCCAATCGCGATTTTCTCACATATTATCAGAACATCAAAATACCAACCAAGCGACACTAGACAACCGTTCGCAATCTAAATCAGGGCAAAACGTTCGAACAGAACTAACCGATTATTTTATTAATGAAGGTTTAGTATAAATGTTAAAAATAGATTATAGAGATTGTGAATTTGTTCTAAAAGAAATGCAAATTTTATGTATACATGTATATTTATTTAAAAATTGTTATCGTCGATTTCGAAAACACCGTCCATTGCCGTCTCCAAAATATTTCTTGTGGAATTGGATTTTTTTATCAAAATATTTTGCAGAATAATGGGTTTATTGGATTGTTGAATGGGGATGGGGTTGGAATGTGGAACAGCTGGAATACATGAGGTAATTTTAAACGAATTTCGGGAAAAAGTAGAAGATGGCGAATGGGATTTGAATAGATAAGGTTCAGGTGAAGGTGAGTGAAATGACGGAGTTGTATTGCTGGATGCTAAGTACAGTGAAGATATGGAATTAAAATCAATAGGACTGGGAATTGTTAATGCTAAGTACGGTGAAGTTATAGGGGAATGGTTTGCCAAATCTATTGATTTGCTGGATGAGCTGGAAAGGGACGATTCGGTATGGGAATTTAAATCAATTGGGAATGGAAAAAGGTGTAGAATTTAAATTAGGAGTTATGGGAGAAGGGTAATGTGAAATTGAGGAGAAATAGGAGGCGCTTGATTGGAGCTGTTTTCTCTCATCTAAAATAGTTTAGTTCACCAAGGTGATTATTTTAAAGCCTATTTCTTCAAACGTTTCTTCTAACTGAATGCGGTTCAAAAGGCCGCATAAGTATTTGCATAGGTCTTCCTCTTTGCCCGCTGGCTCTTTGCTGGTTTATTTTCGACAAATTTTTTCATAAAGTTCAGGGCTTCCATGCCACAGTCTTCGAGTTGCTTTGATTTTTTTTTCTTCTTCTGAAATTAATAATAAAATAAAATAAGTTATATTAATGAAATAAATAATTATTATTCTAATAAATAAGCCTACGGTTTGTGACGGACATCCACGATCTTTGTGTTGTGAGGTGCTTCCACTGGCAGTTTCACTACTTTCAATTTGGGCGCTGGTTCCACTGTTATTCAAATTATCTTCTTCTATTCCTAACTGAAGGTGTTAATCAAATTGAATTAATAATAATATTGGAATTAGTTTTGAGTAGCATAGATGAACAGATTTTACAGTAAGCAGTTTCACTAGTATTCATTATTTCAATTAATACTTTTTTATTTTCTCTTTTTAATTATCATCTAAAATATTTTCCATATACTAGAGGTTTATGAATAAATCGCATGATTCTATACAAAACCATATCACTAAATCGTTTTGTAGCATACATCAAAATTTAGACATCAACATTAGAATTAAAATATGTTTTCAACTTACCTCACGTAAATCTACATACATATATTAGATTTGCTTGGCTCAGCATCATTTATATGTATAACAGAAACGCTAATTCGTTATAACACCAAAGTTTTGGTTCATAAAAGTTTTCAGCTCCTGCGCCGCTTTTTTTTTTAATTTAATATATTTTTTTTCTTTCCATAACTGTGTTTTAAAGATTTAATTTTTTTTTTAATTTTGTCTATGGTTATGTCCGATTTCACACTTTTCAGTTTATCACAGATTTCGGATTGTTTTTGATTTCTGAAACTTTTATTTACAAAATGTTTATCGACAGGATTATATAAGCATGTGTTTTTTCGTATTCGCTTATTAAAAATAGCGTTTGTGACCGCGTCCATCCTTCATTGTTTTGCCTATTATTATTATTTGCACTTTTAATAAAACTATCAATAGCACTTTATAATTGCTAAACTTTAATTAATTTTTTTAGTTCACGAAATTCCTTTTTTTGAAATTTTATTTTGCCCACTCAGCTCAAAATCAAAATCAGACTACAAAATACATCAAAAAATTTCCTTGAAATTTTTTAATATTTTGTTTTACTTGTGTTAGTAGAAAATTAGAAAAGTTACCGGTTACAAATAAAATGTGTGTGGACGGGAAGGGTGTAACAAAAAAGTTACGGATACAAAAGTTACCTAAGTGTGAAGATGCTCATTGACTTTAATAAGTGTCTTTTTATCCAGTGTCATCCAATTATATGTTACAAATAATCAGGAACAATAGGTCCGTTCACTGAAGTTGCCGATTACTCCATTTTAACATGACTCCGTTATTATTTTTCAAAATCTTGAACAGCCCGGCTTAAAGACAGCTCAGCTATTTTGCAGTCACGCGATGTACTTGATCAATTGTCGAGTGTTTATTTCTGAATCCAAACTGGGAGTCAGGTATAATGATCATTGGTTTTTGTCGTTTCAGTAACAACTTTGAAATAGTTGGTAACAAAGAGATCGGCGTCATACATGCAATTTGCTCTGCTGGTTTGTCTGGTTGTTTTATCGTGATAATTTGTGCAACCTTGAAACACTCAGGCATATATGTAAGTCGAAAGCAACCATTATATATGTATATATATGTTAATATAATAACTCCTTTCTTTGATAACTCCTTAAACAACCTTGGAGAAATTTCATCAATTCTAGGTGACTTTGGGATTCAAATTCATATATATTTTTTGTGCAATTTCTATTGGGCTGACACTTATGATATTTAATGAAATCTATAGACTGGTTAAGGATCAATCGTAGATTGTATGTCGTGTGGTTAAAAACTGATGCCAGATGTTGTGCAAACAGTTCTGCTTTTTCTTCATTACGTCGCACCCACTCTCCGTCTTTGTTCCTTATAGGTGGCACTTGGTTTATTGGCTTCTTGTATTTTTTAGTTGCTTTCCAAAGAGAATAATTTTTGTCAGCCCGGCCTAGAGGCATCTATAGAATGGATCGTCCCTTCGATTTTTAAAAACATAAGAATTAGTACATACGTTCAAAGCCTCAATTAGTTTTAGCACTAGGTGCGTCTTCAATCACATCAAAATATTACCCTACCATAAATAACATGCTATTATGCCACTATACATCCAAATCAATATTTCACTTCGACATTAATAATTTTTTTGTTTTACCTTCACAAAATCGCAATACATTATAACGACAATACCAATCTTCCAATTAGCAAAATAATAGAAAAATATGTCAATAACAGAAAATCTGCTGATATTTTCCAATGATTTTCTGCGCTTATATTTGTTTTCAATATAGTTTACCAATTTTGTATATATTTCTTCCTCGATCTCAAAACTGCAGCATGCATGTATCAAGTCTATATGCAATAGTACAGCAGACCAAATTCAATTTCGATGATAACATCGTATATATATATACATTATTATACGTTCGAGAGATCGACAATTTTAATAAAACATTTAATTCAATAATAATATGATATTTAACTTTGATATAATAACTATAGGAACGGTTCGATCCGTAGTACAGCCATCATCACATATACAGTGTATATATATCAGATGGTGGATATATAAGGGACAGAACGAAAATTTTCATAATTGTTTCTTATTCTCGTTTCACAAAACAAAGATCTATCATCGCGTATGATCAGTTGCAATATTTTTTTTAACAATATATACTACAACAACAATGCTTCCCCAAAATCAGACCCAAGATATGGAGGAGCGAGACAATTTCGCGTATATACATATATTCCGAGCGCAATTATTCCATTTTATTGGTAAGTAAGCTTAAATGCAAGATAATCGCAATTATAATATTAGAAAATTGATATTTTGTTTCGATCTTCTTGTTTTCGTTGTTGTTGTTGTTGTTGTCTTCTTATGGTCGTATCGATTCTTATTATATATTTGTCCACAAATAAGCGTTGGGAAACAATTGAATTGTCGTCTTTTACTTTTTATCAATTTTCTCTTTTAACAAACCAAAATTATATGGTTGCTGTTGTTGTGGTTTCGATCATCATTCATTAATATTCCACAATCGACAGGGTGGAAATTTTTTTGTAAATACAATCTCAACGCGGACAAATGAGATCGATTGAAGATCAGTTTTTTGATGATATATTTACTCAGTCTCAGCGAATTTGGCTTCCATCGTTGAGAACAGCTCAAGCAAAAGTGGAGCAAAATGTTTCGAAACCATAATCAATTTGTTGGATAAACTATAGATTCTTGCTGAAGCAAAAAAATTAGTAGTATCCTAAAAATATTAATTATTTGCCAGAACCGAGAAAGTTCCAAGATTTTGCACCTGTAGTACAGTACAGTTTTGTTTATTTTAGACCAAACTATCTCTGATTGGTATTACCATAGTCAATTTGAATAGGAAAAGTGATGTGTGGGTCAGTGTATGTTGCATTGTTCGATACAAAGAAACTCGATGGGCTACGGAGACCATAAAGCTATAAATTGGAAGCTTTAAAAAGTTTGTTTCAACATGCAACTTCTAAGTAGGCCATACATAATCGAATGTTAACTTCGCTTGCGTACGTGATCAGCTTATCTATCAATAATTGTATGAGTGATGAAAACCTTGACCTAAAGACTCACTTTAGAATAATTTTGACAGTTAGAGATGTCCGTGATAACATATGTCCGTAATATATGGGAAATTCCTTAGAAATTAACAAAATTGATTGCGTTCTGCGTGTTGATCTGATTGATACTGCCAATATCTGTTGATATTGCAACTGACGGTGATTGGCCAGTGCTAAGACCACCACGACAAGACCCGGTAAACCATAGAGCTGTTCAAAGTTTTAGCAAACCAGATCACTGTAAGGCGTTGTTTTACCTCTGATAGTCCCGACAAGGCCAATCAACGTTTTTTTTCCATAACGTTTTTTCAACGCAGCAGTTCCAAAACTTAGATTTTGTATTTTGCTACATTAACGACACTCTTGTATCATCGAATTTTAATGAACATAGTTATCTCCATCTGGAACAGCTGTCTAAGAAGCTCGCAGTTTGATCTACACATTAAGAGTTCGACTTACATAACCCCAAATGATATTTTGGATCGGCTCCATTATTAATCAAATATACTCAGCAATGCATTGATATGGCAAACACTAATGCCGATTGATACTAACACATGCTGCAATCATATCTTTATGCTATAGAAAAACAAACAACGATGACAGCGGTGCTATGTCTTTCACTAACCTCAAACGTGAATTGGCCAACCCAATGATTTAAGCACATCTAGTGAATAACACAACGTTCAGTGTGATCACTAGGCCATAGAATGCCATCGGAGCCGCTCTACAACAACACAACATCGATTGTTGTGAGCCACTGATGCTGGAACGAACGTAATCTGCGTTCGGTCAAATATTATTCCCAATATACTAATCACTCAACCACTTCAGACATTTTGGTGAGGGAATGGACGTCACGATTCCCAACGACCAAATGTTTAATGGTTCCACACGTCACACTAGCTTTACCATATACAGCTTTTCGCGATCTACTACGAAATATCAATGGGCTTTACTTGCTACTTTTGGCCAAGTATAAACAAAACCGCCACTCATTGGGCAGATTCTTATGTATACTGCCAACGATCAAAAGCCCAGAGATACGAAGACTCATTTTTATATGAATACCTTATATAAATATCGTGCAGCTCTTAGTCACCAGCATCAACAGATGTACTCGATTAAGCCAAAACCATACCATTGATTCTACGTATACGGTCATCGTGATTTGGGATTGAGATTCCACTTTATATCTTAAAAGCTGCTCGTATAGCTAAGGAAAAAACAAGATAAATGGTTTTCAGAAATTGACGGAATTGATTGCTAGTGCTTGAAATACGCGCAACTGTTAAAAGATCTAAATTCCTACCAACTGAAATGGTACGATCCAAACGTCAATCTATACCCGCACAGCTTTTTGCATCGGGTATTCCTTATCTTAGGAATACATATTTTTGTTAAAGGACAGACACCTTATTTGCGTTGATGGCACATTACGAGCTCGTTTCAACCACGAGATCAGGAATACATTTTTAGTTTGTCAATATTCATCGTTAGATGTAAGCAAGTGGCCGCCCAAGTGGCGCAGTGGTTAAAGATGCAGCACTTAGAGCGGGACGTACCGGGTTCACATCCCGATCTGAGACAAGATGCAAAACGGGATCATTCACCATCGATCGTTTGGGCGGTGCGATCGGTGGCATGAATGAACACATCTGGATCCCCTGGAGAGTTTAGAATCCATGTGCCAACCCATCGTTCAGTCAGAACTATAGGCTTACATGGAGCTATGCAATGCGTAGATAGTTTTACGATCATCGGACCTATAGCTGTACATAAAAGTGGTATCACAAAGGACCATCGCCGGTCTGAGTGTGCGGTAAATCTCATACACTCCAAACAACACGCATACCAGAAAGGCAGATCTATTGAAACAGCACTCCATGAAGTCGTTGGACGGATTGAAAGATCACTGGACAGCAAAGAATTTGCCATTGAAGTGTTTCTGGACATATGGGTGTGATCACTGAAACATATGGCCAGTACACGCGTCTATGTGTCAGGCTCCATGATTAACCATCTGACTGTTGGCATTTCCAGTAAATGTTGCATGCTTTATTGCATTTCTCTTCTATATGTTTTTTCAAATACTGGTAGGTACATACACGTAATATGTCGCATGCAAACTGCGATTAACATAGTTGTAGCCTGGTGTAGTGACCAGGGTCTTTCAGTAAATCATTGGAAAACTGAGATGGTCTTTTTCACTAGACGCAGAAGTCTTGAAAACTTTAGTCTTCCAAAAATTGGGACTCACACGATCCCACTCTCTTCTGAAGTCAAGTATCTGGGGATCTGGTTAGATCGGAAGATTACTTGGAAAAAACATATAGAAGAGAAATGCAACAAAGCATGCAACATTTACTGGAAATGCCAACAGTCATTTGGTAAATCATGGAGCCTGACACCTAGACGCGTGTACTGGCCATATGTTTCAGTGATCACACCCATAGTCTCATTTGCCGCATTCATTTGGTGGCCTAGAAGAATGAGTGGGATTGGAGAAAACCTATAAACCGCCCTCAAAGACTTGTTTGTCTTAGTATAGTATGAGCTATGCACACCGCTCACTGTAGCTCTTGAGATGGCTGTGGGTCTGCTGTCGCTTGACTTTTGGATCAGAAGGTGAGCAGCGCAAACAGCTGCTCGTCTACAATACAAAGACAATCTATTTGACCCTTCGGGGCACTGGCAAATATGGAGAGAGGTAGGCCGGCACATAACCGCCCACATACCCTCAGACATTATGGTGACGAAACACGTCTTCGAGAAATTATTTCATGTTACTATTACTGGAAATCACATATGAGACTATAATAGTATAACAGTCCATCCTACCCCTCCGGCAACGGTATGTTAATCTTTACTGACGGATCAGTATGCCATAATCTAGCTGGTGCTGGGTTATACAAACAAAATCCTGAGGTTGAATTATCTATTCCGCTTGGTAGGTACGCTACTGTTTTTCAGGCAGTAATTTCTGCAATTTTGAAAGCAGCACTCTTTGTAAAAGAGATAAATTGCAGAGTTCGTCGTATCTGCGTATCCTTTCTGACAGCCAGGCTACGCTAAAGACCCGAAACCCTTTTTGGAAACTATAAGTACTTCAAACCGACTAGGCAGGCTGAATAAAGTTAGACTCCACTGGATACCCAGTAACATGGGTATCTTGGGTGCGACATCCACCTTTATGAGCCTGCTCTAGGAGTGACGTCACTATCTCCTTAACAAAAAATTGACTGTCACTTTGGAGATCTGGACCAAAAGAGATGGGATAATCGCATCTCTTGTCGTTTATCTAAAATCTTTTTTGGATCAGTAAACTAGCAAAGATCCTAATTTTTCTTAAAATATATATGATAGACGCACTTTAAGAATCTTGCTGGGCACTGTATCATGGTGCACTGTATCCTGAATAGTGATATGTTTCGAATGAAAATTCGTAACACCTCTTTCTGCGAACAGTGTGGAGACGGGGAGAATAAAACTGTTGAGCCCTTTTTGTCCTCCTGTTCTTCATACTCTTCCCATAGACTGCACTGTTTCGACTTACAATTCCTATTTGAGGAACAATTGACGACCTTGAGGATGCCAGATATTTTGAACTTCATTAGAAGAACAAACATATTCCGGGACTGAGAGTTTACGCCAGGGATGAGATGCCACAATGGGCTAATTGAGCCTGAGTGACTGACAAAAAAAAAGTGTGCGTTAGCAGCCACCCAAAAAAAAAATTAAAAACCTTTGATTAGCTCAACTCTTTACAGAGAAAATTTACTTTACTTTACACTTATCATCGTGATGGATGATATATAGAAGGGACGCTATTGCTGATACATAACCTAGAAAAGGTGAACTAGTTACATATACGCAAATGTTCCACTTATATCATTATTTGCCATAAACTAGGATTGCAATTCATAAAATACATTCGGTTAATGTCATTATAACATTGAAAGTCATCAAAATTATAGCTAGATGATGAAGAGTAGACTAAATCAGTCTTTATGTCCCAGCCGTTCGAAACTGCTCGTTAAGAGCCAGAACCAATTAAAAGTCCATAAAATTCATTTTTATTACAATTTTATTGGTTCTGAATTAAACAGCAAACGACACATGCAATCCCATTAATTAATTCCCACATACATGCATTGAAAGTCCGGTTGAGTGAAAAACGATTTTCCACTAAACGACTGTATATACACTGTTAAACGATATCAATTTTCATAAAAATGTAATTTATTTACACGTTAAAAAAATATTTATTACATTCTATATTTACTGTGTACATGACTGCATAAATCATCGTCGTCGTATATACCGGCTCCTGCTTAACGTCTTACACTCATACATATATGTATATACATACAATAAATATGTCGTGTAATTAATAGTTTATGTTGGTTTATTTTATTGCCGCACCGTATTATATGCCCATGCTATATAAGAAACAACATATATGCTCGTGTATGTACATGTATGTACACGAGAGAAGCTATAAAATTTCAGAATTTAATTGGTCTTCTTACGAGCAATATTTAATTAAAAGGTTAGCCCCGACAAAAGATGCGATAATAAATTTTGTACATGATAAGGGATGTAATTGGTCGGTTGTTAAAATATAAACAAATAAAAAAAAAATAAAAAAATTGTTGATTGGTTCTTGGGGGGGTTCGTAAATAAATTGCGGTTTGATTGACTTAATCTGGTCCATGTTTGTTTTAGCGATATTTTATTGCTGGGAATTGATATAATTAGTGGTTGTTAAATATATTATATTTGGAGGAGGAATTGTTTGATTTTTATTTAATAATTAATTTATTAGTCGATTGGGAAATGGTCAGTCTAAACACATTTATGTTGGGGTGAAAAACTAATGAATCGATTTGACAATATACAAAGTCGGACGTATAGCACCAGCTAGGAGGACAAATTATGTAATTTTGTCGCTGACCTGGCTGTTTTCGCAATTTGCAAAGTATTTGTGTCCAGGGATCTAGAGCTATAAACATCAGTATTTCTGGTAATCGTGCAACTACAACATTGTTGTTTCATAATACCCAGTGTTGTTCTCTACGTGTAAAAACTCAAATTGTTTACACTTGAAAGTAAACAATCTTGGTGTCGACAAAGTAAACAATGTCGACTATGACGTGATACGTACGTAGACGAAGTTGATATAGTAGTCAATTGCATATATGGACAATACATGTAGTTCGGAAAAAATCTTCGACCACTCTTAAGAAAGCAAAAACTTTCATGGTTTCCAGGTCATGGGAGATCATGGGATATCCAGGTTCATGTGAACTGTTTCAATTAACAATTCCAAGAATGAAAGCTGCATTCCAATACTGTTGGTTAGAGTACGAACCAATTGATAAATTCATTCTATAGAACCCAGCCATTTAAGAGACTATTATGCAGTTACCTGTAAACTTTGTATTGTGAAAGTTGAACTACTTTGGATAGTAATACGCAACCTGATCATCTCTCAACAATATCACTAGCCCTCTTAGAATCGCTATATACGTCATGAGAGTTAAATTTTAAAGTTCCATCTTTTCATCAGATGTTCCCTTCAAATAACGTTGAATTGCCGATATAGATCAGGTTTGGTACCTTAACAAATTATTCCGAATCGCTTGTTGCGGTATTCGGTACATCTTTCATTTCATTTGAGTTTTTCGGACACATCTTCTTCTATAATTTGACATTTGCAGCACAAGGAGTACAGTAGATTGGACATATTATATCTGGCCAAATTTCATTAATATTCCTGTAGACAAAGGGCTGCATCAATATATTTGTATCTGTATCGATGGATCTGTATCGAATACCTGGTGAATATGTTTCACTGTAATCTATCCCGCTTTTAACGTCCCCCTTGAACTACAACCTTGTTTTGTACCATAATTTACCAGTAGCCTGATTATTTGTATCCTCAAATTATTTAGACTCTAATATTGCGTTCCCGAATTCATGGGAATAGAGTCAGTCAATCGAATCAAAATTGTATATCCCTCGATAGGGCGGTTTAGTAACTGTTTTCATTCCGAGGTTCCGTTTTCTAACTGAAACCGGATCAAGGTAACAAGCGAATCGAACCTATATATGACTTTCCAGGCTGCAGGCACATTTGGAAAAATTTAGTCCCTATCGGAATCTCTGGGTAGTAGAGTCCGATTGTCATTAAATTTATACCTTACGTACGTACACGTCACAAGAAGATGACAGCATCAATTCTGAAAAATGCAATATAGTACAAGACGAATTGATTCTGTAGTTTAGAAAATTATTTAAGACAATCCGGGGCATTCTCTAACTTACAAAGATGCCGGGTGATATCAAAGATAGTTTCCTAACGTTAGTTGACCTAAAACTGAACACTGAGAAACGAATTCTGTCAAAAGTCGGATTTCATATATTATTGTGAGATAGACTTATGTGACGGAGATGATTTTTAAAATAATTATGAATAATTTTTTAGAATGGGGAACTTCTATAGTTTGATTCCCTAGACGACAATTTTGACTTGCAACAGGTGGAGGCTTTATACTACTGTTTACTAAATTACTTCATAACTCAGAGTAAGTTAACCAATTCTTAATGAACATTATTTTCTGATCTAAATTCGTAATAGATTTAAATTCGTCATATCTACGGCGTTAAATACCCGGAGAGTCTCCAACTTTTAGTTGAAAAGCATTTAAATTGTTCGCAAAACCATTTCAAAGTATCGTCATTGTGGCATTTGCAAAATAAAACTCTATCAAAAATATAGCATCCAACCATTTGTGGTACAAGCATTTGTGGTACCTGATATCCTCACAAAGCCTAACACACAATGACAAATTTCTGATCGGTAAATTTTTAGTTTGTTCCCATCCAGACCAGAATAATATCTGGATTAGTGTTGCGAATGCAGTGTAGTTACCCATCTTTACCTCTACGGTTGTGCTGGTGATAGTTGGGAGTTTCAAGAATTATTAGCGTGGCTTACTCTGGTTTTCATTCAAAACGTTGTCGTCCATATTTTTTAGTACTGTCTCGTTCTTACTATAGTTTTAGCTCAACCCATAGGAAATTATATGAACTATGTTGCAATGTTGCAATACATAAGCGTCGGCCGCCTTACTCCTCAGACTAACTAGATCAGAGACGTGCGATCCTTATTCAAGAACCTTGAATAAACATCAACAGGATCTGTGGCTTTAAAATGAAGAAGTATAACTTAATATACTCAAGAAATTTGGGGAATATCAGATCCTGCATTCTTGGAAAAAATAATTTAAATATGTTCCTTCTTTCTCAATACAGCAATGGTGACGTAACTGCGGTCAGTCTAGAGGTTGGCGGCAGTATAATTTGGCTGGTCTCAGCCTATATGGGCCGGTACAAAGAGGTTCTGCCGGATAACCTGTAGAACGTGGTCATCGAAGCGAACAAGAAGAAGATTGGGGTGCTCCTTGGATGTGATACAAATGCGCACCACACAATCTGGGGAAGCACTGATATCAACGAGAGATGTGAGTTACTTATTAATTACATTTTAAATAACAACCTCATGGTATGTAATATTGGGCAAGAACCAACTTTTATTACTAAAAATCGGCAGGAGGTTCTAGACGTAACCTTCGCTTCAGAAAAATGTACCCTATGGTCAGGGAATGGAGAGTGGCGAAAGAACACTCCATATTTGACCATCGGTTCATAACATTTAGTCTTAACGTTTCCCCTGACACCCGGAAACCTTTCAGTAATCCCAGAAAGACAAACTGGAACAAGTATGGGGAAACGCTTATAAGGCTACTATTACCAGAGACCCCTGGGCCACCAGCGACAGTGAAGGAACTGAACGGCATAGTGGACACTTTCAAAAATGCCTGCAATCGGTCCTTCAACGCTGCTTGCTCAGTAGTTAAACCCAGGGGTAAGCAAAAACCGGCATGGTCGTCCAAGGGACTGGGAATCTACCGGAAGGCATGAAGGACAGCATTTAATAGAGCCAAAAGTACGAGAGAGGCTCAGGACCTTGACTACTACAAAGCGGACCTCAAAGTATACAAAAACGAATTAAGGAAGGCACAGAGGAAATCATGGAGAATCTTCTGCGACAAAATAGAAGAAGTCTCCGAGACCTCTCGTCTTAGGAAGATTTTGTCTTCCAATCCTACCAGTCCCAGTTATTTAATTAAACCGGATGGATCCTGGACTGCTTCTAGTAAGGAATTTTTGGAACTTCTCATTGAAACCCATCTTTCCAGGAAGCTTCGATGACTCGATAGGGACTAGTACTCACCAAGAAGCACACTCATTGCGCATAGAATATATCGTAACCAAAGAACGAATCCTATGGGCACTTGAAGGGTTCAAACCCTATAAATCGGCTGGTCCTGACCGAATTATTGAGCTTCACCACAACTCGAGGATTATGCTCCCTTGGTTGGAAGTAATCTTCAAAGGGTGTTTAAAACTAGTCTGTATTCGGCGGGAATGAATGAGATCAGAGTGATTTTTATTACGAAAGCGGGTAAATGCTCGCAGAGCTACTCAAAAGACTTTAGACCAATCACTCTATCATCCGTTCTATTGAAAACCTTGGAAAGACTGATGGATTTCAACATAAGCTCAAAAATAAGAACGCCATCGGAAAGAGATGGGCTTGACGCCGGAGCTGGTACACTGGCTATTCACTTCCGTAGTAGGACCTATACTTATGTATGGGGTGAACATGTGGTGGCCAGCTCTTATTAAAGTAACATACAGGAAAAGGATTTAGAAGGTGCAAAAAACGGCCTGCATGCTTACAAGCGGGGTACTGAGGACAACACACAAGTGCCTTAAAGCTCATGTTTCACCTTCTCCCCGTGGACATTTATGGTAAGCAGATGGCGGCGATTACGGCCACTCGACGATAGTCAGATCGCTGAGGAAAGAACTGGCGAATAAGACTATGTTACACCGACGCTGAGCTTCGAGAAAAGATTCCGAACTACCTGCTTCTCAAGGGACTCTTGGAGGAGTGGGTTGGCAGCTTAAACGGAATTATTGCAGTTCTTTACGTATGGCTCCAATCTACACGGTAGAGTAGGAGTTGGAGTCTTCTGTGATAAACTAGTTGTAGATATAGCAGTTCGCCTCCCTGACCACTGTGTACCAGGCAGTGGTGATAGCGTTTGAGTAGATCCTGAACTGGTTGAAATATAATGTGGTATCCTTGATTGATATCGTAATTTATGTGGACAGTCAGTCAGGCGGCAATCAAGTCGCTAGTTTCTGTTTCTCTAACGTCTCGAGTGGCGTTGGGTTGAGATGAGTGAGCATTTCAACATCCAGATAGTCTGGGTCCCCGGCCACTCAGACATCATGGGAAACTGCAGGGCGGACGAACTAGCGAGGCACGGTACAACTCTCCAACTGCTACCCGAAAGGGCAAAGTTGGGGAGACCCATTAACGCACTCAAGACTGTGCTTAAAAAAGAGGCGGAACCCTCAGCGAACAATAGGTGGACGAAAACCCTCTCTTGTAGAGTTGCAAGACAAGTCTGACCAAAGCTGAACTTGAAACGCTCAAAGGCACTTATATTCTTAGAAGCTGTAGGGGCGAGGAGGAGGAACAGACGGTGGACCACCTCCTATGCTCATGCTCGGCTTTGGCACGCAAAAGACAGGAATATGTGGGTAAGCTTTTAATGGACTGCCTTTCTGATCTCGAAAACTGTAATGTGCGAGACTTATTACGCTACGTAAGAAGCTCAAACTGGTTCTCATAAGGATAATAGGGGAGTAGGATCCCGTGGTATCACAACGGACCGTCGTCGGTCTAAGTGTGCTGTAGCAGCCACTCAACCTAACCTTACCTAACCTATGTTGCAATACAGGGATTTCCAGTTTTTCGAAATTCCTTACTTTTTGTTGATGACATTAACCTTAAAAATTAATATTCACAACTAGCGTTCGAAATTGTTTCGAGCAGATTTTATTGTTAGAAAATAGCATTGGATGTATTCAGCTATATTCAAGGATCACTATTTTGAGCATGTCCTGTGGAAAACGCGGGGCATAATTTTAGTTATAACACACTACAGTGGTTATTCACACAATTTCTTGGATCAGTTTGATTTCTTCATATTGTTTGCTATTTAAGCCTCTTTCTATAGATGACCGATATCATAATCAACTTCGAATGTAACTATATAATTATCTTAAATTCCGCAATATTTTGTCTTAATTAACGTATAAACAAAACATAAAAGTAACTAATTAGCGAATAATATAGTACCTCAATTATTTCGTTGTTATCTGAGTTGTCATCTCGCCCGTCTATTTCACTTATTTCTAATAAACACATCGAAAATATAGTCCCATGTCATTAAATGACAGAAATTAATGATTGTGTTATATACCATAAAAATTGTCTTTGTACATTTCACATTCCACACCATGTTTAAGAAATGGTCCACCCACACGAAAATTTCTCATCTATATCTCTCAACTATTTAAAAATAAACAAATGTGTCTTAAAGAAAACTCATAACACAAATATTCAAATTAATAAAATTGATTGTCATATGCCAAAAATTTGAGTAAGTCAACAAAATCTTTGTACTTGCACAAACTGATGTACATTCACATATGAGTATGTACGAGTGTATAAGATAAGTGGGAATTTGTATTTAAAGACAAGACAAAAATATTTCATTCAGAAGCAATTTAAATTTGTGCTCTTAAATCCAAAACAATCAACATTTATATATATTGGTCTTATATATACCACAGTCTCGTTTTATGCTGTGTTTCTTATATAAATCTTTATCGTTATATACGAGTATATACTCTCGGTTGGTTGTTAAATTGTATAATAAATCTGTGGCTGTCAAACAAATCTGTGGTAATTGCTAGCGTTTACTACTACTCCTCGTTATGTATCGAAGAAATACAAGATTTGAGAATAACTTCGATGGATTATTAATAATCTGAATCGTGTAACTGGTTTATTCACACTGATTGATACATATATATAAACGAAATGAACGATCATCGATAATCGATTTGGTGTTGTTGTGGTATGCATAATAATCGTTAATCGAGATTTGTTAGTACATTGTACTAATCTAAACGACGAATGATATTCGTATTCTTTACTGCGTAATGATTTGCTCACAAATTAGTGTTTTCTAATCGGTATTTCAACTTCATCCTAGCGGCAATCTAATGAACTGATTCGGCCGTCTCTGCTAATATTTTCCTTCACTGCTCGTTCTTTGCATTGTTTCGAATTTTGGTACATGCGATATAAGAACAAGGAGAAGACCTTGCAAGACTGTCAAGGGACATCTATTATATAGTTCAAGATAAACTGGGATATTTGTTGATTCATATTGTTCCAGTCATCTTCAATTTATTGACCAACAAGTTTTGTTTGATAACCCATGTGAGTACGAGAATCAAGTAACTGTTTTCATCCAGACTACCAAGCCGAATCATGGTTAGAGTATTGTTACCCATGTTTCGAGGAAACAGGATTGTAATCAATAGCTGTGAAAGCAGCCTGGCTAATAGTGAAAATGCAGATACGAAGATACCCGAAGGTGATCTCACATTACAAAATAAGTTTATATTATATACGAGTTATACCACCTCCCTTCATCTTTGGCTCCACTGTCGGACAGATTGTCTATCATGCAAGCGACTATATCCTATTAGTGCTACACACTTTTCGAACCAAAGGTCAAACGGAAGTAGTCCAGACAAATAACAAGTCCTTGCTTGTGGTACAGAGATTACCTTTGGAACCAACTCATAGTTCTAGCGTTGCCAGACATATGCAGAAAAGGAGATTATGTGGATCAAAACGATAGCATCTCTTCCGAGCAGTTACCTCAGTCTTATATAACTACTTAATTCTCGTTATGGCACCTAACCAATTAACAAGTGTGTCTTCTATGCCATGTCTTTAAACTACAAGGATCATAACATTCAAGGCTGTTCTATCACTTTACATTCGTCCAAAACTGCTCACTAGTTATTTATAAATACTCAAAGTGAACAGTTGTATTTTATATAAATATAATTTTTAAAATAATTATTAAAAACGCAAAGTAACCATACTCACATAACACAACAAAAAAGAAATTTTTTTTGTAACAAAAAAGTGCAGTGTTCAGAAAAAACTTCATTGTCCAAATCATACGTGAAGTGTGTGCATTATAACATGATAATGACCTAGATTGGGGTCATTATGCATGAAATCAATAGCAATACCAAAGCCATCGATAGTAATGATGACTTACTTTTCAAAAAGTTGCTACCAAATCCACCCTCTTCGGAGGATGGCCCAAATGATTCTGGGGTGAGTCAACCATTGTTTTACCCATTTGGACGAAGTTCAAATTCTTCAGAGGTGATGAACTCTGATAACCCATTTGGGAGAAGTTTCATAGTATCAAGATCTCCAACGAGATTATATGCAATGCACAAATCAGATAGATTTATTACCCCAGGTGGTACTCCAGTCAGCCGACTGGACAATCCATCCTCTTCGAAGGCTGGCCCTAAGGATTCTGGGGTCGACCAAACACTGCAAGACAGAAGTGATGCCAGCGGCAATTTTACATTGCGAGCAGCTGGATCCAGTGAAAAAACTATTGATATAGAAACGGAAAATATGAATCTCTTGAGGAGGATGCAGAAAATGGAGCAATTATAAGCCAAGCTAAGCGAAGAAAGTGAGTATCTTAAGCGAGAGAATGAACTTCTAAAAATGAATCGGGATGCTAAAGAACATAGCGAACCAGAGAGTATTGATACAGAGAAACTCAACTATTTCACTGATGAGGATGAATAAGAAAGGGAAACGAACTGGATCCTAAAGAAGAAAAAACTGTCCAGGAAGGATAAGAAAAGATAACCGGTTGATGAACTACGAATCCTATAGAACATTATCTATGAAACTGAATGCTGAAAAGTATCAGTGGTTTACCTATGAGGACAAACAGGCTCGACCTATAAAAGTTATGGCAAGCGGTTTGCATCACACTTGCTCAACTCAAGAATTAATGGAAGACTTACATAATAAAGGTCTTCAAATACTAGATGCTGTGAATATTTTTAAAAAACTGAGAACAGAAAACCAGGATGGAAACTCAACTCTCAGTAAAAAGGGACTCCCTCTTTTTATGCTGGTATTTGATAACAAAGAGAATGTTCAAAACATTTATGGTATAAAATCAATTCTTCACATGAAGGTCAAAATTGAACCAATGAGGAGAACCAATACACGCATACCCCAATGCAAGAAATGTCAGGGATTTAATCACACTCAAAGATATTGCAGCCGGGATCCGAGATGTGTAAAATGTTCAGGTAAACATATTACCCAGGCATGTACAATAGGGAGAGATTACCAGCTAAGTGTATAAATTGTAAGGGTCAACACCCGGCCAATTATCAAGGCTGTGAGGATGCTAAACAACTACAAAAATTAAGAGATACAAACACAAAATTATGAAATTCGAAGGATTCAAACCTCAAATCAGATGGATCAAAATCCACAACCATGCAACGCAGAGCAAAGAAGAACATTTGCTCAGGTAGTGAAAGGCTCAGGTTCAACCAAATATATGGGCTCTGAAAATAACCGAATTATGGAAAACATTATGAATAGCATTGAAGCTATTACAAAGCGACTAGATCACCAAAGTAATCTGAACAACATGATATTTGATCAACTGAAGAAAATGCAACAACGAAAACGCAATCCGATTAAAAATGTTAAGTAAGAACTCAACTTGAGAGAGCATGTCAGAAAGAAAAAAGAAGAGCATAAAATAAAGTTCAGAAAAATGTATTGGTACTCATAGGTAGAGGCTCTAAGCTTACAATTCATAATAAGCTGCTGCTATAATATATCGCCAAATTCTGAAACCGATATGGACCTACGGTATACAACTCTGGGGATGTACCAAGCAACAAACGCCAAAATGATACAGACGTTTCAAAACCAGGTTCTTCGTAGCAACGTCAATGCTCCGTGGTACATAAGAAATGAAGACCTTCACAGGGACCTTCGGATGGAATACATCAAAGATGAAATAAAAATGCATGCCACGAAACATGAAATAAGGCTCCAGGATCATGGAAATCCCTATATTCGACATATGATAGATAACCCTATCGTTGAAAGATGCCTCCAAAGAACGAGGCCACTTGACCTAATGAACTAACCAAATTAAAATTAGTAAATAGGTTTAATTAATTATGGGACTAACCAGGGGGTTACATCCCAACTATAAAACTGAATTGTACTAGAAACATAAAAATTTATATTTGAAAGAAAAAATTGCTAGATTAGCGCAGTCTCAGTCGCAATAAAAAGAAAGCAAAAAAAACTGCTCTCATGACAAATTCGTTATTGTTCAGTGATTTTTCAATCCACCCAATGATTTTATGGAGTGCTTTCAACAGAATTACCTTACAGACGTACCTATACATGTTTTTTGGAATGAATGAGATTTACCTTCAGTGCACAAAATATTTTAGATAAAAGATAGTTTAGTCATACTTGAGTTTTGTGCCTTTCAGGAAGAGTACCAATATAGAAAGAATACTCTCCTCCTTGATTTTGAAATTTACCAAACTGGCTCTAAATATATTTGAAACGTGGTCTAATATGATTTTCAGTGCTGGTCACCGTGGCGATTACTCATTTCCTTATAGAGGGAATATGTGCAAGTCCTGGTGCAAGTCTTCCATCTTACTATATTTTTTAAAACTTTGTTGAGAAATTATCTTGGCTGTTTCTTCATTCTTCTCAACTCCCGTTCATACTATGGTGTCCTAGTTCTCTTTGGTTTAGTAAGAAGACAAAGTGTTTTGCCATGCATGTCAGCAACCTCTGAAGATCGACCTGACCGGTTGAGATGGAGTCTGTATAATTATATTTGGTATTTCTTGGGTTCATACTCTCACTGAACTCTTAGTATATTATTATTGAGAAACTACTCTCTTGGATTAATATCCAAGTTGCCTCAGTATACATGTTTTTAACTTTTTTAAACTAAAATTGTTGATTATATTAGTAGATTGAATCATATAAGAATAATTTTTATTTGGTTGTTTCTGCAGTCTATCGAAATATTTCCAATTATTTCGTTTCTTGCAGCCGAGCCAACAACATCCAACTCAACACTTTATGGTAAAATGAGAAAAGCGATCTGAAACACACTCGGAACTCGGTTTATAGCTTTAAGCACAAGCGTATAGCTTAAAGCTTTGGAATTTGGAAGCAATAGTACAAGGCTTTCATTCCACACTCACTCGACAATCTGCGATACATCTATATAGTATCTCAAACAGCAGAGCTCTATGATACTATAAATCTCAAGCGAGTTGATAGTCTTTCAGTGATTGATTGATTGATTGATTGATAGGACTGTAGGACCAAGCGCTAGGCAAGATTCCCGGATAACGCCGGGCCTATTCCTACAGCCGTTTACATAAAACGATAGGTAAGGATAGGAAGGTATGTTAGTTAGGAAAGAGCGACCCGGTTACAGACACCATGACAGTCGGTACTAAACTACTATTATCACAAGACAATCACAATTTTAATCTACTAGTCTGCAATTGCCAATCAGCATTCTCCAGTCCGCAACACCTATCCGCTCCTCTGTATTTTGAATAAAATTAAAGCTAAATTAAAATTCTAAAATAAATTTATTAGTTCGCTCAGGAATCTGTAACTTAATTAATTAATTTTATTATTTATTTTAACTCCCATCCGCACAACTAACCTAATTAGAACATAAGTACAGAACTCTGAAAGAAATTTTTTTTAATTATGGCTCAGGTATCTGAAACAATTGAATTAATTTAGTTTGATAGTTTAAGCCATCCATTACGATAATGTTACCATAATACTGTAACATGCTCATCAGAGAGTCAAATAGACTATAGGGCGACAATCTTCAGCAGAACCATTTTCCTGTTACATAATTAGTACAATAATATAATTTGTTAGTAAAATCTATATCATTTTCACATTTACATTATTATTTTTATTAGGATAGAGGACATTTCTTATTCCATCATATGTATTTGTGTTACCTCAACAGTTGAAACTGGAGTATTTAGGTTAATTATCCTGAGATCTTCTCATCATATGCTGCATATAAAGTTGCATCCCTATATTTTCAGATCCACCACCATCTAACGCGAGGGGCAGTATTTATTTATTTTATGACCCGACAGCATTTCATATACATACATTATGGCAACCTAATAAACTGTCAATTCGTGAAAAGGGTAAATTATTAATATAAATAAATAATTGAGTAAGTTAGCTATTACCTGCAGCTTAGCTTTAACGTATTAAAATTAAATCATTTAATAAAATTATAAAAATAAATTTACTAGATAGGAAACTGTAACTTAATTATTATTAATTTTATTATTTATTTAAACTCCAGTCCGTACACCTATCAAAGTTAAAATAAAATTCAAAACTCTTTATTAACTAACTTACGGCTCCTGAATCTGTAACCATAAATTAAATTAATATGATATGCATTACGCTGATGATACCATAATATTAGAATATGTTTATCAGAAAATCCAAATAATTCTGTGAAAACGTTTTACATTCCAAAATTATGCAACATCTTTTTTAAAATAAAATAAACTTTCCTTGTAAACCCCCTCCAACTATAATCATATTTACACTTATAGAAGTAATTAAAATCAAACTTTTTCCATAAATTATTATTATTATTTTTATATTACTGCAATACAATGTAATTGTAATGCAATGCTCGTATTATGGTCATGATCAGGTATGTCACTTTACTACAAATTTCGTAGATCCGCCCCGACCTTCGCCATTCATAAATAAAAAAAGAACAATTGATATTGTCTTCAAAAAGTACCCTTAAATTCAAATACGAAACTTAATAAATTGAAATTAAAATTACGCATGGATAACCCACAGGCACGTATGCACGACACACAGGCAATAAAGCAGGCAGGGACGCCACATAATGCAATGGAGCAGAAGCACCCCAAAAGTGAAGGAAATCAACACCCCTCGAAGCGAACCCTATTCAAGCAGACCAAACACGATCCAAACTCAACATTCAACCAAACATACATCTATTAGTAGCAAATAAACTCTAACACGAGAACCCAATCGTAAGCATCCAAAATACAAACTCTTTCAGAGCACCCTCAACAACGGAACACCAACCTACATAAAAATAAAATTAGAAAGTGCAGACCTATCTCAACTGACATCCAGCAAACCGAAATCCATCCAACCACCCCACATTCCGGCGAATCCTCCAGCCCCCAACAAATCCCACTCGCGTCCAAAATTCCACATGCCAACAGAGGCTCCCAACCGCCACCGCAACTAGATCAACCCTCATGCCCGTCCCAATCAAATCCAGTCTCGAACCTCCCCACCCCCTTCACCCCTCCCCCAACAACCACAGCAGTACCATGAGTCAAATAACAAATCACCAGGATACCTACAAAAACCACTTCCTCCAAACTGCTTCCGACATCCTTCAAAAATCCAACCAAAACATCAAAACCTCCCACCACTCTGTAAAACTGAATGCCTCCAAACCACCACTGCAAAACTGCTACAATCCCGCCGACACCCAAACATTTAAATAGTTCGAAATCCTCGCCACTAGAATCAAATCCCCACCCGACCCGTCACAATCTTCCAGTCTAAAACAACCCTCAACCACAATCCCAAAATGTAACTCCGATAATGGAAGATACATACCCGTGTTCTGCACCAAATCTAAACACTCCTGTCCTACAAAATCCCTGAGGATGTGTACACCTTCCCTATTAACTATGTGTCACACACATTTCGAATTGGAATACAGAAAACAAATTTCCAGAAATTTAAATATCCCACTAACAACAGACTGAAAGAACAATTTTTACGCAAGAAAAAAATATTCGCTAAAGCGGGAACCAAAATCATGCTAAAGCAGGAACCTCAAAAATTGCGAAAATTTTTGCTAATTTTAGAATCGAGACAATGAAATCATTGTTGATAGATTGGATAAAAGGCGCAATCCAAAAAATGTTTCATTTAGTACGTCGATCATCCAAACCAAAGCTAAGAGTATTTGCGGGCCTCCTGCCGAACTAAGTAACGAAGAAACAAATACTTTCCAATATAGTCGGGGTTGGTTCCAAAATTTTAAAAATCGCAACGAATTCCTAAATATTAAAATTTCAGGTGAGTCAGCTAGCGCAGTCACAGCTGCAGCACACGCCATTCTGCAAACAATTAAAAGCATCGTTGCAGATGGGCATTTAAGCGATCAACTATTTAACGACGAAACAGCTTCTTAGTACTTGAAAATAACGCCCTCGCGAACATATTTGGCCACAGCGTTATAGACGATAGACTCTAAGAGTTAAAGACTCAAACAAATAACGTAACAATCCACGTACATAATACTGAATTATATTTAATTTTATTCCACTTTTACGATTTTAGAATTCAAATACATTGTACTTTGTACAGAACCAACATATTTTTTCATTATATATTTGAATATTTTTTTGACTTACGTCGTTTCAAGTAACGTTGCACTATTCAGGAACGCATCCACGACGTAAATCAAAGATCACCTGTATATATGTATATGACAATCTACGACGTAAGTCAAGGATCGCCTGTATATATGTATATATAACACCTGCATAAAATATAAAATAAAAATAAACAAAAAATCTAATAAACATAGGGAACAGAATTTTGATGGACGAAACGAAAATTTTGTTATATACGGTATTCTATGAATACCTAGGCATTTAAATGTAGACAGTCGTGTGTCAATTTGCGTTTTCAACAATCAAATAATGATGTATATACAACACAAACACAATCCAAAAATATATAAAAATAAAATGTAGTTCGCCAATTACATTAAATTAACATTTTCCTACACAACGATCGCACAATGGCAGTGACCGTGTTAAAATTTAAATATACAAAATCCCTACTACTGTATGTTTTGAACGATACATAAACCAAAATATAAAAAAACATCTATAGGAAAGGGGAATAAGAGAATTGTATGAAGAGCGATGTGCGATGTGGCAAACGAAAGGAGACGAAACATACAAAGCATGCGATCGATGGAATACTGTGGTGTGCGTGTGATTTGAAAATTGATGTATATAAGACACAAAGACAAATCGTTATATATTACAATATTATACATATAACGGAGAAACAAGAACTGAATGTAACACAATACCAATACTAGTATAAAGCATTGCCTGTGTGATGTCAATGCGTAATAGCGAAGGAGATGTAATAGATAGTATCGTACAAAATATAATTAAATACAACACAACACAATATAATATAATATAATATGTAATTACAACCATAATAAAATATAATATAATAATATAATAGCGATACTCATCTGTGATCCGATTTAAAACCACACACAACCACACACACCACAAACGAATTAATTTTATTTTATTTTACAACACCGAGAGGAAAAAAAACACGTCCACTCGGTGTGAAGATCAACACAACACTCCAAGCGAGTTGATAGTCTTTCAGTGGTTTAATATACGCCAACGCCTTAATCTTTATTATATTTCTTTATTTTATGCCTGCATTGTTTATAAATCAATTCATGGACATCATTTTGATGTAACATAAAGCTGTGTTTTTATTGTTATATCTAGCCTCATCGTTTTGAAACCAACTTCTCACAGTAAATCAGATAGCTTTTTCCAGTTGTATGACGATGTGGTTGCGTAATCTGGATCATTTCATTTCTCCATAATCCACATTGGATGCTTTTCAAGGATGCGCTATGTTATGTTATCACGAAGCTGCATAGTGAATTATTCTTGCTATAATCTTGCTTTAGTGCTATTATATAATAGTTTTTTCAAAGAGTTTTTAAATTAAATTCGAATGTATCGCTTATTCCATTCGTTTGGCCATTTGGTTGATTGGTCAATTTCTCTATTCGGTTCGATGTTCCCTATTTTATGAAATTAATGAGACGTTTTCGTGGTATGCAGAATTCTTCTTACAATGGATATTCCTATATTATGTTCACTGTAATAAGAGCTGAGCAAAACAAGGCACATTGCTGCTTGCTTATCAATCGACTGCCATTAAGTACCTCAAAACAAAAGACATCAATAAGCAGTCAGGAGTAATACATATACAGTCTTCATTAAACATTATCATCCACAGCCCAAATTACGAAATTTTCAAAGCTACGAAATGGTTTAAGGTTTGGTGTTGCTAAAGTCTCAAAACTAAACAAAAGCAGCATGTGGTTAAACATGAATTGAAAGCATCGGCTTTTACGCATCTTACTTTCCATCTACAGATCGAATGCCATCTCAGACAAGAATCTAGAAACGGGATTTATATTTCAATATCAATCCTATTTTCAAAATCTTTAAAAATTGGAGAATTGCCTCCTTTTCGAGCTATTGCTCTTCCCTCTGTAGTAATCAATCTGCCATATATCACAAAGTAGAGTAAGTAGCTGAGTTTACCATTGACAGTACTTTATCTTAAATATCGAGATTAAACTTGCACCATTTCCTTACGAATTGAGACCAAATAGGAAATACCAGGCAAATTGGAGATAGCGCTTGTGCCAAAATTTTCAACCTTGAGCTCGATATCTTGATTACGACATATAGGTTGTCAACTATCGCTAATGGGTAATAAAATTATAGAAATGGAGGTCTCTTCCGTGCAGGCACCAATCTTTCCATTGTATTAAGCTTCGCTTGCACATGAGATTAGCCAACCTGTCAATTGTCTGTATACATGCGCCCACTGATGTAAGCCAATCCCAGGATAAAGACTCATTTTACAATAATCTGGATAATCTGATGGGTGCTATACCGGAGCACGATGTCAAATTGGTGATTGGTGACTTTAATGCTAGAGCTGGCAGAAATCAGACCGACTTATGTAACAATATAGGTCCGTACTCCCGACACGAAACTGCGACCGAGAATGGGGAAAGAATGATGTACTTTGCGATCGCTCATGATCTCAAAGTAGCAAGTACATTCTTTCCTCATAAAAACATCCACTTAGAAACATGGACACACCCACGTAAAACATCCCGAAGCCAAATTGACCATGTGTTGATTTCAAAAGGGCGGGCTCGGGTTGTCCAAGATGTGAGATCGTATCGGTCGTCAACAAAATTCTTAGGCAGTGACCATTTTATGGTTGCTGCAAAGCTACGATGGAAATTTTCGTACAAGTCAGGGAGGACAGGAGAATATACAACGCGATTCTCCTGTGAAGGTCTGATAAATGAAGAAACGCAACGAAAATATCAAGATCTTGTCAGCAATAGCATTATACAATCCAATTACCAATCTGATGATGTGAACAGTGTCTGGGAAGTATTGAAAACCTCGGTTGTCGATGCTGCCCAGCACACTCTCGGTATAGTGAAAACTAAGCCCAAAAATGATTGGTTTGATGAGGAGTGTCGTCTTGCTGTTGAGCAACGAAATATAGCCTATAATGAAGCGCAGACTCGGTTTACAATCGCAAGGAAAAACAAAGCAGTTTTTGCTAGGAGGACAGCTAAACGCATTTGTAGACTGAAGAAGCGAGAATGGTGGAAGGCTAAGGTCTAAAGAGTACAACAACTCAGCAATGAGCACAATTCGCGTGGTTTCTTTAAAGGAATCACCGAATTGCACCATACCTTAAGATCTCGGTCAACTGCCATTCGGGACCAGGATGGAAACCTCTGTGTTAACGTCGATGCGGTACTCGATACATGGCGTGAACATTTCTCTGATTTACTTAATGTTCCACATGTATCACAAGCTGTGTTTGAATACCCTCAAATACAGACCGCGGAGATGTTCATTGAGGATCCATCCTATGAGGAATTCACAATGGCCATGCAGAAATTAAAGAAAAATCGTTCACCAGGAGTTGATTGCATTAATTCAGAGCTCTTGATATTCGGAGGGCTAACTTTGTGGAACTGTCTTTTCGACCTTGTTCGATTGGTATGGCGAAATGAAGTTATGCCCGAAGAATGGAAAGTGGCCGCGTTATGTCCAATTTTCAAGAAAGGTAATCGCTTGAAATGTGAGAATTATCGCGGTATAGCTCTCCTTTGCTCAGCATATAAGTTACTGTCATACATTATCTTGGGAAGAATTACTCCTTTGACGGAGGAAATTGTCGGTGACTACCAAGGAGGATTCCGTCCAAATCGGTCAGTCACTGATCAAGTTTTTTCGCTACGGATGATTCTTTCCAAGTACTACGAAACATCTCGCAATGTACACCAGGTATTCCTAGATTTCAAGCAAGCCTATGACTCGATCAATCGAGAGAGACTATGGTATGCGCTTGAATATTTAGGAATACCACAAAAATATGTACATTTGTGTAAAATGACAGTAACGCAGTCACAATGCTGTGTCAAAGTTGAGAACAGGCTATCGAGAATTTTTGCAATTACTTCTGGTGTTCGACAAGGAGATGCGCTGTCCCCGATACTTTTTAATCTCATGTTGGAATACATCCTTCGTAAAAGTAAAACACCTCAGGACAACATCTTATTCCGACAATCCAATCAACTTCTTGCTTATGCAGATGATATCTGTGTGATTGGATTAAATGGCAACGGAGTGAAAGAGATACTTGATCCACTGGAACAGTGTTCAGCTTCTGTTGGTCTCAAAATCAACGAGTCAAAAACCAAATATCTAATCTCGGGTTTTAGAGACCAAGACGCAATTGATTTCAGTAGTGGTAACCACACGTTTGAAGGAGTGATGAGATTCAAGTATCTTGGATCTCTCATCACTCACGATAATAGTGTGGGAGAGGATATCAAGGTCCGCCTTGCCGCTGGCAATCGGGCTTTGTATCCTCTACGTCCACTGCTGAAATCAAAATATCTTGCAAATACGGATAAGCTGAAACTGTACAGAGTGTTGATCAGACCCGTTGTCATGTATGGATGTGAGAGTTGGACCTTGACGGATGAGTACGAAAGATGGCTTCTTACATTCGAGAGAAGAATCATGCGTGTGATATATGGTCCAAAACGCGACGTCGATGGCACTTACCGAGTTCTTTTCAATCACGAGATCAGGAATTTAATGCAAATTCCTGATATCGTGCATGAAATTAAAGGACAGCGAGTACGCTGGCTCGGACACGTTCTGCGTGCTGATCCGAACCGAATGATACAGCCAACCTTTAAGGGAGAACCGCCTTTCGGTAGGCGAAGAGGTCGCTGTCGGCGACGATGGCTCCACGGCGTAGAGAGCGATCTGGCATCTTCAAACTGCCTACAACGGTTTGAAGAGCTGGCTCGTGATCGAAACCGATGGAGTCAAATTGTTGACACGGTACGGGCCAATAATGGCCTGTAAAAACCGTTAAAAAAAAAAAAAAAAAAAAAAAAAAAATTAAGCGAAAAGCTGTCGCTCTCGTAGCAGAAAATAAGGCTTGCCTACTCTGTTATTCGGAGGTCTCGAGTTCGATTAACAGGGTGGTGACCAAACATCAATCACAATTGGGTATTTTAAATCTGTAAGTGTATGTGGTTTGAAACACGGGCTTTGAGTTGACATTGAGTTCTGAAATAATTTTAAATTTCTTTTATTTAAAAAGCAAAAATGAGGGAATAATAGTAAAAAAACGGGAAATCCTTTTCTAAATCCCGTGTGCAAATATAGGATTCCAATTTATAGTTGTATAATAATTTTGCAACTAAATGCATCATCAACAGTTCCTTGGAGTAAAAATTTTGCAAATAAATTTTATTTCTTATATATGAAATTTGCAATAGTTAAATGTTAATTTGCCATGTAGTCCTCGATGGCTTTTTAAAAACATAATTTCTCTGATACGAGACTGAGCATGGTCCATTGAGGTATCCTTCCCACATATAGTGCATTAACTCCATTCTGCGTATTGGATAACACCATACCATTCTATAGTTGCTAGAAGATAGTACGGTCTATAAGATTCTGGAGATAATAGGAGGATTGATTATTTTTCAAATCAGAAGATCAAAATTTTCATTTTTCATCCAACCGCTGTTGGGAGTGAAACCTGGTATATTCAGCTCGAAAAATAATTACTTTAGCAAACCATTTGGCTGATCTTCGATGGCTTTGTTATTTGTGCTACTCAAATTAGTAGAAGTAGACCTCGATTGTATATCAAGCATATAGTAGATTGACTATAGTTCTAGTCTGATTGCTTCAAAATTGTTGATGATATTTTGTCAGAACTACATCCATCACCAAATGTGTCATGTGCTTGATGCATGTATTAATTTATGTAGATTCAGATTATCCAGGATATATATTATATATATATATATATATATATATATATATATATATATATATATATATATATATATATTAGTATATATATATATATATATATATATATATATATATATATATATATATATATATATATATATATATATATATATATATATATATATATATATATATTGTACTTAGGAGTACAAATTGAAAATGCGGGATTTTTTCTATTTTTGAACGTTTATTCTGAAAAAATGGTAACAACTGAATTATTCAAAGTATTGTCCATTGCTAGTCACAACTTTTTCCCATCTTTCTGGCAATTTACGGATACCGTCGCGAAAAAATTCGGCCGGCTTGGCTGCTATCTAGTCATCGACCCATTTTTGGGCTTCTTCGTAAGAATGGAAGCGCTGGTCAGCTAGGCCATGTGTCATCGATCGGAAAAGGTGGTAATCGGAAGGAGCAATGTCTGGGCTATACGGCGGGTGGGGTAAGACTTCCCATTTCAGCGTTTGTAGGTATGTTTTGACCGACGCTGCAACATGTGGCCGAGCGTTGTCATGTTGCAAAATTACTTTGTCGTGTCTTTGCTCGTATTGTGGCCGTTTTTCTTTGAGTGCGCGGCTCAAACGCATCAATTGAGTTCGGTATAGTGCTCCTGTGATGGTTTCGTTCGATTTCAATAGCTCATAATACACCACACCCAGCTGGTCCCACCAAATACAGAGCATGAGCTTGGCGCCGTGAATATTTGGTTTGGCCGTCGATGATGATGCATGGCCGGGGTAATCATATGATTTTTTGCGCTTCGGGTTATCGTAATGGATCCACTTTTTATCACCAGTGACAATGCGATGCAAAAAACCCTTCCGTTTTTGCCGTTCGAGCAGCAGTTCGCATGCAAAAAAACGGCGCTCGACGTCTCTCGGCTTCAGCTCATACGGCACCCAATGTCCTTGCTTTTGGATCATTCCGAGGGCTTTTATACGATGGGAATGGCTTGTTGTGTCACTCCCAATGATTCTGCGAGCTCTTGTTGAGTTCGACACGAGTCTTCATTGAGTATTGCCTCCAATTCAGCATTCTCAAACTTTTTCACTTGGCGGCCGGGCCAAGTGAAAAAGTTTGAGAATGCTCTTTGTCCTCCGGGCTCTTTGTCCTCAACGTCAAAATCACCACTTCTAAACCGCACAAACCATCTCTCGCACGTTGAAACCGATGGAACATGACTCGGATAAGTCTCGGAGACCAATCGATGTGCTTCAGCAGCACTTTTCTTCAAATTAAAGAAGTAAATTAAAACTTCCCGCAAATGCTGTTTTGTTGGCACGAAACTCGACATATTGAGAGCTCAAAAAAACTATGAATTTGACACTGCAATATATATATAAATATATATATATATATATATATATATATATATATATATATATATATATATATATATATATATATATATATATATATATATATATATATATATAAATATAATGACTTAAAACCTCGTGTATTGCTCATCTTGATTGATGGAGACGAAAGCTCGTTTTGGGATAATGGTTGTTGTTCAGCGATTAGGTCGTCGTAGAGTATAGCCACTCATGCTAATATAAACCTGTTTTGAGATTACTTTAGAGGTTTTTTGAGCGCGGGCTTCTGCGTCTACTTCATACATCGTCTAAATTAACAATACATAAATCTTAAATTTATATCGTATAAATACCATTATTTCGGAATAAATCTTGTTCATTAATAATGAATTTATAGCGTTGCGACAATATTTATATAATATACACAGAACATGCGGGTAAATTAATGCGAATCCGCGGATACAATAAGACATTAAGATAAAAAATTAAAAATCCAAAAAATCGAATATTTAAAAACGAATAAAATACACGAAACCATTCATCATACTTAGGCGGATGATTATATGGTAAGTATACGCTTATCACAATAAACCATTTCTCATAAACCATCACCATTCTGCACAGCATAAAAAGACATTATTTTCATTTATCTTATGGTGTATGCGAGCATAACCATACCTACACACACACACACACACATACCATATCATATCATATCGTTTTAATGCAAATTTCATCCGCATATATAAACACTTCAAGTGACTTTCATTATTACAATTTTTATGATTATTATTATTGCTATTATGCCATTATGATTATTACTATTATTATTATGGTTCCAAATTGAATGAAATGGGCTTTTCTTATCTTTTTTATATTTCTACTTGGCGTTCTTCATCATACACACAGTATATACGAGTATATATAACTTTATAATGAAGTCTTCAATTTTAATAATAAAATGAAATTGGTTGCCACTCGCTCTCGCCTATGTGTTTCGCCGTGTACATGATAATAATATGATGATGCGGTGGCACATCATCTTATATATATGAATACACGCATAAAATCCATTATCTTAACACCAATTTTACTATATATTAAACGCGTCGAGTATCATGCCAATCATCAAATGGTGTGAAAATAATAATTTAACTGTGTATATAGAGAGCGATAGATACACCTCCACCACCACCAACCAACCACTAACAACGGCAACCACAACTTTTTTTTTAAGACAAGGCAAGAAATAATGATCATCGCGTTTTCTTTTATCGTGGATTATATTGTAACATTTTCGTGGCGCTGATAAGAAATTATTTATTCGTTGATTTTCTTAAACTTTTCTTTTTTTTATATTTTTTTGATTAGAATTTAAGATTTTTATGATGATTTGATGAAATTGTATCCGCTGCGAGCACGACTGTATCGGGGTGTATTTATGGTTCTATATACACATATAATTTAATTTTAGATCGTTGTTGTTGGATGTATATTCGCGTATTATTATTGACAGGTAAATGTTTCTTATCTAATCTCTAATCCTTGATGACCTGAAATTTTTGGTTGAAATCATTTATTATTATTATTATTGTTATTATGATCATCGCGGGCTTAGAGATTAGTGTATGTTTGTTTTTGTACAGGTGTATGTACCTTGTGTAACGTACGGGTGGAAAAAAGCTCAATCACAGTACCAGTGTGATAAATTTGGCACATACATTTAGATGTGGCTTCGTGATTCACAATTTATTGTGGAAATCGTATGTTGCTCAATGAATAAATGAATACAATACTGATCCCGGTTAAAATTTGACCAGGTCACATTTACACCACTTCATCAAGCATACCCATAGTCATGTCATAAGATCGTTGTACTGGGTTTTAAGCAACCAACGAGACACATGCTGGTTGAATCAGAGAATTAAAGACGTCAATTAGTGCCATCTTGAAGTTGTTTCATTGATGACAGGGTGAGGCAAAAGTCCCACTACTATTTGGATTGCCTATGACTTTGTTCGAAGAAAAGATAAGTAGGCTTGGTTTTCATATAAAGTTTATTTGGTCCTTACATTTTTTTTCGTTATACCGGCTAAATGGTGACCGTCATTCACTATACAACTTTCGGCTCTTTTTTAAGGTATTTTACATGACATCCTGCAACACTCAGGCTGAATTTCTTCAATTTTGTGAAGAATATTGCCTCTAAGATGTTGAATCGTTTGGGGCTTATTCACATAAACTTTTGATTTTAAAAAACCCCATAAGAAAAATCTGGAGCCATGCTAAATCACGAAATTAGTCTTCGTGGAAAAACTCATTCAATAATTGAATTGTTGAACGGGCTGTTTGTGTTGTGGCCCCATCTTGCTGAAACCAAATAATGTCTTCCATTTCAGGCACAAGAACATTTTGAATCTAGTCTTGGTACCGTTCGGCAGTAACAGTAACTTCAACACCTTGGTCATTTTCAAAAAAATAGGGACCATTGATGTTTCCAGCTCATCAATTTTGACGAAAATTCTTCAATTTCATCAGACAACTTTATGATTGCATTGCTGTACTCAACTCGTTGATCAGGATCACTCGGTATCAATTTCGGACTGTTGAATTTTGTACGGGAACATTTTCAAATCAGTGTTCAAAATTCGCCTTAAACTGCGTGCAGAAATGGGCAACTGGAAACCACGTCTCCAAATTGATGTTTCTGGAGACTCTGCAACACTATCGCCTACCAGAGCCACATTTTCAGCGTAACGAGACTTCCGTTATTTTCCAGAATGAGTTCTGTCTGTTGTCGTATCGTAACGATAAATGGTAGTTTTGTGAAGCACTGAATCGCATTTTAGTTTTTTACTCAACATTAGGTTTCTGATACTTTTGGCCTTTAGTATAAATAAACTTTTGACTGACTGTGCAAAATTATGTTTATCCTATCAACGACCAAAAAACCAAAGGCATACATATACGAAACCCGCTATTATGGAGATTTTAAAATTATCCTACATTCATAAATATTTTGCGAACACTTCCACCGTCATTAGATAAGGGACTGGATAGACGTCTCTATAACATAGTCTCTATTGTTTACTGAGTCGGAGACTTAAAGTGCTCATCAACTGAAATGGTTTGTGAAAAGTGAGTCGATAATGCCCATTCGATTTTACACAATCCCTGACACAGTCTTCGATTCTCGTGAGACAATAAGACAATGAGAGACTGGGAAAATTCGACATAGTTTTATATATTCATCTAGATATAATTTATTGACTGGTTAATAGTCGCATAACTGGTCTACTAAATCTGGTCAGAAAAGGTCTTTCCATCTGTAATCGATGACCACTGGATACAATATGTATTATCAAAAACTGAGCCAATATGATTATACACGGTGGGTTGAGGCAACGCGACAGCGTTTTTGAAGTGAATTTATAGTAAGACGTTGTGTTATTGTGACTGTGTTAGGAGAGACTGTTGCTGCTGGGAAATATAGTATGTTGAAATATCTTGTATTTACGGTTGTCAACAATTATTTTAATTGACCTAGGGTTAAGTAATTTGGTGTGTCTTACTCAGTTTCGAAAAAGGATTATTTGAATTGGAGTTCGAAATCTATGATAGACAGCGTCCTACCATATACCAGACAAATCAAGAATGTGCTGTAATAAATGCTGATCTGGAGCACAGAAATAGTAAACGGATCGGATCATTTTTTTAAAGATTCAAATCAAGAGGAAATGAGTTTCATTTCCTCTTGATTTGAATCTTTAAAAAAGGTAAATCTAGTTGGATCGCTGATCTGACAGCAATTAAGTATGTCAACAATCACAGCACATTAGTGTCTTCCAAGGACAACCACGTAAAAGATGAATATATCTCAGCAAATTGGAACTCTAGAGAATGCCATTTTATTAATTCAGATTATAACAAGGATGGAGGGATGGGGTACTAAATACCATCTAAATATCAACTGCAACAGCGAAGGTTCAGTTATAGAGAAGGCTATACAGCATTATCTACGCTATCTGTTTATATTGTACTAGGTCTAATAAAAGCCAATATACACTCATTCAATCAGTTTGCAAATAGATACTTCGAGGAGCTACGCAGCCTACTACTGATCTAGTCTGAGTTGGACTGTAACGCCATTTTGCGGCGATTGTATTGTCAGACGTAATATAACTAGTGGTCCGCTTATTATCGATAATTTTTTTCAAATGTCACAAATGCGTATCACAGCGACGAATCCCAGCATTTTCTTAAGCTTGGGATACGCATTCGTGACATTTGGAAAAAATTATCGATTCTTAAGAGGACCACGAGTTATATTTGGGTGGAGAATGTAATGAATTGGTGTGAAAGATAAAACTTAAATTCACAACATGAAAGATTATATTTGTAATAACAATTATTTATTATGCAAGAATACCATTGAAACATATTATATTTAGAACTGACAGTTGTTGAAGGTACAATTTTCAAATCGGAATTGTCCTTCATTTTTGTTGTTAATTTTAGATGAAACGATTGGGCTTACAGCTTTTGACGGCTCCGCAGAACTTCCTCGCAGGTTTTCTAGAATATTGTTGTGTTGCTCTGGCTGCATATTTAAATATGGCTGAATTGAATTAGCACTGCTATGGCCGGTTATTTTAATCAATTGTTGATCTGAAATACCCGCAGTTGATCTATGATTGATGATTTTATTATTTTGCACATCAATTCCAATTGCCTGGGCCGTTTGTTTGGTCCATTTTGATAATACATTGACACCTACAGGAAGATTTTTATACCACCTTCCAGTTGAATTTTTCCAGAAAGGATTGGGTGTAAGAAACAATCTTTCGGAGGTTACATGATTTGGCCGTTTATTCATTAATTTATTGAATAATCGTACGGGACAAACGTTGATATTATTCACATTTTGCGTGAGCCACTTACTATTAGCACAACGGTTTGCACCTCCTTGTGTAGTTTTGGTGAATATAGGGTTATATTCAATTCGTCCCGCATCATTACCGAAATGATCTGTAATCCTCTTAAAATAATGAGTTAAAGCAAACGCAGCTTCGTTACCACGCCACGCTAATTCTGTCGCAACAATGTTGAAGAATTTCTTTTGAAGTCCATAAGGGTTATCTTTATCCCAAAACGTTTGCATACAAGTAGATTCATTTGACGTAAAAGCTACGGCACTTAATTTCCGATTGTTCGGTTCACTTTGAAGTTGTTTCCGTTTTGAATCTCTGGCACATCTCGCCTGTTTAAACTCAATATCACGAAATGGATCAAACTTTATTTTAAATTCTGCATAATATTTTTCTTGAAGCATTTTCGCTAGCGTATTCCAAATAGTTTTAATATCAGTTTCCTTGTAATTTTCTCCGTTAGACTTACGCATATTGCATGCATAATCTTTTAAATATGACGCGAGCATATCAATTGATGTGTCTCGCTCAATTGTGTATTGACGTGTTGCACAAAAATCCATAAACTGTTTCCAAATACTTTTCTTATTTCGTTCCGTGTTTAAAGGAACACTATTGAGTATTAACTCTTCGATTTTTTTATTTGTACACTCTCCCCATCTTTGATTGTCACGATTATCCATCTTTGTATCAAGAAGTAATCAATACTGATTCACAAATATTTTGTAATTGCATAAGTTGACAGATAGTTATAGAAGAATTTTGTTTTTGTTGTGTGTTACTTTGATTCTAATGAATTTATTTTTATTAATAAAAATCGCCAAAAATAATAAATAGTAGGCTATTGCCATAACAACGTTTTTCACAAAGCGACAATACAACAGTGTTGTATTATCACTTATTAATAACAAAAATAACAAAAAAATTGCATAGTGAAATAGATGATTTTTAGGTATGAATTATATTCTCAGTTTAACAACTTAATGCTACACAATATGTATAGTCAGTAATGATCGAAAAACTTAAAGAAAACATAGCAAATTTTTGCTGGATGTGATTATTTACGCTGGGTAGATAGTGAGATACATAATATAATCAGCAATAGTCACGCCGCCTAAACAACCGGCATATACACGTTTTATTCTGTGGCCATCCAAAAGTTTTTCTCTGTTTTGAACCCCGAGCGTTTGATTAAGGGCAGAATATCTCTGACATCCATGATGTTTCAACATATATCATCGTGCTCCGGTCAAGACTGGGGCAGAAACAAAATAAGTAAAGTGATGCCTCTCTACTTGTATACAACAGTCATTTTGACAACAAATCCTATAACCTCACTTATCTGATGTCTCCTAACCGATTTCATGCTGTCCGTAACTTGACCGATCTTGTTATGGAAAAATTGGTCTAGATACTTTTTAAACTTCAAGGTGTACTGCTACCCACAATAGGTGAATGTTGAACTGATTTCTCATCTTATTTATAGTTGAAAGATAATTCTAAGCTGTTTTAAATTACTCTTACATTGTATTTACAATAACCAGATCATCGAAAACAGTTCGTCAAGGGATCTTAAAGTCGATATAAACATATGGATACTATACTAATGTGCAGGATAGGTTACTGTCCTATATTATTATATGTCCAAACAGAGAAATGGATTTGAAGCTTATGGTTCTGCTACTTATGAATGATCTCCAGAGTTTCAGTAGGTGTGCTACTAAATGAGTAACTATGAGATTATTCTCTGAATCTTCATGATATTTTAAGACAGGAGCAGACTTCATAGCATTTTTATCCAAGATCATATTTTGTTTTATATAGGTTCCCAGCTGTGGTTGCTGTCTAAGATTAGATCCAAATAATTCACTTTGTCTGAAAAGGACAAGCTTTTTTTTTTTTTTTTTTTTTTTTTATATATATTTATTCTTCATTGTATCACTGATTATCAAGTGGACAAGAGCGCTTTAAAGGTTAATCAGTGATACATTATAATTTTTATATAAAAACATATAATTCATATATAATTATTTTTACCTTTATACAAAAACAATATTATACTCATCATTACTTATGTGACATAAAATATATATTCGTACTTATTGTAACAATTTTACTTTAAAAGTGCATAGAAACTAATGATTTTAAATAATTTTTTAAATTGAACTTAAACTTTAAAAATGACTCTGATTTCTTTATTTTATCTGGTATTTTATTAAAAACTAATGGACCAAGGAATGTAATAGATTTTCTCCCATATTCTGTTTTTATATGATGAATACTAAGCTTGTCGGAGTGTCTAGTTAGATAATTGTGATTAATGTAAATAAACTTAATATTAGACAATGACATTTCATTAAGAATTTTATACATATAAATAGCAATTTGAAATTCATGTAAAATGATAATGGGCAAAACTAAATGATCTCTAGTATATAGTTCTTTAGTAGAAAATAAAATAGGCAGTTTAAAAACTGCTTAATCCTTGACGCATAAGCAGTTCCATATACAAGAATGCCATAATTAATCCTTGAGTGAATAAATGAAAAATAAATTTTTAGCAGAACATACGTAGGCAGAAACTATGATAATTTCCTGATGAGGCCAACAAGTGGAGCAATTTTATTACAAGTAGTATTAATGTGCTCCTGCCACGACATACGTTCATCTAATATTACTCCGAGGTATTTCACAGAGTTTACTCTTTCAATACCAATATCACAGACTTGCAGTGGAGGCATACCGCTAACTGATTTATGCGGAGAGTGAAACACAATAAATTTAGTTTTAGCCACATTCAGTGAAATCATGTTGGATTTAAAATACTCTAAAAGCACATTAAAATCATGCTTAATGTCATCCACAATGCCAAAAGGATTTTCTTTTTCGTAAAACAAAGCAGTATCATCTGCAAATATTCTAATTTGACCAATCAGCGGTAGATATGATATGTCATTAATGAATATAAGAAATAAAAGTGGTCCCAGTACACTACCCTGAGGAACACCACAACGAATACCGTAACTATATAATTTATCTAGAAGAAGATCATGGTCGATGCAATCAAATGCTTTTTGCAGATCTAAGAATAATGCTCCAACTAATTTTTGTCTATCAAAGGCAGAATAGATCATACTAGCAATTTCCACAAGAGCAAGTTCCGTACTTAATCCTTTCCTGAAACCATATTGGAAAGAATAGAAAAATTTATGTTGGTTTAAAAAGTCTAATAAACGAGTGGCAATAATTTTTTCAAATATCTTATCAAATACAGATAAAGTGGAGATTGGTCTGTAATTCGTGACTATTTCATAATCACCACTTTGAAAAACTGGAATAACTTTAGCTATTTTTAAACAATTTGGATAAATTCCAGTTTTTAATATATTATCAAATACCAGACAAAACATTTGAGAAAAAATAAGCTCTATTTTTTATAACACTATTACTCACATTATCAGGACCTCCCCCATTAAAATTTTCAAGAGAACAAATAATATTGAATATTTCTACTGGTCTTACTGACGAAAAGTAAATGCTGTTTGATATTTAATGGATCGTATTATGTTTGTGTATATTTTTGTCAGAACTTATCGAGTCCCCTATAGAGCTACCGACTTGTACAAAATATTTATTAAATACATTAGCAATATCCACAGTATTACTGAAAGAGCAGCCTTCATAGATGATGGAATTAATCTGCATGGATTTGATCGTATGATTTTTGTTTCAAAAGAAATTTATATTTTTCCATAAATCTTTTTGATTTGAATCAACAAGCATTCTATTGAAGTACTGTTTTTTTGCTAAGTGCTTGGATAAGTTTAATTGTTTGCTAATAGTAGCAAGTCGTTCTTTTAAACATTCATTGTTTCTATTCAATTTGTGTTTTTTGAGAATTTGATTTTTTTTACGAATCAAAAGCCATATGTCATATGTAATCCATGTACATAAACTATTTTTCAGTTTGGCTACAATACGTTTAGTTCTGGTGAATTTATTAATTAACTCATTATATTTTTGAATTATGGATGTTAATACTTCATTGGGATCCATATCATTAAATGGTATTGTATGTAAAAAATTATCAAAATGGTCATTTACTTTTTTGTAGTCAGTGATTTTTTTTTCAAGGGTTCTTCTAGTATATTTCAATGCAAAACGAAAATTTGAAAAAGAAAGTTATGATCACTTAAATTAGAGTAAATAGTTGATGTTGATACACTATCGATGTTAACAAAACTGGATTACCACTGGCAGTTCGGGTAACATTCGTGTTTGTAACAATCATGCCAAAACTCATTAATGTGTTTTTATAATATATCACAAAATCTTCTTTTTTATTGGCTGGGATATTAATATCACCAATTAAGATATTATCATGTTTATTATCTCCTTCGAATTGAGTTTCCAAAAAGTTAGTGAAGGAGTCAAGACTAGAGTCCGGAGGGCGATACACTGCCAAAAGTTTGGTACCTGCAAATTTAGGAAGCTCAATCCTAATAAATTGAAAAGAATACTGACCATTATCAACATTTACTAATCTATAAATAATATCATTTCGAATATATAATGCAAGACCACCACCTACCCTTTCATCGCTACAGGAAAAAATACTAGTGTAGTTATTGATATTATACGCCAATACATTTCTACTCTGAATCCAAGTTTCAGAAATTGCTATAATATGAACGTCATAATTTAACGAGTCAATAAATTCTAGAATACCATCAAATTTATTTAAATTATTCATACTACAAATATTAATTTGTAAAACACTCAACTGTTTTACATTAGATATTTTTGAGTGAAAATTATGATTGGTTTTGAAATCATCTATATTCCAGTAATATTCATTACGGCAATTCATTTTTAGCATCTTATTAAGTTTACTTTCCATACCAAATTATGAAATAATTGAGAACATCATATAAAAACAAAGCAAAATATCCATGGATTAAATTACGCAATAAAAATAAGTAATCCTTATTATAAACGAATCTTATGATCATCCCAAAAGGTATAAAAATTACCCGATAACAAAATATTCTATAAATAAGAGAGAAATTCGACCATATGATTACAGCGCTGAAAACCCTTAACAATATAAAAAAATCAGAATCATCTGTCAAAAAATAAGTAAATAACAAAAAAATAAAAATAAATAAAAGTTTAAAACTATATAAAAAGTTAATAAAAAATAAAAATTTATGTAATTTAGTGAATAAAGTATTATCAAACTCAATCTTACACTCTTTAAACCGTTCATTTTTTAAAGATTATGATCAACGTAGTTTAATGTGGATTTAAAGTTTGGGAGAGTGTTAAGCTGGCATTATCTTAAAAGTACAGGCCTATTTACAAAATACACTTAAATAGCACTGTCATCCACATAAGTTGCAACACTAAATCCCACTATGTCCCATAGTTACGAAATTCAGTACTAATTATAACACACCTCTACTTTGTGGAAGATCGACTTTATTTAGCAGTTGATCTACCCAAGTCCCGAGTGATCGATCCACACTCAGATCCTCAATTCCCCGAGTGATGACTACAGGTCTTGTTAAAAATCTTCAATGCACAAAAAGGTTATCAATCAGTTAAGAGATTTCTCTATATAGGAACAGTTTCCATTCCATTACACCTTCAGTACGCTTGATGATACTGCAACAGCTTACTCGAGCATGTATTACTGCCGTAGTATTGTGAAAATTACATTTACTGTATTCCACTTGTTTGGAAGTATTTGACAAACGTCTTTGAAAATAACGGAGGCAATGGAAGATATTATCTTATATAGCCAAGCTCCTTGGAGGTTTTATTACAAAAGAGTCTATAGTTATTCGTATATTAATTATTATTTCCAAGGCTTCAGATAATCTCAGTCAGCAACTTTTGTTCACGTGTTACTCTTTAGAAGAGATTCGTTTGGACATCAAGATGGCCGGGATTTAACCAACCAAATACCTATTTAAAAATATTCTATACCTTTCTTCTAACTCATGAAGCTCTTACTTTGAAGGAGGTTTGGATCCGATAGTGGAGGTATCCAAGTTCTGATATATAGAGGGGATTGGAACTTTCAGAACACCAAATTGTCCGTGGACTAGAAAACATTGTTATCAATGCCGATTAACATTCTGCCATAATGTGCTGCTTTTTTGGTTAAATGAAAGAAAATATGCCTCATACTTTTACTATAATTCCTTCATAATGAAACATCGCCAAACATCGAAGTATTGGAGATCATGTAAAACACTCATATATAAGACAATTTTCCAATAGCGTCGGTAAAACAAAGAAAGTACCATGAAAGTCACAATCAACTCAAAAGCTCGTATATATTGAGCAAAATTTCCCCCACTGTACATCCAAACTATATATCTATGTACATACAATATTTTACACAACAACAAAAACTCTAATTAATTTTTCACGTGTCTACATCTAATTTCCATCCTATATACGTAATTATAATTCATGTCAACACAATATAAAATCCGTTAATCACTGTATTATGGTTTTCTTCATCTCGACATCTTGTTACTGTTTCGCTCTTATATATTATGTATGTTCGAAAACGTTTTCTTTTTAATTTAACAAATTTCTTTTTTATATTTTAATAAGACAAAACGTATTCATCGTATATGTATATAAGAGTGTAAAAGAGTTGAGTAGACGCCTACCAAATAGGTGGAGCAACATCTTGATTATCATACAACATACAATAAAAAAAAATATTTAATTCGTTTCGTATTTCTTATGTATAGCTATATACAGTGCTACACACACATGTGTAGCTCAACCGCAGATAATATATAGCTCGTTCGTATCTCTACTTGTTACGTCTCAAGTTTTGTTTCTTAAAGTTTATAATCACATATGCTTCTGTATTTGTGCAGCATTTGAATAACACAACAAATGGGGAACTCAAAAAGTGAGATGGAGAACGAGAGAGGGTGACGTTTTCACAACGTCTTGGTATATATGTATATATATATATATATATATATATATATATATATATATATGTAAGATTATATGGGGGGAAGCACGATTTTTTTTTTCATCGTCTTCTTAATTTTATTATATTCTTATTATTATTAATATGATTATGCTCGTAAATAAGAAATAAGCAGCAGAAAACTATATTTGAAACGAATAAACGTAAAATGATATACCAAAGAGAAGAAAAACCACAAAATAAGATGAATATAAAGAAAATTAAGACATTCCTTTTTTTTCTTCTACTTCATGATCGTCTTATTATTTATATACAGAATCATTTTTTTTGTCTTATATTATATTTTTTCTTGAATTGTTTGTTATGTGAATAATTATTTTAATATTGTTATATTAGTTAGTTAGGTTTGTTGTTATTATCGTTTAAACTGAAATGAATACGAGAGTATATATGCAGAGGCGTTGGCTTGTTAGAAGCGATTTATCATGATTAAGAAATTTTTTTTTTATTCGGTCTTCGTTGTCGTCTTGCTGCATCCTTGAGTGGGGAGGTAGTTTGTTATGGGTTTTATATGCATGATAAACACAAAACACAAGAGGTATTTAATTGGTGTAATGGCGTTACAGTAGTTTGTTATGTTGCTAGTGTAGACAATATATATTTTCTGATTAATTATGTGGAAAACTTATGATAATTGAATTAGCTACTGAATTTTATCTATCGGAAATGAACTGGATATTATTCATGCTGTACATGTCTCTATTTAGAACAGTTGTTGAAATAATACGGGTATGATACTACTCATCAATTATGGGCGTCTTAAAGGAAGTGATTTTTGCCCAGCTACTTAGGAAGAAAGCAGGTAGAATCTAACGTGTTACTATGCCTCATATTTCAAAAATGACTCTTTAGCCTACAATAAATAATACTGTCACGGATACTAAATGTTGATATTTGAAAAACAACACAATCGCAGTATTCATTGTAAATAGTGAACAAATGAAAATTGCTACGATGAACCATGGAAACAAGCGAATTGGTCTTGAAACAGTTTGAATTTAAATCGCGATAAGATAAAACCGGGAAAAAAGTGAAATGATAACTAGTGGTGAAGTAATAGTGGTAAACTAATGATTTTTTGTGAAGTTATAAACTTTAAAACTGGAAATATATTAAAAGCGTGCTAGGGAAATCCGTAACAGTATACATTTACATGAATCAGTACTCCTTAAAATTTTCAACGAAATCATATCAAAATTACGATGCGGTGCACCACTTATATGATGACATATGACGGTATAGAACAGCTTAATGATTTCTGAATTTATAACTTAATCGGATTTTTACTTATCATTCACTTCTTATGCCAGATTCGGTAACTTTTCCAAGGAGGGACTGCATCCGAAACGGTTAGTCAATCATCAAGTTTCTCTACGGTTAGTTTTGCCCGAATACTATGAACGCTATACCAGATACTCCTAGATTTTAAGCAAGCCTTCTAAATCTATGGCTTAGAGGCCGCAAACGGAATGAGACCTTACGAACTAATTTTAACGATTGGTGCACATTGTAGGTGGTGAGCCCAACGAATGGTTCTACACACAAACGCGTTTTTATGTCATCCGGTAGCTTGTAAATTTTTGGACAACGGCGGGAATCGAACTCGAGATCGCGGCGTAATGAGAAACTCTCTTAAACATTAAGCTACAACCGGCGACATACTCAATTAAGCTACAACCAACAATCTTATACTGGATCAGTCGAGAACCCTATGTCAAGCCCCTGCATATTTAGTATTACTAAACAAATACGGACATCTTTGTAACGCAGTCAAAATGCAGTGTTTCAGTTTGAGAACACGCTGTTCCCTATATTTTGTAATATCAAGTTGGAATAAATCCTTTGTAAAAGAGTTAAACACTTCAAGACAACATCTTATTCCGACAATTCAAACAACTTCCAGCATATGCAGCTGATATCTGTGTGATTGGATTAAATGAAAATGAATTGAAAGCAATACTTGATCTTCTGGAACCGTGTTCATCTTTTAGTTCCACAATCATCGAGTAGTGGTAGCCACTAGTTTGAATGAATAATAAAATTCAAATATTCTGGACCTCTTATTACTCATGATACAAGTGTCGAACGTCAATGCAATGCGAATAAGCTAAAATTGCACAGAGTGTTGATCGAACTAGTTGCCATGTGCTTGTGTATGGTCAAAAATTCAAAGTTGATGATAAAAAAGTTAAGTTAAGTGTATGTGGCTGCTATCGCACACTTAGACCAAATTTGATCCGTTGTGATACCACTCTATACGGCATTGCATGCATTGCATGCTCTATATGGCATCTGCGCATTGCATAGCTCCATGTCAGTCCTATAGTACTGACATGGAAGATGGGTCGGCCCAAGGATTCTAAACACGACAGAGGATCCTGATTATGTTTATTTTTCACCACCGATCGCACCGCCCAAACGATCGAAGGTGAAAAACCCATTTTGCATCCTGCCTCGAATGGGATTCGAACCCGGTACCTCCCGCTCCAACTGCTGCAGCTTTAACCACTGCGCCATCTGAGCGGTCAAAGTTGATGATACATACCAAAGTCTTTCCCATCGGGAGGTGAAGAATAATATTAAAATTCTTGATGTCGCGCATGAATCCAAGGATCCGGGACAAATGGTACAGCGATCTTGTCAAAGAGAATAGGTGACTGCTACAGTGAAGATTCCTTGACATAACGAGCGATTTAACGTCTATACAAGAAGTAATTAGTTTGTGTACAACATTATGAAGAGGTGGCTGGTTTTCGAATCTGATGGAGTCACATTGTTGACACGGTACAATTTTATTGATTCAAAGTTATGGCCCAATCATGAAATAAAGATGAAACAAAGATATGATGGTTAAAGAATATAAGGAGGATTTATCTCATAAATTAAAAGCAAAAAAGTTTTGGGATAGATCTCATGACTGTATATAAGAGAGTAAGTACACAGTCGTTTAATATTTATAATTCGTGCATTTTAGCTACGGTAATCGCTAAAGCGTGAAGACGTTCTAATGTTTTAAACTTGACCTGCAGCTTATAAAGTAATGATGCGGTTTTTGAAGCTAATTCCCTCTTAGTAGTTCAGTGTACTGACTGTATTTTTGACTCTGGATTGTTGAACTAAATTTTCAACAATATTAAGCCGGCACCAAAACTATGTTTTTTTGCGCCTTAACTGCGCAGACAAAGCAATGGACAAGTTAATACGAACACGTTTCTCCAAAGTGAATCTTGATTCAATATTTGACAAACACTTTCTTTTAATAGCATAGCCACTTCTCGTTGGTAAATGGTAGTTCAGAGTTTTAGTAAACTTGCTCTCGCCTTTGATTTGGAATAGATCTTTAAAAATAAAAATTTAATCACAGCTCGATACTCCGGTTTTTCCATTTTTACAAAACCACTCATATTGGCTCACTCAAACGATTGTCAAACAACAATTGTCCAAAATGGTTGAAATTTCACATTCTGCTACTTTTGAAGAAGAGTGCTGAATGAGGGTCAGACATAAATGACATTATACCATCAAGAAAGGCTGAAGGGGAGGCTGAAATTGATACTGAGCCGCCAAGGAAGGCTTTTGGTTTTGATGAAACTGGTATGATCTAATATTATTTGTTTTCATAGATTGACTATATAAGTCCTTAACTGTGGAGTAATCGTGGCTCTAAGTCTACGAATAAGCATTGCCTCTTCAATTATATATAATTAAACCTGTAATGCACCATGAAAACGGAGAACGTGCCACCATACAAGTGAAACAAACTACAAAAGTTGAACTGGTATACAATAGCTTCTAATGATCGAAGATCAACAAAGTTTTCCATCAAAATGTGCACCAGGATTACCTAGTGTTCACTAATTTAACGAAAATTTCAGTCAAATTACAAAGGTAAATACAAAGTAAATTACAGGTAAAGGAGGTCATTCGTCGAAGCTTAGTAATTGAGAGAGTCATCATAATTGACCCTACGACTTCGGGTGAATACCTATATTATGAAAACCAATGTGCATTATGTCCAATTAGACTATTTGGCTAACCTTAGGCTAAATTCTTTAGATTTACCAAGTTAGACGAACATAATGGAATTCCTGAGTAGCGCAGAAATCGTAATGTATTTCATCAAAAGGAGGGCTCAAAAGGTTATATAGAGGGCTCGGCATACCAATGTTAATCTTTGATGTGTCTCTATTTAGTCTTGTGAAATGGATTTAGATGTGGTTAATACATAAATGGTGCTGTATGTGGTACGAGCTTCCATCAAATTAGAGCTTCCATTTATTATCCTGAATGTGTCAATTTTCGACTAACTTAATCATATATATATTCAAGATGAAGCTTAACAGGACCAAATTAATGCTTAACAACAGAATTGTCATATAGTGAGCATATAGACTTCAATCGTCCTCTGCTTTTTACGGCTCATTCTATGATACTAATTTTACCAAGAGCCAGTTAATTCAAAATACACAATATATTATGTATAAGATGGGATGAATGCTGAATGATCCGGGATTGCAGCTGAGTTTGATCTCATTTCGTGGTTATACCTCTTCAAGATTGAGGATTATTTTATATATACAAATTTATGATAAAATGAATTTTATTTACTTATTTACAGGACTTCGGTTTTTAACAAAAATTTTATCAGTCGCGAATTTCTAAACTACCATTTGAGATTAGTTTATTTAGAGCTAATGGAACAAGTATTAAGTCATAAATAATCACAGAGTTAAAGATAGAGCTAAAGGGTATGGCAAAACTCTAAACGGATATTTATAGTTTGGGTATCGGGGTCTAGTTCCACCAAAAAGTGGTGCAAATTTTCTTACATTATTCAGGATTGTTCGAAAATAGTTGAAGTAAACGGGCCATTGATCATTTAAAGTATATATATATATTGTGAGTTTATTGTATTGTTGCTGTAAAGTTTGTTGTTTAGCCTCATATAAGGCAAAACGACTACTTTGGCAGTCTAATGACTAAGGAGAGTAAAAATATTGGTCATTACATGATGTAACTTACATTCCATCTTGCTGATAACTCCATACTATACTAGATTTTATACAATAATAACATTCCACGGTGCTATATTTGACATTCTAGTAAACAGCCATGGTATGATATCTATATACTGGATCGTTCGAGTTTTGTAGAATGGCATTAAAGACTCAGTGTTTAATACATAAACTTATCTTCGTGTTTCAATGCAATGTTTGGTTTATTTGCTCGATATACACGGACTCAGGGTGATAATGTACACGTTACTGTACCAGATCACTTGCGATCAGGCATATTCTTGTAAAGAATATTTCAATATAATTATTATTTTGCACTTAAGTCAAGAGAGCAGCCTATTTGGCCTCCTGAAAGGAAAAAGCTCCTCCAAACAACCGGAAGGTACTTATTGCAGAAGCAAGCAATGGGATAGTACGGACATCTATGATAGGTGATCTTTACTTGCTGGGAACCGAATTCGTAATCTGTAATGTTGGACGAAAATCTACCTTTGCATGGCTTCTCCCGCCACCTGTAAATCCTAATATGAAAATGTGGTTACGAATTCTTCAAAAATTGTTAAATTTTGAAAATATTTTGAAAATAATTTTGAAAGGTTGATGATGGACATCACCAAATTACCATATGTCAACCGCCCACGATATCAAATAACACCTTTCGATTTCATAACTATACATAAAACTCAACCTCGATGCATCCACCATTTCCTAAATGATTTAATTCCCAATTAACGCATAAATCACCAAAAAAAATTAAATTTGACCACACATCGCACAGCGGCAATTAATTATCCAAAATGACGAATTAATTTATTCAAACATATAGGTATGTATCGTTTCGAAACGAATCAGTAAAACACGAGACTTCCTTAAAACAAAATGTTTTCTCTTCGTAATCGTAAGATAAACATAAAAAAATGTCTTCTTGGAATTTTAATTTCTTAATTAAAATCCAAAACATAAACATTTTATTTTTGTTAACGTTAATCCGATTAGTGAATATGTATATATAATACCCAAACAGTATTTTATATACCGATCGTATCTTTTATATACACACTTGTATATATACGGGAGATAATCCACTTATTTTTAATTCTTCTTTTATTCCTTACCCAGCGGTAAATAATTACCTCTGGTTGACACCCCCCATCTTTCCGATCCGTATATGTTTTGTATACACACTTACCAAACAAACACTTAGGTGGTATAAATTCGTTTCGAAGAATTCAATCGTATTCCCGTCGTCATAGGGTGTCCCAATAACCGAAATTTGACATATCTGTTATTTTGACTCTGGCAACCCTAATATCATTTTTCTTTGACAGAAACTCAGTATATTATTTCTTGTTAACGAAATGAGTCCCTCAAAAGTGGGACATGTTGGATATTTACTTCCACAGCATAGACAATTATGGTTCGAAATAGCAATAAAATTTCATCAAAACACGCGACTCACACCCAACGGTATTAAGTGGTTTGTGCATAAAGGACGCTAACGGCCGAGAACATCAATTCGTCATCATGCATCGAAAATGAACATCAGCGGTCTTACATGTGACGAATTCTGCCTAAAGATATTGGTTTGTGGTCACAGTTCAATTGTTCTAGTCATTGAAGCTCCGTGGTCGTCGACTTCGATATCGTTTCGCTGTGTGGGCCTGCGACAAACTAGAAATTGCTGAGGATTTTGCTGAAAAAATCCTATATTCGGACGAGGCCCATTTCCATCTCTGTAGGTTCGTAAACAAACAAATTGTCGCATTTGGAAATCGGAAAATTGTCGAATTTGGAAATACAAGTGCAGACGCCAATGCATCCCTTGCGTATTATATGCATGTATTGCGTATTTTTTCAAAGATGAGGCCACATAACATTTGCATGTTTTTGTATCCATATCCAGAAGATATTGGATTGGACGACCATTGGTTCTAGCAAGATGGTGCGCCCTGACACACATCGGGCTTTACATTGCGAAAGTTCTCGTTAACCTGTGCTCAACTTTAACACAACATTGTAACTGTCATTTTACACAGATGTACGTATTTTTTGGAATTCCTAAATATTCAAGCGCATATCATAGTCTCTCTAGATTGATCGAATCATATATAGGCTTGCTTGAAATCTAGGAATAACTGGTGTACATCGCCAGATGTTTCATGGTACTTGGAATAAATCATTCGTAGCGAAAAAAATTGATCAGTGACTGAATCATCCGTTTAGCGAAAAAACTTCGTTTCTCTGCCAAAGGTTTCCATCCTGGTCCCGTTTGGCGGTTAACCGAGATCCTAAGGTATGGTGCAATTCGGTGATTTCTTTAAAGAAACCACGCGAATTGAGCTCATTGCTGAGTTGTTGTACTCTTAAGACCTTAGCCTTCCACCATTCGAGCTTCTTCAGTCTACAAATGCGTTTAGCTGTCCTCCTAGCAAGGACTGCTTTGTGTTTTCCTGCAATTGTAAACCGAGTCTGCACTTCATTGTGGGCTATATATTTCGTTGCCCAACAGCAAGACGACACTCCTCATCAAACCAATCATTTTTGGGTTTAGTTTTCACTATAGCGAGAATGTGCTGGGCAGCATCGACAAAACCGAGGTTTTCAATACTTCCCAGACACTGTTCACATCATTAGATTGGTAATTGAATCGCATAATGCTATTGCTGACAAGATCTTGATATTTTCGTATTGCGTTTCTTCATTTACCAGACCTTCACAGGAGAATCGCGTTTTATATTCTCCTGTCCTCCCTGACTTGTACGAAAATTTCCAGATCTCACGTGTTGGACAACCCAAGCCCGCTCGGGTTCAAGACGATACTCTTTCATACTTGTGATGCCAATCCTCAATCTCGATTGTTTGTTGACATTTTTAATATTTTATTAACTAGGGTTTTAACGGATGCAGGTCGTCAGCCCAGTGATCCGACCAGATTTAGTCACCTCCTACGACAAGCTCTGAACACTGTGGTGGTATTCTATAGTTCGTATGTTCCGTTCAAAATATTTACGAAACATGGATGTCCCCACTCACAGAACTTTTGTTTCATTATATTTTTTAATCTGAAGTTTTTACTGGGACACCCTGTATATATAGTTTAAGTATATACAGAGTCGAAAGCATTAAGCACATACATAGGAGCACTACATAAAGAGTCATAACGCGATAGTTACGCCAATTTATTTTGTTTAAATCACGTAGAAACTATTTTTTTTTATACAAGACACGATTGAAAATTTAATAGTCGTGATTTCGCTGCTTTCAAATTAATAGGTTATGTTTCTGTTTTCAATTTTCATTTGTTTTCTCAAAACAAAAGTTAATAATAAATTTTCGATTTGGATATAAAAAAAACAAAACAAAAAACATAATTTTTTGACTTTTCATGAAACTACTTGTATTTATTTATATTTATTATTATAAAAATTATTGTTTATAATTCTTGGTACATGATGTTGATTGTAAAACATTTTTTTGTTGTATGTACAAAGTTTATTAACTATTTAGACATAAATAATTGTTATAATAGGTTACATGATTGCCCCAATGTATGTATATGTATACTCGGATTTCAATTACTCAATATTATTTGTGCAATTCGGAATGCGGGTACCCTTGAGAATATAACATTTCTAGAGTTTAATTCGCACATCATATTGTAACCCGCACCCTTCATGCAGTGAAGTGAATTTTTGGCACAATTCATGCAATATAAATTCAACCAAGCGCCTTTGAACGGTGTGAGTAACTATGATACTCTGAAGTTTCTGCTAGTAACGCAATTTTCGTGATTATACCAATCTAGAAGAAGAAAACTTTTTACTTCCTTAGTCGTCCCTGTCGAAAGGAAATAAACTCGCAAGCAAATGCGCTCGAGAGTTGAAAAACATGTCTGTTTCCAAACAGATTAGCTAATGCGATTAAGAACGTGGAAGCTGAATAAAAAGTAGGCTTCTGAATACCGCTGATAGTGTTGATACTCTACCAGAACTCTAGGAATTAGAGCTAATTAAAACTATGGTAATTCCAGCAGCCAACCATTTCTTTAACTTGCTTCTCTCATTCCAAATTGACATTCTATTCTGCCGAGAACTGTAATTGAAGTATATTGCATATTTGAATAGTAGGCAGAAGCAAAGAATGGAATACGTGCGTACGAAACAAAACTTACCCCAACATCAGGGTTGTTTATTTAAAAGAATCCGAATGTGTTCCAAAAAAAGCCTTTCTGGAGAGAGAAGAGCTTATATAGTTTGACGATGAGGCAATACCATCAGAACCAGCAACAGGTTCTGATGGTATTGCCTCAAACGATTTGAGGAGTACTCTTTATGCAACACTATATAATTGTAATGGTTGCATATAACCAAATAATGTGGTGCAAAAACATCCACATTATCTACCAAAGACCATTACCATATTTTAATACTGAAGAAAAATGCAGCGGCAAATTAAAAAGCCAACTGTGCTGATAATACAACATTGTTGGATATGGCACTTACGTTGAGCATCAGAATTTTAAATCTTGTTTCATTGCACTATCGATATTATCAAAGCATTCGACTCTGTGTTTTTTTATGGATCAATCTTGGTTTGACTTTGTTTCGTATATGGAGAGCTTATAACGGATCGGCTATTTATTGGTTTAAATTTGAAACACCGATTTTTTTTTCGAATCTGGCAATACTTATGTCATTCTATTCTGTCACAAAATTTAGCATATTATCTTCACTGAACGAAATGAATCGATTTACGCTTAAGCAACGTTGGGATTTATTGGAAAGGATCAACTGAAACCTCAGAAAATAATTCATTCACTTAGAACTATCTTGATTCTTATCATGCCTTAATTCTCAAATTATGTCATCACGAAATGTTATGATTGAAATTATACAAAACCTATTATGCGGGTGCAGTATGGAATTGGCTCAATTTTTCGTAACTGTACAAATGCATTCATCCATGCGTCAATCAGCTATAGTGGCGCTGGCTCGCATAGATATTTGTACCTCATCATTCCCAAGTGTAAATTGTAACACTTGCCTATAGATGGTCTTACATTTATTTGGTCTTGTATTGATTATATGGTCTTTAATATTGTGCCTGGCCAAGTTTCGGTCCCTGGCCGTGATAAGGTATTGTATACATACAGTTGAGTTACTTTAACCTTTAATTAAACTTTTTATATTGGTTTATTTCCAGCTTATTTATTATATGAAAGTACACGCTGAGCGTTACAATTGAAAACCAGGTGTTCAGATAGGATAGCAAAATAAATAGTAGTCGGCCAGAATGTATAAAAACTCCCAGTCAAGGTCTCTCTATAATTTTGGCGAGTCATTAAAGATGTGTATAACATTTTCGTGTTTGAATCAGACGTCTCTCGTATTGACCAATTCTAGGCGCTTTCTTTCAATTGTGTGCTTAGATGGCATTAATTGAAAGGACAGACTAAAATGCCCTCTAGTCAGGAGCAAATGTTGAAGCACAATTTCTTTCAAATTTAACCATACATAAAGCATTTCCTAACGTGGCTTTAGGTTAGTTGTTCTACGCTTTATGAGTTTTACGCATTCCAGTCCGTTTGGAATTTCATTAGATCTTCGTTGAAACTAGCTACCAGTTAAGGGACGTCTATTCTATGACATACATTTTCTTGGAGAAAAAGAAGGTTGAAGAAAAAGGAACCAAACAAGCAACCTTTCATATTCAAGTAAAAGGGGTAGTCTGAAGCTACGGTACGATACGAACTGGTTCAGCCAACTTAGCCAAAATCTGAAATGAATTCCAGGAATGTTCGATATAGGGTAGCACGGATATCAATCATAGACGTTAGTGTGTTTTTATAGGAAGGATACTGAATTCTTAATCTGTTACGGCAATGATGATTACTCTAAGGAACCATAGAAAGACTAACTGGAGTAGAAATAGCGGCAGAAGGAGTCTCTGAGAGTTCAAGCTTAAGTAAATATGATCTTAGAATCAAACCACACTGAGATAAAACTTCTCAAGAAAATCACATCTCGAGAAGTTCGGAGGTTAAGGGTCGACTTGAAATATATTTGATTCTTATTTATGAAGGATAAAGTAAACAAAGGGTGAGTGTTAGAAAAACTTACTCAAAGACATAAGACGTCTAAAACAATCATGCGTTTTTCTCAAGAGGTTTTCTAGGTTTATAAGCACAAATGAGTAAAGTATCTGTATACGTACTACAAAGGGAGGTAAGTCGACTGTGCTCTTCACAGCTTGGTGTGCTTGACAGAGTTAGTTAAATAGATCACCTACCTCGAAAAAATATTTTATGGTGGCACTCCTCGAAATTGATGGGAAGGATTATCTCTTGTATATATGGAGTACCTTGTTTGTTTGTTTGTTTTTATCTTTGCAATCTGTTTTAAGGCTGAAGGCACTCCTAACTCTTTTGCGGTTCGCTTTTTACGTCTGTACGGCTAAAGGCCCGATTGCCCTAGAACCATCTGCACCATAACTCTATGTCAGCCTATAGTACTCACGTCAGCCTATATAGTAGTCAGGATTTCCATGATTGCGGATAAATCCATCATAGGCTTGAAAACTTGTCAATCGACTCGGAGCTGAAAGATTTCACAATATCGTAATCAAGCCACTTAAATCGGTTTTACTTTTATCAAGGATGGCTTTGTTGTGCCACTCATAACAAGGTGAACATTTTAACATCCAGATTATTTGCAAGACACAGGAGAGGTTGCTAGGATTGTTTCGATTTAATATCTGCTACGGGAAAAGGTAAGCGTATAAAGAGAGGTAACAACTCAAGAAATGTAATCCAGCCACGTGTAGTATAGCGAGAGTCTGTCCAAAATAATTATACTTCATAGAAGTTCCTTAAGAACGATCGTATAGGAGTTCTCACAGAGAACTGCGTACTGGGAGAATATGCTTGAAATCTGGGTGTATTAATGCCAAACAGAGAGTATGATCCACCTCTTCTTCCGATGTGCAAGAAGCTTCCTAAGTAGCACAACAAATTTTTTTTGCCAAAAACCATTTATTTCTCAACATAGTCTCCTATGTCAAATCTTTCTCCTGCGAGCCATTTCTTCAAGTTTGGAAACAGTAATATGTCACTAGGAGCTATATTTGGACTATAAAGTAGATGATCAACGAATTCGAAGTGTGTTTCACGTAATTTAAGCATCATACCTAATGCTGTGTAAACCGGTGCGTTGTCTTGAAGAAAGAACACTTTTTTCTTCTTTAAATGTGGTCGTTTTTCCTTGATTGCATCAACCAATTGATGCATGTGATGAATTCTAATAATGCGTGATTGTGGATCTTTTTTTAAGATAATCGATGAGCAATATTTTGTGTGCATCCCAAAATATAGTGGCCATAACCTTGCTAGCCGATTTCACTGCCTTTGCCTTCTTTGGAGCACTTCCACCAGCTTTCACCCATATTGTTGCGATAACTTTTGGTTTCAGGTGTGTAGTGTTGGACCCACGTTTCACCAACAGTAATTAATCGACGCCAAAAATCAACAGGATTACGCTTTATCGTGTCCAAGCACCACTGTTAAGTGGTCTGTCGAACTCGTTTTTGTTCGAAGGAAACGCGGCAAAATGTGGAACACACGTTCATATCATATGTTTACCATTTCAACAATCTCACGCAACTTGACTCGACGATCATTATAACGATATCGAGAATTTTCTTCATATTTTCTTCAGTAACCACCTCTTTTGGCTTTCCTGTTGCAGTGTTTCTTCGGCCGCGTTTAAATTCAGCAATCCAATATTTTACCATGTAATCTGACGGATCATATCAAAGCGATCTTGATGATCCAGAGGGCTTTGAGCAGACTCACCGTAATGTTTGTCAAGCTTTTCTTTTGTCTCTTTCGCCGTTTTTCCTTTCAAATAATAGCAGAGCCATCTTTATTTTACATTTTTTTTTAATAAAGATGGCTCTGATAATAGTGTTTAATCACTGCACGAAATTATTTTTGTTTTCATTTTTCAAGAAACAAAAAACTTGCTTACTTCAAACGACTACAACAAATAAACTAATCGATGAATTCGGGTGAAATTTTAACAGCTGACGTTTTACAGATCGCAATTTCTAAAAAACAAAAAAAAATTGTGTTAAGGCTGCCATCTAGCGCTAGGTAGCTTCAACTTTCAATCCGCCCTCGTATAATCTGTTTGGCATTAATACACTCTCCAAGCTCGGAAACGGTAATGTGATTGACTTTGGACTTCATCAGAAACTCTAAATAGTTTAATGTTGCTTAAAGGGATTTATGGTATGATACGGACCAACATCGGTGAAGATAGATCATACATAAATCAGAATAATAATCGATGGTCTTTGATTTGGTTAGCGTATAGTGGTTAGGTTACTGTTAAGTGATTTCCAGATAAAGTGATCTGGATAACTGAGATTTATAATTCATATAGATAATCGTATTCCGATTTTTTTCCGTTTGGCTAGTATCCTTTTCATAATTTAATATATTTTTAGCCGACCCAGGTTGGATCTAGTAGATCAAGTGGTTTCTTCCTTCTCACTGGATTTTTGTCATCCAAAATTCGGCGAATTTCAGCATTTTTATGTTGACTAATCCGTTGCATGTGTTGTCTTGCGTATTTATTTATTTCTACGCTAACGAAATCCATCTTTAAATCTCTATGGATGTTGTCATTTCTCACGTACCACGGTGCATATACTATTCCACGTAGGACTTTGCTTTGGAATGACTGGATGATATTGACGTTTGTTTGCTTTGTACAGCCCCAGAGCTGAATACCGTAAGTCCATACAGGCTTAAGAATTTGCCGGTACAGTAGCAATTTATTATGTAAAGTAAGCTCAGAACTTCTCCCTAAGAGCCAATTCATCTTTCTGTATCTAACGTTTAATTCTTCTTTTTTCTTTTACACATGCTCTTTCCATTTTAGTTTCGCGTCAAGAGTCATGCCTAAGTATTTTGCTGTGTTTGCATATGGAATTTGCTGGGAGTTTAGTTCTACTGGTATCCAATCAACCTTTTTATTGGTGAAATTTACATGAACAGATTTCGCTTCATTCAGCTTCATTTCATATTAGTCGCTCTTTGCAGTTTGCATTTTGGATTCTTTTATGTTATCAGCAACTGCTTATATGGCTGTGTCATCTGCAAACGTTGCTATAGTTGTCTCTTCTATCGTTGGCAGATCACAGGTATATAGTACATATAAAGTTGGTCCCAGAACGCTACCTTGTATGTTTGTAATCCGATGCACTTGCTCGATTGTTGTATGATTTTCTCTAAAGCCAAATTGATGAGGTGGAATAAGATTTCTTTCTTCAATTATTGGTTTGAGTCGCTTAAGCAGTAATTTCTCGAATATGTTTGAAATTATTGGGAGTAAGGAAATCGGTCTATGCGAATTTTTGTCATTTAATAATGGAGTAGCTTTCGTATTCCTTTTTCAGGTAGGGCTTTTATTATTTGTCCTGTAATTGAGTCATATTCTGGAGATTTTTTTGCAATTAGGTTAGTTTTGATATCATCTTTTAATTCTTGCACTGTGACAGCAGCTATATTATAGTTGTCCACTTTATGTACTGGTGGTATGTTTTCACCTACTGTTTGTCTAGGAAGAGCCTGGAACGTGTTTTCAAGATGAGTTGCAAACAATTTTACTTTCTGCTTTGCGCTTATAGCCCAAGTTCCATCATCGTTTCTAACTGGAGGCATTTGAAGTTTATGTCGTTTAACATTTTTGTTGCTTTCCAAAGAGAGTACTCGGTATCTTTTTCCCCAGACAGGCTACTTAGGTATTTATTAATGGATTCATTTTTGATTTCTTTGATTAGCAGCTTTAGTTTGTTGGACAAAAAGTTTAGAATAGTTTTATATTCAGGCGCTCGATTCCTTTGCCAAGCTTTTCTTGCTTTTCGTTTTGCTGCTACCAATTCCCTAGCTTCCAAGGGATAAATAACCTTCTTGCGTTAGATAACGCGATAAATAACGCAGCTTGTTGTATGACGCTGTTAAATTGTTCTATTTCTTCTTCTAGCTGTATCGGATTTGTAATTAGCACTTGGGGATTAATATTATCCTCAATTATTTTCTGAAATTTGTCCCAGCAGGTTTTGTTGTTTGTTAGCCATGGTGGACTTGTTTCCTGAACAATCGTTTCACTGATCGTCATAATAACAGGTGTGTGATCTGACATAATCCCGTCGCCGCTTTCTAGGTATATGTAACGATCGTCTATACCTTTGGTGACAAAGAAGTCTATAAGATCGGGTAATTCCGAATTTATGAATAATATTAAAACCAAATTAAAAATTTGTGGTGGTACAGTCGCGCTTCTTTTATAATCCCGCGTATACACAAGAATTTTATGCCATATTAACTGCAATACAATTTGTAAATGTCGCTTCTTAATTTTTTTGTTCGTTTCGCATCCAATATATATTGTCCACAAATAAATAAATCACAACGACTTAAGGAATTAATTTTCTTTAATTTTTGTGTTATACATACTCCGCGGTGATACAGTTTACAATCTCAAAAGTTGATCGTCTTGTATACAATCGTCATTTAAACTACCGATACATAACTATAAATCGAATCTCATAAATCATTCGACCAAAATCTTTGTATATATATACGAGTATATAAGCAATAGATTCTCATTATAATGTGATCGTCGTTGGGGATTTATCGCCGCGCTGTTTTTTCTTTAATTTCATTTTGGTACAAATTTCAAGCCCATTTATCATTAATTAGTCGCCACCAACATTGCGCGACTTACGACGAGATGAATTAAGGATTTTTGATTTTCTTATAATATTTATAATTTTCTAAAGATTCATTTTATTGTTAATGTACAATGATTTCTTCTTTATCGTCGTGCTCGATTTGTAACCGATCACACTTAAGTAATAAAGAATTTATTTTCTTATTCTCTTCGCGCTTAATGATTGTCTTGCCCGATTCATTGTTGAATGGATGGATTATGATTATGATTATTATTATTATTATAAGTCTTATATATATCTTCGAAATTGAATAAATTTTTTATTATTATTTTTTTTAAATTCATCTCGATATAAATTGTGTTTATGTATATTATATTATGTGCGAGATGATTAAGGTGATGAGAGGTGGTTTTGTACATATTACATAAATTTATAAGCTCGTATAATTGTGTAATTCTATAATTTAATCGTGGTTTTTGTGTTCGCTGATGCTAATGAGCTATATACATATATATGTGTGCGGTGAATCCAAATTAATGATGATGTGATGAGTGTATCTCCCCATAATTGATTACAAGCAAAGTGTTATACAAATTTTTCTCACCGATCGCGGTTATTAGCTTCAATGACATTTCGAATAACACCATACAAACGTATATTGTACTTTCGACATCCAGACCATTCTATATACATGTAACATTGAAGTGATAAATGGATTCAATGCTGCGCCTTCTGGCTACATAAATCCTATTTCATTTCTAACAGTTTGGTCTCTAATGCAAATTGATTGTGTCAATTAGTGTTATACTTAACTTAATCTTGACAAATGTATATTTCTTTCACTTTAATCTAATTTATTCATTAGACTTTGTGTATAGTGTTTTAGCTTTGTTGGTGAATGACTAAATCGTTATTTATTATGAGATTAAACTATGCGATTCCACTAATTGGCAATTTTAAAGAGTGGCTCTTATTAATTTAGTAAGATCACACTTTATAATTATTAAGAATAACTTCTAAGCAACGATGGGTAGATAGAGGCATGTAAAGTGTTAAATATACCAGGAAGTTCTTGCAATTATTTTGTCTTGAACCGTCTTGATAATTATAGGTCCCTGTAAAGGTCATCGTTTCTAATGTACCACAAAGCGTTAACTATACGTCGTAGCACTTTGGTTTGAAAAGTTTGTATTATTTAAGAGTGTTGGCTCTACTTTGTGCAGCCCCCAGAAAATGTATTTCATAAGTCCATCCAGGCTTTTGCACCTGTTGATGTAATAGCAATATGTTTGCGGTCTACAATTTCTCCCGAGCAGACATGCCCTATATATTTTTCGATTCTAAGGTCATCCCTAAATATTTAGTCTTATTTGCATACGGAATCTGCTGACAAATTAATGATAAGAGGTTTGAAGCTGAGTTTTAGATTGATCATTTTTGTGCATTTTATCATTTTGTCACATGCTTCTTGAAGTTGATAGTGTCTCTTACTGCGAGAACTGCAAGTATAATATAGGTAAAAAGGCCTACGGGACTCCTGCCGAAATTATTTTCTAGCTCGAAATAAAATCTTCATATATTTCACCTACAAGTGGCGATTTTGAAATATTTGAAGCGGTGGGGCGAGGTCACCAACAATGATGAAGCGTGTAGCTTTTTCAATAATTTGAGAGAGAGTGGTTTTGTTATTTCAAGTTGTTGCTTGTGTGTATATGTGTTGTAATTCACACTAGGCAGGTTTCGATCTCAGTAGCGGTCCGTGGTTGGGCAAATGGGTGGGCAAAATTATACAAAATATCATGAAAAATTAAATTAAAATTAGAAGTGTTATCTATACAGAACTCTGCCATTAAAATTGTCTATTTCATTGACCAGGCTTCTTTTAATTGAATATACTGCTTATTTGTTCAATCATTCGTCATTGTGCTTCTCAAATAAGATTTTACACGTTACAACGTTTAAAAAACATCGTTATGAAAACTACGGTCGACATCGGTATGGTTATTATTATTATCGAAATGCGAATAACTTCTTCGAGAATTTTTTCTAAATTGTTATTTAGAAAAAATACTGCCTGTAGTTTAGTTTTCAAGCGTTCTTTATCTAAAAATGGGTATAATTTGGCTATTGTATTTAGCAGCTAGTTAGAAGAGTTTGAAGCATAAAGCCTTATCTATCGTTAACAAGCTCTCGTATTACGTCATACGCTTCCTTTAAAATTCGTTTTAAATGTATTTATTTTGTTGCGCGCGATCTATTATCTCCATTCACATACAATATACTATAAAGAGTAAAATAAACTTCATCTCGAATTTTGTTAAAAATATCATTTAATTGTTTAATGGCCTGAACGAGTGATACGAACACAAATCGTATCACTCGTTCATTTTTGCAGGATGTTATATAAAATATCAAATTGAGGCACGACAAGACAAAAAAAACTTTAAAACGTAATAAACTTCACATCGTTTAGTAATAAAATAAACCCACTCGCTTCGCGGATCGTTCTTATATTCAAAGTTGTGCCATTCTGAATGGCTGCCACGCATTTTTTATCTTTTTCATACACTACGTCAATTGTACGACTGGAAATTCCATCTCGTGTAATTTGGTCGTGGTAGCTTTTTGCCACAGATTTGCAATAACTTACTTATTTTTTAAGAGATACAGAAAAAAATGATGGTATCCCATATAAATTGACAAAAAATACGCAGTTCTGTTATTTGTTTGGCGCACGGCCTGAAGGACTAAATTTGAAGCATACCAGTAGACAAAATATACGTTAAGAAAATCCTGTTTTAATATGATTTGCATTCCACCTTTATTCCCACTCATAACTGTAACACTGCCGTAAGTTTGATCAGTAATTTTGTCACTGGTAATATTCTATTTTTACAGCTTATCCATTAGCTGAATGATCTTGGATTTGTACAAAAGAAATAAATCTTTCGACGCCTTCTCCTATTTTAATACGACCTTTAGAAACTTATCAAAATATGAACACAAATTAACTTTTGTTTGAGACATCAGTAGTTTCTGCTTGAATGGAAATGTAAAGAATATCTTGAATTTCTGCATAAACGAAGTCATCATATACGGTATGGATACATGTGAGAACATCATTTTGAATGTGGTTGAAAGTTTCGTTAAAAATTGAAGTAGTAGCATAGTATGCTTTTAGAGTAACCTAATTTTTGTAAAATGATTCGAATATGGCTCTGAACACTCCCGGTCGATCTGAATCAGTTTTTTCATTATGGCCACATAAGGTCAATTCACAACTGCCACAAATTTTAACTACTAACCGATATCATATATAAAATCTATAATTATATAAAATCACGTAAGTTGAGGGAATCTAGTGTTACAATTTAAAAACAGCAAAAGTCAACAACAAAAACCAAATCAAAAAACCATTTTTCCATTTCATCTCACCTTAAAATTAGTTCCTATGTTAAAAAGGAGAGAGACAAAATTATACCAGCAAGTGATTTTCGTCATTTGCCCACTGTTCTTGTATAAGACGAAAAAAGAGACGATATTACTATAAAATTCTTTTATTAAAATCGTAAAGCTGAGAGAGAAATAATGCATATTAATACTCAAATATGTAGCACTTTGCAATTTGCCCAGTGAGAGTTTATAGACAAAATCAAAATATAAAATGCAAATAGAAGAGGAAATGCATATGTATGTATTTGAAAGCAATAAAGATGAAATGAATCATTTTACTTTATGTACTCGTATGTTTGTATAAGAGATATACGCATTACGAATATTTTACTTTAAAACGTTTTAACATGATTTTTGAACAGGTTACACACAATATGCCCGTAAATTTAGAACGAATCTTGAACGAATGATAAACGATAAACTATCATTTGTTTGATCTTGATAGAAGTCTAGTAAATGGTAAAGGTGGGCACTGCCCACCTTGCCCATTATGACGGACCGCGCCTGTTCGATCTACTGATGATGACGTCATTGAATGGCTGTCTGATCGAAAAGATCAAATCCACCACATCAGACTTGATGTTTGAACTGTGCCATTCGTATATATATATATATATATATATATATATATATATATATATATATATATATATATATATATATATATATATATATATATATATATATATATATATATATATATAAATATGTTCAGTCGTGACCCGACAGTACTACGGAATTACCAGAACTTTACTCGAAATATCAATTAAAGTGGCGTGAGATAATTTGCGATTTATTTGAGCTGCTCTGAACACCACATATGGTTTTGGTAAATCTCTATGTAATCTGTGCCACAACTTAACAAAGGCCTACGCCACATCTAAGATACTATAGAGCAAACAATTTTCCTCTCTAACGTATTCTTAATAACATCTGTTGACCTATGATCCTGTTTTTATAGTTGCGTTTTTCTCTCTGAAACCAAACACACCTTTTCAATCCTTTAAGCCAAAGCCTCTCAAACAATTTCGCTAGTAATGGTAAAAGTGAAATTGGCAGGTAAGATTTTCTTTCATTCGGTGGCCTGCCCAGTTCCATTATAATTTCTGCTATTTTCCACTGCATTGGTTTGCATTTAAGGTCGCATCAACTATATGCAATAAATAACGGGTGGTTTTTATAGTCATCTCCTTAATTATTTGCCCTGTCATCAGATCGTAATCTGGAGCTTTTTTTGCATTTATGTTCTTAATTTCATCTTTAAGTTCTTTCAAGGTAACAGTCCTGATATCTTCGAAGTCAGATGTTCTGGACGTATCAGCAGTTTTTTCTAAATTCGTTAAACCGTTATTTAAACCAACAAACATAGTTTGTCGATCCTGCTACGAGAATCCTAGATTGTATCACTGATACAGATCATCTACTGAATCTGTTTTTAGTCAGACAAGTAGAGTACTATAAACACCGATTGCAGCACTGGACGTGAAATGAATAGGAATGAAAACATTAATCTTGTTTTCCCTTTGATAATTTTGACAAGACAGCTGGTTTCTATTGTCTTCCTCCCAAGAATGAAACAGTTCGTTCCAACTAGTCTCCACATAAAAATAATAAATAATCTATGGTTTAAAGGCTGTTAAAGGCCCTAACTGCGTCTCAACTGAGACCTTTTGAACCATTAATACGTATTGGTGCATGTCATAGGTGGTCAGCCCAACGAATCGAACTTGATACTAAGCTACAACTTCAAAGCAAAATTAATTCAAGGTGATTAGAAACCTAGCAACGCAAACGGTGTCGGAAATTTGGCCGATCTTGGTTGATATTTGGTTGATCTTTTCTTATTGGTGCTGCCTTTTTACTCCTTCTTAAACATTTATAATCTACAAAACCTATATACGATCCAGATAGTTCTGATTTTTGGGCAGCAGCAGCGAAACTAATTTGACAACACTCGATTTAGTCTATACTCGATCATCTCGAATGATTGCGGACGAACTTTTGTCATCTACTCTTGATTCTCTATCACAAAGGCAGACTTCATGGTCGTTCTTCCACGCGTAACTTGAGAAGGACTGTACACATATACTATTTAGACATCATATGTGATGAATCAAAAAAGGTATGTCAACGGTTGGTTGGTCAACAAACTGAGCTCATTATTGATAAAATAATCTCATGGAAAATTTTGTGTGTCAACTGAAGAGTACTTATATATCGGTAAATACACTATAAACCTGCTAGAAGGTTAGCCTTATTTGGCGTGTTGCAGTAATGAATATGTCGTTCACCACAAAAGTATAGTGAAATGGTTCTAAACAACTCTATCATACTTTTTGAATGGTGCAATGATTATAGCTTCAGCAGTTGGATGAGTCTTTGTATAAGCAGAGGATAAATTATCTGATCGTAAATCCGAACTATTTATAAATGGCCAATTGGAGCGGAAGATATGAAGATGTCTGAATCCGTCTATATGATCAATTGCTGTAGTGTAGAACATATGAGAATGTACTGATGGTTTATGTAAATCGAGAATATAGTCGTAGGACGATTAAAAAAATTTGCTAACAAGTTGGAAGTTGTTAGATATTTTACATTTTTGTAAATCCTTACATTTTTGACAGTTATTAGTTGCAGTCACGCTACTTGGATCGACAATACCAATTTCCAAATGAAATGACCAATTCCATAGGCAATAGGTGAGTTAAAATTAAGTAAGTTCGAAAGGATTAGAAATTAATAATCTTAAAGAGGAGAATTCTTTGAAACCGGCACATTAGTCCTCGGTTACAGAAATGGGTATAGGTGTAGAGAGGCTTAGTGCAATGCGAATAATAGCGCTTAGAAATAGGACATAAACCTCGACAAATGAAATGAAACACCACCATGAGCACTATAGCGAGACATGGCTGTCTAAAACTAAACGCTAATTTTAGTTTGTAGCGTTCTCACAGGGCACTGAGTTCTGCGAAAACATGCTAAAAGACTGGGTCTGCAACTAAACAACGTCTCTATAGGAACGCTCGAGATCAAAATGGATACCACCTTACAAAATGTAAAAACTAGTTCTGGTTCTCCTGAATACTATACCTTACAACAGAAATATCTTCTTCTACTACACAGAGGTGGTATAATAAAGTGCGTTTGGGCCTGTGGTACTCAATTGTTTAATTATATAATAACCAGTACAGTAGAGTCAGATGACTGTTGGGATTTTCAATGGTTTAATTGGGACACCTCTACAGGATTATCATTTGTGCATTTAATATCGTTGCATCTCAGTTGTAGATGGTTTAGTGCTCTGGTGATGTAAAACATCTGAGTTATTGTTATTTTTCATCAATGTTTCCAGTCAAACTCGAGACTGCTTGCCTCATAGAAAACAACTTAACCCACAGTGTTCAATTTATCTATGAAGCTGAACTGCTATCATTTCCTTGGTCACACAAAAATGCCAATGAGCTTTACTACTCATAAAATATAGATTCAATAAATCGTTGAGGCCAGGGTTACCAATTCCGCCAAGTAGAAATTCATTCTACTAGTGGCGGCCAGAATCAGAAAATGTCATATATCATCTCTTTTTCCTCGATCTCGTTATAGCACCTTCAGAATTTCGTAGATTTCAGGGCCAATCTACCAAGATAAATAATTGTTAAGTTTTCGCCAAATTTGCCATGTGAATTTTGGCAACCTTTCAGTTTTGTCAAAGTTGACAGAAGCCATACAAATTTTGTGCCTTGATATAAAACTGACGAAGCCATTCGAACCGAAAAGTGGGAATAATTTGTTCAGCTTGTTGGACATGTATACGTACCGACAAACTTATTCAATCTAAAGTCACTCTATGAATCATGAGTACAAATTACCAAGAAATCCTTTGAAAAATACAGTAAATTGAATATGGTATTTATGGTCAGTCTGGGTGTCAATTATGTTTTCGGTAAAATTATCGGAATGTAGTTTAATTGTGAAAGTATTTTTATTTCTAGATCTCGCATAATACTGATGAACAGTTTCCATTCTAGAAATTAACCTATTTTTTATGGCTCAACCATATTTAGCAAAACCCACTGGAAATCAACCATATCAAAATGAAGACCGGACTTGGCTGAAATCGTGGTCTCTGAAAGCTTAGAGACACGGGATGTGATCATAAATGCCTATACGTCTCTTTCGAATATCGATCAAGACTTACTTCATAATCGTCCATGCAATAGTTAGCATAGTGAACGCGCTTATATACTCTGTAACGCAGCTTTTTAAATATTGAACAAGGTGTGATGTCGGATTTCGATTATAAAGATATAATACATCCATCTTGCTAAGCAATATAATTAGGGAAACTATTGGAAGTGTCTCAACATTACAATTCCTAAAAGGTTGAATACGCACTTGGAATGATTCAGAAACCAACGGATCTGAAGTACAAGGACGTTTAACGGGTATTTTCACTTGTTGTTAAATGCTGCGCACTTAGACCAATGACTCATTACTCCACTTACTATGATGTCCTATATCTGCTGGCAATATACTGTTCAATGTGCCAGCCGATCTAATCGGTTATCAACACCACACCTTTACAATAATATTATCGTAACATTTAACAACATACATCGAGATTTTGTTATATGAGTAATTGTTATGTAATTGAATTCCCATGTACATGAAATTTATAATCAACTAACAGGCAACACAAAATGTTAAATACACACAAATATAATCGTTCGTTATAGCGCGCAGTAACAATTCAAATAATCAAATTATCTTATTATCAAATTAAAATTTTCTTGTACGATTTTCTTATTAAAACGATGTACCATACAGCAAGTATAAGAAACAAAAGATCAAGACGAAGAAACATCGCATATAGCGGCAATAATATATAAGATTCGAATAAAATTAATTTTTATTACTTTACGTCTAAAAGACAAACAACAAAAATGTTGTTGTAGGTTTGTGCGCTTGTGTTCACTCTTCGGCCTATCTCTTAGACTTTTATTAGATTTATTTAAAAAATTAATGTCTTATTACGTTAATTGTAAATTATTGTTGACATTATCTATATATCCACTATACGCAACACTATAACAAACACTATAGACTAATAGGTCAAATTATGATTAATACACTTAACATAATTATGTTCTGTTGCTGTGCGCGGCCTTAAATGCGATATAATTAACAAATTGGATACCAGTGCGTATTTGCATAGCCAATCGACTGATTATAAATTTTGTTTTGAAATTGTGTCCTATTAGGATCAAAAGCTATGGAACCATATACTTTAGGATAAACTTCACACGATTATTTAATCGATGGAGGTGTGTCCTAATAAAAAGCCACTAGACTGAACCGTCTGAACTCATGACTTGCTAAGTTATTTGGCTTAGGTAATTTTTATTGAATTGATGAACGTCGTCCTGGTTTAATTGGATCGCTTTTTAATATTTTAATCTGCTACACCGGATTTCATCTTATTCAAGTGACAATAATGGTGTATATAACTACGAACTCACCTCTAAAACACCATATCTTATATTTCTGTTATTGTAACTGTTTCAGATCTGGGTGAATATTTAGTAACGTTTCCTACTCACAGATGCAGTTAATGATTGTACCTGGTTGCTGAACACCCTACTAGTACATTTTTCCACTGTGTAGTATACGATATCACATATTGTAAGCTTCAATGATTTGAAAGAAATGTTGATAAATAAACTAACGGTTCAATCGTTGTTTTTCATGTGTCAGTTTATCTTGATGAGTTTCATTGGGATAACTGAGTTTGGAGTTGTGATATTACCAAACGGTGGTCAGTGTTTGTCATCTGAATTGTTTGTAACCTATTAATGATTATTTAGTTCGTATGTTTGGTAGAGGAATCAAGATGGAAACATTCTACTTCTAACTGTTTTCCATTCTTTTGGTACTTTCTTATGGTAATATGCCCATACCTAGTTCAAGAGTGTCATCTCTTCTATATCATCTAGATGTTGGCACAGTTTGAGATTATCGGTACCAATGAGTTAATTTAAAAATTATTTACACTTGTTACTAGCGATACCACCAACTTCTGTGGAATCTGAAAGAACCTTAACTAGGAAAAAGTTGCACTATTAGATCCCGTCTTAGTGGATGGTTTGAAAACATTTTTGGAATGAGGAGAATGTGAAGTTGCGCTTCCCGCATCAGGGATTCTAGTCAACTTTGACTCATGAATGTATTTGACTCAAATTTTGAAATATTTGCTACAATTTTTTTTTTTTTTAAATAACACCTTTATTGGTATGACTACTACAATCTTAAATATTATTACTTAATTCATTAGTAGGGTTGACATTAGTACTTATGAGATAAGCATAAAACTTGTTTGGGTCTGCTGAACCAGTGTCCAGTTCCCTTGTTATATAATAGTCATACGGTTAACTCATGTGGTTTCATTCGTTGGAGCCGCCTTCCTTCGTTTGTACTGTCCAGTTGTTGTACGGCCTCGACATTGGTATGGATAAGAAGTCTCTTCTCATGTCTTATGGCACATTTGCGGATGACGTCGTTAATCAATTGAATTTCTAGATCATTGTGTATTTCCCGGTTAGTCACGAATCGGTAAGCGTTGGTGATCATTCGAAGAAAATTATTTTGACTACGTTGTATAATGTCTCTATTAGACTTATGAGTACAACCCCATAGCTGCGCGCCATACATCCATATTGGTTTGAAGATAGTTTGATAGACTAGTATTTTGCAATACAGGTTCATTTTTGAATGATGCCCAATTAACCAGTACATTTGACGTTGTTTAAATCGTATCTCTTCAGCTTTTTGTCTTATGTGATGTTTCCAGTTGAGCCTTGAATCTAAATGCAGACTAAGGTATTTTGCCGAATCAGCCTGCGGCACTTGCGCTCCATTGAGGCATAAGCGTAGATTGTTATTTTTGTGTCGAAGTGTAAATGTCACATGGGTTGATTTAAACTCATTAAGCACAATTTTCCAGTCAATTGTCCATTTAGTAACGTTGTTCAATGCTCGTTGCAGATTTTCCACTGCCCTTGATTGTGATTCGTCTACTGACATAATTACGGTGTCATCGGCAAACGTAACGATGAATGTTTTATTCGTTGTAGGTATGTCCGCAGTGTAGAGAAGGTAGAGGACAGGTCCCAAAACACTTCCCTGCGGAACTCCCGCTAACGTTGGATAAAAGTCAGAACATGTTTCTTCATGGATGACTCTGAATTGACGATCAGAGAGGTATGATTCAAGCAGCTGGCAATAGTTTTGTGGCAGCATTTTGCTCATTTTGAATATCAATCCCTCGTGCCAAACCCTATCAAAGGCCTGGGATACATCCAGAAATACGGCGGGGCAATATTTCTTTTCCTCTAACGCTTGCTCTATTACCGTAGTTATTCGATGGACTTGATCTATTGTATAGAGTGGTTGTTCCTGAACCCAAATTGAAAATCAGGGACGTTTACAATGGGATTTAGACGTTTCAGTATAGTAGTTTTTCAAACAGCTTTGATAGGGTCGGAAGCAGTGAAATTGGTCTGTATGATGTTACTTCTTCTTCTGGTTTACCAGGTTTCTTCAGCATAATTATTTGGGCCGTTTTAAAGCATTTGGGTACATACTTCAACCTCAAACAGGCATTAAATAAGTATGTGATCATGATAATTGCTTTACGTGGAAGCTCCTTGAACAGACCCGGTGATATTTCATCAATTCCTGGTGCCTTCTTTTGGTTCAGACTTTTGTCGATTTCTTGAGCAATTTCCATTGGTGTGACCCTTTTAAAATCCTGATTTGGTTGATAAGCAGGTGTTGCGTCAATGTTGGATTGAATGTCATGGGGCTGAAACACTGTTGCAAGGTGTTGAGCAAAGAGTTCCGCTTTTTCTTTGTCTTGTCGAACCCAACTGCCTTGAGCATTTCTTAGAGGTGGTATTCGAACTACAGGACGTTTAAATTTTCTGGTTGCTTTCCATAACGAGTAATCCTTATTCAGTAACCATAACGAGTACCTAGCCCTCTTATAGTTGTCGAAGCAATTCTGTTTGAAGCTTTTAATTAGTCTATTGACTTTGTTACTTACACGATTGAAAGTTGTCTTGTCAGCGGGATTTCTGGTCAGATGCCATATTCTCCTTGCCTTTCTTCTTTCTTTGATTTGTTCTCTGATTTCAGCCGGATATTTGACTTCGAACTCCGCTTTATCCTTTATTTCTGGAGTGGTTAGACTGGCGGCCAATTGAATGTATTCAATGAAATTAATTGTTTGTTGTTCCAATTCGTCAATACTTTTAATACTAACTTTTAGCTCAACTAGATCTTCCAATTTTTCTCTGAAGAGATCCCAATCCGTGAATCGATTAGTTAGGTTTTGCATTTTCTTTTTCTTGATGACTATAGTGTTTACTGATAACACTACAGGGATGTGATAAGACGTTAAGTCGTTAATTCCTTCGACACTAGTGCAACTGGATGAAATACCTTTTGTGATGAAGAAATCAAGTAGATCTGGAATTTTTCCTGCATCCGTTGGCCAATACGTTGGCCCTCCTGGAGAAAAATATTCGCAGTTGTTTTCATGAATGGCATTGAACAAAGCATTCCCTTTCCCAGGGGAAATTAGCCTGGAACCCCAAGCAGTATGTTTTATATTATAGTCCAATAATAAACCTTGGACCGAGTTTATTGAAGACGTTATTAAATTGTGACTTCGTTGGTGAATGCCGTGGGGGACAGTATGCTGCCGCAATATTTAAATCTGCGCCATTATATTGGATTGAGATCACAGCTACTTGCATATAGCTTTCACGAATATCCTCTTGTTGATTATGTTTGATATTATTTTTTATTAGTACAGTTGAACCGCCTCTGGCTCTTTCACTAGGATGGGTTGTCCAGTAGGAGCTTGTTCTATTATTTTGTTGGCTTTTAATTTGGTTTTGGTATACACATGCTACAATTATAAAAACGAAAATTGAACCTTCCTTTAATAGGAACATCACGTAACATATCTACTCTTGAGATGGCTTATAAATTTCAGAAATAAAAATTCTATAAAGTTATCCTTTCGAATTTCAGGATCACAGAATTAGATCCTGTCTATATATTATGCTTATGAAGAAGCCTGTGTAGAAGGTGCCATAAATGACATTAGGTTTTGTAATATTTTCATCGAAAGTACTGTCTTAAATCATAGCGTATCGAGTAGATCTAGAACAGCATTTACCAAGAAAAAGCCTTTGATTAATTTTGATTACAGGCTGAAACAGTACTTCCTCAATAAACCAATTGTATTTCACCCTGCCAATAAACTATCATATAAATTACTTCGTCGGACAGATATACAGGTAAGGCATCTGTTATATGTTTTGTTATAACAAAAGGCTTACTTTATATTGGAGGGCTCCTGCCTCCTAACTTGAAGATCTCATTATAGAGCGATGAGCTTATAAATGTTTAGTTTCCAATTCCAAAAGCTTTTTCTTTTAATTTTGAAAAATGTTTTGAGGGGAGAGACCAACCACGAGTATGAATGGCATGAACACATGTAGTGCTCAATCGTTTCTTCTTCTCCACACCACACTGTGAACAGTGATCCTAAACTTTCATTCGGATTATATGATTATTCAGGGCACAATGTCCATGAGAATACCCTGTAAGGATCTCAAAGTACGTTTAACGTTATTCATGAAGAGCTGGGACCTATGCTGATTTATTGTTCACATGAAGAATCTACATAGGCGACAGAAATATAAAAAGGCGGGAAACGGCGACATAGATAATATCTGCCTAGTAAAATTGATTGATATCTCAATAACATTGATTCAAATGTCGAATATGCAAACGTATTGTTTGCTTATGGTTTTTGTAATGGGAATGATATGGCTGCTGTTATGGAATATCGTCAACGTTAACCACATCTGAAGCATCCCAGTGGAGGTTCATAACCCGAGTTTTCAACTAACTCTGCGAGTCGTGAAAATCAACTCAGCACTAACATAATTTCTGAACGAGCTGTTCGATATGATTTATAAGACGTAGAAGATATTCTCCATTTAGTAGCAACGACCAGCTCACGAAGATCCATACTTTCCAGTTTATGAAGAATTGATTCCTACTAAAAAGAGTACTAAACACAAGCAAGGTTTACGCTTTACGGTCCGTTGTGATACCACAGGATCTTACTTCTCTATTACCTTTGTGAAAACCAGTTTGAGCTACTTTCGAGATCAGAAAGGCAGACCATTAAGAACTTACCCAATTATACATGTATTTTGTGTGCCAAAGCCAGGCATGAGCAAAGGAGGGAGACTACCGTCCACGATCGTTCTTAGTTCACGTCTTCATAGGGAGATTAGCGTCTACGGCCCCCTTGTTTAACACAGTCTTGAGTGCCTTTATGGGCCTCCGTAACTTTGCCCTTTCCGGTACTAGTAGGAGAGTTTTGCCACGCTACGCTAGTTCGTCCGCCCTGCTGTTCCCCATGACATTCGAGTGTCTGGGCACTCACACTATCTGAATGTTGAAATGCTCACTCATCTCATTCTGAGTCAAGTGGCAACCCAACGCCATCAAGAGCTGGCCAGCACCCGCTCACTCCATACATAAGTACTGGTCTTACTACGGAAGTGAAGAGCAATTAAAAGTATAAAATACAAACAATATTTAAGTGCATTGTCAGTGTACCAGCTCCGGCTTCAGGCCCCATCTCTTTCCTCTTCCCTATATTAGCCTTCTGTATTCTTTCCAAAATGTTGGGCTTCCAACTAAGCTTACTGGCGAAGATTACACCTAGAAATCTTGCCTTGTTAGTTACAGCTAGTCCGCTGTCGTTTAAGAGAGGTGGATCTTATATCGGGATTTTATATTTCCTAGTTAATAGTACCAGTTCAGTTTCACCTCGTTATAATTAGGAGGTCATTTTGGTTTCAGAGACTAGGAGACAGGATTCCTCCCTGCGGGATTTCCTTAGACCCCAGCCTCCTGATGGAAGATTCCTATTCAATTGGTAATTTATTCTCGCTTCAAAATCGCCTCCTAGGAGAGAACTACTTAATTTTTTTTTTTTAAATAAATTACACGAACTAATAGAGAATGTTCCTTAAAACAACAGAAGGCATATGTATAACCAGCAAGATGGACCTTCTGCGCATTTTACTCGTCAGATCAAGGTTTCCAGGATGTTGTATTGGTCGCGGTGGTCCTATTGATTGACCTTCTGGGGCTGGTTTATAGATGAAGTGTTTAAAGATACATAATGCATACCCTGATTCGTCTCCTCCTGTAGTTTAAACAGTTTAGTAACCTGTGCGTTATCAAATCGAGTACGTGCTGAGTTTTGCTAGATCGTAACTAGTTCTATTTTTGGCAAATCTGTTAGATATTTCGAGGAAGAGGTATAGTTTACTATACAAGACCATTTCCTCCTTACTAACATATGTAGTATCGCTTTACACCAATGAGATCGAAAAGTCTGGTTTTTCTATTCCTAAACCTTTTTTTCGTTTGAGAAGTGAGAAGGGGAAGAACCAGCCACCTGACGTTTTGTGTTGTTTCAAAATTTCCTCAAAACCACTGTAACGTTATTGATTGATGGTTATCAAAATACTGCATTGTTTAACATATATTTTGTAAGCGCCTCGATTCTCATGCCATATATATATGCAAGATTGATAATCATGTCAAAATTACACCATTTATCATAATTTTATGGAAAATTTTATTTTCACACATTTCAACGTTCGGTTTTCGTGTGATTTGCACATACACGAGTCGCACACAAAAAACCAACTCCTCAAAATATATGTATGTATACGAGTATATACGTGAATATGCCAAATCGTCCAACTGTTAAATCAAATAAATTAGAAAATTAGAAAAACACCTAATATGCTTTTCACACAAGACACCAGCAACAACAACCAAACAATATACATTATGATGTATAATGTATAAAATTATGATTTATACGATCTCATTGTTATGCCATAAATTTCATTTTGGCGTCTTAAAAGTTGAATAAAAAATATTATACTGTGTTTCTTATTCAATTTGCTCCGAAACAGAACAACAACAACAGTATATTAATAAACAAACAGTCTTCAACTTCCAATTGAATATTTGCATGCAGCGCATGTTAACACTCGAATTTTAATTTTACGTTCATTCTAATTATGAATACGTTCTAAAAATATATGGAATATCTAAGATGCTTATCGTGTTCGGTATAAGACGAAAGACACACAGTAAAAAAAATCGGTATTTTATTTATTAAATTTGCATTGCATGTTTATGTGGATATAAAGAGGTAATTTAAACGTTACAAAAAACACTTTATGTGAATTTATAATTTTTGCTTCACATACGACAAGCATACACATATACGAATGTAGTGCAAATATGAAAGGCATAAGTAGCACCACATCACACTGTACACATATATATATATACCGAGTAGAACAAAAAATAACACTTTAAAACCTTAATCTGTGTATACCTTTCGTAAGACGTCTTAAGACATAATCTCGTTATAATCGTAAAGAAACAACATTTCTGACATCTTAAATTGGATTAAAGTATTGTATTGTATATAGATACAGTCAACAGGAAAGGGTTAACAAGATTTTTGTATAAATCCGTACCTTTTTAAGCCGCCACATTACCGAGAAGGTGTGGTATTTATAAAGGGTGGTCCAATAAGAGCTTCCAATCAATTTAATAATCAGCAATTTGTGACATAAGTTCTATTTATATCCGAAGTGAAAAAAAGGAGATCTGTGAGGAAGTGGATGAAGGTCACTATCGGAACTCTAGAGAAACCTGATGGAACTCACACGAGAACAAATCAGAAAGTTTTAGATGTACTAATAAAAACTCATTTTCCCGAAAGTGAGAATTCTATTGAAGTTGATGGAAATCAACTGCCGCACACCAACTACCAAGTTTCAGAGATTGAAGCTTGGTAGTGAAGGTGGGGTCAAAAGACATAATCCGATGGAGCGTCGGTTCTTTCTCAAAATTTAAAACACCTGGCTTGAAAGGTTCTGGAGTACATTCTGGAGTACATTCCAAGATCTTCGAGAAAAGTCAGGGTAGTATTTATCCCGAAGGATGGAAAGTCTAGATATTCTTTCCTCTTTTCTACTTAAAAAGTTAGAGCGATTGGTTGAAAGGCATTTCAGGAATTATGTACTATATTAGTAAATCCCGTTTAATTCAAACAAGACGCATACCAGAAAGGCAGATCGAAGAAACAGCACTCCATGAAGTCGTTGGACGGATTGAAAGATCACTGGAGAGCAAAGAATTTGACCTTGGAGCATTTCTGGACATTAAAGCGCTTCTGACAATACATCCTTCAATGCAATGATCTCTGCAGCTGAAAGACATGGTATAGAGACCAAACTTGTTCGTTGGTTTAGCGTCATGCTAAAGTCAAGGAGAATTACTGCAGATTTTGGTATAGAGATAGGACGACGGTGACCGCCCGAAAGGAATGTCCTCAGGAGGGGGCTTCTGTCTCTTGTGGTGTCTTGTGTTCAACTCACTCCTAGTCCAACTAAACGACAACGGATTTTTCTGCCAGGGTTATGCTGATGATATCGCCATAATACTGGTAGGTAAATATTCGGACGTAATATGTGATCGCTATCCCTATCATTCAATCCGAGTAAAACGGATATGGTCCTTTTCAATAGACGCAGGAGTCTTGGAAACTTTACTCTCTTCCGAAGTCAAGTATCTGGGGATCTGGTTAGATCGGAAGATTACTTAGAAAAAACATTTAAAAGAGAAATGCAACAAAGCATGCAACATTTACTTGAAATGCAAACCGTCATTTGGTAAATCATGGAGCCTGAAACCTGAGCCTGGAGCCTGAGACGCGTGTACTGATTATAAGTTTCAGTAATCAAACCCATAATCTCGATTGCTGCATTTTTTTGGTGGCTTAGAACAATGAGCGGGATTGGAGAGAAACCTCTTAACCGGCCTCAAAGACTTGTTTGTCTAGGTAAAGTAGGAGCTATGCACACCATACCTACTGCAGCTTTTGAGATGGCTGTGGGTCTGCTGTCGGTTGATCTTTAGATCAGAAGGTGTGCATCGCAAACAGTCACTCGTCTACAGTGCAAAGACAACCTATTTGGCCCTTTCGAGCACTGTCAAAAATGGAGGGAGGTGGGCCGGCACACAACTACCCACATGCCCTCAGACATCATGGTGACGAAGCAGGTCTTCGGGAAATTATTTTATGTAACTATCACCGGAAATCTAATATGGGACTATAACAGCCCATTCTATCCCTCGGCAACGATATTTTAAACTTAACTGTACAACCATTTGTTAGTCTGGCTGCCTTACAAGCGATTGGTTCCAATACTGTTTCATCGAAACTGGTTTTGGAAACGATATGTGCCATAAATCAACTAGGCAGGCTAAATAAAGCTGGACTTCACTGGATACCCAGTCACATGGCTAATATCAAAGAGAATATATAGGCCGATAAATTGGCCCGATGGAGTGTGACATTCATATTTGTGAGATCTGAGGGCCACTCTAGGAGTGACGTCACTATCACTTAAACAAGAAAGTGATTATTATTTTGGAGATCTGTACCAAGACTTTGGATCAGTAAACCAGCAAAGATTCCAGTCTTTTTCTTAAATTGTGATATACACATTTTAAGGATCTTGCTGGGCATTCTACAGAGCACTGTTCCTCGTTCATTTCTCGTCCAATAAATCGATGGTTTGGCCTTGGTTGGTTGAAACCACAAGTCGGTTACACGAATATATTGAATTTTTGGCAATTACAATTCATTGCTCTGTAATTATCGCCATTGACTTTTACACGCTGTCCTGACGCATTTTTAAAGAAATACGCACCGATTATGTCACCTGCCCATTAACCGCACTAAACAAAAAATTCTTTGTTCAGGCTGTATTGGAAGCCGATGACGCAAAGGAAGGTCAACCGTCTTGTTTTGAACAAGTGTGCCTTCAAATCAAGATCTTTCTTCAAAAAACGCCACAATGCGTCATATGAGATACCCAGAGTTTGAGAACGGAGATGAATTGAATGATTGCGGTTTTCACGTATCCACTTTCCGCTACACCAGTAGTATTCACATTAGATCGACTTGTACGCGCTCAAGTCGAAGAGCACGAAAACAATTTCCCCCTCAACATTGATTTTTGAAATAAATTTCCACATCTTGTAAACCTTGTCCTCGCGTAAGTCTATTTATTCATGGTGAGGTCATCCAATTAATACTGTACAGAAATGTCATATGACTATGACGTTTGTGTCATAGTCATATAACATTTCCGCGTCAGTACTGTAGACTGACATGGAGCTATGCAATGCGTAGATGGTTATACGTAAATCGGCCCTATAGCCATACATATAGTGGTATCACAACGGACCATCGCCGGTCTAGTGAGAGCCCAAATTGGAAAAAGTACCTCCTATTGGATCACTCTTTACATATAGTATATGGGAAGAGGTGTACGGATTACCAAATCAATGTTCGTGACTCAAAGTAATAATAATCGGTTTTGTTATGAAAATTGTTAAAGAAAATTTGTTTTGTAATTGGTGCTAATGTTCTTCCCTAATGCGTCATATTAATAAATTAATTAAATTTGCATAAAACATATTTCTATGTATTATAATTATTATTATTTGAATTAATTATTTATTGCAAATAATGAAAACATGTAAACTGAAAATTAGAATCTTTTTATACGATTTATGGCTATAAACACAAAGTTAATGCGTACGAAGTAAAGTGGGAAGCTGACTTGAAAACATAACCACACATTAACTCCAAATATGTATAAGTATAGGTCTTGTTAAAGCAGTATAGAGGCATAATGCGTTTCTACTAGCCTCCACAAATAAATACAGAACTATAGTGACTGTATATAGTGTTCACTTTTCTCCTCGATCTGACCTACTGCTTCGAAGTAGTCATCTAAAATAAGCTAAAAAAATAATCTGGCTGTTGACAAAATTGTATATTACTTATAATTAAACAGGCTTGCTCTGTTTTGGATGGGCGCACTACCAATCTACACCTGCTAGCCAATTTAGTGATAATTGGCAGTGAAAACATTTTCGAGCACTGTTCTCTTTCAGTTGTCTCATAGCAAGAATTAGGTTTCACCTCGTCAATCTCGTTTATCATATGAAATTCCCCCACCATAACTCTCAGACAGGCAGACCTGCTCTGACATGATAGACGATCGACATTCATTCTTCGATTAAGGCAGAACATGGCCCAAAAGTTCATCCTAATTAATCGAAGAAAGGCTAGTTATTAGAATAATGCTCTTTTTGGCTATTGTATAGTGTTATCTGTCACTCAGGTTATCTGGCCCATTTTGATTTCTCACTATATTATTGTACGTTCCGGCTATAGGTCCGATTTACGTAGAAACCATCTGCTCATTGCATAGTTCCATACCAGCCCATAGTACTGACATGGAAGATTGGACACGGATTCTAACCTCAACCGGATCTCAGATGAGTTCATTCTCACGACCGATCGTACCGCCCAGACGATCGATGGTGAAAATACCTTTTCGCATTCTGCCCCTATCGGGATTAGAACAAAAATTTAATTTCGAGTTTTAACTGAGCACTTACGTCATTCTTTAAGGTTGGAACAAGAAATGACATATCATGATACAGAGAAATATGTTCACTGTTTTATTACTAAACTGTTAGTATTAGTCTTATCACCTTGTTTGGTGGTAGTATACCAGTTAAAATCTAATAAGGTCATCGAAAACCACTTGTAAGTTGGCAGATTAAGATAGACAGACACAATCGAACTTGGGACAACTTTGTATCATGATGAATCTTAACCGAAAGGTGATTCAAACAGTCAAGTCTAATTTGAAGTAGCATTGCAGTGTCACTTCGATCTTCTGACACCATCCACTAATCATTACCAACAATTAAAAGAAAGGTAAATCAACCTTGAAGTTAGTGAAGGACTGAGTAATGCAGTATTATAAGTTGCAAATAATTGATTGTGTGAAGAATGAAACTACCAGCAACATACGAGAGATACGTCGATGAACAGACTCCACGATCGTTCTAAATTGGATCGCCGGTCGGAAAAAGAAAGTGATCATACGAATTGGTAACAGGGACTTCTGTCACGAAGTATTTTCGGCTCCATTTTTATGAAGTGATTTTAGGTTTTAGAGCTCAGAACAAAAATATGAGGATGATCATAACCCAGAGCTATACCGGATGGAGCATATATGTCGATGCTGAAAAGGAGCAAAAATATTAGAATAATTTGCTGCAGATAAAAAGCGATGAATCGAACAGACCGAGGGAATTAAAATAGATTATTTACTATTACTTCCAACATTTGTTGAAAATATCGCATGTCTATTGACCAGGAAGACTGCCTATAACAGAACCAAATCAGCTGTGAATTTACGATTAGTCGAATTAGAACCAGACAATTGTAACTCAAGAAATAATGATAAACCATATAGTCAAAAGGCCACCAACCATAGGTTTCGAAAAAGTTCAACGAAAGCAGAAAATCGTGGAAGACTTGACAAAGAAGTATACAGAACAACTAACTCAAGAACAAAAACCAGCAGCAACAGGATTGTTAGAGAAATAAGTATATCCGTTTGCTTTAGCCCTCTAGTGTATTATCGACGATGGAATTCATGGAGTTCATTAGTGGTATTGGTGTAAGTGAAAAATGTCAGTATGAACTTCTTTCAAAAGAATATTGGAATAAAGAGAGCAATTGGAATATGGACCAATATTGTGGATACTGGTGCGAGTAATAATGGTATTGGACCAGTTTTGTTTTCGGAAATTATCAGTAGAAGGAAATTATTGTTTTACAAGGACAGAGCTGTTGGCTATAGCACAATGCGTATATATAGCACACTCGAAAGATATCATTTTTCTTATAAAGGCAGATAATGATGCTCTAACATGGCTGTTACAATTAAAGAATCCTACGGAATCATCCAACAAGAGGTCAGAAAAGAGCAAACAGAAGATCCAGAGACCATATTAGAATAAGTTTGCTAATAAGAGTCCAATATTACAGGCGTATTGGGTTAAATGAAATAGTCTGTTGATTAAAGAGTTTAAGACAGTCTCGATGGTAGACAAAAACAGTTATTAGTGATGATACCATATGGGTTCATATTTTAAGGAAATATTATAGAAGGAGAAGTGGCAGCTATCTAAGTATAAATAACAATTAGGCATATTTCGCGAAATGTTTAATTGGGCATAATGTAGATAATCAGGTTGTCAAATCGTAATCAAAAGTGTGACCCATGAATGGCAATAAAAAATAATGCTAAATGCTGCAATATAAAAACGGATCACCATTTGAGGGGACCGCTATGGTAGTCCTCAATAAATAAGTTGTAGGTTATGGATATCAACTGGCTGGATCATATACCTATTTACGAGACAGAGGTAACGAGTTCACTTTTTAGATTTAATTGCATATTTTGCATTACAATATTTATGAATTCTACGTGTATCGGTGTACTTTAAGATGGATTTGAAAAATATTATCGAATATGGAAGCTACTTCTTGTATCTCACTTCTATATTCCTTGTAATAAATCTTAGTTCTTGCCGAAAATAAAAAAAGAAGAGGTTGACTCTTAAAAACTAATCAACAAACAACTCACTCCTTTCGTTCATGTCCATATGATAAATTGCACCCTTCACTACCCCAACTTGCGTTTTACTTGGTGAAAAAGACCACTATTAATGTCCTGTTGTATGGTCAGGCTAGTTCTCCTTCCTTTCCTGCTACATATTTTTTATAAACATAATAAGAGCTTTTGCCATGATGTGCTGGAGTTTTTGTTTCTCACCAGTATTACCAATCAAAGTCCCGCTTATTACGAGAGCTTACTAGCCCTGATTATCAAGCTATCTTTGAGGCTGGTCAAATTTTGATAGCCAGCCAAACTCGTGATCTTGGTTTGTTGAAGGTTTCTTACTCTCTAACATATTGTATATTACAATATGTAATTTACGGATTTTGGTGCTTGTGGAGCAGATCGGAAAAGGTCGTACACTCCAAGAACAATCAAAAATATCACTATAGTTAGTTTAAATGTTTTCCGGTGTACAAGACGTGCTGGGTTGCTGTATTGTTCACGTGTGGCTCACATCGACTTAATGTCCTTGAGGAGGTTTTGTTTTTTCAAATGCGCTGGTGGATCAACACAGTTTTCTGGGTACAAAGTATCCAGGTTATTGATTGAAATAGTTGTGAAGTAAACCATATTAATAATTCGGAACTGAGTGTATTCTCTTATTTATCGAAATTAATCTTAGGACAAGTCACCTAGTGTTTAGACATAACTATGTGGCATTATTGAGTAGGACAGCTGGTCGAGCTTTCATCTAGTGGTTTCCCAAGCTTGTAGCCTCTTGATCACTTCTGCAACTTACCATTAACTGAGTAAATATTGAATTTTAAAAGCTCCATGTATAAGATGAGTAAGAATAGCGTAGTAGTTCTTCAAAATTATTGGTAGAAGAACAAAACCAGAGACTTTGATCGAAAACAGAATACGAGATGTAGAATTTATTGGTTGGTCCTGACGAATTTGATTTTCATATCTATGTACCTGTATCCAGAGGTATCTCCGAAAATTACCTAGTAGTTGAAAATGAAGAAGGACTATCATCGGATTACTCTCCAGTCTTAATGACAATAAGTTCCACGGCAGTAAGGAAAGCAAGCCCTCCAAGACTAACAAATAACAAAACAAACTGGGAATACTTTCGCCAGCTAGTCGAAGAAAGCGTCAATCTACAGGTGCCGATCTCGAACGATCATATGATAGAAGAAGAGCTGGAAAATCTCATTGAAAGTATACAGAAAGCGGCATGGGAAAGTACTCCCATCCAGCATGATATAATACAGAAAAGTATAAGCTACCCAGTTGAAGTGAGAGACTTGGTTAACGAAAAAAGAACTAGAGCTTCGGAAGATAAAACAATCCTAAATAATCTGTGCAACAAACTTTAACTGCTTATAAAAGAGATCAAGAATGAGTCAGTAGCTTGCTTTCTAAGTAACCTGACAGGTAAATCTGACACGGACTATTCGTTGTGGAAGGCCACTAAAAGTCTAAAAAGACCTAAACTGCAAGTGCCACCCATAAAAAAAGCTGATGGAACCTGGGCTCGCAGCGATAAACAAAAAGCTGATCTTTTTGCCGAACACCTAGAAATTACCTTCAAACCACCAACTGGGCAGGTAGAGAATGAATATTTAACACCGGTCAACAAATTAGACGAGGTACCTCTCCTACCAGTCACTGTGAAAGAAATCAAAGAAGAAGTAAAAAATCTTAAAGATAAAAAGGCTCCTGGTTACGACCTGATAACAGCAAAAATAATCAAAGCACTACCAGAAAAAGCACTACGGAAGCTACAGCACATAATCAATGCTGTCTTTAGACAAAGTTATGTTCCGAGACAGTGGAAAGTAGCAGAAATAATAATGATTGCTAAGCCTAATAAACCCTTAAATGACAAAACATCATACAGGCCAATCTTTTTATTAACAACCACATCAAAAATTTTCGAAAGATTGTTTCTGAAGAGACTCAAGCCAATTATAGAGACTAGGAAACTTATACCACCACATCAGTTTGGGTTTCGAGAAGGCCACTCAACAATAGAACAGGTACATAGAATCACTGATACGATTGAAGAGGCGTTGGAAGAGAAGAAGGTATGTTCAGCAGTATTCCTAGACGTAGCCCAAGCATTTGATAAGGTTTGGCACCATGGTCTGGAATTTAAGCTTCAACGAGATCTACCAAAACAACATTTTGAATTGCTTAAGTCATACATAAATGACCATTATTTTCGAGTGAGACAAGAAGAAGAGTACTCAAAACTAAAGAAAATATTGGCAGGAGTCCCACAAGGTAGTGTGCTTGGCCCTGTGTTATACCTTCTGTATACAAATAATTTACCAAATATAGCAGAAGCCGGAATAGGGACTTTTGCTGATGACACTGCAATTATGACTACTGATATTAGTATTTTCGAGTCAACACGGAAACTACAAAATGCTGTTAATACAATGAACACTTGGACAAAAACTTGGAGAATAATGCTAAACGAATCAAAATCAACACACATCAACTTCACCAACAAGAAACTGGAATACATCCCGATTAGACTGAATTTTCAACAAATTCCTTACTCAGACAATGCGAAATACCTTGGCATGACACTAGAGACTAAGCTTAGGTGGAAAGCACATGTTAAAAAGAAAAGACAAGAATTGAATTTTAAATTCAGAAAAATGTAGTGGCTTATTGGAAGAAACTCTGAGCTAACAAAGCAAAACAAACTACTATTATATAAACAAATCCTTAAACCTATCTGGACATACGGCATTCAACTTTGGGGATGTGCAAAGAAAACTACAGTTAAGATCATACAAACATTTCAAAATAAAGTACTACGTAGCATTGTCAATGCTCCATGGTATATTAGAAATGACAACCTCCATCGAGACCTTAACATGGAATACGTCAGTGATGAAATAATTAAGCTTGCAAGGAGTCATGTACTGCGACTGCAGCAACATGACAACGAGGAGCTGCGGAACCTACTGGATCACGCCAATGGACCAAAGCGCCTAAAAAGAACAAAGGCTTTAGAATTAGTGGTTCCCTGAACTACTGAAATCAAAGGACTGGACGAAATGGGATGAACCGATTTTTCTCATCCCATAAGATGCTACACTGCTTAAAAATACAAAACATTTACTAGATAATCACTGAGATTAGTTGTAATATTATACAGAAATATAGATTTCTTAAACAAATAAAAAAAAAAAAAAAAAAAAAAATATCTGTGCAGATCGGTTTGTGTAACGAGTCGGCCTTAGCATACCCACGACCATGAAATCATTTGTAAATGAAACAACAGTTTTTGCAATAGATGTACATGTCCGCAACCATTTAAGATGGTGAGCTTTGAACTCGATCGGGTGAATTATCTGCAAAAATATTTCTGGTAATCTTTAGAGAGATATAAATAGAGGTATACCATTTGGATCGTCTAACTTGTAAGTGCTAGTGATAGCAAGGAAACTAGTTGGATCTACCGAGGAAGTGGGTAGAGAGCCAACCAAATTTGGGTGACAGATTAAATTAGGTTTAATTAGAGTTACCAGTAAAGTTTCGAGCTAGGAGATAGCTTTTCCCTGGACAGTATACTGCATAGGAAATATATGGTATAAAAGATTTCTGACTAAACACACTTGTTCTTCGACTTCGTAAAGACAGAAGTTACTTCTTTACAGATAGTTGCTGGGTAGATTCATTAAACGATTGCACTTCTTTTTTGGCTAATACTATACATGCTGGAAGGATAACTCCTATAATTTTGTATGATGACGCTTAAACAAGGAGATCTTATAAAAATGCAGATGGTTCTTCGTTAGTTGGACCGATAGCTGTACATACTCGATTTGACTCTAATTAGTAGTCCTATGGGCCCCCAAAAAACTGTAAAAGATTAAAAGAAAATTGAAACAAACCTCAAGTCTGCTCTGTTTAGACTCTGAGAAGTGAATAATACTTTGCGTGTTTTTACATGAAACCTTTACTGGTGATTGATGCATACAACATTAATTATTGGCTTGTTTAGAGCTTTTAAAGCTTTTTTGAAACTTTAACGAGAAAGAACGAAGAACGAGTTTTAAAATAATAATTCAGTCGAGCCTCCACCAATCGCTATTAAATTAGTTAACTTTTACTTTTGTGGGAAACCAAGATAGTTGCAAGAAACAAAAGCTCCCAGCTATTGATAACTACGACACTGACGAAGTGAGACTCAACATTCCATTAACTGACTCAAAGATTGGTTGACCGGATAGTAATGCGTGTAATTCTTTTAGAGCAATAACTGTTCGGGCTTAACTTCAGAACGTCACACCGATACAATAAGTACGAAAAGGAAGTTCAATAAACTAGCCCTCCGAATTTTAAGAAATTTTTCTTTAATCTCTGCATGGCCATGGTGAATTCCTGACAAGGTGGATCTTCCAATGAACCTACAGTTTGTATCTGAGGATATTCAAATCATTAAGAAGGGTCTAAAAATGTTCACGCCATGTATAAAGTACCCCATCGATGTTAATGCAGAGATTTTCATCCTAGTCCCGAATGGCAGTTGATCGAGATAGTTTGGTATGGTGCAATCCTCTCTTTTAAAACACGTGAATTACGCTCATTGTGAGTTGTTGTACTCTTAAGGCCTTTTTTCATCAACAATTTTTGGGCTTTCACTATACTATACAAGCTAGGTTTTCTAAGTGACTGCACTGCAGTAACCCTAATCTGCGTTTGAGATCTCGTGTCCACTTATATCTCACCAAAAAACTCGAAACAAACCTTTCTGGTGTTCTGCTCTCAAACGGTTAAGGAAGACTACTAGGAAGCTGAAGGACAAGGCCTGAAGATCTAATCTAGCTGCACAAAATGTTTACAAAAAAGAATTAAGAATTTCACAAAGATCTTCTTGGGTAATGTTCTGTGAGGAAATTAATATAGCTTACCTGCTGCAGTTAAACTCAATAAGTCACTCAGCAAGAATTTACAGTTGTAGACTTGATTCACTTCGTCTACCTGATGGCAAGTTTACTTCCTCTTAAAAGGAAGTGGCCGACCTACTTCTCACTACCCATTTTCCGGGCTGTATTACCATTCCAACCGACAATACTGGTGTAGTCACCAACGATTCAAACCCTTTAAATCTGCTGGTCCTGATGGAATATTACCTGCTTCATTGCAGCATGGATATTCTATCATTAAGGAGAAATTACTGCATCTGTTCCAGGCATGTCTCGCTTTTAGTTTTGTTCCACAATCTTGGAGCAGAAGTAAGGTAATTTTTATTCCAAAAATTGGCAAGTGGGATAACACCGACCCCAAATCTTTAGAAATGATTGTTGATAGGTTCATTAGGGACCAAAATTTAGTTACCGCTCCACTCAGTAACATGCAACATGCTTACAGAACGAGTAAATTCTGTGAGACTGCCTTACATGAACTCCTAACTAGGATAGAAAGATCTTTGCACAACAATGAGTTTCTTGTGAGCACTTTTCTGGATATTTCGGGAGCCTTTGATAATACTACTTTCAGGTGGACTAAATGTATGCTTAAACAGGTGGACTAAATGTATGCTTGAATCGCGCATTGCGATATATGAGGTTGAGGATATTTTTATTTCAGTCAAGGCTTCCAGAGGATGCCCGCAGAGAGGTGTGCTTTCATCCATGTTGTGGCTTCTGGTCATTGATGAACTCCTTGTACTTCTTCGTGAGTCCGGTTTTATCGCTCAAAGTTATGCAGATGATCTGGTTGTAAGAGTTTCAGGCAAGCACCTGAGTGTCTTATCAGCAAAACTCAACATGCTTTTTTCATTATAAAAAAGTGGTGTCTGGATAAGGGTTTACATGTGAATCCGTTAAAAACCGATTTGGTTATTTTTACAAGGCGTAGGAACACCGCAGCTTTTTCTGTACCATCACTTTTCAGATGTAAGGTTAAAGCTCAACCTACGTCAAACACCTTGGTGTTTTTCTGGGTAATAAACTTTCTTGGAAGTATCATCTAGATTTCAAACTACAAAAAGCGACTGCGATCTTTTGGCAATGTCATAGAGCTTTTGGTAATTCCTGGGGTTTATCACCCAAAATGTTATATTTTATCTACAAGTCTTTGGTTTTACCAATTCTAACTTAAATATCTGTTGTTTGGTGGCCAGTGGTTAAATCTTTAATTGGCAAGCTCAACTATGATGTAACGGGAAATCGACATGGTTACTGTTGGCTTCTGCCTGGTTTTAATTTCCACAGATCATAAGAAGTGGTTCATTCATCCAGGGATATGTGATTCTCACCAGACTGGCTCAAACAGATATCCGAATCGCTTGAATTCTTCTAGATGGCTCTGTCTCTCAAAAGGGTACTGGCTTTGGTTACTACTGTTCATCGCATGATTTGAGAATATCTGGCAGTTTGGGGTCTTACTGTACTATTCATCAGGCGGAATTAAGTGCTGACAGCTTTTAAGCTCGCTGCTGAAAGAGATCATATTTTGTACGGATAGTAAAACTATCCTCAACTCATTAAACAATCCTCTTACCAGCTCTAAACTGGCAGGTGATTGCAAAAAATTGCTGAACCAACATAGTTGTATTAATAAGGTAACGGTCATGTGGGTTCCTGCTCATTGTGACATTAATGGCAACCAAGTTGCAGACAGGTTGACTAAAACTGGTTCTCGCTTATTATTTGAAGGCCCTGAACCAGCAGCTCCTATACCTCCGCAATGAAAGAAAAAGGACAATGTGAGAATATTGTTTTTTTTACTTACTGGCGATGGTCGTTTCAAAAGCCTCTTCATCGCATGGGACTTGCCAGTGATGCCGTATGCGAGGATGTTGATGACAGCTCACACTTCATCAGTATCTGTCCGGCTTTTGTCCGCTTTAGATCCATTGTGTTCAACTCCAGAATTATTCCTGTAAATCAATTGGCGTCTCTGCCGTGGTTCAAACTGCTCCAGTTTGCTAAGGCTGCAGTTTGGGCATGTGCGTGATAAATCCTATAGGTTTGCACCATGGGGCCTTTGTGGCATTGAGTGCGGATCCTCGTTTCCAGCCAATGTTAATAATAATAATAATAATAACCCTAATCTCACGTCAAGATTCTAAAGCGGGGGTTTGTTGACATCATTCGAATTTTTTTACGGATGCGAGTCGACAATCTCATTTGTTGCTGTGGTAGTATTCTATGGGTCTGTTGTTTCGTTCGAAATATTGACGAAACATGGATGCCTCCTCACACAGGGTTAAGCGTATATATCTTATACATCCAATCGATCTGCCCAAATCGCTTTTAACTGCCCATATACTAAATGAATTAATCAGTTTTGAATTGTCTTATTATTATTTTTATTGCGATCTTATATTTTTTATGAAAACACATTAATCTGGTTTTTTTATAAACTGTTAATTATATTAAGATAATATATATTTAATACACCGTAGTTAAAATAAATAATTATGTTGTGTTATTAGTCTCCAATATAAAATAAAATAACATAATGTGATATAAGATAAAATTGGCTGAAATAATGACTAAGCGCGAAACACAAAAGTCTATAATTATCAAATTTTGTTGTAATTTTATCGCAAGTCTATAATAAGAAAAATTACGTTGCTTGCGTTGAAAATGAAATTTTTATGGCTAAATGAAATCGTTAAACGTAATTTGATCAAATTATCAAAAATCATGTTCACGTCTTAATCGCATCGAAAGAGAAACGTTTTCGTAATTTTTTGATAATAAAAATAATAACCGATAGGTGACCTGCAAGAGCAGCAGGCGTCGTCTCTTTAAACAATACCCAAACCGTCAGTATTTTAGTGCCACATCCCGTCCTAGACGTACACACGAAATTTGTTTGTCCTTCGAATGTTTCAAAGATATCAAGTATCGTCAAGGTCATCAAAAGCAGTGCTGGCTATGGGAAGAGTATATGAAATAAACCCAGCCTTCAAAGTGTGTCTATCATAATTCAAGAAGATTTTGGATAAGCGACAAGTGATAAAATTGTCTGATACCCCAAGGTCGTTATTAGTTGATCCCAAATAGGAATCGTGGCTCAAAACAGTGCAAACTATGGAAAAAGTATGAGGGACAGGAGTCCAAGAAGTACTCAACAGTTTTTCTTTTCCTTTCTTACATTGTTCGCAGTTTGAATTGTTCCGAATTTATTTTCAGATTTTGGAAAGGTGGCGAGAGATGAGGTTGTCCCGTCTCTTTTGGTGCGTATAATGATCACTAAAGCATTTATCGTCTCCACCTAATAAACTATAGTTTCGATGAAACATTAATGGACTGAATCGCCGTTAAAGCAGCATGGCTGTCAGTAAGGATACAGATACCAATTAATTTTCATCTGAAAGAGAGAAACGTACCTCTATCAAGAGAGATAGATAAATTTATCAGATTACAGCATACTGATCAATTAGTAAAGATCAGTATATTGTCATTGGAGAGTTAAGACGGGCTATTGTAGTCAACCAGTCAGTACCCAATTGTCTGATAGATACGAATTAGTAATGTAAACTATTTTTCACATCTTAATCGTCACATCACTCAGGCTCAATTGGTTCATTGTGATATCCTGTCCCAGACGTACACTCTCAGTACCTAAATCTGTTTGCTCTTCGATGAAGCGTCAAGGTCGTCAGTTGATCCTCATATAGAAATTGTGATCCAAAGCAGTGCAGTATCTGGAAAGAGTATGAAGGATAGGAGTTTGCAGTTTACGTTGTTGTTACTAATTTTTATTCGGAACATGTGATTAGGAAACAATCCCTCGTGAGAATGCCTAGCAAGATCCTTAAAATGCGTCTATCATAATTCAAGAAGATTTTATAGATAGGCGACAAGAGAAAAGGTTGTCTAAAATCCTGAAAGTCGTTAGTCTTTCTTTCAAGATACTCAATCATAATACAAGAGGGGCTGAGATCTTTGCTAATTTATTGATCCAAACAAAAGATTCGGTTGTCCCATCTTTCCTGGTGCAGATCACCAAAATGATCGCCTCTATCTTTCTTAAGAGATAATGATGTCATTCGTTAATCAGTCAAGTTTTACTTCATATAGACCTCCTAGTCGATTTAGGGCCAGTTATCGTCTCACCAAGAAGTTCCGATTAAACAGTATTGGAGACATTCGCTGTTAGAGCCGAGGCTGGCAGTTAGATACAACGATCTCTGTAGTTCATCTCATTTACAAAGTAATTTCTGTCTGAAAAACAGTAGCGTACCTATACTGATGAACCATTGCAGTTCAAAACGTCAATACCCAATTGTCTGTTAGATACAAATTAGCAATGCAAGTTATTTTTCAACACTTCATCTGGCACAAATTCAATTGAACATCGTTCTCGTACACGTCTTGCTCTATTGATCGACGATTTATTTTGAGTGTTTTGTAATCTTAAATACACAAGTCGAACTATATAGTAAAAAAGCTTTGTAACAACTTTGCAGCATGTAAATAAATTTGCTTGGAACGAGATAAACACAAGAACTAAACAACAAAGTGGCAAGTATAAATTTCAAAGCGTGCAGAATAAATCAAACCGACTTGTTTCTTGTCTTCAAAACCATGAATTTTCTAAACTGTGCAGCAATAATATTTATATTTATAATAAGATTATTATATTTAATAATTTTGTATACATTTAAAAGCTATTTGATATACTCGTACTCAAATAGACTTGTTTGGGATTATATACATATATTCTGGATCTTATATATACGAGATACAAGATGTATGTAAGTATATATCCAAGATATATTCAATTTTTTTTTATTTATTTATTTTGAGTGTTCAATCCATTGTTACAATACATTTTTTTTTCGTTTTTTATTTATATTTAGAATTTATAATCGAACATTTATTTTTTAATAATATAATACCATTATATGGTATTAAGAAAATGAATAAGAACAAAAAAAGCAAAAAAGATCATGGCTATCGTGAATTGAGACCACGATTTGGTAATACATTAGCGAGAACATATATAAAAACTGTTTGGTCTGAGTGAAAACATTCAATTGATGTGGTGTTTACATATGATGCATTTAGATTTGGGAAACAATGGTCACCTGGTTAAAAATAAAGTACTATGTAGGCCCTTAAAAATCACCAGGGTATGACTTCATAGCTATTCTAAAAATATCGAACATAATTAATGCCTCCTTCAGAATCTGATATAAATCTTTTTGTCTTGGAATTTGGCGGAAGTAATAATGTTATCTAAACCAGGTAAGCCATCAACCGAACTAACCTCACTTCAAAGTCAATCAAGTCCACGGAATTATAGATTTAATAGAACAACCCAGCCAGCTGAGTGTCGCAAACTGTGTTAAGGTCGTACTTAAAAGGGAGATACTTTAGAGTTAAACAGGAAGAAGTTTACTCCAGCATAAAATAAGCTATACCAAGAGTCACACAGTGAAGTGTTTTATACATTACATTTTGTACTGTATACCCGCAGCAGCCACATTTAGCTACAAATAGTAATTCCATAAATAATATAAAATATTGGCTAGGTGGATAATTGTACTGAGTGAATCGAAGTCTACTCATATTAATTTCACTAATAGATCAATAGAACCACTATCTGTGACTCTCGAGAATACTTCTGTGCCACATGCAAATCAAGCTTTTTTTTTTTTTTTTTTAACGGTTTTTACAGGCCATTATTGGCCCGTACCGTGTCAACAATTTGACTCCATTGATTTCGATCACGAGCCAGTTCTTCAAACCGTTGTAGGCAGTTTGAAGATGCCAGATCGCTCTCTACGCCGTGGAGCCATCGTCGCCGACAGCGACCTCTTCGCCTACCGAAAGGCGGTTCTCCCTTAAAGGTTCGCTGTATCATTCGGTTCGGATCAGCACGCAGAACGTGTCCGAGCCAGCGTACTCGCTGTCTTTTAATTTCATGCACGATATCAGGAATTTGCATAACTCTAATACGCATGATTCTCCTCTCGAATGTTAGAAGCCATCTTTCGTACTCATCCGTCAAGATCCAACTCTCACATCCATACATGACAACGGGTCTGATCAACACTCTGTACAGTTTCAGCTTATCCGTATTTGCAAGATATTTTGATTTCAGCAGTTGACGTAGAGGATACAAAGCCCGATTGCCAGCGGCAAGGCGGACCTTGATATCCTCTCCCACACTATTATCGTGAGTGATGAGAGATCCAAGATACTTGAATCTCATCGCTCCTTCAAACGTGTGGTTACCACTACTGAAATCAATTGCGTCTTGGTCTCTAAGACCCGAGACTAGATATTTGGTTTTTGACTCGTTGATTTTTAGACCAACAGAAGCTGAAAACTGTTCCAGTGGATCAAGTATCTCTTTCACGCACTCGTTGATTTTGAGACCAACAGAAGCTGAAAACTGTTCCAGTGGATCAAGTATCTCTTTCACTCCGTTGCCATTTAATCCAATCACACAGATATCATCTGCATAAGCAAGAAGTTGATTGGATTGTCGGAATAAGATGTTGTCCTGAGGTGTTTCACTTTTACGAAGGATGTATTCCAACATGAGATTAAAAAGTATCGGGGACAGCGCATCTCCTTGCCAAACACCGGAATTGATTGCAAAAGTTCTCGATAGCCTGTTCTCAACTTTGACACAGCATTGTGACTGCGTTACTGTCATTTTAAGCTTAATACCTTGGTATAAATCGTGAAGCAAGGTTAAAGTGGAAAGTACACATGAAGTGAACGCCCCTTGCTACACACAGACAAAGTGAACGCCCCTTGCTACACACGTAATATTGACCTTCATATAGATCTCGGAATTGACACAGTCACAGAGAAAATAAAGAAATGTGCTCAAAAACATCAGGATTCCATAATCACCTTAACTTTGAAGCTGTAAAGCTACTTGATCAAGTAGGTATCATAAAAAGACTGAAAAAAAAATTTACATTTTTTTAGCTGGGGAACTCGTATTTCGATTGAGTCCCAACTATAGTTTACATCCCTGTAGTGTGGACTCAATCTAAATATGAGTTCCCCAGCTCAAAAATTCTAATCAAAACATTGATATTCCGTTTTAATGGCAGTCCACTGTTATACTGCTATATTTTATGATGACACCATTCTGCTCGCAACTTTTTTTTTCTATCACAAATTTCATTACAGCTGATAAGTCTTGTTTTAGATCTTGATCGTTTCGTTTCACCATTTTTCAAATCGTTACTTGCACGATTTTCTTTATTCTCAACTCGACCAGAATGGTAACACTAATCAAAGCTTTTTTCACTCAATTCACTATCACTCTTTAATAGGTGGTGTTTTCAATTAGGCCGGGTCCAAAGATTTACAGTCTGAGTTTTCACTCTTATACCTAGCTTGCCAAAGTATCTTATCGACGATTGTTCAAAATTGTTAAATAGTAAAATGCGATGGAATCCTATACATGATACAAATAGTAATAAAACGATATTTACAATCTGGCACCATCGTTGTCAGCCCCAAACCAACTTTTTACATGCAAGGTGTAAAATGTTTGAAAATACAAAAAATGTCACTATCATTAATAGAACCTTCGTAAGTTGAATGGTTGTTCTCCACTTAGAATTTCTCTTAAAGTGATATTTCTGATGAAACTCGTTGATTTGGAGACTATAACAACGTAATACTTTGTAGACGTAAACGTAATACTTTGTAGTGGAAGGTTGAAAAGAAAGTTTTCGTGGAACCATCGGCCAACTACTGTACACTTTTGTACAAAAGTAAAACTCTCTTTCCGTTTCGCCGACCAGTACAGTGTTTTTCATGTTGAACTATTTTCATTTTTACGGACAGTGCTGTGGGAAATTAAAATACTTTACGAACTTGCTCTTCAGGATGAACATGGAATTTTTGCTCGCCTCATATAAATGATAAATTGATCAGTAGCAATTCTTGATAATAAATTGATAAATTTGGTCAAAACTGAAACGGTCCAGATGCGGACAGCTGATTTCGCTAAGCTGACATCGAACAAGTGTATTAGTCGATGTTGTACCGTGGCTTTAGGTAATGGATGTTCTAAATATTTGTTATGGCTACGGACAAACATGTGTCTATGCCGCTTCTTTACGAGAGCCAATCTAACCTGACCAATTGGTCTTTTAATGATTGGCATTCCACCGTCGACTTTGGGAGGCATTTGTCAAATTTCACATTTCACAAACACATCAAGCTAAACCCCAACTAGTAGAACCAGAAAAAACGAAGAGGCCATTCTGCGTTCTGTGTTATTTGATACGAAATATAAATCGCAAAGTTTATAGCAAAGATATGGGACAAAGGGGAAAGTGCTTTCATTTGGATTGATGATCACGGTCGAAAACATATTCTTATAGATGGGACTAAAATTAATTAAACAGCTTTAAGATTTTATTCAAAATTTAAAATAAGGGAACCAGCAACCCATTCTTTACTGAATCATAAAATTGGAATTTTTGAATCCTTAGAAAGTTAATGAAGACAGCAAACATATAGATCAAGTTTAACTATAACTGCTAAGCATGTACGACATATAATGAGCTTACATGCATATATCGATTTACATCGACTGTTTCGCGGTGATTTTGTTTATTAACGAAGCAAGAGAGTGTGATTTGGGCCCCATGGATCGTTTAAATTTGCTTCTAAAAAGTAGGCTCAGTGTCCACCCTTCGAATGTCTGTTGAGCATATTACAAGTAACGGACGGTGAAGAACATGAAAATGATGTTTGGGAGCTGTAATCGTGACAGCTAATGATGAATGCTAGTTGAACTAGAACTCCACAGAATGGCATTAATTAACAGCTAGGGCGCTGAATCAAGCGGCCGATGAAGACGTTTGTCTTATGAAATGTATGGCATCTTGTATGTGATCTGTAATGCTCGTAACTATGATGTGAACGCCACAATGGTCTATGGGCTATCCTCGGTGTTAATTGCATTTTACTTGGAAACAAATGCAAATCTTTCAAAATGCGTCGCAAAGTAGTTTTACTGACTAGAGGAGATCAATATTTTGGATTGCACTTAATTGTTTCATAGCACAACATATATGTATACGGAACACTCAGTTCCTTAACCAGTTTCTTAAACAACAACAATACGAAAAATATAAGTTCTGTATGGAAGCAATTAAGAAGTTAAATTTTCGGTTTATTTGCCATATGACACTGATTTTTCTTCAACATCTCGAAAATTTCCGAGAAAACATCGAATTGATGATCTTTGAATGATTGTGCGATCAGTTTTAACTCGTGTAAAATAACTGAATAATAGTGGTTTCGCTTAGGCGACTTGAAATTAATGCGGTGGTGGGAGTTGTTTGTGACGGGAGACTGTCTCATAGGAACGCATGCGGTTACAAACTTGAGATAATTTCTATTCTTCATGATTTCTATTACAGCTGTGAACATGTACATGGAGGAGAAACAATACTCTACTTGATTTGGACCTGTCGCAGTCTTGCGCAAAGCAGGATGAAATATTTGAAAGCACTGCTTTCCAATAACCTGATGGATCTTAGTGGAAGTGACGTTAGGGATATTCAGCACTTTATCAGAATGTCATGAGTAGCTAGCATTATGTCGTATAAGTACCGCAGTGTTATACGTTAACCACCCTAACCTAATTAATCGGGCCTGACTGATAGACGTCCCACCATAAACCAAAACACTTTTATCAGTTATTATGACTTATTTAGATGATATCATAGTTAGTAGTCATTGATTATTTTCTCCTCTAGAAGAATGGTGTTAACCTAGAAAAATTCTGAAATTTTCAAATGATCTGGAAAAGATTCTTTATATATAAGAACTACATTATTGCCAATTTCGAAGTGGTCGCCAGTGAACTTTCAATTAACCGACCAAATGGTGCAGTGGTTAAAGCTACGGCAGTTGGAGCGGGAGGTACCAGGTTCGAATCCCGATAGGGGCAGAGTGGCAAAGAGATTTTTCACCATACGATTACTATCGGTGGTGTGAATGAACACATCTATGACCCCCTGTTGGAGTGCAAAATTCATGGGCCAACCCATCTTCCATGTCAGTACTATAGGCTGGCATGGAGCTATGCAGTGTGCAGATGGTTCTACGTAAATCGGACCTATATAGCCGTACGTCCTCGATTTGGCTGTAAAGGCGCAAGGTAGGACGTAAATAAGCGAACCGCGAGAGAGTTGGGTGTGCCTCGAGCCCCGAATTCGATTGTAGAGATAAAAACAAACAAACAAACATAACTTTCAATCATAAGCTTTTTTAACCAAAATACTCCAAACCTAAGTGTATAAAATTTAGTTATTTTCGTTTCATTTTCAATAGTCAGAATAACATTGGATCCAAAACACCAGCCACTAACGCATACTCTACGTTTTCGATGTATGTACAAACAGCGATTAAAAATTGATTCAATCAAGAGAAACGAAAAATGAATCAATAACTTTTAGAGGTAACAGTTTTTTTCACTATGTCATAGAAGACGCTTAACTGTCCGAAAAATATAGTTTTGCTTGAAAAGTATAGTTGACCAAAATGCTTATAATTCTAGATAACTCTATCTTTATAACATTAACCCATCACAATATGGCTGATCTAAATCGGATGTGCCAAAATAAAACGAACGACTTAATTATATAGGAATGAGATAGCTTAGCTCTTTAACATGGTCGTTGTCGTACAAATTTATCAAATATATCGGTCGATGACTTCGCCTTTAAAAAGTTGAAGTCAAGCGCGTTAGTTCCAATTTTTGGTCATAATTATCGTCCCAGAAGACGCAAGCAGTTCATAGTCTATACAGTGAAAAAATTTGAGTCTTTATCTGTTAGTTGTTTCCGTGCCAGTGAAACAATAGATTGGTCGAACCAATACAATTGATTCCTCGGCGTTTTCAAAAATTGGGCATCGCTCAAAAAACACTTTGGTAAATTTTTCAAATGAATCTAGGCACGCACCTGTATTAGATCCAGTAAATGTTAGAAGAAAATGAATAATTGTATCTAAAAATCGTGTATGAAGCGCATTTTTGGCTAGCGGCTTCGTCAACAAACAAGTGAAAATCCTCATGTGCTTCGCTACAATAGACATGTTGCAACGTTATTTCTTTGAGTTGCCAAGACATTAGTGATATATTATTATTATATTAAAGTTGGCTTGAAGGTTCCACACTCAATGGCACAAAGGGCCCATGGTGTACACCTAGGATTCATCAAAGCGCACATGTGCGTTCTGCAACCTTAGCAAACTGGAGCAGTTTGAACCAGGACAGAGAAAACAGTTGATTAACAGGAACATTCCTGGAGTTGAACACAAGGGATCTAATGCGGTCGAAAGCCGGACAGGTGCTGATGAAGTGTAGGCTGCCATCAACATCCTCAAGACATTCGTCGCATACTGTATTACTGGCAAGTCTCATGCGATGAAGATGACTTTTGAAACGGCCATGACCAGTAAGTAAAGAAACCAAAATTCTCAAGTTGTCCTTTTTCAACGAAAGAACGTATTTGGTCAGCTTTGGGTCAAGCCTCCTTATTAAGTATTTTGCCTTGCTGCAAGTAGGGGTGGTTGGTTCAGGGCCTACGAATAATAAGCGAGAACCAGTTTTAGACAAACTGTCTGCAACTTCCTTGCCGTCTATGTCACAATGGGCGGGAACCCACATGACCGTTACCTTATTATTACAACCAAGGAGATTCAGCAAATTCTTATTCTCCCCGTCCAGTTTAGAGCTATAGTTCGTGGATTGTTCAATGAGTTTAGGACAGTTTTACTGTCCGTACAAAATATAATCTCTTTGTCGACAGCAGCGAGATTAAAAGCTGAAACCACGCAGTGAGTAACTGCAATTAATTCCGCTTGATAAACAGTACAGTAACTGCTAGAGATTCTCAAATCATGTGATGGACAGTAGTAACCAAATCCAGCACCCAGTTCAGAGACAGAGCTATCTGAAAAGAATTCAAGCAATTCGGATGTCTGTTTGAGCCAGTCTGGTGAGAATCACATATCCCTGGATGGATAAACCACCTCATATGATCTGTGGAAATTAAAAACAGGCAGAAACCAGTTCAGTTATCATATCGATTTCTGGCATAGCTTACGACATTGCCAAAAAATCACAGTGGCTTTTTGTAGTTTGAAATCCAGATGATACTTCCAAGAAAGTTTATTATCCAGAAAAACTCCAAGATGTTTAACGTAGGCTGAGCATCCGAAAGGTGATGGTACAGAAAAAGCTTCAGTATTCATACGCCTTGTAAAAATAACCAAATCGGTTTTTGACGGATACACATGTTAACTCTTATTCAAACACCACTGTTCTATAATGAGAAGAGCGTGTTGAGTTAAATCTGATAAGACATTCAGGTGCTTTGAGCTTAAAACCGGACTCACGAAGAATAACTTGAAGTTCGTCAACAACCGGAAGCCACAACAGTGGTGACAGTACACTGTCCTATGGGCATCCTTTGGAAGCCATGACCGAAGTGTGGGTATCCTAAAAACGAGAGTCAAGCATACGTTCAATCCATCTGATGATGTTGGGTTCGATACCAAAATGAGTACATGCATTCGTGATCGAGACGAATGAAGTATTATCAAACGCTCCTGCAATGTCCAGAAAGGTGCATACAAGAAACTCGTTGTTGTTTAAAGATCTTTCAATCCTAGACGAGTTCATGTAAGGTTGTCTCAAAGGATTTGCTCATTCTGTACGCATGTTGCATGTTACTGAGTGGAGTGGTAACTAAATGTTGGTCCCTTATGAACATATCAACAATCCTTTCTAAAGATTTCAGAAAAATGTATGAAAGACATATAGGCCGAAATGAATTAGGGTCGATTGAAATAGTTTTACAACCCGGAAAATGGGTAGTGAGAAATAAATAGCCATCTTCCTTTTAAGAAGTGAACTTGCCATTAGGTAGACGAAGTGAATCAAGTCTACAAGTATTATTCCTGCTCATTGACTTGTAAGTCTAACTGCAGCTCTATGATGTTCTTAATTCTTTTTTGTACACTTTTTGTGCAGCTAGAAACCTATCCCAATCAGGCTGAAGATTAGATCTTCTGGCCTTGTTCTTCGCAGCTTTCTGGTTATCTTCCTTAACCGTTTTAAAGAAGAGCACCAGAAAGTTTGGTTATGAGTTTTTTGATGTGAAATAAGTGGACACGAAATCTCTAACGCACAGTTGAGATTTCTTTAGATAGTGCAGAAGCCTGCAGCTCTATATCCACATATGAATGAATCATCATAGGTGATTCGAGTGAGGAAACAAGCTCATGAGAAAATGTTTCCCAGTTGGTAAGCTTCCTGTTACGGTAAGGTTTAAGCGGTGATATTTTCAACGAATCGAACCTGGAAACGTACGCGTGGAAGATTCAAACCCAAGAGGAGACCAATATTTGGGATTACATGGATACTTAATTATTACGTAGCCATAATCATAACATATGTATACTGATCACTCAGTTCCTTAACCAGTTTTCTTAAACAACAACGAAACGAAAAAAAAACTTCGATATGGAAGTAATTAAGAAGTTTAAACTTTTTATTTGCCATATGGTACTGATTTTTTTTTTCAACAACATCTCGAAAATTTCCGTTTATAATTTTTATCGTGACAATTCCTCTTATTCTTCGTCAATTTTATTGCGTACACATCACAAGAATATAGCGCATAAAACGACAAATCTGTAATAAGTTAATTTGTTTCATTTGATATTTTAATTTTAAGGCATAACGAGAATAAGAATTATTTGTCTTCTGTATATATATATACAGAGTCTATATAGAGTTTCAAGAAGCATGCGTGTGTTTCTTTTGATGATGCATATGATGATATGGGTTTAAACATCATATTTATGCTGATACTGTATATATATACATGGATAGACATAAAATTGTGTATATCGAATCGCGAACGGAAATTAGATTATAAATTTGCATGAAATTAGCGATTGAAGTGGAAAAATTGTTAATTATGAACGACAAGCCGAGATGAATGAGTCAAATGACCTAAATACCAGAATGGATCAATATATATATTGTATAGAAATATCTCGAATTGATTTAATAACAAAACGTGTATGGAAGCTGCAAATGAATAAAAATATTTATGATCATAAAAAAGATACAGAATTTCATCCTAAATCATATTGTCTGACTTTTATAGTACATACATGTATATGTATATAGAGAGCCCACATGTATATGCCATGTATGTATATGTATATGTATAAAGTCGAGATATAATAATCAGTGAATAGTTATAAGATTTGGCCTGGAGCCACGAAAACAATATACAAAAAAATAATAAATAAGATGGAAAATCGTAAAAATATATAAAAAAGAATTAACGAATTTAAATTATATTTTAATGTTTTAATTTAAATAAGATAATTCGAAAATGGAAAATAATTACTGGTTTATTGGTTTCGTTGGGTTCGTTTCGGTGTATACATGTACATGTATATATAAATTTCGCGAATGGCCACTCACTCGTGGTAATCAATAAGGCATAAAATATTATAATTTAATTTTATATATTTCTCTCTTTTTATGCTTTTATGCTATATGCTTGGGATGCTGACGATCAATAATGATTGTATTCCGATTGAGGTAAATCCTATTTGTATATATACACATATATATATGTTTAATTTTGTTTTAATGGCTTCGAATATCTGCGCTGGTCTGGAGATAATCATAAAATTATTTTTTTTATGTTTTAATTTTTAACTCGTGAACGACCTCAGGATATATGTATTTAAAAATAAACCAATCGTAAATATTAGAAATACTAAAATTTCCAATTTAATTTATAATTATAGAAATAACGTGTATATACATACATACATACATTCAATCATCCATGCTGCAAATATATACATAGATACTGGAATGCAGATGGTGTCAGCGCACAACAAATTCTTGCAATCTAGATAATTATCCAATTTTATACATTGATTCGTGTTAGATGATGCTGTTTTATGTTTTTATATGTTCAATACATACATAAAATATAATAAATTTGGAATGTGGCCGCGGAAAGAAACCTTATATAACTAACTATATACACATATGCTGCCCAATAAATTTTTGACAAAACAATTTATCATATTTTTATTATTATTAAATAATATAATAATAAACCATCCACTAATTATAAAAAATTAAATTTTATAATTTATTACCATATGAAAATATTTTCTTTCTTACACACACACATCTATATATGTTATATACCCAACCCATATAAGTGTAAAGTGACAAAACTTTTCGGACCACCAACATCGAATGTATAGTTTTATTAAGGCGATATAATGTGTGTTTATGTACAGGAGGATGTCGTATAACGTTGTATGAATGTCTTTAAATGTACTAGGGGTACAAGTGTGGTCACCAACCGATAAATATTGGAATTCAATTGGATGGAGTATGGTGGTCTGGATTAATTAAATGTTGTACCTCTGTCTTTTTACTTCATAATCAATACGTATAATTCGTATACGAAATTAGCAGAGACCAGTAGAACCCTATTGGGCATTTTATGATATGATTAGACGGATTGAGAAATAGCTTAACAATTGGAAATTTGGGAGCCTGAAGGTGTCCCAAAAATATTCTCAAAATGGAGTTTCGTCTCCGTTTTTGTGAAGTGAACATAATGCTTGTCCAACATTAACGGGTTTACTGTAGGAATTATGCCGATGAGATTACGCTGTACTTATTGTCGTAAGTTATGAGGTAATTGAAACTTAGAAGCTTTTCGGTTCCCAGATGCATAATCGACTTTGCGCATAAATCTGGTGATGTGCGTGGTAGAGAGACATTTATCTCTACGAACGGACAAGTATGCGTATCCGGTTGGTACCGGCCTATTCGTGCTTGATCGTGAGGTCAGACTGTCGGAAGATACCTTTTGGAAGTCATCCTATCGTTTTCAGTCGAAAACTATTGAAAAAGGTCCAATACTTTTGACTCTATAACAGTCTGAATGAATTAACCAGGAAATCTTCATATTACATATACAAAATTTTTGCGAGCAGCATAGAAGAGAGGAAGTTAAAGCTGTACAGCACTTCCTTTGCATTTCGCTGCATCTGTTTTGGGTTGTGGATTCGTTCTGAGGAAAAATACAGAAGACCATAAAGATATGGAATTCGTTCGGGATGATATAACATAACGCATTCATCGAGCCTGAGTATGATAGCTAAAAAATATAATTAGGTTATGCTTATTCAATGTCAGACAAGCGTATTAAATAGGCTTCTGAGGATCATTTTAAATCAACCACTCTAATCCATTACAAACTCTATCATGAGAAATGTTAAGGTCACGAATTAGATTAACTCCCTAAAAGTGTCCAACGATAACCACCATAATACTACTAAAAGCTCAATCAAACTTTCAGTTTATAAATAGCTTGATTTCTTCTGTAGTGGAACTAGAATGTTTTTCTAAGATATAGTTGCAGTGGATTTGCTCTAAAATCTATCAGACCACATGTTTAAAAGTAACACAGACAGTGTCACAGTCAATAGTATCCTATAAATATCTGCGGTGTAATTGTGATTTCTGCTGCAACTTAAACATTATATATTTTGTGATTTTCTTTCAAGCTTATAGAATTGGCCAGTTCCAGAATAAACAATTTAACATCGAAATCATCGTGTCAAGACGGTCGAAAAGCATCTCCCACTGTAGATAACACTGATTTAATAAATAATCTATATGAACCAAAATCAATTGTTCTTTTGGAAGATATAAATGTAAAGTAATTTGCTGTCCTAATGCCGTAGACTGTAACGAAGACATGTGGCGTTAACAAATACGACGAATAGTCACGCCACAATAGTGAAGTATAAACAAAAATAATCGAAAAAAGATTTCGAGTCAAATTCTGTAAATTCGCTAGAACTGTTGCAACATAGCCTCACAGTATATATAGAAACGAAATGAAACATACATCAAGTCCGGTCGCATATGCCTGATGAGATGGATTTGATCTTTTCGATCACTCAACGAGTCAATGACGTCATCAGATCGAAACCGGCCTAGCGAAACGAATATTACAGACTACATACAAAGATGCCATATATTTCAAGACAACCGTCTTCGGCTGGTTGATTCAGCGCCCTAGCTGTCAATCAATGCCACTCTGTGGAGTCGAATGTTTAACTCCCGCCATTTATCATTAGCTGTCACACTTACAGCACCAAGCATCACAAATCACACTTCAACATTTTGGTGACCCCGACGACCCTGTTTAGGGCATAGCACGTCAATAACCTTCTCAAAACACGACCTCCCAACATTTCCAAGTGCAACAATTTAGCACACAACACCCTCCTGCCAAAAAATCCGGATTCTAAAAATTACTGCAGCCTGTACCCAATACATTAACAATCGCAGTCGAAGGGGGAAATCACTTTCGGGGGGGTAATGTGGCGTTAACAAATACGACGAATAGTCACGCCACAATAGTGAAGTATAAACAAAAATAATCGAAAAAAGATTTCGAGTCAAATTCTGTAAATTCGCTAGAACTGTTGCAACATAGCCTCACAGTATATATAGAAACGAAATGAAACATACATCAAGTCCGGTCGCATATGCCTGATGAGATGGATTTGATCTTTTCGATCACTCAACGAGTCAATGACGTCATCAGATCGAAACCGGCCTAGCGAAACGAATATTACAGACTACATACAAAGATGCCATATATTTCAAGACAACCGTCTTCGGCTGGTTGATTCAGCGCCCTAGCTGTCAATCAATGCCACTCTGTGGAGTCGAATGTTTAACTCCCGCCATTTATCATTAGCTGTCACACTTACAGCACCAAGCATCACAAATCACACTTCAACATTTTTACTGTGGCGACCTACTCCGAGTAATCCTACTCCGAGTAGTACCCCACAAAAAAAAGAAACAAACACTGAATCTAGTACAATTTTAGTACTAAGCTAATTAGAACTAAAAATAATAAAAATGCTTTGTCACGAAACCACACAGATAGAACAGAAACGAGTCACAAACAACACATCACACAGGAATCACGGGAATATAATAAAAGTATATAAATATAAAGTGAAATAAATAAATATAATTATAACTATAATATTATTATAAAAACAGTGTATATAATAAAATAAGTTAAAATATGTAAAACAAAAACCATATAAACAAACATACATATATTAAAAATAAAACATTATATACAAAAAGACATAAAGTGTTATTATTCAAAGTGACTCGTCATTGGTGACCGTCGAAAAAGAACACGTTGTTGAAAAGAAAAATTACCGTGAAATTAGTGTGAATTTCAAACCAAGCCTGAAACCTCATATAGTCGATTAGTAGATTAATAATCGAGTAGCTAACTAAGAATATGGATTTTCATTGGTCGAAGTTACAGCTCGTTATCAAATATCAAATTTAAACAGTTACTGGATAACATTTTTACTGACGTCGTGTTTATCCAACGAATGGTTCCTAGGCCTTATCCAACGAATGGTTCTTATGCCTCATAGTGGCCTGAAATACAAATATATTTCATATAAAATCAATATTCCAGGACAAACATGCAATGCTGCTGCATTGCATGAATGTCTGGGCCTGATGGGCTGCTTGTAAAAGAACTCGCGTGGGCTCAATTGATAATCTTTATTTTAACAGTTATGAATTAACTTCCAATTACGAAATAATTTTGAATAACTTTCATTCGCATTAAAATCCTCCAAAAACTGGTTCCATCGAACAAAACTACTAGTTAAGGACGAAATTATGTTATTTGCCGAATAACCTAATAGTAATATAGTTCACTTAATAAGAATTATCACAGCATCACTACATCTAAGAAAGGCACATTTCAGCGTGTTATTGACGTTTCATGTTATAGTGAGCACTAGAGAATAAAATTTTTTATTTTTACCTGAAAAAAATTTTAATGTTGAATTTTTTTTTATGTCTGTAACTATTTTAGTTTTTGTAACAGTATTGTATGTAAAAAAGTATTTGTCGAAAAAAAAATGTTTCTGAAAAAAAAATTTCATGTAAAAAAATTTAAATAAATTTTTTCCCATTTAAAAAATTTTCAAAGGAAATGCCTTTCTTTTTAATAATCTTTAAAGATTTCCTTAAACAATAATAATTTTTAAAGGTTTGTAAACTTTTTAAATGTAAATTTTTTTCTATGAATTTTATAAAAAATTCTAATCAAGACTTAATATTTAGACTCTAACTATTTATTGCGATTTGTAGAATTATTTTTGGTTGGTACACGACTGTTGTTTTTTTTCCGAAAAAAAATTTAAATAATTTTTTTTTCAATTTAAAGAATTTTCAAAGGAAATGCTTTTCTTTTTAATAATCTTTAAAGATTTCTAAAATAACAATAATTTTTAAAAGTTTGTTAATTTTTTATTGTTAAGTAATAAAACTATTTCATAAAAAATGTTAATGTAAATTTTTTTCTACGATAGTTCTATATAATATATTAAGATTTATAAGATTATTTTTGGTTGGAACACGACGGTAAAAAACTATTTGGGTTTTAAAACTTTCCAACTACCAACGAGACTGTTTTATATTTGGTGTAAGGAGAACTTTCAATGGCAAGAGACTAATTTAAACCAAAATTCTCCTAACATTCCAAACAAGCAGATGAATTCAATGTACATTTATATATTAAAGTTCGACATTTAAGAAAGCCGAATCTTTTTAATTTATCTTATAGTTTAAAATGGGTGCTAGAACCAGGTTCCTATTATATAAATAAAATTAATAAAATTTTTAAAATTATTTAAATTACTATATCGGTTTAAAAAATTCAAATCAAAATCAAGTTAAATTTATATATTAAACACATTAAGGAGAAACAAAAGTTTTGTAAAAATTTCCTTGAAAAAATGTTAATTGAATTTTTGCATGCAAACATTAATACCTTAAATCATCAAAAAATTATAAGAATTTTTATAAATAAAAACCAAAATTAAGATTGTGTTTAAAAAACTTAACAGATAACGGTTGTGAAGTATTTCCTAAAGAAAAAAGTTGTTCCTAAAATCAAAAACAATAATAAAAATGTAAATATGTATTTGAAAATACGTCATACAAAACAAATTCGAAAACTACATAAAAACGGGTAATTGTTATCCCATTGAAAAATTTTTGACAACTGCCCATTGGAAAAATTATCACAATTTATAAAGATAACGGAATAATAATATTTTAACAAAAAAACATGTATTTAAAAAAATTGGTTTTTCTGAGTTTTCCGATTATACTAAACGGCGGGAACTATAGCGAAAAACATTATAATCGGTTAAGAAATAGCCGAGTTTCGTTTTAAGTAGCCAAACTCTGGAACTTCTTCCAAAAATCATTTTATTATATCCTATTTCCATCCAACATACTCAATTCCATCATAATCGGCTAAAAAATATTCGAATTCTGTCCCAGGTGGCCATATTTCAGAACTTTGCCCAAAAAACATTTTCCAATCTCATTTCCATCAAACATATTCAATTCTATCAAAATCGGTTAAGAAATGGTTGAGTTCCGTCCCAGATGTCGTTGTTCCAGAACTTTTTCAAATATCATTTTATAATCCAATTTCCATCCAACATACCCACTTCTATTATAATCGATTAAGAAATGGTCGAGTTCAATCCCAGGTGGTCATATTCTAGAGATTTTTTGAAAAACCATTTTAAATTTCAACTTCTATCCGACATGCTAGTCCCATCATAATCGATTAGGAACTGACCGACAAATGGAAATATTTCGGAACTTCTTCTGAATGGATTCTAGCCGCTGTACGTCATACAGAAAGATCCCGACTGCGCTTGCGTGACGAAGTCGAACTATACCTTCGTATACTTGTAATGTCGCAACTGAAAAGCTCGAGTTATGAATCGAGATAAATGAAGGACCACATGCTGTATTTAAAGTTCATTTGTGGGTATGATAGCTAAAGAACGATGGTGAGATAGAGAGTCGCATAATTGCAATTTGTCACTGCCACTCTATCAGAATCCCCAAAGGAATAGACGAAAACACGGCATAATGTAATTCGATACTGTATATATTTACTGACATACATCCCAAGTTAGGAAAATCATTTACTTATACGAGTATTTCAATACTGTGTTGATTTCAAAAGACCGAGCTCGGGTTGTTCAAGACGTGAGATCGTATCGGTCGTCAACAAAATTCGTAGGCAGTGACCATTTTATGGTTGCTGCAAAGCTACGATGGAAGTTTTCGTACAAGTCAAGGAGGACAGGAGAATATAAAACGCGATTCTCCTGTGAAGGTCTGATAAATGAAGAAACGCAACGAAAATACCAAGATCTTGTCAGCAATAGCATTATGCAATCCAATTACCAATCTGATGATGTGAACAGTGTCTGGGAAGTATTGAAAACCTCGGTTGTCGATGCTGCCCAGCACACTCTCGGTATAGTGAAAACTAAGCCCAAAAATGATTGGTTTGATGAGGAGTGTCGTCTTGCTGTTGAGCAACGCAATATAGCCCACAATAAAGCGCAGACTCGGTTTACAATTGCAAGGAAAAACAAGGCAGTTCTTGCTAGGAGGACAGCTAAACGCATTTGTAGACAGAAGAAGTGCGAATGGTGGAAGGCCAAGGTCTTAAGAGTACAACAACTCAGCAATGAGCACAATTCACGTGGTTTCTTTAAAGGAATCACCGAATTGCACCATACCTTAAGATCTCGGTCAACTGCCATTCGGGACCAGGATGGAAACCTCTGTGTTAACGTCGATGCGGTACTCGATACATGGCGTGAACATTTTTCTGATCTACTTAATGTTCCACATGTATCACAAACTGTATTTGAATACCCTCAAATACAGACCGCGGAGATGTTCATTGAGGATCCATCCTATGAGGAATTCACAATGGCCATGCAGAGAGTAAAGAAAAATCGTTCACCAGGGGTTGATTGCATTAATTCAGAGCTCTTGATATTCGGAGGGCTAACTTTGTGGAACTGTCTTTTCGACCTTATTCGATTGGTATGGCGAAATGAAGTTATGCCTGACGAATGGAAAGTGGCCGCGTTATGCCCAATATTCAAGAAGGGTGATCGCATGAAATGCGAGAATTATCGCGGTATAGCTCTCCTTTGCACAGCATACAAGTTACTGTCTTACATAATCTTGGGAAGAATTACTCCTTTAGCGGAGGAAATTGTCGGTGACTACCAAGGAGGATTCCGTCCAAATCGGTCAGTCATTGATCAAGTTTTTTCGCTGCGAATGATTCTTTCCAAGTACTACGAAACATCTCGCAATGTACACCAGGTATTCCTAGATTTCAAGCAAGCCTATGACTCGATCAATCGAGAGAGGCTATGGTATGCGCTTGAATATTTAGGAATACCACAAAAATATGTACATTTGTGTAAAATGACAGTAACGCAGTCACAATGCTGTGTCAAAGTTGAGAACAGGCTATCGAGAATTTTTGCAATTACTTCTGGTGTTCGACAAGGAGATGCGCTGTCCCCGATACTTTTTAATCTCATGTTGGAATACATCCTTCGTAAAAGTGAAACACCTCAGGACAATATCTTATTCCGACAATCCAATCAACTTCTTGCTTATGCAGATGATATCTGTGTGATTGGATTAAATGGCAACGGAGTGAAAGAGATACTTGATCCACTGGAACAGTGTTCAGCTTCCGTTGGTCTCAAAATCAATGAGTCCAAAACCAAATATCTAATCTCTGGTTTTCGAGACCAAGACGCAATTGATTTCAGTAGTGGAAACCACACGTTTGAAGGAGTAATGAGATTCAAGTATCTTGGATCTCTCATTACTCACGATAATAGTGTGGGAGAGGATATTAAGGTTTGCATTGCCGCTGGCAATCGGGCTTTGTATCCTCTAAGGCCACTGCTGAAATCAAAATATCTTGCAAATACGGATAAGCTGAAGCTGTACAGAGTGTTGATCAGACCCGTTGTCATGTATGGATGTGAGAGTTGGACCTTGACGGATGAGTACGAAAGATGGCTTCTAACATTCGAGAGAAGAATCATGCGTGTGATATATGGCCCAAAACGCGACGTTGATGGCACATACCGAGTTCTATTCAATCACGAGATCAGGAATTTAATGCAAATTCCTGATATCGTGCATGAAATCAAAGGACAGCGAATACGCTGGCTCGGTCACGTTCTGCGTGCTGATCCGAAACGAATGATACAGCGATCTTTAAAGGGAGAACCACCTTTCGGTAGGCGAAGAGGTCGCTGTCGGCGACGATGGCTCCACGGCGTAGAGAGCGATCTGGCATCTTCTGGTTGCTTACAACAGTATGAAGAGCTGGCTCGTGATCGAAACTGTTGGAGCCAGATTGTTGACACGGTACGGGCCAACAATGGCCTGTAAAAACCGCAAAAAAAAAAAAAAAAAAAAAAAAAAAAATTTCAATACTAAAATGTATTAATTATATTCCTTAACAAATGGTTCTTCTCAAAATGATGTTTGTCCTCAGAATGTCCATCGTTTAAGAATAACAGGAAAATTCGAAAAAAGCCGACTTCAACAAATTCTGTACAGTAACTTGAAAGATTTCCTTAATTTTCCAAAGTGCCTAAAACTGTATGTTTTAAAACATTTAAATTACTTTTCTATAGAGCATAGATCTAGACTTATACAGAATGTACACGAGGAATCTTGGGACAATTTAATTTACCATAATTCTGTACTGAATGGTTCGAATCACACTGTCATCACTTAACTTGTGTTATTATTAAGTTCGATACATGTCTATGAAAATTAGAAGGCAAATATTTAAAAAAACAATAATTAACATATTTGAATTATTTTACTCAAATCGTAATAATGAATAAATAAATTATTACATAATATATGTTTCGTTTAATATGGATTTTAAATATTATTTACACTAACACATTTGTATTTAATTAGGATTAGGAAAAACTTCACATTCCTACGCACATACGTGAAGTATATCCTAAAGATTTTCCTAATTTTTTTTTTTGTTTTAAGAAATACTTCCCGTCAATACGAAATTATGTTACATGCCGAATATCCTAATAATAATATAGTTCATTTAATAAGAATAATCAAAGCATCACTACGTTTAAGAAAGGAACACGTTTCAGCTAGTCATTAACGTTTCATTTTACGATGAGCACAAGAGAATAAATTTTTTTATTTTTACCTGAAAAATTATTCATGTAAAATATTTTAATGTTTACATTTTTTTGAAGTTTGTTTAAGTTTTTGTTACAGTATTGTATGTAAAAAAAGTATTTTTGGAAAAAAAAATTTTCCGAAAAAAAAATTTCATGTAAAAAAATTTAAATATTTTTTTTTCATTTAAAGAGTTTTCAAAGGAAATGCCTTTTTTTCAACAATCTTAAAAGATTTCTTAAAATAACAATAATTTTTAAAGTTTTGTAAACTTTTGTTTGTAAAGTAATAAAACTATTTGCTAAAAAAATGTACATAAATTTAAATTTTTTTCTACGAACTTTATATAGAATTCTAATCAAGACTAAATATTTAGGCTCTAATTATATATTTCGATTTGTAAAATTATTTTTGGTTGGAACACGACTATGTTTTTCTTCCGAAAAAAAATTTCATGTAGAAAAATTCAAATAATTTTTTTTTTCAATATAAAGAATTTTCAAAAAAATGCTTTTCTTTTCAATAATCTTTAAAGATTTCTTAAAATAACAATAATTTTTAAAGTTTGTTAATTTTTTATTGTTAAGTAATAAAACTATTTCATAAAAAAATTTTAATGTAAATTTTTCTCTACGATAGTTATACTTTATATAAAAATTCTAATCAAGACTAAAATTTAGGCTCCTATATTATATTAAGATTTGTAAGATTATTTTTGGATGGAACACGATTGTAAAAAACTATTTTTTTTTTTTAACTACCAACGAGACTATTTTATATTTGGTGTAAGGAGAACTTTCAATGGCAAGAGACTAATTTAAACCAAAATGCTCCTAACATGCCAAACAAGCAGATGAATTCAATATACATTTATATATTAAAAATCGTTTCAATTTACCTTATAGTTTAAAATGGGTGCTAGAACCAGGTTCCTATTATTTAAATAAAATTATCAAGATTTTTAAAATTATTTAAATTACTACATTGGTTTACAAAATTCAGATCAAAATCAAGTTAAATTTATAAACTAAACACATTAAGGAAAAACAAAAGTTTTGTAAAAATTTCCTTGAAAAATATTTAAATCGAATTTTTGCATGCAAGCATTAATACCAAAATCCTTAAAAAATTATAAGAATTATTTTAAATAAAAGCAAAACTGTGTCTAAAAAAAATTAACATAAAATTTTTTTACAAGAAAATAGTTTTTCTTTAAACTATTTTAAGATTTTGCTGAAAATAAAGTGAAATAATTTATAGCTAATATTAAAATTTAACTACACAAAAAATATTTTTTGTGAGAAAAAAACATAAATAAAATTTAAATAAATAAATATGGTTTGAGAAATTTTCTACCAAATTAAATTATTTATATTCAAAAATTCATAGTTAGAGTTTGAAAAAATTTAAAGTTTAATCTAAAATTAATATACTTGAAAAAAATTTTACTTTACTAAAAAAAAATTTTAGTATAATATTTTTTCTGAAAAATTTTGGTTTAAATCTTAAACCTCATTTCCACCCTGTCACGTTTGGGTCACGCAAACGACATCATTGGTGCATAATAAATTAAATACTTCTGTATTGTTCGTAAATTTTACAATCCATTAATCAAGAAACACAAAAATGTTTAATTCATCCACCAACCATAAATAATAAAGTCATTTTAAGCACCAAACGCATAAAAACTCCACACTAAATCATTCACCAAAAAAAAAAAACAAAGAAAAGACGATCTTCCTTTTATTATATTAACTGACCATATTTAAAGAAATAAATATTAAGCGGGTGTTAGTCCGAATTAATTTTGTATAATCGCCGCGTATCCGCGTAAAAATAATAAAATTATAACAATAAAAATCTTTTTAAAAGATACTTAATGATGAATAATTTATGATAATTCGAATTTTATTAAATATTATGATTTATTTTAGGTTTGTAATTTATTAATTTTTTTTTTTTAGAAATCAATTCTAATTATTAAAATCACATAAATTTTATTTATTAATATAAGTTGGGTTGTGATCTCGATTTATATACAAAAAGGTGTGTGTGTGTATATATATATATGATGGGATGTCACAATTGATAGCGGATGCTTCTTTATAATTACCTTTATAATGTTGGAATCTAATCCCGAAAATTATTGGATAATAATTATTACTACAAATTATAATGTCGAAACGGCGATAATCTGGTAATTTATGGTTGCCTGTCGAAAACCCAAATTAGATAATTTTATCGTTTTGTGTTCGGTACGCGTAATAAATATGATGTTAATCGGTTTTTATCCCACGATTTATTGAAATGGAAAATTTTAATTGTGTTTTCTAAATGATCTAGGTTTGGCTCGAAATTAAGGTGTACCACAAACGATATATATGCATGTATACAAATACAACCACTTTTTTATGTCTTGCAAAAAGCAACGTAACACCATTAAATTAAAACATTCAAATTTAATATTTGGCAAATTGCTGCTTATCTCCATCAAATTTACCAATTTAAATTTTGCTGATTTTTAATGGTTATTCTCAAAATAGTCATCAAAATATGCAATCCATTTACTTAAGATGAATATATATATATACTCGTATGTATCCATACCATAATTTTGTAATGCAAGTCTCGGAAAACATAAAAAAAAAAAATCTGCAAAACTACATAAGTAAATATATTTTTTAACGATCATCATCGTAATAATTTTTAATGCTCTTCTGCGGGTTTGCTATCTGCAATGTCTGTGTATGTATGGACAAGATTTTAATTTCTTCATTTTTGTGCTGTTGTTGCTATATTATTGTATTTTGACAGAGTCAATATTAAAGAAAAAAAAATTGTTACGAGAAAATCTCGGCTGTATATAGACACAGCATTCTGAAGATGATGAAAAAGTAGCAACAAAAATATGAAATAAGAAAATTTAAATTTTTAACATCTCCATTAACAAGATTTTGTTTTTTGCTTGATTTGAGATGGATTTTTTTTTTCAAACATAAAAACTGATTCGTTTTAAGATTTTCGAGAAAGAAAATTAATTGCTGTACCGAAAGCACTTGTCGAAAATTATGAATAAAAATAAATTTAAAATAATTAATTTTTTTTATATATCGCTTCGATCGTTGTGTACGATCAGTTAAATAAATGGGTTAAATACCTGGTCTCGATCTCTGTTTAGGTTAGGATGGCTGTAAAATCTGATAAGCCATCTACACTACTTCGAACACTGTAACAACCCTCACGACTCAACTTATTGTTACTCAGTGCAATATTGGATAAGATCTGATTAATATGTTATTACCGCCCATGTGGCGCAGTGGTTAGAACACATGCGTCCATACGGCATGGAGCGGGAGTTTCCGAGTTCGAACTCGATAGGGGCAGGATACGAAAAGGGATTGTCACCACCGATCGTCTGAGTACGATCGGTGGTGAGAATGAACTCATCTGAGACCCAGTTGGGGTAAGAATCCGTGTGCCGCACCATCTTCCATGTCAGTACTATAGGGTGGCATGGAGCTATACAATTTGCAGATGGTTTCTACGTAAATCGGACCTATAGCCGGAACGTACAGTAATATAGTGAGAAGTCGCAACAAAAAAAAATATGTTATTACATACGAGATGAATTGGTGCCATTGATCTCCTAGTTTGCCCATATACGAGCCAAAAACTCCTATATGAGGCGACCGATATTTCATTGTTCGTTCTGTTATAGATGAGAAACCGAATTTTGTGCCCTGAAATGCAAATGTGTCCGCATAATCATTCTCAACTATAATATTATCCTGGTACTCACGGTTGTTGTATGTCGAACGAATCTCAATCTCATTATAGATAAAAAAATTATTTTGGGCTGTAAGGAAGTGATGGATGGTGAATTAGTTCAAATAGATTAATACTCAACCAGTTCACAGTTTTTATTATCAGAAGACAAACAATGCCTTACAATGAATCCCACTCCAAATCCTTCCATTTATAACTCAAGGCCATCCATAAATAAGAACCGCAGTGTTCATGACTACCTCACTAAATCAGTTCTCCCGGCATGGTGTACCAGTCAGACAAGATAGTGATAGTGATGGAATGGAATATTACAGTCAATCTTAGTTGGTATACTCTGTTGTGTAAAATGAGCCCTATGTTCACAAGCTAATGGATTTGTGTCTTACTTTATGAGTGTGCTTGCCTGGTATATCAATGGTAGCGATATGAAGAATAATCTACAAAGTGAGCTTAAATTCAAGAATGCGGTTTGTTGAAACTTTACCATCGACCACCATCTCATACAAAAAATGGGTTGTTTGTCTTACATTCTTACAAGATCAGACAGACCTTTATATTATTCCATTCTGTATAAGGCTTCCGGTTTTTTTTCTGGGTGAGGGGAGAATCTTTGATAGACATGTGAACCATTACTAAACATTCGAGTTTGTCTAATTTTTACCGACTAAATCCTTACTCTCGATTTGGAACAATCCGGCCCCATGGGGTAACCACTAGAAATTACTTCATGAGGCACGCTCAGCTAAATAGAATCGGCTAGAACTAAGGTATGCTGGAAATCATCCATGGTAAATTAGAAACTGAGTTGAATAATAATCGACCTAACCATGTTGTCTGTTTAGCCATGTCTTTAGATCAATGGGATCAGGCGATAAGTATATCGGCCTTAGGTCGAATCATTCCATTGTTTCTGCCATACTAATCTGCCGAACTCTTCTTTTGTTCCTGGAACATGTCTTAATTTTATGTTCCGGTATAACTATACGGGATGCATTCCCGCAAGAACATTTGCACTTAATCTTTGGACAGATTCCAATTTTTTTCCCATATGTTATCTGTTGCATTGCATTTGCTCAAACTGGTGCGCCATACATCAGGATGAATGAAACCACTAACTCGCGTATTCGGCATTAGTCGTGCCAATGCTTCGTTCACTCTACTTGCTGGACGTAATAAGATACGTCTTATATGGCATGCATTAATCATTACCCCTATATAGGCACCTAATAGCCGGTTGGGGTTTTGGGCACCTACTTCCAAAGTTATACTCTCTACAGTTTTTCTGCTAATGATAGGGATGGCTTTTACCTTACGTTCTGCAAACTTTAGGTCAACAGAAGTTAACCATTGTTGAATGTGTCGTATCATTTGGTTACTAAGTCCTGAAACCATATTGGTGTTCTGCCAGGTAACATGTTCTTACAATAGCCCCCTGTAGACGGTCGCATACAATTCATTCCATGATGGTATTTTCTTCGGTCTTTGAGACACTTACTTCGTAGCTGCGAAAAATAAGCACTCTACAGTTGTCCACTTTTCTTTGAGGTATTGCTGCATCACAACCTCTTTCACCCAGTTCAACATTCTCCTTTATATAATGAAAGCTCATTCTCAATACTATTCCTCTGTCGACCAAACCATTACTCATAAACGTGACGTAAATTATCGAGATTGCATTACTTCCACGGAAGGTATAGGTATTTGCGGTATTCATATACCACCGGTAATGCAGAGTTTCTTACAAAAGCCCGTTGATTTGAGTTTCATAGCTCCCCATATCGATGAATGATGCATTGAAGTCACAACTATCAGCAGGGGGTTGGGGTTACTGAATCCTGGTATGGATTAATTTCAGCAGAATGTACATTCATAGCCAACCGGTTAACCGCTTAAATATACTCTTAATACACTTGTAAAGCCAAATGTTATTCTTGGTTCTGTTTACAAACCGCAACAATCTACTTGTCATCTGTTATGCGAACCCTGGCTATCGGGAAACTTCACAACTGAAACTTCCTACTGATGTAACTGGACTGATGAAAGTTGGTGTTACAGAGGTTCTATATCACCATAAACAGTTTCAAATAACACATCTGAAACGAAGGAGTTGAAAAATCTAATATTTATGATTAACGACTAATTTTTTTACCTCCAGAATTTGGAATATGGAAAGACCATGAATCAATACTCTCGTCATGCCAGTAAGTTAAGCCAAAAAACGACTTAACACAAACTTATCCACGAATACGTTTACAAGTAGGTTTCTATAGGATATGATATGTGAGATGCTACGACGTACCGGTACAGTGATGAGAGTTATGCAGGAACTCCAAAGGTGGCATTGATAGACACAGCTAAGGCACTGAATCAACCAACCGCTGAAGACGTAGAAGTCTGTAATATTGTCTATAGTTATACTTATATCGGATTAACTTAACCTCATAATTTCTTTATGCCTCGTCTGATTGATATTGACCGATGTCTCCATCTATGGATCCTTTTGAAGGTTGTTGATCCTTTTGTACCATTTTGCAACATAGTTTTGTAAATCTTGAACAACTTTTTCATTGCTCTCCATCGTACTTCCTCTGCAGATATGTATCCTATGCCCAAACGAATTTTAGGATCTGCCGCTATTAGAGTTTATTGTATACTGAATGGTAGGATGAGCCTCCTAGAAGACAGACTTTTTCCCTCTGACCAATTGAGTCATGGTTAAGTATGTGGATTTGATTTCGAACTCAGTTTGATCCAATTAACTTTCCTCTATTAAAGTTGACGTTCAAAGACATCGTTTTGTTGAGCTGAATAGGTCGTTTGTTCGGCCAGCTACGCCTTGCCGTTGTGGCATTTGTAATGTACTAGTTAACTGAAAAGGTGCATTTACAATATACTGCTACCTCCAATTACTAAAAGTGCTAATTGTTACAGTTATTTAAAATAAAGTACTCATCTTTACATCTAACGCGAAAGGGTTGATCAGCTAAGCAAGATTCTAAAATCTAATTAAATTGCTTATATAGTTCAATTGAACTTTAGTTGAGTATCTCTCTATAAAGCCAAATGCAGTGAAGGTATCAGTCTTCTTCACTGTTTGACTCAAATTTTGGTCGCAATCAGGACCACTCTGGAGTGAACAAATTAGTTGGTCTAATCATTTATAGTTCTTTTTTTTACAGGAGACACCTGCATTTTCAATCATTTAAGTCCTTATTGTTACTTTCAGCATTATTTGAGCTTACTGTCCTCATTTTCCATGCATATCTAGCTAGTGCTTTACCATTTTATATCGACTAGATTGTAAACCCTTCCATACTATTTGTAGTGCACAATTATTTAATATTTCTAATTAGTTGTCAAGATGTGTCGAATTTTAATTGGTACTAGTACGCCTGATTGGTTGTATCGACTAGATTGTAAACCCTTCCATACTATTTGTAGTGCACAATTATTTAATATTTCTAATTAGTTTTCAAGATGTGTCGAATTTTAATTGGTACTAGTACGCCTGAATTGTGACTAACTTCCAGAAGGCATCGTCCTTGCTAATCTAGAGGCATTATTCTTTATTGACAACCGTTCCACTCAGACTTATGATAACAGATTTGTGATCTGACTTGACTTTATTCCTTCTCTATTTTCTAGCAGTACCAGATGCGGTTTGTAACACGGAAGTCTAGAAATGTTGCCTATTGTATGGAGAGCGGGATAACAGGTGATGTCCACGATTTTTGCTTATGAAACTTGATATATAGTGAGATTTTGATAAATCTACCATGTCTTCCATGTCCAAGTAAATTTGTTGAAGAGCTCTAGAATTTGTTGCAATTCATAGATTCATAATTAACTGCTCAGGTGGAGCGGGAGGTACCGGGTTCGAATCCCGATAGGATCAAGTTGCAAAAAGAGATTGAAATTCATGGACCGTCCCATCATCCATGTCAGTATTATAGGCTGACATGGAGCTATGCAATGGGCAGATGGGTCGACGGAAATCGGACCAATAGCCGTACTTATAATAGTATCACATCAAAGACTGTTACATGGTAATATGTAAGCAGGACTAGAATAGTAAAATTGGTTATGTGGAAATCATTGTGGTTCGATTCAATTTGGATGAATTCGGTTTAGCGCTGCGATATCGACTACCTCAACGTAAGCTGACTTAAGTGACAATATTATGAGAATCCAAATTTTCAATCAATGATTAAATATTTTGGCAAACAGGTGTAGATTTAAACGAATTGCACATTGTAGGTCTGCCCAACAAATGCTTCTTACACACAATCGTGGTTTTACGTCACCTGGAGTATGTTAATTTTTTCTCAACGGCGAAAATCATACTTAAAGACCACGACGTAAAGAGAAACTCTCTTAACCATTAAGCTTCAACCGGTGACATATTCATATTTATATTCATGAATGGCAAAAATCTCCATCAACTTGAGACCTCAAATCAATTCATATAAAAAAAAAACCTAAACGCTCCTAATGTAAATGAGTTACGACGCTAATTAACGTCGTTGAACCATTAAAGAACCATTGATTAATGTTAATTAATTCTTTTTATTTAACGATCAGTGTCACATATTCCCTCACATTTAAGTATTAATTAGGGCTACACCTGGCCAACAAAAAAGTCATTAAAACTTTGCTTCCTTGTAAAAGTTCGGAACTATAATGAAATAACTTCGATAGTTGCGCCATCACATAGTGGCTCAGTCAAACTGAAACAATGTGTAGAAATAGTAAATGACCTGATCAAGTTCGAGTGTTTCAAAAGTGTAAAATGATCATGTGGGCTCAATATTTAACCTTAGAAAATTTTAGAGGACATACTAGCATAACTGGTGATAGTTAGCAGGACATGCCATGCTTCACTCGAATTGATCAGATAATAGTTAACAGAAATTGACATAGATTCGACATACAAATATCATTCGGCAAAGGTTAAATCTTCTGACTTTATATAAATGGAATTCCTTCAAGCTTCAATCGGATCCCTCAAAGCGTCCATAACGTAGTATATCGATTGGACATACTTCACATGCAAAATGTTGTAAACCATGATTCCCAGACAACTTTCCATACACTGACACAAATATTAAGGTGATCCAGAGTATATATCGTTCTAAACAGCTTTGTTTTGTGAATAACACAAATATAGATTCCAGAATTTGAGAGCTTCTTGAAGTTATATTCCATTTATTTTGTTTGCGCAATGTGTATATTTGGATAATGCTTGTGCTCGGAAGGGAATTGCTCGGTTGTAATCGTCAGTTTGTTTTGCCAATTTTATGTAACCTAAATCCATAATGGGTGGGTTCATCTGAATAAGGAATGGATTCTGACTGTAGACGTTTCCCGGTATTCAATCACTACATAAGTTCTCCAGGATCATGTGGGCAGCTGTTAGAAGTATATGACCACCCACACTCTTTAATTGAACCTAGTGCATATTTTTGGTTATAATTCTTGTGTTGGCTTATCAACCACACATCCATCTTTGAATTTTATGACAATTTGCATCACATTGACTTTAGTCGATTTTAGATTTGAAGAATAATTATATTTGCCTAAACACTATAACTCAAGCTTTTGGTCGATACATTAACTCAACGTGTCGTATAATAAGCCACTTGGCTTACTTGAAGCTTTTTTATTAATCCGCGTAAATACACAAAATAACTAGATCCACAGGTAGGCAACGAACGTTGTTTCGGTTCAATCATAAGAGAAATCTAAGATTGTAATGAACTGTAAGATTGTACATAAAAGTTAAGATCATATGATGTTGCTCAATCTCAAGACCTTATACAAAGTTCATTTTATGAGTTCGATTCCTACATATATAGCAACTGTTATATCACGCCACATGAACAACACACTTCACAAACGTATGCGGGTAATCTCAATTGTAGATCCAGAACTTAATCAACTAATTATTTATTCATTTTCAACCAACTGCGTTCACTCGTGTTTAACATTATATTCGTATATAAACGCTATCATATCATACATAAAGGCTAAAAATAATTACAGGTCATGTCGCGCAATCATCTTATTATATTTCTTATATGTATACTAGTTTCGAGGTTACGTTCTTAAAAACATAAATTTGCTGCGCTGATAACGAGTTGAAATTATCTCGTAAAACTTCACATCACTCAAGCACAAGTTGAAGCGAGATAAGATTTTGTGTTCATCTAGCAGGGTTAATTGGAATATCTCAGTCATATTAATTGGGATTATGGCATATAAAATCTATCTGGACAAAAAAAAATATTAAAAATTTAAAAATTAAATAATTAACCTTTTCTTATATATTCGTGATAAGACGGAGTGTAAGCATATGTGATAGTGAGAAAAATGTATACAGATTTGAACAGGAAATTGTCGTTTAAATATAGGCGAAGAAAATTGATAAGTACAAATTGTGTCTTTACCATGAGTGGCGAATGGATGATAAGAAACTGAAATGTTTTGAGCTCGAGCTGATAATAATTGTTAAAGAAATTAAATTATAATTAAGAATTTATAAAACGCATGAATTCGTTTTTGATAATTTGTATAAAATTATGCAACATCTCATTATATGTGGGACAAAGATATTTCTGGGTGATTAGAAACATAATCGCACTGCGACCAATATGGGTCAACGAAGAAACCTGATTAAGCGCTAAGAGACAATCTGTTCCATTACCGGTTGATTCCATTAGTTCAGACCTATTGGTTTTTGGATGGTTCTAAATGATTTCATGAGAGACTAAGGATGGCGTTTCATGACACTGAACACAAGACTTTACAGAACCTATGTTTGGTCGCCAGATGCAACTACTACATGTGTATATTCGAACGATACATGAAATGATGTGTCGCATGAAATAAGGAAATAGTTTATTAGTACGATCCAATTTATCTGGCCACCTAATCAACGACCAGCTGCCCAATCAGCGTTACCCAATTCCTTCCAGCAGTGTGTAGCGTAGACCACATGTCCGTATGACAGAGCGCACATGCTTGTAATTTTATTTCGGGCTGCTCTCGATTGGGAGGGTTAACGTCACCATCACTTTACGAACGGTCCACTACAAAACCTCTAGTTAGTAATTCATGTGCAAAAAAAAATCCCCAAAATTATATACATAGCATAATACACATGCTCAAAACTACACTATTGCTTCCCTATACGTACTGAATCTGTGGTACTGCGTAATGCAGTAATCGAGCCATAATTAGAAAGTAACCCGTAAAAAAAATAAGATGGTTTGAAGACCAGATATGTAGATGATTCTAATTTCGCATGACAGATGGTGTAGATGATGATCGCATAAAATTAAATTTAGTTTATGAAATTTTCACGATCGAATAAATTACGTGTAAGAATTAGTTTTTAAATTCCAACGTACCTACTTAAAATTAGACGAACGTTACAGCACAGGTTGGTTTGGTTTGTGTCACACCACATAGACAAACAAAGCTGAATCAAAATAGTCCAATTCATCAAGCCTTAATATCTTTAGTGTGGAATACACCGATTATATTTTACCATCCGGAGATTCAACTTCATAATTCACCAGGCCTATCTTTTAACGAATTATTGCCTTTTTGAATTAAGGAGCCAATTTAGCATTGAAAAACTTACTCGCATCACTCTGAAGGTGCTCGCGAATAAAAGCAGTCTGACCTGGTTGAAAATTATTTAATTATTTATTTTTTAAATGCTTGTGATAAATTTGTTTGAATTTCACTGTGTAGTTTTTGTAAGCGTTCGGGTAATGAGCTTACTAATACTTCGCCTTCATTGAGACAATTGAGTTCACGAAGTAACCTATGATCATTCCCTTGACTAATGCGATGATAGCCGAATAGTCCAAAATGTGGTGAATATTCTGACGAGTCATGTCTAGAATTCCGAATGGCAGCACTTATAGCACCTAATTGTACATCCCAATTACGATGATCGGCATTGACATAAGCTCGTATAGCAGCAATAATTGAGCGATTAACACGCTCTGACGCGTTTGATTGTGGGGAATAAACAGCGGTTCGAACATGATGCACCCCGAACTCTTGCACTAAACTTTGAAAGTCTTTACCCACAAACTGGACTCCATTATCCGAATGTATCACTTCCGGTACTCCATATACAAAAAATATTTCATCTCACAGATATTCCGTAATTTTGATTGCGATTCCCTTAGTTAATGGCTTCAACAAGACAAATTTTGTTAGTTGATCGACCACGATAAGAATGATGGTCCTACCACTCTTTGAACGAGGATAAGGCCCGAGCAGATCAGTATATATTTTCTGAAATGGTCTTTCTGATATTTTTATTGGGTTAATCGGTGGTTTCAGAACATGATTTGGCGATTTAGTAACTTTGCCCGTTTCGCATGATTTAATGAAGTTTGCCACTTGAGTACGAATTCCAGGCCAAAAGTAGAATCTACGCAAACGTTGAATTTTTTTTGTTAATCCCGCAATGAAAAGCCAGTGGATCACCGTGTTCTTGCTCAATTAATGACATGGTTAACTCGGTAGGAATCCACAGTTTCCATACTGGAATATCAGTAAGCTCACTGTTACGTCTCGGTTCAAACCGAATATAAATTCGATTATCATGAATTTTATGCTGTGGATAGTTATTCGGGTTATCCTTGATCTTATTCAAAAGCAACACATAGGTCTCATCGAGAAAATATTTAGAATTCAAATCAATAGCGTTTACTAACAACGGCAGATCATGCAGTAATTCCTCCATTCCATCACAGTGAATACGCGAAAGAGTATCGGGTACTACATTCAAAGACCCTTTCTGATGTTCGATCACGAAATCATAACCTTGGAGTTTAAGACTCCAACGGGCGAGTCTTCCACTAAGATCTTTTTGCTGCATCAGCCACTTTAAACTGGCATGATCCGTGATCACGGTAAACCGATACCCCTCGATATATGGACGGAGTTTTTTTATGCTCACAATCGCAGCTAGACATTCTAAGTCTGTAATAGAATAATTTTTCTGAGCACTATTCAATTTTTGGGAGACAAATGCAATCGGTCTTTCGTTTCCAAGCCATTCTTCTGGAAAATAACCCCTCCTATATCTTCAGTGCTGGCGTCGCATCGAATGAAGAATGGTTTTGTGAAATTGGCATTGCCTAAAACAGGTGCAGACGAGAGAAAATATTTTAAATTATTTAACGCAACTTGTGCGTCCTTATTCCATTCGAATTTCGATCCCTTTTTTAATAAATTCGTTGTCGGAGCGGTTACTTCTGCAAAGTTTGGAATAAATCTCCGGTACCAACCAGCCATCCCTAATAAGCGACGGATTTGTTTAATTGTATTAGGCGCAGGGAAATTACAGATGGGTTTTACTTTACTAGGATCGGTACGAAGTCCATCCTCACCAACAAGGAAACCTAAGTATCTGAGGCAGTGTTATAACTAATTTCATTTACGTACGTATTACCGACGTGTGTCGGATATTAACGATACTGGCATCGTATAGATACATTTGGGACAGGTCGAGATCGTCCCATTCAATCACTGAAATCAAGATATATACTTCAACGAAGCTAAATGTTATTTCATCGGTTGATGGCCACAAATGGCTGATTAACCCCCAAAGATGGAAAATATTATTTGAAATCTTTTCGCGCATAGATGATTGTAAGATGAAGTAAACTCCATTTTGGCCCAAAACCGGGGCCATGGGTTTTTTTAATAATTCAGAGTACATTTGGTGACCACTGTAAAAGGAAGAGCGTGAAGAACCAGAATCACTGGATAACACCTCATAGAACATCCACATAGATGTCCTTGAAACTATTATGATCTGATAATCGATTTTTTATAAAGATCAATTGTTGTTAATGAGTGCGACTTACCCTCGTATTATATTCATAAGATGCATATCTAAGAAGTATAATAGTCATTATGTCTCGAGATAATTAAACAAATTCTCGGAACGGAGTCTCAGAGTCTAATAAGACTAAGAAAAAAAAATTTTACGATCTCTTTTGATGTAACATATTAAAGCCACATAAGTATATTACATGGGTATACATGCACATATACATACACGCACATTGTGTTTAATGAATGAAACATTTTGAAATCATTAAAAATTAAATTTTTTATAACAATATAATTTATTATCTGTCACGTGACATATGTGAAAAAAAATGGTTTTATTGGAAAAATGAAAACTTTACGAATCGTATTACTCTGGAGGCGCTCGAGGTCCGCCTTTTTCAAATTTTAATTAGAAATAAATTTTTCACTTCCTCTAACGCTTCACTGTTAATGCTGCGTGAAAAATCGTTCCAATCGAAACTGTATATATTTTGACAAATCATTTACTCCTATATCCTGAAAATAGTCTTACTAATGATCTTAATCTTAAACTATATTTTCTTACCATGTTGTGTGTAGGTGCAAAGTATTTTGTAACTTTTTAATTTATGGATCTCGTTTTGGTACAACAGTTTAGTTCGGTTCAAAGTTGAAAGTTAGTCCCATTGTATCCTGACCACAACATAAATCATCATCCTTTAAGAATATAACATGACTCCTTAAAACAAAGACAGAATACCGACAATACACACAATTTGTGAGTTTACTGTGTAAGATAACACATTTCGTTTGAGTGCGCCTATATACACTCGTATATACGAAGACCCAAACAAAATTAATTGTTTGCAAAATAAATGAGGCCTTAAACGGTCAAATGTGTGTTGAGGCAATTCGGCATTGTCGGGGTTTTGTGAAATTATATATATATATAATACAAACGGATCATGAACACAACAACAACAATATATGTATATATGGATAAAACACAGAACATAAAAAAGGAAAGTACCACCCATTGTAGACATTAAAAATACGCCTATGGCGCCTTCTTAATTTTATTTGGTTGATTCCTTAATTTTTTTTTGTTTTTTTTTTTTTTTTGAAAAATCGATTAATTATATTTTATTTTTGTTTTATGATTTAATTTGTTGCTGGGAACTGTGAAATTTAATTGATTGCAATGGGATTGTAACGATCTTTTAATTTACAACATTTGTGAGATAAATGTGGATCGGATTGCGTTTTTTTGTTGTGATCTTCACATAGAAGAGCCGCTATTTTTCGATACAGGAGGATTTATTTTTTATAGACTGGCATATTGGTGGTCCTGAAAAGGATCCAATTGCCATTTGTGGCTACTCAAGAACTCAAATGCGGAGCAGGGGTGGCAAATTTACCGAAATTTACCGGCAAATGATAAAAGTTTGCTCGATTTACCGATTTACAGGTAATTTATCGGTAAATTAATAGCTTTTACTTTTTTTTTATTATTTTCCCCAAAGACTTTTTGGTATTAATTGGGTGGTTCCCATAATTAAAATTTACTTCGTATTTCTTCTGAATAGCGAGTAATAATCCTTATTTCACCATGTTGTGCTCAACAAAGTATTTCTGAATAACCATCAGATGAACCAGGTTCCAGTGCAGGTTAGAAAAGCTGATGTCGGTATTTAAGTCTATCGAACTTTTTCAAACAGCAGATTTTAATTTTAAGAACCGTTCCAGCATTGCCAATAGGCTGTTCCAACGGATTTTGCTAACCAGAAATGGATGCATACCAAATATTTTTACTACTCGTCTTATTTTATTGATAACCGGATATAAGTCGTCATTTGAATCATCTATTATTATTACATTCAAACCCCCCAGAGAAATCATGATCCCTCTAGTCTTCTTCATAGACTTCAGATTCAGAATAAGTAGCTTCACTTTCTTATTTAAATAACACATCATTTTTACCGCCAGTTGGATGCCGTGCCTAAAACATAGCTGATTATGAGCATCTAAACATGATCCTATCTTTTTCATCGCTGCTGTCGGTCTGTTTTATTGCAAAATTGATTCCAAATTCTTGCAACCGTGTGTGTTCTAAAATTTTGTTCAATTGACCTGCATTCGTCAAGTGTGACGCTAAGACTGTCACCATTTTTTATCTGACTTACAGTTGGTTTTCGAATTTTTGCTCCGTAAGCCATTACAATATTTCTTATTGAATTTGACGATCTTGGAATATCCTTTGGCGATTAGTAACATTCTTAAATCTAAAGAGGTACAAAATTTTACGAATGATAGACTACCTTTGGCTACTGTTCTTGAAATTAAAGCTGGTTGTGAATCATCTGTTGTTTCAAAATTGTAAAACTTAAATTTATCGGTAAATATTTGATTTTTTTCCGGTAATTCGGTAAAAAATTTGGATGATAAAACCGGTAAATCGATTTACCGTTTTCCGATAATGCAAGCCCTAAATTGTGGAGTAACAAGAGTACGGTGTTGGTCTCCATATTCTGTTACAGCTACAGTATCAGGTGTTTACATCCAAATAGAGATTCGAAATCGGAACCTTCTGCTCCCAGCTTTAACCACTGCTTCATTTGGTCAGTGAATTGAAATTTTTTCAACTATACTAAATACTTTTCTGAGTACCAACAATTAAGTAGACAATAGAATAGTCTCATATATTTATTTCGATGATATAGTTAGCATCTTGGATTACAACTGGAGGTTTGTGTTCAAAACCCAATAACTGTGAATCGAATTGAGATCTCTGGATTTACGACCAAATCTAAAATTTTAATTATTTACTGAAAAAATACAAATAAATATTCTGCCATCATCGAATGATTTAGCAAGAATCTCACTTCAGCCGAGACAACTTAATAAACTAATGTGACAGATATTCGTTCCATTGTCCCCTTTTCGTCGAAAAATCCGTATTATGCGGGCCTTAGGCCATTTATATATCATTGCTCTCTCTCTCATCTGCTACAATCCATCAACTTTTTTCTCACCTATTCATCGATTTACATTTGTTGAAGTGTGATAATGATGCAGGGAGCTGTAATCGTGACAGCTAGTGATGAATGGTAGGAGCTAAACTTTGAACTCCACAGAGTGGCATTGATTGACAGTTATAGAGCGGCTGGATCAACCAGCCGATGAAGACGTTTGTCTTGAAATGTATGGCATCTCTTGTATGCGGTCTGTAATATTCGTTTCGCTAGGCCGGTTTCGATCTGATGACGTCATTAACTCGTTGTGTGATCGAAAAGATCAAATCCATCTCATCAGGCATATGCGACCGGACTTGATGTATGTTGCATTTCGTTTCTATATATATTGTGAGGCTATGTTGCAACAGTTCTAGCGAATTTACAGAATTTGACTCGAAAATCTTTTTTCGATTATTTTTGTTTATACTTCACTATTGTGACGTGACTATTCGTCGTATTTGTGAACGCCACACATTCACCGTGCCAATATAGTTACATGCTATCGAATTTACATCACCATTTGTAAGTACCATGAAGCATTTTATTGCCACAAGACATTTGGAAAACACCAACAAAATATAAATACCGTCCATTTAGTTTCGGAGACCACAACAAATTATGAATGATGGGTGATATTTTATTGGCTGGTATCACAAGCTATTGGATTGGAACCGCGGGTTAAGCTAATATTTTCTTTTACTGACCAACGACTTAAAATCTTATTCGGCTGACTCACGTCTTTTAACATTTAGTGCTACAAAAATACCGGATGATGTCGCCCACTTCAAATACTCAGCTGGCATGTCTGATGAATCAGTTTTTCTTTTTTTTACTATAAGATGGAGTTACATAGTAAATTTTAGCCGCTCGAAATAGGATAACCATGACGTCACCGTCTGTAGTCTCCATTGATCTTGTAAATTTGCTCGTTCATAGACTGAATTAATTTAGTATACTCGGCTGTATACTTTCATTAGGCTAAGACCACAAGTTCAGCCCATCTTAGCTATACTGCAACAGGAGCGATGTTTGTTGGTCTCCTATGTAGGTCTGATTTTGGTTTTGATGATTGAATTCATACAGTTTACCGAAAACCACCAGAATCGAAATTTAGGCTTACTTAATCGATTATGATTTATAAGTGTTGGAGATGAAGTTTCCTCTCTATATTGATTTCATTAACTTTTGTATCGATTTATTTTCACTTGTCCGAAAAACCAATCATTAACATCCCAGATATTTGATCACAACATCATCCAGCTAAGCCGCTACCATACAATGCAACAAAAGCGGCCGTTTACTGGAATCACTTTGAGACACTAACCTTCAGGAGATTAGATATACGAACCCCAATACAGTTGCCTAGTTTGACTCCCGTCTCTTTATTTCTGATCAGATTTCAAAACAACCATCATTTTACTGATATTGAGCTATTAACCACGTTCGATTAGCTTTTTCGTATTTTCATGCTACCAAATGAGATCAGAATACATCAAACAGAACACTTCGCCGCAAGAATTTGTCGTTCTTGTTGGCAAAGAAAGAAGCGAACTTGCTCTGTTATTCCCGGTGAGATCATAAAACCACTACTAGGTGTTTTTAATGGGTAAGTATATGAGTGTGAATGTGGGTTGAACCGCTCGGGCCATTCGTTGCCTTGGCCTTGGGAATAATTTCCGCCTTCTTTATTTTTATTAGCCACAACACAAACTTTTCAAGTTACGTATCCGATGTCAAAATTGCCATGGTTCGTAAAAATTTTCTAACGAATGGTTTCAAGCAAAACTGAGTGGAATTATCGTGTCTCGACATGATGGTGGTGAAATGTGGGGGTGAAATTTTATTCGTAACAAGTTTTTGGAAATTCAACCGATAAAGGAAAGAACAGGTGTCTATCACCTATGTTACCTCAAAAACTGTTCATAAGAGCCACAGTGAAACAACATTAAACCATCAGAAGATAGAGTGTTACAATTTAAGAGAAAGTTAGACTTCCAACAACATTTTACTAACAAATTATCGATGTGAGGATTAACTTCGACAATCTTGCCGGAAAACTTGATGAAAATTTTGGAACGACTAGTAATTCCAAAACTATTTTTATTATTTACCGACGAATAACTGCATCGACTAAATTACTTCTTAAACGTATTGATATGATAAAGGCAGTTTACTGTATATGATATATATGCTACTTAGATTTGTGAAGATTTTTCGAATGCTAGTCGAATCTGTTCCATTCAATAAGTACCACATCCTATCGTCCACAAAACCTGAAAACGTGTAAAAAAACATTAGAAGTTCAGGAAGGTACTTCACTACCGATGACTCCTTTACAAGTATAAAACTAGCTAAAGTAGTGACTTTTTGAAACATGGCAGTTATTGGATCAGTAATAATAGACAAGAGTTTTCTCCTAAACTGTTTATGAAACACTGTATTTTTATTTAAAACGATGAAACTATGCCATTTAGCGAGAGCAACCGTGAAACTCTGTTATCTTTCATATGACCACAATATTGTCGACAGCGATTTCTTCACCCTTATCAGAAGGTGGCAACCCCTTATAAGTGCCATCAACCTCGCGTTTTGGAATACATATCTCACGAATGAATCTTGTATCGAATGGACGGACTTTATATCATTTTATACGCGTTGAGGGAGGTCATATATAGCCCTACTATACTATTCAGGCCTTTCTTTGCCAAAATTCGAGCCTCTCTAAATTTATTTCTTAATTTACCCTTCACATATATAATTATACACATATTTACTGGTCCGCAACACTGTCTATAATCAAACATATATTAGAGTGTCATTTGTGCATCCCGAAAAATTGAACCAGTCATCGTATTATTCTATTCAAATCGAGTATATAAATCAAATTCCACACATAATAGCTTATATACATATAAGACAGCCATCTACTTTATTTTAAGGGATGATAACAAAACATCACCATTTTATTAAACGACATAAACTGTATACAGTAGATATATGTATATAAATATGGCGAATTAGAACCAATAAATAGATGCGACTCAAACTCCTCTTTATATATAAATTTATTCACCTAAACGAGCATCGAGGTAATTACAATAAATCATTTATGATTTTAATTCATCGACGATTATGTTCTCGTTTTATTGTCCTGCTACTTTACAATTGTATATATTGTTTTTGGTCCTGAGAATAAAATTAATACATATTTTGAAGAGTCCATTAAATATAAACAAAACAAACGAACTCGAGGGACCCATCGTTTAATATACAAACACTTTTATCCAGGTTGCGCGTATTGTATGCACAATGGATACGGAAAAAAAAGGACGGAAAACGATTTTTTAACCCCTATATGCGTGCGATATTAATTTAATTTTGAAAAAGGGTGCCTATAATAAATTTAATATACTTAATTTTTTATTGTTAAATAAAATTAAATTAGATAAAATAAAAATCAACCAAGCATAAAAATCTGGGCTTTTATTACAATGTATGTATATATATATATATATATATATATATATATATATATATATATATATATATATACATATATATATACATATATATATATATATATATATATATATATATATATATATATTTATATATATATTTTTTTGTCGATAAATTAGCTCACGGATCTAAACACTCACGGCGTATCCCAGTAGTTATTACCCTAGACGTACGGAATGCATTCAACAGCTCAGCTTAGGAGTTAATCCAGCAAAGGCATGAGGAATGTCAAGTAAGCCTGAGTCTTAGGAAGGTTCTCCAGAGCTATCTGAGTGGACGAGAAATCATTGTCGAATCTGCGGGCGTAGCTTCCCTGATGGAGGATTCAAGTGGTGTACCACAAGGTTCGGTTTTAAGGCCACTGTTTTGGAATATTCTATATAACGTTACTCTCAGAATTCCGTTGCCCGAGGACTGCAAGGTAGTAGGATATGCCGATGACTTGGCTTTGTATCGGCGAAATATGGCCAACAACTTGTAGAGTGAGTAGAAGCCGCAGTCGAAATCATCTCCAAGTGGCTCTGCACTCATCGGTTGCAGTTGGTGTCGGAAAAGACCGAGGCAGTTGTAATGGCAGGTATGCGGATGCTTTCGCCTATGGAACTCAACATAGAAGGAATAAGAATAGTACCAATAGCAAAAAATAAGTACCTGGGGGAATGGCTGGACCATCGAAGAAGCTTCTAAGAGCACATTAGACAAACGGTGGTAAAGGCAAATAGAGCAATATGCCACCTATGGCGTTAATGGCCAAACATAGAGTCACAGTACTCAGTGGGACTTCTAAGGAAGGCACCAAACAAGAAATGCTGTAACACTGTGTCGTGGACCAGACAGCTGATTACTAAAGTAAAAGAGTGAGTCGAGCGAAGGCATAGTGACATCAACTTCCACTTAACGTAGCTCCTATCCATGGCTTTTTTAACATCTATTTCTTTAAGATGCTTATATTAAAGAGCGGCGCTGTTGTTTCTACTGTGATGAACAAGATACATCAGAATAAACTTTCTTCACTTTTAACGATGTAACGACGACTGTTACCGAGTAGCACAAGATGAGTACTTGTGGCTACTGAACACGGCGTTTAGTAACAAATGAACGAAGTCTCAAATTCGGAATCTAATAGCATTCAACATTCTATCCATGCTGGACAGCGTTTTAGCGTAGAATACTGCTCTTAAGAACTGTTAAAGTATAGAGAAGCGAGGAGCGAATTAATCACACTTTGTATATAAGCTTTTTGAATTAGCATGTATATTGAAGAAATAAGCGATCTTGATTTGATCAAGAGGGATTTGATTGAAGTCACGACGTTGTGGACGTTTAAGTTGATTTTAATTTATCGATACCTTGCCAACTGAAGAAGACTGTTTTAGCTGTTTTACTGTGAGGAGTTACTATACATATAATTTTTCTTGACTATTTTCAGGAAAATGACACAAGGTAGAGTTGTATATATGTAGATTCGATGTATTGCCAGTCTGTATAAACACCTCAGAGTAATGTCGGTCAAACAAATCGATCAGATGCTCTGGCGAACAAATATCGAATGTCTTGTATCATATTTTATTGTACCGTGTAAACTTCATACCTGGATTACACAAATTAAGTAATTCGACCATGTTTTTTATTTGCTGAACTTTAACATTTAAATTTTAAGACACTTAGCTTATCAACATTTTTTCTAGGATTTTAATTCTTAAACAAATATTGTCTGGGCTTTGCTAATCGTAATCGTGTTAGTTCGAATTGTTAATCAGTAGGGAATCATTACAATGTATGCGCAACCATCCAATGTTTTTACAGTATTTTACTAGTTATAATAGTTACTCCAGTCATAATCTGGATCTTAGTTAATTAGCACAAAGACCAATTTTTGGGTGACCGAGGAGTTTCGATAGTGGAATTTTAAAATTTTTTTTACTGATGACGTTAGTCACGTTTGCGAGAGTTTGTAATTTTTGTTAGATGTTACCATGTTAGATTGCCTGTTTGATTCAACTTTAATTTCAGTTTGACTGCTAGTAGCGTTACCGATGAGGTATTGCAATAGTCCCTTGGCACATCAAGTAAAGGTTTCCATCACTGTATAGTGTGGACAAGATTTAGATCAATCTAAGCTAAACAATTGCGTATCATAAATATTATTTGCATCACGTGTTGACAGAATCTGAGTTTCACTCAGCCTTATGCTAATAGACTAAATGTGTTGTCCCAATGGCGACCATATTTGAAAAATCTTATATTTATAGACGCCTCTCCTTCATAGTTTTACCTTCGATAGTTTCCACTCGTTATAATGCTAAAAAGTGAAACTGGAAATTACTCCAGTTTCACTTTTTAGCATTATAAGGATGATCGGTGAATACATACTTGTCTTTATACATCAGGAACATCTAGAATGTGATGAGGCTTGTCCAACACAAACTAAGAATTAGTTTGCACTCATTAATGATCCTGGTGAAAGCATGTAACTATTGTAGCAAAGTAGTTTTTATTCCAAAAATAAGTAAAGGTCTGATTATACAAATCCAAAAGCATTTCAAACCATTAATGTAACATCAGCTTTCTTGCAAGCTCTTGAATGAACTAAAATCGAAAGACTAATTTCTTCTCGATGTATTTAAGATATTACTGGAGCTTTGATAAAGCATTTCTTTTAATACTTTTATCACCGCTTGTATACTACGTTTTACAAGGCTCTCCAGCTCTTTCGCGATTCGCTTATCTACGTCCTTCTTAAACGCCTTAATAGCCAAATCGAGGACATAAGGCTATAGGTCCGATTTACGTAGAACCGTTTCTATCGGGATTCGAACCCCGTACCTCCCGCTCCAACTACTATAGTTTTAACCACTGAGCCACGTGAGCGGTTATAGGACTTTATTCACAAAGTAGAAACTTAGTTCCTTGACCCACAGCAATCAAACCGGAGCACTGTAGAATTATTCCAGAACCCAATGCCAAACTATGAGCCCATGGTTCAACCCAAATACACTTACATATTAAAAACATCCAATCGGATTTTTGGCGCGCTACATTCTCTGCCACAAGGGTGACGCAATAGTCTATATGTTAACCCTTCTAAGATTGGCGTAGTTGTTATTAAACGCAATAATTTAAATGGTTTGGCCATTCCATATTTTTCGGTGAACAACCTTCCAAACATATGTCCACACCTTGTAGTAATTTTATATAGCAAATTATTCTTAAGAAACCACTGCACTTTTTTTTGGAAATTTAGGAGTTCATTTGGAAAATCTTGCAGTTTATCCCCAATATTATGTACACTATGTTTGCTGGCATGCTGTTAAAAATACTATGTTTAACCTTAACTCTAACCAAATAGTTTACATTTTATGACTTGTAGAGGTTTCACTGTATTCTACCACTACTTATTTAATGTTATGCTTGATTGAGTAGACAGTAGAATTAAATGCTAGGATTTCCGGATAACGCCGAGCCATTCCTGCAGTAGTTTACATAAAACAATAGAAAATGTTCTAAAGATATGTTAGTTGGGAAAGAACTACCCGGTTACAGACACCGAGCAAGTTCATACTAAACTACTTTTAACCCTCACACTTCTAATGTGCAATCGCCAATCCGCAATCTCCAGTACGCAACGCCTATGTGCACTCATCGATTCTGATTAAAATTTAAACATTAATACAAAAAATTCTCAAATTAATTTATTAATTTGTGGCTCAAGAGTTTATAACAATTATTTTAATTTTTCTTTAAGCCAAATAAAATAAGGGTTGTACTACAATTTATAATCCCAAGAAAACAAATTACTATAATCAACTAAACTTAAATCCCTAATTTTAAATCTCCAATCTTTGGTCACCTGTTCTAATATCCCAAGCAGAAAGGGACAATCTTAAGATAGATCTCACATCAGCTTCAAAACCACCAAAACTATGCAGAAAACAAATATGTAGCTGGACACATACATTCCACTCGAATTATCTAGTTCATCCAGGTAAAGCGTAATCCGAGTAGTGGAAGAAACAATAACCATCAATTTCAAATCCATACAACGAAAATCATTCATGACAAAAATAAGGACCCACTGGTCGAAATCAATCAACTTGGCTAAGAATACCAAGCCTTAGCTAACTTAAATCCGAAAATCCTCACTATGTCTCACTATCCAAACTTAAACCGAAACAATTTTATCATTTCCACCAGATATCTCCTCCACTAGATGAAGGTTGCAATTATTGCACTACATCCACTCTACCAAAATTGGTAACGACCAAATTAGTCCGGTTAGTCAAATAATACATATTGACATTCCATATGGTTTTTATGTATGAACCCTCCACAGCAATCAAACCGGAGCACTGTACCCAGGATACGAGATGATGTATTCCTTCTCACCACAACCCATCCCAATCAAACTCGAGAGATAATACACATCAACCGACAGCTTCCTGAAATACAACGATCCATCAAACCACCAGTGTGGTCTAAGGCGATTCAGTAATCACAGCTGTTTGAGTGTCTATAATACTTCATAAATCTACTTTGGTCCAATAATCTGGGTCGTGTGAGATAGCTGACTCTTTTCAAGACTAACGGTCAAAATGAAGTAGTTGAGAACCAAAACTCTTTAGGACCGTACATCTTAAAACAAGTAACACCTTAAATTAGGTTTGCTTTATCTTAAAAGAGATTGGTTGAGAATTCTAATTCCACTTATCTGTGATCAAGTATAGATGTAAAGCAAAGGTCAGAACCTCTGATCAACCTTTTTCTAATCCTTGGTCTATAGACTGCTCTAGTTTGTGCTTCAACTCGCCTTCTCAAATCGTTATATAATCCTCATTGTATTTCTAAAAAAATGACGTGTGGTTGTGAACCCCCTCACAATCCGTGAATTATAATTGTTCCTATAAATTTTGTTAGATCATCAGCCACAGCTAACACTATATCTCCATATTTAGTCTATCTCGTAATAATATTTTTTGACGTCAGTCAGCAAAAATATTGTGATAACATTTTTGATCTTGGGATGAAAAAAAACAACATTTCTCAAGTGTTATAAAAAAAAAATAATAATATAATAATTCCAGTTATTAATTAATTTACAAATTAAAATTTTATTAATTAAAAATAATATAACTGATAATACACATATAATTAACTGTTTACGTTTCGAGCAAACACATTTCTGAATAAAACAAACATTTTGCTGTCTTATCTCGTATAAATTAACTCATCTAATTGACTCTTAAATAAATAAATGAAAACAGTGCGCGACCGACTGATTATACACGCAGTGACGAGAGGGTCGTTGCATATAATGAGTGCAGGGTTTCTGTATTCAAACAACAACGATTTACTGGCAGCCATGACATATATACAAAGTGTAGTGGAATTGTGATGTGTTTAGGCCAAGGCTGGGTAGCTGTATATATACGGCTTGACGCGATCACTTCGCTCGAAATAATTCATTTGAAACAGTTATCGTGTGCGGTCATGAAGTCAATTAATTGAAGACAAAAATATAAACAAAAGTTTTAATGAGTTAAGATTCTCTATATATCATATACAACGATGACATTGTTTTAATTAAATTAAAAATAATTATTAATGATTTTATTGCATTACAAATAATTTTTTAATTATGAAATTTGTTTTGCTCGCGTAATTGGAAAATTATTGTGTATAAAGAAAACACTTTATCTTAGCGGGATTGAAATCGTTTGTTTTGTATATTGAAACTAGTCTTTCCAGATTTACCAGAGTGAATCGACTATACTCCGAATTTCCTTATTCTGGATGTTTTGTGCACGTTTGATATAAGAATTCTTGGTACAGCACAAAAGCTGAATGCTATATAGCCAGATTCGCTTTGGGACCTGATTGTAAGTCAGAATTTTGTTTTCACCTTCGTCCAATTGCCTTTATTTAATATCAAGCTCTTTTCTGTTCTTCTTTCTTTTCAAGCTTAACATCCAGTGTCATACGAAGCTATTGAGCAGAGTTCTCGTACGGCACCATCACATCGTTTAAGCGGTGGTGGATTAGCCAATGTTTTGTGCATAAAGTTGACATGGTCAGTTTCTAATTTATACAGATTGATTTTCCATCGATTGGTCCACTGGCGAATTTCTTCTCACAGTTTGCCCTGTTGCTGGTATAGCGGTGTTGCCAGCAAACTTTGCGATACTTAAATGAGAGGACTGTGTATATATCATTTGTATATAGTAGGTATTACGCTGGGCCCAGAAGGCTGCCTTGTGGGGCTTCTACCCTTACCTCTCTCAGTCTAAAATAATTATCTTCTTGTCTTACTCTAAAAAGCCTTTCAGATAAATATAATCTCAAGAGATCAACATATGGTGCCGGAAACATAAGCTCTAGTTTATTCTCGAATTCTGAACAATTCACATAATTCTGTGAACCTGACTAGTCTCTCCATTATATCTTTGAAATGATAGGGAGCAGGGATATCGAACGATACGATTTAGCTTCATTGGGCGATTTATCTGGGAGAAGGAACAAGCAAATTTGTTAGTTTAACAATGGCTTTCTTTGGAGCTTGCCTTAGAGTTTCTAGGAGGCTTTGCTGTCTTCAGATTGTATTTTATTTTCACCCCAATAGTCATTGCTTCTGCTTTCAATTATAATATTCGATTCGGTCTCATAAGTTTTGAAAATATCAGTCAGGTGATCAGCAAATTCTTCCAGCTTTTTAGTTGTTATCCTTAGCCTACGAGCCCTTACTTCGTGTAGTAAGCGGGATCTGCGTAATTAGGATTTTTTGTTGTCTTCCATAGTGAGTAGTTCGTATTTTCATCAGCAGTCAATTTCCCAGAATACAAAGAAAACGACTTTGAAATATTGTGATTTGTTATTAAAAATCGTCCTGTCTGATGGACTCTTCGTTTCTTGCCATGTTCTTCTGGCTTTTCTTTTTTCTAAGACCAAGTTACGAATTTCTCTTGCGTGACTTTTATCAACAGTTTTGGATGCTGTTCCTTTAGAATTATTTCACGCGGCTTACGATTCCAACGATCTTGTCACTGAAGTATCAATGAAGAATGACCAGAGTCCATATATTAATTATCCGATACTTCAATAAAATTTGATGGAACTTGTTTGGATAGAAATCCATTAGATCAGGATTTTCATCTGCATCCGAAGACCAACATGTTGGCTTGCCAGTGGAATATACTTTACGTCTCATTTCTAATATGGTCAACATGCTTTGCACTAAAATTGCAACATTGCAATGTTTTAGAAAGTTCAAGTAGTTCCATTTCGTCAGGTTATACCTAAGTGGACATAACGCTCCTCTCTGGTGGCGTTGCTTGACAGATGTAATTTCTCCTATGATAAGCTGGGTTTCAGTTGATTGATTATGATGGCATTCATTGTGTTAAATATAGTTTTTTAATATACCAGCAGTTCCACTTCTTGCCTGGTTATCCGGATGAACTGTTTCATAAAGTTGGTAACCCTTAATTTTTAATAAGGATTGTTTAGTAGAGGAGCGTCAGATATCGGAAGTTCATACTTATTATTTTTCCAATACTGTTCCAATCTTTATTACTATTCAGAAAGGTTGCTTATTTGCCATTATTTCCATCAAAGTATTCGAATGGGTAGGGTTCAATCCTAGTCCAGCACTGACCTTTCCATCCACTTAGACATATGATACACCTCCCCTTTCAAGATAGTTGGAAGATTCTGATGGTTGATTATTTCTTATTTTTTGCAGTTCTTTCGCTTTCAGACACCCTCGGTTGTTTGTAAGATGAGCTTGTGCCCAGTTTGAACCCTTTGTCGCGGTATAGTACTGGGTTTCAATACATCTAGGTTCACGTTGACAGAACTATTGAGAGTGGTCAGATTTTTGACCACATTGCTGAGATATACGACTACATCTAACCGCTTCAATTTTTACACCCATCTGGCACATAAAAACTTCTAATTTATATACACAAGGGTCGATCAACTTCCGTTCCGTTGACGATAAAATCGAATTTATTGTAATTCATGACCTTTTCCGAATCTTATCACCGCATACATTATGTATACGACGAGTCGTTTGAATGCACATATAATTTATGATAATTAATTTTGTTGTTGTTGTAGAAAATCAAAGATTATCGATGTTATGTGAAGAGATAATTAGATAACAAATATACGAACGAATGTGTAAGCCAATTAAACGATGAACTATGGGGTGGTGTGCTCAAAGTGCAAGCTTCACATAATTAAAACTTTCCCATAATTAAGCAAAACAAATTAATGCCATTTTGCAACCACTTTTAATGTTTTCGAACCCGTGTAATATAGACATGTTTGTGATCTCTTGACATTAATTATTACGTGTGTATATGGTAATGGTTTTTTTTTTCTTGAAGTGATAGACGTTGCTGTATATGCTTATAGACAGGTGATGTTAATTATAAATAATCTATGCATAAATATGGGAAACACTTATACGTACAGTGACAGTAATTAATCGTTTATCGAACGTTAAGTGCCTAACGAAGTCTCGCTCTATTTGACCAATACGAATGTAAGAATTAATTGACTTTTGCTATACATAAAAATTGGGGTTGGCATAGGGTAGTTTGTGGTCGTAGATTTAAATTCTCTATATACAAGGCTAATTGTGAAAGTTATCTCGATCGTTTGAAACCTATAACTAGGCTCAGTTTAAAGTTCAAGACACATCCGTTATAATCGGTAGCTTTTTGGTATGTACTGTAGTGAAAGATTTCTCTCAAATTGATATTTCGCTCGTCAATAAATTCAAACGAGTGACCTACAAATCCTGGTATAGGGTATACCTGAAATTAAAACTTAATTGTTATAGGAGATGAAATGTGTGGTTCCTGCCCAGATGGGGCAGGATGCAAAAGGGATTTTTCACCATGAGATTACGATCTGTGGTGTGAATGAACACAACTATGACCACCTGTTGGAGTGCAGAACTCATGGGCCGACCCATCTTTCATGTCAGCACTATAGACTGGCATAGTGCTATGCAATATGCAGATGGATGGGAAAATCGGACCTTTAGCTGTTCGTCTTCGAATGGGCTGTAATGGCGTAAAAGTAAGGACGTAAATAAGCGAAAAAAAAGGAGTGCCTCGAGCCTCAAAACAGATTAGAGATAAAAAAAATGTGAGATCCTTCCAACGTAAAACTAAATTCTTCTAAGGCCTTCTAAGGTTCCTGGAGATGGTATAGGTATATCAATAGATATTACTGCATGTCTCCACCAATTTTATGAATTTTAATTTTAGTTTACTAATTTTATAAACAACCGACACAACCATCATTCTATTAAATGGCAGCACTCTGGCTTATTTGCCTTCAACTAACCATAAAGGTGAAATTACGAAATAACCAAGATTGCTTGCGACCATTCATCTTAATTTGTTACTCTCCTAAATAAACCTGCTTCCAATGACATATCATCCGGTTAAGTAATTTTAACCAACGGTCCTCGAACCAGTCCATTTATACGCGTGATACGATGCCAAAAATCGGGATCAATCTTCTACTTCTGGCCAGGATAATCTATAGATTATTCTTCTATCACCGAGAACCATTTCCAAATGTTCGAACTTCGATCACCTCTTTCCCGGACATCTTCCATTATTAATTAAATGACGAACCACCGTCGTCATAAATTATTAATAAATTTGGTTAGCCACTGTTAGGTAAGCAACGGTAGAATATTTCATTTGTTGGTCTTGGTCTTGAGTACTTACCAGTAGATTATGAATGAAGAAAGGATAAAGAATGAATATTCCTATTAAGAAGTATATCGTTTGGCTCATTGTACCTAAGTACATTAAATTTTTTGAAGTTGTTCGTGTCTCAATCAGGATTGTGTCTTATAGACCCAAACTAGCACTCAAAACATGATTAAATTACTATCAGGAATTGCATTGTCGTAACCAAGAAAATACTTGTAATAGATTATATACTAGCTCTGTGATGCACTAATCAGGGAGAGGAACCGGTATATTCACTTCAAGTTAGTCATATGAGAACCCAATATTTTCTATAGCCTAGACCCATCTGAGTGAAATTGCAAGGCTTTAGTTTCCGGTTACGATCCACCTGCTTAGTAATCATAGGGACACATGATTCGAAAATCCTTATCGAAGCGTAAGACCATATATATTTTAGTAGAAGGTGAATCTCAACTTATCAAGCACAAGTAGAAGGAGTCATTATAGCGTTCCTTTTATAGGCTGTCCGTGCACTTCACCAATATTATCCTTGTGAAGAACAAACCACCACACATTGATTTTAGGACTAGCTATACCAGTGTGAAACCAATGCAATAGCTCCTCTTTTATGTCTCATCTCTGCCGAATGGCATTCCTTCATGAGTATGATACAAAACAGTTCAAGTAAGTGCCCAGAAATCTCGTATTCTTCGTAAACGTTAATTGGGTGTAAAGTTAAAGGGACACTGGCGGAACTTTATATTTCACAGTGAACACAACCAGTTCTGGTTTAAATGGGTTTTATCCCAATCCACACTTGCTGGTCCATTTTGTGACAATTGAGAAAGTATTTTGCAGTAGTTAATCATTTCCAGATATTTCCCAAAAGCTACGTTGTCTGAATACACGTTTACTCTTAGCGCTTCTCCCTCCAGTTCCAACAGTTATCTTATTGTGAAGCCTTCCAGATCGGACTTAACAATCCTGCTTTCCAATATATAATTGATTTACCCGTAAGCTTTGTAGTACACTCCTTAAGTTCCAATTTGCCTAGTAGTGCCTTATTCTTTTGACTTATTTGAACTCTTCCTCAACTTTAATGAATGCTGCCTCCAAAGAATATTTCTCAGTCGCTCTCTTAATACACCTCTCTATTCAAGCTCAAACTTCATCCATTTTTGTGGATTCTCGAATGTGTGTCTCTTCAACTGTTTAAACGTTTTGGTCTTTGGTCTTCCGGGTAGTCATGTGAGTTCCCTCCCGCCTTCGTAATAAATATCACAGTGAATTTCCTACATTTCCTAGAAATGTATAGAGTCTTAAGATCCCAGCTTTCCCAGCTTTTCTGCTTTTCCCAGATAATTTCCCAGCTTTTCTGCTCGACACACTATATGCTACACCAAATCGTCCACGGCACTTGTTGGTTAAACTGGAGTGAACATGTACGGTAATGGTCGCCTATTGAAAAAAGTGGCCTGGAGTCATATTTTCATTAATGTATTTAATACTTTGAAGGTAAGATAGTGTTTCCCATGACAGGTCTTAAATGTGTTTTTGCAGAATTAAACGCTGCTTGGTATGTTCCCGCCAAAATATTTTCTTGGTATATGTTGGTAGTTTTGAATTGACTTAAATTTGGTATTGTCTTGAAAGTGCCTCATATAGAGTTGTGGAGTACTCATTTCCTATTGACCTTGGACTTGTACATGAATAAATATCTTTTAGGGAAATATTTGATAGAAAAAGTATTCGATGTTTAACCGGTTGATTGAGCTATTCAATATATTATGTGACTTGCTATGTGACCAATAGAGGTTGGTCAAGTAGCTTTCGTACAAGTAGCTTTGCACAATGCACAGCCCCCTGGCTCTTGAAAGACATACAAAGTTAGTTAGTTAGAGATAAGCCAGTATCTTGAAATAGCAGCTCAAGTGTGGCACCAACGTGTCTCCATGTAGCAATTTATTCAGCTGATCGCAATTAGACTAATCGCATTATAACACAGATGTCTGAACTGACACACCATATACTAAACCAAATCATTTACGGTACTCGATAAATCGGAGTAAGAATTCAATTCATTCCATTTCAATAAAAGGAACTGTAAGAAAACGAAAGAAATGTGTTAACGTTACAAGAAAATCATTGACTGTAAACTCGAAACTCTGTATAGATACAATAAAGATCATTTTTGGTCTCATATTTCAGGAAGACAACATCTATATATGGTTGAATAAAAATTAAGACAAGTTTTTGAGATTATATACACCGAAAAGATGTTTGATTGTTTGTTATAGATACTTGAAAAAGGACGCGCAAAGGGATCAATGAAAATGATTTATTTATCTTAATTATTTCGACTTCTTTTCTTATATTATTGTATATAAGATAAACGTGTCTTCAATAAATAGGCAAAAAGCTGTAATCTAAATCAAATTTGTAACAATTTTGTATTGTTTGTTTGACATTATATTCTTCGTTGATAAAAGAATTTAGTCTTTATAGAAAGATTATAAAAGGCGACGTGATCTTAATAGCGCGCATCTGCGTTTTATACATCTCGTGAATAGGTTTTGAAAATAAGAAATGGTAATAACCATAAATGCTAGTACTTTTTTATGTTTTTTGCTAGCACTGAGACCAGTCAATCATAAAACGCTTCTGACAGAGAGTCGAACTTCTTGATGCTCACTAGTCACAATAGTAAGTATAAAGTTTTAAACCTTGATCTTAAAGACGCTTTTTAGCAGATTCCTCTTGACTCGCGATCTTGATAAAATACAACCTTCAACACCGGGACGGTCACCTTACCAATTCACGGTCGGCATGACTCAGTTTGCGCAATGCTCCACAGATTATGAGCTGGGTCATCCCGCATCAATACCACGAAACAATTTTCGTGTATCAGGACGGTTTACTCATTACTTTTACCATTCTGAAGGGATATTTTCTTCTGTTGAGTGAAGCTACCATACTATACTAAGACACGCGAATCTGACCATTAATATATCGATAAAAACCGGTTTTTGTTAAAACAATTAAAATACGTTGGATACTAAGTATAGGTGATGGATGTCTCCGTACAGACCCCGAGAAACTTCGCGGCATCTTGGAATCCCATTCTTAAAGTCTTGAAACAACAATGCCTAGTATCAATTTGGGAGATATATTCGCAAAGAATTTGTTGGATGGTCACTTTGAGCACATGAACCTACAAAATGCGCCAGACTTCACAATAAACTGATGATTACGACTGCGAGGTCATTGTTTATTAATGAGGATCGGAACGCAAGAACAAAATAAGCTATAGGATTTGAATATGCGGGATCATTCGCTGACCCGATAAGTTGGTTCATATCTCAAAATTATTGATAATCACTGATCGCCCTGTAGCACTTTTATACTATCCATATCCATATTTATCCTTAATATGAATGTTCTTGCGCAACAAACACACAGCACTACTAATAATAAGGATGGGAAGGAATTAGGAAGGATGGAGGTTGGAAAGGACTCAAGGAATAAGGGTTTTAGTCTTCAAGTTTCATACTTTTGATATTAAGTTTAAATCTCTGTAAATTATACGCCAAGGGAAACGCGCCACAATTCAGCTCATTCCACATTCGCGCACTCCGAACAAAAAGCGAGTTCTGGAACCTATTGGTCCTGGCGAATTTAATTTCCAGATTATATCTGTGTAAAGGTCTTCTTAAGCTGCGCGTGGGTCTTGATTAACCAGGCATAAATTCGTCAAGTTCCGATGAGCAACGACCATGAAAGTATTTGTAGAACACACATAAAGCTCCTACATTCCACCTGTGGGAAAGAGAATCGAGATTTGAAGATAAATTTACATCCGCGATCATTCGAGATGCTCGGCCTTGGACTCGATCGAGTGCATCCGCAGATATGTTTTTAGTGCTCCAGCCCAAATGTGACTTTTATACTCTAGTCTGGGTCTTATATAGGTCATGTAAATTGAAATTGTTTCAGATGGTGTAAAATAAAACCACCCCATTCACCCCATTCCAGAATTCTAATGAGATCACGCTCAAGGCGATCCTTCATAGCAATTCTTTCTGCGAGAACATCATTTCGCGATGAAGTAGAGGGTAAGCAGTATGAGGAGGAGAGTGAGCTGTCATCAGCATAAGAATATATTGGATTGAGCGTTGATGATAGAAGATCATCGATGAAAATTAAAAAAAGAGTTGGAGAAAGGACGGATCCTTGAGGGACACCAGCGTTTAAAGAATTTGGAATGGAAGTCGTGCCATTCACCACCACTTGGATTTTACGACAGAAAAGAAAATTCTCGACCCATAGAATTAACCAATCGTGAAGGCCAACTGCCCTCAGTTTGCACAATAAACCCTTGTGCCACACGTGATCGAATACTTTCGAAATATCAAGCGCAATGACTTGTGATTCACTAGATTGATGGATACACCTGTTCCATTTTTCAGTGAAGACGTTAATTAAGTCTCCGGCTGAGCGTCTTCGGCGAAAAACCATACCGACGATCTGAAATTCGATGCCGATATTCCAAATAATTCATCAGTTGAAAATTGATTATCGTCTCAAGTACTTTGAAAAGCACCGAGATATTCCAAATGGAAGGAAAAATGCCAGAAGACATAGATCGGTAGAACAAACATGAAAGTGGCTTTGACAAGAAATTACAACAATATTTGAGTACAATTGGGGGAATACCGTCCGGACCGGCTGACTTGTTGGGGTTAATGTTTGCACGAACTTTGGCGACAACTCTATAGGTCGGAATCTAATGCGGTGCATCGACGAACTGACTTGCGAGATAACAGGTGGTGTTGAATTAGATTGAGCTAAGTTGGAGTTTTCCTCGTTTTTACGAGGAAACTTTAAGATGTTCTGCTGACGGGTTTTGGAGATACTTGCGGTGAAGGGCTTCTTTAAGGGCGGTTGCTATCCTGCAGTCGTGATTGTGCCAAAGATGGCTTAGAGAAACTGGAAGGAATGAACTGTTCCATTCCTGTGAGAATGACAGTAGACACCAAAATGGCTGCCCGGTCAATATTACCGAAGGCAAAGCAAGGACGCCATTCGAACTCTTGAAAGAACTTGTTCATTCCTAGCCAGTCAGCATTTTTAAAGTGTCACGATCGCCGTTTTGGTTGAACCCTCTCTTGACAAGTCCACGACGTTGGAAATTCCGCTGTAATAAGCCGATGGTCAAAATAGATCAAGGAGATGAGCTGTATCATTGACCCGATCTAGAATTCTGAACGGTTGATCCACAAGCTGTGTAAGATGGTTTAAAACTGCAAAGATTTCGGCCGCCTCACCAGCCGGTGTAACGGATTTTGAATATGGAAGCCATTTGTCATTGCGGACGTTGAAATCACCTGCCACAACGATTTCAGCATTTGGTGACTTCTGAAAGATGTACTCAATGGAATCTGACAGAATATCAATTCCATAATGAGCTGCGCTGTTTGAGATATTTGGGTTTCGATGAAGGCCACACAGGAAGAGAGTGTGTTTCGAGATATGGATTTCAACCCAAATAAAGTTGAAATCAATATTCACACTTTGGCCTAAAAAACTGGAAATGGAATAAGGTTTATCATTATGAATATAAATGGCAAACCCTCTTTGGTGAATGAACCGATAAATTAAGGAGTAACCCTTTTTACTGATGGCTGAAGAGTCACAGGAGTCCAAAAATTTAGTCTCGGTGAGAAGCTGTTCTACGGCTGCGAAGTTTGCCCGCAGTCCACGAATGTTGCAGAACTGAAGAGAGAACATTCGCCCCATAACGCAAAAATAAAGATAATTAAACTTAAAGAACGCAAGACCGTTGAGTCCAACCAAAGATGTGCTCACTGGTCTTAAATGCCATTATCAATACGGATCAATTGCCGTTTTTGATGGATTGTTGGACCGACTGGATCTAATTCGTTTCATGTTTAACATTGATCTTAAAGACTCGGTTTGGCAGATTCTTCTAGACATAAAACGATCTTCATGGGACCGGATCGGTCACTGAATCAATTTACGGTCATGTGATTCTGTTTGTTCAATACATCACAGACGAGAGGTCGGATGATCCCATATACCAATGCCATGACAGAATTTTCGATTAAAAGGACGATTCACTCATTACTTCCACAACTCTCAAGGAACATTTTATTCTGTTGAATGAATTTGCCTCACAACTTATATATTAATGTCGAGAAAAGCCGGTTTTTGTTGAAGGAAGTAAAATACTTGAGATACTTAGAGGATGATGGAAGTCTCCATAGAGACCTCGAGAAAGTTCGCGGCATCATAAGGTATCTAATTCCTAAACACTTGAATCAACAATGACTAGTATGAACTTGGGAGATAAGTTCACCAAAAATTCGTACGCAGCTAGTCACTTTGAGCATAAACTGATGATTACGACTGCGTAGATTTTAGTGTTGGGCGGATTTGAAAATTGGAAGAGTTCATCAATGTGGCTAGGAACTCATAAACAAAATAAGCTGTGGAGTTTTCTGACCCGATAATTTAACTCACAAGTCACACCCCAATATAGCTGAAGATAGAATTCGGTGGCTTTTGAAGACTTGCTACTTGAAGTTTGTATAACAGCACTTCTCACCTGACCAATGAAAGTACAAGGCCGTATTTTTTTCAGTTGGTTTTACCAGCATTTACCATTCTATACTTTTAGACAGAAAGGGAATTCTTCCGGGAAGGGAACATTCATTTTGAACTTCCCCCTCTATAATCATCCATCTCTTAGGCGTATGTTACCTGATTTGACGTGCAATAATTATATATATATATATATAGATTCAGTCGAGTACGTTCAGTGCTAGCGAATTACAAGAATGTACACGAAATATCGGCCATTTTCGCAAATTTATATTTTCTTATCGATCTAGATTGATGTTCACTTTGATAGCAAACTGATCAGTTAGACCATTTAAAAAAAACTGATAAATTTATCATATAGATAATTATATTTTTGTTGAAAAAGATAAATGAAAGTATAACTGTAATATTCTAATTCGAAATGAAAATAAATTATCAGAATGAAATAATTTTTTCAAAAAAACAATAAAAATACTGACAAATATTTATCAATATTTTTGTCACTAAAATTTGTCATATTGAGTGATACATTTTGTTCAGTGTAAGCAGTCGCCTAAGTTTCATTGAGTCCATAATCTGGTATAGAGTGTTCACCTATGTGTGGTTACGCAGGTCGAATAGGTGTTAAACCACCGAAAAGGTGTTAAACTATGTGCTGTTTCAATATGTCAAAAAGACTCTCCACCTATTTACCATACGGCGCCGAATCGATACAATTCTTGGTCCAAAGTACTCTATGCCGACATAATAATATAATCGAGTGGATGTTCACGAGGTCAATAGGGGCCTGATTCTTAAAGATTTCTGACAGGAAGATCGTATAGTGTTTCCTAATAGCTGCCGAATGCCTAAAATTACGTATATTGCTGGCGGAGTTTGTGGACGACGATTTCGTGGTTGTTGTGGCGATGCCATCATAATATCGTTTATATAAACGATTTTGGGTCTCATAAAATTAGTATTGCATACAATGCACAGTTAAACGTCTCAAGAAATTTGTAAGATAAATTTAATAGCTTCTCATATATACGTATATAGCAGAGGGCAATTAATCTCATCCAATCATAAAATTTAAACAATTTCCCAATTATATTGTTCGTTTGAAAATTAAACCTTTTCGATTCACAAGACATAAAAATCGAATCCAAATTACCGGTACACATCATAATATAATGAACCGCGTTCCTCACTTATCATTTCTCTTTATCCGCGCATATCGTGTTGAAATGAATCCTCTTGCTGCACTCGTATCGACTATATATATATGTACAACAACAAAAATTGTGTTGTTCATCAAAAATTATCATCATCGTGACCAATTTACATTGATTATCGATTTGCGAAAGGAAATCACTATTATCATCACACTTCTTTTCCAACAAGACGGTAATTTGTGTTAAGATTTTTTTTTTTTTTTTGGTTCTTTGCCGTACAAAATTGTTTAGTACCTTGTTATAGGTTATGATCTATACGGCAAAATTAAGAATAATTTCAAACCAATTCATAAAATTAAAATTTTCAGTTTCGTATATAAAAAGGATTATATGGTTAGGTAATTGGAAATTTGGAAAATCGATTTAAGTAATAGAGTCTGAAAATTGCTGCATAAAACTCTTTAACTGCAGATGAGATAGTTTTCAACTCTATAGGTATATTGCTGCAGACATGTAACAATATGGCAACACTTGGCATATGTAGAATACGGGTTCCTCAACTATTTTCGAGTTCCTTCCATGTTAAACTGTATACTGTCGTCTTTTGTACGGTCATCAAGCCAGTGATTGCCAACCTTATCATAGAAATATTCATGATGGCTGTAATTTTGTACTTTGAGCCCCAGCCAAATACTTGAACGTCTAAAACATCAATTTGAAACCGTCCAACTCGACAGTCACTACGATTATATTCTAGGCTTATACATAGTACTCGTACGGTTGGTTAGGACTTCCTCGTTTCGTCAATATTTCACTAGGTGGCACAAAACATATTTCTTATCGGATTTCAGCATGGTAATCAGACCTTTCCGAAGAAGGTGACAAAATATAATTCCAACGATCGAAAATCAAAATACAAATACAGGTACCAGTGACATAAGACCGCTGCTTAAGTACTGGTCCATGCAGAATCAACACGTGGATCGTGGATACACTATAAAGTTCGGGAGTGTTACCTGAAACTTAAGCTCTCTCGATGTGGAAATTATATCGCCCATGATGAAACCAACCCATTAGCCCATGATGGACCCCCCAGGTGGCGCAGTGGTTAAAGCTGCGGCAGTTGGAGCGGCAGGTACCGGGTTCGAATCCGATTCGAGGCAGGATGCAAAATGGGTTTTTCACCTTCGATCGTTTGGGCGGTGCGATCGGTGGTGAAAAATGAACATATCTGGATGCTCTGTCGTGTTTAGAATCCTTGGGCCAACCCATCTTCCATGTCAGTACTATAGACCTGACATGGAGCTATGCAATGCGCAGATGGTTCTAAGAAAAGACTCGGACCTATAGCCGTATAGACTGGTATCACAACGGATCAAAATTGGTCTAAGTGTGCGATAGCAGCCACAACAACTTAACTTAACTTTTTATGATGAAACCAAATCGCCCATATAGTCCACGCATAGGTAAAAAGATTGATACTCCTTCCAACAGTTGATATGTGTACCTAAGAGCGATATCAGTTTTGTGATTGGTAGCTTTAATGCTAGAGCTGGTAGAAATTGGATCGATTTGTTAAGTAAATAACTATATGGCTGTGCTCTTGTCTCTAAATTAGGACAGACTGATGTATACGTATGGCGTTCGCTCATATATATGATCTCAAGAACATCTACAATTGCCCATGTGATAATTTCACAAGGGCGTGCTCGTGTTGTTTAAGGCGTGAGATTAATCGAAAAATGTAGGGTTTAGAATTAACGAACGATCGGCTTAGTCAAATAGCGCCTATTAATTCAAGCCGTTGTTTTGCTTGTAGTTACTAACTATAGTATGGTCGTTTAAACCTCTAAGTTACAGCTTGATAAATATAGGCTCACCTAAATAGTCTCCTGATAGCTGACCCTAAATAAATATATCCAGTGCCGAAAACTTCCTAATCGAAGCGTTGCAAATCCGTCTTTAGATTAGTTACTGCCGGCAGCATCAAAGATCTTACTGTATCGAAGATAAAAAAAAATTCCGGAACAAAATCATTTCACCCAAAAAACGAGGGTGAAAGATACCTGAAATCTAGTGAAATCTAGTTGTGGTCTGTATTGAGACTGTAATATGGCTTTTTTAAGCTTACGATACATGGAGGATAAACATGGATCATAAACGAGTCGAATATGTGCTTTCTGCCACGTCATGAATGTTTCGAGTAGTGCCCCCAAGCTAAGGGTAGTGTTCTCTAGTGAATAAAACTTAAACTGGATCCTTATGGTTGGTCTCATTACATAAAACAGCCTCTATTCTACAAATCGAATATATCAGATAGTTCATCTGATCAAGTCAAAATATACCAAATGAAACCCCTAAGGTATGTGAACAGACCCTCGTGGATTTGCGGATGCGTTAGAGCAGGCCTTCATTTTAGCTCCAATATAGAATATCAAGTTCCGAACTGTTCGCTTCAGGATTGTTGGCGAGACTTTTGAAAGCATTATAGAGGTAAACTTCGTAAGCACTTATGCTTGATCTGATTGATTCCAAAGTGGTTCTTAATTCTTCATGGCGGTCAATATTTGCATCCAATATACAAAGTATAAATATGGAAGAATTATTGTTGAAGACAATTGGAACCGTGCTGGGTTATTTCGTCCTTCACGAAATAACCCAGCCGATTTTGCTCGCTTCGGACATTAGACGCAAAGTACAATTATAGTAGCTTCATCACGTAAGATTACGTTTTGGATTCATTTAATCGAGAACAATCGTCTTATTAGAGTTAGAGGGAGAAGAAAGTACCTCCTAGCGTATTTCACATAGGGCAGTACTATTTTATCGTGATTAGTTGGCGATGGAAACATAAAAGAAGAGGTCACCAGCAAAGGTGTAACAAAAACATATATTTACATTGGGCTGCTTTAGTACGTAGGTGAGACATTTGTTAGAAACGTCTTAACGAACTCGTTTTCAGCACTTTCAACAGATTTCCAGTTTGACTTACAAAATGTATTTTCATGTCCCGGGGAAGTCACACAGAAATCAACGATTTTAATCTTAGAACACCATTCAACTAACAATAGGGAGATAAACCAATAAAGTCGAATTGTTGACATAATTTGAAAGGTTGGTATCTTGGTTGACATTCTTGCTAAGCACCAGCCACATTAGGATGTACATATATAAAGGCCTGTTCTATATAATCAAGACAAGCATCTGAAGACTTTTGAAGCAGTGCTGTAAAGCAACATAACAAATAGTTCAGTGGATTGAAGGAAAAGTTATAAATGTTACAAAAAGGCAGTTCGGCGGTTCAGACTTCGAGTACGGAGTTGTATTGGAGTTTCATGGTTTAGCATTTTCATCAACAGCAGTTACAGCAATCAAGTTGAAAATGCCAACATTTGACGAAAATATGTATTACCTATATCATTCAGAACGCAGAAATTACATTGGTAGGAGTCGATGATTGATTACCAAAGAACGAACGCGTTGATATGTAAATCAAATCTTGAACAATCTATCTACGACCTAACCACGCAAGCTCTCTGTCGTATACAACTTAAAACAAAGTAAAAGGAGATTGTCACTCAGGCTCAATTGGCTCAATTGGCTCATTGTGACACGAGCAACAGAGGGTTACGATAAACGTTGGAAACCGGCATCGTTCGACTAGTGAACTTGGTTTACACAAACTACAATGCTGAACCTCGAGATGTGCTAGTGGCAGACACAATCAAGATTGTTTACAGTGTATAAATGAAGAACCAGTTATACCTAAACTGAAAGATTAAGCCCGCAAAAGTGTTGTAGCATAGACCTTCTAGATGTAAGATGGGAAGAAAATGTTTTGGTCGTACTGTATGAAATAACTGGAAACCAACGATGATCAGTTAAATGAATCCTAACATATGGTATCCGAGTTACTGCAGAAAATGGATAGTCGTAAATATTATAAAGAGTTGGGGTTTCTCAACTAAAACCCGGGAGCCACCTGGGAGAACCAGATTTTCTAGATGCGAAGAGCTGAAACATGTTCAAAAATTAAGTCGAGAAATTTCGAAGCCGTATCAGGATTGCCAGCGACAAAATAAGGGCATACTACGACATTGACGCAAATCCTAAAGACCAAATCCTAAACTCACACCTGCACTTGTTTTCCAGGAAAAACAAGTGGTGTGGTTCTACAACTGAAGAGGAGGCCAAGAAAACCATCCAATCCTACAATCGAATTGGGAAGTCATTCATATACCATCATCAAAAGGATCAACGACATTATCTACCTTATTGTAAAGGATGCACGGACGAAGATGAAAAGACAGCTCGAGTGTTGATCGAACAGAACTAAGCCAGAAATGAACAACGTAGTTGACATTTTGAAAATTATGGGTCAAGTTGGTACCACAACCAAAGAGGGTGTGTACACTACTACAATCACGTAGGGAACAAATATGAACAAATCACATGTAGTACGACAAATATGAAGGCACTACTTCATTGACGATTGCACGAGAATAAAATGATGTAGCAAGTGGCTAGCACACAAAGAGTCGTAACCGTTTAGTGTTTAAAAACCGGATGTGGTACATTTACTGACTATTTAGTTTGAGGAATTTTACCCAGTGTATCATTTTGTCAAACCAAGAGCCACACTATAAAACGCCAAATTTGTTCTTAACTATATATTGAGATAATCTTTAAGTTTATGTATTTTTAGACACACCATCAATTCAACCGAAGATTTCGAATTCTTAAAAAATACCAAAATAAAATTCCAAACAGATTTTCCCATTAATCAATCTGAGTAACATATTGTCGAGTATACACCTCCCGTTTAATTTAATTAAACACTTCCCATATATACAAGCATCATCTCATTCTACACTTAACTATTAAGAATCCATAAATATAAATATATACAATCCAAGACAACCGCATCTGGATAATTAAGATCATTTATTAAAATCATAATAACTACCTTTCAGTCTCAGTTTTTTTTTTTTTACTTAAACGATCGAGATCTCGCTAGAAGTGAAAAATGGATAAATATTTAACTTCCTTTTGTGTATATGCGATCGTCAATAAACGATCATCTTTGTTTAATTTCTTAAAAGCTTCTATTAATAATATCGGGTCGGGTGTGAGAGCGAGATGATTTTTTTTTTTATTTCAAGATTTATAACTCCAGGTGTAAATTTATGTATTACAAAATAAGATCGAATTTTTGACAGTCATTTACGATCAATGACACAATTTCGCCATTATACATCGGATAGAGAGAGAGAGAGAGAGTTAATAATTCGAAAGTCATTCACTTAATTATATTATTTATTAGAATTTAATAGAGAAATTTGTGACAGCATTTATGTAGTTAGACGAGGAGGAATGAGTTCGATTAATTTTTCTCAAGTCATGTATGTACCCTATGGGACGTAAACAGCATCGAGGGTGAACAATTGTATATAAGTGAAAAACGAACACAACCCTTATACTAAATATGTATTTAATAGACATTTCCAGGGTGCAATATAATAACAACAATAACATTTAATAGCGACAATAGTAATAACATTAAGTTGATACGATTGGATGGTTACATCCCTCATTGTTTTGTGATATATATCCAGATTTGATTTCGAATCTCGGCTCCCTTTCGTATACGAGTTTGTACATCACATGTTTGTAAAAAGTCGTTTAAAAATGGATATCTGTTGTTTGTAAATTGTATTTGTTAAGTGAATAATAATCATAATGGTAACTATTAAGTATTTTTTTTTTGTTTGTCAGACATTTGGTGTCAGATTTATAATATTTTTGTTGTTGTCGTTTTGAGAAATTAGATAGCAATATAATTGGGTTTTTTTTTTGGTTGGGAATGAGATGGAAAATCGTAATTTTTTTAAACGAATTTTAATTTAAAGAAATTGTTAAGTGATTTGGAAATTAAATTATTTATATATTTGGAAATTAGTATTCTTAATTAAATGGTTGACAAGGGGATTGGCTTTGTCATATAATGGTTGGGTTTCGGTGACCGAATTGACAGCTAGCTTGATTCTGTCTCTATATACTATACTAGTGGTCGAAACACTACCAATCGATGACGTACGGCTCAATGCCAGTCTATACCAGTTAGGGTGAGACAGCACAACAATGCAAACCACGTCCAGCAACCACTGCTAAGGTTAGAACAAATTTGGGTAACCTGATCATAGAAGGGAATGCAAAAATCTAACGAAAATGAGAACCTTCCCTCCGGTAGACCTATCTATTTTATCCATCAGCACTGGAAACTGGGTAGGATTGAATGGAGCAATCATTCATTAATCTGAAATACAACGGTTACAGAAACGAAAACTAATACAAACCGAAAAACATCACAAATATCGACCATTGACTATCGAACACGGACAACGATTCGGAAACTAAAACGTCAGAACTTAAACGGTTACATCGAGGTTAGCACAAGTTGAGAAGGAAATCAAAAGATATAATATTGAAATATAACAACAAGCACGGGCAAAGTTATCTGATGTTCTCTGGAAGAAATGACATACACATAATATCCAGCACACCCAGAAATGACATCATAATTATCCAAGGCGGTTTACCGCAAAAATTGGAAACGATAAAACAGGTATGACGTCAATCATGAATAAAACATGCAATAGATTCTGCTAGAACCAGTAATGGAAGAACCAAGACTCAAGTTAATCTCGCACTGGTTAATAGAGATTGTTATCCTCGTTACATGATGTCAGAGAAATGAGAAGAGCTGACGCACATATGTTATCATCAACTGGTAATAACATTTTTCAAAGTCAAACCAGCAACAGTGAAACATCGAGAGATTGAAAAATTCCAGAAACTTAATCTTTCAACGACAGAAACCTAATATCGATCAGAAATGTGGACAAATAGAAGAAGCTTATTTGCTCCCATTTCTTATCGATGTTACTGGTTGAGACTGCTAGAAATGTACTTTGGATATCATAATAAGTTTGGATAAGTTTCATAATATATGGACAAAAACTGAGGAATCCCGCCAACTAAAGTTACAGCTATGTCATAATATTACGGTAGAAAAACGAAACAAATATGAAGACATTGCTAAGCAAATGAGAAAGATAACAAGAAGTGACAGAAGAAAGTACACCGAAGACATTCATGAGATTGTGGAAACAGCAGCAGCAAGCATAAATATGCGAACACTACATCAATTTGTAAAATGGGTCACTGAAAAATTCTCCACCTCACCACCAATAAAGGATTCTTCTGGTCAAGTCCTAACCACAGAAGGACAAGAACTGAAAATATGGCTCTTCGAGCGTAACGCTATACAGATAGCAAACAAAATGTACAGCTTCCTGATGGCAACTATAAATAACGAAACAATCAACATCCATCCTCCCACGGAACGGAGAGTATAAAGTGCTATTCATGGATAATATTTCAGCAGAGCTACTAAACTAAAATAATGTTATAGCGAATGCAAGAACTGGAGACGCATCTCCCTCCTCATCAGTACAATGAACGTACTATATAGCAATGATGATTCTTGAAATGAACAAGCTGGCATTAAACCAAGAAAAAGCTGTACAGATCACATAAACTCAGTTCGTATGATCACCGCACAATCAAACGAATGGAGATTACCACTATATCTACCCTTTGTGAACTTTGAACGTGCATTCAATTCCATCAGTAGATGCGTATAATCGAAAAAGCACTCTACGAAATGGACATTCCAAAGAAAATAATAGAACTCATTAAGGAAATGTACAGGGCAAACAGTCTGATAAATACCACACAAGGAGTAGCACAAGGATGTGTATTCTCTCCACTATTGTGATTCACGTTGCGGGATAATGTGATGCGCAAATTAGACAGCGCATCCAAAGTGCCATGCAATTGAATCCGAATAACCAACTCAACGACCTAGATTAAGCGGATGATATATGTCTCCTAGCGCCTAAATACTCGGACATGCAGCAACAAGCCGAGAAGTAAGTAGATTTGGCGCAAGAGGTTGTTCTCAAAATGTACATTTGCTTTGAGACTTAACACAAACATTACTTCCATCAACCAAGTAACTATCGAGGATGTTGAAAGTTTCCTATACTTTAGTTATAAACTGTATGGTAAAAAAAACATGCGGAACCGAAGATGAGATCAACCAACGCATCAACAGTGCAAGGAATACAATATGCTTCATAAGATTTGGAATGAGTCCATTATATCACTAACCATACGATTCAGGCCGAACGCCACTACAAATTAAGAACTTCTACGACCGATGAGAGAAATCGAGATAGAACGCTAAATTAAGATACGAAAATGGAAATCGATAAGACACACACTAAGAATCTAGGATAAAGTCCCAGTGATATAACAAGAATGTCATAAGAGTGTAATACGCAAGAGAAAAGACAAAAGAGAAGACCAGAGGGAGGGGAAAACTAAAGTAGAATTAGCTGGTTCACGCTCTATGCTCTTAAATCGGGGATATAGGGAAAAAAATGCCAGCCCTGATTTAAAAAGATGGCTCGGTCCAAAGTTCTGAACTCCTACAGAGGGTTGTGTATGCGATCATTTACATCACCGATCGTATTCGAATGATAAAAACTCGTTTTTTTTTGTTGTTCTGCTGTTGTTAAGGCAAATGTTATTTTTTGGCAAATGGCAAATGTGAACGAATGGTTGATCTCGTTAGATAACTCACTTGTGCAGTTTGAATCTAAACCGCTCTCTGCAGCTTTAATTTGTTTTATCAATCAAATTTGGAATAACCAAAGAAAACTGAAAAGACCAAATATTTTGGAAAAATTCAAATTACGAAATTAACTATATAATGTGAAACATATTTAATCAGTAATATTATACAGTCTCCGATTGTGTCGGTTTGGTTCACGTTCTTTGATTTTTAATTTAGCAAATTTATCATTCTACTACCACTTCATTCGATCGAGAACATGCATTATACTACTACAGCATCTAATAATCCAATTGATTTACCGACCATGTCGCCAGTTGTAGCTTCTTAGTGGTAAATAAAGATTCTTATACGCTGCGGTTTCGAGTTCAATTCTCACCGTTGACCAAAAAGCTAACACACTCTGAATGGCATAAAAACGATTGTTTGTAAAAGCATTTGTTTGGTTAACCATCTATATACAATGTGCATCAATTCGTCTTTGATTTGGATGACAGGATTTGGATGACAGAATTCGGTGATCAGTTCTGGGTAGGTATCCCGATCCTACGATTTTCTCTAACTCTACAGATTAAGGAAAATGTAAAGCATCGTATAATCAAAGAACCCTAAGAAATATGATAGAACTGTTGCGACAAAACACACTATATATACGAATCGCACATATGACGAAAGTGATCGATCAAATGGTCGATCAAAGTTGTCACTCATCTGTTCGAAACTGACCTAGAAAAAATCTAACTCGATCTATAAAACCTATAAAATGTCTTTTTCTTATGAGGAACCATCTAGCTGTTCGGATTAATGACATGTCTGGCGACGGTTAGAATCGAACCATAGGTTTAAATAGCTTTTCTGGCCACCAAAAATCTTGTGGATTCTAAATTTGATAAGAAGAGATAAATGGGCACCATATCTCTCTTCGTAGGAGTCTGTCTGTAGAGGTAATACAAAAGCATAAGGTGACGATAAAGACTCCATTTTCATTTAACCTATACGCCAAATTGAAAACGAATATTGATTGCCAGTTTCGACTTGTATTACGACTCTCTGAAACCAAGTTCTATTAAGGAGGAATTTACCCACTCACTGCATAAACCCAATGAGCTTTATCGCTGTAATGTAATCGATATTTACATTCATAAAATGTAACAGAGGATACAAGTTGCTGCCCAACATTATTCTGGGCAAAATCACTTCTTTTTCCTCAAAACCTTCCAAATCAGTCAGTCAATATATAATCACGATTTTCTTTATGGTTTTTCCAACTATACTATACAACAACCCGGTGAGCCTCCCCAAGTGTTTCTTTATTTCGGACTAGTGTTTGACTCTATCAATTGAGAGAGGCTGTTATAGTTTAAGGTCAGATATGATATTCCACGGAGCTTATAGTACACATGAAATGGTCCGCAAAACTCAATGCTGGTATGGTGAAGTGGCGATGAAATGGTAATTGACTGTTTGGTAGATTTACCATAAATTGTATTACGATCTTCGGATTGATTCGTAAGTCCATTTAGAGGGCATAAGTACTGGCTTAAAATACTTATGGATTAGCTAGTGAATATACTCTTTATATAAATGAGTTAGCAATAAGAGACGGTGTTCGAATGATGGGAGAATATTGGATTTAGCCGAATAGCAAAGGGTTCATTTGAACCAATCAGCATCCAACGCTTATAATATTATTGTTGTCAAGGGTAAGCTGATAATGATTTAAGTCGTGAATAATTAATCGTTTTTATCCCCGAAGATAGCGGTTAGTCTTAAACAAAGAAATCTTGCTGAATCATCATCATACAACCCTAGCACAAAATTATGTAGATTGCAGTATTCCTCAACGTGTGGTGCCAATCACAGCGCTTACGGAATTGTAGAATTAATGAAACATGATTCGCGATACAAACGTTATAAAACTAGAAGATCAGACACCAATCCATTGAAGAACAATAGTGAAGGCAGGTCAATAGTGGTAATTTCTTTAGTTTGATTGATTAAAGTTTGCAGTTTTTGGAGTGGAAATCTTTTTAGTCGAATCTAGCTCAATTCTACTCTAAAAATGTGCCACCTTGAGTGAAGAACTTGTCATAGTGCAGCATTCCAATTTATTTTCAATTTGAAAAGGTCGTGTATAAGAAGTTTGCCCAAGGAGTATAACTGGGCCTTCATTTCAGAAACCTTACACAATAATCCTTACATAATCGGCTCATGATATATTGAAAATATGAATGAGATTAGCATCGATGCATTTTATCTTTTTAATGATGTGCAGCCTGTTAGTAAGCCATTTACGGATATATTGTGCCGAATCGCAGATACAACTTCAAAATATTTGAAGCTTGGTTAGGTTATTGAGACATTTTGGAGCTATAAGGTTATAATGTGACATATCACGGTAAAAGATGAACGAATTTCAAGGGTTCTGTAGTCTATCTATATCTGAGTCTAGTTCATTGTAAGAACTAACCACATACCGATGAGTACGAAAACGAAGCAATCAATTGTCTTTGGGTTCAGTGCTTTAGTGGTGTGGAATAATAGTGCGTATTGGGAATGTCAGATTCTGAAACTTGAAACTCATGACCAAGTGCTTGGTATAATCATCGAAGAACTTGTCTTATACATAATTATTTCACGTTATCATCCTTACTCAAACATTTTTCTTAATTAAATAATCTTCGATTGTCTATAATTCGAGAATTTTTTAAAATAGTGTGTAAGTGAGTTAGAGGCATGACGGGAAATAACTTGTATACTATTTCTGTTTGTGCAAAATGAGATATGGTTATCGGCCAAAATTTTCGAACAAAAACAGGTTAATCAGATATGAAACCGACAATTTTGTCGTATCATCAAGTTCAATTTGGCCAAGTGTTATAAATAGTTATAAATAGTTCGGCCCTGATGAGATGCTGTATAAGATAGCAGAAAAAAAATCCAGCAGAAAAAGTATTCTTTCTTCTCACCACCAGAGGCACTACAATCGGTAAAGAGATTTTTTCTGCTGTCATTTTTGAAACCAGCAGAATTTGTCTGTGAATATTTATATAATTTTCTGATAGCTTAAGCCACAATATGGAGTTTGAGGATAATCGTCTGAGTCAGAGGACCACCTGAATTTTTTGAAGTTTTGGCCCATACATAAAAATTTGTTTTTTCACTGTAAGCTATGGGACGACCCCCGAGTAACCAATATGCCATTATGATTTTCTAAAAACCTTAAAAAATTCTGGAGGTCCTCTGACCCAGACGATTATTCTCAAACTTCATATTCGGATGTATTTTGACTTGAGCTATCAGAAAATCATAATGGCATATTGGTTACTCGGGGATCCTTCCATAGCTCACAGTGAAAAAACTGATTTTTATGTATGGGCCAACACTATAAAAATTCTGGGGGTCCTCTGACTCAGACGATTATCCTCAAACTCCATATTCGGGTGTATTATGACTTAAACTATCAGAAAATTATATAAATATTCACAGACAAATTCTACTGGTTTCAAAAATGACAGCAGAAAAATCTCTTTAGCGATTGTAGTGCCTCTGGTGGTGAGTAGAAAAAAATATTTTTTCTGCTGGATTTTGTTCTGCTATCTTATACAGCATCCTGACGAGTCGATCGATTCTTCGAAAGAGAGAGAAAATTATGGATTAGCACGTTTTAAATTTTCTGGAATTTGACATGCTATTGTATTGATCTCGACAGTGATAGGAGCTTGAATGTAGTTTAGAATTTATAGCTCACAAAAATATTTCTAAATGTCTCCTTATTATGGATGCCCCTGATTGTGGATCAATACTTCATATATGAATATGAACCAAATACAAATATTTGATTCTCTGGTTTGAAGAACTCACACTCAATTGATTTCGAGCTCTTGTGAGTGAGTTTTCGTCTGATTATATCCTGCATATCAACAGAAGTGTCACATAGAGATCTTGTGTAAACAAAGCTTGATTGCAAATGTTTATGCTTTTCACTAGGTTTGGATGAAAAGCTAAGACAGACAATAGTGCTGAGACAACTGTACTCTCTGTATACGAGAGGTATACTATCAAAAATTTAGATATGAGAGCGTAAAAACTGTACAGTCCCCTAACATAGCAAAAAGCTACGCTATCTTTCTATATATGTACATATATCAGGCCATTGTTAAAATTGGAACAAACAGTTTAACGAGTCCCCTATTTAAATAAATCTAAAACCTAAATTTTAAATAAAAAGAATTATGATTAAATTTAAATACACAAAAACTAAAAACATCAAAACAAAACACCTCGTTAACGAAGGATTAAGATGAAATTCTTATGATAAGGAAAAAATCACTTTATGCCTTTGTGTATCGAGTTGGGAGATTCTAATCGGCCTAAATCGCATATAAACCTCTATGAATACTTATATATATGTGTAATGTTAATGATGCTGTGAATGTGCATCCCTGTGCTCAATATCAATGATTGTATAATAGATCTTAACGATATTTGATTAATCGCTTTGTTTTGTCTCAAATCAAACAAACCGATTGTTCGGTAGTTTGGAAATTTTATGGGAATTTTAAACCGTCGTTTGTGTAGTCATGGTGGTCACTATAAATTGGCATATACGGTATATGTAGGCCTCTAAAATTATAATTCACGATATGTCAATTTTTCATAATTACAACAAAAGTTTTAAGCTCTAAACACACAAAAGGATTTCATGTACTCGTATATAGTTGAGTACGAGGGTGGATTTAGATTAGCCAGATCAAATGTATATATACTCGTATTATACATGTATGTATACGATCCAAAATGTCATTTGATGTACTCGTAATCGTATCATGGTAAAGTAGAAAAAATCCATTCGAATACCCGTATAATTGGGATAAAAATGGGATTTACAAACAATTTATATCCAGAATTTATCAACATATGTCCTTAATTCGTTCGCTGTTGTATACACTCGTACTTTGCTTATATTTAATTAAATTAATACATTAAAAAAAAAAATTTATGATTTTATCTTAAAAATAAATATTTTATTTATTTATATTCCGAAGTTAATTGGACGCTTTGTTATTTCTTAATTTTTTGTTGTTGTTGTTTTGTCTAACAATAAATATATAGGTTTCATAATTAGAGATAACAGAAATATATTATGTCCAGTGGTTAAAATACGATTTTATTAAGAGATCCTCATCTCGTATTTGTATTTTTTATTGGGGTTTCAAAAGATTTCCCAATAAGATAAAATTATTATTATGATACAGTTGACTGTTTGGCTGTTACATCGGAATCAATTTTTGGGCTCTTACAATCGAAACAATTTAATTTTGTGTACCTCGTTTATCAGTTTGGGAGATCGATATTATTATTATTATATTATTTGAGATGTCAGAATACAATAAATTATGGTGTGATGACGTAAATGTAATAAAATTTCTTTATTTATGTAATACGAGTATGTATGTCGCAGGACGAGTGCGCCAATCTTATGTCTATCCTGACGAAATACAGGATAGTGCATTGCAACCTTATTGAATAAGTGTAACACAAACCAGGAGTAAGGAGTAAATGTACTGGTCGGTCAGTGTTGACGTTCGTTCCCTATAATAAAAGCAGACGTTCGTTCCCTATAATATTTGAACCAAAATTTGTTGATAAGTTGCAGTCAGGCACTCGAAGTAATCGAAGGTAAAGTTTAACGAGATCTTTTGAGTATGGAGATAGAGGTCATGCAGTCAAAAATTACCCAATCAAAGGAAAGTAGGATTTTTTAACTGTGAAGAATTTTGGAACATTTGGTCGTTGTGAATATACACCGAAAGAAAGGATGCCTCAGCATAGTGATAGTGATCTTGATCTGATGTCGAACAACAAATATAGAGTGGTTGAATGGAATGGTTTTGAAAGGTTTGATGACCTGTATATGCAAATGAGAGTATATGTAGAGGGGAATAAATATACTTTAGCTTTCACGTTCTAGATGTGTCTCCTGTCGAAATAATACTTGATAATGAATTGATCAGTCCTTTGAATTGAAAATATAAATAAGTCGTGTATCCGATGCGCGCACGTCGTAACAATGAAGTGAATTATTGATTACTCGCCAGTAAAATAATGAACTTAAAAATACCAATTATATAAATCAAGCCATAACCACGGCTTTTGTTACATTATTTGGTTACTACGAATTCTTGAAGTTTCGATTCGGGTGCGGCAGTTCCAACTACCAAATTTTCTTAGCGTCACAAAGTATTTTTGAAAATTTCGTGACGTTGTCAAAACCACAGTCTGACTTGCTGAATGAAGCTTTAATTTATATTAACCAATTTTGCAGTTAAGGGATGTTAGGGGCTATTTTCCTGAAGTGCACGGACATTGTTTGGTTGTGTTGAAGATGTCGTTGCCACACTGAAAAAGATGGGTATATGATGATTTTATTTTAAGAATTTAGTTACTCTTAATTCAAAATCAATTTTTGGCTGGAAAGTTCCTGACAAACTTCAAAAACCGCAAGTAGTCTATTGTGACATCAAAATCTTGGGAAACATTTAAAGAGACAGGAAAATACTATATTTTCGTTCTTTGAAATATCAGAATGGTTACCTATGTGTTTCCAATAGTAAGATCATACCTTGGTATCTTTAGTGACTAAAGAAAACTGTTGAAGGTATAGTACGAGCCCGCTGATTTTATCATTTCTACATTTTCTCAGAGATACGTGCAAGAGTAATGCAATATACCGTAATTGGTTTTGGCTGACCATCCTCTGGAAAAACTTCATATTTTCTAAAAACTCTACAAAGGAACATTGTAGAGTAAACCGATAATTTTTCGATTTCTTTCTTAGTGACTAATTCGAACAGTTATAAGGAATTGATGACAGCGAAGATATTGGACTGCCCGACGTTGCCCGATTATTCACTTGAAATACTTATTGAATGTATAGCGGATCGGCGGATTCGGGTCATGCTTGCAAAATTTTAAATGGTATTTCATGATGATCACATTCACCACCAAATGTATCAAAATCGTCTAGGTTCATCCGCATGTAACCTTCTTATGATCTTCGATATTTTGGTGAAAGGAACATTGCTGATAATAAATGTCCACGTTCATATTCATGGTAACTGAGGTGGTAAAGACCTCTGTGGTGCTGACGTGGCAGCTCTGTCAGTGAAACGACGTGAATTGTATTCATTGCTGAGTTGTTATGTTAAGAATCGTAACAAGATTAATAATATGGGGTCAGGATATACATCCGAGTACATAAGGCTATATTATCGATTTGCACATTCCATTGCTTCATGAAGTATTATGGGCCCATGAGTTTCACACGGTAGTCCAACTAGCATTACTTTAGCTAACAATGTCATTTACAAGGCTTCATATTGTATGAACCAGAAATGTTCAACTGAAATAGATTTTATATGTGGGGTCAAACGATACGTAGAGCTATTCAGATTAGTTGAATTAAAACGAAATCCGACAAACCATCTTTTGGTATTAATAATATGCCAACACCTTGAGAAGGTTAACAGTAAACAGTTTTTATCACCCTTTTTGGCAGAGAAAGTATATAGCGTCATTCGAGGGTTTCAGGCATCCTGGTGATTACGAAAAATCACGATTAGGTGTTTTCAGTGAGTAAGCATGTGCGTGATAGTGGGTTGAATCGTGCGCCCTCGGTGGCATTGACCTCTGGTATATCTTTTTTGTCTTGTTCAATTTTATTTATCAGTCTAGCAGATTAGATCCAAAAATGTATCATGATAGATAACGTATGTTACTATCAACTAAAAAACAGAAAATAAATCAATATTCGATGAATAATTGGAAGAATTATATTACCAATCACCCTTATTTGCTCCTCCTTCCTTAATCCATAAGCATTATTTCAAGAAACGATGAACCTAAACATCTCCTTATAAATTTTGAAGTTCTAATCGGTGCAGACGTTACGTCTATATATACTGCATCACTCAGATCTTAAATTGTACTTCACATATTATGAATAAAATTACTTGTCTACATACTATTAACAAATAATATTCTCAAGCTCGACTCTCGAGTACTGCAAAAGCGAAATGAATAGACAATCCTAGAAAACCTATACAATCCAAGAACTACTAGAAAAATAGTAGGCACAATGGTTTTTATTTTCAAAAGGCATTTCTTGTAACACTTGACTTGCAGTATATATTTGGTATGCGTGTTGACTATAACACCGCATTATCCCCTTTCCCCAAAATAGTGAATTCCCTCTGCAACTGTTGATGCTTTCTTATGAGAGTTATACCTATGTATAACTCGGAGATGAAAACATATCCATGAAGCTTCACATAATCATGAAAGTCGATGGACTCACAAGCTCTGCTTGTCATTGGATAGAGGGTAGTTGATGTGTTCATAACCACTTGTCGCTGTTTTAACCAACCAATTATACCAATGTGATTTACCCACAAAATTTCAGTCTTACCTACATTTCTTGTAAAACGAATATATTTTTTAACACTGTACACACTACACTGTAAATGCAAGACGGTATTGTTTCATAATTTAAGTTGTACATAAAGTTTATTTTATTATTTATTATTAGTGTTTATATAATTAATTAGCAAGAAAATCAATTAAATATGATTTCAATGTTAGCCGACGCGGCACAAGAGACCTCACACAAAGCTTTTCACAAATTTAGAATTTTTTTTATCTTCTTTTCATCATCTCTAATAACAAATAAAACAGTGTTTAGCGTAAATGTTTTAAATTATGGCGTTTGTTGTTGTTAAATGTTTAAACAATATTATTGTTAGAAATTGAAGATTAAGATTTTTTTTCTACTTCATCTTATTTTTTTTTTTTTAGATGATAGATACGAAATAAAAAAAAGTGTTAATTGGAGTTTCAGTTTGAGTATAGTGTGTTGTATGTATATGCATACGGATACAGTAGCAGCAACTCTTTTCTCATATTTCAATGTGTAATGTTTTTATGTAAATATATGTCGAGGTTTATAGTTTTGAGCTGCCGGATTGCATTATATAGTCGGCAAAGCACATTTTGCGTGTACCTAATACGAGGGGAGTAACAAAAGTTGCGTAAGTAGGCGACACAATTGTTTTATGGGATCAGAACGATCGGTTAATGGAGACGAGAAAATAGCTGATGATGAATCAGACAAAATTTCACCATCAAGACAAACAAAAATTTGCTAAGTAACTACAAGTACTCTGCAGACTATTTCCATTTTGGGCTGAATATTCCAGCCGCAACATTTTTGAGAATATCGAACTAAAATCTTCGACTGATGTTGTGACTATGGCTCTGGTAAGGTCCAAAGTTGACGAAGATCCGCGATTAACAGAAGAAATTATTGCTGATGAATTGGCCTAATACCATGGCTGTACCACGAATATTCAATAATCATCTGCGATAAGTTCTGTTAGTATGATCCGGAAACCAAACAGTAGTCCACGACACTGTTAGGCGTGTAAGTTACACGATATAATTTACACGGTTTTTTACATGTAAAAAACGTATTATTTACATAAGATTATTTTTTACATTCTATATGTAAAAAACTTCAAAAAATGATTTTATGTAAAAAAACTGAGGCGCCATCTCTTGTTCAATCTAATTGTAACTGAAACACCATCTGCTGAAAAATCTTTTTACTATTTTATGAATATAATTTGTGAAATAGTTGACTGTGTACATTTTTTTTCGACTACATACTGAATGTCACAATAATTTTTGATTTAGATTAAAATTATTAACAGATTATTAAAATTATTAACAACTATTAATCGATTAATTACGCGGTTTTTTACGTAATTTACATAAAAAATGTAAAACACTGTAGAACAAAAAAAATGTATAGAAAGAGTCAGACGGTAACTGCAAAATGGTATTCACGAAAATGCATACCAAAAGTTTTCAAAAATTTCCCGATAGGGGTAGGATGCCAAAGGGATTTTTCGCCACTTGTGAATGAACACAACTATGACAGCTTGTTGGAGTGCAGAACCCATGGGCCGACCCATCTTCCATGTCAGTATACTATAGGCTGGTATGGAGTTATGGAATGTTCAGATGGTTAGGTAAATCGGACATATAGCCGTACGTCCTAGTTGGGAGTGCATTGAGCCTCAAAACAGATCGCATAGGAATAAAATAAAATAAAAAAAGAAATCAATGGCGATTATGTAGAGAAGATTTTTTTTCTGGTCAACTAAACGAACTTTTGTTCCTTCCCTCGTATATCTTTCTCAAAAAAAAATTAGCGCCATTCCTTCACTCTAATTATGTCTAATATAACAATTGGTATATTGTAACGTCTTACGGTAAAGAAAACAAAAATTAAATTCATATTAAATTCTTATCTATACACATAACACATATATATACAAGAACCCCCTCGGTGTTCGGTTCACAAAATAAAACGAATATTTTAGAAGATCTTAAACAAAATTAACGTTCAATTGTAACATTTTCGGAACTCACCTATATAATTAAATATAATGGATTTTGAAAACCTTTATCGTATCTCGATTTTATTGTTTAACAATAGAACGTGCCTACATAATTCTGGACCATTCTATAAATGCGCCCATTGTTTCGAGTAAAGATTTAGAGCGTGCTCAAGTATATATATTGTTAAATAAATTAACTAGAAAATCATATAGACACTCGTAGTTCGAGTGGACACCTTGCCGTGACAAAATTCAACAATACACCAAATAATTTAAAAAGTGGGTTTGATCTTGCACACATTTATTGTCGATGCGTTTCGTTCCACTTAAAAGACAATATATGTTTGGTATAACAACAATTCTAAGAATATTTTCTTATACATTGTATCCAAACCATTTTACTATTAATTAATCAACAGGAGAACGCTGTGAATGCGTCAACAATCATTAAACCATTTGTCCTTTTTCATTCTTATATTGAATTGACGTGTCGCATACAAAAACCGTTTCGTTTACTTGTACGCTGTTTGGCAATCCTACACAATTGGTACATACACGTATTTATATATTGAAGTGTGTAGGAGACCGTTGTTTGAGTTATATAGATGTGTTGCACATACCATGTTTTCCTAAATATACAAATCATGATTCATATACCGTCGTGTCTCTAATTTGAATCTTTAAGAATATTAAAAAATATCTACATGTTAGACATGTTCAAGCTACGACTTTCTAAAATAAATTACACCAACAAAATGTTTAATTAAACTTATGTGTGCAGGGTTGTACACAACTGCAAGAAATTTGTAATTGCGAATAACTTTTGGTTCATGTATAGTTTTCAAGGGGTCTGTGGGCTCATATTAAAAGATGTCTCAGCACTCAGTCCATCTTACTCCATTGAGAAAAATTGAACTTTTATTCTTCAAGTTTCTTGCATAAAGCTTATCAGGAGAGATCTTAATTATAAAACTGTATCTTAGCTTACTTTCAGTATATAGTTGAACTCTGATCTGAAGAGGAGTCAAATAACCTATCCTTCTTGGAATTTTCAACCATTAGAAATCTATTATGGCAATTCCAAGTGAACTTACAACTTTATCAGGATTTCAACAAGAATTTGGATGGGATTTTATAATACTTTGCGATTTAATCCTAATCTATTATGACTATCAAGTCACCTTCCGATGGACTGGCTGAAACTGTTTTCCATTTATGACGTTGTTGCATTGTTAATAAATACTCTTTATGCCATCTTTGCCAAAAGTGTTGCACCATGCGCTGTATATGTTGCCATCTTGATAAGTGACCCTCCGTTAGGTCTAGCAAATTTGGTTCTGGTAATAATGTGATTGGTTGCCTAATGAGAAAATGGCCAGGAGTTAGAGGATCCTACTCTGTTGATGTCATCTCACAAAGCAGTCATGAATTGAGAATTGCTTCAATTTGAAACAACAACGTCGTCATTTCTTCGAATGTAAGCCGCTTAAAATAATATTTTGTCGATTTTATGGCTGCCTCCCATAAACCACCAAAGTTAGGTGCACTAGGTGGAATAAAATGCCATTCTATATTGGTATTTGTGCAGTATTTATTTATTGCTGGATCCGTTGACATCATTTGCAGAGTGGATTGTAACTTTATTGCAGCACCGACGAAATTAGATCCATTGTCACCGTATATGTGACTACCTATACCTCGCCTACCATGGAATCGTCGTAATGCGGCCAGAAAAACTCTTCAGTCGTCATATCACTGGTCAGCTCTAAGTTAACAGCCTTGGTTGTTATGCACACAAATAGCGCGAAGTATACGCCTTCATTATTTCGCGCCTCGCAATCTAGACGCTCTAATTTAAAGCTGCAGTACTATGTATTTGTCTTATCACGAAATTATGGGCATCTAGCATTGTTTCTATTGTGAAGCGTGACGACTCATGGCTCTCATTTTTTCTATCATCTGATTTTTTTCGGAACAGCAACAATATTTTCGTGATTACAAGAACGACTTTCGAAAACTTAAAGCATCTCAGGATGAATTTGGAAAGCAATGACTGGCTTCGATCTCCACGTTTAACAATGCCACAGAATTTGGCTTCTGTTCCTTTAGAACTTCGTCTAGAATGGTTAAATTGTCACCAGTTTTATTTGGCCATGCTTGTTCTGGCTCCTTCAACCAAACAGGACCATGCCACCACAAACTATGCTCTACTAGCTCGTCAGGAAACAGATTTATTTGTGCAAACGATTTCTTATGGTTTCATATTGTTGTTCAATCGGGTTCGTAAGTGCTCATCCCAATCTACACCTAACAACCACAGTTTTTGGAACAGTATTTTAACCTTTACAGTAGCTGGTGACAACCATCCCATATAGCATCGAATATTTTGGATGTCTCGGATAGTAGCTGACGTTTTGTTAATACTGTTTTGTCCACTTTAACCTTGAACTGGAACACATCATGTTTGGCCACAAGTTTTACACCAATTATCGAAATCATTTGTGTGTTGCAATTGTCAAATTCTTTAGATAATGACTCTCTGTCTGCTTCTGGTATAATACTCAACAGTAGTTTGCTATTGGACGACCATTTACGCAGATGAAATCCTCCCTTGTTTAGTAAACATTTCAACTCAGAGCATTCTCTTAGGTGTTTGATTCAGACATAAGGTCATCTATACATAAAAATCCGTTTTCAATACTTTTGCTGACTCTGGATTTTCGGTGGGGTAATCTTTTGCCAGTTGGTATAATGTTTGAGTTGCCAAAAATGGTGCAGACGCTGTACCATATGTAACCGTCAAAAGTATGAAGGTTTGCAATGCATTTCGTGGGTCCTTTCTCCAACAAATCTTCTGGAACTCGCTATATCATTTGCGTTAACCCAAATTTCGCGAAACATTTTCTCGATGTCAGCAGAGTAGACAATTCGATGGATACAAAATCGTGAAATAATTTCCACCAAACTAGATTGAACTACAGGCCCAAATAAGAGTTGATCATTCAGTGAATACCCATTGAATGTTTTGGTTGATCCATCAAAGATTACACGAAGTTTTGTCGTACTGCTGCATTCTTTTAAAACGCCATGATGTGGCAAATAATACTGACCAGCTCCAGCATCTTCGGACAATTTCATGGGTCCTAATTGCAGGTATTCATCCATGAACTCACAATATCGTTTCTTAAATACTTCATCGTGTGCAAACCGTTTTTCCAAGCTGTATTGACGTTTCACTGCAGTGGCCTTAGACGGTACCAGCATCGATACTCCGGGCTTAAATAGTAAGTAGTTTTTCATATGACCTTACGGCTTATAAAAGCCAGTTCACTTCACCTAACTGATACCATATGATTTATCGACATTTGAGCTGTCCGGAAGCTGTAATCCTTCATACCTAAAAGGTACTCAGCTAGTACAAACAAACGCCTTTAACAAAAGGGTACTAACAAACCGTGCAAAATCAAAACACATATAAAATACCAACTCTTCCATGACGTGGGCAATAATTTATCACAACAATATTCAATAATATTGCGACACTACATATATATATTGTCGCTAATCAATTAGCACATAATCAACCATTTACATAATACATATAATAATAGTTCATCATCGCAATAGTTGCAACTAATTTTATAGCACAGTAACAATACCATCAATTTAGCTACTATATACATCGAACGTATGTGCATATCAATTCTCGCGCGAATTCAAATCCAATTGATAAATGTCGCCTCATTACCGCGTTATATACAGTGCGATACAAAACACTCAGTAACCATACTATAACGAATGGTGAGAGATTTTCATGTATCGCACTGTATCGTTGTGCATACACATATATGCAATATGCGGATACAATGAGACATGCTCGTAAATACATTATTCTGGATAGTTTTGATAAATTATGATCATTATTACCTGCAATTTATTGTTGTTGTCAAGTAGTCGTTGGTACAATTATTGTCATTTTATTGCGTTTACGAGTAGCTTTTAAAAGCTTTGTACCACGACCATAATTTATTTCTATTGATTGTAATTACGCCGTCATACACCAGTCGTGCGATAAGATAGTGCACGAAGTCTCTTATACATACTCGCATATGCCTACCCCAATATAGTGTATATAGTTTTGTACTTGGTGTATGAAAGGGTTGTTCTTCTATACATGCATGTTAATCGTCTAATGATAGTAATCATAAATTACATAGTTGGTTTGTGTGTGTGTGTGTGTGTGTGTGCAAGGCGCATTTTACCATGTACATGTACTTTATAGGTTCAATTGATCGTTAAACGTATACAAAGTGAATTAGTTGGAAGAGTTGTTTAGCATTTTGTTTATATAAAAATTGTTTTTTAATTTAAATATAAAATTAAATTAATGTTTAAGTTAATCTGTGTACTATTATATTATTTATAGTTTGATACATACGCGCAAGATGCAATGATTTACTAGGCATTATGCAGATTGTTGTATAAATCGTGTTCATTAGTGGTTTATTGTACGTTATGATTTATACCGCGGTAATTTGTGTTTAAATCCGATCCTTCGTTCGAGTATAATAGGGTTAAATGATTAGATCGATTTGAATCATACACTGTGGAGCCAACGTTTTCTGCCAGTAGAGGTGGGTGATTTCCGAACTATATCAACCAGAAAAATGTTGGTAGATTTCATTGCTAAAATATATACGTATGCCAATCCCGATGAAGTGCAATTATTTTAAAAATTGTATTTGATTCACAGTTCCATGAAAATTTAAAACAGCTAGATGCCTAAAAAACCTAAACCACCTCCAAAAACTCAAACCGAGAAACAGCGAACGTACATACTAAAAAAAAATTAATGAGTGGAGAACCAAATCCGTCCAAGTCTTTAGTAGCCGCAATTACTGCACAGTTGGCGTCATCAAGTCCTAATATGGGACTTACCATCATACAGCATGAAGCAGTCATCAAAACTGTACCATCTATGCCATCGAAGAGGAAACGAAAAGCTGAAAATCGTCAATTGAATTACTGCAACCATACAAGCCAATCCACACAGTCTCCATACTTGCTTAATGATGAAATACAACAGGTATTGTATCAACAAATAGAAAATAGAGATTCGATAATAGAAGAGTCAATATACAACCGCAAAATCTTCATGATGGTGATATTGGCGAGTATGCAGAGTCAGTCATTAAAGATGAACAAATTGATAATGAAGATGATTTCAAGTAAGATGAGATTTTACTATAGCAGAAGATAATTCAAGTCATCCACATAGCGGCTATCGTTTGCATCAAACAGTGCAACCACAACAGATAAGCGGGATCACCGCGACTCCCTTATATGCAGATACGTAGATTGCGGCATTCCAACTTATTAGATGGTGAAGAAGATGATTCTTGTATTAATGTACACATCAAGAAAATGCTTATTCATAGAACGAGTTATTTTCATGGGCTGGTTAGAAGATTTGTCATCAAAAAATGGTTAACTTATCTGGTCCAGACATGTTTATTCAAGTATTTTGATATCATCGTAGATGGTTTCTGGTTCTCAACTAATGATAACATTATAATTGATTACACGATTCTGCAGATCAAATCATACCTGTTGACCCTAACTCTGCACAAACGTGAATTGATGAATTAAGTGAGCACATTACAATTGATAAAAATCTTATGCCCAACTCTTATGTTGCACGAAGAGAGATTCAATGAGTGTGCTGTTTGATAAATATGCCTAGGAATTATCGTTTCCAGCCATTAACCTAGGACAATTTCGTATGTTCCGAGATGACATTACAGTGACGCCATTTATGATGGCAACCAGTGAGTTGCGTCGTTCTATAGGAGGTGAGGAGTGACACTTAAAGATTGAGTTCAAACATATCGCACGAACAACAATATTTGTAAATAGTAAATTTTATCTGAAGATTATATTTACACCTATTAAAAGAGCAACTTAGCTTTTATGACATCGATACCTAATTCTCCAGCTTATTGGTCAGCGCCCTGCGGTTGGGGGCATTCGTGTTTCGTAAATATGACGAACGAAACATGAGACCTATAGAATACCACCACAGTATCCAGAGCTTGTCGTAGGAGGCGACTAAATCTGGTTGGATCGCTGGGCTGACGACCCGCATCCGTAAAAAAATATCACTGTTAAAAATGTCAACAATAAAAACAAAGTCGGATACCGCCAAAACAACATAATAAACGAACCCCCGCTTAAGTACCCGGACACGAGATTGAGGATTGGCACGTGGAACGTGCAGTCATTAAGAAAACCTGGCGCGTTGGACGGCCTTATCACATGCATGAAAGAGTATCGGCTGGAACTCGTAGCTCTCCAAGAAACTCGATGGCCTAAAAGTGGAGACCATGTGTCCCAAGGCTATACGTTGCTACACAGTAGAGATGACCTCGGAAATCTTGGGGTTGGATTTCTCATTGGGCCACAGGTAAAAAAGGCTGTGTTGGACTTCCAAGCAGTCGATAATCGAATGTGTAAGCTTCGCTTGCACATGCGATTAGCCAACCTGTCAATTGTTTGTGTACATGCGCCCACTGATGTGAGCCAACCCCAAGATAAAGACACATTTTACAATAATTTGGATAATCTGATGGGCTCTATACCTGAGCACGATGTCAGATTGGTGATTGGTGACTTTAATGCTAGAGCTGGCCGAAATCAGACCGACTTATGTAACAACATAGGTCCGTACTCCCGACACGAAACTGCGACCGAAAATGGGGAAAGAATGATGTACTTTGCGATCGCAAATGATCTCCAAGTGGCAAGTCCATTCTTTCCCCATAAAAACATCCATTTGGAAACATGGACACATCCACGTGAAACATCCCGAAGCTAAATTGACCATGTGTTGATTTCAAAAGACCGGGCTCGGGTTGTCCAAGAGATCGTATCGGTCGTCAACAAAATTCGTAGGCAGTGACCATTTTATGGTTGCTGCAAAGCTACGATGGAAATTTTCGTACAAGTCAAGGAGGACAGGAGAATATAAAACGCGATTCTCCTGTGAAGGTCTGATAAATGAAGAAACGCAACGAAAATACCAAGATCTTGTCAGCAATAGCATTTTACGATCCAATTACCAATCTGATGATGTGAACAGTGTCTGGGAAGTATTGAAAACCTCGGTTGTCGATGCCGCCCAGCACACTCTCGGTATAGTGAAAACTAAGCCCAAAAATGATTGGTTTGATGAGGAGTGTCGTCAACGCAATATAGCCCACAATGAAGCGCAGACTCGGTTTACAATTGTAAGAAAAACAAAGCAGTTCTTGCTAGGAGGACAGCTAAAAGAATTTGTAGACTGAAGAAGCGAGAATGGTGGAAGGCCAAGGTCTTAAGAGTACAACAACTCAGCAATGAGCACAATTCGCGTGGTTTCTTAAAAGGAATCACCGAATTGCACCATACCTTAAGATCTCGGTCAACTGCCATTCGGGACCAGGATGGAAACCTCTGTGTTAAAGTCGATGCGGTACTCGATACATGGCGTGAACATTTTTCTGACTTACTTAATGTTCCACATGTATCACAAGCTGTATTTGAATACCCTCAAATACAGACCGCGGAGATGTTCATTGAGGATCCATCCTATGAGGAATTCACAATGGCCATGCAGAGACTAAAGAGAAATCGTTCACCAGGAGTTGATTGCATTAATTCAGAGCTCTTGATATTCGGTGGGCTAACTTTGTGGAACTGTCTTTTCGACCTTGTTCGATTGGTATGGCGAAATGAAGTTATGCCCGAAGAATTGAAAGTGGCCGCGTTATGCCCAATATTCAAAAAGGGTGATCGCATGAAATGCGAGAACTATCGCGGTATAGCTCTCCTTTGCACAGCATATAAGTTACTGTCATACATTATCTTGGGAAGAATTACTCCTCTAGCGGAGGAAATTGTCGGTGACTACCAAGGAGGATTCCGTCCAAATCGGTCAGTCACTGATCAAGTTTTTTCGCTACGAATGATTCTTTCCAAGTACTGCGAAACATCTCGCGATATACACCAGGTATTCCTAGATTTCAAGCAAGCCTATGACTCGATCAATCGAGAGAGATTATGGTACGCGCTTGAATATTTAGGAATACCGAAAAAATCTGTACATCTCTGTAAAATGACAGTAACGCAGTCACAATGCTGTGTTAAAGTTGAGAACAGACTATCGAGAACTTTTGCAATCAATTCCGGTGTTCGACAAGGAGATGCGCTGTCCCCGATACTTTTTAATCTCATGTTGGAATACATCCTTCGTAAAAGTGCAACACCTCAGGACAACATCTTATTCCGACAATCCAATCAACTTCTTGCTTATGCAGATGATATCTGTGTGATTGGATTAAATGGCAACGGAGTGAAAGAGATACTTGATCCACTGGAACAGTGTTCAGCTTCCGTTGGTCTCAAAATCAACGAGTCAAAAACCAAATATCTAATCTCGGGTTTTAGAGACCAAGACGCAATTGATTTCAGTAGTGGTAACCACACGTTTGAAGGAGTGATGAGATTCAAGTATCTTGGATCTCTCATCACTCACGATAATAGTGTGGGCGAGGATATCAAGGTCCGCCTTGCCGCTGGCAATCGGGCTTTGTATCCTCTACGTCCACTGCTGAAATCAAAATATCTTGCAAATACGGATAAGCTGAAACTGTACAGAGTGTTGATCAGATCCGTTGTCATGTGTGGATGTAGAGTTGGACCTTGACGGATGAGTACGAAAGATGGCTTCTAACATTCGAGAGAAGAATCATGCGTGTGATATATGGTCCAAAATGTGACGTCGATGGCACTTACCGAGTTCTTTTCAATCAAGAGATCAGGAATGTAATGCAAATTCCTGATATCGTGCATGAAATCAAAGGACAGCGAGTACGCTGGTTCAGCCAAGTAAAAAAAATTATGACCAATTTTTTTTTTTTTTTTTTTTTTTTCAAAAAAAAAAAAAAAAATTGGTCAGCGCATAAGCGAGATCTGTTTGCAATCGTGCGTCGGAGCTGACACACCTAAGTTTTTTTTTGCAGTTTTTACAGGCCATTGTTGGGTTTCGATCACGAGCCAGCTCTTCATACTGTTGCAAGCAACCAGAAGATGCCAGATACCAAAAGGCGCCTCTCCGTTTAAAGATTCGGTTCGGAGCAGCACGCAAAACGTGATCAAGCCAACGTTCTCACTGTCGTTTCGATTTCACTAACGAAACTAACCCGTATGTACAATCATTGTTTCGTTTTACGCCATATATCACTCGCATGGTTCTTGAATGTTAGAAGCAATCTTTCGTACTCATCTCAAGTATTTCTTTCACTCCTTGCCATTTAATTCAATCACACTGATATCATCTGTATATGCAAAAAGTTGATTGGATGGTCGGAATGAAATATTGTCTTGAGGTGTTTCACTTCTAAGAAGAATATATGCCAAAATATGATAAAAAGTATCGGGGGCAGCGCATTTCCTTGTCGAACACCAGAAGTAAGTGCAAATGTTCTCGATAGCCTGTTCTCAACTTTACAGCATTGTGACTGCGTTACTGTGATTTTACACAGATTTAAATATTTTTTCGGTATTCCAAAATATTCAAGCGCACACCATAGCCTCTCTCGATTTATCGAGTCATAGGCTTGCTTGAAATCTAGGAATACCTGGTGTATACATCGCAAGATGTTTTGTAGTACTTCGAAAGAATCCTTCGTAGCGAAAAAACTTGATCAGTGACTGACCGATTTGAACGGAATCCTCCTTGGTAGTCACCGACAATTTCCTCCGCGAGAGGAGTAATTCTTCCCTAGATGATGTATGACAGTAACTATAGTATGCTGTACTAAGAAAAGTTATACTGCGATAGTTCCCGCATTTCAAGCGATCACCCTTTTTTAATATTGGGCATAACGCGGCCACTTTCCATTCTTCGGGCATAACTTCATTTCGCCATACCAATCGAATAAGGTCGAAAAGAAAATTCCACAAAGTTAGCCCTTCGAATATCAAGAGCTCTGAATTAATGCAATCAACTCCTGGTGAACGATTTCTCTTTAGTCTCTGCATGGCCATTGTGAATTTCTCATAGGATGGATCCTCAATGAACATCTCTACGGTCTGTATTTGAGGATATTCAAACACAGCTTGTGATACATGTGGAACATTAAGTAAATCAGTAAAATGTTCACGCCAGAGTACCGCATCGACGTTAACACAAAGGTTTCCATCCTGGTCCCGAATGGCAGTTGACCGAGATCTTAAGGTATGGTGCAATTCGGTGATTCCTTTAAAGAAAGCACGCGGATGGTTTTCATTGCTGAGTTATTGTACTCTTAAGACCTTAGCCTTCCACCATTCTCGCTTCTTCAGTCTACAAATTCTTTTAGCTGTCCTCCTAGCAAGAACTGCTTTGTTTTTCTTACAATTGTAAACCGAGTCTGAGCTACATTGTGGGCTATATTTCATTGTTCAACAGTAAGACGACACTCCTCATCAAACCAATCATTTTTGGGCTTAGTTTTCAGTATACCGAGAATGTTCTGGGCAGCATCGACAACCGAGGTTTTCAATACTTTCCAGACACCGTTCACATCATCAGATTGGTAATTGGATCGCATAATGCTATTGCTGACAATATCTTGATATTTTCGTTGCGTTTCTTCATTTATCCTCCCTGATCAGATAATGGGTTGGCTTACATCAGTGGGTACCGCCCAGGTTCGAATCTCGATCTGGGCCAAGATGCAAAAAGGGATTTTTCACCATCGATCGTTTGGGCGGTGTGATCGGTGATGTGAATGAACACATCTGGTTTCCCTGTCGAATTTTGAATCCATGGGCCGTCCCATCGTTCATGTCAGTACTATAGGCTGACATGGAGCTATGCAATGCGCAGATGGTTCTACGAAAAATCAGACCTATAGCCGTACTTAGTGGTATCACCACGGACCAATCGCCGGTCTAAGTGTGCGTTAGCAGCCGCATATAACATAACATATAACATACATCAGTGGGCGCATGTACACAGACAATTGACATGTTGGCTAATCTCATGTGCAAGTGAAGCCTACACATTCGATTATCGACTGCCTAGCAGTCCAGTTCAGCCTTTTTTAACTGCATAGTTCATATACGGTTAGGAGATCGCCCAATCAATCTAAACCAAAACTGTATCTTACACCACACATATATAGCACGAACATAAGATCGTGGTCCAAGTAAGACATTAACCTGGTAATGTGGCTAGCCTAAAAAAAATTCGGTTGAGTAAAACTTCTCAAAACTCTTTAAAGTGAGCCTAGAGCGCGATGGCTGGATATGATTTATTTGAAGCGGATTGTCAATGGTTATCACTAGCAATCATTTCGGATCATATTAGAATGTGGCATGCCACTGATCATCATCGGATACTTAAACAATCCCGGGGCCCTCATTTAAACCATGTTATACAATATTCAATTACCAATCAACCAATCACAATATTACGATTATTTAAATTGAATTAATGATTTACAAGAATCCATTCTTCTCTTGTACAACGAGCACATAAAATACAAACTGCAATAAAAAAACGAAAAATACGAAAAGAAATCCGAATGAATCCTCTCTAAATTGAAAGGTGTTATTGATCATAAAACTCTTATATGTATATATAAGAAACCATTAAATTATCAAGATATATTGACTTCATCGAGCCGACCCCAAAAACAATGACATTAAAAACCAACAACATCGCAAAAGGATAAAACATTATATGTGATTCGTTCGTCTTATATATAAACGGAGCAGATGGTTTTCTTAAGCACATCTCGGTAAATATTTTATTTTGGGCATGCCAAATTGTAAATTATATACTTTTTGTGCACATACACATATATAGATGCTCGTAAAGTAACCCCCGTCAGGATCATTTGTACAAGAAATATATAAGATTTGTTCGTTGGTTGTTGTTGTAACCACAAGAGTCGATCAATTTCTATTTTTATTTTTTTATGATTTTTTGGCAATTGTAAAATAATTTAATTTTGATCTTAGATGTTTTTTTTTATGAGATCTAGGTACATAGGTAGTTTGTTATGTATGTATGTAACAATGAGATGATTGAATGAATACTTGAAACGTGCGTTTGTTATTCTGAAGTGGATGGTATTTTGAGATCTCGACATTATTGTCATTCGGTTTAGCACGACCTTTGGTTTCCTTTGAAAAGTCGTTTGTGTTTTCGAAAATTCTTTCTATAAAAGTGATTTATATAAGACTGTGTCATAAAAGGAACTAATTGTATCATTAAATGACAGCTGAAAAGTTTTTTGTTTGCTTTTGTTGTATGTATACACTAACGTCTCATGTATACGTCTTTTAATGGCAATTTATTTCTTATTGAATCGTAATTAAATATTAATAAATTTTATTTTATTTGAAAGCTAAATGTCATCGTAATCAAGTAATGATATTGCGGTTAGATGTTAGATTAGTCTTTACAGTGTGTAGTAACAGGTTTACAAAACCAATCCGGATAGGGACTCACATTGGCCGCTACTTTGAAGCAATGCAATGTACAGGGTGTCTATGCAAATCTTCCGTTGTCGAGGCCTGCTCAAAGGGACTTCAAGGGGTACAACGCATTAGAGTGTTGGAAACTGCTGTGGCAGAATTACCAACACCAAAAATTGTTTAATTGTTTTAATTTACGAAGGGGTGCCAATTGGCTGAAAATGTCTCTTTGAAGAGATATCGACTGTCACTTTAGCGATTTGCACGAAAAGAGTTGGAATGATCTCATCTCCTGTTGACTTTCCAAAATCTTCTGTGGATTAATAAATTATGATAGACGCACTTTGAGGATCTCGCTGGCCCCTCTCACGAAGCGTTGTTCCCTGAAATTATAATATATTCCGAATAAAAATACGAAATATCGCAAACTTCTTTAGACTGCACTGCTTTGGAACTCAATTCCTGATTGAGGATCAACTAACGACCTTGAAGATACCAGAGATATCACAATAGGACAATCAAGCCTGAGTGACAGTAGAAAAACATGCCTAGAAAAGCTTTTAGACCAAAAAGTTCTCTGTTGGCCGTGCTATTACACATGCTTCAATGTTAAAGATTTGCAGTCGATAATACAGCTACCTACAGTGCCATTCATTAGAAGGACAAACATACTATTTTGCTATACAAGTTAAAAATCTCTAGGTGTAATTCTAGACCAGAAACTGACTAGGAACCAACATATCTGTCAAAAGGTTATAGTACCTCCTTGACATAGTTGCAAAAGACTAAGGTGATAAATGTTTTAACTTATTCAATAAAGTATGGTAACGTATCCGCCTGCAATTGCGCGGGGCATGTTAGAAGTTTGGATTTGGTCATTGTCAAAAAGTTTTGTATCACAAACTTTGTAATTCGCTAGAACTAAGCCTCACAACATAAATACAAATGAAAATGCAACAAACATCAAGTCCGGTTGCATATGCCTGATGAGATGGATTTGATTTTTTTAGTCAATGAGGTCATCAGATCGAAACCAGCGTAGCGCACGAACATCACAGATCGCATAAGATGTCATACACTTTCAAAGACAGACGTCTTAATCGGCTGGTTGATTCAGCGCCTAAGCTGTCAATCAATGCCACTGTATGGTGATCTGGTTTAACTCCCATTCATCATTAGCTGTCACGATTACAACTCCTCTCAGCATCATTATCATATCCGGTTTTGCGTAGTCACATGAAGATATTCCAGAGCAGTGACGACAACCGAGTAAGTTCAAAATGGGCTTCACATATAGAAAATCAATCTCTAGCCCGATAGAATCAAGAAGCGTCTAGCACTAAGCAAACTCAGTTGAGACTATTTAATCGGACCATAAAAATTTGGGGTTGAGTGCGTCCAAAATTTGTTGTTTTAGAGATGCGGAAATGGTCGTAGTTGAAACACTTTTTTTTAACTTGTAGATGAAAACTTTACGGTTCAATATCCTCGGACTAAGCTAAGAATCAGTTAGTGGCTCCCAGAATAACATATTTTCTCTATGTCTTTGTCCCCTACAAGTATTTTTTTTTTTTTTTTTTATGTTATACTGCATCTGTATTCAATCAATGGCTGTGCAGCTCTTTCGCGGTTCGCTTTTTTCGTCCTACTTTACGCCTTAATAGCCAAATCGAGTATGAACGGCTATAGGTCTAATTTACGTAGAACCGATCGTTATCAGATGGTGAAAAGTCTCACAGTTTAAACCACTGAGCCATCTGGACGGTAAAATAGTATTTTTACTTTGTGACTGAACTTCAGCTCATGGAGCAGAAGGTACCGGGTCCGAATTCCGATAACAACAAGATATTTGCAATATCACATGAGATTAACCATGACATATGTGGTTCAACATATTTCTAATAAGTGCCATATCCATATGGGCCTATAGAGCCATCTAAACGAACGACTGGTCTTGTTTACAAGATAATAAGATTTTACATGGTCCTTCGAGCCGGATACTGGCGAACATTTTGTTAAAAACTTTGGCGATTAATAAACAAAGTTGCGAAAATTCTATAAGTTTTGTGAAATGGCAGACGATCGATGTCTCTATGAAAAAATAGCGAGTGCTACAAGAAAAATTCAAGAGGAAGAATCTATCGATAACGTGTACGTTAATATTCAGCTTCTTAATGAAATTTGGTCCGAATACAAGACTTTGAATTAAATTTGATGATGAGATCACCAAGACTATGGACGAGTTAGAAGAAAATTATTTCTCTTTAAAGGCGAAATTGCTGAAATTGGAACGCGAACTGAAGGAACCAAGTAGAGATTGCACGATGAATGAACTACTCGCTAACCAAAGATTAGTTTTAGAAGAAGTAATCCATAATAAACAGGACGATGAAATACGACTACCACGAATAAAGATACCGGTGTTAGGGGGATATACTCAGAATTTCCCTCATTTAGAGATTTGTTTCAAGCTTCAGTTGGAAGAAAAACTAATATCAGTGGAGCCCAGAAGCTACAATATCTAAAAGGCTTGTTATGAAGAAGCGTGGTGTATAATAAAAGAGCGATTTGATAATAAACGATATGTCGTTGCTAATTTATTGAAAAGGTTCACAGACCAACCATCGGTAGTACAACCTTCGGCTAAGGCATTACACCACATGTCTGATGTGATGGAGGTAGTTTTAAGAGGACTTAAAGCCGTGAAACCGCAAGCTGAAACCCGCGATCCGTGGTTAATTTCGATATTGGTGAACAAATTGGATGTGGTTACTAAGCAAGCATGGGCGCTAGACATATCCGAGGAAGAGTTCCCAATACTTGAGCAGTTTAAAAAATTCCTCAACAAACGCGGTACTGCATTAGGCGATTGTGAAACGAAGCGGCCAAGTAATACTGGTAAACCCGAAACTGGAAGAGTTAGAACGGTAATGCATGTTGGTCCAAATCAGAAACCAATGTGCCCCAAATGTGATTCTGAACATACTTTATATATGTGCGACAAGTTTTTGGAGTTAGATGTATCAAGCAGAAGAGGTTTCGTTGCAGAACAAAGGTTATGCTTTAATTGTTTGCGATCTAATCACCAAGCTGCTATGTGTAGATCCCGTTTTAGATGTAATAAATGTAAATCAAAACACCACACCGTACTGCATCAAAATGTTACTCAAGCAACAAATGAAGTTGAAGAGACGGCCAACTCAAAGGATCAGGAATCCCAAAACTATCAAGCAAACATTTCCAATCAACCACAATTAAAAGTAAATGCGTGTACAACTAATAATTTCCAGGCATTACTTCCCACGGCGATTGTAAAAATTCGAGACAATTCCGGAAAATTCCAAAACTGCAGACTATTATTGGATTCTGGCGCTCAAGCATCGGAAAATTGTATCCAGCGAGTAAAACTCCCTAGGAAAAACGCAAATTTCTCACTCAAAGGCTTAAGTACTGATACAGTACGTACTAGAGGAATGGCTTCGATTACCCTATTTTCCTGCTATGATGATCAGCAAGTTGGTCTAGACGTGCTGATCTTGAATAAACTACCAACTAGATTGCCGAGTCAATACTTCAACGTAAGTAGTTACAATGAACTAAACCATTTACAGCTTGCAGATCCCGATTATCACAAACCTAGTCACATCGACATCATGATTGGAGCTGATAAGTTTTTCAATGTTTTGAGTGAAGGTCGCATTGAAATTAATGATAAAAGGATAGTGGCACAAAAGACATTGTTTGGATGGGTGATAGCTGGAGAATTAAATCATTGTGCTACTGGTCAGACACGAAACAACAACCTGAGCTATTATTTCCACGCGAATGTGATTATTGACGAGACGTTAAGAAAATTTTGGGAATTAGAAGAAATTAGAAGCTGCGAACAATATTACTCTTTGGACAATATTATTAAATTTTCGTTATCACAAAATTGCTCTAGCCGCCGATATAGAAAAGATGTACAGGCAATTGAAAGTGGCTGAAGAGAATCAATATTACCAAAGAGTGTTGTGGCGAGAGGATGATCGCGAACCTCTAAAACATTTCGTGCTTACAACAGTAACCTTTGGGTTAGCAAGTTCAGCCTTTCTAGCAATTAGAGCTCTACATCAATCAGCCTATGACTTGGAACAGCAATTCCCGGATGTAGCTCAGGTAATTAGAAATGATTTTCATGTTGACGACCTAATTACAGGAGCAGACTCGTTAGAAAAAGCAATGGAACTAAAAACCAAAATTCAACACGTCATTGGCCAGTCTAAGTTCAAATTAAGGAAATGGATGTCAAATGCAAGGGAATTGGTAGATACGTCGGATATTTTGGAAATAGAGGAAAACGGAACAAGTTCAAATGTTCTTGGCATACATTGGAACCCCTTAAAGGATACTTTCACTTTTACGGTGAAGTTACCAAAACCCGTAATTTCAACCAAACGTACTTTAATCTCCAATGCCTCAAAAATATTTGACCCGTTAGAGTGGGTGTCACCTTCAACAATAATTGCTAAAATGTTGTTTCAAACGCTCTGGCTACGAAAGTTAGAATGGGACGACGAATTGCCAGAAGACATTGCAAATATATGGGACCAGCTAAAGCACAAGTTCATCGAGCTAAAAACACTGCAGATCTAAAGGTACATTCCCAATGAAAAAGCAGAACTACACGGATTTTCAGGCGCAAGTGAGCGAGCGTATTCTGCCGTAGTATATTGCCGATCTACAAAGGATGATGGAACTACTCATGTCACCTTGATCGCATCCAAGACTAAAGTTGCTCCCATAAAACAAGTTAGTCTTCCAAGATTGGAGTTGTGTGGAGCTGGTCTTTTAACTAAACTACTCGTTTCAATTAAAAATACAATGGCACCATCAACTAAATTATATGCATGGACAGATTCGTCGATAGTTTTGGCATGGTTGTCGGACCACCCCGTGAAATGAAAAACTTTTGTAGGTAATCGGACTGCGGAGATATTGAATTCATTACCAAGGAAGCACTGGAACCACGTTAAATCAAATCAAAACCCAGCTGATTATGCATCAAGAGGAGTGTTCCCATCAGCACTATTGAATCTGTGGCAGTGGTGGAAAGGACCTGCCTGGTTGTAGTTGAAAAGTAAATATTGGCCCAAATGCGATGAAATATGGGGTCATTCTGACACAAATTTAGAAAGGCGGAGTGTAAAACCAAGTTTGATGCATGCATTTCATTGCCAAAGTGACGGTCACGTAATCGAGGTGCTAATTTCCAGAACCTCTTGTTTTAGTAAATTAATAAAGTAAATAGTAAAGGAATTGGAAGATTCAACCAGGCAGGTAATAAGATACGTCCAATGTAACGAATTCGTTGACGAAATAAAGCAGCTGAGAACGAACAAGACACGTAAAACAAATGGCAATCTTCTTCCACTCACACCGTTTATCAGTGAGGATGGCGTACTCAGAGTTGGGGGAAGATTACAAAATTCATGTCAATATGACTCGAAGTATCCCATCATTCTACCCAAATCCCATATCCTGAGTAGAATGATAATTTCCCATGTCCATAATAAATATCTACATCCTGATCCTTCCTTAACGTCCCATCTTATCCGTCAAAAATATTGGATTGTCAGAGGCGCAGGAGTCTGGTGAGGGAAGAGCTGAAAAAATGTATAAAATGATTCCGGCAAAGGGCGACAACTACAAAACAACATATGGGCAATTTACCAGCGGTCAGAATCACGCCAGCGAGACCCTTTAGTAAGTGTGTGTTGGACTATGCTGGTCCAATTTCAGTCACAAACAAAAGAGGTCGAGGAGCTCGAATGACAAAGGGTTACATAGCCGTATTTGTTTGTATAGCTACAAAAGCCATTTATTTGGAAGCAGTAACAGATCTCACTAGCGATGCGTTTATTGCGGCTTTGAAACGGTTTTCATCCAGAAGAGGAGTACCGTACGAAATATTTAGTGACAATGGCACAAATTTTATTGCCGCGAAACGACAACTAAAGGAAGTATTTCAAATGTTAAGATCTAAAGCATTTAATGATGTAATTGCACAAGGCCACAAATAACTGCAATTTGACATTCGAAGAGATATCCACGCTGTTAACTCAAATAGAAGCAATTTTAAATTCGAGGCCACTAAGTTACTTATCTGAAGATGACACAACAATTGAAGCACTAACACCCGCTCAATTTTTAATAGTCTCAAGAACAGATTGGGACTTTCTAAGACGACTTGATGATGTCAAGATATATGAGGCTGCAGTGTACTCGCATAGACTGCATCAATTCAAAATAACATGAGATAAGAGCACAAAATTCCAAGGTCCTATATTAAACAAGTAAGGTTATAGCAATATGGGTCTATATACCGCAAATCACAATATACGGCTGGTTTCAAAACACACAAGCTTCTGGGATGAGTATAAAAGGACTGACATGCAATTAGTATTACCTGATGAACATTTCATTTTCTTTGGGCTTCAAAACAGTTCGATTTCTACTAATCGACAACCACATGTATAGTTCCCGTGGTTATATATTTAAAAAACTTGGTTGACGGAACTGATAAAAATCGTAAAATTCTGCGAAATTTGCATCATCTTCACGACGTCAAAATACACACAATAATTTGCCAAACCGTTAATTTTCTTGGCAAATAAAAATTGTAAAAAAAAATTCGACGCCAATCATCCAACCGGAACCAAAATAAAAATAGCCAAGATTGAAGCGGATAATCTATATAAATGTTACAAATTCGCCGCAATTAAATTTTAATTAACTCAAAAACTATGCCATTTTGTCAACTCGAGATAACGATCTTAGACATTTATTTATAAAAACGTATATTTGCATCATACATCCCATCGTTATGTACATTCAATAAATCTTAATTAAATTTTTTAATTATAAAACGCGCAAATTGACGTAATTTTGCGCCAAAAAATTATTTTAATTTGAAATTAATTTGGCGCGCTCTTGAACCATTAAACCGATTAACCCTTTATATAGTGTGCACACCTACAACACTTTGGCACCCCGTCTTTGTATAAGAAAATGTATATATAGAATAAGAAAATGTATAAAATCCTGCGCCAGGTGCAGTGACGGGCTGATAAAAACATTTTGTTATCATTTAATTATTTTAATCATCTTACGAATGAACCAAAAAACAAAAGCAGTATAACAAATAAGAAGTTGAAGAAAAAAAGACAAATTCCTTAGCAACACCTGAAGAACAAGACGAAATCTATTTATCGTCGGTTTAATTTTATGGTGACTTCGTTTTACGTTTTATATACATCGGTATGGCAATGTATGTAATATGATGTTGTTATAGTGGATGGGGAGATAACGAGAGATAATTATACGTTTTGTGTCCACATTTAATTAAGACATTTAGCTTCCACTTTATTGTTTACCTACAAAAGGTTTTATTCGATAACGAAAACGTTTAATTGAATTTGGATTGATTATTATAATTATTAAAATTGAGGCAGTCGTTGAAGCAGGTGATTTTTATACATTTCAACATTAAGTTGTTAATTCTCGAAAGTGGATGGTTGTCACTCTATATATAATGACTTAATCGTTTTGTATATAATATGGGTGAAATTGATAGATTACAATGTAGGTTTGTTATCTAGCATTGAAGTCGGTTTTTGTTTGAATTGTGTTTCACTCGATTGAGATTCAGTTGTGGTATAGTACTTCCTCGTATCTCACTGCTCCAATGTGACGGGTTTATAGTCTAAAGATGGTCAAGATTTCAAACTTACCGTGTTGATGATCGCCCACGCAGAGAGCTCAGTTAACACAACAGCTAAGGTTCTACTTGTGTATTTGAATTCCTGAATCTTTCCAGACTATAGTTTAGACTTATCCGAGTATACTGTAGATCTATTCACAGATGGACCTTCTTTCTCCACTACTCGAAATTCCATTGGAAGAGCACAAGTCCCTTTCGATCAGATTAGCTTCAAGGATCAACTTGTGTAAAAACTGTTCTAGCCGCCATCATCCTTAAAATAATGAAACCGGACCAGTAGCATCCTGTGAGATAAGGGTAAGCGTCGCAATCAAACTGATGGTCCGGTTTTTAGATAGTCACGCTGAAGGTACGAGCAACATTTGACGATATCCTACCTGATTTTTGTGGTTCAGACCGCCTACGAAATGAGTCTCAAAAGATTGGGACTTTCTAAGATGATACTCTAGTAATTTTTTTTTACGAAAATCTAGTATTTTTTTTTTTCTTAATTTAGTCACTTGTGAATGCGAAGAGACCCATTGGCCAGCTCCATTTATTGGTAATTTACTGAAATAGTCTTTGCACTGGTGTCCTTAATCCATTAAATCATGTGGTTTCGTTCTCTGCAATCGTCAGACTGCATGTGAATTGTCCAAAATACCACAAAGTTCTTCGTTTACGTGTTGATAAAGTTTTTATTTCTTCTTCAACGTTTCTCCAGCCCAATAGCTGTAATTCGTAGGTCCATACAGGTTTAACACCTGTTTATATAACAGCAATTTATTTTTAGTTGACAATTCCGAGTTTTTCCTGAGCAGCCAATACATTTTTCGATATTTGATATTAAGTTCATCTTTTTCCCTTTTAACATGCTCTTTCCACCTGAGCATGGTATCTATAAGGTCATCCCTAGATATTGCCTTATTTGCATACGGAATCTGCTGACCGTTAATGATTAGAGGTTTGTAGCTTATTTTTAGATTAGTAATTTTGTCACATGCTTCTTGAAATTTTGTTGTAGATTCCTCGATACCTACAACAAAACTCGAGTAGGAGACACTCTACTGAGAGAACTGCAGTATTATCTGCAAATGTTGCAACGGTAACTTCGTTTAATTGACGTTAATCTCTAAATAAGATTAACTCTAAAAATAAGGTTTTTTTGTTCTATGATTTTTTTTAATCTTTTGAGCAACAGCCTCTCAAACAATTTCGCTATTGTTGGTAAAAGTGAAATTGGCCGGTAAAAGTTCCTATCATTTGGTGGCTTGCCAGGTTTCGGAATCATTATTACTTCTGCTACTTTCCACTGCATTCGTACATAGTTTTTCCTGAATATCGCATTGACTATATATATGCAATAATTTACGGGTGCCTTTTTCAGGCAGTTCCTTCATTATTTGCCCTGTTCTCAGATCGAAACCAGGAGCTTTATTTGCTTTTAAGTTTTTAATTTCAGCTTTTAGTTCTTTCAATGTTACAGGGCTGATATCTTTGAAGTCAGATGTTCTATGCGTATCAATAATGTTTTCGTAACTGGTCTGACGACTTAGAGGTTGAAATGTTTCTTCAAGATGTTCAGCTAATAGGTTAGTCTTGTCTTTCGCACTTCTAGCCCATTTTCCATTGTTTGTTTTAATTGGGGGGATCTGCGTTTTTGGTTGTTTCAACCCTTTTGTTGCTTTCCAGAGGGAATATTCGGTATCTTTAGTTGGAGCTTGAGAACAAGGATATTTTCCAATTGTTTCATTTTTTACTGCTTTTATAAGTGCCTTAAGTTTGATGCATAAGTTGTTAATGGTGGTTTTATCTTGCGGCGCACGCGTAGTCTGCCATTTCTTTCGTGCTTTTCGTTTCTCCTGCACTAGTTCTTTACTTATATTGGGTAAATAACGAAGTTTTCTTTCCTCAATGATAATTTGGGGGTGCATTCCCAAGCGGACCATTGTATGACATCAAGGAGCTTGTCTAGTTCCTCTCCAATTTCATTTTCAATTTTGATTGGTACTTGAAGTTCTATTCTTTCCTCTACTAACTGCTTAAACAATTCCCAATTTGTTTTGTTGCTTGTGAGCTGAGGTGAATTTATTTTTTCTATAACATTTTCACTAACCGTCATAATAACAAGAGAGTGATCAGATATTAGATTTTGGTCATTTTCTAAGAAGATGTAGCGTTCCGATATGCCGTTAGTGATGTAGTAATCCATAAGGTCTGGGATTTTGTTAGAATCAGATGGCCAGTACGTCGGTCTTCCGCCCGAGTAAAATTCACAGTTCAAGTAATGCCTTTTTGAGAGGTTAATCTTGAACCTCCTATAATGAAGTTACTTCCTAATTTCTGGAACAAGTTAATATAGTCTTCTTTCTTTAGGTTATACTGCGGGGGGGACAATATATTGCAGATATATTACAGGCGTTGTGATAACCAAAGTTAACCGTCACGGTGGTTACTTGCATGGATTCTTTTTCTATTTTAAGTTCTTCATGATGATTAATATTGTCCCTTATACAGATAGCTGACCCGATACGATATTTGAGGCTGCAGTGTACTCGCATTGAGGACTGCAGTCAGGCGAGTAATCCTTAGCTGCTCTTTTGATCCAAATGAAAGCTGAAGTGATTGATGTTATTTTGACACAATAATTTTTGGTCACTTGTGAACATTTTCGCAAATGAGTGGTGGACAGGAGTTGTTACGGGATACAATCTCATAGGTAAGCATTCGGATAGTCTTGAAGTCACTTAACATAATAACTATATCGCATACTTGTGAAGATGTAGAGGAGGGAGGAACTTCTTGCCTTGCACGTGCCTTAGAACGAAGCAGGATGACATTTTTGGCAGCATCACTTCTAAATTTCATTAAAATTTCAAGGTGATTAGATCTAGAAAGGTAAAACTATGTTCTATGCCGGTTCGTCAGGAGATCCTCGCTTGTCTAACCTAACCATATACTAGTGCTTTTGAAAGATTTCTAGTGAATGTAGATTTATTTGACGTTGAGCTTATCGTTAGATCGAGGAAATTAGAATTCTTGTCTTATTTATGCTCCAATTATGTGTTGGTACTTCCCCACACCCAATAATGAATTTCGCTAGCTTTTAAATTACTCCTGTCACTGTCTTGTATAAAGCATAATGAAGTATCTAGTAGCACCTCTTCAAATGGACCTATAAGGGAAAAAATATGGGTGAAGCTTTATCTTGTATGACTATAGATCAAGATTTATCCTCGCCGATTCTTAACGAATATTAGTGGTCGCATGTTTCTTATTTCGGTGTTAATCAACTATAGGTCTATTCGAGATGCTTGGATTGTTCTACGACTTCCCATAATCCGATAAAGCTTTCGCAGAATTATTTTCGCATGAGCTCGTATAAGAAATTATATTGTCACCAAATATTTCATATTTCGTAGAATGTTCATAAAATTTTGCTAACAGATCCGGGCCACATAACTCAACAAACACGCTACGAGGGTGCTACTGCCGATTCGGCTGCTATCAGGTTGTGCAAATAAATCCATTACCACAGACATTGATTTACAATCAATACGACTGAAGATTATAGGCCCATTCACTCACATTGGAAAATCCTAATCTATCTGAAGTTAGCAGCATACAAGTATGTCGGAGTGATTGCCATATTAGTGAATGTGGAATATTGTAGGTTATTGATGCATTTGTGAATCTGCCTCTCACTCAAAGTAAACTTAATTGGTCCAAAAACAGTCGAGGTAAGTGGGTTTACTGGAATGTTTTACATAAAATAGTAGGCGAGGATTTTCTAATGCTGAACTGGTTAAGTATGGTTTAAGGAGATTCTCTCGTTTAGTTTAATTGTTAAATGATCGTCGTTTAACAATAAAATGATTTATTCTCATATTTAGCAAGAATAATCCGTAATGGCGACTTGGCGTATTCCTTCGAGTCTGAGGATAATTACCATAACTTTACTCAAATGAAAAAAATACTATCAGTCATAGTATCACATCCTAATCAAGCCCGAGCCATCTCAATTTTCAGAGCCAATCCTTCTCCCGAAGTTACGGATCTAATTTGCCTACATTAATCTATCGACTAGAGACTCTTCATCTTGGAGACCAGCTGCGGATTTCGGTAAGGTCTGTTGAGAATTTGCGTAACCCTTCCATAGATTTTCAAGGTCACACCGACATAACAGTAAATGTTATGCTCTTCTAGACTTTTTACCATATCTCCCTGCGAAAGACTTCCGTGGCAATATGTCTATGAAACAGAAAATAAAACTCTTTCGGTATATCCCGACCGGCGTCTCTACGGCAATTCCTATTATTAGGATGATTTCTGTACCGATATGGAAAGTATAATTCATGATAATATTGAGAAGATATTCTTAAATTTCTTATTCATCCCAATCAAAGGGACTATATTTGTAAGAGACTGTGGCGTTCCAGAGCAACTCGAATAAATCGCAAATTATATCACGCAACACGCAATTTATAGAAAAAAAATCGATATTTCGAGTAAAGTTCTTGTAATTCACTAGTTCGGTCGCGTCACGACTGAACGTATATATACGAATCGCACAGTATGAATATGCCTGAGTAGCATATGCCTGATGAGATGGATTTGATCTTTTCGATCACGCAGTCATCCAATGACGTCATCAGCCTCAGATCAAAACCGGCCTAGTGGGTTTAAAAGATAAGAGATACAAGCAAACAACTCGAATCGATTTACAACACACATTCAAAATTTACAGTAACATGCTTTCAACGCTATATACAAAAATACTTGTGGAATATATTCGCACAAAGTGCCACTTTGGCTTAACGGATTTTAATAAATACCAACGAAATATCACAACCGAAACGAAATATCATCAGTATTGCAACTGTGAAATTTCCTGAAATTTCCTCGTGGTGAAGGGTGGAACTTCTGTAGAAAATGCTAAAACTATTTCAGATAAACTTCTTTTACTGTAAGGCAGCCTTGGCTGCTCTTCTGATCCATATGGGAGCTAAAGTGATTGATTTTATCCTGACACAAGAACCTTGTGAACCCGAAACAAATTATTCCGTTTGGCCGTAATCTCATATGAATGATGTCAGAAGATGTTGCGGGATAATGTCTTATATGGTAAACATTCGGATAGACTTGAAGTTACTTGATATAGTGTTACTTGATAACTATCGCAGTTGGGTAAATGTATAGAGGAGGAAGGAACGGTGATTTTCTTACTTTTTTCGTGCCTTACGAAGCAGGATGACATTTTTGGAAGCACCTCTTCTGAATGATCCCATATTCATTGAAACCTCAAAGCGGTTAGAGTGAAATGAGAAAAGTAAAATTGTGTGCTTGGCTGGTAAGTCAAGACATTCTCTCTTGCCTATAACTCAATCTTACTATAGTGTATAAAAGGCTTTCTATTGAATGTAGATTTATCTGATGTTGAGCTTACCGTTAGATCGAATATATTAGAGCTCTCGTCTTATTGATGCTCCAATTATGTCGGTGTACATCCCCACACCCAACAATGAGTTTTGCTAGCTTTTGAATAACCCCTGTCGCTGTCTTGTATAATGAAATATCTAGTTTCACCTCTTCGAAATGCTTTATCTTGTACAGACCAAGATCTGTCGTCGGTCATGTCTCTTGCTTCGGTTTAAATCAGCCATTTTACCATTAATTAAGTTCTATTATAGTTCAGATAAAATACCCCACGAGATGCTTAAACCGCGCTGGATTGTACTACAATTCCCCACTATCCTAATGCTTTCGCGGACTTAATTCGCATAAACTCTTCATATTTCGTAGAACGTTCATCAACCACGCCACGATGATTTAAGATCCGCCCAACATAACTTCACAAACACGCTACGAGGGTGCTACTTTCGATTTGGCTGCTCTCTGGTTGTACAAATAAATCCATTGCCTTGCCACAGACATTGATTTATTATAAATATAGGATTCAAGAGTATATAGGACAATTCACTCACATTGGAAAATCCTATAATCAATCTGAAGCTAGTCGCATACAAGAATCGTAAATGATGATGTCGGACAGTGATTGCCATATGAGTGAATGTTGAATATTCTAGGTTATTGATACATTTGTGAATCTGCTTTTCACAGACGAGGGTTATCTACTGCTGAACTAGTTCAAGAACCAATGCAATGCTTAGAACGAAGTTTTGTTACCCATTTGTTTCTTCTGTGTCCATAGCTCTATAGTCCGCAGGGTTGGTTCAGAAGTGTATTAATCTCTATTGTGTTCTGCTTCATGTTGTAAAGATTTTATCTGATCCATTTCCGACGAAAGTATTCCCTGCCAACAATTGGGTAGTGATAGACCTGTTGCACCACATAACTCTAACCGTTTATTTGAGAAGTTGTTGTCTTGTGCAATTGTGCAGGTTTGGTTTGAGATTAAAGCAACCCAAATTCGGAATTTCCAGTTCAATTTCAGAATAAACTGAATATGCAGAATATGCATGCTATGATGCATCTGGGAAGCCATAAAAAGCGATTTGGCCTCTTTAAGTTGCATTGATACCAGAATAAGCATTGCAAGAGTATCAATCAGTCAAAAAGCTGGAAAATATTGATCCGATATGGAAAGCATTCCTGATGATATCGAGAAAATATTCGCCAAATTCGTACTCATCCCAATAAAAGAGACTGCATATATGTAAGAGACTATATATACAAAGAGACTTGTGGAATATATCCGCACAAAGTGCCACTGTGGCTTAACGGATCTAATATTCTTCTTATGAATACCAATAAAATATCACAACCTGGATCAGTATTGCAACTGTCAAATTTTAAGTCACTTATGTTGTTTGAAGGAGCTGTCCAAACCTGTTAGCCCGAATCTCCCATGGTTTGTAACCAGGATTATTGATAAGTCAGGCTTGTGGGTGTATGAATTTGTTGGCGTACGAATTTATGAATAAACGAAAACTTGTACTGTGTGGAAAGTACTATAACAGTTGTGAACGTTGAACTTCTGCGAAGGAGTACAGGTTTACCAGCTCTCTTCGTGGTGATTGGTGTCATATTAACCGTTACGTGTTTTGATAGTTTTGTAAAGCAGCGATCAGATCGAGCTCGGAACTGGTTCTATCTGCACAACTCTAGATGGATTCCAGTTAATTAGCTCCGTATTATTTGTTTCGAAGATTTTGACGTTTAAGGATTGGTCCAGTCCAAGTATCGTAAATAATGTTATCGGACAATTGAATCGATACGTCTTTTGATTGCTATGTCAATGGATGTTTATAATATTCAAGGTGGCTGATACATTTGTGAATCTGCTTCCAACTCGATATAAACCTTTAATTGGTCGATAAATGGTGTGAGATAGGTGAGTACACAATCGAAAGTTTTAAATAACAGCAGACTTTCTAGCAGCGGAATTTCTATCATTTTAAATTATTTTTTCAGTTGTTCAGGGTAACAACCATTTGTTTCTTGGCCATAGATGTGCAGCTCGGAAAGTTGCTCTACAGGATGAACGAACATTCACAGCGATCTGTTTATCGTTGTAAAGATTTTTGATCCATTTCCGATTTATATGTTGGTATTCCGTTTTGTTCAGTACGTAGGAACAAAACGGAATTGGGTAAGTCGGTCCATGCAGAAATATCAGATCCTTTCAAACCCTTGTTTTATCTGCGTTTCGAAATGACCAGTGCAATTTTATCATTAACCAAATATTCAGAATATCCATGTTTGTTTTGATACATCTGAGAAGCCATGTAAAGCTATTTTGCTTCTTTGAGTTGTATTGATGCATCTAGCCAACTCAACGCTATTTATTTTTGGTACTATGTGTTGAATATTGTCAGTTAAGTGGTGTTGTAGTGATCGCTCCAATTCAGATGTTCCAGCCTCAGTGTTTAAAGAAAGAACTTTATTTTAATGGTTATCGGAGTAAGCGTTGCGAACAACCTCATATAAAGAATTACTCGTTTGGTTAAGATGGAACACGGATAAGGTTAACTAAGAATAAGTAACAATCCCTTTGTGAATTCCAATAAAGACATGGAACTTTAACAGGAGTGAAAGATTTTTTTTTTTTTTTTTTTGTTATCTCTACAATCTGTTTCGGGGCTCGAGGTGAGTGAAAGTTGATAAAATGGTATTGCTTTGATATAGCGTAGCTTTGTTGCTTCTTGTATTGAGTAGGCTCCACAGTCATTACATCATTCATACTATTTCGTATCTGATCTATTTCGTCAAATTTTCCCTCGCAAAGTTGTAACCAGTGTTGGGCGCGTAAATTACGCGATGTAGTTTAGACAGTTATTTACATGTAATTTACATGTAAATTACATGTAAATTACACAAATTATTTTTTACATTACGTAATGTAAAAAACGACTTTTTCATGACAAGGGAGCTATCTATTATATAATTTAATAACTAATAACTTATAATTTAATTATTGTAAAAATTTACTGTGTAATGTTACAAATAAAACAAAAACAAATTAATATGCCAAAAATTTTTGATATCTTTTTGTTAAAAAAATCGTAGGTTAATAAATATCTGTTTTTTAAATTTGAACACAGATGGCAGTGTAGATACATAAATAAACTTTGCTTAGAATTTGTAGATAACTAAAAGTCTAAAATAATTATGATTGACCGTCTAAATGAACGGTTTGATTGATATTTATGATGCGTATAACCAGAGCCATGTATTGGGCGGAAATTTATTTGAAAGCAACCAATAGTCTCGAGGTAGTCAGTTAAAAATACGCGGCAAAATTCGCCAATATACTTTTATACTAAAACCTTACAAGCATTCTAAAATTCCAACAAATCTATTGATCTCTTGAAAGAAAGCAAAATGTAAATGGAGTGATTGAACGTACTCTTATTTTTTGGTCTTTACAAGAGGATACATTGGAACACAGCTGTGAGAAGTTATAACCAGATGTACTGCGCATTTTGGTAGTTGGAAAAGCATCTTTGGTAGAATAAGATAATTGGAATGAAAAACGAAGATCGGTCCTCAAAAGTGAATAAACTACTAGATGGGATCGCGTGGATACGCGTGGATATGGTATTCAGGAGTGCCGTAGAGGAACTCGCTTTATGCAGCAAGGCGCAGTTGGCAGTCTCTTATTATTTTATTTAATATTTTAAAAAATTATTTTTCAACGTTTCACGTTTTCTACACGAGACGAGCAACCTTACTCACGGTTATCGCTAATTACATCGGGGCAACTGAAGAATATAAGAATATAAAGCCGTGGGTCGTGTTTTATTATGCTACTCTATTGCTGTGAAATGTTTTCGCGGTCTATCTCGTGTGGGATGACTATTAGATGTCACTTTACCAAAAGACAGTAGTGGCGATTCTGAGTATAGCAGGAAAGAACGGGAAGTGATGAAATTAATAGTCAAAGGACAAAGTATCAAAATCGTATAACAAATACTTAAGCGAATACTAGACTCCATGCTTAACGAATAACTACAAGTTTAGTACTATACCCATATAGTATGATGCCTTAGCGTATTTAAGCACGGTATCCGAGAAAGCGGTAATGGTTTTAAGCGAGCATAGTTCTGATTAATATACTTAAGTTAATACTTAAGTAACTTAAGTTAATACGTAAATACTTAAGTTTATACGTAAATTTTATTGTACTCGTTTTTCAGCTTAGGACTGTTTTATAACTATTTCCAACCATTTATACACTATTTCCAGTTATTTTTCAAAGTTTTCACATTTTTGACATATTTTATGTAAATTACACGTTTTTTACTGTAATTTACGTTATTTACATAAAAATGTAAAGTGCCCATCACTGGTTGTAACATCAAATTAGCAAATAATGTCAAACAATCGAATATACCCGCCATTTGTTATACCAACTTTCTTTAGAACTGTGCGACACCGTCTCAGGTGTTCTCCGCATCAATAAAACAAACGAACAAGTTGCGGCAATTGTTTAGTACTTTATATATATTATACAGACACACACTCCCCATATTGAGCAACCCACTTGTTAACGGTATCGAGTGTTTCATAACTCATGTTTGTTGGTAATATCACTACCTACTTATAGCATATAAGACGATATCTTCACTCGCGAATTAATAAGAAGAAAATAAATTTGAAATGTGTACAACATGAAGACTCAGTGAAATGTCGCTAAATAAGGATTAATTTGTAATAAATTTTCCACTGTAATCGAGATCATGAGATAATATAGAAATTGAAAAACTCGTTGATCAACAATGTATATATGTGTGTGTGTGCATTAACATTTAAGATTTTGTTTGAAAAGCGCTCGAAAACGAAAATTAATTGATTGATTTTCCAACTTTTTTGTATTATTTATATTAATTACATCGAGAGAGAGAGATTGTGTCAATTTATTAATTAGACATAGAGAATTTCTGAGAAAATTCCTTATTTATTGACAGTATTTAATGATTGTGTTCGTGCAACGTCTTATATATGTAATATAAATTGTAGGTTTTTAGCAAATTCGCGTCAAATATAGTCATTTCAAGTGAACTATACAGAATCGCTAATAAATAATAACAATAATTATTTATTATATTCAGTATATTTCATTAAAAATAAATAAATTATTTTTCCACATTTAGTAACAAATGTATGTATAAGACTTTGTTGTTCGCAAAAAAAGAAAATATTCTGCAGCAGCAGCATCAACGACGACAGAAAATAATGAAGAAAAAGCCGTCATTTCAATTAGTACTCAACTAATTATTTGAATTTAATTAACGACAAGTTGCAAACCTATCGTTTCATTTAAGACGTTTTTTGTTTTTGTTTCATCTCGTCTTTAACGATTTTTTTTTTCGCGTGAGAAAAATTTTATACAAAACAATTCTATGTGTGTGTGTGTGTATCTTCTTCTTATTGTATTTGTCTTATTTATTTTTTTATTATATTATTGCTTTCTTGTTTAATTCCTATATTATTAATTTATTTTTTATTTTCTTAATTTTTGTTAATTATTTTTGTTGTTGTTGACTTTTAATGAATATTTAATTGATTCAAAATTATAATGTCATGGGACAAACAGCTAATTGGTGCGGTTTCTGAGCAAAACTGGATTTATATAGTCAGGTTGTAGATCGGTCTACATAGGTGATAGAACGTGTGTCCTATGAACCCTGTCACTCCTCAATCAAATAGTCAATATTATTATGTTTGTAAGGCGTTTGATTCATTTAAAGGTATTTTTTCAGTAGGGATTTTATTCAAGTCCTCCCATAGTGGAATTTCATCCAATACTGAAAAAATGGACAAGTGTCCTGTCACGTGTCCTTTTTTTAGTATTGGGTCCTTTTTTTAGTATTATCCACTATGGGAGGACTTGTACAGATAGATCATTTTACCTATGCTCGTTTTTAGGGTATGGCATGTAGAGACATGACTGATGGAATGTCCCTGACCACAATCCACTGCAGTCTTTTAGTCTATAAGCATAAACTTGACTTTTAAACTGACATGAGGTTACGGATCTTAAAGATATTATCTTATCTGGAACTTGTCTAACATGTTTTAGGCAGAGGAGTCAGCACTCTATTTCGGTTCAAAATTCAAAACTATTGACTGATGACTAATAAGCATTGAATAGTATTGAGAAAGCTATTATAAAGAGGTTTCCAATACAATGGCTGACAATACTACGACCAATTCACATATTTGTGACTATGTTTTCGATAACTTCATAGGAAAAGACCTTATCTTTGATCTTTCATGAGGCCCCAAAGTCAAAAGACCTTAGTCTTTATGCAAAATATGATGTAATGTCGTTGGTGGAATATCTAATGCCAAAGATCGACGAGAAATCGACAAACCTGTGTTTACTGAAACACTACGTGCTACAGCAGTAATATTCTCAGTTGTTCTTGCAAGCGACGCACACAGCACTGCCGGCCGATAAAAAGCTTTCCGACGGCCAAAAAGTGTTTTAATTTTGCAAAATTGACAGCTTATTTAGGCAGCTATTCAAAATGAAACCTTTTATTGGAAAGTCATTTACTAAGAAAAGAACGAATGACGTGCTTCTTCTACTTACCGATTAGTGAAGTACTTTTTTAGTAAACACAATCTGAGTAAATATAATCACTCTGTTTTTGAACAGAGTAAGGCTGGAAATGTGGATTATGAATCTTGTCTGTTTCAAAACAGCATTGCTGTTCCCTCCCATATTTGCCTTCAACTGTATTACGAAGATCAGCGTTCCAAAAAAAATGTTCATTATTGGATACGAAATATAGGCCAAATCCACCATCTAGTGATATATTCTTTTTTTTATTTTTTAATTTTATTCTATGCTATCTTTTTTGGGGCTCAAGACTCTCCCAGCTCTTTCGCGGTTCGCTTATTTACGTCCTACTTTACGCCTTACCGGCCAAATCGAGAACGTACGGCTAAAGGTCCGATTTTCGTAGAACCATCTGCGCATTGCATAGCTCCATGCCAGCCTATAGTACTGACATGGAAGATGGGTCGGTCCATGAGTGATATATTCTTCTCTGTGATGAAAGTGTACGGCGACCGTGATGAATCGATTTTCAATAGCTTACAAAATTTAACTCGCGTTAGAATCGAAGCCCGCACTTAACTTTATTTTAGTTTGAAGAAGATCTTTTGTTTCAACTTATATTTTGATCACCGATAAGGCCGATTTCTGACTTGTGGCTGCGTTAACAAGCAAAATTGTCGTATTGGGATTGTAAAGCAACCTATACAGAGCTACCAATATATCGGGTTGGTGATTTAGATAACGAACTATTTGTTGCCTGAAATTGACACCCGTGATCTCGATATGGTATTCGGTTCATCACTTGGAAAACAATACGGTGAACAGTTATTTGACCACCTAGACCATGTCATATCTCACCTTTTCTATACCTGGATTTTCTGGATTCACTATACCGAAGCCGGTTTTAACCTATGTCAACACAATAGCTTGAGTATACAATTTAGATCTTGAATTGGGCTATAGAATGGTGACTGCCCGTTAATGTTTCAGTCAAGAAAACTCCATGATACCCGACAAAAGTGTAGGTAGTTTTTTAGAACAGCAAGAAATAAAGCTTCCAGCGCCTGGTGTAATGAATCTTTTGAACAACTTTTAAAGCCCACTCTCAGAGCCTGATATCACCATTTCAATACATATTCAGCAAACACGCTGTCTTATCTTGGCTTAAAGTTATATTTTAAGAAAAGACTGGAACTTTGAGATAATGCAAGCATGTGACTTGAATAAGTGTTTATTGCAATATTAAGGACCTATATATAGTTTATTCTTTTTGACAGTCGATCGGTCGGCAAAGTTCTCGAAGATTGAGCACATGTACTCTATATCTTATATCGGTCTTACTTTGTAACCTCTTTTTCTATCTCTTCAATCTGTTTCGGGGCCCGAGGCACTTCCAACTCTTCCGCGGTTTGCTTATTTACGTCCTTATCTTACGCCATTACAGCCAAATCGAGGACGTAAGGCTGCATATTGCATATAGCTTCATGACAGCCTATAGTACGAAATGGAAGATGGGTTGGCCCATGAATTCTGCACTCCAACAGGGGATCATAGATGTGTTCATTTACACAACCGATCGTAATCGTATGGTGAAAAATTCCGTTTGCATCCTGCCCCTATCGGGGTTCGAACCTGCTCCAACTACCGCTGCTTTAACCACTGCGCCACCTGGGTACTTTGTAACCTCTTGAATATGCTAGTAGAGGAATAGATGCTGCCACCTCAGAAGCTGAACAGTTTGTTCATGAATAACAATGGTGGCGTTTGGCCTCACTCTCCTTTTGTAATGTTTTGTAAATATGATTACTCGTGCTGCGAATTCTATTCAATGGACCCTCTATAATGGTTGGCAAAAATATAACTCCACATGAATAAACTTAATTAAATTGGAAGTCTTGGCCTTACCTCCTCGCACTCCTTAAATCTCGTAAAAGATAGAAATTTAAGAACCTATATGGCTTAAAATTATGGTGGAAACATGATGGAAAGAGTAAAGCTCAAATTACTCATGTAACAACGTCATTGGTACAATGTAAAATTACAAGTTATGCACAGTACATATAATGATCAATCTATAGTCTACGTTAAAAGTCCAGGGGAGCTGATCATTTTGTATGATTGGTGCATCTTCCTAATCGATATAATACTTCGTCTTCATCTATGTGGATAGAAGGTTCTAACTGACATACTCTCCGGAAAGGACTGTTTAAGTAATGGTGTCATGAGCCTTGAGTTTTAGAACATTGGCAATTCTCTTCTCCCCGACTATATACTACAGTGTTTTACAAGCCGAAAATATATTGAAAACTGTGAACTAGGTTGAGGTATAATAGGCAATTAGGCTTTCTAACATACTTTCTTCAGTTTGAATTTGACCATCGTATGTAAAGTACTTCTCCCACTCACCTCATACAGTAGATCTTTTATAGCTTCAAATTGTTTATACCGCGATGTTAAATGAACTGTTAATATATTACCCAGCAAGATCGTAGATTATCGCAGGAATATCGGTCGCTTACTCGTGGTGCGACTAATCGCAATACATTCTATAATACGCATATATTGTCGCACGAATAACTTTGACTCCACGCACGAAAAACAATGAAAATTATCTTAACTTCACCTTTCGCGTAACTTTAGTAAATATGTCCGAGGTAAGCGAAAAATCATCGGTAGAAAAGTCGTTATTGTGCAATAAGTTAAACGATAGAATAATTAGCGGATATCTTGAACGATGTTAAAAGTTTTCTAAACACCGCATTTAGGATAAACTCTTGAATATCGCCCGGAATGTTGTGAGAATGAACAAGGATTACTCATCAGTATAACGCATATAATTCTCAAAATGTGTCGTAAGAATAACTCAAACTACACTTTCGTAGTATAGACGATGATCTGTACATAATCGCGTATTAGTTCTGGCGACAACACTTGAGAGCCATATGCGATATACCATGCGTTTAGTCAAAGTTATTCGTGCGACATCATTAGAGAACTTTTAGGATTATATATATATATATATATATATATATATATATATATATATATATATATATATATATATATATATATATATATATATATATATATATTTGTATATATATATATATATATATATATATATATATATATATATATATATATATACATATATATATATATATATATATATATATATATATATATATATATATATATATTAATTTTTTTTGCAATTTGAAATAAAAAACGTTTAATTTAGTTCAGTTTCAATTCATGAGTTTGATTCAATTTTTATTGTTACATAAATGTTCTCTTAATAAACGATTGATTTGTCTTTTTCTCGACGGCGATTGCTTCGCTCTTATACATCTCGAATGCAAACCTTATCAGAACTTGCAAAAATGACCGATGAATAATTTAAAAATGTTTTTTAATCGTTTTTGATTAAATATGTTGTTTAAATCTGTTAACTTAACAAAACTAGTTTTATCCATTGTACTCTTCCACGGTTGAGAAAAACTGTGATGTCACTAACGATTTCTTGCCAAAATTTTCTTAGAGCTGGTTAAAATTACACAAAATATCAAACTGCACTGAATTACTGTTCCAATAATTTTTATCCTTCACATCATAACCATCAAAAATTCCGCTTTAATTGCATTTTCTTTTCCGGTCTATATTCGTCTTGATTATCGCAAAGCGATCCATTTTAATCGCATTCAGTACAACTAATGAAATCATGCCGCGGTGCGTTAAATTTTAAAACTCATTGTGGAAAGCATTTCCCATTTAGGCTAGACAAACCGCAAAAAGGATTCCACAGCAGTTTTGCTTTTATCATCATTTCTTTATTTCGCAAAGCGATAAATATCAATCGCATTGAGTACATTTTCTTAAAATATGTCGCAACGAGGTAATTTATAAAACGCATTGCGAACAGCATATCGCTTTTATGCTTTTGTGAGGTATGTCTCAAAAAATAATTTATCGCAAAAATCTTGCTGGGTTAGGTGCTGGTGTTTTAACCTTGGTAATGTTTAAACAATGGGTCAGTTTCCATAGATATTCTATAGAGCTCAATCAGAAATAACAACGCGTATGGTGGTCAAGTGGGTTTAATTCCTATGTATACCATCTGATTCTACATCCTGACACACTTTCCTTAAAACCAATAGTTTATCTTCACAATTTACTTACCAAGTATACACGATTACCAGATGAAATCAACATACAACTATAGAGAGGTCTTTGTAATAAGATACGACTTGGAAGGCTTACATAGGGGTTGTTATGAATCGGATAAGATTTCAGGATTATAGAGAGCAGGAGTAGCTCATTGAACAGTTCAGGAAGAACACGAATTCCAGATTTGTGTCAATTTTCTATACGCAGGCATAACATGGTTTCTTAAGAGCAAACTATTAAAGGAGAAGGAGATCTTGTAATCATTAAAAATGATCGATGTACTCCCTCAAACTACCTCATTTGCCTACGCTATAAATAACACAAAAACTACCACAAACAACGACATTCAGGTTATAATTACGGATAGACTTAAAACCGTGCAAGATTTGCCTTTTCGTGACAAGCGATATTATACATAACAACCATTCGCTGCCTCATGGCCAATACCAATTTTAACTTCGAATATATTTTGAAAGGAGTTTGCACGAGTGTAACGGATTATGCAACCACAGTTGTATTACGATATTTTATATAACACTCAGATGTCTAGTAAAATATGTAAACGAATAGTTTTCCAATATGGTTATGACATCGGTGTGAGGTCGATAGAGATTTATAATCTAGAAGCATTCAAATAATGGCAACCACAGCTTAAAAAGCTCTATATATTCAGTTATGAAACGAGGCTTTTTTGTTTTTCAGCATATAGATCACTCAAGAATGCGTTCCACATCTCGGTTCTGATAAAATCATCCATATAGTGAATTAACCAGCGGACAATAGTCGGTATGAATACAGAACAAGTAGACCAGAGGATGTAATTATAGATTGTGGCTCTGAAAGTTCAACTTACAATTAGGATGAGCAGCCAATTATAAACAATTCATAATGATGTTGACACTGATTGATCCAGCTCCATTAGTCGCGGTTATTGCGAAACCTATAAACTTAATCAGTAAGTCCATCGAATTAAAGTTTAATTTTTTAATTAATTCGCGCTGTCATTAACAATTAATTGTCTTTGGCACGTGCGGCATGAATGAACATATACCTACTAATTTGGCATTCAATGCAAAAGTTTAGCAACAATTTGACTTAAACTTTGGTTGAACTATACAATTTGATGTTAATTCAAACCGTTGCGGATGTCTTTAATTACCATGTAGTGTTGTTGGATAAAACTAATTAAATTTAAACATAGTCGTGGTATAATTTTAATTTTTGAATAAGTTATATAAAACGTAGAAAGCGTAAGTTGACTTTTTCTTACGTCATACCTGCATTGATTAGAAACGATTTTTAACTATATACGTATAGGTCCCTCCTAACAATCAATTTCGGGTAAAGTGTCTAATTGGTTTACAGATCTATGAAGGTTGGTGGGAAACAGTGTCATTACTGTCCGGTATGCCTGGTGATGCAGCAGACTTTACGATGTTGTTGCAGGAATAGAAATCCTAACAACTCTCGACTTATAAAAAAATTTGCTATCAAACTTTGATCAAATATCAGACAAGAGGAACCTGGAACAAGCACAAAAGTAATATTTCAATGCATGTTATGACCGTATGCGCATTTAAATCAATTCTGGTACGGCCAAGATGACAAATTTGGAGACCATATATTCCAAGTTACGGTAACCTCAACAACCTTACAGATTGTACATTATATTACCAAAAAAAACGCATCAACTTAGCAACATGGAATAGTATGATAGGCTCAGGACTTCCAAGACATCATCTTCGACTGACAAGGTCACTTTGAGGTCATCCTTTGAGTTAAATTAAACGAAAACGTAATTGATTTATTGTGGATTATCGTCTTGCTGTTAATTGGTGGACACATAATAAGGCTGAGGTCTACATGATAGAGCCGATTTTTCAAACTACCTGTGTCACAAAGTTTGGTTGATTGTCCTTAATTATGGACCGCAAAGAATCTGTAATTTTTACTTTGAGAAGATATTCTCTTATGCGGAGGTTTAACAAAAAGTCACTGTTGAAAATTGGTAGGCAATTGATTTCAGTAGTGGTAACCCAAAGCGTTTGAGATAGTGATCTTGTAACTTTAGAACTGGTTATCGCTTATATTCCATAGGTCATCAACCAGCTGATCCTTTTTCTCCTCACATAGTCAGCAAACAATTTAAAACGTTGTCCGAATCTAAAGCGGACGTTGTCAACTAACCCTACTTGTCGTAAGGCGAAATACTTGATTAGAGGATTTAATCCGAAGCTGGCTTATTTACATTCTTTCATTGAAAAAGGACAAATTGAGAATTTCGGCTTTTATACTTAATGGCCATGGCCGTTTCAAAAGCCATCTCCATGTCTGAAGGTCTTGAGGATGTTGGTGATATCTTACACTTTATCGGATCATTTGTGTCCCATTCAGGAATATTCCAAAAAATCTACTGTCTTCTCTATACCTTGGTTCAAACTTCTCCAGTTTGCTTATGTTGGAGTATGTGCGCTTTAATGAAATCCTAGGTTTACAACATGGGCCTTCTATAGTATTAAGTTGGGTATCTTAAAGAGTTCCAGCCAATTTTAATAAATAAATCTTGTTACTTGCATTAGACGTTTTTGCGTTCAATTGTGAAATCGAACGGCGTTTTGATCAGATCCTTTGCTTTTTTTGTTTTTATCTCTACAATCTGTTTCGTGGCTCGAGGCACTTCCAACTCTTTCGCAGTTTGCTTATTTACGCCCTTACCTTACGCCATTACAGCCAAATCGAGGACGTACGGCTACAGGTACGATTTACGTAGAACCATCTGCACATTGCATAGCTCCATCACAGCCTATAGTACTAACATGGAAGATGGGTTGGCCCATGAATTCTGCACTCCAACAGGAGGTCATAGATGTGTTGATTAACACCACCAATCGTAATCGTATGGTGAAAAATCCCTTTTGCATCCTGCCCTTATCGGGATTGGAACCCGGTACCTCCCGCTCCAAATGCCGCAGCTTTAACCACTGCGCCACCTGGGCGGTAGAACCTTTGTTATATATATATGGATGTGAGGGTCACAGATGAGTATATGAAAGATTTCATTTAAGCAACAAAGTTGAAATTTGGATTATATCAAAATTCCCGATATCATGAGAGACATCATAGAACAGTGTCTCATTCTCATAAGCACTCACTATAGTTTTCAATAAAGGATTATCTAACAATTGAAAGAACTTCAAGCTGTCATGCCACTAGCAAAGACATCAAACTAGAAAATGCCATAAAGTTCGTTCTGGCATCTTCATATTCGTCACATTAAGATCTGGTTTACAATCGAAACATAACGAGAAGGTACAGTGGGGTTAGTGATCGACCTCTTATATCTTATACTAGATGGTCGATCAGGTGAATGGTTTACATTGTTCCACCAGATTTTGGGCAACTTTCACAGGCATTACACTCGACACTACATACAGGAGGTTGAAATTTAATATTATATTTCGCCGACTGTATACTCTAATTATATACACTCATTCATAAGATGTATAGAGATTTAATTTCTTCTTATAATATTGAAATAACAAAATTATATTAATATTTTTATTCAACAAACAAAACATTAATTCAATTATAATAATGATATAAAAATCTTTTAGAATAATATATAAATAAGCGAAACAAAATACAAACGGAAAATGGAAAATATATGCAAGCAGATTTTCGCAATTATAAATTCTTTGTATCAACTCTACACAGTATATAATATGTAGATACGAAACAAGCGGGGTTCTTCATCATACTCGTATTATACATACAATATGTTTGATGATTCGTTAAATATCCTTAACTCCTGGAAATAAAAGAATATTCGAGTATTTTAATGGTCTATTTAAAAGTTTAATTGCAATTAAAACTTTACTGAAGTCAAGAAGATAATTTGGAAGAAGAATTTGGTACAGTCAGCTGAGGGTGATCATTTGACGAAGTGTTCTGCCAGTGACGAGGTTCAGTTTAATTATGATTTATACTTTTGAATATAAACCTTACCTTATGCCATTACAGCCGAATGGTGGACGTACGGCTATAGGTCCGATTTACGAAGGAACCATCTGCACATTGTATATAGCTCCATGAAAGCATATATAGTACTGACATGGAAGATGGGTTGGCCCCTGAATTCTGCACTACAACAGGGGGTCATATATATCTTCATTCACACCACAGATCGTAATCGTATGATGAAAAATCTTTTCAGCATCCTGCCCCTATCGGGATTCAAACCCGGTACCTCCCGCTCCAACTGCCGCAGCTTTAAACACTGCGCCACCTGGGTGGTGTGATTGGTCTTTTTCATATGCTCGAGTAGGTGGTCGCTTCAATTGAAGAAATTTGTTTGTTGCCACCTTTTTTGAGTCTTCTTATTTGCTGGCAATGAAGTTTCATGATAATTTATGTACCATTCAGCTGTTCTGTTGGTTTTTTGACAGTATTTAGGAACTCCTGTTTTTCTTCCAGTTCTCTTATTTACGTGGATCAGATTATAAAAATTATTCTGCATCCAAATCCCCAGAATTCACTAATCTGGTTTGTGCCAGGCTATACCAGCTAAAGAGAAATTAAGTATTCGCCCTAGGTAGGTACGTAACTGTGTCTGAACGAATGCAGACTTTACTGAGTCTTTAATTAGTGACATATGTCTCAATTAGAACGTGCCTGGATGAGTCTATCTTTTGGGAAGTTTAACCAGCTTTACAATATTCCATTATGATATCTCTCCCAAACAAAAACTTTCAGACCCTAAATCAATCAGTTTTCCGATCTAGAACTGCTGCTATGGTATATGCATATTTTCAAACTTTTCTTACTTCACTTGCCAGTTGTCTCAACGAGAAAATATTAGTATTGAAAATAAAAGTATTGGAGGCAATTGCCTTTAGAGCAGCCTGGTTGTAAGAAAACACTGCAGGTACGACGACGATCTCTGCAATTATTGCAGCAATTTCCGCTTGAAAGACAGTAGTGTACCAACCAAGGGAGATAGATAATTTTGCTTCAGGATTTTGTGTGTATAACTCGTACCAGCATACTGGTAAAGTTCCATTTGTAGTTTTCGGTAATAATTAGACGAAATTACTCATCACACGCGTCTACGGGTTTCAGGCCCCATGGTTTACCGCATAGCCCCATGATGGAAGGGAGTGGTATCGTATAAGCAACCATTTTTGGAAGACTTATGTTTCCCAGAATTCTGCGTCTAGTAAAAAGAACCATCTCAGTTTTTCTACGGTTGACTGACAGATCCTGATCACTACACTAGTGTAGGCTACAACTATATGTTAATGTTTGAATATGTTCACATAAAGTACATCCGTATATTTACCAACCCGTAGTATGGTAAAGTCGTCGGCATAACTCTGACAGTAGAATCCGTTATCGTTAAACTGGCGTGGGAGTGAATTGACAAAAAAACATCATAAGAGTGAAGACAAAACTCTATCCTGATGATACTCCTTCACGAACAAGTGTAGCCTTCATGCCATGTCTTTCAGCTACAGAGATCATCACACTGAAGGACGCATTATCAAATGCTCCTTCGATGTTCAAAATCGCTTTCAAGGTAGATTCCTAGTTGTCCAGTGATTTTTCATTCCCTCCGAAGACTTTTCCAAAGAGTTTTCATTTTCGGGAAAATGTATTTTTTTAGAACTTCTAGTGACATGCATATAACCACAGAGGACTCTCATGAATTTGTCGATTATTGTAAGATTTCCACAGAATCATCTCCTCACAGAATCATCTCCATTTCATTATTTTTTCACTTCTGATACACTTTGTGATGAATTATGCAAGTCCCAATCTTCCGTTGAACCGAATTTCTTGGCGTTGGTTTTTTTGTCTGCTTCCTCAGTCTGCCCATAGTTTAATGATCCATCATTGTGTACCTGTTCTTTTAAGCTTACCTAGAAGATAGCTTTTCTCATAGACGCAGATAAGTGTTTCAACAGCTCGTCAGTTGCTCTTTCCATTCCTCCGTATTATCTATTTTTATTGTTGAAAATCGCAGTGACTGGTTGAATTAGAGTCTATAAAGATTTCTTTCAGTGTTTCTTGGGTTCCTAAATTCTTTAATATTAGGTTTAACGCTGGTAAGATATATGAGATAAAAGTTAGTTCAAGCTGGGGCAGTCGTCAGCGGACAATAAAGCTGCGTAGTGACACATTCCTTCTGTAGGAGTTATGGACTTAAAAGACTTGTGTCAAGCTGCTTGATCCAAGATTTGCTAAACTCAGAATCGAGACGGATACTTTTTTATGTGGAAAGAAAAACAACTGTCCAACTTCTATAACAGATGACGTTTCAAGCACAATAATCGAGCATTCGTTAAGCTGATCACCCAACCAATGTGCACCAATACGAATTAATGTTGCATACGATCTTGATTGAGTCAATGTGGATGGTATAGGGAGCGTAAGGTACGAAATTTAAACCAATCTGAGAAAGCTTAAAAAAGCTTTTTCAGGGTACCAGAATATCATCTCGAGGCTGGTAGATAACCGGTCTCATGCTATGTACCCAAAAATGGCCAGCAAGCGAAAATAGTAACGTAAAATCGTATTTGTTGCACTCTAATGCCATAAGTAAACAATTCCGACCAAAATTATAGGTTGCTTTTATCAAAGAAGAGAAAGCGCCGAGAGAGTCCCCTTGGTCCAATTATGATGACTTCCTTTTGTGATATGCTTTTTTAATGTGAATTTTGAGAGGATTCGTAATTTGAGTTGTGTTTCTTGTTAATGTGTTGATGTTTGTAAATTGGCTAGGCCGATTTCGATCTGTTAGACTGCTTGATCGGAAAGATCGAATCTATGTATCAGACATATGCCAAGCGACTTAATGTATATACATGCATGACGTTGGAATTATTTGAGTACTTCTGAACGCCACATCCAACTCAAGTAAATTTCTTCTCCGTTTTGATATTGACTATCTATGCGATTGGGTGTCTGATTTTGTCCGATTAATGATAAGGATTGTTAAGGCATGAAATGTACCTGACTGCCTGCTGTTATTGTGGTTGGCCGCATTCACCTACTTTATTGAAGTTTGGTTGTGTTGCAGCATGAGACGAAATTCCTCGACAGTTGAAGCGGGAGGTACCGCGTTCGAATCCCGATAGCAGCAAGATGCAAAAAGAGATTTTTCACTTTTTGCATCTTGCTCCTATAGGGATTCGAAGGAACACATCTACCATCCCATATTGAGTTAAGAATCCATGGGCCGCCGTCCTATCGTCCATGTCAGTACTATACAGGCTGACATGAAGCTATGCAATGCGCATATGGTTCGACGTAGATCGGATCTATAGCCGTGCATATAGTGGTATCACAAAGGACCATCGCAGGCCTAAGTGTGCGGTAGCAGCCACCCAAACAAAAAAAAAATAAAAGCCACAACTTTGTCATGTCAACGACATACATATATAAATGTGACTAATTTGGCAAATGTTGTGTACATACAGTATACAGACCCATTAAAACAGTCAATATTATCTATATAGAGGAAAGTACCGGATACGTTGTAACTCAAAACATAAAACGAATAACATCAGACATCTTGAGGCCATACTCAACAATTGAAAATATACATGTTCCAATTTACGTCTTGTTTTATTATATTTATTGACAAAATACTTACATATATATATTATACATTAAGAAGCCAAACCGATCATCATCTTAAGTAACAAAATTAACAAAACAACTGTTTTCTTTAACTCGACATACATACATATATATGTGTATATAGGATACTCATCGTCTTGTATATATGTGGATTTTATACTTACGTACATAAAATAACATTTAAAGAAAATTAAAATTATATATTATTAATTTATTAAATAAATAACGTATTATTATTAACAAAAACCATAATTTTTAAGACAAACTTTTCGGTGTTCTTCAAAACCGCGCGCGGGTATAAGCAGCAGGAATAAGAAATTTGTCTTTGTTTAACAACATATACCTTTATATGAGAGATGTACATGCATGTGCTACATACACATATTAAGCTACATACACAAAAAACTATAAACTTATATTTTATTAATAACAATTTACAATTTGCAATTTTGTTTTGCGCTAATCTTAAAAATAAATAATAAGTGAATAGTGTTAACAGATATGTCTTATTGTTCGGACACGTAATTATAATTATTTTCGGTATATAGGGTGATGCGGTTGGTGCCACTGCATGGACATTGTACACATTTATTGCAATAGTGTTGTTTACTCCATCGTGTATGTCAATCAATTATATACACGAAAGGACAAAGTATATTTGGATGGGATGAGATCATGGTCGAAGATGGATTGTGAACTTGGACTGGTGAATTTAGTAATTTTTTTGAGTGCGTTACTGACTGTTTGTAGACTTTATTCTATCGCACTGTCGACTGTGCTGTATGCACGACATCAGAGACCAACTTACTTGTTCAGTGGCGCCATGCTTAGGTCAACGAGAATTACTGCAATGTTAGGTAGTGATACGACGCTGATGACAGCACGAAAGGGTTGTCCCCAGGATGGGGTTCTGTCTCCATTCTTGTGGTCTCACTCCTATATAGTGCAGCTGATGACATCGTCATACTACTGGTAAGTAAATATACGGATGTGCTATGTGATCACATGCAAATTGCGATTTACTTAGTTGTAGCCTGGTGTAGTGACCAGGATCTATCAATACGAAACCGTATACGAAATTGAGATGGCTCTATCCACTAGACGCAAGGCTATGGGAAACTTTAGGCTTTCAAAATTTGGCGCACATATACGATGCCACTCTCTTCAAAAGTCAAGTATCTGGAGCTCTGGTTAGATCGAATGATTACTTGGCATATCATGGGGCTGAAACCCATACGCGTGTATTGGCTATACGTTTCGGTGATCAGACCCATAATCTCGTTCGCTGCACTTATTGGGTGGCCTAGAACAATGATCCTACAGCAGCCCTTGAGATGGTTGTGGGTCTGTTACCGCTTGATCTTTTGATCAGAAGGTGTGCAGCGCGTACAACCGTTTGCCGGTGACGATATGGTGATCTTTACTGAAGGATTAGTATGCTGAAATCTTGTTGGTCCCGGGTAATACAAACAATATCCTTAGGTCGAATTGCTACACGTTTGAAAGCAGCACTCTTTGCAAAGCAGATATGAACAGCCAGATCTCGTCGTATCTATACATCTTTTCTGACAGCCGCAGGCTGCTCTTAGGTGATTATTCCAATAATGCTTCATCGAAACTGGTTTTGGAGACGATAAGTGCCTTAAATCGACTAGGCAGGCTTTGTCGACTAAAATAAAGTTATACAGAATTCACTGGATACCCAGTCATATGGGTACCAAAGGAAATATATAAATTGGTCCGTTTCGGTGCGGCTTCTACTTTCGACCTGATCCTGCTTTAGGAATGACTTCATTGTCTCTAAAACGAGAAATTGACTATCACTTTGGTGATCTGCACCTATCTCATCTATTGTCGACTATCCAAAATCATCTTTGGCTCAATAAGACAGCAAAGATCCCAGTCCTTCCTAAACTATGACAGATGCACTTTCAAGATCATGCTGAACATTATTATGAGTCATTGCAAACAGTGTTAGGAAGGAGAAGAAGAAACTGTTGAGCACTTCTGGTGCTCCAGTTCACTTTTAATACTCTTTCCATACACAGCACTGTTTTGGATCACAGTTCCTATTTGCGGTAGGCTGACGTAAGTATACCAGATATTTTGAACTTCATTACAAGAAGATAGATTTTGGGACTGAGAGTGTACGTCTGGGAAGGGATGTCACAATGAGCCAAACTAACCTGAGTGACTAGGGGAAACAAATAATTAACAAAAGGACAGGAATTAGCACTCAAAGTTTCTGCTTTTTATCACCTGCACTGCAATGGAAATAACAGTATTCAGTGCGAAATAGCCAACTCGAGTCAAGTTATTGGGCAACAATTTTCTTTGATACCCATATGACTGACGGTGCAGAGAAGTCTGACGTAATTCATTCAGACCGCGCCAAACCGGTTCATGCGCAGTAGTTATTGTTTCTCAATCAAGTAAGACAATATAATGCCACTTGAAAGTCAGTGGCGTACCTATCAAAGACAATAGGTAAATTCGCCCTTACCGCATCCAGATTACTCAAGAGAGATCCAATAGTAGGTTCAGTTAATGACATTTAAGGTTTGAAAACAATTTTTTTTAAATGTTGTCCGCGACTGGGCACTTAAATGAGCCATTCTATTGATTTTCCAGAACTCTTTGAGCTTTCGCCCGATATTCCGTTAACTACGAGTGTTACATTCGTTTCTAATGAAGGACTCGATTATGATTTATCGATATTGGAGGCCAATTCAGGGGTTCCTTTCTTGATATGATGTCATTAAAATTTTCTTAAGACGGCTACACTATTATTTTGAATTTTAATCCGTAGTTTAGGCCATTGACGTTTACACGCTGCCCTTCCGTATTTTTAAGGAAATACGGACCGATACCACCCGCCCATACACCGCACCAAACAGTGCATTTTTGATGCATTAAAAGTTAAGTTAAGTTCATGTGGCTGCTATCGCACACTTAGACCAAATTTGATCCGTTGTGATACCACTCTATACGGCTATAGGTCCGAGTCTTTCCGTAGAGCCATCTGCGCATTGCATAGCTCCATGTCAGTCCTATAGTACTGACATGGAAGATGGGTCGGCCCAAGGATTCTAAACACGACAGAGGACCTCCCGCTCCAACTGCCGCAGCTTTAACCACTGCGCCACCTGGGCGGTTTGATGCATTGGAAACTCCTGAATCTTTTCTGACTGTTCGTCAGCCCAAATTCGACAATTCTGTTTGTTGGCGTATTCATTCAGCTAAAACTGAGCTTTATCGCTGAGCACAGTTTTTCGATAAGAAAACGGATCAATTTAGAGCTGTTCCAACGCCCATAAACCAAAATGATGACGCAAAGGAAGATCAACTGACTTCAATTTTTGTACATGCTAGAAAAGTAGAAACTACAGTAGCTCAACAAGCCGTCCCCATTTGGTTATGTGCAATTTAAGGTAATGAACCAAGTCCATATGAACCATAAGAAGCTTAACACTATAAAATCGTAAATCATTGGATCAAAACCAATGCTTTCTATATTGTTGAATCACGTGACCATTATTTATTATAAGCTACTCAACTCCACTTATACGATTACTGGGAAACGCTACCGTCTCTATACCTATTTGAACACTCATGGGGAGTTGCTTCTTCAAATACTGTACTTTCTTAAAAAGCCAAACTGGTAATCCTTATCATAATTTTCTACTGATATTGTAATCCAAGGATCTCCTCCCATCAGCCGTTACAAATGACACATTTAACCTATTTGCAGTTATGTCCCGAACCTCAGTACACTATACTTAGTTTCGCGTCTATCAGTATAACCACATCTATGATTCGGTTAGTAATCGAGTTCAGCAGATTTCTCATTTCCCAATTTTTATATAAATACTATAATCTCGTATGCAGAGCTGTAATCCAACGACGTACAGATGGTGACAAGCCATCTATAGATAAAATAGTTGAGGGTGTCCAAAGCGGACACAAAGCGCTACTTAGCGAAAAACCCGAGTTCACAATTTTTTTAGTAATTACCAATCCTGACATAATCGCCCAGGTGGCGCAGTGGTTAAAGATGCGGCAGTTGGAGCAGTAGGACGTAAATAAGCGAACCGTGAAAGAGTTGGAAGTGCCTCGAGCCCTGAAACAGATTGTATAAATAAAAACAAACCAACAAACAATCCTGACATAATCAATTCTAGACTCAAAAATGACTTGACCCACCAAATTACTGTACAATTCAGTGGGTACTGTACATACTTTGAGATTAGCTAAGAATGTAATGATGACCTTCAGTCATACTGAAATAACCTGTAACTCGTACAAGAGGTTAAAGTTAAACTAATTACAAAAATGTATGACCCAAATGACGAGTCGTTACGAAGCGTAAAGAATGTAGAAGGTTGCAGGCAGTACTACTCGATCAATGGATAATGTTTTTTTTTTAAATAAAGAACGTCCATTGTTCGTCTGTCCAAAATTTTGAGCTATGACTCTTAGTCTTCATTCAGTTCCTGAGTTTGTTTATAAATTCAACCATGTTTCAATTGTCTAAGTGATTGAACATTTAATTAAAGGTTTTCGAAGTACTCAGCATGAATCTATATCGACACACGCACGATCGTTATAACCAATCCATACGAACCCTGTAAGCCAATCAACAAGAGACCACACAGACACCACTGGGCTTATATTGTTTTTATCACTTGTCCAACATAAATTTGGCAGAGATAAGTAATATTGAGTGCCACGTGAATGGGAGGAACATCTCACACATGCTCGAACTAGAGTGGAAGAATAATCAGAATTTGAAGTATAACAGTAGAACTATGACTTCCTGATAGCGTATACAGAATCAAATGGACGGTAAAAGAGAAGATATATGATAATGGAACAAAAGTGCCTGAGAGCACCGTAAGCCAATCAATATTACCAATTTTTATCATTAATCTCGGGCAATTATCATTTTGTTCGATAACCCTGGTTCCAACATTGGTCACCACAGTAACTGTTACAACATGAACTCTAGCATCCTTAAAGAAAGGCTCAAGTGTCAGTTACTCTATCGCTTTTAGAATACTATAGCAAAACCAGGAACATCGAAATGTGCTTCGACCCTCATAGAGTCATAACCATTAGTAGTCGTCTTTATCAAACTGGAGTCTGTCATTCGCTGCAAAAAAATTTGTCGCATTATCACTATATAAGTTTGCAATATTTCCTATTCGTGCTATAAAGCGGTTGAGGGCAGCAAGAAATCCTTCACATGTTAGGTCACTAACTAGTTCTATATATGTATCGCTTTTGTTGTTAAACAGATGAAAATTGCGATGTAACCTTTCTGGCTTTTAGATCCTCTACCCTTAGACATTCGAAAGTTTATTGTGCCGGCATAATCTACCCCCGTATTGGTAAATGCTCTAGATGGTGTGACCCTTGGTGATGGTAAGCTTCCCATTAATTGCGTTGCACGACCAGCATTAAACCTAAAGCACTTGTGACAGTGGCGGTTATGTTGTTTTGTAGCTCTTTTGTCTTGAAGAATCCAAAATTGTTTTCTAATTAAAGCAAGTGTTAAGGCCACACCCCCATGTAGAGTACTCTTATGGCCCCAATCGAGAATTAAATTAGTGAGATGGCACTTATATGGTAATATTATACTGTGTTTCTCGTTGTAGAGTAGAATTGAGCGTTGTAAGCGCCCTCCAATCCTTGAAACTCCGTGTTTGTCCAAAAAGGGATGTAAAGACAGAATTTTACTTTTACTGCTCACTGCTCCTCTTTCTCTTAATTTTTTAATATCTTCGGCGAATGAGGTAAGTTGTGTAATCTTTACAATGCTGATTTTCGCCTCCTCTATTTCTTGAACTGTTAAAGGACCCTTGCTCTGTTTATCCTTATGACAGATGTTCCAGTAAAAGCGCCTACAATATGCGATGACTCGTATTGTTTTCGTGAAAGAAGAGAATTTGTCAGTTATATAGTTGAATCCGGTATTATTGTGCTTATTGCACAAACAGGAAGTTGTTGTGTCTTTTCTATCTCCGTTTCTGCTATTATACTGTTTGAAATGTATCATTAGCATTGCTTATTAGCCAATCTGGGCCCAACCACCATAACTTATGATCGCACAGCTTGTCAGGGTCTATTCCGCGTGAGGCACAGTCCGCTGGATTTTCTTTTGATTTTACATGTTTCCATTGTGGGGGGCTGAGGATAGAATGAATCTGTGAGATTCTGTTTGTAACAAAAGTTTTCCATTTACTGGGGTGTCCTTGTAACCAGGCTAGCACTATTGTTGAATCGCTCCAGGCATGCATTCTAATATTTGGGATACCAAGAGCCTCAGCAACAGTCGTTAGTAGCTTCGCTAGTAACAGAGCCCCACACAGTTCTAGCCGTGGAAGACTATGCCTTTGACTGATTGGTGCCAGCTTAGTTTTTCCCGATTTCAATATTACAGTAGTTGTTCCTGCCCTTGTAATCTTGCAATAAACAGCTGCAGCGTATGCTAATTCGGACGCATCGCAAAACCCATGCAGCTCCATATTCTGACAATTGTGATCCGTGTTGATCCAACGTGAAATTTTTATTCTTTGAAGCTTGTGGAATGTTGTCTTATATTTTATCCATTTAGAATAATGGCATGTTATAATGTCATGTTAAGCTCGTCTCCTTCATACGAGTAATACAAATATTTCATCAGAATTTTTAACACAAATGATGAAGACATGCCCATACACAAACTTATTCACTCTTCTTCTTGTTGGGCTCTCGCGGAATAAAGTTCTCTCGCTTTCACAATCGTTCGATTGATCACTCGAATTTTCCGTACTGTGACATTTTCCGTACTGTTCCGCATACTGCTTTTCTTCCAACCTTGAGAATGTTCGCGGACCTTGTCACCGTTTACTAGACTCTTCACTACCTTTACTGGTGATAACTGGTGTCCTTTCTATCGGCAAGCCTGATGCTCGTGTTGCTCTTTAATGAAATTATCTTTAAATCTATTCAATGTTCCTGCATAATTCGTATGTACCATATGTACCGACCAGTCAAAATCAAAAACGGACCAGATTTTTTCATAGTACGGACTATGTATTGTTACGGATACGGGTGACATCTCTGATTGATTAGAAGTACTAAATGCTCGTAATTGGAAATCAGCATGAATCGCAGTATACAGGCAAAATAATAAATAAATGGAAAATTCTACTGTGACCGAGAAGCGGGCAAATTGAGTATAAATACGCGAACAGAAAGCGTAGAGCTTCAGAATTTAGGTAGCGATAAATTAAAATCAGAAAAAGTGATAAAAAGTGAAATAGTGAAATAGTAAAAGTAATAGTGAAATATATAGTTATAGTGGAAAACAAGCAAGTGGTTTTAATTATTCACAATCCAGTGATCGAACCGAGGATTGGTTTGCATCCCTACTAGGGGAAATGTTACAAATGGTGACAGCGGTGGGATTGTGAATAAGGAGACATCAAGCTACTTGAGTTGAAAGTGCTGCAGCTGAAGAACGAGCTGAACGCACGGGGGTTTCCTACAGCGGGTGGCAAAGCAGAATTACCAGAGAGACTACAACAAGCTTTGCTGGAACAGAACATCGATCCAGACCAGTACGAATTTAATACTGGAGTTTCTAATGCGGAGGATCCAATGGAACAGACAACAAATGCCGGAGCAACCAGTGCCACAGCAACAATAAATAAACCTACACCAGCACCTGCAAATCTCGATATGAGGCAGTTAATGGCATGTATCGTTGCCAATCATGCACAAGTCATGGTCAAATAAGAAAGTGAGCTAGAAGGTTGGAACAACAAGAAAATATTCAACGGCATTTTATTTTAGTCCATCTCTTTAATGCCAAAGTAGACACAGTTAAATATGAAATGAACGAAAAGTTTGAAGCGATTGATGAAAGGATTTTGGAACTTGAAAAAGAGATGATAGACACTAAAACTAATGGCGGTGCTACTCAAATCCTGAAACCAGTCAGTGGAATTAAATTAAAGTCTCCGACTTTCGACGGAACAACGTCGTTCAACATTTTCAAATTACAATTTGAAACAGCAGCATTAAGAAATAATTAATGTAACGAAGACCAGGTCGCAGCTCTCATAGTGGCGTTAAAAGGCGGTGCGGCAAATATGTTGCAGATCATTCCAGAATCCGAACGCGGGGACTGTGATAGAATCATGCTAGCCTTGGAACGAAAATAAGGTGCTGATCATAAGAGAGAGCTTTACAGGAGCGAGCTCAAGGTTCGTTCTCAAAGAATTGGTGAAACGTTACAGGAGTTTGCAGCAGACATTGAGCGATTGGTGCACCTCACCCTTATTAATATGGCGCCCGAATACACGGAAAGAATTAAAATTGATGCGTTTACTGATGATAATGACTCATCGAATTACAACAAACCAGGAAATGATTGGCTACCAATAAAGTTTCGGTCAGGAAAAGGTAGAATTCGATGTTGCATATGTGACAAACCTGGTGATATTTCAAGGGATTGTTGGGAAATAAAATGTAAGCGGTCAATCATACCATCATCATTGTATTGGAGGAAAAGGGAAGATTGCAAGGGATCAGAAGAGAAGAAGCGTCCTGTAATTTTGCAAACAATAAGAAAGAAACCTAACTTCTTCCACCAAATCCGGCATGGCAGTCATCTCCATTCCACGGTTCACAAGAGGTGGTCTAATGTTAAGCCATCACATTAGATGGGGAAATCAACGGAAAAGCCTGTATGATAACACTAGATACAGGAGCAATGCGGACGATTGTGTGGGCGGATTTAATAGAAAATGTACTTCAGTCAATTGGAAGATTCAAACTACAAACAGCAACCGGCGAAACTGCAGAAATTAAGGGAAAGAAGGAAGTGGCCATGCGAATTGGTAACAGGGACTTCTGTCATGAAGTTTTGGTGGCTGATATTGTCGATGAGGTGATTTTGGGAATGGACTTCATGAAGAAGAACAAATTCGTTTTGGACTATACGTTAACTATACGTTATACTGTGGAGATTTTGACCAAACAACTGCAGTTAAATAACGATGAGCCAATCGTTCGAAGAATTAAAGTGAGACATTGAACAGAAATTGGCGGTGAAATAGAAAATAAGATTACGTTGGGAGTTGTGAAACTCAATAAAGAAGAGCAGCCAGTGGAAAGGATAAGACTACCAAGAAACAGGATCTGAAATCCGTGCCTGAAATTTAAGAAAGAGCAGTCAGTTTGGTTTCACAACTTACAACGGAAGAGAGGCTTATCACCAAAACTGCAACCTGGCTGGGAAGGACCATACAAGGTGATTACAAAAATCAATGATGTTATCTACCGAATTCAGAAGAAAACCAAAGGTTGTACATTTGGAAAGGTTGGCTCTCTATAGAGGAAGGGAATTGGATCCTGTTCGGGGCGAACAGGTTTGGGCGGAGGGTAGTGTTACGGACACGGGTGACATCTCTGATTGAATAGAAGTACTAAATGCTCGTAATTGGAAATCAGCATGAATCGCAGTATACAGGCGAAATAATAAATAAATGTAAAATTCTACTATGACCGAGAAGCGGTCAAAATGACAACTTCCTTCTGACTTTTATAATTGATCTCTCACCAATTGCATGTAATCGTCAAGTTGTCTAAACCGTTGATACAAACTTCTCAAAACATACATCTAACTGGACCACGTCTACCACTATCCTTTTTAGGTTGATTTGGTATTTTCGATAGGTTTGTTTTGCTCCGGTACCCAAGAACTAAACCATCCCTACAACGAGGATCATTATTCACACACATTCTTATCCAAACCAAAATGGCGTCCTGGAACATAAAATACTCCCTGTGTATCGGATAGTTATATATGACCGTTTTTGAACTGAAGTTCAATGACTGTGCCGAAACTACGACTCCTTTGAGGATAAATCACGTAAAAGTAAATTTAAATTTTCCAATTTATTTGAGTATTTGTATATGTATGTGTATAGAATCAAAAACCATCGATCCTCATGAATATAAATTTCTCGTTTCCAATACAATGAAAATCCATTGAAATTTTCCATTATTATTCAAAATATGAAGAAAATCAAAAAGTTTATTCAAAATAATTTAATTCAATTACGTTGAAGTTAATAACATGCTAATCTTAATTCTATGTGTATGTAAATATAGGGAATTTTCCCCCATTTCCCTTTTGTTGTTGTTGTTATTTAGTATAGCGTATCGATAACATCTCGTTTATTTGCAGAGTAAAATTCGTTAACCACCAACCGAACCAACCCTTCATATCGCAACCCAATCCAATTTTATCGAATTCCAAGGTGATTCGCGCATGTAGAGTGTTGCCATCGTCGATTTCTATTGAAAAATGAAAATTTCAATAAAAATTTTCTCTTTTGTTCAATAATGACAATAAATTTTTCATATGTGTGTGAGATGAATGTGTGCACACACCACCCGCACACTCTTTACAATGCACGAATATACGAAAAAATTAAATCAACTCCAGATCGTTACAAATGATTGGATGGAAAAATAATTTTCTTCGTTTACGAATTATCTCGTTTTCCTGCCATGAATTGTTTGTGTGTGTGTGTGGGTATGTGTGTGTACGAGTATGTAAAAATTATACAAAACCAACAAGAAAGAAAAACGATGATGAAGAAGAAGACGAAGACGGAATTATATCGTTATCAGTTGAGTTTTTATTTCGATTCGATTAAAATATGACGGAGAGAATCGAAATAAAAGATTCGGGAGGAAAATTCACCCTAAAATTTGTATACGTATATCCTCTTTTGGGTTTTCCTTTGATACATTTCGGTATTATTATTGTTGTTGTTGTCATATATACTCACATATAAGGGATAATAACATATTGCTTTTTTCCTTGTAACCCCTTCCCTCTCTTTCACTCACTTACTCACTCGCATATTCGAAATTCGATTCTTTTATAATTTTTTCCTAACAAGGCGACGTGTTATCTCCATTATTTCTAAGCGATTACACGCATAAAATTCTCGAAATTTAACGTTTACTTTTCGAGGGGTTAATTTTCGGGATAGGTTAACTCTTGTTGTTGTTTTCGCTTGAACATCGCATATAATATGGGAGGAGATGATAATTGGAATCTAATATTTTACGTGTATATATGCGGATGATGCGGGATTTTATTGCTCAGCATATAGTGTTCAGATGGAAGTGGAGGATGGATATCGTTTAAAAACCGTTTTATTGATGCATGCAAATATGTAAGGTAAGTGGCTTTATATCGTTAATTCGTTTTGATGGCTTTTATGGGGCTATTGTTGGCCCGTACTGTGTCAGCAATCTGACTCTATCCGAAGCCGATCCTAAATCTAATGTGTCCGGGCTATTAAACAGGGGGTCATTGTTATTTTGGCTGTACCCGAGTTTTTTTTTAAGTCCGCCCAGCGATCCAACCAGATTTAGTTGTTTCCTACGGTAAGCTTTGGATACTGTGGTAGTATTCTATGGGTCTTATGTTTTGGCATCAAGTTCAATGGATTGATTGATCTCAAAGTCCAATGATTTTCCTAAATCGGCCAAGTGTTTATATCGGCTCTTGAAATAAGTTACTTTGATGGATTTTCGTGCTTACGCTCCTAATATTAAACAAATAGGCAGAAAATGTATTTGAAACAGTCACTCAGATACCTTTGATTTAGATTCATCATCAAATGGACAATGAAATCTCAAATTATGCCTTGAATTAAAGATTTCCGCAGTTTCCAAAAGGAACAGATACATCACAAAATTTTACGAGCCTTAGATTTGGACAACTGTTTAGTAAGGCTCATATATTAAATCGTTTATATTTTATGAACTCTAAAACCAAATTTCTGATTTGAACTATGTCGCTTACCACTCAGTTATACCTGTTAATTGTTCAAAATTATCACATTGACTGGATAAATGCCTAACTGACTGCCAGTCTCGTGCAAAACACGGTGTTTTACTCTGGATAAATATTCTGGATGGGATGGTAATCTATAAGATCCAGTAATAATTATTCTATTGGTCTAGTCCACTTCATTTGGTTGAGAAAAGGACGGAGAATACCGTGCGATCATTTATTTGGAGATCATTTATTTAGTCTACTATAGTTTTGCCATACCAGCAACTCCCTATTGAGCCAATGAAATTCTCAAGACAGTAATTTCGATTTCGACTTTTTTATAGGATGCCTTCAGCGACTAATGTCATTTCGTCCATCCGGGAATTAAAGCATCAACAGGACTATTGATCATAATGGTTGCTATATAAGGACAATCAACCTCGCATCATTTAGATAAGTATATTTGGACTTAATTGGTCCATTGCATATATATGTCAGGAAACCAAATTCAATGGATTGATTGACCCCAAAAGTCTAATGATTTGTTTCGTTAGTTCAAGTGCTGATCCATTTGGTTAATGGACTGATTCTCACTTAGAGAAGAAGTTTACGCGCTCAGTATTAGACGAACCGGCTGAAAACGTGTTTGAAACAGGGACTCAGATCAAGAATCATCGTCTAGTGGATAGATAAATCAGAAATCATGACTTGCAAAAAAAAAGATCTGCGGACATTGTAAGTAAAGCTCATATGCTGGAGAACTCTTGTATTTGCTAGTAGAGATTTGGTACAGGCATATCAAAAATTCTCTATTAAGCTAGAAAATATTCTTAAACTTTTTCATAGTGGATTGGATAAAACATGCCGTTTTGACCGGAAATTCTGTTCTGGACAAATATGGTCGATGGAGTGTGTACACCACTAATCACTTTGGCACAAGCAGTTGAAAGTGAACGACTTGATAATTTTACCGCTGATGGTATATAATCGAAATAATTTTTGAAAGAGTTCTTAATATGCAGACCAGTTGTTAGAGGTTGCTCTAAAAAACATTGACGGAAACGAAAGCACTGATAAGGACGTAATCCCGTCTTTAATAACCACCAACTTAATTTTTTATGGCCTTCAAATGACAAATAAATTGACTGATCTGATTTGACAAATGATTATATAATCGTAAGAGCTGGGACATTTTAATCAGATCTATACAATCCTGTGTGGCTCGATACAAGGATAGCTGTACAAAGAAGCCACAACGCACTATAACAGAATCGGATATTAAAATCAATTAACCTGTGCCTGAAACTGTTTCAGATATATAGGTATGATCGGAATCTAATATATCCAATTTGAAGAAATATTTCTTCGGGAACTCTTTCAAAAATAAGTGACCTAGTGATACAGCTGAATCGAGTTCGCGTCTAACCGTCTTGTTGTTTGGACGGAAAATCGAATGCAAATAAACCACATTTACAAAAGGCAAACCAGCGAAAGATCTCCAGTAGCATAAATCATAAAATATCTTTTGCAGAAGCTGTCAAAGGCAGTTCTTTTAGCAAGGTAATTCAATGATCAGTTTTCTCAATGAGTCAATGAAATCTAGGAGATAAGTTCTTGGCAGGAGGCGACTACAACGCCAAGCATATTCAACGGGGTTTTCGATTAATTTCAACAAAAGAAAAACAACAGTGGGAATGTATATACAGAATGAAATGATATCTACTGGCCACCCAACCTACTGGCCAACTGACAGGCAAAAAATCCTCGATTTACTAGACTTTTGTGTAACCAAGGGCATGCCTAGAACATTAGTAAATTCCGTAACGTGCTTTAATTTGTCTTCTGATCACTCTCCGGTATTAATAACTCTTAACTAGCACCAACTAGAGTACAACAATCTGCTCAGATCGCTACGCTGATTAAAACCCTGAAAATCGCTTTGTTAAATGAACACGACGTAGAGCTTCAACGTTGTCTCAAAGGACTTACAGCTACATGAAGCTACGGATTTCTCATTATGAAAAGCTGCACGTAAGCTGAAACGACCAACACTCTGATTCCGTCCAAAACTGCTCTCTGGCGGAAGCTGAGCCATAAGTGGTGCAGAGACAGCAAATATATTTTCTAAACACCCTAGCGAAGTGTTACCTACCAAGCAAGTTCAAAATCAAGAAAGTGTAATGAATTTTGCAGAGACGTCTGAAAGTGAACCAATCAAATACAAGTGGCGCAATATCAAACAAATCTCCCAGACAAATGTATCAAATTAATAACTTATATATATACAACGCTATATAATGAAAACAGATCACTATCCAGAAAGCTCGAAAACTTCAATTATTATAAACATTCTGAAACCTATGGCAAAGATGAAACAAAAGTTAAATCATATTACCTAATCTTTAAGCTTATTACCAACTCTCTCATAGCTGTTCGAAAAAATGCTCTTGCAAAAACCTAACGAGAAAAAAATCATTTTGGATCATCAATTTAGAGCAGAACACGGAACAGTGGAACAAGTTCACAGAGTCGTATCTGAAATCAGGAACTCCCTTGAACAAAGTACTGTAGCTCTGCAGCGTTTCTAATTATAGCCCAAGCTTTAGATAAAGTATATGGCATAAGGACTACTACATAAATTCAGAGCACAATTACCGACAGATTTCTGTAAAATTATTGAAAATTGAGATCTGAACCTAGGGTATTCAGTTGTGGGGCTCCAAAAAATAAAACTGGAAAGAATGCAGTCACGAATACTTCGAACGCACCCTGGTAAGTACGCAATGCAAACCTACGTCGTGATTTACAAAAAATATACACATGTAGATTGGTTGAATGGTTTAATATCCATGTTACTGCTCCTCGAGTCCACATATAGACAGCACGCACTGAGAGAATAGCCATGGTTAGGTGATGCATCTGGCCTGTGGTTTTAACTCGGTGGTGAAGTTGTTGTCTAGGCAATGGATTGTTCTCGATGGAAGCTCTTTTAACCCTTGTGGAACCTTTCATTGATACAATTGACTGATTAGGTGATGATACATCAATAATAGGAAGTTTATACATAGTTTTGTTATAGGTCGTTTCTACATGGCATCTTTACATTTGACTGTCACGATGCGCACTAAGAACTCGTCCTATAGCTTCCATCTTGTGGCAGGTATTTGGCCGACTTTTACTAATACAGGTTATTTGTTGCTAAATTTGGCTGGGTGGCTTTTGACTTACTGCGCTGTTGAAGTTCGTGAAAATATTCTGAAGACCATCGTGTCCAAAAATTTTGCACCATCTTTTCGACCAAATGTCATGTTATAAATTGTCGCCCCTTGGCATAGCCTTTAGTAAATCTCCAATCAAAAAATGTCCTGGTGTTAGCACCGTTGTATATCAGATGCCTCGTTGGTTAGTGGAGTTAGTGGTCGAGAATTAGGGACGGCTTCGATTTGCGTGGTGAGAGTATTTAACTCTTCGACTGTTAGAATTGATTCTTCTATCGCTCTCTTAAGATAATGCTTTTAGGATTTTATTCTTGCTTCCCAAATTCCACCAAAGAGTGAGGTGTGTGGAGGAATAAAGTGCCAGGTTGTCCCATAATTAGCTAACAGGGCTGCTATATGTCGTGAGGTAGTGTTGCCATAGCTGCACGGTATGTGTTTTTCATTACAGAATCGCCAATAAAATAGGTTCAATTGTTCTAGGATATATCTGTACAAAGTGAGATTGCTCACTATCTCAATGTGGATGGCTTTTTTCACTTATCTTCGTATCACTTGTGTAACGGCTCGCTTGCCATCAATGGTCCAATATTTTTGCCTTAAAAAAATGTTTCGCCAAGTCGGGTTCAATACAGAAGATCAAAACTATACCACCGCATATAGTGGAGTAAGGATCATTCTGAACATATTATAAGGCGTACAAATATAAACTGTAACATACGGAACCACCGCTGCCAAGTACTAAGCTGTAAGATCACTGGTAAGATTTAGCTAGCAAAGGAAGGAACGAATACGCATTCCCAAGCGCCTAAACTAATAATGACCGACTTCTATACAGATAACATACTCCCTGAGGCAGACACCATTGAGGAGGTACTCGTGACAATACAAGAGCTACAAGACCTTTCAGCACAGCGTGGATTTAATCTAAGATAATGGGCACCCAACTCACTCAAAGGTATATTATACAACCCGGCAGAAGACGTGTTTGAATTCGATACAACCGGACTGCAGCTTACTAATAACCAGCCCACTAAACGCTCATTCCTATGATTCATCAAAACTGTTTGATCCTATAGGATGGCTATTGCACCAATAACTATGCAGGATGTATAGAAAACTGCAATAAACTGGGATGAACACTTACCAGAAAAAATAAACTAAATCTTAAATTAAGTCTAATTAAATATTAGCCTTTAAGATTTGATTACATCTTGTTAGCCATACAAAAAAAAGAATCTTGGATTAAAGTCAGCAAAAGAAATCTGAATGCTTGTGAACAAACTAAGTTCCAATTTGCTTGGATAAAGCACCTTTTCTAACTATGAGCTAATTGAACTTGGAAGTGAATTAATTATAGTTGAATGTAAGCCAGATGTCTAAGAATGATCCTAACGGGTTACTTAGGACATTAACATATCCTTAAAATATTATAAGCCACATGACTGAAAATTGATGAACGGCGAAATTTCAAATTGCATCTGAACCAGCAGGACACGCCAGAAATAAGAAGCAAATACGAAAGCACGGCAAACGATGTTATGAGCGGATCGTAGAAGATTAACGAGGACAAGAAAAATACGAAGACAGGAAAATATAACAACATACCACCCATAAGGGATCAAAACGGTCAAATACTATAAAAACAGACGAATCACAGCTAAAGAGATATAGGCAGAATACTTCGGCGATGGAACACCAACTAGCTCGGTAAACTTCACATTACCCAATAACGCTGACAACGAAACCATTAATTGAGAAATTGAAGAACAACAAGACACCTGGAACGCCTACCTACCAGCCGAACTATTCAGACACGCTACATCCACAACAATGAAAACCATAGCGCCTCTCCTAACCGAAATATGGAACACGGGTAAAATACCACGGGAATGGAAAGACCTGACCATAATGATTTCTAAGAGAATGTAAAACTTGGCGAGGTATATCGCTTCTTAACACAATAATCAAGGTATTATCAATGAACATCCTAACACGAAACTTAAAAGAACCAGCTGAATTCAGACTAGGACGAAGTTGCACAGACCATATAAATACAGTTCGCATCATCATAGAGCAATCAAATGAATGGAACTCATCACTATACCTTCTCTTCGAGAATTTAGCAAGCGCCTTCGACACCAAACACAGAAACGCAATATGGAAGACACTTATAGGCATCCCGATCAAAATAATCCTACTCATACAAGAAATGTATCGGGATGCAGGCAACCGAGTACAACACAATGGCAAGCAAAGTGAACGTACTACAACAATCATGGAGTACGGCAAGGATTTGTACTCCCACCACTATTGTTCCTATAGTAGTGTTTACTCATAAATATTCCGATATATAGCAGAAAATACAGAAACTATTGGACTTAGCTTAATAAGCATCAACCAACAAAAAATCGAAGATGTAAAAGAATTCGTATACCTCGAATGTACTCTATCAATAACCAGTGGGGCAGAAGAAGATATCACCAAGCGAATAAATAAAGCCAGAGCAACCTTCATCATGCTACACAGTCTGGAACACTTCTGTATTCTCTCGAAACACCAAAATACTGATGTTGAACTCATGCATGAAATCAGTTCTACTATACGGCTGCGAAAAATGTAGACAAACTCAGCAGAGCACTGGAATGGAACCCACAAGGAAAGAGAAAAGTAGGAAGAGCACCTGAAAAGTATGAAGACCACCTGAAGCGAACGATAATATCCTATGCTCCTAAAGTGGAGATAAAGGAAAAATCTCATTGAATTAGTTAAATCGATATACATATTAACTCTCTATCTACATGATTCTCTTAAGTGTAGAGAATTCAAAATTACGAGTAAAAGAACATCCAGTGGTAAAAGGTCCAGCCTGGTAGTAAAAGCACAATACTGTTAAATCGGAGCTAAGTTGAACGAAACACCTCTCAAACACTCATCAGAACATGTAAATTTCCGACGGTTGCAGATACATACAGCATAAAAGTTTTCCGAATTTTCTAATATTCAAAAGAAAATTTTACATACAGTCTATATACACCAACACATATGGAACATATAAACACCAACAACATCGTCCTACATAACTTTTTTTTCGGGGTTAACATACAACAACAAAACAAACGAAAAAACAATTACCCAAGAGACAAATCCTCAATTTTCCAAACAAACACAAAAGTTAAAAAAAAACAACAACAAACAAACGACATAAAAGAAAAACCAACCGAGAGTGTTTTGTCCCAAATTAATTACACAATAAAAATCAACGAGAGAAAAACTTAATTTTCTCGACTTTTTTTTTTTTGGTTGTATTGTTGCTTTTGTATCCATATTATATGTATACACACACCTACACACACAGTAGTTATACCGTATTGTTGTTGTTGTGTTGTTAAATGAAAATTACTCACAAGAAAAGTAAAATAATAAAATTAAAATTAATTTTCCATTTTTTTATTTATTCAACACACACACAATCGCATTTACACTGTGGGTTCGAGTGAGACGGTAGAATACACGGACGATACTAGTTGGAAGAGCTCGGATGTATAATGAAAAATTGGATACAACATATAAAAATAAAATTAATTTTCTGAAATTATGTGTACAAGGGGACGGGGGTGGAAAATGTATATTTCACTGGGACATCTCAAATTATTTCGGTAGTCACAGCTACTGTGCGATGTTGAGTCAAAAATGTTATGTAGAAAAATGGTTACCCCAGACAGGACGTCCCCATCTCAATTATATACACACACACATACACGTATTTCTCCCTCTCTCATACAGTACGTTCGATTCATATCGAACGCACGTACAATATTGTGTTGGGTCTAATTTTCGACACGCTATTGGCTGATTTGTCTGCGAAACAGAATAAAAAAATATTCGGTGGGATGGTGTGAATACCATTTCCGTTTCACTTTATGCTTATTGTACGTTGACACGCCCCCTTTTGATATAACGATTCCGATTCGTCGAGAATCGCACTACACACACGTCGGAGTTATAACGAATCGGGGTTTGAGAGGAAATACCAAAAAAATTGAAAAAAAAAAACAAAACCAGATTTCTTCATAAAACTACTCAGTTCTTTGACAGTCGTGCACTTGTTAAGACGTTGTTTCTTGTGTGTGTTGAAAAACAGAGATTTTTTGAGATTAATGCAATTAATGTTTTTTTTTTTTAAATTTAATTATTTTCCTAAAAAAAATTTTGCTTAATGGAAATTCGTGAACGGATTATTTTGAGTGGAATTTAACAAGTTTGAGTGGTTTATAATTAGTGATTTTATATTTTTGAGTGGAAAATTAAAAAAAAAAATTGATTTAATGTGGAAAAACAAATTGTGAATTTTATCGAAAAAAAAACCGAAAAAAAAAATATTTATCCAAAAGTGTTTCCGAAAATTTGTGAATTCGTGACGCAAACATACATGATAAAATCATCAGGAATGACAGTGACACCGTTACGTACGGCTATGACGAGCCCGACGGTTCAATCCCCGCAACTACAGAAGACCGTATCGCGTATTAGTAATTTTAGTGTTGCCTCATTGCTAGCGGATACCCGGCCCAAAAGTCCACCCGACGATGGACTAGTCGTACTGCCCGCCAATCTATCATCCCAATCGTGTTCCCCGCCCCTATCGCATCCCGACAGTAATTCAACAAAAAATGAACGTCTCACCCATACACCGCACAGTTCAGGCGATTCCGATGCCGAATACGATTCGAATCAAGAAGAGGATTCAATTGTCGATATCGAAGATGTTAATCAAGATGATGGCGACAGTCCGACACCCGATCATATGCACAATAAATCACAGTTGCTGCAAGCGAATGGAATACCCGGGCATGTACCAATACGACCGACACCGTTTAGTGCATTGGCAGCGGCGGCCGCTGCATGGGGCGGTATGAACGGGCGAATGGCGTGGCCGGGCGCACAACAAATGTCACCGTTCGGGCCACCCGGTTTATTTCCCGGACAATCGTTCGGCGGCGGACACTCAGGCGGTAAGTTTCAAATCAACTTAGTTCTCATGTAATTTAACTTCCCCTATATATATACATAAATACATGTATAAAGTGTACACTCAAGTAAACGATCATTATTTAATTTAATTAAAACAACAACAAGTGATAAATGATATTAAAATCCCAGTGTCGCAGGCAGGCATACCGAAATTATTCTATTAACCGATTTTTATTGTTTACGTCCGGTACAGTGGTTTGATGACAAATTTTTTTTTATTATGTGTGAGTTGTAGACATCCAGACTCCGCATTATAGTATACAGTGTGATCTTCGTACTATACGCGCGGAAATTGATTAATTCGAGTCGAGATCTAACATAAGTATATACACACACACAAAGCGTATATTATGACGGTATTGTATCCGGTGGCGCGCGCATTTTATTACCATATCACTCATTTCCGATTCAAGATGCGCTAATTGTTCATAATTCTAATTTATCATAATTATATCTTGTCTGGGTTATCTCGATATCCGATCAAAATGTATTATATATCAATCAATCATTTTCGTTTCCGATTTCGTAGGTGCAAATAACTACTTGCCCATACTCATTGTTTTTGCATAAACATAACCGGCGGTTTGTGTTGTGTATGTAAGAAAAACGTTGATAGTTTTTACAGGCTCGAATGCCAAAGTGCCTGACGATTGTCATAGGACTAATGTGTCAATTCGAGCTATACAGGCCCAATTATATCAGCTTATGGTGCTATTTACACTTCAACGGTCCTAGATCATCCAGTATCTCAAGTATCTTACCGATCATCCAGTATCTAACCGCATCTCAAGTGGTACCTTTTTGGTCAACGGCGGTAATCGAACTCGAGAACCAGCCTAATTGCATCACACACTTCAAATATATATAATGTTCATCTCTGAAGGGCTCATGTCGTGCCGGCTCAAGCCGTACCGATATAGGTCCGATTGTTAGACAAACAAGTAGCCTAGACTCTTCCAATATGGCAATCTCAACATCATCCCGTCTCCCAGCGTTCTATTAAATTCTATACACACGCCTAACATACTATGTACGGTCACATGCAGAATTAATTAGTTGTAAAAATTATAAAATTAATTAAAATTATTGCATAGATTAAAGTTTAACTGGCACCGATCCCAAAATAGTGAGCACAAGGCATTCACTAATTGTCTTCGTCCGCGCAACCTTATTAATTTGTATATACGTGTATAATCCCGCAGGCGCTAATTATCGATGCCATTTGAATGTAATTTGGCTAGAAAATCGTCCGAGATGCGGATATTGTATCGCCAACCGTCGGCGTACAGTATATATATAGTACACTCGCGTTTGATCTCCAACCCCATATAAATATATAAACGATCATCATGTCTTATCCAACTGTGTTCGTGCTCATGATCATTCCAATCGAGCATTAAAACATTATTTTTACATATCATTTTAATTAAATTTCGCGATCAATTATCAAAAGTGATAATTAAAAAATTAAAGATCGCGATCATTTGAAAACTTAACTAAACCAAATAAAATATAAATCTCAAGATCGTATAAAGAAAAAAAATCTTAATTAAATTATCTATCTCTCTATATATAAGAACAATAAAATAAAAAAATGTATAACGATCACGATCATACCGTGATGATCGATTCGGTTAATTAGTAAAAATTAAATTAAAATTATATTTTACTGTCTTCTTACTTTTCTTCGTGTTCTTATTAAATTTCGAGTATAAAACAAAAGAAAAAAACGATCGAGAGACATAAGATCTTTATTTTTATGTATATGATCATGATCGTATATAGCACAAAATGCATATATATATGTACAAAATTGTATATAGATGTGCATACGTAATGTATAATATGCAAAAGGAATGGAATTTATTTTTTTTTTTACAAAAACAACAACAAATCCAATTTTAAATTAAGATGCGCGATCGTCTTTTTATTTTGTCTTTTTTTTTTTTTTTCTTAACAAATATGTTAAAAGGGATTGTGATCGTTTCGCGTTTTTTATGCATCTCTCTATATACACAATATACAAATCATTTAGTTGAAAATTTAACCTTTCGTAAACTTTTGCGCGATCGATCGATCTATTTTTTATGCGTATACGAACAAATTTAGAATTTAATTGATCTTTAATTGGAGTGCGCGCGACGACGAGAGGCATTTATATAGAGGTGTGCGATCGTTAGACCAAAACGCGTTTTTTAAGTGGAGATCATTAATCAATTGTTTTTTCCTCTACAAAATATATATTTTCAAAATTTTCTTAATGTTTTAAGAAGATCAAACAGAAGATGTTTTGACATAATAACCGTTATTTATTGTTTGATGAAAATTTAAGAGGTTCCTAGCTCGTTATACTATATAGTAGGAAGACGCGATCACATATATACATAGTCGAGTAAAATAAATGATCGTGGCGTGTCTGAACCCGATGCTCCCACAATTAATTATCCCAATTTCGAACAGATCACGATATGCATTTCCACCAAAAAAAGAATTCAAACCTAACAAGATTTATTGAGTATTTTCGGAATGCTCATCTGCATCATTCTACATACATAGCGCATACATACATATACATAGATGTAAAAATAGATCTCATCTGTGTTTCGCGCTAATCGACGATTAATACAACGATTAAGACACAAATTTAAGATATGTTTTGTTTTGTGCGCACATCAAAGGGTGATATTTTTAGTCTTGAGACTGTGAGGGGACTCCAAAACTAGTATATGGCGTCGTTCGTTTTATATACGATAGATAAGACAATTGACAAATGGCTGTAACTTGACACATCTTAATTATAATCAATTTATCAGAATTTCATGAATAGATCTATTCAAATTTAGTTGTTGTTGTTGCTATAAAATATTTATCTTAATTTCATTAATTAAGTGACAAAAAACAAGTATATAGAATTTCCCCGCGCACTCTCCTCTTGTTTAAAAAAAAAACAAAAGATCAAGAAGAAGATGATCAACAAAAGATGATCAAAACGTTTTTTTTTATATTTCTTAATTCGTTCGGCGGTGAATGGGATATAAATACGATGTAGCTCGAATTGATTGGTATAAAATTGTTTGTTGGCTACCAAAAAATTTTGACACACACAAGACAAATGATCGCGTTAAAATTAAATAATGATCGCGTGCATCTCACAAATTTAATTAATACTAATTTATAATTTTTTGTTTTTTTTTATCCTATATATATAGATAATAATGAGCCACCACGTATCAAGTGCAATCTTAGAAAACACAAACCAAATCGTAAACCACGCACCCCCTTTACAACACAGCAACTCCTATCGCTCGAGAAGAAATTTCGCGAGAAACAATATTTAAGTATTGCCGAACGTGCTGAATTCTCATCATCCCTAAGACTGACGGAGACACAAGTTAAAATATGGTTTCAGAATCGGCGAGCGAAGGCGAAACGATTGCAGGAGGCGGAATTAGAAAAAATAAAAATGGCCGCACTAGGGCGAGCGGCACCCGGGGCACAATTGTACATGGGCTATTTTCATCCGAGCCTAATGGGCGGCGCAATGCATTTGGGATAGAAATAACCGTGTAATATATTATTAATATTTAAACTATATATTAATTATAATTATGTAATTTAATTAATTTAATATTTAATCTTCAAGTGATATTACTGTTAAGATATTAAAACAAACAAAAGATAATTTTTATTTTATTTCCATCCACCAAAAAAAAAAAGTTTTTAATTAAATTTATATTTGTACTTAAATTAGTGCCAACATAAATTAATAAAATAAAAAATTTAATTAAACAACAAATAATAAATTATTTATTATATATAATTATATAATAAACAATTATAAATAAAAATCACAAATACAAACATAAATATCTTAATTAATTAATTAATTAATTATAAATACGAGTAATATAAATAATTTGTATAAAACATTAATTTTAATTAATTAATACATTATAAATAACATTATAAATATATAAATAATTTAAATTTAGTTTCTATACATTATTATATAATTAAATAAGTTTAATTTAATTTAAAAATTATATAAAAAAACATTTAAAAAACCAACAAAAAGATATCTTGTAAATTTTATTATTTTATAAAAAAACACAAATGAACAAAAAATTAATTTAATTTACAAAAAAAGAATAAAATTACAAAAAACAGAAATAAATGAAAAATTTATTGTAAATATTTAAAAAAAAAATTATATTTGGTTTTGATTTAATTAATTAAGTTATGATATATATATAAATATATATATATATATATATATATATATATATATATATATATATATATATATATATATATATATATATATATATATATATATATATATATATATATATATATATGTATATATATATACATATATTTATATATATATATATATAAATATATATATATATATATATATATATATATATATATATATATATATATATATATATATATATATATATATATATTTATATTGTCTAGACATAAACTGTATGTGGGTTGTATATGTAGGTTGCCACCAACACGACCGTTTACATAAGCTGTGTAAATTGAGTAAATTTAATCAGTTAGGATACTGTCGATACACGGGATTAAAACCTTATGTGATATTAAGACACCATGAAAGGAATATCTCGACCCGTGTTGAAGGCAGACGAAAACAGAAAAATTTACTTTTGTACTCTCTATCTATTTGAATAGTATTGATAAAATGGTGGCCATACCATGTTTATGATATAGATCAGCTTCCTGACACAAAATTTGTTTGATTCAGTTTGTAAGCTCATAGAAGCTGTAATAGACCAAAGATGGATGTTTACGATACACCAGGACGATACACCGAACCAACTGGATGATGAATGAACTATATAAGTATGAGTGGAGAAACATGACTGATTTGAATGATTGGTCTTGTCGTATCGCTTCTGAATAGTCTGTCAATACACAACGTCGAGCTTTTAGGTATTATTGAGAGATAAGCAATTCCAGAGTAGTTACTCAATTTAGCCAAATTATGGATATCGTCCATGGATCCGGTAAAATTGGTAGGAAAAGCATCATTTTCATCAAATTATGTGGTTTCAGAAATGGGTCATAAACTGATTCTTAAAAATCTATGAATAAGATTTATTGGTGACCAGTGTATGCGCTTAGATAGTTCATATGGGTTCCGAAATCCTGACCCTTTTGCTCTTGGTTTATAAATTTCTAAAATGCTTAACGATTGCAACAAACTATTCCTCAATCTACATATCGAATGTTACTTAACAGAACCCTGTTATACCAAATGATATGTTATACTGTTGAACCACCCAGGTGGCGCAGTGCTTAAACCTGCGGCAAATGGAGCGGAAGGTACCGGGTTCGAATCCCATAGGTGCTGGAACGGGATTTTTCATCATCGATTGTTGGGCGGTGCGATCGGTTGTATTAATGAGCACATCTGGAGTCCCTGTAGAGTTTAGAATACATAGGCCGTCCCATCGTCCATGTCAATACTATATAAACTGGCATGGAGCTATGCAATGCACATATGGTTCTACGTAAATCGGACCTATAGTCGTATATCCAAGGCTCTGTGGTATCACAACGGACCGTAGCCGGTCTAAGTGTGCGGGAGCAGCAACTCAACAAAAAAAAAAAAACAAGAACTGTCGTACATCCGGTTCAGTAGAATTATTGAGATGCTATCGAAATGATCGATGATACCAAAACTTCTATCGTCAGTATAAGTGAACAGAAAAAACATATCTGGAAGAGACAGACGTCTCAGATAACCATGAAATGCTTATCATCAGGTAGCACAACGTCATCGTATTTGGAAATCTCGTGTCGGGTATGGGAAACCGTACCTATCTTTATGTATGTCGTGTTCAATAGAAATGTTTTTCAGAATTATAGGAGTCCGTGGCCTATTGCTTATACATATAAGTATAATATCGACGGGTTATCGAGCATGAAGAATATTATTTGGCTTGACCCAATGGTATAGGACACATAACTATTTCGGTTACCAACAATCCATCGAAATATTCTTAATTTTTATAATAATTTGGACCATTGCCTTTCAGTGCGTGACTACAATACAAAATATTAACTGTGAAGATCAAGATTGCGGTGACAACATAGACATAAGGCAAGTTTCGGTCTCGAGTTTGATTCTACGATGTCATATAAAAACCGATTGTGCATAAATGTATTAGGCTCGACTGACCTACAATGTATTCCAATACGTATTCATAAGCTTTCAGTTGAGACGCGAATCGGACCGTTAACGGCCTGTCATAGATTATTACTTTTTATTCAATGCAATGCTTATAATTGGTTACTTCCCGGTTTCATTGGAAGGTGTATCAACTATTATTCCTTCCAGACAACGATATGTCTGGCCGAAATATCAGCGCATAAAGACGCATAGGCTACAACTCTTTTAAGGTATCCGCCGGCATTTCAATCTCAAGTTTGTAAATAAGTTATATTGGGAGACACTTTAGATTGGTTTCATCCAGTCCAAAAATAGGAATAAATCTAAACGACAGTTTCAGCGTATATAGCGCAAAATCATCCGTTCGAACCAATTCGCCACTGTAAATTATATTGACAGTATAAGGAACATTAAAAGCTTCGTGCTTCGATTTTTAAGTCGTTGAGAGAAGTGAGTAAACAAAACCTTTCTGCAAACACCTATGTAGCAAACCCTAAGCTCTTCAACTTTTAAGTTGCAGATACATATGTTAACTTGGGCTGATACAACCAACGAAACTATAAAACCAAATATAACGATGTTAAATGAGCTTCGACTACAAATTAGTGCCTAATCGAACTTTTCATAGGTATATATATATATATATATATATATATATATATATATATATATATATATATATATATATATATATATATATATATATATATATATATATATATATATATATATATATGTGAGAAACTCTTCTCATTATGATGAGTTAGACTTTCCATGCATGAACGCGAGGCAAATAATATCAAATACATCATGATGTGATCCTTTACAATGAAGGACTTTCTGACTTATTAACCATTAAAGGCCCGTATCGTCCTTGAAAATGATGAAAGTGTAACCCTAAACACATGTCAACATTTTTTGACACTCGTCCCAACTGCACACAAACTCTGTAGCTGAGTAATTCTTCTATGCTCATTTCATCTTATGCTAGTGTCATACAAGAATCGTATTAAAATATGAATGCAAATATGAAAGCCCATACATGTCATTTGAGGCAAGCACAAATACCATCACAGTATACTGATATACAAGCGGGTTCTGAAAGGCTTCTTTAAATCTTTATTAGATACAAATTTGGTATGATAAAACCTATTCAACAGTCTAAAGGCAATTTGACAAACGATAGACATTCTTAATGGGCATAAATAGTTTTTATTATCGAGCAATGAATGGCCTGATCCGATAATTTTTAAATTTGACACTCTATCAAGTTCTCTTAGCCTTGCATCTAACCCATTTTAATTTTAAGAGTTATATAAGACTCAAACATACAATGAAATTTCTGGTTTAAACGGTGACCCTGCGTTAGAATAGATTTATACATTGACATAAGCTATTTCAATCACGTCATCATTTGGAAAACAACTCCAAAGCGCCACTCATTATAATTGGCCTAGTTTTTAGTTTTAGACCAACAGTTATGATCAAACGATGAAAGTGGAGATGCAGTTAATTACCAATGACCAGTCAACCAAATTAATTCATTGTCTATTTACCTTTAGACTGACATGATCCCTTGTAATATTTCACAATGTTCTCAATAATCATGAATAAATTAATGAAAGAATAATGGGGTCTTTACCTAAGTCACTAAATGACATTGTCGTTTATATACACGAGCATCTCAATTAATAAATCAAATAATTCACCGACCTAGAATCGTACAGCGACATCTCATCCCATAAATCTTAACAAAAAATATGTCTTTCCGAGACGCAATTAAATTTTCCGATTTTTCATGTTTAAGTAACCGCAACCATTATATGACGGAGCCACACACGAAAATTTTCGAATACATCAACACATCAACATAAATCTTAACCGTGGTATAATTCGAATCAGTTCTATCAGCACCCCCATTAAATACATGGCAAATAGTGGCAGGAGTACACCAACCAATAATATATTTTTAAGAAAGGTGACGTCAATCTTATATCCATGCTAGACGTTAATCTGAGATGATTTATAACAAAATAACGATTTTTGCTCAGTCTTGGTACACAAACGAGAATAAATCTGCTTGGTAAGTAATTTTACTCAAATGTACAGTGAGACCCAAATAATTACAAAAAAAAAACCCTAATCTCGTAATTATTTATATAATTTCAAACCAAAATAATTAATTAAAATTATAATTTCGCTCCATCTTAATTCAACATGATTAATGGCGGTAACGTTGAGTTAACGACTGTATATAATGTATTCGCATGTGTTGTACGAGTATATAGTTTGCTAAACCATCAATTAATTATAATTTGCGCTCTTTATATGCTTAATGGTTTTTATTTGAAAATTAATTAAATCTAATTAATTAATTATAAATAAATAAATAAATAATTGTATACATACAAACATGCACCTGTACGTGTTCTTGGAAGCTACACATTAAACATTTGTTTTGGTCGGTTTGATTTGTTTCTATATAGCGAAATGGTTTTTAATTGGCCAACCACCGGAGGTGTAATGTACCATTTATGCGGTAGGTGCGACGGAGCGTTGTTTACTTATATTTTATTGTATCAATGTGATTATTGAACCTCTAGCTTTATCTTATATATGAGTAGATGAATAACTTGAGAGCGCTAGTCCAACGGAAAATCTCAGTCTTCCATCTTAAATATTGTTGAGAGAGCATTTTGATAAGCACAAAACCTGCTACTGAGAAAACTATTCCCTATCATTTGTTTTCATCGACAATCTTTTACCAACCAGTTGGTTTAAGCGGTTTATTCCTTATACATGACTGTCAGTCATGATCAATTCGTCCAACTTTAACCTCCGAAACATGGTAAACATTATGAAGAGAACTGGTTAACCTTAAAAAACTTGGTTACTGTATGTCTCCGATCCTAAGGTGCTTAGAAGATTCATGGATGACTTATCAGTACACCATTGCTAACTCGTCTTCTGAGATTTACAATCTGTTCTCTATCCTTTTTGTTTCAGTCTACGAGCCAACCCACTAAACGGCAGTACGTTCTATATATCCATTAAGTATCCTGTCTATAGACTTAAACCTCATAAACTATAGTTTGGTAAAGAATGACTTCTCACCCATCTCGTACAATTACTTAATTAGATATAATGGGAGTCTTCGAAGTACTGTTTTCTCTCCCGATCCTTGGAAAACTGCTAATTCTAAACTACAATTTGATGAAATTTATACCAACTTCGCTGAGACCTGAAAAGCAAGAGAAATTCAGTTGATTTATCTTTTTAATCGGTGACAATATGAGAAGTGGGTGGATTCAACTCATACCATATAAGACGGAACTACATCGATTCCCAATTTTAGACTAATATTTTTCATATGATGACTTGGAAAACAAAACTGAAAACGTGACTAAGCTGGATGGAAACAATCAATTTAATTACCACCGTTCTGTCTATGCAACCCGGACAGAATTGGAAGTATTCGGAAGCAGTGCGCAGCTACAACAAGTTATAGTTATTTTATTTACCGTGTAAAGCCCACTGTTATTTGTTGAGCTTGCAGCGTTAGAACATCAAAGTGGAGCGGCAGACATAATTTTTGTTTATGATATCATATGCTTCCATGTGTGTTGTACCGAACTGATGAATTGTTTCAGTATTTAGCTTTTTCACTTGGTTTACAGCGTTGTGATGAATTTTTCACTTAAACATACCAAGAGATTCGTTAAGGAAGGTTTTATGATACCACTGTTGTAGATAGATACCTATAATAGATATTTTTGCCAGATTATCCAACATAAGCGTTTTAAGAAACCAACGTATAATCCAGCATCAGATGAAGTTTTAAAGATTAAAATCATGTTTGAACAAAAATTTACTCTGGAGACTTGAGAAGATAATTTTTGGAGCTGCGAGACTAATAGGTCTTAAAAAGTTTTAGCACGAAATTCTCAATGTATATCACCATTTTTGAAATAGATATTTACAGGTTTAACCCTTTTCAGCAACATTTGAGTAGACATGTTTCAGAAAAGGGTTAAATCTGTAAATATATCTTTCAATCTCGGTAGAAGTGGTCTTCATACTTTATACAGAAATGTCTATATCAGTTATGTGAAACAATTCATTACTATACCATTGCATACCTCTCACTCTTTCAACTAAAGGTTGATAGTTGCTTTAAACTTGTGCATTTTATACTCAAACGGAAACTGAAAACCGGATAACGAATTCCACTTCCTGGATGTTCGATAAATGAATTCGCGCTTTGCACCATAATTCGAGGTTTCGGTAGCTTCACCGTAAACCTATGCAGCGCATTGACCGTTCTGCAACATCTCTGCGGTGCTGTAGGCTGGCTAGATCTTTCGGTTTCGTATTATTCGGATGTCACGCAGGTGAACTCTATCCAGCAACTGGAGAGCAATGCCATACGCTCCACTCCAAACTTGACTGCAGTATTCTATACAAGGTCTAATAAAGGTTTTATATATTTCATTTGGCCAATGCTATGTGTCCATTCCATTTTTAATTGTTGCTAATCTGAACACCAAGCAGACCGCGAGAACGAGCAAATTCGTGTTTTTTTCTCATTAAATTTGACCAGATTTTTACTCCTCACAATTTTGTACTCAATTCGGAACTAAGCCAAGTGACAACTTCCAGCCGTTTACCGTTTAACACTGAACGAGTAGGCTCGACCTCGAATGAAAAAGAAGAGTACAATGTTACACCATCGACAAAACTGTGGATAGGGTTCACAGTGCTATCCATAACAAGTAATTAATGTATAACAAAACAAAAGTTGGTGACAAAACTGATCCCTGAGGGACTCCGGCATTTGGGGAGTGTGTCGTTGATGATCTCCCATTTAGCACAACGTTGATCTTTAGGTATTTGAGAAATCTTTTTATCCATTTGATGGTCATCGAATCCAAGCCGTATGCCACAAGTTTACAAATGAGATTCTCATGCCAAATCTTGCCAAAAGCCTTGGATATATCCGGTTATGTAGCGGCTTTCGCGGAAGCCAAATTGTTTATCTGAAATTATTTTATTAATCTCAAGATAATTCACCAGTTGTTGGTTAATGTATTTGGTTGGTTAATGTTTTTCTCAAAAACCTTGCACCCTTCCAGGCTTTCGGGTATTTACCTTGCTTATAAGAAAGGAGGAAAATTTTGGTTAATATTGGAGTCAAGTCACTGGCAAACTACCTCCATTACCTACAGATTCAGAAGAATTGAAGACAATTTCAATGTTGACAGGATCCATTTTGGAACCCAATACGGAATTGACGGAGACGTAACTCCATCGGTGATAACTAAGGTCGAGTTCGAAGAGAAGACGTTTGCCAGTAAGCCTTCGATGTGAAGTCGTTGGTCTGCAAATATGGATCCACCATCCAAAGCACCATCTGCACATTTCAATGCTGAAATAGATGTTTTAAAAAAAATTGGCGATCGATGCTACCATCTAGTAAAAATTGCAATCGGAGATTGTTAACTCGGAAGCCTTAGCTACTTTCTTCTAGTCGGTTCTTTTCTTCCTTATAGCAGAGATTTTTAACTTACATTCAAAGTAATTATAATTAAAAAAGAAAGCGAGAGGGAGAGTAATTTGATAAGTTCAAAACCCTTACCGCGATGCTTTACCAACCAGTTGGTTTAGCGGTTTATTCTTTACATTCGGCTGCCTCGCATGATCGAACAATTATTTATTTAGGGAATTGCATATCATAAAAGTAATTCTCTTGATCAGTCAGGTCTTGTGGAGGATTAATGGATTAAAAACTCAATTCGTCTATATGAATTGAATTTAACCCGCTTTGGTTTAATGTTGAAGTTGTGCACTATGTGTCTTCACTCGCCATGCTATAGTCAGATGAAAGGCGAATTTCTGTATTTGACTAATATACTATTGATCTTAATTTCAGATTGCAATTGAATGCTTTCTTCTACACAAAGAGGAATTTAACCGATATATGGTTTCACTGTGCAAAATGCTACTCAAGACTGTAAATGGTAGATTCGTTCCCTTGATAAGGAACTAAACTCAAGTTCACGATCCATTGTAAACACTATATAGAGAACTGTTTAACCTAAAAAAACTTGCCTGTATGTCTCCGATTCAAATAAATTTTGAAGATTCATGAATGACTTATCAATACACCATTGCTGAGTAGTCTGGCATTTGCAATCTGTTCTCTAGCCTTTTTGTTTTAGACTACGAACGGAAGTACGTTTCATGTATGGTACCCATATTTGAAACGAGTATCCAATAATGTAGTGTTTTCCTCCCCATCCTTGGAAAACTGCAAATTTTAAACTACACTTTTACGAAATTTATTTCAACTTTACTAAAATCCAAAAAGTGGGTTAGTTTAACTTCTTACTTATTTAAAGTATCTTATGGAGGTTTGAGTACCACCATCGGTCCTCTGTGATATTACAATTATGTTGACTTCTTTAAATTGCTTTTGAGTGTGGGCAAGTCTAAGATCTTTTAAGGACAGAATTGAAAATCTATAATGTTACCGCTGTTGTATAGATAATAGTTATTTATCGATTATCCAACATCAGTGTAATCCATCCAGTAGATATCAACTTATAATCCAGCCTCAGTTGCATTGATTCAAATCATTTATAACCTTGCAAAAATATTTATGACCTTGCATATCTGGCGAGCATTACATAAAAATGGCCCTGCAAGACTAACAGGTTTTAAATGTTGTTAGCACAAAATTCTTAATTCATCACCATTTTTGGTGGATAAGACATGTTTTGAATGTATCTTTCTATATGGGCGCAGTTTTGTCCCAGGTGCTTTATTCATGGACTGATTGCGAATGTTTCCAATTGGAATTCTTATTAGATAATCTTGCTAACAGAAGAATTATCTTGTGGATGCATATTAACTCGTTGTTTTCAGAAATTTATTTTGTCACATACAAGTTTTTTCTATCGAGACCGTAAATCCAATTTTTTTTTCACTTGTCTCGATTATCTATTGGACGGTCGGGGTTTCATGAGGATCGGGTTAAACATTTGTTTTAGCGATTAATTTTATTTATGTGAGTCTAAGACTACCTCACTTATGTGAGTCTAAGACTACCTCACTTATGTGAGTCTAAGACTACCTCACCTCGTCTCTAACAATCAATGCATTTTCGATCGGAGTTTTTATCGTTTTACCGCAATCCCACAGTATCTTCGAGTGTGATTGGAATCTTGACATTTTTTGGATCTAACTATCAACGGCTAACTTTTGTCTTTGGCTAATAATGTTTTCATCGTCCTTAGTGGATTCCAATCCTTTCGTCTGCATCTCATTAATTATATTTTCCCTCTTGTACGTTTGATTTTACTCTCTAGTTACAGACTTTTCTTGTTGATCTTCATACAAGAAGCCCACAGAACTTTCTTCGTCTAGCTTGACGGAGAGATTTTGAGAGTGCTGCTATTTTTACTGTGCTTGTGTGTATTAAATGACATCAGTCTGTAAGTTCAACTTACAGATGGCAGTTGTTTCTTATTATCTAATTGTATTTTAAAAAGTGAAGACTTCCAAATTGGTGCAAAATTTTGACTTCCACTATAAATTCTCTTCAATGCAAAAGGAAATTTGGATGTGATTGAGTTGGAATGAGGGAGTCATTGATAGATCCTGTTCAGTCCCACAACCCCAAATTTTCAGGTTGCATTAGACTCTGATTGTTGCATCTGTCGTATGTATTGAGTTCCAAATCAGTACACCTTCGGTTATCTTGTCACCACTTTCATCAAACTATTTTTGTATTCACTATCATGGTCAAAGTAAAACTCTAAAAGTGACGAACTGCTATATTCATCAAATATATATGAGCCCCTGCTGGATTGTTCAATCTCATCTTCTTTGTCAGTATACAGTGTTGATTGACATGTTTTGGTGAAAAAAGGGGTATTTAACCAGTTAATCACCAGTTAACCAAACTTTCTAGGTGACAAGTGGAACCATCCTATCGAAATAACGTGAGATGAGGCCGAAATGGCACGAATTGCACTGGGACAGACTCATGACTCATGCCTGTAGGGTCCTCGCCAATAATATTGAAATGGTACGTCCACCCTGATCTATATATTGCATCATCACATGCAACAACGCTCAACACATACTGTAAATCATTTGGTTGAGACTTGAGATTCGTATTCGTTTTCTTTTATCGACTCCTAATCTTATGACCTTTATGTACTTATGTGTATGCGTTCCCGAGAAGAATTATACATTTTTGTCAGCTAACGATCTAATTTTATGAAATTCATTTATAAAACAGAAACTGATTAAACGAAGAAACTGAGTTGATAAGAAGTGATGAAAAGAATTAATGAAGAACATATAACTACTTTGCATATGTGTATATGTGTCTACTCGTATGTATACAATCATTAAGAATTTAATTTGTTGATTAGAAATTAGTTAATTTCGTTTTCGTTTTTTAAGTGTTGATTTATTTATGATTCAGACCAGCTTTGCGTAAGACACACATGTATATGTATAAGATTGAGATGAGAATCAATAAATGTATTCAACTTTTTTTTCGTTATCTTAAAAATTAAAAACAAGAAATAAATTATTATTTGTTGTGCTGATAAGAGAATTGAGTTATTACACAGCACGATAAGAACGATAATGGGATGGGACTGTGCTCGCGGGATATGATTACTGATTAGAAATAAAAATTATTGATTGTTTATTATATGTTTGGATTTGACCTTTTCGTGTTAATTTTTAAAATTAATTTTGATCTTATATAGTGTGGGATGAGTGATGCAGAGGTTATATTTAGTCGATTAGAGTTTTATTTAAAGCACTTCCTGTAGTCTATTATTTAGATTTATTATGTCTTAGATTTATAGTGATGGCTATAATTATTTTTATGCAATAGAAAATCATCCGTAGACAACCAGGCTGCTCCTTTTCCTAGTACTACTGGACGCACGGAATAAGGGATTAGTAAATGGCCTTTTAGTGGAAGAAGTAAGGCACTCCAAACAACACCACGATCAACTCCACCGCCAGAGAGCACCACACTGATGTGTGAACTTCACAATGAGCCAACCACTGATTTAGAAGTGAACAGCTTAACTACTACAGCAGATAGAAGTATATATGCCTTATAACTATTAGAACTCAAAAACACACCAATATTGGCGAAAAGACGCCCTCCGTGTCAAAACGGCAATGAACTGACATCAAAATTAGCCTAATTTGAGTAATAGGTAATTTGTATGGTAAGCTCGCAAAATAGAATCGAAGCACTAGAGAAGCAAACGAAATTATCTATGTCTATCAATGGTAAAAGCCAGAGCTTACAAAGTTTCGGCAATTAACACTTTACGGATGAAGAGGAACTCCAACCCAAACAAAATAAAGTAAATGTAGATAAAAAAAAACACTCTGCAAAACCCCATCACCACCAATCAGTGTGAGTAATGTTAGAGATTTTAATATACTCAGAGCTAAAATATTATTAGTGACAGAAAACCCTGCTCAGTTTAAAGCATATTACCAAAGAGAATAAATATAAAGAGGAACATCTTATATGAGTTGCGATTGCATATAAACTAAAAATATTTCTGAGTTATTTGGTGATGGCAGACAAAATAGGATAAAAATATATATTTTATTCCGTTCTCTTTTGAATGACAACAAAAAAAAATATTTGACAGTTATATTTTCATATAATAGTCTATTCCATTTTACAATCGAATTATAATGATATGAAATAGTAAGCGAAGTTTTTGTTGTCATTCGAAAGAGAAAACGAAATAAAAAATATATGTTTATCCTATTTCGTTTGCCATCATCAAATTACTCAGAAATATTTTAAAGTTTTTTAGTTTATATGCAACCGCGGTTCATATAAAATATTCCTCTTTATATATATTCTCTTTGGCAATACCATATCTAACAACAATATGAAAATAACAACTTAACAAAGATAGTCCAATAACAAAGATAGTACGCTCTATATTATGGAATATCATACATGCATCAGCTCAAAAGTAAAAGATGGTACAGATTCGTAATACGAGGTTAACCGTCGCCTGATCGCGAAGAGATCAAAGCGGCGATTGAGGACCATGGCCATTAAGTAACCAAAATTAACAACATTCATAAAAAGTCGACAGTTTATAATGAGAAAATTATTAGACGTTTCTCATTGTTTTATGTAGACCTGTTGCAGGGGAAAAACCATCAGGACATATACGAAATCAAGAACTTGCAGCATTGCAACATGTCTATTGAACCTCTAAAAAGGTAATAGGTATATACCTCAGTGTACAAAATAACAGTTAGGACACACGAAGAACTTCTGCAAAATATAAGCCAAATGTATTTAATGTGCCGAGAACCATCAAACAAATCAATGTCAAAAGAAATGTTATACCAACTTGTACATTGTGAGGAGATAAAAGAAAAGGTTGCCATGTATAAATATATATATATATATATATATATATATATATATATATATATATATATATATATATATATATATATACATAAATATATATATATATATATATATATATATATATATATATATATATATATATATATATATATATATATATATATATATATATCGAAATCAACCATGAAGACCCAACGACTTAATTTAGAATGCTTAGAAGAAGCTTTTATACATGCTCAATTAAGCCTGGGGGCTATTCTGAAAAATTCGATATCGGATCCGAAAGCGAATTTTGCTATTATGAAAATCCAATATCGAAAAATCCGCTATTATAAAACTATAAAGTCAAAACGAGACATTTAACTCATGTGTGTGTAGTAAACATCTCCATCGTCCTTTTAAGATGCCAAACACTCTTTCAATGATGGTTCGAGCTTTTGCATGACGAATGTTACACCGCGATTCCTGTGAGCCTTGTATGGCTTTTCTGTATGGTGTCATATTCCAGGGCTGAAGTGCATATCCTGAATCTCCTAAGAAATATGTAAATAAAATACAGTTAATATGTTTATATAATATTTATCACCAGCCCTAAATTGCTGCTGAAGAACCGATAAATTATCACTCATCCTCCAGATTGCTGAATCATGAGAACAACCACCGTATCGTGCATCAACCGAAGTTATTAGCATTTTATAATCGCAGGTCTATAAAAATAAAAAGGTCGTCGGATGTAGCTTAATGGTTAAGAGAGTTTCTCAACACGCCGCGGTCTCGAGTTCGATTCCCGCCGTTGACCGAAAATTAACATGCAACCGGATGATATAAAAACGCGATTGTGTATAAAATTATTCGTTGGGCTGACCACCTAAAATGTTGTACCATTCGTTAAAAATTGGTTCGTAAGGATTCAGTTGAGACGCGGTAAGGGTAGTTTACGGCCTCTAAGCCATAGAAAAAAAAATTATTATTTTTATAGACCTGCGCTTAGTATGTGCTCTATTTTTAGATTTAAGATATATTTACCACCGTTCAGGCTGTGATTTCCTTTTCGATTATAGAAATTGTGTTCATTCTTGTTTGGGCGTATTATATTAACATGAGTGCCATCAACACAAGATATAACCCCAGGAAATGCACTTTTGGCTAGAAAATATTGTTTTGATTTGTTTATTTGTTCCTCCGACATGTGAAAATTTATGTATTCCCCACACAATTTGAACTCCAATATTAAAAGCGTTTCAGCTAACACTCTGGAAACAGTTGATTGAGGCATTCCAATCAAAAAATTTTGTCCCACAGATTGTTGGTAAGATCCTTCTGCCAAAAACCTTAATGTGGGTGCCAATTTTAATATCGGTGGAATCGCATCAATATTTTTGGTTTGTTGAAAGTGCAATTTCGTCCGAGTTAATAAAAATTGGAACAACTCCTTGGAAGCCCGAAATAATTTTATAAATCTTAAAGAGTTTGAAATGGAGTTTTATATTTATTAAACCTTAAAGTGGATGCAAGTGTGTGTGTTTTTTTTGTCTTTAGTTGAATGAGGTGCAGGGGGAACCTTCAAAAGTCACTCGCCTAGATAAACCGTCTACCTGCCAGGCGAGTTATGTGGGATTCTTACCGCACTAAACCTACCCTAACACCTCTAAACCTACTCCTGGAACGGTGGTTCCCCGGTGGCACTCTTTGTAAATACTACTTCGCCGGGGCGTTCTTATTTGATGTTCGTTTATTCTTCGTACTTAGTGCGAAGGTCCTTGATGATGGACTCCGCGTACTCTGCTATCTTATTCCATGCCGATTGGCTCATCAGCATACACTCCACTATGTTTTCTGGACTGATGGTGTGGTCCAGATTCTTCTCCAGTTCTCTACATGCTCCGCATCTTCGGCCGCATCGAGACAGTGGTGACAGTTTGGGAAGTCGCTTCTCTTGAATCTGTGGAGGTATGCCCGAAAGCATCCATGCCCAGTCAAGAGTTGGATGATGTAGTATCCGACTTCCCCGTGCTGGCGAGTGACCCATTTGATGACAACTGGGATCAGCCGATGTGTCCACCGACCTTTCGTCGCGCTGTCCCACCTCTCTTGCAAGAGACGAAGACTCTCAGGTCTCTCCTCGTCACAGAGGACCTTCCGCTGCTCTTCTTTGTTCCTCCGATGTTGCCGTTGTCGTTCTCTTGCCAAGATGTCGATAGGCGGGCATGATGCAACGACATGGACCGCATCGCGGATACCATTCGGTAAGCTGACGCCACTGATCGCTGAGAGCCACTGGACTGATAACATTGTCTTGCGGTAGGTTGTAAATTCTAGCGATGTAGCCCACACTGGTGCTCCGTACAGCAGGATGGAGGTAACTACGGTTGCCAGTAGTCATCTCCGGTTTTTCCTGGGACCTCCGATGTTGGGATTATTCGTAACAGCGCGCACTGAACTGCTGCTGCCTTCCTGCCCACGGTGATGATATGCTCCTTGTAGTTGAGCCTCGCATCCAAGACCACTCCTAGGTACCGGATGTGTGGTTGTGACTGGATGTCGTGGTCGCCTAACCTTATGGTGATAGTCTCCATTTTCTTCTGACTACTCACTAGAAGTGCTTCAGTCTTATGCTTCGCCAAAGACAGGTCTGCCGATCGCATCCACTGTTTTATTCTCCTGATGGTGGTGGAGAATGCGGCTTGTAGCTCCTCAAGTTGATTCGCTACAAGGACAACCGCCACGTCGTCCGCGAAAGCCACCAGTGTGGTTTTCGCCGGTATCTCCAGGTGGAGAAGGCCGTCGTACATGACGTTCCACAGGAGTGGCCCCAGGACAGAGCCCTGAGGCACCCCTCCTGTGACCCTATGCACTGCTGGTCCTTGCTCCGTCTCGTAGTGCAGAAGTCGATCGCTGAAATATGATCTGACCATCCTTCTTATATAGTAGGGCACTCCCATGCGCTCAAGAGCCTCCAAAACCCGATCCCAGCGGGTCGAGTTGAACGCGTTCTTGATGTCCAGTGTGACGATGAGGCAATATTTCTTGGAACCGCCTTTCCATCTCTTTCCTGAAATGGCTTCCTTTGCGATGTTCGTGACGAGTTCCAGTGCGTCAATGGTCTATCTCCCCTTCCTGAAACCGAATTGGAATTCAGAAAGTTGAGGATCGATGAATTGCTCCAATCTGTCTGCCACTATCCGCTCCAGGTTCTTTCCCTCTGAATCTAGCATGCAAAGTGGACGAAAAGATGCTGGGTCGTCCGGTGGTTTCTTTCCTTTAGGGAGAAGAACCAACCTTTGCTGCTTCCATCGGGTCGGGAACACGCCTTGTTGTAGGCAGGCGTCGTACATGCTTATGAACATGTCTAGTCTGGCAGCAATTGCACTTTTAAGTGCGATGTTGGGTATGCCGCTTGGTCCTGGTGCCTTGCCATTCTGCAATCTAGTGCAGGCCTTCGTGAGCTCTTCCATGGTGACTCCGGGGATTAGTGGACATCCTCCTAGTGGTAATCGGGGAGTTCTGGTTTCTCCGGGAATAGGTGTGTAACTATTCTGAGCAGCATATCAGGACAAGTTGGTGTTGTTGCAAGTAGGCTTTTAATTCTATGCATGACCGTTTTATACGGCCTGCTTCCACGCAGAGTTCCTTCCAACATTCTCGTTTACTCGAGTTGATGGCGTTTCTTAGACGACGCCTTTTTTCTCCGTATAGTGTCGTGTCAGTTCCTCTGTTGATTTCCTGTCTCTCTTCCGAGCGCGCTGGTGTTGCCTTAAGACACTCTCAACGATGTTGTGCGATGGTCGAGGTCCACCAGTTGACTGGTGCTCGTCCATTGTTGCAAGTGTGTGTGTGTGTGTATGTGTGTGTGTGTGTGTGTGTGTGTGTGTGTGTGTGTGTGTGTGTGTGTGTGTGTGTGTGTGTGTGTGTGTGTGTGTGTGTGTGTGTGTTTGTGTGTGTGTGTGTGTTTGTGTGTCTTTAAATTGTACAGTGAACATATCAAGCATTATGAATACAAAATACCTTTTATTTGTTAAATCGAGTGGATTTAGATGGATCTTAAACGTCTTCTTTCCATGTAAACTGACGTTGCTTGGTCATCTGAATCATCATCACTTGTATGCATGAAAAAGCCTATTGAGTCCATTACATTATTATTAACTTAATAAGTTACAATTACACTTCAGTTGATGTTTATAAATATGTTACACACAATATAATATGCTAACACAAAAGGAAATCAATTTCATCTGACATGTCTTTAGTCAATAAAAAACCAGCATGCTAATATTTGAAAAATTCGCCCAAACAGTTTCATAATAGGCAAATTCGCAACTGATCGGATTTTATGAAAAAATCCGATATCGGATTATTTCAAAATAGCCCCCCTGTATAGACAAGTCAGTGAAGTTAGCTCGAACATTCAGCACGAATTTTTTTGGTTCGTTTCTTGGCTAAATTTTATACATATACATATTCATCCCGAGAAAGTGTAGCGATAACAGAAAAATGTAGTGTCATCCCGAACCGAATTATTAACTGACCAGCTGTGTAATAATAATAAAATAATTTATTTTAAACGTATATTCAGTTATACTATAAACGAAATTTTCAACAATGCTTTTTAAGTGTAAACTTTACACTTGCACATTCCTATTGGAAAATATCAACCATAAGTTAACAAAATAATAAATATGAGGAAATATAATTTCATACCGCCAATCATAGAGATAAATCCGTATAGTTGCATATATGGACTGACAGGTCGTAACAATACCAATCGACCGTGTATATGCTATTTCCATATGATGGGGATAAACCAGTCTTTGGGTCACTTTTGTATGAGAGGATTTTCTCATATGTACATACATAACAATTTCAATCTATTAAATTGGATACCACTGTAGCGGTAATATCTACATACGACTCACATCGATCGAAGCAAAAATTAGTATGTCGAGACATTGCTCGTTTGCTGAATATAAATATTTGACCCTTATATAAGTCAATAATAATCGGTTATCGGATATTTTAACTACTGTATGCAACCAACCGTCTCGTAAAACAATTTTAATGATCCGCTATTGCAATGACAGTGTATTTTGGAGATCTAACGAGCGTACCGGACTAAAATATAATAATAAATAAATAATAAATAATAAAAACTCATTTTGTGAACAAAATAAACTTAAGATAAACCATAACAATCCCACTATAAATGGTGACCCCGACATTCGATGACGTCATCATCATCATGTCGAAACCGGCCTAGATACAAGAAACAACCCGAAGTACGTATTAAAATTTACAGCAAGCTACACGCTCCATTGGTGACCGCAACGGCCCTGTTTAGGGGAACAACACGTCAATACCTTCTGACACAACCTCCCGATACCCTCCTGACTAAACTAACACGGCAAAATTAACTTCCCACAATGGAATGTCGCAACAAGCCTAATCACTAAGAGGGCGAATTCAGGCACCCCAACGCATTGAGGCATAATAATCATAATCGTGGCGTCCAGATCAACTCACAAATTAGCTCAAGCCACACACAATTAATAAAATCGATATTTCGAGTTAAGTTCTTGTAATTCACTAGTATGGTCACGTCACAACTGAACGTATATATACGAATCGCACAGTATGAAGATCAAGTCCGGTAGCATATGCCTAACGAGATGGATTTGATCTTTTCGATCACACGGTCATTCAATGACGTCATCATCATCAGATCGAAACCAGCCTCTAGTGGATTACAAGAAACAAGGAACAACCCGATAAACATATTCAAATTTACAGCAAGCTACACGCTTCACCACCAATTCTAGAGATGAATCCGTATAGTGGCATATATGGCCCCAGATAGGCCATAATAATACCAATATACCGTGTATACGCTATTTCCATATGATGGGGATAAAAAAGTCTTTGGGTCACTTTTGTATGAGACGATTTTCCCTGGTCACTTAATATCGTACATATAATTTATCGAAAAGAAACAAATTCAAAGAGATTATTGTGATTCCCTCTGGAAACTTACTTAGCCCCCGAATTAAAATAAATAATGGGGAATACGCTAGGAGTACCAAAGTCAAAGCTGACCTGTTTGTCCAGTTACTAAAACATTTCTGATACGCCTAGAATATCCGAATTCAAAGATAACAGGCTTGTACCAGTGAAAGAGACGAAATATAAGCGCGAAATTAAGAGCATCAAAAAAAGAAAGCTCCTAGTTACGATCTGATAAGAGCTAATAATGGAGCTATCAGATTATAAATGTGGTTTTAGAGGCAACACTCGACTGTAGTGCCGGTTAATGATGTCATTGCTAATATATAAGAAAGGAAAAAGGTTTGCTCTAGTATCTTCTTAGATGTCGCGCAAATGGCACAAGTTGTGGCACAAAGGACCATGAGCAAAAATCTTTTTTAAGAGGTCCCTCTTAAAAAAGAGTTTTGCAGGTGTCCCGTAGAGTAGTGTTTTGGGACCTATTCCTTACCTGCTCTACACTAGAGATTTTCCTGAACTTAACGAAGCTACCGTTGCAACATTTGCTGCATGATACAATAGTTCTCTTAGCTAGAGACATTTTACAACAAAACTTGTGACAAAATCATGTAATGGATCAAAATGTAGCGAATCGGGCTCGATGAATCTCTGCAAACCACTAATCATTAACGGTCTCAGATTCTGTATGCAAATAAGTCTGTATAAGAGGTATTGGCTTATTCACGAAGAATTAGCCTAAAATTAAAGTGCTACAGTTAGGTTCAATCATGTCAAAAGTAGTCTAAAATTGTTTTTCATCTCTTAACGAGCTTACTTTTGCATTTTTATTTAATTGGATTGAATCCACGAAGATTGCAGATTATAAGCCTTGTCGAAGAGTTAAAAACAGTATACAAGTTAAGACCAAGGCAGGGACGATGGTTGACTAACGTTAATTGATTTGTATACTGACGAACGAACTTTATCAAACTTCGGACAATCTTCACATATAACATGCTAAAATAGACCCATTCGATCGAAATGAGCTGCAAAGCGACCCTATCCAGTACAAATCGTCACCATGAGCTTTATATCAAGTTCTTAAGGGACTGTGCATACAGATACTTTTGGGGTTATATAAAGAACTGCGCACAACCTCTGCTATCACTGCATAGAAAATATGTTTGTCTACGATAGAGAGCTTTAAAGATCCAATAATGTTATATGTCTTAGTTATCAATTCATGTTGGCACACTGTATAAAACCTAGACGATCTAAGATCATGCATAGTGTAATACGTTCCAAATCTTATGTTCATAGCGAGAACCATACCGCGATAAACGATAAGAGACTACCTAATATTCATAGTGAGAGTACATTTATACCGATAAGGTCACCAATATACTCCCTTTTAATATATGTATAATTGGAGAGGAAGAGAGGTTTCAGGCCACAATTTTTTCCCTTTATCTCCATTCTTAGGAGCATAGACTGGACAATCGAACTCTATTTTGAGCTATTCTGTTTAGTTCCTCCCAAGTTTTCCTAAGATGTTCTGCTTTCATTTGTGATCTTATTCGGCAGAAGCAGTAGATCAATCGCCTAAGACATTTATTCACAAACACTTGGAGTTTTCTTGTGATTTTCTACGTGCTTTTCCACGTTTCACAGTCATACAGCAGTACTGGTTTTACACAGGCATTGAACATTCGTATCTTGTGTACTAATGCTTGTGTTCAGTCTCAGGGCCTTTATCTTTCTTATGTTCATCTTGGGTCCGATATCTTAAACTATGTCTGTGAGCATGTCTGTGTTTTGTGTGTTATCCAGTACTATGAGGAACAGTAGTGGAAATAGTACACTTCCTTGTCTAACTTCTCGTAAGTTTGAGTATGGCACATATACTCTGCTTACCCTTTGTTGAACTTTATTTCCAGCATTCGGTACATTTCTCTGATGAGTTCGGTTATTTTCCTCGTGATGACTATTCCACAGCGTGCTTTTCAGATTGCGCTTTTGAAATGCTTGTTACAATCGAATGAGCATTCGAAATCCACAAACAGTAGATATAGTGGTGAGTTCCATTCGTTAGATTGTTCGACGATAATTCGGACTGTGTTGATGTGGTCTGTACAGCTTTTTCCTGGTATGAAACCAGCTGGTTCGTTTCTTATGTATTGGTTCCCAGTTGGTGAAATACATTCCAAGATGACCATTGCTAATACTTACATTGTACTGTTGAGCACGAAGATGCCCACCCCAGTTTTTGTATTCTCTCAAGTCGCCTTTCTTTGGAATTGTTAGCTGTAAGTGACTCTCCATTGAGTAATTGAGCTGGTATGTTGCCGGTTCCAGTGACTTTGTTATTTCTTAGTTTCATTATGCCACTTGTAAGTTCCCGCTCCGTTGGTGGATGGATATTTATGGTTTCGTTATAGTTTCCATCTGGAAGCTCCTCAATTGGTTTGCTATGACGGTTTTGTTGGCGTTGATCGATTTTCTTCCACGTGTCACATCTAATCATCATTTTTTTGTTGTGTCTTGGTAGCTCAGCAAACACTTGTAGCAGTTTCTAGTTTCTTGCCATTTTTGATCCAAAGTGCTGGTTTCTAAGATGATGCATTTATGGATAATTTGCTTGTGTGAGAATTTGCTGCTGTCTGCAGGTTTGTGACTCAATAGTCGATGAGTCTGTCTCCGTTGTTGATCCTTGAAAAATCTAGTGCGGTTTTACCCATGATTGTCGCCATTCCGGTGTCAATTCCAATTTTTATGTTGAAGTTGATCTGCTTCTTCTGTGGGCGCATAGGATTGTATGATTGTTGTGTTTCTGTTACTATTCTGCTACTTATTGGTTTCAACTCGAGTAGTGATTTCTTTCATTTGTCTCGAGTATTGATTTCTTTCATTTAGCCGTTGTTAGTATACCTACGCCTTGTTCGTTTGTGTCACCTCTACCAGAGAACATCTTATTATTTCCTGCGCTGGTTGTTATGTCTCCATAGTCCTTCCATCTTATTCGCCGAGGCCGAGAATTTCTTTATTGTATCGCTTATTTTCCTTCTCAACTTGTGCTAACCTTGAACTTCCCGTTAGAGTTCTTATGTTCCAGTTTCGATTTCGTATCCGGGTACGATACCCAATGGTCGATATTTTTTCAGGACACAATACAACTATGATTTAAGCACCATTGTATGATATGAATTCCATTTTGGATGAAGATTAGAAATCCGCATAACCAAATAAATATTTCATTTCAATAAGGCATGTCGATTAGTTATTGCACATAGTGTATACTCTATACACGAACACACAGTATGACTCCATATAATTACCGCCCATAGTAGCATGGGCAACTCCAAAAGTAACATCATCGAATTCCATCACATACATACAACAAATCATTGTTCCACAGTCAATCAAAACATGATTAATGTATAAAAAAAACTACAACTTAACGCTCGCTGAGCTTGGAAGAAGAAAATAAATAACAGCAACACCACTAAATGTTAAAATGATTCTTAATTTAACAAAATTAAATCAAATCAATTTAACACTAAATAACAATTTCCTCCACATCGCAACGAGTAGTTCGAGCACACATGCAAACAGACAGTGTTCAGAGTATTCTCGGTACACCCATATCGAATAAAATTTCAATCAACCATCGCATTATTATATATAGCGGATCGTAACACTGGTCACTATGTGTGCCGCAACAATAAGCACGACATTATATATATAGACGGGACTATACGATGGAAAACTAGCCATTTGGTTTTTACCATTTCTAATCACAATCGAATGAATTAACATTTTATTTTGTGCCTCACATATGTTGGGTTGCAAAATCGATACCCAGTTGGAGATCACCATGGGGCGCCAATAATTTCCAATCTATATTTGTTTAGTCTCTGCGTTATCAAACACATACATAAGACTAATAAACTTATACAACAAAAACAATTATGTGACTTGGAGTGTATGTACTCGTATCTACGTGTATAGTGTATGGAGTAGCAGCACCCAAACCCCATATAGTACTCGAATGTTGGTCGTTGGCCAAAAAAGGAAATATATTTATAGTTGAGAAAAGTATTAAATAGTTTGACCCACCCGCCGCGTTCCTCCATACATGTATGGTCCATATACACATTCGAATTGTTTTATATGAAATTAAGTGGTTCGAAGAGAGATTATTGAAGTGGATTGGGTTGGAGAAAAAAAAACCATTTTTATAACTGGCAGATTAGCAAAGTGTTATATCGCGTAATTATGTCATTATAAATATATATATTTTTTTTGGATTTTATTCATCTATGATTACACATATAGATAATTATAATACTCCGCTTGTCCGGTATATCCCATCTTGGTAGATCGTACATCTTTATATCGTTATAAAAATAGTTTGGCAACAAACTAACCACAGACATGTGTATCGAGATAACAACAACGATATGTATGTAATTACATGTATGTTGAGTCATATTTTATGTGTTGGAGTTAAATTGTTTTTATTTTAATGATAAGTGGAATTAATTGGATGATTCTTTGAAAATTATATCCGGTTAAGTATATAGTGGATGTATAGTGGATGGCGATAATCGATACAGCATCACGATAATATTAAACGGAGTCAGTGTTTGCCCGTATATGAGTCAACAGTGTGGTTCCATCTGCATTCTCATCACTTTCCGAAAGGCATGGTCTCCATTCAGAGTTAAGTGCAGACAAAATCCGCACAATTTGATTTAACATAATCAAAGTTCAACTCTCATAAAAAATTTGCATCAGGTACCCTTTAGGTGGCGTCTTATCCCCTTTATTTTGATTTTTGGTGAATGGCGGACCAAAGAAGTCAATTAGCTGCAGCAGCGATTTAGGTCGTGAATTGAGTTTGATCAAAATACCATTAAGATCTTGAAAAAAGTCATCGAATTCCACATGTCTGTAACTATGGTATACTTCGGGTTGAAAATGAATGATGGGGAAGGGTTAGGAGCTCTGTTCGGAATAGAGCTTTATGTGAAAGCTGGCCAAAAGACCAGAGTCTATAGTCAAAAATTTGGTTCCATTTGATTCTCTTCGATTTCCAAGAGGTCGTGCAACAGTCGTGTAATAGAACACATACGCACGATTCATCTCACGTAGTGTTCAAAGTACCTATAAAAGTTCAGCTCTCACATCTATACATAATAACACGGGTCTGGTCAAAAATATGAACAAATGACACTAAGACCTTGAATAAAGTCATCAAGAACTTGATTAAGCTTAAAGATAATCATATTTTAACTTATACGACTTACACCTTGATCAAAATGTTCCCGGAATTTATCCAGAAAATTAAAAAGTTTATAAATCTAAATCTATATTGTTCCCTTCAAAGTAATCCCCATCGACTACAACAAACTTATGCCAGCGCTTGATCCAATCCTCGAAACATTTTTTATATTCGGTTTTCGGTATGTCCATCAGTGCTTCCCGCGATTTTTCCATTATCTCCTCTCGGCTGCTGAAAATCCACGCAAAATCAACGAGTTTTCTGCCCACAATTCTGTGGGTGTCTTTCGGCGAATTGCTTCACGCAAACGTCTCATAACGCCCAAATAATACTTTTTGTTTACGGTCTGGCCTTCTTGCAAAAATTCATGATGCACTACAACCGTTGTAATCCACGAATACAATGTGAGCATTGCTTTCTGTTTTGACTGAAAACGAAGTGGTTTTTTTGGTCTAGTCTCATTTGGTAAACGCTACTCATAAATCTACGTCTCGTTAGGAGTAATGTTCCTTTTGATGAATGTGGGATCGGATTCAGTCTCGCAAATTGTATTTTTTTGCGACGACCACACGGTCTCTTTTTTGCATGAAATTGAAGTCTTTTGGCAATAACTTTGCTGCTACACGAAGGAAACCCAAATCATTAATCAAAATGTCTTGGACGGATCGAAGATGATGAACGCAGTGGCAGACATCGAACACCGACGAAAACATTGATATAGTAAAATAAATGTTGGTCAATAACCGTAATATAACCATCAAAGAGATAGCGGAGGACTTGAGCATTGCCTATGGATCCGTCCAAGACATTTTGGTTAATGATTTGGGTTTCCTTCGTGTAGCAGCAAAGTTATTGCCAAAAGACTTCAATTTCATGCAAAAAAGAAACCGTGTTGACGCTTAGATTTAGAGGGAATATCAACAACAGATGTATATCAACTTTCTGGGCAAGGCAAAATGTCTTGCCTTGCCTTGGTGTGGTGGTCAAGTACCTATCAAGACCTTGTACCCGCTGATAATCTGACTTATTTATGTAATTGAATTCCACATGTCTTATAAAATGGTACTTCCTAGCTAGGATTAATGGTATGGTAAACTCTAAAAGATTATTCGCTTGCCACTGGTGGGGAATTTATGACTCTAGTCTTCACTTTATTTTATCCACTTGTGGATAAAGCGATGTGGCAATTTAACATTCCTTATTTACTAATCGGAGGGATTCTCGATCATTTGATCGGTGTTTAATATATTTTGATATATGTTTTTTGGATGGGGAACCACTCATATACATCACATGTGGAGCATTATCAACCAGGCGAGTGTCTTGAATTTTTGCTGACTAAACCCTGTAGCCCTAGGTTTTGATGCTTTTCGACCTTACGAGACTAGCGCTATACTTTATGAGCCAAGCTCAACTATAAGATGCCTCCTATTCGGCTAGTACTAAGGATATTCAGGTACTCTTCGTGCTTGAACTGGAATAGATATATGCTCTGAAGCATCCATGACCAAGTTCTCTGTTTAGCCTTGTTTCGATCAACGGGATCAGGCGATAAGTATATTGGTCTTTGGTTTAGTCCATCTTTTCTATGCCATGCTATCATGGTGGGAAGTGGGTTAGGAGCTTTGTGTGTAATAAAGCTTTGTATTAACGCTGGTCACAAAACCAGAGCTTAGTCAAACTTACCAATATTATTTATTTCACCCAATAGTCTCAATAAATTGTAAAAAATTAGCCACCAGGCCAACACTAGTTTTCACTTCATTTTACCCATTGAACACTTCACTGGTTTAAACATTACTTATCCGATACGCTAGTTTAGCACTGCTTTAATATTTTAATCGGAGGGGTTCTCGATCATTCGATCGATTTGCAGATAATTTTTTTGTGTTGGAATCTTCTTAAATTATGTCGAATTTTTTACTGACTGAACCCTAGTCCTCGATTTCCTTACCATTCGACCCCATGGGACTACCGCTCGCTTCACGAGGCAAGTTTAGCTATAAGATGACTCCTATTTGGCTAGTACTACCGCTTTTCTCCTTTTTTCGAGACATCTCAACTCATGCCCAATCCATTTTTTAATGTTCACATAGGTCAGGTATGCGAATCTTTCTGCTTCAACTCGAATAAGTATGCTCTTAAATTTTTATACTCAGTTATACTAACCGAGATAAAGCACTACACCACTCCATGTTGTCTGTCTAGCCAAGTTTCGATCAATAGAATCAGGCGATAAGTATATCGGCATAAGTTACTCCATCGTTTCTATGCCATGTTATCATAGCCTCGCTTCATGATATCATCATGCGAACCTGTTCTTTTGTTCCATGGCCTCGTCTCAGGTATGTTAGTTGACGTTTCTTAGCCAGTTTATCTGGGATGCATTTCCGCAAGAACACAGGCAACATTCGGCACTAACCGGTTCGAAATATATATTAAAATGAAGCCATTGTATAGTAGTGCGTATACAACTGGTTTCAACTTACTCCCTGTTAAGTGTCCCTCTTCCCTCATCTCGAGTATAGGTCAAAAGCCACATTCGAGCTAGCTTTTCTTGTGTATATTGCAATGGATATGTCGATTAATCAACGCAGCATTGATATTCATTACAATATATACTTTTGGACAGCCAGGCAGATCTTACCTAGTGTAGGGTTACCCGATTACATAATTAACAATGAATCAGATTACTCAGATGTGCGTTCTGTGGTACACTAGAATTGAGTAAATTGAGGCCTTTATGATGAATTGCAACTATATATTAGTGTAACGTTCCATTTCTTGGCCAATCTGAGAGATCCACTCGCTTGATCAGTAGAATCAAACATCTTCTTGTACTTAGACAAGCCTAAGCTATATATGGTTATTCACCATCTTTCTCATGGGTGACATTAACTTTAAAATATCAACTTAAAAATTTAAAATTAAAATCTTAGGAACAGATTCCGACTCTTGTGCAGATATTGCTTGGATAAAATTACCTCGGTTTGTGGTCAGAAAAATGGCATATGAAATGGATTGACGTTTAGAGGTAGGAAATGGAGCAACGATTTAAGGGACAAAGAACCTATAATTTTGAAGGTCACGATGTTAAGAGGCTCACCGCCCCTAACATTCATCTTAACAAGATAATCGTTTGCATATATTCTCCAGATCTTCCTTTTGCTCTCTTTCTATCTTTCTTTCTTTCTCGCTCCCTCTCTCTCTCTCTTTCTCTCTCTATATTTATCTCTCTCTTTCTCTCTCTCTCTCTCTCTCTCTCTCTCTCTCTCTGTGTCTCTCTCTCTTTCTCTCTCTCTCTGACTGGACGAAAAATTAACACCGTCGCTAAAACCAACCACCTAGTTACAGCTTACACATTTATTGAAACACGATAAGACCTCTCATAGAGAAAAATACGATCTTGTCTCTTTGAATCAGATCGTGATCAATTTTGTCCGGAAAATTTGACACGAATGTGTTCTTGTATCACATATGGTTCTAGGTGGATGATTCGATAAGAAGACACAATAATTCAAGCCAATGCTCGTTCGACAGGTTTACTAAGTAAGAATACAATCACGTGTATTGGTACTCAATCAGGTTAAGTCTTCTAAAGGACAAATTCAACAAAAGTGTGTTAAGGGTTGCTAATTAACTGTTTAGCTTTAATAAGTGATAAGTTTAAAGATGTATCGAATTTGATTTCTAAACCGTTCTACACTACAAAAATTGTATCCAGCGACATCTGGTGTCAGGTTAGTAAAATCTCGTTTCGAAAAACTTGTTTTTTTAGTAAGATTGTCCTGTGAGTTAAATGAACCACCTGAAGGATGTCCATCGAGAATACTTTTTAACAAAACGAAAAGCACCAATGATTTATCCTCTGCAGTCATACTTTAGAATGTTTTTGCATCACTAGAGTGGTGTTCATTTTCCTTTAAAATTTGGATGAAGCTCCTCTGCAAACCGGAAGGAAATGATTTGGTTACTTTTAGCAACACTCAGCTGTAACACAACATTACAACTAATCTTAGGATGGTCCAGTTGAAGTGGATTACGACCAACACAATAAGATCTGGAGTATCTAAAATTATGAAACATTTTAACCAGCGACATCTGGTGTCTGGTTAGTAAGATCTCATTTGATGACGAACAAGTGGAAAAAAATTTGTTTTTTAACATGATGGTACTTTCAAAACTTTTATTAGATGAGGATTGACAACTGTACGATTGTTTATTAGAAAAAGCTTTTGTGAGCTTTTATCAAACTAACCTTCCCGTTTAGTATTTATTTGTCAATGTTTAAACTTAATTTCGATTTGTGTCTAATCAGATGTCAATCCATCAAAATTTCGACTTCTATCAAGCTATGTACTAAAACTTTTCGAGCATTCAAGTTGAAAGCTTTCTAATTTCCATTTGCATGGATCTTACTATAAGCTATAGATGCTTCTATATCACCTTTATACTGCTCATAAACAACTTTTATTAGTTCCAGTGGTGGGTTGAGATCATGGCTCTTTCTGATCAGTGGCATTTAAACTATATAAAGTTTTAGAGACAATTAACGTACTCCCGTTTCGAATTCTCAATACTCTAAGACATAAATTATTACCAACAATGATTTATAGTATTCCTCGATTGTAAAATGTAAAACATATTTTTAATTAAATTCAATTAAAATCGTAATTTAAATTACTACATCGATATACAGTCGGATATTTATAGTTTGAACACGAATAACCTGAATTTTCAATTATTTATAATTAAAAGCAGAAATGAATATTATTATTATTATTATTTTTAAATAAGTAAATAAATTTTAAATTAATAGAATTTGTGCAAAAAATCTCGAGGAAAAGTTAAATATCTAATTTGCATATTATATATTATATTATTATTAAAGTCGCGTATTACAAATATCTTAAGAATTTTAATTTTTTTTTCAGTTGTTTATTAGATTTGCATACTTTTATACATAACCATACATACAAGCATGGTTAATTTATGTACTGATACAACGGGTATATTGTCGGTTGAATATAACATAAAAGCATTGTGGATCGCTCAGTTCCAATACTTTATGCTTCGTGATCTGCTGAACAATAGTTGTATGGAAAGTATAATTAAAATTCTAATTTAAATAATTAATTGGAATTAATGTTGATTTTGAAATGCTCCCCTTTATCGTAATATTTGTAAAAAATTATATATACATATATATATATATATATATATATAGATATATTATAAAAAAATTCAATATAGCTTAGTTCTCTGGAGACTCACAGACTACACGTCCGTCTGAAGCTAGACACGTCATAGCGTACTGTAAAAATAAGGAATGGAACTTCCTTATATATAAGATCCATTGCGAACTCACACTATATATATAGTGTGGGGCAGCGGAAATATAAACAATCGGGGTAGAAACCTTCTTCAATATAGAGGAAATAAGCCTACGTTTATAAATGCGATTGGGGTGCTAAACTAGACTACGCCTAGTCTAGCTAGCCCACGTCTAAGCTATATTAAGATCTGTCTTACCATTTGCAGCTTAGGTTTGATATAGGAGCCAATTATATTCAAAATTTCTAATTTGACTGATTGTCCTGTGAAGTGAAGGAACTCCATCAACGGTGTCTTTTGGTGGTATATAGAGCTGGAGCAGTCACGTAAAAAATGGTGGAGGCTTATTAACAAAGCAAAATGCACCAATGATTTACCCTCTGTAGTCAGACTCCAGAATGTTTTACATCACTAGAATGGTATTGGTTTTCTTCAAAATTTGAATGAAACCAAACGAAAACGATTGGGTTCCTTTTAGCATCACACTCTTTTGACTCAGCTGAGCTCAACCTCACAACTAGTTTTATGATGGTCCAGTTGAAATGGATTACATACATCACAATAAGATCTGGAGTATCTAAGGCAGGATTTTCATTCCTAGTACAGTAAGATTAAGTAAGAGACAAGTTAATGTGATCTTTATATCAACAATAAGATTGATGACTTGACATCTAACCCATGCAATATCAACAAATCAGCCTCATGACGTTTCCTCTGACGGGTTTTAGCAGGCCAGCTCCAAATTCAAGAAAACTATCACTGACTAGAAAAAAGCTCTCTTTACTTTTGAAGACATTACGAATGCATTTGACGATATACCTCTTATAAGTCGATGGAAAGGATAGAAAGACTACGGAAAGGAAGGTGGTGGACCCACCTTCAATTAGGCACATTCATGCATGTAAAATGAATTATTATAGTAAAGTTAGCCATTACGACTGTATAGAGGAATATCCATATAGTATATTGGTGGTTGATGCACTACTGACTCAGCTCAACATATCCAAGAATTTTATAACCCACGCAGATGATTTAGTTGTGCTCATTCGAAGGAAATAGTTTTATTTTCAATGATACAGGATGTACAGAGATATGCTGTATCCAGGAAGAACTAAACATAAATCCAGAAATATGAATATTGTACCATTTACAACTAGGAAGAAGCTAAAGCTTGTAGCCAAATATATATATATATATATATATATATATATATATATATATATATATATATATATATATATATATATATATATATATAAAAATATATAACTGTGTTCTTAAATAATTTTGCAGCACCCTTCGTTGGCTAGATCAAACTATATATAACGTTAAAAGTATATTAAGGACCACTCTCCATTACGAAGCTGTAGAGCTGCAAGTCTGATAATAAATTTATTATTAATCGTATTGTAATTGGAATATATAAGAGTTTTTCTAAGATCCCGTCATGAATACAGTATCTGCCAGGCACAGTTTTTCACGGAGGACAGAAACACGTAATTTAGCACCTTTCTTATCATAGCACTAATTTGGGCCGGTAATTCGGTTCACGCTTCGCCGGCCCCGAATTTTACTTGATTCGCGATGGTTGGGTACTGTTCAGTTTGAACATTGATTCATGCCTAAGCGCTCGTTGTGTAGCTTTTTCAGCTCATTGTGGTTATTCTTATCGTAGTTTACCCTTCAATTCGAAATTGTGCTAAAATACTTTTTTATCAACTAGTGGCGCTTGAGCCGTTGATTGGCTAGTGTATTTTGGACGTTGAACGCCTCCTGTTCATCAAAATATATTTTTCATTGAATCGCCGTAGCAATCTTCTCCACAGTGTTTTGTTTGGAGGATAGTCTATATCTACCTAGTAAAAATCCAATTTTCATAATTATTAAGTAAAATAAGAAACTGGAAAAGACAATCTGCTCAGTTTTGAAGATATAGGTTTCTTCAGAAGTTTCAAGCAAGGTTTACTTTAAATCTGATGGAATCGAATGGGTTACTTTTAGCAACTCATTTTGGCAGTGGATTACAGATGGATTAGGACTCTTTCAGACAGGATTTTCAATCTTATACTTAAGTAAGATGGGATTTTGGCCAAGCAAGTCTTTTCATTTGAAAGAATGATATTTCTCCAAAGCTCCTATTACAAGGATATTGAGAAATTTTATACTTACAAGAAGGGGATGACCTGAGACCGAACCCAAGACACATTGTCCAGTCAGCCTCTAATTGTTTATTCGACTCGAGAAAACTATGAATGACACGAAAGTCACTCTATGTGTCTTTTTAACATGGGTGCGTCTGACAATACCTCCAATATAGGCAGATTGTAAAAGCAGAATTTGACTGTATAATCATTAGGAGAAATTTAACATAATTTTTTCAGAACAGATGAGCATAAAGTTAAATTGGAATGATGTACCCAGGAAGAACTAAATGTAAATCTGGAAGGAAAGTCTTACTTGAAAATTGGTTCAGACATATACTTCATATTTGACGACACCTATACGGCTGAGAACCTACCTGCAGAAGGTCAGGTTTTACGACAAATTCGGTCAGTGTTTACTTTTATACTTGAAGAGCGGATACTTGAAGAGCGGATAGGAACCAGTTCACTGACTGATTTTTACATCGTGTTTCAAGCCGAAATCATGTGTCCACATTAGATATAACGCCTTGGAGAATAGTATTAGTGTAACCGATATAAGAGCACTAATAATCGATTATAAATAGAGTTAAGGACCAAATAGATACAGACAGTTTTATAGAACGCATCAGGAACTCCAGATATATAAAACCTTTATTAGACCTTGTTTATAGAATGTTGCTGTCAAGTTTGGGGTGGAGCATATGTCATTGCTCTGCAGTTGCTGGATAGAGTTCTGCGGCGTGCCATCAGAATAATACGAATGTCTATCTAAAATGTAGACAGCATATAGCACCGCAGAGATGTTGCAAAACACTGAGTGTGATATAAATTAATAAAACTGTCGCCGGTTGTAGCTTAATGGTTATTAAAAGAGTTTCTCATCACGCCGCCATAAACCGGATGACATAAAAACGCGTTTGTGTGTAAAAACATTTGTTGGGCTGACCACCTACAATGTTCACCAATAGTTAAAAAAAATTGGTTCGTAAGGTCTCATTAGAGCTGTAAGGGCCGGTTACGGCCTCTAAGCCATAGCTTTTTTTTTTATAGATTTATAAATGGTAAACGTTATACAGAATTAAAGGAGAAAATATCACCATTTGTTACGTCAGGACGAGTAACACGAGTAACGGTTAATGCGCATAGATTGACGGTGAACCTGCCGAAATCCAGAACTGAAAGTGCAAAGCGCGAATTTATTTATCAAACATCTGGGAAGTGGAATTATTTATTCGGTATTCAGTTTCCGGTTGAGTATAACATGCACAAGTTTAAGGCAGCTATCAACCTTTACTGGATGATCGCGCGTTGGGTGCAGGAGCTTTGACAGTCACAAGGATCTAGGACTGTCTAAAAGTCCACCGTTCACCCAATTAAAGCTTAACTTAAAAAGAAAAAACAGATAATGCTTCATTTCGATTGGCCGTCATATTGATGGCTATGTCTCAGTTGAGTCGCGTTAACGACCGTTTACGCCCTCTAAGCCATAGATTTTTATTACTATACAAACCATAATCTATTTACTCACTGTGATTGAGTTAATTATAGCCAGTGTTTATAATATCGTGGGTTCTGGTGAGACTTGGGGTCACACATACCTATGATCCACGGTGCATTAATTAATATCCAATTACTAGACTCACACACATACACAGGTATACACAATCATCTCATATTTGATATCCAATCAATCATAATATAAAAAATGTCAATTTAATATGAGCAAAAAAATTTGAAATGGCAACAATTTGGAACCCCACCAAAACAGACCAATTCACAGAAACCATCCCCGTACACACACACCATCCTAATCCAATCGGTTATTATCGATTATTTTGAGTAACAATTACATTTTTATTTTCTGACACATGTCATGTTTTCATAAACGTATATACACATATTGTTGTTTTTTCCTATACCACCCTCGTCTCATGTCTCCTCCGTCTATATACGGAGTACATAACTGTCTGTTGATCTTTCAATCTTTTCATATACGATTTTTGCAATGTTATTGTTGAATATTATTCGTCATCCCCGATCACCTCTTACCGAGTCAATTATTAACTGATTCTCTATTGTTCCATTGATCGGATTACAATGTTTTTGTTGGTGTCTTGGCCATTGTATCTTAATTTAAATATTTTCTTAGTGTGTCTTCTTGTTCGTATATACCTGTGTGCTAGGTGCAATAGAGATAAAAAATAGGAAAAATTAGAAATTGATATTTGTATTGTTAACTATAGAGCTTATATAGCTGAGAAAGACCTAAAAAGAAGATAACGAAGAAGAAGAAAATCAATTTCTTAAATATATTCGAAAGGCGTTGAAAACGACAAAAATCAACAAATTTTAGATTATTTTTTAATCTTTTTACGAAAATCCGTAAGTAATCCGTGAAATTCGATTATACCAGACGAACTATTGTACTCATTCATAGTCACTTCGAGACAATCGAATTAATTTCTTATTTTTATTTAAGATTTTTGGAAGTTAATTTTTTTCAACTCAATCATTTTTTTTGGTCCTTTTGTGTGCACGCTTTAGAAAATTAAAAAATTATCGTGTACACATAGCTTTATGTACGCAGCTTAAAGTCGGAGTTAATTTAAAGTGACATTTGTCGATCCTTTTCCATTCGTGTGAAGCCAATCAGTCAAATTTATTTGTTCGAGGACGAAATTATTTGGAAATTACATTTGAATTGGATTATAATTGTGTTCGAGTTTATTAAGTGTATATAAGGAGATTGACAAATTCTATTGTCTGGTTTGAATGATGGCCATGTTCATGGATCGTTTCGTTAGGAATTTACAATGTCTTTGTGCTTTATTGAAGTGGTTCTTTATAGTTTTTATTCATAATAGCACCTTTCTGTTTATTTATTTCATTTTGTACTCGAACGTTTTTTACGATTGTCCGTATTGGATGCTGCGACCAGAGAAGGTGCCAACATTGAAGTCCTTCTTAATCTCACAGTTCATGATATTTTCGCATGACATTGAAATACTGAGTCTATCAGACCATACTATAGATAGTGAAATAGTATATATCAGTTTTGGTGGGTTTCCGCCCTCCACGACTTACAATCTTAAACAGTGATGTATATTCACTTATAGTCAAGATAAGTTATGGTTTGTATATACTATTGACCCACACCATTTATAAAGATGACACCGATAGCTATTGGAGTGGTTTTTGTTGTAATATTATGTTTGTCTATATGTCTGTCGGTATTTTTGCAATCTGTTTTGGGGTTAAAGCACCCTCAACTCTTCGTGGTTCGTTTATTTACGTTCTACGTTACGCCATTACGTCAAAAGTCAACTGACCTATACATAGCTTTGTTGGTGTAATCATATGTCAAACAGGCAGTCCTCTAAACATATAGTTGACAATATACGAGTACGTCGTGAATTTATCGGCTAATCGGCATATCAGAGGATCAAAGAAACTAATATATTCAGAAATTTTATTTTTATTAATTTCTGAACTGCAACAGCAATAGGAAAGTGAATGGTTTACTCTGCGGAGTTATAGAATATTTCCATGTTGAGTTAGCTGCTCCTTTTTTGGTAGTGCGAGTAAGGCATCTCCAATCAAGAAGTGTCCTGGAGTGAGTACGTCTAGTGATTCAGGATTCTCATTTATAGGACAAAGTGGTCTTGAATTCAGGCAGGCTTCAATTTGGTTCAATAAAGTAGTTATTTCTTCAAAGGTGAGTTTGGTGTCGCCTATGCATTTTTTCAGGTGTGTTTTTATAGATTTCACCCCAGCTTCCCACAGTCCACCAAAATGGGGTGATGCTGGTGGAATGAAATGCCACGTAAGTGGTTGAAGTAACTTCTGAGCTCCAACAAAGTTAGTTCCGTTGTCGCTGTACATGTGCGCTACATTACCTCGGCGAGCGGTAAATCGTCTGAACGCGCTGACAAATCCCTCTGTTGAAAGATCTGACGACAGTTCTATGTGAATCGCCTTGGTGGCTAAGCAGATAAATATGCAAATATAGCCCTTGTGCGATTTATTTCCGCGACCTTTGCTTGTTCGAATGTGAATTGGACCGTCGTAGTCAACTCCAGTGTGAGTGACTGGGCGTGATATAGTGGCGCGGGGTTCAGGTAAATTTCCCGTAAGTTGTTCGGTAGTTTTCAATTTGAATCTGTAGCAACGAATACATAGATGGTTGTTATGTTTTACTGCTTGGCCTCCTCTGATGATCCAGAATTTTTTTCGAATGAAAGCCAACGTTAACGCGTTGCGTCCATGCAACATTTCTTTATGTCCCCAATCCAATACTAACTTGGTCAGGGGTCCTTTGTATGGAAGGATGATCGGTAGTTTCTCTTCGTAGGATAGCGAAGAGTTGTCTAATCTCCCGCCAACACGAATTACGTTTTCCTCATTGAGGAATGGATGGAGTGAAATAATTATGCTACGTTTGTTGATGGATTTGCTTTGTCTCAGCGGAGAATGCTCTTCGAAAAACTCCACCTCTTGAACCGATGCTACTAGTCTAGACATGGCTATATCCCATTCTCGTTGAGTGATTTCTCCTCGTTGCTTGGTTCGCCATCTTAATATGTGCACGCGTGTGAGAGACTTAAGCGATGAAGTTTTATTGATTAAACCTTGAATTGGGGTTTCTATATTTTCCAGTTGCAGATGAATAGTGACATTTCTTTTCTTTTCTTCGGATGTTTCGTATTCCACTCCGCCACCTTATATATCTATGTTCTGCAAAAAGGCTGGACCGTTCCACCAACTATATAGAACCGTTAATTGCCTAGCGGTTGTACCACGGGAAGCGCAGTCACCTGGGTTGTCTTCTGAACGGATGAAGTGCCATGACTGGTGGTCAGTTTTTTGTTGAATCTCTTCCACTCGATGTGCGACAAACGATTTCCATGCTGATGATGGTTTTTGAATCCAGGCTAACGTGATCGTGGAATCGGTCCATAAGGTTATTGAACTTATGTCGATTTGCAAGCTCTTTTTAACTTGCTGGACCAACCGACTCAGCAACACCGCACCGTATAACTCTAGTCGAGGGATCGTCAGTATTGTTTTTACCGGTGCGACCCTTGTTTTCGCAGTCTAAAGCCGAATTGACCATTGATGGTACTTTTACTGTACTTTTACTGTATAATACAGCCGCGTATGCATGTTCGGACGCATCACAGAAACCTTGGAGTTCAAATGTGCAGTTGTTTTCCGAATAGTTGATGTAACGAGGAATTTTGATTTGTTGTGCGGCATTCAGCTCTAGCTTGAGTTGATTCCAACGTTTAGCTGTTTTGGTTGGTAACTCATCGTCCCAGTTCAGATCGAGACTCCATAGCCCTTGGTACATTATTTTACACTGATGATTAATGGTGCCAGCCATCCTAGTGGATCGAAAATTTTCGACATTTCCGACAAAAATTGACGTTTCGTTACCGTTTTGTCATTAGGTGATTAGGTGATAGACATACTTGGAATACGAAACAGTCAGCAGACGGGTTGTAGCCTATCCCTAAGGATTTGATGGACTGTTCATCAGCGATGGTAAGATCACCGCTCAAGATCTTTTCGTTAGTTAATCCTTTTAATAGGTCCGGATAGTTGGTTGACCATTTACTCAGTTTCATTCCACCTGCTGAAGTAGTTCGATCAGCTGAGATTTCACTTGTATATCTTCTTCAATTGTGTCTGCGCCCGATAATACGTCATCAACATAAAAATCGTTTTTTAGAATAAGGCTTCCCTTGGGATTCTTCGTTTGCTCGTCTAGGGCGAGTTATAGTTGTTGTTTCAACGATGCTGGTGGTTGTTTTTCAGCTGTCAGTTGATATCGTGGTATAAACTTTGTAGTTGTTATTTGTTTAAAGTTCCAAATTTATTGCCGCCAATTGTTTTGGTGGCTCGAAGGACCAATGTAAATTTTAACTTATTAAAATTAAAATTACTTAGGAAAATAAACGAACTGATCGGATGGCTTATCAATTTTATTCTCTTTTTATTTTCATAATTATTCTGTTTATATACATAATGCTGTCGTTAAATAGTAGAGTCAGCATTTCAAGTTACTTTACACCTTCGTTGACACAATGAGGCCAAATGAACAACTTCGTTGACACAATGAGGCCAAATGAACAACCAACAGATCACTGACGAGTTATTAGCTCGAGCAATCTCTGGTGCATCATTTAGCTTAACCATGAATTAAGCTTGGATTTATTTATTTAAGAAACTGCGACCATCTTATCAAGTTCTTTCACGATACCAACTTTCATATCCTTTGATGAACCTTGAGTACCATCGAGTCGAAAAGCGTGCCTTAGATCAAATAACCAGCGCTTCTATACTGACGTTACAAACAGACGCATGGTCTAACATACGCAGGGACTCCATTACAAATTACGTAATCAACACGCCCAAGCCGGTTTTACTACTAACAATGGCGCGAATATAAAGGCGGCTCGAAAAATGGATAATAAGAGATATCCCCATATTACCGAGTATGGGTGCATCTGCCATGGGCTTAACTTGCTAATTGTAGACATTTTTAAGATTCAGTCTATCAGTAGATTAAAATCCTCAGTCATTCGGATGGTTGCCGATTTTTTACTCTGATTGATATTTAATGGCTTATAACAGTAAATGACACTTAAATTTCTTGAAAATGATTTTCTGCTCCGTTATTGTTGTTACCTCGTATTGAACAGCGCAAATGACTCTCGGACCCATATGGATACTTCAAACGACCTTATTGGGATGGTCATCATACATAACGAATGGGCCTTAAGCTATACTTGCGAATATTTATACGGACCGTTTTTATATTTTCCCTGGATGGATCATGATGGGGTGTTACATGGAAAATATATATAAACTGTCTTTATATGCACGATGAGTTAACAGAACCGGGGGTAGCTGGTTTGATTGCAATAATGACTCCTCTACTTATAGTTTTGGTACTGGTCCATCTCATTAAATCATTCACATTGATTAAAATTGATAAAAATAATGTAGCGATGCTTTTGTTAGGGATTAAAGGAATAAATTTTGTAGACCCATTGGTCTCAAAATCTACGAGTCGAAAACCAAATATCTCATCTCCAGTTTCTCAATACAAAGACGCAATTGATGTCGGTAGTGATAACCACACGTTCGAAGAAGTGATGAGAACGGGCTAGCAATCAGGCCTTAAATCTTCCCGCCCACTTCTGAAATCAAAATCTCTTGTAAATGCGGTTAAGCTATCTTGTACAGAGTGTTGATCAGACAGGTTGTCATGTTTGGATGTGAGGGTTGGACCTTGACGGATGAGTACGAAGAATGGCTTTTTACGTTCAAAAGAAAAATTATTCGACGTGAATGTGCCATCAGCATCGTTCAGAAACTTAAGGACTGTGAGTACGGTGGCACTGTCCCGTTCTGTGTGCTGATCCTAACCGAATGATACAGCGTTCGTTTGAGGAGGAGCCGCATTTCGGTAGGTCAAGAGTTTGAAATCGGCGACGATGGCTACACAGCGTAGAGAGCAATGTGTATCTTCTGGTTTAAAGTATGAAAAGCTGGAATATCACCCACACACTTAAAAATTTTGCTACGATTTTTGATATATTCCTTACACCGAAATACATACGATATTAATTGTATCAAATTACGATTTTTCGATTGCAACTATTTAACTTCTGTTACAAATGTATCGAATAATTTTGCGGGGCCTGTATCATAATGTTTAAGATATAAGTAGTACTATATTTTGACAATTTGTTACATCGAAACTATATATCTGATACAATTGTGGGCAAAAGAGATGTAACGAATATTACTTTTTTAACGCAAATAAAGTAGCCTTGAAATTATTGCCAAAATATTCATTTATAATTAACTTATATTAAAATTTTCAGCATATATATATATATATATATATATATATATATATATATATATATATATATATATATATATATATATATATCAGGTATATTATCATCTTAGCTGCACGATGTTACAATTTTGGTCGATATTAATATTTAATATATTCAACACAAATCGAAAAGTGAAAAAGGGGAACTACCGTAAACTATAGTTATAAACAGGGATAAACCCATTAATCATTAGTTCAGTTACACTCAGTTTCTTTTATATTGTCTAATAGAAACTAATTGTACTACTCAAGATTTTTGTAAAAACATATGATTTTTTTACTTAACATATATGATTATAGTTCCTTTATATATTAAAACTTAATTTAAATTCGTTAGCCTAAATTTAATTTATGTGGTCACCTCTGTATAATATTAAAACAAAAAGGATAGAAGATAAACCGTAAATATTTTCATAATTCATATAACTTTTGTAGAGAAACGCACATTTTTCTTTTTAGTGATTTTAGTAATTATATTTTGGATATTAAATATATACAATCGGATTATTATTTGTATAGAGTTTTAATAAATATATAAATTGAATAGTGTTTTTTAGTCGTGATAATAATAAAAAGTGATAGTAAAAAACAAAAAATTGGTTTAGTACAACTGATTTTTACAGAATATCATATATAATAATGGATATGAATTCGTATTTTGTTAAATTAAATGTTAATGGTCAAGTGAACTACGTTGAAATAAAAAAACACGAGGAAATATGGAATTATCGTGATTTTGTACTATCAGGTAATTTAATAAAACTCATTTTAATTATCAAAATCATGAACGTTTATTATAAATTTACATGTGCTTTTGTGTGTTGTTACATGTTGCATCGTATCAATTAAAAAATGTGAGATACTGCGTTGCACCATATGCCATTTACAATATTATTTTCAACGGTTCAATTATTATTTATCTAAAGTAATCATATTTATAATATTTGCTTATAGCACCTATTTTTGCGGATGTTTCTGCCTTAGATATTGATTATTTCACCGACTATCAGGACGTTAAAATTCCCGAGGAAGTTTTTTTTACATATTTTTAATCAATACAAAAGCCATCCTGAATTTCAATTAAAATTAATCATGAAGGACCGTAAATCTGGTGAGTTACACATACGTGGACTATATACTAATAAATAATAAACATTTCTTTAATATTAACGTAATGCTACCATTGCAATAGTAAACAAACTTTCTAAAATTTTATTTGTCTTATTATAGTGTCATATAATTTGAAAGCTAATATTTTAAGTCAGCAAAATTGTCGGATGGGATACGATATGTATATAAATGCACAAGTAAAATATAATTTATGTTTAATTTAAGCATATTTTTTTTTTAGGATCTGGAAAATTTTTTGTTACAGTTATTTTATTTGTTAAATATTCTACCCCAAGTAGTAGCAGGGAAATCATCGGAAAATGAAGCCAGAGAGGCTTTTGGAAATCAGATCAAAAAATAATAGTATTCAGAAAGGTAAAATTATTTTTTTTTTCGTTTTAATAGTATCATAATTTTATATTTACATTACAGCCTAACCTAACACCCGAGGAACTTATAGTAAAAAAATTTACAAACCCTTACCTTATTGGTGAAGGGGAAAACCAAACAGCTATTACGCAATATTATATTTGCATCGAAAAGGAGCATGATGAGCTTACCAACAAATTTAAATTTTATTGAAGTTTTTGATATGTTTTTAAATCACATTACATTTTCGGCCAAAATTTTGATAGCTCTTTAAAAACGTTTTGAACTTTTATTTCCAATAATTTTTATGGTATGGAGGTAACTGGTATTACTTCACGAGTAAAAGAAATTACCAGCTAATTGGATCAACATCTCGGAGAACATTAGTACGTACTTGATGTTAAAAATTTTTATATTATTTCTTATTAATTTATTGGATTTACAAAAATGTTTTTCTCTTATAAAGGGTGATTTTTTAAGAGCTTGAGAACTTTTTTTAACAAAAAACGCATAAAATTTGCAAAATCTCATCGGTTCTTTATTTGAAACGTTAGATTGGTCCATGACATTTACTTTTTGAAGATAATTTCATTTAAATGTTGACCGTGGCTGCGTCTTAGGTGGTCCATTCGGAAAGTCCAATTTTGGGCAACTTTTTCGAGCATTTCGGCCGGAATAGCCCGAATTTCTTCGGAAATGTTGTCTTCCAAAACTGGAATAGTTGCTGGCTTATTTCTGTAGACTTTAGACTTGACGTAGCCCCACAAAAAATAGTCTAAAGGCGTCAAATCGCATGATCTTGGTGGCCAACTTACCGGGCCATTTCTTGAGATGAATTGTTCTCCGAAGTTTTCCCTCAAAATGGCCATAGAATCGCGAGCTGTGTGGCATGTAGCGCCATCTTGTTGAAACCACATGTCAACTAAGTTCAGTTCTTCCATTTTTGGCAACAAAAAGTTTGTTAGCATCGAACGATAGCGATCGCCATTCACCGTAACGTTGCGTCCAACAGCATCTTTGAAAAAATACGGTCCAATGATTCCACCAGCGTACAAACCACACCAAACAGTGCATTTTTCGGGATGCATGGGCAGTTCTTGAACGGCTTCTGGTTGCTCTTCACTCCAAATGCGGCAATTTTGCTTATTTACGTAGCCATTCAACCAGAAATGAGCCTCATCGCTGAACAAAAAATGTCGATAAAAAAGCGGATTTTCTGCCAACTTTTCTAGGGCCCATTCACTGAAAATTCGACGTTGTGGCAGATCGTTCGGCTTCAGTTCTTGCAGGAGCTGTATTTTATACGGTTTTACACCAAGATCTTTGCGTAAAATCTTCCATGTCGTCGAATAACACAAACCCAATTGCTGCGAACGGCGACGAATCGACATTTCACGGTCTTCAGCAACACTCTCAGAAACAGACGCAATATTCTCTTCTGTACGCACTGTACGCATTCGTGTGGTTGGTTTAATGTCCAATAAAGTAAACTGAGTGCGAAACTTGGTCACAATCGCATTAATTGTTTGCTCACTTGGTCGATTATGTAGAACATTAATCGGACGTAAATCGCGAAACACTTTTCGAACCGAACACTGATTTTTGTAATATAATTCAATTATTTGCAAGCGTTGCTCGTTAGTAAGTCTATTCATTATGAAATGTCAAAGCATACTGAGCATCTTTCTCTTTGACACCTTGTCTGAAATCCCGCGTGATCTGTCAAATACTAATGCATGAAAATCCTAACCACAAAAAAATCACCCTTTATTTGCAATGAATCATACAATGAATTTGAGAAATTAATTTTACACCTAAAATACCAAGAACTGGTAAAAGAAAAATCTGAAATAAAAATAAAATGTGTAAAGAATAAAAGTTGCACAAATTCGTTTCAAACATTTGCATCTATGAAGAAACATTTAAGAACAATTCATAGTGACTCTATTGGTAATAAAGGTATACATTTTTCAAATGTTTCAACTCCGAAATTTGAAACAGATAATAGTATCTCTACTGTAAGTGTGTCAATACAAAAAACACCAGAAAGTCTGTCAACTTCGAAACCTGTACAAAAACTTCAAACTGTAGCTGATTTAGATAATTGCATGAGATCATTTTATACTAAAATTAATCTTTTAGATTTGTCAGAGGAAGCAATTACGGACATTTTCTCTGAATGTAAAATAGTAACTGAATGTGCTATGAATATTATATTATCTCCACTTACAGTAGAAAATGCAGCCATAAATAAGCAAAAGATTTCTCAAACGTTTAAAAAATTTTGTTCAAAATACAAAAGGAATAAAATATTTTCGGAGAATTTGTTTTATGTAAAACCAGAACAGATTCCTATAGGATTTAGATGGGAAATGCACTTTAATGCTGCAACTTCTACGTACACTACAAAATTAGTTCAACATTTTTATCAATTTATACCTATTTCCAAGACATTAAACTCAATTTTTAGAAATGTTTCTTTCTTGACATTATTTAAACAGTTTAATAATTCTCACTATTGTGAAGCAGGAGTATACAAGTTTGCTTGTTGCGGTAATCGATTTCAATCGTTTAAATCCGATTTTCATAATAAATACAAAGTGTTGCTTCAATTATACTACGATGATTTCGAAGTAACCAGAGTACTCGGTAGTAAAACTATAATACACAAAGTAGGTGCCATATACTTTACTTTAGTAAATATTCCCACTAATAATAGATCAGCGCTTCAAAACATCTTTCTAGTAAGCCTTTTTTATGTAAATGATTTACATAATGAATTTAATCTAAACTATATTCTGAAACCAATTGTAGAAGATGTCAAAATTTTAGAAAATGAAGGAGTATTAATTGAAAATATTGGCAGATTGTACGGAACTATTATTTCTCTATCACATGACAATCTTGCCGCCAATGATATGATTGGATTTACAAAATCATTCTCTGCTAGATACTTTTGTAGATTTTGTTTAATGTCAAATATTGATACCAAAAAAGCTACATTAAAAGATGCGAAATTATTGCGATCGGACGACTGTTATTCCATTTTAGCGGACCAACCTCCATTTAAAAAATTAAAAATGACCGAAACTAAAGGTATAAGCCGAAATTCTGTTCTAAATGAGTTGAAATATTTTCATTCAATAAAAAATTAAAGTATCGATTTACTTCATGATGGGCTTGAAGGTTTTGTATCACTCTTGATTAAATATGAATTGGAATTTTTTATAGAGAGACAAATTTTTAAAAATATTGATAAAATAAATGATTGTATTTCCGCCTATAATTTTGGCTTTATTGACAAAAAAATAAACCTTCTAGTATTAATATTGATAGGAGTAATTTAGGGCAGAACGCTATACAAATTTTATGTTTGGCACATTTTCCTTTCATTTTTGATCGGTTTTACGAACCAAGCCAGCAAGCTCAATGGGAAGGAATTACTAGCGTAATTGAAATTTTAAATTTTTTACTAGTTATGAAATATCAGATGGTGGTATTTCAGTTCTTGAAAAATTAATAACAACACATTTGAAGTTGATCAAAACTGTGTTTAACAAACAGTTAACACCGAAACAGCGTTTTCTCTTACACTATCCTAGAGTAATAAAACAAATGGGACCAGTAATACATTTATGGACCATGCGCTATGAAAGTAAGCACCGCTTTTTTAAAAAAAGATTAACTCAAAATTTTATAAATGTGTATAAAATGTCATTTGCGAAACGACATCAACAATAGATGTGTAGTATGTATTTGGTCAAATTGTAATTTGCAAAAAAAATTAAAAAAAGGTAAAAAAGTATTGTTTAAACCAATATATAATTGCCTTAAAAGTTTTACGGTTCCCATATATAGTCTATAATTTATTATCGATGATTTCCATTTGAAAAAAGGATTTTTTATTTTAAACGAAAAAACTTCTAATGATGTAATAAACCTGTATAAAATATTAGAAATTTTGGAAATTAATAACGATTTTTTTCTTGTTTTAACTGAATTTATTGGCATATACGATAGATTTTATTGCAGTTATAAATTAATTGAAAAACCCTTTAATCCGATTATTATTAATTATAACTCTTTAAAGTTCAAAAACCCATTTGAAAAACATATTTGTTGTAAAAATAAACATTATTATATATTAGAATATACATAAGGTTCGTACTGTATATTGAAATCATTTTTTATGTGTGAATTTTTAAAACTAAGTTATATTATTAATTGAAACTTTTTAAATAAACAAATTTGAAATTGATAAAGAAATTATTTATAAACTAAATATATTTGTGTTTTATTTTCCACTTTTGTATGCAACCAAAATCTCCAATTTGGCTATTTTAAATCTCGATACAACTTTATATTTATAACGATATAACTTCTAAGTTAGTTTTGGTGCAAATACATGTCATATTCGATACAAGTAATAACGAAACTGGTTGGAGCAAATAGTATTCAATTTTGATACAATTAACAACATAATTAATATAATTGCAAATTGTACCATAATTCAGTTTAACTTATATCAAAATTATTTAAATACAAATTGCTCTCAAGTTTGATAATCTTACACTATAATAAAATAAATACACTAGGCATCATATTTCAATTTATCTAATATTGATATTTTTTCGATTTAAGTTTTGCATTATAAAATGATTTTAAGTTGCGCTGGAATCATATGAGAAACCATTTGCATCACATATCACAATTTAAGTGATTGTGCAGTGGTTAAAGCTGAGGCAGTTGGAGCGGGGAGTACCGGGTTCGAATCCCGATAGGGGCAGATGGTTCTACGTAAATCGAACCTATAGTCTCACGTCTTCGATTTGGCTGTAATGGCGTAAGATAAGGACGTAAATAAGCGAACCGCACAAGAGTTGGAAGTGCTTCGAGCCCGAAACAGATTGTAGAGATAAAAACAAACAAACAAACAACATATGAGGGTTGTATACCACTTGGATGGTTTGAGATTGAAATTCGATAGTTTACTTTACTTATGGTACACAGTATACGATCTTGAACGGCTTATGCCACGTTATCTATATAACCTTATCGTGTACACAACTGTACATACATATTCAATTAACCCGTGCTACTATAAAAACTATGACCCTTATGGATGTACAATATTGTATATATGTGTACCCCAATCCAATCTCATATATACATATATCGATTCTCCTCACTAATTATAATTGACATAAATTTTATCTCAAGACATTTTATTATCGTCACATAAAAATAATTTATAAGATGATAAAACGTTTGCTACTGTTTGATTAGACATTAAAAATACAAACGCGATACAAATTTTCAATCTTAAATAATTTTTTTAATTTTAATTGCGTTGTGTGTCTGTTGTAAAAGTTTAAGAAACAAAAAAAACAAATCTTAAACATTTTTTTATTGTATCTTAATCTTCCATTCACAGATTCCTTTTTTTTTGTTTGTGAGTTTTACGAGATGAACTGATTTTTTTTTCTGTTTCGTCAATCTTATTCTTCTACATACACAGATTTTATATTAAGACGATGATATAAATTAATTAATTATTTCGTTTTTTTTATATAATTACATTAAAATTAATTAGAATTTTTACAGTGATTTTAGAGAATGAGTTGAAATGATGATGAGTGATGGCTTTTTGGTGGCGGCAGCGGCGGCGGCGTCTTGTATTAACCGTTTTGTACCGCTAGATATATCTTAAGCTATACAAAGTATATCATATTTTGGGCCTCGTGTCTTAATTGTTTTTGTGTTAGTTTTGAGGTCAAAAATATGTTTATGACCGACAATAAAACTTAAGCCAAGTTTCGTTTTATGTATTTATATGTCTAAATAGGTGTCGTGAAATTATATTGCGCGATAATTATACGTAATTTGTCAAAATGTATATAATGACATCGCGTAATGACTTTCTCAACTAATAAGACCACCATCAGTGTTTATTTCTATTTTATATATACCAGCTGTCCATTGACGTAATCACTTTGGATTGGCGATAAAGCAAAAGTCGATCTATTCAAATGAACTCGGTTTTTTTTGCAACATCTTGCATAATATGCATATGTCTCATAAACCAGGACACAAGAGTATTATTTTTTTGTTAGCGCACATCGAAACGATATACGATTTATCTTTGCTCGAGAAACTCTTTTGCAATTTTAAGAAAATGTAGGAGACACAAAAAATATTGGCTGTGATTAAAACCAACTGATATGGTTACGGGTATAACAACAGAGTCTACTGTTCTGGTTGTTTATTGTATGGTATGTGCGCGCGCTTGTATCAGATTCAGGATCTCGCAAAAATCGCGAGTAACGAAATAATTTACCAAAAAATCGAATCGTCTTATATATAGAGACGGTTTCATAGTATATCAAACAGATTTGAATATTTATTCTATTTGTTCTGAAACTGGCAGCGACGAACGAAAATTTAGGCAACGCGTCTGTTACGTATTTTGGGCTATCATCACAATCGTAATTTTACATGGAGAACGAAGACAATTCACAGTGCCATAGGAAACATTAGCTTAATCCACGTTGTTTTATAAAGCGTGAGGTACTCGCTTGCGTAATAAAATTCCAGACAACACACTTTTTTTGATTTGCGCTCAGAAACTGAAGTCACGATATTGATACCTTGTAGATTTCATTCAATCAGCAACATACATTAAATTGTGACTGAGGTACCGACTATAATACAGGGACCCTAATCCCCAACCTTATATAACATCATATTTTTGTACCGAAAATTTCGATTTCTCTGCGGTACTGATGATATATAAATTATTAGAAATGTATAAACATAAATGAGATTGCTGTAAGGTCGGCTGCCGCCTTATATTTAGATCAGAAAGTGTGCAATGCAAACAACCGCTCACCTACAAGACAGATACAATCTATTCGGCCCTTTTGGGCACTTTCATATTATCAAATATGGAAGGAGCACTGCCCACATGTCTTCTGATACTATAGCCCTTTTTACTTCTTCTGTGAAAATATGTAATCGGCCGGATACATGCAAGATTCTGAGATCAAAAAATCAACCCCTCTTGGTAGGTACGCTACTGTTTTTCTTGCGGAAATTATCACAATTCTGAAAGCAACTTTTTGCAAACGAAAATAATTGCAGAGATCGTATTTCTGATCGCATTCTTTATGACAGCTATGCTGCTCTAAAGGTTCTTTTCTTTTGTACTGTTTCACCGAAACTTGATTTGGAGGCGATTATTGACTTAAATCGACTAGGCAGTCCGAATGAAGTACGTCTTCACTGGATACCCAGTCACATATAGGTATCAAAGGATATGTATTGGCTGATAAATTGCCTTCCAGATATCGACTATCACTTTGATGATCGGCAACAGAAGAGATGGGACAACCTTATCTCTTGTCGACTATCCAAAATCTTCTTTGGATCAATAAATCAGCAAATCCTTTTGAGATCCTGCGATTTTTCAGCAAACGGTAACTAAGACGATAGACATTTTCTTTTTTTGTATCATTGGTCAAAATCAACCGATTTTAATAACTTTGGAAAGTACCAGTAGACATCAGTAAATTATAAGTCCGAAAAATTAGTGGCCATTAATGAACAAGATTGTTTGATTGATGGTGCAAAATTGTATTGTATACCAAAAAATTTAAAGCAGCAGGACACACTCAGTCAGCTATACGTTATACTAGGAGTTATAAATCCACTGTCGATATATAGCATTCCAGTGTCACCTTACCTTTAGATTCAAAAGCATGTCTCGTTAAAAACCGGATATATGAGTGACTAATAGACTCGTGTAGAGATGAACTAATGTAACCAATATTTTTATCAAAGACTCATTCTTCGTATCGGACTAATTGTAACACTCTTAACCTAGATAACTTCTGGTTAATAAACCGTTAAGTCGCTTACGTATAATAGCACTGAGCAACATTTGTGATACAAGACTGTCACTCAACTGATCTTGGAAGTCAATCCACATCATCAGATTTGGAATTAACTGTCTCGAAAATATTTCTCGGATAGTAATTTTAGGATTTCTCTAGCAGTACGGCCTGTGGTTCTGTTGCAACCCAATCACCAAACCATGGCTTAGAATTTTGGTCTAAAAAGTCACTCAAATCGTATTTTCCTGAGTTTCAATCAAGTCCACGGCAGTCTCATGACAGCCAATATGTAGTGAAATGGAAGAGAAGTCGACCCATATGAGGTCTTCACTGAGGTCGAACCATGTATACTTGCCACTAATCAAATCTGATGTACTGCTTCATATGATTGATATTGAAGGCTATGGCAAGTAAGGAAGCCATCAGTCGAGCTGTGGATAAATTTAGTACCACATACCCGACTTAATGAGGCGATCACGCGAACACACCAAAATAATCAGTGCATTGAACAGAATACTATATACGAATTAACAGGAATTGGACCTATATCCATCCACTGCAGAAGAACAATTATAACGTTCATATTGTTATGACTCTCCTTACTGATCACAATAAAACTGCAAGAGCCTACAACATCAATTACAGCGTTGAAATGTGCAGAAGGTGTTTTAGTGGTGGATCCATATTTGCAGGCCGACTTACTGGCAAGCGTCTTCACTTCGAGCTCGACCGTAGTTGTCCTCGATTGGGTCACGCCTCCATAAATTCCGTTCTGTGGTTCCAAAATGAATTCTGTCAACATATCGGAGGAAATTGTCTTCAGGAACCTGAACGCATTGGACCTAACTAGCTTGGCTCAAATTAAAACTAAAATCTGTCTCCATTCTTATAAGTAAGGTAAATACCCGAACGCCTGAAAGAGTGGAATGGTGCAACCGGTCGTTAAACATGGTTGTGATAAAACTGATCCTTCAAAATACCGGCCAGTATCAATTGTGTCAGCCGTGGCATTTTTTGTTGAGAAATGCATTAACCGCAACAATTGGTCAATTATCTTGAGATTAATAAAATAATTTCATATAAACAATATGGCTTCCACCAAAGCCACTCTACAACCGATATCTTGAAGTATATGGCAAACAAATGTAATCTCGTCTTGAGCACCTACCAATCGCTTCGGATAAATCCAAGGCCTTTGACAAGGTTTGGCATGAGAATCTCATTTGTAAACTTGTGGAATACGGCTTGGATTCGATGACCATCAAGTGGATAAAAAGTTCTCTCAAGGACCGAAAGATAAACGTTGTGCTAAATCGAAAATCATCAACGACACACCCCTCAGAGTCTTCCAGGGATCAGTTTTGTCACCAATTTTATTTTTGTTATATTTTAATGACTTGTTGGATAGCACTGTGAACCGTATTCACAGTTTTGCCGATGATGCAACATTGCACTCTTCTATTTCATTTGAGGTCGTGCCTATTCCTTCAGAGTTAAATGGTAAAAGGTTATCACCTCGCTTAATTCCGATTTGAGTATAATATTTCCGATTTGAGTATAATAATATACACAACGAATTCTATTTTGTGGTAAAAGGCCACGTTCTCGTGTGTTGTGACTCAATTCGTCTGCTTCGTGTTCAGATTAGCAACAATTTAAAAAGGAATGAACACATTATAGCATTGGCCAAATCTGCTTCACATAAACTCGGGTTCTTCTATAGGTGCAGAGAGTTTTTTAAATCGCATCAGGTTCTCCAGTTATATAAAACCTTTATTAGATCTTGTATAGAATATTGCTGTCAGGTGAAACGGGGTCTGAAATAGAAAAGACAATATTAGAATCAAACATAAATAAGCTAAGGAAAAGCTACATACCTGGGTCCGGTTGGTCGGGGATACCTCGCTCCATGTATCTTATCCCGTCCTTTCCTTAGGTACTAACCTGTAAAATATGAACGAGACATGGCAAGCCACATACATCGAACATTAAACAAATATGAGAAACACATAGGTGCATTGGCCGGCCAAATTCTCATAATATAAGAGACATTTTACAATAAACAGCTACAGAAAACAATAATCACAATGAACGAACACTGATTACATGAACAAAGTACATAAACACAAATTCACTGTAAACAAAAATCAAATGACAATCACCACACAACACCACAAGTAGAACAAAACATTTCCCATGACAGTGACCCTGATACGTCAGCCAAATGTCAAACAAGTTGGTTGCATCTCGACATCAACCGTAGTTGAACCTTGATGCTACAGATGGCGTAAGGAAAACGAAGAATAAAGCGTATTGCCCGATGTACCGTGAGAGGTCGAAAATGATAAAAGGTAAAGCGGAGCGGTGAAAAAAGGGCTTTTTTGCTTGAGTGTTGCGAGGCGATAGAATCGAGAGACGAGGTTGTAAGATAACCGGCGGAAGCAACAGGGAAATATATTTAAAAAAAAACATAAAAAAGTGAAAAATACAGTTCAAAGAAAAATGGTAGATAACTAAACAAGTGGTGAATCATGTTGTGAGTGAAGGTGAAGGTGAGTTGCGTAAGAGTCACGTGGAGAGGATCGACAAGTGGAACGCGAGTGATCGCGGTGTTTGCTCGACAAGGAGAAGCACTCTGGAACGAGCGATAGAGAGAGACTCGAGGGTGACACGTGGTTAGTGCCACTTTCATATTTTTCCTTACAAGCTCCCAGTGTAACAAGTTTCCATATCTTCAGTACAAACCGCCCCCCCCCCCCCAATTGTTACACCCAGCCCGAAGGTATCAAGCCAACCGAAGAGGGCTAGCCAACTTCGTGCGCGCAAAAATATCATATCAAATTGTCTGCTAAATTGGGAGGGGGAGGAAGAGCAAAAGGAGAGGACGACCCAAATCAATCTCTCATTTATGATTGTAGAAAAATTGAAATATATTGTCAAAAAAGAAATATGTTTTTATTTACTAACGCACACGTCACACAGGTAAGGGGTGAATCATATGGCATTGCTCTCCAGTTGCTGGATAGGGTTCAGTGGCGTGCCATCCGAAAAATACGAAACTTCAGACTTATGAAAGATCTAGACAGCCTACAGCACTACAGAGATGTTGCAGAACTCTGCGTGTTCTTTAGATTATAAACTGGTAAATTTTCTGCAAAATTAAAGGAGAAAATACCACCATTTTGTTACGCCAGGGTGGGTACCACGAGGAACAATTAAAGCTCATAGGTTAACGGTGAAGCTTTCGAAACCTCGAACATCTAGGAAGTGGAATTCGTTATCCGGTTTCAGTTTCCTTTTGAGTTTAAAATGGAAAAGTTTAAGGCAGCTATCAACCTTTACTTGAAAGATCGCGCGTTGGATGCAGGAGCACTGATAGTTACAAGACAGTCTAAAAGTCCATCCTGCATCCAATTAAAGCAAAATTTAAAAAAAAGTAAATGCCAATGACGTAATATCCGTTACTATCCGAGTGCCTTCGAACAAATTTAGAACCTGTTTCTCTCTCTAGACCAATATACTATACCTTTGTTTGCAAGGTTAGTGAAGTGCTGAACATAAGTGTGCTGATGATCCAATTGATATAAGCAGTTTTCCCTTCCGTCAACTGACGAGTATCTGAAGAAGTAATTTATGTGATGGTGAGACGAGGTAGTTCCAGTCTACGGTTTTAGGCGGGAAAAAGTCAGATATAGCCGTTTGTGTGAATATGTTCTAAGTACACCCTGTAAAATAATTAAGTTCAAACAGGTAAATTGTATTAATTGGCTCTCCAAACCAATTGAAATTAACAAATTTTTGCACACTCTTCGTGATAAAATCAAATTAAACTTTAAACAAAACTATATACTGTTGCGAGAAGATGTCTTCAAATAAATTTTCAAGAAATGTTAAATTACAGAGATAAATCTGTAAAAAAAAATCCCAATTTGATTGATGTTTGTCAAATTTGATCGATTGATCTGTGTGTGTCTATATGAGATGAGAAACACACAAGTTGTGAATCCGAGGGAAAATTGTAAATTGCAGCGACATAAGACAAAAACAAAAATCAATCAAAAATGTTTCTGTGAAGAACTACTGATAATCTTGTATATGTATGTATGTGTGTTGTGTACAGAAAATGATCATTCTTCCGAGAAATGATCCGACTCTTAATTATCCTCGACAAGACAAAAATTTAGCTTTACATACACATCGGTTTTGGTGTGGTTGGTCTCTCGTCGTATATACATACATATATACAAATTGGAAATCTTACGAATTCAGGTATACATAAAGATGATTTTTTTTTAAGACTTTACCAATTAAAATAAAATAAAATTTTACTATTTTATATAAGAAACCACAAAATAGTCGTCATCATTTTTTATCTACACTTAATTTATTACCGAACGAAAACTAATCATTTATCTCATTTTATTCATCCACCAAACGAAAAATAATTTAAACTCTTAATTTTATTAATTATTTCAGCTTCTTCAAAAACGAAAACAAAAAAAAAATCAAATTAAAAGATAAAAAATTTATTGTCTGGCGTCTTCGTCTTGTATATACGGTCGTATAAGAAATTTGATTATGATTTGTTTTCTTTAATTCGTTATCGACACATATACACACAACAATTATGTTATGTGTTTCTTGATATGATAACGAGACGGGGCTGTGCTTCAACTAATTTTTTTTTTTTTTAAGAAAAATTTAATTAATGATTCAAATGAACCAGAGTGGAGACATTTTTATGATTTTTTGTCTTATTTCCAGTGAAATATCGTTAATTTACTGTTTGGGATCGTTTTGGTTTCTTTTATAATTGGAATTAACATTTAATTGTTTTCGTTTTTTAGGGTCTTGGGTGAAAAATTGAGTTATTTGTTTCCGGTTTCAAATGCTGATAATACTTTTCATGAGATAAGATAATTTGAATCAGAGATGGTGTTTTGGTTAAGATGTTAACAAAATGTTCATAATCAGCTGATAATAACCATATATAGTGGTATAGCTTGAGCAAAATGACAATATCACACTTGGCATAGTAAATGATTTGAAATGTCTCTCTGGTGGCCACATAATACATTATACAAGACCAACTGACCTGGAACTAGCCGTGCTCAAGATCGAACCATAATTGAATTGCATTGATATGACGATGAAAAATGAAAGCTCCATGTTAGGTTAATTGAAAGACTAAGGCTTCTCTTGTTATTGGGATTCTCATTGGCACTACTACCTGTTCTGTATTCATTGACATTTCACCATTAGTTGTTCTCACGTAAGGAACAACGTTTCCAAATCGTGGAAATTTATTTTAAGAATCAGTGAAACTCTAATCGTCCACCTAAACGAACTATTCGCGAAGCAATCAATAAATTTCGAACCATTTTTTCGTTATTGGATATTCATCACCCGACTAAAGTGCGTACAATAGCTGAAAGTGTACTGAAGACCGCAATCAATCAATGCGTCGCCATTCTAAAGCTCTGGGTCTCTCATAGTACATTTTGGCGTATTTTGAAGATCTTGGTTTCAAGACATACAGAATGTAGCTTTTTTAAGAATTGAAGCCGGTTATCTTTCAAAAAGCTCCAAATTGATCCGTTTTTTATCGAAAAATTGTGTTCAGTAATGAAGCTTATCTTGGCTGAATGAATACGACAACAAACAAAACAGCCAGAAGAGATTCTAGAGGCTTAACCACAATTGATCCCTGCATAAGAAGTGAACATAACATGTCTAAATAACAGAATATCGACCAAAATGATCGAAAGAGTGCTGGAAAGCTGGATCATCTAAAAACCATTCGCGGACAACATTTAAAATAAATTTTTTTCAAACATTAAATTTTTATTTAAAAAAAAAACTTCCGTAAGCTCTTATTGGATCACCCTTTATTAACCATCGGATACAGTTCAAACGAGACCTGTAAACATATATATAACAAAGTAGTTGAACTAGCTACTAATTCAACTTGGATTTTAGTGTCCCTGTATAAGTTTTAGTTTTTTACACTTAAGAGTAAAGATAATATCAAGTTTATATGTAGACGATATGTTGAAAATTATGGGAACTGTATAGTTAATTGGAGCTTCATCAGTTGTAGCATTAATGGATAAGAGAGTGATTCTCATCACACTGCGTTCCAGCCGTTACCAGATTCAAAAAGTAGTTATGTGTTGGCTTAACCACGTTATTCAGAAGTTAAAGACAAAACAAAGCGGCTGACATGGACAATATATTGCAGCAAAACTTCTGCAGCAGAAACATGGTGATGCATCTATAACGGCTGAAACTCCGATACAATAAGTAGTTTTGTGTTGGCTTAACCACGTTATTCAGATGCTAAAGATAAAACAAAGCGACCGGAATGGACAATATTGCAGCAGAACTTCTGCAGCAGAAAAATTACGATGCATCTATAACGGCAGAAACTCTTACCTCACTACTAGCAGAAGCGTGGAATACTGGTAGAAATCTACAGAAATGAAAGGAAGACTGACTATGACAATTACAAAGAAAGGTGACCTTAGAGAATGCAAGAACTGGAATGGCATTACCCTGCTCAATAGTACAATGAAAGTATATGCTCATAGATCACCAATGATCACTTTTTTAACGAATATCACCAACGGTCAACCGGCACATATAAAAAGAACAAGCTCCTTATAGACCTGGAAAAAGCTGTACGCAGATCAAATCAATTCAATTCATATCATCATCGAAGAACTAAGAATAAAGATCACCACTAAATATACTCTTTTTGTAGACTTTGAACGCGCATTCAATTCCACCAGTAGATGCGCAATCTGGAAGGCATTTTACGGAATGGAGGACATTCTGAAGAAAATAGTAGAACTCATTAAGGAAATGTACAAGGATGCCACAAATAGAGTTCAATACAAAGGCAACCAGAATGATAAATACCACAAGACACGAAGAGTTATAGGTAGGGATGTGTACCTTCTCTAAGTTTTCACTACTGTTGTTAATAGTGCTGGATAATGTGATGCGCAAATTAAACAGCGCATCCGGTGTAATCCAACTCAACGACTTGCGGACATGCAGCAAAAAGCCCAGAAGTTAACAGATTTGGCGCAAGAAGTTAGTCTTAAAATTAACGGCAGTAAAACAAAAGCTATGAGACTGAACACAAACATTAATACACGAATTACCATCAACCAAGTAACCATTGCGGATGTTGATAGGTTCGTATACTTTGGTTGTACTAATGCTTCATAAAAACTGGAATGCGTCCGCCCAGTCACGCAGTCGAAGCTATGAATATTTAATGCCGGTGTAAAATCAGTACTGCTCTGTGGTTGTGAAACATGGAAACATGTGCAGAAGATAACCAGAAGACCTGGGTATTTGTTAATAAATTCCTCAGACGGCTAATAAAATGCTTCTGGCGGAATACAATGAAAGACGAGGCAAATCGAGATCAAACGCGAAATTAAGAAACGAAAATGGAAATGGACACATACTTAAGAAAAGGCGCAGTGGCATAACTAGAATGTCATTGAAGTAGAATACGCAAGAAAAGCAAAAAGTTGGAGGGCCGCCTGGAGAAGAATGGTGCTAACCGAGGCTCACAATGGGCAGAACTAAAAGCTTTAGCCCTGTGGCTTTCTGAGTAACTACAACAAATATAATTAAATTATCTCACGCCACATAATTAATTAATAAAATCAATATTTCGAGTTAAGTTCTTGTAATTCACTAGTACTGTCGTGTCACGACTAAACGTATATATACGAATCGCACAGTATGAACATCAAATCCGGTAGCATATGCCTGATGAGATTGATTATATTTTTTCGATCACCAAGTCATTTAACGACGCCATCATCAGATGCTCACAAGCAAAAACTCGGATTTATAATTACATTCAAATTTACAGAGAAAGCAATACGCTTTCTTCATTGGTGGTGACCCCAACGGCCTTATTTTAGGGCATTATATGTCAAGATCTTCTGACACAAACCACCCGCTAATATCATCCTCTACCTCCTAACACGGCAAAAAGTGTGTAACTTCCCACAATGGAATTTCCGGCCTTCTCTTTCAATACGTGGTAGTTCGTTTCGCGTTCAAGGCATAGATATTTCCAGGAAGTTCAATTCATGCTATACAACAAAGCAACATTGTTCGTTCTATATTAATGTCTGAGACAATTATCAGAAGCTGGCTCACCCATCCAGAAGCTCACCCACTCAGATACACTACCATAAAGAGAATTAATATTGGTTTTAAATAAGAAGTCGAGGATAACTTATCATCTTTTTCAAGGTCGAATTCAACGGGTGTATCTGTTTCATGGCGGTCGTACAACCTTATAGCTTACATCGGGAGTGACAATCAATTCCAAGTCGACCAAACCTGTTCGGAAAAAAAGCAAATCAACATTCAACAACGGCTATCTCATATTGAGTTTTAAAGCTTCCAAAAATAGATTTTTGTTCGGATTGCAGTTTCAATCTCCTTTATAACTAAAAAGCACATTAACTCTAGACTATAGACTTAAATAACCATTACATCCTCATAAAGCTGTTAAAAATTGCTATGCCAGATTATAACAAATTGTTTGCCTCATGAAATAAGATCCTATAGAGGCCGCTTTCACACTCCTAGATAAAATTATTGCTATAAGTTCACGTGAACTCGATATATACCGACTATGATATGAACACATGGAAGAACAGTTCAGAAAGAACAGATCAAATTCTTTAGCAAAATGAAACAGCTTAAACCAAGGCTTTATTGTAAGAGATCTATACAGTTAAAAAAAATTGAGTTTGAACAATTTCGAAGACTATGGACATCAGGTAAATGAGTTGACATAAAGAATTGGTTTCACAGGATTTGTCAGCTCTGAGATATAAATAAAATCAATTAAGGGAGTACTTTTATACGACGAAATTCCTTGCGATCCTTAATTATTTTGTGGAACAGTGCCAAATGCATAAAGGCTTGGAATATATTTGCTAAATATGTAACCCAAAGAGAAGAAATTCATTCTGTTGCCCATAGCAAGAAAAACACCATCAGTACTGTTTTATTCGGTATGAAAGGGATATGCTGCATCACAAAGAGAGTGACGAGTGTGGAAGCCAAACTCATTCGGAAGGACTAGTCTGGCTATAGGAGTTATGTAGCATTATAATACTGTGTTAAGGGGCACCAACATCAAAGCTGATAGTGCTCCAACCCGGAAAATCAACTCAAGGAAATTAGAAATTCATATTCTTCACTGTGTTCATTAGTTCGTTAAAATCCGAACACGAACATGGCTGATTGCGAGTCCATTGTTTAGTTACAACAGGATAAAATCTTGCAAATGCTGAAAAGAGAACGAAGTGGCAACCCCACAATATGGCGAATTGATCGAATTCCACTTATATGAAAACTAGACGAATTTTAAGCTCAAATTTCATGATGAATGATAAATGAGGGCTCACAATCTTTATTGAGTTTTTCAACACCAGAAGCATTTATTATAAAAAAAGATAACATCCTCTCTTAGAGACTTTAGTTTCTCGATTACGTGAATAAAAATTTTAATCTCAGCCTTGCGCTACAGGTAGTTGTTTATTTCGACTTCCCCACCCCATAGATGTCAGGGCAGAGCACTCCTCTAGTTTTATGAGAAATTAATCTCTAGCATTAAAATCCGAACAGTTATAAAAGATTCTGCCATAGATTGGATACATTGAACAAACAACACCATCTAGAATAAGGTTCCTGAATTATGTCTTAAGAAATGATATCAAAAGATTTCGTTATTTTTTCTTATGCACCGGATCTCATGTGAGAATCAACAGACGATGTGAGAACTCTCAGCCAATAGTTGACAATTCATTCCAGATATTCATTATTTGTGAATAGCGTTTCTAAAGTATTTAGATGTTTCATCATTACTGTATCTGTATCGAAATCTCGGAAGGTCAATGTAATTTCTAGTTACTGTCTGTCTGTCTCTACCTCTGCATTCTGTTTTGGGTCTCAATGTTCTCCCTACTCCTTACTCCCAAATTGTGTACGTTGACGTACGGCTATAGATCCGATTATCGAAAAGATTGGTTGGCCAATGAAGTCGGTTCAGTCACACCACCGATTGTTATCAGATTGTGAAAAGTCCGGTAATTCCCTCTCCAATGTTTAACCACTGGACCGAATTTGGTCGATTAGTGGAGAATATAATTCGGACCTTATACCAAAAAAGGTTTTTTACAAATCAATTAGCCGCTGATTCTTGTTACATGACTATCCAGAAGTAGACAAAGCTATAACTTGAGGTATGGTGAGAGTTGTAAAATCTATCGATTATATCTCATACTGGTTGATATATTTATAAGTCAATGGCGATTTACGGATGATGCCACAATACTTTAGATTACATAAATAATTTACAAATTTCTCAATCTCATCTCAAGATACGTACAGCGAACAAAAAAAGTGTGTGTGAGCCAAAATTTTATCTCCCCAATTAATCTTCCGCTATTAATCCATAATTTCCTCCCAATTATTAATCCAAAAAACCGAATTTTTAATGCTTTTGGTGTTTCAAAAACCAAATTAATTAAAAACTATAATTAAATTAAACTTTGTAGTTGGTTTTTAATTGCCTCAACAATATATACCTTTTATTAGTTAATAGTTTTTTGATTATTTACCATCAGCCAACATAAAAATTATGAAAAACTCTACCTTCTTAGTTTTCTTTTGTTTCACTGTTTAACTTGTACGTATCTAACAGTTTAGTATATAGGATGTGTACTTAAGACCATTAAGACTCTATTTAATTTCAATTCTGAGATAAAAGAATTAATTGTTTTCTTAATTATGGTAATGATTTGTCATTTATAAACTTTTTTTGTTGTTTGTTTGTTTTTATTATTTTGAGAAAGAGGAAATGAAGACATAAAACAAGAGAAAAAATTTAATTTTGTTTCGAAGAAAATAAAATTAATTTAATTTAAGACAAACGACTACTGTGCGTATCTAGACGAAAAAGAGATGGTTATTAGCTCTAACAAAGCTCTTCCTATGCCTTAAGCATACCAACGAGCTCGCTTTTATATCCAACCGATTTCGGAACTCAAACCGACTACAATTTGCTCCAACTGCCTCAGATTTCTCCGCTCGACTGATGGTGACGTATTCGTCACCAACCCTAGATGGACCATAGAATTGAAATCTTAAATAAATCTCGATAAACTTGAAAAGCCCAATTTAGAGAATAAACTTGATTACAATATAATTTATGTACAAATCGTTACATAAAATATATGTTAATGTTATTGTTGAGCTGCTGCTGTGCGACGAAATAGACAATAAACATATTCAAGATGCGGCTGTGACTTTTATTAATTTTCTTAAATGATACGAAAGTATTATATTTCTAAGACATCATTTCAAGATATCAGGTTAACTGTTGATTTGATTAAGGTTTAAAATTTCGTGAAGGTCGACAAATTGTTATCTGATGATTTTTGGTGTCTTGATATTGTATATACCTGTATGTTCTAGACTTACATGGGTGCTACTGAATTCCATCTAAGTGATTTTCATATTAGACACTTAACCAATATAGTAACACTTGTCACTCAAACACCTGTACAGACAAAAAATAATTACGTCACTTAACGTATCCGGTATCCTCAAATTTCTTAGTTGATTTCTCAAGTAGCAGCACTACTGAGACACAACGGTTACTGCCTCTTATCTCTCTTTGGTTAAGAATATACTTGCTTTGAACGGTTCTGGGGTTTCAATATAAAACTCTCGTTGATTCGCCGATATTTGGTAGACGAAGTAAAATAGAGTTACTCCTAACGGGTTTCCGTAAGCTTTTAGATTCAGCCCACTTAAACAATTTGATCTTATACGTTAATATTTAAACAAAATTAGACATGGCATCTCATTCCCGGTCGAAAGTCGTTTCGCAGTAATCTGTAGCTCAAAAACTGGAAGAGAATTAATTCCCTTGGGTGTTTCAAGCTTAGGAATAAGCTCGAGAGAGAATGTTCCCCAATTAGTTGACATCCTTTATCGGATTTAAGGTTTAAATGACGAAATTCACTAAAAGAGATGTGATCAGAAGCCAGAATATCCACCCATCGCTCTCCAGTGTAATATTAACTGTGTGACTGGCCTAGAGCACAAACTATTGCCAATAATTTATTTATATAGTTATCAAATCCAGAGTATAATGGTGATCGCCCAGTGAGGTTAATTATTATTTTTACACGACCTTTAAGATTAATTATGTTTTAAGAAGGGAAGGTGTTAGAATCCTAAGCTTATAGATCCACATGCTATAACTAGATCAGTATAGCAATTAGAGCTAACAATAGTCATCTGTGTAGCTGCCAGCTAAACCAAACCACACTCTTCAATAAAATTCTGTCACTTGGCGTGTTAAGACATGAAACCGATGAGATTCGAGTTTTTGCCTTCAGCATGTGTTAAGGTTTTTTCTTAAACGCTTGTGATACTGTAAGCACGTATATTATTCACTTCCTAGACGACATTTTAGGCACTACCAAAAAGTAATAGAAAACTCTTGGATCGTTAGAAAATATTAAGGAAAATTTGTACGTTGGGCTAGTCCGAAACCAGAATTCTAGTTCAAACCAATCAAATCAATCAACCCGGAAAACAATCATTATAGGCTCCTGTGATAATAAGTAGCTTCGGAGGGTCATCAACCAAAAGTTGCCACCCGTTCCAAATTTCCTAGATAAATTTACAAATGAAGACGACATCAAATAAATAGCAGCCTAGCATTTGTTCTACAAACCGGAATAGTATGTGGTGACTCAAATCAGCTCGAAGTAAACGTAAGTTTTTACCATACAGTGCGTTTTTCGGATTATTATCACCACACGCAACGATCTTGGCCAGCAAACATAATTTTTTATGTATAGTTTGCGAGATGATTCCCATTACAGTGAACACATTTCTCTTCTGTGACACAATGACCAAATCTTTGACAAGAAATACATTGAACTACTTCACGCTTACGTCCTTCATTTTGCTGCGGTAACAATTGGGAGCTGTGTCACAGACCAAATTGCGCAGTGCTTATAGTTTCTTTATTTGGAACGGGTGGTACTGGGTTCGAATATGTGGTGATATGACTGAGCAAATCTATGGCCACCTATTGGAACGCAAAACTCATAGGCTGATCAATCTTTTCCAAGTCAGTCTTAAGCTGGCATGAAACAATATAATGTCTGACAGACGGTCTGCGAAAATAGTGCCTATATTTATATGTCCTTGATTTGATGTCGGGTTATAAGATAGAACATCAAACGAAAACTGGAGAGAATTGGGAGTTGTTTAGCTCAAGATTACAATAAAGAATTAGGGAGCTTTGCTTCGCCCTAAAGAACAAGGAACAAACAAAAATTTTAATTACGAATTCAAATTTGTTTTTTGTTGACTCGTATCCAATATTGACTAAATCCAGATGAAAAGAGGTTAGAGAGTGTATTTCCCCAAAGAGAAAGTTTTGCGTTAGCCCAGGGAGGTGGTTTATTATTTTTACTGGAAGAAAAATGATGTCCACGAAAGCGATGGTGCTATTGAATCCAAACGTAGATATGCTAACGCTATAACCAGGTGCAGCTGTAAGGTTAACTGAGCCGCATCATTGAATAAAAATCTTCCGCTCAAAGTATTAAGACATGAAGTTTTGGCTTTTGGTGACTTATTGTGCTTTTGGTGAAATAAAACTTTATTTATTGTGTGTCCAGATTTACGATGGAACAGCATTGGAATCTTTGGCCATATAAATGAAAAAACAGGGGAAGATAATGTTTGTTGAAGACACGAGCATAACTTTCAGCGTCAGCATCAATAGGTCAATTAGTGATATATATTTTGTGTTTCGGTCTTAACAATTCAATCTTGTGTCCAGCGCAAGTAATCAATCAAACTGTAATATCATCCAAATGCGATTTAACAAAGAGCGAAAGTAGAGCTCAATTAAGCTAAGATGTCAAAAGAGTTTTATTTAAAGTACTGGGGCTAAACTGAAATTCACAAAGTGATAACTTGCATTTTCAAGTGAAGACAGGTGAAAGTAAATATGGAAACATACGAGACTTGCCGCTAATATAAGTACACTCAGATTGTAATTGCTTAGTACAAGCGTTAAGAAAATTAGCTTTCACTAATTGTTGCAGCCGCAGCATGTTTACGGATTTCGTACAAAGAGGGTCCTGAAAGAGCTAATCTTTATCTCTCAATTACTGTGTGGTAGTGATTTACTGTGGTTTTACTGTGGACCAAACGTCACAGGTTACACAAAGTTATCATATCCCAACTAAATCAAATTCAGCAAAGTTTGCGTCAGTAGTACAGAGAAACTACTAAAGAGTTATAAAGCATTGTGATATCTTTTTTTTTTTTTTTTTTTTTATCTCTACAATCTGTTTCGGGGCTCGAGGCACCAACTCTTTCGCGGTTCACTTATTTACGCCCTACCTTACCATTACAGCCAAATCGAGGACGTACGGCTATAGGTCCAATCTACGTAGAACCATCTGCACATTGCATAGCTCCATGACAGCCTATAGTACTGACATGGAAGATGGGATAGCCCATGTATTCGGCACTCCAACAGGGGGTCATAGATGTGTTCATTAACACCACCGAACGTAATCGTATGGTGAAAAATCCCTTTTGCATCCTGTCCCTATCGGGATTCGAACCCGGTACCTCTTGCTCCAACTCCCGCAGCTTTAACCACTCCGCCACCTGGGCGGTTAGCATTGTGATATCCCTGGCGTTTAAAATTAAATCTTTAGGATTCATGAATCGCTAAACCGAGAAGAATAATAACAGTCGCCTAAACATTCAAGTAATTCTCGACGGCAAAGGACCTTTGGGCCACTCGTTTTTCAGTAACAGCTTGAAGCAGCAGTTTTGAATAATGAAGGACAAAACAGTAATACGGAAGGAAGTACAGTAACACCAACCAAGTGTACAATTTGTTTGTCATAAATCCTGCAAAAAAAGCGTAGTTAACCTGAAAGCTGACCTTCTTTAATGTAGAACCAAATTTGAAAGCGAAACGCGATCTAAACGCATAACATGGGAAATGTCACAATCAGCCAAGATGAATTGTTAACGGCCCATAAATCAAAATAATGAAGAATTGGGTGTTATTAAACCGACTCACTTCTTGTATGGGCACACCACTAACGCCATTCTTGAAGTTGATATCACCAATCAAAATACCATAAATGGCAATAGCAACAAGAGTACTTGATAACTCTGCAAAACGGATCTAAATCCAGATCAATTATATCGTGTTACGTCGAGATAACTAAATTTTATTAGCCAAGTGGGTTTGGAAGTAGCTCAAAACTCCATGCTGCAATGATTTACAGTTGAATGTACTTCAACCCAATCGGTTCAAAATGACTGAAACCTGTGAATTAAGTATCAGCCAGTATATAAGTAATAGCTTTTTCAAAGTCTTTTGTTTCGAAATTAAGGGGGGATATTTATTACAAATTGATAAAGTGATCCGAATTTCATTCATGCTCAAGAGAGAATAAGCTCCGGTTGTTTAGTCTCCTATTTCGACAAGATAAAATGAGAGTCACTCTCCATTTCAATATCAAACCAATATTGAGAATTTGAAGTTGAGAAGTATTCAATTTCATATCGAACTAATGGAAACTTCTGAATACTAGTAGAGGTGGAGCGGGAGGTACCGGTGTCGAATCCCGATAGAGGCAGGATGCGAAAAGGGATTTTCACCTTCGATCGTTTGGGTGGTGCGATCGGTGGTGAGAATGAACACATCCGAGACTCAGTTGATGTTTGAATCTTCCATGTCAGTACTGTAGGCTGGCATGGAGCTATGCAATGTGCAGATGGTTTCTATAAGTAAATAGGACCTATAGCCTGAGTGACAGATAATACTACAAAAAGCAAATCTGTTGCTCTTACCTAAAATGACCAAGTACCAAATTATTTGATCTATAAATTGTGTGGCTGAATGAACTCTTAGAAAAAACTATGATGAAAACTGTCATAAATAATAATGATTGCCTAAAATTCAGGTATATACTTTGTTGAGAAGGTTTGCATGCACACGTAGTGAAAATATTCGGAAGATTTGCAAGCTCCAAACTTTTTTAAAGAACAATCACCTGTTTAATGAAGTAGAGCCGTTGTTGAATTTGTGTTTCTCTATTAGCAACGAATGTTTTCCATTTGCTTGGTGGCTAGTACAATGGTTGAATCGGTCCAAGCGAGGGATGGTATATTTTGCAATTCCATGGCTGATGACACTTGATCCAATAGTTTTGCCACGAAGAGTGCTCCACAAAGTTCTAACCTTGGAAATGAAATTTTGGTTTTTACTGAAGCTACCTTTGTTTTTGCTGCTATAAGAGTAATGATTTTGTTTTCGAATGTTATTACTTTCGTATAAACGACAGCTGCATATGCTTTATCTGAAGCATCGGCAAATCCATGAAGTTCATATTTGATGCTAGTTTTGAGTCCTTTATTCCATCTCGGTATGTTGATGTCGTGTCGTCAATTGCGCTTAAGTTGTGTCGTAATTTTTCCCTTTGTTCGAATTCTGATGTTAATTCATCATCCCATGATAAGTTTTGTAGCCATAGCTCTTGAAACATTATTTTAGGGATAATTAAAACTGGGGAAAGCCATCCCAACGGGTCGTAAATTTTTGATATTTGCGTTAAAAACGACCTTTTTGTTTGATTCTTCTTTGATTTCGGGAATTTAATTTTAAATTGAAATGAATCAGTTACTGGATTACACAATATGACAAGTGTTTTTATGCTGTCATCTTCTTGAATCCGTCTTGGACCAAGTTGCTTTAGCTCTGACGGTAATTCCTTTAAAAGGTATGTTTTATTGCTGATCCATTTTCGCAACGGAAAACCTCCTCCTTTCAACAAGTTGATTAGTTCGCTGCCTTCTTCTAAAGTCTCACTTCCGGACATTACATTATCGACATATAAATCTTGCATCATCCGATAGTTGTTGTAGGGTTTTTATTGCCAGATATGATGCGGGGGTTATTCCATATGTAACCGTTGTTAACTTGTACTCCTTTATGGGTGAGAAAATTAGTCTCTGAGTATAATTATGAGTATAATTTTGTTGTTGTTACAATCCCCTTTTATTACTTCAGGAAGAATGATATTGTAAAATACATCTGCTCCGATTAGAACATCAATCCGAGCTGGTACATTGTAGTTGGGATCAGCTAACATCAAATGATGCACATGATTGTACTGGCTCTTGTATATTTTACTTGACGGTGTCAGTCCCGTTATTTTGTTGAGGACTAAACCAGCTGTTACCGTTGTCGAGAATGTAGATGGCTAGTTTGACCTTATTTTCAGTTCTATGCTTGATTTCGAAATTCCAGTTTCATTTGCTCCTAGTCCATCTATGTTTGCGTAGATTTTGGACCTTTTTAGACGAAAACTCTGGTATGCTTCTTCCGTAATAAAAGCCACTTGGGAGCCTTGATCCATTAATGCTCTTAATGTGATTTCCTCCCCAATTTCAGCTTCGGCTTTGAACAAAGCTGTAGCGAGTAATGCCGGGCCTTGGCATTGTATGCATGTTTGGACAGTCTTACAATCAGGTAGCTGATGATTACTTTTCAAACAGTTCCTGCATAACTGTAAGAATGTTACAAGCTGATTTTTTTCATATATGTTCATTCCTTTGAATTTGATACAATCTGATAGTAGGTGTTTTAGCTTGTATAGGTCACATGTTGGAGCTTGGTTTGATGTTAAAAAGGTTGTTCCACTTGAACTTGCTCGTATCGGTATTCCTGCAGTTTTGCGAAAGCTTGTAGATTTCTCGCGTAAAATTGTTTTTTAGAGTTTGAATTTCCTTGAATTTTCGAGTGTCATATCATACGCCCTGTGTGAGTCATGGTCTTATTTCTTTTCGAGGACATAGATCACTATTTGATCCCAAGAATCTGTATCAACTCCTAGATTTTAGATCGCATGTAAACTCTTGTTGGTCGTGTCGTAAAGTGTTCTCAGGGCTGAAGCTGATTTCGCGTTGATCGTTGGTTGTGACATTAAGGTATGAATATATTTTGTAAGAATCACCCTGCGATTATCATACCTGTCTTTGATGATTTTCCACGCACCCTCGTAGTTTTCACCTATGGACTGCAAGTGGCTTCTTAGTTTAGCAGCTTGACCGCTAACGCATTGTTTTATATAGCTGATATTGTGTACAATGAGTGTTTAATGTCTTGATATGGTTTCAAAGGCATAGATACAGAAAGCTTAAACAAATGAATCATAAGTACTAAGTGTAAAGTCTAGATAATTCATAACAAAAATTTATTTTGAGCCTTAATTGATGCTTGAACTAAGCTTTCATAATTATTATAACTACCAGTCAAAGCTTTCGTCTGATCCCTTTGAAGTTTTTGCTAAGGCTTAAAAAGCTTTATTTTTCAAAAACAAAATTTTTAGGAGATTTTATTATTTTTATAAATGAAGCAGTTATAGGTGTCTTGACAATATTTTGTACTGGTTATCTTAAAACTGACTTATAATTGGGTGAGATGTCCATGAGATGCAAAACTGTTTGTTTTACAAAAATTTCGATTGAAGTCTGAAAGCTTATCACTCCCATGGGATATTTGGTTGCCATAATTCATAGTTTGAAGTTATTTAATCATTTTGTTTATCAATTGTATAGATGAAAAATATGATGTCGATACATAAAATTAACATCACATAAACATAGAAAAAAACTTATTTAGATATATAATTTGTATACGACCAATTATTACATTAGAGCTTTCATGCCGAGTAAATATTATGTGGGTGACCAAACTGTTAAAATTGCAAAGAGGATGAATGGAACATCATATAAACTATTCCCTTATCAAGTGATTAAATATCAGTCGGATTATGCCACCAACGACGTGATGGTCACACTTTATAAGTCATTATTGACACCAAATTTTATTATTCTCCGGTTCCATTTAGATTTCCATAGTGGATGTAGATGAAACAAAGCATAATTATCTCAAGTAAGACGTATCTTATTCACCTCTTTACACGATAGTTATCATATTTATTAAGACATGTAAAACACTATACATTTTGAATACTTGACACTACGTAACTATTAAGAGATTCAGTTTTTGGCTTTTGGTGACTTATTGTGCTACTGTTTTAATCCATAGATAGACGCCATTAGAGGCACTTCCAAAAACTAAGAGATAGATAAATGGCCGAGAGCAAATTTTAAAGAAAATTTGATCCAGCACGTACTGTAGGGCTAATCCGCAGCCAGAAATAGAGTTTAAAGACTTCGAATCAAATCAAGCAACCCGGAAAACAATCATTCACTACGTTCCTGTGATAATAAGCAATTTCAGAGGGTCACTAATTCGTAACAATCACTTCACAAAATTATGTTTCATCGCCTCTACGAGGGAAGGCGCCATCAACTAGACAACAGCCTATGCATTTGTGCAACAAACTATAGGTGGTCTTGGAAGCATATATAGTATGTGACGACTCAAGTCAGTTCGAAACAAGTATAACGTTTAATCATTGACCTTTACTTCACGCTTGATAGCAAAAAAAGCAGGTTTTGTATTGGGAGCAGTGGATGGCCAAATCTATGACTCTTCTAAATGTCAGTTCTATAGACTGACATGGAGTAATGCAAGGTATAAATGCTCTAAGCAAATTGAGGTTATACATAACTCTACGTCCTTGATTTCGTTTCAGAATTAGGTAGGACTTGCTAACCCGCAGTCTGCCTCCAGAACGAATATCAAAGACGAAGAAACAAACAAAAATTTTAATTAAGAATTCAAATTAGTTTTTTTTGTTTTATTTCGAATTATATTGCATATCGAATGTAGAGCGCCGGCCATCCATAGTTCAACAATTTTACGACCACCAAACCGTTACACTCGTATACCGAACAAATCATTATTCGATCTATACACTCGCATACAGCTACCGTATATATACCAACAAGAAACAAATGGACATTAAATTAGTGCTCACCAAGACGTTTTTAGGTTTAAGTACCTCGTCGTGATCTTATCTGCTCGCATTTACCCAAAATAAGAAATAAATTATTATTACGTCTTGGTGTGTTGAGATAAACAATTTATATTTATAATAATAAAAACATTTTTATATTTTTGAATATTTTCTAATTATTTTTATTACATCAAAACAAATGCATAATTAAAATTTCAAAATTCAAATTTTTAATTGAATTTTAAAGTTTTCGTAGAAATTATAAGATTTCGAAAGGTTATTAGTCATTTTATGCACTCAATAAATTTATAACAATAGAATTATAAAGTTTATAGATTTTTAAATGGATTTATATCTTACCAAACTGTTAATTGACGGTGCAGTCGAATAATATAAGATAATTAGTGTGGTTGAGAGAAGTAAACGAAAATATTTTAAGTATACGACAGTTAAATCTTAAATTTTATTAACCCTTTAATACGCACACTCGTATCTATATAATTTAAACCAAATAAATAACTTTGTCATCGGTAGCACAAAACTATAAAATAGTTTAGTATTTAGGGTCGTAATTCTGGGAAACAATTAAAAACGTGAAATGGAGCCAAACAGACATCGAACCGAAAATTATATAATAAAGGGTTTTCTAATAAGAGGTTTCGTTTTGATATTAAATAAACGAGTATTTTTTAAGAGGAATCAGCCGAATCCTTATCAAAATGTTTTCCAGGACCCATTCGCCCACTTCCGGCTTATGTCCTCCTTAACTTCACGAATTGTATCTTCAAGGTTTCACGCGACTCCAAAGAAGCAAGTCTTAAATGGCAGGAATTTTTTGATGGAATATTGCGATTGTTTCATTCTTGAATTTTCTGGGCGTCAAATGCGAGGTAAAATTCGGCCTCATCACTGAAGATGATATTTCAATGAAAATCTGGATCATTGCATCAAATTTAATTGCATCAAATGCAGCAAATTTGAAATGCCCAATCACCGAAGACACGAGCTTGAGTTCTTGTGTTACCTGAACTTTAACAGCCTTAAGGCATAGGTCATTGTGCAAAATACGGTGAAGTGTCGTTTGTGGAATGTCTAATTCGAAAGATTGACGAGGAATCGATAAGCCTGAATTTTCATCAACACTCTGGGAACTCTGGGAACCAATTAAAAACGTGAAATGAAGTCAAACACACATCGAACTATATAATAAAGGGTTTTGTAATAAGAGGTTTCATTTTGATATTTAAAAAAAGAGTAGTTTTTAAGAGGAATCAGCAATGACAAGGATTCATGTAATTTTCCATGACCAATTCGTATATTTGCGGCTTATCGATAACTTCACGAATTTCATCTTTAAGGTCTTGAATCGATTCTGGAGCATTGACATACACCGCATGTTTCACATGGCCCCAAAGAAACAAACTAAAAGAGTTAAATCACTAGATCTCGCTCGCCAATTGTAATTGTTCCATGTTTTTTTGCACAATTGCGATTCTTTCGTAGCTTGTGAGACTCGTGGTGCCATCTTTTTTCTGAAAATAAACATGGTTCACATCAACATCTTCCAATCTCGGTCATAAAAAATCATCAATTATAGTTCGGTAGCGCAACCCATTCATAATAACAGTTGAACCAGCCTCATTGCAGAAAAAGGCTGCCGCAAGCCAAAATTACACCGCAAGCCAAAAAAACTGCACCAAACAGTGACACAATGAGGATGAAGAGGCTTTTCAACAATCATTCTTGAATTTTCTGAGCGCGAAAGGCGACAATTTTGCTTATTACCCTATAGCCTCCGAGGTGAAAATTGGTGAATGATGCATTTGAATTACCCAATCAGCGAAGACACCACCGGCTTGAGTTCTTGTGTTCACTGAACATAAAAAGCATTCAGAGCCTAGTCTTTATACAAAATACGGTGTAATGTCAGGTGGGGAATGTCTTATTCCAAAAATAGGCGAGGAATTGACAAACCTGAATTTTCTTCAACACCAGCAATATACTCAGTTGTTCGAGAATGACGTGAATCGTCAGTCTCGTCGTAATTCAGACATGGAACCGAAAATTAAATAATAAACGGTTTTCTAATAAGAGATTTCATTTTGATATTAAAAAAACGAGTATTTTTTAAGAGGAATCAGTATGTTCTCAATAACTTCACGAATTCCATCTTCAAGGTCTTGAATTGATTCTGGAGCATTGGCATAGCCCGTATTTTTCACGTGGCCCAAAAGAAAGAAATCTAAAAGTGTTAAATCACTTGAACTCGGTCGCAAATTGTGATACAAAAATAACACGGTCAGTAAATTTTTTTTTGCAAAATTGCAATTGTTTTGTGTGACACGTAGCGCCATCTGATTTCCGAAAATAAATAATGTCGTCCACATATAATCAATCATAGCTCGGAAGAGCAATCCATTCACAATAATAGTTCCATCAACCTCATTGTGGCTACCCTATACTTACACCACCAGCCTAAAAACCGCCCCAAGCAGTGATACGTTGAGGATGGAGATTTGGCGAGGAATCGACAAACCTGAATTTTCTTCAACACTATATGAGCTACAGCAACAATATTCTCAGCCGTTCGGGAGTGATACACAAGGTTTCGATTTTACATATCACTAACTTATCCCAACAGCTCATTTTTCCATAAGTTTCACTATTGCCGGTCGAAAAGGTGCTTTACCATTTTTGTAGTGTTCAAAAGATGACAACTACCCAAATAGTAGGCTATGCAAAATGAAACCTCGTTTTGGAAAACCCTTTATATTTAGGTTGCATACACTCTCTCCTCTTACATCTAGCATGTATGTAAGATGCCGGGCAGCACTTAACACTGTTTAATTATAAAACGATTAATTATGTTAAGTTATTCGTTCGAGTTTGCGCAAACAGAATGCACGCATTCGTGATGCAATTCGGACACGTCGGTGCAATATGGATAGGGTTATAAAACTGAAGTGGTGAAACAACCAGTAGTTTTATTTGAGACAGATGAATACTCATTCATAATTTATATGGTGAAAAAAAATACAAGAACAATAAAAATCTTTGAGACGTCTTGTCGAACTCTGGTTTCGTTTTTATTATGTTTTCAATTCTTTTAATTAATTCTAAGAAAAATGCGTCCTAATTATTTTTTTTATACAGTTTCGTGGTTGTAACAATTTATAATTACCATATTCAAGATCTACGAGATTTGGAATAATTAATTATTATTTTCTTAGTATATAGTGTGACAAGTTGGGACACGCCCATTTTTAAGATTTTGGTCCTTGATTATGACACAGTAGATTTTTAAAGATTTTATTACGACGTCTATAGGTGGTTTTCACAGAACATCGTTAAAGGTAAAATGACTTTTCATCATTTATGTGGTTTAAACCTAAAACCTGGAAACTAGGAACGGCAATATGTAGGAGCGGGAGGACTTAGTTGGCATTGATCGATATATCAGACGTTGAATCGTTGAAACACAACGTCGTCTTCATTCGTTATCTGGATTCTCTAGATTCGTATTTTGCTCGTTCTACTTATCGTATGGCTATCAATCGCAATCCAACCGAACCATTGTAAATGTAAGTACCAAACATGTCGATTTTGTGTGTTATTTTGGACGAAACTATTACTTTAGAGACAAAACTGATCAAAGCTAATACAAATTAAAAGTTATAGGACAATGGGTAGCGCGAGACTTCCTGGAGAATATGTAAATATTGATAAACAGTTTTGGCTGGGTAGTACAGAAAAAAACTTGGTGAAACTTTTGACAAAACAAATTAGGCGCTAGATAGTCAATTTGTGTGCAACATAGAATAAGGGCGGCCTGGAACCACGAGGCAAAATAAAAATTCGAATCCACTGATAACCCTTGATGTGAAAGCTGATCCTTGTATTCCTCAATGTCTGCCTTTTCTTCAGTAAATTCCAAAGAAATTGTTCTTTAAGCGATGTTACGGCAGATCGTATCCGGATCATTTCATCGTTCTGCTTCGGTGACTTTAATTTTCTAATTTTGTATTTCTGCATTTCAGTGTTTGGGTTTTCGGTATCTTATCCAGGTAATATGTCTCACTTAGCTCAATACCACATTTCTTCACTTTTTCATGTAATCACTGAACTCTGAAAGCTGGAAGTTTCCGTTTTCCCTTTCGAACATGTCATGGACACTTTATGTCGGTGTTCTCCAAGTTTATTGCTTCCACCGTTCCCCTTTCATTGACTCTCCTATACAAAAACGAACATTATGTTTTTCTCTTCATCCTTGAAGCGACATTGCCAATTTTGTTATAGGACTTATCAGTGTGTTTTATTGCCATTGATTCGTTAATTCTGTTGTCATTCATGATGAACAACTCAGGTATTTTACAATTAAATTAGAGATGTCCCAGATTCTCTCATCACCAGCTACGTCTAGCTTATCGGGATTGAGTACCAAATGATCAATACCAGACGATTCTACTGCACAGGGTAGATATTTTCTAAAAGATAGAAATAAACATCCAAGTCTTAAACTACAGTCGATCACTTTAAGTAACGCAGGAACACTCCTTTCCTGACCATCGTTATATAACCTATAGCAATAACGTTTTCCTGCCACCCGGAAAGCTTTCAGGTTGCCGTTCGTATCTAAATGAGATGAGTGAGCATTTCAACATTCTGGTAGTCTGGGTCCCCACCCATGTTACAAATCTCCAACTGCGCTACTGGAAAGGGCAAAGTTGGGGAGACCCATTACCACACACTCATAGAATTGCAAGGCAAAGTCTGGCCAAAGCTGGACTTGAAACGGTACGAAGGCGTGAACTTAAAACAATCATGGGGATACTCATAGGACACTGCCTTCTTGGAAATTCTGCGAGGAGGCTAGGTCTAGAAGTTAATGACTTTACCAGAAGCTGTATGGAATAGGAGGAGCAAAAGACGGTAGTCCATCTCCTATCCCCAAGCTCAGCTTTGACAAACAAAAGACATGAATATTTGGGTAAGTTTTAAATGGACTCCTTCTCTGATCTCAGAAACTAAGGTGCGAGACTTATTATTACGCTACGTAAATGGCTCAAACTGATTCTCAAAAGGAGAGTAAGATCCTGCGTCGTATCACAACGGACAATCGCGTCTAAGTGTGCTGTAGCGGTCATTCAACCGAACCTAACCTTTTATCTTTATGACCTGTTTTGGGTCGTAGTGCACTCCTATATATGGGTGTGTTTGACCTATATATAGTCAGTTTGTACTCATTCATAAGTGGTTCATCAATCGTGTTGTTTCAATTAATTCTCCAAATAAAATTGTCACATTTGGAATTCAGTAAATCCACTACATCGGACCATTCATCTTCGAAAATGCATCAGATCAGTCAAGAATATAGTTAATAACCTCATAATATGGAGTTTCAACATGCAAGTTAGGCCAAGTAAATTATTGCAGGACTCATTTCTTGGCCGTATAATCCTTTATGCTAACAAGCACATAACCAATCATGGCTAGTAAGAGACATAAACCGTATTTTGATCAGCTTTATGTAGAATGGCCAAGGGAAAATTGTTGAAGAAACTTAGAGAATGAAACGGAATCTAAAATAAAAAGGGAAATATTAAAATCAAACCTAAATATAGGTAAAACAAAAGCTACCAACCTGTAGTCCGGTTGGTCGGCGATACCTCGGTCCATGTATCCAATCCCGTCCTTTCCTTAGGCACTAACCTGCAAAATATGAACGAGACATGGCAAGTCACATACATCTAACAAATAGGATAAGCACATAGGTGCATTGGCCAGCTGACCACACATAACATATATGAGACATTTTACAACAAACAATCACAGAAAATAATAATCACAAATAACGAACGCTTATTACATGAACCGATTAAATAAACACAAAGTCGCTGTAAACAAAAATACCAATGTCAAATCACCACACAACACCGCAAATAGAACAAAACTTTTCATATGACAGTGACACTGATACGTCAGCCAAATGACAAACAAGTTGGGTACATCTCGATAAGCAACCGTAGCTGAATTTTGGTGCTACAATATAGATGGCGTAAGGAAAACGGAGAAGAAAGCGTATTGCACGATGTACCGTGAGAGGTCGAAAGTGATAAAAGGTGATGCGAGTCGGCGAAAAGGGGTTTCTTGCTTGATTGTTGCGAGAGAGTGGATAAGGTATCAAAAGATAAATCGAGGTGAAAGTGTTTTATTCCTCTAGTGAAAAATAAAAACAGAAAAAAAGATCAAGAAAGAGGAAACGAAAACAAGTTGTGAATCGCGTTGTCAGTGAAGGTGAAGGTGGAGCCACGTGGAGAGGATCGACAAGTGGAACGAGATCGATCGCGGTGCTTGCTCGACATAGAGAGCCGTTTGGTCTCTAAAAGGTCTATAAAAAGGTTACACGTGAGATGCCATTTTTATACTTTTCCTTACAAGCTTCCAGTGTCACAAGTTTCCATATCAATAGTACAATCTCCCTCCCCCCCAATTGTTACACCCAACCCGAAGGTGTCTAGCCAACCAAAGAGAGCTAGTCATATTCGTGCGCGCAGGCTGGCGCCCAAAAATAAAATCAAATTGTCTGGACGGCCCGAATCAAGGTATCGTAGTGCCCAAATAGAAATACTTTTTTTTATTTGCTAACGCGTACGTCACAAGAATTGCCTTCTGATGTATCAGTGGGAGTACATTCACATTTATCCAAACGGAGGGCTACATAACGTTTCTATTTGGGCCTGTAACAACTAACTAATTCTAAGCTAATTGATACAGAGAGCAATGGATGAGGATTTACTACTGAATCCTATAGAGATGTTAGCTTCTTTCTACAAGAGTGGTTTGAAAATTGATAAGAAGTGCGGGATTTTTTGCAAATATAATCATTAAACAATAAAAGAAGGCATGTGTCTACGGACATGAATGTCAGGACGCCCACGCCTAACATTATTTTATAAGCTCAACCAGTTTCATTATCATCACGTTTTGTCCATCAATCTAGAGAAATGCAGCCCATCCGACAAGGGCGTCTATACAACATTTCTGAACATAAATAGGTATAGTGAGAAACATAAACTCTTATTCTAGTTGGGTCTGGCTAGACCACATTAGCTAATCAATGCTGACACATTTCGCATATTGTTCGAAAGCTCTATCCATCCAACGTTCTCAATATACGCAATAAATAAATGGTTTGGACAGGATGTGTTTGCTACATCCTGTCCAAACCATCAATTATTTAGCGAACTAAAAAGGATCTAGTATATAAAGGTCCTTGACGTTGACACTATCCAAGTATTGATTTGAAATGGTTGATTCAGGTAAGTACAGTTATAAAGGCCACCCAATAAATATGAATATCCAGGAGATTCCTAAATCTAATTATGTAAAACCTGATGTTTTGGACAAGACTTTAAAGTGTTTCGTTCGGTTTCATTGGGTCATGAATTCGAACGAAAGATGTGAGATTCGTCCCAAATAAGAAGAAACAAGAGTTTCTTCTTATTTGGGACGAATCTCTCATTATATGAAGAGGTCATTTACCCAAACAGCCAAGACAGTTTTAAGGTTCGAAAATTCCAAACTAACGTCCTGTGAATAATATCCGAAATTCACGAGACGTTCACTAACGTTATCGCAAATCTGCCCCCCTATAAATCAACCGATATCTTTAACTTTGCTAAACAAATGCAACCAATTGTTTAAGAATATAACAGCATCTGGTACCTGTCCTTGAATTACTAGACTTCCTTTAATAAATTAAACTAAACTAAGAAGAAAAATCGATTTTTGGCACAACAAAAGCGTTCTAATTTTTAAAGCATTTTCCTTCTTTCATTTTCATTAATTTTCGCCATCGTCAACGTGTGTATATAAATACAAGAAAACACTTTAAGGGTTGAAAATCTATATAAAATGAAATCGATACGTTAACAATGCGCATTCCGTAAAAATTATGAGCGAGACGAGAAATACTAACAAAAATTAGGAGAAAATGACATATTTTCCAACTTCCTTAAAGTGGTGCATATGTGTGTGTGTGTGTGTACGTGTGTATGTATATAGCATGTACAGCAAACAGAATAGGGATAATATGTAACTTTTCTTTGATTGGTTGTTGGTCGAAGGAAGAAAAGGATATATAAACGACACATGCGCTCTAAGACCAATCATATATATATACCGTCGATTTTATGTATAAGGGTGGAATACATAAATATTTTTTATATTTATGTACAAAGCATAATGTATACGAGTACGAGTACATATACTCGTTCGTATACGAGCACAGTAGAAAAAAAACATACATAAAAGGAAATAGGAAGAAAATTAAGTAGTAATTGTAAGGAATTTATATAAATTGATATGCTCGCGGGAACGGCGAGTGGTGTTGAAAGGGGATGACGAGGTGGGGGTTGAGAATGAATAACCAGTAATATAATAGAGACATACATACAATATTATATCAATATGTCCAATTTGAACAGATACGAGTTTTTATATACTGCTGAGTTATGAGCACAACCAATTGATTTTTTTACTTGCTATACACTGTTGTTGGTGTGCTTGAGGCTCTTTTTTTCGGTTAATATTCCCGCAACTCAAACTTTGGGTGTGCTCTTTTCGTCGATATGTGTATGGTGGTGTATATATATCACGAGCGGGAAACTTTTTGCTGTGTTATTATTATTTAACGATTTTATTATTATTATATTGGGGGTGCTAGAAAATAATTTTTATTTATTAGATCAAGTATATATGTAGTATTGGGAGTAAGAGGTGGGGGAGGAAGGTGTATTTTTTTTAGTTTTGAACCATATAATAGCTCGTCGAGTTTTATATTTAATGGTGGAAGTTTAATTGACTTTTTATTGGTTTTGTAAACTGAAATTTTGATAAAATTGATTTCGTATAAAACTGATACGAGTACATGATGGTTAATGTCTCATGCTTATAGTATTGAAATTAATTTGAATTAATTATTTCAACGGGATATCCTATTTTTACTATAGTTGCGTAGGAAAGAAATCATAAAATAGATGAACGTTCCCTCAATGGACAATCACAATTTATAAGGTATGAATGATTAACTCTGATATAAAGTCCTCAGTATCATGCAAAGTTCAGACCAACAAGCACACTTACGAAGACACTCGACATATAGTTACTAAATAGTGAATCTTGTGGGCGATAACAGCTCTGTTAGTATCATATTCACTTGGGCCCGGGGAACAGTTCAGGTGGATACCAAAACCATTTAAGAAGTCATCAATTCTTCAATATCCGATCATATTTAACGAGAAATTTTTTAAATGTTTTCAAGTCGGAGCTTGAAGATTTAAGACGGTTGGTTTTGATTTTAAGTTCTAATATAAACAACACAGGTTTGTCGGAATAAAGATGCGAATTACTTGCTTTTCCTCTTTCCAAAGTGAACCGACCGTATAGTAAAGTAGGGTGATATGAGACTGCGGGTGAAATGGCATAGTTTTAGTTTCTCTCACTCCTCTCACTGTAAATTATCTGATGAAACTATTATTTTCTCAGTTGAGAAATAAACTTCAAACGATTCAGTTCTGTGCGTGTTGTGAATAATATTTTTTTAGTAATTTAGCAAAATAATAAAAAAATTAAATTTTTATTTGTAATTTTTATTTTGTGTTGTTTTATTTTATGGATAAATCGGTAAGTAAACGTCACAGGAATATGAAATATGTCTCTAAATCAACAGTGATGATCAAATTTTGATTATTACGAATGATTTATAGGTTATGTCTACTCTTGTGTGTGTTATTCTTATTGTATAGTGTTAAAGTCATATGGGTGAAATGGCTTTTTCTATTTGGAGGAGATATGGTACACTGTGCCATTTCACCCTATAATAAAACATTATTATATGGTTGTCTTTATTTATCTAATATTGCTTATTTTATTAAGAAATGCCTACAGTATATAAAAGGAAAAGTTCATCTAGATCCAATTGGACAGAATCGCAATTAACCAGTGCAATGGAAAGTATAAAAAACAAAACGCTTACAATTAATGAGGCAGCGAAACAGTATAAGATTCCGGGTACTACATTACGAAGACATTTAAAATTAAAAACTTTAACCAAACCTAATCTTGGATCTCCTTCTTGTTTGGGTACAGAATATGAGTCAAAACTATGTAGTTACACATATAAAAAAGCTGAAGGCCCATGGTTTTGCACCTACTAGAGATGAAGTATGCTGCATGGCATTTAAATTAGCTGAAAATAGTAAAACTAAACACAATTTCAATCTACGAACGAAAAAAGCCGGAACAGGTTGGTTTACTCTTTTTATGAAACGTCATCAAAATCTGTCTGTACGAAAATCGGCAGGACTCTCAAAACCACGCGCTGATGGCATGAACAGAGATAAAGTTAATGCATATTTTACGCTATTGGGGAAAATCTTAGAAGAAAATGAGCTAATGGATAAACCAGCCCACATTTATAATGTCGATGAAACCGGTTGCCAATTAAATAATAAACCTGGATATGTTATTGCTGAAAAGGGCTCAAAAAACATAACGAACATAACATCGGCTGAGAAAGGAGAAACCATTACCGTAATAGCTTGTTGCAATGCCGAAGGAAATTTTCTTCCTTCTGCCTGGGGAAAAATAAAAAAGCCGAATTTCAAGATGGAATGCCTCCCGGATCCGTGGTATATTAGAGTGCCATTCGTCTCACTGCAATAACGTTGAAATGCTCGAATATGCAGCCGAAAATGAAGTGATCCTTCTATGTTTACCACCGCACACTACTCAATTCTTACAACCCTTGGATAGAGCATTTTTCAAGTCTTTTAATTTACATTTTTATGATGCATGTAATTTATTCATCAAAGCCAATCCTTCGCGGAAAATAAACCGTCTTCAATTTGGAAATTTATTATCCAAAGCTTGGAACAAAGCAGCTAATACAAATAATGGTGTATCGGCATTTTTAGCAACGGGTATTTTTCCTTTCAATCCAGACATAATACCGGAATATGCGTTTATTAGCGCTCAACCATCATCAAATCCCAACGATCTCTTTAGTGAACCAATTGATGAAGAACCATTAATGGAATTCGTGGGTTCAACTACCTCACCACAACAGCCGTTTTCAAGCGCAATTATCACCCCGGACCGCAGTCTTATAACACCAGGTACGTTATTAGATATTATTTCGCCAGTGCCAGCGACATCAACTGTTCCCGAAAATGTGATTGCGCGTAGAGAACATGCGCGAGTTTTGACTTCTATCGAAAATTTGTCTAGAGTGAAGCAAAAAAAAATTAAGAAAGAACCTAAGCCAAAGAAAGACAAGCCAAAGAAAAAGACTGAGAAAAAAAAGACAAAATTAAAATCCACCCAAAATTTGTCATCTTCAGAAGAAGATCAAGAACAAATTGAATTAAATGACGATTCCAGCGGTTCTGAAGACTTTGAATTAAATAATTGTGCGGGTTGTGGTGAAAATTACTTTCAGACAAAGAAAACAGACGAATAGATTCAATGCGTAACATGTGAAAGATGGTTGCATGACTGTTGCACGTCATTTATTAACACATGTAATCCATGTGGAAACAAAAACATCAAGCAATTGTGTGTACCGTTTCACCTTTCACAAAGTACCATATCACCCGATACTTAGGGTGATATTGTAATTTCGAGCAATTCATATTTTTTTAATTTTTAAGGTGGTTAAATGAATTTTATGTAATTTTTATCCTTTTGTTTTTTTAAGTAATAAATGAAAAATATATTTAATTTTGTTTCAATATAAAAGTTCATGTATTTTTGTGGTTATAGAAAATTAAAAAACAATATGCCATATCTCCCTACTTTACTATATAGTCAGTGCTAGTAAAGAACTAAAGAATTTTCACCTAGTGCCATAAATACTCAGAAAACAGCTGAAACTATACTTAAATCTTGAGGTTCGGCTTTCTAATAGTTTCGCTTGAACTATACAGATCAGTTCCGATGACGTACCACACTTCATTTTTTCTATAGAGCCGCACTTGGTTCAAAAACCCTTGATAAAGTTCTTCACGTAAATAAATTATGTTCGAGAGTTCTATCTGAAGGTTTATCCGCTGTCCTACTGTAGACAGCCTCATCGCCATATATAGGCAACTATCTGCTTTCTGAAAATATCAACAAGCCAAAGATGAATTCCTAATATAGGAGTTGTGATCAGGATTTTTCTGTATGCTACTTTATGATGAGCTGGACTTCGGTTCCAAGCCTTATATCTTCCCAATAGTGCACGTACACGAGCACAAGCGAACAATCTTAGTGCAAGAGTACTTTATTGGCCTACTGGGTCGGTATACTTGTGCCATCAAAGCAAGAACATTTGATTAGTGTAGTCTCAAAACTTAACATCATTGAAGTGTATAACCTTTACACTAATATGGGGTTGAAACGTCAGATTTTCATCAACCTCAATCTGACGAACCTGTTCCGTGGCAGAGAGAGAGAGAAAGAGAGATGTTTAACGGAGAAAATGATTTTAAAAAAATATGAGAGAAAGAAAGGCAAAAATAAGGAATCTGGAAGTTTACATTTTTAATTTGGAAACGTCTTGTCCGATAGCTTAAATTGAACCTTTATTTCAGTCCAAACAAAATTGCATAAATACTAGACGACACTGGTAGTAACGACATCTTAGCATGTAACAAATCCTGTGTAGAAGCACAATACCAGAATGTATAATAAAGAAGGGCCCTGTGGTTGGGGGCAAACATGTTTCGTAAATATTTCGAACGAAACATGAGATCCATAGAATACCACAACAGTATCCAGAGCTTATCGTAGGAGTCGACTTAATCTGGTTGGAGCGCTGGGCTGACGACCCACATCCGTAAAAACCAATTACAGTTAAAAATGTCAACAAAACCAAAAAAATCGGATACCGCCTAAATCACAATGACCCCCCGCTTAAGTACCCGGATACGAGATTGAGGATCAGCACGTCGAACGTGCAGTCACTAAGAAAACCTGGCGCGTTGGACGGCCTTATCACATGTATGAAGGAGTATCGGCTGGAACTCGTAGCGCTCCAAGAAACTCGATGGCCTAAAAGTGGAGTCCATGTGTCCCAAGGCTATACGTTGCTACACCAAATTAGCCAACCTGTCAATTGTTTGTGTACATGCGCCTACTGATGTAAGCCAACCCCAAGATAAAGACTCATTTTACAATAATTTGGATAATCTGATGGGCTCTATACCTGAGCACGATATCATATTGGTGATTGGTGACTTTAATGCTAGAGCTGGCAGAAATCAGACCGACTTATGTAATAACATAGGTTCGTACTCCCGACACCGACGAACGAATGATGTACTTTGCGATCGCTTATGATCTCAAAGTGGCAAGTACATTCTTTCCCCATAAAAACATCCATTTGGAAACATGGACACATCCACGTAAAACATCCCGAAGCGAAATTGACCATGTTTTGATTTCTAAAGACCGGACTCGGGTTGTCCAAGACGTGAGATCGTATCGGTCGTTAACCAAATTCGTAGGCAGTGACCATTTTATGGTTGCTGCAAAGCTGCAATGGAAATTTTCGTACAAGTCAAGGAGGACAGGAGAATATAAAACGCGATTCTCCTGTGAAGGTCTGATAAATGAAGAAAGCATTTACGATCAATAGCAATAGCATTTTACGATCCAATTACCAATCTGATGATGTGAACAGTGTCTGGGAAGTATTGAAAACCTCGGTTGTCGATGCTGCCCAGCACACTTTCGGTATAGTGAAAACTAAGCCCAAAAATGATTGGTTTCATGAGGAGTATCGTCTTGCTGTTGAGCAACGCAATATAGCCCACAATGAAGCGCAGACTCGGTTTACAATTGGAAGGAAAACAAGGCTGTTCTTGCTAGGAGGACAGCTAAACGCATTTGTAGACAGAAGAAGCGCGAATGGTGGAAGGCCAAGGTCTTAAGAGTACAACAACTCAGCAATGAGCACAATTCGCGTGGTTTTTTTTAAAGGAATCACCGAATTGCACCATACCTTAAGATCTCGGTCAACTGCCATTCGGGACCAGGATGGAAACCTCTGTGTTAACGTCGATGCGGTACTCGATACATGGCGTGAACATTTTTCTGATCTACTTAATGTTCCACATGTATCACAAGCCGTATTTGAATACCCTCAAATACAGACCGCGGAGATGTTCATTGAGGATCCATCCTATGAGGAATTCACAATGGCCATGCAGAAACTAAAGAAAAATCGTTCACCAGGGGTTGATTGCATTAATTCAGAGCTCTTGATATTCGGAGGGCTAACTTTGTGGAACTGTCTTTTCGACCTTGTTCGATTGGTATGGCGAAATGAAGTTATGCCTGACGAATGGAAAGTGGCCGTGTTATGCCCAATTTTCAAGAAAGGTGATCGCATGAAATGCGAGAACTATCGCGGTATAGCTCTCCTTTGCACAGCATATAAGTTACTGTCTTACATAATCTTGGGAAGAATTACTCCTTTAGCGGAGGAAATTGTCGGTGACTACCAAGGAGGATTCCGTCCAAATCGGTCAGTCACTGATCAAGTTTTTTCGTTGCGGATGATTCTTTCCAAGTACTACGAAACATCTCGCGATGTACACCAGGTATTCCTAGATTTCAAGCAAGCCTATGACTCGATCAATCGAGAGAAGCTCTTGAATATTTAGGAATACCACAAAAATATGTACATCTGTGTAAAATGACAGTAGCGCAGTCACAATGCTGTGTCAAAGTTGAGAACAGGCTATCGAGAATTTTTGCCATTACTTCTGGTGTTCGACAAGGAGATGCGCTGTCCCCGATACTTTTTAATCTCATGTTGGAATACATCCTTCGTAAAAGTGAAACACCTCAGGACAACATCTTATTCCGACAATCCAATCAACTTCTTGCGTATGCAGATGATATCTGTATGATTGGATTAAATGGCAATGGAGTGAAAGAGATACTTGATCTATTGGAACAATTTTCAGCTTCCGTTGGTCTCAAAATCAATGAGTCCAAAACCAAATATCTGATCTCTGGTTTTCGAGACCAAGACGCAAGTGATTTCAGTAGTGGAAACCAAACGTTTGAAGGAGTGATGAGATTCAAGTATCTTGGATTTCTCATCACTCACGATAATAGTGTGGGAGAGGATATCAAGGTTCGCCTTGCCGCTGGCAATTGGGCTTTGTATCCTCTACGTTCACTGTTGAAATCAATATATCTTGCAAAGATATATCTTTGAATCATGTGTGTGATAATGGCCCAAAACGTGACGTTGATGGCACATACCGAGTTCTATTCAATCACGAGATCAGGAATTTAATACAAATTCCTGATATCGTGCGTGAAATAAAAGGACAGCGAATACGCTGGCTCGGTCACGTTCTGCGTGCTGATCCGAAACGAATGATACAACGATCTTTGACGGGAGAACCACCTTTCGGTAGGCGAAGAGGTCGCTGTCGGCGACGATGGCTCCACGGCGTAGAGAGCGATCTGGCATCTTCCAACTGCTTACAACAGTATGAAGGGCTGGCTCGTGATTGAAACTGTTGGAACCAGATTGTTGACACGGTACGGGCCAACAATAGCCTGTAAAAACCGGAAAAAAAATAATAATAATAAAGAAGGGGAGTCTTACCCATAACCCAGCGTGAGTATATCACTAATGCACACTAATCCAATAAATACGAAGATAATGTTTCGATGCACTTCGCAATATGTTTCGACGTCAATCTTTAATATCAGAATTAGATTCGTTTGATTAGCTTTTTACATTTCTGCCTTCTTTGTCTATACGTAGTTACTAAATTTTCTTTATCGTAGCAATTCACATGAGCTTAGATCTGAAGTCTAGATTCCTCTGTAAAGATCTCAGGTATCGATTTCAGATCACTATTTTTCACAGAAAGCACTTATTCAGACCAAAAAACTGATCTCCAGTCCTTTTTGATCTACTAACACATACTACAGAGTCGCTTTGAGTCATTCAATTTGGAAACCTTTTTGATTTTTTTGATATTTTAATCAGTAGTTGAGGTTAATGGCCTTAATGATTGTTCTTCGATTGCTTCACTTCGATTGTTGATTGAACCACATTATGTATGTAATAAACGTTTTTTATTGAAAAAACTGAATCGAATTGGGATTTTTGTTCCGTTGCTACATCACGCTTAGACTATTGGAAATTGGCGTTGGATCTACTACATCTAAATTTACTTTCCTTAACTGTTTCAACACAACCTAGTTACTGCTAGTAACTAACTTGGTATTCCTTACAGTCATAATTTTTTTTACATATTATAATACAGTTCAGCACCGTACGTTGACGAGGTAATTAAGTAGTTGCTGAATTTGATGACCCCGCCAAATTTAGTAGAAGACATAAAAGGCAAGCTTTCGATTGTGCAGTCAGGACGTTCAAGCCAATGGTAGTGTTGAAATATTTTTCAATGTTTAACATTCAAGAAATCTATTTAGAGCATTCAGTATCGTGAAACAATTTTTTCCGGAATCGGGATTTCATTGCTTAAGAGACTTCCATTTTCAAGTGAGATCTTAGATGTCAAACTTTCATCATTATTCACTGATGATCGGATTTTGTACAATCACTTCCATAACAGATATAAATTTTGGATAAAGATTAGTACAAGTGGTGGCGGTCTCAGCTTGCGTATTCAAATAGCAGGTTGGTTAGCTCGAAGGAATAAGAGGCTTTCAACAACGTAGAGACGATCATGGATGGACTGACTGTAATAGAGTTAAAATGTCCTACATACAGATTGATCAAACATATACTTGAAAAAAGGATTATCAACTCTAAGCTGAAGCAACACCATAAGGGTCGTTACCTGTCTAAGTAATAAACTCTACATACAGATTGATCAAACTTATACTTCATAAAAGAATTCTCAACTATGAGCTGAAAAGTTCTACAGTGAGAAATGAGTGGTTCTTACCATCCACCACACAGTACGGTATATATAGGTACGAAGGATACGGTATGTATAGGTACGAAGCAGTGAATTTTGTGGGCAATAAGAGGCATTTTAGCAGACACTATAGTACAGCTACATTGACATCTTCATACCGAAAGTGGAGAAGAGCATATGGATCACATATGGATACCCAAAAGACAAAAGAGCTTTAACACAGTCATCATTTCTTCTCAAAACTTTGAATAAATTGGTATAAGTACACATTCGTGATATGGACAAGCCCGATAATTGGGAGCGGTCTCAATTTTTTTTGTTTTTTTTTTGCAAGAAATCTGTATTATGTATAATATTACAACTTCAGTGATTATCTAGTAAATGTTCTGAATTGTCAAGCGATGTACCAACTTATGGGATGAGAAAAATCGGTTTGCTCCAGTTCGTTCAGTCCTTTGATTTCAGTAGTTCAGGGAACCACTAATTCTAAACGCTTCGATATTTCTAGGCACTTTGGTCCATTGATGTGATCCAGTAGGTTCGCAGCTCTTCGTTGTCATGCTGCTGCAGTCGCAGTACATGACTCCTTACAAACTTAAGTATTTAATCGCTAAAGTATTCCATGTTAAGGTCTCGACCAGGTGGCGCAGTGGTTAAAGCTGCGGCATTTGGAGCGGGAGTTACCGGGTTCGAATCCGATTCGAGGCAGGATGCAAAATGGGTTTTTCACCTTCGATCGTTTGGGCGGTGCGATTGGTGGTGAAAAATAAACATAATCTGGATCCTCTGTCGTGTTTAGAATCCTTGGGCCGACCCATCTTCCATGTCAGTACTATAGGACTGACATGGAGCTAAGCAATGCGCAGATGGCTCTACGGAAAGACTCGGACCTATAGCCGTATATAGTGGTATCAAAACGGATCAAATTTGGTCTAAGTGTGCGAAAGCAGCCACATCAACTTAACTTTTTTTTTAAGGTCTCGACGGAGGATGTAATTTCTAATATACCATGGAGCATTCACAATGCTACGTAGTACCTTGTTTTGAAATGTTGGTAGGATCTTAATTGTAGTGTTCTTTACAGCCCCAAAGTTGAATGTCGTATATCCAGATAAGTTTAATGCCCAATTTTCTTTTTAATGCGCTTTTCACCAAAACCTAGTGTCTAGTGCCATGCCAAGGAATTTCACATTGTCAGAGTACGGAACTTGTTGGGAATTCAGCCTAATCGGAATGTATTCTACTTTCTTGTTTGTGAAGTTGATGTATATTGATTTTGGTTCGTTTGGCGTTATTCTCCAAGATTTTGTCCAAGTTGTATTAATAGCAGTTTTAGATTCCATGTTGGCTCGACAAAATAATATAAAATCAGTGGTCATTACTGCAATATCATTAGCAAATGCCCATATTCTACTATATTTGGTAAATCATTTGTATACAGAAGATATAACACAGGACCTAGCGCACTACCTTGTGGGACTCCTGCTAATATTTTCTTCAATGTTGAGTGCCTTCCTGTCTCATCCGAAAGTTACGGTCATTTATGTAAGGTTTAGCAATTCAAAATATTGTTTTGGTAGATCTCGTTGAAGCTTAAATTCCAGACCATGGTGCCAAACATTATTAATTTCTTGTGCTACGTCTAGGAATACTTCTGAACAAACCTCATGTTTTGTCATTTAACAGTTTATTAGGCTTAGGAATCATTATCATTACTGCTACTTTCCACGGTCTCGGAACATAACATTGTCTATACTGCCAGCATTGATAATGTTTTTATATTTTTTTTATTTTATATACTATGCAATCTGTTTTGGGGTCAACACTCTCCCACCTATTTCGCGGTTCGCTTATTTACGTCCTACTTTACGCCTTAATGGCCAAATCTAAGACGTACGGCTATAGCTCCGATTTACAATAACCATCTGCACATTGCATAGCTCCATGCCAGCCTTAAGTGATGGCATGGAAGATTGGTCGGTTTATGAGTTCTGCACTCCAACAGGGGGTCATAGATGTGTTCATTTACACCACCGATCGTATTCAGATGGTGAAAAATCTCTTTTGCATCCAGCCCCTTTTGGGATTCGAACCCGGTACCTTCCACTCCAACTGCCACAGCTTTAACCATTGAGCCACCTGGGCGGTGTACTGTAGTTTCCGTAGTGCTTTTTCTGGTTGTGCTATATATTATTTTCGCTGTTATCAGGTCGTATCCAGAGGCTTTTTTATCTTTAAGATTTTTACTTCTGGTTTGATTTCTTTCACTGGTAGAACATGTACCTGGCCTATTTTGCTTACCGGTGTTAAATATTCATTCTCTGCCTGTCCACTTGGTGTTTTGAAGGTTATTTCAAGGTATTCGATAACTGAACAGCTTTTTGTTTATCGCTGCAAGGTTCCATCAACTATTTGTATGCGTTGTGGTAGGCCACTAAGGGCCTGAAAAAATCCAAACTTGCAGTTTCAGACCCTAAGTGGCGTTCCACAACGAATAGTCCGTGTCAGGTTTACCTTTCAGGTTTCTTAGAAAGCTAGCTACTGACTCATTCTTAATCTCTTTTATAAGCGTTTCAGTTTATTGCACAAATTGTCTAGGATTATTTTATCTTCAGCGGCTTTAGTTCTCTGCCAAGTCTTGCGGGCTCATCTTTTTCCGGTAACCAAGTCTATCACTTCAACTGGGTAGTACTTTCCTTTAATAAACTTTGCTGGATGATACACTTCCAATGAGAAATTTCCAGCTCTTCTTCTAACTATCATATAAGCGTTCGAGATCAGCACCTGCAGATTGACGCTTTCTTTGACTAGCTGTCGAAAGTATTCCCAGTTGGTTTTGTTATTTGTTAGTCGAGGAGGGTTTGCTTTCCTTATTGCTGTGAAACTTCCTTAAGACTGGAGAACGATCCGATGACAGTCCTTCTTCATTTTTGACTACTAGATAATTTTCGAAGATACCTCTTGATACATAGAAGCTCAACATGCGTAAACTAAGGAGAGATGGTGGAAATTGTCCTCCATGTGTATGATATCTAGAGAAACCACATTACTTGGAAATGTTGAGAGAGGCCTTCAATAACGTAAATATAAAGGCGATTATGGAGGGATTGACTCTAATATAGAGGCAAGATCCCCTGCCTACGTATTTACCAATTAATTAGAAATAAGATATTTGAATACTCGTCTTTGAACCATATTTAACAATGACTAATTTTCAAACATAACGGTTTAACATGTTTATCCTAATAACGACCTGTTGTGAGAGGTAACTTGACGGTGATGGTATATTACCGAGTTCAGATAACAGGAATTAAATGCGAACTGTTTATATCTGGTTCGGCGTCCTAATCTGGAGCGAATGGCACAGCTTTCTTTTTCATTAGGCCATTGTTGACGATGATGTCACCTGAGTGAGTGATTTCGCATCTTCTCGTTCTTTACAGCAGTGTGAAAACAGCTCGTAATCGAAACCGATGATTTAATTTGTTCCATTGTATCCTGACTTATAGTTCACTTATTTGTCACCATTTTGGTACACTATAGAAGAATATATTTTTAAGATATTAGATAAGGAACACGACCTTTCAAGCTATCCAGTTAAAATTCAGATCTGCCATGCACGAGTTTATTTTGACTTGATTAGATGAGGGTGAAATACCTATTATTTCCTGTCACCTTTAATAGCATAGAGCTCTATGGCTTATATTTCTGCTTGGAATATAAGTTAAACACAAGTGCCCGGAGAGTTTTAAATAACAATCCCATTCCCGAAAATCCAACTCCATCGTCTGTTTTCAAACCATCTGTGTACCAAATCATGGACTTTTCTTCAAGTAACTACACAAATCAGTTATGTTCCATCAGACGTAAAATAAGTATAGAGAAGGTCTAATTAAAACACATTTAAGACTTTTAAGTGGCCAACCGTATTTCCATAGGGGTTAAGTTTTTTTTGCCTGCATTAACAAGATTAAAGTTGAGGGCTCCTGTTTGATATGCACGTCCAAAGATTGCAATCATATGATCGCTTGCATTATTTGGCTGTTGGAAAAGTTTTAATTGCACCCGCACTACCAAGCCTGCATTGCTTTGGGATTTGTTTACTACAGTCGATACTGCTTTTAGCTTAGTTTAAGGCCATCATCATTCTACCGAAGCGTATGTGATTTTGGACCTTAAGTATTTGTTACTTCTAATAGTTTCTTCCTGTTCATGAATAGTACAATAACTTTCTCATTTCAATGACGGAACAACTTGAATCTAACCTTGACTTTGAAATGAACCACAATAATAACGTAAATTGAATATTTGCACTGGCGTCGATCAACTATATAACATTAAGCTTAACTTAAAAAAATAATGAAACTGAGCTTCTCTTGCCGATACGCCTATTAACTGTATCTTCAATCATATAACATTATAAATGTACATCAACTTGAACATATAATGTCAAACATAAAAAAAACATAAAAATTAAATGAGATCGCAGATAAGACGACCAACGATTAGCGAATGTGTTCTGATATACCTATTCGTTGTATAGGGTTTTCCAATAAGAGCCGATACGGCTATGCTTGCAGCACCATATTCTCTTCATGAAATTTCCTCGATATCTTCACGCATTTCACATAAGACCTTATCCTTCACGTGGCTCCAAAGATGAAAGTTTAAAGGTGTTAAATCTCGTGATCAATTGTGATCACCACTTCGAGAAATCCGGTCAGGAAACTTTTCTTGCAAAATTGCGATTGTTTTGTTGCTTGTGTGGAACGTAACGCCGTCTTGCTGAAAATAAACAATCCAGTCACCGTAACAGTTGCACCAGCCTCATTTCACAAACGTAAGATCCAATAACACTGTCAGCACAAAAATCGCACCAAATAGTGACAACAAGCAGTTTTGTATTATCTAAGCCCCAAATGCGACACTTCTGCGCTTATTAACGTGAAATAAGCAGAAAAGTCGCATGAAACAGGGCCCGCGACACTTTTGCTTATTTGACGTATAATATATATATATATATATATATATATATATATATATATATATATATATATATATATATATATATATATATATATATATATATATATATATATATATCTATATATATATATATATATATATATATATATATATATATATATATATATATATATATATATATATATATATATATATATATATATATTTATGCGACGTGAAAAAGGGCCAATCACTGAAGAAAGTTTTTTGAGGAAAATCCGAATGGCGCACTTTCTACTTGTCAATTGTCAAAAGATGACAGCTTCAAAATTGATAGATGCACATATAGAAGGTTATTCAAAATGATACCTCTTATTGGAAAACCCTTTATATACTGAGTGTCACAATTTATATAAGATTGTTGTGTTTATAAGACAAGTGCCTCGAACCGAGTATAACTTTATATGCAGAATAGTTTCTTGTAGGAGTTTCTACCTCTCAACATGTACGCTTAAATTATAATTTAACGATTTCGTTCGTCTCAAGATATTTAAATTATATATAATTATATCATAATTGTTTTGTTGTTGTGAAAATGGGAAATTTATTATAAATAATTTTTTTTATGGATTTTTGTATTTTTATTGCAAGCGGTTAATAGATAAAAAAAAATTCGCGCACTTCAATACGATTATTGTATGTGCGAAATTGATAGCTCTGTACACACCGTATCCAGTATTTGGCACTGGGAGTCGACTCAACGAAAATAATGTCGCTTTATGTCGTTCCCTGTAATAAAATTACAATTTTTATGTTTATGTCATTAAATAATGAATAATTTTTTAATGATATATAATTTTTATATAAGCAATAAATAAATGTGTTGTTACATATATTTATGTACATATATAGCACAGACACAAATTATGATATAATTTTTAATTTCTTTTTTTTTTTTTTGGTATAAGAATTATGTATTTGTAATAAATAAACATAAAAAAATATTAATTATAATTATAAACATTATTTTGTGTTGTATAATGAAATTTTGTGTTGGACACAATTTTTTTTTATATGCGAGTTGTTCGAGATAACATCGCAATTGCAATAATTTTTATCATTATTGCTTGTTGAAAAGTAGATCGAGGTTATAGTGAATACTTGGTGGGGTTATATAAGAGTAAGGTAAATCGGTCGTGGTCTCATATTTGCCCACTTTCTCACATGTTAATAGACACTCTTTGTTGATAGTAAACCGAGCTGTTTTATGTTCGTTCGTACAAATTAATCATTCACAAGTACAATGAACAACAGTCACGCCACATTAGAAAACATTTCGATTCAAGTTTCTGTAATTCGCTAGAACTGTTGCAACAGTTCTCCACAAATCAGACAAGATAGATTTTGTCTTTTCATTCATGTTGTCATTTGATGACGACATCATGATCGGGGTGGCGAACCAACCTAACAGATTATACAGACACATAGATTAGAAGACATAAGATACAAAACTGTTAATCAATGCTACCTTGAATCTCAAGCATATAACTTCCTTCACTGGTGTACAGCTTAGAAAACCACTCACATCATTTAGTACACGAAAAATAATATTATTCTAGATTTATGATTAGCTCTTCTTAGTTTTAGAAAAATAAATATTAAAAACTTATTGATTAATTTAAGCGGATGGTTCCCAAATTATGTTTAAAAAGTTCTAATTAAGAACACAATTCAAATAGTACGAATGTTTGATTTTTAATTATTGATAACTATGTTTCCAATTCAAGAAAACGATTATTGGTTTTGAAATGTATTATTTTATTCCCTTTCATCGCACTTTTAGAATAAAATTACTTAATTTGAGAATAAAGTTCTCGTGATAGAAGTTGTATATACATATCTTAAATTATTCTTGTTTTAGATTAATTCAGGTATACAATTTACTCAAAATAATCATAGTTGTTCTTAATTTTTAAACAAAAGTCTGAATTATGGAATATCTTGTTGAATATATTTATCGATTTAACAGAAATTTTATAAGTTATGTATTTTGAGAACTGCTAACCTGAACTGCTTCATTTGTGTTTATACAGTGTTCCCGATTGGGATGCTGATCCATTACGGGCTGATTCCTTGGTTCATTTCATGAAAAAAATCGTATGGCAGGGGGGGGGGTCAATTTTTGATATTCTTTGAGATACAGCGCGTTTAAAAAATTTGGTTCGGAAAAAAGTACAAGCGGATATTAAGCTGTAACTTACAAAATTTTTATCGGACAGCAACTAACAAAAACTCATTTGACGGACAACTAAATAGGCTTTATTTAAAATCTCATTGGCTATCTCGCATCTGTATCCATTTAAGAGCTATGGCGTTTTAAAGTTAAAAAAATAAAAAAAAATGATATTTTTTTTCATAAATTTGAGTTTTTCTCACAAAAAATGCCCTAATAAATTTTTTTTTTACTTAATTTTAATCCGCTATGATCTCCTCAACAATCCCTCAATACATTATTTGTACCCACGTATTATAGTTTTTTACTTATGAGACGAAGAATGAAAACACGACACACAAATATTAAAATGTACTTCCCTAAATATTTATTTAAAACTATTTTTTTTTTATAAAAACCGTATTTTCTAAACAAAAAAAAAACAATTAGAATGTTTTTAAAATTAATTTTAATTCAGTGTCATAATAAAACAACTATAAAAATTTATAAAAGATGCTCAAAATGTCCTCCTTGTTGCTGAATGCAGGCTAATGTTCGATTAAGTATACCTTTCGTAATTTCAATTCTTGGTAATTCTTCCTTAATCTGTTGAGCCGCTGTGTGTATTCTTTGAATTAGTTCTTCTTTTGTTTCTATCTCTTTGGTATATACAAGTGCCTTCATCATTCCCCATACATAAAAATCTAACACAGTTAGATCGGGCGATCTTGCAGGCCATTGAATTGGACCATTCCTTCCAATCCAATTATTTGGATAATTTTCGTTTAAAAAATTTCTAACAATTATACCGCAGTGACTAGGTGCACCATCATGTTGATATGTATGCAAGAATCGGCTTGCAAGTGGAACATCATCAAGGAGCAGTGGTAAATCGTTTTCTAAAAATTGTAAATAGCGTTCGGTATTTAATGTAGATGGTAATATGAATGGTCCAATTAAATTATCGCCAATTACACCAGCCCATACGTTTACACTGAAGCGATGCTGAAAGGATGTTTGTTTTTTCGAATGTGGATTTTCAGAAGCCCACGTGTGTAGATTGTGAAAGTTTGTTATACCGTCTCTTGTAAATTGAGATTCATCCGTCCAAAGAAAACGTTTCACAAACCTATCATCGTCAAAATTCTTTTCAATTAACCAATTACAAAATTCCAATCTTTTACTAAAGTCTATCGGTAAAAGTTTTTGAACGGGTGTTGAATGATACGGATGAAGTTTCTCCTTCTGCAATACTTCATGAATTCTGTGGCGAGAGACGTTCAATTTTAAGGAGAGCCTCCGTATACTGACAGTTGGATTTGCTGTTGCATTTCTTATGATTTCTTCATCGACATCCAAATGATTGGATGAGACTGCATGGGGCTCGGCCCGCATATTTGATGTTGATATTATGTTTGGCAGTCTTCTATGAGTATTTATAAATACTCTCGCGTGCGGAACGCGACGTGTTGGGAATCTTCGCTGATATTCATTGCTGCATTACCATCGCAGAATCCATAAATAAAATGAATATCCGTGTACTCCTCGCCCGAGAACTGTGCCATTGTGATATTTAATTAATTATGATTTATTTGTTTTTTATTAAATCAATTTTATTTTCTCATTTGAATCAACGACACAACACTAGATTGTTTCTCACAACTAATAAAATATTTAATTTTTGTTTTTCAACATTTAAACAAATGAGTTGCTAATCGTCGCCTCTTATTTTACTATCGAAAAAAAATTGTTACAATTTTTACACTACCATTATCTTTTAACAGAAAATATTTGTGGGTAGTGTTTTCATTCTTCGTCTCATAAGTAAAAAACTATAACACATGGGTACAAATAATGTATTGGGAGATTGTAGAGGAGATCATAGCGGATTAAAATTAAGTAAAAAAAAAAATTCATTAGGGCATTTTTTGTGAGAAAAACTCAAATTTATGAAAAAAAATATCATTTTTTTTTATTTTTTTAACTTTAAAACGCCATAGCTCTTAAATGGATACAGATGCGAGATAGCCAATGAGATCTTAAATATAGCCTATTTAGTTGTCCGTCAAATGAGACTTTGTTAGTTGATAAAAATTTTGTAAGTTACAGCTTAATATCCGCTTGTACTTTACATTAACAATATAAAAAATTCAAATATTTGCACTATTAGTGAAATTATTCATATTGATTTCTAACATGCGTTAAATAATTCTTTTTCTGCTATCTATTTTGGAGCCAAAGCACTCCCAATTCTTTTGCTGTTTCTTTTGAATGTCCTTTCTTATGACATTCCCAAATCGAGGACGTAAGGCTTTAGGTATGATATATGTCAACCGTCTGCATATTGCATTGGTCCATACCAGCCTATAGAACTGACATGGAAGATTGGTTGATCTTTGAGTACTACACTTCAACATATCATATTTGAATGTTGAAACAATTAAATCAAACCCACTAAACGTATAAACAAAAACGTTTAAAAAACTTAATTGATTTGTTGTAATTTTTATATTAAAATCATAAAAAATAAAAAATTTATTCAAGCACAAATTTCAGCACAAATTTTAACGTGATTTGTGCTAAAATTTGTGCTTCAATCTCTACAATAATAATACGGATGAGTCAATATATGGTATTCGGATAGCCAACGTGCAACCTTATCAAATGGCAACCTTATCACTCACATTCCAGCAGCTGGAATGTGAGTGATATGACTTCAACGTGCATCAGTAAGTATTAATTTATATTTTAGGGACAGTCGTCCCTGTTTATTATAATACATTTTAGTTTTTAAAAGTTCACGGGTTTTATTAGTTACATTAAAATAATTGTTGTGTTCTTTTTTAAGATATGTCATTGGATATTAATTCATATAAAATCTTGACGGAAAATGTCTTTTCATGCATATTTTCCATTCCACCGATTTCAATCTTTGACTTCAAAGGTACATTTTAGAACACTACCTTGGACACTACAGGGAACATTACATTGTTTTATTTCTAATAGTTAATACTGTAATTTTCAGAAGAAGAATTACACTCGTTAAATGATTAAAGAATTGGATGTCAAAGTTTGCTGAAAATTTTCATAATTCGAGAACACCAAATTCATCGATATCAACAACAAACGGTTCTTCATCAGTGTGCTCCAGTTGTTTCTCTCCAATTCCATCAAGTTTTTTGGAACCAGTAAAACGTGTTTGTAAGTATATTATTTATTCAATTAATCTTGTTGTCTTTCATTATAGTATACATTCTATAATGAAAGACAACAAGATTAATTTGAATGTGCTTTAGTTTTTCTAGACTAAACCTTAAACGCCATTTACGTTCACATAATAATTTTGCTATTCCAAAATTTATTTAGGTAAACAGAACAATGAAATATGTGTACAACATTTAAACTGCACTTGTAATTCTGGAAACGCCATCAAGATCAGAAAATAATCTTCAAAATACTACTATAAATACCAGATCGATGGCCAGAATTAATTTTTTTTGGCTGGTACAAGCCAAATAATTTTAATTATAAATAACTTAATTAAAAATCGTGGTTCATGGAAAAATTATTCTCTATTTACAAACTTTCATTTTAAATTGAGAATATCATTCGCTAAAATCGAGCACCGTATTCTACAAATATGATAATTTAAAAGAGAAATGTATTTTATTTCCCGAGTGGCGAATGAAAATTTAAATCTTAAATTAGTATCTAATATTCTTAGAGCCAAATTATTGGCATGATTAACGCCTTAGGGGAGTAGTTTTTTCTTTCCGTGATATATGATGTTTGTGTTTTTTTTTAGAGCTGTACACCAATCGTCCTGGTCACCGATGTAGTAGTATGTGACATATACTACTACATTGTTGATCCTGATGACACTATACTCTCCACCTTTGTGAAGTTAGCCCAAAACTTCATCTCCGAAAATAAAAGAAATTGTATGTGGTAATACAGTTAGTAACAAAATACTATCACGACATTACAATTCGATTATACATATTTTTTGAAAATGTTAGATAAATAAACAAACTAAAAAAATGTAACTGAACAATGCAATAACCCATCTATTATATTATAAAATATATATGCAAAATATAAAACATAGAGTTCGTTAGAAATATAGAAACCATTCGTTGGACAGACCAACTGAATATTGATTTGAGTTAAGAATAAGGTTTCATCAAATATATGTGATTTCTCCAGAATTTTTCTATGACGGGTTCTTGCAATATAGTCCCTTAAACTGGTTTTTATGTTTGAGGGACTATATCGCAAGAACCCTTCATAGAAATAATGTGAATTAAAAACTAAATTTTGACTGTTTTTAAATAAGTTACAGTATTCATATGTCCAATTACTATAGAATTATAAATACTTATCAATTGCAATATGATTACCTGTTTATATTAATTTTGGTGTACTCGTATACACAATACTAGTTTTATATGTTTATAGTCACTATAGCAATTAATCAAAGTTGTATACTTTTCGTGACCGTCATTTTTTGGGCTGATCTAATCTAAGCTATCATGATAGTAAATTTTTCTGGGCTGAGTATATGAAAACTATCATGATAGTTGATTTTTTCGGGGCTGAGAGTAAAAAGTGTCATGATAGTGGAGATAAGTGTTGCCATCGCTTTTTTCTGGGATGAATTCTGGGCTTACTTCACATACATATACTCTTCCAACTTTCCAACTTTTATAGTACAATATACAATGCATCAACAATCACGATCGAGAGCAAGAAATCACTTACAAATACAATGAACAAACATTAGTCACGCCACTATAAAAAATTAACAAAAACCGAAAAATATTTAGAGTCGAATATCTGTAATTCGCTAGAACTGTGCTCGTTGTACATACGTCTTCACAACATTTATACGAACACATCAATTCCGGTAGAATATGCCTGATGAGATGGATTTGATCTTTTCGATCAAGTAGTCATTTGATGACGACATCATAGTCAGCAGATACACACTCAAATTGAAAAAGACCTCTATCTTTACGTCTACAGCGGCTGGTTGATTGATTCAGCTCACCTTGGAGTTCACGCATAACTCCCAACACTTGTACAGCTCAGAAAAACACTCACATCATATCCTACAGTGGTGACCCCGACGACCCTATTCTAATCATTAACACGTCAAATATCATGAATTAACACACACTTCTACCCTGTAACCATGGACTCAACTTTTACAGCACAGCATACATTCCATCAACAATCACAATCAAGAGAAGGAAATTACTTTCTTGGGGAATTGAGTGGGAGTTAATGTGGCATTCATAACAAAAAATACAAAAATTAATCATTCACAAATAGAATGCTGAATAGTCACGCCACAATAAAAAAATTAACAAAATTGAAAAACATTTTGATTCAACTATCAGTAATTCGCTAGAACTGTTGCAAAATAACACCCACAACATATATACGAAATCAATGCAACATAAATTCAAGTCCAGTGGCATATGTATATAAGCCCTGATGGGATGGAGTTAATCTTTTGAATCTAGCGGTCATATTCAATGACGTCATCAAATCAAAACTAGGCTTCGTGAACCACCAGTTACAGGAACACATAGAGTGCGATGCCATCATCCACACTCAAACAGAAAAAGACTATTTTGTTAGGCCTATGTCTTCAATGGCTGGTTAATTCAGCGCTATAGCTGTCAATGCCATCTTGTTGGAGGATTTCGTATTACAACAAGGAGGTTCAATGCCACCTTTGGTTGGAGTTCCAGCATAACTTCCCATTAACTAGTTGAGGCGGAATGAATTAGTTGTGACTAAAACAAAGTATTCCTTGGTTTCAGACAAGCCTATGGTTCATCCTTTTTAATGAAATCTTTCCGATTTCACTCGTCAAAAATCGATAATGCCGATAGTAAATATTATTATATTATTAATTAAGGTTAGCTGTAACCCCAAAGGGCCCGTGGTGCAAACATCTGATTTCATCTAAACGCACATACGCGTTCTGCACTTTCAGCAAACTGGAGCAGTTTAAACCAGAGCAGAGAAGACAGTATATAGATGTACAGGAATAATCCCGGAACTGACAAAAGGGATCTGCTACGTTTGAAAACCTGACAGCTATGCTGATGAAATACTATCATCAATATGAGTTGTCAAATTGTTTTTTTTCATGGAAAGAACGTAATTGGTAAGTTTTGGATTAAACCCTCTGATAAATTATTTTGGCTTTTAACAAGTAGGGGTTGTTGACCTTGTTAGGTATAGATTCATTATGGCAAAATTTTGATTGAGCTTTAACTATATGAAGAGGCAAAGAAGCAACTATTTCAGGCCATATGAAACACAAGCAACACTGCCCTCAATGTCACAGTCGACAGGCATTTACATGATCATTAGTACAAAATATGATGAGAGTTTTTCAGATCATATACAATGGAAAGTAGATCCGAAGCCAGAACCTCGTTCAGAGAAAAAAAAGAGAGGGTCATCTGAAAAAAATACAATCTATTCGGATGTTTGCTTGCTCAAGTTTTTGGAAAATCACATTTATCTGGATGGATAAATCACCTCAAATGATTTGTGGAAATTAAAAACAGGTGCTGAACCCTGTCATTAACAATGTCGATTTGTGGCATAGCTCGTTTAAGCTTATTATGAATTGATCTATGACTCAAGTGAAAGGCAGCCGAAGAAGCTGTTTCGAGAATAAAGTACTGTAACTGAGGAATAAAGAGACAGAATAAGATCCTTGACTAAGCGAGCTACATGGCTTTTTAAAGACATACCTCTAATACAGACCGACAACACCGATGCATCAGATGCATTAGTAAGCATTGGTAGAACCAGTGACTTGTAAATAAAAGATAGCATTTAAATTTGTCTACACAAAATGTAGTCTACGTTTGAGGAGTTCCAAATTGACTATATTAGATATAGGTTTGAGTCGGTCAGCATACGAAACATATTAGAAATTTGATATTGACCAGCTTTACTGATTGAATTGGTTTCGTTTTATAATCTACATAGTTGACTCTTCAAGTCCGAGTTCCCTTTGTGTACTTGAGGCATCTCTTGTATATCCATAGTAAATAGAATATTAGACCTAAGACACTGCCTTGTTGATCTTCATATGCTATTATTGTTTTAAGATGAGAATTCTGTGTTAAGCTAGATAAGATTGGAAAATTCAAAAAGGTTCACATTCAAGAAGAAAATCGTAAAATAATGCACTTGGATTTAAGTAGGTGACCTTATAAAGCCAAATTGATGTTTGAAACTGTAGAAAAAAGAAATATTGTTGGCATCTCTACAATATTCCGCCAAATTTTGATCATTTACTTTTTGGCCTATGAGATTATGTCGTCATTCGCTGTTAGCCTCGATAGGTGCTAAAATGTATTCTCGAGGTGAGCTACAAAGAAGTCATCCTTATATTTGGTCATTTATGGGCCAGTTACAGCATTATTTTTGAAAGGAGGTACCTGTTCGGACTTTTAAATATATTTTATTGCAAATAGTCAGTATTTCTTGATAAGTCCAATCAGGCATTCCATGTATAATTACGTATTATCTTCGAATAACTTTCGAAAGAAATTCCAATTTGTTCTGTAGATTGTTTATATATTGCTGATTTACGTAATGGGGATCGATAATATCAACTCGTCAGAGCAAGGATGTTTTTGCACCAAGATAAGCGTATCTGTAAGTGGTTTTGCTTTAGGTATTGTAACAGGTCATTTCCAGCTTATTCAATAGGTTTCTTGCTTTATTGACCCGACCGTTAGAATCCTCTTCAGTACCGCTTAGGTTCGCTGCAATACAACCTTCTAAAACTGAATAGGTAAGACAAGGTTGTTTACTTGATCCGAAAGTAAACAAACTTGTCTTACCTCTTCAGTTTGTTTATTTATCACTCACCTTCCACTTCTATTGTACTCTATTGTGATGGAAGCGCATTTGTAGCTCATAAAAATTCTATATAGTAAGCTCAATTCAACGATCATATACGAACTGAGCTGATGTGATCTGTAACGTTCCGCACAGATCGGTATCGAAACTTTTTGTTTTTAATTTTATATGCACGCTGGGCGTTAGCGATATCCGCTCAAGAATGAACATTACTAATCATTTCACCGTACTGTTGAGAAGGGAGATTCAAGCAAAACTAAGTTCTAGCATTCTATAAGTCCTCCTTTTCGAAATTGTCGCTTTTTAGTTCCGTTATCATTGGAAAAGTACTTTTATTCGTTCCTTTGGAGCTTGGATGTTGCTTCTTTTGGTTTAAATGAGGAATACTTTATTGGTCGTAAGTTTGTTAGCTTTTCGGCGACCGTTTTTTTCGCATTGATGTAGTGAGCTTATCTTTCTATTAACTCTATCATTTTGACAGTCTTGAGAATATTTTCGGCGTATTAATAAATGATTGGTACAAACAATATGTTTTAGGGCTGCTATATAAGATAGTCTCTCTAGAAAAGTTTCTTATGATGTACGCTGTTGCCTTTGGTATTTAATAAAGTCTAGACCAAGGAAGGGATGATAGGTAGCTAACCCCAATTGATCTACGTTGAATACTGAAACATAAACTCTATCAGAAAGCCATACAACTTCACACAAAAGGAATGGGCCATCATCTTCGCCAAGACCAAAGATAGGCCAAATTGATAAAATTGATCGTTAAGGCGATGATGCCCAGAAGAACCACGATTTAGATTTGATATTTTTTTTAAATTAGTTTCATTTAGATAAATTAGTTTCATTACGATAACTATATGGCACGACAACTATATGATACATAGCTATTAATTGCTTGAATCACTTTATAGAGGAATGCAATCTCACACCAAACATCAGAACAGAGGATTTCAAAACCAGCACTATAGTTTCAGAGCAATAGCCATTGGGAAAAACACAGAGGTTTACTATAACTGAGAAATTTTGGCCACCACAGAACAATTTTGACTGTCTCCCTCTCAAATAATAGCAAGCTGAAGTGAATCCCCGAGAACAGTTTCTCAACCTTTTTAGACCTAAAGAAATTTTGTATAAATCAAACTCAATTCTATCACAGATTGACACAATTCTTCAGTGCTACTACAGTGCCTAGTACTGCTTCCATTCGGGTACTTTGATCATTAAGTTCTTTACTTTATGATGTGCTACAAACAGTCAATATAATCCATCCCTTTACTCAGAACTTATCACCGATCATAATAAGCATGTTGTTAACGAATCATATATAATCTTTAAAAAAATTATACTAAAGGTGACAAAAATAACCTTTAATTGACTGTAATACAAAAAAGATTCGCACTCTTTTGCCACAAATGGTGCTAACCGAGTATTTTATCCTTCTTCGAAGATGTGCGCTGTTGCCATTGAAAAAACAAAAAATTTTAAACCAAGGGAGGGATGATATAGGTAACTAACGCTAATTGACCAAAGTTGAACCCTGAAGTACGAACTCTACTAAAAAACGGGAACAACTGCATACTAAGAGAATGGAGTCATCATCTTTCACAGTTCTCAACATCCTGAGATAAACCAATGCGATGCAGATAATGTTTTCGGCAACCATGATCAATCAGAATAAAGTGGCAAACCACTTCAGAGCAAATTCGTTGCACCCACAGGAGACAAGCTCTAAGAACAGTAATTCAATCCTTGCATTCATTTAGTTCAGCAGGACTTTAATATATGGCAGAGCTATTAATTCAGCTCGAAAAATTCGTGGATATCACTGCTACCATGCTATCCACCCATCAGGAAAAGCGAGAGGAGGATCAACTATTTTCGTTAAAGAAAATATCAAACACATACGAAGGAGTAAAAATAGAAACGGAAACTATGCAAGTATCAACCATTAAAATTCGACTCAATAATGAAAAGGAGTATAGCATTTCATCTATATACTGCCCACCGCGATATCAATTGGCTAAAGAAAATTATATCGCGTTATTTAAATCGCTTGGAGTCAACTTCATAATTGGAGGGGACTTTAATACTAAGAATACGTACTGGGGATCGAGACTGTCAACACGTAAGGGTCATCCCAGATTTAATAGACTTCTTTGTAACAAAAGGAGCATCAGAAAACTATGTAGTGATAGAAAACAGTGAAGGAATATGGTCAGATCACACACCTGTTATTATGATAATGAGTGCAACCATAATCAAGAAAGTGAATTTGCCTAAACTAACAAACAAGAGAACAAATTGGGATGTTTTCCGGAAGCTAGTAGAAAACAGTACGGTTTTACAAGTACCAATTAAAACTCCGACACAACTCGATGATCAAGTAGAAATATTAAATAATAATATAATTCAAGCAGCGTGGCAGAGTACGCCCATTAGTCAATATAAAGTGCCAAAGAAAAACAACTATTCATTGGAAGTGAGAGATTTGGTTAGTGAAAAGCGGAAAGCTCGAAAAATTTGGCAGCGGAATCGAGCACCACAAAGTAAATCGAGACTTAATTATTTAAGCAACAAATTAAAGCAGTTAATCAAAGAAATTAAAAACAATTCGAAAAGTGAATACCTAACTGGTCTTTCCAGCCAAAAAGACACTGACTATTCACTCTGGAAAGCAACGAAAGGACTTAAACGACCAAATAAGCAGATACCTCCTATCATAAAGAACGATGGATCTTGGGCAAGAAGTGGTAAGGAGAAGGCTGTCTTGTTTGCAGCCCACCTCGAAAACACATTCCAGCCCCTTCCAAGGCAATCAGCGGAAGAAAATATAAACCCAATTAGAAAAGTGGATAACCTAATCATCAAACCAGTACCATTACAAGAGCTAAAATATGAAATTATTAACAACTTGAGTTCAAAAAAATTGTCCTGGTTATGACCTAATTTCAGGTCAAATAGTAAAAGAACTTCCCGAAAAAGGCTTACGAAAACTGCTTCAACTAATAAACGCAGCATTCAGACTAAAATACGTCCCATACCAATGGAAGGTTGCAGAAGTGATAATGATTCCAAAACCGAATAAACCGCCTAACGTTAAAACCTCGTACAGGCCGATTTCGCTTCTTCCTATAATTTCGAAGTTGTTCGAAAAATTATTGCTGAAAAGGCTAAAACCAATAATAGAGGAAAGAAAACTAATTCCACCACATCAGTTTGGCTTTATAGAGAGACATTCTACTATAGACCAATTACATAGGGTTACCGATATAATTGAAGATTCACTAGAAAAGAAGAAAATCTGTTCAACTATCGTTTTGGATGTTGCACAAGCCTTCGATAAAGTATGGCACCAAGGACTAGAATATAAACTATATCGAGACCTGCCAAAGCAATTTTACCAGATATTAAAATCTTATCTAGTTGATCGATATTTTCGAGTTAAATTTGAAGATGAATACTCTGACCTTAGACAAATATCGGCTGGAGTTCCACAAGGAAGTGTTCTGGGACCAATACTATATTTACTTTGCAGATGATACAGCAATCCTAGCAGTAGGAGACAGTATAGAAGAGTCAACTAGTAAATTACAAAATGCCACTAATGCAATAAGTAATTGGACAAAGAAATGGCGCATTCAGCTGAATCAAACGAAATCCATACATGTCAACTTTACTAACAGAACAGTTAACTGTATTCCAGTTCTACTGAACTCGCATCCAATTCCGCATGCGAACACAGCGAAATACTTAGGCATGACTCTTGATGGTAAGCTGAAGTGGAAAGAGCACGTTCAAAAGAAAAAAGAGGAACTAAACATCAAATACAGAAAAATGTACTGGCTCTTAGGGAGAAATTCTGAGCTAACAGTTCATAATAAGCTACTATTATATCGGCAAATATTGAAACCTATATGGACATATGGTATAGAACTGTGGGGTTGTACCAAGAAGAGCAATGTTAAAATAATTCAAATCTTTCAAAATAAAGTTCTACGTAGCATTGTGAATGCACCATGGTACATAAGAAACGATAACCTTCATAAGGATCTAAAGATGGAATACGTTAGCGAAGAAAGCAAGAAACATGCGAAGAAACACGCACAACGGCTCGGTCAACATCAAAATGCAGATATGCGTAATATTATGACCAACACAGACACAGTTAGAACGCTTCGAAGGACGAAACCTTTAGATTTGGGGCGGTTAATGTAATCTTATAATATACTTGGAGCTAACCAGTGGGTTAAACTCAACAAAAACTAACAAATTTACTAAAGATAAGTTACTATAGATGAATTATATTCAGTTGTAATAAAATCCATTAATAAAAAAAAAAAAAATTCAGCTCGAAACACATTATGGAGGAGCATCATCTCAGATCATACCGGGGACAGTAGACTCCAAAACCAGTATTAATTTCAGTGCAATAGCCATTGTAAAAGCACAAGAGACAATCAGGAAATTTCGGTCATCCGAGAATACATAATTTCGACTGTCTCCTTCTCAAATAATAGCAAGCTGTAGTGACTCCGAGGGAACAGTTTCTGAACGTCTAAACGCTAAAGAAATTTTGTTTAAATAAAAAATTTTGTTTTCTCTCTTTATACATCTCCTATTTGCTTTACACCGACCACTGAACGCTTAGATTAAATTAACGAGTGTTTAAATCAGTGTTGCCAGCGAAATGTAAAGCTATTACAGTTATAATTTATGGGCCTTCAGATAATTTAATACAAAACAATACATCAAACCGGGCTTATAGATTAGATAATCTTAACACCTTGGACCGCTTATACATAAATAATAAAACATCAAATTTCCATCTAAAATGAATTTCCTGTCACTCAAGGTGTAAACGAATCATATATAATCTTTAAAAAAATTATACTAAAGGTGACAAAAATTACCTTCAATTGTTCAACGAACAAACAAAAGACTTTACCCCTTTCGTCACAATGAACACATTACTTTCCTTTTGTTTTCTAATTAACTTTTATTGTTATCGTCATTACTTAATTAAAGGTAACGATAAACAACATATAACATCTAATCCGGCCGTTATTTTCATCTGCCCATTCGCATCGGATTCGGTGAAACATTTAACCAACTAGAATATGACATTAATGATATAGGCAAACACTAACAAACAACTTATGTTTTTTTCTCTCACCTGACATTCGATTTTAGGGTTTTTTGTCTTTTGGGATATATCCAAATTCCGGCTAATCATTAAAAATGTTAACTTCCGTTCGAAACATATATGTGTATATGTGTGGCATCATACAACGATTTGTAGCTGCGATAAGACGAGCGATAGAGGGAGAGCAGAAAATTATACAAAACTATTTATCTATTTCTAAAAATCTTTATGATCCATGTCTCGCGATCCCAAAAAATACACATTGACCCTCCAGTATATAAAGTCCGTGGGTTAGTTGTTGTTGTTGTTGTTTTTGTACTGGTGGATAAATTGATTTGGCATAATTAAAAATGACATAATAAGGGTCATTTACGACATTTGTTGTTGGTTTTATAGTTTTGATAAGATGCATCAGTTTGTACATGTATAATATATATCTTAATTAGTGGAAATAATAGATAAGAGATGACTGATAACGATGCATATCGAGGAATATTAATTTAATTAAATGGTTTTTCCTTCCTTGAGTTGTTTTATTTCTTATATGGTATATAGTTTAGTCCGACATAGCAACAACAAATATTTTAATAGTTTTATGGTTTTGGATATGATTTGAGTCTGTATGTTCGTGTTGATATAATATATAATAGTTGTATACTGTGTCTTGTTTGACATATTTATCGTGACAATCTGATGACAAGAAGTTTTATGGCATTGTTTTGGTTTAAATTTGAGACACTTAGATGCAGAAAAAATAATGTCCGTTGACTTTCATCCATGGTTAAAAATGTGGCAGTTGGAGTGTGAGATACCGGGTTCGCATCCCGATAGGGCCAGGGTGCAAATGGGATTTTTCACCGTGAGATTACGATCTGTGGTGTGAATAAACATAACTATGCCCCTCTGTTGGAGTGCAGAACTCATGGGTCGACCCATCTTCCATGTCAGCACTATAGGCTGGCATGGAGCTATGCAATGTGCAGATGTTTAAGAAAATCGGACCTATAGCCGTACGTCCTCGAATCGACTGTAATGGCGTAAAAGCAAGAACTGCGAACAAGTAGGGAGTGCCTTGAACCCAAAAACCGATCAGATTTATTTAAAAAAAAGACTTTCTTAAAAATGCATCGTATCTTAAAAATTGGGGAGCATCACGTCAAGGCGGCACGATCCGTCCTTAACAGAAATGATTGGCTATATATATTTCCGGAAATATTCTACATATTCACTAGGACCAACAATTATGTTCGAGTTGCATAAGAGTTGCGATCCCGATCTTACATCTTATTTGATAAGATCTTAAATACACAATGACTCATTCTTGTCAATCGAACTTTTTCCAAGTCAAAATAACTGTCACCCGTATCAAAAACAAAACGTTTATTAGGAACTAGTTATGAAAGCAATGGTGTTGTTGCTGTACATACTCACCTCTTGAGTTCAATGAAGCTTCCTCGTGTTTATCACTCCATCGAAAACGCTTGTTCTTCTGTGTTAGTAAAATCTGGTACAATTATTCCGTGCATAGGCCGATGTAACTCCACTGCTCATATAAGTTTTACGGTCTTGGCCAAATATTTAGGGCCGAGACCTTACCTTCATCGGTATATTAATGTTGGTTATATTGTACTCCATTTACCCAAATATTTCACTTCATCCTTTGTTCCGGGATGTCTTTGCACTTTACTTCAATCCAGCTGATTAGATTCTTTCGAAAACTTCCTTCACGCTATGTATGTAGATGTTCATTGAAATCCTTTCCCATAACGATGAGTCGTCAAATAGTGGACATTGAATTATTCATTGCCTACACTGAAAGCTTTCTGTGTTTCATCGATCCTGGTAAACGGTAACTATCCTTCTTCGTAACTGAGTTGAGTTTGTGACAATCGACACAGAATATCATGCTTCCATCCTTCTTTTGCATCACTTCTGCTGGGGAACTTCATAGACTCGTCGACTGCTCAATTACTCCTCATGTTTGTTCGGTCATTTTCTTCCACCACAGATTGTCTCTTTTGCAACCACTTCTCGACCGTTTGATTTCTAATAATGTGAATTGTTCTGTCCGTTTCTGTATTAACTGAGCCGTTTTTATCCGCTGTCGTTGATCATTGCGGCATTTAGACAAATATTCGTCCTCTCGAATATTATTCATCCTCCTTTTGATGGTTTTTGTCATATCCGATAAATTTAGAGATCGTATTGGAATTCTTAAGCCACTACCTGGCTTAAACGATCATAGCTCCTTTGGCTTGTTTTTTCTACAACTTTAATCCTTGTGTTTCAGGTTCTTCATTCAACTTTCTCCAAACATCTGTCTCGAGTGTGATGGTTGATAATCCTGTTTACCACCACACCATAATGATCCCGTTTTACCACCATACCATATTATAGCTCGCCTGGATAAAAAGTGTCAACTGACTACACTATATGCTTGAATATATCGAGATTTTGTGGGGGCCTTCAAGAATGGCAAAGTATCTTTCACCTGGTTAACCGCGTAGTGGACGATAATGTATCACTATCCGTACTTTAATACCTGCATTATTTATAAAGTTTGTTGCAAGCTCAATGACTATAAGTTTAATAAAAAATTTGGCAACCCTTGGTGTAACATCGAGAATATGCTGAAAATTCGGTCATCGTCAGTTTAAATTCGTCTAATATTCGGGTATTGGTTCACACTACGATAAAATAATAAGAGGTCTGAAAGCAATTAAACTTTACAAAGTATAATGAGAGACTTTTGGCTGGCAACTCTGAGGACAGTCGTTGAAAATCGAATACCCACTCTTCAAAATTTATTTGATTCCACCCACTTCAAGTATAATCATAAAAACGTGAGTGTTAATCATACAATCAAAGGCGGTAATTGTGAGACGATATACTACCCTCCTTCATATATTCCTGGCACCAAA